>OZ007564.1:31063568-33728925 GCA_963931875.1 Pollenia griseotomentosa
TGATTAGTTTGACTCGTTTTAAAAAGCTTGTTATTAATAAATACTTCTATTATCTTCATAAGAAATATCTGATTGTGCTAAAAAAATAAACATAAAATTCCGCATCAAATTAAAAAAGAAAATACTATTAATTAGCCGATCAATAGTTAAAGATAGTCTATGACTTGAATCGAACCCGCAAACCTCTCACTGGTAGGATAGCTCACTACCAACAAGCCTCTCAGGCCCTCCTTATATAATTAATTTTAAACATTTCCATAACATTCAGTTCAAAACTGCATTATTTTTTGATGGTAGATTAAAATAATATTGATTAATTTTCTATAATTCTTTTTATTTTTCCAACAGCTGGTTATTTCTTAATTCATTCATAATATAAATCTTTCATTTCTTTTCATTTTTAATTAGTTCATTTTTAAACTAAAACAAAAATATCTCTTTTCTCCCATCCAATATTAGGCCATGTGATTTATTTGATATTAAAAGTAAAAACAACGTCTAAGCATCCGGTTGTCTCTTGCCAAAACATAAAATCCAACAAAAAAAAAACAAACAACAGCAGCAATTTTTTATCTTGCGTTCTCTTCTAACACAAGCATATTTATTAAGAATTTCTGCCATATTTATCAGATAATAATTCCCTTATTATGCCATCATAAAAAGAAATTTTTCTGTTTGGGTTGAAAAAGAAAAAGAAACAAACCATCCATCCAGCAGAATTCATACACCAGAGAAACCTCCATGAAATTTGTAGCATTGTAAACTTTTTCCCCCACCCCGATTCACACCAAAACCACAAAATTTGGTCTTGTTTTGCTGTTTCAGATGACGGCTCGTTGGTGGCAAAGAGTCAGAGAGGACGTCATTTATTCACTTAAACAGACAATCGTCGAACAGTTAGTGTGTATAGCAACCATTCCATTGCACTATGTCGTATTGTTTTGTATTGTAGACCCTTATCCAACGGCCATAAATTAGATTTATGGTTCTTAATCTTAAAACGTGCTACACTTTCTATTGACTTGTGGTGTGTAAGTGCTAGTGTATTGTTTTGTTTGGAAATTGTATTCGTATTTGTGGTCGAATAAAATGTTATCCAGTCACATACATTTAAACATTTACGAGTTCTTTTCCACTCTCGTCTAACGGAAAATCCTTTCTATGGTTAATGCCATTCAAATAGACTTTGCTATTTAGAATGTGTGTGTGTGCAGGTTTGTTCGTTTTTTTACTCTTAATGCCCTTATGTTACCTTTTAAGAGGTTTTTACTTTTGGTTTACATTTTGTTTGCACCATAATACGGGTCACACAAAAAGTAATCGTAATGTTTGCTCAAGAACAAAAACAAAACCACTGGATAAAAAAATACAAAACCACATAATTTCATTATAACCATTCATTCATACTTACACTTGACAAGATTTTCTACGTTCCTTTATATTTATTTACAGCTAGAGTTGTTCTTTACCAGAAGTTTTTCGTTTCCCGGGAAAGCGGGATTTATGTTTAAATTTCCCGGGAATTCCCGCTTAATATAAAATGGTACAAACTATGATTTCATTTGAATTATTTAAACGAATTACAATAAATGAGATCTATTAAATTAGTTTATTAATGCATTAAACGTTAGTAAAATAATTTTAATTAATTTTCATGTTGTAAAATTCCTTTCTTCATAAAAATAATTTAATGAAAATTAAATTTAATGAACTTAAGCCTAATTAAATATTAAGAAAATTTGGATTAAAAACCATAAATAGTTCAACAAAATAACCACAATACTAATTATAATTAAAAATTTCAGCTCAGCAAAGTCAACACCATACAGGACATAAGACCAAAATATTACAAGAAGAGAGACAATGAGAAAACACGTTCCCTTTCAACACTAATAGAATATGCGTCATAACGCTGATGTAATTTGACATCAGTACTATGACAACCCAGTAAAATATGGAGCTAACTGGTGAGCAGTTTTGTAAGGGAGAAAATCACGATACTCCCTTACAAACCTGCTTACAAGAGGCATGATTTTTCTATGGCAAATTCCCACTTGGAAGCACTACATTTTTCCTCTTTGCTAAAAAACAATTTAAGACTGATTTTGTATTTTCTTGCTTCCAGAAACCTTAAAATCGTCAGCACAATACCCCCTTACAAACCTGCTTACAAGAGGCATGATTTTTCTATGGAAAATTCCCACTTGGAAACACTACATTTTTCCTCTCTGCTAAAAAACCATTTAATGACTGATTTTGTATTTTCTTGCTTCCAGAAACCTTAAATTTTTTCCTAGGAATTGTCTTCGTTTTTAATCCCATGACACTTTTCATTATTGTGATGTCAGCCTTAACATCACTTGGCCAAATTGTCATCAGGTGAAATTATGTCATCAATGGTATGACACATCGGCATCACACGATATGACGAATCGGAGTCGGTTTATTAAAACATGTCATCAGTGCGATGACTCAATAACATCAGAGAAAGGACTCATTAGACAGTTTTTCATTAAAAATTGAGTCATTGGGATTGACTTAAGTCAAAGGGAGAGAATTTTATTATTATGAGCTTACCCGTTATACATGTTTGTTTCACTTTTGTTATATTCCGCCCTTTATTTACAGAAGAAATTTCAATTATAAGACACCAGCAGCATGCCCGATATGGTTTTCGTAATCATTATACTTTGAAAATTTGATGTATTTAACATAATATTTTAAACAAATAGAATATGGGAATTTTTGCTTCTTATTTTACTTTTTAAATATGAACATAATGTTAATAATACACTAAATGTGGCATCGAAGCGTCGTCACTGTAGTCATAGCATTGATGACGCATAAAATATGACAAAAGTTTATAATGACGTTCGTCAGTGGATTGATGTCACTTTTTGCCATTTGTAATAACATTGATGTCGCAATTCTGATGTTAGGGCATCATCAATATGAATATGCTTTTTTCTATGAGTGTACGGATTAGGGATGCCAAACGGATCGATCTTAACAAATCCCGGGATTCGGGATTTTCGGGATCCCGGGATTTTGCGGGATCAATTTGTTTCTTTAATATACAACTTTTTTTAAAAAAACAACAACACTTTATTTATTTATGTTTAAATTTTTTAAAAAGAAAAAAAGACAATTCATAAGCAACTTTTTTTTAATTAACTAAATTTTATTCGGGATTTGTCAGTCCCAAAAAATCCCGGGATTTTTGTCATTATCGCTTGCAGGAATACATTTTCAGAATCAAATCCAAAAAATTGTTTATGCAGCTGCCCTGCATATAAAATCATTACAATTTTTGAAGCAAGTGGGAACAACTTTTAGTTTTTATAAAATATATCTCGGTGTTTAAAAAAAAATTTTAAAGTGTGAACATTTTACTTCTTTTCTTTAACTATTTCGAAATTTCAGAGCATTTAACATTGCCTTACTTATCGAATCTGAATTTACATTTTTTTTTTTGCCATAGCTTATTTACAATTATATCAGCTTATATATCAGTTGCCGTAATTAAATAAAAAAAATCCCGGGAATTTTTGCACAAATTTCCCGTGATTTTTTCCCCCGAAAAATGTGCGGGATGACGAGATTTTTGTCCCGGGAAATTCCGTATGGAAAACACTACTTACGACTCATATTTCATGTTTTCAACGCATCGCTTTTCATCCCCTCCTCCTGACTCCCTTTTCAATGTTTTTATTTTTTTTTTTCTGTTGGATGTTTATTTCACTTTTGGCTTTTGTGAAATATTTAATTTCTTTTTGGTGTAAATGCTACAGGACGTTGAAGTACATAAAAAATGTTTGTGATAATAATGTTGGGATTGTCGCAAAGTCTAGTAAATGAAAACTGGATTGGGTTTGTCTTAAGGTCATTTATTAGTTTTAAATAGACATTTCGATACAAGTACATTTATTCACTTTTCAACCAGGTTTTTAAGTATGTTCCGAAAGTCTTCGTAACAGAACAAATATAAAAATGTTATCTGGCAAGCTCGACTATACGATACCTTTCAGTGCTTGAGAGAGTATAGGCAAAAGGACAAAAGGATCCAACTTTGGATTTATCATAATAAAAATTTTGTTAAAGAATATTAAGTCGACGTAAATATTTCTAAGCAAAGTGTTTCAGCAAAAGTGGCTTACTTGAGTGTTGCCTATATTGGACCCACAGAGACGACACAATACGGATTATATTGTGTTATTTACTATCTCATTCTTCGAAAGCTGCTCTTTTTTCGCAATACAATTAAAAAGAAATCTATTTGGTTGAGAGTTATAAGTTTACTACAACAAAACTGATTGGAGCATTTTTCATATGTCACTTTTTTTACCTCTGAGTGCTCTGCGATTGGACCTACAAAGAAATTCAGATTAAATTTAATTCTGAAAAACCTATCAATCCCGATCACAAAGCTCTGCTTGTTGTCATAAACAGAATTTTGATCGTTTTCTCTATTTATATGTTGACAGCTCAATTTCAAAACATGCAAAGACGACTTGGCATGTTTGTATTTTTTTTATGTTTTTCAATTTAGTATTGTTGAACTTAAAGCTTTGTTCACAATCCAAGGCGAATTCATCCCAGGTAATCTCGGTACTACAACAAGTACAACTCGTACAAAACCCACAGGCAATAAATTCGCCTTGTCACAATCAGAATTAAAATTTCGTTTTTTTTTCTATCTTATTTCTTCCCAAAGTGTTTCATATATATTCCTTTCATTCTATAAACAAAAATGTAACTCAAAATGTATTAACAAACTAACCTCAGTACTACAACAATGAAACAATAGAAAAAACAACAGGCATTTTGTTGCTAGAATTTAAACGGCAAATGTCAAAATGCCTTATTAAAAAAAGTAAATAAACAAAAGAAAAAAATGACGACAAACGTCATACACGATCACACGATGCAAACAGCTGCGCTTGTGAGGTCACTTTATTAGTACATTCTGATGTAACTAAAGTTTTTTTAAAAAGTTGAATCAACTAGAACTTCAGCAACAATTTGTATGAAATTGTTTCTGACGTTTAAAATAGTTTTATTCAGGGTTGTCATAGAAACCAATATTGTCAGAATTGGTTTTAAAACCGACAAGAAATAATGCGTTAGTGTCATAGAAACCAATGTTATTGGTTTTATGTTCGAACTAAAATTAGTGCCGGTTTTAGGTGTCACAGAAACCAATGTTATCGGTTTTTTATTGGAAATAAACCAAGCAGCTTACAGCTCTTGTTTTTTTTTAATGGAAATAAATATAGTTGCTAAAAACTAAATTTTTATTTAACAGTTAGATTTTTTCCACAGATAGAAGTAAATAAAATTGATAAATTGGTAAAATAGTATTTTTTGCATGTTTCCGGTAGTATCCAGCAGCGGGCTGCTGCAAATTTGCAAAAGTCTTCTTCTCACTTTTTTTGCTAACAACAAATATGCAACAACAGCAGTGGTCACTTTACTTATTTATAACGTTAAACAACAAATTTGTTTATATTTTTAATAAATTCCCTTTATAATTACATATTTTTACAAAACAATAAAATTACACAAATTAAAACAACAAATGCAATGCAAGATCATCTTCCAGTAACAAAAATGTTACAACTGCTAATGTCATTTTATTTTATTTATAAGCACTTATCACCTTTTAATTATTTGATATCAATTATTTTCACAAAAAAAAACTTTCACTGATATATTAATGAAAAATATAATACTTTGTAAATTTTCTGCAAAAAAGTAAAAGAAAAAATAATAAAAATGTAAACAACAGCTGTTTCGATATTGGTTTTATTTACATTCGAAATTAACAAAACCATCTTGGTTTCGTGACACCAAATGAAACCAATATTGGTTTTCAAAACCGACAATTAGCAAAACCAATATTGGTTGCTATGACAACCCTGATTTAGTTTTGAATGAAAATTTTAGCATAATGTTGTAAAAAATAAAAATAAGTGCATAATATTGTTGTGGCTAAAATTTGCAAACGGTTTCTGAATGCAAAATGTGTGTGGTTGCAAAATAAATTGTTGCTCTATTATGAACACCAATTGAAAATGTTTCTTTAATTGTGAACGAAGCTTAAATCTGTAAAATTTTTGTGTTGAACGGCTTATGCAATCCAAAGTTAAGCACAAAAAAGTACTTAGCATACAACCACTGCTGCCAGATAATTTTGTTACACAATTTGACAACAACAAGATGTGTGCCCCATACTTTGGAGTTAATTTGGTTTATTTATTACAAAGCAACTCTTAAACAACGTTTTCAAAAAAAAATTTATAAACGTACAAATCAATAATAAAAATTCGCTAGGTTTCCCGCTTATAGCTTAATCACGATTTCTTCCGTAAAGTTTGTTTAAAAATCGCTAGAATTGTCAATAGTGGAAACATAGCTATTTTCTACTTCTAAATAAGCTATTGCATATCCAAGAGCTTTGTATTTAATTTAGGAATATTTTCCACAACGTATAAGTGATAATTTTTAATATGCACAAAAATAATGTTACTCATTCGCTATGGGGTCTAAATTTTCAAACTAATTCTGTCCAGTAGTGGGATTCTGTAACTTTTAACAATAACAACAGTTGTTACAATTGTCAACATGTTGTGTTGTTTGCACTAACGATTATGCGATTCTGTAAATTGTTGTTAACAACATAGATAAAAATTTATTTTATTTATTTCCAAAATGGAGGGGGTTGCACAACATTGAAATTACTAAAAAAAACCGAAACTCCGCAATAAAATTTCCTTAAAGAAAAGTAAAACTTTTTTTTTAATATTTTATTATCAAAATTTCGAATTTTTTGTTTTTTTTTACAAATTCATAGGCTTCTAATTTTTTGCAGAAATATTAAAACCGAAGCCGTTTAAGTCTTTTAACTTCTTCAGTATCATCGAGCAGATAGATGACCAGAGGGTTGCAGTGGTTACGTAAAAAAAAGTTTTACTTTTCTTAAAGGAAATTTTATTGCGGAATTTCGGTTTTTTTTTAGTAATTTCAATGTTGTGCAACCTCCTCCATTTTCGAAATAACGGTATACATATCTCGAAAACAAGAGCTAACCTTAAAAATTTCAATAAACTGAACCGTTTTTCTGTTTTTTTTTTTTTGTACTTATTGTCAAGAATTCTTCTCGAAGTCCAAAGTACATTTTTGTTTTGATTTTCATTTTTTTTTTTGTCTTGTTTTTTCTTGTTGGCCTTTTACAGCACAACTTGAAGGACAAATGTAAACATAGAGCTCGTGCTTTAGCTGACCTTATTTTCCGTTAATACTACTGTACGTACGGTTTAATTGCATCAAGTTTTCATTTAAAAAAGTGTTACATGTTTTACACCCCCTTTTGTCGAGCCCACCAGAGTACTTTTACCACTCATATTAAACTAGATCGCAACGGCTCAGGTTTTACGTACTTAAGAGAAAAGTTTCCTAAAGCTAGTGACGCAAAAATAAAGGAAGGAATTTCCGTCGGACCTCAGATCTAGGAATTGTTAAAGGATAACAACTTCGAAGAAAAGTTAAGTTTGTTAGAGAAATCTGCTTGGAAAAGCTTAAAAAATGTCGCACAAAATTTTTTGGGCAACCACAAAGCAAGTAATTACAAAGATCTGATAGGAGAACTACTTTCGACATATCAAGCATTGGGTTGTAATATGTCACTCAAAATGCACTTTCTACACTCCCACCTCGATTTATTTTCCGAGAACCTAGGAGCCGTTAACGAACACGAACACGGCGAAAGTTTCCATCAGGATATTTCCAGCGTGGAAAAACGATACCAGGGCAAATGGAGTCCTCGAATGTTGGCAGATTATTGTTTGACACTTGCATGATATCAGCCTCAGGTCAAATACTCCAGAAAATTAAAGCTTGTGGTTTTAAAAAAACATATTATCAAGTATAATTGTATGTAAAGTATCAGTATTTTTTTATGAAATATGTTATTCCTGTCAAAAAAAAAAAAATATATGGGTGTCAAATTTTTTCTACCTCTGTTTTCCACCTTAGGAAGTCAAATTAAAGTAAAAAAGACCAAAAAAGTTCATGTGACAAATTAAAATTTCATTTTTGTTTTGTTTTGTAGTTATTTTTGTTGAACTGTTTATGGTTTTAATACAAATTTTTATATTTTGAATTAGGCAGAAAGCCTGGGTTCGAGCCCCGCGGTAGTCAAGAATGAAAAATTATCAATAAATTTTAATTAGTTTCAACCAAAATACTAATTAAAGTTAAGTTTAGTGCAAAAAAACAGTGATGAATAAATTAAAAAAAAATTTAAAAAACAAAAATTTAATTTTTATAGCGAAAAAATATATTGAATAAATTTGTCAGCTTTTTGTGTGCTTTTTTAACCTTCAATAAATTAATAAAACTTTTAAATTTAAATACAGACGAACTTCCATTACTCAAACTTCTCTTTATGATAAATGTTAAAATTATAGGTATAGCAAATAAACGTCTTTTAAGATGTTTGTTAGTTGAGGAAAAATATTAAGAAAAAGGAAGCAGCCGATTTGTATGGTATTCTAGCTAGTACGGTTTTGATGATAACACTAGCCAACCAGGTTTTGGACTGGAGGAACCAAATATCTTTTCTAGGGTATTTTGGTGGGCTGAGCTCGAATCTGTAATTGGTTATTCTCTATTACATAAAAAATCACTGGTTTATTTTAAAATCAATGAATTTTCAAAAGTGAATAGCGTTATTTAAACGTCGCGACGTTTGTATTTTGTTGGTTCGGTTTCACGTATAAGAGTCCAGCAATAGTCTCCCAGCATGCATTTGTCTTAAAATTCTTGATAAATTTCCTTTGTTCGCGCTCACTGCACCTAGTTTTTTTTTGGAAAAAAATCTTAATACGAATGAAGAATATGCAAAACATTTTCGGTGTCCACGGTTGTCCAAGTTTCTGACTGCAAAACCAAAATAATGTAAATATGCATATGTATTTTAATGATTCTGATAATGCATACTCTTTTTTTCCAACCAAATATCCACCGTACACAAAGCATAAATAGCTTGAATCAGTAACACACGATCTCCCTGGCATGCTTAAACGCTACTATTATGAAGATTTAGAATGAATGTGGGCTTCTGTCAAATAAATAATTGTGAAATTGTAGTGTCAGTATTGAGTGTTTTACAGTATTGCCGGCATGCGATAAAAATGAAAAAGTCTTGATAGCCCAATTTTTATGCGAGATTCGAATTCAGAGTAGTTAAAAAACATGCTTCGTTTCTGCAGTCAGTTTTTTTTTCCAAATTTGTAAACCAGTTTTATAAAAACTAAAGAATTTTTATTATGAAACATGTCGATATCTTACTTCATAATAATGAATGGATATAATGGCGATTCGAATTGTGGAAATTCGACTTTTATAGAAAAATAATTTTTCATATTTTAACATTCTTTAAATATTTATTTTTAGCATAAAAATTCTTTAACTCGAAGTCTCCATAAGTCGAAGTTGTTTTGAGATAATGGTGATCCGAGTTATGAAAGTTTGACTGTAAAAAAAAAAATTATTTTCATTTTTTTACATATTTTTTTATACAGTTTTTAAAGGTAATAAACAAAAAATATCGAAGAACTTTTCGTCGGTAAAAAAACAACTTGACGTAGTTAACGTAGCCACGATCGTTATGCAGAATACACACAATCGAAAGAAAAAAATTAAACGGAACGCAAAATACCAAAGTTGCCAAGCGGAAAAAATTTCGATCCGAATCAGAGAAAGACAATGGGTATAAAAAAAATTAAAGTACTCTAGCACATATCGAAAATTTTCAATACCTGTGCGTACTCGTATCTATTTATTCTCATACTTGTGTATATCCCTGCGCATTTGATTTCATTCATGTATGTTATCATACATATTGTATTTCATACTCTCACATAACCACATACACCCATAGGTATATCATTGACTTCAAACATTTTTTATTTATTAATTTTTTTTCACTAGTGTTGCCAAAATTTTTTTTGTTATTTCTGACTTTACAAAAATCTTCGGAATATAAAGATCTGCGTTCTTATATAAATAGAAAAAACTATTTTTAAGAAAATCCGAAAAATTTACAAAATGGATGCAAATTAAAATACGTCGTTTTATTTGAATCGTTCTTAATAAAAACACAAAAAGTTGCCGAATACCAAAAAAAAAAATATATATATATCTAATATTCGGAATTAAGAAATGAGATATCACAGGTAAATTCGTTCATACATAGTATGACTTTTAGATGTTTATCTGTTGGCAGTTGCATTTTTAAGACGTTTAAAATTTAAAGGCTGAAGTCGATCAGTATGCCAACGAAAATGTTAGCCTTACAGAAGACTACAACATCACGCTATGGTGGAAAAACAACTCCACAAGATACTCACGGTTATCTTTATAAAAATCAAGAATCATGTAAATTTCTGCGGCGCAGCATCAAAACGAGTTTTCTGTTTAGCTAGAAACATGAAAAAAGAAACAAAATAGATTCCAATAGTTAATAGTCTTCTGTTTTTAATTTTTTTTTATAAAAGGCCCCTTTCGTAGAAAAGATTATATTTTATTTTTGTTAATAGAAGCATTATTAAATAATATTAGAAAATATTTATGTTTTAATTTAGCTTTTACATAAATTAATTAATTCTAATTTTATCAGTGCTATATTTGTTTAGCTGGTTTTGGAAAATACTTAAAATATAAATATCTTTTCTGCATCAAAGTTTTTAAGGACCTGGCTACACTGCTTGCTTTACAATAACCATACGAGTTGTTGAAGTCACTTGTCCATACTCATCGATACATGCCTATACTCATACGCATTCATACTAATATCCATACGCATGCCTGTTTGTTCATACTCATACCGGTTGCTATACAAACTTATTTATGTTCATACTTATTGGTATTCATACCTGTCTGTACTCGTGCTCGGTGGAGTATGAATAGGTTAGAAGTATTAAAAATATAACTTTTTGGCTTTCTCTGATCCGAATCCAAAAGCAGAATAAGGGTGCAATCAGCCTTATGACGGTTCTCGTTCTCGTAAACGACTCAGTCGTTTTTTGTATACACTATAGTAAATATAGTAAATCATATAGTAAATCAAAGAACACAGGTTGTGTGTTACTTTAATCTATTACCAACAACGACTAAGTCGTTTACGAGATCGAGAACCGTAATAAGGCTAAATTAATAATTTATAAAAATTAAGTAAAACACAAATATGTAGTTTCATAAAGTCAATAGCTCTTTTCATTTATATAATTTATTGGTAGAAACTTGCAACGATAGTATCCAGCTGTAAGATTCTGTCTTTTCCTTAATATCTGTTTCTGTCTTTTCCTTAATTCAACAGTTGAACTTTATGCACTATTGTTTCTAAATTTATTATTTTATTCCTCTTTAAAAAACTTATTTCCTTAAACTATGATAATTATTCTTTTAACACATATTCAAAAGTTTACATTGCAAGCAAAAACATAAAACAGCTGTTTAAATAATTCTCGCTCGTAATAATTTTACTAGCAGAAATTTTCAACATTTTTTTTTACCCTCAAATTTTTACGCTTCTTTTTCACTCTCTAGTTGCAAGTTTTTCGAGTTCATTCACAATTATTAGAAACGATTATTGAATAAGTAATCAGTATCAAGTATTGAAAATACCTTATATTTCGCTTTATCACTTCGAGTGTAAAACAAATCAAGTCAATTGGAAGATCCTGGCAAAATAAAAAAAAATCTTTTAAAGAAAAACAAAAATTTTGTAAATGTTTTTAATTATTAAAAATTTGGATTATTCAAATTTCTCAGTCAATTCAATTATTCATTGTTTTGATTAATCAATAAAAGAAATAATCGATTAATCGAGAATTTTATTAATAAAAATTATGATGAAATTATTCGAATAATTGATTAAACATATATTTGAAAAATCTAAATTTTTTAATTAATCGATTAATCGCAATTCCCTTTTAAATTAAAATTTTTCCAAAAATAGCTCTGGCAGCAGCTCGCTTGTAATTGTCATTTTTTTAAAGGGTAATCAGCTCGTCCTTGTTTGTTTGCTTGCGCGCGTTAAAAGTTTCGTCCGCATTGATTAATGCTTTGGCGTCGCACAACTGTACCGCATTACTTTATTTCGGGTTTAGACATTTACCATTTGATTTAATCAAGTTACTTTTTGCATTGTGCTGGTGGAGAACCCACACATTTTTATCTTTATAAGGGGGTGTCTTTAAAAGTTTCGGCTTTCTGCATGAAGGTGTAGGTCGTTCGGCAGCTTGTAGAAGAGGCTCATCAGGTATATGACGAAATTTGTGATCGCTTTATGAACATTTTTCACTGGCTATGCTGTTTAAGGGGGTAACTTAAAATCAATTTAAAACAAAATTTCCCAATAATTTTCATAATTTCCCAAAGAAATACAATTTTTCATCAAAATTTTTTACTTAAATTAATTCAAGTTATTTTTCCCAATTTTAAAACCCACTTGATTTCCTTTTTGCATACCACAATTTCTGTTGGTCGTTTGCATTCAAACATTTTCTCATTTGTAATTGTAATCAATTTTAAATATTCATACCTTTTTCCCCTGGAACTATTGTTATTTATTGCTGCTGCTTTCGCTGTCGTTGGAGTTAAATTAATTCATTATTTCGTTCTGTAATTTTTAAATGATGAAAGTTTTATTTTTCAAATAATGGAGTGTTTAAAGGAAACATGTTTTGTTATTTTGTATTTTCATTTTCCCCCTTTAATTCTGTTTCTTTGTTATTGTTCTTGTTACTATTGTATCGAAGTGTATACTTTAATGAATTGTTTTTTTTTTTCCTTTATCTACTGTTGGGTTTTTTGTTGATAGTTAATTTTGAATGTGGAACAGGCGCGAAATGAACAAAAGATTAAAAAAATTTCAATACAACACTTTTCTTTATTGTGTATAGGTTTTAACAAAAAATGGAGAATAATTTATGACAAGAAAGCGGTTAACAAATTAAACACACAAGGAAGTATTAATTGTAAAGGGATTGTTTAATGTTTAAACGCCGTATGGAAAACCCATAAAAAGTGACTAACGTGGAATGTAATGTAAAACTTTATATTGATAATATGTATATGTTTTATTTTCATTTATATAGTTTTTTTAATATTTAATATTTTTAAAAGTACTTTAACAATTGAATCATTTTTACTTAGTTTATTTAAAAAATTAAATCATTAAACGATCCCATACAATTTTGTCAAAATATTTACTCATAAAAGAACCAACGTTCTAGGGCTTAAAGTCTATTTCTCAACATGAAACCTAAAGGAATTTTAAAAGAGTTTTCTTTCTATTCATAGAAAATGTTTCTATTCATAGGAAATTTTATAAAATTTGTTCTATTAGTAGAAAATTTTGCATTTTTTCTAAATTTTGCTTTGCTTTTTATAGAAAAGTTTGCAAAAATTTGATTTTATAGGAAATTTTGCACTTATTCACTTTATAACGAAAATTTTGCAGAAATTAGCTTTTTATAGAAAAATTGGTTCTCATAGTAAATTTTGCAAAATTTTATGGGAAACTACTTAAAAAAATAGTGCTTTGTTTAAGAAATTTGTAAAAAATATACTTTTTTTAAATTAGCAAGTTTTGCAAAATTTCCTTTTTATAGGAAATTTTGAAAAAAAAAATTTATAGAAAACTTTGGGAAAAACTTAATTTGTGTAGGAAATTTTCGAAAATTTGCTTTTAATAGGAAATTTTAAAAAAAATTTGGTATTTATAGGAACTTTTAAGAACAAATTATAGGAAATTTTGTGAAAAACTTTTTTTGAGAAAATTGAATTTTTATAGAAAATTTTGCCATAATTTGATTTTTATACGAAATTTGATGAAAATTAGCTTTTACAAAAATTTTGTGCAGAAATTTGATTTTCTAGAAAATTCAGTTCTTTTGAGAAATTTTGCAAAAATTTACTTACAGGAAATTTCGTGAAAATTTGCTTTTCATAGGAAATTTTTTAAAAATTTGGTTCTTATAAAAATTTTTAAGAAAACTTACTTTTTATAGGAATGTTGTGGAGTTTGCTTTTTATACACACAAAATCTTAAAACTAAAATTACTTGTTGCTTTGCTTTTTCTAGGAAATGGGGTTCCCATAAATTTTCTTTTTATAGGAAATTTTGTGAAAAACTTTCTTTTTACAGGAAATTTTGCGAAAATTTACTTTTTACAGGAAATTTTTTCGAAAATTTACTTTTTACAGGAAATTTTTTCGAAAATGTACTTTTTAACGAAAATTTTCTATACATAGAAAATTTGCTTTATATAGGAATTTTAAAGAAAATTGGCCTTTTTATAGGAAATTTTAAAAGAATTTGGTCTTTATAAGAAAATTTTAAGAAAAAATTATAGGAAATTTGGCGAAAAATTTTTTTTTTGACAATTTTGTGAAAAACTTTTTTTACAGGAAATTTTGCGAAAATTTGCTTTTTAAGGAAACTTTGCGATAATTTGATTTTATAGAAAATTCAGTTATTTTGAGAAATTTTGCAAAAATTTACTTCTTACAGATAATTTTCTATTTATTTTTTAAAAATTTATTTCTTCTAGAAATTTTTCGAAAATTTTTAAGAAAATTTACATTTTTAGGAAATGTTTATACACACAAAATCCGAAAACTAAAATAACTTGTTGTTTTGCTTTTTCTAGGAAATTTTTTTCTCATAAATTTTCATTTTATAGGAAATTTTGTGAAAAACTTTCTTTTTAAAGGAAATTTTGCGAACGTTTACTTTGTACAGGTAATTTTAAAAAATTTACAATTTATAGGATATTAAACGAAAATTTACTAGATTACATAGTTTTGTAAAATTTTTCCAAAATTTAAAAAAATCCTTTTTTAGAGGAAATTTTGCAAAAACGTTAAGTAAGGAAATTTTGCGAAAATTTACTTATAGATAATTTTGTGAAATTTGACTAAATATGGAAAATTTTCAGACAAATTGCTTTTTATAGAAAATTTTGCGAAAATATTGACTTATAGACAATTTATGAAATTTGGCTCATTTTTTTCTCAAAATTTTCTATAATGTATATAAATTTTGCAAAAATTTACTTTTTAGAAGAAATTTTGCAAAAAATTTGATAACATAGGAAGGAAGTTTCTAGAAAATTGGTTTTTTTAGGAAATTTAAAAAAAAAATTGGTTTTATTCAAATTTACGACAAATTTTTTAAGAATATTGCAAATTTTTTAATAAATAGAATATTAAAAAAAAAAAAATTATACATCATGTTGAGATACATATTTCTTTTTCATAGGAACTTTTGCGAAAATATACTCATTTATGAAAATTTAAAAAAAAAATTAGTTTTTATTCGAAATTTACGAAACATTTTTTAAGAATATTGCAAATTTTTTAATAAATAGAAAATTAAAAAAAAAAATTATACAAAATGTTGAGATATTTCCTTTTCATAGGAACTTTTGCGAAAATTTACTCATTTATGGAAATTTAAAAAAAAAATTGGTTTTATTCAAAATTTACGATACATTTTTTAAGAATATTGCAAATATTTTAATAAATAGAAAATAAAAAAAAAAAAAATTATACATAATGTTGAGACATTTCCTTTTCATAGGAACTTTTGCGAAAATTAACTCATTTATGGAAATTTAAAAAAAAAATTGGTTTTTATTCGAAATTTACGATACATTTTTTAAGAATATTGCAAATATTTTAATAAATAGAAAATTAAAAAAAAAAAATTATACATAATGTTGAGATATTTCCTTTTCATAGGAACTTTTGCGAAAATTTACTCATTTATGGAAATTTCTGAAAAAAAACTGATTTAAATAGAAAATATTGCAAAAATTGAATTTTATAGAAAATTTCTAAGAGCCTTATTTTGAAAACCTGCGATGTTGATGAAGACAAAATTTTTTTATTAAATCGTATCCTTAAATTTAAAAAATCAGCAACTCTTTTATACATACCATTCGTTTATCCTTTCAAACTATAACATTTTAAATTTAAGAGGATTTATATAATAAATTTCATATTTATTTTTTATTATTCAAAAAGTAAACATTAACTGTAAAAATAACGCTGTGGCAAAAAGAAAAAAGTGCTTAAGTAGACTTAAGCTAAATTTGAGTTAATGGCACCTTTGAGATCTTCACGTTCAAAAGTACATATGGGCAAGGTTTCAACTACTTTGTACGATTTTTTAGGAAGTTATAGCAAAATTAATTTTTGCTTATCTTTTTTCAATGTGCAATAACATTTGGAATAAAAATTTAAGTTTGCTTCTGTACCTATACTTTAGAAATATTTAGTAATATAAATTTAAAAAAAACTATAACCGAAGCGAAGTGATGATTATATAAGAATAAGAGTAATTTTCCAAAATCACCTTTAAAGTTTAAAATTGCTCTCCTACAAAACTAAAAGAATTAGTACTTGTGCCTTATTTCCACAGAAATATGAATTATTTGATTCCTGTTTATTTCAAGCACTTTTTCCTTATTCCCACAGAAATATGAATATAAATTATTTGATTCCTGTTTATTTTACTTGATAAAAAGAACCTTAAATCAAATAACAAATATTTAATTAATGTATTGAATAAACTTAATATTGTATGTTCTCATACATTTATTCATTGATATTTTCATTTAGTCGAATTAAATTAAATATTAATTGTGTATATTGTTTAAAACGAGACTAATGAGCATGAAAAACATGACAAATGAATATCTTTTACTATTTGTACACATGTTATTAACTTATAAATAAAAAAAAAAAGATTATGTTTTAATATGAAAAAAAAACAAAGGAAAACTTAAACATTTTAATTAATTACTTTTAAATTTAATAATAATTTATTAAAACACATCAGTGAAATAGATTTAAATTCTAATAATTAATAACAAATTTAAAGCAAAAAAAAAACTATAAAAAAAAATTCGTTGGGCATTTTTGGTCAAAAGCATTTTTTTTCTGTTTAGTTTTGTTTTGTTTGTACTTTACAATAAATAAATTATTTACCGTATTCACAAAACCCCTTGTATCATTGTATCAATTGTATGTTGTATTTGTAAATAAAAAGTTTTAATATTCTAAAAAAGGTTTTATATAATTTAATACAGTTTTATATAGATTGCTACATGTACTAAGTTCTAATAGAAAAAAAAATTAATTAAATATACAATAAAATTATAAATAATATCTGTATTTTACATTGAAAGATTCTTGTGGTTTGTATTCAAAAAATTGCTTTGTTTGTTGGTTGGTTGGTTTAAGGTTAATTTTTTTAATTAAAAATCACAATATTTTTCTTGTATCTCAATTGCTTTTTATTGTATTTGTATTTTCTTAACGATTTTCATTATAGATTTCCTATTTAGCAACACCAGTTAACAGGTTCCACTTCACCCAGTGCTATATGCTCTATGCTCCAAGATGGTGTCTCTAAACGTCCCGTAGCCGTAACTTTGACATCATCACCTTCTACCGGTATACCGATAGGCAACGAAGGCAAATGTATTATGGAACCGTTTTCTTGAACATGACGGCTGTTTATGGCTTGAGCTGTATAATTGAAAGCTGTATTATTGTTGGTGTACGCTGAGATTGAATCACATGAATCGAATTGTCTTAGAGAACGACATTTGCCATCTTTCGCCAAACGCACTAGGCCTAAGGCCGTACTAACAAACACCTGCTCCAGACCCTGATCAGTCTCGGCTGATACCTCAAAATATGTTGCCCCAATTGAGTTGGCAAATAGGGAAGCCTCTTCTCGGGACACAGCTCGACTTGCTTGTAAATCTAGTTTATTACCCACAAGTGTAAGAATCAAGGGATCCTGTACATTTCGATGAAGCTCCTGTATCCATGATTTAATTTCTTTAAATGTTCGATATTGTAATAAATCGAAAACTAATATGGCAGCATTGGCATTGCGATAATACATGGGAGCAACTGATTTAAAACGTTCCTGGCCTGCAGTGTCCCAAATCTGAAATTTTAAAATAAAATAAAAAAAAGTTTAAAATAAAACAAAAAAAATTTTATAAACTCAAGGCGAATTCAACTACAGGTGGTGTCGAAACGCCATCTCATTTTGACAGTTCGAACCAATTTGTTTGTGTATTCTTAGGAATGGTTGATAGTTTCAGCCGTTACTCTGCAGATAATATTGGACTACGTGATCCATTTTGATCAAATGGACTACTCCCTGGACTGGTCCAATGTTATGCAAGCATGGACGATTTCATTTTTAAAAAGAGTTTGTAGTGAAACGACATGTCTACGTTTTTAAACGAAATGTTTTCATTTTTAAACGAACTTAAACTAATCCTCTGGAGTATACCATGGAGTAGTTTCAAAACTAATCCACCTGGAGTATGTATGAACATGGAGTCGTTTTAAGACTACTCCGTTGTAATGCAAAACTGGGTTATATGGTCCAGCCCTAGGACATCGTAATGTTAAATAGACCATGTTTTTAAATACATTTGGGTTACCTTTGGACTAGTCCTAGTCCCTTATGGGCTACATTTTACATGCGTGTGTGGACTAGTCGCATTATCTGTAGGGAGACGCCAACAATGCAATGCAAAAACCTTATGTTCTTTTTGTGGTTTTTGGATCGTTGTAGTTCCGACACCACCTGTAGTTTAATACGCGTTGTATAAATTTAAATTGAAAAGATTATATAGGGTTATCCATTTTTCGGTTTCAAAAGTAAAGTTAAATAAAACACATATGAAGCTGTGATTTCGATAAAACTTTTATTTCATTATAATGCTTGGAGCTTGCCATTACGTACGAAATACAATTCACTTACCGCCTCCAGATTGGTCGCAGCAATCGATCCTTTTGAGGTAGTTTTCGATCACTTTTTCGCACATTTCGTGCGGTATTTTGAAGATAACTTGACGAACGTTGGTTTTTAGATGCCCAAATGTTAGAGGATTATCCGCATAGACACGTTCTTTGACGTAGTCGCACAAAAAAAGTATAACTATATATAGCCAAAATCAGTCGTGTTGTATGGCTCGTCCAGTTCAAAATCTTTATTTGCAAGCCAAAAAATGCGGTTAGCATACGGTCATAGCTAAGAACGCCGTGAAATCGACAAATTCGGATTATCCGCCACCCTTTCGCTCGCAGAAGCGATTTTTTTAGCCGGGAGTACGTTGCGATAATGCACAAGCCTGACCACATCTATAACCCTTCAGTCTCTACAATTTTCTTTATAATCTTTCCAATTCCTTGCACATTAGGTGATTCTGACGACCATAATCATCCCGTTATTCTCGAAAAGTGGCCACCTTTAAACCACCACATTTTTTTTAGTAGGTTTTAACTGTTTCTACGCGTTCCTCGGTTGTTAAACAATCCATACTTGTAAATGGCAAAGCTCTCACTAATTAAAAGACACTTCAGATGACAGCGTTGCCAGACCGGCGGTTTTGAAACCACTAAATAGATAACCCTATACTTAAAAGCAGTCATCGAAATAGATACCATAGTGCTGGCCCTATATTTTTATTGAAGGTCCTAACTCTTCCACAGAATTACCGAGAGACAGAGTAATTTATATCTTGCCGAAAACCTTTTCACTGAAACTCTCTTTCTTGGCTTTTTTAATAGTTTGAATTTTTTCATAAAGAACTTAAACATTTTCCCTACAAACTTTGATTTTCCCCATACATTTTTAAGGGAAAAGGAACAAATTTAGGGGGAAATTTTGTTAACGGTAGTGGTGATTTTGAAATGAATTTTAAATATTCTAAAATTCAGTTGGAAATGGTGTAGACAATGTTATTTCTTTTAGCTTCGAATGAATTCTCAATACAACAAAGAAATAACTAATAATTTTAGGTTTCATTTGCTTTTTCCCATGTTCTCATTTAATAAAATCGTAAGGCTTAAAAAAACATCTCTGTTGAAATAAATCAATTTGTAGTATATTTCTATAACTTTAGCATGAGTAGATGTTGTATTTTTTTATGAAATATTTCTAATGGTTTATACTTAAATGTGTTTTCGTAATAATAAGTTATTCTTTTTGTTTATTTAAAATTCATTCTTTTCTTTTCCGAATTTACTTACTTGTAATTTAACTTTAACGTCATCCAAAATGACCTTACAAGTGAAAAATGATGCAGCTATTGTTGGACCAACATCTTTGTGTAAAGTATTTTTTATGTATTTGGTTACAAGACATGTTTTGCCAACACCTAAAAAAATCAAGGAGATAAAAAAAAATTATTATTTTCAGTTTTTTTTTTTTTTTTTTTTTTTTTTTGTTAAATTTCAGACAATAAGATAATAAATAAATTATAATAAATGGTTCTTTCCAATATTTAATAAAAGAGCAAAAAGCATTTTAAATGAAAAGACTTTTTGAGTTTGTACTTT
Source organism: Pollenia griseotomentosa (assembly GCA_963931875.1). Classification (NCBI taxonomy): domain Eukaryota; kingdom Metazoa; phylum Arthropoda; class Insecta; order Diptera; family Polleniidae; genus Pollenia; species Pollenia griseotomentosa. The sequence continues at coordinate 31,084,017 of OZ007564.1, forward strand.
GAAATTTTGTTTATTTCTTCCCAAGACCAAGTAAATGAATGTATTCCTTTTATATGGTATGATATATTGATTTATTCAGCGATGAGTACAATTAATGGTTAATAAGAAATGTATAATAAAGTGAAGAAAAAGTCGCAATGATTATTTAATTAATATTTTTTTTTAATTCGTTTTGTATTACGATTACAAATAACATAATAATAGTCTTGTGTTCAAAAGAAAAAGGCTCCAAAAGTTTCTTATCTCAAATCATTTATTAACTGAACTATTTTTAGGGTGGAAATAAACAACAGTAGTCGAAGATCGTTTAACTAAAAACACATAATAACTTTATTTCGGTATATTTGGTATATAATTCATTAATAACGCTTTGCCAGAATTTGACACTTTTTTTGCGACAAGCGGGGAACTTAAAGTTTTAATTTTATTTGGGAATTAAAAAATCTTCCGGCAATACAGCTTTAAACTGAAATGTTCAACCAACCTTTAAATTCATATCAAACTAGCTTTTACCCGTGACTTCGTTCACGTGAAAAAATCTTTAGCAAGATTAAAAGAAAAGGATTTTCCAGAAATTTTATGTAGTTTTCTATATCATAACATAAAGTTAGTTCAAATATTTCAAAAAACAACATTTCAGGAGTTATACTTTTTCGCCAACACATACATATGTATAAGTTTTGAGCACTCGATACTCTTGAGCAACCGAAATTCAACTGTCCATATAAATAGCATGGTGTCTCTAAATATGTATATTCCGTCCACTCGACCATATCGCACTGGTTTCTCCAAAGGGGGTAAACTCAAAATTTATAAATTTTAAGTAGAGACATGTAAAACAAGTAAAACATGACCGCTGTTCATCGTGAAAATGTGTAAATTTTGAGTTGACTCTGTTTAGAGCAAACAATGTGATATGTAATCTGTATACCAAAATTATCAAAAAGAAAAAAGTACATAATTTTTACATCATAAAAAGTACCGTATCTGGGCCATATGCTATCTCTATACCAAATTTTTCGAAAAGAAAAAAGGTACCAAAGGTAAAAAAAGTATCAGCTTTTCCTGTATGCTTATGTAGGCTATAATCTGTAGGTATACTAAATCAGCCAAACAGAGAAAAATTATCAATAAATTTTAATAAAAATTCAAAGTTGTAAAATTCCTTCCCTCAGTGAAAATAATTTAATGAAAATTAAATTTGATGAACTCGAGCCTAATTAAAGAATATCAAAAATTAAAAATTAACAGTTCAACTAAAAATCAAAATTGTTCTTAGAAATAGCTATGGCACAAGCTCTAATGTTTACATTTGTACTTTAATTTGTACAAATAAAAAATGTCGACGAAAGTGGACAAAAAAACATAATAAACAAATGTATTCAGGTTTTCAAGACAAAGTCTTGACAGAAAGAATACGAAAAAACAGAGGAAAAAGGAGGCAACATGTAATTTGAAATTTAAGTGATAATAACAGCAAATTTCGAACCACCAGTACGACTGGTTAAAGATTGATGTTTGACTGTTGGCTAACGGGAACCGCAGTGGTGCAGTGGGTAGAACACAGAGATCTTCTGACGATAGAAAGTGGTGTTTCTTGAAACATGTAAAGATCAACCCGGGTTCAAATCCCAGCTCAGCCAAGAAAAATTATCAATAAATTTTAATAAAAATTCAAAGTTGTAAAATTCCTTCCCTCAGTGAAAATAATTTAATGAAAATTAAATTTGATGAACTCGAGCCTAATTAAAGAATATCAAAAATTAAAAAGTAATAATTTTGTCCCATAAAGTAACCTATATTTTAATCTGGACCATAAGCAATCTGTTTAGCCGATTTTAGATCTTTAAACAAGATTATCTTAAGCTAACACATAAATTATTTTCGGTTAATTGAGCCCCGCTTAATTGAGTTTCCCGTTTTATTGCACTAAAATTTATGGAACGAAATCATACAGTATTACTGTCTATGTAAAAATACCTGTTTAATTGAGTTTCGTTTAATTGCGTCACCCGCTTAATTATTTCGCAAAATAAGACCGCAGTGCGAAAAACAAGAGCAAATGTTTCGGTTAAAAGCCCCAGCTCAGCCAAGAAAATTATCAATAAATTTTAATAAAAATTTCATGTTGTAAAATTCTCTCCTTCAGTAAAAAATAATTTAATGAAAATTAAATTTGATGAACTCAAGCCTAACTAAAAATATTGAAATTGAAAATTAAGAGTTCAACTAAAATCACAATTGTTCTTAAAATAGCTATGGCATAAGCTTTAATGTTTACATTTGTACAACTTGAAGTACAAATAAAATGTCGACGAAAGTCGACAAAAAAAAAACATAATAAGCAAATGTTTTCAGGTTATCAAGACAAAGTCTTGACGGAAAGAATACGAAAAAACAGAGGAAAGGAAGCAACACGTAATAAAAAATTGAAAATGATAATTACAGCAAATTTCGAACCACCAGTACCACTGGTTAAAGATTGATATTTGAATGTTGGCTGGCAGGCACCGCAGTGGTGCAGAGGTTAGAACTCAAAGAATTCTGATGAGAGAATGTGGTGATTCTTGAATCATGTAAATTCAACCCAGGTTCGAGCCCCAGCTCAGCCACGAAAATTATCAATGAATTTTAATAAAAATTTTTTATGTTGTAAAATTCCTCCCCTCAGTAAAAATAATTTAATGAATATTAAATTTGATGAGCTCAAGCATAACTAAAAAATTTTAATATTTATTTAAAAAAATTTAAAAAAGTTTTAATAAAGAAAAACCATGGTGAAATATTGTAAACAACATTTCAATTTTCCATCCCTGACTCTCCTCCAGTAGTTCTAAAATAAATGCAACTCTGATTAAACAAAAAATCTTGTCGTTTAGAAAAATTAAAAAACCTGATTTTTGACATTTTATGTTCGTTACATGGTTTTAATATAAGAGTCTAACTGACAAGTTTTTAGAACGCGAGTGCAAAAGTGACTTGTTTAACTAAAATCTGGGTTCGATTCCCAGGTCAGTCAAAAATGAAAAATTATCAATAAATTTAAATTAATAATTTAATAAAAATTAAATTTGATAGAAAATATTTAAATTTAGATTAAAAACCCTGTTCATGGCTCAAGAAAAAAACCGCATACTAATTATTAAAATTTAGATTAAAAACCCTGTCCATGGTTCAATAAAATAACCACATACTAATTATTGTTAACAGCTTAGGCACGAGCTTTTTGTTTACATTTGTCCTTCAAGTTGAGATGAAAAGGTCAACGAAAAATAGAAAGACAGAAAAGAAAAAACATAAGAGATGAAAAGGTCAACGAAAAATAGAAAGACAGAAAAGAAAAAACATAAAAAGCAAAAAAAATGTACTTTGGATTTTAAGAAGAATTCTTGACAAAAAGTATTAAAAACAGAAGTAAGGAAGAACATGTAAATCAATTAAAATATATATTCATTCACAACAAATTTCGATCCACCAAGTGGAATAACATTTGGTTAAAAGATTGATGTTTGACTATTGACTGCCAGCCGTCGTCAATGTCGGTGAGGGTTAAACGGCAAACCTCTCTGAAGAGATAGTGTAGTTTCTATCGAAACATGTCAGGGCAACCTGTCCGTGAAAACCTGGGTTCTATTCCCAGGTCAGAATAAAAAATTATCAACAAATTTTAATTAATTTTATTTTGTTAAATTTCTTTCTTCATAAAAATATATTAATAAAAATTAAATTTAATGAACTTTAGCCTGATAAAGAAAAATAAAAATTGGGAAACAAAAACAAAATTTGTTTTTGTTTTAAATGTTAGTTAAACGAGTCACTTTTGAACACTTGCGTTCTAAAAACAGGCAGTAACTTTATTAACACAACACGTCTTCATGCGCTATCGATCTGAACAACACATGAACATAACGCCGACAAAGCCAAAGGTATTAATTTGTTCATGTTCTTGTATTTGGCGAATACTTGTTAATGTTCATGTTCTGATTTGACATAATTTTTAGTTTATTAAAGTGTTCGCTTGGTTTATTTTTTCGGTTGCGCGTATGGTTGTAAACAGAAAATGATATTGTAAGGCGAACATCATGGTAAACATGGTATGATATGTATTACATATTTATGAATTATTTTTTTGTTTGCTCGTTTCAGTTCAAAAACTGTTATGTTTGTTATGTTATTGTTTTTTTTTTTTTGAATAATAAACTTCTAATAATAAATAATTTATGCATTTTCAGTTATTGAAATTACTTAGTTTATAAAAAAAAACTTTATTAATCGGTTAACCGATCAATAACAAAATTAACCGATTAACCCAAAACCTCGGTTAATTAATCGAGCGATTAACCGATTAAAGCAAAAGCCCGATTAAATGAATACCCTAACTTTCTTAATGTGACAGCTATGTCCGAGTTTAGACGAGCGAACATTTGGAAGGAAAACATCTGGAATTTTCTTTTGTTTTTTTCATTTGCGGTCACATAGACGAATATGTTGCCGGAAACATTCTGTTAATATTGTTGTTTTTTTCTCAAAAAGCAAGGTAAATGTCAACAAAGAAAATGAGAACAAAGCGTGTCGCCGAGTACCGAACACAAAAACCATTCTCTCTTCCCCACCCGCAATTTGCTAACAAACAAAATTTATTGTTGGTGGCATAAGCTATTCCTATGCGCATTTCACTGGTTGCTTAGGCCAAATCATCGGAAAACTTCATGCAAAGATTTTTGAAAAGCTAAAGATTTTATTCAAATAAAACTGTTAAACGAATAAGAATTATAAACACAAAAAGTATTACCCGTAATAATATCAAAGCTTAAACAAAACACCAACAACCAATGGCATTTTTGTTTAATTTCTCCCATTTTAATCAAAAAGTTTCTCGAAGCGGGAGTTACACAGCATAGGCACAGCATTCCAATATTTTCCCGATTTATCTCTAAAAAAGAACCCTATATTTTAATCTGGGCCACATTTTATCCTCCTACCAAATTTTATCGAAATCCATTAAGCGGGTATCGCGTGATTGAGCTACAAACTAACAAACATCCAGATATTCAAACATACAAACTTTCACATTTACAATATTAGTAGGATATTATTTATCAAGTCCCTCATATGTGGGCATATCCTACATCTGGCTGAATTTTTTAGAACTTTAATTTAGTGAAAAAAAGTCTATCAATATAACATTTTAAGTAAAACTTACACTGTTTTTCAAATTTGCTGTGCTGACACATTAAAAACTTAATTATTTCCTTACACATACACAGAAACATGTATGTTTCTAAAAAAACAAAAATTTCCTACTTTATTTCAAAGTTGGCCATCATAAAACGAATATGTAATTGCACCCCAAATTAATTTGCCACAAAGTGCAACCTATAATCCTACACGGCTTAGCTTTAATTATTAACCAAACAAATATATGTATGTAGTTGAACACATGCAACAAAGTAGAACTAGAATTTTAAGAATATCCTTAAATTAACAAACAAAAAAATAAAGCAGAATTTATATTAAATGAATAAAACAAATAGCAGTTTGAGGGAAAAAACAATAAAATAAATATGTATTGAGTCAGCCAAATGCTAATGATGGTCTAGAAAAAAAATAAAACAAACTGAATAACGACATTGGCGTGCATAACTAAAACATTAAAAAGAGCTAACAATTATATGTTATATTAATTTTATTGTAAATAATCTTTACAAAAAAACTACCTGCTCATATAAATAAATAAAAAATATATGATTTCATAAAGTTATTGTAAACAAAGAATGAAATAAATGCAACGATTGTTGCTTGTGTATGACTGTTTAGAGAAATATTAAGCTTATCTTTTATAACGTTTTTTTTTTATTATTATTATTATTTTGAAGTACTTTTAATAGAAAATAATTGGTTAAGTTCAGACGGGATAATCCGCTATATGGCATAATAACTTATAAAGCAGTAGACAAATGTTTAAGCAAAATCTCGAAAACGTTATACGTGTTATATTTTATTCGTTATATTTAAACGTTACGTTATATAAAGTTAGCATTATACGTATCGCACTTGATCATAAAGAGGTTATTAACTCAAAATTAAAGGTAGATATGATAGTCGATTTTATCCAAGAGTAAAAAAAAAACAAATTTTATGATCAAGTGCGGTATATCAAATTCGATATCGAGCGAATGGCCTTAGGACACCATCTGGCGTATGTATACCTAAGAAAACCCTACTGAATAGGTATTTTAAAGCACGAGAGCGAAGTCCCCATTACTGATCAAGTTGGATTTGCAGAAATTAGTATTTTAAAGATGACCGGCATTCATTAACCAACTTGTATATTGTAAAAACACTAAGCCAGAGAATTCAATGCAGCGAAGAAAATGAATATGATTTGTGAACAAAGAGTTATTTCATAGTTTTCTATTATTAGAAGTCATAACACGTAAACACCTAATCAGAAATCAGAATTTATCAATAAGTCGCTCCAACTCGCTCTTTTAAAACTTCAGATAATGGAATCCGATCAAAGTACTCTTTGTTCACAAATCCTAATTTTTTTTTCTTTGCTCTCTATTCCAGAAATCTAGGCTCATGCCTCAAAGCGTTAAGATAAGTTCTGCTAAGTAGTAGCCATTATTCTGTAGGCACAATCGAATGTGTCTAGCGAAAGCCTAATGGCTTAACGAGAATATCGAGCCCTTACCGCGAAAATAACGTAAGCGACATAATTTTCCATTTTCGTTTTTTTAAATAAATGACTTTATTGGCAACACTTGCATCACCTCCTAAAATGGCATGGTCACATAAGGTACCGTTACGATTTTATAGCAAAAAAAAATTTATTGTAAGCGACAAATTTCATATATATGAAATTAAATTAAAATAACTCTCTCCTGTAAAATTTGATTTTTGGCGCTTACGTTATTTTCGCCTTTAGGGCTCGATATGCACAACGTAGGTTAAGTCTAGCGTTTCTTGAGTTTTAGGAGCACATACACGGCACAAAAGCGTTTTTATATATATAGATGATTAATATTTTGGATAAGTTAACTTGACTACTAGGAATAATGCATACTTCCATTAAATCTGCAAACATTTTCACAATATGTATTCAAAAGTTTTTGTCCCTAAATTTGGCTTAAAGGTTTAAATCTGTAAATGACATACAATATTTTAAAGAAAATGTATACAATATTTTAAAGAGGAACGTGATTCATATGAGAAACACAATCTTTTTTAGGAGCAAATGCATTAACTAGCAAAGCTACCAACCAATTATATGTAGAGTAAAACGGTTATTTTTCTACGAAAATAAACCTTTACGAATTGCATGTTTACAAGAATGCAAGCGAATTTAAAAAAAAAACAGTAACAACAAACATTTCTACCAGCGTTGCCGTTGAAAAATTTCAAAAGTGGGCAGACTCAGGGGATTTCTCAAAACAGGGTCCCGAAAAGGTATAATAAAGAAAAAAGGTTAAGTTTATTTTTTTATTTATTTATCGATTTCCTGCACAACAAGAACAAGTCTTATAAATAAATTACAGGATTATATTGGTTTATAAGGATTGCCATATAAAAGATTTTAATAGTTAACATTAAACATTAAATTAAAAAATTTTAAAAAATAAATATTGGCATTTCCTGGAGTCACGAACGTACGTTCGTACGCTTTGGTATGCAAAAAATATAGAAAACACAACTTTTCCTAGAATTTTTTTTTGCGATTCGATAGCATTTGGGTAGCTCTATGTTTAGTGCAAAAGATGGGTTTCATCGAGATTAAGTTTTCATAATGATAGTTGTAAACATGTGGTCACGAACGTACGCAAAATAGAAGTCAACTTTGGATGATAGTAGGGAACGGAATATTCAAAAGTGGTTAATTTATTTTGAAAGTGTATTAATGTAGGTCTCCATCCAGCATTTACAAAATAAAATATCTCTCTTGGTTTTTTTTTATTGGCTTATGTTACCGGTCGCGAACGTACGATTTTTCCATATGTTTTTTTATTATTATCACCATGCATTTTCCCATAAATATCCTTAAATTTCCTTAACAAAAAAACTTAATACTCCTTTTACAACTGATTGTAATGGAGAGATAATGAAGAAAGAGTGTAAACATAATATATTTTTTGCATTTAAAATAAGTATATAAATATGTCTTTAGAAGTAGAAAATATAAGAAAATTTAAAATTTTCCAGTTTCCAGTGCAATTTTCTCAAGTAAAAGAGCTGAGATATGCTATGAAACCATTCTTTTATAACAACATAGACTTTTTTTATAATAATAAACAATAAAAGACAAAGATTATCAACATTTTATTTTTTCATCCTGGTAGACCATTCTGGGAAAATGCCCATATAATAAAAGTAATATTTCAAGCTATATTAAAAATAAAAAATTTAATACAATATATGGGTAATTCCATGTCAAAACGACCAAGAGTGGGACACTACCCCTTCCGATTTTAATGAAATTTGTTGAGAAGGTTCCTTTTATCTTATAAGTAACATATGTATATAACCGAAAAAAAAAATTTTAATTTTTTTTTCGAAAGTTATGTCATATTCAAAATGTCATAATTTCGCCGAATTAGCCGAATGTGTTGAGCTTATTTCTTCAATATCTCGAAAACTACTTTTCATACGGACTAAGTCAAAAACTTATTTTTGTATTTGGCTGATTTTCTTTTATATAATACCTCAAACTGTTCTTTAGGTAGGTAGGTAGAAAGGCTGGTGTGAAGTCTCCTTCACACCTCCACCCATAGACCAGTAAGGTGTCACAATGGACCTTTATTAGAGATAGCTATATAAAGATAGAAAGTAGGTGAAATAAACAGCGAAAGCACAAGTCAGATTCAAAAGATAGATAGAAAAGAAGGTTCCGGACCGAACCCGAGAGAAATCCTACTCAACCAAATTCGCCTACGTGCGGTCAGCACCCAGTTTCCTCTCGCGCAGCCAGGCCATCCCCATTACGAATCCTATCAGATTCTTGAGTCCGCAACCCGAGACATCCCCTAATTCGCCCAGCCACCTCAGCCTGCTGCCCTGTAGCCTGGGACAGTGGCATAAAATGTGCTCAACTGTCTCCAACTCCTCAGGGTCCTCACACAACCTGCACATATCCGACAAGTCGGATCCCATACTCACCGCCATCCTGCCTATCATACAGTGGCCCGTGATCATTCCTATCATGGTCCTAACGCAGACCCTACTCCTGCCCAGCAGCGACCACGAATCGGACTTTCTAAGCACCGGCCACAGCGTCCGCGATACCCGGCAGTCCGTTCGGCTCGGCCAGGCCCGTTTGGACGCGCCCAGAATCCACTCCCTGATTCTTCCAAAATAGAAGCCTATTGGAGGTCTAACCGCCTCCATATAGTTAGGATCCTCCATCTCTGAGCCCTGTCTTGCCAACTCATCAGCAACCTCATTGCCGCCTATATCGCAGTGACCCGGCACCCAGCACAACCTTAGCAAATACTTCCCTAAGACTCCCTCCAGAGCCTTCCTACGATCATCAACTAACTTGGAGTTCACATAACAGCCCCTTACGGCCATAAGAGCCGCCTGGCTGTCAATGTTGTCCCTCATAAGTTCCACGGCCCTCAAGACCCCCAGAACCTCCGCCTGAAAAATACTGCAGTCGAAGCCTATATGACCTTCTAATGTTCAGATGCTCAATGTAGACCCCCGCACCTGTGCCCCTCATCTTGGAGCCATCAGTAAAAATAGCAAATCCACCAAATAATCTGCTCCTACCTGACCACCTTTCCCTAGAAGGCACTATTACCTCCGGCAGCCGCCAAAAATCCACCCTGGTACCCACATAATCAGTGGAGCCGGGTGGCCCCAGGTAATAGCCACCAGCCTCAATCTCACTCAGGATCCGTGAGTGACCCTGCGTGACATTACCCGTCAATCCTAACTCCCTCAGTCTAAGAATGCTCCTGGCCGCCATTCCCATCACATACTGATCAATAGGCAGAAGATGTAGAATGACATCCAGGGCAGCTTGAGGAGTACTCCTCATGGCACCTGTCATGCCAATTGAAGCACACCTCTGAGCCGTTCTTTAAAAATCCTGAAACTTTGAAGGAGGTGTTTTTTTTCTTTTTTAAGATATGATTTTTTTCTTTCGCAACCTTAAAAAAATAATCTTTAAAAAGAATTTTTATATTGTAATTTTGAGCAATAAGTACACTGTGCTAGTTACAAAAAACTGACATGCCGGGCACTAAGCGTTTTAACCTAATTCGGGCACGCTGAATCCAGTGGTGCTAACCGTGTTTTTAGGTTAGCTCTTGCTTTTTTTTTAATATGTATATGGTTTGTAGCCCCAAGTATTCTCTTTAAAATCATCTTCGTATGTAAAGTAGTTTTCGAGATATTGAAGAAATAAGCTCAACAAATTCGGCTAATTCGGCGAAATTATGACATTTCGAATATGATATAACTTTCCAAAAAAAAATTTTTTTATTTTTTCCTTTAATATATGTTCCTTATAAGATAAAAGGATCCTTCTCACCAAATTTCATTAAAGTCGGAAGGGGTCGTGTCCCACTCTTGGTCGTTTTGACATGGAATTACCCATATAAAATATTAAACAAAAAATACAGATATAATAGCATTTAATAAATTTATCACGAAAATTTTAAGTTTAAGTTAAGCGAAAGCTTAAAAAAATTTTTTTTAAAAGAGTTGCGTTGCTATTTGTTTGTTGGTTGTTTGGCACATCATTACAAAGACGAACGGCGTTTATGAAAAATTGCCATTCCGAGACAAGACATTTAAATCTAGGTATAAACATGTTCTTACCCCTGGTGGATCTAGCAAATTGTATGAAATTATAAATGTATTGTGGTTTTTTTGTATATGTATACAACTTTGTGCAAAAAAACAAGGACTCTAATTACACTATGGAACATTTTTGAGATTTTTGTCTGGGGGGTGAGAAATTCCAAGTCAGGGTGATGGTACTAGGTCAGTATAGTAAAACACTCAAAGGGTTTGGCGTTGGTATGTGTCAGTTTTTTTTTATGACATTTTAAATTTTTTCCTTATCTTGATGTTTTTTTGTTTATCATAACTCGAGAACCACTTGTCCGATTTTGCTAAATCAAACTCAAAAAAATTTAGAATTACAATTTCTTTAATCCGTTCATATAACGTTTTTCTTTATAATCAACAGTTTTGCCGGTAAAAATAAATTTGTGGAGAAAAAAAATATTTTTTTGCCTAAAAATTAAAATTTATTTTAATAAATATTGCCTATTTTTAGGCAAAAAAATATTTTTTTTTCTCCACAAATTTATTTTTACCGGGAAAACTGTTGATTATAAAGAAAAACGTTATATGAACGGATTAAAGAAATTGTAATTCTAAATTTTTTTGAGTTTGATTTAGCAAAATCGGACAAGTGGTTCTCGAGTTATGTTAAACAAAAAAACATCAAGATAAGGAAAAAATTTAAAATGTCATAAAAAAAAACTGACACATACGAACGCCAAACCCTTTCAGGGTTTTACTATACTGACCTAGTACCATCACCCTGACTTGGAATTTCTCACCCCCCAGATTGGCTGTTGTACTGTGTTATAAGAAGGTTTTCGAACGATACTCCATAAAGATTTTTTGAAAATGCGGAGACTCCATCACTCTTCCTTAATCCATAAACATATCTTATAATGTTTTTGTACAAAACTTCTAATTTTTTCTTGCTGATGAAATCGCATTTAGCGAAAAGCTCAAAACCGTAAGTAAGACTAGGAATCAGATAATGCATTGCAAGAAGCTGCCATATTCTTAGTGGCGTGAAGTGTTGTGTTGCCCACAGCGTTCGAAGTTTGACATACGTTCGAACTACGAGAGTATTTATGTGGCTTGACCAGGTTAAGTTGTTGTTGAACACTATCCCTAAGTTCTTAACTTTTTGCACTATGTCGGTTTTTTATTATTTATAAAAATGTCATCTTCAATAAGTAGTGTAATGGATTTTTTATGAATTACTAAGCATTTCGACTTTTGTGGATTAAGACAAATGCCATTTGAAACTGCCCAGCAATGAATTTTGTTCAGATCATAATTGAGTTTATCGACATTTTCCCTAATAGAGTTCGCAGGAATACTTTAGTACAACTGAGCATCATCCGCATACATATGTATTTTGCAATAAGTAAGTTGCTGTGGTAAATCATTAGAATAAACTGAAAAAATGAGGGGGTCCTAGAATCGATCCCTGTGTCACACCTATTGTCAGTGTTACTGGATTTGAAATAGTGCTATAACATGTAAGGATTGACTTCTATTAGAAAGATATTGATTTAGTTGATGAGGATGAAAAGTTAAAAAAATGTCTCAATTTCATGCATAAAGTTTCATGGTTTACAGTGTTAAATGCCTTGTTTAAAAAAAATGTAAAAACTAAATTGTGAAATTTGTATGAGGGCTAAATAATGTTCTTTTTTTACTCTAAAAATATGTGTCGTCTAAAAATTGCTTTTACTAAATTGGTTCTTTATTAAACTTTTATATTGATCCATATCGTGTTTTCAACAGACACTGTTGATGTGTTACAAATATAATTACGACATCAATAAATATATCGCCATATTTTTGGTGATGGGTATATGAACATTCGTTCTTATTTATAAAAACAAAACAGGTCTTAAAAAAGAATTATGAAGCGGATTTTCTAGAAAAATTGGTTTAATAAACCTGCTTTATTTTTTATAACTAACGGCCAATTTTACCAAGTTCAGTTATAATTAGCTACCAGTTATAACTGTCAAAACATACTGTAAACTGGAAGTTAAAGTAATAGTTAGTTCTAACTGAACTTGGGGCAATTGGCAGTAAGAAAAATAGAATTTTAACACATAAAGGGTATTCACGTCACAAGTTGCACCCTTGCAAAAAAGCAAAAGTGCAAAAAAAAACAACAACCACAAAGACAATTATTTACGCACAACTAATTGTCTGTGTGGTTGTTGTGATATTTTTGCACTTTTGCTTTTTCGCAAGGGTGCAACTTGTGACGTGAATACTCCCATAATAAAATATAATATTCGCAAAAAATTTAAAATAATGTGCATACCTATTGCCAAAGTGTAGTTAGTATACTTTGCAAATCGTCAGCTTAATATGCAAACCTGCTAACTGCATTTCAGCATATTTTACAGGAGAGAAAAAAAAATTTATATTTTATATTTGCAGATTGAGAGGACAACTAAAAATATAGCACGTCATACAGAAATCTTATTAGTAATAAATTTTGTATACCCAAAAATAACTTTGATAATATACTTGCATGTGCCCGTGCAAAAAAACTGACCTGGCAAATTTGTTTTTTTGTTGTTTTCTTACGAAGACAATAAAATAAAGCAATTTGTTTTTTAATTTTGTTTTTTTTTTTACCCACTTACCACTACAATTCGAGTCGGAAAAAAGCCAACCAATTGTAGGGGAATGTAAGAAAAGATTGTTGGTATTTTGTTTAAGCTTTGATATTGGTACAAGTAAGACTTTTTCGCTTTAGGGTATTATTCGTATAATACTTTTAGCTTTTCTAAAATCTTAGGAAAAGGTTTCCTGATGAGTTGGCCTAAGCAACCAGTGAAATGCGCATAGAAGCTAGCTTTCCCTCAACAATAAAATCTCAGAGTATTTATCAAATATGAAAAATTGGGAACTTAGCACATCATACAGATATTTTATTAGTAATAAATTTTGTATTCCCAAAAATAACTTTGATAAAAATATAGCTGGTTTGGCACAATTCAAGACCCAAATTGAAGAAAAACTACATGCTGGTCGGCGAGGAGTATCTTTAACTACCATACGACATCGAAACCTCAATTTACTTAAAAAGTGGATTAAGCAGGTTTGCATATTAAGTCGACGATATAGCGTCATCTATATCTTTCTTAGAATTTAATACCGGGTATAATAATCTTAAAGCATTCAGTCCAATCATTTATATTAATTTTTGATACAATTTTTTAACAAAATTTAGGCAAAGGGTCAAAAAGAAGCATGAGTTGATTTCAGAGAATACAAAAGGGTACATTAAAAAAATGGGCAAACAAATGGGGAGGGAAGCAATGAAGGGACAAATAGACAATTTAGGGTTACAACGGCAGCACTACGCCTTTTAAAAATGGGAAAAATTAAAGGAAAAAAGCCAAATACGAAAACAATTTGCTCAAGGTTACCAGTGCTGGAAGGCAAAACCAAACGACCGACAAACAAACTAAAATGCATTCACAGGCAGGCACAACACTTACATACACACCCGCATAAAAAGTTGCTTATCGATTTCTGTTTCAAAGTGTACTTGGTTTTGTACCCAAAACAACTCACTTGTTGTGACAACAAACAAAATTTAAACAAGCTAAAATTAAATTAATGTTTTTTATGTTTTAGGTCTTTATGAATCAATAGAAAGTATGTAATAATTACTAAAATGAGATTTATTCTTAAAAATAAAAAAACAAAAGTTGTGAAAGATTCACATATTAATATTCTAAGCATTGACTTACCCCTGGAACCTAAAATAACGACTTTGCCTTCAATGCCTCTCATGGTATGTGCTTTTAATTAATTCTTCAGGTTGTAGAAATTGGACGTTTTTTAGAAGTTTCCTGAACTATTGTTATAATTGCCGCGAAAGCAGTCTGTGATATTTCTAATGAATTTGTGATATCTTAACCTAATTTTTGCTATTGTTAGAAATTAATTATTATCTATAAAATGTTTTTTATTTCACTACTACTTTGATTTTTATTTTTATTTGGTTATTAGGGCAACATAATACAAAATTTATATTTATTCCTCTTGTGATATGAAATTGCCACCTTTATTAAAAATTGCCATGCAATTTTCTTTTTTTGCGCTGCATTTTAATAAAAACTATTTTTTGTTTCAAACAGTATTAACCATTCTTCTATTTATTAATAAAAACCATTTTTCTTTTGGAACAATGATTCCTTTGTTGTCACCATCATTTGTTTTTAAAACACACTGTACTTCAATTTAGTAATTTTATTACTTATTTTTAGCAAATAAAAATGATTTACCGAGGTTCTTTTTTCTTTTCTATTTCTATAGTTATATTTTCATGACTACAGCTGACTTTTGTTTGTGTAGTTTTTTCATAACAGAGTGATTCATAAATAAATATAAAGGTACTGCCAGATATAAATTTGAAATAATGATACTAACATCTAAAAATATTAAATTATCGTTATCTGAAAAAATTATACAAATTTTATTAGGTAAATAAAACTTTACAATTACAACTTGTCGTACAATTGAGTTAAACAAGCCAGTTGAATGAAACCAAGTTCTTTTGATTTTTTATTCAACCGAAGACCAACCACACCTCTAACGTAACAATTGGTTGTACAACTTGATTAAATTGAACAACAAGTCCCAACATTTAGGCACCGCTTAATAGATATAATTCTTCAGCTGAAATTTAAAAGAAATTAACATAACATTATTTTTATTAATTTGCGAAAAATTGCAAAAGAAATTGACACTATTTTCATAGATTACATAGACTAGTTTTTTTAAACAATACCTTAAATGTTGTACATAGGTGTGAGTAATGCAATTTAGCACACATAAAATCGTAATTTGAAGAAATATTTAAAATTTGTACAGCTTTGTAATTAATAAATACTTTCGTGATCATAACATTTTTTAATCTTATAGCAAGGAAAAGGAAACCCGCAGAATCTTAAATCAATGTATTGATTATTATAAACACATTCAATTAAGATTTATTAATCTCTAATAACATGCCTTTCGTAAGCGAGATGGTAAGCAAGTCCAAACAAACCTGCTACGCTTATACTGACAAAAGTTTTTTATTTTGTGATCAAATGCTGGTAAATGGTGTTCTCCAAATCTGAATTGATTGGTCAATAAACTTCTCCTGTCTTATTACAAAAAACCAGCTTTTAAATGTTGTATTTTTGTTTGCAGTAAATTAGTTTTCTACATAAGTATAAACATTTTAGATATCTTCATTATATTCATTTAAGATAAAATTAAATTGATATGGCACCCGTAATAGGATTTGTATCAAAAGAAACTTTAAGAAACTTTAAAAATGTATTTCCTTATTTTGTATAGCAGTGTCGTCCAAGTCATATACACACTGTATAGGCTTTTACAAAAGATCAGATCTCGGCAACAACTATGCTTGCTGCTTACTTTACGAAAAAACAACGAACAGTCAATATTAAATTGAACGAGCTTTCAAAGTTGTTTGCCGTCAATGCAAATATTAAAAGATGTGTGTTTGGGGGTGCTTTAAAATGATATCAATATTGGCGATATACGTTCAGAAATATAGTGGAAAATCGCATGTTTATACGAAAACTTAAGCGGTCCATGAATCGAAAACTATGCGTTTGCGCCACTTTTTCCACTGTATATTTTCTTATTATTTTTCAATTTTATATTTCCCTAGGTACTCGTTTTCTTATTTGGAGCTGCATTAAACAAGATGTGTTCCAAAATACACTCCCATTGGTTTCGGGGAATTTTTGTATTTATTTCTTGTTAGTTTATTATAGTACTATTATTAGTACTAAAAGCATTGCTTGTAGAGTAGCTGTTGTAACATCACGTCTTCATGCGCTATCGATTTGAACAAGACATGAACATAAGTCCGGCTTAACAACGGTATTAATTTGTTCATGTTCTTGTTTGTGGCGAATACGTGCTGATGTTCATGTTCTGATTTTAGCTTGTTTATTGTTTCGGTTATGTTGTTGTAGACATAAAATGACATTGTAAGGCGAACATAATTACTCAGATATATGTTTAGGCAACGATGGCAGCACATGAACGAAATATGAACATGACAGTCTACACTAGCAGAATTCATGTGCGACATGCTGTTCTTACCAAGTTGATGGATAGTGGAGACGGGTAGTAAGGTTGTAGATAAAAAATTACATTGTAAGGCTAGCATCATGGCGAACATGGTTGCTAAGGCAAATGTTTAACCAGCGATGGCAGCACATGAACGAAATATGAACATGAATAGTCTACTCCATGGTAGAATAAGTCACAGAGCAGAGAATAAGTACAAGGTAGGTCCATAAGGGAGAGTTGTCATTATTTACCCATGTAATGTAAAATTAATATATAAAATTTTTGACGCTTGTTATAATTTTTATCTTTTGTTTGAACTGA
Source organism: Pollenia griseotomentosa (assembly GCA_963931875.1). Classification (NCBI taxonomy): domain Eukaryota; kingdom Metazoa; phylum Arthropoda; class Insecta; order Diptera; family Polleniidae; genus Pollenia; species Pollenia griseotomentosa. The sequence continues at coordinate 31,101,234 of OZ007564.1, forward strand.
GAACAACATTTTAATGACTACACCTTGTACTTATTCTAACATGGCCTACACTAGAAGAGTTCATGTGCGGGATATGTTTTGTTCACTGTTCTTACCAAGTTGATAAATAGTGGAGACAGGTAGTAAGTCCTCATCCATATTATGAAACATTTTCCGCAAAAACTTTCTTCAATTCTCTTTTGAAACTGCATTCGTGTCCATAGAATAAAAATTTTGTTTACAGCATTCAGTCATTTTCTAGGCCTTCTCTCTTTCTTTCAATAAGTCCCAGCCCATATTATGAAACATTTGCTGCGAAACATTTGGGATTGTTGATGCAAGAGGAAAAACGAATGGAAAAGTGTAATTTGTTTCAAGTACAAGCAGTTTTGTTAGTTCGTTATTGAAAGAAAGAGAGAAGGCTTAGAAAATTACTCAATGCTGTAAACAAAATTTTTATTCTATAGACACGAATGCAGTTTCAAAAGAGAATTGAAGAAAGTTTTTGCAGCAAATGTTTCATAATATGGATGAGAACTTACAAAAACTGCTTGTACATGTAACAAATTACACTTTTCCATACGTCTTTCCCCTTTCATCAACAAACTGAAATGTTTCGCAGCAAATGTTTCATTAAATGGATTGGTACTAAAGTAACAAAAATACGAGATTCTGCCTGTTAAATTTCAACACTTTTTGTACTAAATATTTTATCGGAAGAATTATCATCTCTAGTTCAACAGTTGCAATATATTATAACATAAAAATAAATAAACAATAAAAAAAACCAAATGTAAACAAATAAATTCCATTGAAAATTAAAATTAATTTTTTAAACAAATTATAACTAAACTATATTCGACCGAAAACAAATTAGACAACACACCAAGTAAAAAGCAAATTTGCAATTAAAATAAAAAATGATTTTAAAATTGTACAACTGAAATTCCCCCTGATTTATAAACATTTATTATAAAGAGATAACAAAAAGAGAATTTAATAAAAAACAAAAAAAAGCAATAATTTTTGGGAAAACGCTAACGCAGCCGCTGATAAAAACAGCGGCAGACAAATTATAGATAAACAATGCGTGAGTCATTGTAAATATGAAGAAGGTGGTGGAAAACAAATTAAAGGCGTTTAAAACATGTACTATTTGTTGTGGCTCTAGTTGATTTTTTTAAACATTCCATAACAGGCCGTGATCAAGGAAAGTTGTTTTTAATCTTCTTACATATTTCGGTAACAAGTGAAAAACTTATACCCACAAATAAAAATGTTTGATTTTAATTTGGAATTCGCTCGTGGTGGTGCTGATTTAACCGTAGAACTTTTCAAAAAGTTGTCAGCCGGTGGTGTAAACGAAAACATTGTGTTTTCTCCCTTTTCCATACAAATCTGTTTAGCTTTGGCTTTTGCTGGTGCTAAAGATGAAACCGCTGATGAAATTGCTAATGCAATGAAATTTGCCTCAAACTTTCCACCAGAAGTAGCTGAGACATTCCAATTTGTTTTGGAAAAGTATAAGAATTGCGATCTTTTGAAAATCGCCAACAAGGTGTATGTACAAGAAGGTAAAAACCTTAAGGCTGAATATGCCATGACTACCAAAGAAAAATATCATGCCGAGGCGCAAGAATTGAATTTCGCTGAAAGTGAGGCAGCCGCACAATCGATTAACTCTTGGGTAGAGAATCAAACTGCTGGAAAAATCACGAATCTTGTTACTCCCGATTCTTTTAGTGCCCTAACCCGTTTGGTGCTTTTAAACGCCTTGCATTTTAAAGGTGATTGGGAAAAGAAATTTGATGAATCACGTACCGAAGAAGATGATTTTTGGATAGCAGAAGAACAATCTGTTAAGGTCAACTATATGAATCAAAAGGCTAAATTTGGTTATGGCTTCTTTGAGGAACTCAATTGCCAGGCCTTGGAAATGCCATACAAAAACTCAGATTTAAGTATGTTTGTTTTATTGCCGAATGAACGTGAAGGTTTAAAGGATTTGGCTGCAAAATTACAAGATATTAATTTGATTGATTTGGCCGGCAAAATGAATACCGAAGATGTTATTGTGAAATTCCCAAAATTTAAGGTGGAGTACAGTGTGGAGTTGTCCAATATTTTGAAAGAGGTAAGTGTGAACTTGTGTACATACAACATATTTTTTATTTGAAGTTTATGAAATAAGTTTATCAGCTTTATTATTTTCGCATATTCCATTCCATTCTTTAACATGATAATTGTATAATTAACATAAAAAAGAAGTAGGTACATACATAAGAAGAAAATTAAACTTTTTTATTGTTTTAATTAATTAGTTAATAGGTATGTACAATGTGCATATGTTTAAAAAATAAAAAATGCAATAAAAGGGTTTTCTAAAAAATAAATTAAAAAAAATATTTTTGTGAGTTTAATGGAAGAAGTCATTTTATATTGCTAACTTTTACTTTCTTCCAAGCTTTATATGAACTAATTGCATTTAAGTACTTATGATATAATAAAAAATAAATACTTAATTTCATACACGTAGTGACTGCAATATCTAATCATATAGGTACATACATATTTTCAAATGAAATAACTAAAACATATGTATAAGTATTGAAATTTAACTTATCTAACAAGTTTTGTCTATTTATAACTTTATTTATTTGATAATCGCATAACGTTTTTGGACAAATAAAAACTCTCAAAAATTGTAGATAATAACACTGTGCTACAATATTAAATTTTTATTGCCAGTATTACTTCATTAAAAAAAATTTTCAATTCCGCATCGAAATTGTATTCGCATCACAATAGAGTGTAGCCTCCTTGTTTGTGCCAGTCTACAGAATATAAGAACTTCAAAAATTCAATTGAGAAACTATAATTTTAAAGTTTAAACCGAAGTATAATGTTAAAACATAATAAAACCATTAGTTCATTATTTTGAAACTGGGTTTTAATTATTTTTTAAAATGGCCAGTTTTACTTTTGTTTAAAATCGGTTACGAAATAGCTGACTCTTAATCGTTTAAGTAAAAAAAATGCACACCTTTCAACAAGTTTTAATATGATCTCATTTTTATGAGAAACACCTAAGTGCATAAAAATCGGCTGAAAACTGAATAAGTTATTAAAAGTTACGTAAAAACATGCATATGTGATTTGTCCTATTTTTTAAAATACGTATGGAGTAGGGAATGGTAAATGGATACCAAAATCGATTTTCGATTTTTCGATCGGCTTTTTTTATTTCGATTTTTAAAATCGAATAATCGCACCTCAAAATCGATTTCAAAATCGTTTAATATGTAACAAATTATATACACTAGGATCGCCCGGTGGCCGAAATTCGAGCACTTGACATTTACTTTCGAGAGAACTTGTGCGTCATACAATAAAAACGTACACATTTTAAGATATCGGCAAAATGCACATCCTGTGCATATCTACGCAAAAATACCTTTAAAACGACTTATGTTTCATGAAAATCAGTGGACGATAAGTTACTTAAAAATCAACCACAAAAAAATTGTTCTCGTATTTATATATAAGATTTCAAAATATTGAAAATTAATCAATGTATGGATAGTATTTCAAAGGATTATGACAATAGTTCTTGTTTGGTGACGACTGTTTCTAAGTTACTTTTAAGTAAGCTTTAGAAAGCAAACGTTTGCATTTCATTGATGTCGGAAGAATGCAGATATTCTCTTGCAATTTCGTATTTGTGCAGATAAATTACTTTCTGTTTTGCACTTTGCTAACAACCAGATTTAAATATCGCTCACACACTGTTCTGTTTATCTGTTTTATTATTAGCGCAATTTAACAGAAAGCCATGATTTGATTCACATGTTGTTGTTCAATAATTTCACATAGCTTACTTTCAGTGTTTGTTTTGGTTTAGGACTGTTTTGCTCACTGTTCATTGATAACTTTAATTTCTGAAAAACAAGAGGACCTTTATTAAAGTTGGAAGTATACCAACGGTTCTAATAGATAAATACTAAAAAAATTTCAAGTTGTATTGTGCATCCACATATTTTATCAGTTTAATAGAGATTTAATTCTCGACTGACGACAATATGTTATAGTCGTAAGGTCCTTTTTACATTAATTATAAAGTTATAGTACTTATTGTATTTTTTGTATTTTTGAAAAAAATAAAGAACAACTAACTAAATAACTAGAGATTTAAATTAAAAATTCGATTTTCGATTTGAATAATTATTTCCTTTTAACATTTTTATAAAATATACGAATGTTTTCAAAGCTCGTTTGCAAACAACAAACATTAAAGTCGCACTTAACATTATTTGGCATATCCAACGGTTAGTAAATGTTTGTCGCCGTCAACGATATTTGGGATTGGCATTCTCAACGTCTACAATTGCACATCGTCTTCAATTGGAATATTATGACATTTATAACGTAACGACGTAATCTCTTTTAATAGTTTTCTACATGAGTTACAGACACATTTGTTTCTCACTTTTTGAGAAATGATGCAATATTTTGTTTCACATCTTTTTGATGCGAGAAGTTCTCAAAAAAGTTACTGAACATGGAAACAGGACTACATACTCTTAAAATCAGGTAACGCTACGTTTATTTAAAAACAAAAATTATTAAAAATCTCATCGATTTAAATTTCATCCGATTTCGGTGTCCATAACCAGTCTATTAACAACAAACTTATTATCTTTAGATTGTGTATTTTTAAGACTGCCGTTATTTCCTTTAAAAAAAGAATTACTATATTCGTTTCTCTGTATTTTTCTTTCTTACAGTTGGGCATTAAAAAAGCTTTTGAAAATGGAGCCAATTTCAGTAATATGCTAGAATCTTCTGAAGATCTCTTTGTTTCTAATGTTTTCCATAAGGCCTGCATTGAGGTGAATGAGGAAGGCTGTGAAGCTGCTGCTGCTACTGGCATGATAATGATGGCTAGAATGGCCATGTTACCTTTAGAATTCCAGGCTGATCGTCCATTTTTGTATATGATTTGGAATAAGAAGAATATCTTATTTGCTGGTGCTTTTGTTAATGCTCCTCAATAAAAAACATCTCATTTGTTGTTCGAAAAGCAAACAATCTATGACAAGATTTCAATTGTAATATAAAAAAATAATTCAGGAATTTTATAAGACTTCTTTAATACGCTTTTAATTATTGATATATGTATATTTTTAATGTTTCTAACTAGATTTTTATATATTAAATGTAAATTTTTGCAATAAAACGTTTGTTTAACAATTTATTTATTTTTATTTTCTTCAGTTACATAACCGAGCCCTAAGGGCCTTTTATGGTTAATAAAAGCTACTACATAATTAAAATTTAAAAGTTTTTGTTTAATTTTTTTTCAAGTTTGTAAAGAAAAGGTAATTTTTCATCGATGGGCCGCATAATATAGTTTTAAACTTTTAAAATTTAAGAAAATAACTAATTTTCAAGTTGATAGTATTTTAATATTCTTTTATTTTAAATTTTTTTGTACTGAAAATTTTTATATCAAATAAGGGATTTTATTAAATTGTTCGAAAAACTTAAAGATCTACATACATATTTAAACAATTTTACATAAAGCCCGCACAATAATAAATGAAGAGAGACCTGAAGCTACAGACCCCACAATACATTATTTTTTGTTATATGAAAGAAAAATAGAAACTCGAATAATTCAAAATCTGTCTTTTTAATCTGAAATTCATAAATAATACTAGATTTAATTACTACTTTTTGGGTTGGGCCGTATTTTAAATATGTTCTTTATTTGAAATATTAATACGTGTTTTGTATTTGTGGTTAAATAACAATCCCAAAATGTGTTATTAATCTTGTAATTTTAATACCTTGCCCCTTGTTAAAGTAACATTTTGCACAAAATATGAAAAGTTATTAAGACTTAACTTAAATAATACAAACCTGTTTTGAGACCCCTATACTATTTATTACACTAATTTTTTTGATTGTCTTTCAAGTAGTTCAAAGTATTTGTTTAAGCAACACACAACAGTAAGTTTTGCCGCATGGATCTACATTCTTTGAATAGAACATGCAGCATAGATAGATAGATATTTACAGAGGGCCATAAGCACCACGAATTCAACGGACTTTTTGTACAGAAACATGCAGCATTCCAATTACAAGTAATAATATTAGTACTTTTACATTGGAAATTTGCTCAATAGCTGAAAAAGTGGCGAATGAAGTAAAACAATGTTAAGAAAACTCTAAAATTATTGATATAAGGCAATGTTAGCACTCGAGATCCCCTAGTATATTCTAGATATCAAAAAATTGATTATGAATTTAAAAAGAGGGCAAATTTATTATATAGAATTAATTTATAACTCATTATTTGTTAAAATGTGCCAGGCGGACCAGTAACTACCCGACTATATTAAATATGTTTACACACATAAGTATGTACAGTCGAACTTCTATATAGTGAAAAACACTGCTTTTTCGTTTAAATTTTGTGTAATTTTTTCTTTACAAAGAACAAATGTTTTATATATAAATTTAACTCCCATGAATTTTTGTCCCATTATTATATATTTCTAAGGTAAGAAACCCTATTTTGTTGTTGTATAAAAAAGGCTGGTTGCTGTGAAAACTTTAGTCTAGTCACCTTTCACACCTTGATTTAAAAGAAAAACAGCTGTGTTCCCTACATTTTTTCGCCGCATTTAAGCAAAACAAACGCAAATTTATAATTCCTATTTAGAATTATAAATCTATTTTATATTCTACTTTAATATTCTATTAAAAAAACATTTTATATCGCTTAAAAATGCAAGGTTTACTTAAGTTTCTAAAAAGTCGTCGAGTGATTTGGATAAGTGTTACCGGTACTACAGTGGGTGTAGCATGTTTTGTTAAGTAAGTCTAATATTTTGTAAAAAAAAACTGAAATAACAGTTGAACCTCAATTATGTGGGTCACATAAGACCGAGCTAAGCACGAATAATCTAAAAAACAATAAATATCTGCATATGATTGGCTGAGAAAGTGGAAACTTATGCCTGTTTCACGGATTAAAATCCAAAACAAAGCAATTAGCATGCCGGTTAACAGATGACCTCATGACCGTTGTTCAACTATATACATACATATGTATGTATGTACATAATAGTTATTTCGTTCTAGAGATTTAATGCAAGGTGGTAAATTTACTAAGAAAACCAAAGCTGAAAATAAGGTGGTAATTGTTACCGGCTCAAATACCGGCATTGGCAAAGAAACTGCCTTAGACTTGGCTAAAAAGGGTGCTAAAGTGTATATGGCCTGTAGGGATATGACTAAATGTGAAGAGGTTTGTAGAATTCCTTTTTTGTGTAATTATGTATTCTAAAAACTATAATATATATTTCAAAGGCACGCGAAAAAATTATCTTAGAAAGTCGCAATAAATATGTCTACTGTAGGGAATGTGACTTGGCCTCTTTGGAATCGATAAGAAAATTCGTTGAAACGTAAGTCCATTTTTAAAAATTTCATTTGTAACTAAAATCTAGTTTATATATTGATTGTGTTGTTAGTTATGAATTTATGTTGTTTTAAGCTTTAAAAAGGAACAGGACCGATTGGACATTTTAATCAATAATGCTGGCGTTATGCGTTGTCCTCGTTCATTGACAAAAGATGGCTTTGAACTGCAATTGGGTGTTAATCATATGGGTCACTTTTTACTTACTAATCTTTTACTAGATCTACTTAAGGTAATTAATTTTAAGAATGTTAAACGAAAAAACACTTACTACTGCCTTTTTTAGAACACGAGCACAATACTAGTTCGTTTAAATTTCATTTAAAACATAACCAAAATTTAAAAATTTGTTTTTTTAAATGTAATTTAAACGAAAGAGTTTTGCGCTCGTGTTCAAAAACAGGCAGTTTTAATTTTTTTTTTTTAAATATTTTTCTAATACATATAGCACTTAAATTTCTTTGCGATACATATTTTTTATATATGAAAATTTTTAATATGTAAAATTAAGAAACTGCTAGGAGGCTATTTCGCAGTAATTTATTTTAAAAGGTTTTTCCTAACTGTTACTGAGCTTTCTAAACAAGAGCGGCAACTGTTTTTTTAAACATGAATATTTTATTGCCAATACATTTTCAAAAAAACACACAACAGCTGGGTGTTGTTGAATTCGCGTTCTTAAGGTTTGTTTCGTATAAACTGTATGAAAATAAAAAGTTTTGACATAAAAAACTCTTGCCGCTCTTATTCACGGCCAATTTCACCAAATTCAGTTAAAACTTACTATTATTTTAACTTCCAGTTAACGTTATGTTTTTGAAATTTATAACTGAAAGCTAATTATAACTGAACTTGGTGAAATTGGGCGTCAGTTAGCTCAGAAAGTGTTTGACTTATTACGAACTTTATAAAGTAACTTATAAATTTTGCATATCAATTTACAAAGAAATTTATTTTATCAAAATATTTCCCATAGTGAAGTACCTTAATTTACTATAATTTAATATAATTTATATTTGCTTAGAAATCATCACCCAGTCGCATCGTTGTATTATCCAGTTTGGCACATACTCGTGGTGAAATCAATATAGGGGATTTGAATAGTGAAAAATCGTACGATGAAGGCAAAGCATACAATCAAAGTAAATTGGCAAATGTGTTGTTTACCAGGGAACTAGCAAAGAGATTAGAAGGTAAGTTGTGGTTTGAGTAAAATGAAAAAAAAAAAAAAAATATATAAACCAAAAATTTCTAACAATGACCTAACTTTATTTTTAGGGACCGGTGTTACTGTAAATGCTTTACATCCCGGTATTGTAGACACTGAACTCTTTCGTCACATGGGCTTCTTTAATTCGTTTTTTGCCAGATTAATATTTAAACCTTTGGCATGGCCTTTTCTTAAATCACCCCAAAACGGTGCCCAAACAACTTTGTATGCCGCTTTAGATGAAGATTTAGCTAAAGTTTCTGGTCAATATTTTAGTGATTGTGAAATCAAAGATGTTGCACCACAAGCAAAGGATGAAGCTTTGGGAAAATGGCTCTGGGCAGTAAGTGAGAAATGGACTAGATTGAGCAGTTAGAAAATATTAAAATTGTAAGATTTATTTTGATTTTAATAAACTGATAAAATGACTGAAGATTCTATTTGATAATACTGTGCTGGCACGAAGCATTAAATTAGTAATGAGCAATGCCCGGATTTTTATGCAAATGCATGTTTGTTGTCGTCAGTCTGAGATTACCATATGTTAAAATATCTTTGCGAATCAAGAAATTTGCAGTAAAATGGCATCGATTTGTTAGTGAATATTTTTGCATATTTTGCTTTGAATGCTTATTTTTGCAGAAATTGCTGATATTGCATATTTTGAAAAACAAATCTTGTTTTAATTGCTTTATTTTTCCACGCACCATGTTGCAGAAGAAATAAGAAACAACTTCGATCATCATTATTTGATTTCTTATGGGAAAAAATATTTTGTACCCCGATTTATGTCTTCCTCCACTGCCTATAACAACCAGGTGGACATGGTGGTTAAAATCACTTGTGTATTATGCTGAAAAATTTTACCAATTCAAAGATGTGGTTGAAGGATTCAACAATAATGATGCAGTGTCTATACAAAAAATTTTAATTTACCAAATATAAAAAAGCTCCGATAATATTTGTGACTTCAAATTGTGGGTACTTTTGTGAAATTAAGAAAATCTCATCCATTGAGAAAGCAAATTAAGTTAATTAATACTGCTATAAATAAGATGTATGCTGTGGAGGGTAACTTTTGTTAACAAATTCGTACCAAGCTTGATAAAATAAAAAATGGAGGACAATAAAACAAACTGCTGGCATATTTAATTTGAATTTTTACGAAAAGAGCGTAGTGAAAATTAATATCCCATAAAGAAATTATGTATCAGCATTTAATCATGCAAATATTACTTCCGTTTTATTTTCTTTTCAAAAATATTTAAAATATTTATTTAAAAAAATTTGTGTTCTTTCTTAATTTTAAATTTGGAAATATCTATCTAAAGCTTCGTACAGACGGTGGTCAGATCTTACAATGTTGTCATTAAAATTGCCTTAAAATGTCTTGCAACTGTATGAACATTGTAAGCTCATTTTCATTTGGCAGATATGTAAAATTAATGCATCTGACAATGTTAAAAAAAATTTTAAGTGCATTTTTTTTTTAATTTTTAGCGCATATATATATTTCTATTTTAAGTGCATTTTTTATGCGCATAAAACGCGATTTTAACTGCATAATAGTATATAATTAAATATAGTTATATTAAAATTTTTCGTCTTTAAGGGATTTTGGGGAGGGGTTCATATGAGACCTATGCTTAATTCTGGATCTACCAACCAAACATATTGCCATAACAAAGAAGCTATCGTAAAGGTATTTCGCCAAATTTTATATTTATACCAATATTTATAAGGTAGTGGTGGCGTTAAAAGCTTTTTTGGGAGTGTTTATTGGATGGGAGTTATGAGCAAATATACAGGTATGTGATGGAAATCGATTTTAAAAACGAAACGATTTGAAACCGAAAATATCGTTTTCATTTTCTTTTAAAATGCATTTAACGAGCGGTGAAATTGATGCAAGACTACAACCCAATGCTCACAAAAGACGAGGAACAAAAACAATATACATATCCTATGAACACGAAGGAGATTTTATCACAAAACTTTTTATAATTACATCATTTAATAAAACAAATAATCACCAGACAAAGAATGCGAAGATATGTGAAAATTTCGCTGTTATTTTTTAATTTGGTTTTTTGTATTAAATATTAATGTTAAAGAAAACTAAAACTAAAAGATATAGCCCTAGAATATTTGCGAATAAGGGTTTTCAAATAATTTTTTTTCTTATTTGGAAGCAAAAATACGAAAAAAATAACGGTCACACTAATAAACATATGCTACTGAAAAAACGTTACGTGCGTTGCGTAGCATGCGTCAAAAAGAATGTAATAATGGCCAATATCAACAAATTATTTAAATATCAATTTATGTTTAAAATTCGTTTTTCATGTCAAATAAAAATAAAATTATATAAAAAAATACAGTTGGGGGTAGTGCACTAAATATTGATTTTAATCAGCAGTGCACTATCACTCAATAAAACTGGAAAGAAATTAGTTTGCACTCTTTTTTACCAGCTTTAGTGATGATTTTTATTTTTTAACTACCTCTAAAAACATTTTAGTGATATTGCAAATTTTTTCACTATCACTAAACGCAGATTGAATGCAAAAATCTGCACTCAATTCAAATAGTGCAAAATTTGGACTTACAGTCAAAAAAGGTACATACAAATATTGTATCACTAAAATTTAAAAAATTAACTTTGTATGTGCATGATTTTCGTTTTTTTTTTTGGAGGTTATGCATAAGCAAAGAAAATTAAAAAAATGAAATTTTGTCAATAACGGTATAATTTTTGGCTAAATCATGAAAAAACAAGTTTTTTATTTTAATTTTAATGCAACAATTTTAGGTGCACTCAAATGAGTGAAGAAAAAAAAAGTTGCAATAAACTGATGATTGCTTTTTTTTAAATCAAACTACATTTTTTTTTTGAGTGCAAAATTTTTTAACATCACTATCACTCATGTTTAGTGAGGCTGCAAATTTTCAATTCATCACTCAAAATCAACAAAATGATTGCAATATTTTTGCACTATCAGTAAGTGTGAGTTGAAACAGCAAATTGAGTGCACTATCCCCATCTATGATGAAAAACTATGTATATTTAAATATGAATTGATAGACATACATATAAATAGAATTGGTGAAATTGGCCATTATACTTAAATAAAAATGTTTGGCGTTTAATTTTTAACTAACAAACGATTTTAGTTCCATTCATACAAAAATTCAATTTAAAGGTTTTAAATTTTTTTTACTTACACATTAATCTCCTCACTAAATACAACTCTGTGTAGTGTTTTCATTTATATAACGTGCATTTTATTAAAAACGAAATACCAGAACAAAATGGAAATAGAAAATAATAAATCAGTGTTGCCAGTTCGACTCTTTTTGGTTGTTTCATGACGTTTTTTTTTCTCTCGCTGCCCTTTTCTATTTTTCCGAATACCTTTTTTAAGAAAGGGTATTTTTAACGCTTTCTTTAGTTCTTTGTGGCGCTTTAAGTGCTTTTTGTTAGAACCATGTGATTTTGAACTTTTGCTTTTAAGTGCCTTTTTTCAATAAAATATCTCGTACTCGAAAAAAAAGAAAGAAAGAACTATAATTATAAGTGTTGTTCGAACTTTTCGATTTCTTTAAATAGTTTATATAGTTTCCTATATGCAGGCTTTAAAGGTCATTAATTTAATGTAAACAAAATATTATTTATTTTATTCTCAACAAAATCCGACGTTTCGTTTCAGGGATTGATTTTTATTAATATAATAATCTTTTCCGTCAGTTTACATCATTTATAAAGAAAGAACTGATGAATTTTGGCTTAAAGTCTACAAATTTAAAAATTATTTGGATGAAAATCATTTTCAAGAACAAGCTAACTTTTATATTTGTATACTTTAGTTTTCTTACTCAAGTGCTAAATTCGAAAGAACACTTGGCTTAATGATTTTTGTTTGTTTGTTGCAATTACAAATTGTCTTCAAGGGTTTACCTAAAAATTCATTAAAATTAAAAATGTCTAAGTATATCATTAAAACCGTTTTGTGGCCCGATAATAACTATAGTGAAACATATATATGTATTTGAAAATGAAATTGTTGTTCTATAAAACGTTATTTATATGTATTAGGTTTTTCATAACAAGATAAATCATTAATTTTAAAATTTTAATATCCTTTTATTTTTATTTAAAATTTTTTGCGCCAAAAAAACATTTTAAAAAATTTTTGTTTACATTCTTATCTTTTTCTTTTGTCGCTTCTTCCCTTTTTCGTTTTGTTTACGCCTTTATACGTTTTTACAAAACACGACGCTTTTCTTTATTCTTAAACGGCAGCACTGTTATAAATTATGACAAATCTTCAACGTTATGAATTCGCCGTAAAATCAGTTGTTGCGCGACGTTTCCTATTAAAGGTTCGTTTCGTGGCTTTTCTCTTTTCTTTTTGGGTTGTTACTAAAATAAAGAAATATTTTTGTTTCATTTGGAAAAAATACTAAAATTAAAGTCTGTAAATAAAGCAAAATTAATAAGTTTAGTAAAAGTTTTTTAACAAAGCAAAAAGAAGAAATAATTTTTACCACGTCTCAAATTTCTTTTTGTCTTTTATACCTACCTATGTATTTTTTAATAAATTTTCTACATTTGTGTGTTAACAACACCTTTCCATTAGTAAGCAACTAAAGCAAAAACACAACAACAACAACAGTCCGACAGCAAAAGCAGCAAATTAATAAACGACGTAGTTGTTGTAGTTTTATTCAGTTTTCGAATTGTGTTAAAATAAAACAAAAGTAAAAAAATATATAAAGTGGCCTTATGAATAATTAAAATAGTAAGCAAAAGTTTAATAAGAAACTTGGTGTGAAAGTAATCAAAAAAGTTAGTTAAAAAAAAAATTATAACAAGTGCTTTTACAAAACGAAATAACAAAAACATCCTGTACACGAGGATCTGTATCGTGTTTTTTTAATGAAAAATTAAAAAAAAAATACAAAAGTTCCACCTTTAAGTGCTCTTATATAAAATAAATACCTTAAAATTCTACTGCTACTACTTAATTGTTGTTATTTTGCCTTTTTGCAATCATCATCATTGTAAACCATACAGACAACATAGGAATATAAGGTAAAGTAAATTGTTTTTTGGTGCAAACACAGAAAATAAAAAACAAATTTAAAGCAAACACAATATAAAAAACGTTCTTTTGCAGTTTTGTTTTTATCCAAAAAGCAACAAATACCTCAACTCTTTGTTGATGTTTAATTATCATAACCTACTTTTTGCTATTTTTGTCATCTTATCTGTTACAATTATTTGATTTTTTAGCTTTTAAATAGGTACCTAGTTCTGCAAAAATATTTTTAAAATTATTTCCAATTATTCATTCTTATTCATTCTTTTTACACTCAGTCATCGTCTTGTCTTTTGTTGGTTTAGCATGGTAATGTGTGTGTTTTCGAACTAACACATGCACACGTGTAAAGTTCTCGTATGAAAAGATATTAAAAAAAAGAGTTTTGCTTTTTGTTTTCTCTCTCTGCATTTTTATTACATTTTGTTGTTTTGTTCTTAATTGTAATGATGATAATGACAGGTTTTTGTAACAGTTTTGTTTACATTCCTCATTTAAGTAAATTTTAATGGTATTTTTTGCGGTTGTTATTAAAAAAAAAGCAATTACATATTGATTGAATTATGAATATGAAATTTCCTTTTCCGGTTTTTGAAAATGGTAAAATAAAAACATCAGCGGGCAAATAACGGCATTCGATCATAGTTTCCAGATAAAAGTGGTTGAAAATCGGAAAATTTTAAGCAGGGCTGTGAAGTCTTTAAAAAATAGTTCTCACTCCGACTCCAATCGCTAACATTTTTTAGTCCGACTCCTACATCCACTCCAACTTCGACTCCTACTCTTACATTGATGCTAAATGTATGTACATACATATGTATGTATGTATATTTTCAAATCGATATTTAAAATATTGCATCGCCATTTTTGAAGAATTTTTGATTTGGAAAATAGGTATTAGAAAATTTTTAAAATTTTTTTGCCGAGAAATATCGAACACCTACATATTTATACGTCGGAAATCCTGTAAAAGTGCCTTAAAAAAATGGTTGAAAAATGAATTTTATCATATCATATTTTGTGTTACGTTAAATGAAAGTATCTAAGAAGCGAAAGTCTAAAAAGAATTATGAACGCCATCTTGGTGACCCAATTTTGCACCACTTTAAAGAGCTTACTCCGTCTTACTTTGTCAATAGTGAGTCGAATGTTGGCTTCTTAATTATCAGTCGTTGCTGGTTTATCAGCATAGGTCAGAGATTTTGGGTACCCCCACAAAAAGTAGTCCAAAGGTGTCAAACCACACCAACAATATGGTTAATTCCTAGCTCCATTTCTTGAGATTATTCGGTTACGTTTGGCTCAACAATGTAACGCTTTTACGCGCCTTGTGGCATGTTGCGCCGCCCTGTTGAAACCAATTCTCCTCGAAATGATTTGAAATGTCATGAAACAAAATCAAGAATCATTTGGCTGTAACGTTCGCCATTCACGGTAATGTTGGCACCGGTTTCGGATTTAAAGACGCACCAAACAGTGATTTTTGTATGAACGTAATGGAGTTAAAAGAGTCTCATGCGGATTTTGCTCTCTCCAAAAAGGCCAAATCTGCTTGTTTAGATATCCGTTAGCCAGAAATGAGCCTAATTTCTGAAGATGGTTTGACGAGAAAAATATGGTTCAACGAAGCAATTGATGGTCCGCTGGCTTTAATTCTTGCACCAGTTGGGTCTTATATAAATGTAGGCCAACATTTTTCTCAAAATTTTTCAAGTAGTGGACGAGCAGAGACCGAATTTGCTGAGAGCTGCGTCGAATCGATAAATTCAAGTCCTCTGTAACATAGGGTCTCCACCTGAGATAAGATATAAGATTTTTATATCAGCAAACGTCAAATTTAATCGCAGAGAGTATTATCTTACGTGTAGACTCTCAAAGTGTTAATATTAATATTATAATAAATCTTATAAGACAGTTGTTATGAGAAATCTTATAACAACTATCTTATAAGATGAGCTGTCAAAAATACACATACATGCATACATACAAAACAATAATAAAACGCATTCATTAAAATGTTAAATTTTTTTGTACAAATAGTGAAAATCTTGTGATAAGTGTTTAAAAAAACAATATTTTTAACTAAAAACAAGAAAAAACTAAAAAAAAAAGAACACAAGTTTACTGTGCGAGAATCATTCGATTATGAAATCTTATAAGATACGTGTTCCCCTTGTTTAAGATTAAGATTAACATGAAGAAATTTGTTCTCTCATTCTGCCGACGTTCTCTCACATATTATTTCAGATATTATCTCAGGTGAAGACTCAGTGTTACACTCATATCTACAGCGGCGATAATTTCTTCTGTACGCACGGTACGAGCTCGACTTGGATGAATATTATCTAAAAGAGCAAATGTAGTCATGCATCGATCCATACTATTGCGAATTAGTTCTTCAGATGGACGATTATGCGCACCGTTAACTTGACAAAGTGCTCTTTAAGTTTAGCGAACAGAGCGTGAATTTTGGAAATAAATTTCCACGACTTGTAAATGTTGTTCTGGTGTAAGTCTGCATGGTGATTTGTAAAAGAATACTAAAAAAAATACATTACACTTCACTAGTACGTCTAAAAATACCCTTTATATGTATATTAACAGCTTTTTGTTAATTTGTAACAAAATTTTTCATATTAAAAATCGTATAAATTGTCCAATTTTTAATAGTTTATTTTAAACCCAAAACTCGTAAAAATAACGATAAATTGTCAAATCTGGCAACCGTGCATTTGATAGCGATCGAAATTTCGCACAATGTAAAAAATAAATGAAGAATTTCAAAATACCTACAGTGGCGGACTTATAATAAGAAACGACTTTGCAGCCCGATTATTATAATCGTAATCGCGATTAATCGCACCGCACCGTTTAATCGTTATCGCCAAATATTTTACGCATTTACGATTAAAACACTTTAAATGCCCTATTTCTATTAAAATTTATGTTAAGAATATATAAATACACGAGTTTTTTTTTTTAAATCATTAAATAGTTTGGTTTTTTGTAAATACTGTTGTGTAGAGTATAATTTGGTCGGGCTTGACTGACTTTACTTCATTGGTTCTTTATTTTATTTTCTATTGCTCTTCAATTTCAAGCATATGAGAGAAAACTTTGTATGTTGCTGTTTTTGTTTACTTTGCACAAAACTGGTGCAAATTACGGCATTCGATATCGATCGAAATTTGCATTTAAATTGTATTGCAATTTCGATCGATTTATAATTCAGTAATTTGTTCAATGTATTGCTTTTATTTGTTTACATTGTTTTTGCTTATACGTATTTATGTTGGTTGTTTCTATGGATTAGTAACAATTTCTTATGCCTATGACGCCTCATATCTTTCGAATGATGTTTATTTTTGTTAAAATCCGAAGAAAACCGTTTGCCTGTTAATTTCATCATGGCAAAAGCTTGATAAAGAATAGCGCGAAGTTTAAATAACCTCAATATGTATCAGTAAAAGTAATAAATTTAATTTAAATTTTTCAAATGTTTAAGGCTCAGTTAGCCGGGAGTAACCGTAACTTAACCTTACCGTAAAAAGTAAGAGCAAACTATTTCTTACAGTTTACTGCTAACTATAATCGTTCTAATTGCTTTACATATAACAAAATGAAGCAGCTGATTTGAAACGTTACTGTTACTCCCGGCTAACTGAGCCTTTAGGTTGAGCGAACATTTAGCACCGTTACCATTTGTAAAACTGATTTGTCAAAGAGACTGTCGTCTAAAACAATTGCAGGAATTTTATTTGCTAAACCGTTACCACTTTTAAATATATTTTTTGAGACGTCCGTTTTTTTTTATGCAATGGACTTACGAAGTCCCGAATCATTTTATCGCCTTCTTATTGTCCGTGTGTATCCCCCGGTGGTGCGCCTCTCAGTGGGCATAGTTAATGCATCTTGCGGAGTCTGATCTCTTGATTTTACATCCACTGGGGATTTCAAAGAATTCGAAGTAACACCAGAGTACTTTTTCCTTCTGGGGCCAAAGGAGTGAGTAGCCCCCGGTGAGTGCAAGCGCTGGAGCCTGATTATGATATTCGATATCGATCGAAATTTCCATTTAAATTGTATTTTAAATTCGATCGATATCGAATGTCGTAATTTGGCCCCCGGTCTGACTATTGTTTGAGACTTCCGTTAGTATGCTTCTTGCGAGAAATGCTTGTCTTTTAGGAAGATTGCCTCGATCTTCTTTAAAGGAATACTTTCAAAGATCACGTGGTGGCTGTGGCTGATTTTTCACCAGTGTGTAACGTTCGGTCTGTTCAGGTATCCCTGGATGCTGTAGCTATTCAACTTATATTATCTATATCAGTGAAGGTTAGATAGCTCTGGCTCATAAACAAAGGGTAACTATATTATTTTGGTGGATTATACACTCGAATTGCGGACTGTGTCTGAAATATTACTCTATCGAATTTCACCCAATTCTTCAGGCAGAATTTATGTAAAATATTATGTTATGATTTTTAGCTTTTATATTAATCATGTACTAAAGTTGATAGCATCTATGAAACCAAAGAATAATGTGCGGCTTTCACAATACAACTGATTAAACGCTTAGTAAAGTTTTTATGAAAAGAACTCAAAAAAACTGAGTGCTATTCACATAAATTTTAGTACACGTTCAATCACTTGTATTGTGGGAACCGCTCATAAAATTAACCTTATTGAGTTTACTCATCTGAAAAGTCCAATTGATACAGCGCGTTTATACACTGATACAAAAGGCGTTATTAACGCTGATATATTTTAAAATCAATACTAAGTATGTCAAGTGTCTTCGTTTTTGACCTCATAACACTTTTTACAATTCTGATGTCAGCTTTAACATCACTTGGTCACATTGTCATCAGATGAAATTATGTAATCAATGGGATGACACATCGGCAGCATTGAAATGACGAATCGGAGTCAGTAAAAAATGTCGTCAATGCGATGACTCAGTAACAACGGAGAAAGGACTCATTAGACAGTTCGTCATTAAATTGAGCCTTTCGGCTTGACTTAAGTCGAAGTGAGAGAATAGTAATATTGACTTACACGATACACTTGTTTGTTTCACTTTTGTTGTTGTTTCCGCCCTTTGTTTACAGAAGAACTCCCAACTATAAGCCACCAGCAGCATGCCCGATATGGTTTTCGTAATCATTCATTCTACTTTAAAAATATGGTGTATTTAACTAAATAATTTAACCAAATAGAATATGGGAATTTTTGCTTCTTATTTTACTTTTTAAACATCATGGATGCCACTGTAGTCATAGCATAAATCTGTGGTTTTCACGAATAATCGGTTTTTACCGAAATTGAGATAATGATGTCAAAGTGCTACATTTTGCATTAGGTTTTTATAAGTATTAAGCTTTTTAGAATATAATGTAGTATTATTAATTTTTTTCTGCTAAAAACAACTTAAGTTAACTGTTTAATAAAATATTTTGCTATTATAACGATTTATGTCGACATACATCGCCAAAAATTGCAAAATTGCTGAATATGTTTCCAAATAAAAAGCATATGTGATGTTATGTTGTTATTCGTGCAAAAAATATGAAAGCATTTTTTGAAAATGTTTCTATTAATAACAACTTATATGTACATGTGCGTTTATTGTTGACTTCTTTAGTTGCAACAACAGCAGATGAGCGGTTGTTTGTAATTTTAAGTCCATACGTTGTGCTATAAGTATCAAAAACTCTGAATATGTAGCCAACTTGTGTGCTAAAAATAACAACGTAAGTCGTCATGTGTGATTAAAATGATAACATTTATTTTCACAAAAAAGAACTTATGTGGAGATATGATGTTATATTGCACACACTTAATGAGTCAATCAAACATATGCATTTTTAATCCTTTTACAGATTGTGATCCTGTGAGGATTTTTTCATGAAAACTATGTATAATACGTAGAAAGTCACTGTTAAGAGGATAGTAAAGAAAAAAGTTTAAAAAAGCATCTACAGAAGCCGCAATTGAACAAAATAATTGTTTTTGCTCTCCTGAAAAGTTTGGTTTTATAACTTACGCGATTATTCGTGAAAACCACAGAAATGACGCATTAAATATGACAAAATTGTATGATATAATGTTCGTCATTGGATTGATGTCACTTTTTGCCTCATTGATGTCATTTGTAATAACATTAATGTCACAATGTTGGGGCACCATCAATATGAATATGTTATTTTTCTATGAGTGCAGTTAAGAAATTCAAGGAAAATGATCATCTCGCATTTCACCCAACTCTACAGGCAGAATAAAGTTAAATGTGACCTTCCCTCATTCTTTTTTTGATACCATTGGAATATTTTTAGTACACTTTTTAGCACAATATTATATTATGATTTTAAGCTTTTACATTAATTCTGTGGTCACAAGCGATAACCGCCTAAGTCGACTTAAGAAACAATTGAGTTTATATTTGTTTTTATTTAACATCTCTGAAATAAATAAAACTTTAGTTATATTTATTTTATCCTAGCCATGTGGGGGTAGGAATCCATGATTCTGAATTACAATTTTTTTAATGCAATTCAGTTTTTCACAAACGCAAGCACAAATATAAAACGCCTTTTCTCAAAAACTATTTCGACTTGGGCGGTTATTGCTTGTCAACACAGAATTATGGCCCCTATTACGGTTTAAAACTCAACTCAGTTAATTTGTAATTAAGACAACTGGTTGTGATCAGTTGTAATTTTTTTGTTGTTGTTATTATTCACCGCAATCAGTGCTGGGCAAAATACATGGTTTGCGGTATTTAAAATACAAAATACAAAATACTTGCTGGTCATGTATTTAAAATACAAAATACAAAATACTTTCAGGTTATGTATTTAAAATACAAAATACAAAATACTTACACATCCTGAATGTATTTAAAATACAAAATACAAAATACTTCCATTTATTGTACGTATTTCAAATACAAAATACAAAATACTTCCACGTCATGTACATTAAGTTTATAACTTTTTTTTGAGTGCAAAATACCACTCCAGCGCCATGTGGGGAATTTTGTTCTGATAATAAAAAACTGTTTTTAAGCTGATTCGGTGAAAAAAGTTTCCGCACCGTAAGAGATTCCTAAAACTCCATATTATGTGTAAATTTTATTTTTGGAAATTGAAACCCTTTTGATTTTGCATTAGACTTATGAAAAATGGTTTAATGTTGAAGATTATATATAATTTTAAACAAAAACGAACTTATTTAAGACAAGAGCCACTGATTTAATGATGAAAATAAAAAATAAAAAACAAAACTTCAACGCTTTCGGTGCGGAAACTTTTTTCACGAAAGATGAAAAGTGACACCATATTTTTTTAAATTTTGGTAGATTAAAATGCAATCAATAAACATTTTGAATCAAACAATTGTATTCTAATTCTGTTTCAGTTTATGACACAGTTCGGTAAAATCTTCACTTGACACATTAAATCGATCTCCCACATCTTTCTGTTTATCGTGTTAACAAAATTTCAACACGCATACTTAAATAAACATATGTTCATATGTTTAACTACCTTATTAAAATTATTCAATGCACTAAATAAAATGAAAATATCATTCGTTATATAGGGTGTTTTTTTTACAGGTTTGTTTTTCGAATAGAGATAAAACTGGCATTTTGTGGTCAAATCTGGCAACTCTAATGTCATTTATGTTCAGTTTGGTTTGCCATTTCATCATGAACAGGTTGACAAAAGAACAACGCTTGGTGTATGGGCCGAAAATGAGATTGATCTCGATGCTGATTTTCATCGCAAAATTTTGTTCAGTGATGAGGCTCATTTTTGGTTGAATGGCTACGTCAACAAGCAAAATTGCCGCATTTGGAGTGAAGAGAATCCACATGAGACCCTTGAGACGCCATTACATCCACAAAAACTGACTGTTTGGTGTGCTCTATGGGCTGGTGGAGTCATTGGGCCATACTTCTTCCGAAATAATGCTGGAGAGGCAGTTACCGTTAATGGAGACCGGTATAGAGCCATGATAACCGACTATTTTGTTCCCGAATTGGATGGCATGAAAGTGGATGAGTTGTGGTTCCAACAAGACGGCGCTACATGCCACACAGCGCACGCCACAATCGATTTATTGAAGGAAACATTCGATGAGCGCATAATTTCGCGGAATGGACCTGTCAATTGGCCACCAAGATCGTGTGATTTGACACCATTGGATTATTTTCTTTGGGGATATGTGAAGTCGCTCGTCTACGCCAACAAACCAGAAACGTTAGGGGAATTGGAAGCCAACATTCGTGGCGTTTTTGCCGACATACGGCCCCATATGCTCGAAAAAGTGGTTGAAAATTGGACCTGTAGAATTGGCTTTATTCGAGCCAGCCGCGGCGGCCACATGCCTGAAATCATATTTAAACATTAATGGCATAAAACTATCCTTCCAATAAAGCCAAATTGATGGTCATTAAAACGATTTTCTTGTGTTTTATTTCAATTCGAAGTTCTATACCACTGAAAAAAAAACCCTATACAAAAATAGAAAAGCATTTATCAATCATAACAGTATAGTTCTTATAATGTTTCACACATCATCTAAAAGGAATAAAAAAAATATTCTTAGCAAGAATAAAATTGGCATTTTGATTCGTTTATATTAATACTTTGTTCTTTCTTTAGCTAATAAGTGTGTCACTCACATATTTACCTGACGGCCAACTGATTCATCCATTTTCCTCTCGCGCACTTTTCTTCTTGTACAAACTTCTGGTAGTGCTGCCGATAACAGTCCGTCTCATTTGGCCGCAATGTTCACACGCAAAACGCTAAAACAGTCTTGTGTTTCTTTTAAATAAAAAAAAAGTTTTAGAAGAATTATATGTATAAAGGAAACGCGAAAAAAACGCTGCACGGATAGACAGACAGTGAACAAAAAAAAAAAAAATCTAAATGTAAAGCAAAAACATTCGGACAGTTTTTTCATTCGTCTCTTCGACTAATTCTCTTAACGCTATTATTTTTTTTTTAGCAAACAAGAAATTTATTTGTTGCAAAAAAACAAGAAATATACAAATAATTTGCTAAAAAATACACAAAAACTTTCACATTTTGCTTTAAGCAAATTAAACGTAAACTTATTTTGAGGAGAGTAAGAAATATAATAACGAAGAGAAGAAAGTGATCGGCAGAGTTAAGTTATTAAGTTCCCTATTTATTTTTCTTTTTAGCTTTTTGAACTAGGTAAAATTATGTAATTACCCTGTAGAAAATGTCACTAGTGAATCTGTACTGAATCACTACTGACACAGTGACCAGTACTAGTGACTTGTTATACCCCAGACAATGTTATTTACTATAGACATTTACCATGTGTGTGTCATTAAAATTTTTTACTTTTGACTAGGAAGTTCTTTTGGGACCATAGGTATGTAGGCATTGCAACCAGAGAATCACTAGTAGTACATTTTAGAAAATCTAGTCTACACTTTTGGTACTTTTTTTTAAGTAGATGTCGAAATGGAAATTGCAATTTTTTAAATTTAATTATTTTATTATAAAAACAAAACAATTTCATAACAAGAATTTTTTCGTACTAAAGGCAAATATAAAAGTATTGACACTTCGTTAACAATGTTGCCAAAAAGTCACTAATATAGTCGACAAAATTCGTGAGTAGGAAACACTTACACCCACGTTTCCTTCAGGGCAATTAACGGGACATGTTTATATAAACACAAAAATTTTAAATTATCAGTAACACAGATAAAAAAATATATGTACAGGGTGGGCCATAAGTCACCGAACATCCGTTTTTAATTCAATAAATTTTTCACAAACTTACGCGGGTTGCATAGTTTCATGTACCATTTGTATCTGGTTCGGAAGCATCAATAATTTTGTTTTTTCATTATTCTTCGCAGTGAAGTTCTGGACATTTGAAGCTGAGTGGCTCTCCCAAACTCGTTCGTTATTATCTTGGCTTCGTGCTTCAAGCGGTCTTCCACTCCGAGACAAGTCTCTCACAGATCCTAATGACTGAAAACTAGCGGCTGATTGCCTACTTGATTGAGAAATTGAGTTTTTTAGTGATTCCAATACATTTCCCACAAATACACTAACGAGATGCACAAGAAATATTGCTTACAAGCAGGGCTGCCAGAAATTTTCAGCAAAAAATCTTAATTTCACCAAAAAAAAATCTTATTTTTGAAGAAAAAATCTTATTTTTGAAAAAAGTAGTCTTTTTATTATAAATAATAAAAACAATTCATATTTTATTTAATACATAAAATAAACGAAAAAAAAAAACAACAAAAAATTCAAATTGTACATAACTTTTCCATTAAATGTCTTTGCTATTATTTAATTTTTGCAATATTTTCTGTTTTGCAAAAGAATAAGCGCGCAAAGCTTACACCTGATTAATCACCCTTGAAGGCCAAACGGAGGTTGCTTTTTAAGTATTTTTTTTTTGTCCAGTAAACCGCAAGGTTGCATTATTTAGTTTACAAATTTTCAAATGGGAACAAAGAAAGTTTTTTTTAATTGAACCTAATCTTCGTCTAGACAAAACAAAAAATCTTGTTTTTGGGGAAAAAATCTTAAAATCTTTTTTCGGTTAAAAAATCTTAAAAAATAAGGTAAAATCTTACTTCTGGCAGCGCTGCTTACAAGCAATTTCTTTAAATTTAGAAAGTGTGTGTATATTACTCTCTCATTACAAAACACATACTTCCAAAAACAATTGTTTTGCTTTACAATCAAAATATAAAAGAATAGAACAAAACTGCACTAGAACAATGCTGAACTAGAATAAAGCTGAATTAGAACAAAGATGAAGTAGAACATTAAAACAGAAATAGAACATTCCAAGCATGTTTGAATGTTTTGAAAAAGCTTAAAAAAGTTAATAGTTAATATTAATTTTTATTTGCAAAAATTTATTGTTTATTATTTACATACATACATATATATGAAGGTACTTAGGTCTAATATTTAAATAAAATTAAGAAGAATTCATTCTTTTTATAGAAATAATAAATAAAAACATATGTAGTTCATATAATGGTGTGTTTTGCTGCACTCGATGCTTTTACTATAATTTACCGTTTCTTTATTTCATTGTCTGTTTTTGTGTTGATATTCTGTTTGTTTTGATAATACATGCACTAACAAAGCAGAAGAGAAAAACTTTTCAAGTTATGCTTGTTTTGTTTTGGTGGGAGTAATGTGTTGTTATGTTTGTTTTGCTATGTATGTTTACAGTGAAATAATATGATTGATAGTTGTGTGAAGTAGAACACAGAACATTAAGAATATTTTGCGCAGCCCTTTAAAATACACCTCGTCAAAAGAATTTAATACAATAGCATCAAGCAATTTACAAGCAATTGAAGAAGCCATTTTACATTATGATACATACAGTTTCTATTATGTTTTTGCCTTCTCCTATAAAGTTGCAATTATGTAAGTTAGAGCCTTCCTACATGAGACCAACGATATGTTTTAATGACTATAAAATCTAAATCTGAGCTAAGCCAGAAAAACCTAAAAGGGTTTTACTACAAAGTTTTAATAAGTGCAAACACCACCAATGATGGATGACCTTGAACATGTTGCACTGTAATATTGTGCAAATAAATTCCAAAAATCGGTCCAGCTTAGAAATGTGTTCATGCGCTACTTTTGCTAACAATCGACATAATCGTCCATATGAGCGACTGATTCCAAAGTGGACCTAAATTATTCTATTTTCATAAAAATTTAAGCCTACGACTTGGAATATATACTACTACATACTAATGTTTCTGGCACGTGATGTAAAGCAAAATGGTCATAGCTTGTGCTGAACCGTCGCACTGTGCGCCTTTTCCCAAAAACCGTGGCAAAAATACAAAATTTGATGACAAAATTTTGTAAAATGAATGAACACATCGTATAAAGACCATTTTACTGATCAGAATTCAAAAACGTTTTTCTTAATTGGATAAGAATTATAGCTGGTGGAGCTGCTTAAAGTCGACAGTTTTTTAGAAAGTCGAAAAAAGGTGATTTTGAGAAAAAAAAGACATTTTAGAATTGAAGTGTCAGAAATATTGCCATGTGATCACTACTTTTTTGGTATTGTTTTAAAGGTATATCTATTGTTTATTAAAATAAGTAAGAAAATGTCCACCAGATACCCTACTTTTTTTAGCAGTTGCCGTTTTTCAGACACCCTATATTTAGGTACTTTTTACAAATAAAATAGAGAATATCTAAAAATGGGCAAAAATGGTCACGCCCATATTTTTTTAGCATTTTTACTACACAGTACTTTAAATAATTTCGCTAAATTGGGCCACAAAAAATTACAGGTTTTCTTGAAATTTGAAGAAAGATGTTAAAATCTTATAGCCAGCGTTGCCACAGCCAAGATATTTTTGCAACCAAAATTAAAAAAAAAAATTGCCAAATAAGGAAAAAAGCTACCAAAATTTTAATATTTTTTATATTTTATGTTATCTTACAGCACAAAAATGTAAATATAAGTGGAACTGACTGACATATTTCTGTTAATGTATGCATATGTGCCTACTTATAAATATGTACGTAGCCTTATTTATAAACAATATTTTCTTGTGTCAATCAGATAGGCATAATTATTAGAATTTGTTTATTTATTTAAATTTAAGAACACATTATGAAAATAGGCAGGTAGTTTTAAAACTTGGTTTTTATACTAAGTAAAATAAAAACTGCAGTTGTATATAATCCAGTTAATTGTGGCCTAGATTTATGTTTCGCAAATCAGGTAGCTTGAACCTTTTTATTTTTGGGTATTAATTAATCTGCAATTGTGTAATGCAGTCAGTTAAAGTTTTACTTTGCAAAAGTAGTGATCAGTACCAGAACTCATAATGTCATTTCAAAGTTCGGAATTGTTCGAGTTATTCAGAAAATCACATAATGAAAATGTATTGCACGGTTTACCAGGATACCAGGAAAAGGATGTTAAAAACAAAATTCACTTCGTTTTTTGGATATTCGTAGAAAATGGCTTGCCTCAAACAGTACGACAAAAACCTTTATGGAAAAGTACTCAGACTGGCTAAATGGAGTAACAACTTTTGAAAACATCGAAGAACCGCATACATCTTTGGACAGCAGAAAAGAAAATGTGTGTGAAGTTAAATTTTAAAATTTATAACCCTAGACACATTCTCTTATGTTAACAGAATGATGTTAACCACTTAACAGACCTAATGTTAACGCTGTAATAATGAATGAGTCCAGATTTCTGGAAAAGGAGTCAACGTGGGCGAAAAAAAATGATTGGGATTTGTGGACAATACTATTCTCCATCGTTTTCCATCCCCAGAATTTTTAACAGAGCGAGTTGGAGCGACTTATGGCCAATTTACTCTTTTGAATTCTCTAGGGGATGAGTCCAGATTTCTGGAAAAGGAGTCAACGTGGGCGAAAAAAAATGATTGGGATTTGTGGACAATACTATTCTCCATCGTTTTCCATCCCCAGAATTTTTAGCAGAGCGAGTTGGAGCGACTTATGGCCAATTTACTCTTTTGAATTCTCTAGGGGATGAGTCCAGATTTCTGGAAAAGGAGTCAACGTGGGCGAAAAAAAATGATTGGGATTTGTGGACAATACTATTCTCCATCGTTTTCCATCCCCAGAATTTTTAACAGAGCGAGTTGGAGCGACTTATGGCCAATTTACTCTTTTGAATTCTCTAGGGGATGAGTCCAGATTTCTGGAAAAGGAGTCAACGTGGGCGAAAAAAAATGATTGGGATTTGTGGACAATACTATTCTCCATCGTTTTCCATCCCCAGAATTTTTAACAGAGCGAGTTGGAGCGACTTATGGCCAATTTACTCTTTTGAATTCTCTAGGGGATGAGTCCAGATTTCTGGAAAAGGAGTCAACGTGGGCGAAAAAAAATGATTGGGATTTGTGGACAATACTATTCTCCATCGTTTTCCATCCCCAGAATTTTTAGCAGAGCGAGTTGGAGCGACTTATGGCCAATTTACTCTTTTGAATTCTCTAGGGGATGAGTCCAGATTTCTGGAAAAGGAGTCAACGTGGGCGAAAAAAAATGATTGGGATTTGTGGACAATACTATTCTCCATCGTTTTCCATCCCCAGAATTTTTAACAGAGCGAGTTGGAGCGACTTATGGCCAATTTACTCTTTTGAATTCTCTAGGGGATGAGTCCAGATTTCTGGAAAAGGAGTCAACGTGGGCGAAAAAAAATGATTGGGATTTGTGGACAATACTATTCTCCATCGTTTTCCATCCCCAGAATTTTTAGCAGAGCGAGTTGGAGCGACTTATGGCCAATTTACTCTTTTGAATTCTCTAGGGGATGAGTCCAGATTTCTGGAAAAGGAGTCAACGTGGGCGAAAAAAAATGATTGGGATTTGTGGACAATACTATTCTCCATCGTTTTCCATCCCCAGAATTTTTAACAGAGCGAGTTGGAGCGACTTATGGCCAATTTACTCTTTTGAATTCTCTAGGGGATGAGTCCAGATTTCTGGAAAAGGAGTCAACGTGGGCGAAAAAAAATGATTGGGATTTGTGGACAATACTATTCTCCATCGTTTTCCATCCCCAGAATTTTTAGCAGAGCGAGTTGGAGCGACTTATGGCCAATTTACTCTTTTGAATTCTCTAGGGGATGAGTCCAGATTTCTGGAAAAGGAGTCAACGTGGGCGAAAAAAAAATGATTGGGATTTGTGGACAATACTATTCTCCATCGTTTTCCATCCCCAGAATTTTTAGCAGAGCGAGTTGGAGCGACTTATGGCCAATTTACTCTTTTGAATTCTCTAGGGGATGAGTCCAGATTTCTGGAAAAGGAGTCAACGTGGGCGAAAAAAAATGATTGGGATTTGTGGACAATACTATTCTCCATCGTTTTCCATCCCCAGAATTTTTAGCAGAGCGAGTTGGAGCGACTTATGGCCAATTTACTCTTTTGAATTCTCTAGGGGATGAGTCCAGATTTCTGGAAAAGGAGTCAACGTGGGCGAAAAAAAATGATTGGGATTTGTGGACAATACTATTCTCCATCGTTTTCCATCCCCAGAATTTTTAGCAGAGCGAGTTGGAGCGACTTATGGCCAATTTACTCTTTTGAATTCTCTAGGGGATGAGTCCAGATTTCTGGAAAAGGAGTCAACGTGGGCGAAAAAAAAATGATTGGGATTTGTGGACAATACTATTCTCCATCGTTTTCCATCCCCAGAATTTTTAGCAGAGCGAGTTGGAGCGACTTATGGCCAATTTACTCTTTTGAATTCTCTAGGGGATGAGTCCAGATTTCTGGAAAAGGAGTCAACGTGGGCGAAAAAAAATGATTGGGATTTGTGGACAATACTATTCTCCATCGTTTTCCATCCCCAGAATTTTTAGCAGAGCGAGTTGGAGCGACTTATGGCCAATTTACTCTTTTGAATTCTCTAGGGGATGAGTCCAGATTTCTGGAAAAGGAGTCAACGTGGGCGAAAAAAAATGATTGGGATTTGTGGACAATACTATTCTCCATCGTTTTCCATCCCCAGAATTTTTAGCAGAGCGAGTTGGAGCGACTTATGGCCAATTTACTCTTTTGAATTCTCGATGAAGAATAAACGATGGAGAATAGTATTGTCCACAAATCCCAATCATTTTTTTTCGCCCACGTTGACTCCTTTTCCAGAAATCTGGACTCATCCCCTAGTGAATTCAAAAGAGTAAATTGGCCATAAGTCGCTCCAACTCGCTCTGCTAAAAATTCTGGGGATGGAAAACGATGGAGAATAGTATTGTCCACAAATCCCAATCATTTTTTTTCGCCCACGTTGACTCCTTTTCCAGAAATCTGGACTCATCCCCTAGAGAATTCAAAAGAGTAAATTGGCCATAAGTCGCTCCAACTCGCTCTGCTAAAAATTCTGGGGATGGAAAACGATGGAGAATAGTATTGTCCACAAATCCCAATCATTTTTTTTCGCCCACGTTGACTCCTTTTCCAGAAATCTGGACTCATCCCCTAGAGAATTCAAAAGAGTAAATTGGCCATAAGTCGCTCCAACTCGCTCTGCTAAAAATTCTGGGGATGGAAAACGATGGAGAATAGTATTGTCCACAAATCCCAATCATTTTTTTTCGCCCACGTTGACTCCTTTTCCAGAAATCTGGACTCATCCCCTAGAGAATTCAAAAGAGTAAATTGGCCATAAGTCGCTCCAACTCGCTCTGCTAAAAATTCTGGGGATGGAAAACGATGGAGAATAGTATTGTCCACAAATCCCAATCATTTTTTTTCGCCCACGTTGACTCCTTTTCCAGAAATCTGGACTCATTCATTATTACAGCGTTAACATTAGGTCTGTTAAGTGGTTAACATCATTCTGTTAACATAAGAGAATGTGTCTAGGGTTATAAATTTTAAAATTTAACTTCACACACATGAAAAGAAAGACCTGCTAAAACTATAAACGAGTGTTCGGGGTACACAAAAAAATGTAAACTTCAAAATGCTACAAAAGATATACATATCTACATCGAATCTGTCAGAAGCATTATGTCTTAAGTACGTAAACGATAAAGATAAATCAAGGTCTGATATTACAAAAGCTGTGGAGCTTGCTAGCCCAGATCGACTGCGAAGGATTAAAAAATGTATTTCAACTCCTCCGAATGCATTACCCACAAAGTATAGCATAGAAGAAGCCTTAGCGTTATTTATGGACTTGGGATTCTTAAAGGAGAAATATAATATTTTACGAAGCTCTTTAAAGAATCATAATGAGAATGTTCTTCCTGGATATAAAAAGGTTACCTCTGCCAAAAAAAAAGCAGTACCATCTAATATAAAATAATATTATAAATTAACATTAGTATTAAAAATATTTCAATAATTTCTATCTGTAATATAAATAAAAAGACTTATATTAATATAACATGTTATATTAGAGTAGCATTTTTCTAGACTTCCCTATGAGAATGTCATTTAAAGCACAAAAAGTTGTGTTTTAAATGTTTGAGAAATTTTAAAAATATCATTACTTCAAAATATATGATTTTTGCGACAAGAAAGGTCAAACGTGTCATCGTGTCCAATGCCTATCACAATAAGGGAGCACTTATTTTGATCCTAAAAGATTTAAAAATCCAGTGTTTTTTCCCCATTACAAATTTCTTGGTAACTTCAAAAATTATAATATTTTCAACAAAAAAACCACTGTGCACAGTGCCTCCAATAATGATACTCATTTTTATTAAAATATCTTTCTTACCTCAAAAGTTATGATGTTTGTAATAAAAACAGTTGAAAGCAGACACTGTGCACAGTGCCGCGCCTAACCTATGACCTTGCAAATCATGTATATTAAAGCTAAAGAAGTTTCCTTTCAAATGCTTTTTAAAATTTTTAAATATCTTTATCAGTTCAAAAGTTGCAACGAAAAAAGTCAAAAGGCCCCATTGTGCGTCGGTGGATGGTCTTAAAATTAAGTTTTAGTCAAGTTTACAATCTTACTGCAACTTTTGGTTAAGTGATGAGACTAATTTTGGCAAATTGAGATTGAAATTATCGCAATTAAAACCAACAAAATACAAGAAATTCTCTAGGTCAGAAAAAAGACTGTTTTGAGAGCTTTTTCGAATAGTACCCAGCGGGAAAAAGAAGGAGTACGGATGCCTTCTAGAAGGCCAAATTAAGATTATCAGTAACAATTTTAATTAATTTTCATGTTGCAAAACTCCTTTCTTCATGAAAATAATTTAATGAAAATTAAATTTAATGAACTTGAGCCTAATACTAATTATAGCATGTTACATTTGGAAAAGAGGAAAATACTATTTTAAATTTAAAAGCAAAGAATTACTAGTGGTAAATAAATTATTGTTATATTTAACCATAACATATTTAAAGGCAACCATAATATGGTTGTGGCTTCTTGATGAAGGAGTACTTAAATCATAATATAGTTCCCAGTAAAAAAATATTGTTAAAAAACTAACCATAATATGTTTCAAAATTTTCGTTAAAAATCGTCTTGTTGGAGGTGTTCATATCGAAAAGGTTTTTTTATGTACATTTGCACTGAATTAATATTTAATCAAATAATACTAAAGTCTTCTTAAACCATCAACTACTTGGCTTTAGCTTCTTTGAATTCCTATGCAGTATGTATGTATTTCTTGTGAGAACATTTTTGTATCAGCATTTTCTGTAGGGTAAAAACAGCTGTTTTCACAAAATTGGTTTCAAAGCGCAAACTCGTTAAAACTTGCAATTTTTCAACGTAAAGGAATGTTGTTTTTCGAAGACATCGAAAACGAGAATTTAGTTTTCATTCAACTTCCGTTTCCTTCACACAAGGATACTCGATACAAGGCGATACAAGTTTATCTCGTAAGCGTTAAACGTGTAACGGTTTCTTCTTGGAATGAACTTTTGTTGATTCATTAGAATTTGATGACCGGTGACAACTGTTCGAGCAGTTTGTATGACAAAATTTCTTGCTTGACGAATTTTAGTTAGTTTGCGTGCAAGTGGTGTTTGTTGTTAGTGTATTTGTAACATACAGATTAGTGTAATTCCGTAAAGTCGTAAAGCAGCGATGTTGTTTGAATTATTTACAACACAAACGTGCTACGAAATTCTTAATACAAATATGTTGCTTAAGACAATTACACCCATTAGGAACAACACAAACTCATACAAAAGTTTGCCAAGAAATGAAGGAAAAGAATTTAATTCAAATAAAAAACCTTTTAGCCGATTTTTTCTTTGGCTTTTTATTTATTCATATGAAACAAAAAAATAAGCTAAAAGAAATAAATGAAATTATTTATTCTCCTTTTTTTATTTGTCCATTGCATAATTTGCTTGTTTTTCTTAATTTTCTTTTACTTTTTGTATATTAAATATCTTTAATTTCATTATATTTCTAATCTGTTTCTTAAATATTTTCTTTTAGATAACAACCAGTAAAAAAATATATTCAAATAATTATCACTAATTATCAGTGTTTCCCAAACTGCCTTATATAGAATAAATTAAATCAAAACAAAACTACGAGAGCTTCCTGTTTAAAAAAATATCATAAAAATAGAATTAAAAAAAATATATGTAATAAAAATTTAATTGCTACAACAAAAGGTTGTGCTTAAGATCAACAAAACAACGAAAAAATCTAAATTTATCTTAATAGAAAAAATAAAAAAAAATTAAAAATATTAACCTTTAAGAAGTTAAAGTCTAAATAAAACAATCACTTAACATGGAATCCATGGAATATGAAATGGCACGCAACATGACGTTGCTTTTCTTTTTGGAACGTTTGCTGGATAAAGGCGAACCTCGTACCGTTCACGATTTATCTTGTCAATTCGGCAATAAGGAATTCACCAAGGAAATGCGTCAAATTGCTGGTGGATCCCAATCGGGTAAGTTGAGTTTAGCTTTTTATGTTAATCACTATATATGTAATTTTAAATAATTTGAAGCTTGTTTAATCAAGTACATATTAAGTTTCAATGTTATATAAATAAAAAGTTGTTGCTACGTTTTATATGGAAGTACATATTTAAAAACCTTTTTGGATATTAGATTTTTTTCTTTATAGGTTTCTTTTTTTAAGTAATAAGTATTGAACATGTAACCCACAATCAACGGCCAACGATCGATTGTTACAAGTCTTTAAAATTTTATACAGATTGCATCAAAGACTATTGCGTTAAGATTGATAAATAAAATCTTAACGCCTCTACCTTGCGCTCTTTTCGTATACAATCAACTCCAGGAACATTTGTTTACAATCAATTGTTCAAGAATTTGTGTTGAGCTGACCTTATTTCGAAGAAGTACAGATCGCCAGCACATAAACCGCACCAAACAGGTGTTTTCACATTTCCTATACACCCGGTTTGCTGAAATTTGCGCACAATTCTCCCGATTGTGGAAATCAAACACTGAAACAAAGAAATGTCAAATTAAGTTGGGCATAAAACTTGAAGTTAAGGTGTGACTCACAACTAGCATCGTGCATTTTGGTTGGATCACCCTTTGCAATATTTCTATTTTTAATTTAATTTGTTAAAAAACAAAAACAGTTAACTAACACCAATTTCAGACTTTTGGTGCCCCTTTGAAAACACGTTAACGTTCAGACCAAGACGAATTCAGTACTGGTAAACCTAATAGTCCTGCTGATCACTTTTTTTAGCTTTATAATTCTTGTATGTCAAAATTTTGTTTATTATTAAGAGGAGCATCAAATTGTTGCTTGATTTTTATTTCGTGTGACATTGTTTACCCAGCAAGTGTTTCTACACCCTTTATGACCAAATCTTCTGTTTAATGAAATATTTCTGTGCGACATGTCGCACGTCTGAATCAGGTATTAGCAGAAGTCAAAAGTAAAAAGTGAAATTTGTCATAACTCGACTTAAGCTGTTATTGATTGTGGACACAGATATCAGTTTCCTTGTCATTTTCGATCTAAATGTTACAAGAGCCGAATTATTATTCGAAAAGTTCTTAAACAATATTTTATTTAGAATTTTAAAAAATACCACATAGAGAGTGAGAGCCGGTTTCTGGAACAAATTTCGGAACTTATTCAAGAACAAATAAGAAGTTTATGTATCGTTTAGATCTCCCAGCTTTGGTTTTAGTTGTAGCCAACACGTGATCTTCGAAGAGGCCCTACCAATAACCAGCACAGCAACCCATAGATTGTCAGATTGGTCTCTTGTAACAGCAATCTAAAGAAGAATTTATACACACTCGAATCCATTTTAAATAACCGGTTCAAAAACCTGCAGCTTTCAAGGGCTCAAGAGAAATCTCTGATCTACCGCAATCTTTTTAGAAATGTTTGTTTACTATTAAGAAAAGTTTAACATCTTTGATTTAAAAGCGTTTTTAATTTAATTAATTTTTTTTTTACGAAAACAATTTCTTACATTCTGCAAAAAAAAATCAATTACAATCACTTTTGATAAATAAATCAAATAAAAAAAAAACTCCTCAATTGGTAACTTGATAAAGCGTTCAATGACATACAAGACATTCCATTAGCTCTTAATTTGAACAACATGTTATTACTTACTTATATATTTGTTTAAGTTTTACGCAGGTGTAACATGTCAATGCCTTTTTTGATGCACTGATCCAAATGCCAGCCGTATATTTACCAATGATTTTTTTTTTTTTATAATTTATTTTTCTATAAAACATTTCCCACCCAACGAATAAGGCGACATATCAAAGTCATTAACTTTAGCTGGAGTTCGAAATGAAACTTAAAAATAAAATTTAGTTGTAGAAAACATGGTTCGTTCATACATGTGTTCAAATACACATCGAAGTATTTTTACACTTTGTTTATGTTAAAGGTTGCATTTATTTTTCTAAATCCCTTAAAAACACAAATGGATTTATTTAATTTTGGTAGGCAGCCAGCCAACACTTGTAATATTTAAATCGGTTTTATTGCTTTTTGTGTTGTTTTTCAGATTTTTATTTCAATTTGCTCTTTGATTTTTAACATGTTGCACTTAGTGTTTGTGTGCAATTTGTTTGTATGTTGAACTTACGTATGTGTGAAGTATGTGCAGCATGCTAGCATGCAACATTTGTTGTGGTGACTATTTCCTGTATTTAAGGTTCATTGTGTGTTCATCTATTCAATATTTCATTCATACCATTATGGTGTGTGAGATTTTACCATTGTATTTTTTTTTGCGGTGTTTCCCTCAGTTTAATTGTTGACTTTTCAAGATGTTTGACATTTTAGTGAAATTTTCATGTTAAAAAATTTTCTTCTTCGAAAGTATTTTCCACAGCTTTAATTAAATTTTGGCAAATATTTTTGTGGAATTTCAAACGCTTAAAGTGAGAATGTGAATTTTGAATACAGATTACATGAAGGAAATATTTAAATAGAATTTGTAGACAATTTTTTTTAATAATTCACAGTTGGTATCAATTTCACAAACAAAAGCTTCATGAAGTGAAGAAGTTTTCCGTAGAAAAGCTATTCGCATTGAATTTTTTTGTTTAGAAAAAAACTTCTTGCGAAGGAGTTTTTTAAAGAAAAACTATTCTCTGAAAAGCTTTCTACAGAAAAAACTTCCCGCAAAGTAGTTTTCTATAGAGAAAATACTCGCAAAGGAGTTGTCTATAAAACAGCTACGCACAAAGGAGTTTTGTAAAGAAAATTATTCGCGAAGTGGTTTTCAATATAAATACTATTTGCGAAGGAGTTTTCTTTAGAAAAACTACTTGCGAAGTAGGGTTTCTGTAGAAAAATTATATTTTAAGGGGGTGTCTATAAGAAACGACTCACGAAGGAGTTTTCTATAAAATAACTACTTGCAAAGAAGTTTGTTTTTATAGAAAAGCTACCCGAAAAAGAGTTTTTTATAGAAAATCTTTTCCTGAGAGAGTTTTTCATTAAAAAAATATCACATATTTAAAACTTTTAAGTACACCCAGATAAAAACATTTTTCAGTATGGTCACGTCCAAAAATAAAAAATATTTTTTTACAAAATTTTTTAAACACATTAAAGATAATAATCAAAGTAATTTTTGGGAATACAACATTTTTAATTAATAATATTTGGTTTTTCGTGCTTAATTTCCAATTGTTATTCTTGATAAAAACACCGAAATTGATTGTTGGGGGATAAGCATAGAAACTTAGCATAGCTTATCATATTATAGTTAATTTAACCATATAGATATCGGCGACCATATTATAGCATGTTGCTCTTGGAAAAGAGGAAAATACTATTCCAAACAATTATTTGTGGTAAACAAATTACTGTCATATTTAACCATAACATGTTTAGAGGCAAGCATTATATGGTTCTGGCTTCTTAATTAACCCATAATATTGAATTAATTTAAATAATTAGTATTGTGGTTATTTTGTTGAACTATTTATGTTTTTTAATCCAAATTTTTTTAATATTTTTAATTAGGCTAAAGTTCATAAAATTTAATTTTCATTAAATTATTTCTAAGAAGAAAGGAATTTTACAACATGAAAATTAATTAAAATTGTTATTGATAATCTTTCATTCTTAACCGTGATCGGGACTAGAACCGCGGCGGGCAGGTTACCATGACATGTTTCGAGCGCAACCACTCGATCTTCTCAAATGGATTTGCCGTTTTACACTCGCAGCCATCGACGACTGCTGACGTCAATAGTCAAACATTAATCCTTAAACCAAATTGTATTTTAACCTTTGGTAGATCGAAGTTTGCTTTTTTGAATGATTATCCATTTTAATTGATTTTACATGTTCTTCCTTACTTCTGTTTTTTCGTACTTTTGTCAAGAATTTTTCTTAAAGTCCAAAGTACATTTTTGTTTTTTCATTTTGTGTCTTTCTTTTTCTTGTTGACCTTTTTCAGCACAACTTGAAGGATAAATGAACACATAGAGCTCGTGCCTTAGCTTGAACAATAATTAGTATTGTGGTTATTTTGTTGAACTATTTATGGTTTTTAATCCAAATTTTTTTAATATTTTTAATTAGGCTTAAGTTCATTTAATTTAATTTTCACTAAATTATTTCTATGAAGAAAGGAATTTTACAACATGAAAATTAATTTAAATTATTATCAAAGTAATTTTTGGGAGTAGAAAATTATACAAGATTTTGTTAGTCGTGCTTAATTTCCAATTTTTATTCTTGATAAAAACACTGAAATTTATCCAAAGATTTTAGAAAAACTAAAGATATTAAACAAGTAAAAACTGTTAAGCGAATAAGAATTACTTATAAGCAAAACAGTGAGTTTATCTTTTGCTACATTCCCCACTACAATTTAAATTAATTTAAAAATGTTTTTTTTTCGCTGGGTGTAAAAACATTCATATCGTCAGCTCATTATGGGTTTGACCTACCGACCATTTTAAAAAAGATTTAGTAAGGTATTAAGTATATATATTTTGAATACACCAATACCCCGGTTTGCGTCGTTAATTGGGACCGGAGAAACGCGACGCAAAACGAAACGACGCAAACCGAAGCACGATTTTCCATACATTTGTATTGATTTTCATTTAATTGGTTCCGAGATTCATAATTTTAGCAGAAAAATTGATTTTTTAATAAAAAATGCAATTTTTTTATATATTTATTTTAAAAAAAAGTTTTAATTAAAATAAAAATATAACAATTCATGAGAAAAACGTAAAAAACATAACAAAAACATAAAAATATTAAGATTAAAATAAAAATAAAAAATTCATAGTATTAAAGCAAGTCTAAGCTTTTTTTTTGAATTACCATTTGACTTAATGGCATTCTTCGCTGATTTTGATCTTCTATCCATATGCTTAGAAGTGACTCCATTTTTTCCATTAAACGACTTCTCATTTTCGTTACCTGTTTATGTTGTAAGGATGTTGCGGTTTCAGCAAATTTTTTAATTTTATCAGCGTCTCTGGAACAAATGGATTTAATTGTAGAAGGTGCTAATCCAAGGCCTCTTCCAATATCAACAGCCTTTTCCCCTAATTTAAAACGTTTCAAAATGTCCAGTTTTTGTTCTAAGCTTATTTGCTTTCTTTTTTGACTCATTGTTGCAAAATATTTAGATTCAACCTCTCTTCAGCAAATGTAATTTGAAACTACTAACGACCTTTAACTTTCAACTAGCAGACAACCTGTTCATACATATTTGCATTAGCCTTAAGCGGGAAATCCCCCTTTTCTGCTTTAGCTTTGTATAAACATTTTCATATTAACGACGCAAATCGAAGCACTGGCGACGCAACTTCGAAGTCATGCTACTCAAACTGAAACATAAATGGGAAATCCCCTTTTTTTGTTTTAGCTTTGTACACACATTTTTATATCAACGACGCAAATCGAAGCACTGGCGACGCAACTTCGAAGCCATGCGACGCAAACTGAAACCAAAACGACGCAACTTCGAAATCACAGAAATTTGAAAACGACGCAACTTCGAAACGACGCAAACCGGGGTATTGGTGTATCCCCTTTTTGAATCCAAAACGTGTTTCACGAAAGCATTAATTTTGCTCCATATCAACTATTTTATTAAGAACTGTTTTTCTCTACACGCCACTGTTTGGCGAATGCTGCAAAACGTACAAAATAAATTTCACTCTTGCTTTGGTTCATTGCCGTAAGAAAAACAAGTAGTTTAAGCGAAATAAAAAAATGACAGTACGAAAATAAATTTTACTTTGTTTAAGAAAAAAAAAGTATTAAAATCAAAAGCAAAATAAAATGTCAACAACTCAACACACAGCAGTAAGTATACGTATCTACTTTTTAAAAATAAATTTAGAAAAGTGGCGTATGCGGCACACAACAATAATTTTCACTTTCAATAAAATACAATTAACTTTTAAGTTCGTTCATGAAAATTCACAAAAATTAACATTTTTCTTCAAAACAAATGTCAGATGCAGTGGTGAAAATGCAAATTCTATTGGTTACATTTTCAGAAAACTTCATGTAAACATTCATTGTAGTTTTTCGCCACGGCGAATTTTTTTGCATATGCGCCAAACCAATAGTGAGCTGACGATATAAGGAAAGTATCAAAATGCATTTCTCTAACATTTAAGTAGAATTATATTATTGCTTCAAAAACCAGCTTATTTTTACCACCTCAAGTACCAACTTTTGCTAAACTTTAAGCACATTTTGTTTATTTATTCTTCCAATGCCTCCCATATTATATTTCTTAATATTTAATTTAAAATTCCATTTAGATTGTTGTTGAATATCATGACTCTATTGTAACATTAACATTGCTCCCCAAACAGTTATGATCTCATTATACTACATATAGAGTTTAATGCCATTTAACACACTTACGACTTGAGTCTCAAAAAAGAAATAATAAAATAAATTTGCAAAAAACTAAGAAAGAGGAAAAAAAAGATGTCAACATAATTTCCAAACAAACAACGTGCTTCAAAATTCAGACCTGAATAGCAACAACAATCAAAATAACACAACAATAGTTAAAAAGGGGTATTATATTGTGCGATATTTGTATGTAATTTTTAAATAGTATGCAAAAATAATGACATTAACATCAATTTCAATACACAATCGAATACCCAAACAAACCATTTTAACGAATTTTTTGCCTTTAAATATTGAACACACAAATAAGAAAGAAGAAAAAAAAGACCCATAACAAATCCATGCGACAGCAACAATTCTGCTTTAATGGAAACGAAATATAAATGTTGCAAAAAATACGTACATTCATA
Source organism: Pollenia griseotomentosa (assembly GCA_963931875.1). Classification (NCBI taxonomy): domain Eukaryota; kingdom Metazoa; phylum Arthropoda; class Insecta; order Diptera; family Polleniidae; genus Pollenia; species Pollenia griseotomentosa. Next base: position 31,141,290 of record OZ007564.1, read on the forward strand.
AATAAGTAGTTTCCTACACAAGCAATAACAACCCTCTTGAACCAAATACAATTTGCTAAACGAAGGAAAAAATAGAGGCCACATTACAGACATTTTTCTACTCATTTTCTACTACAAAACATACGAGGGCAGGCTCAAAGTGTACTGAAAATAGTACTAATACTGATTCTGATTAACAAAGATGATGAAAAATTTAAATTTTAAAAAAATACTACTTAAGAACAAGTAAAACAACTATATTAGGCTTTGTCGAATCTGATATACTCTTATATACTAAAACGGGAAGTTATATAAATGCCATTCTTCAGATATAAATAAGTCTATTTTGTGCAACGCCTACTTCTCCAATCCTGGATGTCGGATGTACCGACTGCACAGCTCTTTCTAAGTTGCATGATTTCAGGCATATGGGCACTGCGGCTGTTATAGACAAAGCGCATTCTTGACGTCCAAATTAGGTACACGCAACTTAGTTTTTAATAGAAGGTATCCGACAAAATGTGGGCGGGAGTGGAGAAGTGGACGTCGCCAAAAATCGATGTATTTTTATCTAAAGAACGGTATTTTTATAACTATCTGTTCTTATCGCACCATGGCGAAGAGTAGAAAAGATTCGTCATAGTCGAATATAGATCTATTATTTGTCTTTAAATAACTTTTTGGTTTACTTTTACAAATCGCATTTTACACCATTACTAACACACCCACAAATGCAAATGGCATGTTTATATGTATGTAAATTAAATAGACTGACAAGAATACAACAACAATTGGGAAACAGCAACAATGAATTTAGTACATAGAAAAACAATTTGGGTGTCTCCAAAATTTCACTTCACACAAAATACCGATTACCAATAAAGTACATTGTACATTGACGAGTATTCATTTATTTTGTACGTACTCTTTCATACGTTCATTCCTGAGTCAAACTGACTTTTATACATTGTTGAAGTCATAATTTAATTGTTAAATGTTTAAGACAATTTTACATCACTACAACCGTTTACGGGCGTTTTAATAAACATATTAAAAAGTTTTGGAAAAAGTGTTTCAAAAATTCCCAAAGAAGTTTTTATATAGAAAAATTGGCATGAAAGTTTTTTTGATTAGAAATAAATCGCAAAATTGTTAAAATTAAACAAAAAAAATTTTTTTGCGAAAAAGTTTTTATAAAAAATTTTATTTAAAAATCGCTTAGAAGCTTTTATGTATCGAAAAACTAGCCAAGAAGTTGTTATTTGAAAAAGCTTGCTAAATATTTTTTTTAGAAAAGTTTACAAATATATAAAAAGTCATGTGATTCAAGTTAAATTTCGAAATTTATTGCATAACACAGTTCTGTTTAATCGCTAACATAACACTGCTAACCATATAAAATTGTGATATATAAATTCAAATTGGAATTATACCTACATTTTTGGATCAAATGGACTGGAAAAATATAGGGTTTTACACATATCTCGCTAATCAAAAACTTTTATTGTTTTGGGTTTAAAATATGACTTTACATGTTTTTTTTTTAATTTTTAAAATTTACAATTTCTCTGGAAGATTATCCCGGATTTCAGGAAAACGGTAGGAGATGGGCGGATGAAATTTGATGAAATAGAGAATTGCACACTGGAAAAATCTCTGAAAAATTATCCCGGATTCCAGGAAAACGGTAGGAGATAAGCGGATGAAATTTTATGGAATAGGCAATTTCACACTGTTTTCCACATATCAAAGAAAAAATAATTTGAATTCGTTCAGTATCGACTGAAAGATTTAGAAAAAATTGCTTTCTAATCGAAAAAGTATTCGATCACGACTGACAGAATTAGACCCCAGAAATAATTTTCTATTGAAAAACTCGAAACAAATGTTATGTTTTTATGTAGAACAAATCGCCAAATTTTCTATAGAAAAGTCTTTAGACAGTATTTTCTATAAAAAGTACCTCAATTAAGTTTTCTTGATAAGATTGCTATAAAAAAATTCGTAATAAAATTTTAATTGTAATGTAGAAAAAAGTTCATTAAAAATGTTTCTTTAGAGAAGTTTGCAGACAACTTCCTTCATTAAAATAATTTAATGAAAATTAAATTTGATGAGCTTGAGCCAGGGGCCTGATTCTCGATTCGAAAGCAATTTAATATCTTATTATTTTAGTCAATACTGAACGAATCGGAATTATTTTTCAGTGTTGTAAAGCATTTATTTGAGTTAAACAATACTGAAAAAATAATAATTGTTCAGTATCGACTGAAATAAAATTGCTATCGAATCGAGAAAGTACTCGATCGCGACTGCCAGAATTAGGCCCCAGCTTTAAGAATTAAAATTTGAATTAAAAACAACAACAAACTTACTGTTGTTTGTAGACAAGTTTTTTTTAGAAAAGTTCGTAAAGAAGTTTTCTCTAGAAAAATTCGTCAAAAACTTTTATTGAAAAAATGTTTGTAAAAAACTTTTCATAAAAAAGTTCGTTAAAAAACTTTTCTACCGGAAAATTTGTGGAAACTTTTCTATACAAATTCTATAGAAAGAAATCCAAAGAATTTTGCTTTAAAAAAAACATGCAAGTAATTTTTCTATCAAAAAATGTGTAAACAAATTTGATATAGAAATTTTTTTTAAAAACTTCTTTAGAAAATTTGTGCAATACTTTTCTTAAGAATAATGTATGAAAAACTTTTCTATAATAAATTTTGTGACTTTTCTGTAAAATAACTTGTAAAAACATTTCGTTACTAAAATTTTATAGAAAGACTTCCAAAAAAAATTTATATAGAAAAAACTTGCAAGAATATTTTTAAAAAAAAAAAAAACTTTGTAGTTCTTAATCAAAAATTGTTTATATAAAGTTTTATTTTGCGAAAATCTTACTAATAACTTTATAGTAACCTTTGATATCGTACATTAAGGGCCTTAGTGTAAAAATCTCCATGTTCTACCAAGGCGAGTTCATTACAGGCAATCTCGGTACCACAACAAATACAACTCGTACAAAATTCACAAGCAATTTGTTTCTGTAAAATCATTGTACAATGTCAAAAACAGAAACAAACCAAAACAGAAACAAAGAAAAAAAAAACAAAATTTTGACATCCAACAATTATGAAGCTAAAGAAAAAAGTTATCAGCAGGGCTTTTAAGATCACCTGTAATGAATTCGCCTGTGTTCTACAAAAAATAAAGTTTGTATATTTAGGTTAATGTTTTAGTTGTAGTAGTTGAACTTCTACTCGGTTATTTTGTTAATATACTTTAAGTTCAATTGACTAGTTTTATCACGTAAATATCTGCTTTCATTCGATCGATCGTTTGTTTGTTAGTTTTTTGTTTAAAATTTTTTTAGTTCACTTTACAAAATTTTATTCGTTCATACATAATGCTTTTGCAATAAAAAACACTAACACACTAATACAAGTACACTAATACATACAAGTGATGGGAAACTATTTTCGATAGTTTAAGACTATCGATAGTATCGATAGGAAAAATATCAATATCGATAATATTATTAATAAGATTTCTATATGACGTGCTAAATTCCCAATTTTTCATATTTGATAAATAAACTGAAATTTATTGTTGAGGGAAAGCTAGCTTCTATGCGCATTTCACTGGTTGCTTAGGCCAGCTCATCAGGTTTCCTGAGCTACCAGTTAAATGCGCATAGAAGCTAGCTTTCCCTCAACAATAAATTTCAGTGTATTTATCAAATATGAAAAATTGGGAGTTTAGCACGTCATACAGAAATCTTATTAATGATAAATTTTGTATTCCCGTAAATAACTTTGATGACATTATTATTATTTAAAATACAGCTACGAAGACATGTTACAGCAGCTATACACACACAGTTTTTTGCCGCAAAAAATAATAAATAATAGCAAGTTTTTACTTGCTTTTATTAATTAGCGCAGAACTAAAGCAATGAATACAAACAACAAGAATGGCAGGTGGTATGGATTGCTTAGCTGTGCTTTTTTACTACTAACTTAAGTCCTTTATGTTGAAATTTTTATATGTTTAGTTTTATGATGTTGTAAAAGAATTCAAATAAAAATGCAATTGCAATTGCGAGCATAGAATAAAACAATGAACGACCATTAGAGGAAAAGCCCGCTAGATTGATAACCTTTTGGGTTGAGAATCAAATCAAATAAGAACATTATCTAAAGTTGCAATAAAATATCTTATAGTCCCTGTTACTTTGGTTCCTTCAGAAAGGTGCTTATCAGCATCACAATTTTTAAAAACTGTCATCTAAAATAACGCGCGTACAAAAATATGTCTCATACGTTCAATAATGTGATAAAAACAGCGAACTGTAGCCTGATAAAAAGCTAGTTAAAGTTTTCCTACTTAAATACAAACATTCAGTCGATAGTAATATCGATATATCGAAAGTGTTATCTGAACTATCGATAAATATCGATAGTAGAAAATATCGATAGTATCCCAGCACTAATACATACCCTGCAGCTTAAAACTACCCAGCAGGAAAACTCAGAAGACCTTCTTACTTCAGGCCTTTTTAAAGGCCTGCTTTAATACTTTTTTGATTCAATTACTATACTTATCTAACTGCTAAAGAATGCTTTATAGAAGGCCTCGGCTCTTTGGTACTAAAGATAAGATACACCTTCCACACTCGCTTCTATGAGAAGGGAGTAGAGAAGGAGTAACATTTTTTGTATTGTTTGTTTTTTGCACAAGCAAAAGCAAAATAATTACATATTTTTTTGATCCCGTTACCATTTTTATGTACCTGCTAAAGAAGCGAGAGCGGAAGGCCTTCTACGCAATGAAAACATGTGTAAAAAAGATATGAGTATGGAATGGAGCGAGCAGGCAGGCCTTGTTTATCCAAAAGAAGGAGTACAGAGGCCTTCTAGAAGGCATCCGTACTCCTTCTTTTTCCCGCTGGGTACTTTACTAGTAAGGTTGTTGACTAGTTTATTACTAGTTGTTACGCGTCGAAAAAGTACTACAATGAGAAAGATGATAAAATTTCGACTGCACAGCTTTATAAAGGTCTAGTCACTTGGACATTTTTCCCTTTCTTCAACTGACAACTAAGTTGTTATACAGGCTTTCTTATGAGTTTTGTCTCATATCGTACGTCTCCGTTTACGGAAAGTATCAAAGTTGCCCAACCGTACGTTGAGTTATTGAAAGCTATTCGCTTTGTTTATGATTTGTGCCAGCAAAAATAAAATAAAATACTAAAAACTTAATAAAATTGTCTCGGTCTTGATGAAATATCCGCTATCAAAGTATTCTTTTTGTGCTTCTCCTCCTTTGTTACGTAAGTGTCATTTGAAAAAAGCGACGCATAAAGTAAAACGGATTTCATGTGAGTCGTCGCTAAGTGACGTCGTTTGTTGGAAAAAACAACAACAAAATTAAATGGTAAACAACGATTTTCTTATTTGTTGTAGGAACAACAACAACACTACAAAAAGAAAAATATAAATTTTTGGTTGGTTTAAAAGTTATTATCTTGATGTTTAAAAAATAAAAAAGAAGAAACAATTCCCAATTTCTTTTTGCTCAAAATGGTTAGTTAAGTACATTAAATTTTCAATTTAGAATGATGACGAAAACCATATCGGGCCATTCTGCTAGTGTCTTATAATTAAGAGTTCTTCTGTAAACAAAAATGTGTTATAGAAAAAAAATTCAATAATAATAATAATTATTACAATCTGATTTCAGAGGCAAGTATTAAGAATTATTCTATATTAATAATACATTTAATGTGTCTGAAGCTTCTTCTCACTGCTGCTCTGCTTCGGCTTATAATGCAATAAAAAAAAATTTTGTTTTGCTTTTTAAAGTATTTATAATGTTTATAAAGCAACTAGTTTTAAACTATTATAAACTTGCATAAAAATGAACTAGTTGGGATCCTATGACAACCAAACGAACGAAAAATGAACTATGTAGTTTAAATTTAAAACCAACCAGTATATTTCTAGTTAAATACTAGTAACATTGTCTGTAGGGTATGTACACACACACTAACGATACTTAATGTTAATGTTATATCTTGTTGCTGTTCTAACGATAGAAAGAAAATTTTTTTTGGCGTTTTGAACATTATTATCCTTTTGATTCCTTTTTTGTTTTGCTTTATTTGTAGTCAATGAAAGTCTCAAGAGGCATTAGCAGCATGGAGATTATAAACATATCAAAACATATTATAGTAGTTTTTTATCTTGTCCCATGTTCGCACATATACATGCAAACATATGCTTAGTAAGTGTGGATTTTGATAAGCACCCTGCAAATAAAAGGACTAGTCCAAACACGCGTGTAAAATGTAGCCCACAAGGGACTAGGACTAGTCAAAAAGTAACCCAAACGTATGGAAAAAACATGGTATTTTTAACATTACGATGTCCTAGGGCAGGACCAGCAGGACCCAGCTTTGAATTACAAAGGAGTAGTCTTAAAACTACTCCATGGTGTACTCATGAGGATTAGTTTTAAAGTCGTTTAAAAACGAAAACATGTCGTTAAAAAACGAACACATGTCGTCTACTAAAAAACACTTTTTTACAATGACATGGTCCATGCTTACATTACATTGGACCATTCCAAGGAGTAGTCCATTTGATCAAAATGGATCAGGTAGTCCAATATTATCTGCAGGGCATGCATTCATACAAAAAAACAAATGTACTGTATGTATCTTCTTCAAGTAACCGTTTTTTTTATTTATACGATGTCAGCATTAAAAATGTTTCTAGATGACAGACATGATCGACATCAAGGCCTATCCAATAGGTCTGCTTACTATTACAACAATACAACAATACAAAAAACAACAGGCATTTTGTTTGTGTAAAATTCCTCGCCGTTGTCAAAATCTTACTACTACATAGGCAAAACAAAAGGAAAAATGTGTTTTGTGTGCATGTATGTGTGGCAAAAAACCAAAAAAGTAAACAAAAATATACACGTATAAGGAAAATGTAAACAACTTTTGATATCGTTGAGGAAAAAACCAAATAAACATCTGGCTTCTTAAGCAGACCTATTGGATAGGCCTTGATCGACATGTTGGCTATAATTGCCCTAATTCTGCTTTTATTTGTTCTGCTACCGTTTGTTTATACAATTGGTTGCCTATGTTTTAAACATTGGCTTTCAAATGCTCTAAATTTTTATACCCACACCACAATTGTGGAGAGGGTATTATGCATTTGTGCTGATGTGTGTAACGCCTTAAAATAGTGGTCCTAGACCCACCTTAAAGTATACCGATCTACCCAGAATCACTTTCTGAGTCGAACTAACGATGTCCGTCCGGCTGGCTGGCAGGCTGGCTGGCTGTCCATGTAACCTTGTGCGCAAAGTACAGGTCGCAACTTTGGAGATAACTTGATAAAATTTGGGTCATAGTTCTTATTGGCACAAGGACCAAGCCTATTGAAAATGGGCCAAATCGTAGGACCACGAGGGAAGATAGGGGGTGATAAGGGCAATTTTTGTCTCTCAAACCGATTTTAATGAAATTTAAAACATATATAGATCCATATCTATATGGGCACATAAGCTATACAGTTTTAAAAAATATAGGACCACAAGGGGAGAAAGGGGCAATTTTTGCCTCTCAAACTGATTTTAATGAAATGTAAAACATATGGACACATAAGCTATACAGTTTTTCAAAAATAGGACCACAAGGGGATGTAGGGGGCAATTTCTGCCTCTCACAAACTTTCAAACCGATTTTAATGAAGTTTTTAAACATAGAGAAATCCATATTTATATGAACATAAGCATGATGTGTTTTAAGTACTGTGGTGCTGGGTATCATATGGTCGGGCTTGACCGACTATACTTTCTTACTTGTTTTATTTAAGTTTACCTTATATTTAATTAAATAATTTATAATTATTTTACAGAAATTTAAAAAGGTAAAAAAGTTTTCTTTCAACTTTTTTTTAATTCATTTAAAAATCAAATTATTAAATTCATTGAGTTGCTAAAACACCGGTTGCACAAACTTTTTTAATGCTCTTTTCAGACAGCCTTCGCAAAATTTTGGGTTTATTAAAATGTGTGTATTCAACAGTATTTTAAAGGGTATTAAACTCTCTTAGATGATGAAATAAAATATAAATTTTATTACATTTGCACCTTTTCTTCGTTTCATTTAACACACGTATGTACTTGTACAATGAAGAAGGATTTTCGTGCAGCTTTCTGTGTGTGTTAAACCTTAATTTACATTAAAATTTATTAAAACTTACTACTACAAATTTTTGTTATGGCGATGAGATTTTGATTTATAGTTAAAGAGTTATTTTGTGTCGAATTTTATCCAAACCGCAAAATCTATACTAGATTTATTCGTTTTAATGTGATTTTCGGGAGACATGGTTCTGCATTCACATCGTTTTTATGTCATCTGCGTCAAACCATTTTTTCTTAGATGCCCTCTATTTATTGCGCCTGCTGGTGCTCTAGTAAAGGCTTGTAAACAAATTAATATGTACTATCAATTAAACGTTTAATTCACTTGATTAAATTTTTAATTAAACAATTTTGAAGAATTTTTTCTGTGTACTAGTAAAAATATTAATAATTAATCGGAAGCAATTATTGCATCAATTATTTTTCTTAATAATACTCTGTATTCTTTGTAAGTTTTTTCCGTAAACTTTTTTGCCATTAAACTTTATCACCTTTAAACAATCTGCCTGCCATTAACAACCTAAACACAACAAATGGTTGCTAACCATTAATCGTAATTCTAAAACAGCAACGAAAACAAAACGAAGTTTAAAGAAAAACAAAGTTTAAACTTTTAAATAATAATAAAAGTAACATAAACTTAAACTAGCTTCGAAAAGTGTTACAAACAGTTCCCCAAAAGAATGTGTTCTTAATGGTAAAATTTTTAACCGTAAAATTTATTTTAAAATATTTACAGAAAGTTTTGCAATTAACTCTTTCAGTTAACTGGCAAAGAATTAATGTGTAACACGAATTTATTATGTTTAAAGAGCTAACTAATAGCGTGCTGACAAACTTTCTGACTGATTGACTGGTTGACTAAATGGCTGCCTAGTTGTTTGCTGAATTGTTTAGCCATCTGTTAGGGATGGGATGGGTGCGTGTCGATGTAAATACATTTTATGAATTAAGAAAAGTGTCTTCATAATTACGTGTAGGTAGGCATGTCTGTGCAGTGCATACACTCTTTGGCAGCGTAAAAAAGAATTGTGGGCGTTATATATAACAATAATTGACTAAAGAAAGCTTTATTTAGAAAAATAATTTAGATATTTGTGATTTGCAAAATATTAGAGTTATTGTCGTAGCGTTGCTTTTTCTTTAATTTAAGCGTTTTTGTTTAAAAATGTATATTTCATCGAAAATTTTACATATTTTTTTTTTGATAATTCTGAAACACTTACACAATTTTACATTTTTTTTTTTGATAATTCTGAAACACTTATTAAAATTAGCACGAAATCTTTCGCAAATTTGACATTTTTAGGAAAGTTGGCGAACATAAAAGGCAATTTTAAGAGACCTTAGTTCTTAATTAGAAACTGCGTCAATTTTGTAGGAAGTTTACTATAATTTAGAAAATTTTAGAGAAAAAAAAAATTTATATTTTGGTAAAAATATACTATTTTTCTAAAAAACAAACAATTTTGCCAAAAAGTTACTATTTTTTAGGAGATTTTTTCAAAGATTTTTTTATTACGAAATTTTTATGTAAATTTACTATCTTATAAGAATTTTTTGTAAAGAGTTAGTATTTAATTGGAAATTTTTGTAAAAATTTACAATTTTAAGGAAATTTTTGTACAAATTTACTATTTTATTGGAAACTTATGTGAAAATTTAAAATATTTAACACGAAATTTTTGTAAAAATGTATTACATTATAGCTTAGTTATGTAATTACTTGCCATTTTTGTATTAACTTTCTATATTATAGGAAATCTTTGTAAAAATTTACTATATTATAGGAAACTTTTTGTAAAAATTGTATATATTATAGAAAGTTTTTGTAAATTTTACTATATTATAGGAAGTTTTAGCCAACATTTAAAATTTTATTGGAAATTTTTGTAAAAAATTACTATTTTATAGGAAATTTTTGTTTTAATTTAGTATTTTGTTCTATTTTATTCCAATTTTTCAATTTTATAGCAAACTTTTGTACGAACTTGCTTTATTATAGGAACTTTTTGTAAAAATCTAACGTTAGGAAATTTTTTTAAATTAAAATATATTTTAGGAAGTTTTTGTAAAAATTTACAATTTTATAGCTAATTTTTCTAAAACTATATTTTTTCATTTTTTATCAAAAATTACTATTTTATAGGAAATTTTTGTAAATATTTTGTGTTTTGATACGAACTTTTCTTAAAAATATAATGCTTTATAGCAAACTTTTGTAATAACAGGCTATATTATAGGAAGTTTTTGTAAAAATTTACTATGTTATAGGAAATTTTTGTAAAAATTTTCAATTTTAAGGAAATTTTTGTAAAAATAAAATAGTGAAAACTTATGTGAAAATTTACCATATTTAACACGAAATTTTTGTAAAAATGTTTTACATTATAGCTTAGTTATGTAATAACTTGCCATTTTTGTACTAACTTTCTATATTATAGGAAATCTTTGTAAAAATTTACTATATTACAGGAAACTTTTTGTAAAAATTGTATATATTATAGAAAGTTTTTGTAAATTGTAAGTATAAATTGTAAAAGTAAGTAAAAATGTAAGTATTTTGTTCTATTTTATTCCAATTTTTCAATTTTATAGCAAACTTTTCTACGAACTTGCTTTGTTATAGGAACTTTTTGTAAAAATCTACTGTTAGGAAATTTTTTTAAATTAAAATATATTTTAGGAAGTTTTTGTAAAAATTTACAATTTTATAGCTAATTTTTCTAAAACTATATTTTTTCATTTTTTATCAAAAATTACTATTTTATAGGAAATTTTTGTAAATATTTTGTGTTTTGATACGAACTTTTCTTAAAAATATAATGCTTTATAGCAAACTTTTGTAATAACAGGCTATATTATAGGAAGTTTTTGTAAAAATTTACTATGTTATAGGAAATTTTTGTAAAAATTTTCAATTTTAAGGAAATTTTTGTAAAAATAAAATAGTGAAAACTTATGTGAAAATTTACCATATTTAACACGAAATTTTTGTAAAAATGTTTTACATTATAGCTTAGTTATGTAATAACCTGCCATTTTTGTACTAACTTTCTATATTATAGGAAGTCTTTGTAAAAATTTACTATATTACAGGAAACTTTTTGTAAAAATTGTATATATTATAGAAAGTTTTTGTAAATTTTACTATATTATAGGAAGTTTTAGCCAACATTTAAAATTTTATTGGAAATTTTTGTAAAAAATTACTATTTTATAGGAAATTTTTGTTTTAATTTAGTATTTTGTTCTATTTTATTCCAATTTTTCAATTTTATAGCAAACTTTTCTACGAACTTGCTTTGTTATAGGAACTTTTTGTAAAAATCTACTGTTAGGAAATTTTTTTAAATTTAACAAGTAAGAAAGTATAGTCGGTCAAGCCCGACCATATGATACACAGTACTTAAAAACACATCATGCTTATGTGTCCATATAAATATGGATTTCTCTATGTTTAAAAACTTCATTAAAATCGGTTTGAAAGTTTGTGAGAGGTAGAAATTGCCCCCTACATCCCCTTGTGGTCCTATTTTTGAAAAACTGTATAGCTTATGTGTCCATATAGATATGGATCTACCTATGTTTTAAATTTCATTAAAATCAGTTTATTAGGCAAAAATTGCCCCTTTCTCCCCTTGTGGTCTTATATTTTTTAAAACTGTATAGCTTATGTGTCCATATAGATATGGATCTATCCATGTTTTAAATTTAATTAAAATCGGTTTGATAGCTTCTGAGAGGAAGAAATTTCCCCCTATCTTCCCTCGTGGTCCTACGATTTGGCCCATTTTCATTAGGCTTGGTCCTTGTACCAATAAGAACCTATGACCCAAATTTTATCTCCAAAGTTGCGACCTGTACTTTGCGCACAAGGTTACATGGACAGCCAGCCAGCCTGCCAGCCAGCCTGCCAGCCAGCCGGACGGACATCGTTAGTTCGACTCAGAAAGTGATTCTGAGTAGATCGGTATACTTTAAGGTGGGTCTAGGACCACTATTTAAGGCGCTACACACATCAGCACAAATGCATAATACCCTCTCCACAATTGTGGTGTGGGTATAAATATATTTTAGGAAGTTTTTGTAAAAATTTACAATTTTATAGCAAATTTTTCTAAAACTATATTTTCCTATTTTATAGGAAATTTTTGTAAATATTTTGTGTTTTGATACGAACTTTTCTTTAAAATGTAATGCTTCAAAGCAAACTTTTGTAATAACAGGCTATATTATAGGAAGTTTTTGTAAAAATTTACTATATTAGAGGAAGTTTTTGTAAAAATTTACTATGTTATAGGACGTTGTTGTAAAAATTTTTGTAAAAAATTTCGATTTTATAGAAAATTTTCTTTAAAAATGAAATTTGTTATTTGAAATTTTTGCAAACTATTTTTTATTCTGTAGCCCCTTTAAAATAAATTGTTATTTTATAGAAATTTTCGTTCCGCCAAAATTTACTACATAGGTATTTTATAGGATTTTTTTTTCTATTTTATAAGATCATTTTGGAGAGCTAAGTATTTTAGCAAGTATTTGAAAAAATTTTACTATTTTATAGAAAATTTTTAATTTTTTTAAGCAACTTTCAAAGTTTTTCTTGGGATTTACAAATTAATTCACATTTTATTTTTTTACCATTTTGCAAAAATGTATTATTTTATAGAATTTTTTTTACTTCATTTTTTTTACAAAATTTCTTGAAAAATTTACTCTATACATTTTAAAATGCTATAATAAAGACCTTAATTAAATTCAACAAACCCAATCTAAATTGTATCGTGTTAAATTTGTTTGTTTTTCCTCAATTAAATTCATTCATAATTTCAACGCATATTTTTTTTCTGTTACAGTTTGTTTTTATGACTTTCTTATTAGGTTTATGATTTTTGTTTTCGTTAAATGTTGAATTTAACCTATAAACATTTTCGAATTGGTTTAAATACTTTGGCTGCAAGTGTGTTTTAGTAACGATTTGAAAAAAGTTTAAACCAAAAAACTGTTTCACAGACACAGCTAAAACTATGAAACAAAAACGTTAATTTAGCGCCTAATTGGCATTAATTTGTAAATGTTTTTCTGGCTTTAAGTTTTTCGAGCAAAAAAATTGTTTACAACACAATAATTGCTAACAAGAAAAAATGAAATGATAACAATATGTTTTGTCAAACTAAATTAATATTAATTAAATTCATTGTAAAATTTGTCAAGCTAATTTTACACTTCGTCTTAGGTGTAACATTTTCAGTTCAGGTTGTTCTAAATCGATTAAATATAAAGTAAAGCCAGAGAAACTTCCTTTTTCAAAATAATTTCGAAAATTTGTCTATTTGTTCTTCTTAAAAGGATAGTTAGTTGTTTAATGACTTCTGATTTGAACACGCCTTAAATATTCTTAAAAATTATTAAGAATAATTGAAACATATTCATTCATATACAGAGTAATTCGTAGTTTTGCGAGAGATTAATTGAATAAATCTTAAGAATAAATTTTATTCTTTATCACTAGCTAGAATCGGATGCAAAATAAGCCTTCCCTTTGGAGTCATTAAAGCTCGACTGAAAATCACGAAGTAGATTTTGTTTTGTATGGAAAATCTAGTCAAAGCAGGGTTGTCAGATTTTTTTGAGCTCCATCGCCAAGCCGGATGTCAGAAATCGCCAAACGTCAATTTTGTTCGGTTTTCGTTTAATTTTTTTTTTATTTTTAAATTAAATTTTGCATATAAAAAAAGCTAGTATAATATTTCAGGAAAACAATCGCCAAAAACCGAAAAAAAATACAAAAAAGTCGCCGAAAGTAAATTTTGTTTAGTTTCTGTTGTTTTTTTTTTTAAATAACATAAAATGGAGATCTAAATTCAAAAGTCTATAAGCCTACTACATATTAGAATTAAATAGTGACTGAATATAAAATTCACTTAAAATGATAATAAAACAAAAAAGTTGCAAGTTTTTTTTTTTAAATTAGTAATGATAACAAAAAATGACAAAGTGTTAAAAAAATCGCTGAAATAATATAAGTGGTAAAAATAGCCAAGTAAATCGCCAGTTATAAAAAAAATCGCCAAAAAAGTGTCCAGTCGCCAAAGGGAAAATCCCACCGCCAAACACGTTTCGAAATCGCCACGTTTGGCGAGAAATCGCCATATCTGACAGCCCTGGTCAAAAACAACTAGATTTTGCTCGAAAGTACTAGATTTCGTTGCAGTGTAAACGGGCTTTATAAATCTTAACTTCCATAATATAATTTTGTTTGTTGGGTTCCAAATAAATACTGTGGTGTAGGGTATAAAATGTTCGGGCTTCACTGGCTATTCTACTTTCTTACTTGCTTTAAATTTAACTTGGGTGTATTTCCAAAATTAAATAAATAAATAAATTAAACTAAACGTTCGGTCGTAAAATTAATGAGATGCCCTGCCCATGCAAAAATTATATTATTTTTATTAACAGAACAAATCTTCTTAATTACATATAAACATGTGTCATTTTTTTAAATCAAAATTATCGTACAGGTGCTTTTCTAAAAATAAACGACAGCCTTCATCAAACAGTCATTAATCACAACTAGAAAAAAATAAACTAAGACCAAGATTTATATAAAAAATATAATTCAAATTCTTATATTTACCAAAAAAAAAAAAAACTCTAAACACACAAGTATAAGTACACAATAATTTATTACTTCATATTCATTTCTTGTAGGCCTCTTCTTTTTTTTTAGAAAAGTGAATCCATGTAAAGCTGTATACGGAACATGCTGCTCTTGCCCAAAGTTTATTATTTAACACCCTCAAGAAAATAACAACAATAATTTACAAGAAGTTATTCTTATAGATATATTGTTTCTTTTGGCCACATTTGTTGTGGTTTACATTTATGTATTTATCTACCAGTTGTACTTTTAAGGTGCTTTTAAATTTTTTTTTTTCGTTTTTCTTCTTTATAACCACCACTAGAATTTCACTAAAAGGTTGGTAATTTGGGGTTAATAATTGGATTTGTATTAGGCTTCTTGAAATCTTTGAAATCAATAGTATTTGAGGTGTATGAAACGGTTTTACTTTTTATTTGTTAATGTTTGATGTGTTAAGTTTAAATTTTATATGGTAAATTCTTTTTGCAGACCACTTTCGGACTTAAAAGCTTTTTCCACATCGTACATTTTAATACTGTTAAAAAACCAAGTGAGTTTCCATAATAGAAGAAATATGGGGCTACGCGTTGAGACTTTTAAGTAAAAATAACCTATTTGCACTCGCAGAAAAAAAATGGTTGGAGGTAACCATATTCTAGGAGCAACATACTATGGTTGGATTTTTAACAATGTTTACGTTTGAATGTAACCATACTATGGTTAAATATGACCACAATACGGTTAAAATTAACAATAATTTGTCCGAAATCAGCCATAATATGGTAAAAATTATCCATAATTTGTTCAAAATTAACTATATTTTGGTCAATATTAACCATAATAATAGTCAAAATTTACCATATTATGTATGCTCAAGATTAAACATAATATTTTCATAAAATTTTCCAGAGTTGGGGCAAAAGGAACCTTATTATGGTCAGAATTAACAACAACATGGTCAATTTTAACCATATTTTGCTTATTTATGTCAGCCATTTTTTCAATTTGCTGTCAACTTATTATTTATTTTTTTTTTTTGGTTTTTTATTCCTGTCACGTGTTTTTTGCTGGTTAATAGTGCATTTACACTTGTAATTTTCAAACTAGCTTATGATCGTAAACTACTTTCATAAACAATACCGTTAACATCAGCAATTTTGACAGTTAAGTTGTTTATCTTTGACAAGTTCTTAGCCCCAATAATAAAAAAAAACGTTGATGCACATACATACGAACATATAAACAAACCTTTTATTTCCGGTGTCCATCTAAAAGAAAATATGTAAAAAAACTAACATTTCTTATAAATTTTGAATTTTTTTAAACATTTTCTTTGTTTATTTTATTTTTCTTACTATTGCTTTGGCTTTTTTACAGACAAAAGTAAATTTTTTTTCACTTGATTTTTTTTTATTTTTGAGGAAATGTCAAATATCAGTAGCATTGCCAGAACAAAATTTGAAAAAACAGAGTTGCATTAACAAAAACTGGTTGTTTGTAACTAGTTTATCTCAAAAGCAAGTTACAAACGTATTTATAATTTGTATGGATAAACAAGTTTCTCAAACTAGTTTATCATCATAAACAACTTATAACCTGTTTATGGCGTAGGTGTAAATGCACTATTATACTACTACGTAAATTTATTTGAATTAATAATTAAAATGAAATGATTGAGAATTTTAAGCAAACAAAGCAAGCATGTCATCGAAAAGCATTCAACTATTCTAGAGAGCAAAACAACCGTAATTTTGTTGCTTTTAAACATATTATTTTAAATTTAAAATTGAACAATGTTTTCAAATACTAGAATTTCAAACAATTTATTGTTATTATTAACCTAATTATGTTTGGAGACAACCATAATATGGTTATGGCTTTTGGATGGATGAATTTAACCATAATATGGTTACCGGTGACAGTAATATCGTTAACATAACCATAATATGCTTAAGTGCATGTTTGTAGCTTTATTTTATAAAAACATTATATTCTAAAATTCAACCGGAGGTAAACACTTTATTGTTATGTAAATAGAAAATATTATACATCGTGAAAAAGTAATGTTAAAAACAACAATAGTGTGTTTGTTGCCATTGCGGGGACTATAATATGTTTTTTTTACCATACTTTAACCATGTTTTTTCTCTGCGGTTAGACAAGCGATCTATCGGAAGTAGCGAAGCTCAGCTTTAAAATCTTGATCAGATTCTTGAACAAGGCAGATTGAATCTACTAAATTAAGTTACTAATGAGCACGTTCAAAGACGCTGATCGAAGAGATAGCTCTAATGCAACGCTGCTTTTATTTATGAAAAAAACGGAGGCGGACTATCATGCCGTTTTTAAGACGTAAATGTTGGACTAAACAGTTGTCAACATTTTTGTAGCAGTTGAGCTCAACAGCTACGTCTTATGAACGTGCCTAATGTCAATTAATTGATTTTAGTATTCATATTCTATTGAGATGTGTCGTCTAAACAAAACGGAATCTTAAGACTTCTTTAGGCTTTTACTTTGCAGACAATGGGCGGTACAGTATTTTTACAATTTTTTTTAATAATTAAAAAAATGAAATAAAGTGTGTTCTAAATTCGTCACAAATTCTTCTAATATTTTGTCTTACATGTTTGATTTGTTGTGTTGGTTTTTAAACAAAAAGAGGTATAAAAGAAAACGAAAACAAATAATTTCAATAACTTTATAAGTCCTTTTTTTAGCCGTATAAAATAAGTTTTTTACCTTATGAATACTTGAGGTAAATGGGTTTTGCTTTAGCGAAAGAGTTTTGTATATGCGGTAAACGGCGCTTACATTTTACTGGGCCCATAAATTGAGTCAATTTATGATGTATATTACATTTCAAAAAAGTTAAAACTGAATATTTTTTTATATTTATGTTCTTTAATACTCAAACACGAGTGCTTGTATAAAAATTTGGTTTTATATTTTATGGCCTACTCATGTGTTATTTGGGTTGGTTTCGTAGATAATTTAGAGCCTTAGAAATTTGTATTTTTGCATGTTTCGCGCTTGGTTTTTGTTTGATATTTCTAATAAATTTAAATGTATTTAGAAGACATAAATTTCCATAAATATAAAATCTATAAAATAAACATATTATTGCATATACCTCAAGTGCCCGAATAAATATTGTAAATATTAATAAAAGTAATGTTAAGAACAACATCATCATTATTATCTTCAACCCATCCATCCCACACATTCTTACAACTTCATATTTATTCAAACGAGCAAAATTGGGAGGGGTGTTTTGCACAACACTCTATACCAGACACTCATCATTCATATTAGATTGTTTCTGAAATGTCTCATTTGTTGGTTTAATTTTATAATAAATAATCTTATAATTTTATTTAACTTGAGATTTAGATTGTTGTTTAAAATCATTTGACATTCTTCACAATTTTCTCTCTGTTGTTATTCAAATGGGATTATTCAGTATATTCAGTATATTTTGTAATTTTCTGTTTTATTTTGAAAATTATTGACATTTCGGAAATTAGTAAGTAACTTGACTGATGTTATTGGCGCAACCTTGACTCAATTTCTTATATGATAATGACCTTTTTATTGTGAAAAAATGTAGAAATATTTGAAGTCGGAACACATGTCAGTTTTAAACATAAATGTTTTCTCTTTTGTAGGTTAGAGTTAGGCATAGAAAATGGCTTAATGGCACGCACTTCGAAGTTATTATTTCCTTAAGCGAATATAAAAAAATGTTTATGGAAATATTAAGTTTTTGTTATTAAAATAACATTTTATTATTAAGAAACACTGATTTTTTTTTTTCAATTTATCGAATGGGGAATGATAGAAATTTCCAGCGGTTTTTGAAGAAAAGTTGGTAATAGTTTTTAGTGTAACTTCGCAAAAAAACTATTTTTTTAAATAGAAAATGTTCTATTAAGAAAAATGTCAAAATTTCCATCTGAAGAAACTTTATTAATACATTTTCTATTAAAATTGATCAATATTGGCTAATGACTTGTATCAACATTTTCTACAGAAGTTTGTCAAAATTTTCTACAGAAATTTGTCAAAATTTTCAACAGAAACTTGTCAAAATTTTCTACTGAAATTCGTCAAAATTTTCTACAGAAATTTGTCAAAATTTTCTACAGAAATTTGTTAAAATTTTCTACTGAAATTTGTCAAAATTTTCTACTGAAATTTGTCAAAATTTTCTACTGAAATTTGTCAAAATTTTCTACTGAAATTTGGCAAAATTTTCTACAGAAATTTGTCAAAATTTTCTAGAGAAGTTTGTCAAAATTTTCTACAGAAAATTGTCAAAATTTTCTACAGAAATTTGTCAAAATTTTCTACAGAAATTTGTCAAAATTTTCTACAGAAGTTTGTCAAAATTTTCTACAGAAATTTGTTAAAATTTTCTACTGAAATTTGTCAAAATTTTCTACTGAAATTTGTCAAAATTTTCTACTGAAATTTGTCAAAATTTTCAACAGAAATTAGTCAAAATTTTCTACAGAAATTCGTCAAAATTTTCTACAGAAATTTGTTAAAATTTTCTACAGAAATTTGTCAAAATTTTCTACTGAAATTTGTCAAAATTTTTTACTGAAATTTGTCAAAATTTTCTACAGAAATTTGTCAAAATTTTCAACAGAAATTAGTCAAAATTTTCTACTGAAACTCGTCAAAATTTTCTACAGAAATTTGTCAAAATTTTCTACAGAAATTTGTTAAAATTTTCTACTGAAATTTGTCAAAATTTTCTACTGAAATTTGTCAAAATTTTCTACAGAAATTTGTCAAAATTTTCAACAGAAATTTGTCAAAACTTTTTACAGAAATTTGTCAAAAATTTCAACAGAAATTAGTCAAAATTTTATATTGAAATTCGTCAAAATTTTATATTGAAATTCGTCAAAATTTTCTAGAGAAATTTGTCAAAATTTGTTAAAATTTTCTACTGAAATTTGTCAAAATTTTCTACTGAAATTTGTCAAAATTTTCTACAGAAAATTGTCAAAATTTGCTACAGAAGTTTGTCAAAATTTTCTACAGAAATTTGTTAAAATTTTCTACTGAAATTTGTCAAAATTTTCTTCTGAAATTTGTCAAAATTTTCTACTGAAATTTGGCAAAATTTTCTATAGAAAATTGTCAAAATTTTCTACTGAAATTTGGCAAAATTTTCTATAGAAAATTGTCAAAATTTTCTACAGAAATTTGTCAAATTTTTCTAGAGAAGTTTGTCAAAATTTTCTACAGAAAATTGTCAAAATTTTCTACAGAAATTTGTTAAAATTTTCTACTGAAATTTGTCAAAATTTTCTACTGAAATTTGTCAAAATTTTCAACAGAAATTAGTCAAAATTTTCTACAGAAATTCGTCAAAATTTTCTACAGAAATTCGTCACAATTTTCTACAGAAATTTGTTAAAATTTTCTACAGAAATTTGTCAAAATTTTCTACTGAAATTTGTCAACATTTTTTACTGAAATTTGTCAAAATTTTCTACAGAAATTTGTCAAAATTTTCAACAGAAATTAGTCAAAATTTTCTAATGAAATTCGTCAAAATTTTCTACAGAAATTTGTCAAAATTTTCTACAGAAATTTGTTAAAATTTTCTACTAAAATTTGTCAAAATTTTCTGCTGAAATTTGTCAAAATTTTCTACAGAAATTTGTCAAAATTTTCAACAGAAATTAGTCAAAATTTTCTACTGAAATTTGTCAAATCTTTTTACAGAAATTTGTCAAAATTTTCAACAGAAATTAGTCAAAATTTTATACTGAAATTCGTCAAAATTTTCTAGAGAAATTTGTCAAAATTTTCTACAGAAATTTGTTAAAATTTTCTACTGAAATTTGTCAAAATTTTCTACTGAAATTTGTCAAAATTTTCTACAGAAAATTGTCAAAATTTTCTACAGAAATTTGTCAAAATTTTCTACAGAAATTTGTCAAAATGTTCTACAGAAATTTGTAAAAATGTTCTACAGAAATTTGTCAAAATTTTCTATAAAATATTATCAAAGTTTTGACTAATTTTGTCTACTAAGAATTTTGTTAAAATCTGTCAAAATTTTCTTGGCTTATTATGAACAAAAAGAAATATTTTGAGTAATTTATCATCTTAAATATATAAATAATTTTTTCGATTACCTTAAGAAAATCCTAATACAGCTTTTTTAATAAAAAAGTTTTTAATTTGTTTAACGAAACTTTTGCTACTTTTAATTTTATGATTCTCTGTTGCCCATAAAAGCTGAGTTATGATTAAATACAGTGCTTTAGATTTCTAAATGCAATTATTGCCATTATTTTCGTATTAATCATTTCATATTAAATGTTTCCAATATCATGTCAATTATTCTCGCAAAGCACTTAATTGTTGCTCTCTCGAATTCATTAATTACTTTTAAGTATAAAATCTTAACTTGACTACTGTACCAGTTTTTCTTCTCTCTTGTCTAAAATTCACACAAACCCACCCACTTCTTAATAATTCCATATTAAAGTTTGTTCAATAAAGTCGCTTGAAATTAACGAACACTTAACGATTAAACGACTACGTTTCATTAACTTGAACAACAACAACATTCCATTAAGCAATTGTATGTCTGTTTGTTGTAATATTTTAACAAATAAACTCGAACAAATGTGCGTTTATAGTATAAGCTCACATTTAGAAACGCTATACATACTAATAAATTTGTTATTGGCAATTGATTTTTTCTGTCGATTAAAGTGGCCAGATGAAAATAGCAAAAAATTACCAAATTATAAAAAAAAATCGCAAAAATTGTTTCAAATCGCAAATACTAACTCTCCTATGCAAAAAAAGAACAAGTAAGAGTGCTATATTCGGCTATGCCGAATCTTATATACCCTTCACCATGATGAGATAAGAACAAAAATTTATATACATAAATAACATTCTTTAGATAGGTATAAATAAATAATAATGAGCCACGCCAACTTTTTATTTCGCCATGCCGAAGAATATAAAAAAAAAACAAAAAATTTATATATGTACCTAAGCCCGTTTCCTTTTTTGCCAAAGTTGATGTTTGAAATTTGTTTTATAATCTCAAAATAGTTTTTTAGAACATAAAAAAATTAAAAAAAAAAGGAAAAAAAATTATTTTTGGGATTCGAACTGGCAATTTCATCAGTCTCAGGAGAGAAATTAACAACTCGCTACGAATGCTTTTACTGAAGAAGCGTTAAATTAAAATATATTGAGTCTATGAGTTTGTTTCTTTATTTGAGCGGCATATCATGTACATTAGCGTGGCCGTTAGTTGTATGGAGAACTTTTTTTGTTTGATTTCTTATACTCTCCCCCTCCAAATCGGTTCAGTTTTATGTAAAAAAAAATACAAAAAAATTTCGTAGCGATAAGTTGTGTTTTAGGGAGGGCGTCCGCCCCTCAAAGTTTGCCATCAAGCCATTTATTCAAATGTAATTTGTTTGCGTATGACTATCTTTTAAAAACAACATTTTACAAGAATATGATATATTGCAATATTTTAGCTCTTCTAGTCAACGAAATTTTTTCGTATTTTTTTTACATAAAACTGAACCGATTTAGGGGGGGAGAATATAAGAAATCAAAATAAAAAAAATAACGGCCACCCTAATGTACATGCATTAATGTGTATACACATACATGTGTATGCGTAAAATTAAACACATTACAAATAAAATCCACCACTTCTAGTGAAGGGTATAAAAAAACAACAAAAAAACCACATTACCAACACTGTATTACCATAGCCACTGTATGGCCGTAGAAACCAAAATTGAATTGGTTTTTATGGCATGTTTATGTCGCTTTGGTAATGCAGTGTTGTCACGTCTAATTGGACCTTTAAAGGAAAAAATTTGAGGCAGTCGTGGTTTTTTACTCATATTTCAGCCATTTGTGGACCGATCTTGCTGAATTTCAATAGCAAACAATTCCGGACCATATGTGACATAAATGTATAATAACCTGGCCCCCATCATATATGGGGTTTTCGGAAAATCCATTTCAATGGACAGACGGATAGACGGACATCGTTAAATCAACTTCGCTCCTCATAAGGACCCAGAATATATATACTTTATAGGGTCTAACATCAATATTATAGAAATTACAAACGTAATGATAAACTTATATATACCCTATTCACCACCTATGGTGGTGCAACCAGAACATACAGGTAGCAAATTGAGTATAGAAACCGCCTAGAATCTTCACTCGGCCTCTGCTTAAGAGCTGTAGGTATTTAATCTGTTAGGTAGCAACAACACCTATAGGGATGATCAGGCCGAACTTTCCCGCAGGTGTTGAAAAATCAGCCCTTGAAATGTTAGTTAAGTTTTTGCTATGTATCTTCCTAATCTTCCCTTTTGTCCCTTGCTATTTTCAAAACCGGAAGAACGCCTATTTTCGATACCAAACGAATGTCGAATGAAAACCATTTTTTAAGCAAATATCATTTTTCTAGATCTCCTCTCAATTTGAAAAAGACAAACGAGATCGGGTAGAAATTTTATCTTTTATAGACAACTTTTGCAATAAAAAATTGTTTAAACTACTACAAGTCTGGCAACAGTGCTGTCAATTTCCTTTTGTCATGGTTTTTTGGCCATTAGATATAATAATAAAAAACTTGCTTTGTTGTTATTGTTGTTTTTGTAGTTTCGAAAATTATTGCTAATCAACAAATTATTATTGAAAGCAAATGAATAAAATAAATAGTGAAAGAATGTGGTATAATACACAGACATAGAAAGTAGGGTTTCTATTCTGGGAAATTTCCAGGAAATATAATGGGGGGTGTGCTGGAAATCGCAAACGCAAAACGCAAGAATTTGGAGGCTGTTTTTAATACACTTTTAATCAAATTTTTATAATTTTTGTTATAAAATTCTATTTAATAGAGAAATGTTTGTATAAGATTTGTCATAAAATTCTTTTATTACAGAAATCTTACTAAAAAACGACTTTTAAAATTCTTGCGTTTTGCGTTTGCGATTTCCAGCACACCCCTGAATTTTTAGACTTCCTGCAATTTTTGGACAGGATATTTCGGAAGTTCCTCAAAAGTTTTCGATTGAAATTCAAGTTTTTCTGACATTAAATAGTACGTTCTTATCCAGTTCATCAGTGTCGAATGAAATTTAAGCATCGAATTTTTCGACCGGTGCAAATGATAACGCATTTACGCGTAGTTTAAGGAGTTTTTCTTTGTATTCCTTAATCAAAACCGGATGTAATTTGAACATCAGTTAAAACCCATTTAGTTATGGCACTTTATCATTATTACAGGGGTAAACGATGGAAACTTTTTTTTTTTGTCAAAAAACTAAAAACTATATTAACGACTTACGGGAGAGGATATGCTATTCCACATTATTTTTACAAAATAGTCAACATTATAAAACAAAAATGTTAAACCTTCTGAATTAAAGTAAAACCTAGAAAAATATCAGCTTAAATGTTTCACAAACTTCTTTTATTTCTATCTTGATTTGTTTTTATAAAACTTTTATAATGGAATGAGGGGATTTGACGGCAATGCAACGCATTTTTAAAAAACAAGAGGCAAGCTAAACTACTTTAGTTGGACTCCAATGCCTGCAATATATTCCAAACCATACAAACGGGTCAGTTTTTTTTCTTATTGAACAGTTTTTTCAGGGTTTAAAAAACTGCAGTCGAAACCAAAAACTGTTGCACAAAAAACGTAAATTTGTGTACAACTTTTCGCTTTTTGAGTTGGTTTGACACTGACTGTTTATATTTAATGAATTAGATTTAAAAGCATCAGTTTTTTTTTTGGCAAATGACAAATGAAGAATTGGAAGAAATGGATTTTTTTCTACCTTGACTGCAGTTTTTTAAACGCTGACTTTTTTGTTGCATAAAGTACCAATTTATTACTAATAACACTGTGCTAGTTGCAAAATTAGACAAGCCGGGGCACATGGCGTTTTAGCATAATTCGGATACGCTGAATTCAATGGTGCCCACCAATTTTTTATGATTTTTTAAAAAACAAAAATTTCGAAATTTTGATAATAAAATTATTTTTTTTCCCAAAAAAAAAAATTATGTTTCTAAAACGACTGCTAATATTAAAAATAAAGTTTTACTTTTCTTAAAGGAAATTGTATTGCGGAATTTTGGTTTTTTTTTAGTAATTTCAATAAACTGAACCGTTTTTGAGTTACGCGAATATATGTATGTTGTGCAACCTCCTCAATTTTCATAATAACGGTATGTCTCGAAAACGAGAGCTAATCTAAAAAAAAACGGTGGGCACCACTGGATTCAGCGTACCCGAATTATGCTAAAACGCCATGTGCCCAGCTTGTCTACAAAAAAGTGTCAATTTCGAGCACAGTGTAATTGATAACATCCTATACCTGTTTCACACTATGCGATGTGTCGCACACAAATAGATTGTGACGAAGGGTAAATAATATAGCACGAAATGTAAAATCAAACAACAATTTGATGTTCCTCTTTAACACATATGCTTCATATACAGTTTTGAAATTTAATATTTAAACGTCAAAATGTAGCTTGTGACTTGCAACGTATTTTTGAGAGGTTGTGCATTGATAACCCAGGTATGTGTTTCAAATTTAAACAGTCTTATTCTTACCGTTCTTTAGATAAAAATAAATATATTTTTTGCCACGCCCACTTCTTCCCTCCCGCCCACATTGTGTCGGATGTTGTCTATTGATAACCATGATGCTTGTACCTAATTTGGAAACTTTGACTTTTGCGGTTCTCCGGATATAAATCTATAATGTATTTCTTAGGAAGTGCCACGCCCACTTCACCAGTCCCGCACACGTTTTGTCAGACGTGTTTTGATAACCAAGATGCTTAAACCTAATTTGGTTTTTTGCTCATACATCTGTCGACCGATTAGGGTATACAAATAAATATTGTTGTATGGTTATATCGCATATTTTGAAACAGGTATGCTACACTTCATTATATCCTTTACAAAAATATTACTCTGGGAATTAGGAAGTTCTTAGAATTTAGAACCCCTACTTACTTACCAATATATATTGACACCCAAGAAGACAAACACAAGAGTATTTAGTTCTTTCGTATGATTTTAAGTGAACACCTTAATTGATTCAACAAAAATCTGTGGTGGTCTTGACAACCATAATGGCCAGTTAGTGAGTGACTAAACTTGAGAGTTTGAGTTGCTTTTTGCATTAACCACAATAGGAAAAACGAAAAAATAGATAATGAATCACATAAGAAGATTGGTAGTTAGAATAGCTACAGTGGGTGAAGGTCGAATATATATAGTTACCTAAAATGCAAAACGCCCTTACAACAAAACTCAAAACCGTTTTTTTTTTAATCCCAAGGTACAAAGTACATCTCCCTTAAAAAAAATCTGACTTGTTGAATGTTTTCTTAGTTGGGGACTTTTGCGTTTTAGGTAACGATATAATTCTGTAAAGAAAACTCGTCATTATAAATTATAATTAAATTATGTAGCGTACAAGCTTGTGCACTATTCCTTCCCTTCAAAAAAATAATTCATGTGAAAATATAAAGCAGACTTTTGTCTAAACACAAAACCAAATATTGAATTATGGTTGTACGAAGGCTGTTTAATAGCTTTAATTATTTTGTAAACAAGACAAAAAATATATGTATATGTTTATATATGTATATATATTTCTTTTTTGTAATCTATAAATAGTTGCGACTATAATAATACGTGTCAAAGTATTAGCCATAAAAATATAAATATATTAAATAATAATAATAATAATAATAATCATTGCCAATATAGAAATTTTAATGCAATAAATAAAAGTTATTTTAAAGCCTTCAGTTACCACCAAATTTAATGGTGGTTAGACCATGTCATCAGAAAAAGTTGTAATAGGATCTTAACTCATAACATGTGGTCTTCACCTGAAAATTTTTTGTCATAATAAACGTCAAACTTCATATAAAAATAAAACGCTGACCAAAATATTAGAGTTTTTTTTATAAAGACTTTGACTTTTGGTATGACGAAAAATTGTCATGTGAAGATCAAATGCAAGAACGTTAGTTGTTATACCCGCCACTGTTGCAAACGTTTTTTGAACACTTCCCGCTAAATCAAACTCAAAAACCGCCAGAAACCGCTAAATATTTTGTAAATGTTGTAAAGTTTTATACAAATCTAGATAAGGGTAATTTTTTTAAGGTGTATGTGTACGACTTAAGAATTACGTTAATTATGTACAAGGGTTTCTGACTTCCCAAACTATTATAAATATATATCCCTAAAAAAAATTTCTCTTATAAAAATGCGAAAAAGTGTATTCATTAAATAGAGTTAAGAAACAATTTCTTAAAAAAAACGCGAAAAATCGAAAAAATTTATTTAACACAGTTGGATTTTTTTATTATGATCATCACTCAGGGGATAGCCCCGACTAATGAATTGCATTGTGTTGGAACCAGGGTTTAAAAAACTGCAGTCGAAACCAAAAACTGTCGGACAAAAAACCAAAATTTTTTTACAATTTTTAGCTTTTTGATTTGGTTTGACAGCGACTGTTTACATTTAAGAAATCACAAGTTAAATCCACAGTTTTCTTGGCCAATGACAAATGAAGAAGTGGAAGAAATGGCAGTTTTTCCACTTTGACTGCAGTTTTTTAAATGCTGGTTGGAGCTAGGACAAAAGGTTATGGGAAGGAGGAAAGAGGAAGTAGTGCTTGTGGACATTCGACTTGAGCTTATTAATGTTAAAAGCGAGAGGGAAGACTTCTGCAGGAAAGTTATTTACAAAAAACAAAGTTTCCCTTTAATGCGTTGTACGATGCACCATCCAATCGACCACAAAATGACACATCCCATTGCAGTAGCGATAAAACGAATGGAACCCACTTTGCGTCGGTGCTCAAGGGAGTCGGTCAATAGAATTGGATACCCTACTGTCACCAATGAGAACCTTCACCCTCCGCATGCAAGCGGTCGAGAAGCCCAAAAATAGACTTTGGAGCACCGACCCACACATGAGAGTTGTATTCTATTCGCGGTCGGATATATGTGGCATAAATAGTGAGGAGATCAGATGGGGTGAATAGATATATCATTTACACCGTTTTAAAAAACTGAGGCACTTAAAAAATCTCCTTTCGAAACCTTGAATGTATGTTTTTTCCATCGGACATCACATTGTATTTTCTGATTCCTCAGTAATTAAACCACCACATATATACAGATCAAGCAACTTGATCCGTCGCGCGTTTATGCATCAGCATGCAACATTGGGTCTTGAAAAATTAATCAATGATCCCAAAAGTATAAACAATATATTTTTGTGGTACTTAAGTATTAAAGTTTCTAACCGCGAATATTGCATCATTAAATTCAGCGTACTTGAATTAGCTTTACCAGTTGGGTGACCAGTGCCCATGTTCTGTATGTCCCTCGTCGAATAACTATTCGATTAAAACGTGAGAAATGAAACAAAAATGCCATAAACTGAAACAAATAACTCTCAACTGCGTTTGTAAAATTTTTGGCGAGTTATAGCGGTCACGTAAAGAAACTAGTCGCCAATTTACAGAAAAAGTGTATCTGTAAAATTTTTGTGAGAAAGTTGCCGCTTTGAACTGTCAAATAAACTCACGAATAAAAATGGGTTAAAAAAAAATATTAACAAACAAAAATGTGTTAAAACAGTTGTATTTTCGAAGCAGTCGTTGAATATTTTTCAATTTTAGTAAATTTTGGTCGCCGTCAACGACATTTGGGATTGGCGTTCTCAACGTCTACAATTTCACATCGGCTTCGAGTGAAATATTATGACATTTATAACGTTACGACGTAATGTCTTTTGATAGTTTTCGACATGGGTTACATACAAACTTTTTTTTCTCACTTTTCGTGAAACGATGGAATATTTTGCTTAACATCTTTTCGATGCGAGAAGTTCTCACCAAAGTTACAGAACATGGGTACAGCTTGTTAAAATTTTTAGGTTTTTTATCTTTTTCAAGAGTAGCATGCGTAAGGGTTAAACACATTTTTGTTATAATTACCCATAACACGTTCGAAAACAATCAAAATATGATTGTGGCCTCTTGATGTAGGACTTATTTAACCCTTATTTGATTGCCCGTGACAACAATATGGCTAAATCAACCATAATATGCTTAACAATTTTCGATAAAAATATTTTTGTTTGGAGGTGTCCGTATTGAAAATTTTTATTCTTTGTAACTATTAATAAAACAATTTTTTTAATTTTAGAACAAACGTTAAGTTGAGCATTCTCTATTTGAGTTCTAAGATGTTTAAGGGTGTTTTTTTTAGCCGCATGAGAACTTTAAATGATATCAAAATCAAGATAAATGCTAAAAATTGTATTTTTAATAATGATTCACTATTTAATGAAATGGAATTCTTAAGTCCACACCATCTTTTTGGACAAAAAAAAAAAAAAAATGAAAAAGATGAGTACAAATTTTAACTATTGTCTTAGCAATTTAACTTAAGCCTCAATGATCTCATGTATGACTGTAGAACAATCGCATTTTATTAATTATTTGGAAATTGTGAAATTAATATGTGCAATTGTGAAATTTATAAGTTTTGAAACATGGATTTGGAACAGAAAAAAACTATAATAAACAGGTTTTACTTTCAAATTTATCGAAACTGATACGGATTTTTTTTTTGCTTTAACCAAAAAAACCGAAACAATTTGAACCACACATCTTTAAGCTTAATTTCTTTTATATGATCATTTTCGCAAAACAATGGAAGACGCTGCATTAATTTCGAATGCACTAATTTTCACTTTAAAGAATGCAGTTAAAAAGAAATACATATTAATTAATTTTAACATATACCTAAAGATTTCTCCGATTTGGTTAAAATTGTTAATTAATTTAGAGAGAGGAAAATCAAGAAAAGGTCTACGAAATATTTGATATTTATTCTAATATACTTAGGATAATACATAGATTAAAAAAAGCATGAATCATGGTTTTAAATTGTATCACGAGAATTTGCTTAGTTAAAAAAAAAATTAAATAATTTTAAGAAATAAAAACACAATGACGTATTTTTGTGTCGCTATGGCAGTTCATTTTGCTAATTGTGAATTTCGATTAAATTTTTTATTTAAGTATAATTTGTCTGAATAAAATTGTTTTAATATTGTCTGTCTTATTTAATTAAACGAAAAAAAAATCTAAAGAAAGTGAATACATGACACTGTACAACAATTAGGGATGCCAAACGGGACCAGGTTTTTTGAATCCCGGGATTCGGGATTTTTAACTCAAAAAAACGGGATCCCGGGACGGATCGGGATTTTTCGGGATTTCATATATGGGGAATTTCATGTCAAGTGACCCAATTTTTAAATTGATGTCTTCCGATTTGGGTGAAATTTGCACCAAGCTTAGTCCTATTAAATAGTAGTTTAGATACAAATTTTCAACGAGATCGGTCAAAAAGTTTCTATTACCTATTGCTGTTAGACAAATTTGTCCCAAGTAGCTTAGATAGCTATTTGATCCAACTTCTTAAAAAAAATATTTTTGTTTTTTTTTTTTAAATTTTTGTAATTTTTTTTTAAATTTAAAACTTTTTTTTATTTTTTTTTAGCGGGAATAATTTTTTTTTGTCTTTTCTTTTTTTTTTTTGCTCAACAAAAGCTTATGTCTTTTTCTTTTAGGTAG
This sequence comes from Pollenia griseotomentosa, assembly GCA_963931875.1. Lineage (NCBI taxonomy): Eukaryota > Metazoa > Arthropoda > Insecta > Diptera > Polleniidae > Pollenia > Pollenia griseotomentosa. The sequence continues at coordinate 31,171,869 of OZ007564.1, forward strand.
TTTTGGTCGCTTTTTGGGAAACGAGTTTCTAACTCAAGACGAGGGTTTTTAAATTTTTCATGAAAATTAAACTCCTTACAAAATAAAACAGTTTAATGTATTCTTTTAAAGTAGTATGGAAATATTATGTATTAAAACTTAAATTTAAACATACTTCTAAAACAAATAAATAGCGTCTGATAATCGATACCTTGTTTTATTGCAAACATATGCTGCCGACGAAACCAATACTCGAATTCAACACTTCTGGGTGGTATCGTCAATAAATAGCTTCATATATGCTATATGACAATATTTAATTTATTTTATCTCAAATATATATGCAGGTATTAATTTAATAAAAGAAACTTAAACAATATGTGTGGTAGAACCCCCTAAAGTTATTAACACCTTTTTGCACAACTTGCATTTTGCGTGCGCAGTTGTATTATCATTCACTTAGAAAAAACTTTATTTTCTGATTTTGTTTCTTGTGGTAGAAAATGCATTGCATGTAAAATTTATTCACTTGTGACTTCTTTTTGTAACCAGTTAAAAATTAGATTCATTGCCAGCAGGGCTGTGGAGTCGTTAAGAAATAGTTATAACTCCGACTCCGACGCCTTTTGCTGAAATTTTTTAAGTACGACTCCGACTCCGACTTCAACTCCGACTCCGACTCCTACTCTAACCTATCATTATTTAAGAGACTAGTTTTTATTTGACTTTAAACTCTTTTTTAATTTAGTACCTGTTAAATGGTTAAATATAGCAAGAAAATGATTCTGTAAAAATTTCAAATCGATATTTTAATTCTAACGTGCCGCGCATTGAGCTTTAACCTACTAGTTACTAACATATGAGTAGGAAAGCTGCAAAATCTTTAATTTGGATTTTGGAAAAAATGTAAAAAACATATACCGCCCGATTCAATAGACCAAATAAGTTGAACTTTTTTAATTCTAAAGTGTTATGACATTCTTGACTTATAACTCAACAGTTGAGAAATTTAAACCAACTGCAATATAGAAAAATAATGGATTTAATTTTGGAACGAGCGAGTTTTGTTACGAACTTTCGAAAGAAACGAGTTTTGCTTCAATCCGTTTGGGATCATTGAACTTTAGTATATTTTAAAGGTTATATTAATTTATTAAAATTATGCAAACAGTGCTAAAAAATGTAAAAATAGTTCTGTAGGGAAGAGATAAACTACAATAATTCACATCTTTTTCAAAAAACGGTTTTTATACTGTTGGAATTTATAGATGTGTGAATTTCCATAAGTCCTATCTAATGTAGCTTTCGAGATAGAAAAGTTGAAAACAACACCAAGTCCAGTTGGCTTAGACGTTAAAGGCATCAAGAACTCGCCATTGCATTTTTCCGTTCCTAATTCAATATTATTATTGTCCAAGACCGAAATTTGAAATTGCAAGTCTTTATTATCTCTCCAATTTTCCTTAAAGTGAGTAGATAAAAGTATTCTCAAATCATTTTTCGGGTGAACCCCCACATTGATGGGAATTATATCTGGAACAATGTCATGTATTTTTCCGAGTTTCTTTTCCTTTTAATATATTATAATTAGAGTTTTTTTTTCCCGGACTTTTTCGATTCCCGGGAAAGCGGGAAATTTTTTTAAATTTCCCGGGATCCCGGGATCCCGCTCCATATAAATAATACAAAGAAAATTTTGTTATTAATTAATGAAAAAAACTTTTATAAAAAAAACGTAAGGGAATTTGTTTACAAAGAATGTAAAAGAAATGGTTCAATACTAAAAAATTAATTGAAGATTGAAATAGGAACTTGAATTATTATCACCTCACGCCTTTATTCCCTATTATTATGCTTTTATTCAGTACATATTATTATGCTCTGGATACAAGATAAAAAGATAACATAAACATAACAATTTAATTCATAAAACATTATTAAAAACAAAATAAAAATTAAGGTACTCAAGATATGAGATCAAAAAGTTGATTAATAAAATAGATAAAATATTTTAAAGAAATATATTACATTTTTTAACGGCTAAGGAAATAACTTTCTGATACACTCAAAGCGCTTAGTAAGTCTTCAAAAAGTATATTCCTGATTTTATTTTCTAATTATCATGTTTCCGAAAAATTTCGTTCATTTTTACCGAGGTTGGACAAATAGTTAAAAGTGCACCGTTGTAGCATGCTTAGGATTCACAATCAGAAGCAATTTTTTCTTTTTTATAAACAATATCTCAAAATTTTAAGTAACTTTAGCAAAGTTTTTCTTCATACCTTCTCGTATTATATCTCAAACTGAACCGAAGTTATAGCAAAGCATATCTTTAAATCGGTACATTTTGGAAACTTTAATCGCATTTTGCCAAGATCGTTTGATGCAATAAAGGAGCGATATGTGAAGTTATCTCCTATTTTTAAGACTTGTTTATGGACAATGAAACTTTAATGCCTGCATCTTATTTTGAATTAATGTACTTTATTAACTCTTCACTTCACTAAATGTAATAATTATCAACTGTTGCACTGCCCATTCTGCTTTTAGTAGATTTATTGCATCATAATATTGATTTAAATCATAGATATTGATTTAAATACATGAACTCACTTCTTGTAATTGATATAATCCACACCCCATCCACTAATTTTTAGAGAATAGAAAACTAAATTTCAAAGTATTAATAGCTATTTGCTGAAATTATGAGGAATTTTTTATTTCCCGGGATCCCGCAAGAAAAGTCCCGGGAAAACGGGAAATAAAATAATTGAAAAAACCCTAATTATAATTCCACTTGAAGGTTGGAACTTAAAATGTAGTTCACTTAATGCTTTCACCACAGGAGCTACAGCTGATTTCAAGTCATATTCATGAACATGGCTACAAAAATATTTGTTAATATACGATAAATAAAAAACAACATCTTAACAAATTTAATTTTTAAATTCCTCAATTCGGCTCTATTTTAATACCGATATCTTGGCGAAATTCAAATAGTGAACCCGCTGGTTTTTGTTACAGTAATTTTAGGTCACATTAAAACATAGAAAAGGACATGCTTCCATACAATCTATATAACTATTCTTAAAAATTGTCAAAATGGTATCTCAATTTTTTAATTTTTGATATGAAAAGTATACTGGTCCTTATTTTCTGACTTCACAATTTCAAAAAGCAGACCCTCTTATGGCCAATTCCACTAATTTATTTAAATATCAATTTATGTTTAAAATTTGTTTTTTTATGTCATTATTAAAATAAAATTATAAGAAAATCTATATTTTAATATGAATTGATATTTAAAAAGAATTGGAGAAATTGGTCATTAAAATTTTTTTATTTTGAAAAATATTTGAAAAATTTTAATGCAAAAAGTCGGAGTCGGAGTCGCTAGTTTTTGTGGGTACTTCGACTCCGACTCCGGTACAAAAACTTCAACTCCGACTCCTCAACTCCGACTCCGACTTCACAGCCCTGATTGCCAGTATGATTTAGTATTAAATTTTTTAAGTTATTTTTAACAGGGTTACTCCCGTTTATTTAAATATAGGCCCCTATTACGGTTCACAACTCAACTCAGTTGAGTTGTAATATCTTAATTTTTGTATTATGGTTTACAACTTTGCTATTTTGCGGTAAACAAAAACATAACAAAAATTACAACTGATCACAACCAGTTGTCTTAATTACAACTCAACTGAGTTGAGTTGTAAACCGTAATAGGGGCCATGGTTGTATTTGATAAAAAATTAGCACATTTTTACTAAACCCAAAATGTCGAAACTTAAATTTTTAGAATAATCCCGGTATTCGGGATTTTGGGATTGGAATCCCTAATTCTGGTCGAGGAGACAAAAAAAAAAATTACCAAAAATATAAGTATGTCGGTGTTTCGAAAGATCACATAGCGATATTATAAGTTTCCCCTTGTTGGCCTGTTCGTGCAACATATCGGTATATGAAACTATGCGTTCTTTACATCTGAGATAAAAGGTTTGTTCCGCAACTTTTACTTCCCTTTATAGCGGCAATTTTCGGTTCTTTTCTAAGAAATATTAAAACAAAACCTCCCAAAAAAAAGGGGAAGGCGGGAATGAAATTTTTTACAAAAATTTTGGCCATGAAATTTTACAATGAATGTCAGAACACACCAGAGGCAAAAACTTGACACAAACAGCAAAAAACTGCCAAACTTAAGATTGTCCTTTAAGGCATAATTAAGTTTTTATTTACTTTTGTTTTATGACAATTCAAGAGCACCAATTTCAATTGTGTATGGTGTCAACATGGTGCCTAAGCAACCAGTGAAATGCGCATAGAAGCTAGGTTTCCCTCAACAATAAATTTCAGTGTATTTATCAAATATGAAAAATTGGGAATTTAGTACGTCATACAGAAATCTTATTAATGAAATAATATATATTTTTTTTGGGCTCCTCTACCAGAATCCCTTGTCAGAACCGGGTTTTTTTTACTCTGTGTTGTTAAGTGTAATTTAATTATATCAATATTCGTTTTTTCTATACGCTTACAAATGTTATTTCCAGTAGAAAACAAGAAAAACGTTATATTTTAGTTCAAACCATTAAGTTTTAGTTTACTTCATTAAAGGTTACTTTATGACAGCAAACTGACAATTGACTAGATTTCAAATTCATTTAATAACTAAGAAAAGTCGATGTCACCCTCTCTTAAAACATTGCTCCTTAACATTCCTTAAATATGTAAACATGTGAAATTTTTGTATAAGAACAATTTTTAAAAAAGCCGATCCCCCTCAATAAAACATATTGCTACGCCATTGGTGGTGAAAATTATTGAAATTAAACGTAAAACATTATCGAAATAATTTTTGGGAATACAAAATTTTTATTTAAAAGATTCTGTTATTCGTGCTTAATTCCCAGTTTTTATTCTTGATAAAAACAAGAATATCAAGAATAAAAACTGGGAATTAAGCACGAATAACAAAATCTTTTAAATAAAAATTTTGTATTCCCAAAAATAATTTCGATAATAAAATGGCAGGTGCAGGGCCTGAAAAAACTTAAACTGGCCACATGCTTTTGCAAATTGTTTTTGTTTTTCTTAACCTACTTACAACTACAATCAATGTTGGAAGAATTCCAATCAATTGTAGTGGGGAATGTAAGAAGAGATAAACTCACTGTTAATTGTTGATGTTTTTGTTTAAACTTTGATATTGTTACAAGAAGAACTGTTGTTTATGATTCTTATACGCTTAACAGTTTTATTTGGTTTAATATTTCTTAGTTTTTCTAAAATCCTAAGCAAGCAGTGAAATACGCATAGGAATAGCTTATCACATCAACAATTAATTTCAAGTGTTTTTATCAAGAATAAAAACTGGGAATTAAGCACGAATAACAAAATCTTTTAAATTAAACGTATAACTTTTTTAATAGTTATAACCCTAGCACCAAATATGCAATTTTTTTCTACATTTTAGCATCAATTGTGGAAAAGTATGAAATAAACTCCTTAAAAACATTTTTTATTTTGCCAAATTTCTGGTTTTCAAGTTGAAATTTAAGCTTTATTAAGCACAATCACCAATTAAAAATCCACGTGAAATGGTTCTCTTTCCCCATTCCTCCTAATACAAACAAAAAAGATTTCCTTTTTCCTAAAAACATTCCCTTGCAAAACAGAAAGGGGTTTATAAAAAACTGTAAGAAGTATTTTTGGAGGAATGCTAAAAACGAACTTAACTAAACATGGGGACACCAAATAATTGTGTTACTGAGTGGAAGAATGTTTGTTATTAATATTCTTAAAAGTAATTATTCCATCAAAAAAAGTAAGTACGCCAAAAGGCTACAGCACAATACACAAAAAATGTGCACATGAAGAATAAAATCATGCGTTGAAGTTGTGCCGGTAAAGCCCGTTGGTGTTACCGATAAACCTGTTACAAAAGAAACTTTTAATATAGAACTTGCAAGGCAATAATATTCTTTTTAATTTTTAATTAAATAAATTTTACTTCAACTTGCACAGCCACAACCATTTGGGTTATGCCACTTATTATTTTTTTTTTTGTTCCCGGGCATTTATAATTTCCGGATTTCTTTCTCGGGAAAAGTATTTTTTGTGTGAAAAAAATTTCTTGGGAATATTCGTCATTGGGCTGATTGTATTTTTGTGCAATATTTTAATCGTTTTTTAGGAAAGGGCCAAAGTAGACCCATAATTTGTAGAGTTAGAGGGTTCAAATGATCTACAGAAAGGTGCCTCGTAGGATTTTACATAAACATGCTGAAGACATCGTACACCTTAATATAAAGGTAACATTGTTTTCTATTCCGATTCATCATAAGAATATGTTAACCCTTTCGACCCGGCTTTCGAATAGCAATAGTAAAACCAAATTTTTGATTGGAACCGATTATTTAAGCAATATATAACTTATCGGTGAAAGAAAATCGGAAAAACAATAATTTGGGGCTGTCGGGGTTGTGGTACATCGGTGTACCATTCGGGATGTTATGTGGTACAAATAAGTACCAACCGTCCGGTAAAATTAACTTTCGCGCATAAAATTATGCAAAAACCATACTATGCACTTCACTTTGGTAGCGTTGGAACTTACAAAAAACGGTCAGGAGACTTTAAAGACTATAAGTTTCATTTCGCAACCCAGCAACATTAAATTAGAAGCTATTAGGGATATTTAAGCTTACAGTGGTACACATATGTACCGTCCGGGTCGAAAGGGTTAAAAGGGGGAACTAAAATTACCTCTTGTCGAAAGCTTTCGAAATGCTGACACACGTAAATATTTGATAAGATCTACTGTAAAGCAAAGCTCCTATAGAAGGGAAGGGTATTAAAGTTTAGTACATCCGAATAAAGCATTCTAATTTGTCTTGACTTTTGTCTATTTGTCTTTTTCAATGTTATTAACTAATAACTCTATTCACACTTTTAACATTTTATTTTATTATATTTGAAATAAAAAAACATGAAAACGACTTGTTTAATTTGCACCATGAAATTATCCTTGGCATTTGCTAAAAAAAGCTTCCATAAAATATTGTGAGGTTTTTTTTTTAACAAATGTCCTCCTGATTTGCTAGTTTTTATTGTAATAAATATAAAAAACAACGCAAATTTCTAAAATTTATGTAGTAAAATTTCATTCACTCTAACAGAGGAATTTGAATAATTGTACCGAAATAGATGCGTGTTGTCAACTGTGTTGCGTGTTTGAATTGTTTAAGAAAACATTAAAAACCTTGGCTAACAATTCTGTTCCTAACCCCAAAAGAATAAGAATTTGTTTATTTAAAAAAAAAACAAAATCCATAAAGTTTTGAAACAATTTGAGGGTGTTATTTACAGCAGTGACGTATTTTATTTTTTCAATTAGTTACACAAAAAAAAACCGGTTAAAGGACTCCGATTAAACAGTTAAAAATATCAGTCTCATGAGCATATTAATCTAAAAAGTATTTGTCATAAAGAAGTTACACACAAATTTGTTGCTTATTTTTAAATAAACATTTTAATATAATTAGATTATCTTGGCACAAGAATTGACTTTAAACTGCATGTCCCTTATGAAGTAGAATTTATGGTATTAAATATCATCACTTTAAATATTTACAATAAATAAAAAAAGTAAGAGCTCTATAGTCGGCTGTGTCAAATCTTTGATACCCTCCGCCTTATAAATTTATATGTTTGTCAATAATAAACTAATCCTTTATAAAAACTGACGTCAGTATTATAATTGATTGCGTTTTGTTAAATTATTGCCCGATTATCACAAAATTGCACGGTGTTATTTCTGGCCATATAGTGCGAAATTGGTCCAAATTTTACCACATTATCTATATTTGCTACGGTTTTAGGCGTTTTTAAATGATTTCACAGAGTGATCTTATATGGGACCGAATATAAATTATAGACCGATCTTAACGAAATTTGACGATTTTTTGTTTTGTAACCTATAAACGACCAAATTTTAATACAATACCATTATTCGTTATAGTTTAAGGCGTATTAAAGTGTTTTACGGCGAAATGTAAATTATAGACCGATCTCCACGAAATTTGACAGTGTGATTTCTAGTCTGTGACAGACAGAATTTTGTTAAAATAGCGCTCTTTGTTATGGTCTTATCCGTACTAAACTGGCTTCATAAGAGGCGTAAGGTAAATTATGGACCGATCTTCACGAAATTAAGTAGTATTATTTTTAGTTATATAAAACGAATTGACGCAAAATCTTATATCGCTTATGTTAGTTATTGTCATAAAATCATCAATTTCTTGGGGTAGTTGTTCCACGTTTGGATTCAAAACTCCTGTCCTAGTGAACCGATTTTTTTTTTACTTCAATCCCAAATGGCATAGAATAACTAGAAACTATTTGACATCAATATTGTTCTTTTTTTTTTTGAGTTGTTCGAAAAGTTCGGACAGACAGCCGGATATGGCTTAATCAACTCAGATATGCACCTTAATTGAGTTTTGCGCAACAAATGCCATTTTTGAGCTCAATTATCCATATAAAATTTCAATTTAGTTATTGTTCAATTAATACGAAACTGTTATAATATTGAGTAAAATTAAAATACAACACTGTCACAAGTGTGTTTAGTGAGCAAAACGCAACTCACTCAACATAGTGTTTTGACATTTGTAAACTGAAATTACAAAAAACCAAGGTCCATCCATTAGGTCTGTGCAAAAGCCAGATGTTTATTTTGTTTATTCTTTAAAGATGTCAAATGTTGTTTATATTTTGCTTAAGTTAATTGCTGATTTAGTTAGCTATATTGTGTATGTGTGAACAGAAGGATAAGTTTGTCAATAAATCGAATATTAAGGCAATAAAAAATGTATATCTGAACACCATATTAGAATAACTTAAGGACCCAGAATATACATACATATTTAATGGCGTCTAAGATCAATATTATAAAAGATTCACAAGGAATGACAAACCCTCTTCACAACTAGTTGTGGAGGGTAAGAAAAATAAAACAAGTAAGAAAGTACAGGCCTGCACAGTGTTGCCAACAGTTGCAACCCTCCACATGTACTTTTTTTTTCTCCAAAATAGTAGCATAGGGTAAATCGGACAAATTTAATTGATTATCTTAATTGTTAGTCGCATGGTGAAATAATAAAGGTGGCAGCACTACGCCAGATGACGACTTTTTGCTCTTGCATTGTGATAATTGTATTTTATTAAAGTTTTTGATGATTTTAAATTAAAACAAATAAGATATTGACCATAATTAAATAAAAATTGGATAAAAATTTATTTATTTCATCACGTTCAGCGGTACGCTTTGATTTTTGTTTAAAGTATTTTTTGACGTAAACGGTGATGTAATTTCCATTTTTGTTGTAATGTTGTATTTTTTGCCGTAACGATGCCACCTGCTTATTCCACCATGGTAAGTCGTCTGTTTTAAAGAGCATAATAATTTTTTTGATCCAAACTTTCGGCAGAGCCATGTGAAAATCCCTTAATCAACATGCCAATATCATTTTTTAAGGCAGCTCCCAATAAAGCGATTGGAATTGTATGGCATTGCTGCCTGAGAAATCTTATTACAATTAAAATATATTAATATAAATTTGGTTTTTATATTAATTAATCTAATAATCATTTTAAATACAATAAATTTATTGTACACAACAACTATTTTAAACAACAGATAAGAACATTTTCAAAGCGATTTAATGTTAATTTTGAAATATGTATGTCAGTATGTGCATATGTAAGTATTTATAAAAACGGTGATTTTTTAAGACCGATGGAACTTGATCACCGCTGGTATTCGTGGCGAAGCGCATTCTAAACGTGCAATGGTGGACCGCTTTTTTTGACATTGCTGACCGTGTGCCATAAAAACCACCAACAGTCTTGAACTCCACAGCGACAATAATACCCCAAACTGAAATGAAATAATACCATAATTTTTGGGGGCTTATTTTATATGAAACTAGCTGGACCCGGTCCGCTTTGCTGGCCCTTAGTAAAGATTTAAAATTTTATAAAATATGAACGTGTTTAATTGATTTTCAAAACAATAAAAAAAAATAAAATAATAAATGTTTTACTTACCAGCAAATGCTATTAGATTCTTCATGTTTGTTTAAAATTATTGGATACCCTAACCGCGTATTTGAAAAATATTTATGGAAGTGGAAATAGACTTTTGTAAACTAAAATTAACATAAGTGTTTGGAATAAAACTTTCTATTAAACCATATAAATTTTTTTTCATTTTGGTGATTTTAGCGTATTTTAGTGATTTACCGCTGAATTGATAAATGTATATTGATAAAGATTTAGTGACATACCATGCATCTAAATTTTAAAACATTATGTTTAGCGATTACGACGAAAATGACAAAAATATAAAAACGTGGTGCCATCTATCGGATAAATACGAAACTCCACAGAAACACTCCTCATGCCTCATACATCAAACAAAGTCAAAGTCGGTGCAGTAGTTTTTGAGTTTAGCGATTACAAACAAACACGTCTCTTTTATATATATAGATAAGACGCCAATTTCTGGAATGAATAATTGTACAGTTTTGGTTTAAACAATCATGCGATAGATAGCATGTTTGAAACTTCGGCCGGACGCAAGGATTTTCTCCTCTGATATGCCAATCATCGGCTTCGATAACTAAAGCTTTTCTGCATAGCCGGTCATCGGCCGGGCGCAAGGATTTTCTCCTCTACGGTATAACAAACACTGGCTTTGCTAATTAAATCTTCTTTGCATAGCGAGCCTTCGGCCGGGCACAAGGATTTCCTACTCTATGATATAACAAATACAGGCTTCGCTAATTAAAGTTTTTCTGCACAAGAAGCCTTAGGCCTAGCGCAAGCCCAAATTAAGGAGCTTTACTTAGCGAAGACGGTTTTTGGTATACTATAGAGGTAAAAATTCTAGCGTCTATACAGAGAAGCTTTTCTTTACTATACCATTGAAGAGAAAGTCCTTGCACCACGAAACGTTTTTGTAATAAATTAAAAAATTAAAAAATTAAAAAATCCCCCAAAAATATACTGGGGCTTTATTTCATAATGATTTTTTGGGGAATTATTTCATATGTAATAATCCCCCAATTAAGCAAATGAAATAATACCCCAAACAAAAAGAAATTACACCCCAAAAATCGTTGTTGTTGTGCTCTGTACAAACTTTTGGGGGTTATTTCATTATTTTTTTGGGGGGTTATTTCATGCCGCCTTCTAATTGCACGATCTTGAGGGACAATCAACAGATCCATTTCTTGAAATACAGTCGCTGTGTGCCAACTAGCGCCATTCTGGATCAAAGTCCATCCATATTTTTAAGCAAAAAAAATGTATCATTGTGCGATGGCGACCTCTATTGACCTCTGGCTTTATTTTCAGGAAATAATATTCCGATAATTCCATTTGTCTAGATGTAATGTGGTCTATTGGCTCTTTTCTGGATTGGTCTAACTCCATATGCGACAATTTTCTTTTTAAACAAACCCGTTAGGCCAAAAATCGGTGACATCGGTGACTGATTTTCAAAGTGAATTTGGATATTCCTAAAGTTTGGCCAGAAAATACTAATCTTAAATGTCAAAAAGTGAGCGCAGTTTGTTTGACAGCTAACCCACGTTCACAAGTTCCATTGGGCTAAAAAGAACACTCTTTATTTATGAAGATTTTGAAATACAAAATATCTTATATAATAAGTTACCAATATACTCTTTGATTATAATAATAACAAACAAATGTTACATCGCATTCTCTGCATTAATTCATTATGAAGACAATAAAAATTAATTCAAATGTTTGTATTTATTATCAAATTACTAAAATAATTTATTCATAAATGATTTGGTACCAAATACAAAAAAACCTCATAAAAAACTTTCCCAACTTACGAATAACCACCACTTTTGTATTGTTTCGAATACAGAAAACTTTTGGTTGGTGTTTGCTGCTTCCCTCATTTAGACAAGTGTTTGTTAAGTGAAAAACTTTCGAAAAGTTGGTGGAAAATGGGAGTTAACAATAAATTGTTTTAAATAATTTAAATTAACAAAAAGGCAACGACATCGTCAATGAAACTCAAAATCAATGTGTTACAACAATTGCTGGCAAATGAAAATTGTTCTTTAATCTGATAATAAATTTTGTAAATGACTGGGAACAACAACTGCAAATGGGGTTAATGGAAGGGGGGGGGTAAGGAAATGTAATAAAGAATTTTGTATTTTTGTAGTTTTAATATTAAGAAGGCAGCAATATGAATATGTAGTGTAAAAATTTGTTAAGACATGTATAAAATTCCAAGTGGGTGAAGATAAATACGCCGAGTTAAATATGTTTTATGACGTAAAACGTTACGTTATTAAAAACATAGCTGAGCTACGCGTAGCTGATTAAAAACATAGCTGAGCTACGCGTAGCTGATTAAAAACATAGCTCAGCTACGTTTTTATTAATTTTTTTTTTAATTTTGACCGGTGTATCCGGGAGACATTTTTTTAAATTGTGACCGAACCAAAAAAGATTACGGAACGGGAGGGTATTCAAATTATAGGTAATTAGCTCTACATTCGTAATCTTGAAAGAAAATTTATGAAATATAAATTTTTCTATTTTTAAAAAATTATTTTAATTTCCGCTAGTGTATCTGGGAGGTATTTTTTTAAATTCCGACCGAACCAAAAAAGATTACGGAACGGGAGGGTATTCATTTTATAGGTAATTAGCTCTTCATTCGTAATCTAGAAAGAAAATTTATGAAATAAAGAGCTAATTACCTATAAAATGAATACCCTCCCGTTCCGTAATCTTTTTTGGTTCGGTCGGAATTTAAAAAAATACCTCCCAGATACACTAGCGGAAATTAAAATAATTTTTTAAAAATAGAAAAATTTATATTTCATAAATTTTCTTTCAAGATTACGAATGTAGAGCTAATTACCTATAAAATGAATACCCTCCCGTTCCGTAATCTTTTTTGGTTCGGTCGGAATTTAAAAAAATACCTCCCACATACACTAGCGGAAATTAAAATAATTTTTTAAAAATAGAAAAATTTATATTTCATAAATTTTCTTTCAAGATTACGAATGTAGAGCTAATTACCTATAATTTGAATACCCTCCCGTTCCGTAATCTTTTTTGGTTCGGTCACAATTTAAAAAAATGTCTCCCGGATACACCGGTCAAAATTAAGAAAAAAATTAATAAAAACGTTGCTGAGCTATGTTTTTAATCAGCTACGCGTAGCTCAGCTATGTTTTTAATCAGCTACGCGTAGCTCAGCTATGTTTTTAATAACGTAACGTTTTACGTCATAAAACATATTTAACTCGGCGTATTTATCTTCACCCACTTTAAAATTCCTATAAATTTATTTGGTTCAAGAAGAATTGTGAAAGTTTGCGTTAAAGATTTTTTTTTTTAAATTTTAATAATTTTACTTTTTGTTATCAATATACATACTGTCAGCGTCAAAATAAAGTGTACAACTGGTTTTCCAATATAAAAAGTGTTATTTAAGTAAAAAAAAATTAAAATTTGTAGAATTTTATTATCATTTAAAATTAAAAATTTGAAATACTTCGAAAACAACAAAAACAGTACAATAAAAAACAAATTTACTCCGTTTTTAACGCGTCAAAAAAAAGTGTACAGTTTTAAAATACTAAGAAAAGTGAAGTGGCTAATACTTTGTTTGATTTCTTGTTGCTTTTAGGACGGTTTCTAGTCTCCTTGGCATCGATTACACTCGTTTTAAAGTTAGCTCAGTAGACAATTTTGGCTACTCTTCCTGCAGAATTTTCTTCAGAGAATGTTTGCTGATCATGTTTTTTTTTTAATTTGTCTGACTAAATGTTCCCAGATGTTTAGTTGAGTTGATATCGAGCGACTATTGGGCTGATCCATCATTTTTAGGACGTATTACAAAAGCCAACCCTATCACGCTTCACTTAAGATACTGTATATTTTCCGTTGAATTTCTTATTTCTACCTTTTATAGCGTTTTTTTTTTGTCCAACTTGCTTTCGTCAATTTTTTGAGCAACGTATTTTTTACAGACGACAGCAAGTTTGGAGTCTGATCAAATTTGGCAAAGTAGAAATTTAACTTTTTATAACTAACATAATACTTTTTGTATTGGAAAACAAGCTGTACACTTTATTTTGACGCTCACAGTACATATTTTTATTTAAAATAGTGTATTCTATGCTGACTTGTGTAATACAGTATGTAAAATGGGTTGAATTAAGGGCTTTTCATATTTAAATTTAAATAAAATATCTTTGAAAGTCTTTTCGATGTCATTATGTATGGAACATAATATCGATATTATACGATACGGCGAGGCTTCGCTGGATGGCTCGCATCCGAAATGACCAAGTTTTCACGACTCTGGCGCATAAATTAGGAGTGATGGCAGGTTTTATGTTGGTTTGGAGTGCAAATAAATTTGCAGATTATGAACAGACTTTGATAAAATATTGAATGTCTATTGCAGAAATATATAATTTGAATATTGATGTTTAAGGCGGTACCAAAATGAACAACAAAAAAAAAAAAAATCTAGAATGAATTTAAAACGATGCCATTTCCATATTTTAAACATCAATATAATTTTTAGAATACCACAGACTTATTTTAAATTACAAACAATCAAATAATTATTAGAAAACTTTTTTTTTATATATTTAAATAATTTTGCAGCATTAACGAAGTATGCCTTAAAAAACGTTTGCTTGTCAATGTAGTATTTCTGAAAACTTTAAAAATGGGCATTACTAAATCCACAAAATAAAGAAAAAAAATCGTTTTGACTTTTTAATATACTTGAGGACTTTTAGATTCAAAAGTTGGGAACCCTTGACGATATTTTCATTGGCCCTAATATTTTCAGAATATCACAGTCTGACAGGGTTATCCATTAAGTGATTCTTAGAACCGCCGATCTGGCAAGGCTGTCCAGCTGATAAATATCTGTCATCTGAAGTTTCATTTATTTAGTGAATATATTCATACGAATATAGATCGTTTAACAACCGAAGAACGCGTAAAAATAGTTAAAACTTACTAAAAAAAAGTGGTGGTTTTAACGTGTCTACTTTTCGAGCATAACGGGGTGAATATGGTCGTCATAATTAGCATACCGTACAAGGAATTAGAAACATTATAAAGAAATTTGAAGAGATTGGAAGCGTCACCAATTTGGTAAGTCCTGTGCATCTTCGCAATGTGCGCTCTGTCGAAAACATCGCTTCTGTTAGTGAAAGTGTGGCGGATAATCCGAATTTGTCGATTCGAAAACGTTCTTAGGCCGTATGATAACCGGCTTTTTTGCCCTGCAATTAAAGATTGCATCAGCAAGACGTTGCCACGAGCCACACAGCACGACCGAT
Organism: Pollenia griseotomentosa; assembly: GCA_963931875.1. Lineage (NCBI taxonomy): Eukaryota > Metazoa > Arthropoda > Insecta > Diptera > Polleniidae > Pollenia > Pollenia griseotomentosa. The sequence goes on from OZ007564.1 coordinate 31,187,279, forward strand.
TTTGCGTTATTGCTAGGACGCGTAATTTCACGTTTTGGCGGCGTCAATTGGCCACGAAGATCATGCGATTTAGACTTTTTTGTAGGACTAATTTAAAGACACTGTTTACGTGGATAATTCCCTAACGTTCGAGCATTTGAAAACTAACAATCCTCAAGTTATCGCCGAGATACTGCCCGAAATGTGCGAAAAATTGGTCAAAACTACCTCAAAAGGTTCGACTGCTGCAACCAATCTAGAGGCGGTCATTTAAATGACATTGAATTTCGTACGTAATGGCTAGGTCCAAGCAATACAATGAAATTAAAGTTTCATCGAAATTACAGCTTCATATGTGTTTTATTTAACTTTACTTTGGAAACCGAAAAATTGAAAACCTGTTTTCATCAAACTGTTTTACTTAAAATAATATAGAAAATTCTACATATTTTTCAAAATTTTTCGTTTTTTTTTTTTTTTTTTGAATAAATTAATTTACTGGCAACACTTGCATCATATCCAAAAATTCAATAATCACATAAGGTACCGTTACGGTTTTATTGCAAAAACCATTTTAGCTTAAGCGCCAACTTTCATACAAAATTTTTAAGAATTTTACTAAAAAAAAAATCTCCTGTAAAACTGTGATTTGTCGCTTAAGCTTTTTTGCGATAAAAGCTTGAAATATTTATCTACCTTACAAGAAGTGAATGAGCGAGTAGTCACTTTTTTCACGTTGGTCTTAAGAAAATGATAGAAAGAAATTACAGAAAACTTGATTTCGGTCATTTCATTCAATCATTTTCTTAACACCAACGTGAAAAAAGTGACAACTCGCTCATTCTCTTCTTGTAGGGTAGTTTTAAGCATGTCTAAAAATTGCTTGATTCTCATTAATTATTATTAATTAAGCACATACGTTGTTATTACTGAATACTTTTATAATTGTAATTTTTATATTCAAAATATTATAACCCCATTTCAGATTTTTAAATGGGCTTAAACATTTTCGAAATAAATCCGACCAATTTTAAGTTTTTATTAAAAACAATGTAGGCTATTTGTCTATGTTTATTTGCCTATATAATTTTAAGCAGTAACGACGAATATATGTCGACAAAATCTTTCCATGTTACATAGGGTCTCCACCTGAGATAAGATATAAGATTTTTATATCAGCAAACGTCAAATTCAATCGCAGAGAGTATTATCTTACGTGTAGACTCTTAAATAGTGTTAATATTAATATTATAATAAATCTTATAAGACAGTTGTTATGAGAAATCTTATAACAACTATCTTATAAGATGAGCTGTCAAAAATACACATACATGCATACATAAAAAACAATAATAAGACGCATTCATTAAAATGTAAAATTTTTTTGTACAAATAGTGAAAATCTTGTGATAAGTGTTTAAAAAAACCATATTTTTAACTAAAAACAGGAAAAAACTAAAAAAAAAATATTCCCCTTGTTTAAGATTAAGATTAACATGAAGAAATTTGTTCTCTCATTCTGCCGACGTTCTCTCACATATTATATCAGATATTATCTCAGGTGAAGACTCAGTGTTAAAGAATGAAAAGTTCTTAACTAAATCGAACTGGAATTGGTGTTTTGCTTCATCAACATATTAAATCATAAACAGTTACAAGTCAAAATTTAACAAAATCTTTTTTTTTTTCATAAACCAGCCACTGTCGTCCTTAACCGGAAAAGTACCGTTACTGTATAACTCAATTTCATTGTAAAATTACAAACGTGTTCTAAAAAATGTTTTTTTTTTGTTTCTCCTGAACATTTGTGAACTTTGAACTGTGCCTGCTTATGATTTAGTGTGCGATATGTTTATTTCAATTTTTTTTTTGCTTTTTTTCCTTCCTTTAGTCTTATGTTTACAAAAGTTTCTGTGCTTTTCAGTTTGTTTCAAAATTTTTAACCAACATTTTTTTAAACAATTAATCAACCCCTTCACAAGTCTACTCCGAAAATGTTATGCTGCCATTCCCTCTTATTTTCATTCACAATTTTAACTTAATTTGTTTACAATAGAAAATTATTCACAAACATTTAATAATTCTCATAATTATGTGCTTTGCTCTTTTTGTTGTAAATTAGTAAATTTAAATTGAATTAATTTTCGGGAAAAAAAATATTTTTTTTATATGTAACATCAACATCTTTACTCATCACATTAAAATTTATAATCATTATTACAAAAAATTATTATAACATTAATGATAATAATAATTATGATAATATTATGAGTTTTACTATGATTATGTGAGTGTATGTATGTTTGAACGTATGATGTACTTACTGTAGGCATGCAACGTCAACATTAAATTTATGAATTTATGTCAACGTCACTTGTTTTAAATAAAGACAGCAGAAGTAGCAACTACTCTTCACTGCGACAACTATTGTCGGTAATGCTACTGTGATATTTAAACACAAAAAACAGTGAAAAGAAAAAAAAAAATTAAAATTATAGAACTGTCTTGTTGAAAGTCTATGCGTTAGGATGTCTATAATATTAGTTGTATACATCTGACTTGAAAGTTGTGTTTCATTCACATTAAGTTTGACTCGTCAAGCCTTTAGTTTTCAGTAGAGAGGGGAAAATAAAATGAAATGGGGTATCCACTGTTCTCGTCAATTTTCTTTTATTCCTTTTGTTTTTGTATTCGTAATAAGCGAAATGAGTCAAAGCTTAAGGTAAAGCACAAGGAGATTGACGACACAAGATGATTGCATATGAGCGTACACGCATGTTTATAAGAAAATTAAAGAAAACCTGTTTAGCTAAACCTGACTTGTCTCAACCAGCATTAACAAATAAAACAGAGGATAATGGATTCGTGTTTTCAACATACAGAAAGACCCGTATTGCCAGATATCCTTAAAACTGAGATGTAATGTAACCGGAGAAAGAAATATTGCTTATTTGTATAAAATCTGGATAAAATGTAGCTATTTAATTTTTAAAATATTTTACAAATAAGTAACATAATTTTCTTTAATTTTTGGTTCTCTACGAGTTTTCTGTTTGTCAATTTTTTGTTTTGGTTTTTTTTTTCTTTTTACCAGAAGTTTTATTAGTTTTACTCATCACTGTACTTAGGCAGACTTAGGTATAAGAGTAGACATAGTTCAAAATTGTATACTTGATGGTAGATGTATAATGTCATATCAAATCATCATATAAATAATCATCATATAAATCATCATATAAATAAGGACTTGCGATCTTTGACAGTTGTTAGTTGAACTGTTGTTGAAACTGTTTTTGCAGTCTGTCTTGGCAAATTCGGAATGGATAATGCATTCAGCTACTTGTACAGAAGATATCATTTAAAAAAAATTTCAAGTTGGCTTAAGGGCTACTAAAGGCTTTACGGCGTCAGTGGTCAATTTTTTTTTTTTTTGTAACGACGTTGGCCAGGCCATCACAGTTAACGGCGAGCCATAAAATTAGATGATAAACAAGTTTTTTGACCCGAAAGGGATGATATAGGCGACAACGACATGTGGTTTCAGCAAAACGGTGCTACGTGTAAACAGCTCATGCCTCTATGGACATTCTGCACAAGCGATTTGGAGGCATGGTCACTTCGCTTGAAGCTGATGGGAACTGATCAACGAGATCGTGCGATTAGACCGCGTTAAACTTTATCTTGTAATGATTTTTTGTAATTGTCAGGTCTCTGCAAAAAAGCTATAAGCCACAAAGCCACAAGTTGATTAAACGTGTAATTAACTTGATTAAATTTTTAATTAAAACTGTTTTTATTTTTGAATAAAGCTTTAATTGGTGGAAACTTTTGGAGAATTTTTTTCTGTGTTACGAGTATATTTCATACATAATGGCATCAACGGCCTTTTAAACAAAAACAAAATCGATAATATCTTTCACATACATACTTAGGGCCTTATTCCGTAAAACGCAAATTCAGAAATATTTAATAATTTTGTTGTTGCTTTCTTTAGAAATTCATATTTTGTTTTAAAATTTTCAACGCCACAATAAAGTGTTTGAAATTCAAAAATTCAATACGAATTTCTATGGGAATCAACAACAAAATTATAAAATATTTTTGAATTTGTTTTTGCTTTCAATTAAATTTTAGGCGTTGCGTTGTGTTTTACGGAATAAGGCCCTTAGTTTTTTTTTTTTTTTTTTTATTAAAATATAGGAAGAGCTCAGTGAAATACCCTTTAAATGTAAAATTCGTTAAAACAAAAGGCAACAACAGCATTCACAATGACAAAAGACTTAACGTGCAATTGATGTTAATAATGTTGACAGAATCAACTACACAGAAAAAATTATTTTTCCAATTCAAACAAAAAATTTGTAGAATCAAAACATTTTTTGTCTGAAATCGGTCCTACAAACAAATTTGCATATTCAAACAATTTATTTGCATTTCGTTTATTGAAAAAAAACACTGATTTTTTCAAACAAATAATTTAACTGAATCAAACAAATAGTTTACTGAAAATCATAGGTATAACAAAAACAAAAAAGTTTTTTTTTGCACAAGCAATGACGCACGCGCACACAAGCAAGCACTGTAGAAGGTAAAGGCAAAGCAGAGCAGAGCGGCCGGCGCCTGGCTTTGAAACACATTTTTTTGTTGGAATAATTTATACACACAATGCTTTTTTTTCTTCTTCACTCACTGTTGCTGTATGCTTTCCTTGGCAGCAGACCGACTCGACATGTTTATCATCATCATTTTATTGTCGTATTTGATGTATTTAACCAAACAGTTTTAAAAAATTGAATATGGGATTTTGTTTCTTATAATGTTGTTTCTGCTATTGTTTTTCTTATAGTTGCACTTTTTTAAAGCGTCCAAAAATAGACTGTGTGTGTTTTTTGTTGTTGTTTTTATATTTCACATAAAGAAGTGTTGCTTACGATCAAATAAAAAAATACAAAAAGACGACAACATTAAAGAGCGTTAAATATTTCATACAAAATTATGAAAACTTGACACCAATAACGCGTTTATTATATTTTTGAAGAGTTGTCCACATTTTTGTTGGTTAAATAAAAATCAAACAAAAATATTGATTGAATCAGTAAAAAAATTTATAGAAATTAAAAAAATTTTCAAACAAGCGTTTGTTTGAAAATAATTCGGCAATAATTTTTTCTGTGTAGAAAATGTATTCACAATTTAAAGGATTTGTGAGTAGATCAGTTTGACGTGCTGTTTGTTGTTTAATGAATTTTTGATACCACGTTAAGAGCAAATACACACTTAAACTTTCATTAATCTGAGATTTTAGCTAAAACTGCGGTTTAATTTTTACTTTATTCAATTTTTTAAGCAGCAAATAAGTTGTGTTAAATACTTGGATGATGGGTTGGGTTGGTTGCTTTTATTTATTTTTACAATGTTTGTTTGTTTTATTACGAATGGTTATGGATAAATGTCATTTTTGCCTATTTTGCATTTCTCCTTTAATAATGAAATGAGTCTTTGCCGTTTTTGGCTTAAATGATGTCATTTTTATATTTCAGCAAGATATTGTTATTCTGTTTAAATTTTGTTTTTATTTGGTGGCTTCAAATGTTAAAATTTTTATGTAGAAGTATTTTTATACTTTATAGCGAATTGGGAAAAATAAAAATTGTTTTTTATTTTAGTCAGTGATATGATATTAGACTAGTGAAAATAAAAGTCTTTGCTTATTTCCGAACACAACTTTCGTTCCAAACCGCTAAATAAAAATGGATCAATCTTGCTGGAGTCAAAAAACCCAGAGATGGAAGAGTGATTTTAAAAAGGTTGCTATTGAATTTCAGCTGGATCGGTTCAAAAATGACTGAGATATGAACAAAAAACCTCAAATTTTTCCCACAAATCCCTCGTGTTTTTTCCTGTATATCTGGAGAACGGCAAGAGCTTAAGTTTCCAAATAAGGTACGAGCATCTTGGTTATCAATATACAACATCCGAAAAAATGTAGGCGATATTGGAGAAGGGGCGTGGTACAAAATATATCTATATATCTATAAACTTCTCGTGTCACGGTGTTTAAAATTGAACTCCTCAGAAATGGCATGACCGTTTCTTAATTTATTTTGTATGTGTATTTGTTATGCATGAAAACAGGTCGTAAAAAAGGGCTAAAAGCTCCCACTCCCTATATTTTCCTAACTAATCAACCGATTCTCTTGAAATTTGGCAGGCACGTGGTGTAACAACTGAAAGGAACTATAGCCTTTAACTTTTATTATTGAGGGCATGCAATAGGGCAAGAGGGGTAAAAGCTACCATCCCTATATCTTCTTAACTAATCAACCTATTTTCTTGAAATTTGGCAGGCACATAGTATAACATCTGGAAGGAACTATAGCCTATAATTTGAATTAGTAAGGGCGGGAAATATCGCAAGAGGGGTAAACGCTCCCCCTCCCTATATCTTCTTAACTAATCCACCGATTTTCTTGAAATTTGGCACTCACATAGTGTCTGGAAGAAACTTTAGCCTATAATTTTTATTATTTAGACAACAAGAGGTGTAAACTCTCCCCCTTCCCTTTATCTTCTTTACTAATCAACCGGTTTTCATAGCATACAGACACTGTAACATCTGAAAGAAACTTAAAGATATACATTTTTTTTTTGGAAATTCCATCATTTAGGGCGTAAAATAGGGCAAAACGGGTAAAAGCTTCCCCTACCCATGTCTTCTTAATTAATTATCCAATGATAGTATTAAGTCTTGAAGGAACTAAAGGCTATAAATGTTTACATTTAGGGCGTTAAATAAAGCAAGTAGGGTAAAAGCACCCTCTCCTAAACAATCTTAATTAATTAACCGATTCTCTTAAAAATGTTGTAATTCTTTTCATTTGGCATCAAAATATAACAATAACCATACATTTTCACAATCCTAACATCACTCTCTCATATTTTTAATATCGATTTTAACATTTTTGTAGGAACAATATTCGAATAATAAGTCAGTAAGCACACAAATTTGTCTGTGAGTAATAAAGTGAATAATGCCAGGAAGGCGCAAGGAAAGCGAATTTGAGCCGTCGAACGAACAATGCAACAATCGATACAGTTAGCGTTGTTAAAGAACAGAGGTTTTGAACTCTCTGGATTTGTCAGGCATGACACCACACCATACCATCGTATCGTTTAAATAAAAAGAGTACTTTTCGCTTATAGTCACATCCTTTAGTTGCAGACAAAACGTTGACTATATCGCTAATGTGACTATAAGACTAATTCACATATATGCCACTATGGGTCATTATTACAACTTGGCGTTAGCTGCTATCCGTCAGATAACAGATGCTTGTTGATAGATAACACATTACTATCTGTCAACTTAATCCTAACTTTAGCTGACTTCAAGTTGTAATAATGGCCCTATGAGGCATATAACCGAATATAATCAAGTTATGTGAATATAGAAAATAAAAAAAATCATATAAATTACACCGACATCAGGCTTGAAGTTTTGAAACAGATTTGTTAAAATAGTTAAAATAATAACAAGATATTTCATAACTGCCCTAGAGGGAAGCAAACTGACACCAAAGTAGTGCCGTGATAGGTCTTTGGTGGTAGAGACCGGTTCTAGTTCTAACACTTTCTATGAATAAGACCTATCACTTTTATATGGGGTTGTCATTGGAGGGGGTCAATTGACACCATTTGACCAGTCACAGATCTATTCTCAATGAACGTGCTTAGTGTCAATAACAAAAATGTAGTATTATTTCAATAAAATGTAGTATTATTTCAATAAAACAAGTCCTAGAATTAAATTCAAGAACCCAAATTTAAGAAAGTACCAAAAAATGTGTCAGCACCGGTGAAGACTGTACTGTAATTCATTACTTTTGCTACCTTTTTGTTCTTCATAAACCACTTAAGGGATTGGTTCTTCTTTCACTGGTCATGAGTCCTTTCTTTTTGTACTTGTTCTATTTTCATAAATCCCAGGACCAGTCTGTTGGACCAATTGACACAAATTTCCCGCAGGGTGATACCAAAGGCAAAAACTAATTTTTTACGAGTAGAGAGTTGGTGACAAAAATTAAACGATTAAATTCTTTCTTTGGATGGATTGTGGTTTCGAAAACTAAAAAGAACTAAAGGCTAGATTACACTATTATACTTTGTATTAATACATGTCAAAAACTCAAGTTATATGATAAAGTGTGATAGTGTGAATGCAATGTGTCACAAAAATGACAAGTATTATGAAAAATGTTTGACATCCCATACGACTTCATCGTTTTTTGAAAAATTTCTAAACAATAATACTTTTCATTGGATCAGGGTTGCATTTTATTTCATGTGTGAGTGTTTATACCTTGTGTGATGGTGTGAACACAAACTGTCATGTTAAATTAGATTTTTTGACAGTCGCAACAAAAATCATTAGATTTCTATCTCACAAAGTATTATGGAATACGTAAGAGTTGTGAGATAGTGTAATCTAGTCTTTAGTAAATATTGCTAATGTGACTATAACGCCATTAATTTGCTTTACTTTTCCCTTTGATGACTGTTGATAGATGGCAAATATGCTTACATCGCTTAATGGACTATAACGTTAATACTTTTTATTAAATTAACATATAGCGGCAAAATAAACAGATAAAATGTATGCGGTAGTGACTGTAAACGAAAAGTACTGTAAAACTAAAATTTATCTATTTTGCTTTTCAGTAACATTTTTAACGATATTAAATGAAGCTGTATACAGAAAAAAATATCTCAAGAAAATTTTTAACAACACAGTTTGTTAAAAATAAAATTTTAGGTCAACAAACTTTTTGTTTGATTCAAAGAAAAGATTTATCAAATTTACACTTTGCAAAATAGCACTCAACAAAACATATTGAATAATGAAATAATTAAATATTTCTTCATATTCAATAAAAACAATATTTGAATCAAAGTAAAGACAGTATTTTAACAACTCTTGTCCATTTTTAAATAGCTCATAATTCTCATTTGTTTTACAGTTTTATTTGAATAATATATTTAGTTTTGCCAAAGTCTTTTGGAAAAGGTTTCCTGATGATCTGGCCTGAACTTACTTATCCCCGCGTAATAAATTTCAGTGTTTTTATAAAAATATAAAAATTAAAAATTTATAACATCATCATTAATAAATAAAAAAATAAAGATTCGATTAACATTTTGTTTGATTTATTCAACATTTTCAACAATTTATTTTAACAAATCAAGTAAACGTTTTGTTGAAAAAAATTATTTTGGGCAACAACTTTTTTTATTGACTCAATAAACTTGGTTGTTGAGTAAAAATTTAACAATTATACATACAAACTTTTTTATCAATACCGCAAAAATCGTCATCGCAGAAAATTCAAAAATTTTTGTAATCAAATAAGCGATTTTCGTATTCAAATATGAAAATTTTTTTTTTCTGTGTACACTATCGTTAAAAAGAAATTACAGAATCACAATATCGTTACTGCAAGCGAATATATAGCTCGTTAAGTATTACGATTGTCGATTTGTTTAAAGTAAGTGATTCGCACCACAGGCATGATAACTTGTTATTGTTTTTTGACATTTTTCAAATACGTAAGACTTGTGTGATAGTGTAAATTACCCTTTAAAAGTATGTAAAAGATAGATAAAGTGCTTCTTTTTCTGGTACATTTAAACATTTAAGCAGTTTTAAAGACTTTCAAACTATAACAAAAACTTAAGAATAAATTACACTATTTACTTCAATTGATGGGTTAAATTTTTTTATTTATAATATTTTTACATAAATTTTTTACTTGCATTAAATATTTTATTGATTTGTTGTGTCTTTTGTTGCAAGTTCTTCGTTTTTTTTTTTCATCATTATTTTTCGTTGCAAGATTTAAACAATGGATTTTTGCTTTCATAACGAATTTCCGTTTTAGAATAAATTGTAAATATGTAATTTTTTTCATTATTATTTTTTTCTGTTAATGCACTACTTTGTGCAACAGCAAGTTGCAATAATTTATTTTAGTCTTTGTGTTGGAAAATGGTTTTTAATTAAAAACTGTGAATAAATCTTTATTACAATCGAATACGAGGGATAGTACGAGAGACAAGTTTTTATTTCGAAATATTAAAAAAAAAAATAAAAAAGGTTTTTTTTCCAAAATTTTTCTTAACATCCTCGTTAATATCTTAATAACATTTCTATAAAATGTTACTTTATGGTTACCTTTGTTAGTTAGCTTTTAGGAAAATTGAAATTTTTTTTTTATATTAAACGTGCATCTTCATGCTGCACATAAAACTGAATATTGTATTTCATTTTATATTTTGTACATTTTTTTCAATGTCTTCTTTTATTTTTATTATTTTTTTTTTACCATCTTGCAGGTTTGAAGAAATTTTTGGCTCAATATCCTTCCATTTTTCTTGTGGACGGCGATTACGTGCAAGTGAATTGTTATCAACATTCCAACTCGGATGATGGCAGCTACGGTGGCAGACGTGATTACATTAAAGAGGCTAAAGACTATTTTAAAAATAAATTATTGCAATACGGTGTTGGTGTCGAAGTACCTGTGCGCAGTCTATTGGGTCATAGATCTCAAGCATCACCACAAGTGAGACATATATCAGGTGAGTTTGTTTGCCAGCATCTTAAGCAATTTATTTTGTAAATCATTAATTAACAATTCCTCCTATAGGCCAACACATTAAAGAGTTTACGGAATTCTTGGCGAAACATACGGACACCTTTCAGGTGGTTGAAGATCATGTGGTTTTAGTCGGCTGCGAGGATATGGCCGAATTGCCGGCACGCGATCGTTTGCATTTGCCTCAAACCAATATTGATACTCGTGGCACCCAGCAAATGTTGGATTTCTTTGCCCAGTGCATAGAGCTTAAGGGACCAATGACTGTGGATCAATTGTTTCATTTGGTTACTACAAAATTCCCCCAAGAACAATGGCTTAAAATGTTTAAGACTCCCAGCGATTTAATGACATTTCTAAGATTGTTTTCGGACTGTTTTCACATACAAGCCAATCTAGTCACTCTTTTACAAAAACCTAAACTAAGTGATTCTCACATACAACAGTCTCAAGCTAAGTCCCGAGAGCAATACAATGCTATGAATAATAATCGCAATGCTCAGCAGGATATCAAAGCCAATCAAGCTGAGAAACAAACGCAACAGCAGCAGCAGCAGCCGCAACAATCAGCTCCTCAGCAAATGAGTGCTGTGCAGCAACGTTTATTATCGCCTGCTATGCGTTACAACAACAATACTTCTCAACAAAATGCTAATATAAATAATAACAACAACAATATAGCTTCGCCTAATTTCAAATTAAATGCTCCCGTATCCTCTCATGTCTCGGGCAACGGAGACTTGTCACAAAATCGTTCGGAACCCAATTCAGGTTTCGATAGCTACATACCCATATCCGAAATGAAATTGGAGAATCTGTGTGAACGTAATTATCCCACACCCAACCAATGCTCTTCCTACGGTGGTCCCAACAATCAGCAACAACAGGTCAATAATCACAATCAAACTCAGCCTGCTATAACTTTGCCGCCCCAACCGCCCACAGAGCGTTTAAATAGTGCCAATCAAACGTTAAAACAGCGTATCAATAACTTGGTCATACGCACTTTAGCCGAAAACTATGAGAAAGATAAACAATCTTTAGCCAATCAACAGGCTGGTTCTGTTGGTTACAATCCCCAAAACTCACCCCACAACAGTCCAAGTCACAATGCCAATTCTGTCGGCCATAATGCATCCAATAATTCTCCATACACAAATACTCCTAGTCATAATTATTTCGTTGGTGATACATGGAAAATCAAGGTACTCCAGAATACCAGTGTCATTGCCAACATAAAACAATCGTTGTTTGTTACGGAAGCCATGCTCAAATTTGCCCAACAAAATCAAAATCAATCCATAGTCATCTCGTTGGATTGCGAGGGCATTAATTTGGGTGTCAAGGGTGAGATCACATTGATTGAGATTGGCACTACGCGTGGTGAAGCATTTATTTTCGATGTGCGTTCTTGTCCCGAAATGATCAATAATGGTGGTTTGAAGGCTTTGCTGGAGCATGAAAACGTCATTAAGGTGGTTCATGATTGCCGCAACGATGCGGTGAATTTGTATTTGCAATTTGGTATATTATTGCGTAATGTTTTCGATACACAGGTGGGGTTTTTTTAGTGCAAATGCTTCTATTTTTTTTTTATCTATTTAATACATTTTTTTCTTTAAGGCTGCCCATGCTATTGTACAATATCAGGATAATGGCAAGCAAGTGTACAAGGCCAAGTACATCTCATTGAATTCCTTGTGTGAGCAATACCATGCCCCCATAAATCCCATTAAAGAGCAGCTTAAACAAATCTATCGACGTGATCAAAAATATTGGGCCAAACGCCCTTTAACACGAGAAATGTTACTCTATGCTGCTGGAGATGTATTAGTCTTAATTAATGATCAATTATACGGCAACTTAACAAGGTGAGAGCATACTTTTTTATAAGTTTTAAATCCAAAATTATATTAATATGATGAAATCTGTTTGTTTTAGACAAATCAAACCAGAAAATTTACAATTATTTTCTGAACTTTGCACCGAACAAATTTTAATGCATATCAAACCAAATGAAGTTAAAATACGCAAAAAGCAACGTAAAATAAGTACTGAAGTCTCGGATCTCAAAAATAAATTGGGCCAAACAAATAAGAGTATTGTATTGTCCAATAGGGAAATACGTTTGTTAAGGTAAGTTGCCTCCATATATTTTACTATGTTTATCATTTAGTATATAATATACGTTTTTATGTAGATATATGGACTTGACGGAAGATGAAAAAGAACGTTTAAAAGGCTACTATAAAGTAGCTAAGAAACTAGAAAAAATGGAGTCTTCTGGCCAGCAAAATAAGTAAGTTTCTAGTCTGCTTTTTTTTCAATATAATATATAAAAAAATTTCTATTTTATAATTACAGAGATCAAAGTGACTCCGAGGATGAGCAGGAAGTCAATGAGAATGACAATTTCCCCAGTTTGGATTCAGTGCCATCCGATAATTCTTTGACTGGCACCTTTTCGCCACGTTTTAGCTCGGAACCACCCAGCTTAACGGAATCCATGCAAATGATGGATGAGATTTTGTCTAATCAATCAATGGATCGTGTGGCTAAAATCGATAAACTAGAAGCAATTCTATCGGCTGTGACTTTATTGCCCAGTGATCAAGTAGGTTTATTTCTCAATATTGTGAAGAGCTCTTGTGATTTCATCCTTTTGTTACAGATTATTACATCGAATTCCATGCAGGATCAGTTGGGTACTACAATTGCTACTACAGATAATTTACAAATTGTTAGAGAGAAAACGAAAAAGTAAGTTCCTTATAAATAAAACACAACTGCATATATACCATATACCTGTAAAAAACTGCAATCAATTGGCATTGAAATTAATATGATTTCAACCAACTGGTATAAAAATCAAATCAAAATTTTGTGATTGCAATTATTTTAAAATCATTAAATGCAATTAATTTAATCGCAATCAATTCAGTTGCAATCAAATTTGTAAAGCAATCATGCGATTTCAATCAGTTCCTCTGAAATCACAACTATAGTGAAAGTCCAACGAAATAATGGGCCTGATTGTGTAAGGCGTTGGCCTAAACGCCTAATTCGTTTTTTGTAGTAGATTAAAGAACACTGTTTATGTGTTATTTTAATCTATTAAAAAATGGCACAGGCGTTTACGCCAAGCCCAACACAATCAGACCATTTCGGTACTTTTTATCTAGCGGCAGCTTTATTTCTAGAAGAAGAAGGTTTGGTTTGAAGAGAACTAAGATTTCGATTCTGATTTTATTTTGATTACAATCAAATAGATTACAGTTAGAAAATATGTATATGAATTCAAAAAATTTGTTGGATTCAAAATCGGAAAATTAACGATCATTAACATCAACGCAATGTTTTCGCGATTGCAATCTTTTACACAGCTCTACTATGTATTTACATATCGTCGGCTTAATGTGCAAACCTGCTAAATCCACTTTTTAAGTAAATTGAGATTACGATGCCGTGTGGCAGAGAAAGATACGTGTCGTCGACCAGCATGTAATTTCTCTTTAATTTGAGTCGTGAAGTATGTAAAACCAAATATATTTTTGGGTTTTCTTTAAAGATGCAAATATAAATTATAAGAATTTTTTTGTCTCTCCTGTAAACTGTTCTAAAAGGGAGATGATATGTATTAACTAAAAGTGGCCTCGGTATTACAACAAAAACATTGTTTACCACAACGACGTGCATAATATACCAACTTCAATACACTTCCCGCTTGACCTGAAACGAAAAAGAACTCGAAGAGGTCACCCGTTGCTCAGTATGTGGCCGCCAATCTTTCGATCAACTGGTATAAAAATCAAGCTTTAGCAAGTTCTCTCTTAATTTTATGTTTTTGTTCTTTTCTCCCCAAACAAAAATGAATACGTTACGCTAGAAACACAATTAAGTCGTACGTCGTACTGACGTAGGACGTAACGCCGTAAGTTTTTATAAACACACTTCACTTACCCACAATGCCATCGTAAACGTATTTTGTTTTCTTTTGAAAATAATTTAAAAAAATTGCAAGTTTATTCAAATTATTGTTAAGTTTTCTTGCCATTTATTTTAGTCTCAAATATTCAATTTAAAAACACAAAACCAATTTAATTTTATATTGTAAATTTTTCTTTTTCTATGACAATACGGTCGTAGACAAGGTATATTTACACAAGGTAGACTCATTTGGGAGTGTAGACATGCTGCTCTATAAAAGGAACCAAGTTGTCAAAATTGTCTTCATATAAAACAAAAACAATTTATCGCACACATGTACAAATTTTGGCTCATATACACGAAATTTGACGTTGGGGTTCCAACTAGGGGTACACAGCTGACAAACATATGGGCCAACGAGTTTACCTTGTGTAAATATACCTTGGTCGTAGATCTAAGTCGACATAAGACGTAAATACGCTTTTACGTTTACGCCATCTGTTGTGTGCCTTTGTATAAAATATTATACGTTTTAATTTGCCAACGTATCTATGTCGCACAGTGGCTGAAAATCGTTTTTCATCGGCCAAAAATCTGTGAATATTGAACCGATAGAGATAATCTTGCAATTTTTTTTTTTTTTTTTTTTGCTTAAGAGAAGGCTTTTTGAACTTTCCTACATTTTTAATTGTACGTAGTTATATAGACCGAAGAGATCTTAAAACAGTAAACTTAAAAGCATCCCCATTTTTGATTAAGAAATACCCCAAATTTCCAATCCCGGAAAAATGCTTTTAAAAGAAATGATTTTTTAATTTCAAAAGATTTTGTTATTCGTGCTTAATTCCCAGTTTTTATTATTGATAAAAACACTTGAAATTTATTGTTGAAGTTATTAAGCACGAATAACAAAATCTTTTGAAATTAAAATTTTGTATTCCCAAAAATTGAAATCACTTTTTGAAATGATTTTTTTTTTACAAAAATGTCAAAACTGCCACTATTTACAACTCGATATTGATCAGAATTTTCCAGAAAATCATGGACATATAAGAAAATATTACTGTTCTTATTTTACTAAAATCGGTGTGTTTAATTTGTAGAATTTTTTACTTAAATAATTTTTTTTTTGTTTGAAAAATTTGCTTTTTTTTGGATAGGGCATGTGCGAGAAACAAATGTCAAATTGACTAAAACTTGCTTCTTCAAGCATACTCATAACGTTTTCTTTTGAAAAATATAAGCATTTCTATGTAGTTCTAAAGAAAATATTGTTTTATCAACGAAAGAACAATTTTGGTGAAATAATTGAAATAAGTATTCATATGTTACCCCTTTATAAGCCTGTACGTTCGCCTCGAATATACCACTATACTTATAGAAAAATGCATAAGCAGTTAAAAATGCCATTGCTAAAAGTCTGCTTTCCTACCAATATAGAACATGTTTAACCCTCTATTGATAACAGGTTAATATTAAACATATTTAACCTGATTAAAAAACTAGAAAAATCGTTAAAAAAAAATCAGCCCAAAAAATTCGTTTTATCCGAATGTATCTAAAGGCAAAGGAGATACTAAACATTTAAGCATATTTTTGTAGGTACTGCGTATTTCGATTTGAAAAGAAATCATTTACGAATTCGAACAATTTGTATTGTGCATTACGATTTTCGTAATATTTGTTTCGAATAAACGGACGTTTTTTATACTTTATCGAAAACAAAAAATACCTTTTTAACAACCCCTCTCTATATTACGAACAAAAAGTTTTCATCAAATTTTGAATTTTTTTTAAAATACAACCTCTGCAATTCTGTTCCTACGGTTAGTCTTTTTTTTTTGAAAAAAAAAGTTACATTGGGTTCTGCTTCCTTTTGCGAGAAAGATTTTACCTTTTAATGATTTTTGTTCTCTAAAAGAAGACCGCAACACCATTAAAAGATTTATTGAGAAGTGAGTGAAAATATTTGAGCAAACTTACACCAAATTTAGTTCGCCATATCTTCGCAAAAACTTCGTTATTGCTAACGTTTCGCAGTGGTGAATGTTCTCCTCTATAGAATATCAAGTCAAGCGGATTTATATATAAACACATGCATATGTATAAGAAAACAATAAACATTTGGCTTATCGAGGCCACCTTCTAATAATTATACCATGAACTATATATTATATAGTTCATGGTGTTATTATTATGTATACAAAACTAGAAAAATTTTCAAAAACTTTCGATACGTTTTGACTTTAAAAAATTTCTGTAATTTTTTACTTTGGAAAAATATTTTCTATTTCAAGGCGAATTTACACCAGGTGAACTTATCTTGCTACGTAAGCAACAGCTGATAACTAACCTTGTGTCAAAATGGTATACCGTTCTGGTAGTTCTGGGGAATTTTTACTAAATTCTATAATTTTCGCTTAAAATTATGAAATTTTAAACCATTTTAAGTTATTACATTTCAAAACAAACAATTTAAAATTAAAAACAAAATGAAATATTTGTTTGAATTTTTGACACAACGTTAAAATAGTTTACAGTGTTGTAAACGTTTTCAAAGTAAGACCACCTTGTATGAACTCGCCTTGTTCTATTTCATGCAAATTTAAAAACATTTAATAAAAATGTAAACCTCTCTTTTAATTGGAGTACACACAATCGAACATGAATGACAGTTTTGCTAAAATTTTCCCTTGTTTGATAAAGGGTGGTTAAATTTCAAGGGCCGACGTTGATTTTGAATAAAACACAAACTATTTAGGAAATTATTGTAATTTTATTTTATTATGATATATTGGTATTACTTAATTATGTATGGAACAAAATATCGGCCAAATGGGCGCCGCGACCACGGCGGCACACCTCCATCCGATGGTCCAAATTTTCGATGACCCTGAGGCATAATGGAGGTTCTATGCCGTTAATGTGCCGAATTATCTCAACCTTTAGCTCTTGAATTGTTGCTGGCTTATCGACGTACACCTTTTCTTTCAAATAACCCCAAAGAAAAAAGTCCAACGGTGTCAAATCACATGATCTTGGCGGCCAATTGACATCGTTATTACGTGAGATAACACGGCCATTGAATTTGTTGCGCAAAAGAGCCATTGTTTCGTTAGCTGTGTGGCAAGTGGCACCGTCCTGCTGAAACCACATATCGTCCACATCCATATCTTCCAATTCGGGCCATAAAAAGTTCGTTATCATCTCACGATAGCGAACACCATTCACAGTAACTGCCTGACCGGCCTCATTTTGGAAAAAATACGGCCCGATGATGCCGCCAGCCCATAAACCGCACCAAACAGTCACTCTTTGTGGGTGCATGGGTTTTTCGACAATCACTCTTGAATTATTATTCGCCCAAATGCGGAAATTCTGCTTATCGACAAATCCACTGAGGTGAAAATGTGCCTCATCACTGAAGATGATTTTCTTCGAAATTTATCATCCATTTTCATAATAAGTCTGGATAACTTTAACACGTTGTTGGATTGTGTATCTCTCCATGGTTCAAATTGAGTAAGTCTGAAATAGAGAAATGTCAAATAAAATTCGGAAAAAAACTTGGCGTTTAGGTGTGGTTCACATTCAACATCGGCCCTTACAATTTAACCACCCTTTAGTTGGGCCGCTAATTTTCGTAAGTCCACCCAACCGTCATTCACAAATTATTTTGTGTTTAACTGTTGAAGCTTTTGACTGTTACTCAAGTTTGATAGTGTGTTATATATACTTCGGTGTGTAACACCACTTAAACTTTAATAATAAATTTATAAAATTTTTTAAATATACGATTTTTTTATTTTGGAGAATTTTTAATCAATTTCCCTATTTAAGAAAATCTTAAGACATTTTAATGAATTTATCTACCTCAAAGAATTCTTAATAAACTTAAATGAAATTATTTGCTCATTTATGATGTTAAAAAGTTTTAAATTGCAATGTTTTTTTTTTCTTTAATTTATTTTCAGCATGAAAAATTGCAACTGCCATGGTGAGGCCAGAAGTACTACACCCACCACTAATAGCCGTTCGGTTAATGTAGACAAGGGGCAGGTGAAAATGATTGATGCAGCATCACAAACTTTAAGTACTGGAGACATTGTCATAACAAAAATAATATTCGAAGATGAACATGAGAAGGCCAAAGAAAAAGTGTTGACTTCATCGCCAAAACGTAATAATACATAAAATACGTTAAAACTTCGATATAACGAATAACGAGGAGGGGATCGAAGAATTCTTTATTATAGCTTTTGATTCGATTTATGAGGATATGTTTCAGTGAAACGCTGGTATAACGAAATTTGAAGAAATAAGAAAAAAATTCGTTATAACGAATATTCATAGTTTTTTTTTCTTCAAATTCTATTTTACACAAAAATACTTATATTAACTACCGCTATTTAGGAGGTAAATAAAAAATTAACACTTTAATGTCATTTAGACTTCGTTGTTTTGATAACGCGACTCTACCATTAATATTCAATTTTGCTTTAGTCTGCCTTCTTTATATAGAGGCTTTAAATGAATACTTCGTTACTTGAAAGCTTTCTAGCTGAGAATATTTTCGCTATAGCTAAAGAATTTTTTTTCTTTTAGGGAACTCAACAAAACATTTGTTATATTGAGTTGTTTCGTTATACAGAAGTTTTATTGTAACAAAAAAAAAAAAAAACAAACAAAAAAAATTGTAAAATCAGAAAATTTTGTTTATAAAAAAAAAAGGAAACTAAATTTTAAATACATAAATAAATGATTCCTAACAATTATAAAAGAGTATTTAAGAAAGAAATGATTTGTTTAATATATTTAAGTTTACGAAATTCATTTTGATTTATCCCTTTCTTTCTTTCAATTTAATCTTATTCGGTTTTCTTTTAAAACTAAAAAAAATATACATAACAAAAACTGCTAAATTTATTAAACAAGCAATATTTATAAAATTATGTGCCTAAATGTTGAACATTTATTGCTCTAAACATATTAACAAAAAATAACAATCAATTCTTTATAATATCTAAATAAATAAAATTTTATGTTAAATGTTATTTTTTGTTAAAAATACCATTTTTTTTTTTTTTTTGTTAAAAATACCATTTTTTTTTTAATTTTTCTTGGCTTTAAAAAAATAAAATTTAATTTTTTATTGTAATTGTTTTAATGATTTTTTTTTTTAGAAAAGCTTCTCTTATTGTTAACAAATTTATTATTAAAATTTAATTAAACAAAATGAAACTTAAATTAAACTTTATTATCACTATTCATTTAATTATTATTAAATATATTTAAAAATAAACAAAATTAAAACAAAAGTTTAAATATAAAAATTCCGATTATGATTTAAATTATATAAATGAATTTTTAAAAATATTAGGATTATTATTGATTTGAGTTTTTGAAAATTTTAAATATTTTACAGCTTTTTTCACAAGAAAAAAATTTAGATTTGCAACGTTTTTATTATAAAACTAAATTTTCATATAAGTTTTCTTCAAAATAGAATTCAAATATAATTTACTGACAGTTCAACAATTTCGAACTTTAGCATAGAAAATGTTAATGGACAACATTAACGTTTGAAATTGCTGAACAGGCAGTTAGTTTTTTTATGAATACGGCAATTAATATTTATACTTTGATTTATCATATCGCATACTTAAGCATAAGCAGTCACAACTCAAAATTCCCACAATTTAAAGTTCCCACGACAATCGGCTCTACGCACCGGCACGACTCGGAGTTCAACGAACACCGGCCAAGGATTGTCAAGTTCTTCAGATATTGCTGCTACAACATCAACTGAAAATTAACAAATGTTTTGGAGAGTTAAAAAAACTTTTTTTTAAAACATGGCTGTTAATTGGTACGTGTATGCTCTGACACTCGCACATCGCATAACATTTGCAATTGTGACTTAAACTCTGTAAATCGCAATCACAATCCCAAAACTCTTGGATAGTTTAAGTCGCAATAGCAAAATGAAGTGAACTGATAAATTTAGACTAAATTAAATATCAAGGAAACAATAAATTGGCGAATCAATTAATCTGGCATGTTCCGATAGTTGCAAAACGCTTCACGTTTTCGATTCTGGCTTGAAAACGAATAATAGAGGTCTGCAGCCGTATTCTGTAATTCGCTAAAGCGAAATCTCTAGCGCTAACAATCTATAAAGTGGATTAAGCGATGTTTCCCTACGAATGCAATTCTGTAACGTACATTGCTAAACTTGGCAATGCCATAAAAATTTAATTCGCCGCAATTTTAGCTTTTAATGTCATCGCTAACATTTTTCAATTTTGTATTCTCTAAGATATTTTATTTTTAGAAACTATTGCAGATTGCAAGCAAAACGCACCAGTTTCAGGATGTTATAAAATAAATCTGGCGTTTTGCGATTTAAGATCGTACGATTGTCAGAACATTGCCGTATATGTATGTTTTTCAAAACTATTCAAAACAATTTTTATTTTTTTCTTTATATTTATATCTGTGGCATTTTGACAAAACATATTAAGTCGAGATAAGATATCAAAAAAGTTTAAAAAAAACTCGGGGAAAAATAATTTTTATCAAATAATAAAATAAACCAAAATTAAAGAACAAATTTCGTTTATAATACAGAATTTTAAAAACATAAACAAAACTGTTTTCTGGATGAAAATTCGTATGATTATTAACATTCGTATGATTATTTTTTTTTTTGACTTTTTTAATTGGACTTAGGATGTTTTGCCAAAATGCCACAGATATAAAATTTAAAAAATGTTTTTTGGTTTTGTTAATTTTGTCTGTTCATTGTTGTGTTCTTATGCACTGGCAAGTTTAATAACCAGCTAATCTATATTATCTTCGAAAAACGTATGTTTCTAAGTGCTGTAAATAATACAGGCTAACAAAATTTTTTTGCCCATAGATCAAAGTATACTTTTCTAAGGGCTTGAGTTGAATGCGAACTTAGACTACCTCTATTATTTCGGGTTTTCGAGATATCTTAGCTTTAAAAACCCTCTTTTTCGAAAAACCCGCGTGGTGTAACTTAAAAAAAAAAAATCTTAAAAAGAAAAAATACTAAAATAAAGTCAAATTTATAAAAAAAAAATCTCAAAAAACCATAAGATAATTCAGTGAATGAACCAGATATTACAAAGGTGAAAGATTTACATATTTTAGAGGTAATTGGTAGGACTTTCAGACGACTTATCAAGTTTTATAAATAAAACGTCTCGAAAAGAGTGAAAACAGGGGTTTTAAACTTTATGCCAAGATATTCTGAGTACATATACGGATTAGGCCGAGGCCACGCAATGAGAGGTAAAGCGGCGAACGGTAAGGCGATGAGCGACATAGCGGCGAGTTTGAGCGGCTTATTAACGAGCGTCATTTCTGAGCGGTTAGTTGCTAAAATGCCATTGTTTTTTAATGTTATAACGCGAAAATCGTATTCATATTTATAAGAATATAATGCGATAAAGAAAAAAAAGAAGATTTGCAGCCTAATTATGAATAAAAATTCCCCGGGAGTTTTCTCCCTTCTCCCATTTTTCATATGCTAATTCAATTGTAAAAATGAGAAAAGGGAAAAAACTCCCCGGGAATTTTTATTCATAATTGGGCTGTTGGTGTTCATCATATACATCAAGCAAATTTCCAGACAGATTTTGGCAATACTGCCGTATGCCTGTGAAATCCTTTGATTTTCTGTTGCAAAAAGTTAACAGCAGATTTGGTTAAATTGTTAACAGAAAATTTGGTAATTTGCCTAGCCATAATAGTGGTCGGTTTTGTACAGATAAAATTATAAACTCCACATTCACACAATGTTTATTCGTTGCCGCTTAGAAAACATCTAAAAATTAGAACAAGCTTAATTCCTGAGCACGCCGCGTGGTCTCGGCCGTTGTAATTTAAACGAAGTCACAGATTATACAGAGATGAAAAATGGCCAAATCATATGCGAGGGCAGCTTTTGAAGAAAGAGAAAGAAAAGGTTTTTTGGTAGTGAAGTGGCAATGTGTAAAAACAGGCCGCTACTACTTTTAACACAAATTGCGTGATCAAAACAAAAATGCAAAAAAGGCAGCTTTCGAAGAAAAAGACAGAAAAACACAAAATTTTCGGTCTCGTGACGCCGCTGCGTGCTCTGTGACGAAGTACCTAGTTAGTTGCAGAACACACAGAAATATGTTAGGCTATTTCCAACTCACATGCGATTTGACAAACATGCGAGTGTCAGAACAGACCCGATAATCAAATCGAGTTCCACAGTAGTAGCGGTATTTTTCCAGTTAAAGAAGAAGACAGCAACGCAAACGAAATTTCTTGGCCGTCAGAGATTTGATTTGTGATCTTGAGGAGCGGGGGTGGAGCTACTCTCTATTGCGATGAGAATTCAATTTCGATACGAAAGCTTAATGCCAACTTGGTACACTTCTATCACTTTCGCTAAGTTTTTTTGAAAATGAAGCAATACTGGCAATAAAAATAAAAGATGGCGCAGATTGACAGTAGTCAAGTGTCAAAATCTTTTTAAAAAAATTTAAAATTTGAGATTTGAGAAAAGAAAAAAAAATAAGAAGTATAAAAGACAAATGTTCAAACGCATTAACGAGTACTAATCACTAGATTTGGTTCAATTTTCTTTCACAACGCAATAGAGGGTAGCCCCCCAGATTTATGAAAAAAAAAATTGATAAATTTGTGACTGTTTATGATTAAGAGTGCGATATGCAATTTGTTTATTAAAAAAAATTATTTTTACTCTTTCTGTCAAAGATTTTCGGCCTAATTTTTAAAAAAATAAAACAGGAAGCAAATTGTGGCATTCGATATCGATCGAAATTAGAAAACAATTTAAATGAGAATTTCGATCGATATCGAATGCCGTAATTTGGCCCCAGGATTTTGTATGAAAATCCGTTTCACAAACCCTTGGTTAACCTGTTTTATTTTTAATAAAAAAGGCAGTTATTAAATAATTTTCTTGCTTAAAGAAAACATTTTAAATAAATATCAAATATTCCGTAAAAACATTTAAAACAAACGAAAAAAGGCGAAATTTATGTCACAAATGCCCACTTACATACAAACATACTTTTATTGTATTAAAACCACAAAACATATTTTATTTTATGCATATTTATAAAATACGAAAGAAAGGTTTGAGATTGTACCCAGCGGTAAATATTGAAAGGACGGCAAGTTGCAGGCCTTTTTGAAGGCCTCTATACTCCTTTCTATATTACAATTATAATTATTGAAATGGACTAATTAATCTAGTGTTAGTTATTCCTAGATGTTTGTAATTAGTCTCTATTCAGATTCTTAAACTTAAGCTTTTTGGTCACACTTGATAAATATTTGACGAAATAAGCGTAAGCACTACATTTGCTTAGAGTTGGTGTGGATTTACACAGTTTTTTTTTATCATAAAAACAATTACTAAATAATTTTGAAAAAAAAAATTTAAAGCTTTTTAATTTTTCTCTTTCCACATTTAAAAACATAATTTTTATTAATATTATAAAATTCGTCCAAAGTTTTGACCCTTATTGACCCTTATCTGATATAATTTCTATAAAAGCCTTTTAACCCTAGAGTACTAATGATCGACGTTTCGACGAGCATCGCTTCCTTTTAATTAATTTACTTTTAAATGGGTGTGTCTAACACTCTCAAATTTTGTATGCTGTTAGTAGATGATTTACTTTTGCTGTGTGTAATTGTGTTTTTTGAATTGCGTTGCTGGAACATTGCTTTTATTGGTTTTGTACTCGTCGAATCGTCGATGGTTAGTATTAACGTGACTTTTATTTTTCAACTTTGTGAGCAAATATTGCAAATGTTGTTACTTCAAACAATAGTGGCACCAATGTCCAGCTTAAGTGAAAATAAAAACGAACACAAATGAAGTATGTGTAGATCATGCCCATACGAAAAAATGACGAATGTCAAAATCAAAAAGTGATATATGCGAAAAACCCATATGCGGAGAGCACAAAGTTTAACTTTGTGACTCTGGCTCAAAGTGTTATTTAAAAAAAAAATTTTTTTATTTTTTTTAAAGACAAAAATGTCTTTTTTAAGTTTTGATTCTTTTTTAGTTTTTCAGTTTTCCTAACAATATTTTATAGGTAATTTTTTATGATTCCAAAAATATGTGCAACATAAAATAAAAAAGTTCTAAAATTAAATATTTCGTTTATCTATATGAATTAAAATAAAATTATTTTCTTATATAAACTTATAAGTTGCCATAATGAATAATAACATTTATTGAAAAAGTATATTTGCTTTTAAGCCACAGTTATAGGCAGTTAAAAAATACATCGTCGAATCGACGATCATTAGTTACAACGTACGTAAAATATGGTTCGTACTCTAGGGTTAAGCGACTTTAAAACAGTCTTGAACTAATTTTTAACTAATGCCAGCCATACACTACACAAGTTCAGGGGTCTAAGCAACGCATACGATATCGACAAAATTTATCGAAATTTTGTATTTTGGTATCATGAAACTCGATATCGAATTAAATGTATCGTAATTTTTTATTTTGGTATCATATCGAATAAAATGTATCGTAATTTTTTATTTTAGTATCATCAAACTCTATATCGAATGAAATGTATCGTAATTTTTTATTTTGGTATCATGACACTCGATATCGAATAAAATGTATCGTAATTTGAGACGATAGCATTCGATATCGAATAACCAAAGACATAACATCTCTCTCCAATTTTTCATTAGGTACGTCAGTACTTATCATATGCAGAAATACAAATACGATAGTTTACTCGATATCTAATGCTGTAATTAGACCCATGTGCTCAAGTCTGGCAATACGTTAACGAAATTTTGACACACTCCATAGAAATAAACTTTGCAACTTAGTCTGGGTTTACACTATGAAAGTTTTCTTTCAGAAAGTCTGACTTTATTGGTGAAAGGGGAATAGAACAGGCTATTCTTCTCTTCCCTCTCACCATAAACTCAAACTTTCTGAAAGTAAACTTTCATAGGGGGTGTGCTGGAAATCGCAAACGCAAAACGCAAGAATTTGGAGGCTGTTTTTTATACACTTTTAATTTAATTTTTATGATTTTTGTTATAAAATTCTGTTTAATAGAGAAATGTTTGTATAATATTTGTCACAAAATTCTTTTATTACAGAAATCTTAATTAAAAAACGACTTTAAAAATTCTTGCGTTTTGCGTTTGCGATTTCTAGCACACCCCTGATAGTGTGAACCCGGACTTATCATTAAAAAATTTTAGGCGCAGAATCCAAAAAAAAAAAAAACAGTTTAACCTTTTTTTAGTTTTCTTTTTATCTTTTTACTAATTTTTCGTAATATTTGATTACAAGAGTCTATTGATGCTTTTAGTGCGCCATAATTACGGCGATTCTTTGCATTATTCTAGGAACCCTGTCCAAAAAAATTGTTCCGTGTTGTCAACTCTTAAAAAACCCAAAAAAAAAACTGAACGTTTTTAACATACACTACACAAGTTCAGTGTACAGTTTTACAAACTTAAGTCAACATCAAATTCGTTTTGATTTTTAATCAGTTCACTGCAAAAACAACTCCATACACTACACAAACTCTACAGTATCAGAATTGAACATCAAACTTGTGTAGAGTATGGTCGGCATAAGTCAAATTATCTACTTAGCTACTTTATATTGCGATGCGAAAGAAAATGGTAGCAAATTTAGCGATTGGTACTCTTTAATGTGTTTGCGCATTTGTCTTTCGCATCTTTTAATATTTTTCTGTTCGCAAATCATCACTATTTTTTATTTAAATTTTCCAATATCAAATATTTTTACTTATTTTAGCATTTCATTACTGTCGATCTGCGCCATCTTTCATTTTTAGTGATAGAGAGTACCAAGCTGGCATTTAATTTTCGAATCGAAATTGTTTTCGCATCGCAATATAGAGTAGCCCCCCTAGGCTTTTACGCACTTACAGTGGGACAGGAAATTCTAGATACCCCATTATGTGCCAGTGTTTGTCAAACAAGTAGAATCAATGTAGTGCGGTAGCAAGTTACATGAGAAAAAGCAGGGGATACCTTGAGGTGTTAAATGTTAAAAGTAGGTCTACTTTTACATGCGCAAAAGCGGTGTTCGAACAAATCAGGAGATTGGTACTCTCTAATGCGTTTGCGCATTTGCCATTCGGATCTTTTTATTTTTTCCTTTTCGCAAATCATCCCAATTTATTTTATTTAAATTTTCAAATTTCACATTTTTTTTAAATATTTTGACATTTCATTGCAGTCAATCTGCGACATCTTTAACTTTTATTGCCAGTTTTGATTCATTTTCCGAAATTTTTGAGAAAGTGATAGAGAATAAAAAAAACATGGCATTTTGCTTTCGTGTCGAAATTAAAATCGCATCGCAGTAGAGAGTAGCCCAAGGTATATTTATAGCAGGTAGCCGCGAGATTACAAAAATTGTACAATAAAACAAACAACAGGGCTTTTTATTGTTGTTATATGATACGAACTGTCAAAAAGCAAAGGGGTTGATAAGAGACAAAAAAGACAAAAGATAAAGACAAAAAACTTGTTTACTATACAACATTTGACAGTTCGAATCACGAAACAAGCAAATAAAAAATGAACAGCTGGCTTTCCGAGACTACCTGCTATAAATATACATTGGAGTAGCCTCCCAGGGGTCCAATCACGGCATATCGAAATTACAATACAATTTAAGTGGGAATATCGAATGGCGTAATTTGTCCTCAGCTAATTTTGACGAATTTATTTTGTTTGATTGAGATGATGCCGCGTAAAAAGCGTTGGATATAACTTAAAGAGTAGAACGCAAATAAGGATATGAAGACCATGCAATGCGTTGACGTGGAAACGCGTGGTATAGATCTACAGCTTAAGAAATTTGTCGATCAATTCTTTGTGGCTTTAAGATCAAACATTTAAAGTATTTGTCAGAATAGATTTAAAGGTACATTAAAAAAGATTATTGAACTACTCTGAAGTGTAGTATGAAACTTTTTAAAAAGCAAAAGAGGTCCGCGTAAAAAAACCCAAAGCTTTTACCCCTTATGCAGAAAAAAGTTAAAGCTTACATAAGTTTACCAACTCATTAAGCCCAGCAAAAGTGAATGGGTTTTTTGTGTTGGTTAACTAATGTAAAGTTTATCATTTTTTGCATAAGGGGGTCTGATTTTAAGCTCCTGAAAGTAAAGGATTAATTGAAAAATATAAAAAAAAGAAACATACCTTAATAAAACATTTTTATTAAACCAATTTTCTCAGCTTTATTATCATGAACATTAATTAAATATGTTTAATAAAAAAAAAATATATAAATAAAAAAATTAATAAAAAAGCCATAAAAAACAATGTTGAATACTTTAACAAAATAATATCATGATTTATTAAATATCATTTATTAAGGTTAAACAAAAATATTCAAATACAACTTTAGACTTGTATTAATATTTTATTTTTTTAAATAACTACAACATATTTTCTCTTTTGTGATTAATTATTTAAAAAAAAATGGGAGTTTTGTTTTTAATTTTAAGATCTTTAACATATAATTAATATGTATGTATCAAAAAAAACCTTAATAAAATTGTAAATAAAAATGAAAAAATCAAATAAAATTATTAAAAAAAACTTTTTAAATTTATTTGAGTTGGTAAAGTTGTGTTTTTTTAATTGAATATTGGAAACGTGCCACTGTTTAGTGCAGATTTTGGGCTTGAGGTACAATTAAATTAAAAAGTATAGTCAGTCAAGCCCGACCACTTGATACCCTGCACCGCAGTACTTCCGACAAATTTCCGAGAGTGTACCCCCTTTGGAACCCATGGGCAATAATGGATCCGGCAAAATAAAATTATGTCATGAAATTAATGCCCGCCCCGCCCCTATTACGGTTTACAACTCAACTCAGTTGAGTTGAAATTAAAACAACTGCCAGCGTTGCCGTTGAAAATTTTCTAAAGGGGTCACAAACAGGAATTTTCCAAAAAGGGGTCAAAAAGGGTATTTCAAAGTAAAAAAAGGTCATGTTTTTTATAAGCCCATAAACTTTTGCTTGGCTGAATGTGTTGGCTAACTAACTTTAACTTTTTTAAGCATATGGGGGTTTATCTTAAGTGTACTTCTCGTTATTTTCTTTCACGTCCTGTACCCATGTTCTGTAACTTTCGTGAGTAATTCTCGCATCGAAAATATGTGAAACAAAATATTCCATCGTTTCTCGAAAAGTGAGAAAAAAGTGTGTCTGTTACTCATGTAGAAAACTATCAAAAGAGATTACGTCGTTACGTAATAAATATCATAACATTGTACTCTCGTTGACGGCGAAAAAAATTTACTAAAATTGAAAAATTTTTTAACGACGGCGGTGAAAATGCAACCGTCGGCTATACCAAATAATGTAAAGTGCGACTTAAATGTTTGTTGTTTGCAAACGAGCTTTGAAAAAATTTGTATATTTTATAAAAATGTTAAAAGCAAAATAATTAAACAATAAAAAAATGTGCCAAGAACAAAATATTATTATTCTTTGCATTTTTAGTCGTTTTTTTAGTGTTAAAATTGTTTCTCGCCCCATTTTTTTCGTGAGTTTATTTGACTGTTCAAAGTGGGAACTTTTCTCACAAAAATGTTACAGACACACTTTTTCTGTAAATTGGCGAGTTATTTCCTTACGTGACAGCTTGTACTCGCCAAAAAGAATTATAGACACAGGCATGGTGGAATAAGCAGGTGGCATCGTTACGGCAACAAATACAACATTACAACAAAAATAGAAATTACATCACCGTTTACGTCAAAAAATACATTAAACAAAAATCAAAGCGTGTCGCTGAACGTGATGAAATAAATAAATATCTTATTTATTTTAATTTAAAATTATCAAAAACTTTAATAAAATACAATAATCACAGCACAAAACGTGGACTTTTTGTAAACATAAACAAAACTTTGACATAAACCTAGACAAACAACCCTACAAGAAGAGAATGAGCGAGTTGTCACTTTTTTCACGTTGGTGTTAATAAAATGATAGAATGAAATGACCGAAATCAAGTTTTCTGTCATTTCTTTCTATCATTTTCTTAAGACCAACGTGAAAAAACTGACTACTCGCTCATTCACTTCTTGTAGGGAATGCAAGAGCAAAAAATCGTCATCTGGCGTAGTGCTGCCACCTGTTTATTTCACCATGGACACAGGTAAGTGGGAAAAACAGCTGTTTGTTTCAATATATGGCATTTTTGTTTCATTTCACACATTTTAATCGAAAAGTTTCTCGACGCGAGAGTTACGGAACATGGGCACTGATCAACATTGTTATTGTCCAAGACCAAAACACAAAATTTCAAGTCATTGATTTTCTTTCCTTGCTTTTAAAAATGTTTTTGGATGCAAGGATTGATTATGTCTGTAATTAATCTCTCCTTGCAATCAGCACTCGAGCTACACCAGTTTTTCAATCATATATAGGAACCTAACTCCCAACGTTCCGTACAGAATTCTTTTAAGAAATCCTAATATTCGCTTGGCTTAATTATCGTATCCTTTTAATTTTTTTTAATCCTCTCGAGCACCCTAACGGAAGAAATAAATAAATGTCCAACTACAAGATAAGTTATTGTAATTTTTTGCAACTTCGTGATTCAGATAAAAACTTTCGCATCATTGCTAAAACTGTGATATCCTTATTTTGAGCTGCGCTGTCAAATGTGAGCTTTAGGGGAGGGTCCCTCTTCTTTTTTAAGATTTTTTTAAAACCCATTAGATTTCAGCATATGCACTGCATATTCAGCCATCACTTTAACATACTTTAATCCAGGGCTGTCAGACTTGGGGATTTCATGTGAGCAAAAAGGACAAAGAAAGTCATTTGGGGATTGGGGATTTAAAAAAAAAATTCGGGGATTTTTTGGGGATTTTGCACTTTTTTATTATTTACACTTTTTTTCTTTGTTTCGTATATAAAATATAAAAAAAATAGCAAAACTTTTATCTAACTATTATATAGTGTAAAGGTCCTAATTAAGATTACCATTTTTGTTAAGTGTGTAAAAGGTACTTTATAAACTTGTTATTTTTCTTGAGTGAGTGTTTTGAAAAAAAGAATTTAAAAATAGAATCTAAAACCGTTGACAACACATACAATTTTTTTTTATTTTTTAAGCAAATATGCATGTCTTCCCCAAAAATAAGTAAATATGAAAAACAATATACAGGCCTGTTCTGCAAATCACTTTTACTCAAAGCACGTGATTTCAAATCACATGTGCCTACTAAAATCACACGTGTGTTATTTTAGTGTCCCGTTTTTGTGTGTTTTGGTGTGAACTTCAATTGCCGAAAGCGCACCGAGAAACACAAAAACGGCATGACTTTCAAAACACCACAAAATCATGCTCGTGATTTCTAAAACACGTGATTTGAAACCACGTGATTTTCAGAACAGGCCCGATAATAACGATTGGGAAAAAAACGCTAGGCTATTGGTTAGTAGTTATGATGCATCGAAGTACTAAATAAATGACGGATATACATATGTATTTTTAATGTTGATTATAAGGATGGCTTAAACCGATTGAATAAGCTCCAAATTCCTATAAATTGGCTCATTCGTCTTCAATAACAGCATATTGTTCTGCTTGTTATTCCTTACTGGAATCGCATAAAAAGGATTTTTAAAAACATGCCGAAACTAGTTGCTACAAACAAAATAAAATGATTTTTTTTTTGACTAAAAATTTTTATTTTGAAGGTTTGTTTTTTGGGGATTTTTAAGGATATTTTTTTAATTTTTTAGGGACAAGGAAAACAGTACCTGTCAGCCCTGCCTTAATCATAAAATCATTTCTTTTATTTGTGTTTTAAGACGAACACAAGCACCTTTGGTTGGGACTTTAAGCTAACGTTAAAGTCATAATGGAAAGTTTGAAGAAAATAAGAATGCTTAACTTGTTACACTATTTCCATAAATGTTTGACAGTGTAATCGCTTGGGAAAAACTGCCTGTAGGATTTTTCCCGAGTATAACAAAATACTATTTTTGAGTAGAAAAGAAATACATGTCTTAACTCTCTACATTAAAAACATAAATATTGTATATTGTATAACTCCTACATTTTTAAATTTGAAAAAGTAAACAAGCTGGGCATGTTCGTAAATGCATCACTGCGCTGCATTAGTGATTTCAAATGTTTATATAAATATCAGTGAAGTAGATGTTGACCAAAAAATTGTCAAATACTACACAAAAATAATACACAATAAAACAGATTATATTAATAATTTTTTTTTATCGGCATTAAAAAAAGTTTGCTTTTCTGATGCAGCGCAGTGATGCATTTACGAACATGCCCGCTATCTTTGCTACGAAACATGCAATGAGATTAAAAATTAATGGTAACTGTAATAAACCAGTTTTGCTACTAACTTCAATTTTCGGTCATAAAAACCTTGGAAAAGAAAATGCATTGATGCCATCAGTATATTCCTTCTCATAAAGCACCAAACGAACTGTCAAAAGCAATTGTCATTTCGTTTTTTTTTTTAATTTTTGTATCTAACGACTTTTGCATCTCATAAAAATGAATAAAAAAACATTTCACTGTTAGGCACGACTAACATTTTAAAACGGAATTAAAAGAAAATTTCAGAAAGAAAACTTTCATAATGTGAACCGAGACTTACTTACTTGTTTCTTTAATTCCTTTGCCATTTAAAGAAAAACCTGAAATATTCTTTTATTTTTTATGTTTATTTTCATTTTTTTAATAATAATTTTAATAAAAATATATAAAAATGTACGTATGTAAGTAATAACATTTTAGCCAATGTTTAACATTGAATCGAGGAGGAAGCACATTAAAAAAAAATTAAATATAAAAGAATAAAAATAACATTAAATAATATTTAAAAAGAAAAAGATCTTAGAAAGAAATTTTATTTACAAATCAATAACAAATTAATTAAAAATCAAATAAAAAAATTTAAAATTATAATCATAATTAGGGCCTGTTCGTCGATTTTGAACGAAGACTTCGTTCGTTTAACTTAGACGTAAAACAAAAACAAATTGTAAGATATTGTTTTTGTTTTACATGCCCTTAGTTTAATTTCTTTTAACTCTGTATAAAGGATCTTCCAATAAAGACTTTCAAATTCAGGCAGTTATAGCTGTCGTATTGTCTGTAATTTTTCAGTCTGTTTTGCCAAATCAGAATGGAGGGATATAGAGTTCAACAACACGTGCAAATGATAAAATTTCAAACAAATTTTAAACTGACCCTAATTTTTATTGAAAAATCATCTTCAGCGAATAGGCATATTTCGTCAATAGAAAAAATTTTCAAATTAGTGAAGTTACCAATCTACATGAGATCCAAGAGCGTCCAATGCATACGGGAAAATTCACTATTTGATATGAATTTTGGGGATCACGGCTTCATCGGTCCATATGGCGAGGCCATTAACGCCAATGACCAGCGCTTTATATCGATGATGATTACCAACTTCTTTTGGCCTAAATTGGTTGATAATACCAACGACATGTTGTTTTAAAAGCACGGCGCCACAAACCTCATGCCACATTGAAAATTCTGCACAAACGATTTGAGGGCTTGGACATCCCACGTGGATGTGATGTAAACCATTAAGACTTTCCATTAAGCCTAATTTATGCTCTAGAATCTTTGCAAACTGGACATTTTGGATGGGCTCCAGTCAGCGAAGTCGCAGCGAACATTTGCACAAGATTACATACACAAACTTTGCTTAATTTAAATAGAAAGATAAGAAGCGCTGACTTTAAGACCCTTTATAAATACCAGAGCTGTAAAAGATTGCAATCGATTAAATTGCAATCATTTGATTTCTCGGTAATGATTGCTAATTTTTTGATACAATTGTATGCAAATCATAAAATCGAAGCGATAAATAAATTGAAACAGTTTTTAATCAATTCAATTCGATTGATTGTAATTTCAATTAAAATTAAATCAGAATTTACTTCTAATGCAACTCCTTCTTCGAGGAAAAATGCTGATTCAGATAATTTTGAATTGCCAACAATGTCAATTTGTGTTTTCAACCGCCAGATTCCAAGTCTATCAGCCCTACAATTTTGTTTTTGTTTTTTTAAATATAATTTTCTATGCGAACGTTGACGTTCGAAATCGTCAAACAGGCAGTATATTATTTCGTTGGACTTTTACCATAGTTGTGATTTCAAAGGAATAGCTTGAAATCGCTTGATTTCAATAAAACTTTGATTGCAATTAAATTAATTGCATTTAATGATTTCTAGAAAGAATGATTTTAAAACCAAAATGCATAACGCAACCATTTGATGTTATGCAAACAGTGGCGCAGAAAGAAAAACGGTCCAAATATCACTTTTATACTATTAAAGCCATGCCAGATAAGACTTTTGCTTCGCGTTGCGTTAGAGATTCGCTTTGACATCTAGGATGAAATATACATACTTATACGATTGTCACATAAAGTACTTTTAACGCAGAACAAAGCGAAAAGTCAGGCAACTCTCATCTTCCTGCACGCTTTGACAACTTCTAGTAAATATAATTTTTTTTAACAAACAATGCGTGAGTGTTGTCAAAGTTTTTATTGTGTCATACACATTTTGCTTTACGCTTTGCCGTCTAAGTAAGAAACGTCACGCAAAGCGAAGAAGTTGTATCTGACACGGCCTTTAGAGATAATTTATTCCATTTACTGCGATTTACATATAAACTTTGTCGATATTGAAATTGACTTACGCTATTTTTTGAACTCGACTTAAATTACTAAGGGGGCATTTATACGATGTCTTTTCAGACATTTCTGTTTTATTCATTCTCTTTTGAACATGCTACCAAAAACCTTTTGCATTTTCACGATGTCTTTCATATCTGTTTTCATGTTTAATTGTCTAATATTCTTTATATACATATTAAAACCATGAAAAATCATTTCGTGTCTGTTTGGCAACCGCTCTTTATTCTCTAGCCCGATCGCCTACAAACAACCACGCTTTTTGTCTGAAAAGACATCGTATAAATGCCCCTTAGGGAGTTGCGACTTAAAGACAAAATAAATTCAAGTAGTATTGATTGGATAATGCGGACCTTTGCCTTGATGAGGCAACCACAAATGTGATCTTAAAATTTAGCAAGTTTTATATCCAAAATTAATTTATAGTTTCGGTAAACAGCGACATGAACATGAAGCTAATAATGCTAAGTTCACACTTAGGTTTTTAAACGCGTTTAAGGAAAATGTTGATTTAGCTAATCAAAGCCGTTCACATTACATTTGAGATGATTAAGATGACAGATGATTAAGAAAAAAAAAACACAACAAACACACAAAAAAACAACAAACAAATTTATATTTCTTTAAAGCATTAAAAATGGATAAAAACACTTTTATAAAGTTATAAGAAGATTATTTGAATCATTTAAATGATGAAATTGTGAAAATTTATGAATTATTTAAGGAAAAAAATAAAAACATTAAGCAGAAATCTTGGCCGGTTGTACACGATCATGTTGGCGATTCTACATTTGAGGTATGTTCAGTGGATTCTATGTGATTTATGAAGTGATTTAGTTGTAATAATGTCAGTTTGAAGTGATTAACAAATCACTTCAACGTATGGGTAATCATCTCGATTTTGAAGTGATTAGAGCTTAATCACGTTCGAACTGCTTAAACGCGTTTAAGAAGCCAAATGTGAACATACTATAAAAAAAGATTACAAATCAGATTAGAACAAGATATTGGAAAATTCTTTAAATAAAAAATGCTTTAATTAAAATCTAATACACTTTCATCATTTCTGGATTTTTGATAAAGTAAGAAAAATCGAGAATGTGTTTGTTGCAGTTGTTCGGGAGTGGTAATTGTACGGGAGTTATGATTCATAAAACAATGGTGAGAACATTCATATTGCAAATAAATATTTTTGGGCAAAATTTAATCATCTAAATACCAACATAATGATATGCTTTATGGGCATAAGGACTCTTCTTTTTATGGAGGCTATGGGAAATTATGGACCGATTCTCATAATAGGCTTCGTGCTTATGGCTATTAAAACGTATTTACCAAAGGTTTGCATGCATTCAATGATTTCTAAAGCCTAGAGTACATTGAATGTGAAAAGCTACATGCACATGTGGTTCTGCCGTAACTTTTATGTCATTAAAAAGCTACAATGGACATCGTGTGTTGTGTGATGACGTCGAAACTAAGTTAGAACCATATGCGCATGTGGATTTTCACATTCCGTGTACTCTAGGCTTAAAAGTAATGATTTTTAAATGATTGCAATTAAAAAAAAAATAATTACAATTTTGTCAGGATTTCATTTTGAAATTTTAAATCAAAAAATGAAATCAGTTTCAAATCAAAAATGAAATCAGATTGATTGAATTCATTTTGATTTCAATGCCAATTGATTGCAGTTTTTTACAGCTCTGATAAAAAACATACATACAAAAAACCGTTTAGTTTAAAAGACAACTTTTAGTTGTTATAAATTTATAATTTTTTGTTTATCTTGTTTTGGTAAAAGGCCTTCGTTTTACAGTTTAAAATTATTAAATTATCTATTTATTTTTTTTTTTAATTACATATTTTTTTCTGATATTTGGTTAACAAACAAATTTTTAGATAAATATTATTTTAGTTCATTCAACAACAATTTCAACAAATGTGTAATGTCTTTAGTTTCTAAATATTTTACTAATTTAACAAAAAAGTATATTTTTGAAAAACAAGAAGTGACATAACCTTAAAATCTTTTCTATTTCCAGTTTAAATTTTCGTATTTTTCGATTATTTCACAGTCGTTTCCAGTTAATTTAAAAATAAAAAATAAAGCTTTGAATGATTAAAAAGAAAAAGATTATAATTTCTCAATTAGGCACATAGAATCAATAATAATTGGCAGTGTTAGAATTTTGGTGGGATGCTGCTTTTTGAGTTAATAATAAATCTGGGTCTATTCATTGCTATTAGTTTATCAAAAGAAATCATTCAGCAATATATTTCATAATGTAGAAATACGTTTTTAGAATACTGGAAATCTAAAGCCAAAATGGCAATTCTCAAAAAATAACGTGTCATTGTCATTATTTTTTAAGGGTAATCACAAGGCGAATTCATACAAGGTGGTCTTATTTTGAAAACGGATACAACACTGTAAACTACTTTAACGTTGTGTCAAAATAATACAACACTGAAGTAAACAAATTAGCTGTGCACTTACATACAAACATGTAAATATAAATGTCAACAAAAGTAACAGCATACCATTTTGACACAAGGTTAGTTTTCAGCTGTTGCTTTTGTAGCAAGCCAAGACCACCTTGTATGAATTCGCCTTGGGTAATCAGGTAAAACAGAGTTTGACAGATTTTTTTCTAGAAAACTTTTGAGTAAAAATTTCAAACTTTTAATTAAAAAATTAAAATAGTTTTATATTGTATTTTCAAATATTTTAAATCCATTTTAATTATATTATCACTTTTTGTTAACAATTCAATACACTTAAAAGTAGCTAAATATTTCTGTGGCAAAAGGTCAAAAGTGCTTAACGGCCAATTTCACAAAGTGCAGTTGAAACTAAGTCTGTGTTCAAAATGTCTGAGTTTATTAGTGAGAGGGGAGAATCATAGCATGTTCTCTTCCCCTCTTCCCCTCTCAACCGTAAACTCAGACTTTCTAAAATGAAACTTTCACCGTATGAACCAAGACTTAATATTACTTTAATAATCGGCCATGTTGTGACAATCGCACGATTTGAAATCGCAAAACGCCAGACTTATTTTATGGTTTTCTTAAACTCGTGCGTTTTGTTTGCGATATGCCATGGTTTCTTACAAATATTCTAGTTCCCTTGAGCATGTTTTTGCAATTTGAAGTCTCCAAACTTCTTCCTATTGTGAATTACGGAACATCTTTTATGCGATTTCAAGTCAGAATCGCCAATGTTAAGCGTTTTGCGATTGTCAGAACATGCCCGAATATGTTTTTTAGAGTTTTAACTGATAGTTAATTATAATCTATTTATTTAGTTTTTGAGTTGATATTCTAATATTATGATAACTTTGCTTCAGTTAAAGTTTTTATTCCAGAAGTCGCAGATCGAAAGTAAACTTTAGTTTTGATATCAAATGATATTTCACAATACAAAAAGATATGTAAGTAGAAAGTAATTTTTGCTATAACTTCCTGAAAAATCGTACAAAATAATTAAATCTTTGCTAATGGATACTTTTGAACGTGAAGATCTCAAAGGTGCCATTAATTCAAATTTAACTAAAGCCAAATTCAGCACTTTTTCCTTTTTGCCACAGATTTATTTTCATATGACATTTTTCTAACAGAAAACAGTTTCTTTTTGTTTCATATAATTTTTAAAATAGCAACTCGATTTTCTATAAATTTGTTTGTTTTTAGTTTCTTCCTCCTTTTTGTTTTAATTTGGAATTTGGTATCTGTTTATAAAAAAATATTTTGTAAAATTTCTTTAAATTAATTTTTTTTTTTTTTTTGTAAAATTTATGTTAAACATTTAAATTCCATTCAAAGTACTCGTATGTGTGTTTATGATAACAGTTGAAACTTTCAGCAATTTCATTTGTTTAATTCATATGTACATATGTATGTATGTATGTTTACATGTATGTATGTATGTAGTTTATGGTTAAATATGTTTTATATTTTTAATTAGGCAATTCACAATGTGTTCTATTATATCATATTGGTTGTATTTGCTATAATTTTATGAATGTCACATTCACAAAGTTATAGCATAAACAAATGAATGTTACATTCATAAAGTTATAGCATATACAACGAATTAGACACAATAGTGAATTGTGAATTGGCTAAATGTATGTAAAAATTGATTTTTTTTTTATTCTTTAGTACTTTTTATATGTAGAAAAAAGGATTTTTCCTTTAAATATTAGTTAACAATAATTGTTAATATTTTATAATATATATTTGTATCTTTAATATTTCTTTTTCATATTTCTCTTTTAGTTTCAAAAATATGTTTTACAAAAAAATATTAATATTTTTCTTAATTTTATTTATCTTTTAGTTATTGGTCTAAATTATGAGATCATGTTCTGTAACGCATAATTTCGCGTAAAGCATACAATAATTCAGCTTGATTGCGAGCTTCCATTATCATTAAATTGACGTGAACCTGTTAATTATAATAAAAAAAAATAGTAATTTGTTATTGAAGATATTATTTTGATAAAGAGTTATTAAACCTACTTTTTCACTGTCCTGAAGTTCAACTAAAATGCTGTCATAATCTTTAGTGGTAATTCTTTCGGGAAAACAACAGGCAGTTTTAATGAACATCTTTAATGAGCGATCCAAAAGCTAAAAAAAAGTAAAAGAAATAGAAATAGAAAAGAACAAAAATGTATACATAAGCAAATCATTAGAAATAGAAAGCAACAAAAATGTATTTATCATCAGAACCATGTTAGAATAATTACAAGGTATAGTCATTAGAAATTTAGTTCTCAATGTTAAAACCCATATAACGTCAAACAAAAGTAAATAAGGAAAAAATTAAAACAAGCGTCAAAAATCAAAAAAATTAATTTGACATTACATGGGTAAATAATGACAATTCTTCCTAATGAACCTACCTGGTACTTATTATACTATAATCAGAACTAAACTTTTTGAATTTTAGATCCAAAGTGTGTTATTATGCAGGGTTTAAAAAACTGCAGTCGAAACCAAAAACTGTCAAACAAAAAACGAAAATTTGTGTACAACTTTTCGAAAATTTGTGTACAGCTTTTCGTTTTTTGAATTAATTTGACAGCGACTGTTTGCATTTAATGAATCAGAAGTAAAAGCAACAGTTTTTTTGCCAGTAACAAATGTATAGAACTTTCTTAATTTATTTCAAGTTAACCAATTTTATTTCAAAAGCTTCTATCATATTTCAGAATATTTCGTTTCAGAAATGTTAAATTACAGTACTGCAATTTATTAAAAGTTTTAGTCAGTCAAATCAAATACTTTCGAATATGTATGTCGAGCGCCGAAATACTTTGTTGTGCATGACTTTTCGTTTTTAGCTTTAAGAATTTAAATTAAAAGCAACAGTTTCTGTTTGGCGAATGAAAAATTTAAAAGCAATTTGTTTTACTTTAACTGCAGTTTTTAAAGCACTGGTTATTCTTCTCTCAAGAGTTTAGAGTACAATATCTTCATATGGAATAATGGCCACTTCATAAAACACCTGATTTACTATGCATTAGTAAAATTAAATCAAAATTTGCGATTTTTTAACTCATGACATTGTTGCAGCAAATGAGCGATATGTATATATATATGCGGCATAGCTTGTTATACCCTCCCCCACAACTAGTTGGGAATAGGGTATACTAAGTTTGTCATTCCATGTGAAACTTTTTTAATATTCATCTCAGGGTCCTTGAGTAATTCTTAGTGTATTTAGCCATGTCCATGTCTGTCTGTCTGTCCATCTGTTAAAATCTCGCTTACTTTCGAACGACTCAAAAGAAAATAACAATGTTAGTGTCCAGTTGTTTCTAGTTCTCCTAAGCAGTTTGGAATTAAAACCCGCCAACATCGGTTCAGTAGGATAAGAGCTATGAATCAAAATGTGGAACAACCAACCTTAAAAATTGATACACGGAAAGAATAATTTACTAAATATGGCTTGAACCAACATTTTTCATTATTCTCGTGATTTTATAACTCGAGAACCACTCAACCGATTTTCAAACGAGTACATGCGTTGGAAAGGTCTAAAACAGCGCCACCTAACTCCTGATAGGTGGCGCTGTTGTCGTGATTTTTTTTATTGATGGTAGATAGCGCTGGGGTCAAGTTATTAACAAAATTCTTAAGTATTTAATTTTTTATTTTTATTTAGAAAATCCCGAGCAGCTCCGGGACCAAACAGCTAGTTTTATATGTATTTATATGTGTAGCTTGGTTTAAGCAAAACGTTTCATTATTTAAGAAAGTTTTACTTAATAAAAACGAAATAAGTAAGCAAAATTTAGTAAATAATTCTTTCCGTGTAATTTGATTACAAAAACAAGGATAAATAAATAATGGCAGAATGCACATATTAATATGAGATTTTGCACAAAATCGTTCTCTATGAATAGAAATCATACCACAAAATTTCATGAAGATCGGTCCTCAATTTATTTTAGGCCCCATGTAAAACCCGCTCTCGACAAACACTTTAGTACGCTTAAAACTGTAACGAATAATGCTATTGTAATAAAAATTTTGGTCTGTCGCATTTCTGTTTAAGTGGGAATCACGCTATCAAATTTCGTCCATTATTTACTTAAGGCCCCATATAAAGACCACTCTCGTAAAACAATTTAGTACGCCTAAAATCATAACACATAACGCTATTGTAATAAACTTCGGTCTGTAACAGTTGTTTATGAATAGAAATCAAACAGTCAACTTTCGTGATGACCGGTTTATTATTTACCATACGCCTCATATAAAAACAACTCTCGGAAAACCGTTAAGAACGCGTTTAATCGTAACGAATAATGCGTTTGTTACCAATTTTGGCCTGTCACAGTTTTATATGTTTTATAATTTACCGCAGGTCCGATATAAAGCCACTCCTGAAATATCCTAGCTGTCGGTGGAGGGTATCAAAGATTCAACACAGCCGAATATAATTCTCTTACTTGTTTCTCTCTCTTTAAGTTTCAAAGATATCACGTATATGAACTAACACGTATTTAGTAGATGGATTTGACGAAAGCCCAACCTACTGTTAGCTTAAAGCGTTTAGACTGTGAGATGATGAATCAGTCAGTAATAATATTATTTTGTACTAGCATATACCCGCTACTTCGTTAGCGTCTCCTTTTTCCCAAAGTCCCAAAGTTTATTTTTCTAGCTTTAAACTTGTTTATATTCTAGCATTTAACCCGCTACTTTAGTAGAACCAAAAAGCTAAAGAAAAATATCAAATTTCCTGTATTTCCTTTTTTGGGTACTATATTTTTCCCCCATTAAAGTATCAAAAATTTCAGTATTGTAGTGGCAGCCCATAATTTAGTACGAATATGTCAATGAATGGATAAATGAAAATGTTTTGCAAAAAAAGTACCAAAAATAGTTACGATTTTCACCCCTTAAATGTTCGAATTTGGAAAAAGTACCAAATTCGTATACGCATTTTTTTGATAAGTTACGAATGTGGTACATATTAACTTTGTTTCCACGTTTATTGGCTCAAAAGATAGATGGGGTGGCAAAAATGTACTAAAATTCAGATTTTACCCGTTTACTCCCTAATATGGCCGAATTTCAAAAAAGTACCAGACACCTGCCCGCTTATTTTTCCTAAGAACAACGATAAGTATTACATTTATTTTGCATCCCTTTTAATTTTGGAGATATAAGGCTACCGAATTTTCCCGTTTTTACCTTTTTTTATCCCCTAAACATTCGAATTTCGAAAAAAAGACAGGATCGATTTGGGGAGTGACCAATCGCTAGTTTGGGCTGGGCGATGATTAATGAGTCAGTCACTCACGCAACTCTTTTATATATATAGAAGATATGTATATATCGATGGTTTTCATCCGCAACCACGTAACTAAAAAACAACTACTTTTTAAGAGATACAAAATACTTTTTTTTTACCAAATATTTGAAACTTTTTGCTATATATTCTTTTATAATCCAAGAATTAGGAAAAATTCCGATCTTCCGCCAAACAAAAAAATTGCAAAATTGTAAGGCGGTATTTACTGATTACTTTTACGGTTAAAACGAAAAATCGGAAAAAACCGAGTTACGTGGTTGCGGAAGAAAACCATCGATATGCAGATAGAGTCGCATTCCAACGGATCGATTACATGACAACTTGATAAAACAGTAGACGACTTTAACTAATTTAAAAAGCTTTCATATTTTACACAAAAAAAATATTGGGTAAGAGCATGGTAAAATAAGTACAAGGTATAGTCATTAGAAATGTTGTTCTCAATTTCAAAACCCATATAACGTCAAACAAAAGAAAATATGAAAACAAATTAAAGCAAGCGTCAAAAATCGAATAAATTTATTATACTATGGATAAGAGTATAATTTTTACGAAACATTACGAAAAATCGCGACTTGAGAAATTATTTTCCTTCTTTTCCCAAAAATTGTTTTATATGACGTACTCAACATAATAAATCTTAATTACCTGATTAACTTCTCCATAATCATAGTCATCATGACGTATGCCATAAATACATTGAATATAATTCCAAATGGCACGACGAAACTTTGAAGTATCCACATTTTTAACGCCAGCCATGGTAAAATATGTCAAATTATAAGCACAACGAAATTTTTGATCCAATAAAGTGCCAACATCCTCATATAAACTGTATATACAAATATTTATTGTAAAAAACAAAAGAAAAGCAGTTTTTAATCACCATTTTGTTTGGTATTTTGTTAAACTTACCCATTAACTAACGAATAACCATGATCATCCCATGAATAATCCTGTATACGAAATGTATTTGGTATATTTTCAGCACCACGACGAGCAAAATCCTGATACGTAAAATTAGGATCTTCAATATAATGAGAAATGACAGGGGGTATTTCAGCGGGTACAGCTGTGGCGGTAGCAGGCAATTCGGCTGTTTGCATTTCAACGTTCTTAAAACGATTACTCAGCTCGGCTTCACTGCATTCGTCTTGTTTTTGCGAAAGAACTTTCATGCGTTCCATTAAAGCTTCGACGGAGACACTGGGTTGAGCTGGGCAATAAAGAAAATAAAATTTTAAATAAAAATTTCTTCACCAAAAAAAAAACTTGAATTAACCATTTTTTCGAATAAGCCTTTAGGAGACAAATTTCAATTTATAAAGCTTTTTACAATAGTCTTGTTTCCTTAATATTTCACATATTTTTTGCTTAATCCAACTTTCGGCTAACATTGAAGCTATAGATACGTACTTATAAATAGAAATGACTCTATACACTGCCAGAATATCTTGTTTTTTTTTATAATAAATTTAAATTTGTCTCATAGAAGCACATTCGAAAAATTATTAATAAAAATTAAAAATAATTTATGAAAATTAAAAAATTCCCACATTCTATTTAAAAAAAAAAAAAATTGTTAATCTAGCATTTAATGGAAAACGATTTTGAAAACAAAAAGACTCGAAACCGATAATATGGAATTTCATCACACCTACTGAAAACGATCGTTTTGAAATCATTAGATTTTCATTACATACGTGATGCGTTTATTAATATGTAGTTTTAAATAAAAATGAAATTAAAGTTTAATGTTAAAATTTTTCTTTAAGATTAACTGCCTGTTTAACGATATCGAACGTCATCGTTCGCATAGAAAATTACATTTAAAACAAAAACAAAGTTCGAACATTGTACGAACTTTGTTTTTGTTTTAAATGTAATTTTCTATGCGAACGATGACGTTCGATATCGTTAAACAGGCAGTAAACTTTTTACAAAGAATATTAATTCCTAATTTCATTACTTAACATTTTATTAAGCAAATTAAAATTTAATAAAAATCTTTTTTTTTTTCAGTGTAAAAAAAATTTACTTATTTATTCAATTTATTCTATAGATTTCTAAATATATTCTTTATTTACATACCATTTAATTTATTAACACCATTGACAGCATTTGTTGCTGCACTGCCAGCGCCACCTGTATGTGGCATGCCGCCAACGCCACTACTATGCGATACATTCACTGCAGCGGCAGCAGCAGCAGCAGCAACAGCTTCAGCATTATTATTGCAATAAACTTGATGATTATTATGATCAATAGAATTGCTGTTGTTGTTAATATTGTTGTTTAATGTTATTTCACTTAATACAGTCTTTTGTGGTTGTTGTGGAGGCACTGCAGCCGCAGCATTTAACGATTGTTGCTGTAAAATATTTTCAGCTGTCAAAATTTGATGCTGCGGCACTGTTGTGCCGCCTGTGGGTGTTTGTGTTGTGGATAATGTTGCGGGTGGTGTTTTCAATTTGGGACTAGACAAGCCATCAAGTTTTTGTGTCAAACCGCAGGAGAACACAAACGATGACAATGAATGAAAATGCGATAAAAGAACCATGGCGTGTACAACTTCCGATAGAGACCAACTGTTCTTACCTCTTGTG
This sequence comes from Pollenia griseotomentosa, assembly GCA_963931875.1. Lineage (NCBI taxonomy): Eukaryota > Metazoa > Arthropoda > Insecta > Diptera > Polleniidae > Pollenia > Pollenia griseotomentosa. Next base: position 31,232,086 of record OZ007564.1, read on the forward strand.
AGGCTCTAAAAACAAATGGATATAAAAAATTAGGCCAATTTAATGAGAGAATAAACTTTTTTATAAATAAAAAAAATTATTAAAGTTATAATTGATTTAATTAATTCTGATTGACTGAATTAACTTTTTGTTCTAATGTTACCGATAACCATAACATGATCGAGAGAAACCCTAATATGGTTGTGGTTTTCTTTTAGAGGGCTGATTTATCCATTATTTGGTTGCAGTTGGTAACAATATGGTTGAAGCAACCTTTATATATACATATTCGGAAAAAAATTTTCTCTCTGTCTGTCGCATGTCTCATGCTGTAATTGGATTTTCTCACGGACTGTATGCTATGTTGCACTGTCTTGTTGAAACTACACATTGGCGACATCAATACAATTGAATTTCGGTAGAATGAACTGCGTTATCATGTCGCGCTATCAAGCACCGGTAACTGTCAGTGCTTCACCTGCTTAAGTTTTGAAGAAGCATGGTGGTCCAATGATGTCTTCAGCCCAAAATCCGCATCAAACAGTTCTAGACCCAAAATGCAACTACAGTGTTTTTTTTTTAGACGTATTGTACTTCCGATAGGGATTGCTGGTAAACTAGCTTTCATACTAATTAAGTGTGTTTGACTTTTTTTTTAACAACAATCATTTTTGGAGAGAGCACAATCCTCATGCGACTCCATTACATACCGAAAAAGTCATCGTTTGGTGCGGTTTACAAGCAGAAGGCTTCATCGGCCCATTTGCTTTTGCCAACATTACCGTGAATGGCGAACGCTACAGGCAAATGATTCGTGAATTTTTTATTCCTCATATCATTACAAATAATTTGGTTCCAACAAGACGTCGCAGCATGTCATACAGCGCTTGAAACCATCACTTTGTTGAGCCAAACGTTTGGTGACCAAATTATCAAAAGAAATGGACCCGTGAATTGGCTACCTCTTTCGTGTGATTATCACCTTTGAAGTACTTTCTGTTGGGGTATGTCAAACCTTTCGTCTTTGCTGATAAACCAACAACGATTGATCATTTGACGCACTATTGCCGAAATAAGACCAAGTATGCTCGAAAAAGTCTTGCAAAATTGGACGGTCAGAATGACGTTCATAAGGCGCAGTCGCTTAGGCTACATGCCAGAAATTATTTTTTATCATTAAATGGTATAAAATTTGTGAGCTAAAAAAGCCAAAATTTTATTTGTTATGTTTTATTTTTAAAAAGTTTTATGCCTCCCAAAACACACTCCTTAGTTTTGCGGTTAAAGTGAAAAATAATTTTTTTGGAGCAAATTTTTGTCCGGACAAAATTTTTTTTTGGTTTAGGCTGATTGAGGTCTTTCTCATAGAGAGATGCTGATTTTTTCAAAATTTAATTTGTTGTGTTTTATTTTTAAAAAAGTTATATGCCTATCAAAAACACACCCCTTAGTTTTGCCATTCAAGTAAAAGTAATTTTTTTGGAGCAAATTTTTGTCCGCACAAAATTTTTTTTTGGTTTAGACTTCGTCTTTCTCATAGATCTTTATAAAACGAGCCTTCTAACTGTCAGCTGTCAATTAGTTTATTGAATTGACAACAGTTCTTAATAATTTACATATGTATTGAAAAAATAAAAAAATCTAAAGAACGTAATCAAGGCTAATTCAAATATCCGGTTGCGGCAATACAACAACATGTAAAACAACAAATACAATGTTTTTTTTTTTATTATTGATTTAGGTGGTCGATACGTCAAAAACACAAGTAAATTTTGAAATTTTTGAAGTAGCTCAGCTGCACAGAAAAAAATAAAAATTGATTTCAATTAAAAAATTTGTGATATTAATTAAAAAATTAATTAAATTTGCACCAGTAAACAAATTAATAGTATCAATTAAACCAGTTAATAGTATTAATTAAACGTTTAATTGACTTGATTAAACGTGTAATTCACTTGATTAAATTTTTAATTAAAACTGATTATATTTTTGATTTATGCTTTAATTAGTGAAAAATTTTGGATAATTTTTTCTGTGTGTGTTTTCGACGCCACTTAAAAAGTTAATTCCCCTTATAAGACCATTTTTAAAATCTTTCTAAATACATCTTCAAAATCATTCTTAAAGTTAAAAACTTACCTCAATATGTTCTTTACGCAACAGCCACGGACGATGGGCTAAAATTTTATTGATCTCATATATGGCACGTAACTTGGGCGGTATAAATTCGAGGCCATTTAACCATTCCGGATTACCTCCCTGATTTATAAATTCTTTTTCATACATCTTTACCAAATAAGGACATTGATGACGGGCTGCAGCCTACAAAAATAGAATTCGAAAACATAAACTTTTTATACTTTTACTTGTGTAATTATTTTAATAGAAAATACTTTAAAAATATGGTGTTCAAAACCTTCACGAAATAATTCTAATAAATGTTGATCATCAACATACAATAAATTAACATCATCATCATTTAGGAATGCGAATGACCTAAAGATGGCATGACTAAAACTTTTACGATCAAAAGAACTGAAACAAAAAAAATCATAAACACAAACTGCCAACTTTGAATTTTTCGCTTATTTTTCTTTTTCTTAAGAATAATTTAATTATATTTTTTATTTCTCTGAATTTTGCATGTGATAAAAGAAAAGAATAGAATCTTTGACTCATTAACGCAATTAAATAATGCGTAAATTACATGATAATTTATGAGCAGAAGCACAATTATTCGAGCGAACAATCAGAATGTAAACAGATGACTAGGGGGTCGCATTTTAATGCAATTTACTATAAGAAAATATGCGCATGACATATGCTTCCAAGAAAGTCAAAATATGTTGAAAACTTTTATGAAATATGAATTCAGGAGACTCAAAAGAAAGGTTTATATAAGGGACGAGGACTTTTCGGCCCTAATTATGTAAAACGCAACGCAACGCAACGCAAATGAATTACATTGAAAGCAAAAACAAAGTCATAAATATTTTGTAATTTTGTTGTTGCTTTTTACAGAAATTCACATAGCTTTTTAATATTTCAAACGCCTCATAACTTGTGGCGTTGAAAATTTTAAAACGGTACATGAGTTTCTGTAGAAAGCAACAAAATATTTATGATTTTGTTTTTGTTTTCAATGTAATTCTTTGGCGTCGCGTTGCGTTTTATATAACTACGGCCTACGTTTTCATAAAATCAAAAATTTTTTAATTATTTATTTTTTTTTATTTGTAAACGGCCATATTAACCAAGTTCAGTTGTAATTACCTGTCAGTTAACAATGTGTTAATCGACAGTTAAAGTCGTAGGTTATTGAACTTGGGTGAAATTTGCCGTAAGAGTTAAGAATTACTATATATATTCTTACTAAAACAGCAGAGAACTAGTAACTTAGACCTTCAGCCCGTTGTAGTAAAACAGACCAAGGAGCCTAACGGGTACCCACACTTATGTACATACAACAAAATTCATTAACTGCAAAATACTCATGCAGAGCAAAAAGTATGATGATGATCATAATTTTAAATGTTTGCAATAAAAAAATATAAATTTGCTTAAAAATCCGGCCTTTACTGATTATGATTCTTCTAGTTTCGCTTGTTAAAGAGTTAAAAATAATAAAAAAAATTTAGTTTATTTAAAATAAAATGGTTATTATATTAAATTTGTATCAACATGTGATAATTTGGTTTTCTCTTGCAGTTGCATCTTATGTCTTAAAAACGATAATTTTTGTCAAAAAACGCGATGTTTTTTAAAAGTTTTTGATCGATTTTTATTAAAGTTTTAAATTTAAGAGTCAAACCATGGTTCAATTAGGTGGTTTGCACAAAACTACAACGTTGCAACAATAGAAAAACATCACGCCTTTTGTTTGTGTAAAACATGTTAAAGATGTCAAAAACAACCGCATTTGCTTGTGTAAAAAATGATAGAGATTGCAAAAAAAATTGCACGAAAAAATACAACTCTGCAAAAAATAAGGCGTTTCGAGCAAACCTACAGTTTGTACCATGAGTCAAACCCTTTAAATGTTTCGTAAAATTATTCCATCGCAATACTGATTTGGACGGGGAAGCAGCTTGAGCATCGTTGTCGTTATCTTTTAAAGACAAACAGACATGTGTTTGTTGGTTTTTCGTGCGTTTTGCGTTTCAACTCGCATTAGATAATGGCTTGGCGTCGCATTATTACACTAAGTTACAGTTTTTGCGGTTTCGTTTATAACCTTAACATTTTAACGCGTTTTATCTGGTTAAGAACCAGGGCAAAAAACTCGGAGTGACTGGTGGAGTACTATAAAAAATATCAGGCGCTTTACTGGTGGTGACTCTGGAGCGAATTCTGGAGGCTCATAGCTTTCTTATAAGAAGGTTTAAGTCGACCGAGGACTTTGCCGAGACTTGAGGATCCAAAAACTGTGTGATACCCTGGCGATATAACTGTAATAGCAAGCCAAAAACTTAGGTTACAAAAAAAATGGGAGAATTCTCCCTAGAAGATTGACTAGAATTGCAACTCTCTTAAAACAAAAATAAAAAAAAACCAATCTCTCAAAATTCCATACGTTTCAATATGGAATATGGTAAGCAAATATCTTACTACCTTAAGCTGGAGCTCCTCGCCGCGCGTTCTATGCGCTTTTTGACCTTTTTTCAGGACGCATGCAACAGTAGAAAGTGATCCTATTTCATATTTTCGATGCGTATATGTATCCTACGCGTGTGCTGTGTAACTTGCCATACAATTTTACTGTTTCTACACTTTTAATAGATGCATAAAAAGGTCAACGCATTTAACGCGTGATGCGGACCTCCAGCTTTAATCATAGAGTTAGGGGGTTTTGTATTTTTCGATTGTAGTCAATATTCTATGGTATTCTCTATTCCATTACTCGCTCGCTTAATAGTTTCTTGTATATATTTAATGGGGGCTGCTCTCATTAATCGTTCCGATCGTGGCCAAATTCGAAAGTTTCAATTTGGCCACTGTTTTTTTTTTTAATTTAATCATTTTTTATTTTAATTTTAAAAACTTTTTAAAAGTGTTAAATGTGGAGGAAAAGACAAAAAAAAAATGGCACACCCAGTGCTGATTAATGCACAACGTGTTGCATTTTTGAGAAATATAATGTGGCATCATTAAAATTCAGAGTTGATTTATTAAAAGTTAGCATATGGGGGAAAGTTCGTTATGAATTAACTCTGTGCTAACAAGCTGCTAGGCTTAAGGCTCAATTAGGCGAACGTTGCTGTACCGTATCTGTACTGTATCAATCAGCTGTTCGATTCTTGTTATATGAAAACCAATTCAAAAGCTTACCGAAATGGAATGTACCGTAGTTGCAACGTACCATTCTGTATAAAATAGAAATTCATACCGTTGTTACGTGACATTTGTAAAATACTGATGGGCGGCTTTGCTCTTTTTTTGGGACTTTTTTCAGTATAGCATGGAATTGTGACATAGCAATTTACAATACAACATATTTTCATATATACAAATATACATATGTTTAGATGTACAAAATCAACAAATGCATATACACATACAATGGAAATGTGAAACATACAAAAGGCTTTAAATGGTATCAAAACTTTGTTTGTTGTATGCACATTTACAATACATATATCGAAAATAATATATATAAAATATATATGCAAAAATACAAATTTGTTTATGGTAAATCTTTAATATAAATATTAAACTATTAACGTTTTTTACATACACAAAATACTTCTTTAATTAAATCACTTGGTACTTTTTTTTGCACAGCGGTCACCATTTAAACATTTTTGATTCCCATCACTGTGTGTATTGTTTTATGGATACTTTTGCTTTTTGTTTATGTATGGGAAAAACATATGACACGTTTTTAAATGTTCTATAAGTGCACCAACATGCTGACAGTACGGTGCGGTATATTACGGGTACAGCAACGTTCGCCTAACTGGGCCTTTAATCGGCATTCTAGTTAGCAGCTCGTTGTACGTAGTGTACAATCTGTGGCTAACTTTTTGTTATGAATACGGCTGTTAATGTTTTCTTTATATTTTCCTAAATAACTATGGTCGAATTTCGACCACTAGACAAACACAAGTTTATATAAATTCAGACGAATTTTAATTTTGAGTCATGTTTGAAAATTCGAACACGAGTTCGATATTGTAAAACCATCGCACACGAATAAGTTGAAATAGTCTGTTGTAATGTAATGTACCCGGGAAAAACTTTTTGATTTTTAGTAATAGGTGGGAGTTATTTCATACGTTACCTGGTAAGTAGTTGTCTTTACAATTGTCATTATTCTGAAAACTTTAATAAGAACTAACTAGTAATGACCTCAGCAACTACTTACTTATTACTTCTATTATTTTCAATACTGAATATTTGCTTACTAATGATCAGCTCAATAACTACTTATTAGTTGTGTTGTTTTCAGTACTGAATACTTACTTACTGGTAACGTTCTTAATAACTACTTATTAGGTCTATTAACTAGTGATTTTTTGGCTTCTAGTAAGTATTTTGTAAGTTCTTACAATTCAACTTACTTGTAGTTAAATAATAACTAGATATTTTTTTACTTCTAGTAAGTGAATTGTAGATACTGAGTTCTGTGGACACCTCGAACAAAAATAAGTAGGTATTCAGCCGAAAAATAAGTAGTGTTTTTTTCTCCAACATTACTTGCTAACTTACCAGGTAAGTAAAGTTCCGTTTTTTTTTTACTTTCGACACCAAATTTTTTGTACAAATGTTTGTCAGACTTTGTGTACTCAGATTATAAACTCAAAAACGTTAATTCCGTTAAATAATTTTTATTTATTAAAAAAATTTTCACATATTTGTGACTACTTCATGTACTAAAAAATAGAATGGTAACCATATAGAAATTCCAAAAATAAAATGTAAATCTAAAATAAGTTTTATTATCAGGAGTGTGCTGGAAATCGAAAACGTAAAACGCAAGAAATTGAAAGTTGTCTTTGACACACTTTTAATCTAATTTTTGTTATAAAATACTGTTTAATAGAGAAATATTTTTGTATTATATTTCTCATAACATTCTTTTATTACAGAAACCTTATTAAAAAACGACTTTTATAATTCTTGCGTTTTACGTTTCCGATTTCCAGCACACAACTTTATGTATTTAACAATAAAATTTACATAATGTAAATTAAAGCAATGTATGTATATATAAAATTTACTTACTAGGTAAATTAAATATTTACACACTATAAATTGTGTACTTACATTATGTAAACAAAATTATTTACTCTTTAAAAAAAAAAAATAAAAACATTTTAAAATAATATTCATCTTCGAATTCATACAATCATTTTGCGACATTCGTTAAAATTATTACGCTTCAAAAAAATTAAATTTTGATGCATCGTTTTACAAAATGTCGGTGTAAAAATCTTCGAATTATTACAGCGATTTTCATTATTTGTTACTACTTTTGGCAAAGTGAACAGCAAGATATGATGATAATTTTCAATAATTTTGGCTGCCACATCTGTTGTACAGATTTCTGGTTGTTGCTTAATGGGATCTGGTATATATTCGCTAATTTGTTTTGGACTTAACACTCGATTTTTGGGTAGACGCGACAATTTCCAGGCGACATACGTTACAACATCAGCCTGTTCCGTATCTATCAGAAATATTGTATTAGGACTATACTTCACCAGATTTGGTATAAGATTCTTCATAACATTTGTACATTGGTCCAAAGTGTCTTTAATCGTGTTGGTCGTTTCCCTGCGACTTTGTATGTCTTTGGTTAGAATGATTAAATCGGAATTGCGGGTGTCTTGAAAATGTTTGGTGGCTTTAATGGAAGTATTACTTGTAAACCACTTCGAGTTATTGCAATTCCCTTTCATGGCTTGTAAATCCATTATGCAAATTTGTTGACAAAGGTCACGATCCAAACAGTTCTTGGCCATTGGTAAACTTGTTTGCTCAGAGCCCACAATTGTGATTTTTTTGTTGCAATTTGTTTTAAGTGGCTGTTGGAAGTTAAAAAAACTTTGGGCTATGGAGCTTTTAGGCTCTCCATAAAGATTTTTTAAATTTGCATTTGTAATTCTTGATAATTGTTGATGGGTTACTTGATACAAGGCCAATGTTAATTTACGAAACATTTTGACAACAATAATTTAGTGTTAATTTAAAACCGCTTAGAATAAAAGTAAAAACTCTTTCAAAAAACAATCGTAATTTTTTTTTGAAATATTAAAATAAATTAATTTTTCTCTACGTTTTTGACATGTGTCGAAATGAGACTTATTTTAAAAATTAAAACAAAATATGTACATAAAAACACTATACACATTCGGCTGTGACGAATCCTTGATACCCTATAACAACAGTAAGGACTTCGCGCTTAAGTATGCGGACAAATCAATAGTCTTTAATTTAAATAATGAAATAAATATTTGTTTTCATTTAAAAATTTTTTATATATCACTAATTTTTGGAAAATTAAAGAATTTTTAAGGAGTACGTACTATTATCTGTGTGACTGTATGTTAAGTTAGGTTCCTTGGGCAGCCATCGAGAAACAGGTCACTTGGGTCCTTCAGTGGTCCCTTTGTGATACCCAGCACTTATGCCCATCCTTCAGAGCAGTTACTCAAATGGCGTCATTGCAGAGTTTAACCAAATCGCCTTTGTAATGAAAAGACGAAGCGAACTTAGTTCTACCCCACATAGATCCTCCAAGCAGGCAAACACTGTTTTTCCCAGGTATTTTTTCCTAATGCCCCGGAATCCAGGACATTGACATAGAAAGTGAAACACAGTTTCCTTTCCCTCCTCATCATGACAACTCCTACAGTAGTCATTGAATTCCAGACCCATTCTCCTAGCATGAGTCTCCACTAGGCAGTGCTTAGTTACAACTGAGACCACTGTCATAATTTGGTTCCTTTTGAACATAAGTAGAGAGGTATTTCTCCGTTCATCATAGCCAGGCCATAGTGATGTCCGCCAGGAGCCAGATGAACAATATTAACAGCACCCTCGTGGAAAATTCTAATCATAAATTCAGCTTAGATTTAGTTTTGAAAAAAACTATGCTCTAGAATATAAAACCTTTGCTACATTCTGATAACAACTGTAGCCGTAAATTTAATTTATTATTTCAGGATATATGGGAGGCAAGCATATCCTTGTACCAATTTTTCTCAAACATAAAAGTTGTTTTAGGTACTCTAGTTTTCCTGATTTATTATATGGGGACATTGCTTCAGCGTTCTACTAGAAAAGCATTATGTTATTTTGATGGGATATCCACCTTGTATGATTGTACTTTCGGGGGTCCAAAAAAATATGGGAATCCGAATAAAGTTTGACACAAATAAGTCTTATATAAAACATTTCGGCTAAATTTAAGCCGCCAGATTTTAAAATCGAAATGGACCTTCTTCGAAAGTGTTTCTTTTTTGTAACAAAACTGTCTTCAGCTCGCATTTTATACTAAGTTGTTATTAATAATGTAAATAACGTTTTATTATTTTAAAATTTTATTAATTTAAGGCGTTAAAGAATAACAGATCAGAGATTATAATAATGACGAAAATGTTAATCGAATATTTTTAAGCGAGAAAAACACATTTTTGAAAATGTTAAAATCTAGTCCAGATTACGTAGGAATTTTGTACAGCTATTTTTTACAAGTTACTCGATTTTTAAATATTATTAGTCAACTAACTCGCTCCTATTTTCTAATATGAATAATGATGATGATTCTTCTAACTTTTGTTTCGGTTTCATTTTTCGTTGTACACTCGGCAATTTAACACCAAACAAAAAAAAAAAAAAAAAAAAAAACGAAAAACAAATTTATAATTTTTGAAAAAATATAAGAAATTTCAAGTATTTTTCTAAAGAAATTATTTTTTATTTAAAGATTTCGTTATTTATTTAGGTGTGAATTATGACGATGAGTTTGAATATAAAAATAAAAACGCATAAAGCGCATTTGTTTGTTAATACAGTTGGCAATGAAAATAAAGATACGATTTTTATTTAGTCTTCAATTCCGATTGAAAAGAACAAAGTTTGACAACATTTTTTATATTTTTTCGAATTCAATTTTAAAATTAGTATAAGACCCAATTCACACGATGATTCTTAAAGTGGTGATCTTTTAAAGTTGGATTAAAAAAAACTCTACAAATTCATACGATGTTCTTTCCCATGTTTTTTGTAAACAATAAAAAAATTCAAATAAAGGCGAATTAAGAGATAGAGAGTCCCTTTTTTGTATGTTGGCATATAAATTCTTAATTTCAAACTCCAATGGAGTTGCAAGTCCGTATGTAAAAACACGTATCGTTTGTAATTTTTACTTGCGTATGTAATCTGTGTGTAAGTTTTGTGGCAGTCATGATTTGCTTTTTGAACATTAAGTTTTGGTCATTTGTTTCAGTTTCCATTACAGTCAAACTTGCTTTTGACTTTTTTCACTTTCCAAAGCATGTTCTCTTTCCCTCTCAACATTTAAATTAAACTTTTTGTTTGCAAGAAAGTAGAAGTAAGTTCCTAATGTTGTATTAAATAACAAATAAATTCGAATGAAAAATTGCGCCATATACTTTATTTTGTATTGTAATTTTGCTTCAGATGCGTAATTCGGTACACAGTCATGTGTAATTTACAAATTCGTCATTGAAAACCATAAAAAATAATAATAATAGCCCACATAACTCTCTCTGAAAGCTCTCTTTGCGAGTACCTGTATGAATTCGCAGTGATATAAAAATGATTTTATATTGGGAAGGAAGAGATAGATATTGCTACATTTAAATAAAACATAAAAGGAGCAGCCAAGGCAAATTTATAACAGGTAGACTCGCTCGAATTCGCTATGAAAAATATCTAAAATCAGTTTTTTCGTTAAATGTCAAACCCGAGACGAATTCATAATATAAACTAACAAGGCAAATTATATGAAAATGCTCGGAGCAAATAATAGTCAGCTGCTGCCGTTTTCTGTAATTCGCTTAGTTAAAGCTAAATCTCGTTCGCTAAAATTCCTTAGAGAATACAAAATTTAAATATTTTAGCGATGACATTAAAAGCTTAATGTGTGGCGAATTAAATTTGTATTGCTTTGCCAAATTTAGCAATGCACGTTACTGAATTACATTTGTAGCCAAAAATTGCTAAATCAAGTTTATAGATTTTTAGCGAAAGAGATTAAGCTTTAGCGAATTACGTAATACGGCTGCTGATCTCTCAAGTTCACCTGTTATGAATTCGCCTTGTGAAGCAACATGCCAATAATACGAAAGTGTGTTTAGAAAAATATAAAAAAAAAAACACTGAGAACTAAAAATGTGATTTGTTTTCAACCCCCAAAAATCACGTTTTAAAAAACATCGAAAATATCATCGTATAAATTGGGTGTAACATTTTTAAAATTTAAGTTAAAAAATTACAATTGTGTTATTGTGTACTTAATTTTCTTACTAACTGTAGTTTATTTTCTGTTTGCATCCGAATGTTGGTTTTTATTTCTCCTTTCAGAATTATGCATTTTTTATGCCCAATTTTTAATGGCTTATTTGTGTGCGCCCACAAACACATTAGTGTCTCGACTTGTTAGCAACAAAATGTGCTCGATTTATTATTTTCAAAATTTTAGAAAAAAAATACGATTTCAAAGTTTAGGTGTTTGTATTTGTCGATTTGTCTTATTTCTACAAGTCTTTCATATTTAGCCTTTTTTCGTGTGTTTCATTTCAAATTAGCCCAAAAGTTTAAATTGACTATGCTATAAATTAATTCAAATTATACGTTTATTTTAAGTTTAAAAAATAAGTTTGATAATAAAAAAAAAATATTTATATGCATTTATAAGTTTGTGATTGTTTTAAAATTTTTGAACTAAGGGGGGTGTTAGCGCCACTACCAAAAACCCTAAGTTCAGATGATCCGTCTGGTAGCACTTAATTTTAAGCATAAAAACTTTCATATCTTTCTGATTGTGAATATTTGATATTTAACGAAACTAAAAAGGTCGTACTAAAAAAGCCATGTTTGGGAGCCAAATTGATCTGCCATTTTATTTCATTAGTAAGTTCCAGAACATAAAGTTGGCAGTGGTCAGATAAAATATTAAATTTTAAAAATTTGTTAGATTTTCTTAGTGGTTTCCAAACCAAAAAGTATGTTTAAACATAAATATATTTTGTAATTACCCACTTCCTAATTAATGTTATTTATTTAGGAATTTTAATAGAAATACATTTGTTGAAGTCAATTGGAAGTCACTAAAAGTTACCCTAGGCTGGCGTGCCTCCAACAGGGGGCATTTACACGATGTATTTCCAGACATGTCTGTTTTTGACATTCTCTCTGAACATGCTACCAAAAACCTTTTGTCTTTTCAAGATGTCTTTCAAAGCATGTCTGTTTTACAAATACAAATTACAACATACAAATTAAAAACATGAAAGTTCATTTTAACAAACATAAAAACAAGTTTCGTGTCTGTTTTGCAACACCTCTTTCTTTTCTACCCCGATCGCCAACAAACAAAAAAAACATGTTTGTTCGACATGTCTGAAAAGACATCGTGTAAACTCCCTTTAACATTTTTAAATAGATAGATAATAGAAAATTTTGCAAAAGTTGAAGATTTTAAAGAATTCGTAATACAATTAAATTTTTGGCATTTTAAATTTTTAAATTTAATTAATTTTTTTTTATAAAGAAAACATTTACAAAAATCAAAAGACTGAAATTTAACGAACCGATAAATACAAAAAAATATAGATTAACTAAACTAGAACCAACTAAATTGGATTTGAAATCTAATTTTAAGGAAAATCTTTAAAAATTTTGTTTTAAAATACAAAAGTTTGAAATCTAAATTATCTGCCTGTTTTTAGAAAACGTAAACAAGTGGGTGAGTGAGAAATTATATTGAAAACAAAAACAAATTTTCGTTTTTTATTGTTGTTTTCAATAAAATTTCTCACTCACTCACCTGTTTACGATTTCTAAAAACAGTCAGTATATATCCATTTTAGTTTGATATACATATCTAATTCTAATTTAGGTTTAATTAAATTCCTTTATTTAAAAAAAATTTTCATTACATTTGTAAAAAAAAACTTAACCCTCTAATGCCAAGTTTCAGAATAAATGGGAATATATTATGTGTTATGTGTTCAAAAAAAATATTTATAAGCCCGTACAATGAGTTGTTTACGCTCCAGGTGAGAAAACATCAAGGAGTACCTTGAGGCATCCTTGGGCATCTAGTAATAAAAACACATTTAATTTTTGTGAATTCTGCTTGTTAGTTTGTATTGAAAATAAAAAGTTATCAAACAAATTAAAAATATTTGGTTTTGTCTATGATAATCAAAAAAAAAAAAAAAAAAAAAAAAAAAAAAAAAAAAAAAAAAAAAAAAAAATTTTATTATTTGAGCAGTATAGCCCTTTCCGACCCAGGCTACACATACGTGTAGGTAAATTTAACGTATTTTGAAGAGAGAAGTTTATATATAAATATCTAACTTTTCCTACTTCTTTTAGTCTCTACATGTTATGTGTTATCTCTAAATCGTTGTCTTATAAGTTTTTGCGAAGTTTAGTTTAGTATTTGTGTAAACGCGGGCAAAAAAGATGATCATGTCTCGCAGTGCGGAAGACAAGATATGAAAGTATCATTATTTTGTTTAAATTACACTAAATATATGAATATTTTGTTATTAGTTTGTAACAAAAGCATCATTCATTTAAATAATATAAATTAAATGCAAATATTTTAAAATGCACAAAGAATTTTTGTGTTTTTTGTGAGCACAATGTGTACCTACACATATGTGTAATATGGGTTTCTACTTCCTTAATTTTGCGAAAGAAAACTGTGATTAGGTGCAATCGTTTTTTGAGGACTTGGCCAAATAATTCCTTTGTATTTTTTGTTCGGTATTTTACCAGCTTACTACTTTTGGAGCGATTGGCGGAAATGAATGTGCATGGAATAGGCACAATGCAAACAAGTCGTTTGCGGAAACTAACAAGTCATTTTCGCAAGCAAAAAGAAGGATCATTTTTTAAAAAAATAGCCCATAAAACAATAAAAAAAACAAAATTAAATCAAAATATTTACAATCGTGAGCAAGTTACCTTTAATTTAAGTACCCACACAAAGATATAAGTAGAGGGGACACTCTTTTTTTGCCCAAAGGGCCCCAAAAGTCCTGCCCACTCCAAATTTTTTTTCCCGTACAATTACCTATAATTCGAGTACCTACACATAACACTAAGTGGTCGGGGCCGTTTTTTTGGATCCAGGGGGCTCACGGGCCTCAGCCCCCTTAAGTTTTAAATTTGTTTTGTTTTTTTTCCATTTCCAGAGGGGTAACAAGTTTTTTTTCGTATGCCCCGTAAACTACACTTTTGCCAAAAAATGCTAATATTTTGTCCAAGTGAAGTCCCAAGGTACACATATGTGTATGTCCTGTTTCTAAGGACTTGGGCTTTTTATGTACATTAAAAATTCATTTTTTTGTTATCTTAGGGCGAATTATCATATACAGAAAATTTCATTGAAATCCAAAAACTTTGAAATTGCTTGGGTCGGAAAGGGATAGATTGCATTTTGAACAAAAGCATTGTGTTCGAGATTGTTTACAATGCGTTTAGAGCTTTTAAAAGCTTTCGAAGCTTCTACAAATATTTTTCTAGATCTGTGAAAAATGGATATTAATATAAATTATTTATATATTTTGTAAAGCATGCCTTGAGGCACTCTTAGGCATTAGAGGGTTAAATAAAACGTTCAATTTGAACTTAGGGCGCCAGTAATTTAGATTAAGATATTTCCAAATAAGTTTCAGAATATATTATTTAATCTTCAAACTTCATTAAAATTAATTAATGGCCCCTATGGTGTTCCATCATGGGAGGTTTCACTGTAAATGTTAACTGAACTGTATTTTAAAACAAATGGATTTTAAAATCTTTCGATATTAATCACACCATTTAAAAACGATCGTTTTGAAATCGATCGATTTTCATTACTTTAACATACAATCTATACTACAAAATCTCAAAAAATGCAAAATGTTTTCAGTAAATTTAAATTAGAAACTACTTTTAATTTATTTCTTCTTTGAAATCTCTGACAATTTTGTAGCCAAACTGTCTCAGAACATTTTGTTTCGCAAAAACAAATTGATCACCATTAACCAACCATACACTCGACAAATTCAAAGACAAGTTATTTAAATTGAAATGAAACAAAAAGTCCAACAAAAAAAAAAAAAAAAAATTAACGCAAAAATAAATCAACAGCAAAAAAAAAACAAAATTAGTGACACAGTTCAAAAGAAAATCGTATTTTTTCGCTTTTTCATTTGCATAAAAAACTAGAAATAAAACCAGATGCAGATGTTTAAATTTTTTCACAAGAAATAAATTTAGAAAAATAACAAAAAAAAAATATAATAAAAATAAAGTGTTAAAAATAAAATTTATTTTCAATTGCAGAACTGCCTTGGACTGCCTGCCAGGCAGGCCAACAAAATGAGCAAAATAAATATTTAAAAAAAAAATGAGTTGCATGCAAACGTACTAAATTCTTACGCTGCTATTTGTAAGGAGAGTCATTCAGCCGGTTAGCCAGTTAGACACTTGTTTACTAATCTCTAACGTTCGCCTGACTACTGCTGCTAATTGTAGTTTTATTGAAATATCGCGTTAATAGACAGTTAGTCAGGCGGTTTGACTGAAAGTCAGTGGGCCGGCCTGCAAATCGTTTAACTTTTACAAGCAGATAATTTTGGTATTTTACCCTGCGGAGAACAAGTCATTGAACTGCAACATTGTATGAGAAATAATCATTATTGTTGTTGTTTTTGTTCATTTATTTATTTGCTCGTTAGTTAATGTAGTGCTTGCCTAATTATTGCCAAGAGAATAATTTTAATTTATTAGAAATTTCAAGAAGTTTGTGGCCATAGGGGACGGTATCTAAAATTATGCTTATGCTGCTATATTTCACTTAAATTTGTGTAAATTTGACTGTTAATAGATTTAATGTAAGTTTTGTTATTAAATTTGTACCAAGTCCTAATAATTTATAAGGCCAGCTGATTTTGATAGTTTGGACCGGTTTCTTTGGTAAAAAAATTTGTTGTTTTAAAATGGTTAATACAAGGTGAATTCAATTGTGGAGTTTAATATAGTGCGAGGATAATTAACTACAGGTGGTGTCGATACGGCATCTGATTTTGACAGTTCGAGCTTGTTTGTTTTGATTTGTCAGTCTTTTGCTGTGAATGGTTAACATTTCGAGCTAAAAGCACTAACAAAGCAATGCAAAAACACTTATGTTTTTCTGTTGTTTTTGGATTGTTGTAGTTCCGACACCACCTGGAGTTGAATTCGCCTTGATATAGCGTTTACACAAAAACAGAATCTTTTTATTGTATTGTTGTATTTGTGGAAGTATTGCTGCGTATGGAGCCATCTAAAAAGCCTATTATAGTTCTAAGATATGAAGGCATTTCAATAATATTTTTTCTTCAAAACTAATAAATTTTCAAGGAAAATTGTAGAAATGTTGTCCGTTAAAACAAGACAGGCTTTAAAAATTTATTTTATACCTAAATTGAACATGAGTTCAAAGTACTAGGTTACAAGGGTTTTTTGCTTTTAGCAACAAGACCTTTGGCAGAAAATAGTTTTCACGTATATAAATAAATACATAAATGGTTCGAAATTAAAATTGGACGAAATTGGTTAATGATTTTACCTAGTACCCACACACTGACCTCTCGAATTGCAGCTTGAGCGAAAAAAATTACATCAAAACGATTTTGCATACTCTCTTAGCAAGAAAATGTCTAAAATATTTGAAATGATCAGACCCCATAAAGGTACAGCTACCATCTTATATAACATTTATCTTTAATAACATTTTTTAAGCGAGCTCTTTATATTTAAAACATAACTACTAAATTATTTGAGCTCTGGTCGTTATTGAGCAGTAGCTTCTTCATAATGTCCACCCCCAATAATCAAGAAATCTTAAATCTAGTTCTATTTACGAAGTAAAATAAACCATTTTTCAATATGGTAACCTCCAACAAAACTATTTTTAACGAACATTTTCAAACATATTATGGTTTAGTTAACTTTTAAACAATAATTCGTAAGCTTTTGTTATTGGCTTGACCTACCGACCATTTTTTTAAAAAACAGAGTTAGGTATGGGGTAAATATATTTTGAATGCTCCCTTTTTTAATCCAAAATCTGTTTCACGGAATTTTTTATGTTTTCGGAGATATTAAGCATTAATTGTTCTCCATAGTTCATTAACTATTGTTTTGCTCTACACGCCACTGTGTGGTGAAAGCATAAGAAAATGTAAAAAATAAATTTCATTCTTGCTTTGCTTCATTGCCGTAAGAAAAACAAGTAGTTAAAGCAAAAGCAAAACCAAATGTCAACAACTTAATACAAAGAAGTTAGTATACGTGCCCGGTTGGCTAGCTGGTAGTGAGCTAGTCTATCAGTGCGGGTTCGTTTCCTGCCACAGACTCTGGTTTTCTGCAGACAAGCGTAGAGCTTTGCGGAATAAGCTAAGGGGAAAAAACATATGCAGCACAAAAAGCTACCTTTAAGAAATACATTTAGAAAAGTGGCGTATGTGGCACAAACTTTCACTTTCAATAAAATACTATTAACTTTTAAGTTCGTTCACGAACGTTCATAAAAATTTACATTTTTCATTTAAACATATCATCGGCTTAATATGCCAACCTGCTAAATCCACTTTTTAAGTATATTGAGATTTTGTTGCCGTGTGGTAGAGAAAGATACGCCTCGTCGACCAGCATGTAGTTTTTCTTACACTTGAGTTTTGAAGTGTGTAAAACCCACTATATTTTTGGTTTTCCTCTCAAGCAGCAAATAGGAAAAATAAAAAGTTTTTTGTCTTTCCAGTGAAATGTGTTGAAACAGAGTTAGCAGGTTTGCATACTAGTCCGACGATGTACCCAAAGCAGTGGTGGAAATACAAAAAAAAAATTCTATCGGGTATATTAAACTTCATGTAAACCTTCATTGTCGTTTTTCTCCACTACGTCTTTGTGGCTTATGCGCCAAACTAATAATAAGCTGCCAAATTATTATCCATTTTAAGTCTAATGACTTGTATGGAAAACAAATTATTTTTTAACCTCAGTTTGAAGATACCTTCTCCTACTAGTTATCTATTGTGCATTTATTATAATATTCAATATTATTCTAGATATAATATCTGCCCCCAGTCTCTATGTCAATCTACTAACAACACTTTTTTCTACATTTTTTACACTTTAGATTAATTTTAATTATGTTGTTGTTTATAAAGTTGTTTAGTTTATAGATATTTTCTGTTGTTGGAAATTGTTAATTATAACGTGTGATCAACACTTGTTTAGCATTTAAGTTTAATTAATTACGGCTATTTCTTGTTGCATTTGATTTAGTTTTCCTCAAAGCTTTAATTGTTATTTTTATATGAATAAAACATTCAGGCATTATTTATGTAATTTGTTATTGTTGTTTAAAAAAAAAAACTTCTATAGATTTAATTAATTTAAATAATTTACGGAAATTGAAAATTTCAAATAAGATTAAAAATGAATTTATTAGTTTTAGTGGGCAGTTAATCGAGTACAAAGTACGGATTTTGAGCTTATTTAAAGGGATTTTGTTTTTATGAATTGCTTCCTAGCAAGTGCTAAAGTTGATCTTGATATTAAACCCATTCTGAGATAACAGGCGTCTAAAAATTCTTATTTAGGGAAGAAATATGCACTATAATCTTAAAAAATGTGACAAAAAATGCTCATTTAACTAAAATATGTAAAAAAAAAGATTCAAAGGGTAAAACATGCAAAAATATGCAGTAGCAAATCGATGTCAAAATTCATAGAAAGCTTTAAAACGGATAAATATATTGTTTTTGCCTTCATCGGTCGCACAAGGAAAAACATGCAATTGCATATTTACGGTTTCCTGATTATAACAATACACGGCCAATTATAAAATTTGATTTTCAATATTATTTTTTTTTTTTTTTTTTGGTAAATATTTTTACTGCTGCTGATAGATTTTTTTATTTGTTTATTTATTTAAGCAATTTGGGTGTTTGCGAAATCAAAACTTGTTCACTAAAACAAAACAACAATATATTTATTAACTAATTTACATAATTGAATTGCAAATTTTTATTGAAATAATATTTTTTTTTTTTTTTTTGTTAAATATTTATTGTTTTTTTTTTTTTTTGTTAATGTGGTTTGGAATTTATTTGGATACAAAATAAAAACAACATTATTTATAAAAAAAGTGTTAAAATCTTCTGGGACCACTGTTAGAATAACAAACAAAAAACTTATAGGACGGATAATAAATCATTTATAACTATTGGTGCACCCAGAGAAAAAACTTGTTTAAATATGGCCACCTCCAACAAAACTATGTATGTATTTTTAAAGACAGCTTTAAACATATTATGTTTAATTTAACCATATCATTGTCATCGACAACCATATTATGATTAAATTAGTTCTCGATCAAGAAGCCAGAACCATATTATGGTTGCCTCCGAACATGTTATGGCTTATAGTAACTGAAATATGTTTAACACTTATAATAGCATGGCTGGTTTTCAACCATAGCATGTTGCTCTTGGAATGGAGACAAATATTATTATTAATTTTAAAACAAATTATTATCATATTTAACCATAACATGTTAAGAGGCAACAATAATATGGTTTTCGCTTAGTGATGGACGACTATTTTAACCATAATATAGTTGCCGGTGACGAAAATATGATTAAATTAAACATAATATGTTCAAAAATTTTTTTTAAAAATAGTTTTGTTGGAGGTAATTATATTTAAATATGTTTTTTCTCTGCGTGTATCTAGATGAAATTCGACAAAGTCACATCTATAAGAATGAAGCAACATAAAAAACTTTCATGGCAGTAGTTCCATTATTGATCTTAAAGCCAACGCATAATAATACTTCCAAGGCTATTATCTACATAGTCGGACTTATATTTTCACAATACCGCCAATATTTGTGGGGAGTGTTATGCGTTTAATTGGAATTTGGAACTTTTTAAATAATGCTACCAGACTTTTCTTATAATACCAATCTGTTATTAGTAGTAAAGCTGGCCCCATCCATCACTCATTTTTGCGCGTGTGTATTCTAGTTAAAATTTTTCTTTCAATTTTTCAAATTGGTACGATTTTTAGTAAAGTGTATTTCAAAACCATACTACAACTCATACGACTTTAAGTACGAAATTAAGTAACGTGTATACTAGACCGGATCGACCTCCATACAAAAAAAAAGTTGTGCCAGTCAACTCCTAGAATGAAAGAATGTCAATGAGATTTCTAAAACAGGAAAAAAAATTTTGCCACGCCCTAAAATACAGCCCCTTTGGGTTTTTTATATGTAGCGCTGCCATTTTAAGTCCGATTTCATCATATCTCACATCGTTGTTCATGGCTTGATAGTGGCATCATTTTTGCCTTTGGTGACTTTTTAATCCGATCTCAAATTCTTGGCGCCACTTATGCCATCCCCCAAATGTCAAATTTGGTTTACGTGCCAATAAAGTCCTTCTAAAACTCCGTTTGTATAGATTTTAACATGCTCACTTTTATGACACGCCGCACAGTACTTTGTTCCATATACAAAAATAAGCTGAAACAATGTTGTTCCAATGTTTAAAAAAATTACTGTACTGTATTCGTATCTAAATAAATTACATGTAGGAAGATTCTTTTTTTTAGTTAAATGCGTTTCGCCGCTACTAGGGGTCGCTAAACTTGTCCTAATTTTTAATAAAATTTTACAAGAAAAATTAAACTTAATTCATGTACTAGAAAAAAAATTATTAAAAATAGTTTTTGAAGAAGTACCACAATTTTTAAGTTAGTATTTGGTAAAAAAATTTATAGTCACCCCTATCGTGAATAACAAGTGAAATTTTTGTTCCCATGAAATTTTCATTCCCCTCGAAGGGAAAAAATCAATCGTGAATCTCATGTGAAAAATTTTTCACGCTATCAGTTCCAGTGAATGTAAAAAAGAAAAAATTAATAAAAAAAATGTTGAATATAATATAAAGTAACCTGCGAAAGGAAATAATTCCCAGTTTCTATTTGTTAAAATAGTTGAGTTAAAATACATTCAATTTATAAAGTATCACTATCCAGTGTGACACAAAGAATGCTGACGAAGGCCGAAAGGAAATAATTCCCAGTTTCTATTTGTTAAAATAGTTGAGTTAAAATACATTCAATTTATAAAGTATCACTATCCAGTGTGACACAAAGAATGCTGACGAAGGCCGTAGCGGGCCAGAAAATGCATTACATTCTGCTGGTGTCTAATAATTGTAAATTTTTCTGTACATACAATATACTTCATTGCTATCCAAAGGATAGCTAAGGTAAAATGTAACAAGAAAATACAATATAATAGTCTGGTAGTGTATAAAAAGTCATTCCTAAAAATTTAAGGAATAGAACTATTACAAAAAAGCTTTATAAAAAACATAACTGAAATTTAACTCATAGAATAAATTCGAAAAATTAAAAAAAATGTTGAATATAAAAAAAAAAATTTTAAAAAATGTTTGATGGACAAATCAACAAACTGAGATAATACTTTTTTCAATTTTCTCTGCCCTTTAATAAACCACCATTAAGAATCAAAAGAGAAACTAACCATATTTTAGTTCTAACTTAGAGATATATGATCTTTTTTAGAGGCCCAAAACGCATTTATTATTTTTTTTATAAATTAGTACGTTAGATTAAGAGCTATAAAAATTTTTCTGTACGATAAAATTATCCAATTTTCTTTTTACTGTGTTAAAAAATTAACGTTCTTAAAAAATTTACTTCAAGAAAATCTCTACCGTTATTAGACATTATTATAGAGCCGTAAAAACTGCAGGTTGTTTTTGCAAAAAATATGAAAATCGTCAATATTTACTTTAAATTTAAAAAAAAAAAAAACTGAGTGCACCGTTTTTGCAGTTTTTTTAAGAATATATGCTCCGTTGCCCTTACTACGGATGTAAGTGTCATTTTTGTGCTTTTTCCGGAACACCACATTGTACTTGTTTTTGATATTTTTGTATGAAGTATTTTAATTATGAAATATTTAAATTGTTTGTATCATTGAAAAACCCTTGCTAGAATTTATAAAAAATTAAGTACATACATAAATTTTAAAATTATATTTAGATAGATTTGGTGATTTTCAACAATTCAACATAAAAAGTGTTGCCCAATTGAATTTAAAAAAAAAAAATAAAAAAAGGATATATTGGAGGTACATGAATCCTTTGACGGAATTTTTTCAAAACTTAAAATTTTGTTAACTATTATCATATAAACCTCCATGCAAAATATTATTAGTCAGGGACAACTTCTTCTATTTTTGCACAATTTTGTTCTATATCAAAGTATTGTGCGTCGCGAAATTAAGCCCCTTTTTTCTTTTTCACATACATACTACATAAAACCAAGTAAAAAATTGTTCCTGTTTTAGAAACTTCATTGACATATCTTTTATTCTAGGGGGTGACTGGCACAACTTTCTTTTTCGACACACCCTAGTGTATACTCAGCATTAGAAGTGGTGTAGTGTAGCGTGTCATTGTGTTCGACTATGCTTACACACATAATTTCGGTGACATTACATACACACAAACCAGGCGCATGTTTTAATGTAACATGAATAAAGCACTTGTGTGTCGTGTGTTGTGAATATATCAATACAATACAATTTTATTGGTAACAGTACGATCAACACACATTCGTCCCATATCAATACGATCAACACTCTTTCTGTTGGACGATTGACTATGACATTGTATGAAATTCCCCAGCAAACCGTTACACCTTCCACAGTAAAAGAAAATGCTTGATCAGCATTTATTTAGTATAAAATTAAGAACAATTCCTATGTAAAAAGCAATTATTGTATCAAACTAAAACTGTGCGTACTAGCCGCACATGAAATAAATAAACATTTAAAATAAAACCAAAAGACTTTAATTACTTTAATTACAGTAGGATGTAATATGGTCGTGCTACTCTGATAACACTTCCTTATTTATTTTTAAATGTACTTGACGTTCACATATGGGCACCTTATACCTTAACACAGTATTAATATCTTCTTTTTAATTCTGAAATGGGCTTTTATTTTTTATTTCTATATACATATTGATTATATTCAAAGCACGTACGAATCTCATTTTGCTTAAATACTAAAGCGCATTATGCTCAATTATTCTTATTATGTACAATAGATCATATTTATTTATTATTTTTAAATAAAAAAAAATTTGATTTATTGTATGAAGGATTATTGACTTTATAGTAATTTTATTACAGTTTTTATAAAAACTTAAGTTTACTGAAGGTTTACAAAATAAATTGCCTATAAATATTTTTCGTAATAAGCGTTTGTTAAATCTTTGGCGTTAGGCAAAAAGGTCTTAACAGCCGTACTTAAATAAGAGCGGAAGGCGGAACGTTTTCTTCCGCTTAGCTTTTACGCTGATATGCCATACCTAAACAAAAGCGTCAACGTTGTGTCACAAACAGTTAACTTTCTTGTTTGTTGAAACAAGTAAGAAAGTATAGTCGGTCAAGCCCGATAATACCCTACACCACAGTATTTAAAAACACATCATGCTTATGTGTCCATATAAATATGGATTTATCTATGTTTATAAACTTCATTAAAATCGGTTTGCCCCCTACCTCCCCTTGTGGCCCTATTTTTGAAAAACTGTATAGCTTATGTGTCCATATAGATATGGTTCTATCTATGTTATAAATTTCATTAAAATCGGATTGATAGTTTCTGAGAGGAAGAAATTTCCCCCTATCTTCCCTCGTGGTCCTACGATTCGGCCCATTTTCAATAGGCTTGGTCCTTGTGCCAATAAGAACCGTTGTCCCTAATTTTATCAAATTATCTTCAAAATTGCGACCTGTACTTTGCGCACAATGTAACATGGACAGCCAGCCAGCCAGCCGGACGGACATCGTTAGTTCGACTCAGAAAGTGATTCTGAGTTGATATTATATTTGATTATTTTAAAGCGTTACACACATCAGCACAAATGCATAATACCCTCTCTACTATTGTGGTGTGGGTATAAAAACCGCTAGATTGACAAAAAAATAGCTAAATTGCCATTATTTATTAACAATATTTAGGGATGCTTCATACAAATTGTATGGGCATGAGAATTTTTGACAGCTAGAAAACGCTTTCCGCTCTTGTTTAGGTACGGATGTTAGTCAAAAACTGTAGTTTTTCGTTATGTTAAATTGAAAAATATTTCTTTGGTGTATTTCATAGACTTTTTTGCGATTAGAAGCAGTTGTGCTAGACTTGAGTTGATACGAAACTAAAGAGAAACAATTTAATTAAAGCAAATCAAAAATCCAAAAGGCGTGTTTTGCCTTAGACCTTTTATATAATATAACAATCGTTTTTGATAATGGGGTGTTATTTATAAACAAAATTTATTTAATTAATTTTCAATTGGATACTAATTGATTTCAATTCTTGAATTAATATTTAGATAAATTAAGATATTAAATTATAATGCTTAGCTATATTTTAATATTTGTTGTGGTTTGTCGTCGGTGGTTGTTATTGTAATCTAACTGTTACCTTCATTCTTTATTTACTTTTGGTTTTTATAACTCCACCACAGAGAGGGTATTACGCGTTTGTAATAATGTTTGCAACATCTTGCAACATTGGCCCTACCCCACCTTTTAGTATACCGATCGACTCAGAATCGATCTAACTATGTCCGTCCGTCCGGCTGGCTGTCTATGTAAACGTTGTGCGCAAAGTACAGGGGGGCTACTCTCTATTGCGATGCGAAAGAAAATCGTAGCAAATCTATCGATTGGTACTCTTTAATGCGTTTGCGCATTTGCCTTTCGCAACTATTAATTTTTTTCTTTTCGCAAATCATCACTATTTATTTTATTAAATTTTTCCAATTTCAAATATTTTTACATATATGTATGTATGTATTAGCATTTTATTACTGCCAATCTAAGCCATCTTTTGTTGTTGCCAGTTTTGCTCGATTTTCAAAACATTTTGCGAAAGAGAAAGAGAGTACCAAGTTAGCTTTCGCCTTGAAATTGTTTTCGAATCGCAATAGAGAGTAGCCCCCCTGGTCGCACTTTTAGAGATAATTTGATGAAATTTGCAACATAGAAAAAACTCGTACTAAATTTAAGTTTTTTCTACATACTTTTAGTACGAGCCGTACGAATAACCCTAAAAAGTACTTAATTAATCCAAAATGAGATAAGTTTCGAAAAAGTTTGTTATAAAAACAACAACACTAAAAAAAAAAATTTGCTTGTTTTCTACAGTACACAACAACAACAACAACACTTAAAAAAGATAAGCGTAGTTTATTTTCAGGTTTAAAAAGTAAAATATGAAGCAATAATTCCCAAATTCTATTTGCTAAAATTATTTATCTAAAAATATCAAATCTTTAAAGTAGTATGATTACAAAAACCATATCGGGACATTCTGCTGGTTTTTTTTTTGTTTTTTTTTTTTTGTTAGTGCTTCTGTAAACAAAGATCGGAATACAACTTCTTCTTCTTAAAATGTAAATCAGCCTAGATTTACACGTTTAGGATAAAGAAACACAGCGAATACGAGGTCCATATAGTGCTTCTTGCATTTATAATATTTTCATATCATATATTTTTTATTTTGTCATGTAATATTTATTTTAGTTTATTTTAACTAACACGAGTCGGTTAATAGATACACATCGAAAAACTGTGAAAATACAGTTATGCGACACTTCACCACCTAACCAATGCAGTAAGGAACCGTAAAACTCCCGAAGACTAACAAACAAAAACGGTCTGGTTGGATCTAAGTGATGGGAACAACGACGCCCGAGATGCTTCTCAGCCAAGCGCTACGTTATGACTCCCGGCGGAATACAACAAAAATGAAAAAAACATGTGAATGAAGGGTAAGTAAATAAAATAACATTTCTCTATATCTCTGAATCCTTGGCGTAAATATTTTGATTAGAATCAATATTATTTTCTGATTATTTCAAATACGGATTCAGGATTAGACCAACATAAAAATTCTTGAATCGAGCACAGTTTAAAATTCACTTTTACTAAAGTCAATTCCATTTTCACTGTATTTTATGTACGGGCACTTGAATAATACGTACTTGTTTTAAAGAAATCCGTACTTACCGTACTATTGACACAGCTTTGGCTTGATTTGAGTACGGATTGATTTAGATGTAGGTTCTAATTGTCACAAGGACCAACCCTATGAAAAATCTGTCCATAATTTCGCATAGCCCTAATTTCATATAGTCTTAGATTAAATGTAGATAAAAATCACTAAAAGACAAATAAATAATATTCGGTTTAAAGATCATGTAAATGAATCTTAACCTAATAACAAAATTTTGTTTTGGCGGATCCGAGATTACGCATGTGTCCTAAATATGGTACACTTTCGATAATTTTTCTCTAATTCTGTGGTGTATGGTATCATATGGTCGGGCTTGACCGACTTTTCTGTATAACTTGTAATAATAATAATAATAAAATAATAAAAATTATTAAAATTAGAAAAATTGTCCAACTATTTTCGTGCTCAGACTTTGCTGTTTTACAAAAGCTTACAAAAAAGTGTCATACATTTTTTTGTGTGCACTTTATATTTACATATTAATTTTACCAGTTATTTTGAATACATAATTAATACTACAATACACAAATTATTTCTTAAGCAAATAAGTAAGCCAGTAAATAAAAAAGTAATTAATTAAGGCGTCATGAGTTTGGTCGGCTCGCTCAATTATTATTATTATTTTTTATAGCAATTTTGACGTCGTCGCTGGTGATGATGACCTTAAACAACCAACGCCTTCAATTAATTAAATGAATAGTAAATGTGAGTACAAAATGCAGTGAAAATAAAAATAAAAAATAAAAAAAATTTACATGCATTTTTTATGCAAACAAATTATTGAACAAACAAATGAATTGTAAATAATTTTTTCAAACAAAGACCTCAATTATTATTATTTCAACACGAGTACAATTATCCATTATTTTTTTTTTTTTTTTTTTTTTGTTTATTTTCACACAGGGAATATACGAAATGTCTTTGTTTACAATAATAAAATAATATGTCCATCTATTAACACCCCACACCACAACCCCATTTTAACAAGTGGCGATGAAAATAAATTGTCTGGTTGTTGTTTTTTTTTTTTTTTTTTAATAAATTGTTGTTATTATTAATCAAAAATTTAAAAGGAAAATAGTTTCTAAATAGCCTCACTTTCTTTTCATGGTTAATAAATAGAATTTAATTTTTAACCCATTTCGAGCTGTGATTTTTACACCAGGATTTTAAAACTTGCTATTTGGCTTTTTCAAAACAAATTAAAACATTTTTACAACGAGTTCACACTAAGGAAAGGTTTTTTGGCTGCATAGTTCATAGTAATCGAAACTTTCGATAACTGTATAAATATTAAAATTAGATTTCAATATAAATTTAACAAAATACTTACAATTATGGCTAAATAATAGCGATAATCATATGGCAGGGGGCCATCGCCATTCATAATAAAACTTTGAGTTTTTAAAAAATGATCCAAGAAACGAGGATGATAACCAATCACTTGCGTTACTTGATCCAATTCAAGATCATCCATATTAAATTCACGAGCTGAGCACTATAATTAAAAAATAATAAAAAAAAAAGATTTTTTGTTTAAAAATATGGAAAACAACAAGTTTTTTAATAGAGGTGTGTACTTATTTTAATATCTTTTTGCAATTTTCTTGTGAAGTACACAGAAAAAAATAGCTGAAGAAAATTTTAACAACACAGTTTGTTAAAAAAAAATTTTAGGTCAACAAACTTTTTATTTGATTCAATGAAAATTTTTATCAAAATTGCTGTTTGCGAAATAGCACTGAATAAAACATATTTAATAATGAAATAATTAAATATTTCTTCATATTCAATAAAAAAAAATTGAATCAAAGTAAAGACAGTTTTTTTTAAACTCTTGTCCATTTTTAATAGCTTTGATATCGTTGCATTTAAGACTTGAGTGTTTTTGTAATTCCCATTCGCTTTACAGTTTTATTTGTATAATGTCTTTAGTTTTCCCAAAGCCTTTGGAAAATGGTGATGATCTGTCCTAAGCAACCAGCGAAATGCGCAAAGGTACTAGCTTGTCTAGCCAGGAAAAGAGAAAGTAGACGCTCACAATTTTTAAAAAAAGAAAAAAAATATAAAAAATGCTCCATAACTGCCAGAGATTCACTCCTATAAATCCAAAATGAAGGACCAGTCCCCTTGATTTTTTTCCAACATTTTTTACAAACATACTTAACCCCTATCGCCATCCCTTAAGGGGACTTTCATACAAAGTTTAAAATTTAAAAAAATGGCCCACAGCTTCTAGGATGCCCCTAGACAGGTCAACTGTATACCCGACCCCACTTTATTTTTCATCCCCAAAATTTGTTTCTAACATACTTTTCTGCTATCTCTATTTCTTAAGGGGCCTCCCATACAAAATTTTCAATATGAACTAGAAATATATTGAAAAAAAAATTCCCATAACTGCCTTGGAGTCTCCCTTAGCGGTTTTTTGTCCTTAACAATTTCTTAAAACCAACTCGCCTCGTAACTCCACCCTTAGGGTGGCTTCTAAGAAAATATGGCGCTTTAATAGAATTCTTAAATTTGGCGTCTGCAGCGCCTAGGATGCTCTTAGACGGGCCAAATGTATGATCGACCCCACTTTATTTTTCATCCTCAAAATTTGTTTTTTAAAAAACCTAGCCGCTTTTTCTATTCCTTTAGCTTAAGGGGGCTCCCATATAACATTTTTATTTTTTTTTTTTTATAAAAATGGACATTTTGTTTGAGAGCCTGCCTAAAAAATCGGGATTTCAGGTTGGTATGTTCAAAACATACATTTGACTTGTCTAGGGGCATCCAGTTGGAGAAATCTTTGCAAAATATCATAATATTTTAAACTTTGTATTGAAGACCTCTTAAGGAATGGACAAAGGGGGAAGGGAAGGAAAAATTAAATCGGGTTGGTCCTACACACTTCTAGGAGTGACTCTGTGGCAGTTATGAAGTTAAGTTGTAAATTTTTTGCTCCCACTTTAAGCTCGATGAGTGTATATTTCCCGTCGTCCTAAACACCGCCTCCCCCCCCCCCCCCCCATTTTCTGGCTTAAGTTTTTAGATTCCAAACTAACCAAAATTTAGGAAGAGTAGCGTTTCGAAAAGTTGGAAAATTCGTGGTCTATCCCCTATTTAATGTACATATACATATGTATGTATGTATATATTTAAAAAAAAAACCTTTACAAAATAAAAAAACAAATTTATCCATATTAGAGCTGCCACAAGTACAAAACCACTACAATAATTATTGTTTAAACGTGTTTTTATTACAAGTTTTACATTTAAGGCCAAGTTTGGTTTGAAATTTCTTTTGAACAGATATTAAATTACTTAATATGTTGCTAATAAATATGTATGAATAAAAAAAAAAAAAATAAAAACAAATTACAAAAAAAAATCAAAATCTTTTTAAGTACAAATAAATTCACCACAAAACTAAGTACAAAAGAAATGCGAGATTGTTAGAAAAATTATTGCAAAACAAAAACTAAGTCGCAAGTTATAGTCGTTATATGTATGTCGTCACCTTAAATGCAAACGGAAGTAAGTCAATTTTTATTTTTTTTAAAGGAAAAGCAAAAAACTTTAGAAAATCAGTAACAACAAGTTGTTCTCAGCGTTTGAATTTCTTTAATAAAGTCGCCAATTTCGATCGCAAGGATCTAAAAATCAATCAAAAACTCAATTTCGAATTTTTGTGTAGTTACGTCCGTTTGCATTTAAGGTGACGATGTGTGAAATTTAAAACTTTTAAAAGTGTTTAGTAGTCAACAATAATTGCTTTATTTTTGTATTTTGAAGATTAAATGTTTTAAGACAGTAGGAACTAGAATGTTTTTTCTTTTGTACAAAATAGTGAAATTACAAAATAGTAGCCACGATATCGCTGCAGTTGTGTTTTTCGTAAAAAAAAAAGATAAATATTAAATGTTGCCACCCTAACTGTATTCGCTTAAGATGTGACAATGGTAAAATGCTACTTTTATTTTTAGCAGTGTTGCAAATTTTATTAATTTTTTTACTGTTAAGGCCGGGATTCTCTATCCTACACAATCGTATGATTCATTCACACTAAAATCCGACAAAAAAAAAAAAAAATGTTTGTAACATCTGCAAATAGAGGACATTAAGAAAAAATTTAAAAATTTATTTGACTTCAACCTTTTTTACATATTTTACAGACAAATTTACATTCACATATTTATATATGTGCCTTAATTCACCAAGCTGGTACATTTAAATTCAACTTAAGTTTCCATTGTAATAACTTAGCAAGGTGGCCTCAATCTTACAACAATACAACAACACGCAAAGCAATAATATACAGCTGTTTTTTGAGACCACCTTGTAAATAAAAAAAACTGTTTTATGATATTTTTTATATTTACCATACTTTTATCTTAATTAAATTAGACTTTTCAAATAAAACTCAAAAATCAATCTGCCTTTAAATACGATTTGGGTTAATATGAAAATTAATTTAATAAAGATCTAAATACTTGAAAATTGGGCATTACTTATAAATAAGTAAAATAAGTTAAAAAATAACGAAACTTAAAAATTCATTGCACTAACTTATTAAAAATTTCATACTTTAAGTGTATGAGAGTTTAGTAGGAGTATGAACAGAACAAGCACGACACGATATGTTCTATACGTTTTGACAGAAAAAACCGGTGACTGCCGTGAAATAATATTTGTTTTAATTTATAAAAATAAAAACAAATAGTGATCATGCTTTAAAAAGTTAAGATGACAAAGATGACAGCTAATGAAAAAAGATGACAAAAAAGGTCACAAATTTTATAGATGACAGCCAGTTAAAAAAGATGATTGTCCTCTAAAAAAAGTACGTATGGTCACGTTACATTACATATCACAGAAAAAAGATGCAAAATAATAGGACTCATTTAATTTACAAGAACATGCGATTCTGATAAACATTTACAAGTCGGACAGTCTTCATTAATTTTTAGAGCACACTAAATTTGTCACTCAATTTAATTTTTATGGTACACTATCATCCTTTACGAACGAACGCGGTTTTTTTTAGAAAATCGCACGACTGAATAGGATAGTGGATAACCGGCTTTAACAAGGAAATTTGCGATCAAAATACCAGTCGTGAATTTACCATTTAGTGTACGAATCGACTTTTAGGGACATTATTATTACTTGGCGTTAGTGGTTATCGAGCAGATAACAGACACCCTTTGGCAGACACATTACTATCTATCAACTTAATCTTAAACTTAGCTAATGCCAAGTTGTAATAATGGCCCTTAGAGTCAAACAAAGAATTTTCTTTGGTATAAATAATCTTAAGACTATAACCTACAAAACTTATCTACAACATTTCGGTACAGTACCTAACTGCCCGTCTACAACTGACATGATTTGCTGTTATAACTTGATGTTAAAAAAACGTTGTTAAAACATTTGCATTAACAACCGTGTTAAAACATGAGAAAACTTCTAACATGATGAGTCTATACTTAACACTAACATCATATTAGTGTTAAAGTTAAGCATTTCATGTCAGTTGTAGACTGTATGTAATCCTGGGTACAGACAGTGCAATCTACATGCAATCTACATCAATGCAATCTCAAAATATCAATACGTTTTGATGTTGATGCAATCTGGAATGAATGAAAAATGAATGAAAATGAATTTAATTTGCTAGATTGAGTAAATGCATTGCATAGTGTGTACCCAGCATAAGGCATTAGTTCAACTTTGACAAATCGCATGTTGCTTTGGTTGGCCGATACGTCAAAACCA
Source organism: Pollenia griseotomentosa (assembly GCA_963931875.1). Taxonomy (NCBI): domain Eukaryota; kingdom Metazoa; phylum Arthropoda; class Insecta; order Diptera; family Polleniidae; genus Pollenia; species Pollenia griseotomentosa. Next base: position 31,264,199 of record OZ007564.1, read on the forward strand.
CAAGCAACTTTTGACATCTTCCACTCTAAGTAAGAAAGAAAAAGTAGCTTAGCTGTATTTTCAAAGTGAATTCGCCTTGCAGATATTAATGAATCATGATAAAGTGTTTTCGTCAATTAGGTATATAAAAGTCAATATCAACCAGCGCTGCCAGCTTTTTTTCATCACTGTAGAAACAATCTAGCCGAAAATTTTAAAACAACAAGTTGATTTTTAATTGTTGTAGTTCTTATTTGGGTCTCTCCAAAAACAAACAACAAGACAATTTAAATTCCATTTTATTACACAAAAACAAAACGGAAAAAAAATAAAATAAAACGGTTCAAACAAAAACGAAAAAACATAAAAAAAAATTAAGCAAACATAAGTTTTTAACCAAATAAGAATAATGCAACTAATTTTATATGGAAGAACTTTGTACTGGTACAAAAAACCGACTATTAAACAACACAAGTTCCAAAAACCTAAAAAAAAACAATTGTGGTTGTAGCACTGTGCCGGGATGGGCTGTCATGTGAAGCTCCGTGTTTGTTCATGTTTATTCAAAAATGGTCTTGTGGCACACGTACGTGTTTTATGTTGATTTTTTTAATTTTCTTTATAAAAAAGTTTTGTTTGTTTAAAATAATGCATGTTTTCAACTCAGCGTTTTTTTTTTTTTTATTAAATAAAATTTGTAATTGTTTACATTCAATTGTACATATGGGCATTTCCATGCAAAACGACCATTCGCAGGAAAAAAAATTACATATATTTATAAAAAAACGGTAAATTTATGTCAAGAAGAAAAATTCAATTAGGAATATATAAAAAGGACAATTTTTGTATTTTTTTTTTTTATAAATTTTACATAATTTTGAAATGATCATAAACTGAACCCTCTTTCTGCCTCTTTGAACATTCTTCGTTTATTTTGAGTTTTTTTAATTCTTTTCTGAGAATTATTAAAAACCGTTATATCTGGAATTTTATACTCTTGCTTACTTTTTGTTGAAGTTTCCACTTGTACATATATTTTATAATAAGAGTTTTATGGGTTCATTTGAAAATTAAAATTTTCGGTCACACCTGTCACAATAAAAGTTGAAAAGTTTAATAAATATGTTACTTTACACAATAAATGCTTAATACTTTCCAACAATAACAAAGTAAGTGCTATTAATAATACAAAGATATTTTGTGAACCACCATTTTAATAATCGAGAAGTTACCCAATACATTTAAAAACATAAGCGTACAATTATGCGCTACGCGATAGGACATACAGAAAAATGCAGTAAAGTATGTGAATGAATTCTTAACAAGTTTTTAAAAAGAAAAAAATAACATTTCAAGTGCCACGTCATTCCCTTACTACGAAGCAGGTTTGTAAGGAAAAATACCAAAAATAACTGTAAAAAATATTCACCAGTATTTCTATGCGTTGAAAAAAGCGCTGTTTGTGTCAAAAAAGTATTGCTTCAAAGTGGGAAGTCACCATATAAAAATAGAAAATGGTTGCAAAGGAAAAAAACTTAGAGAAAACAAAGACAAATATGAACTGCATTTGGCTTTAGAAAGAGAAAGGGACAGGGACAGGAAAAGAGGAGATGCTAAGAAAAATATGATGTATAAGAATTCAGAGTGTATGGGTTTTCTTAAAAATTATTATTAACAACCTCAAAACGAAGCTTGATTTGAAAGTTGTGCACATATTTTCGGATGGTCAAAAATTGGTACAATATTCTTAACATTTGTCATGCGCCGCAGGATTTTGAACTAGAACTGCCCTGGAATTTTTTTTTCTACTGGACACGGTAAAGGCGCTGTGGATGGTAATGGCGCAACTGTAAAAATAATATTATGGGCAGCGATTAAAGCTAGAGAATGGATTATGAAAACACAGCTGGATTGTTTCGAAAATCTAGTAGAAAAAAAGAAATTGCGTAACATTCTCGTTTTAATGCTTCTAAAAATGAAGTAGTGAAGATTAGTAATTTTTTAAACAAGAGATGGGAAGAAGTCAAAAAAATTCCTTATTCTGGAATATTCTGCTGTCTATGATAGTACGGATAGCGAATAAATTTGTCATACTATTTTCTTATGAGTTTATTTTTACGTTTGTTACATTAATAAATTTAAAAATTTGTTTTTTTTTTTCTTTAAACTTTTTGAAATTTGTAACTAGGTAGTAAAAAGCAATAAGTATGTATATAATACAATCCAAAAAATTTTAACGATTAACTGCACTAAAGTCTTTGTGCGCGATCTGCGGAAATGTTACAAAATTTATCCTAAAAGTCATAATTCTCTAAAAAAAAAAACTAAGATTTGTAAGGTCACACCCGTCACAACAGATGGCCATTTTGAGCAGATATCATGTTCTTTCAGTGTGTACCTGTTATTTAAAGTCGTAAAGCTTAAAATTCTCGATAATCACATCATTTTGTTAAAAGATAAATTTTATATTTTTGAATTATTAAAAAAAATATGAGTATCTTGGACACACCCGTCACTATGGAACTTCCCATATACAAAAGTTAATAGTATGTTTATATGAGTAAGTTATATATACATATATATAGTAAGTTATATATATATATATATATGTATATTTATATAGATATGTATATATTTAAACAAATTAAAATTAAGCCATTCCAAATACAAACTGACAAATTGTTACCACATAAATTTTACATAACGAACGTCTGACTTTTGGTTGTCACGACTGCAAACAAAAATCTATCAATTCTTCAAAACCTTTTATTCGTTTTCAAAGTCTGAAGAAGAGCAACAGTTTTTATTTAATATATTTATTAGGAGTAAAAAATTATATTCTAACTTAATATACCGAGCAATAGTAATTTAGACCATCAGCCTGTTGTACGAAACCCGCAACTTTTGTACGGATAGAATAGCTCACTACCAACTAGACTACCGCGGCGGTTTGAAGATAAATTACATTAAAAATCATTTTACGACATTTGCTACCTAAATTTAATATTTCACGTATCGCATGTTTGGCAATAAGTCATTATTCCGTAATAATAGTCTTCTTTTTTGACAGCAAGACTTATTTTGACAACTTAAAATCGGTTCTGCCCGGGATTGCCAAGCCGTTTAACCCCAGATACACTTTCTTCGTCGTATTGACGAATACGTTTAATAATACTTATTTACAGCCTGTTCAAGGATTTCGAACGTCAACGTTTGCATAGAAAATTATATTTAAAACCGAAACAAAATTCAAAAAAGTTTTTTGGATTTGTTTGTGTTTTTACTATTAAGTTTTTGAAGTTAACTATTTTATTAACTAAACAAAATAATCGTGTTTCCTTATATTGGGTGTGATTGGGGGCATATCATAAACGGACCTCGTCAATTCGACGAAGAAAGTGTGTGGTGTATTATAAATAAAAAGTGTGTCTAGGTAAAATTTGGTTTTTTTAGTCTGGCAACTTGAAAATTTGGTCATTTGACATTTTTTAAAAATTACTGAAGACCAAGGCGAATTTATGTATACGATGGCAGCAATACTACAACAATACAAAGAAAACAAAAACAACAAAGGTTTTGCTGCACTGTTAATGTTTACGGCATAAATGATAATAGCTGCGTTCGTTTACCCCAAAATTTGTACAAATTTGTACTGGATTTTACTGAAATGCGTACGCGTTCACATAAATTTGTAAAGTTTTCATATTACTCACCTACTGGATTTTACTGAAAACGTAAACGAACGCACATAATGTCAATCATTTCTAAAGAGAACATTGTAAAGCTCAATCACCCATTCGTTCCGAACAATATTTTTGTCTGGACAATTTTTTTTATTTAAGTTTGAAGTCTTACTTTTGGAAAAGAGAGAGAAATTATTTTCTTCGGCTACTTTTTACCTGAATTGGTTTAATTTTAAATCTGTATCACAATGGATAAAAAAGTCTTAAAAGGGGAACTCCGTTTTATCACAATTGATTAAAGCTCGATTCACCCATGCGTTCCGAACAATATTTTTGTTCGGACAAAAATGGTTTTATACTGAGTTTGACGTCTTACTTTGAGAGAGAGAGAAATTATTTTGTTCAGCTAGTTTTTTCTTGAATTGGTTTAATTTTAATTTTAGTTCAGAACCATGGTAGAATAAGTGCAAGGTATAGTCATTAGAAAGTTTGTTCTCAATTTTAAAACCCATATAACGTCAAACAAAAGAAAATAAGAAAAAAATTAAAACAAGCGTCAAAAATTATTCTCCGGACAAAAATATTGTTCGGAACGCATGGATGAACCCACCTTTGCAGGTCTAAAGTGGGGTACACACTATCAAAGTTTCGTCAGTCAACTGCTAACCACAAAATAATTTGTAGCTCACTGACAAAAATTACTGGTCACACTATCGAGCAAGCGAAATTTTGAGCAAAACTGTAATTTATGTTCTACAGTGTGTACCCCGCTTTAGTGTGTCGATTGAAGACTGACAGCCAGTTTTGCCTAACTGATTATAACTAGTATTTTTTTTCTAAAAAGGTGCTACCACTTTTTAGTACAAAATTTTTTCTCAAGTGTATTTGTAGGCGTTTGTTTGCCTTTATAAAAACAACATAAACCAGTTTTATTTTTCTTAATAAAACAAAAAGTAATCGAAAATATACACGTTTCTTAAATACACTTTTTTTTTGACACAGAAGAACGAACATATGCCAAATTATAAATATTTTTAATTTGGCTAACAAACTAAATGTATGACTTCAAAATTTGATTTCTATCAAAATACAACATGTCATCTAAACTGGCAGCTAAACAACATTAATCAAGTGCCATTAAGAGAATGAGTAGTTAGGATTGAAATTCTGGTAATTATGGGGCTGATCAGATGCTCGAAAACTTAGTTTGGCTAATTAATATTAATGAAAAAAAAAAAAAATAAGAACACAGATATTGTATTTAAGAAGGTTCTTAATTTGTTTTTTTTTTTTTATTAATAAAAAGTGGTTTGTTAATCATTGTAAATTTCAACAATTTATAGACAAACATATTTACAGGGTGGCGCATAATGAACGTTAGGATTTATTAAATAATACATCTTTTACGTTTGTTTTTATTTTTAAATAGGCTTTGAGAGCAGGATGGAAAGGCTCATCACAGAATAAAGAACCAAAGTTGTTAAATTTTATTTTAAAATCTATCATTCGATTATTCAGACACAAAGATCATATTGAATAATGAGCGATTAGGAGACTAATTGAAGTTTTTGATATTTTAATTAAGCTTATGTTCATTAAATTTCATTTTCACTAAATTATTTTTAGTGAAAGAAGGAATTTACAACATGAAATAAATTTTGATCATTTTATTCTTCACTGAACACGATATTGAACTCGCGTCGAATTTACTAGTTTCGATGGTCACCCTAGTTTCGATGGTAGATTGAAAAGCAATTTTATTTCTAGTTCTATCAGTCGATACTGATCGAATCGAAATTATGTTTCAGTGTTGTAAAAACTCGATAAATGCTTTACAACGCTCAAAAAATAATTTCGATTCGTTCAGTATCGACTGAAAGAATAAGTAATAAAAGTGCTTTCGAATCGAAAAAGTATTCGATCACGACTGCCAGAATTTCGCCCCCTGTTTAGAAAAATTTCAAAAAACGATAAAGTCGTATGGGATGTCAAATGGTTTTTTTACATGTTTTAAAACAAAGTATAATAGTGGCAAGAAGCCTTTATGCGCCACCCTTTATTTACGCACAAACAATATTCTTTTAGCTTTTAAACATTCCATGAGCAACTTTTTTATGGTATTTTGATTTCAATTTAGTTTTGTTTTTATTAAATTTTTTGCTTAAAATTTTGTTTTTGTCCAAATTGTTCGCACGTGTGTCAAAACTGATTTTTGTTTTTACTTTTATAGTTAAATTAGTTTTTTGTTTGAATGTTTATTTTTTTTTTATATTTTGTTTGTTTTTATTTTAATATTAATTAAGTTTTAAATTTATGGCTTGTTAAATAAAACGATCAAAAGTCGTGATAAAGTCAAATAGAAAAATGGGGTTTTTGGTCTCAAATAAGTTTTTGTTTTTTCAAAAATGTTAACCAGTGATAAGCACATTCTTAATTCCTCGGTACGTATGTTTAGGCAAAATTGTGCTTATGCAAAGTGAATGTGTATGTATGTATGTATGTCTTCTATAGAATTCGTTTTGTGTACTCTTTTGCTTTAATTTAATTTTAAGTCAAGCTTTTAACAGCAAAGCCACTGAAGAGAAATTATTTGGCCACGAAATATTCACAAAGACATCACAAGTTACTTCAATACGCCTGATAAGCCTCCTCCAATAGCAATCGACGACCTACAGCTTCATGTTGGAAGGCGAAACTTCCAAAATCAACTGCTCATACATAATTATTACAAAGAGTTTTAGTTGCTTCTCCACCATGTTGCAAAAGACTATTTTAACAACAATTGTTTAATCTCGCACCCCGAAAACTGTAACTCGGTACAGTTATGCGAAGTCAAAACATTAACCAATGCGGGTGAAACGTAGAACAGTGACAGCCCGATTACTCCCAAGAAATAAAGATAATGACGCGCAAGATGCTTCTTCACCCAAAGAAGTTAAACGAATGCTCTGTTTTCTTTGGTAGGAGTTGTTTTTTAAATATACAAACAAACTAAAATTTTTACTTCTTTTCTACCCAAATATCTTTAAAACTAAAAATTACCACATTTCTGCCCTTTAAAACAAAATATGTACTTTATTAGTACTTTTTTATTTCACCAATCCACTCCTAACGTATATAAGAACCAGCGGGCAGCGTTAATTAGCTTATATTTTTTATATAGCCAAGATTGTCCAGCTTGTCCCACTGTAAGGTTATTGAATTAAGTAAACTTTAAACATTTTCAAGTATTCGATTTGCCAATTTCGTTCTATCGTATTAAACAACTTTTTGTTGAATAACATTTCCCGCCTAAATCTTTCTGAGCTCTTTAGTATGAATTGCCTTGTTCAAGGGAAAGTTTGTTAAAGCATCTAGGTAAAATAAAGGCCATTTTTTATGAAGGCCCCGTTTACTACTGACAAGTTAAACTTTTTGTATTAAGTACTGTCAAAAATTAACGAAAAAAACATTTGGTTCCGTACGGAGTTTGCGATCAGATTCGCACTTTACTTAAGCAAATGACAGTTTTATAAAATTTAACAAAAAGTTTTCTTCAATTCAATATGGTTTGGAACATAAGGTTTACATGTTTTCGCACATTTGCTTAAGCAACGTTATGCACATTTTGGTTGGGCCTTTAGAATAACTTTTTGAATCGATCTAACGATGTCCGTCCATCCTGCAGGCTGCTGTCCGGATAAACTTTGTGCGCAGAGTACATAGTGACAATCGGTCCATAATTTCCCATAGCCCCTATACAAGCTTCTTTCCGTAATAGAGTCTTTGCGATCATAAAACATCATATTATGTTGGTATTTAAATTAGATTTGGTCCAAACCTATTTTATTGCAATCTAAATCATCTTACCAAATTTTATTGGTATCGGTCCGAAAATAGCTTTTAATGCCATAACGTCCTTATAAAAGTTCGTACATTTGGCATAAAAATCGGCGACAATGACTTCTACTACAGCTACTATGTCATGACAAAATGACCTAGTAGCTATAAAAAAAAAAAATTAAATGTCTTAAAGGCAAACAAATCTTATATACATAGATGAAGGTATCTAAATAGATAATATTCGGCGCAGGGAACTTTTATATGAATCTTAACCTCATAACATAATTTTGTTTTAGCAGATCCATGAGTGCCCATGGGTCCCAAATGGGGTACACGAGCAAAAATTTGTTTTTACAGTGACGTAGGGTATCATATGGTCGGACTTGACCGATCATACTTTCTAACTTGTTATTAAATAAAAGATGTTTTAAAAATTGTTGGCTATAATGCTAAAGCTTTATTCAGTAATTTTGTTATATTTTTTAATAAATCTACATAAAATTCACATTCAGTTGTTTTTTTTTTATTTATTTTTTTTTTTTAGAATTTAATTTTTAAGACAAAGCGCCATAATAAAAAAAATTTCATATAACAAAAAAAATTTTTGTTTATTAAAAGAATTTTTTTTTAATTTCAAATATACATAAGTGGCCAACTTTTTTAATGGCGATTTCTATTCTGAGAAAAAAATGCTACAGTATATGCATGTAACACTTTTTCATGTTACCTTTAATCACTCGAAGTGTTACATGTTGTACAACTTCAATCGAACAGAATTAGCTGCCTTTATTTACAACTACAGTACTTTTCGCTTATAGTCACATCCTTTAGTTGCAGACAAAACGTGGACTATATCGCTAATGTGACTATAAGGCTAATTCACATATATGCCACTATGCCACTGAATTCGAATGTAATCAAGTTCTGTGAATATAGAAAATAAAAAAATCATATAAATTGCACCGACATCAGGCTTATGGTTTTGCAACAGAGTTGCATAATGTATAAAAAATAGCTAAAATAATACCAAGATATTTCATAACTGATACCAAAGGCATAAACTAATTTTTTACTAGTAGAGCCTTGATGACAAAAATTAAACAATTTAATTCTTTTTTTCTTTGGATGAGTTGTGGTTTCGAAAACTAAATAGAACTTAGTAAATATTGCTAATGTGACTATAACGCCATTAATTTGCTTTACTTTTCCATTTGATGACTGTTGATAGATGGCATATATGGCAATTGTGCTTATATCGCTAAATGGACTATAACGTTAATAATATATATTAAATTAACTTATAGCGGCAAAATAACCAGATAAAATGGACTATATCGCTAATGTGACTATAAGCGTTGTGACTATAAACGAAAAGTACTGTATTACACTTTTATTATTAATGTAGTTCATTAGCGATTTTCAAAACTATTCGACTATTTGCTGCACACTTACTTTACGGTTTGGAAACAGACATCGACATCACTTATTGCTTGAACAAATTTAAAACGATAATAAATACATAGAATTTTCCACCAAAATAAAAAAACGATTTAATTCAAAATGGAGTATGCCGTCAAAGAATATTTAGATGTAGAATTCTTTTGACAAAACTTTTAAAATATTATGACAAACAAAATAAAATATTGGTTGTACAAACAAAGTAGTAAGTACCAAAGTTGTAAAACAGGGCAGTATGAACCCTTAAGTAAAAGTAAGGGTAAAACATGTTTTGCATGTTTGTCATGAACATTTTCACAAAAGAACTTGAAAATTTTTCCCACAGTTGTATTTTTTGTACAAACGAACACAAAACGTAGAACATGTAACATTAATGCAACATTTTTCACGGTATTTTACACAAAAGTTAACAACCTTCCTATAGGAAGGTAACGAACAAAACCGCGAGGGCGTATTTCTAAAGGGGTTGTGCTACCTTTATAACCGGCCGTGCTAGTGGAAAATGGGGTGGGTCGCTTTTTTAAGTTGAACCTTCGTGCACAAAGTCGAAAACTTCCAGAGTCTGTTCTTGACTATTGTAATCTCCACCTAATTAATAACCAATAAAAGTAATATTCTACGAAAACCCGTAACAAGTTACAGTTAGCGAATAAACCACTAAGCAATAAGACGTAAAACGCGCGAAAGGCAGGCAAACCAGAACAGCCTGGGGGCAAATTACGGCATTCGATATCGATCGAAATTTACATTGTATTGTATTTTCGATCGATATCGAATGCCGTAATTTGCACACTGCATTGTCGTTAAAGCCGATGATTCAAATTTTCTTATGCAGAGTTTAATTTGTTTGTTAAACAGCTTAAGGCTAGTTTACACCATTATACTTTGTATTAATACATGTCAAAGACTCAAGTACATACTATGTAAAAGTGTGATAGTGTGAATGCAATTTATTATGAAAATGACAAGAATTGCGAAAAAAAATTTGACATCACATACGACTTCATTGGTTTTTCAAAATTTGTCTAAACAATAATACTTTTCATTGGATCAGGGTTGCATTTTAACAAAAGCATGTTCATGCGTGATAGTGTGAATACTACCTGTAATGTTGAATTAAATTTTTTGGCAGTCAAAACAAAACGCATTAGATTTCTATCTCACCAAGTATTACGGAATACGTAAGACTTGCACGATAGTGTAAACGATATTTTACTTTTAGGAGTAAAGGTCCTCAATAGTGTAAACCTAGGCTTTAGTTATACATATGTTAGTTTTTGTGTGACAACAGATTTTGCAGACATTTTTTTATTTCCGACAAAATTCTATAAGTTTGTCGTGTATTGGAAATAGTGAAATCTGGCCTTAAGCGATAATGACAACAAAGTATTTTAACGAATAAATTAAAAGAGCTAACGATTTTTTTACACTTTTTTTACATATTTTATACGACATTCAAAAACTTAAATAAATTCGAAAGGTATAACAGTGTGAAGACATTTGTTATGAAATGTCAAAAAAATACGTTAAGAAATTTGACAGTCGTATGACTCTCACCCTTTTTTGGAAATTTTTCTAAACGATAAGATTTCTCATATTATCAGAGTTGTATTTTAAAAGAAGAACAAGAAAATATCAGGAATGTAAAATTAAAACCTTGTTCACAAATTTTGACCTGATATTTTTTCCTAATAAAAAAATGCAAAATAAAAATAAAAATTCAAAAATTCAAGTACTTCCTTTAAAATTTTAAATAAATCACAAAAATTTGTTGTAAAAAAAAAAAATTAAATACGGTACAGAGACGAAAAAAGTTAATTGTATCAACTTTTTCAATCTTGATGAAAATAACATGATGAAATTAACAGTTGTTAAATAGTTTTACGTTAACAACGGAATACAAATTGTTAACTGCCGTATTCATAAAATTTAGTTTCAATTTATGAAAGGTTTACAAAACAGATTTTCTATGAAAATTTTCCTTAATAAACGTTGGTTAAATTTAATAATCGTTTATGAATACGGGGGTAAATATTTAAGAAATAATTAGTATAGTGGTGATTTTGTTGAACTGTATATGTGACGCGCAAAATAGAAAGGTGCCTAAGGGTAAAAACCGGTTTTGTTCAGGAGAGCCATTTTAAAGATTTAAATACGTGTATCTTTGGTGTACCATCACTTTCATAAAACGCGCATATCTCTGGGAGGGAACACTTTTGGGGCATGGAATCGGTCTCATTCGATGCTCAGATGTTGTCCACATCAAAAAAAAAAAAAAAAAAAGTGAAAATTGATTTTTTTTTTACCCTTAGGTCCCTTTCTCTATGCGCTGTCACATATGGTTTTTAATCCAAATTTTGATATTTTAATTAGGCTAAAGTTCATCAAATTTAATTTTCATTAAATTATTTTTATGAAGAAAGGAATTTTACAACATGAAATTAATTAAAGTTTATTGATAATTTTTTATTCTTGACTGCCGCGGGGATCAGACCCAGGCTTTCACGGACAGGTTACTCTTACACGTTTCAATTGCATCCACTCACACTCCCAGCCATTGACGACTGCTGGCAGTCAATAGTCAAACATCAATCTTTAAACGAAATTGTATTTACCTTTGGTAGATCGAAATTTGCTTTGAATAATTATCTATTTTAATTGAAGAACATGTATTTCTTACTTCTGTTTTTTCGTACTTTCTGTCAAGAATTGTTCTTGAAGTCCAAAGTACATTTTTTTTTTTTTTTAAGAAATATTACATTTTATGTTGTTAGCTTCTCACTTTTATTTATTTTTTAATATATCTTAAGATCAAGCCAAAAATTAAGGCGCTTCTAACCCTGCAGCCACACGTACAATAAATCACTTTCAAGCTGTGCACACAAACTGCTTGTCAAAACTTGTTTCAATTGATAGCTGTGGCACGGGCTGCACTCAATTTGATACTCAATTTCGTTTCAAAAATGACCCAGACGAAGAAACAACTCAAAATAGTAGCTTGACTCAAAGTATTTTGTAAAAAAGCATAAGAATTCTTAAAAACACATTTTTTTAAGAAAAAGCACTTTATTTTTGAAAAAATATAGTTGTTATAAAGGAAGCGACAAAATTAATTTGTGATCAGCAGTTAAATAGAACGTCAAATTGCCAAACAAGTGGAAAGATAAAATTGAAAACAATCTCGTGGTCAATTAAAAAAGTGTGAGTGTGTAAGTAAAGAAGTGAGAGCAAGTTGAAGGAAATTGAAAGGCAAAACTTGATAGTGTGGCCTCCAAATAAATCAAAATGTCTACAAAGAGTTTTCTTTTTATTTAAGACACAAAATATAAGAAAAGATTTTCTATTATTTTTTTTTTGTTAAACTTATCCCGCGAAGCTCTACGCTTGTCTGCAGGAGACTAGATTCTCTGGCGGGAATCGAACCCGCAACCCCGGCACTGATAGCTTAGCACACTACCAGCTAGATTAACGGGGCACTCTATTTAATTTGACAGAGCAAAAGTCTTGAGGCTTGTAAAATAGGATAATAACATAAGAAATATTTGACAGTTCCTATTGCAAAACAATAAGAAAAAGCCCTGTTGTTTTTTTATTGGGTATTTGTTCTAGCTTTGCACTTACCTGTGCCCATGTTTTGTAAAGAAACTTTTCGATTGAAATGTGTGAAATGAAACAAAAATGCCATAAAATTGGAAAAAAAACATCTGTTTTTCTCACTAAACTGTCCCGTAAGGAAATTACTCGCCAACTTACAGAAAAAGAGTGTCTGAAACATATTTGTGAGAAAAGTTCCCGCTTTGAACTGTCAAATAAGCTCACGAATAAAATAAGGCGAAAAAAAATGTTAACACTAAAAAACAATTAAAAATGCAAAGAATAATAATAATAACATTTTGTTCTTGCCCATTTTTTCATTGTTAAATTATTTTCCTTTTAACATTTTTATAAAATATACGAATTTTTTCAAAGCTTGTTTGCAAACAACAAACTTTAAAGTCGCACTTTACATTATTTGGTATAGCCGACAGTTCTATTTTCGCCGCCGTCGTTGAAAAATTTTAAATTTTAGTAAATTTTGGTCGCCGTCAACGATATGTGTGACTAGCGCTCTCAACGTCTGCAAAGTCGCATCGGCTTCGAGTACATTGTTATGACCTTATAACCGTACGACGTAATCCCTTTTGATAGTTTTCGACATGAGTTACAGACATACTTTTTGCTCACTTTTCAAGAAACAATGGAATATTTTGTTTCCCATCTTTTCGATGCGAGAAGTTCTATTGATGATGCCCTAACATCAGAATTGTGACATCAATCTTACTACAAATGGCATCAATGATGAATGGCATCAATTCGTTGCCACATTTTGTGTATTATTAACATTATTTTCAATATTACAATTTATTATATAAAATAAAAAACAAAACTTCCTTTATTCTAATTTTTTAAATTATTTAGTTAAATAAATTAAATTTTTAAAGTAGAATGATTACGAAAACCACATGAGGCATAGTGCTGGTGTCTTATTATTGAGAGTTCTGCTGTAAACAAAGGCCGTAATTCAACAAACGTGAAACAAACATATGCAACGGGTAAGTAAATAATAATATTCTCTCACTTTGACTTAAGTCAATTCCAATGACTTTGACTTAATGACAAACTGTCATTAAATTGATGTTAATGTGTCCTTTTTCCGATGTTACTGCGTCATCGCACTGAGGACATGTTCGTAATTTCTGTGATGCCGATGTGTCATCCCATTGATGACATAATTTCATTTTGACCCTGATGACACTTTGGCCAAGTGATGTTAAGGTTGGCATCACCATGATGAAAAGTGTCATGGGGTCAAAAACGAAGACACTTGTCATAGTACTGATGTCAAAATACATCAGCGTTATAACGCGTTTTCTATCAGTGTACTGATACTGTAGACAAACATTATATTTTAATGTTCTATAGTGTTTCTTTTTTTAAATTGATAAAAAAATGAACAAACAAACAAACAATTTTAGCAACGACCGCATCACGAACAGCTTGTGTGTGTATTGTGTATATGTATTGTTTGTGTAAAATTATTTTGCTGGTTTTTTTCTTTCGTATGTGTATTTTGTATTTGTAAAAAATGTTTGGTCTTTTTTAACAACCAAAAGGGACGAATATTAATGAGCTGAACCGAACACAATGAAGTTTGTAGTTTAAAAATAACCGAACGGAATTAAATGTTCTCATCTTTTGTTGAGTTGGATAAAACCAGTATTAATTTTGTGTTCAAAAAATGACAAACAGGAGACGTTATTTTTTTTAATGATTTTCTACACAAACACTATTAGCGTTTGTGTTTTCCACAAATCTACCGAAGAGAACACTACGTAGCGATATTTAGTGTTTATTTTCGAACACTGGTTAAAACAACAATAAAGTCTACCAATCCCTTTAAGGGAAAAGGGTTGTAATGGTTCCTTTAATTTTATTGTTTTATTTATTTGTTTTTTTGGCAAATGTTTGTAATAAAATTGTATTTTTTTTATTAAATTACCATATCACGTTTTATTTTTGTTATTTGAATTATTAATACAAATGTATGTATTAATAATATTTTTTTGTTTTTTTATAAAGTGTGTGTCTTGCATACGTAAAATTGATTCTATTAAATAAAGATAAACAAATTACAAAACTGACAGTCTGTCAAAAAATTCCGAACGAAAATTTCGTTTGCTTAACTTATGTGCTGTTTTCACAACACAAGTTACCAAACGTGTAGTAAAATTTATATGGAAAACACTCAAAAAAAAAACTGAGTGCTTTTCATATAAATTTTACTACACGTTCAGTCACTTGTGTTGCGAAAACAGCATATTACATTTAAAACAAAAATATTATTTGAAAATTTGTTTTTGTTTTAAATGTTATGGTGTTTTCTTTTCTACAAAAAAGTGTGACATTTTATTTTAAAAAAACGCAATTTGGTGTCTGTTCTTAAAAATGCAATTTGGTGTCTGTTTCTTAAAAATGTTGCTCCCGAAAAGGGTGGCTTGTTTAATTCTAAAAAACTCATACTTTTCGGGAGCCAAATTTTTAAGAAGCAGATACCAAATTGCATTTTTTTAAAATAAAATGTCACTCTTTTTTGTAGAAAAGAAAACACCAGTAGTTAGGCGAACGAACCTTTCGTTCGAAATCGTGTGACAGGCAGTAAAAATAACAAGTAAGAGCGCTATATTCGGCTTTGCCGAATCTTAAATACCCTTCACCATGGCGCGAAAAGTACAGAAAGTTATATAAACTTTTCTTTAGATATAAATCAATCTATTTTGTGCCATGCCCGCTATCTATCCATTTGACTAATCCCGCCTACATTTTGTCGGATGGTGTGTATTATTAACCAAGATGATTGTAACAAAATTGGAAACTTTTGCTCTATATAAATTACAAACGGAATGAGAAACTTATGTATATATACCCTTTCCACCTAAAGTGAAGGGTATAATAAAATGAAGATGAGGTAAACTTTATAATATCTTCTGGATATTAAAAAATTTTACATTACATTTAAAAAAAAATAAAATAATGAATCATTAAGTAAATAAACAACAAAATTTAGCTCACTAAAATAAATTTAAAAAAAAAAACAACAATGAAAACTAAAAATTATATTAAAAAACAACAAAATGGTATATTAAAGAGAATAAAATAGAGTAGAGTGATGCCATTTTAGTATTGTTTTGCTGGATTTTTATTTTCCAAAATGCATTAAGATAAAAAAAATTTTAAAAAACATTTTATTAATTTTTTTCTATTGTAATATTTGATCATTAAATTATTAAATGACCAGATTGCTACAATCTGGCAATGCCTAAACAAAAAAATGTTTTTGTTGTTTTTGTAAGTTTTTGTTATGAATACAATAGCTTTTATACCCTACACCACACGTGGAAAGGGTATATAAATATTATTTTGTCTTTCTGTTTGTCATTTCTACAATATTCATCTTAGACCCTATAAAGTATATATGTATGCATGCACATATGTATGTATATTTTGGGTTCTTATGAGTAGCGAAATTGATTAAAATATGTCTGTTTGTATGTTGAAATGGGTTTTCCGAAAAACATAAAAAAATATGGGCATAGTTTGTTATATTTTTATGTCACACACACTCCGTTTAGGATTGCTATTGAAATTCAGCCAGATCGGACCATAAATGGCTGAGATATGAGCAAGAAACCACGACTGCCTCTAATTTTACCTTTAAACTCTTTGTTGATGTTTTTCCATTATTTGTTTGTATATCTTAAGAACGGCAAGAGCCAGCTTTTCCAAATTAGTTATAAACATCTTCGTTAAAAATAAACAACTTTCGACAAAATGTGGGCTAGGTTACAGAAGTGGGCGCGGCACCATACAAACTCCGCAATTATGACTAAAATTCCCCGTGGTGTTTTTTCCCTTCTTCCATTTTTCCTATGTAAATTCAATTGTAAAAATGGGAAAAAAATTGCGGGGAATTTGTAGTCATAATTGGGCTGAAAGACAATATAGATTTCTGCACTCATAAAATTATTACAGTACCTGATTGTGGGTTATTAAATTCGTTTTCAGTACTGTTAAAATTGATAAAAAAAAAATAGTTATTTTACGAATAATTTTATTGTTTAACATGTATGTTTGTTTTTGAAAAAACAAGCTACCAAAAAATAATATTTTTCCGTATTTATTTTGTTATGTAGTTTGATTTTTGCCGGTTAAAATGTATTTTTTAAAAGTAAAAACTAAAAAAATTAAAAATTAATGTAAAACTCATTTGTTTTAAATGAAATGTTAATGATCCGTTTTTTAAATGAATTTTAAGTTGTTTAAAAGGAATTTTCGTTATTTTAGGTGTGTATATCTGGAGAACATCAAACAAAATTTGACCGGAATTCGAGAAGTATAGATTTAAGTATATCTAAAGAACTTTCTGTTTGTATCGCACCATGATGAAGGGTATATAAGATTTGGCATAGACGAATACAGCATTTTTTTTTTTTTTTTTTGTTTTTAGTTTATTTTAATGTTAATACACACTTATTTACACATTGAAATTATGTATGTAAATTAATTTAAAAAAATAAAAGTAATGTTTTTTAGTATTTGTCTCTCAGTATGTTAATTCAAACAAATGAAAGAATTTTCGTAGTTTATTTGTTTAAAATAGAATTTTAACATAAACATAATTTCTACACTAAAATTTTGCGTTGCTAAAAATAAATAAATTTAACAAACAATGGTTTTATCAAGGTTTTACTTTTAAACATATAGTTTAGTTAGTTTGTTGTCATACTAATAAAAAATCGAAAATATGCGCATAAAAATATTCACTAAAAGCTCCAAAATATGCTTTAAAAAAATACAAAATATGCACTAAAAACTTGAACATTTTCAATAAAAAAGCGATTTTTAATTTTATTTAAAACAAAAAAATAAAAAATTCAGTAAATTGTTATTCAAAGATACAATATTTTTAAAAACTTAATTTAAATTACTAATTTAAACGTTTGTTTGCATAAATAAATACATAAATACTTTTTTAAATTATCAAAAGTAAACCTGCGCCGGACGCAAAAACTTTTGTACAAAGAAAATAATCTCTCAACGTCAACCGAAGTTATAGGAGCATACTTGAAGGATGCCAGTTCATTTAGAGAATATATATTTTCCAATTCAGATGCCACATTTAATTCCAGATTTAAAATGGTTGAAATTTGTTCTATTTTTTTAAAACCTATATTTTTTTACGAAACGTTTTGGATTTTTTTTTTTATTTGTTGGGCTATTTATTCTTCCACATTGTTAATTTTAGTTTTCGCAATATCAATTAATTTGTGCTGACTACTAAGTGAACCTTTAGCCTTTTAAATAATTGTTTTCCCCGCATGAAACCAATAAATCAATCTTATCGAATAAGATTCTAATTTCCGCTGTAACTCGGTTTAACTTGGTTTAAAATACAAGCCCTTTTGTCGAAATCTTTAAAATCTTGTATTTTAGGCAGAGCTCCAAAAAAATTTATTTATTGATTTAAAAATTTTTTTGGAATGTTTTTTTTTTTTTTTGTTTTTGTTTACATGGATATTTTTCTTCTTTTTTTTATAAAATGTAAAATAAAAAAATGTATCACTTAAAAATGTTAAAATATGCAAAAATATGCATTTAAAACCAAAATATGCAAAAATATGCATCTTAACAACAATATGCAAATCAAATCGATGCCATTTTAACGCAAATTTAATGATTCGGAAAGATAATTGGTCAACATCGATCTCAGATTATCGACAAAAAACATGCATTTGCATGGAAATTGCATCCCTACTAATAACGCTGACAAAATAAGAAAATGTTTCTATAGTTTGTAATTTTTTTTTGGGCCAGAGCTGGTTCAGTAGAACTGGTAGTTGAGTTTTAGTTCCGTTTTAGATTAGTTCTAGCTTAGGGAGTTATAGTTTAGTTCTAGTTCAAATATAGTTCAGTTCTCAATTACTTCTAGTTCAGTGCTGAGTAAGTTCTAGTTTGGTTCTCAGTTAGTCCTCAGTTGGTTCTAGTCCAGTTTAACTTCCTTTGCAATTTAGTTTTAGTTCAGTTCTAGTTTTGTTCGAGTTCAATATTAGTTCAGTTCTGTTAACCGATTTTTCGCCGACCGGTGATTATAGTCACCAGCACTCATACTCTTGTTTTTTGTGGCAATATGTGCGTTCGTTTACTTTTCCAGTAAAATCCCATTAAAATCCAGTAGGTGAGTAATATGAAAATTTTACAAATTTATGTGTACGCGAACGCATTTCAGTAAAATCCAGTACAAATTTGTACAAATTTTGGGGTAAACGAACACAGCTAATGTTTTTTTTCTGTCAGTTACTCAAAATCTTATTTCGTTATTATAGTGTCAGTTTACTTGGTGCGGCAAATAATGGGTTAAAGTTTATTTCAAGTTAATTTTTAGTTTAATTCTTGTTTAGTTCTGCTTCAGTTTTAGTTCAGCTCAATGTTTTTTATGTTCTTTTTTTAATTTAGCATTTTTCAAGACAGTTTTTCTTGTTAACATTTTTTTTTTTTTAAATGTTTATTAATTTTTATTTAACCTCACAATGTTGCAACATTTAAACGAAAAACAAAATAGAGTTTTAAAAATTTGAAAATATAAATTAGATTCGAATCATGTACAAAAGGCCTGCATAAATGTATTGAAAAATGATACACATAACAAAAATCAAATGTGTGCACAAAACGTTTGTGGACAACGGCAATGAAGCATAGCATTTGCGTTACTGTTTGTCGCACAATTTAAACAGTGTTGGGAGGATATAAGAATTCAAAGAATAACACACCAGAAAGTATTTGTTTCTTTCAAAGCCTTTCAATACTATACGCCTATACTCCTAGTATTTGAAAATTACCTCGTGCAGTCTGCTAGAATTCGTGATGTTTATTTGTGTGTCCTATGTGGTGTACGCATACAAAAAATAATTTTTGCTGAGAGTTGCTGTTTCAATATAATCAAAAAATTTTGCATAACAAATCTTTCGTACGCACATATCTCTTCTAATCCACATTAAAATATAAAAAATGTGTGCATTTTTTGTTTCCACTCTTTTTCATTCCCTTGTTTAAGTTCGAGAGTATTTTTTATACCCTCACTGTTACTATGGTAAAGCGTTTGATTTTTGGCTTCCATACGTTCGCAAACTTACGTAAATTGGTCCTCTATCTTCAGTATGTATTTGTTTTTGACAGCAACACTACAGTATAGAATTTGAAAATTTGTCAACGATTTTAATGTGTGTTCAAGTGGAATTGTGCATGCCTTTTTTGTACTGCCCTTATATTGTTTGAATCATCGAGTTTTAGTTTATTACACATTTACATACTGGTAATTAAAATAATACTTAAGCAATAGGTAAACAATTAGAATGATTGTTGTTAGTTTATTATAATTTATTTTCATTGTTGTAAATGTTTTTTGTAATACCTATAAAAACAACCTGACAGTCTAGACATGATAAACTTAAATTAAACCTAAAGTATTGAGTCTGATTAGACTTTATTATTTATTGGAAAAACAAAACAATAAACACATTAAAGAAAAAAGAATAAATGCATACATTTTATTTTTATAGATTTTTCAATTAAACAAAATAAAAAAAAAAACAAAACAAACTAATAAAACTGAAATAATAACACAGGTGCAAAATAAGTGTTTTAAAAACACTCAGCCACAGTAGAGATCAAAACAGTTTTGACTATAATGAATTGGCAATTTTTAAAGCACTTAATTTACAATTGATATAGAACTGAAAATGCTAGATTTCTCTGGACAACAGCAAACGTCAAATAAATTAACTATTTTACACTTTGACAAATGCATAAATTCAATGTTGTTTTTAATTAAAAAAATATTGAAAAAGCTTAGACAATTGGCCGAACATGGCTAATTATTGCGTTTTCTTTTCTGGCATATATGTTGCCTTTATTTTGCCTTTTGCCCTCCATGGAGTTCTTTTCTAAACACAAAATTTATTTAGTATAGTATAATGTTGCACAACAAAACCAAAAGTTGGTTACATGTTTACAATCATCAGCACAAGCACATAATACATTCGCTACTATTGTAGTGTGGGTATAATTACATACATAAAACGCAATGATCTTTGTTATTTTGTAAAGGTATACTGCCTGTTCATCGATTTCGAACATTAACGTTCGCATAGAAAATAACATTCAAGACAAAAACAAATTATAAAATTTTGTTTTTGTTTTAAATGTAATTTTCATGCGAACGATAACTTTCGAAATCGTTAAACAGGCTGATATTTTCTTAACTATTTAAAAAAATTTCGTACTATCTGCATATTTGTTTTGTTTTTTTTTTCAATATTTTCAATTTACAATAATTTCAACCCCTCGACGATACAGACATAAATTGTAAACACTTAAAATAAGTAAACAATTTGTTGAACAACAGCAATAATTTTTAACGCTATTTTCTGACACTTAAATAATAAAAGAGGAAAGTTTTGCCTTATAGTTAGAGCGTATTGAATAATTTTTGATTATCATTATTATCAACATCAACATCGCTACAAATGCCTCCCACTCTATTAACACGGCAAATAGAGGTGTTACAACGCCATCACATTTCTGACTCATTAGCATTTAAACGCCAAAGTATTTAGCAACAGATAGAAATTCATTTACATATTTTGAAAACTTACATGTTAAAAACAAAACAAACTAAAAACATACAACGCACCTTAATAAATATAAAAAAAAATGTGAGAATAGCACAGACCAACAAATTTTAAACCCATCGACCAGGAATACTTTTATAAAAGCTTGAGTTGTGCTGAGTCCGAATCTGTACAAAAAAAATTTCTCGATATCTTCGCTTAAAGTTTTGATATTTTCGAGACCTGTTAACTGCGCGAATTAATCTTTATTTAAAAAAACCTGATGTGTCGTCTCAAAGTTCTGCCAATTATCTTTTTACTGCAGCCACACGTTCAATAAACCACTTTCAAGTAGTTCACACAAACTGCTTGTCAAAACTTGGTTGAATTAAAAGCTGTGGCACAGGCTGCACTCAACTTGATAAATTCAATTTCATTTTAAAACTGCCCCCAACCAAAAACAACCCAAAATATAAGCTTGACTCAAAGTATTTTTTAAAGAAATATAGTTTTTATAAAGGAAGAGACAAAATTATTTTGTGATCAGCTGTTAAATTGAACGTCAAATTGCCAAACAAATGGGAAGGTAAAATTGAAAGCAATCTCGTGGTCAAATTAAAAAGTGTGAGGCCCGTTTTCACGACTTAACGATAGCTAAATGTAGGAAGTTATCGAACAGATGATGAGTTTTTAATTATCACAAGTTCCCTTTAACCTAAAAATGAAGGATAAGCTAAAGAGAGGAACGTTCTACCTTTAACTTTTGTCGTAAGGTTTCAGCCATATTATATTCACATATTTTTTATATATTGCAACTCCAATTATACGTATATGTTGTAACCCCGGGTCTTCACGTAGCAATGTTTATTGCGGCAAACGTCAAATTTCATTGCTCCATAAAATTTGCGACGTATAGACCGCATATTGCCATGAGTGGCAATCCATTGTGCAATGATTGCTCTTCTTATTGCTTGAGCAATTATTGCTTAGCAATATGCTGTCAAATCAGTTGTAATTTATCTGACATTTCATTTCTCTGTACGGTTGTTTTTTGTTTGTGTGTTTATTTATTAAAAAAGCAATCAATAAATATATTATTATATATTATAATTTTTAATAAACGTAAAGATCAACAAAAGCAAACGACGAATTTATTTTTTTGTATATTTTTTTATTTTTTCAATAGAACAATTCAACTTTTTTTAACGCAAATAAACAAAAAAGTAATACAAAACACAGCTACGCCAATTACAATTAATTATTTTATTAATTTAAAAAAGAAAATTTCACAACCACTTCAAAACACAACATAAAACATTTGTTATAAATATGTACAGCCAAAAAACTTTATACGACTACTCGCGGTGAAAATTGCAAATTTATGGCAAAGCAATTTCAAGTGTTCTCCAGCAATAAATTCAGCAATTATTGCTCCATTGTTCTGTCATTGTTCTGCCGACGTTTTTGCTTGTACTTAGCAATAAATATTGCAACGTGGAGACCCAGCGTAAATGAAAAGAAGTACGTAGTTGCCAGTTCGTATTTTTATTTTGGCTAAAATAATCGGTATTTTATTTAGTATTGCCACTTTTTTAAAAATGTTAAGTTTAGTTTATACAGAAGTTGTGAAAACGAAAAATAGTTGAAGGTAACTTTATTCCTCACTAGGGCTAAAAGTACCGTTAACTATTCCGAACTTTATAGGTAAGTCGTTAAAACGGGCCTGAGTGTGTTAGTGAAAAAAGTCAGAGTGTATTGCATATTGAAAGGCAAAACTTGATCGTGTGGCCTCCAAGTTAAAGAAAATGTATAACATTTCTCTAAAATATCTTGAAGTTTAAAAAATCTGATTTTTCGTTTTACAGTATTTTAAGGCTTATTTGCATACCGGGCTTCAATAAGCGAGTTTTTTTTATATAAGCACAGTATACGCATGTAAGCGTGTTTTATAAATGCGTTGCTCGTTTAAAATCACCAAAAAAAAAAAACTGCAAATTATGAAATGCTTTTAAGCGATAAATATTATATACATGGTATTTTCACCATTTCTTTTAAATTTATTTGTGATTTTTAATAATTTTGAGTTATTTTGTATATTTTTCCTTTGTTTCAGGCTTTCTTTCGTTATATGAATGCCTGGCAGTGATGCCAGAAGTAGAGAAAAATCTTTACAAGTAGGTTTTTTTCTTCACTAAAACGTAAGAAAAATCGCGCAGATTTTTAGAGTTCTCGAAATTGTAGATATATATTTTTGAATTAGCATTTTTGTACTAGAAAAATTTATATAAAATAGACTTTATTGTCAAGTCCCGTGAATAAAACCATAAAGTTAATATCAGATCCTTAGTGCTGGTTCACACACGTCAAGTTTGACTCGTCAAGTCTTGAGCTTTTAGGAGAGAAGGGAAAAGAGAATGCCATTTTTTCCCCTTCTCTCCATATGAACCTATGAACCTAAAAAAATCACAATTCTGTGGTTTTCACGAATAATCGCGAAAGTTATAAAACCAAACTTTTCAGGAGAGCAAAAACATTTATTTTTTTCAATTGCCGCTTCTGTAGATGCTTTTTTAAACTTTTTTCTTTACTATCCTCTTAACAGTGACTTTCTACGTATTATATATAGTTTTCATGAAAAAATCCTCACAGGATCACAATCTGTAAAAGGATTAAAAATGCATATGTTTGATTGACTCATTAAGTGTGTGCAATATAACATCATACCTCCACATAAGTTCTTTTTTGTGAAAATAAATGTTATTATTTTAATCACACATGACGACTTACGTTGTTATTTTTAGCACACAAGTTGGCGACATATTCAGAGTTTTTGATACTTATAGCACAATGTATGGACTTAAAATTACAAACAACCGCTTATCTGCTGTTGTTGCAACTAAAGAAGTCAACAATAAACGCACATGTACATATAAGTTGTTATTAATAGAAAAATTTTCAACAAATACTTTCATATTTTTTGCACGAATAACAACATAACATCACATATGCTTTTTATTTGGAAACATATTCAGCAATTTTACAATTTTTGGCAACATAAATCGTTATAATAGCAAAATATTTTATTAAACAGTTAACTTAAGTTGTTTTTAGCACAAAAAAATTAATAATACTACATTATATTCTAAAAAGCTTAATACTTATAAAAACCTAATGCAAAATGTAGCACTTTGACATCATTATCTCAATTTCGGTAAAAACCGACTTACGCGATTATTCGTGAAAACCACAGAATTTGGCTTAAATAAAAGGAATGAGTACTCGCAAAGGGTTACTTGGTATTCAGCTACTAATTTAAAATTGTCGAGTTATCCTCAACGATGTACTCCTCTCTTTAACTAAATATGGGAAAACTTACATATTCGCCGTCATATCAAAATTTTTTGATTTTCAATCGAGCATCGTCGGTGTGACAGATACAAACACATTTTCACGAATACTACCACAATGCTTGATGAGTTATTTGATAAGTGTATTTGGACCTTTTAGCGTTCTTCGGCTATTTAACGATCCATATTTTTAAATGGCAAACCTGTCACTAAATAAATGATACTTCAGATGACAGATTTATAACAGCTGACAGCCTTGCTAGAAATGACATTGGATTTCGTACGTAATGGCAATGTCCAAGCATTATAATGAAATAAAAGTTTCATCGACATCATAGCTTTATGTGAGTTTTATCTATCCTTTAAATCACCCATATGTGAAAAATCACACAAAAGCAATAATTTTTACACGATAAACAAAAAAATTGTTGAGGTACACTAGAGAAACTTCTTGACTTTGCTAGCAATATCAATTTAGTACTGAAAACACATTTTTTTAATAAAAAATATTTTTTAGTAACGAAATATTTTAAAACTTACGTAAGTTACCCTCGTGTGTGGTTTTCCACACAAATGCAATTTGCACTAGAGACATAATTTTCTGTCGGAAAGTGTGAAAATTGTTGATGTTTTTCGAACTTTTTTTTTTCATGATTTATTTATTGAATCTTCATTTTTTTTCGAACTGCATGCAACATATCTTTGGAGTGTAAACCTGCTAAATCCATTTTAACAGTATATGCCAGTTTGATACCGTTCGAAAAATTAAGAGACTCAATACAATATTAGAAAAAAAATCAAATATATATATATGTATATTGGTTTGCTTCTTAGGGTAGAAATAAAAAACATAAGAAGCTTTTTTTCTGCCATGTTAAATTTTCTGAAAGTCAGTTAGCAGTTTTACACTCTAAGGCGACGATATGTTTTATAAATATATAAAATACACACAAGTTTTCTATGGTTTGTTGTGGATCGCCAACGGGATAAATACATCATTAATGTAACGTGAATCATGACGTTGATTACCAACGAAAAATGGCGCCATAGCAAAGTAGACACACATTGCATATGTGAAAAACCACACACGAAGGTGACTAACGTAAGTTTTTTTAAGGGTGATTTGAGGATTAACTTAACTGTTGATACCGAAAAATGGATAACCAGTTTCGATGTCACATAGAGATAGCAAGATATGGATTCTTTAAATACGACAGGATATATAGCAGCCATGACACAAGTCTTGCATCAAAATTACGTTTTATTAAAAGTAATGCGTGTTACGTGTTTCAGGAAGTATGGACAATCAAAGCAACGGATTAGAAAAGATTTGAAGCTCTTGAAATTTGGTTATAAATAAAGACGTATATTAAGAATTCCGCGGACTGACAGTGTCTCAAATAATGAATTATTCAGAAGAATGAAGCTACACCGACAACTAATCGAAAATATCGAAATTAGGAAAATATCCAAAATTCAAAATTTTGCTTAAATTTAAAATGTTACTAATCAATTTTTAAAAATATCAAAACAATATTTAATTTTTTTTTGTAACTTAACAGCAGAGAACGCTCTGATCCAGCATTCTTTCGTTTAGTGAAAAGTGCAATAATCTCATCAACTGAAACCCATTTTTGCATTTTAATACTTGTCTGTGTTTGTGCATGGAATGCGAAAATGTCGTCTATTCAATATTAATCTTGACAAGCACTTTGTTTTGTTAAGTTCTCTATTCAAATCGGAAAAGTTCAAAGATTATGAGGACTAAATATTTATTATTATTGTTGTGGTCTTATCAAATGCAAATGTTGAAAAAAAAAACTTTTTGCAACACTATCAACTTAAATGGGTGTAGCCATTTTCATAATATTAAATATTTTATTATTTATTTGTTTTATTTTGTTATTATTATTATTATTAATATGTATAAATAACAAATACAAAATAAATAGCAAAACAAGTACATAATTTCAATTGTAGTATTTTTGCTTATTATCGACTAAGACAAAACGACGCGAACCCCAGCCACCACAACTACTGTACTATATGGTCAGCTAAAAAGCAAAATACTGTAAAGTAACTTTTGCCATTAAGCTAACAACTACGACAACTCCATAATACAAAAATTTAAACTTTCCGTCTTATACTCATTACCAATTCTGCGGCACTAATAGTAATGTCCCGTAATGTCCCGCATTTACTTTATGCATATCTACCAGTCAGACATTTGTCTGTGATGACAAAGATAAGGGCTTCCTGGTCATCAACAGCAGAGAAGTAAAACCTTTCACATCTAAGTAAGGCTACAGTTATCTGAATAATGGCTATTTTTTTCTGAGAAATATCTTGCATACATGTTATACAACTGTGGGATACATTTTCTTTTGTGAATATGTTGCATGAAAAAAATGTAAAAGTGTTGCATATTTTACCCTCACTTCTATTTAAACTGTTCATAATGCCATGTTTACAACTGAGCGAGTACTTACTACATTGTTTGTACAACCAAAGCTTTATTTTTTTTTGTCGTCATAATTTCGACAAAAGATTGCTTTAACACAAAATATAAAAATTATTAAATATTATATTTGAATACGAGTAAATATTATTCAACCCAATTATGAATATAAAATCCCCGAGAGTCTTTTCTCTTCTCCCATTTTTCCTACTTAAATAAAAATTTAAAAATGGGAGAAGAAAAAAACTCCCGGGGAAATTTTCCCTATAATTGGGTTGATTATGAATCTTATTATCGTTTTAATTTTTTGCACGTAATAAGTAGTGTCAATGTTTGTTTCCGAACCATAATAGTGTGCAGAAACCTCGCAAATGGTTTTTAAAATCGTAAATAAAGGACATTAATGAAGAAAGTGTAAGAGTTGTAAATAAAAACAGCTAGTTTTGTTCAATTGAAGATGTAAACCTTAGAGTGGCTATAGGTAACATTAAAAAGTAATACATGTACAAATATAATGTAACTTTGCTTTTTAATCTCAGAAAAGAAATCGTCATATGGGGAAGAGTGCATCTCCAAAGTTAGCATGTCAACAGTGATACACCTAGTACCATGTCTAATGGAATCCACAAGTTGCTACCAAGTCTTAGAAGCTAATTTGCCCTAATAATTCCTTCTATCTCCATAAACACCGTGACCCAAATATTTCTAATGTTGAACTGTTCAGAGATAAGCAACAAATTCTTTGATCTGTTTAAAAAGACAGTAGACTTATTAATCGCAAAGATTCTTATCTGGAAAAAACTGCAGTAATACGAAAATCTTTGCTTGTACTAAAGTAATCTTAAATTCCTGTGACTTTTTTTTTTTTTTTGCTTAAAATTAATAAAGAGTATATATCGAGCCCTATTTGCAATTATATCGCAAGGCATAAAAGGAAAATTTTACAGGAGAAAGTTTTTTAATATTTATTTTTTTCTTAAGCAGTGCAATACTTTATTTGGATTTAGATGGGCTTTTTCTCCGCAGCTTTCAAATTTAAAATCTTAGAATTTGTTCGCTATGTGATGAGTACTTATTTCCAAGAATAGAACCAAATTTCGAAAAATTGTCGCTTACGATATAATCGCAAGTTGGGCTCGATATAAGTTTGTCATGCCGTTTGTAATTTCTACAACAATAATGTTAGACACTGAATGTATGTTTGTAACTATATACATATATTCTAGATATATATTTTTATCACATATTGTCCGGAATTTTTTGCTTTTAAAATCCAGCCAGATCGGTCCACAAATGCCTCAGATATGAGCAAAAATTTACGACTGCCTCTCAAAAAATGGGCGGAATTGGAGAAGTGGGCGTGGCACTTCCCATACAAAGTCATTTAAGATTTCTGTATATCTGGAGAAAGGCAAGAGCCAATGTGTCCAAATTATAAACAAGTACCAAACACCTCTTTTAAACAAATGGGCGGGATTGGAGAAATGGGAGTGTCACCTCCCATATAAATACAAAATAAATTTCTGTATATCTGGAGCATCGAAACAATAAAAGTTAAAAAAATTGGTATAAAATAACTTAGATGTCAATGCATGAAGTTTGGCGAAAAGTGGGCATGGCACAAATTACATTTCTTTATATCTGGAGAACGGCAGAAGAAAATGTTTCCAAATTTGGTACTTATAGCTGGGTTTTCAATGCAAAAAATCCGTCAAAAAGTGGGTGTTAAGCCATTATGACACTACATTTTTTATTCATTAATTGATATTGAATTGATGGAAAGAAACAGTAAATTTTAGAAAGAGCAAACTATAAAAAATGTAAACAAAGTTTTTTAGTTTTTTGTTTTCTTGTTATGGTTTTGTTTCAGGGATGGGGTTGAGAATTTTTAAAATTGTACCAACAACCTTTAAAAATTGTACTTTTTTACCCTAATTGTACTAAAAGATTTTTTTAGTTGAAATTAATTTTATTTATGTTCATAAAAAATACCACAAAAAGCTATTATAACTCTAAGTTTAAAAAGTATCAACAAAAAAGTACAATTGAAACAACTTAGCCATCCCTGTTGTGTTTATTTTATTAAATGTTGCATACATATTAGTTGGCAAAACAATGCAAAAACAAAATAGCTGTAAAAGTGTTTATGTATTAGTGAAAAAGTTTGAATGAATTTCTACTGTCTTGCCAGTACTGGCAAATGTAAACGCCATGTTAATATTTCAAGCTTGAAACGTCAATTTTAAGTTAAACAATTTTACATTTTTTTTTTGACATAACTTCATTTTTTAGCGATAACTTTAGTAAAATTTTTGACAGTGTGCAATTTATCTTAATACAGCTTAACTCTTTGCACTTGGTAAATTTTTGTATTATATTATATTTGTACTGTTCACCAAAACTTGAAAAATGCATTAAAAATGTAGTGTCATAAGGGTTTTATTAGATAAGTTGGAGTGGCATCTCCCATTCAACAAACAAATTAAATATATTAATAAAAGTAAAAGTTACAAAATGTAGTAGAAATAGCTTCGATGCCACAACAAGTCATCCAAAAAAGTGGGCGGGTTTGGCGAAATGGGCGCGGCACAAACAATATACTACTTATTGTATATCTTTTTTAAATTCCCTAAGCTGATCCCGCAAAGCTCTAAGAAAGTCTGCAGAAAAGAAAACAGAGTTTCTGGCAGGAATCGAACCCTTAACCCCGGCGCTGATAGACTAGCTCACTACCAGCTAGACTACGTGAACTCTCAAAATTGCAGATTAGTCGCGAGCTATCAAAGCGCTCCAGGTTAAACTAGTACATATTAATATAACGTTTTGTTGTTATCGCACCATGGTGAAGGGTAATTAGGATTCGTCATAGCCGAGTACATACACTCCTCTTACTTGTTTCTTATCTTTTATACAATTTTGTTGCCCTTTTTTAATTAAGAGAACGATATAAATATGTATAAATGTTATCATCAAGTCACTCCATGATAAATTTACTTTTTATTCTGTTTTTTTTTTCTTTCTTTGCAGCATTGAGGTTGGTCATTTGAGTTCTTTAAGTACGAACGCATATTATTAATTTGTTTTGCTTTTGTTTAATTTCATAATGTTAGTGTTTTGATAACTTTTTTTTTAGGGAAGTGCCACCCTCGTTTCTCTTTCAAATAAATAGAAAAATAAAACTGGCTATTTTATATTAAAAATTAAAAAAAAAAAACTTAGATAATGAAATGCTAATAAACTCAACAATAAGCACAAAAATACAACTAAATAATTAAAATAATAATAAAACTTATATTATAAGGTTTTGTTTATAAAAAGAATAAGTTGCTACTAGCGATTCAAGCCCCTGGACCACTTCTCCCTTTATCCATATTTAAATAAGCAACTTGTGTTTTGATAAAAAAAAATCCATACTTTAAACAAAAAAACAAACAAAAATAAATAAATATAGGTTAGAATAACAAAATTGGACAAAAGTCTTTAAATAGTGATAAGTACATTTTAATATTTTTAAAATAAAAAAAAATTTCCTATAAAATTAAAAAAAAGCTATATTCGGCTATTCCGAATCTTTGATACCCTCTACCGACAGTTACAGTATTTATCGATTAGATGCACACCAGCTATAAGTAGGAATAGGCAAAAAATTACGATATTACAAAAAAACAATCCATGTATATCTGCGATACTTAAAATACCGATATATCGATATTTAAATATGACTATCGAATTCGATATTTTTTAAATTAACAGCCAATCCAACGATGTCACACGTTAACGTTCGCATAGAAAATAAAATTTAAAACAAAAACAAATTTTAGAAATTGTTTTTGTTTTATATGTAATTTTCTATGCGAACGTTAACGTGTGACATCGTGGGGTCGGGTGTAAAATGTTAGCCGTTAAAAACTTTAGCCGTTTTTCAAACAATATGTTTTGATTTTCAGGAGCGAAATTCATATTGGACCCATGAAAAATCTAGGATCAATCATCACCAAATTCTGTAGAATGATTTATGGTGTTGAAAAATCTATATTATACCAAATTTCAATATAAGAGTGATATTTGTTAAAGCGTTTTATAGGTTTAATAAGGGTACCTTCTATGAGAAGGTTTTTTTTACAAAACTTGACTATTCCACTTTCGATGGAAATGATTTTTTTTTTGTTTTTTTTTTTTGTAACATTGAAATAAAAACTTAGCAAAAATAAAATTGGGCCAAGACTCTATAATTAAACCAAAAATAAAAATAAAAGGCATGATTTCATCAAAAGTAGGTTATTCCAGTTTAAAATGGCATTCCCAAAAACCTATTTTCTTTAATTGTGAAAGAACACAAAAGTGGTCCAGTTTTGAGAAGAACCTCCTGATATAAGACTTGTGGTAAATTATGAACCGATCTTTACGAAATATAACCGTCTGAGTTTTTGACTCATAAGACTTTGACAGTCCAAAGTTTACTACAATAGCATTATTCGTTCCGATTTTAGACGTACTAAAGAGTTTTCCGAGAGTGGTCTTTGTATGGGGCCTAAGATGAATTATAAAACGATCTTCACAAAATTTAGTATAATGATTTCTAATCATATAAAATGAATTTGTGCGATTCCGTTAATAAAATTTTGCCAAGCCATTGTTTGTCCAAAATTTAGCAGTTTTTCGTCAGGAAAAGTTGGCAGCACTAAAAGATTTTTTTTAGCCAGAGTATTATAAAACAGTGGTTGTCATTATACCCACGCCAAAATAAAGCAAAGGGTATTATGCTCTCGTGCTGATAGTGACTCTAAGAAATATTGGTCCAACCTTTTAGTATGCCGACTGACTCAGAATCACTTTCTGAATCGATCTTACGATGACCGTCCATTCGGCTGGATTGATGGCTGGCTGGTTGTCTGTCCACGTAGGATTACTTTTGCAGATCCCAATTTTTTAAGCTATTTTGAGGATATGTGTTACATACGTTTCAATAGTTATAAAAACGAAGCCTATGAAAATGATGAGAATCGGTATGTTACTTGGATGTATCGCCGGCTGCGGGATTTGTAACATCGGCTAAGGGCTAATAAATCAGAGCATGTTAAACTCTCTTGTTGGTTTAAAATGTGTTTAAGCCAACAAATCTATAAAGCAGTAAACATAAGAATCATTTTTAAACGCATAAAATTAGGCGTTTGAACTACCAATACAGACCATATGAATTTGACAAGATTTATCGTAGTGCTGCCACATGTTATTTTTTTAACTACATATAAAACATGGGACACTGATTTAGTTGTTGAGTTTAAACTACATATAAATTTAAGTTTAGTTCAACTTTACCAGCGTTTACACACACTAATTTATTAGCCATAAGAATGAACATTGTTCTGTTGTAAAACGCGTTGCATGCATTCTAAGAGAGAGATATCAGATTAGATCGGGGTCACCACTTGAAACAAGTATTCAACTATTTTTTAAATAATAATTAGTATTGTGGTTATTTTTTAAATAATTAAAACTTCGAGTTTGTTCTTTATTTAACCGCTCGACTCGAATCACTTTCTCAGTTGATTAAGCTATATCCATCCGTCCATCTAGCTGCAACCAGTCAGCCAGTAACCTTGTGCGGAAAGTACGGGTCACAATTTTTTTATAATTTGTGAGAATCGAACCCATACAAAATTCTTTTCGGAATAGTTTTTGTGCACATAAATTATCTTATTATGTTCGTATTTTGATTTAATTTGGTCCGAAAATATCTTACGGAAACATAAATTGTCTTACCAAATTTATTTTTAAAGCAGTCTATATTTAATGATGGCACCCATATAAACACCACTCTCCTTTTAGTGCCATAACTTCCTCATAAATATTGACTTTAATATAAAATTTTGCAAAAATAACTTTCAAATTTATCTGAGATCCCATATAAACACCCTCTCCAAAATCGGTTTGAGACGATATACATGTAGATGTATATTTATATTTGGCACCAAGAACTCTTATATGAATCTTAACCTCATAACATAAATTTGTTCTGGCAGATTCATTTTTGCCCATGGATACAAAATGGAGTACACTTTCGAAAATTTGTCTCTAAATTATGTGGTGTTGGGTACCTTATGATCGGGCTTGACCAACTATACTTTCTTTCTTGTTTATATATATATATATATATATATATATATAAGGGCGGGTCGATTTTTTTTTTTTAAATCGTATAGCAAAAACGTATACTACATAAAACTCGTAGAAAATTCTCCGAAGAAACCATGGGTCTGCAATAAAATCCTAATCCGCGCCTTTCGACTTGAAAATGTATATGCCCGCCTTTGCCAAAAAAATAAATGTTTGAAAAAATAGCTCTTTCCAAAAAGAAATCGAATTTTCTGAATAAAATTGTTTAGTAAGGTAGTTCTTTTGCACTTTATATTTTCCTACACTCAAAATTTGTTTACATTAAAAAAAATATTCACCCAAGTAAAAAAAATGTTCAAGTCGAGAGGCGCGGATTAGGGTTTCATTTTTGACCCATGGTTTCTTCGGAGAATTTTCTTAGAATCTTATGTAGATTACGTTTTCGCTATACGATTTTTCATTTTTTTGTCATCCATACAAATCAAGCCGCCCTAATATATTTATATATATATATATATATATTTCCATTTTTTTTAATTTAGATATTCAAACAAAATATAATACACATAAATTTTGGTCGATTCTAAACACTAGAACTGAAAAATCCTTCACATCGAATTTGTCGTGTTATAAATTCAGATAAATGATGATCACAAAAACATAATGTGACATTTTCTAAATAGTTTTTTTTTTACTAAATTATGAGCATTTAAATTGAAATTTATTAAAACACATATTCTTCAAATTATGATGCCTTATTAATCAATATTTTGACCAACTGAAATGTTTTAAAGGAAAAAACAAAATTTTTTCTCTAAATTCCAAATAAGTTTTGTTCGGAATTATACTGTTGACATTAGTGGATTAAGAAGATTATAAATTATAAAACCAAACTATTGCGCAAGTTTAAAGTGACAACACAACATTTTTCTTTATCCATTTTTTTTAAATACATAAAATTAAATTATTACAAATCAAATAAAATTGTGTTATAAATCAATCAAAATATGTATAAGCAAAGTTGTAGCTAATTTACGAGGTCAAATGTAAACAAAAGACAGCTGTCTCTTTAAACGACTGTTAGTTTTATCGAGCTCTCACTATTGTTTATAAAACACGATACAAAGTCATTTATTTAGCAAGTTATCACATATTAGATCATTATTTTTTCCAGTAGTAAATAACTTTAATTAACCAGCAAACTAAAAAAGGTTCAATGAACTATTTCAATCTCCTTTAGTTTACTCTGAGATACATATTCATATTAAAAACACAAATAAATTATAGCATTTCTTAAAATATATGATGATTTCTTATCATTTTCTTAAAAAATATTGTCGTCAAATGCTTCACGTATTTGTATTTGTTAAATATAACAATATCAAATATTAACAAACTTTCTAAAATTATGGAAAACATAAGAGGTCTTCAAATAAAAAATTTAATTTGAAATGCAACAAAAAAGATGACGATAAGCTGCCAATGTTGTCAAATTAGAGAAAGTTTTGTTTTTATTTGGTGATATATTTGGACTATTTAAAATGCTTTGAAAATTTGTTTACATTTTTACTTTATGTTTTCTAGATTAAATTCGACTTATTTTTTTGTTTTTTTAGTTGTGCACAAAGTTATTTTTTTTTTTTATTTATTCACATATAATCGTTAGCCAATATAGGCCAAATTGGTTAAGTAACATTATTTGACAATTCTATTATAAAATACATATTAATTTAACTTGTATTAATATATAATACATTTTTAAGTATGTTTTACTATCCCTATCACGAACATGGGTCCCAACTAGAGTTTTTCTTTTCCCAGACTTTTTCATTTCCCTTGAAACGAGATTTATTTTTCAATTTCACGGGATCCCGGGAATTCCCGCTCAATACAAATCGTTTCAAATATTAAGTGGAAGGAAAAAAATTTAATGTGCAAGGCGAATTAATACAGGTGACCGCATCCGAAAGAAAGAGAGTATATAAATAGGTATATAAATAAATTCATAGTAAAATAATGCAGGTGGCACCGCTACGGCAACAAATACAACAAAACCACAAAAATGGAAATTATTCTTTGTTTTTGTCAAAAAATATTTGTAACAAAAATCAAAGCGAGTTGCAATTCAAGTCTATGGGTGTGTGTGAAACGGTAGCAAAGTACTCATGGAAGTAAAATTTTGACACTATTGGGGTGAATAAAATTTCACTAGCCCTGGGGGCTAGTATAAATTTTGACATTAGTGTAGACATTTTTGACAACCACAAATTTATTTTTTTTTCATTAAATTTGCTTAAACAAAATAAAAAATAATATGGAAGCAGGACCAGTGGCAAAAAAATAAAAAGAATTATACAACATGTAAGTATTTACATATGTATAAGCTTTTTTGCCCACACTTTTTGTAAAAAATTTTAACATATCACAACGAATTCATCAAATAGTTGGGACGATCTCATTTCCAACAGAATTGAAATGATTATTGGTAAAAACTTGATTAATTTATTCTTTTTTGCAAAACTACTAGTAATTGTTTTTTTCTTTATGTCAAAATTTTACGTTGTCAAAAATTTTACAATTTCACACAGCACAAATATGAAATTTTTCTACCACAAACAAATTTCATTTCACCATAGAACTTTGCTACCGTTTCACACACACCCTATATGTGTGGTTTGTTTTAATTTTTTCGTTCTGTTCAGTTGCGGAAAAATCTGTTGAAAATAGAGTTTAACGTTAAGTTAAGTGGTATAAAAAAATTAATTATTTGTTTGGGGCTAGAAAAATTTGTTTTAATTAATGATTATTTAAAATGTTATGTTTTTTTAACACACACAGTGTTTATTTTTAATTCTAACGAAAAGTTCTTCCACAATTTTAGTGTTTTTCTCTTTTAAAGCAGCTAATTCTTTTTGCGGTAAAAGTAATTACAGAAAAGAACGGTAGAAACTAATAAGGCCTTCACACAGAAAAAAATACCAATGTTAAATTAACATGGCGAAATGTTGATTAAGAATCATAATAAATTTCTGCAAAAGTATGCCCTTTATTTAAATTTATCATTATTTCATATTTATTTAAAATGAAAAATATTAAAATAACCTTAAATCACGTTTATTTAATATTATTCACTGTTAAAATAACATTCTTCAATATTGAATACATAAAAACCTGTTTTTATGTATCGACTCTATATAAAATTATCTTGGTTTCATGTTTATTTTAAAAGAAAAATGTTAAAATAAAATAGTTCAATATTGAAACAATAAAAACCTGTTTTGTTTAGAAAAAACAACAACACCATTTTTTTGTTTTCATGTTTAAAATATGTTATGAAAAAATACAATTCCCGTATTCTTTTATTTAAAATTATTTAGTTAAATAATACATGAAGTTTCAAAGTAGAATGATGACGAAAACCATATCGGGCCATTCTGCTGACGCTTCTGTTAACAAAGGGGAATAAAAATAAGTGGAACATGTGTTACAAGGGTAAGTGTTTTGAATTATTCTTAAATAAATGCATATGTTCTCTCTGAAGCTTCACACTCAAAATCTAATTCTACATGAAATTCACGTTGTTTCATCTTGAAATAATTTTCATTCAACGTAATTCGGATTGTTATTTCAATATAAATGACATACATTTTGCCCTAACTTTACCGCAATGTTAAATTAACATGTATTATAGTAATTTTAAAAGAAAAAAATGTTGTTCGCAAGTTATTGTAAAATCATGTGAAATTAACATGAAGTAATAATGAAGCAAAATCACCACTGAAAACGGTAAAATCAGCCCTGTTTTTGGCGATTGTACATTGATTTTTTTTCTGTGTGTTAAAGAATTCGTTTTTTGCTTCTTATTCGTTGTCTACACGTATCTTCATAATTTCCCAGGAAAAACTTTTTGATTTTAAGTAATAGGTGGTAGTTATTTCATACGTTACCTGGTAAGAAGTTGTCATTACAATTGGCATTATTCTGAAAACTTCAACAAGTTCTTACTAGTAATGACGTCAGAAACTACTTATTACTTCTATTATTTTCATAACTGAATATTTGCTTACTAGTATTTAGCTCAAAAACAACTTGTTAGTTGTGTTGTTTTCAGTACTGAATATTTACTGGTAACGTACTCAATAACTACTTACAAGGTCTATTAACTTGTGATTTTTTGGCTTCTAGTAAGTATATTATAAGTACTTACAATTCAACTTACTCGTAGTTAAATAATAACTAGATATTTTTTGACTTCTAGTAAGTGTATGGTAAGTACTGAATTCTGTGGACACCTCGAACAAAAATAAGTAGGCATTCAGCCGAAAAATAAGTAGTGTTTATTTTTCTCCAACATTACTTGCCAACTTACCAGGTAAGTTATGTTTTTGCTGGGTTGTTTGCGACAGTAACACTACAGTATAGAGTTTGCAATTTTTTCAATGATTTGAATAAGCGTTAAATGGAATTGTACATGCCTCTACTAAATATTAAGACATTTTTGGCCAATTTCACCAATTCTATTTAAATATCAATTCCTATTTTAATATAGTATTGACATGAAAAGCGAATTTTATACATAAATTGATATTTAACTTAGATGATGAAATTGGCCATAAGAATTAGTTTTCATATACATTGTTTCTTTCTGCCTCTGTATTAGTAAATACATAGACCCAGCGGAAAAACTCAGAAGACCTTCTTACTTCAGGCCTTTTTAAAGGCCTGCTTAAAAGATTTATTGATTCAATTACTATTCTTATCTAACTGCTAAAGAAGGCCTCATAGAAGGCCTCGGCTCTTTCGTATAAAAGATAAGATACACCTTCCACACTCGCTTCTATGAGAAGGGAGTAGAAAAAGAGTAACATTTTTTGTATTGTTTTTTTGCACAAGCAAAATCAATTTTTTTTGGTCCCGTTGCCCTTCTTATGTACCTGCTGAAGAAGCGAGAGCGGAAGGCCTTCTCCGCAGTGACAACGTGTGTAAAAAAGATATGAGTATGGAATGGAGCAAGAAGGCCTTGTACATCCAAAAGAAGGGGTACAGAGGCCTTCTAGAAGGCCTTCCTACTCCTTCTTTTTCCCGCTGGGGATATATAGGAAAGTGCTTCTTCCAGTACATGGACTGCTTTAAAGGTGCGTAAAATATTGCCCTTTTTGGGCATATAAAAAAACTATGAAAGAAACATTGTCAGAAAACCTAAGCGCAAAAATTTTGAGAGAATTTTTTCTTTAGAGAGAGTCTCTACTCTAGTCGGTTTTCTTTAATGTTGGGCTTTATAAAGAGTTTTGAACGAATTTTAGA
Source organism: Pollenia griseotomentosa (assembly GCA_963931875.1). Lineage (NCBI taxonomy): Eukaryota > Metazoa > Arthropoda > Insecta > Diptera > Polleniidae > Pollenia > Pollenia griseotomentosa. Next base: position 31,302,570 of record OZ007564.1, read on the forward strand.
GCCAATAAATCGCAAGCTTTTAGGAACACCTTCTTTTCTTTTTAATTTTAAAATTTAGTAATTAAACTAAAATAGTAAAATGGAAATAAATGGGAAGGACTTAATCGCACGCTTTTTAAAATAACTCGTGCACATTTTTTCTATTTTATTTATTTTTTTAACTGTTTAAAAATTTTTAACTATTTGTGGAATGTTAGTGATAAGTTTTTAAATTATTATTTTTTTTTTTTTAAACATTCATATTTGTTTATTTGTTTTTGTTAGGAAAAGTAAACAACTTAATTAATGATTTTATGGTTGTTGTTGTTTTTTTCTCTTAAATAAATAAATAGTTTTTAATGAAGAAAATATTTTAATTTTACTGGTAGCGATAAAATTCACGCTATTTTCTTGGTTATTTTGCACCATAAACATTTTATTGCAATCCAAAAAAAATTTAAAAAAAAAAAATAGTCATTTTGTAGCGTTTAACGAATAAAATGTACAAATTTTAAATTTAAAATATTTTGCTCGAAAGTGTTTTCTTCTTCTCTTAAATTATTTTCTATTGCTATTTTGTGTTATTTTTAGTTTTATAGAATTTATTTAAATTTGCATTTTATATTAAAATTGCTTTTAATTTAAATAGTGCAAAATAAATTTCCGCATTGTTGTGATTTTGTTTTTTTTTTTTTAATGGTGTGCAGCTTTTTTTCTAAATGTTCTATTTGTAATTCACAAAAAAAAAAGAAGAGTTTATAGCATTTTAGTTTCGGGTTGAACAGTTGTAAAATTATTATTTTAATGATGACAATTTTATGAGAAGATTATTAAATAATAAAAATGTAAGGCGACAATACAAAGAAAAGTTTGAAAAATATACAGCCATGTCACAGAGTACAATTCCGTTCGGAATGATTCCGTACGGAATCGAAGAAAACATATTTCTTTATTGATAGAAATAAAATTTTGATAATTTTTTGGCCTTTCAGATACAGAAAACTCACATTCCGTTCATGAAAACATAAATGGTTTCATTCCAAAAAGTTTTTTCGTCGTTTTCTGAAGCACCAAAATACTGAATGAATTCCGTTTTCGAACGGAATTGTACTCTGTGACATGGCTGATTGTTTGTTTTTTCCTTATTATTCGTTCAACAATAGAGAATATGTACGTATGTATCTGCAATTGTCATGAAAAAGTTCGTTATGTCAACCAATTTGTTCATTAAAATTGTGCTGTTTGAACTACAATAAAACAATTTTTGATTCGGACTTAACTGTTAGTTAAGCTCAAATTAGACGTGACATAATTATAGCAAAACTGTATTACCATCACCGCTGTATTACCAAAACGACATAAACATACCATACAAACCAGTTCAATTTTGGTTTCTAAATTTGCCGTTACGGCTGTGGCATAATGGTTATGTCACGTCTAAGTGGACTTTAATAAAGGATCGTTACTTCTATGTAAATGTTGCAAACAAAGTGGCATCATCTTCAATGGTTTGTAGTTACGAAGGCGAATTCAAATAGGTCACGGCAGAGAAAGTTATGCATGCTCTCAATTTTTTGTATAGATTTGGACATTTAGAATTACTACATATAAAAAAGGGACAGCTGGCATAACACACTCTCTCCCTCTCCCTCTCTCTCTCTCTCTCTCTGATGCGGCCATCCAAGAATAAAAAATTACGCAATTCCAAAAGCAAAGTTAAAATCTTCTGCGCATGTTGGACAAATGACGTCACGCGAACTGAATTATCTATTGACTTTTTTGTTAGAAAAAAATAATAGTGAAAGTTTATGAACAAAATTTCAAGTTTCCATGCCTGATTTTCTACTTGAACTTGTGTAAGAATACATTTCTGATAAAATGAAGTCTGAATGTTTAGAAAAATTTTAAAAAATGGTGAGTGCTGGACGACTGTCAAATTTCTTTACGTACTTTTTGACATTTTATAACAAATTTTTATTACACTTTTATACATTTAACCCTCGTTCTTACACATGTTTTTATTTTCACCAGGGTTGCCAATTTAGCCATTTAGTGGCTAGATTTAGCCATTTTTCACCCTGTTTAGCCATTAAAAAATGAGTTTAGCCATTAGCCATTTTTTTTAGCCATTTTTCAAATTGTTTAGCCATAAAATTTTTTTGCCGTTTTTCTTTTAAAGAAATAATTTTTATTTTATTATAAAAATTTATAAAAGTAAAACAAAAATTTTTAACAATTAAAATGCCTTTAATTGAAATCACAACTTTTACAAATGTTGAAAATCGCTATAAACGACGATGATTCCAATACTAAATTTATAAAATGGATCACCACAAACATTGGTGTTTCTTTCTGGTTGCAAGTATTTCAGTAAAGAGATGCAGGCAGCAACAAAATTTTTTTAGAAATCTCAGAATTGACTATAAAGTTGCTCTCACTTCCATGGTCTAATGCTGAAGTAGAGAGGGTATTTTGCCAAGTAAACATCGTTAAAAGTAATTTGAGAAATAGGTTACATTTAGCAACCGTTAATTCGATTTTTTTAATAAGGTAAAGAATTTTACTGTAACAATAAAATATTTTTACCAACACCACAACAGTGGAGAGGGTACTATGATGCGTTTGTGCTGATGTTTGAAACACCTTAAAATATTGATACTTAAGGTATGTTCAGACCTAACAAATATTTGACAATAAAATCCAAAAAAAGCGTTGCCAGTAAATTGATCAAACTTAAGCTTTATTTTTAACAATTTCTATTTATTTACAAAACTTTAATTTTAAAATGATCATTGTATAATGTAATTTAGAAACTGTTAAATAATGTTTGCCCTAGCCAAACGTTTTGCAAAAGCAAACAATTCTAGTGGTCACGTGTAGGAATTCAAATATTTAATAGGTGTGAACATAGCTTTAGCCAACCTTTACGTATACCGATTGATTCTGAATCACTTTCTGAGTCGAATTAACGATGCTTGTCCGGCTGGCTGGCTGGCTGTCCATGCTATACTATACTTTTTTACTTGTTTTTTATTGTAGATCTGGACTCATAATGTTGGGTAAATGTTGTCGTGATTATGATTTTCCTTCAAATTATTTAAAACAAATTTTTCGATATTTTCTAGTTAGGCTTGAGTTCATCAAATTTAATTTTCATTAAATAATTTTTTGCTGAAGGAAGGAATTTTACAACATGAAATTTTTATTAAAATTTATTGATAATTTTCTTGGCTGAGCTGGGGCTCGAACCTGGGTTGAATTTACATGTTTCAAGATTCACCACATTCTTTCATCAGAATTCTTTGAGTTCTAACCTCTGCACCACTGCGGTGCCTGCCAACCAACAGTCAAACATCAATCTTAAACCAGTTTTTATTTTGTTTGAAACACAACAGTAATTTTTTTAAACAATTTTAAAATATTATTTCGGACCTTATGACGATAGGACTTAATAGCACACCTTGTAAATCCCCCAATAGAGTAAGCCTAAACAATTTTTCTACTTTTGAATATAATTGCTACTTTATTTTGCATACGATTTTACTGTGCGTCCTTCCTTGTCTGTATGTAATTTAACTACCAGTTACAGTTTTTACGACATTGCTGATCTGAATTTACAAGAAATAAACTTAAATTTTAATTAATAATGAAATAAAAAACAATATTTTTACACCTCTTGACTTTTTTAATTCGGTTAAAATTTTAACGGTTCTTCTTTATTTTAATGACACAGAGAACATTAAAAAAATGTTCTGTAAAAAAACAGCTCTCAAGGCCTCTTTTAATGTTTAATTCAAGAAATATGTATGTAAACTATTGGTGTTAATCTCATGATGGTTGCCATCGTTGCTTAGTGCTTTTGACACTTAGCGATTTTTGATGCCTCAAAACACCAAATTTTGAGCTTTGGTGCCAAACTAAGAAAAAGCACTAGTTTGGTTGTAATTTAAATTTGCATTTGTGTCTTTAGTGCTTTTAAGAAATGTTTACATTTTCAAAATTAAAAACTTGCAGTAGTTATTTACACGGGTAAAACCTGTAATTTGGTACTTTTTTGTCACCCCATATATGTTTTAAGCCAATATATATATAAAGGTTATACAACATTCGAAACTTATCTAAAAGTACAAATACAAATTTGGTACATTTACGATATTTGAACGTTTAACGGCCAATTTCACCAAGTGCAGTTAAAACTAACAATTACTTTAACTTCCAGTACCCATGCTCTGTAACTTTAGTGAGAACGTCTCGCATCGAAAAGATGTGAAACAAAATATTCCATCGTTTCTCGAAAAGTGAGAAAAAAGCGAGTCTGCAACTCATGTCGAAAACTATCAAGAGAGATGACGTCGTTGCGTTATTAATGTCATAATATTACCCTCGAAGCCGATGTGACAATGCAGACGTTGAGAACGCCAGTCACTCATGTCGTTGACGGCGACCAAAATTTGCTTAAATTGAAAAATTTTCAATGACGGCGGCAAAAATACAACCATCGCATATACCAAATAATGTAAAGTGTGACTTTAATGTTTGTTGTTTGAAAACGAGCTTTGAAAATATTCGTATAATTAAATAAATGTGCCAAGAAAAAAATATTATTATTATTTTTCTTTGTATTTTGCATTTTTAATTGATTGTTTGTGTTAAAATTTTTTCTCGGCCCATTTTTATTCGTGAGTTTATTTGACAGTTCAAAGCGGGAACTTTTCCCGCAGAAATGTTACAGAGTAATTTCTTTACGTGACAGGTAGTAATCGCCAAAAACAATTATAGACAGAGTTTAGCGAGAAAAATAGCTGTTTGTTTCAATATATGGCATGTTTGTTTTATTTCACACATTTCAATCTAAAATGTCTCGAAGCGAGAGTTATATAACATGGGCACAGGTAAAAATATGTTTTTGACAGTTATAGCTGATAGTTAATTAAAACTTAACTTGGTGAAATTGGCAGAAAGGGGTCAAAATTGGTACTTTTATACAAAACATTTTTCTCCATTGATTGAAATTTCTGATACTTCAATAGGGAGAAAAAAGTACCAAAAATGGGAAATTCAATTTTTTCTTAAGCTTTTTGGTACTTTTTCGTTCTACCACTACTAAATATTATTAAAATACTATTAAATATTAACTTAGTGCTGTTGTACGCTTTTTAGTGTTTTTTCTCATTTCGATGTGTATGTTGGCAACACTGGTTGTTATTGCTGTTTTCTGTATACATATTTTAATAATAATAAATAACAAAAAAAATTTTCTTATTGTTTTTGAGCCTTTGGACAGCCGCCATTTTTTGAAAATATAAAAACCGTAAATTTAAGCATGTTTTTCTTTTGTTATTGAGAAAAAAGTAAATGAAAATGAAAAGAGATTAAAAAAAAGGATAAATAAGACAAAATCACAATAAATCACATTCAAATACTTGTTTACACATACATGTTAGACATGTTTGTTTCTTTTTATTGTATCGTGCAGATACATAACAAGGTGCAGGGACGGATTTTTTTGATGCTTTTCATTTGTTTCTTGAGAATATGGCTTTAATATGTTTAATGTTGTCGGAGGTTATGTTTTATTTCGTTTCGTTTATCTTGTTATATGCACATACATGTTTGTATTTGTTTGATAGAATTTGTTAAAGCTTATTTGATTGTGTTTGCATTAAATTAAATTGTATTTTTGTTAAAAAATTTTTTAGAAGATATTCAAATTTGTTTTTATTATTTTTTTGGAAATAAGTATGAACATACATATAAACACGATTTTAAGGAATTTTAAAATTTCGGCTTCCTGCCAAATTTTGTTCGCCAAAATTATTTTAAAAGCAGCAACAACAATTTAATAAATATAATTATTTATTTGTTTTGACTTGGTAAATAAATATTTTAATAAATTGATTGCATTTTTATAAATAGATCTTTTGTTTAAAAAGAATTTTAAGAGTTTTGTTGGGTGTATTTTATACCATTTACGATTATTGAACTCGTTTTATTAAGATGTTAAGATTTTATTATTTTTGTTTCTTTTTTTTTTAAGCGAGCGATATAAAAATAAAGCAATGATTTAATTTGTTTTTAAGTAATAAAAATAAAACTAAAGGAAATTTTTTTTAAAAATTTCGTTTGTAGGAAGCAAAATCGTAATTAATTAGAACACTAGAGCGAATGAGTAATAAAATGTATGAATAATTGTTAGTCATACGCCAAAAGATATAAAAAGAAATGGAAAATTGTTGAAACATTGGATGTTTCAGATGTTATTCTTGGGAATTTTCGGGTAGCTTTAGGCTTACAAGTCAGGGATGGAGAATTGTATATTTGAAATGGTGTAGAAAAGCTAACAAAAGAATTAATTTTTTTTAAAAATTAAAAGTACTGAACATTTTTTTGGATAAACTGACAAAAAAATACAAAAAACAATTGAAGTATTGCAGTTATCGGTGTACTTATGTGTTTTTCAAAAGTGTTGTGTATATGGGGCCTATGGCAAATTATCGACCGATCTTCACGAAATTCAGTAGTATGATTTCTAGTTAAAATCTTATATCAATCAGTGCATTGTGCCACCATTTATGTTTGTTTTTGTAACAAAATTATCAATTTTTTCAGGGTGGTTGTTCCACATTTGGATTCATTACTCTTATCTTACTGAACCGATTTTGCTAAATTACAACACAAAGTCATATGGAATACGTCGGAATGTAAGGGAGTGCCGCCCAAAATTATAAACTTAATCAGGGCGATGTATCATGGTGCAAACTGTCGCATGAAATACAACCAATAACTTAAGTGATAGGAATTCGGTATTGACCGGTGTTAGACAAATTTGCGTACTCTCCCCTGTTACTCAACATCATATTAGACAACATACTAGGCAACGTGACTCCAAGAAACTCTGGCATAACATGGGGGCTTCACGGAAATTTTGATGACTTAGATTATGCTGACGACATTTGCGTTTTCACTCATAGAAGACAGACAGACGGACATGGCTTAATCAACTTAAAATTACTTAAGGATCCACTTTATGGCGTCTGATATGAATATTAAAATAGTCTCACAAGAATGACAAACTAAGTATACCCTCATTCACCACAAGCGATGAAGGGTATAAAAACCGGCGTTTAACGTATCTCGTCTTCTACTTATTGGCATTAAATTTCTTTACTTATGAATGAATTATAATTTTTTACAATGAAAAGAATTTTTACCTGGGAAGTTACTTCTGATTCCGCAAGATCTCTTTGGTTGTAGCACATATCGCACACTAAGCCATAAACAGGCAAAACTCCAAATTTATCACAATCGTTTTTTTTCAGAAATCAGTTCACAAATCTAAATTATAGCGGCCACGGACATTTCGTTTGCGTCACTGTCTTCTTTTATATTTCTTCTTTAACATTTCGTCAGCTCATTATTGGTTTGACCTACCAACCATTAAAAAAAAAATTGAGTTCTAAATTCAAAACCTGTCTCACGAAATTTTTATCGTTTCTGAGATATAGTGAAAATGGCTAAAAAATGGCTAAAAGTTTTTTAAATAAAAACACATTAAAATTCATTAACAAACCGAAATAATTAATTTAAAGTTGTTTACGATGAAATTGTAAGTTAAAATCAATTTCTTAAAAAGGAATAAACGTAAATTAATATTTTGAAAAAAAAAAAAAAAATTAAATCATCGATAAATACGATGTCGTTCTTGTTCATCTCATGGGAATCACTCGTGCCTAGTAGTTTTAAATAATTTGAAGGTAAATCATAATCACGACAACATTTACCCAATATATAGTCGGTCAACCCCGACTATATGATCCCTACACCACATTAGAACCTTTGTACCCAATTTTATCAAATTATCTGCAAATTTGCGACCTGTACTTTGCGCACAAGGTTAACATGGACAGCCAGCCAGCCCGACAAACACTGTTAATTCGACTCAGAAAGTGATTCTTAGTCTATCGGTATACGTAAAGGTGGGCTCGGGTCCAATATTTTATTTATTTTATTGTTATGGTAAAAATGTTTAAAAACGGTTGCAAAATGTAACCTATTTCTAAAATTACTTTTAGCGATGTTTACTTGGCTAAATACCCTCTCTTCTCCAGCATTAGACCATGGAAGTCAATTCTGAAATTTCTAAAAAAAATGTTGTTGCCACCTGCATCTCTTTATTGAAGTACATACTTGCAACCAAAAAGAAACATCGATGTTTGTGTTGATCCATTTTCAAAATTAAATATTAGAATATTGTTCCTTTATTTTGAAAGATGTTTCATCATCACCGTTTATAGCGATTTTCAACATTTTTAAAAGTTGTGATTGAAATTAAAAGCGTTTTAATTGTTAAAAATGTTTATTTTACTTTTATAAATTTTTATAATTAAATAAAAACAATTGTTTTAAAAGAAAAACGGCAAAAAAATTTTATGGCTAAACATTTTAAAAAATGGCTAAAAAACGGCTAATGGCTAAACTCATTTTTTAATGGCTAAACAGGGTGAAAAATGGCTAAATCTAGCCACTAAATGGCTAAATTGGCAACACTGCTGAGATATTAAGCATTAATTTTGCTCCATATCAACTTTTTTATAGTTTATTAAGTATTGTTTTGCTCTAGACGCCATTGTTTGGCGAATGCAGCAAATTCCTCATACAAAAACGTATAAAATAAATTTCACTCTTGCTTTGCTTCATTGCCGTAAGAAAAAAAAAAATTAAAGTTAAAGCAAAACAATATGAAAGCAAGAAAATAAAAGTCCCCCTTGCTTCGCTTCATTAGCGTAAGAAAAAAAGTAGTAACAGCAAAAGCAAAATAAAATGTCAACAACTCAAAACACACCAGTAAGTATACGTATGCGGCACAAAAAGCTACTTTATAGAAATTAATTTAGAAAAGTGGCGTATGCAGCACAAAACAATGAATAAATACTATTAACACAAAAATACATTACAAAAATTTAAATTTTTCCTCAAAACATGCCAGAAGCAGGGGTGAAAATACAAAAAAAAAATTCTATTGGGTTTATTTTCAGAAAACTTAATGTTATCCTTCATTGTCGTTTTTCTCCACTACAACTTTTTGGCATATGCGCCAAACCAATAATGAGCTGACGATTTGTGAAATACAATTTGATTGAAATATTGCAACCATGTTTTTAGAGCCAATTTTTTGCCTTTCATAAACATTTTTGAATTTTGTGTTGTGCCTGTTTATGATTTGGTGTGCGATATGTATTTGAGTGAAGGGAGTAACGCCCAGTTTTTTCATTTACAACTAAAATTTGTTGTTGCTTTTTTTCTTCTAGTTTTCTATAAATTTTACAGTTCTTAAAAATTAATGAAAATTAGCATTTATATTTATAACATAGTAATTAAATTGATTGTAAATTAGTCAATTCCTAGCATAACGTATTATAGTTTGTTTTTCAATAAAAATATGGCAATTTCAAAAGAACTAACAAAATTGTTTTCTTTTCAAATTCTAAATGTAAACAATAGCGTAGTTCAGTGTTTAGTGAAAAGGGTATTACGAAACAGAAAATGCAAAATTTCGTCTTTTTTTAAATCCAACAACAAAACACACAGAGTTTCTCTTAGATTTCATCAAATTGCTACGATATTTGCTCTTTCGCAATAACATTTACACTTAACACTGAACTCCATTAATGATATTTTCCGTCTTTGTTTACATTTGAATGATGCAAACTAATTCACGATGTTGCCACATTTTCATAAGAAAAAAAAACGATATTTAAGATTTAAGAAAATATAAACAAATTAAAAAATAGATTATGTTTAAATATTAAAGAATCCAAAGAATTTTAAGATGTTTCTTAAGAGATTATGTAACCTTTTCTTTAGAGCAAACAAATAAATGCTAAATGTTAAGAAAACCCGAAAACATTTAACGCAATTTAAGAAATAATTGTTTTCGTAATTGGAATAGTTAATAAATATTTTAACGAGAAAGCCTTGTAAAAATGTGTAGCAATAAAAAAAACCATTTATTATTTTTTTAAATGTTTATGCTTGCGTAATCTTGACTAAACAACTACATTCTAGGCCAGGAATTTCTTTAAGTGTATAACATAAATCTCATTTTGTATGTAATTTGTTTATACATTTGTATGTTTTATATATACATATTTTTTGCTAATTTCAATTCAGTTTAAATAATTAGAATTGTAGCAATAAAAAATTAACATTTCTGCATTAATATTTTACAATTTTATTTTCATGTTTCATTAAAACAAAAAAAAAACTCAATAATTAAAGCAAAAACAGAAAAAAGGTATTAAAAAAATTAATAGCGATAAAATAAAAATATTAAAAAAAAAAAATTATTTAGTATCGTTTGTATAAGAGTATTTCAAAATTTCCAACAGTAAAATTAATGTGTGGCTTTTTGAAAATTAAAATGTTGTACAAATTATTTTTTAGTACTTTTTTATTACTATTTAGTCGCATTTTAGAACAAAACCTAGGACAACCTGTTTGTTATTGAGTTTTGCGGTTTGTTTATTCGATGGGGCTTTATTTTCTTTGTGTTGCTAATGTTTCAGTAATAAGTAAAATTAATAGTATGAAGGCATTTTAAAGAAATTTATATGCAATATTTTATTATAAGGGGTGGTCCAAACATAATGCATGATGTTAATTCTGAGTCACACCTTAACTTTAAGTTTTTTGCCCAATTTAATTTGACAGTTCTGTGCTTCAGTGCACTGAAAGAATTTTCTTCGGAATACCAATGAATTTTGACATTAATCCCATGAAAAATTGCATTAAAAAGGAACATATGAAGCGCTTCGTTGGATCAATGAAACCTGTTTCATTCAAATGTATTTAATGAAACATTACATTAGATCTATGAATGTTATTCATTGGATGAATACTTTAAGAAAAGTAAAAAAAAAAATTTTTTATTTAATTTTTTAATTTATTTTAATTTTTTTTTTTTTTTTTAATCAAAGTTGTTCTTATTCAGCTTTTTTTTACCAGAGTCGCTGGCGGGAATCGATCACGCAACCTCGGCGCTGATTGACTTTTTTTATTTTATTTTTTTGAATTTTTTTTTTTTTTTTTTATAATCAAAGTTGTTCTTATTCAACTTTTTTTTTTTTAACCAGATTCGCTGGCGGAAATCGATCCTGCAACCTCGGCGCTGATAGACTATCTCACTACCAGCTAGCCTACTGGGGCAGTGTAGTTTTTGAATAAAAAAAATATGTTTTTTGCCACTACTCAATTAAGAGCGTAAATAAAGATTAAATTTCCCATAACAACGTTGATTATTTTTGCTGACGCAAAATAAAAAAAGACCACATAAAGAGAGAATAAAGAAAACTAAAAACATACCTATTTATGGATTGAAAGTTTTTGTTTCATTACTATAATGACATTTTCATTGTCATAATGAAAATTTAAATTTATGAAGGCATGCTTTTTCGAAATATTTTTATACTTTTAATTATTTATGCCTGTATTTATAAAAAAATTTTAAAATAAATTAAGGTTTACAAAACAAATTTTGTATGAAAATTCTCTTTAATAAACGTTTCTTAAATTTAATAATCGTTTATAAATACGGGGGTTAGACTATAGAGTTATTTGAATGTTGAAAATAATTTTTTTTTTCAATTATTGAAATATGTTGCTTTTATAAAAAAATTTTTGATTTCATAAATTTAATGGCATATTACATTAGATGTATGAAATAATTAAATCTTACATTTTTTTATTAACAATTAAACATATTTTTAAGGAAACTATAATTTTGTATTAATTTATGAATATAGTTATATTTGTATATTGTTTTTTATGTTCCCAATTAAAATTTTTTGTTTAAGTTGGACAAACTTTAGTTTTCATATATCCAATGAAAATTTTTAATGTAATTACAACACTCACTGTTTATTGTTGTTGTTTTGTTTAAGCTTTGATATTGTTACGAGTAAGACTTTGAGTGTTTAAAACTTTTATTCGCTTTAGGATTTTATTCGTATAATATTTTTAGCTTTTCTAAAATCTTAGGAAAAGGTTTCCTGATGAGCTGGCCTAAGCAACCAGTGAAATGCGCATAGAAGCTAGCTTTCCCTCAGCAATAAATTTCAGTGTATTTATCAAATATGATAAATTGGGAATTTAGCACGTCATAGGAAATCGTATTAATGATAAATTTTGTATTCCCGTGAATGACTTTGATATTACGAAATCTAATGAATCGATTTTAACGAAAATACTTCATTATAACTACGAAATTCCATTTGGACAATGAAAATTTTCATTTAACCAGTGATATTTTTTTTATGAAAACGATTCATTAAATATATGAAGCATTTTTCTTTCAGTGTGTTTGACAAATTCCTGAAGCCTTATCCGAAAATGGACATTTAAATCAAAATGCATTTCGTGAACTTTGTGATTTTTTTTGGTCAGCATAATCGACCAAATGTGTCCACGATCGGAAGAATTGTGCGCAAATTTCAGCAAACCGGTCTGAAGGAAATGTGAAAACACCTGTGTTTTGCGTCATCGGGCCGGGCCGTACTTTTTTGAAAATGAGTTCGACTAAGCAGTAATCGTGAGTAGTCTTCGCTATCGCGAGTTGATAACGGACTTCTTGTGGCCAAAAATTGAGAATATGGAGCTGGACGATGTGTAGTTCCAACAGTATGGTGCCACTTGCCACACAGCCAGCGAAACAATTGCGCGAGAAATTCAATGGCCGTGTTATCTCATGTCGTAACGATGTTAATTGGCCGTCACGATCATGTGATTTGACATCGTTAAACTTTTTTCTTTGGGTATATTTAAAAGAAAAATAATAATCCAAGAACAATTCAAAACCTATGCTCTATGCTCCCCAGAGGAGTAAAAGGAACATATATAATTCAAAACCTAAAGGATGAGACAATTCGGACGACATTGAACCTTAATTATGTCTCAGAGTCATTAAAAGTATGGACCATTTTCCCGTATTTTATTCTTTCTATCCTTGAAGCGCAGAAATTGTGAAGAATTGTATAAAAAGGTATATAAAATGTAATTAGATATTGACAAACGATGGCAATAAAACGTGCATAATCAGTTAAAACTAGACCCCGTCTTAAAACATTAATAAGGAGTTAATACTCTTTTATTTTCTTCGACGTTGATAAAGTAGTATTAAGTGGCTTTTAGTGTCATAAACTTCAATTAAAATCGAAAAGTTAAGAAGGAAATTCCCAAAATTTCCCGTCTACAAAATCTCTGTAATTAAAAAAAAAAATCCCGGGAAATTTTTCCCGAATAGAAATCCATCTACAAATCCAAATCATTAAATACAATTTTCACGTGGTCTTTCTAAAGTTACCTATGGCTCCCTCTAATTCAACCCTCCCGATTTTTTGATCCAATCAAAAACCTGTTTAAGCTTTAGTCAAAACTTTTAAAATCGTTTTGTTTTGTTTTTTCATTTTCAAAACACTGTGAATACCCCTACTAATAATGCAATACTTAGTAACCTTTTAATTTGTACATGCATTAAAAAAGTTATTTTTGTACTTACTTCTTGACCGATTTGTCCCATATCTGCGTAACAATCAACCATTGAGTACATTAAATGAAGAATCCAGTTTATTCAACACCAAAATATATTTTAAACACCAAAGTCACTCCAGAAAAAACAATATAAATAAAAATCCACCATAAAAAAGGCACTCGTTCCAATTGTTACTGTTGTTGTTGGTGTTGCAGTAGTTTATAAAAGTTGATGCTGATGATGACAAAAAAAAAAAAATTATAAAACAGGTTTCTTCTTTCAACAATTGAATCGCGTGCAGCGTTTTGTTGTAAACAACAACAAAAAAGTTATTACAACCAACAGTAGTAAATGGAATTGTTTGTATGAATGTAGTTGTTGTAAATGATGTATTTTACTGGTTATTATTAAGGAAAGAATATGTAGGCAACATTGACGATTAAAGGTTGGTTTATTTATATGTTTGTTTGTTTGTTGTTGTTGTTTCTGCCGCAATTGTTGCTCTTTGCAATACAACTGAAACTGGGACAAATATGGAAATTTTCACTTTTTTGTTTCTTTGTGTGTCTGTTTTAAAGAAAAGTTTTCTTTTCACGTTTTTTTTATTTCGGTTTGTTTGTAATTTTCTTTAAGATGCAGCGATGGGGGTGTTTATTTGTTCGTTTTTTTTTTTCTTTATTTCTTACAAAAATTTCACCTTAAAAGCAACTTTTTATTTTATTTTACTTATTGCCAAAAAAGAAAAAAACTCAGTGTTGTTTTGCTTATTTTAATAGGGTTTGTTTTGACTTAAACACTTTTAACCGGTTTTATTTTTAAGGTTTATTCAACCAGTTGCTTGTACTAGTTTGTGTTTAAATGTTTGGCGGTTAAAAATGTTTCTGTTTCGGTTGCTGTTTTTGTTGCTGCTGTCACTCTTCGTTTAATATGATCAAACTCACACATACACCGAAACAACCTTGGCGACCGTGAGTCCCGTGTGCCCACAACAACAACAAATTAAGTTAAATGAAAAATAAAAAACCACAACAAAAACAAATCTTTTATTTATGCCCAAGGGAATAAAATGTCAACGTTAGTCGTTAATGCTGTTTGTTGCCTCTAACAGTCGTTAGTTAGTGGGTTTGTATGTGTTTTGTTGTTGTATTTTTTTATACTTGTTGCTGCCTTTCTCCTCTATTTCGAAAAGTTACTCAGTTATCAAACTCACTTTGTGTTTATTAGATATTATGGTGTTGTTGTCGCTGCTGCTGCGCTGTTTTGCTCTGCTTTAATTGCTGCTGTTATAATGGCTTAATATCTTCTATTTTCAGTGTTGTCAATGTTACTAGCGTTGGTTCGTGATTTAAGCGTTTAAATTTATAATTTTCACGTATAATTTTCGAATTTAAATAGTAAAATTGCAAAAGAAATTGTTTATTATTTTTAACTTTATAATATTTTATATTTTGTTGTATTTTTGTTGAACTATTATTATTTTTGCTACTATTGTTGTTGTTTTTGCACTTATTATTATTATTATTATTGTTGTGCTTTTGACTTGTAATCATTGGTATTTTACAGCAAAATGGTTTTTTTTGTAGGCAATAAAAGTATTAAAACACTGTAACTTTGGCAGGAGTTAATTACAAATATTATCCTTGTTAGTGTTAAAAAGTTATTTAAATTATATTTTGATCTGATTGAAGTAGGGAAGACAACAAATTATTTTGTCAAAGATTTCGAGCACAATTCCTGAAAAGAAAATAAAAAGAAATTACTATAATATAATATATGTACGTATGTCAAAATGAATCACTAAGTGCAGAAAGGGAACTACTGACATTTTGTCACCTAAAAAGCAAGAGGCCCTATCTAACATTTTGAAAATTGAAGAAGCAAAAACTATTTAAAATTATATATTGATAAATCGCCTTAAACTATTTATAATTTATTTTTATTATATTTTTCTTGCTAAACGTACCAGTTGTTTTGACAATTGCCAATGTTGCATCATATTATGCAAACTGTTAGTTAGGCCTTTTAGCGTTTACCATCGACATCGAAAGCCGACATGTTCGGAAGTGTCTGGTTTAACAGACTGATGGCCATTTTCTCAATAGGCGATTATCTTTTTTCCCAACGAAAAACTGCACATTAAAGAAATTTGGTTTTCTCAATGTCTCATTTGCTTCTATTTTGTCGCAATGCTAACCAGCACTCATCTGCCAATTATTTATTTTACTTTTATTTGACGTACAGATAAATTCAATCAGCTGACTCCCATCTTTTACATGTATTTTGAGTGGTGTTGCCAACTCAAACCAATGTTTTTTGTCGGTATATTGAGAAACCCAAAATCGTTAACGGACAGTTTATCGCTATAATAAATTTATGTTGACATTAGGTAACAGACAGTTTGTCGATACATTGAGAAAATTACCATGAAACTTTTTAAAAATCCTGTAGTTAACGAAGATGGGACATTGTGTTTGTGTTTTTGTTTTCCATATTTTTTTTTTTTTTTTGCTTAACTGTATTTATTTTAATGCTAAATAATCTTTTTTATTTTTTGAAATTATAGTTTTTATAATTTATAAATAAAACTTTAATTAACATTATCGTTTTCATATGCATGCACGCAAAGAAAGAACATGGTTGTGGTAAACATATTCTAAGTGCAACATATTATAATAAGATTTATGATTGTAGTCACCATATTAAGATTATTATTGAATCATATTATGACTAAATATAATCGTAATATTACATCATAATAGTTTTCCCATAATCATATTATTATTCTGTTAATCATACTTAGTTAAGAACTAATCATATTATTATCATGTTAATCATAATAAGCTGCCATAAAAATACAAAATAAATTAAAATTTTATTTTTGTATCGATTTTTTTCTTAATGTAAATCAAATAGCGGAGTTCAATATAAGACTTGCAAAAGAGCAAATTTAAAATCTGTGGTTTAAACGCTCTTTACATGTTTCTAAAAATTTTTAAAAAAAGATGGATAAATTCCGATTTTTTAACGTAATGGCATTTATAGTATGTTCACATTTGGCTTCTTAAACGCATTTAAGCAGTTCGAACGTGATTAAGCTCTAATCACTTCAAAATCGAGATGGTTACCCATACATTGAAGTGATTTGTTAATCACTTCAAACTGACATTATTACAACTAAATCACTACATAAATCACATAGAATCCACTGAACATACCTCAAATGTAGAATCGCCAACATGATCGTGTACAACCGGCCTAGATTTCTGCTTAAATTTTTTATTTTTTTTCCTTAAATAATTCATAAATTTTCACAATTTCATCATTAAAATGATTAAAATAATCTTCTGATAACTTTATAAAAGTGTTTTTATCCATTTTTAATACTTTAAAGAAAAAAAAATTTGTTTGTTGTTTTTTTTCTTAATCATCTGTCATCTTAATCATCTCAAATGTAATGTGAACGGCTTTGATAAGCTAAATCAACATTTTGCTTAAACGCGTTTAAAAACCTAAGTGTGAACTTAGCATTAAACTTTTTTTAATGGGAATTTATCTTTTAATTGTTTCACCGCTCACATATAAAATAACCGACACAACTGATTCAAAATTATTTTACAAATGGCGCTAACATAATATTTTTATAGTAAAAATAGTTTGATTGCATCTTAAACATAGTATGATAAATGTATAGAAAGTTATCATGTTATGTCTATTAAATATCATGATATGGTTGTGAGTAAAATAATATGTTTTGAAAGTTATCATAATTTTGCTGTTAGAAAAATATATTTTTATTATATTATATTATATTTATTATATTTATTTATTATATTTATATTATAATAATTATTTTTCGGTCAACAATACTCAAATTTATAATTGCGATAAACATTGATATGTTTACAGTAACTATTATATTATTGATACGTGTACGACAACAATATATTGTTACATTAAACATAGTGTTGTTGCCGTAACCATGCCCAACCATATGTTTTCTCTGCGTGTACATACATATGTGTGTTGCTTCATTGGTTTATTAGGTTTGTATTTGTTTTAGTGTTTGACAAAATCAACCATTGAGAGGTTCACAATTGAGCAGCGCGTTCAGATTGTTGAAGTCTTTTACGAAACTGGACGTTCAAATCAAAATGCATTTCATGACCTTCGGGATTTTTTTGGTCAGCATAATCGACCAAATATGTAAACATACAATCGGGAGAATTGTGCGCGAATTTCAACAAACCGGGTCTGTAGGAAATGTGAAAACAGCTAGCTGTGCATTCTTGTTGTTCGCGATAGTGTGGCAGAAGAACTGCCAACCAGTTACCGTGAATGGTGTTCGCTATCGCGAGATGATAACGGAATTCTTGTGGCCGGAAATTCAGGATATGAACCTGGACGATATGTGGTTCCAACAAGATGGTGCCACTTGCCACACAGCTAACGAAACAATGGCTCTTTTGCACAAGAAATTCAATGGCCGTGTTATCTCATGTCGTAGCAATGTTAATTGGCCGCCACGATCATGGGATTTAACACAGTTGGACTTTTTTCTTTAGGTATATTTAAAATAAAACGTGTACGTCAATTAGCCAAGAACAATTCAAGAGCTTAAAGATAAGATAATTCGGCACATTAACATTTAAAATATGGACCATCGGATAGAGGTTTGCAACCGAAGCCGTGGCGAGCATTTGGACGATATTTTGTTTCACGCATAATTGTCGTAGATCCGTCTATCACTATAAAAAATTTAAGATGATTTTTTGAAAAATGTTTGTTTTATTTTCAAATAATTTCACTCTAAGTCAAATTTTCAAAAATGAATGAAAATTTTCACAAATACAATTTGGATATAGTAATTATTGATTATTGTAGCCCTGTCCATAATCTTCATTTTCCATTCGGTTTGATTCCCTGAGATCGAAGGGTTTGGACACAGTGGCCATATCCCTCACACAGCACTTTCATGAGAATTTCACTCTGTCGTATTTTTTCAAAACTTATAAATTTTATTATAAAAATAGTAATTTAATTTCTAATTAGTTTTAATTATTAAATAAAAATTATTGATTTTTCATAAAAACTGTAAAATTCCGTGTAAATAGTAGTATTTTCTTTATAATACGCATGCGATATTTTTTTAAAATATTTTTTATCGCATGCGATATTTTTAAAAAACGAATTTAACTTTTCATATTTATCTTCACACACGTAATATATTTTATAAATATCTTTAGCAATTTATTTAGATTTTTAAATTTAAATTTGCCTTTTCAGATTTTTTACCAATGAGATTTTCATTCTTACAAAAAACAAAATGAGAATTTTCGAATGATATTGTTTTCTTTAGGGTTTTTTTTTTGAAATTTTTGAGATTTATTCCGATCAAGACGATTTTGCTAAACACTTACGATTTTTTTTTTTTTTTTTTTTTTTGATCAGTGTAAAAACAAACTGTTATACATATTTAAATTTAGTAAATAACTATAAATTATTTTTTTGTTGTTGTAATTTTCTCTTATCATATTTTAAAAATCAAACAATAGAGATTTTTTTCTTATTGCTGTTTTGTGTTTACGGTTGTTGTTGTTGTTATTTTTTTCACAGCCACTTTGAATTGGGTGGCAAGTCTGTCTGTCAACCAGCCAGTCAGTCGCTAATTTATTTCACACTTGGCAACTATTATTAAAATACTTAAGGCCTATTGGTATTTTAATATAACTATTGATATTCTATTCGTTATTTTATGCTTTGTTGTTCTTTTTTATTAAATGATTAAAGATTATTTAATAATTAGATTCTAAATCGTTCTATTAATGTAGATAATTATGGAATTTATTATTGAAAAAAAAAAAATTATTTATTGTTTAAATAAATAAATAATTTATTTTTGATCTTAAAGTTATAATTTATTAAAATTAGCAGTCGTTATAACATCACACTTGGTGATTAAATATTAAAATAAATTTTTTATTGGAATTTGGTAAATTTATTAAGGGCCCTCAGTTGAGTTGTAATTAAGACAACTGGTTGTGATCAGTTGTAATTTTTGTTATGTTTTTCTTCACCGCAATACAGCAAAGTTGTAAGCCATAATACAAAAATTAAGAAATTACAACTCAACTGAGTTGAGTTGTTAACCGTAATATGGGCCTAATATTTTTTATACACTTTTATGCCGCTTAAAATGAGATCCGAGTCTCTAAAAAATATAAAGCGGCGAAAAAATTACAGACATTAAATAATGAATAATTTATTACAAAAAACAAACAAAAAAAAACTCTTAACAAATAGTAACTCATCAATATTTAAAATAAATAAACAAAGGCATGTGTTTCATTAAAACTGTTTTCTTAGTTTTAAATATTTGTGTAGTTTATAATTTTTTTTTTTTTTTGTCAATAATGAACATCTGTTTTCATTTCAAACTGGCATTTTAGTCACCAAGTGACCCATAACATCATAATTTTTGTTTATTTTTTTTTTAAATTTGTTTTATAAAATGTGTCAATTATTTTTATTATTAAAATGAAACAATGCCGAAAAGAAAATACGCCATTTGTGATACAATACAAAAAGGCCTTTTAAATAAAAGAGAATATTTAAATTAATTAAAACAAAACACTTTTAAAAAACAAAAAATTAACAAACTAACAATAAGTTAAAAAAAAAAAAATAATAATAAAGGGTCCGCCAAATAACTTTTTATGATTTTGAAAATGCTACAAAAAAAACTACTGAATATTTTCTCAAATTTATTTTTTTTATTTAAAAGTACAATCCTTCCGGTTAATAATGGAAAATAATTTCATTTAAATGGCTGCCTCGGCTGGCCATGCAGTTGCCTACACGATCGGTTCAATTTTAAAGCACATTATCGATTGTGTGCAGCTGTATTTCGCCAATGGCTTCACGAATATTGTCTTTTAAAGCGTCAATTGTCTCTGGCTTGTCGGCGTAACACTTATCTCTGACGGCACCTCACAAATAAAAGTCCAACGGTGTCAAATTGCAGCTCCGAGGTGGCCAAACGACATCAGCTCTGCGGCTGATAATGCGATCTTCAAAAACAGGGCGCAAAACATCGAGTGTAGCTTCGGCTGTGTGGCACGTAGCGTCGTCCTGTTGAAACCAAATGTTGCCAATATCCTCCTCTTCAATTTTTGTGAACAAAAATTCGTTCAACATGGCCCGATAACGATCGCCATTGACTGTAACGGCCACTCCTTGCTCATTTTCAAAGAAAAATGGCCCAATTATGCCTCTGGACCAAAATCCGCACCAAACAGTGACTCGTTTTGGGTGCATCGGCTTTTCAATGTATGCGTGCGGGTTTTCTGTGCCCCAAATGCGACAATTTTGTTTGTTTACATACCCGCCAAGATCAAAATAAGCTTCATCTGAAAAATTCGTCTCAATGATGTCTCCGAAATGTTCAATTGTTGAGAATTGTTGTTGCCACAGCAACAATATTCTCGGGTGTACGCACTGTTTTTGGCTTTTCACGCTTTGGTTTATCGATGAGGATGCCAGTTTCTTTCACTTATTTCACAAGATAACGAGCATACGGAGCTGACGGTGCTTCTCTTCTTCCAAAATCCGTACGCAATTTTCGCACACATTCTGCAACATTACCATGATTTTCAAAGTAATGTCGCAATATTTCCCAGCGTTGTTTAAGCGTATACACAACCATATTCGTTCAGCGGAAGGATACAACTTATTATCTGTCAAATCAGACATGAGCTAAGTGTAACCATTCACGAAATAAGCACTAGTTGGAAAAACAAACGTGAGATGGCGGACCCGTTAATAGCTAGATGCAGAAAAGAACACGTAATAATACTAATATTTGTCACTACAGTGTAACCCGGTTAATTACCCCACGCTTGAATGCCTTTCTCGGTTATTTACCTTGAGTTTTAGGTCCCCGTTTTTTCTTCTTCCATTTTTCAAACAAAAATCCACGTTTGATTGCCTTACGCTTAATTACCCAATTCGGGTAATTGCCTAAAAATAAAAATCCCAAAACAAAAGTTTCATTCGTTTAATTGCCTCAGTACTATTTGACAACAACACAGCAAGTAACACAAAAGTAACAAAATATCGCTTATTTGAAAGCAAAATATTCCACAATTTCGTATTTGCATTAAAATAAAATTTATTCTGTGCTCACCAGAATAAAGTAACGTTATGAGGTTAAAATTCATATAAGAGTTAATTGTGCTGACTATTATCTAGAAACACCAAATATGTGAGATATTTTGTCTTAAAGGTCTTAAATTTTAAATTACATAAACATTTAAGGCCCAACTATAATATGCTTAAGCTCCTGTCAAAAATTAATAAAAATCTTTTCAAATGCATTTAAAAGCACAAAAACAAAACCAAAAAACATTTGATTCCGTACGAAAAGTGCGATTTGTTTCGCACCTTGCTTAAGCAAATGACAGATTCATAAAATTAAACAAAAAGTTTCCTTAAGTTCAATATGGTTTGACATATATGATTTACATGTATTCGCCCATTTGCTTAAGCCAACTTAAGCATATTATAGTTGGGCCTTTATTAAAAGGATAAAATAGCTTGAAGATTTTAGGGATTGAAATTTGAATGAAAACTGTTTATATCTGAACCGATTTAACCATATTTAATTTGCTTTATTAGATCTGGCAACATCAAAATAAATACACAATTGAAAAATAATAGTTTAATAAAAACAACGATAACTTAGTTCTACAGGAATAATATTACTCACATATAATCTTCCGTCAATATTTTTGCATTTTGAATATTTAACACACATTCTGTTTTACATAAACACAACATAAAACATAAATTTAATTAAACAAAACAATTGCAAAAAATAAATAAAAAATAAAAAATATCCAGTTTCCAGCCCAATTTTCTCAAGTAAAACAGATGAGATATGCTATGAAACCATTCTTTTATAACAATAAACAATTAAAGACGATGATTACCAACATTTTATTTTTTCATCCTGGTAGACCATTCTGGGGAAATGCCCATATACCAAATTTAATCAAATTATATTTTACTTTCCGCACAAGGTTTACATGGACAGACGACCAGCCATATGGACGGACGTACACGAAAATATCACTTTAAAAAGTGTTTCTGATTCGATCGGTTTACTATACGATGCGTCAATATTTTTTTTTTGAAAAACGTTTATCTTCAACGAAAACTTTCTTTGGCTTAATATATAGGTGGCAAAATTAAAGCAAAAAAAAATTTATCTATTAACCAGAATTTTAAGCAATTTTTTTTTTTTGCTGACCATGTATAAAAATATGCTTCAAAATCGTGATATATGTGTGCAATAAAAATGCAGCAATAGCTAAAATATGCAAATTATTCACAAACAGATCGATACCAAAATTCATTACAAGCTCTAAACAGATAAATATATTGGCGCATATTCAGAAATCATAACTAAAGTTGTAACTAACAAAACAGAAACTAAAAAATAGTTCATAGATAGTTATAGATCTTATTCACAATTCATAACTAACGTAGTTACAGCTCTCAGCTGATAGTAGAAATGCAACCATGCATATTGGCATTTAGAGAAAATTAAATGTCGATAATATTTTGAACGATATATTCTGTAATTAATTAAAAAGCTTATAAAACTATTAAAATCTCATATTTTGTTCTTTAAAAAATTAACGCAAATTCTAAAAAAGTTGTTTTTTGGTTATAATAATATAAAAATCAATTAAAATAATAATAAAAATATTCAAAAGAATTTTATCGACTAAGAACACATCTCTAGTTTATTTTTTTATTTTTTTTGGTGCAGCAGAAATTCATTTCAAACACAAATTATAATTGCAGCGTGTTTTATACGTCTTAACTGTTTTTTGTCATGTTTTTATCTGTTATTATTTTAATATCTCTTATAATTCTTTCCATTTATTTTTTATAACCACTTCAAAAATGTTGTACTTTTGAAATAAATTATAAAATGATATCAATCAGCTGTTCTTTGAATGTATTAGTTAGTTGGCATTTAGTTACAGCTTTACCTATAATTAAGTGTAAACTTTTTATGCTGCAAGTAATCATCTGTGAATAGCTTAAATAGGTACTTAAAAAAGTTTACACTTGGTGATGATTTATGAATATGCGCCATTGTTTCTGTCTTCATTGGTTGCACAAGAAAAACCATGCAATTGCGTATTTACGGTTTCCCTGATTATAAGTTTGTAAAAATGTATGAGTACACTTTTGTTGAGGTATTCGCTTAATTACCTTAATGAGGAAGTTAAATGTATTCTTATGATTACCTCAACGAGGTATTTCAGCGTATTCGCTTAAATGCTTACCTCGCATAATTACCCAAAAATATTGGTATTTTTGACGAGGTAATTATCCATGGAATACGTATACACACATTAAGGGGGCTAATTCTAGCAGTCGTGCTCGAAAACTTTCTCGATTTTATTTGAGTTTTAACAACACTGAAAAAATAATAGTATCGACTGAAAGAATTAGAAATAAAATTGCTTTCGAATCGTATTGGATCACGACTGCCAGAATAAGCCCACAGGCCTCTATTAAACTGGTGAGTCACCATTGATTCTATGGGGGGTCCAACCATAATGCACGATGTTAAGTCTGAGTCGCAAGTCAAGTTTTTTGCCCAACTTAATTTGACAGTTCTTTGTTTCAGTGTTTGACAAATTCAACCATGGAGAGGTACGCAATTGAGTAGCGCGTTAAGATTGTTGAAGCCTTTTACGAAAATGGGCGTTCAAATCAAAATGCATTTCGTGCACTTCGTGATTTTTTTGGTCAGCAAAATCGACCAAATGTGTCCACAATCGGGAGAATTGTGCACAAATTTCAGCAAACCGGGTCTGTAGGAAATGTGCTTGCTCGCCCAGTTAGTTTTGCGTCATCGGGCCGTACTTCTTCGACCAAGCAGTTATCGTGAGTAGTGTTCGCTATCGCGCGACGATAACGAACTTCTTGTGACCAGAAATTGAGGATATGAACGTGGCCGATATGTGGTTGCAACAGGATGATGCCACTCACTTGCCACACAGCCAACGAAACAATGCCTCTTTTGCGCGAGAAATTCAATGGCCAGGATATTTCACGTCTAGCGATGTTAATTGGCCGTCATGATCATGTGATTTGGCACCGTTGGACTTCTTTCTTTTCAAATGCAATTCAGTGTATGTTTCTTAAAAATATTGCTCCCGAAAAGGGTGGCTTGGTTTTATTGTAAAAAACTCATCCTTTTCGGGAGCAACATTTTTAAGAAACAGACACCAAATTGCATTTTTTTTAATAAAATGTCACATTTTTTGTAGAAAAGAAAACACTATAAGAGTCTTTGAAAATATGGACCATCGGATAGAGGTATGCCACCGAAGCCGTGGCGAGCATTTGGCCGTTATTTTGTTTCACACAAAATTGTTATAGGTCCTTCTATTTATAATAATAAAAAATATTAAGATAATTCTCTAATAACCATTTGTTTTATTCACAACTAACATCGTGCGTTTTGGTTGGACCACTTTTTTACATGTGCGCCATTTTTTGGTGAAACCTCTCAAGAACAGCAATGACTAATTTTAAAAGATTGTAAATTCTTCTTAAATCTGTAGTTGTACGAGCACCTTATTTGAATTAAATTTAAAATGATCGCATACTCAATATTTTTTAAAAAATTTGTGTGTTTAAAATTGTACTAAAACCGTGGTTTTTAAAATTTTTTTGTTGGTCATTCCATTTAATTTGTTGTGTGAATTATCGAAAGTGGATAAATAGAGGGGGATTTCTTCGAAAATAGTGGACTATGGGGGGAAACAGAGGTCATATTCGAAACCAGAAGCGCATTTTACATTAGTCTCAGCTGAAATAGTGTCAGGGCTGAATACTTTTTTGTTGCAGACCAGTGTTACCGATCTCTTTTATTATTTCCTTTTAAAAAGAAGGGCCATTCAAAATTTTGTGGCAGCTGTGTTTAATTATTTTAAGAACTTAAAAATTTCGTTAATACAATATTAATTTAACTACGTCTAGACAATAAAGTTTGATAATTAAAAAAAAAACAAAACTGAATTTAAGTATTAATCTGGTAAAAAGTCACGTTCGCTGAAATAGTAGACATAGACATAAATAAAAAAAAAAAAAGTTTTATATTGTACTTAAAAATGTACAGATCGATAGATAACAAAATAATTCAAATCCATTTTGAAGAATTTTTAAGATTTAACTCTTTTTGGCGGCGCCAAAATTTAAAGTAAAAATGGCTAAACAACTACTTGAGTTTTACATGCTTCAGGAAAACTGTTGTAAAACTGTTGTTTTTTGAAGCACGAGATTGAGCAACTGTGAAAAAATTTTATTGAATTATTTTGTCATAAGTGTTTTTTTTATTGGTTTGAAAATGGTTATTATTCACTTAAGCTCTAAAAAATTTTTAAATTTGATGGAATATTAAAAAAAAAAAAGATAAATATCGTCTATGGTTTTTTTTCTGTTTTCGAATATTTATGGCCATTTTCTCAATGTATCGACAAACTGTCTGTTACTTAATGTCAACATAAATTTATTATACCGATAAACTGTCCGTTAACGATTTTGGGTTTCTCAATATACCGACAAAAAACATTGTTTTCAGCTGGCAACACCTCTCAAAATACATGTAAAAGTTGGGAGTCAGCTGATTGAATTTATCTGTACGGTAAATAAAAGGAAAATAAATAATTGGCAGATGAGTGC
This sequence comes from Pollenia griseotomentosa, assembly GCA_963931875.1. Lineage (NCBI taxonomy): Eukaryota > Metazoa > Arthropoda > Insecta > Diptera > Polleniidae > Pollenia > Pollenia griseotomentosa. The sequence continues at coordinate 31,328,842 of OZ007564.1, forward strand.
CGGTTAGCATTGCGACAAAATAGAAGCAAATGAGATATTGAGAAAACCAAATTTCTTTAATGTGCAGTTTTTCGTTGGGAAAAAAGATAATCGCCTAATGAGAAAATGGCCATTAGACTGTTTTCTAATAACTACAAGAAAAACAATTAAAAAAACTTTACCACAACTTGAAAAAAAAAGTTTTTTTTTAAATGGCTATTTTCATGATTTTTGCTAAAATTATCATAGTTTTCAGGAGTTTAAAAGACAATAAATTACAAATACTGTGAAATATAAATTTAAACTAATACCCAAGGCGAATTAACTACAGGTGGTGTCGAAAGGTCAACTGATTTTGACAGTTCGGGCTTATTTGTTTTGATTTGTTAGTGTTTTGCTAATAATGGTTGACATTTCGAGCTAATGGCACTAACAATGCAGTGCAAAATCCCTATGTTGTTTCTGTTGTTTTTGGATTGTTGTAGTTCCGACACCACCTGTAGTTGAATTCGCCTTGCTAATACCGTTCAATAAAAACAACAAAAATAAAAATATGTATAAAAAATTGTTTGTGTTTGTCTGCATTTTACGCCATAAGAGGACGCTCAAATCACAAATGCCCTTGATTTTTTATTGTTTCAAGAAAATAATTGTAAAAAATTCATTTTCTGGATTACGAGATTCAAATTGCAAATTCCTGTAACAGCTAACTATATTCTAAACCAACTATTAAATTTATTTAGGTGAATTATTTTCCTATACATATTTTTTAATGGTTTGAAAAATGCTTATTATTTACTTAAGCCCTAAAAATTTTCGTGATTTTTGCTCAAATTTTCATAGATTGAATTAGTTTAAAAAAAATAAACTAGGAACATAATAAGAAATAAATCCAAATATATATACTATTGTATAAAATTTTATTGGAAAATTTCTATTTTTCAACATAGCTCCCATACAAATTATTCTCCCGAAGATAGCTTTTAATGCCAGCTTCCTTAAAAATATTAGTATTTACATACAAATTGGCGACAATGACTTTTACAATAGCTACTATGTCATGACAAAATGTTGTACAGGTAGGTCCAAAATAAACCATAGGTTCCATATAAACCCTCATCCAAAAAACTCATATATATAGATGAAGATATCTAAATGATATTCGGCAGAAAGAACTTAATCACATGGTCGGGCTTGACCGATTATACTTTCTTACTTGTTATTTTTGCAAGAGCATTTTAAACGTTTTTAACTGATTTTTCATTAAATGATGTTTTTGTATTTTTCACATTAATAATCCGATTGGTTCGGAGATAGTAAATTTTTTTCTTTGCTTTTTCTCTGTGACTCACTGCGAATTAAATTTTGCTGTTCTGAAACATATAAAATCGAAAAAGTTGACACAGAATGCCTGAAAGCGGGTGACAATTTCGGCAGCTTCAATATAGACGTATGGGTCGATTATGGAGCAGCAAAACCAGGCAACGCCTCTTATGTTAAAATATTAAATTAAAAATTTTTTTTCATTATATCAACATGAGCGGCATTGCCCGATTTCGCTGCTGGCAACTCAACTTCAGTTGTATTGCTATCCGTAATCGACATATTGATATTCAAAAGAAGCTTCCTCTAACAAAGGCGCAAGAACATGGTGCATGCAATTATATACTTAAATTGCCACCTATGTGTTGGTATCCACACATATGGGGTATTCACAAGGTGTGTTATCATGTTATATTGTCATAATGTTCTAACATTTTACAATGGTTTAAATACATTGTTGTTTCTTTGTTAACATGCTTTGTTTATTGTGCTGTCGTAATTAATCAGAAGAGACCTGCGCTAAGCGACTGAGCCGAGCCGCATTAGTTTTTGTAGCCGTCGCCGTTGATGGTATAGTTTTATCCAGCTAATATCCGAATTAAACCTGCGGCTAGCAATTTTTGCAACAAAGCACTTGCAGCGTCAAATTATATCGGCTTACGACTCTGCTGTTTGGTAAACAAACAAAATGAAATTTTTTTGTGATTTGCGTCTAAAAAATGGAAAATAGTCAGATAAGATCTAATTTAATTTATTAATTCATGGATTACGATTAAAAAATATTTTGATGTTCGGTTAATATTTATTTTTTATATTTGTTTTAAATCAGCTGATTTTAATTCAAATAGCACACTAAATTATGAGGGGTTGTTCACAACAGTCGTATTTTTCATGTTATTATTTTAAGACTTATGACTTTATGACGACACCTTGTGAATCCCCAAAAGTTTCATTGAGAAATGCATTGTTTTTAGTAATTGCCAAAAACTTTGTCGAGTATTGTCGCAATGGCATGTGCACAAGGTAATTTGGATACATATATGTTTTTCGCGATTTTTTATTTGAAATTATGTTGTTGTGTTTTACAATTTGTCGAGGCAAATAAAGGTATCACTTTTGTAGTTTAAAAAACAACACGTTGGAAAAATACACACATTTCAAGTTTTTTAATTTTCAACATTTGTTTTTTTTTTTACTTTGACATGGAACGAGTTGAATTAAAATGTAAAAAGGTATCGGTCGCATTTTAACATCCATTTGTTACTTTTTAATTTCTATTTCATTTTTATCATAAAGCTGCCAGTATTTTCTAACTCAAAATTTGTTAACCGCCCTCGTAAAAAATAATATTTTAAATCATAAAAAATCAGAATTAAAATTTTATTACTATTTTCGTTTAAGGGCTTAATTATGAATAAAATAATTTAATATTTTGTATTTATTTTTATGTTTTCTATTGTAAAACCATATTTTTATCGTTTTTTTTTTTTTTTTTTTTTTTTTTTTTTTTTTCTTCAAACACTTAATAATCAAGGTTATAAACGAAAAAATAGAAAAGTAATTTAAACTTGTAATAAAATAAATTCACCAGAGACCGCAACGACTATAATTTACATAATAAAACTTAAAATTTAAATATTTTAAAAATTTTATTCTAAATTTGTTTGCTTGGAATATAAAAATTATTGTTGATTTTATTTTTGAATTAAGCCGTCATTCACAATAAAAGAACCAATTTCGGGGTTTCTTCTGTGTTATTCTTTTCTAAGGCACTACTTCATATAAATTCTTTTTTCATTTTTAGTATAAGAATGTAAAAAAAGCATAGTTAGAAAATTTAATTACTTCTACTTTAGCAGCAATTTTTATGAAATTGTAAGTGACGCACACTGGGAGATTTTTGAACAAAAATGGAAATAATTCTAGATTTTGTAAACGGTTATTCCGATTGAAATAAGTTCCAATTTACAAGCTCCGTTGCTTATCGATAAAAAATGCGATTTTTGTTTACGCATTTGTGAACAGACAAATTTGATGTATCGTTACTTTATCGTATTGCAATAAACTTTGAGTAATTCCGTATTTCAGAAGATCACACATTTCTTTTTAACAAAAAAAAAATATGAAAATGAAAACTAAAAAAGAAAATTATTAATTTTAGCAATAACTTTTTACTTTACTTGGTTTTTATCAAGGCGAATTAATACAAGGTGGTCTTATTTTGAAAACGTTTTACAACACTGTAAAATATTTTAACGTTGTGTCAAAAATTCAAGCAAATACAGTGAAAACTCTCTATAGTGGACAGCTACGGTCGCCTGAAATTTGTCCATTATTAATTAGGCTTAAGTTCATTAAATTTAATTTTCATTAAATTATTTTTATGAAGAAAGGAATATTACAACATGAAAATCAATTAAAATTGTTCCCGATAATCTTTCATTCCTGACCGTGGCCGGGGCTCGAACCCAGGCCGGCAGGTTACCATGACATGCTTCGATCGCAACCACTCGATCTCCCCAGATGGATTTGCCGTTTTACACTCGCAGCCATCGACGGCTGCTGACGTCAATAGTCAAACATCAATCCTTAAACCAAATTGTATTTTAACCTTTGGTAGATCGAAGTTTGCTTTTTTGAATGATTATCTATTTAAAAAAAAAAAAAAATTTGGATTAAAAACCATAAATAGTTCAACAAAATAACCACAATACTAATTATTTTTTATTTTATTTAATAACAAAAACAAAAACAAAAAGAGATCATTCCAATTTCATTAATACATACATGTTCACTAGTTTATAATGTTTTGTAATTTACAATTTTAAATCGCTTTAAAAAATTGTTTATATGAAAGCCGATGTAAAAGCTGAAAGAAGATCAATATTAATTTGATCTACACCTGAATAGCACATACAATTTTATAATAACAAACCTTTCTGCTAATTTCCGAACCGAACATTTATCTTTTTTAAGGATTCAATAATTTTCACTTTTTCTTTTAATGTTAAACACTTTCGCTGTGAAGCCATTTTTGACACAAAACCAATAAGTTAATTAAACAACAAAAACTAAATTTCGTGAATTCCCCATACACAGCAGAAAAACATACATACAAAGTATATTTATACCAAGTACATGCAAGTGATCAGCTGTCCAGTTGTTTATATTTTCGATAGTGTCAAAATTTGTTTACATTTTTATTTTATTTTTTTTTTCTAAATATCGTCACCTAAAATGCAAACGACGAAACTGCACAAGAATTCGAAATCGAGTTTCTGATTGATCATGGATTGTTTTATTAACCTTCGCGTTACCAATACCCACCCGAGTGACCATTTCTGTTTTATTTGTAAAATAATTTCTTTAAATTTGCTTCGGTTAAAAATAATTTTTTAGGAACAAATCTAGCTTAGCGACGCACACCCAAATAAAAAAAAGTACCTAGGGTGATAGAAAATTGGAAAATAAGAAGAAAAACTGAAATAAAAAAATTGTCGCAAACGCTTAGTTTTCGAGTTATAGACGGTTTTAGTTTTCATAGAAATATGTAATTTTTCCACTACATTTCTAAAAGTATATGGCCAATATTGGTATCATTTTGAAGGTTTGGCTAAATCTTTCTAGATATATAGTATATATTTAAAAATTTTGAACTCTTAAGCTCACATTACAGTTTTTGTGTACTAAGTGTATAAATTTAAATTTTTTTTTATTTATTATTTTTTTTTTTTTTTTAAAGATGTTTTATTTTTTATGGAAATATTTAAATAAAAATTAGTACATATGTACTATATACAAAACTAATAAAAAAAATTAATAAATTTTTTAATTTTTTGTAACTAATAGACTATTTCCGATGTGCTAAGGAATTCTTTCCAGCGTTTTTTTTCTTTTTTTTTATTCTGAATCGGGTGGCATATTTTTTATATTTTTTCGTAGCCCCTTAAATTGCACTTCGCCAAATTAAATATTTCTATGAAAACTAAAAACGTCCATAACTCGAAAACTAAGCGTTTGCGCCAATGTTTTTATTTAATTTTTTCTTCTTAGTTTTCTATTTTCTATTACCCTTGGTACTTTCTTTATTTGGGTGTGTGTCGCCAGACTAGATTTAAGCCAATTTTTTTTCACTGAACAAATTGTAAAGTTCTTTAACAAAACATGAAAAAAATTCGTTTGACCACCAGTTTTTTTTATCACATGCGGAGTACCACCCGGTTGGTAATTGGATAACGATGTAAAAATATGTAAAAGTCTCCGGTAAAAATGGCAGCATTATAAAAGAAATTTAAACGAACGTAACTACAAGTGCATATATTTTTTAATGCAAAAAGACTTTACTCTTTAAAAAAACATACTGTTGGAAACACTGACAAATCTACTTCAGCTTTTTTAACCTAAACCGCAAACAAACCCTCTCCATGTTATTATGCATTATTGCTTATTTGTGTAACATTTAAAAATATTTGAAATACCGGTCATCAAACAATAAATTTTTGACTGGATCTAAAAATATCTGCCCAGCTCATGTAAACTTAAATTTTTTATTTATAAAATTTATTAATTTTATTTTCATTTACAATTCCGTCTGTATTTAAAAACATTTGTTTTTTTAGTTAAAAAATTAATAACATAAATTCTTTTCCTTTTTTTGTCAAAGTATAACGTTATTTTAATTGTTTAATTATTTCCCTGACGATGATACACATTGCTGTATCGAAATATTGGAACTTATAAATAAATGTTATTTAATTTTTTATAAAAAACAAAAAACCTCAAGCTTAATAAATTATATTGCAATTATATAAATAACAAAATGAATTATTATTTGTGGCATTATTGATTGCACATTTAAAAATGACTTATGTAAGTGTTGGTGCGCCCTCTTGTTTCAGAAAAAATCAAGCCAAAGTACGAAACTAACATAAAAACTAAATATAAAGAAAGTGAAAAAACTTAAGTTTTTTGTAAAAAAATTAAAAGTGTAGGTACAGCCGTTTGCATTGAAGGTGACGATATGTTTGTTTACATTTTTAAACACATATATATACATATTTATGTGTATCAGGAATGATATATTACTTTTTTAAAATTGTACGTAATTCAGTAAAAAATTTTGTCTTTTCGACCCAAAATTGTACTAAAAATCAAAAAATATTTTTTACTATATTTGTTATTTGAATAACAAAAAATCGTCGTATATATATAACTAATTAATTGTACTATAATTTCATACATAATTTAACTATACATTTGGCAATTAACAAAAAAATAAGTAAATACATACATATGTAAAAAGGAACTTAGACGAAAACTTTTTAACTTGTTATCTTAGAGTTGGTAGTGAAATAGGAAAAAATGCATTCAACCGAGTAGCAAGTCCAAACCTTTTGAATTTGGTATATCGCTAAACGCCATTTTACAATAAATCAGTTTAGTCTGGAGCTTCTCTTAAATTAACATTTTTTTAGTTTACGGTACGATTTGGCTGAAATTCACAAAATATTATTAATAAACAAAAATAAGTTTCCTGATAAAATGTTGACCCGGTAGATAGCGCTGGGGTCAAGTTATTAACAAAATTCTCCAGTATTTATTTTTTTTTTATTTAGAAAATCCCGAGCAGCGCCGGGACCAAACAGCTAACATTGGTATGAAAATATCAGATCCTTGGCGAATGTGGTATAGACAATATACCTTTGGCGATTCTCTGATATCTGCAAACATTAGTTCATTAATTTCATGTTTTAAATTTCCAACCCTTCCTGAATTTTAAAATAGTACTTAACTTGTAGTTTTAAGTACTTTTGTAATGCTAACAGAACTGAAAAATGTACAATTGTACTGACTTTATCATCCCTGATGTGTATGTATTAATTTATTTTTGACAAGCTCGGAAGTTTTTACACAAACAAAATGCCTGTTGTTTTTTGTATTGTAGTTTTGTTGTAGAGTTGCATGTACTTGGTATAAATATACTTTGCATACATACATATTTAGTTGCTTCAGAGTCACCAAATGAATAATATTTGAAAACAAAACGAAAATATGCAAAAGCGATGCCAGATAAAAAAAATTATACAAAAATATTTAAAAAATTTTCAGCGATTTTATGAAGATGTCCACATAATGGAGGGTTTTCAACCAAAATATATACAAAATGCTTGTCCATGTCCATATAAGGGAGTGTCCACCTATCGGAGGTTCATTTACATGAAAATTATTTTTTGGTGCTACGTTGCAGAGTTTTTGTCCATTAAAAGGGGGTGTCCGCTAAAGAGAGTGTCCACTATACGGAGTTTTCACTGTATTTCATTTTGTTTTCAATTTTAAATTGTGTGTTTTGAAATGTTATAACTTAAAAAAGTTTTAAATTTCATAATTTTAAGCGAAAATTATAGAATTTAGTAAAGATTCCCCAGAACCACTAGAACGGTATACCATTTTGACACAAGGTTAGTTATCAGCTGTTGCTTACGTAGCAAGATAAGTTCACCTGGTGTAAATTCGACTTGGTTTTTATTTATCTATTTCTTATTCTTTAATATTTGCCATTTACATTATTCGATACCATGAAATTTAACCAGGTATGGGAGTTTTAATTTGAGTTGAAATGGTGATAAATATAAATTTACAAGAATATTTAATTAAAATGGTTAAAAAATAAATTTAAATTAATTAGAATTAAGACGAATTGAATTTCTGGTGTTTGTTATTTCATTCTAAAAATATTTTTTCAAATTCATTAAACAAATCGTTATGTTTAAATCCACCAGTTTTCGAATCATATACAAGTCAATCGTATAATTATACTATACTTTTGTAAGAAAATTACCAACAGTAAAAATACAACATTTGGGGGAGTCACAAGGTGTCATAAAGTCATATGTCTTAAAATAATAACATGAAAAAAATACGACTGTTGTGAACAACCCCTCATAGTTTAGTGTGCTATTTTGAGCTGATTTAAAACAAATACATATAAAAAAAAAATAAATATTTACCTAAAATAAAAATATTTTTTAGTTCTAATCCATGAATTAGTAAATGAAATTAGATCTTACCTGACTATTTTTCATTTTTCAGACGCAAATCACAAAAAAATTTTATTTTGTTGGTTTACCAAACAGCAGAGTCCTTAGCCGATGTAATTTGACGCCGCAAATGATTCGTTGCAAAAATTGCTAGCCGCAGGTTATATACGGATGTTTGCCGGATAAAACTATACCATCAACGGCGACGGCTACAAAACTAATGCGGAACGGCTCAGCTGTTCAGCGCTGGTCTCTTTTGATTATTTACGACAGCACAATAAACATAGCAAGCAAAGTTCTATTAATTTAATGTTTACAAAGCAACAACAATATTTTCAAACCATTGTAAAATGTTAGAACTTTATGACAATATAACATGATAGCACACCTTGTGAATACCCCAATTGTATAATTATGCCATTATGCAACATAAACGACGATAATGCGAGCTTGTGCATTGTACATATTACTTAGAACATGTGCATATCATTAATTGACAAACACAAAATTTGTTTTGTACAATTTATAAAATTATAAAATTTTGACTGTGTAAAATTGAATTTGGATCCCGGCAGCACTGTTAGCCAGTTACATGCACAAAAGCGCAAAATACCTTCAAGAAGAATGCAAAATACCTTCGCGTAAAATGCAAAATACCTTCAAAAAGTGGAACTACATCCAACTCAGCTGTTCTTTGTAAATACAATTTTATTTTTTTTATTTGCGGTTAAGCCGCTTGCAATTTGAAATATGCAACGCAAATACTGTGTTTAAATGCATGTAATGAGTGAACGCGAAAAGGTGTGTGAGGGACTTCCAGCTTTAAGGTTTATAAAATTTAAATATCTATTCAATTTATTTTCGCGTTTTCAAATTTTTACAACCAAATTACAAAATATTTAAAATTACTTTGAACTTTTTTAAATGTAGATCATTAAAATTGGATGAAGAAGATAAGACATTAAAAAAAAAGTTTTTTTAATGAAAAAATAAAACTCATAAATAAGAAGTATATTTTGAACATGAAATAAATATTTATTTGTGGATAAATTTCATAAAAATTGGAAAATGAAAATTATGGCGCTTCTTTATAGTTCATCATTCAAGACTAATGTCAGCTTAATAAATATATATGTATGTAGGTAAATGTGTAACATACATACATATCGTCACCTTAAATGAAAGCGGACGTAACTACATTTTTATTATTTTTACAGGAGAAGAAGTTTTTGGCGTATGAATTTCTTTAATAAAGACGCCATTTTGATAGCAGGATTCAAAAAAAAAAAAAACAATCAAAAATTCAATTACGATTTTTTTGTAGTTACGTTCGTTTGCATTTAAGCTGACGACACCTACATATGTATATATTTTTATAGCTTTTTGTATCTCATTTTTCGCTTTTTAATTAAAAAATATGTTTTAATTAATTTTTTTTATAGTATTTAAGAAAAAAATTTAAATAAAATTTTACGAGCTTAAATTAAAATACAAACTTTAACATGTTTTTGTATTATAAAACTACAAAAAAATCAAAAAAATTATGACAAACATTTTATTTACATTTATAAATATTTTTATGTAAATGTTTCCAGTGAAAAAAGGTCTAAGTGACAAACATTTATGGTGTTAAATTTTTCACTTAAAAAAAAAATTACAACAATCTTAAATGAAGAAAAGTTTGGTACCAATTATAAATATATTTTAGCAAATGTAAGCATTTAAAGAAACTATATGTGTAGGGTGTTTTTTAAGCCCGATATAACTTACATAGGGGATAGCTGTCAAACGAACTATAATACTGCGATCACATTTTGACATTTGGGATCAGCATACTGTGAGAAATATTAATTAATCGATTCACGCTTGAACAACGCTACCAAATTATAAAAGTTTAGTTTGAAAATTAGGCATCGATTTAGGCAACTTACAGACGACTTCGCGATAACTGTTTTGGCGCAATAAAAAATGTCACCATTTCTGAAAAAAAAACTTTTATTTTTTTTTTAATTACTTTTTTTCTACAAAAGTGCCAAAATTTTAAAAGATAACACCAAAATGTATTTATAATTTATTTTGTTTAATAACTTGAACCAAATTAAGCAAAACAAGTAGGGATGCAACATCGCTGTGAAAAACATCGATGTTTGAAGACATCGATATTTTCACGATAAGCATCGATGTTAAAAAACATCGGTAAAAAACACGATACATCGATGTTTAACATCGATGTTGAAACCTACTTTACAATTATACTTACGGACTGTTTTAATTCTTCTTTGCTACTTAAAATCTTAATGCCCAACTATAATATACATATGCTTGCATAAGCTTTTGTCAAAAATGAACAAAAAGCCTGTCAAATGCCTTGAAAAACACCAAAACAAAGTGCAATCAGATTCGATTTTTGCTTAAGCAAATGACAGATTCATAAAATTAATCAAAAAGTTTCCATAAGTGCAATATGGTTTGACAAATATGATTTTTATGTGTTCGCACAGTAGCTCGAGCCAACTTAAGCAACTTAATACATACATATAGTTATGCAATGTACAGTATGCATGCATGTACATACATACATATATACGTACTTTGTATGGCTATCAGGGGTGTGCTGGAAAACGGAAACGTAAAACGCAAGAATTTGGGAGGTCGTTTTTAATACACTTTTAATAAAATATTTTTAATTTTTGTTTTAAAATTCTGTTTAGTAGAGAAATATTTATATAATATTTGTCATAAAATTCTTATATTACAGAAATTTTATTAAAAACCGACATTTAAAATTCTTGCGTTTAACGTATGCTTTGAAAAACACTTTTTTATATTTTTAAATAAAAGGTTTAATTGAAAAATAAAAATTAAAATTGCTAAAAATATTATAAAAAATATAAAATTAATGAAAATATTAAATGGACGATGTCGATGTTTTTTAGTTTTGACGACGATGTATCGCCGATGTATCGTAAATCAATACATCGATATTAACATCGATGTTTATGAACGATATATCGATGTTTTCTAAACATCGATGTATCGTTTGCATCCCTAAAAACAAGGCTTGCAAAAAAGTGAAAACCTGAGAAATGGTTGCGCTGCTTTCAAAGCAACTTCCATTTTGTCAGTGATGCAACAAATAATGTGCGTTCGTTTACTTTTCCAGTAAAATCCAGTAGCTGAGTAATATGAAAATTTTAAAAATTTATGTGTACGTGAACGCATGCATTTCAGTAAAATCCAGTACTAATTTTGGGGTAAACGAACGTAGCTATTAATAGAATTTATTGCAACTTTTCTAGTGATGACACTAAAATAATCGGAAGATGTATACAGGAATAGAATGATATAGGAACATTTTGTAAAGATGTTGAAAAGTTCTGATTTTTAGCTCTATGTATATCTTATGGGAAAATTTCAACATCTTTGCAAATTTATGTTAGATGTTAAATGTTGACAAGTGTGAAAAGGCTATTAGAAATCAACAAAAAACCAGGGCTGCCTAATTTTTACCTAAAAAAACTACACTTTTCACTTTACTCTAAATGGAGGGCTCAGAGCTGAAGTGAACCAAGTCAAAAAAGAAAATTCGAAAATATTTTGAGTAAGTGAACTGTCCTTAATTTCTGGAGCCATTGACTTGGGTTTATTACCGTAACCTAAGGAACGGAACACTTTTTGATTTAGTCCGTCACAGAACTGAATAAAGTTGACATATGTATACATAAATAAAATATTTTATGACTTGGTTCGGTTTAGCTATAAGCGCTCCAAATAAGTTTATAAGGTAGTAAGTGAAAACTAGCGCAATTGATTCATAAAAGACTGTGTAATGCAAGTGATTGCCATAATTCGGCAAAGCTGAATTTAGCAAACATTCTTCTTGGTATTTTTGTTTTTGTCATTATTGTTAATGCATTTATGCATCCATTCATACCACTGATGTACATATCAACATATGTATGTATGTATGTACGAATGTAAGTAAATTTGCATGTCAATACATGTTGATTATTATTTTTTATATTATTCATTGAAAGACAAACAGACACAGTCTGCCTGCAAAAGAAAATATGAAAGATATTAAAAATGACACGTATTACTGTCGCAATTGTCAGTTGTTATTGTCACAATTGTTAAGTAATATGATTTACATGTTCTTGTCAAAGTATAAATAAGTCAACAATAATAACAACAACAACATGGTTAACAGCAATAATGACAATAACAATAAGCCAACGATAGGAAAATGTGTTTACACTGCCGACATAATATAGAATTTTATTTTTGCAATTCTAAACTTTTATCTAAGCCCTCCACCACAGATTGAAGGGTTTTTAAGTTTGTCGTTCCGTTTGTAATTTCTAAAATATTCATCTAAGATCCCCTAATGTAAATATATTCTGGGTCCTTGCGCAATTATAAGTCGATTTAGCTACTTCCGTTTGTTTAAAACATGCTTACGAAAGACTTAGCAGAGAGGAAAAATTAAGGTGTCAATTTGGAATGGAAATCCATCACAATTGGTTCAGTTAAAAAAAAGTAGACCCAAATGTGGAACAACCACTCTAAAAAATTTATATTTTAGTTAAAAAAACTAAAATAAATTGGGGGCAGAATGCAGAGGTTATCGTTAAATTTTGCACAAATTCCTTTTATATGACTAGAAATCATTCAACTATATAACGTGAAGATCAATAATTTAACACAGACCTCATAAAAAGCAATTTCTCGGAAACGTACTTTTGGAATACGCCTAAAACCACCACGGGTTTTAATAGTGTGAAGTTAGTTTTTATTAAGATTGGTTTATAACTTACAGGTTCCATATAGATCTATCCCACTTCAGAAATATTCTTACTTTCGGTGGAGGGTATATGAGATTCGAGATAGAACTGAAAGATTGCCTTCAGAAGGTCTAAGTTCATATCTGAGAAGGGAAGAGAACATGCTATTCTACATACAACATTCAACGTAAACAAAAATGTACATGTATAAGCAAAATGTAAACAACTTTTGACATCTTAAAGGAATAAACATCTGGCTTTTGCGCAGATCTAATGGATACCCCTTTGTTTTGTTGTAATTTCATTTGCCAACTGTCAAAACACTTTGTTTAGTAAAGCCCTTATGACACTACATTTTTTATTCATTAATTGATATAGAATTGATAGAAAGAAACAGTAAATGTTAGAAAGAGCGAACTATAAAAAATGTTAACAAAGTTTTTAGTTTTTTTTTTCTCTTGTTATGGTTTTGTTTCAGGGATGGCGTTGAGAATTTTTAAAATTGTGCCACCAACCTTTAAAAATTGTACTTTTTTTACCCTAATTGTACTAAAAGATTTTTTTAGTTGAAATTAATTTTATTTTTGTTCATAAAAAACACCACAAAAAGCTATTATAAATCTAAGTTTAAAAAGTATCAACAAAAAATTACAATTGAAACAACTTAGCCATCCCTGTTTCGTTTATTTTATTAAATGTTGCCAACTTTTTGTTTATGAGAAACCTAAAAACAAAAAGCGGTAAATCGCTGAATTTGCCCATAAACCGCTGATTCAGCAACACTTTTAATATTTCAAGCTTGAAATGTCAATTTTAAGTTAAACAACTTTACATTTTTTTTGACATAACTTCATTTTTTATCGATAACTTTAGTAAAATTTTTGACGTTTTGCCATTTATCTTAATACAGCTTAACTCTTTGCACTTGGTAAATTTTTGTATTACATTATATTTGTACTGTTCACCAAAACTTGAACAATGCATTAAAAATGTAGTGTCATAAGTCCCAATTTACAATGTGGCAAGTGAAAGGCAGACAGACGAAGTTTGCTGGTAAGGGGGCGACGCTGTATGCGTAACACACTTCACTTTTTTCCTCTCTCGCCTACAAACTTCGTCTGTCTGCCTTTCACTTGCCACATTGTAAATTGGGACTAAGGGCTTAAGTTGTGTTTTGCTCATTAAACACACTTGTGACAGGGTCGCATTTTAATTTTACTCAATATTTATAAAAATTTATTATTAATTGAGCAATAAATAAATTGCAATTATATATGAATAAGTGAGCTCAATAGTGTAATTTATTGCGTAAAACTCAATTAAGGTGCATATCTGAACACGGTATTACGTACGAAACACAATGTCATTTAAATCACCGCCTCCAGATTGGTTGCAGTCGATCTTTTTAAAGTAGTTTTCGAGTGATAACTTGATAACTTGATTTTCAAATGCTCCAACGGTAGAGGTCCTTGACGTAGCCCCACAAAAAAGTCTAACGGCATAATCTTGTTGGCAAACTGACGCCGTTATGGAAACTTTCCATGCCGTAAAGCCAAAATCTATCATATTGTGTGGCTCGTGGCACCATCTTGTTAAAACCACATATCGTCCAGTTCATGATCTTCAATTGCTGGAAAATGGAAAAGTGTTGATAAAGGCCAAATTCCTGAGAATGCCTAGAAATCGACAAATTTGAATTATCCGCACCACTTTCACTAACAGAAGCGATATTTTTGGCAGTGCGCACATTGCGATGATGCATAGGCATGACCCCATCTGTTATGCTTTAAATTCTCTTCAAAGTATCTTCAAATTTCTTTAAAACCTTGTCAATTCCTTGCACAGTAGGTCGATTATTACGACCATATACGATCAATATTCGTAAATAGCAAACCTTTCACTAAATAAATGACACTTCAGGTGACAGATATTTAACAGCTGACAGCCTTGCCAGACCAGCGGTTTTGAAACAATTTAATGGATAACCCTGTAACCCTTCCTGTTTGTGAAATTAGATCTTTTTTATTTATCCATTATTAACACACAAGAAAATACAATACAATAGTCTGGTAGTGTATAAAGTCATTTCTGAAAAATTGAAGGAATAGAACTATTACAAAAAAGCTTTATAAAATACATAACTGAAATTTAGCTCATAGAATAAATTCGAAAAAATGAAAAATGTTGAATATAATATAAAGTAACCTTCGGAAGGAAATAATTCCCAGTTTCTATTTGTTAAAATAGTTTAGTTAAATACATTCAATTTATAAAGTAACACTATCCAGTGAGACATAAAGAATGCTGACGAAGGCCGTAGCGGGCCAGAAAATGCATTACATTCTGCTGGTGTCTAATAATTGTAAATTTTTCTGTACATAAAATACACCTCATTGCTTTCCAAAGGAAAGCTAAGGTAAAATGTACCAAGAAAATACAATACAATAGTCTGGTAGTGTATAAAGTCATTTCTGAAAAATTGAAGGAATAGAACTATTACAAAAAAGCTTTATAAAATACATAACTGAAATTTAGCTCATAGAATAAATTCGAAAAAAAGAAAAAATGAAAAATGTTGAATATAATATAAAGTAACCTTCGGAAGCAAATAATTCCCAGTTTCTATTTGTTAAAATAGTTTAGTTAAATACATTCAATTTATAAAGTAACACTATCCAGTGAGACATAAAGAATGCTGACGAAGGCCGTAGCGGGCCAGAAAATGCATTACATTCTGCTGGTGTCTAATAATTGTAAATTTTTCTGTACATAAAATACACCTCATTGCTTTCCAAAGGAAAGCTAAGGTAAAATGTACCAAGAAAATACAATACAATAGTCTGGTAGTGTATAAAGTCATTTCTGAAAAATTGAAGGAATAGAACTATTACAAAAAAGCTTTATAAAATACATAACTGAAATTTAGCTCATAGAATAAATTCGAAAAAATGAAAAATGTTGAATATAATATAAAGTAACCTTCGGAAGGAAATAATTCCCAGTTTCCATTTAAATTATAATTAGTCGCTTTAATACCACCACCTTGTAAAACTAGAAGATTTGTTCACATATGGCAGCTTTGATTTTCCGGACAATCGCAGGGTTTTTTAAAACAGGTACAAAGCACAAAATGTAAACTGGCTCTAAGTAAAAAATTTCGGAGCAGATGGGTGAATCCACCTTTAATTGTTTTTCTTTTTGGGTTTTCTCTTTACTTTTTAAGGTATTTAGGCTGTTTCAAATTTTATAAAGGCATTGGGAAATAAAATAAAAAAAACAAAAAAGGTAAACAAGATGTTAAAATTGAATCAAATTGTAGTTAACACGAGAATAAGGAATTCTCTGGTTGAAATTCTAAGAAATCTGCTACTATTTACTTTTAGATATTTTTTTTATTTATTTAATCGTAAGTTGTTTTAAAAAAACGTAGTTTTAACTAGAACAAAGAAAAAATTAAGACTTCATTTTGTATACAATTTAAACCAAATTCAAAAAAACAAAAATAAATATCGAATGTAAATAAAAAATAAATTCAAAGTATTCAAAACGAATGCACGGTCTGTATTCTTATTTTATATTATATAATCTGTTTCGTGACTAATCGCGAAACATGAACAAAATCAAAACTATTGAAAGGTGGATTCAGTTTTGTTTAAGATAATAAAAAAATGACGAATAATTTAAGTCACTTCTAATGGGAAGAGCGAGTAATAAATGAATTAAAACACTTTTTTTTAACGATTGTAAGATTTTGTAACGTTACTGACTGACTCACTGACTGACTGACTGATGCATCATCGCACAGCCTAAACGCCTGAAGCTAAGCACTTGAATTTTGGACCAGAGTTTGGTCACTCCCCAAATCGATCCACTAAGACGGGATTTTTTGAAATTCTAATGTTTAGGGGGTAAAGAAGGGTAAAAACGGAAAAATTCGGTAACCTAATATCTCCAAAACTAAAAGATATACAAAAAAATGTAATACTTATCGTTGTTCTTTAGAAAAATAAGCGGACAGGTGTCTGGTTCTTGTTTTAAATTCGGCCCTATTAGGGAGTAAACGGGTAAAACCTGAATTGTGGTACTTTTTTGAAACCCCATCTATCTCTTGAACCAATAAACATGGAAACAACTTTATACCACATTCGAAACTTATCAAAAAAAATACGAATATAAATTTGGTACTTTTTAGAAATTCGAACATTTAAGGGGTGAAAATCGTAACTATTTTTGGTACTTTTTTTACGAAACATTTTTCTCCATTCATTGAAATATTCGTACTAAATTATGAGCTCTCACTACAATAATGAAATTGATGATATTTTAATGGGGGAAAAAATAGTACCAAAAAGGGGGAATACAGGAAATTTGATATTTTACTTAAACTTCTTGGTTCTACAACTGGTATTTTAATAATTATCGTTAATGTTGGACCTTAAAACAAAAGATTTAACATGCAATGTCCTGAGTGGATAAGAATCTATGACGGAACTTTTTGGTACTTTTTTGTACTTTCACTAGTACTTTTCCGTTAGTATTGGTCCCAGAAACATAAAATTCAAGGTGCAATGTCCTGGGACGATGAGAGTCTATTATAGGGAACTTTTTGGTAATTTTGTATTCATCGACTGGTACTTTTTGAATTTCCGTTGGTGTTGGACCTAGAAAGATAAAATAAAACATGCAAGGTCCTGAGTGAATGAGAATCTGTAAGAGGGCGTTTTGGCACTTTTTTGTTCTTTAACTGGTACTTTTTGAATTTCCGTTATTATTGGACCTAGAAATAAAAAATTCCTGAGTGGATAAGAATCTATGAGGAAACTTTTTGGTACTTTTTTGTTCTTTAACTGGTGCTTTTTGAATTTCCGTAAGCATTGGACCTAGAAACATAAAATTCAAGATGCAATATCCTGAGTGAATATGAATCTATAAGAGGAAAGTTTTTGTTACTTTTTGAATATCTGGAATTTAAACAAGTTAAAACCTAGAAAAATAATCTTTGGCGGGTTAAATGCTAGTAATATATAAAACTTTAGGTTACTAGAAGGTCTCCGAAGTAAATTTTTGTAAATTTATTTGAACATATTTGTAAAAAATTTCGTTCTTAATACTCCTATATAGCGAAAGTTTATCTAATGTCAACTCTACCATTGTCTAATAGACAACCTTCATAGCTTACTTCTTTGTCTATAATAATATTGTAGGTAACCATACTATGATTAAATATGATCATAATATGATTAAATATGACCATAGTATGGTTAAATATGACCATAATATAGTTAAATACACCAAAAGTTTGCCAGACATTTACCATTATATAGTCAATTTTAACCATAATTTGGTCAATATGAACCATATTTTGGTCAATATTAACCATTTCAAAATATCAAAATTTTGCATAATTTAGTCAAAAGTAATCATATTATATTCAGGATTAACAATAATATGGTCAATGTTAAACATATTATGGTTATTTTAGCCATTTTTTTTTCAATTTGCTTATTAAATTGTAATTCTATTTCGTTTTTTTCTACTCCTGTAACAAATCAAGTTATAGATTTATTTCGTTTTTTATTCCGGTTATATGTTATGTTCTACTTTTATAAGTTTTCCTTCAATGAATAACAAAACTAAAAAAAAAAAAAAAAAAAATTCAGCCCGTGACGAACTTCAGCAGCATTTTTTCCATTTGACTGTTTTGTACTACCAAGTAAAGTTTTGTATTTAATCTAATGATCAAAAGAAATAGAATGTGAGAATTTTAAGCAAACCGAGCCAGTGGCTGAAAAGAATTCAACTACAGTAGAGAGCTAAACAACCATAATTTGGTTACTTTAAAACATATTATTTTAAATTTTAAGTTAAACATACAATGTTTTGAAGAAATTGCAAACAAAATATTGTTATTATTAACCATAAAATTTTTGGAGACAACCATAATAGTATTGTGGGTTTTGGATGAAGGAATTTCACCATAGTATGGTTACCGGTTACAATAATATGGTTTAAGTAACCATAATCTGTGTGTGATTTTAAGCTTTGTTTATGAATGGAATAGTTAATTTATACATGATTTCATTTGAATTTAATCTCTAACACAAGGACTTTTAATTTAAATCCGTTAATTTTTTTTAATATTGTAATTTTTATTTAACTAAACATTTAAATTTTTTTTATACATACATGTGAAATTTTTATGATGTAAAACTTTATTTAATTTTTTTATATATTTTTTTTTTTTTTTTTTTTTTTGTTAAATTTGTTTGACTTTTCAAGGATATTCAAAAATTTTCTCAATTCACTTGATTTTAGTCCAAAAATCACTCGGGCATTTCACTTCCTTATTCACATACATACTATGGATATACATAAAAAAATTTTCAACCGCTCCTACTAAAAATACTCACACAAAATTTTTATTATAAGATTTAAGTAGAAATTGTTTTTAAAAAAAATCCAAAAAAAATTTATATGAATTTATTCGTTACACTTTTTTTTACTACTAGACAAATACGCGCCGTAAAAATTTTTCTGTTTCCTTAATAGAAAATTTTTTTACCAATTTCTTTTTTTTAGAACCGCCACCAGCTTTTACAACTGAACCGATCTGAACGATGTGCACGTTCAGAATGAATATAGGCCGCCTTATGAAAAAGATTTGTAACAGAACAAAAGCACAAGACAAAAACAGAAAAACTAAGAAGAAACAAAAAAAAAAACACATAAAGTTCCCACACTGATTAGGCGGTACGGTTCGGTACGGCACGGGGCAAGCAGCAGCATCGCCACCGTATGCCAACCAAAACAAATGATGTTGGCTACATTGAAAGCAAACAACAACAACAACAAAAATTTAATGCAAGTGCATTCCAAAAAAAAAAAACAAAAATCAAAATAAAATTAAAAACAACCAGAGTTGGTAGAACAAGAAAATACTAAAACTACAACAACAACGAAATAATAAAATGAGCCAAAATGACGACAAAGACCACTAGAGTTTGAAAACTGCAACAACAAAAAATTCAATACAATTTTAAAAACAAAAAACAGCCGGTCTATAAGATGCACTTAAATGCTACAAAAACTTAAAAACAACTATTTTTTGGCTTTAAGAACAATAACAACAGCAACAAGAAAATTTAAATGAAAAATTTACATTTTTGTTGCTGTTGATTCTAAACATACCAACAACATCTGACAACTACACATTCCTCCCTCTCTCAGGCAGGTTCGAAAATGCATGATTTTTTTTTTTTAATTTTGTTGTTCTTTTTTAGAGCTTGTTGTTGTTTAGTTGTTATCGTAAAATCACATTCAGTTCACGACTAAAAATAACACTAAAACTATAAATTTTAAATTAAGAAAGAAATTAAAAAAGAATATTCTGTAAAATAGTTTCCAATAAGGACCTATCGATGTTAATATGGAATATTTATTTCAAACTTCCACTATAACAATGCACAGTGAAACAAGCCTGATAAGCTGTTTTATAAGTCTTTTATATGTATTTAGCTACGATTTTTACCAATTAAACGTTCGAATTTCAAAAAAGTACCAAATTTGTATTTGTAGATTTGGATGAGTTTCGGATGTGAAATAACATTTATGTCTATGTTTATTAGTTTAAAAGATAGATGGGGTGACAAAAAAGTACTAAAATACAGGTTTACCCGTATACTCCCTTAACCGGCCGAATTTCAAAAAAGTACCAGACAGCTTTCCGCTTATTTTTCTAAGGATAATTAAGTAGTCAAAGAGATATAAGTTTACCTAATTTACCCGTTTTTACCCTTTTATATCCCCTAAACATTCGAATTTCGAAAAATGACGTCTTAGTGCATCGATTTGGGGAGATACCAGCCTTAGGTCCAAATTTTCATCTTTAAGCGATTAGGCTGTGCGGATGATTAATCAGTGAATCAGTCAGTCAGTCAGTAGCATAACAATTTTATATAGCATAACAATTTTATATGGTCCGCTTCGCTTCACCAATTGAAACAAATTAATAAAACTTTTTACACAGATCTCGTGTATTGATAACGAAGCAATTTGTACCAAATTACGATTTTTCTCCAGACATTTAGACATTCAAATTGTCCTTGTAAGGAAGGTGCAACGCTCACTTTTCTTCGCTTTTTAACAGTTGTTTTGTATTGCTTTCCAAAATATTTGTTTCGAATTTGGAAAATTTTGACTGTAACCATTCTCCAGATATTGAGAAATTCATATTTTCGTTGCATCGAAGTTCCCATCCTACTTCGCCAATCCAGCTTACTTTTTGACAGTTGTGTTATATTATTAACCCTTAAATCACCCCTGTGTAAAAAACCACACAAAACGAATGATTTTTACACGATAAACCAAAAAAATTGTTGAGGTACACTACAGAAACTTCTTGACAATATCAATAAGTGCTGAAAACACATTTTTCGGTTAAAAAATTATTTTTTAGTAACGAAATGTTTCAAAACTTACGTAAGTTCCCCTCTACTGTGGTTTTCCACACATATGTAGTTTCTATGTTTCGTTAAACGTCAAACCCATTGCAAATTGATAAATTAACGAACTAACAAGACAGATTAGATCAAAATGCACGGAGCAAAAAATAGTCGGCTGATCTCACGAGTTCAACTGTTATAAATTCGCCTTGGTGCTGGCGATACTACAGCAAATACATCATACCTAAAATCGGGTAGAAAGATCTTATAAAGTTAGTTTTAAGGGCTAACTGAGCTTCCAAAATAAGGCTGGTAAGTGCCAAACCTTCTCATTTGCATACGGTTTATACGAGAAAACCTTAAAAATGTGAATTCAAAACCACCCGACTGTTAAATTGTATTTGACAGATCGCAATAGAATTTGTATTATTAAAACAAAAACGCTTGCCACTCTTGTTTAAGTAGCTCAGTAATTTTCCACCCTCTTGTACTAAAGATCGGCATGCCGCAGGATCTTCGTAGGTGCTGTTGCCAATCAACATAAACTGTTTGTCTTTCAGCAGTGAAGGTTAGATAGGAGCGAATTTATGAATTTGCCGGATAATACACTCAAAATTGTCACCTATGTGTCGGATGGGAGTTCACGCCCTATTGGGGCGATGGTAAACTCATTTTTTTCCAACATTGTTGAGAGCACTGAGGAGCACCGACATAAATATAATATCTACGATAAAAATTCTGCATAGTGATCTTTTCGGGTTGTAGAATTTTGTCCAATACTTTTAAACTCTCTTGTTTTCTCTGAGCTGAGTGGAGACATGAATAGCCTGCATGACATCTATTGCTACGCCTACACCTCAAGAACTTTTAACAATTAACAAAAATGAAATACATTTTTTTAAGACTTTAAGAAATATTAAACCTAAATCTAAAATGTAGGGTGTAAAAAGAAAAAAAATCAAATAAAAATTGAAATATTTGACGCAAATGTTTAAACGGCAACTAATGTACTATTTTGTACTCAAAATACAAGTACTCAAGACAAAATGTTTTTCTTAAATTTTGTTGAAAAACAACCGAAAAAATTTAAAACTGATGCAATTTTTAACATTTAATTACCACAAAAAAAAAAAAATTATTTGTTTCTTTAGTTTTTTGCAAAGCATTTTTCGTATTAAACGCAAATAAATATGTACGAGTAATTTTATTTTTACAAAAATATAATGCGAATAAAAAAAAATTATAAAAAGTCGCTTACAAAAAACACACAAACAACAATCTGGTTTGTTGGCAGCAGATGCTAAATGTTGTCACTATAAAAAGTTTAATTTTTTTATTTATGTTTTTCTCTCGTATATAGTTTTTTCTAAATGAAAACAATTTATAAAAAAAAAAAACGAAAACTTTTGCCTGTTGCAATCGCACATCTGTGCCGCTAATGTTGTTGACAAAATTATCATCATCTGATTGTTTTTTAGTTATGATCACATTCTGATGATTATCATCATAATGATCTTAAGAATTTATAACAAAGTAGTATGTAATTATAAATATTGGATTTTGTTTGTTTCAAAAGAAAAAAATTTATAACAAATTATTGTGTTTCGAATAAAATTAAGGCTAATGAAGACTAGCAATTAATAACGTTTAAGAATTAGGGTAATTTTGGGGTGCAAAATTATTTCAAATATCTCTTGAAAAACAAAACATTGTTTAATAAATTATTTAAAATACAAATTAAACAGTTACATTTTACAGTACTTTGTAATAAAATGGCAGCATTGTTGCTTAAAGGTTTGAATAATATAATATATTAATATTATATACATCTGGCAACCATTTAACTTTTCGTAAATGTAACACACCATCTTGACTTTCCATTGTTTTGTGTGCACATGAAGAAAACATTGGCAGAACAATTTACTTATGTTCATTGATGTGGAGAAAACGTATGACAAGACAACCCACATAAAAAGCAACAATAATAATCAAGATGACGGTTATTTATAAGGCAACACTGCAGTGATATTAAGTGCCCTGGAGACGTAAATATCCTTTATCCAGCATTATATATGTGGTAGTTTCGTTCGTTTGACACTTTTTCGTAGAACTCCTTAATCAGTAGATTCATTTTGATTTAGTTATGTTTGGTTGCAAGTGCTTGCAAATATCCATATGAATTGTTATGATATTGTTATGATGGATGAAAATTTAGTACAAATAAAGAAAAAGTTTTACAAACAAACCAAAGCAAATGAAGTTTATTTCTTGTCAAGCATAACGCAAGATGATCAAATAAATCACGCTTCAAAAAAAGGTATAAAAATTTTTTTGATTTTCATCAATTAAGGCCGATCGCGTGTACATGTACACCAGTGTTGCCGTTAGGATACGAAAGATACATTTTTCGTATCTTTTGAACATTAAGGGGTTGCAACATACGATCCACCTAAATCGATGATTACTAGTAGTGCGAAGTTGTTCTAAAGAAATATGAACATCTTTTTTATTTTCAGGAAATTTATATGAACGACAGGGTTACCGTTATGAATTTTGTAAAAGTCGCACAAATTTCAAATTTAAGTCTCACACTTTTATTTAACATTTCAATTACTTTAATATAACTACCACCCGGGTGACAATTTCGGTTTTAATTCTTTAATAACTCTCTTAAATTTGCTTCAGTTAAAAAAAAATAGTTTTCCTTAAAAAAACTGAAAAAAATTTGTATCACGAAAACTTCTTTAAAAAAAAAACGAAAAAAAATTGGATGACGAGTAACACCCGGGTGGGTATTGGTAAACGATATACATAAAAATCTTTGGTAAGGCGGTGGTTAATCAAAACAACACAAAACAAAAAAGAATGAACAATTTAAACGATATAAATAGCTGAGAAATAATTCGTTGAAAATGTGTTTAAATACACTTTTGCATATTAATTTTATATCGGATTGATTTTTAATAATGTGTTTCTATATACATTAGTAAATGTATAAGCTTTACGTTTTATATTTTTTTTACTTCATTTTTTTAAGTTCATTACTTGGCATCCAACCTTCTATGTCAGTATCTAGAAAATTTAGAGTTGAGAGCATGGACTCACAAGTTTCTACTTTTAACCTGTTGGTTAAGTTTTCTTTTTCATTAATTCTAATTTTGAAAAAAAAAACAAATTGTCAGCCACGCTCTGTTGTGCGGTTGAGTTAATACATGCGCTGCTTATCTGTCTAAATTAAGGTACAAGGGTTAATTAATGTATGACAAAAATGGTTAGCATTTGTAGTTTTAAAAATGCAATTGTATGATTTATCATTGGATTTACTTTCAAACAACTTGAATTCGTTAATAAAAGCCTGTGTCATTTATAACATTTTTAATTAAGAAATATATGAGATTAATCCGATTAATGGCGATTATCCTAGATTGGTATGGAAATTCAGTGAACACACATCAAAGGGAAAATAGGTGAAATTATGCAGTGTAAAAAATAAGTATTTCACTTACAAAAAAGTGGCAAAAAGTCGCAAAAAGTTGGAAAAAGTAGCAAAATTATACGATTTGGAAAAAATTATTGTTGAAGGGATAAGCTATTCCTATGCGCATTTCACTGGTTGCTTAGGCCAGATCTTCAGTAAACTTCATCCAAAGATTTAAGAAAAACTAAAGATATTATACAAATAATACTGTTAAGCGAATAAGAATTATAATTCACAGTTTTACTTGTAACAATATCAAAGCTTGAACAAAAACCACAACAATAAGCAGTGAGTTTATCTTTTCTTACATTCCGGGCTACAATTGGTTGATTTTTTGTCAACTCTAAATGTAGTTGTAAGTGGGAAAAGAAAAAACAAAAATAAAAACAAATTACTTTATTTTATTTTGCCATTTCAGTTTTATTTACACTGCCACATTCATATTAGTTATCAAAGTTTTTCTTGGGATTCAAAAAATTAATTAACAAGGTTTCGTTTAAATTTTACTAATTAGTATTAAAGTTTGCTTACTGTATTTTTAAAAATTACATATGTAATATTTATGACTTCAATAAATACATATAAAAATTAATTCGTACCCACAAGTATAAAGACCTCTCGTTCTGGAAAAAAATACTTTGGAGTGATGAAACGAATGTCAATCGTATGGGACCGGATGGTAGAGTGTTTGTTCATCGACCAAAACGCCACACTCAGAAGACCGTGAAGCATGGTGGAGGAAGCATCATGGTTTGGGGATCATTTTCATGGCATGGTGTGGGCACAATTGTGAAAATTAATGGAAAAATGGACCGTTATCAGTATTTGGACATTCTTAAGAACCAAATGGAACCTTATGCTTTTGAACACATGCCAGTTTCATTCACATTCATGCACGATAATGACCCAAAGCACACGTCGAAGCTTGAAAAAGATTGGTTTTCTAAAGAACACATCCCCGTTTTAGACTGGCAGGCTCAAAGTCCCGACTTGAACCTAATTGAAAACCTCTGGCATGATGTTAAAAGTGCGATTGCAAAAACTTGGATGATTTGTTTACTGGAATACAGGCTGATTGGTACTCGATTCCCATAGAGCGTTGCCAGAATTTGATTCAAAGCATGTCCCGTAGATGCCACACGGTGCTTGAAAATAAAGGCTACACTACTAAATATTGATCAAGTTACCTAAAAACATTAATTTTTTTTATTATTTATTAAAATAGATTCTTTTTATTCCCGAAATTTTAACTTGTGCTATTTTACTGTCCAGCTAAAATCTGGCCTATAATATGTTGCCGGCCTTAATGAGCACACGATTGGCAATTTCGTTCAAGTTTTTGTTTCTTTTTTTTTTAAAGAACAATATGAATTTCAAGTTTTTGTGTCTACAGATTTTGTTACCAGAACTAAAGTACAATAAAAATATGATTGTTTTTATGACAAAGTTTTGTGCTAATTTAATGTCCATGACTGTAAATGTATATGTGTTTCTGGAAATTTAATTAAGGATCCAAAAGTATTCCAAGATCTGAAAACTCCGTAACCAGTTCAAGTTGATGTCTACCCAGTGAAAAGTTAAATGTGGTGTTGGTAAAAACATTTTATTGTTACGGTAAAAATATTTACCTAATTAAAAAAATCTAATTAACGGTTGCTTAATGTAAACTTTTTCTTAAATTACTTTTAACGATGTTTACTTGGCAAAATACCCTCTTTTATTCAACATTAGACCATAGAAGAGAGCAACTTTATAGTCAATTCTGAAATTTCTAAAGAAATTTTGTTGCCGCCTGCATCTCTTTATTGAAATACTTGCAACCAGAAAAAAACAGCGTTATTTGTGTTGATCCATTTATAAATTTAATATTGGAATACTGTTCCTTTATTTTGAAAGAAATATGATGATGAACATAGTTTATAGCGATTTTAAACATTTGTAAAAGTTGTGATTTAAATTAAAGGCGTTTGAATTGTAAAAAATGTTGATTTTACTTTTATAAATTTTTAAAATAAAATAAAATAAAAAAAAAATAAAATAAAATAAAAAATAAACAATCTGAAAAATGGCTAAACTCATTTTTTAATGGCTAAACAGGGTGAAAAATGGCTAAATCTAGCCACTAAATGGCTAAATTGGCAACACTGCACTTCACAGACAGTAAAAAATAACTGAACAAATTTTATGGTGTTATTTCTGGGCATATAAAGTTAAATTGGACCAAATTTTACCACAATATCTATATTTGCTACGGGCTTAGGCGTTTTTAATGACATCCCAGAGCGGGCTTTTTATGGAACCTATGGTAAATTAAAGACCGATATTCACAAAATTTAGCTGTGTACTTTTGTGTCTTATTAAACTATGACAGGCTAAATGTTGCTACAATAGCACTATACGTTATGTTTTTAATGCGTACTAAAGTGTTTGCGGAGAGTGGGCTTTATATGTGTAGAATGGTAAATTATGGACCGATCTTCACCAAATTTTACACTGTGATTCCTTGTTTTATAAAACTTGAACAGAAAGTATTATTCGTTACGCTTTAAGGCGTAATAAAATGTTTTCCGAGAGTGGGCTTTATTAATTAATTTTACTTATGGACCGATCTTCACCAAATTTAGTAGTATATATTCATATTAAACGAATTATAAATTTTTTTTACCATTTTTTAAGGTGGTTGTTCCACATTGAATTCATTACTCTTATCCTTCTGTACTGGTTTTGCTGGATTTCAATCCCAAGCTGCTTAGGAACAAGACAACAACTTAACAACAATAGGGAGTGAAGTTTTAAACAAACGGACAGACAGAAGGACATGGCTTAATCGACATAGAATTACTCAAGGACCCAAAATATATATACTTTATAGTATCTTAGATGACTAGTAAAAAAAATTTTAAAGGAAATGGCAAACTTAGTATACCCTAGTTCGCCACTAGTGGTGGAGGGTACAAAAACAGAAAGTACCCTTGCGGGAAATTTGTGTCAATTGTTCTTTAAGCACTTATCCCGTGACCAGTGAACACAATTTTCAAATAAAAAGAAACGAATTGTGATAGGTGAAAACAAGACATATCACTTAATTGGTGATAAAATGTTTAAAGTGTAGTTACTCCAGAGGAAATGTTGTGCGGGCCTATGCTATATGTTTATATTTCTTTATATAAAGGAGGTGAATTATATTTATGTTATATTTATAAAATAGTTCACTCTGGACAATATCTGCGACAGGCCTTAATTTAACCGAAATTGAATGTTTCCATTTAGGTTCATTCAGTGACCTGTTATAAATTGTCGAACAGGTGCCAATTAACCCCTTCATAGGACATCGCCATGTTAAAGTGACAAGTCCCCTTCATATAAAGTGTTAGAACTAGAACTTGTCCTTAACCCTTGTGAACCGTTGTGTAAAAAGTTTGGTTGGTTTTCCATTTTCCCAAGGGTAAGGGAAATTAAATTTCTTTCTTTAACTTTTGATGCTTTTTGAATTTTCTATAATATTGAACTTAGAGACATAAAATTATAGGTGCAGGACCCTGAGTAAATGAAAATCTAGTAGATAAAAAATGTTGGTACTTTTTTGTTTAAAACTAGAAACATAAACTTTGGCATATAAATAAGTCCACGAAAGAATGAAAGACGCTTGTAGCGGGTTAAATTCTAGTTAAAATCTGAAATACTCTTTAATAGATTTTCGTTATTTTTAAGATGATATATTTTGAATTTATAAAATATTTTTGTTTGAAATATTTGTTTTTGTTTACTATTTTGTTTTATTTTTATATTTAGAAAGTGTTTTTGTTTAAATTTAGAAATTTTCGGTTTTTTTATTTTCATTCTGCCAAAAAAAAATTCGGATTTGAACCATGGTTTACATTTTAATGATATGTATCTTTATAATACATAGTAGTTTTTTTATATGATTTAAGCGACAACGAAAGGAAATGACAGGATGACTGCAACAATATTTTTCTGTCTCATTTTTAACTTATCCTATTATTATAATCGATTTTATGTCGTTATTTCATCATTTGTTTATCGACCCAAAACAAAAAAAAAATGTGTACAATATATTTGTTTTTCTTAAAGCTGAATAAAAATTATTTTGCCTTGAATTAAATTTTATTTTTATAAGAAAGTACAAAAGTACCTACAAAAAAAAAAAAACAAAAAAAAATTGAATAAATTTGTTTTCTTTCTTTTCACCCATTAATTTAAGCAAATTTTTGCATTTGTATTTTATTATTTAATTTATCTACCGTTTATGACAAATTGCAAGACTCATCAAACCACAACATCGAACAAACCCAAAACAACAGCAGCAAATGCAGGCCACAAACAATAACAACATCTGTTCATATGACAGCAATACTACATTGTTTAAGATCACTCTACAAATTAATACATCGCATAAACAAGCTATCTTTATGCCTGCACAACTATTTTATTTGCGCAAAAAAAATCGCTCGTGTATATTGCTGACGTTTGTTTTTGTTTAAACTGTCTGTCATAGATATTAGTTTTGTTTTATGTATAAAGAAACGCCATTTCAGTTGCTTTAATTTTTTACAACATATCGATAACTCATGGCAATAGAGTCACATTGCAGAAAAGGTGAAAACGAGAAAAATGCAAATTAACAGCCTGGCCCACGATGTCGAACGTTATCGTTCGTTAAAATTTTCAATGACAAACAGCTGATTTGCGCTACACTAATAATTTTTAAAACGACAGGTCGATCGACAATGCAGGCAACCGATAACGTTAAAGTTTTCATACAAATTAACGCGCGGCCCACTAAGAAATATTCTGCGACTACAAATGTCAAAATGTGTTGTGGTTGTAGATAGAGGCATTTTATTGTAATGATTAACGGAACTATTTCTTACACACCAACACTAAATATTTTTTTAAGTTATATTTGGAGTATTCACAAGGTAGTCATAAAATCATATGGCGTCAAATAAAAACAAGAAAAAATATAAGTGCTGTGAGCAACAACTCTTAATTTAAATTTCTACTGTGTAGTTATGACAAAACAACAAACACGGCATAAAAAGTCTTATAATTTTAAAACTTTTTTTTTGTAAGAAACACACAACTAATTTTTTTTTAACTATTGTAAAATTTTAGGATATTTTGACAATATGACTTGATAGCATACCTTGTGAACACCCCAATTATTTTAAAACAGCATCACTAATAAAATTATGTAGTTTTATAAAAAAAAAACACTTTACTTTTTTTACTGCTTTGTTTATTTTTTTATTGTGGTTTGTTTTGTTAACTGCTTTGTTTGTAGTACAGAGTTGTAATTTTTACATGTTTTGGGGATTTTTATTTTCAAACTTGCGGACTAAAAGGATAACATTAGAAACGTAAGTCCTTACGACCGACACGTCGATAGTTAGTGGGCCGCTTAAAAGACCGATAAGAGTGACTTGTTGTCACTCGTTTAAGTTGTCGATTAACATCGTGGGCCAAGCTGTAAGTATTGAATTATTTTGTTCTCTATTTTTACTAAGCCAAATGAATAATTTTCTAAAGAGTAATTTGAGCAAAAGCCTTATAAACGTATTTAAAAAGATAAATTTAGCAAATCAACAAAAGCATAAAATTTTATACAAGTTTTGTTTTGACACAAAGCAGTGGCTTATTTTACTTCGTTTTACGAACCAAATATATGTGAACATATGAAATTGTTTGCTCTGCGAACATATCGCTGGCTCGTGAAGACGGGATTAACACCAATGAATTTCGCCGCTCGTGTGAAAGCAGTTGACAATATTTTATTTTTGTTACACAACGTTCACACTCCGTCTTGATGAGCCATTTTTTTTTTTTTTCGTTTGACAAGAACAAAATGTTGGTCGAAAAAATTGTACATGTTCTTTGATGTAGGGAGCACGTTTGGCACAACAGCTTAATTACAATCAAGATGACGTTTCTTTATATGCTATGCGAACAAAGTTTGAAAAAAAACATTAACAACAGGGCTAAATTGCAAAACATTATAAAACTTTGCAGTCAAAATCAAAAATGTATCATCAAGTTTAACGATTCACAGTTTGCTTATTGTGTACGCATCGATAACTTCTTTGGTGCACTTTGGGACAGATAACATCGTAAAATACTTTGCGGTTGCATTGTAGAATGAATTCAAAACGCGAATTAATTTGAAACTGACGTTTTGGAACTCGCCAAATGCATGTGTACACAAAAAATAGTTTGTTGTTCGAACATAGCGATGACTCGTGAAGACGGGGTTTAATCAAACATTTGTTCACACAGCCATGTCTCCACTCCAAAGAACATATTATTAATCAACTTGGTAAGAACAGTGAACAAAACTTATGTCGCACATGAATTCTGCTAGTGTATACTGTTCATGTTCATATATCGTTCATGTGGTGCCATCGTGGCCTTAACATTTTTCTTAGCAACTATGTTCGCCTTACAATGTCACTTTCTGTCCACAACCAAACGCACAACCGAAAAAATAAACAAAGCCAACACTTTAATAAGCTAAAAATTATAGTAAATCAGAACATGAACATCAACACGTTTTCGCCACATACAAGAACATGAAAAAAATGTATTCCGTTTCTTTGCCGGCGTTATGTTCATGTCCTGTACAAATCGAAAGCGCATAACTGCATGTCTATACCAAAGATAAATATTGCAACATATATTGCTGTAAATTTCAAAATTATGTTATCTGTAATGTAGACAGCACTTTTTTGTACATATTTATTGCCGGCAATTTATGTTGCAACAAATAGTAGTCAATTTTCGTTGACAATTATTGCTAACAGAAAACGTCAAATTTGGTTGTCAATTGAAAAAAAAAACAAAAAGAAAAAAATAGAAGCAAATTGTGTGGGAAAGAAATTAAGTTTGTTAAATGTTAGCAAATTATAATTGAAGTAAATTAATTAAATTAAAGAATTAAATAAACACTAAAATAAAATTACAAAAGTTATTATTATTAATATAATTTTTTTCTTATTCGATCTTTATTTTTTAAATTTATAGTAATTTGTTTAAGCTTAAGTTTTTTTTTATATAAAAATACTAATTTTTTTTAAACAAAAAAAAAAAAAAATTAATTTAATAATAATTAATATCAACAAATTTAAATAATAAAGTCGATTAAGAATGAATTGATATTAATAAAAATAATATTTGCAAGATGGTTCTGTTTTTACACTGCACCTTCTTTCATGATTTTTTCTATTTATGAGTTAAGCTGAGCAATTAGAAATATTGCTATGTTATTCTGCCGACGTTATTGCCAACTAGCTGAGATATTTATCTTTAGTGTAGACCTGGGTTAAAGATGTGGTGTTAGAAAGACTATGTTCATACGACAATATAAACCACTCGTTTCGCTCTCTCAAACTAGATTGCCAAACATGCTGTTCATACGATATGGTCCAATTAGTAGGTCTGCTCGAAACGCCTGCTGGTTTTTTGCAGAGTTGTGTTTTTTACGTGCAATTGTTTTTGTAGAAATAGTTTTAAACATTTCTAACATTTTTTTACACAAACAAATGCTTTTATCTCGACATCTTTATCTTTTTTACACAAACAAAATTCGTATTGTTTTTTTTCTATTGTTGGATTGTTTTAGTTGCACGCAGACCTACTAATTGGGTCATGGATTCATTCTTGTTTTATTTTGACATTTTTTTTGTGTTGTTAGTGTGATTTTATTTAAAATAGATAAAAAAGTAAGTAAAAATTAAAAATATATTATTTAATACTTTATTTTACTAACCATAATTTTTTATTTTGTTTTTTCTTTGTTTTGATTTTTTTTGAGAGCTAGTTGATTTAAACTAACGATAACTGTTATCAAAATTGGAGATGATAGTACATTATTCCTGTTTCGCAGCATGTTTCAAAATGAAATGACCTGTTTCGTTCTCTAAATTGTGTTTGGCAAAACATGTTGTTTCAATCAGGGATAGAAAATGGCTTTTATGATTTTGTACCAACAATGAAAACAAATATACTTTTTTATTTATTCAGAACAAAATTTAACAAAAATGTGTATAAAAACTCACAAGTTCAATAAATATAACATACATACATAACTTAAAATATGTCATTGCAGTTCTAGTGATTTGTAACATTAAAAAGAAATATTTATAAAATAATTTCTCGTTTAACAATGGCCGATGAATGTGGAATAGATAGAATTCTTGTAACAACTCTTCAAATATATAATTGTTCAACTGCGATAATTCAGACCGTAAAGAATATATTTTGATATGAGCAAGATCACCCCTTGTTGATATTTTGCAAAGATTAAACATCATGCTTTTTAACCATGGAAATTGTTTGATATACTCTTCCCGAAGTGGTTTTACTGGCTTACTTGTCCTATTTTGAAAAATTGAATCTTCATTCTGTTTTTGAATAACTTGTTTTTTTTTTTTAATTTGGAGAACAGCTTCTTTGTGTTTTTAGAATTTATTTATGTAAGACCCGTTTTCACAACTTATCGATGGTTCAAGGTAGGAGTTTATCGGATGTATAAAAAGTGTACTATAATTACAATTTTACTTTCAGCTTTAAACTTTCTTTAATGTATCGCTTACTTTAGGTAAAAGTGAAATTTTAATATTGGAACACTTTAAATATGGCCGATAAAAGCTACCTTGAGCTATCGATAAAATGGGAAAACGGGCCTAAGTCTTTTACACCATAAAATCATAACAGACGTGAAAAGCTGAGCATAAAAAAACGCACAAGAAATTAAAAAGAACAATATTAATGTTGCCAAATATCGAAAGATATACATTTGTTGGTACCACGGTACCAACAAGGTCCGAAATGTACTAAAAAAAAGTGCAATTGTACCATGATTTCCATCCCTGGTTTCAATCATGTTTGGGGGCGAGAAACAGGAATGGGAGAGCGAAGCACGAATATTGCTGTCCGTGTGAGCTTGGTATAAAGAAAGATTCTACGTGTTTCTAGACAGTTTGACAACACACTGAACAAAATTATTTTGCAAATTGGCCATTTTGTACACCGTTTGAAGTTCAGAGCGTGTTTAACAACTTTTTAGAGTATAAAAATGTCTGCTCTACTTCAATTATTATGAAATCGTTATTGTTCATTATACAAATTTCAATATTATTTAAGTTGCTAAAAAAACTGCAGTGTATTACTTAGCCAGTTTATATTCAAATATATTTTTAGTTTTTTTTTTGTGAAAAAATTTTAACAGACAATTTGTCGCACTTTTGTCAAAAAAATAAAACAAAACACAATTTTGTATTTTTTTTTTCAATCTGTTCAACGTCTGTCCGACATTTAAACGCATTAAAAAAATATATGTATGTATGAATTTTGCCACAAATAAGAGGTCATTAAAACAAAGTAATTGAATTTAAAAAAAAAAATTTCTTTTTTATAAATTGCTGATAAAAAATTTAATAAACCTTCACAGACAAAAATTAATTATGAGTTTGATTGATATTTATTACAAAATTGTGTTTTTCTTTTCAATTTTTGTAATTGTTAACAGCAATTTATTTTATTATGTTGTTTAACAGAGTAACACATGTTTTAAAAATATGATAAATGTATTTATTATTTAAATAATTGTTTTTTATTTTTTTTTTTTTTTTTTTTTTTTGTAAAGAAGTGAATGAACTAGAAACATTTTTGTATTTGTATTTAATCGGTAACTAAGAGTTCTAGTAGGAGGGTTGTCAAAGAAGTACAAAAAAGTTAATGTAGTGATTAAATTCAATAAAATATTCGATTTAATCATACGATTATTTCTTATCAAGAATGATTTTTAAGTATGTTTCTTTTACATACATACATATATACATACATACATACATATGTACGTATGTATGTCTGCACTAGGGATGTTATGAATATTCGTATTCGAAATGCCGAGTATTCCGCAATTTTATGACATTTGAAAAAAATAACCATATACGGACAACTCTACGTGATAAAAGACAAAAAAAAAGACCCCAGTTTTGCCCAAGGTAATGCACTTTTTTTATGGGCCCCCCAAAGAGTGTTGGCATCGGTGTCATTTTTGCAAAAAATTTATCATTTTCTCAGGTTCATATCTTGCAAACCGTTCGGAATTTTGATTTACCCTCTTAGCCAAAGTTGTAGCTCTTGCCATAAGGAACAAAAATTGTGAACATATAAAATCAAAAAAACTTCATCTTCAAGATCAAAAAAAATTACACACAGTGTAATTTTTATTAAGAAGGAAAAAAAATTGTCTTAAAAGCAAAATAAAATCTTCTTTTAGTGCCGCCACAAAAATTGTTTTTAAAAATTACTTGATGTTAAGCATTCCTATTTTCCCACAATTTAAATTGTCGTAAGAAAATTATCATTTAATCGCATATCTGTTATTCGCAATGGTTTTTATTTCAGTCCAGCTTTTATGCATCGCTATTAATTTGCCTATGCCATGTATGTGCTGGTCGGCCTCTTTTGCGACTTCCCTGCGGGTTCCATTCTATAGTATTCCTGCCAAGATCGGACAGTGGCTTACGGAGTGTGTGTCCAATCCAGTTCCACTTTCTTCTCTGTATTTCTACACACAACGGTATTTGACGTGTTTCAAGCCACAAAATGTTGTTTGAAATGGTTCGTGACCCGAAGATTTATAGACTCTTCGAAGACATTTATTTACGAAAACTTGCATGCAGAGTTGATTTTGCATTTGTGTTGAATTGATGTTAATTTTAACATGGCGCGATATTGAGTACGATTCCCATACTTTGCCGAGCTGGCCAAAAGATTGTGTAGCCTTTTTTATTCGGCTAACAAATTCTTCACTAGATAAACCAGTTCGATCAACAAGGTAGCTCCGAGGTAGCAAAATATTTTAACTTCTTCTAATTTTCCTTATTTATTTAAAAGGTATTCAAGTTGTCAGAAAAAATTCTCAGAACTTTATTATTGTTCAATCGGCTTCAACAATCTTAACGCGCTGCTCTCCATGGTTGAATTAGTCAAACACTGAAACAAATAAATGCCAAATTATGTTGGGCAAAAACTTGACATTAAGGTGTGACTCACAATTAACATCGTGCATTATGGCTGGACCATCCTTTAGTTGTTTTTTTACGGCAATAAAGCAAAGCAAGAGTGAAATTTAATTTGCACGTTTTTGTATGAGGGATTTGCTGCGTTTGCCAAACAGTGCCGTGTAGATCGAAACAATACTTAATAAACTTTAAAATAGTTGATATGGAGCAAAATTAATATCTCAGAAACCATTAATAATTTTATGAAACAGGTTTTGGATTCTGAGAGTGGTTATTCAAAATATATATACCCCATACGTAGCTAAATTTTTTTTTTCTTTAATGGTTGGTAGGTCAAACCAATAATGAGCTGACAATTTCGTAGTGTGGCAGTTTTTTTTACCAATTTATTGTTATTAAAGCAAACCAGATATTTTTTTCATTTGAATTTGAAATATCGAGTGGCACTAAAGTTCAGGTTGGATGCGGTTGTATGCGGTGAATATTCGGATTCGGCGAATATTAAAAATTGATATTCGTTACATCACTAGTTTGTACATATGAACATTCGTATGTATAATTGTTTTTCCAACAAAAACACATCGATATTGATAAAGTCTAACGACCATAAAACGCAGACTAAATTACTTTGGCAAGTTGCGTAATTAACTAACACGTCAAAATAATAAAATTTATTATCAAAATTGTTATCAGTTAGATTGTGCAAACTTTAAAAACATTCAGAAGACAATCTACTAACAAGTACACTTTTAAACGTTTCTTGGTCAAATTAGGCACTTTTGTTACTAAAATAAACCCTTAAAAAAATTATGTCCCCGACTAAATGTCTGGCGACAGCTGCATATTGAAAATAGCGCTACGTACGCCAGAAGATATAGAGCTCTCTGTTGCCAATATTAATAGAAATCTCAAACTATTTGGCTGTTTTTCAAAGCACTCAAACAAATTAGATATATAAAATAAAATATATTTTGCAGACGTTCAAGGACGCTTGATTGAAGAGAGAAGAGTTCGAAGAAAATGGCAATTTCACAGATCCACTCAGCTTTAAGGTTTACCAAAAGAATATTTAAAAAAGCTTTGAAAGTTACTTCAGACTCGAAAAACTACATCCCTAGAAAAGTTGACACCGGGAAATGTGCTGAGCCTTTTAGGAAGCATAGTAAAGCAGCTTGAGGAAATTCTACCTCTTTATGTAACATTCTGGGGTATATAATAGTTCGGTCAATGCCTGTAAATTTACTAAATACCTTACAACAGGACGCTTACCATAGAGAAGCCGTCAAGAGGTATCGAAAGATCCATGGAGTTCTCTAGAACAAAAAAATGGTAGCAGGCTAGAGGTGCATGACAGTTTCTGTTGTGTCGATATTCTTTCTTGGATATTAAAAGTCTATGAGCGTGTCAAGTTCATGCATTCCTAGGATGTGACAAACATCCAAAATAATAGGACTGTTGAAGTTTTCCGATTTCTTGAGTCCTGAGTACTCACAGAGTTCCACATTTTTATCTGGCACTATAGGTTAAATAGCACCCGGTACTTCGGTACTGGTCGGACTGTTGCATGTGGGTTTCGTTAGTATGCTTCTTGCGAGAAATGCTTCGGGATACCGAGGGTTCAGAAAATTGTCATTGTGGAAGCCTTGCTCTACTTTGAAATGATACTTTCGGGTATCCCGTAGTGGCTGTGGTTTATATCTTAAATAGCAGGAAGGGGTCTTATTTTTCGTATGGACGCCTGCTACTTGTGACGGGCACCTGCTGCGATATTTAAATCCTGTTGCTATTTAACAGACTCTTTTTCAAATTTGATATTTAAATACAAACGTCATTAGATTTATACTCACTTAAACCAATGTTTTGTTGTAAAAGTTCCAAATAAAACAAATAGATAAAAAAAATCGAAATCATGCAGGTGACCGCATCAGACCGCATTATAGAAAGTGTTATGCTGGTTGTCAATTTGTTCTTTGTATGTAGTTTGACATTTATAATACATAAACCTACATTCAAGAAAAGGGGCAGCTGGCATAATTCTCCCTCATGACGCAGTCACCTGTATGAATTCGCCTTGAATACAAAATAAAGGAGAGCAAAATAAACAACAATTAAAATTACACTTGAGATGAAGCAAAATTACCCGATTTAAATAAAATTACACCTAAAATAAAATTGAAGTTTTATTGAATAAAAAGGCATTTACAAAGAAACAAAAACACAACAAACTCATTGGAAGAAGTTCACTTCCATATTTGGTGTATATATCGAGCCCTAACAACCAAATTTTACAGGAGAAAGTTTTTTTTAGTTTATTTTATATAATTTTTGTATAAAATTTGTCGCTAACGATAAAATTTTCTGGCTATAAAATCGTAACGGTACCTAATATAATCATGACATTTAAGGAGATGATGCAAGTGTACCCATTTATTAAAGTAAGTAATTTATTAAAAAAACGAACATTGAAAACGATGTTCGCGGTTAGGGCTTGATATCTGGGGAAATGCTCATTGTCATTCCTTTATAATGGGTGTTTTTTAAGCCCGATAGAGCTTACGAAAAATCAGCTGTCAAGATAACTGTCATACTGATCTCGCTTTTTGCTCAGGCACATCATCATGAACAGATTCATGCTTGAACTACTCCACCCAATTATCCACATTGACTTTGAAAATCAGCCATCGGTTTTTGCAACTTATAGGCGACTTTATGATTTAAATGACGCAAATTATTTTTTCACAAATGAAGGCGATGTGTTGATTTAAAGAAAATAAACTGTCAATTAGACTTCAAGGCCGTGCAATGTGACACCTCTTGATTGTTTTCCGTAAAACTGTCAAGTCACTGGTTTGTGCTGAGAAACCAGCAACAATTGACAACGACAGGCGCGATGACTATTTGTGTGAAATCAGTTTCAATTGGTAATGCCGTGTATTAATCTGCGATAAAAATAATTTTTTTGTGTTGTCTACCAGTTTAGGTTAAATGGTCTTAAAATTACCGTTTATACCTTAATAAGTAAACAAAATGCCTGAAGGGTTTTATAAATAAAGCATTTGAAAGTAAAATTAATTATATGTTTGAATACTGGAAACATTTCTTTTCCAATAGACTTCAGATTCTAAATCACTACGATAGTCATTTTTATCTAAATCTAATGGCTAATAAATCACTGATGGTTTAAACGCTGGTTTAGTTAAACTAAATTTGAATTTACATGTAGTTTAAACTCAACAACTATAAATCAGTGTTCCATGTATTATATGTTGTTAAAATAATAATATGTGGTAGCACTACGATAAATCTTATCAAATTCATATGGTCTGTATTGGTAGTTTAAACGCCCAATTTTATGCGTTTAATGAAAGTTTATATGTTTAGTGATTTATAGATTTGCTCCGATTTTTTAGCCCTAAGAGTGTATCTATCTTGCGACATTCATTATCGAACCTTTGAAAATATATATTTAATTATTGAAGACTTTTCTTAAAAAATACAGCGAGACTTTGGTTCAGAAAAGAAGAAAGAAATAAATGTCATCACTGATATCGAATCATGATTTTATTTGGGTATCTGAAGTAAGAATTTCAAATTACACCTGAATTACACCTAAGAGAAATTACACGCGCTCTACTCACGACAGTAAAAATTATACCAAATTCGGGTAATTACCCACAAAGTGGCAACACTGATTTATTGGCAATTTCCTAATAGTATTTGCAAAAGAAAACAAAATCTGTCTTTGACAGTGTTGCGGGTTAACGGAACGTTGTTTAAGAAATTTCCGAAGTTACGTCCTACGTTCTTACGACGTACGCCCCAATTGTATTCCTAGCATATATAAAATAAATAATATAAAATTGTTGTTTTGTTTTACCTGTTTGTTACGTAATTTTGTTAATTCAAAAAAAAAAAACAAAAAATATAAAAAACAAATAATAGAAGCAAAAAAAAGATCAACGTTCTATAGTTTTTTTTTTTTTGTTTTTTTTTTTTTTTTTTTTGTTAAAAATTTTTCAAAATCTAAATTAAAACTTTTACTCACGAGATGAGCATTTTTTTTCTTCGTAAGTAAATTTTTTCTTTTGCGTTTAATGTGAAAAATTTACTTTTATTTCACACAAATTGCACTGTGCCAAACAAATGTGAATAAGATAAATTGTTTAGATTCTTAATCAATGCGTTTATAAATATATTCAGTTAAAAGTATGAGTAGTTCTGTGCTAAAATTTGCATCATTTTGCAAAAAGTTTACAAAATACCAAATAAAAAAATACAAATTAAATTTGAAACAAAAAGATTTTGCAACAGATGTAGAATTTTATCACATGATTTTAGATTTGGAATACTAAATGCGAATAATTTGAAATATTTACATCTTCCTAAAGTAAGAAAAAAAAACCAAAAAATATATTTAGATAAATATTTATTTGTTAGTTGTGTTATAAAGTGATTTCATATTTAAGTATTAAGGATGAGCCAAACCCGTATGTGGTTTCAACGTAGCAATATTTTTTGCAGAAGCGTCAACGATTTGCAATTGGAAAATATCAAAATCAGCAGGGCTTTTACCGCCACCCTACAAATTAATACGAGTTGGTAGTATAGTTGTCTGCTAACCCCTGACCGCACAAGCAATAAGTATAGCGGTAATTGCCGTGGAAACTTTCAAATTCTATTGCTGTCAAAAGATATCAATGTGTGCCCTGCATAAATATGTGTTAGCATACATGTTCAGCAACAAAAGTTGTAATACATGGTTATCCATTTAGTAGTTTCAAAACCGCCGGTCTGGCAAGGCTGTTAGACGTTAGGTATCTGCCATCTGAAGTGTCATTTATTTAGGCCCTAATTATATAAAACGCAACGCAACGCCAAAGAATTACATTGAAAGCAAAAACAAAGTCATAAATATTTTGTAACTTTGTTGTTGCTTTCTACAGAAATTCACATTGCCTTTTGGCGTAATGTAATTCTTTAGCGTTGCGTTGCGTTTTACATAATTAGAGCCTTAGTGAAAGGTTTCCCATTTAGGAATAAGGATAGTTTAACAACCGAAGAACGCGTAGTTAAAACTTACTATAAAAGAGGTGGTTCAAACATTCAAACGTTATTTTAGTCATTATAGTCGATTTACTGTGCCAGGATACCACCCGATAAAAATTAATATCTTTCAAAACAATTCTTCTTGAAATTGCACAGCAAAATTTTGAGCTTAAATATTCTGAAAGTCATGGTAAACCCTTGAAACTTACTACCAGTATTCAACTTAGTTCATAAATTCGAAAAGTAAAGTTTTTCCATAATATCGGGGCTACCCATTTTAACGAAAACACTGAAAGACAAATCGATGGATGGGCATCGTTGAATCAACTCCGCTCACAGGGATCCAAAATAAATATACTTTGTAGGGTCTTAAATTAATATCGTAGATATTACGAACGAAATGACAAACTTATATGAAAAACAAGTTAGAGTGCTGTTTCGAATCTTTAAACCCTTAAGGGCCAAATATACTTGTCAAATGCTTGTCATTCAAGCGAATTAACTCGTGTACATATGGTTCACGTAATATTCGCCGTCGTATCTAAATATTTTGATTTCTATCCAGCATCGTCGGTGTCACACATACAAACACTTTTTCACTAATACTACCACAATGCTTGATGATTATTTTGATAAGTGTATTTGGGCCTTTAACATTTGTAATGCAGCTTCTTAGACCGCTCACCCACTAACACACATTATCAAAAACACATTTCTCTATTTTAGCGGTAAATAATGTGTGTACAGGGTGGCACAGAATGTGCTACATTGTTTGAATTTATTTATTTTTCTTTGTTTTTCCCAGCATTTTGTAAAGAAGTCTAAAGAAATTAATTATGAAGAACTATACAATCGAACAACGAATAAAAATAGTTAAACCCGATTAGTATTATTAAAATGGCTTGTCTTGGGTGTGTAAAATACAGGGTGGCGCAGAATGATCAATGTGGTTTGAATTCTTTATAACTTTTTTTTATTAAAATTTGGATTAAAACCATAAATAGTTCGACAAAATAACCACAATACTAATTATTGTTAAAGCTAAGGCACGAGCTCTATGTGTACATTTGTCCTTCAAGTTGTGCTGAAAAAGGTCAACAAGAAAAAGAAAGACAAACATGGAAAAACAAAAATGTACTTTGGACTTCAAGAAAAATTCTTGACAAAAAGTGCGAAAAAACAGAAGTAAGGAAAAACATGTAAAATCAATTAAAAGCAAATTTCGATCTACCAAAGGTTAAAATACAATTTGGTTTAAGGATTGATGTTTGACTACTGACGTCAGCAGTCATCGATGGCTGCGAGTGTAAGGCCGAGGCCACGCAATGAGCGGCTAAGCGTCAAGCGTCTGAGCGATGAGCGTCAAAGCGTCAAGTTTGAGCGGCAAGTGGCTTATTACTGAGCGTCATTTCTGAGCGGTTAGTTGTTAAAATGCTATTGTAAAGAGTGGATTGTTTAATGTTATTACGCGAAAATCGTATTCATATGAATTTAATGCGTTTATTAAGAAGAAAAAAACAATTTGCGGGCCTGTTCGTCGATTTCGAGCGAAGACTTCGTTCGCTTAACTTACATTTAAAACAAAAACAAATTATAAAATATATATATATATATATATATATATATATATTAATCGAAATCGACGAACAGGCCTTGGTGTTCATCATTAACCATATATATACAAATCTACCCAAATGTGAAATCCATTGATTTGCTGTTGCAAGCAGTTAACACTAGATTGACAAAACAAAAAAACAATTTTCGGTTATATTTTTATTTTTAAAATTTGGTAATCTGTCTTGCCATAATAGCGGTCGGCTTTGTACAGATGAAATTGTAAGCTCCACATTCATTTTTGCCATGTTTATTCTTTGACGCTCAGAAAACAACTAAAAATTAGAACAAGTTTTATTCCTGAGCGACGCCGCTTAGCCGCTCAAAAATTTCGCTCATTTCGTGGCCACTTCAATAGTATTTCATATGTTTTAATTTTTTGACGCTCATCGCTCAGACGCTTGACGCTTAGCCGCTCATTGCGTGGCCTTGGCCTAAGACGGCAAATCCCTCTAAGGAGATCAAGTGGTTGTGATCGAAACATACCAGGGTAACCAGCCGCCTGGGTTCGAATCTCAGGTCAGTCAAAGGAAGAAAAATTATCAATAACAATTTTAATTAATTTTCATGTTGTAAGATTCCTTTCTTCATAAAAATAATTTAATGAAAAATTAAATTTGATGAACTTAAGCCTGATTAAAAACACCCGAAAATTTGCGTAAAGTTATGGAAAATATGTACATCACTTACAGGATATAATTTTTCATAGCTAATTGAAACAAGTAAGAGTGCTATATTCGGCTGTGCCGAATCTTATATACCCTTCACCATTGTGCGAGCTGAATACAGAGCAACTAGAAAAAACCTACATAAACAAACATATAAACAATACATAAAACTACATTATAAATTAAATTTAAAAAGTTAAAACTGGTAAATATTTTAAACGGACAACTGGATTTGAACTTCGCTTTTCATAAGGACCCAGAATACATTATATGGTATAGGACCTACGGTGAAGGGAATAAAAAAAACAAACTTAATTATAACAAGTAAGAGTGCTATATTCGGCTGTGCCGAATCTTATATACCCTTCACCATTGTGCGAGCAGAATACAGAGCAACTTGACAAAACCTAAATAATTTCTACATAAACATACATATATACAATACATAAAACTTCATTATAAATTAAATTTAAAAAGTTAAAACTGGTAAATATTTTTTTAAATCGTTTCAGAACATAAAAAAATTTAAAAAAAATTTTCTTTTTGAAAAAACACGATTCGAACCAGGGACTCACAGTTTCTAACCTAAGCAAACCCCCTAGACAACTGGACCATGAAGGAACGTTTCATGAATATCATTAAAAGTAAATATGATCAGTTTACAGTTCACAACTCAACACAGTTGAGTTGTAATTATTTTTGATGTTTTAGTTCACCACAATAAAGCAAAGGTGGCCTATAATCACCAAAATAGTTTGTACCATGTATGTGTGTTTGTTTGGTTTCTTTTTGTATAGGCACTGTTGTCATACCGTAGATTTATCTTTTTTGGCGAGTTTTTAAGTGGCAAAAATAATCAAAAATTCCCCGTTTCTATTTGTTAAAATTATTTCCTTAAATAGATGAAAAATTAAAGAAGGGTGGTAACGAAAATCATATTGGGCATTAAATCAACTTCGCTTTTCATAAGGACCCAGAATATATATACTTTATAGGGTGTTGTATCAATATTGTAGAAATTACAAACGGAATGACA
The DNA here is from genome assembly GCA_963931875.1 of Pollenia griseotomentosa. Lineage (NCBI taxonomy): Eukaryota > Metazoa > Arthropoda > Insecta > Diptera > Polleniidae > Pollenia > Pollenia griseotomentosa. The sequence continues at coordinate 31,373,296 of OZ007564.1, forward strand.
AACTTATATATACCCTTTTACCTTCGGTGAAGGGTATAAAAAGAGTAATTTTTGGGAATTCAGTATTTCGGTTATAACTCAGCCATTTTTTAACCGATTTGACAGATTTATATACTGACGTGTTAAAGAAGAAATTTACCATTTGCTTGAGTTATAAACCTTGGACTCGGGAAGATCTATTGTGTCCAAAAATGGGTATTTTCCAAAAAAAAAATTATATTTTGGTCATAACTTTTTTGTATCTGGACCGATTTTTCCGAAATTTTCAGAAAATATTTTCTACTAAAGATTTCCGATCTTTTGATATATAACGCGTAACCATAGGTCATATGACAGTCCAAAAAAGCAGGTTTTTATACAATTTTTGATATTTTTTGCACGGGAGGTACCACGCCCACTTGTTCAATCCCGCCCACATTTTGTGGAGTGCTGTATATTGATAACCTTAATGTGTGTACCTAATTTGGAAACTTTGGCTCTTGCAGTTCTCCAGATATACACAAAAAAGTAATAAAAATACAACAACAACAAGGGATTTTTGGAAAAAATTAGAGGTAGTCGTGGTTTTTTGCTCATATCTCAGCCATTTTTGGACGGATGTGGCTGAATTTCAATAGCAAGAAATGGTGGACTATATGTGACATAAGTGTGAAACAACCTAGCCGCTATCATGTCTGGAGTCTCCGGAAAACACATATCAAACGTAAGACGGACAGACGGACAGACGGACAGACGGACAGACGGACAGACGGACAGACGGACGGATATCGTTAAATCAACTTCGCTTTTCATAAGGACCCAGAATATATATACTTTATAGGGTGTTGTATCAATATTGTAGAAATTACAAACGGAATGACAAACTTATATATACCCTTTTACCTTCGGTGAAGGGTATAAAAAGAGTAATTTTTGGGAATTCAGTATTTCGGTTATAACTCAGCCATTTTTTAACCGATTTGACAGATTTATATACTGACGTGTTAAAGAAGAAATTTACCATTTGCTTGAGTTATAAACCTTGGACTCGGGAAGATCTATTGTGTCCGAAAATGGGTATTTTCCAAAAAAAAAATTATATTTTGGTCATAACTTTTTTGTATCTGGACCGATTTTTCCGAAATTTTCAGAAAATATTTTCTACTAAAGATTTCCGATCTTTTGATATATAACGCGTAACCATAGGTCATATGACAGTCCAAAAAAGCAGGTTTTTATACAATTTTTGATATTTTTTGCACGGGAGGTACCACGCCCACTTGTTCAATCCCGCCCACATTTTGTGGAGTGCTGTATATTGATAACCTTAATGTGTGTACCTAATTTGGAAACTTTGGCTCTTGCCGTTCTCCAGATATACACAAAAAAGTAATAAAAATACAACAACAACAAGGGATTTTTGGAAAAAATTAGAGGTAGTCGTGGTTTTTTGCTCATATCTCAGCCATTTTTGGACCGATGTGGCTGAATTTCAATAGCAAGAAATGGTGGACTATATGTGACATAAGTGTAAAACAACCTAGCCGCTATCATGTCTGGAGTCTCCGGAAAACACATATCAAACGTAAGACGGACAGACGGACAGACGGACAGACGGACGGACAGACGGACGGATATCGTAAAATCAACTTCGCTTTTCATAAGGACCCAGAATATATATACTTTATAGGGTGTTGTATCAATATTGTAGAAATTACAAACGGAATGACAAACTTATATATACCCTTTTACCTTCGGTGAAGGGTATAAAAAGAGTAATTTTTGGGAATTCAGTATTTCGGTTATAACTCAGCCATTTTTTAACCGATTTGACAGATTTATATACTGACGTGTTAAAGAAGAAATTTACCATTTGCTTGAGTTATAAACCTTGGACTCGGGAAGATCTATTGTGTCCGAAAATGGGTATTTTCCAAAAAAAAAATTATATTTTGGTCATAACTTTTTTGTATCTGGACCGATTTTTCCGAAATTTTCAGAAAATATTTTCTACTAAAGATTTCCGATCTTTTGATATATAACGCGTAACCATAGGTCATATGACAGTCCAAAAAAGCAGGTTTTTATACAATTTTTGATATTTTTTGCACGGGAGGTACCACGCCCACTTGTTCAATCCCGCCCACATTTTGTGGAGTGCTGTATATTGATAACCTTAATGTGTGTACCTAATTTGGAAACTTTGGCTCTTGCCGTTCTCCAGATATACACAAAAAAGTAATAAAAATACAACAACAACAAGGGATTTTTGGAAAAAATTAGAGGTAGTCGTGGTTTTTTGCTCATATCTCAGCCATTTTTGGACCGATGTGGCTGAATTTCAATAGCAAGAAATGGTGGACTATATGTGACATAAGTGTGAAACAACCTAGCCGCTATCATGTCTGGAGTCTCCGGAAAACACATATCAAACGTAAGACGGACAGACGGACAGACGGACAGACGGACAGACGGACAGACGGACGGACAGACGGACGGATATCGTTAAATCAACTTCGCTTTTCATAAGGACCCAGAATATATATACTTTATAGGGTGTTGTATCAATATTGTAGAAATTACAAACGGAATGACAAACTTATATATACCCTTTTACCTTCGGTGAAGGGTATAAAAAGAGTAATTTTTGGGAATTCAGTATTTCGGTTATAACTCAGCCATTTTTTAACCGATTTGACAGATTTATATACTGACGTGTTAAAGAAGAAATTTACCATTTGCTTGAGTTATAAACCTTGGACTCGGGAAGATCTATTGTGTCCAAAAATGGGTATTTTCCAAAAAAAAAATTATATTTTGGTCATAACTTTTTTGTATCTGGACCGATTTTTCCGAAATTTTCAGAAAATATTTTCTACTAAAGATTTCCGATCTTTTGATATATAACGCGTAACCATAGGTCAAATGACAGTCCAAAAAAGCAGGTTTTTATACAATTTTTGATATTTTTTGCACGGGAGGTACCACGCCCACTTGTTCAATCCCGCCCACATTTTGTGGAGTGCTGTATATTGATAACCTTAATGTGTGTACCTAATTTGGAAACTTTGGCTCTTGCAGTTCTCCAGATATACACAAAAAAGTAATAAAAATACAACAACAACAAGGGATTTTTGGAAAAAATTAGAGGTAGTCGTGGTTTTTTGCTCATATCTCAGCCATTTTTGGACCGATGTGGCTGAATTTCAATAGCAAGAAATGGTGGACTATATGTGACATAAGTGTGAAACAACCTAGCCGCTATCATGTCTGGAGTCTCCGGAAAACACATATCAAACGTAAGACGGACAGACGGACATACGGACAGACGGACGGACAGACGGACGGATATCGTTAAATCAACTTCGCTTTTCATAAGGACCCAGAATATATATACTTTATAGGGTGTTGTATCAATATTGTAGAAATTACAAACGGAATGACAAACTTATATATACCCTTTTACCTTCGGTGAAGGGTATAAAAAGAGTAATTTTTGGGATTTCATTATTTTGGTCATAACTCTGCTATTTCTTAACCGATTTGACAGATTTATATACCGGCGTATTAAAGAAGAAATTTGCCAGTTAAGATCTATGGTTCCCGAAAATGGGTTTTTTTTTCAAAAAAAAAAATAATATTTTGGTCATAACTTTTTCGTATCTGAACCGATTTTCCCGAGTTTTTCAGAAAATATTTTCTATTAAAAATTTCTGATCTTTTGATATATAAGGCGTAACCATAGGTCATATGACAGTCCAAAAAATCAGGTTTTTATACAATTTTTGATATTTTTTGTACGGGAGGTACCACGCCCACTTGTTCAATCCCGCCCAAATTTTGTGGGATGCTGTGTATTGATAACGTTAATGTGTGTACCTAATTTGGAAACTTTGGCTCTTGCCGTTCTCAAGATATAAAGAAATAAAAAAATACAACAACAACAAGGGATTTTTGGGCAAAATCAGAGGCAGTCGTGGTTTTTTGGTCATATCTCAGCCATTTGTGGACCGATCTTGCTAAATTTCAATAGCAAGAAATGGTAGACTATATGTGACATAAATGTAAAACAACCTAGTCGCTATCATGTCTGGAGTATCCGGAAAACACATATCAAACGTAAGACGGACTGACGGACGGACGGACAGACGGACATCGTTAAATCAACATCTCTCCTCATAAGGACCCAGAATATATATACTTTATAGGGTCTAAGATCAATATTATAGAAATTACACACGGAATGACAAACTTATATATTATACCCTTTTCCACCTGTGGTGAAGGGTATAAAAATTCCCCAATAATATACGGTATATAAAAAATTAATTAATAATAATCGCATATCAGCAAATCCCAACAACAGTCCACCAACTTAAAAATTTTCAAATTAATTTTTATTAATGCAATATAAGACTAGGTGTATAATTTCATTTTTATATTAAAAATATGTATTCATTAACACACTAATTTCTACCAAATTCTACCCCACTCCTGATCACTAAATGTTATACATGAATTTAACATTATTTTAGTACTTTTCGAGCCTAAAATAGCACTTACATCAATACAACAAAACATAAATTTCGTTAAAAAAAAAAAAATATATTCATTCATACATTCATTAATAGGGATGAGATTTTCATGCACTAAAAAATCGAAAGAGTAAACCTTTGTCGGTTAAAAAGCTTTTGTACATGGAAAATGATCTCTCAAAGTCAACCGAATGAAGCATACTTCAAGGATGCCAATTCATTTAGAGAATTTTAATTTTCTAATTCAGATCCCACATTTAATTCTAGATCAAAAAAAGTTGAAATTGGTTTTATTGTTTGAAATCCCATATTTTTTGCAAAACGTTTTGGTTTTTTTTTAATTTGTTGGGCTATTCTTCCTTCCACATTGTTTCCAGTATGAAATCGATAAATCAATATTATCGAATTGGCTTTTAATTTCCTCTGCCACTCGATGTAACCCATGTGCAGTGTTGGGCAAAATACATGGTTTGCGGTATTTAAAATACAAAATACTTGCTGGTCATGTATTTAAAATACAAAATCCATGCACGTCATGTATTTAAAATACAAAATACTTACACATCTGTATGTATTAAAAATACAAAATACAAAGTATTTCCATTTATTGTACGTATTTCAAATACTTCAACGTCATGTACATGTACTTATGTATTTAAAATACGAAATACACCATTTTTATTCAAACCAAAAAATACATTAGATAAAACTGATTTACAAAACAATTGTTTCCTTTCATAAATATCAGATTTTTGAATGTAGCATCAGACAAACAGTTTCTTGTTGGAAAATAAATAAAGCCTGCTGAAGAAAATAATCTTTCTACAGGTCCTAAAGTACAAAATACAAACTACTTCTATCTATTGTATGTATTTAAAATACAAAATACTTGCTGGACATGTATTTAAAATACAAAATACGTATTTGTATTTTAAATACGTATTTCAAAAACTGCCCAGTCCTGTCCATGTGCCTAGCAAGTAACATGTAACAGTTTTGGATAAATTATGTTAGGCCAATTGGCAGCCTTAACCATGTGCATCGGTTAAAAATTGAAAATCTTTTATTTCAAGCAGTGCTCCAAAAAAATTATTTATTGATTTAAAAAATTTTTATTTTTTATACAATTTTGAAATTTTTTGGAGCACTTTTTTTTATAATATGGAAATTTAAAAAATATGCCAATCAAAAATGTTAAAATATGCAAAAATATGCATTTAAAACCAAAATATGCAAAAATATGCATTTTTACCAAAATATGCAAAAACAAATCGATGCCATTTTAACTCAAATTTAATGATTCGGAAAGATAATTGGTCGACATCGATCATAGACTATCGACAAAAAAAACATGCATTTGCATGGAAATCGCATCCCTATTCATTAATAATCACAACATTAGTTTAAGAAATGAAATTCATAAAAATATAATTTGTTTTGTTAAAATAAATAACTTTTTGTTTGACCTTTTTTAATTTAATAACTGATTATTTTTATTAAAGCTCTAGTTCTTTTTTTAAAAATTTTTTTAATTATTTATTTATTTATTTTTTCAATAATTTTGTTATTGTTAGTTATATTATTGTTAAATAATTAAAATTTCCTGACGATGCTAACCGATGGTTAGCGAAATATCGAAAAAATAAATAATTTAAAAAATTTTGTAAAAAAGAACTAGAGCTTAAATAAAAATAATCAGTTATTAAAATAAAAATACTGGAAAAACTGAAGCGTGCGTCACAAAGTGTTCACGGCTTTTGGCAAAAAAAAACACAACATTTTTTGGCTGCGAATCAGTGATTTAAGAATTCTCTTATATTCATCTTTCTTTTAGGAATTAGATTTTGTATACCTTTTGATGCAAAATTCGCTTAAAATTAGGAAAACACACTTCAACTTTTAAAGTTACTTCCACTTTTTAAGGCGTACGTCACAAAACTTTGTGACTTTGTACATATTAATGTCACTAAATACTACATATAAGTTGAAGCTATCTCTTTTGAAAGACCAAAAAATGTTTATTTATCAATCAGAAAAAGCGAGCGAATGTAGCGTTCGTTACGCAGGATTTGCCCATACATAAACAATTTATATACCATTTACGGCCAATTTCACCAAGTTCGGTTAAAACTAACTTTCAATTAAAGTTCCAGTAACCAATATGTTTTGACAGCTATAACCGGCAGTTAATTATAACCGAACTTGGTGAAACTGGCCGTTAAACCGTATAGCTCATTTTGCGTCACCCTGTATTTGCTACATCTATTCTTGTTGTTTGCACAAATGTTAAAGAGATGAGTTCAAAATCTTGTAAAGTTACAACATAAGGTCAAAGCTGGTCAGCGTTATATTGTAATTGAAAAACGCGCTATTTAATTTATTTCATCACATACTGTTTTTAATTTAATTTAATTAATTAATTGATTCCAATTAGTTGCTTGACAGCTATTTAGCATGATAATAAAAGAATAACGAAAAACAAAACTCATAAAAATATAGTTTTTTTTAGAAAAGATACATATGTACATATTTGTATTTAAAAAAAGTAAAAATATTTAACATATTAAAAATTAATAATATCTGACAAGTAAAATTCAAATTATGAATCATTTAGCACTAAAGTGCCAATAATGAGAATTTTTTTGTCGATTTGTTTTAACGTTTAAAAAAAAAATGTTTAAATATCAGGGTAACCAGCCGCCTGGGTTCGAATCTCAGGCCAGCCGCCTGGGTTCGAATCTCAGGTCAGTCAAGAAAGAAAAATTATCAATAACAATTTTAATTAATTTTCATGTTGTAAAAAATTCCTTTCTTCATAAAAATGATTTAATGACAAATTAAATTTGATGAGCTTAAGCCTGATTGTAAATATTAAAATTTGGATTAAAAACCATAGTTCGACAAAATAACCACAATAGTAATTATCTTTGGAAAATGTTTTTTGACAAACAATTGGCAAACATTTGAGTTAAAAAAACACGTGTTTTTTTTATTAATTTAAATAAATAAGCAATTTATTTTGAGTTATAAAGCAAGTAAATATAAAATGATAGTGATTAACTTCTTTTCCTTCGCCTGGGTAACTATCTTGTCGAGATGCGAAGGCTTAAGTGCACTCTACGGTTCTGATCTCTTGGAATGATGTATGTGATGAATACGTCCTTGCGAGAGGTCGAGAACACTGAAGGGGTGTGCAACTAAAGGTTACTCATCTTGTCAAGATAATGAGGCGGCAGTGGAATGCACACTTCCGGTCCATTATCAGCACATATATCACGGCGTGTCAGCCCGCGGGTTCGCCCCTTGTAAGGTGGGGGCTTTACTAGTGGCTGGGGCGCGAAATATGCACTTTTAAGGACAACGTGGTTGGTAGCAGTGCCGAGGTCCTGGGTGGCTAGTTAGTGCGTAAAGAAACTAGTCGTTAACAGCTCCCCTCAGCGTCAGGGCAAAGCGCTGTTGTAAGTTAGTTGCCTAGTCCACGCACGCCGTCACTGCGTGGTTCGGTCCGTCTTTTTACGAGCAAACTCGTGGGAACCAAAATGAATTCACCCTTTTTAAAAACAAAAAACAACAATAAAACAAACGACAAGGACACGACGGAAGGGATTGACCAGGGTCAGTCGGACGTCACGGTCTGTGAGGTGGAGAATACCCTCTCGACTGTTCATGAGAGTATAATCGAACAGGAGAGACAGGTACTTAACGACCTTCACGTGGATAGTCTTCTGGGACTATCGAGTGACTCCTGTGGTGAAACCGGGGCTACTCAAGGGTTAGAGGGGCTGACTCTGCTCTCTGACACGGAGCTCGATATTGTCATATCAGCTCACAGTCAGACTGCAGAGCCTGCCACTCTTATCTGTGAGGCCAGGGGACATCAGAGGGGACACTCGGGAGAAGATTGTCCACAACTTGTTCGGCAGGACGCCGTGGAGGTTGGGCCAAGCGCCCCTCCACGAGACATTAAAAATTCCAGCCGAACGAAGGAGGAGAAGGCGCAGAACGGAACAAGGAGCTCTCTGGCATATCTGGATAAGATGGCGAAGAGAGATCCTTCAACGTTCTCCGCGAGGGATAGGCACCTTCTGAGAAGGCACCGACAAAGCGTCGCCAAATTCGAAAGAATTTACGGCCCTGTCGGTACCGTGCTGGGTTGGCCCTATCCTTGGAGAAAGCAGGTGGATGAGGTCGCCGACCCGGTCACTACTCAAAAGAGTACAGGGCCGGTGGCGTCGTCAACCTGTGGAGAGATGGAGGAAGGTGGGGTTGCCCCGATGACCAAAGCGCTCATGTCTTCGGAACGAGCTGCGGAGGATAAGGGGGCGATACCCAAGAAGGCAAGCAAAGTGGCTAAGGCAGCGGACACAGGGAAGAAGGCTGGCAATCCTCCGTCCGATTCAACTAGTGGCTCTCGTAAGGAGGCCAATAGGGGAAAAGGTGCGGGCAGGAGCAAGCCTTCTAAACTAGTCGTGCCTAAGTCATCGTGCTCAGTGAAGAGGGTTGGTGCATCCCCGGCTGAAGCTCCTAATGGCTCTAATAAGGAGACCATTAAGAGGATCAGATCTGGGGATGATCAGCCTTCTTCATCGAATAAAAGATTGAAGAAGTCGACGAGCCTGGAAGGTCAACTGCAAGTGGCTGTCATTGATCGGAATGATCCGGATGGGAGGATCAGTGCCGAGCTATGGCAGTTAGTGGAGGCTAGGCTTATCGACGAGCTGGCAACATTCAAGGGCAAAGAGGAGGACGTATCCTTCAATGGTGCGGACTGGGTTAAGGGAGTGAAGGTTGTCAATTGTGGTAACAAGAATTCTTTGGAATTCTTAAGGACTACAATTGACAAATGCAGCGACATTAACCCGGGGGCAAGGTTTGAAGTCATACAAGCCTCCGATTTGCCAATTAGGTCCATAGTGACAGTATGGATTCCACCACCCGTACGCCCGGTGGAAACTATACTGGCAGTATTGGGCAATCAGAACAATAGGCTTCTTACCGACCAATGGAGGCTGGTGACCTCACTGGTGTGTAAGGAGAATACCGGCAGGGACTTCCGCTTCGCAGTGGATCGGAAGTCCATGGAATTCTTGGTGGAGGTGGGGGGGGTAGTTAAGTTTGGTTTAGGTAACGTCAGGTTCCGGTATCCGAAGCATGACAGGACCAAAGAGGCTGTTAGTGGTGCAAATAAACCTGCACCATTGTGAAGCAGCCTCAGCCGAACTGGCAACCTTCCTCACTAGCACCCGGACGGACGTGGCCCTAATCCAAGAACCTTGGATTAATAAAAATAAGGTTTGTGGTTTAGGAGTTGCGGGATACACTCTGTTTGTCCCGTCCACAGAGGACAAGGTAAGAACGTGTATATTAGCAAGGAATGAATTGAATTTTCTCATCTCTCATTCTTTCAGGTGCGGTGACTTAACCGTGGTAAATGGAGAAGCCAAAGGTAAGCGCACTCTTACACTGGCTTCGGTGTATATGCCATACGAGGCGATAGACCCACCTGGTACTGAGGTGCGGGAACTGACGGCATATGCAAGGAGGAGGGGTGCAATCCTTGTATTGGGCTGCGATGCCAATGCTCATCATAGCCAATGGGGGAGTGCAGATATAAACAAAAGGGGTGAGTTAATGTTTGATTTTATAACTACTAACAATCTTATTATCTGTAATATGGGTAACACGCCGACGTTCAGAAATAAAGATAGGCAGGCAGTGATAGATCTGACATTAGTGAACCGTGACGAGCAACTTGTTGCTGATTGGAGGGTGGCAACGGACTGTACATTTTCAGACCATAGTCGTATTACCTTCACATTGAATTTTGACCCACCTGGGGCTGCTCCATTTAGGAACCCGAGGGGAACAAAATGGGACTCCTTTAGGGAAAGAGTCCAAATTGGGTTGGCGCAAATGGCCTTGGGCGACTTGCTGCCGACTGATCTGGAGGGGGTGGTGAACAAGTTCACTCATCTTCTAAGGGAAAGCTATGAGCAGTCCTGCCCGGTTACATTTCCGGGTAGGCGTAAACAGCCCAAATGGTGGACCAGGGAACTCCAAGTTCAAAGGTCTACGGTTAGGAGACTGTTTAATAGGGCCAAGCTTACCAGAGCACCAGAGGATTGGAACAATCATAGGGTGCAGTTCAATAGATATAAGGCGGATCTGAAAAGAGCAAAGCGACTATCATGGAGGCAATTTTGTGCATCCATCGATAATGTCAACGAGTTGTCAAGATTCCGACGGATTTTATCCAAGGACCCTAAGGCCCTTGGTTATATCCAAAGGAATGACGGCTCATGGACTGAGTCTGGCTCTGAGACCCTAACCTTACTTATGGAGACGCACTTTCCCGGGTGCAGGGAAACCGGAAGTATGGACGACGGTCAATGGGACGTGATGTCCATGACATCGGATTATGCTTCCGCTTGCGTCGAGGAAATGGTCACAAGGGAAAAGCTGGTGTGGGCGGTAAATACTTTCGACCCATATAAATCACCGGGTCCGGATGGCATTTTTCCGGCCATGCTTTGTAACATTCCGGACGACGCATCATTTCTGCTGGTGAATATATTCAAGAAGTGCCTCAGTAGGAGGTATCTGCCTAGGGGGTGGAGAGAGGTTAGGGTGATTTTTATACCCAAGGCTGGAAAGGCAGGCCACTCGAAACCGGGGGATTTTAGACCTATTAGTTTGTCTTCTTTCTTGTTGAAGACTCTTGAGAGGCTAATAGATTACTATCTCAGGAGTAATATTGAGACACGCCTTATAAGCAACGCTCAACATGCTTACCTGAAGGGTAAATCTGTTGAGAGCGCGTTACATGAGGTGGTGGGCTATATTGAGCACGGTCTGGGGCATAGGGAATATACTCTGGCCGCGTTTCTGGATATAGAAGGAGCCTTTAATAACATTAGGATTGAGGCGATTAGGGATTCGTTGTTGGAGTTGGGAGTTGAGGATTTTCTGGTGGAGTGGATAGTCTGCATGCTTGGCAGTAGGATTATAAACTCGAGCCTGGGGGATCATGTGATAAGGAGGAGGGTTACCAGGGGGACACCACAAGGGGGGGTTCTATCACCCCTACTGTGGTTGCTTGCGGTCAACGGGATTCTTAGATCATTTGATTCCATGGGCAGGAAGATTGTTGCCTATGCCGATGACATAGTTCTTCTGGTCAGGGGAAAGTTTCTGTCCACGATCGGGGAAATTATGCAGGTGATGCTGGGCGAACTCTCGGCTTGGGCAAAGGATAGGGGACTGGGTGTTAACCCTGTGAAAACTGAGCTGGTGTTATTTACCAGAAGGTATAGGATAGAGGGATTTAGGGGGCCAGTGCTAGATGGCGTCGAGTTACCGCTATCGGGCGGAGCAAAGTATTTGGGTAACTTTCTGGACTGCAAACTGTCTTGGAAGAGAAATACTCAGGAGAGGATGAGAAGGGGACTCAATGCATACTACACATGCAGGAACTCCATTGGTAAGACCTGGGGTCTGAGGCCAGATATGGTAAACTGGATTTACACATCGGTTGTTAGGCCTATACTTACCTATGGATGCACTGTCTGGTGGGGTGCGTTGGGAGTGGATAGCTATAGGAAGATGCTCAGCAAGGTTCAAAGGAGTGCATCTCTTGGCATTACAGGCGCTAGGAGAAGTACTCCGCAGGCAGCGCTGGACATCCTACTATATCTGTCCCCTATTGAACATTATGTGAGGAGTGTGGCCGCTAGGAACTTACTTAGACTTTACGAGTCTTCTTTAGTTAGGCCTAGGCGGGATGATCACACGAGAATTTTGTACGAGATGGGTCTGCTTGGTCAGGGTAATACTCTTGGGGGTATTTCGGATCATAGGACTATGACCCTGGACTTTGGTGCAACACCACCAGTAGACTTCCCGGATAGGGAAAATTGGAGTGGGTCCAACGGACTGTTTGAGGGGTGGGCAGTGTTTACGGATGGATCCAAGATGGAAACCGGCACTGGTGCCGGTGTATATATTGCGGACACCGATGTGAAAAGGTCTTTCAGACTCCCCGATGAGTGCAGTGTCTTCCAGGCTGAGATCCTAGCGATCTGGAGGGCGACGGAGGCGATACTGGAACACATCGTGGGTGGATCTGTGGTGACAATTTACGTCGATAGTCAGGCTGCGCTTAGGGCATTGACAAATTATACGGTGCGATCGCGCCTGGTCGCTAGGTGTAGAAATGCTCTTAGGGAACTCATGGAGGCATTCAATGTAAGGCTGTGTTGGGTACCCGGACACTGCATGGTTGATGGAAATGAGGTGGCGGACGAACTGGCAAGGGCGGGTTCGAATATGGACTTAGTGGTAAGGGACATGGGGGTAAAGCCTCCCCTATGTTACTACTTTGGTGTGATAAGGGAAAAGTTCCGTGATGACGTTAACCGATCCTGGGGGGACAGAGTGGATTGCAGGGTGTCTAGGGCACTATGGCCCAGATTGGACGCGGGGGCAACCAGGGTTCTACTGGGATTGGATAGGGGTGGTCTTAGAACGCTTATAGGGTTCTTGACGGGTCATTGTCCTGTTAGGGCCTTTACGGGAAAATGGGACAGCACCATACCGGACTTCTGCAGATTATGCGATGAATCAGAGGAGCTGGAGACAGTCGAGCATGTACTATGCCACTGTCCTAGGATGCAGGGTCTCAGACAGAGGTGGCTGGGAGAAAGGTTTCACGACGAACTGGGGTGCATCGCTGGATGTAATCCGGCTGATCTACTAGGGTTTGTCAGGGAAATAGTGCGGTTGTTTCTGTTGAGGGGACTGTAGAGAGGGAATTTGTTTTTGCACAGCACCTACTAATTTTCTAACTTTCTAGTTTTCTATCATCCTATACTTCTTTTCTTTACTTCTCTCTTTTCTACATTCTTTCTCTTTATCGAAGGGATTCACAATGGACCGTACCGGTCTCCGGGTGGAAGTGTGCCCTTGGGCACATAACCCTTCTTAACCTAACCTAACCTAACCTAACTTCTATAAAAAACCATAAATTAAAAATTAGACAATGAGAAAAATAACGTGCCATAATGTAAACTATGCAGCAACTAGTGTTATTATGTTGCTAACTTGAGGAAATCTACGCGTTTTATAAATATCATTTGGAGATAAAATTTTTGTTTTGGAAATTTAAAAATTCAGAAATTTTTTAAAGATTTGCCGAATGAAAATCGTGTTATCAAAGAAAAAAAAACCAACAAAATGACTGCTGTCAAGCTTAAACATCATTTCAAACAAATGTTTAAACAACCGTATTAAAACATAGAAAAGTTCTAACTCAACACCAACACAGTGTTGCCAGAAGTAGGGGAAATCCCTACATGTAGGTATTTTTGATACTAAAATAGAGCCGTAGGGAAAATCAGACAGATATTTTATATTCACCAAAATGTAGGGATTTTTCGTCATATCGCATTATTTATAAAATAAATTCAGAAAAACGTTTTGTTAGTGATATTTACTGATCCAAAGCACTTGATCATTTTTTTCTTTTCACTAAAATTGCTTAGAAATATATTTCCAGAGTTGCTTTCGTGGTTTAAAAAATTGGCGACACTAATGTGTATGTATATTTTTTTTTCTAAGATATCATTTAATTGAATTTTTTTCAACAATTCTGTATTAACTCAAAATGTTTAGTTTTTCACTTTTTGGAAAAAATCTACAGTTATTATTCATATCAAAAATATCGAGCTATTTTGAGTACCTTTTGGTAAAGAAACGGTTCGTTAAAAAATCCTTTCTAATATGCCTTCCATATTAAATTTAAAATTGTTTTGCTTCTACGGAAAATTTTGAAATTTTGAGTTAATACAGTATTGTTGAAAAAGTGCGATATGTATTATTTTTTTTTTTTAAGTTTTATACTCATTTTTTGTCAAAAAATTTATGTTTTATAACGAATGTGTTTTCTTTTATTTTAATGACAATAATGCGTAGGGATTTTTGTAGGGGAAATTTTTTCAAGGTGTAGGGAAAAATCGGATTTTTTTAGCATGTGTAGGTATTTTTCAAAAAAAATCCACTGGCAACACTGCACCAACATCATATTAGTTTTAACACATTAATTAACATTTATTGAGGAGGTTTTTTAAAACTGGACAATTCCACTTTCGACAGTACTGAAAAATAAAACTTTTGTTTCTGGTAACATTGAAATGAAAACTCAGAGAAAATAATATTGGGCCAAAACTTTATTGTTACATCACAAAAACAGATTACAAGGCATGATTTCGTCGAAAGTAAATTTATCCAGTTCAAAATTACATTCCTAAAAAAGCTATTTTCCCAAATTGTCCAAAAACAAAAAAAAATGAAATAGTCAATTTTTGAAAAGATTCTCCTCAATAATTGTTAAGCATTTCATGTCTGTTGTGGACGGTGTGTGATGAAAACAGGGGCTAATTCTGGCAGTCGTGATCGAATAATTTTTCGATTCGAAAGCAATCTTATTTCTAATTCCTTAAGTCGATAAATAAAAGAGAAAAAAAAATTGTTTTTGAATTAAAAAAAAGTATTCGATTACGACTGCCAGAATTAGGAACGATTACATTTGAGTGCTAGTTGTCCTAATTAAAAGTTGGCCACACTAATTCTAACATTATGGCTATTAACAGTGTAGTTGAAGACTCTTTTTTTGTAAAGTAATAATTTAAGCATCAATAATATTTTTTTATATTATTTATAACATTCTGACAGTTTTTTTTTCACATCAACAAACATTTCCCATAAATTTTATGATAAATATTCCCAAATTCTCAATGTAAAGCATTTTACCATTTGTTTTTTTTTTTTTTTTTTGTAAATAGGCCACCTTAAAATAAGCAGTTTATTCATTGAACTTAATGTTTTAAACAAAAAACAAATATATTTTTTCATTTATTACATCATTGTAAAAGTTAAAAACATGAATGTTTTAAAAAAAATAAACGCAATAAATTTAAATTGTTTATTAAATTAACAAGTGTTGAATTATTTCCCCCAATTTTTCAACACATTTTGCTGATGGCAGCCACTTCAGTGTTTTTTGTTTTCTACCAGAGAGAAGATGCTTTTGTTTTGTAATAAAATTAAATTAATTATTGACAGAAAGACCACACATGGTTTTATTTAATTTAATTACATTTCGAAAAACAATGTGTTTATGAAATGTTAAATATGTTTATTTATGTATCTTTTCTATTAAACTGTCTTACACTCCACGACAGCCAGTTGTTAATAAGTAAAAAATTTTAAGTCGTGCTTCTTAAACAAAAATGAAAATATTTTTTATATTGAATAGCTTTTTTATTCTACAAAGAGTTTTTTTTATACCCTCCACAACAATTAGTTGTGAAGAGGGTATACTAAGTTTGTCATTCCGTGTGAAACTTTTTTATTATTCATCTCAGACCCCATAAAGTATATATATTCTGGCTGCTTGAGTAATTCTAAGTCGATTTAGCCATGTCCGTCTGTCTGTCCGTCTGTCCGTCTGTTGAAAACACACTCACTTTCGAAAAACTCAAAAGAAATAAACAAACTAGGTGTCAAATTGCTTGTAGTTATCCTAAGCAGTTTGGGATTGAATTTCAGCAAAATCGGTTCAGTAGGACCAGAGCTATGAATCAAAATGTGGAACCACCACCTTCAAAAACTTGATAATTTTGTTACAAAAACTAACATAAATGATGCCAAAATGCACGGAATGACATAAGATTTTGCACAAGTCCGTTTTATTCGACTAGAAATGACACTGTGAAATTTCGTGAAAATCGGTCTATAATTTACCCTAGACCCCATATAAACACTACTCCCGGAAAACAGTTTAGTACGCCTAAAACCGTAAAAAATAATGCAATCATAACAAATTTTGGCTCGTCACAATTTTATAGGACTATAAATGATACTGTGAAATTTCGTGAACATCGGTACATAATTTACCCTAGGCCCCATATATGCCCTACTCCCGGAAAACAGTTTAGTCTCCTAAACCCATAATTAATAACAAATCGTCACAGTTTAAGATAATAATAATAAAAAGACATCATACAGATATTACTCCTTAAACATTCGAACTGTCGGTGGAGGGTATCAAAGATTCGGCACAGCCGAATATAGCACTCTTACTTGTTTTTATTTAAAGTGTGATAAGTTTTCTGTTTCATTTTTTGACAATCAGACCAAAAATCATTTTGATTTTGTAAGAGCAAAATGTTAAGAATTCTAGAATAGTGTAAAAGGGTTGCTTAAGTGTAACTTTTAAGTCAACAATAACAATCACAATTAGTGTTGTAGGGTATTATATTGGTCGGGCTAGACCAACTATGCTTTCTAATTAGTTTTATAATGCATGATTTTAACGAAAATATTTTTAAGGCAAAATTAAATTTTTGATATTTTTAGTTAGGCTTGAGTTCATCAAATTTAATTTTCATTAAATTATTTTTACTGAAGGAAGGAATTTTTACAACATGAAATATTATTAAAATTAATTGATAATTTTCTTGGCTGACATGGGGCTCGAACCCGGTTTGAATTTACATGTTTCAAGAATCACCACATTCTTTCGTCAGAATTTTTTGACGTTCTTACCTCTGCACCACTGCGTTCGAACCCCAGCTCAGAAAAGAAAATTATCAATAAATCTATATATAAATCGGAAAAGGCAAAACAGTTAAGAACACTTTCCGCTTCTGTATGTCAACCGATTTGAACAAAATATACACCAATTGAAAGATATATTACAGAAGTGCACAATATATATTACATTAAAATCTGTTCAATATTTTCAGAGTTATAAGCGTTCAAATTTGCTACTAACACATATGCAGAACAAATAAATACAAAATTTGTTTTTTTCAATTATCAAATAATAAAAATAACGTGGTCGAACAATCGCATTTTTTAGAAACCGGTTTTCGAATATTTCGACTTTATAAATACGGAAAATTTACTTTCTTTCTTTTACTTTTCCGTGCTGCATCAAGGTTTTTAAATTTGCTATAATATTGAACTTAGAAACTTAGGCCCCTATTACGGTTCACAACTCAACTCAGTTGAGTTGTAATTAAAACAACTGGTTGTGATCAGTTGTAATTTTTTGTTATGTTTTTGTTCACCGCAATATAGCAAAGCTGTAAACCATAATACAAAAATTAAAAAATTATAGCTCAACTGAGTTGAGTTGTGAACCGTAATAGGGGCCTTAATATTATAGGTGCAGGGTCCTGAGTAAATGAAAACCTATAAGATGAAATATTTTGGCACTTTTTGTTTTTCATCTGGTACTTAATGAATTTTTGTTAATTTTTGACCTTTACAGATAAAGTTATACATGCATGGTCCTGAGTAAATAAGAATATGTAAAGTGGAGCTTTTTGATAAATTTTCGTTTATATTCGTTATTTATATGTTTTTTAATTGATATTTTCTGATATTTTTTATATTGAACTTACAAAATAAAATATGAACCGAAGGTTAGTTCCTCGCTAAACCGATCCAATATGATGACAAAAATAAATGCTTGAAACATGTGTACATAAAAATTGAGGGTCGAATTTTGACCATCAGACGAACACTACACAGAAAAAATTCTCTAAAATTGTTCACCAATGAAAGCATTAATCAAAAATTTAATCAGTTTTAATTAAAAATTTAATCAAGTGAATTAAACGTTTAATCAAGTGAATTAAACGCTTAATTAATACTATTAACTAGTTTAATTGATACTATTAATTTGTTTACTGGTGCAAATTTAATTAATTTTTTAATTAATATCACAAATTTTTTAATTGAAATCAATTTTAATTTTTTTCTGTGTAGTTTAAAAAAAAATCATGCTGTAAAAATTCCTACCTTCAGTACAAATAACTTAATGAAAATTAAATTTGTGGCACTTAAGCCTAACTAAAAATATCAAAAATTAGAAATTAACAGTTCAACTAAAAATCACAATTGTTCGCATAATTATCAAAAGTAATTTTTGGGAATACAAAATTTTAATTTAAAAGATTTTGTTATTCGTGCTTAATTCCCAGTTTTTATTATTGATAAAAACACTTGAAACTTATTGTTGATGGGATAAGCTATTCCTATGCGCATTTCACTGGTTGCTTAGGCCAGATCATCAGGAAACTGCATCCATAAAGATTTTGGAAAAACTAAAGATATTAAACCAAATAAAACTGTTAAGCGTATAAGAATCATAAGCAACAGCTCTACTTGTAACAATATCAAAGTTTAAACAAAAACATCAACAATTAACAGTGAGTTTATCTCTCCTTACATTCCCCACTACAATTGATTGGAATTCTTCCAACATTAATTGTAGTTGTAAGTAGGTTTAGAAAAAACAAAATGCAAAAAAAAACAACTTGCAAAAGCATGTTGCCAGGTATGTTTTTTTAGGCCGTGCACTTTCCAGTTTATTATCAAAAGTAATTTTTTGGAATACAAAATTTTAATTTAAAAGATTTTGTTATTCGTGCTTAATTCCCAGTTTTTATTCATAATTAAATAGTTAAAATACTTTTTGAATATTTTGTTGCGATATATGTACGTGTTGCCATAATGATTAATTTAATAGACGAAAGGATACAAATTAAACATTTATTTAATACAAGAATTAATTTGTAGATTGATTATGACCAAAAGGCTAGGTGCCCAAAAATCGATAAATTGACATTCTGATAATGTTAATGATATATGGAGAATCGTTCAATAATCCGCCTACTCCTTAAAAACGTGTAATCATAACGAATTACTAATTGTCATTAATTAATTTTTATTCCTTTTGAGAATAGGGGCATAGTTGCACAAAGGTTCGAT
Organism: Pollenia griseotomentosa; assembly: GCA_963931875.1. NCBI lineage: Eukaryota > Metazoa > Arthropoda > Insecta > Diptera > Polleniidae > Pollenia > Pollenia griseotomentosa. The sequence goes on from OZ007564.1 coordinate 31,392,648, forward strand.
GTAATGCCCCATCCGTTAACAACTTAACACGACATAAATCGTAAGCAATCAATATACAGTTGGTAACGGAAAGAAGAAATAAGAAACCACGAAAATGTTTCTTTAAGGGTTTTTTGCTTTAAAGAATTACTTTTTATACGAAATTTATTTCTTGTATTAGTTTTTTTATTTTTCTTATAAAAAGTTTTCTTATACAGAAGTTTTTTTATGTTGGCACATACGGAAAAAGCGTTTTTTTCATACATATATGAGATGTTCTTATATCCGTTAAGTACTGTATTTCACAAAATTTCGCATTTATAAGTTTTGCTCTTAGTTGAAATAATACTATCTTATGCTGGGTACACACAATGCAATGCATTTACGCAATCTAGCAAATTTAATTCATTTTCATTCATTTTGCATTCATTACAGATTGCATGAATTCAAAAAAAACAGAAGTCAGGAAAAACATGTAAAATCAAATTAAAATGGATAATCATTCAAAAAAGCAAACTTCGATCTACCAAAGGTTAAAATACAATTTGGTTTAAGGATTGATGTTTGACTATTAACGTCAGCAGTCGTCGATGGCTGCGAGTGTAAAACGGCAAATCCATCTGAGGAGATCGAGTGGTTGCGATCGAAACATGTCATGGTAACCTGCCGGCCGCGGTTCGAATCCCGGCCATGGTCAAAAATGAAAGATTATCAATAACAATTTTAATTAATTTTCATGTTGTGAAATTCCTTTCTTCATAGAAATAATTTAATGAAAATTAAATTTGATGAACTTAAGCCTAATTAAAAATATTAAAAATTTGGATTAAAAACCATAAATAGTTCAACAAAAATAACCACAATACTAATTATTGCATAAACATCAAAACGTATTGATATTTTGAGATTGCATTGATGTAGATTGCATGTAGATTGCACTGTGTGTACCCAGCATTACAGTTTAAAAGCTCCATGCCATAGCTTTTTAACCCTAGAAAGGTAAAAATCTCCTGTGAGGTGAAGAAATTTTTTTTTATTTTGCTATATTTCCCTGAAAGGTTAGTCCCAATTTAAAATATAGACATTTCTTGTCGCACAGGCGAAATTTGTTTGTAAGTGGGTGGCACACTTTATTTTTTCCCTCTGTTGCCTACAAACTTCTTCTATCCAGCAATAAATGTTCATGGTGTGAACTGGTACTTACTCATATCAAAGCGTGCGTTCGTGCCTAACCAGTTGAGTGTTCTAAAATATTACAAAACTTGCTGCTGTGCTCTAAGCTCTATTTAATTTTGCAAAATTTTAATTAAGCTCAAATAAGACTTGAACTTAATTAAGACAGGAGTTTTTCCATCGCAAACAGGGTATTTTTTTAAATTGTCTGTAAAGAAAATCTCTTCATACACCACCCATCAAATATGTGATTAAGAAAGAGGTTACATATTACTGTTAGTTTAGGAAAAAATTATTTTTTATATATTTTTGCTACTACAAAAAGACATTTTGTTTTAATAAAGTTTTGTTTTTTCAAGTCGCCTTACAGACGAAGGTTGCCATTGAAGTGGTAGAAAATATTTTTATCACTCAAGGGTTAAGCATTATAATATTTACAAAACGTTTAAGATCTACTGTTAATAGCTCACAATTGATTGTAATAATGTTGTTGCCAAAGAAACTGAAATTATTTTGAAGTTTGTTTATTTATTTTATTTTGGTTTGGGCCATAAAATACCATAAGCATGTTAATTTTAATAAAGGATTTTATTTATCTTTTTTTTTATTTTTATGAAACTTTGATTTTGTTTATTATTTGTTTACTTTTATGTTAATGTGCTTATCAATGTTTACGCGCTTATTTATTACCTCTATGTCGCAAATGATGCAGCACTTTATTATACCCTTCACCGACGGTAAAAGGGTTTATGTATATAACATCCGTCATTCCGTTTGTAATTTCTACAATATTGATCTTAGACCCTATGAAGTATATATATTCTGGATCTTTATGTGAATTGAAGTTCAAATCCGGCTGTCCGTCTGTCTGTGAAAATAGGTTTTCCGAAGCCCCTTAGAAATGATGGGGGCTTGGTTGGTGTATATTTCTGTCAGGTATTCTTATTATAATTTTGCTATTGAAATTCAGCCAGATCGGTCCAAATGAGATATGAGCAAAAAACTACAACTACCACTAAATTTTTTCAAAAATCCCTTGTTGTTGTTGTATTTTTATTACTTTTTTTTTCTGTATATCTGGAGAACGGCAAGAGCCAAAATTCCAAATTAAGTACAAACATTTAGGTTATCAATACACACCATCCCACAAAATGTGGGCGAGATTGGAGAAGTAGGCGTGGTACCTCCCGTACAAAAAATATTAAAAATTGTATAAAAACTTGAATTTTTGGACTGTCATATGACCTATGGTTACGCCTTATATATCAAAACATCGGAAATTTTTAGTAGACAATATATTTGTTGAAAAACTCGGAAAAAGCGGTTCAGATACAAAAAAGTTATGACCAAAATATTTTTTTTTTTTTTTTTTTTTTTTTTTTTTTTTTGAGAAATACTCATTTTCGGAAACCATATTTCTTTCCGAGTCCAAGTTTTATAACCCAAGTAAATGGTAAATTTCGGTCGGTATATAAATCTGTCAAATCGGTTAAAAAATTACTGAGTTATAATCAAAATAGTACTGAAATCCCAAAAATTACTCTTTTTATACCCTTCACCATAGGTGGAAAAGGGTATATATTTATAAGTTTGTCATTCCGTTTGTAATTTCTACAATATTGATCTTAGACACTATGAAGTATAAATATTCTGAATCCTTATGAGAAGGAAAGTTCAAATCCGGTTTTCATAAGTTGATTTAACGATGTCCCTCTCTTCTAGTATAATGCACAATATGATTTTCGTTATCACTTTTCTTTATTGTTTTATCCATTTAACGAAATAATTTTAACAAATAGAAATTGAGAATTTTTGTTATGGTGAATAAAGGCCCCTATTACGGTTCCCAACTCAAATAAGTTGATTTGGAATTTTTGTATTATGGTTTACAACTTTGCTATATTGCGGTGAACAAAACACAACTGAGATAAGTTGTGAACCGTAAAATCGGCCATATTTCATTTTAGTGATATTCAAACAACGTTGCTTCATGTTTCAGTTGTCTAGGGGGTTTGTAAGTCTGGCTCGAATCTTAGTTTTTCAAAAAGAATTTTCTTTTTTTTTAATTTTAATGTTCTAAATATTTACCAGTTTTTTCTTTTTAAATTTAATTTATAATAAAGGTTTTAGTATTGTAAATATGTATATATATGTAAAAATTATTTAGTTTTTTGTCTAGCTGCTAGAGAATCCACTCGATTAATCGTTGTTCGATTAATCGAGGAATTCTTCCGCCATTATTTAATCGAACAATTTAAATAGCCAATTTCGAATAACGAATAACTCGAACAATTTATGTCAATTAATCGATTAAAATTAATTTTTAAAAATTTCTACTTTTTTGATGTAAAAATATTTTGTTTGGATTTTTCTAACCTTAAAACTTTATTACACGTTGTTACCTTTTGCATTTATTTTCATTACTTTTACATTTAAAAATTTTTTTGTCCATTTTTAGATTTGAGCGTGTGTGACAAATTATGTAAATCACTATTAACAGGGGTTAAAAAACTGCAGTCGAAACCAAAAACCTAACATTTGTGTACAACTTCTCGCTTTTTGAGTTAATTTGATAGCGACTGTTTACATTTAATGACTCAGAAGTAAAAGCAAAAGTTTTTTTTTCTTGGCCAATGACAAATGAAGAAGTGGAAGAAATAGCAGTTTTTCTACTGTGACTGCAGTTTTTTAAACGCTGACTATAAACGTTAAATTCGTTAAAGAAATTCATCAGCAGTTATAAATTTGTAAACCATGTGGTCTCAGATAAAAGATTAGCTGTTATTACCCTGCTGTAAATTTGTTTATATCTTCTAATCGGTGTCCTTGTTTAAAAACGAAGTTTCTGCATTTTGTCGTGAAATAGTAATACGTTAAAAAATAAATTAACCAAGCCTATAGAGTAGAGTTTTAAAATAAAGGAAATTAAAAGGGAATTTAAAAACAATGATGCTGTTTTAAAAGATTATAAAAAAAATTCCTTTTATATATTAAACATTGAATTCTAATCTTCTCAAAACCAGGAAAAACTGCGGTGATTTTTAAAAAATTTAACGGAGAATCTCCATCGAATTAAATTTCACTCGATTTTACGAAGTAATAAATTGTTTTAACTGGCTGGCACCTCTCACCTCTCTTTTTCTGTTTATTAATAAATTATAAAGGGCTGCATGAACAACTTCATTCATGAACATACTGAAATGCTTATTCACTGAAAGTCGTGTTCGAATAAAATTGTGATTACCGAACAAACTGTTGTTTTATTCATGCTGCTATGAACACATTTCGTTTCATATCGTAAACACACAGACAGTGTGACCATATTAGCTTTTTTCGAGCTAAATTTAGCTTTATTTTTTTGGATTTAGCTTGATATATTTCATTTAGCTTTAAGCTTTTTTTTAAGCTTTTTTAAAAAATGAATTTGGCTTTTTCTAGCCTTTTTTTCTATTTGTATTCCAATGATTTTATGATATGTACATAATAAAAAAAGAAAGTTCAATAAAATAAAGATATATTGGTAACCTTATAAACTAGTCTCAAACAGCTAAAATCTGGCATCACAGAAACAATAAGTCAGCAAGTAATTCTTTAAAGTTAAACAAGGTGGTAGTAGGAGATTTGCAGTTATTTTTTCACTATTGTTTTTGACAGCTTGATGATCTACACACATATATGAAAACAATGCAATGTTTCAATATCTGCTATAATCTGTTTTGAAATGTACTTTTGTACACATCTTGTTTTCTTCTTTTATTGTGAACTACATGTAACTGTTTTTTCGTATTTGGCTTCTTAAATTCATACTTTATACCTACCTATTAAATTAAAAAATTAATAAAAAGGAAAATGGAAAGGTCAGTAGTATTAATATAAAACTATAAGTAAGGTGTATTATTTTTAATTACTTATACATATAGATTCTTAAAAAGAAATGAGTCCAAAATAAGAAAATTGTGCATAGCTGTAGTAGTGATACAGAAGATGAATTTTCACCTAGTTCTAGCAAAAGGTAGTTTTAATATTGAAAAGAAAAGTATAAGGAATTAAGTATCGTTTTATATTCTAGAAAATACACGCAAAAATTGAGAAAAAGCTGGTTCAATGATTCGAGACTTTCGAAGTGGATTGTTGAAGTAAATGACAAACAGGTAAAATGTAAATACTGTCATTACTTATGCTGGCATAAGAATTACAAAAAATTATTTTATAATCATTATTATTATACGAGCATACATACATGAATATGTGCTTGAATTTAATGCTCATCAAGATATTTTTGTTCCATAACTATACATAGTTTGATTTGGTTACTGATTAAAAACATATTTTACTTAAATTTTGACTAAAAAAAAGGTTTTTACATAGTATGTGTTATTTATAATACGAATAATGAATTAATATTATTAAAAAGCAATATAAAAATTTAGCTTTATTTTTTGGCTTTTATTTATTTATTTTTAGCCTTTTTTAGCTCTATTTTTAACCTGATTTAGCTCTATATTTTTTTAAAATCTGGTCACACTGCACACAGAGGTTGTTCAATGAAACGGGCTTTGTTTCATAGTTTTCATTCTCTCTCATTTATTTTTATTAATACTCAATAGCAATGTTGCCACTTCAGTAAATTCATATAATTATTTGCATGCGTTGCCCATGTGTAATTTAAATTTTAACAAATATGTAGATATACCTATACACATATATGTATAGTATACATATTTGGAATATAAACAATAAATAAAATGCAAAATATGTTTTTTTTTTTTGTTTGTCATTTGCATTTTTGAATAATAATAATACAAATACAAATATTTGAAACATGGCAAGATTTAATTGTCTTGTAATGTACTGTACACGGTCCTGAAATGAAACGAACTCATAAAAAACACACACATTTTTAGGTGAAAGATGAAAAACAAAAGGAGGAATGAGTTTATGAGAAATTTAATTGTTAGTTTTGTAAGTGTCTTAGGAGTCTGACCACGTGGTTGTTTTCAGTATTTCATGATAGCTTTGATGTGTTACTATGGTGGGAAATAAATAAATCAAAATTTCCTCTTTTATATCAGGTAAGCTGCAAAATTTTCGCCACACCAGCTAGCAGTGCCTCTTCAGAACGGGTGTTTTCGTCAGCAAGAAATTTACTTTGCGAAAAACGTTGCATCATTGGGTGGAATACAACGTCAGTCGAACAAATTATGTTTTTACATCATAATATGAAAACGATGGATGTTGATCGTGCTGGATGATGTATATGACACTTTTTTGCCTAGAATTTATCACTTTTATTTTAACCATGAATTATCTCATTTTTTAGTTCTCATTATAAAAATATCTGTAGATTGTGAAGCATTTTGAATTTATTAGCTATCTACTTTTTTCTGTTTAAGACAAAAATATTGGCGAAAATTTTTTAATGTTAGTGAATGTTTTTGAAAATAAAATTAAATATATTTAATTTTATTGAAAATTTACATTGAAAACAAAAATAAATTTGAGTTTTTATTTCAATATTAATGTATCTCTTAAACATGTTGCATTTACCCCTCATGTTTATTTCTATTTTTTTTTTTAACTTTCTTATGTTTTATTTTTCTACAACTGGCAACACGGACATTTAAATCATACTGTTTTTTCATGAACTTATTCGAGATTTGTTCAATGGTTGTTCTGTTTCATGGTTGTTAATGTTCATATTCTCTTGTGTAAGCAAATAAACTAATTTTATCTTATTCGTCTTTTAAATATCGAGTGTTCATTGCTTTCATTTCATAGTATTTCATCTTACTGAATACGAATGAAGCGAACACAAAATTATAATGAAGGTTTCATGAACATCATTATTAAGTTTCATGCAGATGTTTAATAAATTAAAATTAAGAGTTTGTTGTTTTTCCCATTGGATAAAATTATTTGAATTCTTCGAGTTAATCGAGTAATTCGAACCACTTAAAACCTTTATTCGATTAATCAAGCAATTTTAAAATTCAAAAATCGATTAATTCCTTACTCGAACAAAACCAAAAGTCAAATAATTGGATACTCTACTAGCAGCTGCTCTGTATTCTGCTCGCATAGTGGTGACAGCCGAGTATAACACTCTTACTTATTTTTTGTTACAAATAGTAAATAAACAGTTGTTTTAAAAAATATTCAAACAAAACAATACCACATCGCAGTATTTGGATTTGTTTTAATTAAATAACACAATTGCATACAGATGTATGCTTGAAAAAAAATTGTACATGATTATTCTAAAGAATTAACGAAATTTTAAAGAACTAACTAAATTTGTATACATACCCATAAAGTCGCAACGAAAAGTTCGATAACTTTATTTGTTTTTGCGCTTATTCTTTAATGAAATTTTTAACGAAAATCTGAAAGAAAAGATAATAAAAAAAAATGTTAAGTTTTTTTTAACTAATATTATCTCATATTCTACTTTTAATTTTCTTATTGTCTTAATTAAACAAGTCTTCTTAATTAATTTAAGCAACTGTTATTTTATTTTGCTTGTTTGGCTACACAATCTTATCTTTGTAAAAAAAAAAATAAAAAAGGGCGAAAAATATCTAAAGCTGTTGCCAACACGTTTTCAAAAGCAGCCAGTTAATATTGTACATACATACTACATAAATAAAAGGAAAAAAACAAACTTATTTAAAAGAAAAACTGTTTAAATTGTTTCTTTGTTAACATATCAACTGCTTTACTTGCTTTTCTAAGCAAGGTCGATTTTTATCTCATTTATGGCCGTTTGATTAATGTATCGATAAACTGGCAGTTGACGATTTTGGTCTACTTAATATACCGATAAAAATATTATGTTCAGTTGGCAATACCTCTCAAAATAGGTGTGAAGGTTGGGAGCCAGCTGATTGAATTTATATCTGTGGCATTTGGACAAAACATCTTAAGTCAAATTTAAAAAGTTGAAAAAAATGTTGTTAATCAAACGAATTTTCATTCAAAAAACATTTTTGTTTCGTTTTTAAAATTTTGTATTATAAACGGAATTTTTCTTTAATTTTGATTTATTTTATTATTCGATAAAAATGATTTTTTTACGGAGTTTTTTTAAAAAACTTTTTTGCTATCTTATCTTGATAGATATTTACGGCAAATAAATAATTGGCAGATGAGAAAACCAAATTTCTTTAATCTGCAGTTCCTCGTTCGGAAAAAGGATAATAGCTAATGAGAAAACGGCCATTAAGGCTCAGTTAGGCAAACGTCGCTGTACCCGTAATGTGCCCCAACGTACTGTAAGCACGTTAGTGCACTTATTGAACGATTAAAAACGTGTCATAAGTTTACCATACATAAACAAAAAGCAATAGTATACATAAAAAAATACACACAGTGATGGGAATCAAAAATGTTTAAATGGTGACCGCTGTGCAGAAAAAGTACCAAATGATTTAAATGATATTAAAACAGTATTTTGTTTATGTATAAAACATTAATAACTTAATATTTATAATAAAGGTTTACAATAAGCACATTTTGGAAATATGTTGTACTGTAAATTGTTTTGTCGCAATTCCATAGCTTTACTGAAAAAAGTACCAAAAAAAAAAAGAGCAAAAATACCCGCATTCAATATAACATACAAGCAGCCCATCACTGTTTTACAAATGTCACGTAACAGCGGTATGAAATTCTATTGTATACAGAATGGTACGTTGCAACCACGGTACATTACATTTCGGTAAGCTTTTGAATTGGATTGCATATAACAAAAAGCTAACAGCTGATTGATACAGTACAGATACGGTAGAGCAACGTTCGCCTAACTGAGCCTTTACGTCTATGGTTGCAATTTCTAAAAATTGTGTACGTTATATTCCGTTTACATTATAACAAATTCTAGTAGATATAATTTGAAATCTTTCGCAAAATGAAGTTCTTTGTAAGATTTTATTTTATAGAGCATCGAATGTTTTTTATTTTGCTTCTGTGTTTTAGAAATTTAAATGCATTTGAGAGGCTTTTTGTTAATTTTTGGCAGTAGCTAAGGCTTGTTTATTAATATTTTGGTTGGGTCTTAAAAGTTTTTGTGTAACAAGTGATGTAAAGTTGTTCGTTATGTTTTTCTTTATATTGTGTATAAAATTCATGTTTATATCTTTTATAACGGGTTTCCGTCGGGAAGGTATACTTTGGCGGCGTAAATGGTCTTGTGAAAGAAGCTCTTGTGTCAACTTAATCTTTAATGGACACTAATGCAAATCCTTATGCAAAATTGTAGCCAAAGTTGTTATTTGAACACCAAGCTCCTGAGCACGGTGTCGAATTGAGGTTGATGGATTGTTTTAAACACTTTCTTGATCAGCAGTAATGTTTTCAGCCTCTCTTGCAGTACGTTGTGGTCCATGCTTGGGCCTATCACCTACAGACCCTCTTTCTTCGAAATCATTCACACTACACGATAAATAGTGTGTTTTGTTGGCACGTTGTTTCTCCCAAAAATTTCACGTAACTTTTTCATCGTCACAGTAATCGATGATTGATTTTGATAAAATGTTTTAACGATTAAAACACGTTGGTTTATCGAATATTTTTCCATAATAAATTTGCCACCTGTCTACTTCACGAATGCCAAATATGAACTGTCAAGACTAATGTTTACCAAAATGGCGGCAAAACAAAGTAGTATACCTTCCCGGCGGACACCCATACATTCCCTGTTTGAAGATAATGTGTCATTATTTTTTCTAAGTTGCACCACTTACAAATCAAAAACTTTAAACACTTTTATTTATCTGCACAAGCTGATTTCGGCCAAAACTCTACGACTTTGTTATTCCTTTTCGTAAACTACGTGAGTGAAGTAGCTGAAGGCCGTTGCTTTAATTATTGGAGACCCTTAATAACCAAGGCTTCCGAACGTATGGCTATGCTGACGATCTGGTTATATTTGTGATTTGATGATGCGACGATTTCGGAAGCGATGCAGCAGGCCCTGGACTTAACACTTGGCTGGTGTAAAAAAAGATGGGTCTTTATATTAACCCCACGAAGACTATTCTGGTACCATTCACCAGACGTGCGGTTATCAGATTTTCTTACGAGGTGAAATACTTGGGAATCATTCTGGATAGATCCCTTAACTGGAACGCTCAGCTAGCCCATGTCACCAGAGGGCAATATATGCCTGCTAAAGACTCTTCGGGAAGACATGGGGGCTAAAACCTAGAATGATTCACTGGTCTTTTGCTACGATTATCAGACCAATATTGACCTACGCCGCCCTAGAATGGTGGACTAAGACCGAACAGGTCAAAGCTAGAGTGATACTCGATAGGGTCTTTCGCCTGATCTGCGTATCGATCACGGGCGCCATGAGGACCTGCCCCACTCTGGCTTTAGGAGCAGGCAGGATGCCGCGCATTGCTGAATACAAGGCGGGTGACTTGGTGGGTCACATGCGGATCCTTGCTATTATTGGAAATGATCCATCCATTGTGGTGGGTAATCATATGCTGCCTAGGCTGCTGAAAATGAACTTTAATGTCCTTATACCTGATAGAGACCAATGGGCGGACTAATCTTGGTGATACTAGTGCGGGCGTCATGGGCCCGGGTATCCAAAAGGTCATGACAATGGGCAAACAGCCTTCGATATTTCAGGCGGAAATCTACGCCATCCTCATGTGGGCTGGGGAATGTCTGAGGAGGAGGGCAAAGGGCTTGAGATTGTTTAAAATGTCGGAAAGCCAAGCCGCTCTTAGCGCACTTTCTTCTTTGGAGATGAAGTCCAGGCTAGTCATGGACTGTTTTACGTCTCTGTATGAGTTAGGGAAACACAATGGCCTGAATTTGTGTTGGGTGCCCGGCCATAAGGGCCATGCGAGCAACGAAAGGGCTGATTGCTTGGCAAACAGGGGAGCTCGCCGTCCATTCATAGGCCCTGAGCCTTTCTTCGGCGTCCCTGTCGGTCACATTAGGGTGACGTTACAAAAACGTGAATTCCTTCACGCATGGACATAGAACTAGACTGATAGTTGGCGTATTAAAGGGGCATTGTGGTTTCAGATACCACTAGTATATGGGCTATCCCGCCTTGGAGACTTTTAGGAGGAAATTTTTCGAGGTCAATAAGTGAGCCCAACTGATATTTATGGTATTTCTCCAGGCAGGGTAATGGGTTTTATACGTAGCCTGGACCTGACATGGTAAGACACATGGGCTGCACAACAGAATCTCTGGGTCGTTGTGCTTGTGGTTGTCATACATACGTACATACGTTTTACGATTTTTTGGAGATTTGCTCGATCTTTTTAATGATAACAGTTACTATCAGGGTTGTCATGGAAACCAATATTGTCAGAATGGGTTTTAAAAACGGCAAGAAAAAATGCTTTGGTGTCATAAAAACCAATGTTATTGGTTTTATGTTCGAACTAGAATTAGTGTCGGTTTTAGGTGTCACAGAAACCAATGTTATCGGTTATTCATTGGAAATAAACCAAGCAGCTTATAGCTCTTGTTTTTTTTTATTGGAAATAAATATAGTTGCTTAAAGTTTAATTTTTATTTAACAGTAAGATATTTTCCACAGATAGAAGTAAATAAAATTGATAAATTGGTAAAAAAGTATTTGTTGCATGTTTCCAGTAGTCTCCGGCAGCGGGCTGCTGCAAATTTGCAAAAGTCTTCTTCTCACTTTTTTTGCTAACAACAAATATGCAACAACAGCAGTGGTCACTTTACTTATTTATAACGTCAAACAACAAATTTGTTTATTTTTTTAATAAATTCGCTTTATAATTACATATTTTTACAAAACAATAAAATTACACAAATTAAAACAACAAATGCAATGCAAGATCATTTTCCAATAACAAAAATGTTACAACTGCTAATGTAATTTTATTTTATTTATAAGCACTTATCACCTTTTAATTATTTGATATCACTTATTTTCACAAAAAACACTTTTACAGGTATTTTAATGAAAAAAATATAATATTTTGTAAATTTTCTGCAAAAAAGTAAAATAAAAAATAATAATAATGTAAACAACAACTGTTTCGATATTGGTTTTATTTACATTCGAAAATAACAAAACCAACTTGGTTTCGTGACACCAAATGAAACCAATATTGGTTTTCAAAACCGACAATTAGCAAAACCAATATTGGTTTCTATGGCAACCCTGTATATCATAAATTATTTTATTTTTGTAAAAATTTTTAATTTGGAATAAAAAAAACTCCTAAAAAAAATCCGCAGCTAACCACACTTTGAACTTTTTGTTGTTGTTAAATTTTTATAGAAAATCTTTTGTACTACCAGAAGTTTTATATGAGCGATGCATTAAAAATTATCAAAAATAATGTGGTTAACTTAAAACTTAAAAAATTAAAATAATATGAATGTCATATTAGGGTGACCGTTAAATACTAAAATTGGATGTCCTTAGGTCTCACCCGCCAATTTGGTGGGTATTGATTAAAAAACAACGCCAGTAAAATTTTAGGACAATCGGCTAACCCGTCCCTCAGTCCACCAAAGTTTGTGAAAAATTATATTTTTACATGAAATCTGACTTTAAAGTGTTATATCTTAGAAAATATAAATTTTGTAGAAAAGTTGTTTACAAGTATTTCCTTTATCTATTTTTAAACAAAATAAACAGAAAAATATCGAACAAGCCACTAAAAAATTCAATTTTTAATTTATTAAAAAAACGCATTTTCTATTAATAAAGTACCTTTATTTTGTTGAAAAACATTTTCATTATTTATTAAAAAAAACCGACCAGCTGGACACCTGTCGTTTTAACCTAATTCGGGTACGCTGAGTCCAGTAGTGCTAACCGCTGTATTTAGGTTAGTTCTTGTTTTCGAGACATAGCGTTATTTAAAAAATGGAGGAGGTTGCACAACATATATTCGCGTAACTCAAAACCCGTTTAGTTTATTGTATAAACTAAAAAAAACCGAAATTCCGCAATTAAATTTCCTTTAAGAAAGGTAAATCTCTTTTCTAATAATTTTTTTTATAAAAATTTCGAAATTTTTGTTCTTTAAAAAATCATACAAAATTGAAAAATGCAGCTATGCTTATAATTTCTTCTAGTCATATAAAAAGCCATAAGTGATAAAAATATGTTTACAACTTTTGATTTTATTCACAAAAGACGAAAAAGTTTCATTTAAGTTAAGAATTTCATAAAACGCATTATTTGTAAGGGAGCCTCCCTAAAAAGTGAAGATAAAGGGCAAGTATGTTTTAAGAAAATGTTAAGCACAAAAAACAAATGAAGGTCCGTCATACATTTTATCCCCCTAGGTTCGATTCATTGGCAATTATGGGGCTTTCTCTTAAAAATATTTCTAGTCTGTATTGAAGATTTTGTATGTGAGCCCCCTTAAAGGACAGAGAAACAAATGATATGCGTTTGACCATTTTTTTTTTTTTTTTTTTTGTAAGCAAACGTACACAAACAAATACAAATATGTATTGAATCTGAATTGATTTATGTAAGAAAAAATGTTTCTCAAAAAAAAATTCGGATCAATGCTGCTGTTTGCTTTTTATTTTAGTTAGGTTTTCTTAAATATGGGATTTAGAGAAATTGTTTAGACAAAAGTTGTTGGAAACTTCACTAGTAACAACTTCTTAGTAAACGATTTTTATGTAAAATTAATATTTTCAAAGTTATGAGGCATAAAAGTCAATTTTTATGATTTTTCTTAAACTTTGGCGGGCTTCAGGGACGGCCTAGCCTTTGCCGATTGTCCTAAATTTTTTTTTTTTTTTTTGGCGTCGTTTTTTATTAATACCCACCGAATTGGGTGGTGAGAGCATGATACAATAGAAAACAAATATGCTGCATACAGTCAACGACCACCCTAATGTCATATATCAAAAATTAGCCAACCCCACCTTCGTTGTTGATAAGACCAAATATTTGTCTTAAAAACTTATTACGAAATATGCTTACTTTCCGGCACTCCTACAGTCAAAGTAGGCTGAATATTGTTTCCGGAATTTGTAACAGCATGTTTTGAGTTCTAAGCTCTAATATTGCAGAATTTTTTTTAAAATCCAAAAAAAAAAAATTGAGGTTCTGGCCGAAATATACATATCTATGTATGTGCTAAAGGTGCTATCAGACGGGATATATTTTACATATGTACTGTCAAATTTTCCGTCTGTAAAAGTTGTACACATCGTGTGATACATATGAAACTTTGCATGTGTAAAATATATGTGGAAATACATATGTAATTTTTTCGATTAGAACACGCTCTATTTTCCTGCGACAAACATAAACAAAACAGCTGGTTTGTTTTGAAACGAAATTGTATGGAAAAATATATTGTAAAGAAAAATTAAAGAAAATGTTGACATACATACGGAATTACATATGGGTAAGAAAAGTGACAGTACATATGTAAAATACATCCCGTCTGATAGCACCTTAAGGAAAAGCGCAAAACGGCTAAAAATTAAACGAAAGAATTAAATTATTCTGTTTTGATTTTGAGCTTTGCTTTTTTTTCAATGTTATATTTCTTTAACTGAGCTACCTAAATAAGAGCGGCAAGCGTTTTTTATGTCAAAGCCTCACATTTTCATACAGTTTGTACGAAACAAACATTTAGAACGCGAATTCACGCGAACACCACCAGGCTGGAAAATCGTATTTGACTGATCGCTTTGTCGCGTTCTTTTATAGGAAATGAATTGAAAATATAATTTGTATGTGTAAAAAACGCTTGCCGTTCTTGTTGAGGTAGTTCAGTTAGTTTTTATGCAAAAAATAAGCACTGAAAATTAAATTGTTTGCTCAAAAAACCCAAAAAGAAAATTTAAGAAGTATCGTCTCGTATCGACAGTAAAATAGAGCAATTCCATATGAAAGCGATCACCTTTTGGACGACCCCTCTCCGATTTTAAAATTAATAGTCTCAATCGATTGCCCAGCAAAAAATAATGTACCTACATATTTTTTTTTTTATAGTGACTGGTTTAGTGGTGGTGTACACCACTGTCATGTGACAAAATTGAAGAATTCTTCATAAGGGACCTCATTGAAAGTTGTTTTTAAAAAAAACTACTAAAGCGATCGCAACGAGTGATAGCTCGTTGGAAAGGTATTGAATCAGGCTTTAATTGAAAAATAAAAGAAGAAAAATAAAAGAAGAAGAAGCTCCTAAATTTTCCGGCTAATTTTTTTTTTTTTTGATTCCTCATAATTTTTGCTTTAAGAATCAGCAATAAAAAAATGGGCCCCGACTCCTTGTTTGGACAGGAGAAGAGCATTTAAGAGACCACCTTGTTAAAAATACATTTTAAAAATTATTTTACAGTTAAAAATACATTTATGAAGAAAAAATCAATTTTTTTTTAAGAGCCCCAAGTTGAGTGTGTAGTGAATATGGTCTGCCTGCCTTCACAAGATCGGCCATAAATCCATGGATAATAGCAGTAGTGGCATGTAATGGCACACCATGGCACATGTTTTGTAAATTTTTTAAATTACCAGGTAATAAATATTTCGCCTAAAATGACACGTGCAGAAACAAGTCATAAAACACGGATTTTCCATAAATATGGCGAAATATTTATTACCTGGTAATTTAAAAAATTTGCAAAACATTTTATGACCTGTGGTCGGCAGTAACCAATTAAGTCCCTCTTTAAAAAACATTTTATGACCAGTAGTTCACGCAAATTTTCCTATTAAAGAAAAGCAAATATCGCTTATTTTTTTACCTATTTTTTACCAAAAAATAAATATAAATACTTCACACACTCTGAGTCAAATTTCAGTTGAATACTAAACGTTAAAGTGTTAAAGTGTTTTTTTGGAAAGTAAAGAGTGAAGCTGTAAAGACAATTTAAAGTAAAATGAATAAATTTTGCTGCAATCCGTTTAACAAGAGTGGACATCGTTCGAAAAAGATAAAAGTATTAAAATTAACTGGTGTTTCGAAGCGATACATGAATGAATTAAATATACAATACGGTAAAGAAGCAGAATTCATTTGCCCCAAGTGTAAAATCGATTTGTCTCAACAAGCAAATGCATTGAAACAAATGCAGCCACAATCCGAGAGTGAAATGACAAGTGAACAAAATGTTTCATCTGATAGTGAGGCAGACATTCCGATGGTCAATATGTCTTTGAGTCCTTTGAATGAGGCTATTACCACTTTAGGTGAAACGCCTATTAGAAAAAGAAAGTTGCGAAGTGAAACATACAGGAAAGAGAAAAAAGGCAAGGTTATGAGTGCAATCGCGACAGTATTTGATGAAGGCTCTGATAACGAATGCAGTCAAGCAGATGACGTTGATGACGGCAAACAAATGATTGAGCAGTTGAAAAGAAAATTCAATTTAGCGACCACTTTTCCGGAGAAATATCTCATTTTATCTGTGCTGCCTCAATCATGGTCTATACGCAAGATTTCTGAACAGTTTCAAACATCTTTTTACATCGCGAGAAGAAGCAAAGAATTAGTTCGACAGAAGGGCATATTGGCGACTCCCACCAAGAAATTTGGCTCAAGGACCCTCAGCGAAGCAACGGTGAAATTGATTCAAGATTTTTACTGCAATGATGACAACAACCTCGCCTGCCCAGGTACACGTGACTATGTTATCACACGTGAAGATGGAGAAAATGTACACAAGCAGCGCAGATTATTATTATGTAATCTATCCGAAGCATACCATCAGTTCAATGAGAAATACCCAGCAGAAAAAGTGGGATTTTCTAAGTTTGCCATCCTACGACCAAAAGAATGCGTGCTGGCATTAGACAGGCACGGAACGCATTCAGTCTGCGTTTGCATGTTTCATCAAAACATCAAATTAATTTTCTTTCCATGCAAGAAATTGAAAGTATTTCACGGTGAAATTGAAACATATAGGGACCTCCTGTCGAAGTCGTTGTGCGCATACCCCACGGAAAATTGTCATCTGTCCAAATGCGACAATTGTCCGAAGATTGACGAGCTAGAGCAATATTTGGCGGAAAAGTTTGAACAGCTGTTAATTCAGGAGGTGCATTTCAAACAGTGGATAATTAGCAGCGGCAGATGTTCCCTTGAGACCGTGGTAAAGCAGATTCCGGAATTCATCGAGGAATTCGGATTCAAGTTGAATGAACTGAAGGCGCACCATTTCATATCCGAGATGCAATCGAAATTTCTAAAGGAAAGTAAGGAGAAATTAGCCCAAAATGAATTCATTGTGATAAGCGACTTTGCCGAGAATTACACTTTTCTCGTTCAGGATGAAATTCAGGCTTATCACTGGGCAAACGACCAGTGCACGGTGCATCCTTTTTGCATTTATTTCAAAAACGAAGATAACGAACTACAGACCGTAAGCCTTGTTGTTGTCGCGGAGAGTTTAGCTCATAATTATGTGTCCGTTTATTTATTTCAAATGAAACTGTTTGAATTCTTAAGATCAAAATTCGATGCAATCGACAAAGTAACGTTTTTCTCAGACGGCGCGGCTTCTCAGTACAAAAATAAAAAAAAATTTTACAATCTTTGCATAATTGAAGAAGAACAAAACTGCAATGTCGAGTGGCACTTTTTCGCGACGTCCCACGGTAAGGGCCCATGCGATGCATTAGGGGGAACCCTAAAACGCATGGCGACTAAGGCAAGTTTGCAAAGGCCATATACTGACCAGATCTTAAATGTACAACATTTGTTTTCGTGGATTCAAAGCAAGGAAATTGCCATTAACACAGTTTTATGCACTCAAAAAGAACACGATGCCATGGAGCGACGAATTCAAAACAGATATAATAATGTCAAAACTATAACTGGAACGCAAAAGTTTCATTGCTTCATACCAAATATTTCTGATATGTCAATTAATGTAAAGCGGTACTCTTCGTCTGCCGACGTGCTAAATTTAAAGTTACTTTAATTTTATAATGATGCCAAAACAATTGAAATTTTTAATAAATATTGTAATTAAGTATAATACTACATTTACATTAGGCCGAAATCTTGTAGATTTGATTTAAAATCTTCTTCGAAATCTAGTGCGTTTACATTGTACTTTTTTGACATTAGCGAGATTTTGTTTTTATAACACAACAGCTGACTTAAAGTTTTTTCGTTACACACACAAACACAAAAAGAAATATACATTAAAAAATTTGCATTACCTTTTTTTTAATAATCAACGATATTTATTTTATCAATATTATTCGTGTTTTTAATTTTTTTACAATTTTTATAAAAATTTTTAATATTTTTTTTAACAATTTTTGTTTTGTTTTTTTTTAAATGTCATTTTTTCTTGTGCAGGGAAATATTTTTTAGTGCTATATTGTAAAAACCACAGTTGCATCATTAAGTACTACTAGATTTTGAGTAGATTTCGTCGAAATCTTGTCACGAAGTAGATTTTGTTTTGTATGGGAAATCTAGTCAAAAACAACTAGATTTGGCTCGAAATCTCGTAAGTACTAGATTTTGCGTAGGTGTAAATGTAGTATTAGCAGCAAAATAAGAAAGATTTTTTCTTCATAAATGTATTTTTAACTGTAAAATAATTTTTAAAATGTATTTTTAACAAGGTGGTCTCTTAAATGCTCTTCTCCTGTCCAAACAAGGAGTCGGGGCCCATTTTTTTATTGCTGATTCTTAAAGCAAAAATTATGAGGAATCCAAAAAAAAAAAAATTGCCGGAAAATTTAGGAGCTTCTGTGGAAAATCGGAAAATTTAATTTTCATGGGAAAATTTAAAGGTAAATTTCTAAGAAAAGTTAGGAAAATTTTATTTTTCAATTAAAGCCTGATTCAATACCTTTCCAACGAGCTATCACTCGTTGCGATCGCTTTAGTAGTTTTAAACAACTTTCAATGAGGTCCCTTATGAAGAATTCTTCAATTTTGTCACATGACAGTGGTGTACACCACCACTAAACCAGTCACTATAAAAAAAAAAAATATGTAGGTACATTATTTTTTGCTGGGCAATCGATTGAGACTATTTATTTTAAAATCGGAGAGGGGTCGTCCAAAAATTTGCCAATTTTGATCGTTTTCATATGGAATTGCTCAATATCGTCGTCATCGATATATGTATCGGGAAATCTTAAATATCGCCGATATATCGATATCGGTATTCGTTACATCTCTAACTTTAAAACATCACTGTTATGATGTCTGTAAAGTTTTGAAGATGATTGTCAATATTTTGGTTAATAGCCAATTTACACTACAACGAAATCTAGTACTTACGAGATTTCGAGCCAAATCTAGTGGTTTTTGACTAGATTTCCCATACAAAACAAAATCTACTTTGTGACTAGATTTCGACGAAATCTACTCAAAATCTACACAGAAAAAATTATTTTTCCAATTCAAACAAAAAATTTGTAGAATCAAAACATTTTTTGTCTGAAATCGGTCCTACAAACAAATTTGCATATTCAAACAATTTATTTGCATTTCGTTTATTGAAAAAAAACACTGATTTTTTCAAACAAATAATTTAACTGAATCAAACAAATAGTTTACTGAAAATCATAGGTATAACAAAAACAAAAAAGGTTTTTTTTGCACAAGCAATGACGCACGCGCACACAAGCAAGCACTGTAGAAGGTAAAGGCAAAGCAGAGCAGAGCGGCCGGCGCCTGGCTTTGAGACACATTTTTTTGTTGGAATAATTTATACACACAATGCTTTTTTTTCTTCTTCACTCACTGTTGCTGTATGCTTTCCTTGGCAGCAGACCGACTCGACATGTTTATCGTCATCATTTTATTGTCGTATTTGATGTATTTAACCAAACAGTTTTAAAAAATTGAATACGGGATTTTGTTTCTTATAATGTTGTTTCCAGGGCTGCCAGGTACTTTTTGTCCTTGTCCCCAAAAAATTAAAAAAATATCCCCAAAAATCCCCAGATTCCCAAATCCCCAAAAAACAAAACCTTAAAAAATTAATATTTTTTGTTTGTTTTTTTTCTGACCAAATTTAAAATTTTTTTTAAAAAAAGGTAAGAAAAATGTTAATAAGAAATCCCCAAAAATCCCCAAATAAAAATTTTTAGTCAAAAAAATCATTTTATTTTGTTTGTAGGGACTGGTTTCTGTATGTTTTCTTAAATCCTTTTTATGCGATTCCAGTGAGGAATTACAAGCAGAATAATATGCTGTTTTTGAAGACGAATGAGCCAGTTTATAAGAATTTGGAGCTTGTTCAATCGGTTAAAGTCATCCTTATAATCAACAATAAAAATACATATATCCAAATTTATTTAGTACTTCGATCCATCATATTGTATTGTATATAATGCATCATAACTACTAACCAATAGCTTAGCATTTTTTTCCCAATATTTATTATATGATTTTTCATATTTACTTATTTTTGGGGAATACATTCATATTTGCTTCAAAATTGTCTTTAAAAAATCAAAAATTTTATGTGTTTTCAACGATTTTAGATTCTATTTTAAAATTCTTTTTTTTAAACACTCACTCAAGAAAAATAACAAGTTTATAAAGTACCTTTTACACACTTAATAAAAATGATAATGTTAATTAGGACCCTTTACACTATATAAGAGTAAGATAAAAGTTTTGCTATTTTTATTCATATATAAAAAAAAAATAATAAAAAAGTGTAAAATCCCCAAAAAATCCCCGAAATCTTTTTTGAAATCCCCAAAAAAATCCCCAATCCCCAAATGACTTTCCTTGTCCTTTTTGTTCACATGAAATCCCCAACTTTGGGGATAAATCCCCAAGTCTGACAACCCTGGTTGTTTCTGCTATTGTTTTTCTTATAGTTGCACTTTTTTAAAGCGTCCAAAAATAGACTGTGTGTGTTTTTTGTTGTTGTTTTTATATTTCACATAAAGAAGTGTTGCTTACGATCAAATAAAAAAATACAAAAAGACGACAACATTAAAGAGCGTTAAATATTTCATACAAAATTATGAAAACTTGACACCAATAACGCGTTTATTATATTTTTGAAGAGTTGTCCACATTTTTGTTGGTTAAATAAAAATCAAACAAAAATATTGATTGAATCAGTAAAAAAATTTATAGAAATTAAAAAAATTTTCAAACAAGCGTTTGTTTGAAAATAATTCGGCAATAATTTTTTCTGTGTAGTAGTACTTAGTTTTGCAACTATGGTTTTTTCCATATAGCACTAAAAAATACTTCCCTGCACAGCAAAAATATGACATTTTAATTAAAAACAAAACAAAAACTGTTGAAAAAAATAAAAAAAAAAAAATTGAGAATTTGTAAAAAATAAAAAAACGACAAATAATTGGTAAAAAAGTGATGTTGATTATAAACTAAAGATAATGCAAATTTTTTAATGTCTATTTCTTTTTGTGTTTGTATGTGTTACACAAAAATATTTTAGTCATTGATTTGTTATAAAAACAAAATCTCGCTAATGTCAAAACGGTATAATGTAAACGCACTAGATTTTGAGGAAGATTTCAAATGAAATCTACTAGATTTCGTTGTAATGTAAATGGTCTATAAGTAACAACTAGAAAAATCTGAATGCTTTTCATATAAATTTTACTACACGTTCAATCACTTGTGTTGTGAAAACAGCACATTAACCCCCAGTATACAACGATTTGAGTCACAAGTATTCTCTCAATCATTTTCGAACTACCTTGTTTCTCTTTTCATTCTATGCAAGTGTAGAAGTAATTTGTCATCTTTAAAAACAAAATTACACATAGTTTGAGCTTATTGGGCCTCACACTAATTTCGTGCGAAAAAAAAGACAAAAAAATCAGCGAAAGTGAAAAAAAGTCTTTAATTTATGACTTTTTAGTTATTTTTTAAAAAACTATTTAAAAGAGTAAATTTATCATTGCACTGTGCTAGAATTTTACACTTTTTTTGGGACAAGCTGGACATCTCGCATTTTATAATAATTCAAGTACGCTGAATCCAATAGTGCTAGCCGTTTTTTTTTTATGTTAGCTCTGGTTTTCTAGATATTCCGTTATTTCGAAAATGGAGGAGGTTGCACAACATATATTCGCGTAACTCAAAAATGGCTTAGTTTATTGAAATTACTAAAAAAAACGAAATTCCGCAATAAAAAAAAATTCCTTTAAGAAAAGTAAAACTTTTTTCCAAAAAATGCTAAGTCGTTTTAGAAACATAATTTTGCTTTTGCAAAAAAAAATAATTTCTTAGCAATATTTCGAAATTTTTGTTTGTTAAAAATTCATTAAGAAATTGAAAAATGTAGCTACATATCTTCTAATTTGTTCCAGTAGGGTAATTCTGTAACTTTTTAACGACAAATTTTTGTCGAAGTTGCAAACAAAACAAGCCATAAGTGATAAAAATCTTTCAACAACTTTTGATTTTATTCACAGTGAAGATAAAGGGCAGGTGTGCCTCGAGAAAATGTTAAAAACAAAAACTTAATTGAGGTCGATCATACATTTTATCCCCCTAGGGGCGGTTCCTGGGCAGTTGTGGGACTTTTTCTTCAATATATTTTTAGTTTGTATTGAACATTTTGTATGGGAGCCCCGTCAAGGAATGGAGATAGCGGGTAGGTATGTTAGAAATAAATGATTGAGATGAAAATAGCGGGGTTGGTCATACATTTGACCCATCAAGGGGCATCCTACGCGCTGCAGGGGCCAAATTAAAGAATTTTATAAAACCGCAATATTTGTATGTGGCCCCCTTAAGGGGTGGAGATAAAGGGCAAGTATGTTTTGAGAAAATGTTAGGGCCAAAAACTAATTGAGGTCGGTCATACATATTATTCCCTTAGGGGCGACTCCTTGGGAGTTATCGGGTTTTTTTCTACATATTTCTGTATTGAACATTTTGTATGGGTCATACATGCTATTTCTCTAGGGGTGACTCCTTGGGAGTTATCGGGCTTTTTCTTCAACATAATTCTAGTCTGTATTGATCAATTTTTATGGGTCATACATTTTATTCTCATAGGGGCGACTCTTTGGGAGTTACCGGACTTTTTCTTCAATATATTTCTAGTCTGTATTGAACATTTTGCATGGGAACGCTCTTAAGGAATGGAGATAGCGGGTAGGTATGTTAGAAATAAATGATTGAGATGAAAAATTAAGTGGGGTTGGTCATACATACATTGGTCAATATACCGTTGCAGTTGCGTTTTACCGTCTGTTCTGGGTCATACTATTGGGCAAAGGTTTTTATAGAATAAGACATTCTTAGTAACAAGATTAAAGCGCTTCGTTTGATTGATTTTTTAAGCCAGTAGGATCAGAAAAATCAATATACATACGTTTGAAAATTGTTAAATGCAGAGAACACTCTGCTGTACGGATCAAAATTTGCATAATTAGACCAAAAATATTGCAGACTAAAGAGAATATTATTTCTGTAAGGCCTGGTACTCTGTTCAATATTTCACGTGAAATGCTGTCAAAACTCATATGAAAAAAACTTGTGCGGAATATCTATGAAATAATGTTGACAGAGTTGTACTCTGTACATTTTGTGAAAAAGTTCCGAAATGTTTCTGGCAACAATTTTTACAAGTGCGAAATAATGTAAGCTGCACTTATTTCACGTGCAATTTTAAGCAAAAGCAGAAAAGCATGAACTGATTTGTAAATAAGAAATAAAAATTTAAGACAACACAGCCGGAAACAGTTTTTTTTTTATCCATATTAACTTTCTATTTTATAAAATTTTTATTAAAAAAAAATACATGTGGGGTTTGTTTACATACGCAAAACAATTTCGCATACTTTGCAAGAATAACACGTCAAATTGTACAAACTCGCAAGATAGGTAACAAGATAGGTGTCAAAATTTTCGTTTGAAATAATCAATGTTGCTCAAAATTTTTCACAAATTTGAACAGAGTACTGGGCTTGAGGGCGAAATGGAACTAAAAACTTAATTCTAAGAAGTAGGAATACTGAAACAATTTCACCGTTTAACAAATTCAGCATGAAAGAAATTTTCATATATATCCTCCGATTTTTTAGATTTGGAAATTTAATAGCCTTTAAACGGTTCTTATACGAAGTAACGTTGATATTTGGATTCCAATTTAGTGTTCGTAGACAGAATAAAATGAATTGCTTCGGTACGGATTAGAGTTTTCTAGAATGTACCTCATATTGGTGATCCCAGACGACCGAGGCGTATTCCAGAATAGGTCTGTCTCACTAATGAAATATATAATTGTCTTATGACAAATGGATCGACAAATTCTTTTACGCAACGTTTTATAAACCCTAGGACGCCTTTGGCCTTTTTTGCAGTCTCCGATAAACATATGTATGTGCATTCAAACTCATTTTACGATCAAGTAAAACATATGTATATGTATCTAGATCGAGGAATGTCTCCACTATTTTAGTGTATAACTACAGAGCGTTAAGCTTCTTCTATGTTTTTGGCTAACTATAACTGGATATCGTTTGGGTTTTACACAGCTTTTGGAGCCTCTTCCGCAAAACCCTCGGACGACCAAAACCTTCGAATAGGAAGGCGAAGAGGTTCGGAGTATATAATTCTTTACCAGTAAAACGTCTGAGCAAGGTATATCCAATAGGTCTGCTTAAGAAGCCAGATGTTTATTTGGTTTTTTCCTCAACGATATCAAAAGTTGTTTACATTTTCCTTATACGTGTATATTTTTGTTTACTTTTTTGGTTTTTTGCCACACATACATGCAC
Source organism: Pollenia griseotomentosa (assembly GCA_963931875.1). Classification (NCBI taxonomy): domain Eukaryota; kingdom Metazoa; phylum Arthropoda; class Insecta; order Diptera; family Polleniidae; genus Pollenia; species Pollenia griseotomentosa. The sequence continues at coordinate 31,417,492 of OZ007564.1, forward strand.
ACAAAACACATTTTTCCTTTTGTTTTGCCTATGTAGTAGTAAGATTTTGACAACGGCAAGGAATTTTACACAAACAAAATGCCTGTTGTTTTTTGTATTGTTGTATTGTTGTAATAGTAAGCAGACCTATTGGATAGGCCTTGCGTCTGAGTTTTAAATTGCTATGTTATAATTTTAGCATATGGTTAATGCTGAAACCGAAAATTCCGTATCTCGGTACAGTTGTGCGACGCCAAGCGAAGTTAGCCAATGCGAGGTGAAACGTAAAACGCATGAAAAGATGCGCGAACTGCTTTCCCGCTCAGAGCAGTTTTACGACTTGTTTAACGTAAAGGTAATCTGACATCGCTTACATATTTAAAAAAGATTGCCACATTTTTCATCGAAATAACTATTTTAATGGTCTGTTTTTTTCATATACTTTCATGTTGCTATCGTACTCGTCTTTAGTGCATTTTTTTTTAATGAAAAAACACTGCATGGTAACAGTAATATTTTGCTTATTAATGTTTCCAATAATACCGTTTTCTTGTTACAAAGCACCGAAATGAATACATTTACGAATGGATGTACATATGCATGTGCATATGTACATATTGCAATATTGTTTTCATTTCATTATTGTTATTTGAAGTTAGCAACAACAGGTTATTATGCACATAAACACTCTTATATACATACACACATATCGCTGTATTTAAATGAATACAAGCAAATGTAGATGATTGCGTACTTGCATGCAAGTTTGTAGTAGATTTATAAAACCGGCGATGATTAGAGGGTGGCCATATTAAAATAATTTTTTTTCTGGTAAAGTTAAACGCGAAAAATGGAAGCAGTGTAATTTCTCTTGAAAAGACTTAAAATAAATACGAGGGTTGATTGATAATGCCTAATATATGAGAAATTGGCGATAGCCGTGTAGAGTAAAAAGCCCTATGCTTCACGTAAAAGTGTACAGGAGGACCTTCGATTATTGATAGTTAGTTCTTTTTGCACGATGTAAATGAAAACATTACTAATGCAACAATAAAAATCTCTCGTGAACAGTTTGTGAGTTTGGTTAACTTTTGCAGAAGTGCGACAATCACATAATTTGATCATGTGAAACTCTTCTTTAGTCGCAGGACTAAACCAACAAGTAGAAAAGTAGAATTCCATCGAAGTTCGTAAGTCAGCGAAACACTTGGGGGGCTAATTCTGGCAATCGTGATCGAATACTTGTTCGATTCCAAAGAAATGTTATTTTTGAATTCTTTCAGTCGATGCAGAACGAATCGTAAATTTGTTTGCAGTGTTATAAAGCATTCGTTTAGTATCGACAAAAAGAATTAGTGTTCAAACAGAACTGCGTCAAGACCACATTTTCCATACAATTTGATATAAAAACTTGTCAAAGAAAACCGTTGTGAAATAAAATCTAATTTAATGATGAAACAGAACTGGGGCTGAACGATGTTTACCATACAGTTTAACATGAAATTTTGTCGTGAAATAAAATCCATTTTATTTCGAGAACGTTTTTTCTAATACTACATTTACATTAGGCCGAAATCTTGTAGATTTGATTTAAAATCTTCTTCGAAATCTAGTGCGTTTACATTGTACTTTTTTGACATTAGCGAGATTTTGTTTTTATAACACAACAGCTGACTTAAAGTTTTTTCGTTACACACACAAACACAAAAAGAAATATACATTAAACAATTTGCATTACCTTTTTTTTTAATAATCAACGATATTTATTTTATCAATATTATTCGTGTTTTTAATTTTTTTACAATTTTTATAAAAATTTTTAATATTTTTTTTAACAATTTTTGTTTTGTTTTTTTTTTTTAAATGTCATTTTTTCTTGTGCAGGGAAATATTTTTTAGTGCTATATTGTAAAAACCATAGTTGCATCATTAAGTACTACTAGATTTTGAGTAGATTTCGTCGAAATCTTGTCACGAAGTAGATTTTGTTTTGTATGGGAAATCTAGTCAAAAACAACTAGATTTGGCTCGAAATCTCGTAAGTACTAGATTTTGCGTAGGTGTAAATGTAGTATAATGCTCTCAGATAGTGACACTTATTCTCTTAACAATGCTACCATACTTTTATTCAATTTCATACATTTTGTAAACAAAGAAAAATAAGAACAAAAGAATAAGAAAAGAAATGAGAGAGTTTAAAGTTGATGCCGACGTTTAAAATATGGGCTTTAAAATTTTTGGCTGAATTTGAAGACTTAATTCTGTTTGATCATTTATTTTGAGAACTTTTATTAAATTTCATAAAATTTTGTAAACAGAAAATGAAAAACAAAAGAAAATAAAATATTAAAACAATAAAATGAGAGAGATTTTTGCCTAAAGTTGAAGGCTCAATTCTGTTCGAACACTTAGAAATAAAATTGTTTTCAAATCGAAAAATGAAGGCACATTTTAATTTTAATAAAAAAAAAAAATTTTTTTCAGATATTGAAGTTATTTTTATTTCAGTTTATTACAAATAGGTTCCGGTTAAAAATGAAAAATTATGTCGGTCAAGTGACCCCCCTACAAGCTCGGCAGACTTCCAATATTTTACCAAAATTCTCAAACACGTTTTTCAATAAGCTGTTGTCAGTGGTTTATATCTGCTCGATGATGTTTTTAAAGCACTTGAACTGTTGTGGGATTATTGCTGTACATTTTCGTTTTGAAAATAAAAACGCCACAAAAAATAGTCTAAATGTGTCAAATCGCACGATCTTGGTTGCCAATTCCCTCCTCCTCTACGAGAAATAATGCGATTTTCGAACTTTTCTTTTAAAAGATCTATTGTTTTCTTGTTGTGTGGCAAGTGTCACCATCCTGTTGAAACCACATATTCTCTACGTCTAAATAATCAATTTTCCCACACAAAAAGCTTCGGATCATCTCCCTGTAGCGATTTCCATTGACCGATGATACCTCAAATTTGGACACCATTTACGAATTTTGCACGAAATAAAAAATTTATCGCCACAATTTCTCAATAGATCCTTAACAGTTGAAATATGAAACAATTTAATTTGGACGACTCATAGAAAATTTTATTCCTAATCACCTTCGAACTTAAAAATTTAAGTATGTATAAGACTTAAAAGTACTTAAAACAATCTCAAACAAGAAAGAAAGTATTGTCGGTCAAGCCCGAGCATATGATACCCTACACTACAGTATTTAAAAACACATCAAACTTCATTAAAATCGGTATAAAAGTTCGTGAGAGGCAAAAATTGCCCCCTACCTCCCCTTGTGGTCCTATTTTTGAAAAACTGTATAGCTTATGTGTCCATATAGATATGGATCTATCTATGTTTTAAATTTCATTAAAATCTGTCTCCCCTTGTGGTGTGGGTTTAATGAGATAATTTTCGAAAACCAATGTGGGTGCATATGCTTGTGTTTATAAAAGTTTATTGTAGACACAACAACAACACTACAAGAAGAAAAATATAGATTGATTTTATGTTTAAAAAGTAAAATAAGAAACAATAATTCCCATATTCTATTTTTTAAATTTATTTAGTCAAATACATACATCAAATTTTTAAAGTAGAATGATTACGGAAACCAAGCTGGACATGTTACTGGTGTCTTGAAATTAAGAATTCCTCTGTAAACAAAGGGACAAAAATAGTGAAATAAACATGTGTAACGAGTAAGTAAAATAATAATATCTTTCTGATTCTGTGGGGTAAGTGTGTAGGTTCGAACCACTTTCGGTTATTTCATGTACGAATCGAGATTAAACCGTCTTAGAAATTCTTGAATCAAGCACAGTTTGAGATTAATTTTATCTCAATTTTAATTAACTCAATCATATTTTCGGATTATTTTAAGTACGAATCCGGGATTAAGTATGGATAAGATAAATACTTCGCACTTGAATATCTGTACTTTTCTTTCTGTACTTAATTTAAGAAAATCCGTACTTACCGTACTATTAAAACCGCTTCACTTCATATCATGCGACAATTATTTTAATTTATCTCATATGACCACCCTAAAACTGTTTGTATCTGTCTTAATGTTAGACTTTACACACTCTCATCCCCCTTAAATATCAAACATATCGCACATTAAAACATAAACAGGCCCAACTCAAAATGCAAAAATGTTAAGGGGAGTCAGAAAACTGGATTTTGAAGCTTGATTTTCTAAATCAAACTGAGTTTCACAAATGTTCAAAAAAGTTAAAGTTAAGTTAGGGATGCAAACGAAATTGTCGTGGTCGCTACACACAATTTTTTTTACGACAACAGTAATATTATTTGATTTAAAAAATAAATATTTTATGGCAACAAAAATTGTTATTTCCTGCAAATGCAAATCATTTACGTCAACAGCAATTTTCAATGTGCTTTTATTTCAGAGGAAAACCTTTAACGACAAAAGATATTTCATTTGCAACAAATAATTTTGCTGTTGAAAAACTTCAAATACTTTCATGTTGTTGCGGTAAAAAAAATTTTGTTGGAAATTTTCTTGCGGCAAAAGGTTTTCATTTACGACAACAAGTTTTTGTTTACCCCAACAGCATAATCGTCAAATGCTCAAATTATTTGGCATTACAATATTTTTTTTTGTGTGTATAGAAAATGATTTTGATAAATTTTAAGTTGTGGTGCCTGTTTATGATTTAGTGTGCGATATGTTTATTTCTAAAAAAAAACTTGCCACCTAATCCAGTTCTCTTTTTATTTTCATAAACACTTGTTACGTTTTCCAAGTCGAATTAAAAATTGTGGTGCACAAGCCATCATCGTCAGCGTTATTATTATCAATGGAAAGGGGAAATTAATTTTTTTTATTGCACATGTGAAAATTATATGCAATTTAAAGCAGCACCACAAAAAGTAGCTGTTGCCAAGGCATTTTAAAAGTTTTGTTGTGTTTTATAATTTTTTTTTACAAAACGAGATTTAAATAAGGAGTAGGTATATATTTATTAAAGGTATTTTAATTGCTTCAAATCTTTAAAATCATTATTTAAACAAGATTTTAAATTTATTAGGAGATTACTTGATGAGGACTCAGATCGCGTTGTTAATATCAATTTGATAAAGTGACAACAGATAAAGGAAACAATTTTAATTTTAAGAAATGTTGGTGTTAGAGCAGACTTTGAATATTGAAAGGTTTCATATTTTGTGCTATTAAAGCTTTTAAGGGTTTGTTTGTGCAAACTTTGCACGTATATCGGTTTAAATAAGACGTAATAATTAATAAAATAAAAAAATATAAAATTTAAGAATGAACCGATGTACCAATACTGTTAAACTTTGCGAACAAATAACCAAGTATCAAATTTGGCTCTCGAAATTCGAAGATGTACAATGATAAAGAAAAATCGACTTCTGTTGAATAACATCTCAAAGTGGACTTTTAGAATTTCTTAGAAGTAATTTTGACGTCAAAGACAAAAAGCCTGTCGAATGTCAAAATAAGTTAACGTAAACTAAAGTCGTGAAACGTTGAACTTGTTTTTAGCTTGAAGTAAAAATTAATAAACGAAAAAAAGGAAAAAATTCAACATACGTAGGGTAGTGCGAATACGTATTAAGGAGCACGCAGCTCCTGACTTTGTACTATAGAGAGAGTTAAGTGCACCCAACACTTAGAGCCAGTTTTTGACATAAAGATCAGCGATTAAATTACAACTAATCTTTGAAACTCGTTTTTGGGTAGTCGATTATTTCATTTTGTTTCCAAGTTTAAACGCCCAAAGTTGGCGGTTTAAACTTGCGACAGAACTTTCAAAAGTACGAACAGCTTATACAAGTAAATATTACTTATGAAAATAAAACTTTTGTATAAAATTAATAAAATGAACTTTTTAAATAATAAAAAAACTTAAAAGTATTTGAATATTTAAACAACACAAATATTAGTAGACCATGGGCAATAAGAATAGGGCCAAATCTTTTTTTATTTATTAAATAACAATTTTTTTTTTATTTAGAGTTTTATTAAATATTCCACCTCGTAATATAAAATATTGCTTGTTTGTTTTGCTTCTTTTTCGATTTCATTTATTCCAAAATATATAATATTATATAACACAATACAAAATTCTCGCCTTTTCTTCTTCTTTTTCACGTTAAGAACAGTAATTTGATGACAATTTTTGGCATTTGTTTTAAACTGCCATACTTATACATAAAAGTATTGTAAATTCGTATGGCAATGCTAAGAGCTTTAATCTTTCACTCAAAACCGCCAATGAGGATTAAGGCTAGATTAATTTTATTATAAGATTAACAAATCTTACTATTGATCCTGGTTTAAACTCTAAGTAAAAAACCTGCTCTTAATGTTTGTCTGGAGCAAATCTTATTAAGTGAAAATTTATAAACGAAAAACGGAAAAAAAATCTAACATTCGGAGGTTTGTACGAATACGTATTAAGGAGCACGCAGCTCATGACTTTGTACTCTAGAGGGAATTAGGTGCAACCAATACTTGAAGTTTGTCTGGAGTTGATCTTGTCAAGTTTTGCCCTGTATTACCAGATAACACCAGAGTATTAAGATGCTTTTATGTCAGCAGGTGCTAAATAGCAGGTATCGCAACTTAAAGCTGGAGTTAAATATTTTGATTTTAAAATAACGGGATAGTACTGTTCATCTCCATCGTTACTAAGGCAAACGAAGGCTTGCTTTGCTGTTTTTATTCTGGTTGCGATATCCGCGTCTGATCTACCTGATTTTGTCATTGAGAAGAGATTTAGTGGTTACAATTAAAACATGTTAGGGTAACCTGTCCGTGAAAGCCTGGGTTCGATTCCCGCGGCAGTCAAGAATGAAAAATTATCAATAAATTTGAATTAATTTCATGTTGTAAAATTCCTTTCTTCATAAAACTTATTTAATAAAAATTAAATTTTATGAACTTAAGTATAATTAAAATGTTCAAATTTGGATTAAAAACCATAAACAGTTCAACAAAATAACCACAATACTAATTATTGTTATTTTTGTATTTAAAAGGAATCTCCTTCAAATGCCTTCAAATATTCGTCTTGGTAATCATCCAGCATTTCGCAAACAATACCTACTTTTCTTAATGTGTAACCACATTTGAAATTTCCTAGCTCTTTTTTTCTATAGAAAGTTTGTGGTAGGCAAAAAGTAAACCAAAAATCAAAAATAACAATAAAAGTACCTACCTACTAGTTGTTTTTCATAGTATGAGTATTTGTGCAACATTTTATTTAAGGTTCAACAAGTTCAGTCACCTCAATTTGTTACTTTTTGTTTGCTCATTCGTTTCATGTTCATACAAAGACAGAATGTATGCACATTTTCAGTAAGTTGCACAGTTAGTCATACTTTCTACAAACATTTTGTTTGGTTCGTTTTGCTGTTTTTATTCTTTATTTATAAGTTCCATGTAATTAAATTTGGTTTGAGCTAAAGGTGTCGCTCTTTTTGCTATTTATTGTACTTAATAGCCATGACTTGTGTGTTCCAAATGTTTAGTTGTTAATGCTAGGTGCCCAATAGATAATTAAGTTTCAATTAATAATAATAGGAAAGAGGTTAAACATTAAAATGTTAATGGTTTTTAATGAAAAAATAATAATTTTTAAGCTTAAAGACTCTGTGATATCGTGTTCAGATATACCTTTTTTTTAAATCATTATTCGGTTTATTGACATACATTATTATCTTTCTGTTTACATATAAACAATTTAGCTAACTCAATTTATATCACTACCACATACACAACATTTAACGTAAACAAAAATGAACATGTATAAGCAAAATGTAAACAACTTTTGACATATTTAAGGAATAAACATCTGGCTTTTGCGCAGACCTAATGGATGGGCCTTTGTTTTGTTGTAATTTCAGTTGCCAAATGTCAAAACATGTTAATGTTAAGTAAGTTGTGTTTCGCATTTTAATAATTTTCCTTTTTGCATTAAATTATTCTTGGGTTTTTTTAAATACATCCCAGCAGTAAATAATGAAAGAACCGCAATTGGTAGGGCGTTTTGAAGGCATATATACTCCTTTATAAAAGATTCGTTAATTATGATATCCTGCCTTCAGAATCGAACTCTTGCCGTTCTTATTTAGGTAACTCAGAGAGAGAAATATGTCAAAAGTTGTTTGTGTTTTTGACGTATCGATTAACTAAAGTCACAATAAAAATACAATGTAGTATTTTTTTTTGTTGTAGTATTGTAACCACCGTTTACATGAATTTGCCTTGGTTAAAAACTATGTATGCAAAAATTTCGGAATTTTTACTTCTTAAAATTTTTAAAAAAAATATTTTTCCCAGTTATTCCCGGCAACTTTTGTTCCCAAAAGGATTTTTTGTTTTTATTTTTATTAATATAGTTATAATGTATTGTACTTTTTTACAACCGTTAACTTTTTTACTTAGCAACACTTTATCATCATCTTACAAACATTTACACAATATCAATTACAAATTGATCCAAAAATAAAGTTAATGTAATTAAAAATTCTTAAAGTCAAAGGTTTTTTACAGTGATATTATAAAATTTATTTATTTAAAGATTGATGTTTGACTGTTGGCTGGCAGTCACCGCAGTGGTGTAGAGCGCTTCTTGAAACATGTAAATTCAACCCGGGTTCGAGTTCCATCTCAGCCAAAGAAAATTATATAATAAATTTAAATAAAATTTCATGTTGTAAAGAAGATTCCTTCCTTCAGTAAAAATAATTTAATGAAAATTATATTTGATGAACTCAATCAAGCCTAACTAAAAATATCAAAAATTAAAAATTAACTGTCCAACTAAAAATCACAATTTATTTATATATTTATTCAGCAGTCTTAAAAAAACGTGTGCCGTGTCGTACAGATTTCTTCCGTAGCGTAAACTTTTCTTGATTGCGATGTTTCGTGTCTCTTTTTTACCATCAAATAACATCGCTAACAAAATATTTTCGGAATGTCCGTAATATGAATTGTCTTTAATGACATTATTCACAACTCCGCGTAGATTTGTATCCAAATATTGTGTCCAACGAATGAATTTGTAAAATAATACACTACCGAAGACCACCGAATTATAGTACTTGATGTTGAAGTGCATCGGCACATACACTTTCATTATGTATGTTGCCAGAATTTTCAGATTCCTTGATGGATTTTCAATTGACACATACAACCGCAACAATCTATTGGCCTTGGTGAGCCAACGTGAATGTGCTATTGGTCCTGGTTTAATGTGAGACAAATCCGCAGGAACAACACTATTCGAAATTGCATTGGCCATTTTGTATAGGTACTTTGAATCGGTGGATAATTCAAATGGATCTAAATCAGGTGGCATGTTCTCTAGCACTATTATCACGAATTCTTCTACAAGCTGAAAAAAAAAGAAATTAGATGAAAAATCGATAAAAAAAAATGACAAATGATACATACCTAGGGTTGCCATCCGTCCTCTTTTCCCCGGACACCGTCCTCTTTTTTTGGGTATCCGGGGCAGTCCTACTTCTTTTTCATCAAGTGTCCGGGTTTGTCCGGCTTTTTACACCTTCATTGTAAATTTGTTTCTGGATTTAAATCACAGTCCACAAAATTCATTAAAATAAAAGATTTTTGTGCTCGGGTTTTTTAAGATAGGTATGATTTAGTTTTTGGGGACGTAACGTGACAAAAAGAGTACTTTTCTTTGAATGTGCCCAAAATGGAGCTTCCAAAAAAAATGGAACAAATAAGCAAAAGCAACCTTATCAATGTCGTTACTTTTGTTCAAATAAATACTTATTGCTCAAATGATTATATTAAAATTTTATTTTAAGATTCTTTTTGGAAAGAAAAAAAAAAATCATATCTTAAAAAAAGCACATCCCTCAAAGTTTTAGGATTTTTAAAAAACAATTTGAAGTATTATATAAAAAAAATCAGCAAAAAAATTGGGTTTTGACTTAGTCCATTTTTAAAATTTGATATTTTGTATATACATTTTTTTCAATATATTTATTGTAGCCTCAAGTATTCTCTTTAAACTGACAAAAAACATCTTCGTATGTAAAGTAGTTTTCGAGATATTAAAAGAATAAACTCAACACATTCGGCTTATTCGGCGATATTATGACAATTTGAATATGACATAACTTTAAAAAAAAAAAAAATTAAAAAATTGTTTTTCGTTGATATGTGTTCTTTATGGGATCAAATAAACCCTCTCGCCAAATTGCATTCAAATCGAAAGGGGTCGAGTCCCACTCTTGGTCGACTTGACATGGAATTACCGAAATTAAGTTTTTGTGTGCCGTCGTTAATTTTATTAATATTAAGTTGTTTAGAAAGTGTCCTCTTTTTTCGAACAAATGTCCTACATTTTTTATGCTGGCGTCCTCTTTTTGTCAAAATAGAAATGGCAAGCCTATACATACCGGAAGATTTTCACACGTTTCAATTTGTTTGCCCAACGTTCCGGTTGTTGTTCGTGGTCCAGTGGTCGATGATCTGTCCAAAGTGTTAAACAAATGACGAAATGGCAGCTCGTTGAAGTGCAGAAGGCACACAAACCAGTGCAGCGGTCTATTCAAATGCAATTCAAATCGACGCAAAATGCCATTTCTTACGCCAGTATTTGTTGGCTCACCATCACAGCATATGCCGATTAATGCATCAAGAGCAATTCCTTTTTCGACGAAGAATGCATTCAATGTTATCAATTTGTGTTCAGCATCTTCATTTTCGACTTTTTTGTAGCCTATCAATTGAGAATTTGGTTCCTTCAAAACAACTAGATGTGGTTCTTTCACCATCCTTGGATGCAACTTCTCATCGATTTTGTCCATTGTTAAAGCATCATTTTTTCGGCCGTCGAATGAAAATGCTATCAAATTGGATGCATCATACTGCTTACGAAGCACTTCTTCTCTGCATTTGGCTTTTTCTCGGCGCACTTTATTTTTATCCATGATGACAGGATTGCCATGTGCATCTTTTACGTCAATGTCTTGCATAAGAGATGTTGCGAGTGCTGCTGCTATTCTATCAGACACACCAAATCGATCACACATCGCAGCGAAGTTCGAAGAATCGTATCTGTGAGTATACGGTCCTCGTATCATTGGCGGAACATCTTGCGGATTTGAACTTGGCTCATCTGTATCAGTACTTGGTTCATATGCTAAATGACTCTCGTGAACGCTTGTTGGTATTATTGTTGACGTTGGTGCTGGCTCTTGAACTTCTGGCACGAATTCCGGTATCGTCAATCTTCTGACATTATTTTGATCTTTCATAAACTCTTTCAAATGATCTGGAATCAATCCACATGAGCAGAATGCTGCCTTCAAGTCACATTGACATTTGCCGATGTAAAATAATTCTTTTGTAGTTTGCACGAATGTTCTGAATGTGGCGATTTTTGGATGTTTAGTTTCGATTTGATACTTGTCAATCAATGTACCCAATTTTCTAACAACACTTTTTTTGTTAGAATTTGAACATTAAGTTGACTCCAAATTTCAATCAATTTGCCTGTTACGTGGGGTACGAATGTTTTATACGAAAACATTTTGTTTTGTAGTTTAGCACGTTCGGCCAAGAAATTGATTGAGTCCACTCAAATCACAAGATGCACCAAAAACAGCAACATCGTGAGAAGACAAATTCTTCAAATGACTTTTGGTACTCGTTGATGTTGTTGCGGTTTGCGATGTAGACGCCAATGCATTTGGATCCATTGTACACTTTTACTAAAAGAATTAAAAAATAACTGAAATTACCGAAAAATTTTTCTCGGAAAATAGACGAAAAATATTACAAATATGCATGAAACGCCCTCTGGTGGTGGTCATAGGTAAAAATAAAGATCAAAAATGAATTTCTCGACCCCAAAAACCCCCAATATACACATAAAAAAGATAATATAACGATGAATAAAAAATCGAATTTCAAATCAAAATGATGTTATAGGGAAAAAAAATCATTTTTTGAAAAGTGGGAGACTCGAAAATCGAGATAGACTCATGGTTCCTTCACCAAAGTTGCTTAGAATTGTCCATAGAATCATCCTAGGGGGCGGCTCTAATCGACAAAAAATTTGGCCCGCCCTAATAGATAATCTATTTTTTTACGAATTGCGTGTTCGATATAACGCCACGTATAATTTTCCGTATGAAAAACATCGTGTGCCCAAATCTAAGCCGCAAACAGACATCGTTTTCCATTGTGACTTATTGATTGTCATTGCAAATGCCAATTAAACGCGTTTGAATTCAATTGGGACGTTTGTGACAATCATCGGAGTTCGTGGCAGCAAAACATTTTCGTCTCGGAATTTGACATTTAAAATAGTAGCTTCGATAACCTTTTTCATCAATCATGTACCGTTGCATAGCCGAAGAAGAATAACCGGAGAAAATGTTTAAAAAAAAATACATAAACTTTTCAAGAATCGACTAATTAATTAAGCAGGTATAGGAGGGGGGTGCGTTTACCAAAAACTACCTATAATTTTTCCCCATAAATCTCTTAAGTTTTGCCCATTACCTTTACTTTTTTAAGGATTTCTATAACTAATGAACTTTATTTTTCACTTTCACCATAAATGAACTTAGAAGAATGCTGGTAGTGAAAAAAACAAAAATCGGTTTATAAGTGGCCGAGTTATAGACAAACCACAACTTTTTTCTTCCCATAATATTAGTTTTGGCAAAATAGCGTCTATGCCATGTGAACTAGGAGGAACAAATTTGGGGCAGATGTTTCTTAAATATAAAGAAAATATCGATAGTCGATAGGGTCCATACAAAATAAGCTAAGCTGAGAAATTTGAGCTCAAATATTCTATATTCTAAATCAGGGAAATATTATAAATAATGAAGGGTATATAAGATTCTGCTTAGCCGAATATAGCGCTTTAAATTTTTTTTTTTTTTTAAATAAAATTAAATTTCAATTGTAGTCGTTTTCTATTTCCGCTTGAATTGTTAGAAATTTTAATAAAATTGTTTAAAATTTGCGATTCTATTGTTTTATTCATAACTGTGCATGCACAATAAACCATAAAATGTTTATGTGTACAATGTACTGAGACATACATATATTAAAATACATATTAAAAAAATCAATACAATTCTGTTCAATACTGAAGAAAAAATAAAATAAAAGAATCTAATCCGTTTATTGTTAACCAAGGTCAAGTAAAGAAATTTAACATGAGCTGACGATATTTAATTAAAGTAAAACAAATACATATACATAGCATAAAGGGAATTAAGTTAAAAGTAAATACAATTTAATATTTTTTTTATAATTCAATGGAAAACAGTTTAATGGCGATTTCTTTTCTGAGAAAAATGTTGCATTAATGTTACATGTTCTACATTTTGTGTTCGTTTGTACAAAAAATACAACTGTGGGAAAAATTTTCAAGTTCTTTTGTGAAAATGTTGATGAAAAACATGCAAAACATGTTACATGTTTTACCCTTACTTTTACTTAAGGGTTCATACTGCCCTGTTTTACAACTTTGGTACTTACTACTTTGTTTATACAACCAATATTTTATTTTGTTTGTCATAATATTTTAAAAGTTTTGTCAAAAGAATTCTACATCTAAATATTCTTTGACGGCATACTCCATTTTGAATTAAATCGTTTTTTTTATTTTGGTGGAAAATTCTATGTATTTATTATCGTTTTAAATTTGTTCAAGCAATAAGTGATGTCGATGTCTGTTTCCAAACCGTAAAGTAAGTGTGCAGCAAATAGTCGAATAGTTTTAAAAATCGCTAATGAACTACATTAATAATAAAAGTATAATAGTTGTAAATAAAGGCAGCTAATTCTGTTCGATTGAAGTTGTACAACATGTAACACTTCGAGTGATTATAGGTAACATGAAAAAGTGTTACATGCATATACTGTAGCATTTTTTTCTTAGAATAGAAATCGCCATAATTAAACCTTCAAAAACGAGGTGGTGCAAAAGTTGTCACTCGACGTTCTTTGACTGTAGTTTTTAATAAATAAGAAGCTTTAGTTTTGAGCATAATAGAATAAATGATATCGCCAGAACTGGTGCAGGAATTGAAGCCAACCGACCATTCACATAGTCGTAAACTCACTCAATTCATTCAGAAACAACCCGCTGGTTTGTCTGAAAAAATTATTTTGTCAGGGTATGTCAACAAGCAAAATTGCCGCTTTTGGCAGCGTGCTCGGGTGGACATTTGCTAGATATGATTTTTCATTCATAATTGACGAATTTTTCTCTACGTAATGCAATTAAAATTTGAATCATCTGTATCTAAATTTTTTGTTTTAGAAAACAAAGTTCTTGTTAAGAAATCCTTTACATACATATGCATAAGCGGGTTCATAAATGGCCATGCGTCTTGAATATGGTACCCTCTGGAAAATGTTTCTTTATATACTGTGGTGTAGGGTATCAAACGGTCCAGTTTGATCGACTATACTCTCTTACTTGTTTTATGGTTACATTTTAATATTTAATATTTTAAAAAAATGTTAGCAAATAAGACTACACAGAAAGAAAAACACTCGGGATAAATTAAGTTTTTAATACTTACTTTAAGTACGAGTCGTACGCAAAATATCAAGTACGAATAAAAGTAAAACGTACTTAAAACAATCCTAAACGGGAATGCTTTCGAAAATCAATCCCGGAATTTTTTAAAATAAGTACAAAACTCTTATGCCCAATTTTCAGGATAGTAATTAAATCTAAATTAAGTTAATGTTCATAAAAACTTAAATCAGATTGATTTTTTGAGTTTTATTTGAAAAGTCTTATTTAAATAAGATAAAAGTATGGTAGCACTACCTTATACAAGAAAATATCATAAAAAAGTATAATTATTTACAAGGTGGTCTCAATTGTTATTGCTGATTGTTATTGCTTTGCCTCTTGTTGTTGTATTTTCGTGATATTGAGGCCACCTTGCTAAAATATTACAATAGAAACTTAAGTTGAAATCAAGTGTACCACATCGGTGAATTAAATTTGATTTAAGTATTTATTGAAGAAGAGAATTTTGTATTTAAAACGATTTTAAACATAAATGTGTTTTAATATTAATTCCGAAAATTGGCCATTAAACTAAGTTAAAAAAATTAAACTTTTCGTTGGTAGTGCCACTCTGAGGGTAAAATTACAAACTGAGCGTTTTAATCTCATTTAACTTATCAAAGTTTATTGCAAACACTACAACAACACCACACAAGTAGTTAAAAAACGATTTGCTTGTTGTGTGTAGAAACAAGAACAAGAAACGGGTGAGTATATCATTCATAATAAAATTCTCCTTCTAAATTCAATTTTGGTTTATTTTAAGTACGAATTCGGGGTTAAATCAACTTTATCATTTTTATATCAAGCGCATTTTCAGATTGAGTCAATCTTAGTTTTACTTAAATCAATCTCATTTTCGGATTATTTCAAGTAAAGAATTCGGGATTGAATATGGATAAATTAAGTATTTCGCGATTGAAACCCGCACTCGAATCAATCTTTCTGTACTTGATTCAAGAAAATCCGTACTCACCGTACTAAAGGGTGGTTAAATTGTAAGGGCCGATGTTGAATGTGAACCACACCTAAACGCCAAGTTTTTTTCCGAATTTTATTTGACATTTCTCTATTTCAGACTTACTCAATTTGAACCATGGAGAGATACACAATCCAACAACGTGTTAAAGTTATCCAGACTTATTATGAAAATGGATGATAAATTTCGAAGAAAATCATCTTCAGTGATGAGGCACATTTTCACCTCAGTGGATTTGTCGATAAGCAGAATTTCCGCATTTGGGCGAATAATAATCCAAGAGTGATTGTCGAAAAACCAATGCACCCACAAAGAGTGACTGTTTGGTGCGGTTTATGGGCTGGCGGCATCATCGGGCCGTATTTTTTCCAAAATGAGGCCGGTCAGGCAGTTACTGTGAATGGTGTTCGCTATCGTGAGATGATAACGAACTTTTTATGGCCCGAATTTGAAGATATGGATGTGGACGATATGTGGTTTCAGCAGGACGGTGCCACTTGCCACACAGCTAACGAAACAATGGCTCTTTTGCGCAACAAATTCAATGGCCGTGTTATCTCACGTAATGGCGATGTCAATTGGCAGCCAAGATCATGTGATTTGACACCGTTGGACTTTTTTCTTTGGGGTTATTTGAAAGAAAAGGTGTACGTCGATAAGCCAGCAACAATTCAAGAGCTAAAGGATGAGATAATTCGGCACATTAACGGCATAGAACCTCCATTATGCCTCAGGGTCATCGAAAATTTGGACCATCGGATGGAGGTGTGCCGCCGTGGTCGCGGCGCCCATTTGGCCGATATTTTGTTCCATACATAATTGAGTAATACCAATATATCATAATAAAATAAAATTACAATAATTTCCTAAATAGTTTGTGATTTATTCAAAATCAACATCGGCCCTTGAAATTTAACCACCCTTTATTAATACCGCTTCGGATTGTTTTGAGTAAGTATGGATTAATTTTTCTTTTGAGTGTAGAAGTTAGTTCAAATAAAAATTAATTATTGTTTATATAAAAAATTTTTATTCGTTATTTTAAAAATTTAATTAAATACATTGTTGTTTTTACTTAAAAGGCAGGCAAAAACACCTTCGCAAATAAAATTTTTTTTAACAAATCAGAAATCTTTAAATGGTAAGACCAGTAATTTGTATATATTTTATAGCCCATTCACATATAAGAAATTGTTAAACTAGTTTATGACATACACTCAGTGATGCCAAAAGTGCAGATTTTATCTGCATTTTGCAGATTTTATAACATAAAATTGCCAAGATTTGACGATTTTTTGCTTTAAAATTCAGATTTTTTAGCTCGGTGGAAACTTCTTTAAATTTTTACTTATATTGTACTATTTCCACTTCTTGTATTGAAAAATAAAAAAATATCAACCATTCATGGTAGAAAACAGAAAAATTTGTGTTTGTCAAGTGTTACTATTTTCGGTACCTACGGGGTACCTACGGGGATTTTTGCACTAATAGTACAGAAAATTATAAGCAGCAATTGCGTTGGAAAAAATATATAACGAAAAGTTTAAAAAAAAGACATACAGCCTAGCCTGTTCAACGATTTCGAACGTTAACGTTCGCATAGAAAAGTACATTTGAAACAAAAACAAATTGTCGAATATTGTTTTTGTTTTAAATGAAATTTTCTATGCGAACGTTAACGTTCGTAATCGTTGAACAGGCTGATAAAGAATAAAATAAATAGTTCAACTACGAATAAAATAAATAGTTCAACTATGATGTCGAATCGATTAGAAAACCAGTAAGAAAGTATAGTCGGTCAAGCCCGATTATATGATACCCAGCACCACAGTACTTAAAAACACATCATGCTTATGTGTCCATATAAATATGGATTTCTCTGTTTAAAAACTTCATTAAAATCGGTTTAAAGGTTTGTGAGAGGCAGAAATTGCCCCTACATCCCCTTGTGGTCCTATTTTTGAAAAACTGTATAGCTTATGTGTCCATACAGATATGGATCTACCTATGTTTTAAATTTCATTCAAATCAGTTTGAGAGGCAAAAATTGCCCCCTTTGTGGTCCTATATTTTTTAAAACTGTATAGCTTATGTGTCCATATAGATGTTTTAAGTTTCAATTAAATCAATTTGAGAGGCAAAAATTGCCCCTATCTTCCCTTATGGTCCTATTTTTTTTAAACTGTATAGCTTATGTGTCCATATAGATATGGATCTATCTATGTTTTAAATTTCAATTAAATCAATTTGAGAGGCAAAAATTGCCCCTTTCTCCCCTTGTGGTCCTATTTTTTTCTCTCGTAAATTCCCAATTAGACTTTTAATAGTTTTAATAACTTGTCAAGCAATTAACTTTTAATCTGTTATCTAAAATTAGAAAGATTATTCTCATCCTTACTCAGACTGACTAATTAAATTTGAATAGATATTTTATATGTAAAAATATTTCAAAATTATCAGCCATTTTCTAAAAATCCCATTCGAGTGAAATCAAAATTGAGCAAATTTTGAAAACTTTTCTGTGTTGAAAGCTCAAAAAAATATTTCCTTTTTTACATCTTATACTTCGAGGACCACTTATTTTAAAAAGGACTACATTTAAAAAAATTTAATTGAAAATCTCCCTCGATTTCAAATTCCAAAAAATTACCGTATATTTTGAAATGAATTTTTATATATTTTTCTTAATAAACTTTGTAAAAAAATGTGTTTTGAAGATTTATTGAAGATTTTTAAAATCTTGACGCAGATTTTGCAAACTTTTTGATTAAAAATTATGGTTTTGTGCTGATTTTAACTCTGGCAACACTGCATACACACAGTTTTCTTTATTTTATAGGCTGCCGTTTTTAACAACTTCAATTACATTGCAAAAACAAAAAGCTTGTTGTTATTCTATTTGTATCTATCGTTTTTGTTGTGGGGATGGAATTTTCTTGTATTCATATTTATTTTTTTTCAAAATCCTGATTTAAAAATAGTTATTTTTTTTAAATTTTTCTATCTTAAATTTGTAGTTTTAATTAAAAAATTAAATCATTAATAAAGACCTATTAAAGGGAAGGGTACCTAAATTCTCATATTGCCGTTTATACCCTGCTAAAATTTCTTCAAGTGTTAAGACGATTAAAACTTTGAACTTTAACAACGATTTTTTTTTTTTTTTTGTTGATTATTTTTATAAGATTATCAGAAGAAAAAATAAGAAGCAGATTCATTTTATTTTCATATTCTTAACCAAAACATAAAGAAGAGTTTAAATTGTATATACATCTATAAAGAAAAAGAAAAAAACTTACCGCCTTGAATAATTTATAATTTTTGTTGATTAAACGGCAGGCAAAACTTTGTGTATGTCTTTCGTTGTTGGTATTAATAATTTCTTCTTCTTAATTAATATGTTTGTTGATAAGATGTTTCATGATTTCTTTTAAGCGAACAAATGTTGTACAAACTAAACATATTTGTTGAAATGGTGTAAATTTTTTTTTTTAATACAATTTCTTTTAATAAATTTGCTTTTTTATTTGTAATAAATTTTCAACATTTTTTTTTTTTTTTTTTTGTTTTCTTTAAGAAAATTTGTAATTTTCTAATTTTTTTGTTTTTAATCAGAAATAAATATTTTTTTATAAAAAATTATTAAATTTTTATTAGTTTTTAGTTTTTATTTTCTAGATTGTAGACGAGTAATCAAAATCTATACACAATTAATATTTCATATGTTTGAGGAGCAAAATTAATATGAATCTATAAATAGTATAAATAACAATTAATTAGTATTGTGGTTATTTTGTTGAACTATTTATGGTTTTTAATCCAAATTTTTAATATTTTTAATTAGGCTTAAGTTCATTAAATTTAATTTTCATTAAATTATTTTTTTATGAAGAAAGGAATTTTACAACATGAAAATTAATTAAAATTGTTATTGATAATCTTTCATTCTTGACCGTGGCCGGGATTCGAACCGCGGCCGGCAGGTTACCATGGCATGTTTCGATCGCAACCACTCGATCTTCTCAAATGGATTTGCCGTTTTACCCTCCAGCCATCGACGACTGCTGACGTCAATAGTCAAACATCAATCCTTAAACCAAATTGTATTTTAGTCTTTGGTAGATCGAAGTTTGCTTTTTTGAATGATTATCCATTTTAATTGATTTTACATGTTCTTCCTTGCTTCTGTTTTTTCGTACTTTTGTCAAGAATTTTTCTTGAAGTCCAATATAAATAACTTATTTTTTTAGTTTGAATTATTTTTTTCAAATAGTAAATCATCCAATTTGATAGAGTATTAAATTAGAGTTTGTTATTTAAAATAGACGAAATTGTTTTGTTTCTAAGCATATCCCGCATTTATTTAATTTAAAAAAAAATCTCAATGCTTCTATTGTTTAAAAATTGAGTCAATTAAAAAAACTGTACGAAAATGATTACAGTATTTATCGCTTAATTGCATTTTATTATTTGTAGGTCTTGTCGTGCTACTAAACGAGAAATGCATCTCCAAAAACATGTTTATTATCATATACAATTCTTAAAGAAAATTCGCTTAATTTTATCAACTTCATACATAAAAAATGCTTATAAACGATGTGCATACAAGCGATAAATACTTTACATCAAAACTACATACATTTGCTTAACATTAATTAAACTTCGATTTTAAAATCGGGTACAAAAAGCCCAATAACTTATGAAAGGGTTAGTACCCATCTATAATATACTTTAGTTGGCTTAAGCAATTGTGCGATTACATGTGATTCATATGTGTCGAACCATTTTGAACTTAAGAAAACTGTTTGGTTAATTTTATGAAACTGACACTTTCCGTACGGAATAAAATATTTTTTGATTTTATTTTTGTCTTTTTAACTACTTTTAAGAGGCTTTTTGTTAATTTTGACAGTAGTTTAAGCAAGCTTATGCATATTATAGATGGGCCTTTAGCTGTCAAACAAGATTTTTAACATTTATGATGCAAATCATCCTAAAAAGATTAACGCTTGAACAACGAAACCAAATTATCCAAGTTTATTTTGAAAATAAGTCATGGATTTGCGCAACTTATAGATGACTTCGAGATTTGTATGGCGAACGGCTAATATTTGGCTTAACGGGTTTGTTAATAAACAATATTGCCGCATATGAAGTGGGACACATCAACAATACATTTAGGAAAATAAACAGTTTGGTTTATTTCTTCAAAATTTAAGAAAATAAAATGTCCAGAATACGCTTCATCGAGAACAGCCGCAGTGCTCAAATCATTTTCAAATATTAATGGGTTGTACTGACTACTGATCTTTCGATAAAAAAAAAAAAATAGGGCAGACAAAAGTTTATATTGTTTTACAAGTAAGCAAACATTTTTTTTTATTTCTAAATTGTAATGGAAAACTTTTGTTTGTTATATTGCCAAAGTATCACAAAGAAAATAAGCCTCCTCCCAAAGCCGTCAGTCGACCTTAACCTTCGTATAGGAAGCCAAACAGTCAAACCAAAAAAGAAATTTAATCACAAATCACACGCACATGGTTAACAGCAAAAACCGAAAACCCGTAACAAAGTACGGTTAGCGTGGTGAAACCAATGACTAAAGCAAAAGTGAGACGTAAAACTTGTGAAAGGAAGACAAAAACGAATGGCCTTATTGTCCTTAACCGATAATGACAAAGTAATTTCTAGTTTCATACAGTTTACAGAAAAAAAAAGACTGACAAACCCTTATGTAAGGGGTACACACTATCGAACTTGAGTGATAGTCAACAAGTTTTGCAATCAACAGCTAACCACATTATAATTGGTGGTTGACTGGCGAAAATTAGCGGCCACACTTTAAAACAAGCGAAAAATTTAAGCAAAACTGTCATTCATGTTCAATAGTGTGTACCTAACTTTAAAAATAAACTTTAAAATCTGGCAACTTTTGTATTATTTACCCTGAAATTATATTGGGCAACCTGCTCCATTTTGATCAAATGGACTACTCACTGGACTGGTCCGATGTAATGCAAGCATGGACTAGGGTGTTCAGTCGAATCATTCTTGTTCGATTAATCGAACAATTTTAGACAATTAATTTTTCGAATAATTTAAAATTGCTAATTTCGATTAAAGGATTAATCGAAGAATTTATACCGATTAATCGAATGATAATAATATATAGTATTTATGTTAAATGTATAATTTTTTAAAAGTTTTAAGTCGAATAAACAAACCAAATGTATGTGTCCATTGGAATTAAAAAAAAAGTCATGTTTAGTGAGTAATTTAGCTTGTTACAGTTTTTCAAAACATTTTAATAATTGATTGCACAAAAGAAAAAACGACAAAAGTAGGTATGTTAACTCAGATTTATATTAATTTATCGGTTATGTTCTAGAAATCTAAATGAAGTGAGATTGAAATGGAACGATAATTAAAATTCAATTACTTTTTACAAAATTACCGTAGTTTTTCATGGTTCTCATGATATTGTCCTCGCAAAAATAATAGATACTTAAAGAATGAAGTAGATAAAATGGAATATTTTTATGAACTTTCATTACAGGGTCGTTTTTAAAATTTGCTCGATTTTGAATCCACTTCATTTCGATTTCTAGAACACGCCCAAATTAAAAAAAAAATAGTTCATGCGTGTCTCCCTTTAGCATGAGTTTGGTTAAAAATATTGTACGAAGGATAAATCTAATAAAGCTAAATGTAACAGGTGTCCATAAATGTATTAACGTAAATGTTCTTCAACAACTTCACTAATTTACCACTTAGACAGTGACTATAACATAGAACTTGAAGAAGATGCTCCACCACCAAAATTAATCTGGAGGAAACTCTTTGCAGACACATAGGAGAGGCTGGATTGTCCTTGAAAAGTTTCAAAAAATCCAAAATTATATTGACTCTTTTAAAATCTAAGTGCCCGAATGTGAAGCAACAATTAAAAACTACATTGACAAGTTTTATAAATTTTTCATATTATTCGAATGTGTATTCTATGTCAAATACATTCCTCAAAAGCTTTTATACTTTAATAGTCTCATTCCTTCATTATTTCACAGGAATATTTTCTATGCACTATCAGAATTTTTGTTTGTATATTTCTGTTACGAAGCTTACCTTAGCTATCCTTTGGTTAGCAATGAAGTAAATTGTAAAGAAAATTTATACAACTATTAGATACCAGCAGAATGTAATGCATTTTCTGGCCCGCTACGGCCTTCGTCAGCATTCTTTGTATCTTATAACTGGATAGTGCCTATTGTAAATTTTATGTATTTAACTTAATTATTTTATCAAATAGAATCTGGGAATTTATTTCTCATGGTGAGTTACATTTATTATATAAATTTTTCATATTATTCGAATGTGTATTCTATGTCAAATACATTCCTCAAAAGCTTTTATACTTTAATAGTCTCATTCCTTCATTATTTCACAGGAATATTTTCTATGCACTATCAGAATTTTTGTTTGTATATTTCTGTTACGAAGCTTACCTTAGCTATCCTTTGGTTAGCAATGAAGTAAATTGTAAAGAAAATTTATACAACTATTAGATACCAGCAGAATGTAATGCATTTTCTGGCCCGCTACGGCCTTCGTCAGCATTCTTTGTATCTTATAACTGGATAGTGCCTATTGTAAATTTTATGTATTTAACTTAATTATTTTATCAAATAGAATCTGGGAATTTATTTCTCATGGTGAGTTACATTTATTATATAAATTTTTCATATTATTCGAATGTGTATTCTATGTCAAATACATTCCTCAAAAGCTTTTATACTTTAATAGTCTCATTCCTTCATTATTTCACAGGAATATTTTCTATGCACTATCAGAATTTTTGTTTGTATATTTCTGTGCATAGAAAATATTCCTGTGAAATAATGAAGGAATGAGACTATTAAAGTATAAAAGCTTTTGAGGAATGTATTTGACATAGAATACACATTCGAATAATATGAAAAATTTATATAATAAATGTAACTCACCATGAGAAATAAATTCCCAGATTCTATTTGATAAAATAATTAAGTTAAATACATAAAATTTACAATAGGCACTATCCAGTTATAAGATACAAAGAATGCTGACGAAGGCCGTAGCGGGCCAGAAAATGCATTACATTCTGCTGGTATCTAATAGTTGTATAAATTTTCTTTACAATTTACTTCATTGCTAACCAAAGGATAGCTAAGGTAAGCTTCGTAACAGAAATATACAAACAAAAATTCTGATAGTGCATAGAAAATATTCCTGTGAAATAATGAAGGAATGAGACTATTAAAGTATAAAAGCTTTTGAGGAATGTATTTGACATAGAATACACATTCGAATAATATGAAAAATTTATATAATAAATGTAACTCACCATGAGAAATAAATTCCCAGATTCTATTTGATAAAATAATTAAGTTAAATACATAAAATTTACAATAGGCACTATCCAGTTATAAGATACAAAGAATGCTGACGAAGGCCGTAGCGGGCCAGAAAATGCATTACATTCTGCTGGTATCTAATAGTTGTATAAATTTTCTTTACAATTTACTTCATTGCTAACCAAAGGATAGCTAAGGTAAGCTTCGTAACAGAAATATACAAACAAAAATTCTGATAGTGCATAGAAAATATTCCTGTGAAATAATGAAGGAATGAGACTATTAAAGTATAAAAGCTTTTGAGGAATGTATTTGACATAGAATACACATTCGAATAATATGAAAAATTTATATAATAAATGTAACTCACCATGAGAAATAAATTCCCAGATTCTATTTGATTAAATAATTAAGTTAAATACATAAAATTTACAATAGGCACTATCCAGTTATAAGATACAAAGAATGCTGACGAAGGCCGTAGCGGGCCAGAAAATGCATTACATTCTGCTGGTATCTAATAGTTGTATAAATTTTCTTTACAATTTACTTCATTGCTAACCAAAGGATAGCTAAGGTAAGCTTCGTAACAGAAATATACAAACAAAAATTCTGATAGTGCATAGAAAATATTCCTGTGAAATAATGAAGGAATGAGACTATTAAAGTATAAAAGCTTTTGAGGAATGTATTTGACATAGAATACACATTCGAATAATATGAAAAATTTATATAATAAATGTAACTCACCATGAGAAATAAATTCCCAGATTCTATTTGATAAAATAATTAAGTTAAATACATAAAATTTACAATAGGCACTATCCAGTTATAAGATACAAAGAATGCTGACGAAGGCCGTAGCGGGCCAGAAAATGCATTACATTCTGCTGGTATCTAATAGTTGTATAAATTTTCTTTACAATTTACTTCATTGCTAACCAAAGGATAGCTAAGGTAAGCTTCGTAACAGAAATATACAAACAAAAATTCTGATAGTGCATAGAAAATATTCCTGTGAAATAATGAAGGAATGAGACTATTAAAGTATAAAAGCTTTTGAGGAATGTATTTGACATAGAATACACATTCGAATAATATGAAAAATTTATATAATAAATGTAACTCACCATGAGAAATAAATTCCCAGATTCTATTTGATAAAATAATTAAGTTAAATACATAAAATTTACAATAGGCACTATCCAGTTATAAGATACAAAGAATGCTGACGAAGGCCGTAGCGGGCCAGAAAATGCATTACATTCTGCTGGTATCTAATAGTTGTATAAATTTTCTTTACAATTTACTTCATTGCTAACCAAAGGATAGCTAAGGTAAGCTTCGTAACAGAAATATACAAACAAAAATTCTGATAGTGCATAGAAAATATTCCTGTGAAATAATGAAGGAATGAGACTATTAAAGTATAAAAGCTTTTGAGGAATGTATTTGACATAGAATACACATTCGAATAATATGAAAAATTTATATAATAAATGTAACTCACCATGAGAAATAAATTCCCAGATTCTATTTGATAAAATAATTAAGTTAAATACATAAAATTTACAATAGGCACTATCCAGTTATAAGATACAAAGAATGCTGACGAAGGCCGTAGCGGGCCAGAAAATGCATTACATTCTGCTGGTATCTAATAGTTGTATAAATTTTCTTTACAATTTACTTCATTGCTAACCAAAGGATAGCTAAGGTAAGCTTCGTAACAGAAATATACAAACAAAAATTCTGATAGTGCATAGAAAATATTCCTGTGAAATAATGAAGGAATGAGACTATTAAAGTATAAAAGCTTTTGAGGAATGTATTTGACATAGAATACACATTCGAATAATATGAAAAATTTATATAATAAATGTAACTCACCATGAGAAATAAATTCCCAGATTCTATTTGATAAAATAATTAAGTTAAATACATAAAATTTACAATAGGCACTATCCAGTTATAAGATACAAAGAATGCTGACGAAGGCCGTAGCGGGCCAGAAAATGCATTACATTCTGCTGGTATCTAATAGTTGTATAAATTTTCTTTACAATTTACTTCATTGCTAACCAAAGGATAGCTAAGGTAAGCTTCGTAACAGAAATATACAAACAAAAATTCTGATAGTGCATAGAAAATATTCCTGTGAAATAATGAAGGAATGAGACTATTAAAGTATAAAAGCTTTTGAGGAATGTATTTGACATAGAATACACATTCGAATAATATGAAAAATTTATATAATAAATGTAACTCACCATGAGAAATAAATTCCCAGATTCTATTTGACAAGTTTTATTTAAAAAAGAATGTTTATTGACTCAAGTACTAATTTTTTCTTAAGTTATCAAAAAAAAAATCTCTTAATTTATAAAATTTCTGGATTTAGAATTATTCAATTAATCGATTAATTTTAAAATTTTATGCGTTTAATCGAATAAGTTAAAACTGCCAAATATCGACTGATCGGGGTTAATCGAACAAAAATAAAATCCTTTTAATTGAACACCCTAGCTAGCATGGACCATGTCATTGTTAAAAAGTGTTTGTAGTGAGACGACATGTGTTTGTTTTTAAACGACTTCAAAACTAATCCTCTTGAGTATACCATGGAGTTCCATGCAGAAGTTTTAAGACTACTCCTTTGTAGTACAAAGCTGGGTTATATGGTCCTGCCCTATGGCATCGTAATGGTAAATAGGCCATGTTTTTTCCATACGTTTGGGTTACTTTTGGACTAGTACCATGGAGTTCCATGCAGAAGTTTTAAGACTACTCCTTTGTAGTACAAAGCTGGGTTATATGGTCCTGCCCTATGACATCGTAATGGTAAATAGGCCATGTTTTTTCCATACGTTTGGGTTACTTTTGGACTAGTCCTACTCCCTTGTGGGCTACATTTTACACGCATGTTTGGACTAGTCCTATTATTTGCAGGGTATTTTGTTTTCTTAAAAAAAAAACAAAACATGAAAATATTTCAAAAACAACTTCCACTGCATATACATTAGGGTATTCATTCGGTTAACCGTTAATCGGTTAACCGATTAATTACTACCCGATTAACTGATCGGTTAATTTAAAATTGGCTTTTTTCGATTAACGATTAAACCGGTTAATTTTAGTCGATTAACCGATTAACCGTTGTAACAAAAATTATAAATTTTTGTAGTATTAAAACATATTTTTTTTGTTTTTAACTGTGGGTGAGTTCCAAAACTTCGGTTGCAAAGCAACTCGCTTTTTTAAATACATTCTACAGTGCAACCATGAAAAATTTTACAACGTTATCCGTACCAAAATTCACCAAAAAAGTTACCAAAGTGCACCAAAAAAGTTGTTCTTAGAACTATTTTTTATACAATATATTTCCTTCTATAAATACATTTTTAAAATACAGTACAAAAACAGAAATTAAGGAATTCGGAAATGAACTTTTTTGCAGAATGTTCGGAGCTGAGCTTTGCCAGGTTAGTTAGATGATGACCTGACAACAGAAGAAACTTACGATAGTAACGCAACAACAGAATTAACCCAAACAATTAGAAGTGTTAAAAATTTTAAAAAATAAAGCAGGATTTAAATGGCATAGTGGAAGAAAAAAGACTGAGAATTTAGATATTCTGTTTAATGGGTTGCTTTCGATTTCTCCAAAATCTACGATAAGTGAAAGAATTTTTTCCAAGTCAAAATTTATCAAAACTAGAGAAAGGAGTCGCTTAAATCCAAAACATTTTAACCAAATTATTTATCTAAAGGATTATTTTATAAGATTTTCTTAATTTATTTAAATTACTAATAAAATGATCTCACAGTTTATTTTTTAATAAATACATAATCGGTCTTGTTCTGGAAATCAAAATCACGTGAAATTGAAATCGAACTAATTTTTAATTCTATCCTGTGTTTAAAATTGATAAAACATTACCTCATACTTTGAGGACCACATATCTTTACCAAAACTCATTTTGAAATCAGGAAAAGCTACGTTTTTTTTTAAAAAATTTAACTTAAAATCTCCATCGATTTTAATGTCACGATTTCGATTTACAGAACGTGGCCGAATATGTATGAATTAAAAAATATGTATTACATATGAATTATTTTTTTTTGCTCGTTTTAGTTCAAGATTTATTACTGTTTTTTTACTACTAAACTCCAAATAATAAATAATTTTTCATTTTTATTCATAGAAATTACCTTATTTATAAAAAAAACTTTATTAATCGGTTAACCGATCAATAACAAAATTAGCCGATTATTAACCGATTAAACCAAAACCTCGATTAATTAATCGAGCGATTAACCGATTAAAGTAAAAACCCGATTAAATGAATACCCTAATATACATATAAATTCAACAGGCTTGACAAACTAAAAAACTGACAAAAAGCCAGACAGACACAGCTCTGCTCTATTTTGAAAAGAAGTTTGTTATTGTCTTGTTTCTAAAATTGTTATTCTAGCTGTGTTTGTTATTGTTGTTTTTATATGTAGATGATGACTGATATTTATTAATAGAAAATAAACGAAAACAAGTAAGAATGTAAGGTCGGTCAAGCCCAACCATATAATACCCTTCACCCCAGTTGGGTCCCACAGATCTGTCAAATGTTATGCTGTGAGATTCTGGCGCGTATTTGACTTTTTGTTAGATATTTACTAAATTTTCCATTTAAATTCAAGTTGCATTTAAATAAATGTACAGTGTTTGGGTGCAATTTGATCAATCTTATTTAATTGATATAAAAGTATGGTAGCCCTACTAAATATCATAAAACAGCTGTTTTACCAAAATAAAGAAACTTGTGGACAAAGCGAATTCATTTTTCAGGTGGCGTTGAAAGCACAGCTGTGCTACTCTTTTTTCTAAATTAGAGAGAGTAATGTCAAAAGTTACTTATGTTTTTGACATGTCGACCAACGAAAGCAACAAATAAAATACAATGCTGTGTTGTTACTTGTTGTAGTGCCGCCACCACCGTTTACAGGAATTTGCCTTGCTTGTGGAGTGTATTTATTTACAAAGAAACATCTGATTGTTTTTTACTTTTAACTGTTGTTTTGTATTGTTTTTGTCAACCGTACAAAAAAATATAAGTTATCGCCAAACTTTATATCAATGCCAATATTTACAAGAAAGATATGGCATTAATTTCTAGAGTGATATCTGTATGGGAGCTATGGTTAAATATGGACCGAATCCAATAAAAAAATTCAACTGATTAAGGTTGCAGTAAAAAGTTTTTTTGGGGCAAATTCAGAAAGATTCTGAGTCGATCGGTATATTAAATGGTGGGTCTATGTGTTACACACATGAGCACAAACGTATAATACCCCTTCGACTTATGTTGATGTGGGTATAAATATACAAGAGGAGATGGCATATACATACAGTATGTCAAGAAAATTTTTTGACATGATGAAAATTGCTTATTTTTTGACTTTAATCATTAGAATAAAAAAGCGAAAATATTTTGTTGCAAAGAAAATGTTTTCACAATTTATTTGTGTGTGTGTGTGTGTGTGTGTGTGTGTGTGTGTGTGTGTGTGTGTGTTTATTTTATTAAGCTGGTTTTTATCTTTTAAACTATATTTTTTTCTTTGACAACTAATCATAGATAGATAATGATTTAATCAAAGTTTTGTTTTTGATTACTAAAAATATAAAAATAGCATCTATAGATGTGATTTAGCTAGTTTGCTATAAAACGTTAAAACGGTGCAACTACTATGGTAAATGTTTTCAACAACAAGACAAAAAGTGTACAATATTTTAAATCGCGCTAAAAACGTGAATAGACTGATTTGAAAGCTTCTAACTGGGCATACACGCAAGATTTACGAGAGAAAGTAAGCTTTTTTATGAAAAACGGTAGACGAAACCCCTTTGATATCTATACGAACGCTTGCATACAAACTGAAAGAAGATGAAACGGTAGGGAAAATTTTAATAAAGAAAAACTATTCATCCTTAGTACACAGAAAAAAAACACTGCTTACAATGCATTAACTAAAAAGACGATTGTCTTTTGCTGTAAAGCATATATTTTAGCCTGACGACTAATGGGATGACGTTATTCTTTGCGACGAAACCAATAAGATACTTTTCTTTAATAATAAACCTAATAAAGTATGGAGAAACCCTTTAAAAACATTGGAAAGTCGAATTATAATACCAACTGTAAAATTTTTAAAATTTTCGGTAATGGTTTGGGGGTGCATATCTAGTAAGGGAGTCGAATATATTGAAGCGTCATTTAATTTACATTGAGAATAGATTTGGGTTTTATTTTGGTAGAAGAGAGAATTTAAAATTTTATCCGGATAATGACAATACACAAAAGGCTCTTTTGGTAAGTTCGTGGCTTTTATACACAGAAAAAAATTTTTGCGCCAGTAAAAGAATTAATCAAAAATAAAATCAGTTTTAATTAAATATTTAATCAGGTGAATTAAACTTTTAATCAAGTGAATTAAAAGTTTAATTGAAATATTGTAAACGTTTAATTGAAATATTGTCAATTAAACATTTAATACACTTGATTAAACATTTAATTCACCTGATTAAATATTTAATTAAAACTGATTTTATTTTTGATTAATTCTTTTACTGGCGCACAAATTTTTTCTGTGTACAACTTCGGTAAAGTACAATAAAGTACTGCCAAAAGGCGTGCAAAAGCCCAAGGTTAGTTGAAAACTGATATTTTGCGGAAATGGAATAACAAACCTTTAAATAAATAAATAAAACCCATTTATTTGTACCACAAAAATACCCGATGAACTAAATAATAATACAATAAAGATGACTAAACATCAGTGTTGCCAAAACTTGGTGACCAAAAATGGCTAAATTTACAGAAAAAAATGGCTAAAAAATGGCTAAAAATCGGCTAAAAAATGGCTAAAAACTTTTTTAAATAAAAACACATTGAAATTCAATAACAGAACAAATATAAACCATTAAAAATGTTTATGTGTGTGAAGTTAAATTTCGAAATTTATTGCATAACAGAGTTCTGTTGAAGCGCTAACATAACTCTGTTAACTATAAGGAATTGTGGTATATGTATTCAAATTGGAATTATATCTACATTTTTGGATCAAATGGACTGGAAAAAAATATAGGGCTTAACACATATCCCACTTATCAAAAACTTTTATTAATTTAGGTATATAATAGGACTTTTCATGTTTTTTTTAATTTTTTAAAATTACAATTTCTCTGGAAGATTATCCCGAATTCCAGGAAAACGGGAGGAGATGGGCGGATGAAATTTGATGGAATTTGTGGACAAAGTGGTCTTTTATGAAACTTGATTTTCAGAAGTTTAAAGGTGTTGCGTCTTCATACGAATTTTTCAATTTTTCCATATTTTCAAATTTTGAAATTCACTGTTTGATGAATTTCAGGAAAACGGGAGGAGATGGGCGGATGAAATTTGATGGAATTTGTGGACAAAGTGGTCTTTTATGAAACTTGATTTTCAGAAGTTTAAAGGTGTTGCGTCTTCATACGAATTTTTCAATTTTTCCATATTTTCAAATTTTGAAATTCACTGTTAGATGAATTCCAGGAAAACGGGAGGAGATGGGCGGATGAAATTTGATGGAATTTGTGGACAAAGTGGTCTTTTATGAAACTTGATTTTCAGAAGTTTAAAGGTGTTGCGTCTTCATACGAATTTTTCAATTTTTCCATATTTTCAAATTTTGAAATTCACTGTTTGATGAATTTCAGGAAAACGGGAGGAGATGGGCGGATGAAATTTGATGGAATTTGTGGACAAAGTGGTCTTTTATGAAACTTGATTTTCAGAAGTTTAAAGGTGTTGCGTCTTCATACGAATTTTTCAATTTTTCCATATTTTCAAATTTTGAAATTCACTGTTTGATGAATTTCAGGAAAACGGGAGGAGATGGGCGGATGAAATTTGATGGAATTTGTGGACAAAGTGGTCTTTTATGAAACTTGATTTTCAGAAGTTTAAAGGTGTTGCGTCTTCATACGAATTTTTCAATTTTTCCATATTTTCAAATTTTGAAATTCACTGTTAGATGAATTCCAGGAAAACGGGAGGAGATGGGCGGATGAAATTTGATGGAATTTGTGGACAAAGTGGTCTTTTATGAAACTTGATTTTCAGAAGCTTAAAGGTGTTGCGTCTTCATACGAATTTTTCAATTTTTCCATATTTTCAAATTTTGAAATTCACTGTTTGATGAATTTCAGGAAAACGGGAGGAGATGGGCGGATGAAATTTGATGGAATTTGTGGACAAAGTGGTCTTTTATGAAACTTGATTTTCAGAAGTTTAAAGGTGTTGCGTCTTCATACGAATTTTTCAATTTTTCCATATTTTCAAATTTTGAAATTCACTGCTAGATGAATTCCAGGAAAACGGGAGGAGATGGACGGATGAAATTTGATGGAATTTGTGGACAAAGTGGTCTTTTATGAAACTTGATTTTCAGAAGTTTAAAGGTGTTGCGTCTTCATACGAATTTTTCAATTTTTCCATATTTTCAAATTTTGAAATTCACTGTTTGATGAATTTCAGGAAAACGGGAGGAGATGGGCGGATGAAATTTGATGGAATTTGTGGACAAAGTGGTCTTTTATGAAACTTGATTTTCAGAAGTTTAAAGGTGTTGCGTCTTCATACGAATTTTTCAATTTTTCCATATTTTCAAATTTTGAAATTCACTGTTTGATGAATTTCAGGAAAACGGGAGGAGATGGGCGGATGAAATTTTATGGAATTTGTGGACAAAGTGGTCTTTTATGAAACTTGATTTTCAGAAGTTTAAAGGTGTTGCGTCTTCATACGAATTTTTCAATTTTTCCATATTTTCAAATTTTGAAATTCACTGTTAGATGAATTCCAGGAAAACGGGAGGAGATGGACGGATGAAATTTGATGGAATTTGTGGACAAAGTGGTCTTTTATGAAACTTGATTTTCAGAAGTTTAAAGGTGTTGCGTCTTCATACGAATTTTTCAATTTTTCCATATTTTCAAATTTTGAAATTCACTGTTTGATGAATTTCAGGAAAACGGGAGGAGATGGGCGGATGAAATTTGATGGAATTTGTGGACAAAGTGGTCTTTTATGAAACTTGATTTTCAGAAGTTTAAAGGTGTTGCGTCTTCATACGAATTTTTCAATTTTTCCATATTTTCAAATTTTGAAATTCACTGTTAGATGAATTCCAGGAAAACGGGAGGAGATGGGCGGATGAAATTTGATGGAATTTGTGGACAAAGTGGTCTTTTATGAAACTTGATTTTCAGAAGTTTAAAGGTGTTGCGTCTTCATACGAATTTTTCAATTTTTCCATATTTTCAAATTTTGAAATTCACTTTTTGATGAATTTCAGGAAAACGGGAGGAGATTTGAAAATATGGAAAAATTGAAAAATTCGTATGAAGACGCAACACCTTTAAACTTCTGAAAATCAAGTTTCATAAAAGACCACTTTGTCCACAAATTCCATCAAATTTCATCCGCCCATCTCCTCCCGTTTTCCTGAAATTCATCAAACAGTGAATTTCAAAATTTGAAAATATGGAAAAATTGAAAAATTCGTATGAAGACGCAACACCTTTAAGCTTCTGAAAATCAAGTTTCATAAAAGACCACTTTGTCCACAAATTCCATCAAATTTCATCCGCCCATCTCCTCCCGTTTTCCTGGAATTCATCTAACAGTGAATTTCAAAATTTGAAAATATGGAAAAATTGAAAAATTCGTATGAAGACGCAACACCTTTAAACTTCTGAAAA
The DNA here is from genome assembly GCA_963931875.1 of Pollenia griseotomentosa. NCBI lineage: Eukaryota > Metazoa > Arthropoda > Insecta > Diptera > Polleniidae > Pollenia > Pollenia griseotomentosa. Next base: position 31,451,223 of record OZ007564.1, read on the forward strand.
TCAAGTTTCATAAAAGACCACTTTGTCCACAAATTCCATCAAATTTCATCCGCCCATCTCCTCCCGTTTTCCTGGAATTTATCTAACAGTGAATTTCAAAATTTGAAAATATGGAAAAATTGAAAAATTCGTATGAAGACGCAACACCTTTAAACTTCTGAAAATCAAGTTTCATAAAAGACCACTTTGTCCACAAATTCCATCAAATTTCATCCGCCCATCTCCTCCCGTTTTCCTGAAATTCATCAAACAGTGAATTTCAAAATTTGAAAATATGGAAAAATTGAAAAATTCGTATGAAGACGCAACACCTTTAAACTTCTGAAAATCAAGTTTCATAAAAGACCACTTTGTCCACAAATTCCATCAAATTTCATCCGCCCATCTCCTCCCGTTTTCCTGGAATTCATCTAACAGTGAATTTCAAAATTTGAAAATATGGAAAAATTGAAAAATTCGTATGAAGACGCAACACCTTTAAACTTCTGAGAATCAAGTTTCATAAAAGACCACTTTGTCCACAAATTCCATCAAATTTCATCCGCCCATCTCCTCCCGTTTTCCTGAAATTCATCAAACAGTAAATTTCAAAATTTGAAAATATGGAAAAATTGAAAAATTCGTATGAAGACGCAACACCTTTAAACTTCTGAAAATCAAGTTTCATAAAAGACCACTTTGTCCACAAATTCCATCAAATTTCATCCGCCCATCTCCTCCCGTTTTCCTGGAATTCGGGATAATCTTCCAGAGAAATTGTAATTTTAAAAAATTAAAAAAAACATGAAAAGTCCTATTATATACCTAAATTAATAAAAGTTTTTGATAAGTGGGATATGTGTTAAGCCCTATATTTTTTTCCAGTCCATTTGATCCAAAAATGTAGATATAATTCCAATTTGAATACATGTACCACAATTCCATATAGTTAACAGAGTTATGTTAGCGCTTCAACAGAACTCTGTTATGCAATAAATTTCGAAATTTAACTTCACACACATAAAATGTTTTAGAATGAAATTTTAACCTAAGATTAATTTTCTACATAAGAAAAAAAAGTAAATTAAATATTGTGGCATTTAAAAAATTAAATCATCGGTAAATTCGATGTCGTTATCGTTCATAAATAAAAAGGTAAACCATTATCATGACATCCTTTACCCAACCTTTTGAGTCCAAATCTACATTAGAAAACACAAAAAGATAAAAAATATTTTATTGGTAGAGCCAAATTTTTTACCTAATTCATAAAATAGAATTTACGGTTGCCTATTTCTCAAGTTACTTTTAAAAATGTTAACTTAGCTATATACTCAATTTACTTGAGCAACTTTACAGAAATACTAAAATTTCTAAAACTTCCGACCAGAAAGAAACTGTTGCTTTTGTTGCTCCATTTTATAAATTGAATATTTTAATATTGTTTCTATTATTTTACTACAAAAACAGCAAAAAAATTTTATGGCTAAACAATTTGAAAAATGGCTAAAAAAAATGGCTAATGGCTAAATTCATTTTTTAATTGCTAAACAAGATTAAAAATGGCTAAATCTAGCCACTAAATGGCTAAATTGGCAACACTGCTAAACATGGAGGTGAAAGTGTTTTGATAAGGGGCTGTTTATCCTTTTCGACTGGTTAAAACCTTTTATTAATTAACAATAAGTTTACTTAGATGTTTTAAAAAACATTTTCTAAGAGAGTGGAATAAAACTGGGTCCATCTGACAGCTGGGTGTTTCCACAGAAAATTACCCCTTATAGCTCAAAAATTAAATTATTAGTTTGAATTTTTTTTCCGCTAAATAAAAAATAAATGTATCTGTCATTTTCCGAAAAATTAACTTTAATTTTCTTTATACTAACAAAAATGTGCTACTTTTTTGTTACCCATAATAAATGAATTCAAACACAAAAAAACTTTTAACTTTTTATAATGTAACGACTGTTATTTAAAAATAGGTGAACGGCAGTCTATATACTCAGGTATGTGATGGAAAACGATTTTAAAACGATAATATCATTATCAGTATCTCTAAAAATTTATTTCTAATATACTTTAACTTTACTTTAGCAATGGATTTTAAAATCGGTCGAAATTCATCGCACGATCGTTTTGAAAACGATCATTTTTCATCACATACCTGATTTATAAATCTTTATAAAAACGGACGTCAGCATTAAAATTGGTTGCGGATAATTATCCCAAAATTCTGGAGAGTGATTTCTGGTATTAAAAAACAAAAATTAGAATAAATTTCAATATTGCAGTGAAATAAATTTTAGCGTTTACAGTGAATTTCAGAAGGCTGCTAATATGAGATCTAAGGTAAATTGCGGACCGAATATCACAAAATTGCATGACATTTTTCTGGCCATATGAAGCTAAGTTGAAACAAATTTATTGCAATACCTATGTATAGTGGGCTTTATATAAGGCCTCTAGTAAATTAAGGACCGAGCAACACGAAATTTATTAGTGTGATTTCTAGTCCTACAAAACTGTGAAGTATTAAATTTTATTATGATAGCATTACAGTTTTAGGCGTACTAAACTGTTTTCCGAGAGGAGGGTTTATATGGGTGCAATTTATAGTCTTATAAAAACTGTGTCGCACAAAATTTTTGTTTATTACGGTTTTTGGCGTATTAAGCTTTTTTCCGGGAGTAGGCTTTATATGGGGCTTATGGCCTTCACTAACCTTCGCGAAATTTTACAGTATCATTCCTAGTCGTATAAAACGAATTTGTGCAAAATCTTATATGATTTCGTGCATCATATCACCATTTATGTTAGTTTTTTAATAAAATTATCAATTTTTTTAGGGTGATGGTTTCATATTTTGGTTCATAGCTCTGATCCTACTGAACCGATTTTGCTGGATTTCAATCCTTAACTGCTTAGGATAACTACAAGCAATTTGACACTATGTATGTTATTTTCTTTTGAGTTTTTCGAAAGTGATCGTGTTTTCAACAGACGGACATGGTTAAATCGACTTAGAATTACGCAAGGATGAGAAACTTAGTAAACCTGCCCTGTTCACAACTAGCTGCGGTAGATGAAAGGTCACTATGTAAAAATATTTTCTTGACATACTGTATAAATTTATATACATTTGTAAATATGTATATATGGCATATAAACTGAAGCACATAATTAAATTTTAGTAATTTAAAATTTAAATGTTTTTCTGGATGAGTTTTAATAATAATAAACAAAAAGATTTTTGTTGTTATAAATTTAGAAGTATTTTCAAATAATGTATCTGTTGTTGTTTTTTTTATCTTTTATTAAAATATTCTTTATAGGCTCATACATAGTACAAACAAACATAGGTACATACGATATTTATTATTCTATAAAACTTTGTTGCTTATCTTTTCACAAAAACTCAGCAACAATAAATATGTAGTATGTACATAGGTATAAAAAGAAAAAAGTTTCCACTTATTTTTATTTATTAGCGGGATTTATAAATTTTTTATTAAGATAGGTATGTAGGTATGTAAAATATTCAAGCAACAAAAAAAGAACAACGGCCAAAAAAACAAACCACACAACGAAAACAATTAGGTATTTATGTTATTTTGTTATGTATTGTAACATACCTACATACATACATAGGTACATATTTATTTTTTCTTTTTTGCATAAATTTTAACACTTTTTGTTTTAGGCTTTTATTTTTATAAAAAATGCAACACACATGATTTTTTAACCATTTAACACAATCAAAACAATTTGAAAGGTAAATATTAAAATTTGTTAGGTAGGTATTTCATTTAAAAACAACACAGATCTCTTTTTAAGTGTAGGTAGGTATTTTATTTAAAATTTTACTAGATAGGTACCTATTTTTAATAAAAATATTAAGTAAATCATAAATTTTAATGCACTTGTTTTACATAAATAAATACTAACACCAATAAATAGGTACTTTCTATAAAAACAACAAAAGTTCCTACAATTTTATTGTTATTTTCTTGTAAATTAAACTTTTGTTATATATGAAATTAATTTATTTTTATTACTACAAAACAAAAACGAAAATCATAAATTTAAAAAAAACGAAAACTTAACGCACATACAATAAACGTTCTATAACCGACCGTAACTAAATTTCAACTGAAATGTTGTTGTGTATATATTTTCTTAATTTGTTTTCTTATTTTTTTTTACAGGCCTCTCCACACAACAACAACAACGAAAATCAAAATAAAAAATTAATAACCAGGCTTGCCAGAAGAATTCAAATTAAAAGTGCTAAATAGACCAAAAAAGGGTAAATTGTTCTACAGTGAAAAATAAAAGTGCTAGTTTTGTAACATTGATTTTTATGAATATAATAAAAAGTTTACATTTGAATTTTTTTTTATATACTCATTTTGTTTAATATAAACACTTATTATAATGTTACATTATCAAATATTTTATGATTTATGTTGCATTAATGTAACATGTTCTACATTTTTGTGTTCGTATGTACAAAAAATGCAACTGTGGGAAAATTTTCAAGTTCTTTTGTGAATAAGTTGAATATTTTACAGTGCAACCACACGATCAAGATTTTCTTGATAGTCTTTTACATAAACTATTTTTCAAAATTAACAAAAATTGAAAGTTGTAACGTAGGCTGCATTCAATTTTTGAGCAATTTACATTCGAGATGTCATCAAGAAAACAATTTATAAAGGCAAACAAAAAATTTGTTCACTAACCTTGAAATCAGCTGTTTTCTTGAACGTAAATTGAAGCACTCTCTGGAAAGGCAAGTTCGTTTCAATTTTTAAAAGTATGAGTGTATTGGTAGAAAAGTGTGAGAGTATTAAAACTTGATAGGCAAAACTTGATCGTGTAGCCCTCAAGTTACCCAAACTTTTATTTAAGGTGTTCCTACTGCCCTGTTATACAACTTTGGTACTTACTTTGTTTGCAGAACCAATGTTTTATTTTCTTTGTCGTAATTCATACCGCTCATAATTTTCTAAAAAGATTGTTTCAGAGCAAAATATAAAAATATTTACATATTAAAATGAAAAAAAGTCAATGTATATTATAATCGTTTAAATTTTTCTAAGCAAGCCGTAATAGCGTTCAGAAACCACACAAATAGCCTTTAAAATCGCTCATGAAGTATATTAATGATACAAGTGTAATAGTTGTAAATAAAATCAGCTAATTTTGTTCTATTGAAGCTGCACAACATGTAACACTTCGAGTGATTACAGGTAGCATTAGAAAGTATTACATGTAACATATTACTGTAACATATTTTTGTCAGAAAATAAATCGTCATTAAATAAAGTTGTTACAACTGCTTAAAATTACGGAACAAATCTAGTTTGCCGACGCAGCTCCAAATAAAAAAAAGTACGTAGGGTAATAGAAAATTGAAAAATAAGAAGAAAAAATTAAATTAAGAAATTGGCGCAAACGCTTAGTTTTCGAGTTATGGACGTTTTTAGTTTTCATAGAAATATGTAATTTTTCCACTACATTTCTAAAGGTATATGGCCAATTTTGGTATCATTTTGAAGGTTTTGACTAGATCTTTCTGGATATATAGAATTTATTTAAAAATTTTTAGCTCTTAAGCTCACATTACAGTTTTTGTGTGCTAAGTCTGAGTTCATACGGCTCTTTTCTTATTGAAAAGATTCTTTCTTTTTCTTCTTTGAACGTGAATTGGCGTTCAAATTATTCATGTCATGTTTACGCCATGTTTTTTATTTTGTATAGTCGTGCGTTTGCATATGTGCTTTTTTGATATTGAAAACAATAACAAAATTAAACAACGAATGAAAAAGCAAAACGTAAAGACAGTACAGGCATTTGTGTACTCGTTTCTTTTCCCCTCGCCCCTCTCGCCTATAAAGTAGCAATCTTTTCAATAAGAAAAGAGCTGTATGAACACAGACTAAGAGCCACTTTTTGGGTTAGAGATAAGCGATTAAATTAACTTAAATCTCCGTATTTACGTTTTGAGTTGTATTTTTTTTTAATTTTTTTTGATAGTTTAAGCGGCCAACGGTGGTTATTTAAACCTAAACTTAAACTGTCAACATACACATGTTTAACATAAAGAACTTTTGCAAATATATAAACAAACAATATGTTTTAAAACATGGTATATTGCTTAGCACTTTTATATAATTTTTCCATTCTATATTTTTTCTTTAATATATTTTTATTACACACAAAAAATTTCTACCTTGTAAACAATATTTAATTTGCGCACTTTCTTCTTCTTCTTTGAAAACATCCATATTGCTTTGATATAAGGTTGCCATTTGCAAAAAAATGTTGCCATTTATTTGTGCTCAGTATGGTAGCGCTACATGGTTTAAGCCACCACCCAAAAATATCAAATTCAATTCATACTAGATTTACTTAATTCTCAGATTAGCTAATTATAGAATTTAATTAACTTTAATCTCAAACCCAAAAAGTGGCTCTAAGTGTATAATTTATTTAAATAAAAGTGTAATACAAATTTTATAAAATAACAAACACCAGTGTCGCAAACAAAAACTTCATGCTTAGACGACCTTCGGCCGGACGCAATGGCATGGTATAACAAACACTGGCTTCGCTAACTTAAGCTGCTCTGCATAGACGGCCTTCGACCGGGCGCAAGGATTTTCTCCTCTATGGTATAACAAACGCCGGCTTCGCTTACTAAAGCTTCTCTGCCTTCGGCCGGGCGCAAGGATTTTCTCCTCTATTGTATAACAAACACCGGCTTCGTTAACTAAAACTTTTCTGCACCTAAAAAATACTTAAATTAACCTTAAGAGGAAAATAATATGCGAATACAACAACAAAATACATATTTGCAATCGTGAACAAATTACCTTTAATTTGAGTACCCACACATATCACTAACTGGGCGGGGCAGTTTTGTAGTGTGGCGAAATTATTTTTGTTAATAGTATGATCAGAAAGCCAAACTTCGCTCTAAGCATCACATACAAATTTACAAATATAAAATAATTGCAATTGATATTTCGGAATAAGTATGTATGTAGGTATAAAAGAAAAAGTGTCAGAATTCCAACGAGCATTACTGAGTGCTGGCATTCCTAATTGGTAATTGCTTTTAATGTGAAAACTTTTATGCTAAATCTAGCACTAAAAGTGCTAAACTGGCAGGCCTGTAAATAACAATAACAACCAGGGTTGTCGAATTGTGCGATTTATCACCAAACGTGGCGATGTTTAAACTAGTTTGGCGACTAAACGATTTTTTCATGATACAGTAGACGCTTACAAATTGGAACTCTCGGTATTTAGAATATCCAAAAATTGGAATTTGTAGTGTAAAAAATCAAAAGATGGAATGAAGATGTGTTAAAGGATGAATGTAGACATGTAAGTAAGTTCTTAAAAGACTTTCTTTAGAAGTAAGAGTAACGCTGTAGATGTCCTGCAAAATGCTTCTAGTAACTACTAAAAACGTAAAAAATTTAATAAAGTGGTGCACAAGAAGTGAAAACTCATGACAAATTTTTAAAGGCCATGTCAGATAAAACTTTTGTTTCGCGTTGCGTCAGAGATTCGCGAAACATGACACATAAAGAACTTTTAACGCAGAGCAAAGCGAAAAGCTAGGCAACTCTCATCTTTTTGCGCGCTTTGACAATCTGCTAGTATAATTTTTTTTTATTCATTTTCTTTTAAACACACAATGTGTGAGTGTTGTCAAAGTTTTTACATATTGTGTCATACACCTTTTGCTTTACGCTTTTCTGTGTAAGAAGGAAACGTCACGCAAAGCTAAGCAGTTGTATCTGATATGGCCTTAAAGCTGGAGGTCCACGCCACGCATTACTCGCTTTTTCGCAGCTGTCAAAAAAGTAGAATCTGTGTAGTTGTACGTAGTAAGTTACATTCACTAAAGCGTAGATGCCTTGAGGCGAAAAGTAGGTTTACTTTCTACTTTTGTAAGCGTCACAAGCAGCGTTCGAACAAGTCAGCTGATTTTGACAAATTAAATTTTATTTTTACTTGTGCTGCTGCTGCATAAAAAGCGTTGCATGTAACTTGAAACGTGCAACGCAAGTAAGGTTAGAAAAGCATGTACTGCGTGGAGGCGAAAACGCGTGGTATGGACCTCCAGCTTAAGCGCTTCGTACGATTTTGTTTTATTAGAATAACGATTACATAGCAGTGATGCCAACTTTTTTAAAGCAAAAAGCACTTTAAAATTTAAAAAAAGCACTAAAAAGCACTATTTTGAGCAAAAAAAAAGCGTAAAAAAGCACTAATCCATTTTTACAATTTAATTAAACATAAAACAAGTTGCCTTCGGCTATGCCGAATATTAAATACCTCCAAAATTTAAAAAAAGGCGACGGCGTAGATGGGGGACCATTTTCATTTAAAATTAAATAATAAATATAAACTGGGAATTATCTCCTTTTGTAGGTTACTTTATATTATATTCAACATTTTTGATTTTTCGAATTTATTCTACGAGTTACATTTCAGTTATGTATTTTATAAAGCTTTTTTGTAATAGTTCTATTCCTTAAATTTTAAGGAATTACTTTTATACACTACCAGACTATTATATTGTATTTTCTTGTTACATTTTACCTTACATTTGTATATAAAAATTTTTAAATGTATTATTATTATCTTCAATAAAAATAATATTATCCAAATCATATGGAGTTTGAATTGGCTATAAAACAGTTTAAAAGTAATACAGTGCGAACTCGATTTTCGTAGCTCGAAAAAATACGGTTTCCGACTGCATGTTTAAAACTTTTTAATACGTTTTTTCTACATGACTCAAAATCGTTGTTTATTTTTCCATTTACAATTCTTAATATTTTTCAAGCCATTTTCTATTTTTGAAACAGTGTCTACATCTTTAAAAAAATGTTTACCGAAAACATATACATCGTTTTTATTACGATTACTAAATATGCTGTCAACGCTTAAAAGTGCAACGTTTTGTAAAATTTCCAAATTGCTAGGAAGCCTAGCTCAAACCTCGTAAATAAAGTTTTTGGTAAAACGAATGCAACTTTCTTTTATCACTTTTTTTATCATTTGAAATCTTAAAATCTTTACAGGTTTTCTCAAAATTGTACTCCAAATAGCAAATCTCATCTAAATCATCCTCTATATAACCGAAGTTTTAAAAAATGGTAAAAAAAATAAAAATTTTAAAAAGCATTAAAGGCACTAACGAAAAATTGAAAAAGCACCAAGTTAATGCTTTTTCTTAGTTTGGCACTAAGGATACAATTTTGGCGTTTTGAGGCATCAAAAAGCACCATATATAATGCCAAAAGCACTAAGTTGGCATCACTGATGATGCTTGAGAAAAGCCTAGAAGGGTTTGCGAATACTACTCAAAACATAAATGCAAATAATACGCAGTTGGTTAAAAAAGTATTCGCTGTGTTTACAGAATAGTAGCAAAATGGTCCAGTGCCAAAATTATATGTAGATTACATAAAAGGCACTTAAAAGCACTGTGAGAAATTGTTAAAAGCACTATAAATACCCGCTTTTCAAAAACGGGTGTTTAACAAAATTTCGGGTATTGCATAAGCAAAAAAGCACCAAAAAATACCCGAGAGGCACCAAAATGACAACGCTGTTACATAGCGTCTACAGCTGCAATTAACTGACTGTTGTTGTTCGAAAGTGGTCGTGTTTTCAACTGATGGACATATGGACAGACGGTCACAGCTAAATCGACTTAGAATTACTGAAGAAGCGCGAATTTAACCTCATTCACCACTAGCTTCCCTCAGCCACCAATTGTGGTGGTGGTGGTAAAAAGAAATAACGTTGTATTTTTAAATACTTTTCTTTAAAAGGATAATTTTTTTTTTATTCATTATTAAAATTAATAATTGGTATTGTGGTTATTTTGTTGAACTATTTATGGTTTTTAATCCAAATTTTTAATATTTTTAATTAGGCTTAAGTTCATTAAATTTAATTTTTTCATTAAATTATTTTTTATGAAGAAAGGAATTTTACAACATGAAAATTAATTAAAATTGTTCTTGATAATCTTTCATTCTTGATCGTGGCCGGGGCTCGAACCCAGGCCGGCAGGTTACCATGACATGTTTCGATCGCAACCACTCGATCTCCTCAGATGGATTTGCCGTTTTACACTCGCAGCCATCGACGGTTGCTGACGTCAATAGTCAAACATCAATCCTTAAACCAAATTGTATTTTAACCTTTGGTAGATCGAAGTTTGCTTTTTTGAATGATTATCTATTTTTAATTGATTTTACATGTTTTCTCCTTACTTCTGTTTTTTCGTACTTTTGTCAAGAATTCTTCTTGAAGTCCAAAGTACATTTTTTGTTTTTTCCTTTTGTCTTTCTTTTTCCTGTTGACCTTTTTCAGCACAACTTGAAGGACAAATGAACACATAGAGCTCGTGCCTTAGCTTTAACAATAATTGGTATTGTGGTTATTTTGTTGAACTATTTATGGTGTTTAATCCAAATTTTTAATATTTTTAATTAGGCTTAAGCTCATTAAATTTAATTTTTTCAGTAAATTATTTTTCTATGAAGAAAGGAATTTTACAACATGAAAATTAATTAAAATTGTTCTTGATAATCTTTCATTCTTGACCGTGGCCGGGGCTCGAACCCAGGCCGGCAGGTTACCATGACATGTTTCGATCGCAACCACTCGATCTCCTCAGATGGATTTGCCGTTTTACATTCGCAGCCATCGACGGCTGCTGACGTCAATAGTCAAACATCAATCCTTAAACCAAATTGTATTTTAACCTTTGGTAGATGGGTTCGAGCCCCGGCCACGGTCAAGAATGAAAGATTATCAAGAACAATTTTAATTAATTTTCATGTTGTAAAATTCCTTTCTTCATAAAAAAATAATTTAATGAAAAAATTAAATTTAATGAACTTAAGCATTATTAAAATTTTTAAAAATATAATAATAACTAGCTGTTTGGTCCCGGCGCTGCTCGGGATTTTCCACATAAAAATATAATAGAATAATGTCCAAGTAACGCTGAGGCAATTCATTATATTGTTGAATGTATAAAGTTTTAATAAATATTTAAAAAAAAAATACTAGATAATTTTGTAAATAATTTGACTTCAGCGCTATATACCGGGTCAACATTTTATCAAAAAACTTTCTTTTGTTTTATAAATATATTTTGTGAATTTCCGCCAAATCGTACCATAAATTACAAAAATGTTAATATAACGACAACAACGCCACCTATCAGGATTAAAATTATAGAAACCTGGATCCAGACTAAACTAATTTATTGTCTAAGTTTGGTGCCAATCGGTCCAGCGGTTCTTGAGTTTTAGGAGCACATACACGGCACAAACGTTTTTATATACATATATAGATAGATATTTTTTAATAATATTTCGGTATGGTGAAATTCTATATTTTTTTGACAGAATGCACGTTTTTACAAAAACAAATTTGGCTGTTTTTGTTATATTGTTGTTAAGCAACTCCTAGTGCTTCTACCTTTTGTAATTTCACCATGGAAAATCGGTTTCTTATTTAACCTACCGCTCATATGCATGCGCCATTACGACAGTTATCTTTTAATATTTAATCTCGAAGACCGTTATCTGAGGGAAAATAAAACAATTTTAATCCATTTTCGATTTCAAACAAAGAATTTTGTCTGGTATCTTTTACTTATTTAACAAAATCTTAAGCTACTTTTATTTGTTTTTAAAAAACATACATATTAAAGGTTCAACAATTCGACATTTCTGTGAGACACTGTATGTGTTCACTGTTTTCAAAGTATTAAGCTGGCTGTGTGTGCTGTTGTTTTTCTTATTTGTATCAGTAGAAGAAGACTACTATACGATGGCATACCACAAAGATCTTAACTGCCTGGCCCACTATGTCGACGAGAACATTTCTTTCGTATTTTTATATTGAAAACAATATATATATTTACTATATTGAAATAAAAAATAATTTTTTTATTATTGTTTTCGGAAAATGTTTCACATACATCGTAATACAAGTCTTAATTTTTTGACGTAAATGCTTCCCTAATATAATTGTTGCTTGAAAAGTTTTCAAAAACCATAACAACTTATATACGTATACAACTTAATACGTAAGACTTGTGTGATAGTGTAAAGAACCCAATAGTGAAAGTGATTTTAAGTTTCTTAAAACTGTGATTGTGATCTCGGTTTGTCAGTTATCAGTTATTTATAGTTATAGGATATTTCTAGGATTTTTTTGTTACACGAATCATGTGAATAAATTCCGAATTTAAAAATAAAATACCAAAATGGTATGTTTTTTAAGAACGCAACCTCTACAACAAAGCCATTATGGTTTTCTTACTCTCAATTCGTAACAACAGTATTCGTATTAGTAATTTCATGCAAAAAACGCTATTACCCACATAATCGCAAAAAAATACTGTCTTAGCAAACAGCTGTTAAACCCCTTTCAGACTCGGCAAGTTAGATGCGCAAGTTACTTGCCGACAGCAACAAAGTCTGTACAATTTTTTTTTTCTTTATCCCAACCTTACCGCTAATGTCTACAAACCAAGAGTTGCCCAAGAGACTTACGCAAGTAACTTGCCGAGTGTGAAAGGGGTCTTACTTGACAAATTTGGTCACGACTGTAATTCGTGATTTTTCAGTTGTTGTTTTTTAAACAAAAAAGGTAATAATAGTTTTCATAAAATAATCGATTATGTTTAGTAGAGAAACCGAGTAATATTTAAATTAGCCTTAAATAATTGATCGATTTTTTTAACACCAATGTCAAATTAAATATACCTGCTGCAGCATGTGATGAGATGATTCAGGCATCAACAATCACATACTTTCCAATTCTTCCTCAAAGTTCGGCAACAGAGTTTAGTGCATAAAGTTTTTACAAATAAAATTCATGATTCAGAGTTAGGATTGAACTTATTTAGTTTTAATCATTCACATACAAATATACATTTAAAAAAATTTTAACGGTGCCCTCGTAAAAAAGTATTTGTAGTATAAAACTGAATTATTTTATATTCATGTATGCAGACATTTGTACTGTTTTTGTTCGTTTGGCTGTTTAAATGCGCGTGAGCTCTGCATTGTTGGCGGCAAACCATGATAACAAAACACAGTCACATCAAAGACGTAGAGTAGACCATGTTGAACTATGCCATGAAATTATAGGATTCATAACAACATGTATTTGTGCGATATCGCTCATTTGCTGTAACATCGTCACAACTCAATAATATAAGTTTTACAGGAAACGACTTTAAAGTTTTTAATTTACACACAACATAATGAAAAAAGAAAATTTTATTCGTCTCTTAAGAGTTGAGTTTACAATATATTCACATAAAATAAATACCACTTCATAAAACACATGTTTTCCTTTGCATTTGTGATATTATTATTTTTGACTTATGACGTTGTTGCAGCACTTAAGCGATATGAACTTACAAATTTTTACAATAATACCTATCAAAGGAGGAACTACCCAGCGGTAAATATTGAAAGGACCGCAAGTCCTTTCGCTTCGTATTATTAGCTGCCTTTCAGAAGTATGCCTTCTAGAAGGTATAAAATTATTTTTGAAAGACCTTCCGAAATATTCAGTACACATTCGCTACTCCCTTCTTAAAGAAGGGAGAAAGGAAGTTGTTCAGCTTCATTAATTTTTTATTTTAAGTGACCTTTCTTACTCTCTTCTTTGTGAAGGGATCGAAGTTGATATTAAAGGGAGTGTTGAAAGGCTGGCTCCCAATAACCATTGTTCGAAAAAAAACCGAACACTATTTAGCGTTCGGCTCACACACTCAGCAACGATATCTATTTTTTTAGTGTTTGTGTAGACGAGCACAACCCTTAATACCGTTCGTCACTATTTTCAAGAAAGAGCCGAAAATTATAAACAGAAAAAACAGAACAATTGTAGTGATAATGTAGACAAACATTATATTTTAATGTTCTATAATGTTTCTTTTACATTTACATTGATAAAGAAATGAATAAACCAAAAATTTTAGCAACGACCGCAGCACGAACAGCTTGTGTGTGTATTGTGCTTATATGTTTTGTTTGTGTAAAATTATTTTGCTGGCTTTTTGTTTTTTTTTCGTATGTGTATTTTGTTTTTGTAAAATATGTTTGGTTTTTACCAGCTAAACAGAAAACGAACATGAATGAGCTAAACCGAACACAATGATGTTTGTGGTTTTAAAAAAAAAAACCGAACGGAATTAATTGTTCTCATCTTTTTGTTGGGTTGTAAAGGAACAGTATTATTTTTGTGTTCGAAAGACGAGAAACAGGGAAACGATATTAATTTTTATTTTTTAATGATCTTCTACACAAACACTATTAGCGTTTATTTTCGAACACTGATTTAAATATTATTTTATACAATACCTTTTAACTAGATATTCAACACTGTTATCGAACTACAAATTGTCATAACTACTTGGCTGCCAAATGCTAGCATACAATTTTTTTCATATTTCCTTGGGGGGAATCGAACCCGTAGACCTTGTACTGATAGACTAGCTCGCTGCTATCTAGCCTAACGCTGGACCCCCTGAATTTAGGAGGTTTGGAAAAATGCATGAGCCAAACAGGGCAGGACGAGGGAAAGTGGACGCTCATGGTGTTCGTAGTGGGGGCAAAAAGAAAAAAATTAACAAAAAAAACTCCATAACAGCCACAGAACTAGGAGTAAAATGTAGGACCGCCACGCCATCCTTTTATTTTTTCTTCACATTTCCTGAACCAACTTACCCCCTATCACCATTCCTTAAGGGGACTATCATACAAAGCTTAAAATTTTATGATATTGTAAAAATTGTGTAAATATATAGATATTGATGGATATTTGCAGCAGACAAATGCCTTGCAAAACAGCTTGTGTCAAACGGCTTGCCAGTCCAAACAAGAATACGCTCTAATTTTGCAGTAGAAATTTTACATGCTTCATCAGCTGCTTCATTTTGTTGTATGTAAAGCAATTAGAACGATTATATGTAGCAGTAAGATGTAACATCTCATTCTGTAAGAAATAGATTGGTTTTACTGTTTTACGGTAAGGTTAAGTTACTGTTAGTCCCGGCTAACTGAGTCTTAAGGGTCTAGCTTCTTAAAAACTTTTCACTGTGTTCTTAATGTACCCAGCGGTAACTTGAATGACTATAGAGGCCTAATGGAAGGCCTTATTAAGCAGTCACAAGCAGTGTTCTAAAATAAACACTAAATATCGCTCCTTAGTGTTCGGATCGGTAGATTTGTGGAAAACGCCAATAGTGTTTGTGTAGTAAATCATTAAAATAATAACAATTCTCTGTTAGCGATCTTTGAACAAAAAAAATAATACTGTACTTATCCAAACCAACAAAAAGGTGAGAACATTTAATTGCATTGTTTTTTTTTTTAACAACCACAAACTTCGTTGTGTTCGTTTTGGCACATTAATGTTTGTTCGTTTCAGTTGTGCGTAGCACCCTTTTGGCCGGTAAAAAAACAAAAATTTTTTTCACAAACAAAAACACATACGAAAAAAAACCAAAAAGCCAGAAAAAAAAATTTACAAAAACAAAACATGTGTACAATACACATAAGCTATTCGTGCTGTGGTCGTTGATATAATTTTTTTTGTTTGCTCATTTCTTTAACAATTTAAAAACGAAACACTGAAACACAAAAGAAGATTAAAATATAATGTTTGTCTACAGAACCACTGCAATTGTTCTGTTTTATAATTAAGAACAGAACACATTCTTGAAAATAGTTTCGAACGCTATTAACGGTTGTGTTCGTATACACAAACACTAAAGAAATAGATAGACTGATGGTAAAAAAAATTTTTTTTCGTTAACATTAGTTTGTTTTAGATTAATCTGTGGTGGCATGTCATAATGTCCAACGTCATAAAGTCTGATGTCAAAATGTCCATGGATATTATGACACAATAAAAAGTGTCATAATGTCTATGGACATAATTGGGGGATTCACAAGGTGTGCTATCAAGTCATATTGTCATAATATCCTAAAATTTTACAATAGTGCAAAAATTATTGTTGTGTTTTATACAAAAAAAGTCATAAAATAATAAGACTTTTTATGCTGTGTTTATTGTTACTACTCAGTAGAAATCTAAATTATGAAGGTTGCTCACAGCACTCATATTTTTTTCTTGTTATCATTTTAAGACATAGTAATTAAAAAACTACCTTGTCAAATGTCACTTTTAAAAGTGTCATAAAGTCCATGTACTAAATGTCATGTATTCCATGAACAAGTGTTGGTATTGATATAAGATAATATTTGATATAAAATTAAGCTGACCAATATTTTAAGGTGTTACAAACATCAGCACAAACGCATAATACCCTCCTCACTATTGTGGTGTGGGTATATAAAGTACATCGTTTTATCTAAAAAAATATTGTGGTACCTTAATTTTTCTCGTGTTCAATTTATAAACGCCAAATAAAACATATTTTGCTGAAATTGCCTTAATTTCATGCCAAAACTGCCATCGTTAAAATTTATCTATTTCATATTTGCTTCTTTTGAGAAATCCTCACTGTAAACTCTCAAATATTTTTAATCAGCTCTCACTTTTATTCTAAAATATGAAAATCAAAAAGTTAACTGTACAAAATTCTAGATCTACATGTTATCGATACCTAGTGTTTAAAATTAACTCTAATGTGTACATATGGATGTACATATGCTGCAGATTATAGCTGAGTTCAATGTATTGATACGTATTATCAAAAACACCATTTACAAATATTTTTTATAATATAAAACACCTTGTTCATTTTCAATCTAATAGATTTTTTTCAAAATGCATTTGTGTACATTCATATCGCACGTGATCATAAAGAGGGCATTAACTCTAAATTCAAAAATTTTCAGTACAAGCAAAACAATTTATAGTTTATTTATTATTTACGGTTACCTTAAGTAGACAAAATAGTACGATATTTTTAGAGCGGGTAGATGTGAATATTACGTGTGGGTTTTTTTCAAAAAGTGAAAAATGAAAATTTTGAGTTAATACCCTCTTTATGATCCTGTGCGAAAACAAACAATTTTTACACTGTCAGACAGACGACCAGGGCTGCCAGATAAATTTGTGAGAAAATCGTCAGTTTCCTGAGAATAAATAAAAGAAATCGTCTTTATCGTTTCGAAAAATCGTCAAAAAAAATCGGACAACTTAAAATTTTGTTTTTTTTTAAACAATTTTTGTTCGATTTTTATAACGAAAAAATATTCAAACAAAAACATAACTACTTCATACCCAGCTAGCATTTTCAATCGTGTAAAAGCTACTGGGAGTCTCATGATGAGCGTCTTTGATAGTCGATGACCGCATTTTTTAATCGTAAAAGATTCCTCACACGGGACAAACTGTAACACGAGTGAGATTCTTCCATAGCACAGCAAAAGACAATTCTTCAATCGTTGTGGGAATCGCTTAAGACATGGGTAAAGATAATCAATCTAACGAGACTTTCATCTCAGGAATTGTATGAGACTCATGTAGCTATTCTCTTACAACTCGTGAAATGCTTGCCGTATAATTGTTGAAAATATGATTTATACAGAGAGCCGTAAAAGGTTCATTCGATGATAATTTGACGAAAGATAAACAAAGTGTTACATTGTTGTTGTTGTACTCTGAAAATAATCAAAGATTTTTTTAAGACTTGCATATTACAGCCGTACCTAAACAAAAGTGTCACGCATTTTCTAGTTTTTGAATAGAGCGGCCTGAACGCTTTGCAATTGGAAAAATCGATTTTGACAGCTCGTTTAGTAGTGAAATTTGCCGCTATCAAGGAGAATTCATACAAGGTGGTCTTGTTTTGAAAACGGATACAACACTGTAAACTACTTTAACGTTGTGTTAAAATAATACAACACTGCAGTAAACCAATTAGCTGTGCACTAACATACAAACATGTATATATAAATGTCAACAAAAGTAACAGCATATCATTTTGACACAAGGTTAGTTTTCATCTGTTGCTTACGTAGCAAGCCAAGACCACCTTGTATGAATTCGCCTTGGCCGCTATTGTTAATTAATAATGGCAATTTAGCTATTTTTTTGGTAAGTCTAACGTTTGTATCTCTATTTTTATTTATAATTTGTAACTGTTCGTTACATAACGTTGACGCTCTTGCTTTGGTATGGCATATCTGCGTTAAAGCTAAGCGAAAGAAAACGTTTCGCCTTCCGCTCTAGTTAAGGTACAGCTGTTAAATATTCCAAGAATTAAAATCGAAATTGTGCGAAAATGCAATGTTTTATTCAGACTTTGAAGACTGAACAAAATCGTCACTTTTTAGAAAAAAATCAGCAAATCGGCACTTTGCTAATTTCAGAACAAAAAATCATCAAAATGACGATAAATCGTCAAATCTGGCAGCCCTGCAGACGACGGTGATGAAAAACATAGAATTCAAATTCAAATTCAAATTCTTTATTGAGACTTTTAAGACCTATTACAAAAGCAGCTATAATACAGTTAACAAAAAACGAATAAACTTAAAACTATATTGTATTATTTTAATAAACAATAAAGAAATTATTTCATTGAATAACGCTACATGCTTATTTTTAAAAGACAGAAAAATTTTTTTTACAACAAACATTAAACATAAAATTATATTGCTCAAAATATAATAAAAGTTTACGAGACTGTTGATAGTCAAAGTGAGATCCTATGAACAAATTAAAACTAATACTAAAACTAACACTAAAACTAAAAATTACAATATTTACAACGACGAGAAGTGCCAAGAAATTAGCCCCTATTGGAGCCCTGAATTGAATGAGAGTAAAACTCAGGTAAAATGTAACCACCGTTGTCATTTAACCGGTTGGAGTCCTCAAATAAAATGCCAACCGGCGAAATGTATAAGCTGTTCGACCAATTAAAACCAAACTGCGATTGTAAAACATTCGACATTAACTCGTTCTCGTGACCCTCCAGACGCTTAACGAACTTTTCCAGCAAGAGTAAAGAATACGTTGCAAGAGGCTGCACCTCAGCCTTTTTATATATGACCGCGTTAGAAAATCTCCTAACAAAGTTTTCATAGTTTGTGTTAACACACAGTCTTAAACAACTTCGTTCCAATCTCTCCAGCTCAACCATTACCGTTGGAGAGATTGTGAACCATATGGGAAACCCATACAGCACTACAGAACGAATGCAAACTTTGTAGATTTGTAGTTTGGCTCTCTGACTCAAATGTCGGTTAACTAGTATCTTTAAAAACATGCCCTTGATGCGTCTTCCCTTACATATTGCCAATCTTGCATGTTGGTTGAATTTAAAAAGTTTATTTAGAGTGATCCCAAGGTACTTTATATTATCTTTAAATGGAATTACAGAACCATGTAATGAGAGATTCAATGTTTTACTTTTCCTAACTACATTTCTGGGACCTTTTCCCGAAGCATTACGGAAACAAATCGCCTCCGATTTCAACGTGTTTATTTTTATACCCCAATTTCCATAAAATTTATCTATTAAAGTGAGATGCCTCTGCACCCTATCCAGTGCCCTCTGAGGGTCACGGTCATTTGCCAAAATTAACGAATCATCCGCATAAAGTATACTTTTAGAACCGTCTACTATATGAGGAAAGTCATGAACCAGGATATTGTATAACAAAGGGGCCAAAATAGCCCCCTGAGGGACTCCACAAAATATACAACCTAACTCAGATTTAGTGTCGTTGATTTCCACGAAAAATTTTCTATGCCTGAAATAGCTCATAAATAATTTTACAAACACCGAATCACAACCCAATCTGATTAACTTGAAAATAATACCCAGGTGATATGCTCGGTCAAACGCCTTTTCTATGTCCAATGTAACTACGACAGTACATTCTTTATTTCTTAAATTGCAAATTATTTCATTGTGTAAATAAAGCAAAGCGTCCACCGATGAGTGACCCTGCTTGAACCCAAATTGATATTTCGGCAGTATGTCCTGCAAGTTCGAACTTTCTAATTTTAATTTCAAAACCCTTTCAAACAACTTCCCAATGTTTGATAACATTGAGATTGGTCTAGAGTTATTTATCCGAAAATCATTAGGCTTTTTGACGAGTGGATAAATCTTAGCCAATTTCCACAACTTGGGGAAATAACCATTATTTAGGCAGTTGTTAAATAAAATTACTAAAATTTCTATTGCCAATATTGGAAGCTTTTTAATTAAAAAATTAGAAATGTTATCAACGCCAGCCGATTTCTTTGCATTGAACGACTGAATAATGTTGCCCACCTCAGTAGGATCAGTAAAGAAGTTGCGGTTTAAAGTATGCAGTGAATTCGAGTCTTCGCTAAATTGGCAAAAAGTATGAGGACAACTATTAAGAAAAGAATTTACTGTGTCTGGAACCTCATTGACATTATCCCTGACTGGAGGAGAGAAACTATAGATGTTCGAAAAATAATCCCTGAACTTATCTACTTTAACCTCATCCTCATGATATGTGATATCATTCACAATAAGTTTCTCAAATCCCTTAGATTTCCTGTTACCAACAATCCTAAATACTTCCCTGAATGCCCCAGGACCAGGTTTTATGTTCCCAATCCTCTTATTGAACTCTTTAGCATGATAGATCTCAACTTGTTCTTTAATTATGATTTTTAGCAGTTGTATTTGACCGCTTAATGCACGATACTCCACCGAACTTCTGTTTCCATTTCTGTGAAAAATCTTTTTCTGCTCTTTTTGCCAAGAGTATTTAATCCTTAGAAGCTTTTTGATGTTTTCAGGGATCACAAACCTTCTATTTCCCAATTCGATCCTCCTAGAGAAACCTTCAACAGCTACATTTATACATTCATTAAAATGAGAGATGCTTACATCTATTTCTTCAGCACTCAAATTTCTGTTCCGTGGTGGAGCCAAAACTAACATATTTCGATGAACTTCATTTCTGAAATCCTCCCAGTTTGTGCCTTCGAAAGAACGATAAAATTTTGGGGGACTTACTATAAGCTCAAAGTCACCGAATTTAAATAATAATTTTAGCGGATAATGATCCGAAAAGGTGGGTAGAGAAGTTATCTGAAAGTTCTGATTCACCGTATTTATAAGATTATTACTGATTAAAAAGTGATCCAAAAAAGAAGGACCACCTGGAAAGGATGGATTTACATCACAGAGTCTTGTTAAACTCGAACCAGAGAGGTTAAGCCAATCAAAAAATATTTTCCCATTTAAGTTGTCAAAAACGTCGCCCCAATCCGTATTTCTCGCATTGAAGTCACCACCTATAAATACTCCCTCGTATGCAATTGAACAATTTTCGATAGCATCTAAACTAGAAATTAAATCGTTACGGGGCATATTCGTTGGAATATATACACTACCTAAAAGAAATTTTTTAAGCTGTCCTGAGAACGATAGACTCAATTCAATAAAACAATTCGGAAATTTTAAATCCTTTAAACTAGTAGTATTAAACTTGATACCTTTATTTATTAGAATTGCCGTGCCTTGGCTTGAATAATCGCGAATAACATTGTAGTTATCAAAAGTAACCTTCGAGTTTTTACTAAAATGAGTTTCTTGCAAGAAACACAAATCAACCTTATTATTATTAAGTATTTTAACTAATTCGATGCGTCTGCTTAAATCGACCAACGACCTTACATTGTATGTAACGATTATTAAATTATTTCGGGCCATAGTTAATAAGAACTTCTTTTAACAATTCTCCATACTCCTGTTTTGCCTTTTCTAAAGGCATTAATTTGTATGAATTAAGATAACTTGAGATTTTCGATTCCAAGGTTTGCGTTCTTGTTTCCTTAAAGAACTCCCCGAGCTTAAGAAATTCCTGTACAATTGACGGTAACTGTTGTTCTTTAACAAAGTAATTGTTACTGGTATTATTAAAATGACTAGCAAATGTTCTCCCTTCATTAACAAATTGACTGTTAGCTATTGCCGTATTTACCTTGTTTTTAATTTCGTCCTTTCTAATTTTAGCGTTTGCCAATAACTCATTTTTCCTTTTTATATACGATTTGTAAGCTAAACAGCCCTTATAATTCGCGGCATGACCGCTTTCATTACAGTTGGTGCAGACTGGGGGCGAATCCCCCTTTATAACTTTACAAAATCCTGGTTCATGTCTAACATTACATTTTACACACTTAAATTCGGCATTGCAGTTTCTAGCTGAGTGTCCCCAATATTGGCACCTAAAACACTGAATCTCTCTTGTTTTCGCCTTGGGCGACTCCCATGTAATAGCCTGGTTCAAAATAAAACGTATTCCCTTAACATCATTCATTGTTTTCCCTTGTACCAGTGTCACAACAAATAAACCCGTTTCAAAATTATTTCTTGAAGAAAACTGTGTAATTAATTTACCTACTTTTTCAACCGTGTTAGGTATTAACCCATCAAGGGCTGTCTTAATTTCCGACACTTCAGTCAAGTGATACAAACCTCTTATAACTATCGCTGTTCTCCTAAGTTCCGGAGGGGTAAACGAGTACGATTTAATATTTTGAGTTCTTAAAATTTCCATCATTTCAAGATGAGCTGATAAATCCTCGAAATAGAGCTTACTCTTAGTTCTGGAAGAATTTATTATTTTAAAAATTATTTTTGGATTTCTATCGCTTAGTTGATCGACCAGCTTTTTAACATTTACGTTGTGTAAGATTATTGGAGGACAAAACTTTTTCCTTACCAGTTTACTTGAGTTTCTCTCAACAGTTTTATTGTTGTCTTTGCTGCTAGCTGCTTTACTTGTAGAGGCACTTTCATTTACCTCAACATTTAGATGTCCCAGAACTTCAAACCTATTCTGAGAAATAGTAGTTGATCCAAATCTGGATACGTCCACGTTAGATTTTGCATTCATTCTAACCTGACAGTTCGTCACGTTATCACCATTCACTTTCCTTTTCGGTCTCTTAGATCTGATTTCTTGGAAATCATCACCCTCGTTAATAACGTTAGGAGTGTACTCCATAATTGATTCTTCAGTCTCTGACTGTGTAAAAATACCGCTTTTCAACATTAATTCACCGATGACGTTGTTACTTTTCCCGCCATCTTTGTCTGGTGGTAATTTTGCAAAGTTAATATCAGCGTCCACTATACCATTTGCTGTTAAATCCATCTTGGAATCCAATTTGGAGTTTCCCAAGTGAATAAAAGTTTTGTACAAAATGAAAATAAAATTTTATAAAAATTTTTGGCTTATTTCCTTTATTAGTAATTAATATTTAATTAAATTTTCTAAATCTTCAAATTATGAACACAGTTTTTTGTTATTCAGCTCAGGGTTACCCTCATCTAATGAAAAACATAGAAATCACTGACGCTTTACGAGTGAGTATCTTATCAACAACACAAATAAAAACATTATTGATTTATAATTAAAATTCAACAACAATAGCAATATAAAGGGTGCTTTATTCGGCTTTGCCGAATCTTATATACCCTTCACCATAGTATTAAAAATTGCACCGAACAACATTTGTCGTAGTGCTGCCACATGTTATTTTTTTAACAACATATAATACATGGGACACTGATTTATGGCTGTTGAGTTTAAACTATATATAAATTCAAGTTTAGTTCAACTAAACCAGCGTTTAAACCATCAGTGATTTATTAGGCATAAGCGTTCTTTATAAAATATTATATGTAAAAAAAAACCCTTTGTATCGACAACATTTTGAGATTAAAAACTTTTTGATAAAATACATTAGTAAATAAAAATATTTTTTGAAATTGGTTCTTAATGTCAGTAGATGAACTCTTTTGCAAATTATGTGTACGCGAACGCATTTCAGTAAAATCCAGTACAAATTTGTAAAAATTTTTGCAAATTTTGGGGTAAACTTGTGTATAACTTACCAAGGTGGCCTCAATACTACAACAATACAACAACAGCAGGCAAAGCAATGAGTCATGCTGAAATAATTAGTAAGGCTTTTTTCCTAAACGCCTGTTGCATTGTAGTACGTAATACATGGATGACAACATGTTCTTAAATGCAGCCATAAAAATTTTGATAATGCATTTAGTTCCAAAATGCAACTTTGTAGTTGTCACTGAGCAAAAGTTAAAATGATGTAGATGCAAACCATATTCATATACAATACAACGTAGGTAAAAATTGAAGTACATAATAGCTTTGTTTCTTTACTCTACTTTGCACGAAAAGCGTTCCCGTACTTTAAATTTGTGTAAATGAGAGCGGGTTTGAGAGAATAAAAGTCTTCTTCTTCTTGCACGAAACAGCCCAGACTTTATCTTCGTGTAAATTGAGGAGCCGCAGAACAAAACGTACTTTTTCGCATTTTTTGACAAATTGGTTTTTTGATATTTTTATAATATTTGGGTTGAAATCTTTAAGAAAAAATCTAGTTAGCATATTTGTTTCTTTTTTTTTACCAAGGAAATGGGTTCTTAAAAAATTGGTGCATTACAAAACGTACTTTTTTAATTTTTTTTTTCAAAACGTGCTTTTTTCATTGTTTTTGCCATTTCTCCGTGTAATTGTTTTAATTACATAACATTTCTTTATATGCTTAATTTGTTTGACGTTTATTTATGTCATTTAATTTTCTTTAAAATTAACTGTTAAATAATGGTGAAAATTTTCATTAAAACAAAAACAAAGTTTAGGAAATTAGTTTTGTGTTTATCATACAATTTACCGTTTTTTAAAGAGAGAGAAACGCGTCAAAATTCTCAGTTTTATTTCATTTTAGAAATTTATGATAAAATAAAACTATTTTTTAAACTTTGCTTTTGTTTTTATGTAAATTTGTATTTGTTCGACGAGTTTTTAAGAATAGCCACCAATAATTGCAATAATTTAACTATTGTTTGATGAATGAGTGTTATGAAAAAAATAATTAATACAATAGTATAGTTAAAACATGGAAGAATTACAAGAATTTTTAGAAAATTTAAATATTTTTTTAAACAAAACGTACTTTTTTCATTTTATTTTAACAAAACGTACTTTTTTCGATATAAAATTGGTTTGATATTAAACATCCTTGACATTTAATGTGTTGACTTACGGCAGTTTGATTCATCTTTTGTTTCCATTTCCAGGTTCATACAGTTTTTTAAGGGCTCGAAAGAAATAAACCTCAATTTCCCAAAAATTTTAAATGTGTGAAAAAGTACGTTTTGTTCTGCGGCTCCTCAATTGTCAAACAGCTGTAAAACATAAACAAAACAAAAAAAGCAAAGAAAAAAGTCCATGATCCAAATTCTGGAAAAAATGTTGTGGAATAAAATAATGTAATTAAATAGAAAGTTTTGTACTGAAATATTAGGGATAAATAATGTCAATTATTGTAAGTGTTTGTTTTATTTTATTTTTAGTAAAAGTAGGTTATTTCTACAGCCAACTCAAAATTTTTCAAAAGTGGCGAAAATTTTTTTTGTGTTTTAAAAACTGTCAAAACACTGAATTTTTATTTTGTGCTTTAAATTGTGTTTTCTGTTTCCGTACTTTTGTGTAAGTTTGTCTCTTTATGTGAGAAATTTATGCTTGCTCTCATTTGCACGAACTTCACCCAAAAAGTAAAGAACCAGAGCTAATGCATCAACACGATATTGATTCATTGTGAACACACGTTTAGGAAAACAGCCTAATTTCACCATGATAAGAGTCATCTGTTTTTTGAAACCACCTCGTAAATAAATACACTTTTTATGATGTTTTGTATTTTGTAGTGCTACCATACTTTTATCTTGATATAAATTTTACATTTATGAAAATACAAATACACCTGCATCCATGGTGGAATAAGCAGGTGGCATCGTTACGGCAACAAATACAACGTTACAACAAAAATGGAAATTACATAACCGTTTACGTCAAAAAATACATTAAACAAAAATCAAATCATGCCGCTGAACGTGATGAAATAAATAAATTTTTAGCCAATTTTTATTTAATTATGGTCCATATCTTATCAAAATTATCAAAAACTTTAATAAAAAACAAAAATCACAGCACAAAAAGTGGACTTTTTGTAAACATAAACAAAACTTTGACATAAACCTAGACAAACAATGCAAGAGCAAAAAATCGTCATCTGGCGTAGTGCTGCCACCTGTTTATTTCATCATGCCTGCATCCAACTTCAAGTTGAAAAGTGTGAGAATTACACTAAATTTTCAACAAGGCGAATTCATCCCAGGTAATCTCGGTACTACAACAAGTACAACTCGTACACAAGCAATTTGTTTTTGTAAAATCATTGTACAATGTCAAAGACAGAAATAAAACAAAACAGAAACATAGATAATAAAAGAGAATAAACAAAATTTTGACATCCAACAGTGATTTTAGCTAATATCAGCAGGGCTTTTAAGACCACCTGTAATAAATTCGCCTTGATTTTCAAGATGATTTTTCCGTTTGATAGCGAGTTGGGTAGAAAAGTAAGCAGGGTAGAAAAATAGACATGAATCGTATTTTCTGTGTTTCTTTTTTGACATTCCTCTTTGAACTAATTTGTGTTTTTTAATTTATGTTCAATTCTTATTTCAAAGTGACAAGTGCTTAGTCGCAATTTACACTAGGGACATTTCTTGCCGGACAGACGAAGTTTGATGGCGAGGGGTCGAAAAGGTAGAGTGTGTAGTACATGACTATCTGTACTGGACATTTTTTTATTTCTCTTTCTTACTTTTCGTAGTTTACATCTTGTTGCTTTATATTATTTTTCTGTCTGACTTCATATGTAAACGCTTCACGTAAGATTAAAAGAGAATTCAAAAAATGTCCGGCAACAAATGTCCCTAGTGTAAATTGGGACTTATTAAAATATAGAAAAATAAAAAAAATTATAACGGGTCCGCCATCTAACGTTTTTTTTTCAACTAGTGCTTATTTCGTGAATGGTAACACTTAGCTCATGTCTGATTTGACAGGTAATTAGTTTTATCCTTCTGCTGAACGAATATGGTTGTGTATATGCTTGACTTGGTGGCCACACGATCAAGTTTTGCCTTTCAATTCCATTCAATTTACTCAACTCTCTCATTTTTTTACTAACACACTCACACTTTTTAAATTGACCACGAGATGGCTTTCAATTTCACCTTTCCATTTGTTTGACAATTTACTTTCAATTTAACAGCTGAGTACATGTTTGTCTTTATAAATTGTTTTTTTTTATGGCATCTTGAAAGTAAATTGAGTGCCACCTACGTCACACCTCTCAATTTTTGTAAATTTTGACAAGCAGTATATGTAAAAGACTATCAAGAACAACTTGATCGTGTGGCCGCAGGGTGAACAACGCTGGGAAATTTTGCGACATTACTTTGAAAATCATGGTAATGTTGCAGAATGTGTGCGAAAATTGCGTACGGATTTTGGAAGAAGAGAAGCACCGTCAGCTCCGTATGTTCGTTATCTTGTGAAAAAAAAGTGAAAGAAACTGGCATCCTCATCGATAAACCAAAGCGTGAAAAGCCAAAAACAGTGCGTTCACCCGAGAATATTGCTGCTGTGGCAGAAAGTGTGCGTGAAGCGCCATCAACATCAATTCACCGTCGTTCTCAACAATTGAACATTTCGGAGACATCATTGAGACGAATTTTGCATAAAGACCTTGGTATGACGCCATACAAATTCCAATTGGTTTGTGAGTTGAAGCCAACTGACCATCCAATGCGTTTTCGCTTCACTAAGTGGGCCTGCGATCGACAATAGAAGATTCCGATTTTGCCAAAAAAATCATCTTTTCAGATGAAGCTCATTTTGATCTTGGCGGGTATGTAAACAAGCAAAATTGTCGCATTTGGGGCACAGAAAACCCGCACGCATACATTGAAAAGCCGATGCACCCAAAACGAGTCACTGTTTGGTGCGTATTTTGGTCCAGAGGCATAATTGGGCCATTTTTCTTCGAAAATGAGCAAGAGTGGCCGTTATAGTCAATGGCGATCGTTATCGGGCCATGTTGAATGAATTTTTGTTCACAAAAATTGAAGAGGAGGATATTGGCAACATTTGGTTTTAACAGGACGGCGCTACGTGCCACACAGCCGAAACTACACTTGATGTTTTGCGCCCTGTTTTTGAATATCGCATTATCAGCCGCAGAGCTGATGTCGTTTGACCACTTCGGAGCTGCGATTTGACACCGTTGGGCTATTATTTGTGGGGTGCCGTCAAAGATAAGTGTTGTACAAATTAAAATAAGTGATCATTATATATTACTTTATTAATCATATATGGCCCTATGGGCTCGATTAAGTAAATAAAATGAAAATGAAATGAAATGAAATATTCGTGAAGCCATTGGTGAAATACAGCTGCATACAATCGATAATGTGCTTAAAAATTGGACCGATCGTGTAGGCTACTGCATGGCCAGCCGAGGCAGCCATTTGAATAAAATTATTTTCCATTATTAACCGGAAGGATTGTACTTTCAAATAAAAAAAGAAATTTGAGAAAATATTCAATAGTTTTTTTTAAAGCATTTTCAAAAAAAAAAAGTTATATGGCGGACCCTTTACATAAAAATTAAAAAAAAAAATCAATACATATCAAAGTTAATTGGAATTACAAAATGTTAAATAGTTTTATACGAATAAAAAATTTCTGCAAGAAAAGTTGTAAGTCTAGACGATGACAAAGCAGTTTTAGCATTTTTTGGCGGTGCGTAACGATAATTTTAGCTTTAAAAAATTAAAAAAAATTTACGAAAATAATGGTAAAATTATTAAAAAAAAAAGCCTCTGTTTTTACATAAAATTGTTCTTGGCAACCCTTTTTCTTCACAAACACTGAACATACTTCATGTTAACAATTGTTTATTTAATGTGGACAGCTGTTTACTACGCAACATGTTCTACTTTGTTTTTGTTTCGGATATATTTTGATGCCACACCAAAAAATCTACCAAACCTAGTATAGCCGGCTACGCTATTTTTTTTTTTTTACAAATTTTATGCGCAAAAAAAGCAGCCGTGCAGTGATGGCTACTCCGACCACAAAACCTCCAGCTGCATTAGCTCGTGCAGCTGCCAATAAACGTCATAGTGGTGAACATTTTTTACAAAAATTTTATAGAAAATATATTAATTTCGAATTTGCTAAATACCTCATGTTCGACCCGGCTGCTTTGCCCATTGTGACCGTCTTTATTCTATTGGGTGAATTGATTTTAAATGTTTGTGTTATAAATTATGTGCCGTATACTGAAATCGACTGGAACGCTTATATGCAGGAGTGTGAAGGATTCTTGAATGGTACCACTAACTATGCACTATTGAAAGGTAATTTTTATTTTCTTTTTTGCAATCGACTTTTATTTTTATCCTAATTTGGTCGAGGGTGTTGTGTTTAGCTTGTTCTATTTTTGTTTACTTATCAACAACAATGTTTCAGGAAGTTTTTAGAGGATTGTATCAACAAATGTATATAATCATATCGTGGATATTTTTAAAGAAGAAAAGTTGTTGTTATATTTTATACAGTGGCTCTCAGAAGTTCCGACAATTTGTTGCTTAACACGTGCTTCTGTTTAGTAATAGGTGCGTTCGGGAACTCAAAAGTATTTACTAATTTTAACTGAAATTTCGTTCGCGTAAAACACAATATGTAAATGAGAACACAAATTGACAAGGTTGTATTTTCCTTAAAATAAGTAAGGTTGGGGTTTTGAGATCTCAGTTAAACTAGGTTAAGTTAATCTCAAAACAGATTTGTGCCGCCATTACCAAATTTGTATACGGAATTTTGACGGAACAGCTTAGTTTTGTTAAAAATTTTGGACTTTAAAACAATAATTAAAACAAAATCACATTTTGCCGGAAAAATCCGAATTTTCGAGTACGTTAAACTAAGTTTAAACTTAATCCACATCTCGAGAACCCGGCCTAAGACTTCTTTGATCGTGCGAACTACCCCTTAATGGCTCTATACCAATTTTGAAATCCTATTTTTTTGTTGTTTTAATTTTTGTGAGTTGTTAAAGTGTGAAGTATTTCATTTTAAATAATCAATTGCAAAAAAGTATTTATTTATGTACTTTAAAAAAATTTACCGTACACAAATTAGCAAAAAATAAAAAGAAAGTAAATAACGTAACTCTTTGAAACATTAATAAATTATTAATTATATTCGAGAAATCAATAAATCGTTCTATATTTAGTACATCTGCGACATTTAAATACCAAAATTGCATTTATTTTTTAATATATAAATTTTGTTTCTACTGTAAAATATTAAAAATGTTAGTTATGTGCTTTTGCATTTCAGCTAACGATATACATATATATATATATGCATATTAATATATATACATTTATATATGTGAATATATATACATATAACCTTTCCACCTGTGGTGAAGGGTATTAAAATATTTCAAGATAGTAGGCTTTTATTCAGAAACATGACAATAAAAAAAGTAGGTTTCAAGGTATATTTACACAAGGTAGACTCATTTGGGAGTGTAGACATGCTGCTCTATAAAAGGAGCCAATTTGTCAAAATTGTCTTCATATAAAACAAAAACAATTTAACGCACACATGTACAAATTTTGGCTCATATACACGCAATTTGACGTTTTGGCTCCAACTAGGGGTAAACAGCTGACAAACATATGAGCCAACGAGTTTACCTTGTGTAAATATACCTTGTTAGGTTTATAAAAATTTTTGAACGAACATTTTTCATATTTTTTAACCTCAAACGGTTGGGTGGCTCTCTTAAAATTAAAAAAATATAAGCTTATAAAAAAACGTACTGATTTTGGAATAACAAATTCCCAAAATTTACAATCGTTTCCAATTTGCGGCAAATGTTTAAGAAGTTGTGTGCTGAGACGGAAATGTATCCCCTCCGCGTGCTAATTATGCGATATGTACATACAATTTTTAAGACTCCCGAAAACTAAAAACGAAATTTGTGGTAATTGTAATACCGAACTTTGCTATTTTCTTACTGCAACGGTGGATATGTATGTATGTGTGTACGTTTAGCCAATTTTTCTATAATTGTCATGACACGCACTCTGACAGGACCATGGACAAGACCAATAAAATAGAAATAAAAAAACCTTTTTTTTTTTTGACATGGAAAAATTTCTTGAATAAAAAATTTGTTTCCTTCAATAAGCCCCAATTTCAATAAACCATTAAATGTATCAAAATATTAAGTCGGACTAGCAAATCTGTCAATATTAAGACAAAAAAAAATGTTATGCACCGTTTCAAAAAGAAAGTAGCAAAGTTCGGTCTTATAATTACCACAAATTTCGTTTCTAGTCTTCGGGAGTCTCAAAAATGTATGTATGTACTAAAAGCCTCAAGCTGATATTTCATACATTTCCGTCTTAGTATACAACTTTTTAAATATTTGCCGCAAATTGGAAACAAATGTAATTTTTTATGCCAAAATCAGTGATTTTTTTATAAACTTTTTTTTTTTTTTTTTAATTTTAAGAGAGCCACCCAATCGTTTGAGATTAAAAAATATGAAAAATGTTCGTTCAAAACTTTTTAAAAATCTAATTTTTTTATTGTCATGTTTCTGAATTAAAACCTACTTACTTTATTGAAATATTTTTTTATACCCTACCACAGGTGGAAAGGTTATAATGTAGAACACCAAAAATTCTGAAGTAATCCACTTTCGAGTGGATTCGGATGCTAGAACAGACCCGAATATCTATGTTTTAAGAAAATATATAATAAAAATAATATGAAGTAAATTAAATATTCATCCATATCATGAAATGTAAATTTCCGAACGTGTCAACAGTTGGTATTATGCATAAAATATGTTGTGAAAATTTCCGAATGTTTACATTTTTAAACTCCGAAAAAAGTTTTTTTGTGAATTTGCTTTTTTTCAAATAAATTGTAAATAGCTCACATGTGAAATATTTTTATAACTTACCCTACGTTTCCACATGCAAGTACTTGCAAGTAGTGTATACGTATTATCAACGAAAAATCGAGGAAACAGTCGATTGGCTGAAAGTACAAAAATTGTGTAAATGTAAGTGAAAAACTGTGATTGTATTGAGTTTTTCGAACTTGCACTTGCATGTGGAAACGAGGGGTTATGAAGAAAAAAATTCACAAAGAGCTGTCTGTCGGAAAAGTAAGAAAATGTAAGTTTATATAAATTAAAAAAAAAACGTTCAAATGCACAAATTTATTTTATTTCATTTAGCAATCTCAAATTAGTTTTAGGGTATGTTTCAAATTTTGCAATTTTTTGCGAATTTCAGTCATGTTCACAATAGAAGCAATTTGTTCCTGTAATTTTTTTGATTCTTTACAGCTTTAAAGATTTATAGTAAAAAGTAGACTTTGTCATCATGCCGCTGTTTGCAATTTTTGGCGAATTTCTGCTAATTGAACAATTTTTACCGAATTTTTTCATTTCTTATAGTTTTAGGGACTTTAAGTCAATTTTATGTCTTGTGTGAAATATAAAAAATTTTCTCGAATTTTCCCGATTTTTGTAGTTTTTTTTTTTTTTTTGTTGTTATTTTCCGACACTTTGTTTTTTCCCCCGATTAGCGATTTTAAATAACTTTTAGTGTTTGTTTACAAGTTTGAAATTTTTTTTTAGCCAAGTTGGCAATAGAAGCGAGTTTTCCTGTGATTCTTTACAGCTTTATCGATTTTTAATAAATAGTATACTTTGCCATCATGCACCTATTTGCAAATTTTTGCGAATGTTTGCTCATTTAACAATTTTTACCGCCATTCCTTAAAGTTTTAGGAACTTTTCATCAATTTTATATGTTTTTTGAAATATTAAAAATTTTCGCGAATCAAAAATAAATCCCAGACATTTGAGATAATAAACAAAAACTATTGCCTGTCCAATAGTAAATTTCCTGAAAAAAAAAACACTAAGATTTCTGCTTGCTTTTTGTTAGATGTTGTGTTTTAGTACCCAAACAAAATGTGGATAACTTTTCTCTTGCCGTTTTTCAGATAAAAAAAATGTATTTTGTCTGTATGAAAGGTATCAAGCCCACTTATGCAATCGCACCCTCTTTTTAGAGATGTGTTTTGATATCCAAGCTATTTGTGCCAAATAATGAAAACTTTACTTTTACCGTGCTCCAGATATAAAGAAATCTATTGTGTATCGAGCTTCCCAATCCCGCCCAATTTATGTCAGATGTTGTTTACAAATAATTATTATAACGCTTCTCCAATCCCGGCCATTTTTGTCAGATGTTGTGTATTAATAACTTAGCTAATTGTATCAAATATGGACAAGTTTACACTCTCTGTTCTCGATATAAAACAAAATCTTTTTTTTTTGCCACACCCACTTCTTTTTTTGATAAGTTAATAGTTATTCTGCTATTCGATACAATAAATCAGAGGTCTTTAAAATCAGTACAGCCGTTCTCGAGTCAAAAGTGGTGCAACTAACACAACTTTTTTTTGGAAGTTTTTGGTTTTTTTTTTATGTAAAACTCCAAATCTCCAAAATATACATATGTATCAACTGAATTGAAAGATTTTAAATTTATTTTAAAATTTAATGAAATAAAAGACAATTTTTAAAATACTTAACTACAAAAATTAATTTTGACAGCAAATCAAGAGACTTGAGCACACACAGTACAATCGAATTGAAAGACTTACACTCAATTCACATGAGGGCTTTTACGACGTCGTTTTATCTTGATTTCCTTTTAAAGCAACTTCCAAAATCTCTTTGCGTTCATACGATGATTTTTGGTTGCATGTCTTTTTTTTATTAACAGTATGGCCTTGATTATCCGTCATTCGATTAACCGGCAGCTTCAATTGACTGGAAAATAAAAAATTTTTTGCATTGATTTAAATAACCTCTATTATCCGGCATTACCTCTGTTATCCGAAATTATAAACAAATTATCTTGTTTTCGTTTACTTTTGAACAATTAAAACAAATTTAAATAAACGAAGTAAGAGAATTTCCCAACGTACTGGAAGCATGTTCTGCCAAAATTACTTTTTTCCTCATGTTTACATAATAATACATTATATATTTACATAAAATAAGAAACACATTTAAAAAAATAAATAATCAAGAATGCTGCCGGTCGCGTCTATTATCGATAATCGAGGTCTTACTGTATTTTCAACCACACACTTCAAAGTAAGAAAAAGAATAAAACGTAAAAAGAAAAAGTTAAAAGAGAAATATAAAAAACGACATGAACAACACAAAACGAGTCGTTTTGTTTACCCCTATTTCTTCTCTACACCGCTCTCCACCAAACCAAAAGAGACGTCGACAAATCGACGTCGTAAAAGCCTCCATGTGAATGGGCTCTTAGTAGTCAACTTGAAAAAATCAAAATCTTTTGATTTTTCTTCAACCAACTCGACAACCGTCAAACTAATCAACTGACAAGGCCATACACGCTTTGATTTGGACAACAACCGACTCAGTTGACAATTGAATTGAATCGTGTATGGTCTGCTTTAGTTTGTAAACTTTCTTGATCTCAACGCACAATTCTTTTAATAAAACTAATTTCGAAACACTTGTTTTACCATTTATCTATTTATTGTTATTTTTAATGTAAAATAACTAACAATTATTAACATAACATGTTTCTGGATTTATTTCCTTTTTATAAAATTTTCAACATTTTATAAAAAGAACCGAACTTATTTGGGAGGCATTTGTTCTACAAACTTCTGGCTAGCTCTTAACTAACTTTTCATATTGGTATAGAGAGGAAATCAAAAACACAAAAATTTTGCGAAAAATATCAACAAAAGACAGCCAATTAGTTAAAAATAATTAATTAAACATAGATTTCAGTTTCGAAAATATTCCGGAATCTTTCTTATCTTCCTCTTCTTTAGATGACGTTTCTGGTGCGGTTGTAGAAGATTTAGATGTTGAATTGTTTTCACATTTTGAGGAGTTTTGTCTAGTGCTTGAACTGAAATATAAGAAAATTTTATAATAGATATTGTTTTCAGTTTCCTTAAAGTTCTATTTAACATTTGATTATACATTACGTTGCTTTCTTGCTGCCATCTTGTCGTTTGGCTAGGCCATGTATTGAACCTGGTGTATTCATTTCCAATTCAGCATATCGCAGTAAGAGTTCTTTTTGTTCTTTGGTTAGATTTTTAGGAATTTCTATTTTAATATTTATATAATGATCGCCATGACCATGGGAGTTTACGCGTTTAAGACCTTTGCCTTTAAGGAAAATTTTGTGATGTGAAGAAGTGCCTGGTTCAATATTAAGCCATTGATCTTCATAGACACCTTCAACACGTATTGTACCGCCTAAAACAGCCTGAGACAGGGATATTGTGGCATCTGTATGAACATCTGCTCCATCACGTTTAAAGTATTTACTAGCCTCTACTCGGAAAGTAATGAAGAGTTCCTTTTTACCAACTTGCATTCGTACGGTTTGACCATTTTCAATACCGGCCGGTACAGGTACAGTTACTTTTCTTCTTTGCACTGTTTGACCTTTGCCCTCACATTCGGCACAGGGATATTTAATGTATTGTCGGGTGCCCTGGCAGTAACGACAAGTGGAACGCATGACAAATGGCCCTGTTGATATAGTTTCCATACCTGTGCCATTACAATATTGACATTTGCCAGGTTTTGTGCCGGGCTCACATTTACTGCCATTACATTTATTGCAGGTATCGACCACATTAACGTTAATGTCTTTGTTGACTCCTCTGGCTGCTTGGGAAAAGGTAAGATCCATCACCATTTCTTGGGAATGACCAAACCCATATTGCGATTCGGCAAAATCATCAAATGAATTTGAGCGAAAATTTCCTTCACCAAATATTTTGCGGAATAATTCTTCAGGGTCTATGGTAGATCTAAACTGCCAGTTTTGTGAAAATCCTTGAGGGCCATGTCCGGCGAAACCTCCACCTCCTTGCCGACCCATATTTTCCGAAGTTTGACCAAACGTATCGTATTCACGCCTTTTTGTATCATCACTTAAGACCTCGTAGGCTTCAGAAACTTCTTGAAACTTGCGACTAGCATCAGGATCATCTTTATTCGTATCGGGGTGGTATTTTTTAGCCAATTGATAGTATGCCTTTTTTATTTCCTTAGCCGAAGCATTTTTCGCCACTCCCAACGTCTGATAGTAATCCTTGGCGTTGAGTCTCTGTGAGGTATAAAAGTTACGTTGTATTTGGCTTTTCTGCTGCTGCCGCTTATGTTGTTGTTGCTGCTCTAGCTGTCTTTGCAATACAAAATTTCCATTTGTTAAACGGAGGCTGGACCAGAATTTTGTGTTTTGTCTGCTGCTTTCAACATTTTCAATTGCTAACAGGGGTTGTTGTGTTACACTTTTAATTGATACTTTACGTAAAATATGCAGATTCAGACGATTACACGTTATCATTTTTTATATAAAATTTTCTTTTTTACACACAATTATTTCACAGCGCACAAAATTCTATCACAATCTACAGCTGATGAAATGCCGTAACTTCCATGCTGCTTCAAAGAAAAGGCGAACAAATGTCAAAGTTACTTATTCACAATAGTGTATTGTATGGTCGTTGTTACACCGCGTGTTAACCTCTTGTGAAACCGTTATTTTTATAAGACCAACCAAAACAATTTGAAATTTAAAAAACTAAAATTATAATGAAAATATAAATTTATATTGAAATATTCATACTTTAAAGAAAAAAAAGAATAATTTGCCTGTTTTTGAAATAAAGATTTTCGTTTGGGAATTTACATACTATGTATAACAAAAAAAACTCAAATGTATTTTTGTTTTCAATTAAAATTCCCAAACGAAAATTTTATTTTACTTTTATAATTTCGAACGTTAAAATTTGCATCGAAAGTTTCTATGGAAAACACTCAGTTTTTAAAATATTTTTGTATATACATTTCTATACGACCGTTTACGTTCGATATTGTAAAACAGGCAGTAAATAAGGAAATTTAAATTAACATTAATAAAAGACTGAAATTTTTCCTATCGTAATCGATTTAAATAATCTAAGAATATTACTTTTCAATTACATATCAGCAATAAACATTTTGTAATGTTTTGTTTTATTTTCAGGTGATACAGGACCTTTGGTTTATCCTGCTGCCTTTGTTTATATATACACAGCATTTTATTACCTTACATCATATGGACAAAATATACGATTAGCTCAATATATGTTTGGTTCAATCTACTTGCTGCAAATATGGCTTGTTCTGCGTCTTTATGTTAAGAGCCGCAAAGTACCTCCATATGTGTTAGTAATCAGTGCCTTTACCTCTTACCGCATACATTCGATTTATATATTACGTCTCTTTAACGATCCTGTGGCCATACTTTTCCTCTACGCTGCTCTAAATCTTTTTATGGATCGTCGTTGGACCTGGGGTAGTATATGTTTTAGTTTGGGTGTGGGTTGTAAAATGAATATTTTACTATTTGCTCCTACTCTTTTCCTGTTCTATTTGATAAATTTGGGTGTTGTGAAAACAATCATGCAATTAGCTGTTTGTGGAATATTGCAACTCGTATTGGGTCTACCATTTTTATTAACATATCCTTGGCAGTATATAAAGGGAAGTTTTGATTTAGGACGCATATTTGAACATAAATGGACTGTCAACTATAGGTTTTTACCGAAAGAGTATTTTGAAAATAAATATTTCCACTCGGCTCTTTTGGGATTACATCTATTGCTATTAATTGCATTTGCCAAGCCTACAATATCTTACTTCAAAAACTATGTCCGCCTTAGACAATTACAATGGCAATTACAACCCCAGCTAGACCAGCAGAACAAACAACTAACAGAAAACAAAATCAAGAAATCCAAAAAACCCGCTAAGGTAGAAAAATATGTAGTTGAGAACGAGGAAAAACTCACTGCCGAACAAGAAGCTTTTCTAAATAATTTTGAAAAAGGATTACAAAAATCTACCGGCCTGAAGGGGCCCATCAAAACGCAAAAAAACGCAAAGGCTTACGAATCGCACTCAGACTCGGAAAAAGTTTCTATCAATTTCGATCAATGCACCCAATTGGCATTGTTGCCTTTTTTCTTGTGTAATTTTATTGGCGTTATGTGCGCCCGTTCTTTACACTATCAATTTTATGTTTGGTACTTCCACTCATTACCCTATTTAACCTGGTCCACTAACTACAGTTTGGGTTTGCGTTATTTATTATTGGGTCTTATAGAATTCTGTTGGAATACTTATCCTAGTACCAATTTTTCAAGTATTGCTTTACATTTGTGCCATTTGATTTTATTATTTGGTGTTGGGCGCAACATGTTTAAAACTTTGAATCATAGTACCGTCATACGAAAACAGGAGGAATCAGTGGAAAGTCAACAGCAAACGATTAATGGCTCCTTATCACACTCGAAATCGAAAATTAAGAAACAGTAAAATACATACATACATATATTCATAAACGATTATTAAGTTTAACAAACGTTTATTAACGATAATTTTCATAGTAAATTTGTTCCTTAAACCTTTATTAAATTTAAAAAATGTTTATGAATACAGGCAATAATATTTTAAATGATTATTAATTAAAGAAAGTTAAGTATACAATTTTTATTTAAAGACGTTAAATAAAATTTAATTATTGAAAATTATTTAAAGTTGTGTCTATAATATCCCTCGTGTTAATGTATTCAATATTAAAAATAGGAGTTATAACACCATTTGAAGCCTTTTTCTGTCATTGCATTTGTTTCATTTAAAAATAATCTGCAGATATCATTTGGAGGGCTCAGAGCTGAATCGGACCAAGTCATAAAATATAATACATATTTAAAGTATGAATTCTAATACTAGTGAAAATTGTAAGCAGTTGTCTATTAAACACCTGATATCCTTAGGGGAATAAATAATCTCTCCAGAAAGATTAAGAAAAAAACAAGTAAGAGTGCTATATTCGGCTGTGCCGAATCTTATATACCCTTCACCATTTTGCGAGCAGAAGCAACAGAGCAACTAGACAAAAACAAAATAATTTTTACATATACATACATATTAACAATACTAAAAACTTCATTATAATTTAAATTTAAAAAGCGAAAACTGGTAAATATTTTTTAAAATCGTTTTTGAACATAAAATTAAAAAAAAAAATTTGTTTTATTTTGGTTATAACTCAGCCATTTTTTAACCGATTTGACAGATTTATATACCGACGTGTTTAAGAAGAAATTTGCCAGTTAGTGGGGTTATAAATCTTGGACTCGTTCCCGAAAGTGGGTATTTAAAAAAAATATATTATTTTGGTCATAACTTTTTCGTATCTGAACCGAGTTTTTCAGAAAATATTTTTTACTAAAGATTTCCGATCTTTTGATATACAAGGTATAACCACAGGTCGTATAACAGTCCAAAAAAACAGGTTTTTATACAATTTTAATATTTTTTTTTTGTAGGGGAGTTACCACAAGGTACCTAAACATTTGCAATATTATAGTTCAATAATGGATATACTGCATAATTAAATTGGCTATGTGTGTTATTTATATTGCGCAAAAAGAAGTATTTTTTAATTTGTTGACAACGTTGTACAATACACACATGTGTGCGTTAATTTAGTTTACTTTTTCATGTATTCAATACAAAATTGCGCCATACATTTGTTTTTTATATTGCCTAACTTATTGAACAATGTAATCGATAATAACAACAGCAATAAAGTACTCAATAATATTTTAAATGTACCTGTAAAGGTACCTTTATTAAAACACAACAAAGGAAAACTAACAGCCTGTTCGTCGATTTCGAACGTTAAACGTTCGCATAGAAAATTATATTTAAAACAAAAACAAAATTTGAAAATTTGTTTTGAATAAAATTTGAAAATTTGTTTTTGTTTTAAATGTAACTTTCTATGCGAACGTTGACGTTCGAAATCGACGAACAGGCTAGGCTGTAACTGTTGATAAACAAAAATACAAAACTTTTTTTTCATACTTTGTTTTTAATATTTTTAACGGGGACATCGACATCCATCTTAGACTATCGACAAAAAACATGCATTTGCATGGAAATCGATAAAGCTAAAAAAAAAAGTTATCAGCAGGGCTTTTAAGACCACCTGTAATAAATTCGCATTGTGTAAATTCCATATTTTTTTTAGTTTTTTCTTTGATAGCTTTTGTAAATAAGTTTTTTAACTTAAATTTCGCAAATTTACTTGAACTACTTAGAAAAAATACATTCAAACTTCATTAAATTATAAATAATTTTATAAGTCTTTATTATTTTTTAACCATTTGTTTCCTATGCGGAAATAATGATAACACTTTTTTCTGGAACAATAACAATGTTACATTTTAAAATTGAAATAAAAAAATTATTTAAAATTCCATTGAAAAACGTTAAGAATTTTAAAGAGACTTAAGACTAAAGTTTTTTTAAAAAGAATTCAAATATGCTTAACTTAAAAACTAAATAATTTACAAATAAAAAATGCTTTATTATAAAAACTAATAAAAAAGTAAATAATGCAAATGACGTGAAATCTATAATAGATGATCGTTTGTTAAAAAAATATGTTTATAGAATAAAAAAAAAAAAAAAAATAAGTGAAAATAAATTAATGCAGTAGAAGTAAAAAAACTAACAACTCAAATTTGTAATTGTAAAACTAAATCACTCAGTGCAGGTGGTTGCCGTTGAGGGCGTTGTATGTAAAGAAGGCGCATTAGGGTTTGCTATGTTATTAGATGTGGATACATTATGGTTAAGTGATGATGCTGCCGTAATGGGAGATAATGGTCTCATTTCTCCTACATCCGCCGTTGATAAGGAGGAGTTATGCTGCTGTCTGAGCGAGCAGTTGGAGGAGGAATTTTGAGATTGTACACTAAAGAAACGAAGGAGAGTAGTAGTTTCACTATTTCTTCGACTTGAGGTGGGTGTACGTGGCTGAAGATGATGATGTGATGAAGACGAGGGTGACGAAAGATGATTTTGAGATAAACGCCTTCGAGGAGTAGTTGATCTGGGACTGCTCTCTGACTGGCGAAGACTTTGCAAACGAGGAGACGATACTTGAGTTACTGTACCGGCCGCCGCTCCTCCAACACTTGTTACTTCATTAGTATTAATTGCTAGAGGATGGGATTGTTGTTCTTGCATTTTCTCTGTCAGTGAAGTCCCCCGATTTGAGGTCATTAACTTTTGTTTGCGTATTTTCGTAAGCCAATCAACCTTATCTTTTAGTTTGCGTTTCGGTGACATAATGCCCAAATGAGGAGCCTCACCATCTAATACATAATTAGGTAAATTTGATGTGGGTGAAAATATCATAGACGAGAAGGGTTGTTGTGTAGGAGTATGGCTAGCCTGCACATTGGTAGAGGGCGGTGATGTAAATGAGGCCGCTAAAAGATTAATTTCTAAACCTGGACGTCTTTCGGCCAAAGGTGAAGGGGTGTTATTACTATTATTTAAAACTTTTGATACATTTGTTGTCAAACTGGAGGGTGGTGTTTGTAAAACAGTAGTCTCTTGTTTGTTTTCTTGATTGGAATCGTTATTTAACAAGGTTTCGTGATGGGTTAAAGGACTTGGCGGATTAACATCAATACGTATGTTACGTTCTTCTGGTATACTAGATAATTGCTTAAAAATACTTCTTGAGACAAAACAGGCTGCAGAACTTGAAGAAGAGCTTGATGCACTGGAAGGACAAGGACTAAAAAGTCTACGTCCTCGAGTTTCCAAAGTTTTTGGCCTTTTTGGTTCATGTATGTCCGTGTCCCCACTCTCATCACCATTTGGATTTGTTGAAGAGCAGCCTAACATTTCTAAGAAACTTCTTTTTGTTGACACTTTCTCCACAGTATTAGGTGTTCTTTCGTTCTGTTCCACCAGCCTCTTTAAAGATCTAGGCGTACTTTCTAAATCTCTAAGGTTATATTTATGCGTAGATGCCGTATGGTGAGCAGGTTTGGAAAATTTTCTAATATATTCAGCCTGGCCACGATAGTTTTCTGCAATGTCTGAAACTGACAATTCCTCCGGTCCTATACGCCATATCTTGTGTCTAGCGTCATCACTACAAGTCACAATGGGGCGATCGTGCGTAGAACCCCATGCAACACAGGTCACTTCTACCGCATGACCCGATAAACCTACTAGTGGTTCATCTGGATAGTCCAAATTCCAAATGTAGGCTTTTTCATCAGAACTGCCACTTAGTAAGTATTTACCATCTGGAC
This sequence comes from Pollenia griseotomentosa, assembly GCA_963931875.1. Taxonomy (NCBI): domain Eukaryota; kingdom Metazoa; phylum Arthropoda; class Insecta; order Diptera; family Polleniidae; genus Pollenia; species Pollenia griseotomentosa. The sequence continues at coordinate 31,493,495 of OZ007564.1, forward strand.
TAAGGCAAGATTTTATATAAAAGGTACTGTTTAGGAGGCCACGATAACGAGCCAAAGGCTTTGGTAAATATGAGTGTAAATTATAGCAGTAAATTGTATTATCCATACAATTGGCAAAAAGAAGAGAGCCCGAGTCATCGACTATTAGGTTTGTAAAACCCTTAAACGTGGAAGTTCCGGCATATGGCAAACTGTGCTTTGGATGTGGCTCCTTTTTGTAGGTACTATAGTTGCGTCTTAGATCCCAAACTTTTATAATACCATCACCCGCACCGCAAGAGATTAAAGTGTTTTCGTCCTAAAAAAAATTACACCATTTTAAACTTTATAAATTTTTATAGTTATTTAAAAAAAAAGTTAACAGCCTGTTAAACGATTTAGAACGTTAACGTTCGCATAGAAAATAACATTAAAAAAAATCGACAATTTGTTTTTTTTTAAATATAATTTTCTATGCGAACGTTAACGTTCTAAATCGTTGAACAGGCTGTAATATATAGCCTAAATATATGGCCTTTGGGATTTTTATTACAAAATGAACTCTTAAATAAATAAATACAGTTAGGGACAAAATTGTTCACGAAATTATAAAATATATATATATATATATATCTATATATAAAAAAAGTTTCAATTTGGAAACTTTTTAAAACTATTGTATGGCTTTCTACAACCCACCTTTAACCAAAAATAAAGTCTGAAAACGGCTGAAGTTTGCAAAAAAGTAAGAAAAATTCAGTTTTTAAGATTCAATGCGTGTAACATGCTTAGATCGGACTAAAATTATGAGATTGGAGCCAGCCGAACGGCAGTAAACATGGCTGGATAAAAGTGTTAGCGTAAAAGAGCGGAATAATTCTAAATATTAAAATTTTGTTGATCTCAAAAATGACTTAAGATTGTTTTCGCGGGAACCAGCTTCGAGCATTCCGCTAATTCAGAAGAAAAATGTGTGCCAAGTACTACAAACCCATCCTTAAAGACCAGTAGATTCCAAGATTAGCAATATTCGGCTTAGAACCACGCAGGGTGATATCATCATGCAGGATAACGATCTTAAACATACTTCAGATGTAGCTAAATGTTAGTTTAAAGAAAATAAAAATTCGAAAATAAATTTACATCATCGGTCGCCAGAGTTGTACCCACTTGAGTACCTTTGGTCCATTCCAAAACGGCAAAATTTTTTTACTCAGAGGAACCCGCCTAACACTGCATATAAGCTTTGGGAGCTTGCCGTTAAAGCTTGAAAAAAATAAAGCTGAAAATGCTAAAAACGTTTGTAAAAGTATGGCAAAAAGGATTAAGGCAGCTTAAAAGAGGAAAGGGACAACACACCAAACGCTAGGACCCAAATACAACAATAATCTCTCACTGCGATCATAATTGTTCACACTCAGAACTTAATACTAATACCGTGTAAAATATTATGAACTCATATTATTTGAAAAAGTGTTTATTTTTAAGCTCTTGAAATGTTCTTTATTTCATATAGTTAAAAAATATAAAATAATTATATATGGGTAATTCCAAAGTGTTGAACGTGACAGTCGTACGCATCAAAAATGCAATAACATTTTAAACAACAAATACTTTTACGTTCTTTTAACCCTTAAATTATAGCACTAAGAAAGCACTATTATATATGCTTAAGTTTATGGGGAGCGCGGTTCTAGGTCAAAGATAATGGCATAAGAAGTAGCGGTTCGAACGTGAAAAAAATAGAAGTAGTTTTTGTGGCCATGTATAAAAAGGGGTGATTCAGCGAAACCTGGCACAATTTTTTAGTCAAACCACTTTCAGAATTTTACGTAGCAATGTAACATTTAAATGTCTTTGGTTTGATTCCAAAATCTTCTATATTTTTTTTTTGTTTAAGCCAAAATCTGGTTCGATACGTGACATTTCGAACGTGACATTTTTTCCATAATAATTTAACTGAATAATGATTTAAAAAAAATAAAAATTTACCGTTAATCCGAATTACATATTTCTCTTCGAACTATTCCTCAGATTACGGACCATGTAAGAAAATTTTTTTGGAATAATTTTCATCAAGCCTTTTTGCAGAATTTTTTAAGTTTATAGCGAATTTTTTTACTTTTTGAGGCATATTTTGATACATGTTAAATTTTTTTAGATACCTCCAAGAGGTTTCGCAACAAATAAAAATTTTTTTTTGTGAAATTCTGGCTTTTCTGTTTATAATATCTATATATCTGTATACACAACGTGTTGCTTCGATTTCGCCATCTACATTTAACTTTTACTCGAAAATTGTAAGACATTTAGAAATAAAAGATAATAAGCCGAAACCGTACATATGGCAATTAAATACAAAATAGGAATGCGGAAATGAAGTTGGACTGGTCATGCCCAATGAAGACCCAAAACTGACCTCACCAGAAATTGTATATACCATAAGAAGGGCAGCTTAAACCATATATGGCGTCGACAACTCGATATTGAAGTAGCAAAAAACAACAAAAAGTAGAACGAGCTGAAGACGCAATTGTTAAGGTCCTATGTCCTTACAAGAATAACTGGAGCTTATATTACATTATTTGTATAAAAATAAGTTATTTCTTCAGTTTTTTCTTGTTTGCTTCAAAAAATAAGTTTTGTTCTTAGTTTTATTAAAATCTTTATATAAAAAAAAATCATTAGTTACGATCCCTAATAAAATCAATAAAAAATTGGGTTTCGTCTTAAAACTAAATAGATATTAACAAGTTGTATGATTCGTAATGAAAACTTGATGGGAAATACTTACTTGGAATGCTAAGCCTGTTATACTGCTCGATGTTGTGTTCGGTGGCATTTTAGGTGTTCGTGAGCGTTTTCTCTGGGACACTGGCGTACCCGGACCACCAACATGACCACTATATATACAATTATCCGCTCTTGGAGTCATATCTAAGTTTAAATTAGCTCTAGTATCCCAAATAATAATAGCACCATCCCTACCACCAGTGGCAAATACTGATGAATCATTCTTACGAAAAGCAGCTGTTTTAACTGAACGTGTGTGGCCCACGAAGGGACGAACGGCTATTATCTCACTATTTGTAACTTCCCAAAGACGGGCTGTATGATCACCTGAAGCCGAGATAAAACGCATTTGTCCCGGAGCCCATTCCAAGTCGAAAACTGCATTAAAATGGCATTGTGGAGCTGTTAAAGCCTTTTCATCCGACTCATAGTTGCGCTGGGTAGTGTTTTGCAAGGCAATTTTACCATCTTCGTTGGCAATGGCCAACATATGGCGATAACCTTCACAATTAGCGAATTTTGCTGCAAATATTGGAGGTTCCGGATTAAAATCTGAACTGTAATTTGAGGGCAATATGCCACGCCAACTATCCTCTTTTGCCACACACAACCTCCTTAAAGCAAAGTCATAGCTCAGGTCATTTGCTGCAATTGTACAATAATATACTGTATTATAAAACAACGAAAAACTGACAGGTCAGCATTTTTCAACACTAAATTTAATTAAATGATATACATTTGTAGAAATTGTATTTTAAAGTGGTTTTTAACAAAATCCTAGTTTTTATCAACCAAATAAAAATAGGCGCTTATATTTCCCGCCTTGTTTTTATTTATAGGGGAAGTTTTGGAGCCAAAACTTCATTATAAAGCGCCAAATGTTTATCATTGCTGTATTTTTACCAAACCCCCTCTACTTCTCAACAACATCTTTTTTAATTTACAAACACTTATGTATGTTTACTTTTTTTCTCTTTCTTGATTTTTATCAATACTTACAAGTTCCCTGTTGTCTGCTGAAGTAGTTTTGTACAAAATTCATTATTTCTTTCCTTTTATTTATTTATTATTATTTAACTATAATTACTTTTAATTTATTTTACACTTAGTACCAGCACAAAATTCATGTTCAATTCTAGTGAAGTGAAAAAAATTTTGAATGAAAAAAAAAATTAGGAAAATACGTCTGACAGTTGTTGGCGTAGTAAAAAAAATGCGCGCTGTCAAATTGTTCAACTGATTTTTCGAAGTGATGGCAATTTGGCGATATTTTTCTTCTGCTAAAACAAGCGACAATAAATTACATATTTAAAAGCAGAGTTAAGGTTAACGTATCGTAAAGTCACGTGGCTTAATTTCAAGTTTAAAAGTAAATATTTCTGAACATCCATCTAGGTTTATATTTTATTTTCAACAGAATAAACGCAGAAAATAGTATGTATATATTTCTATATTTATTTATAGATTTTTTCAATATTTTACGTAAAATCAATCTTAAATGCGTTAATTTTTTTTTTAACATTTATAGGCAACTAACTTGCCGAGTCTGAAAGGGGACTTATTTAACTCACAATTGCAATCAATCGTGTTTTTTCTTTGTAAGGAATCAAATAGATGTTATCTACACTGATTTCACTAAAGCTTTTGATTAAGTCAATCATTTTCTTTTGGTAAAGAAACTTCAAAAAATGGGGTTTACAGATCTAAGCATAAAGTGGGTTTACTCTTATCTATCGAATCCAGAAAAATATATGTGCCATCAGGAGTACCGCAAGGCAGCTACCTTGGACCTCTAATGATTTGCCTGAAGTTATAAAGTTTTAAAATGTTCTTATGTAAGCTGGCAACTTAAAAATTTTTTAACTTATAACCATGTTTAAGATCATCAACTTCTTCAAAATGATCTAAACTCATTTAATGAATGGTGCGAAGCAAACTTAGTGGAGCTAAATTTATTAAAGTGTAAGCTAATGTGTTTTTTAAGAAATAATCCAGATACAGTTAATTACTTCCTAGGAAATATTCAAGTTGATACAGTTGAAGATTTCCTTGATCTTGGAATACTACTTGACTCTAAACTGAGCTTTAATTCGCATATCACGTTAATGAAAAATAAAGCTAGAGGAACACTTGGATATATAAAATGCTGTGAATGGAAAAACAACTGAAAGGACGGAAAAGTGTTGGATCGATACTTATAACTATAAAAAATACATATAGTAAAAGTCCATTTATTGTATATTCGTAAGCGGTGAAGTTGAAAGAATTTATAGTGTTATGAATTTATTTAAAAAAAATTATAAAAAAATGATACTTAATATACGCAACAGCCTAATTCATATTACATATAGTTTTAAACTAGATAATCATTATTGCTCAAGCTTCGAAATACCCCACGAGCTTTGCTTAAAAATTAGTTCTAATGAAACATACAAAAAGTCACAACATCACATTAATAGTGGTTTATGAAATGAAGACAAGATATTAGCTTTTTTGTAGGATTTAAAGTATTGTATACAGACAATGTTGAAATATTTTTTTAATATCTTAATATTTTTGCAAAAGATTTTCAAACTGGTTTAAAAGCTCTTTTAAAACTTCAGCGCATGTATTCCTTATTTCCTTCTCATCTTTAACAAATATTTTCTTTAATTTAATCTTTTGGTTTATTAAATTATAAAATTCGTATTTTCTTTGGAATTGAAAACTACTTTATTAACTTTTTTTGTAGCAATATTTTTCCAGCTATAATATTAACTAAAAAAAATCATGAATTTTAATGGGTCGCAATGTTTGGCCTTCAAATCTTGATTAGTTGCTTGTGTCTCATTCAGAGCATTAAAAAAAAAATGCCAATACAAATTATTTTTAGATACATATATATATACATTGTATGTTAAAATAAGCATTTATTCATGTATATTTGACTGCTATGTGCCGGTTCACACACGTCAAGTTTGATTCGTCAAGTCTTGAGCTTTTAGGAGAGAAGGGAAAATAAAAAGCTATTTCTCTCCCCTTCTCTTCCACAAACTCAAGACTTGACGAGTCAAACTTGTCGTATGTGAACCGGCACTATGTATATATTTTTTATTATTTTTACAACGTTTAATTCAAAAAAACTTTACACCAAATTATTACACTTGAAGAAGTTAAAAAAACTTTTTTCTGCAACAAAATTTGAATGCTTTAATACAAAAAGCAGCAGTAAAAATGGTAAAATAGCAACGCTGGTACCATTAAAATAACATATAATATAATAAATAAAATTTTATATTAATATTAAAAATGTATATGATATTTGCCATATTATTTCCATTTTGTCCTATATTATGCAATAAGTCGCACAATGGTTTCATTCATTCAATTAAAAGGTGAAAATTACCTATAGGAATAACATAAACAGCATTGTACAATGTTGCCAACACATTTCACTATCTTTTCGTTGTGCAATAAAAATTAAAAGTCTTTTGATTGTTATCAATATATTGTGCCACCTTCAAATATCACATACACATTGGCGATATAATTGTAAAATATGTAAAATTGAACAATTTTATTGCAAGTGTATGAGCCGCTTAAGTCAAATTACAATTTATAAAAGTTTAAATAATAAATATATGTTAAAAATAGAATTTGACAGTTGCCACGCCAATAATTGCCCAACTAATTGCACGTGTGGTCGGGTAGTTAAGACATCACAAATTGCTATTGTGGTCGAGGGGTTAGAAAAAAATTACAAACTTGGCATTACTTATCGTATTTTGGGCGGCCATGTTTCAAAAATAGACTATTCAATATTAATTTATTTGTAATTTTCTTTATTTGTAAACTTTTTATTAATATCATAGTCTAGAAAAAATGACAATTGAGGACGACATGGAATCATTTCGTGTATGGGCCACAAGACTAGGATGTCCGCCCGATGCAATGCCTAACGAAGACGCTTTAAAATCGTAAGTGTTCAATAAAAATTCAAATTCCGCAAATTTTTTTTGTAAACCAGACAAATCTACTTTGTAGGGTTTTTAAATCTCGACAACGGGACTATTTTTGTAATCTGATGCGTCGTGTTTGTCCTCGTCAGGAAGTACAAGATGTTAGGGAGAATATACTGATTCACAAAGTGGAAAAAACTAGAGGGCGTGTTGTGCCGGTAAGAAAAGTTTAAAAGTATTGCAGTTTTCTGACCAATGTTTTACAATAACATTTTGTTTGTTTGTTTCGACCCCTAGTACTTAGCAATTATGAAAGTTATTGTACAATTTATATGTATGATAGTCGATCTATTGAGTATAGTCACTGTATGCATAAAATACGCGAAAGGTAAAGGTACACACCCGGAATGTGTGATTTAAATGCCATTATATGAGCGTAACAAAAATTTTCTGAAACTGAAACGAAACTAAAGCAAATTATAAATTCAGCTACATACACTATAAGTGGGAATCCTCATAAAAATGTTTGGTTTACATACATTATGTTAATAATTTTATGTAGGTCTGAATTAAATGGGGATAATTAAACTCATATTATCCATATAAAATGAAGTACATATGTATATGTAACATGGTACAATTAATTAGTTGTACCATAAAATGTATTAAAGGGGGGTCCAACAGTAATGCACGATGTTAATTGTGAGTAACACCATACCGTCAAGTTTTTTGCCCAACTTTATTTGACATTACTTTGTGTCAATGTGCGACAAATTCAACCACAGAGAGGTACACAATTGATCTGCGCTTTAAGATTTATTAAGCCTTTTACAACAATGGGCGTTCAAATCAAAACGCATTTCGTGATTTTTTTGGTCAGCAAATTTCAGCAAACCGGGTCAGTAGGAAATGTGACAACACCTGTGCATGCTCGCCTAGTCGTTTATGGGCTGGCAGCGTCATCGGGCCATACTTCTTCTAAAATGAGGTTGGCCAAACAGTTTCCGTGAGTGGTATTCGCTACAGCGAGATCATAACGGACTTCTTGTGGTCAGAAATTGACGATATTATACCTGGACGATATATGGTTCCAACAGGATGGTGCAACTTACCACACAACTAACGAAACTATGGCTCTTTTTCGCGAGAAATTTAACGGCCGTGTTATCTCACGTCGTGACAGTGTTAACTGGCCGCCACGATCATGTGATTTGACAACGTTGGACTTCTTTCTTTGGAGATATTTAAAAAAAAATGTTCGTCAATAAGCCAAGAACACTTCAAGGGCGAAAGTTTTAAGATAATTCGGCACATTAACGACATTGAACCTTAATTATGTCTCAGAGTCAATAAAAATATGAACCATTGGATAGAGGTATGCCATCGAAGCCGTGGCGAGCATTTGGTCAATATTTTGTTTCAGACATATTTTCCATATATCCTTCTATCATAATAAAAAATATTAAGAAAATTCTCTGAAAACTTTTTGTTTTATTTGCAATTAAAGTCGTGCGTTTTGGTTGGATCACCCATGTTGACCCAAAATTTTACTCTCCTGCGATCAAAATTCCAACGAACGTACAACATATGAAGTATGTTTGAGAGCATTGTCCTGATACAGATGAAAAATATCTTTTATTCCAAGTTTTTCTGCGCTTTTTAGTTTCGGAATTGTATTTTTTTTATAATCGTTTGTAAAGTACCACTACTTTTTTCAATACAGATAATTTGTCATTGTAAGTTATTACAAATTATATTATGACTTTGTATTCAAATCTTTCAAATCCTTTGTGCCATTGTAGAATAAATCGGATTTTTCACATACTTCTATTTTATAAGATTATTAGAGATAATTTTTATTGTATATAGGTTCCCGTCTATCCTTTTAGGATCATAGGAACATAAATATCTTGATTTTTTGTGGTTTCAGTAATCTTTTAGGCTTAAGCCAACACCGCTAGGCCAGATAAATACAGTTGAGTTGTAGTGACTTATTGTCAACGGCTGGCACCTAGTTTCCAGAGATGCATAGGTGTTAGAAATCACTCTGGAAACCCAGTTCTTCCAGGGAATACTTGGTCTTAGACCGGATGATTGGGAATTTCGGACAGAGGAATCGCTTCTTGTTACTCCCAAGTGGAAAGCAGACAGCGAGCTTTTAACCTCTGCGAAAAATTTTTATACTCAATAACTGAATACTTACTTGAAGCTTTCTTATAAAGCTTAAAAAAAAATATCGGAATCGAGCTTAGCAATTAAAATTTTGTTATCTACATAGAAGTGTATACTTATTTTTGTGGTACACCCAGCGTTACCATATATTTTTAAAATAAATCTTGTTATCTCAGAAAAAAAAACTTGTTTTCGCAAGAAAAAACTTTTTTTTCAAAAGTGCCAAATCTTTAAAAGAAAATACCAAAATGTATTAGGAAATCTTGACAAATGGCGCCGCTGGGTTCACCGTATATTACTACTTTTTTTTAATTATCATATTTTTATTTATATTCTATGGAAATAATTTAAATTTAATTTTACTTAAGGTCTCAGAACGCTTATTTTTGCCACGAGAAATGCAAACCCATCTTAAAGTTCAAGATCTAAAAAAGAAACAAAAGGATTTGCAACAACGCCTTAATGAACGCAAAAAAGAGTACGAAGTGCTGGCTGCTTCAATTAAAGCAAAAAGTAATTTAATTCAATATTATAATTCACCTATTCATATTCACCTAATAGAATCTCTATTACTTTCTTAAAAAGACATACAAAGAATAAATTTGGAAAATAAATGCGATGTATTAGAAGCTAAGGTACATATTTTAAATCTCAAGTCCCAATCTTTTAATAAGGAAATTGAAAAAGAAGAACAAAATAGAGAAAAAATTAATGCTACAATGCCTGTAATCTTAACAAATGAAAATAAAAGTGAACATATTGCCACGGAGGCTGTAAATAAAGCCCTAAAGGAATTAGATGACTTTTATACATTTTGTGAAAGTAATGCAAATGGTAAGTTAAAAAAGGAAGATATTTTTTTTCAAAGATTTTTAATGATTTTAGTTTTTCTGAAAGCTCAAGAATTACAAGAAGCAAAAAACATTTTGTGGAGCAATTTTCGTAAAATATTTACAAATATACCTATTTTTCTAATATTTAATGCCATTATGCGATTAAAAGAAGAACAACTGCAATATATTATGTCTTTAAAAAAAACCGCTACAAATGAATCTCACACAACTATCACCACTAATAATCGTGAATCTTTAACAAATTTTGAATTAAATCTTATGAAAACAAAATCGAATTTCCTAAGTCTTGTGGGTAAATATTTGTCTGCTTGTCAGGAACGGAAACGTTTGGAAGAACAATACATTACAGCGTTTAATGAGTTTGAAGATAAACTTTTAGAAAAGGTTAAAATATTTAATGCAGATACAGATTCGGAACATAATGAAGCTATTATGCGTAACTATGTAATACAATATTATTCACTGAATTTCACAAAAGGAGAAAACGAATATATAACCCAACAGATTGAAATGCTAAAAGCGGAAATAGATAATTCTAAAAAACATTTAGAGAATCATGAGGTAAGGTTTTTAAAATTAAATTTTTTTTTATTTTTTTGTACTTAATTTATTATTAATTCTCCTAATGGATTTAATTAAAGAATAATAATGTAGATTTTCAGTCCGCTTAAGTTAAACAAACGCTAAAAAAAATCCATGCCTTATATTAACGAAAACTGTCGTACATAGTACGAAATCGTTTGTAATTTCACACGAAGCAATTCTTGTGCGCAATGTACAAAATGCTTCAGTAAAATACAAAAAACCTTTCTCTAATTTCGAATAAACAAATTTATATTTAGCCATTGTGTAAGGCGTTGCCGTTAACGCCTTAGTAATTTTTAGTAATAGAACACAGGTTGTGTGTTGCTTTAATCTATTACAAAAACGAGTCACTCGTTAACGATCGTTAAAGGTTATCAGTCTTATTGACTGTGTTGTTTTTTGTAATAGATTAAAGTGACACACAACCTGTGTTCTTTATTTATTCCATTTTTTATGCAAAATCAAGCCTTACAGGCCAAAATAACAATATTGCATCGTAATTTATCCTGAGAATATTTAAACAAATTTATATATACACTAATAATAATAATAAAAAATTAAATTATAATCCAAAAACAACATTACATAGTTGATGGTTAATGGCTCCACAGCCGCAACAACAAAAATAACAAAGAGAAAAAAGAAAAAATCCCAAGTTTCTGCAAAAAAACGACACCGTTTTTGACGACAACGACAACCGTAATAGGGCTGAATAAGGCCGATTATAATCGTACCTATTTGTAATCGAACGATGTAATGACTTATTAACTCCCTATTTTTAAGCGAATGTGGTTATGACTTGTTTAAGTCCCTATTTGCAAGGGAATGTGGTAATGACTTATTTAACTCCCTATTTGTAATGACATCACCGTGTTAAAATAATGAGTTAAAATGCCAATGTATAAGCAGTGAAGAGTAGTTAATTAGCTTTTTAACTCATTACTTTGCAATGTAATTATGCAAAATAATGTAAAACGTACGCAGCTAAAAAAGTAAAGAGTAAGAACAATATTAAAACATTCTGAGAAAAAAACGTTTGACAAACGTTTGCTAATTGATTTACTCATTAAAATAGAGAATGTACTATACTCTAGCTACTAGAGCAATATAAACTTTTGTTTCTAAAAGAACTGATATGATAATATTTAGATTACTAAAATAAATTAAAATAAAATAAAAAGTAATTCAAAGAGTTAGAGAAAATAAACTTAAAAAACAACGAATTTGTATCCACTCAAAAACTAAAAATATTACTCATACATAAACTCGGCATTCGACTTTACTAGCAAAATATGCATTGTTATTACATTAGCAAATCAAACAAGAATTTAATCAATTAATTGTATCGTTTCCTCTCTTTGTCAATTGAAAAATTTTTGCTGTGGTTTAGTTTAGTACAATACAATTTAAAAATCTTGATTTGTTTTGTACATTTTGCAAACGTTTGCGTAATGTTTGGTTTCTTTTCATACTCTGATTTAAATACCTATATGTAAGGAAACTTTTTTTTAAAAAAATTCAAGAAAAATATTTTGAAATTGAAGTGAATTGCTTGGCTTACAAATTTAATTCATTTTAAGAATTATCCTCTTAAGCGCTGATAATAAGTAAAAATCAAAAATAATTTTTAAATACTTTCAAACGTCCATTTCTTGTATAATAACTTGGAACAACACAATTCCATATTGGCTCGAATGACTAAAATTGCATTTTAGCTTTTTTGTATTACCTATTGTATTTTACAAGGTATATTTACACAAGGTAGACTCATTTGGGAGTGTAGACATGCTGCTCTATAAAAGGAGCCAATTTGTCAAAATTGTCTTCATATAAAACAAAAACAATTTAACGCACACATGTACAAATTTTGGCTCATATACACGCAATTTGACGTTTTGGCTCCAACTAGGGGTAAACAGCTGACAAACATATGAGCCAACGAGTTTACCTTGTGTAAATATACCTTGGTATTTTACTTCTGAAAATTACCGATCCACTCTAACTATTGCATATATGTAGTTGCGGCTTGGCTTTATTTTGTCCTTTCTACCACTCACCCTAGGTCTACACTAAAGATAAATATCTCAAAAGGTTGGCAATAACGTCAGCAGAATAACAGAGCAATATTTTTTATTGCTCAGCTTATGTTAAAAGCATGGGAAAACGTATTTATTCTAACTCATAATTTGAAAAAAATCAAGGAAGAAGGTGCAGTGTAAAAACTGACGCTATCTTGCAAACATTATTTTATTAATATAAATTCTTTCTTATTCGACTCTATTATTTAAATGTATATTAATTTGTTTAAGCTTGAAGTCTTTTTTATACCCTTCACCACAGGTGGTGAATAGGGTTTATATAAGTTTGTCATTCCGTTTGTAATTTCTATAATATTGATGTTAGACCCTATAAAGTATATATATTCTGGGTCCTTATGAGGAGCGAAGTTGATTTAACGATGTCCGTCTGTCTGTTGAAATGGATTTTCCGAAGACCCCATATATGATGGGGACCAGGTTATTATACATTTATGTCACATATGGTCCGGAATTGTTTGCTATTGAAATTCAGCAAGATCGGTCCACAAATGGCTAAGATATGAGTAAAAAACCACGACTGCCTCAAATTTGTTTCTTTAAAGACGTGACATTAGCATACCAACACTGTATTACCAAAACGACATAAACATACCATACAAACCAATTCAATTTTGGTTTCTACGGTTATACAGTAGCTATGGTAATACAGTGTTGGTAATGTGGTTTTTTGTTGTTTTTTTATACCCTTGACTACAAGTGGCGAATTTTATTTGTAATGTGTTTAATTTTACGCATCCACATACACATTAATGCAGGTATATGATATGCCGCTCAAATAAAGAAACAAACTCATAGACTCAATATATTTTAATTTAATGCTTCTTCAGTAAAAGCATTTGTAGCCGAGTTGTTAAGTTCTCTCCTGGGACTGATGATATTGGCAGTTCGAATTTCAAAAATAAATTTTTTTCATTTTTTATTTAATTTTTTTTATGTTCTAAAAAACGATTTTAAGATTATAAAACGAATTTCAAACATCAACTTTGGCAAAAGAGGAAACGGGCACATATATAAATTTTTTGTTTTTATTTTATATTCTTCGGCATGGCGAAATGAAAAGTTGGCGTGGCTCAATTAATATTTATTTATACCTATCTAAAGAACGTTATTTATGTATATAACTTTTTGTTCTTATCTCATCATCGGAAGGGTATATAAGATTCGGCTTAGCCCAATATATAGCACTCTTACTTGTTTTATATAATAATATTAATTTTATAAAATTTTTTTTGTTAAAGTAAAATAAATATTTTTACATACAGAAGTACTCAAACTTAAACAAATTAATATAAATTTAAATAATAAAGATCGAATAAGAAAAAATTATGTTAATAAAAATAATATTTGTAATTTTATTTTAGTGTTTATTAAATATTTTAACTTAATTCTTTTACTACAATTATAATTTGCTACCATTTCACAAATTTTATTTATTTCTCACACAATTTGCTTCTATTTTTTTCTTTTTTGCTTCTTTTTTCTCATTTGACAGCCAAATTTGACGTTTTATGTAAGCAATAATTGTCAACGAAAATGGACTAACAATTATTGCAACATAAATTGCCGGCAATAAATATGTACAAAAAATTGCTGTCTACATTAAAGATTACATAATTTTGACGTTTACTGCCATATATGACGCAATAATTATCTCTGGTATAGACGGGCAGTTACGAACTTTTAAGTGTCTTTCTACTCGTCCTTCGTTTCTGAAAGAACAAAGAAATTCATGTATATTGTTGTCATTTGGCGTTCAAGACAAATTTTCTTTTATCATATTTTTCAGGATTGCTTCTATACTGTCTAAAGATGAATTTGTACTGCAACTTAAATTATCTTCATCAAGATCTAAGCAACTATTTTGGCTAATTATGTGCATCTTTACACTTAGTCTTACAATATTATCAATTGCATGTTCAATAAAATTGCCCTTAAGAAAGATATTCCAGGGCGGATCCAAAAATAATGCACCTAGAAAGGCTTTATTCTCAAAAAGAATTTATTATTTCTTTTTTATTTCCTCTCATAAATTATATGAAAAATTGCTTTTAACTTTCTGTAGTTCAGCTTTACATGTAAACCAGGCATCAAGGCGTCTCCAAATGTTAACTGTGCTCTTTAAAGAATTTTTGTTGCAATGTTCGCTGGCCGTATAGCTCCTACAGCATCTTTTATATTTTCTCATATTCCATCGCATATAGAGAAATCATTATTTGATTTCATTTAATTCGTTTTCTAAAAGTTCTTTAATTTTATCATTTACAAAAGTAGACGATCAACGAGCGGCGCAATCAATTAGAAGTTTCTTAAGATTATGACTTTTTAAAAATATATTTATGTGTGGCGTTCTTAACTTTTTCCACAGCTCTTGCTTTTAGTTACTTTAGGCATTTCACAATCATTAAGTACAGCGTTAAAATATCATAGTAAGGTAATTCACGTCACAACTTGCACCCTTGCGAAAAAGCACAAGTGCAAAAACATTACAACAACCACAAAGACTATTATTTACGCACAACTAATTGTCTGTGTGGTTGTTGTTATATTTTTGCACTTTTGCTTTTTCGCAAGGGTGCAACTTGTGACGTGAATACCCCCAGTATGTAATAAAACAATAACGCCTGTATTCCTAAAAATATTTAAAACATAATAAACGTTTATTAAATTAATTAATCGTTTATGAATACGGGGGTAAGTGTTGTAACCGTAGAGTGTCAAGTTAATAAACATATTTTCCATTAGCACAAGAATTGAAACTTTTAATTTTTCTATTTGAAAAATTATACACATTGTTTTTTTATTACCGAAACGATTATACCGGAGTAATACTGGTATTAAGATAGCCGATATCGGTTGCCAACCTTGGAAAATATTTTTAATCAATACTATAAGTTTAATAAAATGCATTTAAAATTTTGTTTTTTCTTTTTAATTTTAAAAAATCTATAACTGCAGGTACTTCTTGGATCAATAAAACAAGTCTATGGAGAAATAAGTACTAGTGTTAATCGGTTGCAATATGATATGATGCAATTGTCACAAATAAAAGACAAAATAATTTATTCAAAGAATATTATGAAACATCAACTGGAAGATTTAGAAGCTACAACAAATGTTAAATCAAACTTTATACCCACAAAATTGAAACTCACCAATAATAACCACTCGCTATTGGGTGTTGACAGTTTTGAGATGAGTAACGACAATGTATTTTGTAGTACAAAATTAGATTTTGATTCTACTATATCCCCCTTAAATAATTCAACATCAACGCGACGCATTTTTGGAGCTGGTGATGTTACATTAATGCCTCAAGCACAAAATAAAATATTGCCACCCCATACCATGGAATTGAATACGTTTTGTGACCTGTCATTGGACCATTTATCATGCATACGAAAGGAATGGTAAATTATAGACAAATCACAATAAATTTAAGATATTTACCCCCTTATTTATGAAAAATAAAACAGGTTTATAAAAGTTTTGTTTAACAAATGTTCATAGAAAGTCCGTTTCATAAACATTTTTTAAACCTGTATTATTTTGTACTTTGCATACACAAAGACCATTTTGTTTTCTATTTCCCTTTTTTCACAAAAATTTTTTTATCTTTCCTTTTTTTCTTTTTACAACAGCGCATTTTATTTATCACCCAATCCCTTAGTAATCGAATCACTTGAACTCACTTCGACTATTCAGTTAGCTCCAGGCATTTTATTAACTGCCTTTGGTGCTTTACAGGAAGTCCGTAATCGTATTGTGTGGGCGGATTTAATTGCACAACATTCAAATGATTTAAAGATAAATTTGGATACTTTTTTGGGTATAGTATATTTTATTTTATTTTATGACACAACTAATTTGTCAGCTAGACATTTGATTATTTGCTCCGTATATTTTTGCTAATTACAATGCATTTGACTTTCCATTTCAGTTGATCCAAAAGCCTTTAAAGAGCGCGCTAAACAACAGCATGATCGCATTATTGAAATATTAGATAAAATTGATGTTTGCTCTATTAATTCCTTGCGTAGTCTACAAAAATTGACAAAAATTTATGAATTTCTAATTGAAAATCCTCTACGCCACTTTATTCCCTCTACGAAATTGTTTAACAATCAATCATACTCTGATTATGAAGCTGAACTACTCATGTATATTCGCATGGCCACAACTGGAAATTCTATTAAGTAAATTATTTTATGTTTGAAGTGCTATAAATTGGCATGCTTATTTAAGGGAATGTATTCGTATGTATGATTGAAGATGAGTGTTTTATTTGGTATTTAATAACGATACGCGCAATCCCCTTTATAAGGAGAGATAAAAAGAAATTGATTGAACTTAGTTTTTAATGTTAGTTTGAATAATAATTGAAATTTTTGATAATTATATGTTATTTTAATAAATGTTTATGTATGTATTGCAGATATTCGAACAAATCCTTCAGAAAGTGTTAAAAAGGGCTTCGTGGACAATTATTTTTGTAATTAATCAGTCGCTGTGGATATAAAAAATAAATAAAATAAAAGGCCTTTATAACTACAGCGGGTAAAAATGAATAAAAAGAAAAATTTTATTGTTAAACGCAGAAAGTGTCACCTGGTTTTCAACGTAAGTTAAAGTAAATTCTTGTTAAAGGTCGTTCTATGTAAACCATATCGCAATACCAAATTTAATATAAAAACAAAATATCCAAATTGAAAGAAAATAATATTTAAGTTTAATTTTTTTTAGCAAATCTGCAAAGCTTCTTTTTTAAGCCCGATAAAATTTATGAAAGGGTTAGCGACTTGTTATATTGGGCTCACTTCTCGACACTTAGCAAATACTAAATAGTGAATTTTTGAGATATTACTTATGACCAGTGGCTAAAGAACTTAATGTGTGAGATAACTTATTTGTTATTTATTAATAAGGAATTTATTTTGGGAAAATGTATTTTGAGACCAAAAGTATTTAAACTACAAAATATTAAATACTTGAGCGACAGGTTTTTAAAATTCATAATACATTTCAAAACGACATTTGCAATGCAACCGAACAAAGTAATGTATTCCTAAACGCAACCATTTCGCACTGACAATGTCGGCGGCATGAAATAGCCCCCACGAAATAAGTCCCCAAAGCGAAAATGAAATAACTCCCCAATTTTTGGGGTCTTAGTTCATATGAAATAGACCCCCAATTTTAAAATGAAATAAAACCCCAACGAAATGAAGTAACTCCCTAAATCAAAATGAAAGAAATCCCCAAAAATCGGGGAGTTATTTCATTTGAAATAAGTCCCCAATTCTTGAAATGAAATAAATCCCCAAAAACTGATTTTTTAATATAGATCATTTTTTGATCTACAACGTATAACAATTTGCTATGTTTTCTGTAACCACTTATTATTTCAAAATTTATTTTTAATATTTTTTTTCTTATTAATGCACCTTACACCGCGAAATTATTTCAAAACTTAATGCCTAGTAACTATTATTTTAAATGAATGGTCTTGACCATTCATCAAAACAAGTTTTGTTTACATTTTACAACGGGACATAATTTGCATTTTCCAAAATTCATTTTTAATATTTTTTTTCTTATTAATGCACCTTATACAGCAAAATTATTTCTAAAACTAACTGCCTAGTAACAATTATTTTTAATGACCATTTATTAAAACAAGTTTTGTTTATATATTATAACGGGACATTATTTGCATTTTTGACGACTTTGGAATAAATTATAAAATGAAGTAAGTCCCCAAAATATTTTTAGGGACTTATTTCATTTCAGATTTTTGGGGAGTTATTTCATATGAAATAACTCCCCAATATAAAAATAAAATAAGTCCACAAAAAATTAAATAAATCCCCAAAAAACGTTGTTGTTGCCTCCCATATACTTTTTTGGGGAGTTATTTCATTTTCGTTTTGGGGACTTATTTCGTGGGGGGCTATTTCATGCCACCGACGATGTCATACGTCCCTAAATTAATAATTTCGTTGACAATTATTTTACAAAGTAAACAAAACAGCAGGTTCCTTTGTTTCGAAACAGTATCAAAATATCACCACTGCAATGTGTTTTGGAACTCACCCTAAACTCTTGCATTACAACCTCCCTTTGAAAAATTTCTCTTACCAAGTAAATTATTTTGTAATGAGAAATTTCGATAAGCACTACTTACTTTTTAACTACAATAACTCAGTATTTTTTCAAGGGATGTCCCACATTTGAACGCATTTTTATTTTACTACAGACTACTTATGTATTTTGTAAGTAGAAACGTTTTCATAAAGAAAAAACAATTTGGCAAAGCCGATAGATTCAACCACAGGCTAAAACGAACAACGTCTATACCGCCGTGCTTTGGAAAATGGCAGGGAAATTCACTTAACTGCTTTTTTAAATTTTTGATGCCAATAAATTCCAAAAAATATAAAAATAAATTTTTGTATGTTATGCGCGGCCAAGACGCTTTGGTCCACTTTGTACAACATAAAATGAATTAAAATTTATTGATATTTTTCATTCTTGGCTGCCGCCGGAATCGAACCCAGGCTTTCACGGACAGGTTACCCTTACATGTTCGATTGCAACCACTCAATCTCTTCAGAGGGGTTTGCGGTTTAACACTCACAGTCATTGACGACTGCTGGAAGTCAATAGTCAAACATTAATCTTTAAACCAAATTGTATTTAACCCTTTGAACAAAACGATTTGAGGGAATACTGCTTTTAGGTAGTGTTCTCTAAAATCGAGAGAGATAGCATGTAAAGCAACTAGACATGTGAAAATAGACTGTTTATTTGTTTGTAATAGCCCAACGGAAACCTGGTTTTTCTAATATGGGATTAAAGTTTGTAATTGAAAATCTTTATGGAAAAGGTCTATTAGCGGAAATTTAAATGTAACAGGGAAGATTACTAATAGCTTGGAAAATTGTTTTGTTAAAAAGCTTTTCTAATTGTATTGTGATTCCTTGCCTATTTTTGGTTTCAGCTTATTTTTTTTTAAAGTTGACTGTTCGACAGCCACCTTAGCCAGTTTTGAGGATTACAGGGTTTGTAGTATCGAGTGCCATTCCGTTTACCTACACCGCTCATAACCTCAGGTTCATCGGAAATATTGAATCAGGATTGTATGAGAGGTTAGGCCCGTTATTAATTGTAAATTTGCTTAATGTGCTATAAATGATACTTTAAGGATTTCCTTTATAATTTTTTTTTATATTAACCACTTCGACAACGCCACTTATCTTCATGCCAAATGCGATTAAAAAAATAAACAAATAGTTACATATTTTATAAAGAAAAAAGTTAGTAAATAATGGGGGGTGTGCTGGAAATCGCAAACGCAAAACGCAAGAATTTGGAGGCTGCTTTTAATAGACTTTTAATCTAATTTTTATAATTTTTGTTATAAAATTCAGTTTAATAGAGAAATGTTTGAATAATATTTGTTATAAAATTCTTTTATTACAGAAATCTTACTAAAAAACGACTTTAAATTCTTGCGTTTTGCGTTTGCGATTTCCAGCACACCCCTGAATAATCTTAACAATATAGAAAAAACTGAGTTTGTGTTGATCATAGTACATAGTATAACGTTTGATCTAAAGGTGTTTCAATTTAAAATTTTTGTGAATATAGTTTTATTTGTAAATATAGAAAACCAAATAGCTTAGCGAATATTTTATAGGATATGCCTGAAATTCCTGAGGATAAAAGGTAGAAAAAAACAAGACAGGTGCAGTTTGATCTCAATAGGTCCACCCCCAACGCATTTGGGAAAATGTATAAGTCAAATACTCCTAATAGAAAACCTAGTTTAGGTAGAGAAATAAAAATGAGTCAGGGTACGGAAAATAGTGTGCCTAAAATTCATGATGTGTCCCAAACAATAAACGCTAATATCCCTAGCACGGGTGATGCTGCACGTCATATGTCGATATATCCTAATGGAATGGAGGATTCTATTAAAAGTGCATTAGAACAAGGTGTTTTGTCACAAGTCGGCGACATGAGAAGGCAGATGACTGAATTAACAGCTGCTGTAGGAAAGATAAGCCTAGTTTTACAGCATACACAGCAGGAGAACAAGAAACTTAGGAATGAGATAGAAATAGCAAAAACCAGTAATTGTACCAATACAGAACCTATGAATATATCACCTAGAGATTCAGTACAATCGTCAAGGTCATCGATAAGTAATAATAATATTGAGAGCTCTAGTAGAACTTACCATAAAATGAGGATCGATAAATGGGGACTTGAGTTTAATGGTAACACAAACAGGTTAGCAGTAGAAGATTTTGTCTTTTGTGTTGAACGTCTGCAGCAAAAATATATATGGTGTATCGTGGGATGAATTTTTAGACAATGTTCATTTGTTAGTCAAAGGTGTGGCCGAAAAATGTATTAAAACTTATTATGTTTCAGAATGGAGCACGTTGAAAGAGGCTCTGTAAAAACAATACCAATCGACCAGATCCAGTTTCGAGCTGATGAGCGATATGGTCGAAAGGAAACAGCAGCCGATGAAGAAATTGACTTATTTTTCATTACGATCACACAAATGCGATCGAGGTTAGAGATGTACATGCCTGAAAGGGAATTGATAAAAATAATTAAGAAGAATATAAGGGAAGATCTTAGAAATAGAGTTAACTCTATTGCCGTTAGATCAGTGGAGGAACTTAGGCAAGAGTGTATAAAGGCAGAAAAAATATTTTGCCGAAAGGAGGGCAAAGCTTTGCATTCACCTGTTCCGACACAATGGTAAAGGCAGGTAAACGAAATTGTTGATGAAGAATACCAACCAGTGGATATATCTGAATTGAATGAAGAAGTGGGAGAACTTCAGTTTGACAAAAATAGAGCATCTAGAAATCCTGTGATTTGCTGGAATTGCAGACAAAATGGTCATATGTTTATTGACTGTCCTGCTACTCGAAGAGCGTTATTTTGCTTCAGGTAAAACCGAACACACTATTACCCAATTGTAGCAATTGCAAAGAGTGGACTTTTTCGAGGAACGAGGTAGCAGCGGGGAACCATCGTTTTAAGGAAAACCCGCCTGTGACTCAGCTGTAAAAGAAATAAAAAAAATAATTTAGTCTATACTTTAAAAAAGTTTAATAAGTTTAACCCTCAAATGCGTCATACTTATTCACTCGAGAAACGCCAAGATAATTATGAAAAAGTATGGAATAGAATTTTTAATGAGGAAATAGTAATATCTAGAGTAATTTCAAATATTAAGAAAAATTAGAAAACTGGTAATAGAGTATTAGGTCAGTAGATTTAAAACATGATCATCGCGCTTGTTTCAACCGCAGCAGGAAAGGTACATAGACTGCTTGGTAAAGTTAGTTTGGAAGTTATGTTTAGGGATAGAACAGTGCCGATACTATTTTATTTAGGCCCAGATTTAGAACAGGATGCCTATTTAGGTGTAGCTTTTC
Organism: Pollenia griseotomentosa; assembly: GCA_963931875.1. Classification (NCBI taxonomy): domain Eukaryota; kingdom Metazoa; phylum Arthropoda; class Insecta; order Diptera; family Polleniidae; genus Pollenia; species Pollenia griseotomentosa. Next base: position 31,515,376 of record OZ007564.1, read on the forward strand.
ATCTGGCGCCGGACATTTTCGAAATATCTGAAATACATCACGAAAAGGAACCAGATGAGTTTGGCACAAATGATTATTATTCGAATCCTCACGTTTTGAGCGAAGATCAACGGAGAAGATTAAATGAAGTCATTGGGTTATTTCCTTCATTCGAAAAGCATGGATTAGGGTGTACACTAGGGTGGCCGTTATTTTTTTTATTTTGATTTCTTATATTTTCCCACCCCTAAATCGGTTCAGTTTTATGTAAAAAAATACAAAAAAATTTCGTAGCGATAAGTTGTGTTTTAGGGGGGGCGTCCGTCCCTCAAAGTTTGCCATCAAGCCATTTATTCAAATGTAATTTGTTTGCATATGACTATCTTCTAAAACCAACATTTTACAAGAATATGATATATGGCAATATTTTAGCTCTTCTAGTCAACAACATAAGCCTCTAAGAAAGTTTTTTGCTAAAATCAATATTTTAGAAAATAATTAAGAAAATAAAAACAAAATACCAAACATTTTATATACGTTTTATATATATAAAAGGGGGATTTAATGTCAAGTGACCCAATTTTGAAATAGATGTCTTTCGATTTAAATGAAATTTTCACCAATTGTAGTACTGTTAGATAGTAGCTTAGACACAAATTTTCAACAAGATCGGTCAAAAAGTTTCTAAGTGAGAGGGGGTCAAAGTTTGACATTTTGGCCATACAGGTGTTCTTTCTCATCCATGTAACTTATTACCTATTGGTGTAAGCAAAATTTGTCCCTAGTAGCTTAGATAGCTTTTTGATCAAACTTTTTAAAAAAATTTTGTTTTTTTAAAAAATTTTAAAAATTTTTTTTTTTAAATTTAACACTTGGCTAAAAAAAATAAAAAAAAGTTTTAAATTAAAAAAAAAAAATTAAAAAAAAAACAAAAAAATATTTTTAAAAAAGATTGATTAAATAGCTATCTAAGCTACTTGGGACAAATTTTGCTAACACCAATAGGTAATAAATTACGTGGATAAGAAAGAACATCTGTATGGCAAACTTTGACCCCCTCTACCTCTGAAACATTTTGACAGATCTTGTTAAAAATTTGTGTGTAAACTACTATCTAATAGGACTAACCTTGGTGTAAATTTAATCCAAATCGGAAGACATCGATTTCAAAATTGTGTCACTTGACATTAAATCGCCTTTTTATATATATAAAACGTATATAAAATGTTTGGTATTTTGTTGTTATTTTCTTAATTATTTTCTAAGATATTAGTCTTAGCAAAAAACTTTCTTGGAGGCTTATGTTGTTGACTAGAAGAGCTAAAATATTGCCATATATCATATTCTTGTAAAATGTTGTTTTTAGAAGATAGTCATACGCAAACAAATTACATTTAAATAAATGGCTTGATGGCAAACTTTGAGGGGCGGACGCCCTCCCTAAAACACAACTTATCGCTACGAAATTTTTTTGTATTTTTTTTTACATAAAACTGAACCGATTTGGAGGGGGAGAGTATAAGAAATCAAAAAAAAAAAGTTCTCCATACAACTAACGGCCACGCTAGTGTACACATTTAGAAAAGCATTCTATAAAATTAGTAGAGCGCGCAGAGTCTTTTAAGGACAGACATTACCCCTTATCGCCAGCTGCCCAAGAAATGTGTATAGGGAAATAGACACAGTGTTATCTTTGAACGTGAAAGAAGAAAGCAAAAGTCCCTGCTCAAATAGGACAACTGTCGAAAGAAAACCGGGGAAAAATAGATTTTGCCTAGATTCGAGGAAATTAAACAAAATCACGGTAAAGGACGCCTGTCCACTTCAAAATATTGATGGCATTCTGAGCCGAATTGACGAAACTTATTATATAAGTAGCGCAGATTTGAAATTCGCTTTCTGGCAAATAGAATTAAACGTAGAGAGTATACCGTATACAGTGTTCACTGTGGCTAGTCGGAAACCTCACTGGCCCCTACGGTTGTAACAACTTTTTTCAGCACAACTTGAAGAACAAATGCAAACATAGAGCTCGTGCCTTAGCATTTTAACAATAATTAGTATTGATATTTTAAACTTTTCAATGGTGGTAGCGAAATGCAATCATTAAAAAGGTTATTTATTAATTAAATTAAATTTCAGTTTTCTCTGATTTTCCTTTTTGTCACTTTACTGCCCTTTTTGCTAAGCACGGCAGTATACTTATAGGTCTTAAAGTTTACCCACTACTCTCATTTTACAGTTCTGTGGTTTTAATAAAAGTGTCCTAAATTAAAAATTGTTAGGAGAGTGGAAACCCCATTTTTAAAAATTAAAATTGTTATTACGTTAACCACGTAAAGAGCGTTTAAAATTTAATCAATACGGCATTAACATCTCAAAATCGGAAAAAATGGATATACGCGGTTACCCATGAAAACCACAGAGTTAACAAGGGATTTTTACATACAAGCAAAAATCGTAATATTACACGCCTAGTTCGAAAAAACTGTTTCTGACCCAAAAAGAAATAGTTAAAAACAAATCTTTGGACCATTTAGTAGAAAATCCATACAGATTATGGTCTAAAAAGTTTTTTTTTTTTCTTTTAAATATTTATACACTAGGTAATGAACAATTTTTAGTTGTGTCAAGTTAACGAATTATTTTAAGTTATGTCACTTTAGCTGAATTTTTTTCAAGTTTTGACACTTTTGTAAAATTCTTAACTGACACAAGTCTAATTAATATAAACTCCAACAGAGATTTTATGAAAAGTGTCAAAATTCGAATTAAGACTTTTTAGCACTTAGCAGAGATGTACTTCCATAATTTATTCTGACACAACTAAAAATAAGTAATTTTTATGAATTGCAACTTTATTCCAATTGAAACATAAAGAAAGAAAGAAATGTTTTGTATCAACAACTCTACGTGGTACGATATGTTAAAAAAATTACTGCCAAGTTGGGATTCGAATTTGGAGCTTCTCTGATTTTGTTAATTTTTCAAATTTTGCGATCTAGCAAAGTGAGCTACGTGCCTCTGCTAATTGCTATGGGAATTACGGAAAGTACTTTATATAATGTTGTAATGAAATGCTACGAGAAGCGATTAGGTACGAAAAATACTGCGGTAAGGAAGTTAGTGTCATTAATTACTTTTAAGAATATTGACAACAAACATTTTTCCACTCGGTAATATATTTATTTAAAGGCCTAATTTTTAGCATTATTCGTGATAATCGGCCATGCTCTGACAATCGCACGATTTGAAATCGACAAACGACATGGGGGCTACTCTCTATTATGATGCATAATGAAATGTTAAAATATGTAAAAAAAATTGAAATTGGAAAATTTAAATGAAATAAATAGTGATGATTTGTGAAAAGAAAAAATAAAGAGATGAGTAAACGCATTAAAGAGTACCAATCAATAGATTTGCTACCATTTTTTTCGCATCGCAATCGAAAGTAGCCACTTTAGATTTAATTTATGGTGTTTTGAAACTGCGTTTTTTGCGGTTCCCTTGAGCATGCTTTTGTGATTTGAAGCCGCCAAACCTTTTGCGATTTACTAAACACTTATTATATCAAGTCAGAATCGCAAATTGTCGAAACATGCCCGAATATAATGTTTCACTATTTGGTATTGGAGTTTGTTGTGTTTGTTTTAATTTAACGGGCATTACGACATTTGAAATAATCGACTACGAATAAAAATAAAATTTTTTTATGCATTCATTTTGTTAAGAATTTCTTGTTAATTCTTCTTAATTTACACGAAAATATTTATACAAAAAATTTTTTTAACTTGTCCAAAAAATTCGAGTTTTTTTTAGTAAACATCACTTGTAATTGTATTTGTAAGATAAAACATAAGCGCCTGGTATTTTAATGTAAAAATTTTATTTTTTAGGAATAATTTTTGATAAAATCAATTGAACAAAACATAATGAAAATAGCTAATAAAAAGCAGTTTTTTAATGTTTTTGAAATTGAAATTTTTTTCGAACAAAAACTTTGAATACACAAAAAACGCGCGGGTTTGAGAACACGAGTTTGTTAATAATGCGGATTCAAAAAAAATTTTTGAGTTTTTATGCATTGGGTATTGCCAAATACCATAGATGGGGGTAGTGCACTCATTTTGCAGTTTCAACTCACACTTAGTAATAGTGCAAAAATATTGCAATCATTTTGTTGATGTTGAGTGATGAATTGAAAATTTGAAGCCTTACTTAACATGAGTGATAGTGATGTTAAAAAATTTTGCACTCCAAAAAAATAGTTTGATTTAAAAAAACGCAATCATTAGTTTATTGCAACTTTTTTTTCTTCACTCATTTGAGTGCACCTTAAATTGTTGCACTAAAATTAAAATAAAAAACTTGTTTTTTCAAGATTAAAGCCAATAATAACCGTTATTGACAAAATTTCATTTTGTTTAATGTTCTTTGCTTATGCATATCTTCCAAAAAAAATCAAAAACCATGCACATACAAAGTAACATTTTTTTTAAATTTTAGTGATACAATATTTGTATGCAGCTTTTTTGATTGCAAGTCCAAATTTTGCACTATTTGAATCGAGTGCAGATTTTTGCATTCAATCTGCGTTTAGTGATAGTGAAAACATTTGCAATATCACTAAAATATTTTAAGTGGTAGTTAAAAAAATAACAATCATCACTAAAGCTGGTAAAAAAGAGTGCCAACTAATTTCTTTGCAGTTTTATTTAGTGATAGAGCACTGCTTATTTAAATCAATTTTTAGTGCACTACCCCCAACTATGCCCAATACACACAGCCCAATTATGAATAAATATTCCCCGGGAGTTTTCTCGCTTCTCCCATTTTTTCGATATAAATTCAATTGTAAAAATGGGAAAATGGAAAAAAAATCCCGGGGAATTTGTATTAGTAATTGGGCTGATTACAAGAATTTAACAAATGCAACTGTATGGCACCATTAGATTAGTTTATGAAAAAAAAATAGAGATTGCAACCTTTGTTTCTATACCCCTCATATTTATGCAGTGTTCGAAAATAATTTTTTAAAATTTTTCCTGAGTGTTCGGTTCGGTAGATTTGTGGAAAACACTAACGCTAATAGTGTTTGTGTAGTTAATCATAAAAAAATAACATTTCGCTGTTTGTGATCTTCGAACACAAAAATAATATTGTACTTATCCAATTCAAAAAAAGAGGAGAACATTTTATTATATTGTTTTTTTTTTAACCACAAACTTCGTTGTGTTCGTTACTTTCTTGAAAATAGTTACAAACGCTATCAACGGTAGTGTTCGTATACACAAACACTAAAAAAATAGATATCCAGCCCAATTATGAAAAAAATTTCCCCGGGAGTTTTATCCATTCTCCAATTTTTCCTATGTAAATTTAATTGTAAAAATGGGAAAAGGGAAAAAACTCCCGCGGATTTTGTATTCATAATTGGGCTGATCGTTTCTGGGTGTGTGAGCCGTACGCTGAATAACGTTCTGTTTATTTTCGAACACTGTATTAATGCCCCTATAACGGGGCTGCTGGCGCAGTATTTGTTTAGCAACTCCAATTAATTTAATTTGAAAAAGCTTTATATTCAGCTAGCTACCCAGCTCAATAAATTTTCTTTTTAATTTTGAAAAATAAAAAACTTTAATTTTATATATTTCTTTTGTAATTTTATTTAAAATAATTTTTTTTTGTATAAAATTGAGGCATACACATTTTATATTACTAAAAATTTCTTGTTTTCATTAGTTTTATTATATTTACACCCAGTTATCAGTAAATTGGTATGGGTCTCAAGACGATATATATATATGTATATATATATATATGTATATATATATGTAAACTTATGACTTAATTTTTTAATTAATATTTTAATTTTTATATAAAAAACTACACATACATACATTTAGTTTTATTTAATATATTGATGTTTTATTTTTATACGAAGTAATTTTATAAAATATTTTATAATTTTTAAAGTATGTATTACTTTTTTTGTACTTACAACTAAAGAAGATGGGGTGGAAATATCAGATACTATGAATTGACGTTTTTTTTTTTTTTTTATTATATTCAATTAAAATTTACATTACTAGAGACTTATGATGTAAAAACAAAGTAAAACAAATAAAAAAAATTTGAAATGAAAATATTTTATAAGTTATTTAATAAATATAAAATATTTTCATTTGTTTAGTTATAGCTACTAAATGAAGTTAAAGAAAAAAATTTTATGGTTTTTGCAATAGTTTTTCTAATGTAAAAAAGTATAAAACTTTTATTAAAAAAAGTATTTAAGTGAAATTTATTTTATTTATGACCGGGATTTTTGCAAAACATTGGAAGTAAACAATGATCAGTTCATTTTATTAAAAAAGATTTGTATACATTAACGGACGGGTTAAGGGTTAATAATTAATTTTTATTTTGTTGGAAAAACTTATTTTGTATTTATTACTTAAAAAAAAAATGGACGTAAAAGAAAAAAATCCTTAATTACAAGTTTCAAATAAAAAAAAAGGATTTTGTTTTGGAATGTTTTCGAGTTGTTACTCCTGTTTGTGAATTCCCCAATTTTGTATGAAAACACTTTCTATTTAGTTTATGAAAGTTTTATGCAAGTTTGTTAAATTTTTTTTTTGTGAAACCATAAAATACAAAACCTATTTTTAACTTAGCAAGTTTTCTTGGGCAAGTAAGAAAGCGGAAAAATAATGAAAGAAAATGTGTTAATTCACCTCTTCTCGCATTTTTTTTATTAACCTGAGACTTGTGCAAGAAAACTTCAGTATGTAAACTTGAAATTGTTCTAATTTGTATGTAGGCATTAGAAATTGTTAGACTATTTTCTATTTGGAATACACAATCAGGGGCTTCATAAAGAATTTTGCGTTAATTATGGAACGTTTAAATATACTAAACACTTTTTCATTTAATCAAATCACTTGTTTAATATTTTTTTGTTTGTTATGTTTTTTGTCGTTTTTTTTTTCTTTGCATGTTAAAACGCTATTTAACATTTCAATCACTGGCTACTTTATCAGGATGCGGCAAAACTGTTTATCTAGCATACAAAGCCGCTAATACAATAGCTAACGTTGCCAATGAGGTGGCTGCAACACGTTCAGCATAACCGTAATACGCTTGACCACAGGCGGGAGGACATACGGGTATGACTGTTTCAAAAAGATTAACACGAGACTGAGCTTCACCCAATTTATTTACAGCCTTGCATACATAATCACCGTATTGGCGTTTTTCAATGGTAATGACACGTAATGTAGAATCGGTATATTCATCGGCAGTGGCGAAATGTGAAATACTGTAATGTTGGTTGTTTGACAATTGAATGTCATCCTTAAGCCAGACAATGGCTGGTGGTGGGTAGGCTTCAATGTGGCACTCTAAATCCATATCGTACTGTAGAGCTTGACCTAAACGGGGACGGGGTACAGTAGTGACTGGAGCGAATTCAACTTCCAAATTGATATTACGACGATCGCCGACAGAGACTCCATTATCAGCCACACAATAGTAAGTACCACGATCTTCTTTTTTAACCGATTTGATTTTTAAAATGTTGCCAACATAGATAGCGCTATCTGTAAATAGGAAAGAAGAAAAATCGTTTATGAGAATGTTTTCGTAAATTTGATTTTTTAAGGTTATCTTTCAAAATATTTTTAGTTTCTAAAATTAAAGTGTCGTTTACATATCGAGTCATTACCGCCAAAAAATCAAAAGCGACAAAAACAAAATTTTACAGGAAAAGGTTTTTTTTTATTTTATTTCATAAAAATTGTGTGTGAAGGTTGTCGCTTAATATAAAATTGTTTTTACTATAACATCGTAAAATGGGATCTTCTGACAATTTTTTTATCATAATTAACGTCAAACTTCATATAAAAAACAAATGCTGACAAAAATATTAGGTTTTTTTTTTATACACACTTTGACGTTTGGTATAACAAAAAATTGTCAGGTGAAGACCCCATGTAACGGTACCTTATGTGACCATGGCATGGCAGTAGAACTTGCAAGTGTTGCCAAAAACGAAATTTTAAATGATGTCGCTAAAGCTTTTTTGGCGGTAATGACTCGATATGTACGCAAGCTAATATTTGAAATTTTTTTTAAAATTTTATAAATCTTGGTATTTTCTTAATCATTTTACTAAAAAAAATTTGTTTACACATACAATTTTTTTGCTAAAAAATTTGTATAAAAAAAGTTCTTAAGTAGTAGATAATTTAAAAAAAAAATTATAATCAATTATTTAAAAAACTGCAAAGTTTTTCAAATCAAAAGCTAGTCAGAGCTTGTGAAAGAGGTAAGTGTTCAATACTTTGGAAAGCCATAAACATTAACAATTTTGATCCATTTTGCTGATCCAAAGATATTTTGTTTTAACTTTACTATAATTAACATCAAAATTAAAATTATCAAAAAAGTTTTTACATAACAGTTTTACATAACAGTGAAAATTGAAATTACGTTTTTACATAACGTCAGCTCATTATTGGTTTGGCGCATATGCCAAAAACTCGTAATGGAGAAAAACGACAATTAAGCTTTACAAGAAGTTTTCTGAAAATATACCCCATAGATTTTTTTTGTATATTCACTGCGTCTGGCATATGTTTTGAAGAAAAATGTAAAACAATTTGTGAACGTTCTTTAACTACCCGTCTCCACTATCCATCAACTTGGTAAGAGCAATATGTCGCACATGAATTCTACTCGTGTAGACTGTTCATGTTCATGTTTCGTCCATGTGCTGCCATCGTTGCCTAAACATTCGTCTTAGCATCCATGTGCGCCATGATGTTGGCCATACAATGTATTTTCTGTATACAACCAAACTCCACAACAACAAAAATTGTGGTCAATCAGAACATGAACATCAACACGTATTCGCCACATACAACAACGTGAACAAATTAATACCGTTGCTCTGCCGGCGTTATGGTCTTGTCATGTTCAAATTGAAAGCGCATGGAGACGTGGGGTAACGAACTTAGATGTTAATAGTATTGTATTGAAAGTGAAAATTATTGTTTTGTGCCGCATCGTCACTTTTTTAAATTTATTTGTAAAAAGATTTTTATGCTGCATACAATACTTAATAAACTTTAAGATACTTGATATGAAGCAAAATTAGTGCTTATATCTTAAAAACCATAAAAATTTCGTGAAACAGGTTTCGGATTCAGAAAGGGGATATTCGAAATATATATTCCCCATACCTTACTCAATTATTTTTTTAATGGTCGGTAGGTCAAACCAAAAATGAGCTGACGATAAGTTAAAATGCAAACAATATAAACAGTTGTTACTGCCTAACAACTGATTTGATTAAAAATTCATTACTGTTAAATTCATACCTTATTTTAAAATAAAAAGAATGATACATACATGTTTGCTTAAATGAATCCTTAATAAATATTTCAAGTAGATATACATTTTTTTACATACATATGAAATGTCAACAGGAAGTACCCTTCCCTCATTTTCGAATTGCACATTAATTTTGAAGTTAATTCATTTTATGTGGTCAAGTGTTGAATGGTTTTCTAAGCGTTTTTATATCACTTTTACAACAAGTTGTATAATTAAGTGATTTGAATCTCACCACGAACTGTTTGCATGTTTCGTTTATTTTTAAACCCCCTGGTACTTCAAGGATCTATTTTCAATATTCTGGGATTGAAAAAATTTATTTTGTGTTTTTAGTTTTTATTTAATATTATTTTTGCTAAGGGAAAACTGTCCATTGTCAGAAATCAATTTATTTTATTATGATCTGTTTAAGGTTTTGGGATTTAATTGTTGCTTCTGTAAAGAGGAGGAAAACGCTTAAACTTTGTAAAACAATAACAACGTTAATGACCTTTTAGTTTATTGCATCTTTCAGGAAAATTTATAAAAGTACTTTGTTCTGACTGCTCTTAAATATGCATGTAAAAAAAATATTATTGTACTATGCCAAGTGCTTACTCATACTAGTGCGAGTACTACTACTGTGAATATTTTGTGCAACAACAGCAGAAAAACCATAAAAAGGGAAACGCAAAAGATGAATGGGTCTGCTGCGAAAACAGCTGCAGCTTAGAAAATGTATGTATGCAATTTAACTAATGCTTGGGGAGTTACCTACCATAATTTGCTAATTTTTCTTCTTCTTTCTCTACTTAGCAAATAGGGAAACAAATATAATAACAAAAAAAAAAAAAAAAAACTCGGGGTCTTATTAAGGAAATTTATGAGTTGAAAGTTTTTTCAGAGTAATTTTGTTTAAAACCGTTTTAATTCATGTTTTCAAATGGCTTATTTGATATTGAATGCATTCATGCACTATAACCCAATAGGCCACAGTGTTGCCCTGAAAGTAAATAAAAAAGTTGTAAATATGTATGTAGTTTTGTTTTAAATTTGGATTAAGGACGTATTAAAATAGTTTAAAACACTTCTTAAAATGCACTTAAGTCTTTATTTCATTAGCAATATTCTAAAGGGTGGTTCAACCAAAACGCACGATGTTAATTGTAAATAAAACAAAAAGAAGGATATATGACAATTATGTGTAAAAATGAAAATATCGGCCAAATGCTCGCCACGGCTTCGATGGCTTAAATCTATCCGATGGTCCATATTTTCAGTGACTTTGAGACATAATTGAGGTTCAATGTCGTTAATGTGCCGAATTATCTCATCCTTTAGCTCTTGAATTGTTCTTGGCTTATTGACGTACACTTTTTCTTTAAAATATCCCCAAAGAAAGAAGTCCAACGGTGTCAAATCACATCGCCATGACGTGATATTACACTGCCACTGTGGCAAGTGGCACCATCCTGTTGTAACCACATATCGTCCAGGTCCATATCCTCAATTTCTGGCCTCAAGAATTCTGTTATCATTTCGCGATAGCTAACACCATTCACGGTAACTGCTTGGCCGCCAGCCCATAAACCACACCAAACAGTCACTCTTTGTGGATGCATCGGATTTTCTAACAATCACTTGTGAATTCTCATTTGCCCAAATGCGGCAATTCTGCTTGTTAACGAATCCATTGAGGTGAAAGTGTGCCCCGTAATGCATTTTGATTTGAACGCCCATTTTCGTAAGACTTCAACAATCTTAGCGCGCTGTTCAATTGGTTACCTATGTCAAATTGAGTTGTGCAAAAAACTTGACGTTAAGGTGAGACTAACAATTAACAACGTGCATTATGGTTGGCCCACCCTCCTATTCTAATGAGGCTATCAGTTACGGCTCTGGTATAAGATATGTTCTTTGCACTGTTCTTCACAGTGCAATAGTCGAGTAAGCCAACTGTTTGTATCCAAAACAGATGGCGCAAGAAACATAGTTTTTGAACGGGCCGTTACAACCAAGTACTATAGTGCAAGAGTAGTGTTAACTCCTCATCTCATAATAAGTAGAGTAGGGTTACACCTTTTCTGCGCTGATAGCCTCATATAATCTTTACTTTTCTGCGGTTATAGTTTTTAAAGTTGTAATTCCTAAATATTCATAATGTCGTAGATCGGAAGTTAACTTAAGTTATTATTCTAAATTTTATTGCCCGTTGAAAGATATAAACAAAAAGTCGTTTTGCTATAACTTCCTGAAAAATCATACAAAATAATTGACACTTTGCCCATGTGTAATATTGAACGTGAAGATCTCAAACTCAAATTTGGCTTAAGTCAACTTTATCACTTTTTTTTTTGCCATAGCACTCTTTTTACAAGACCGTAAATTTTAAAATGTTTATATGTACTATGTATGTACTTCTGCAGAAACTTCTTTGCATACACAGAAAAAATTATTGCCGAATTATTTTCAAACAACCGCTTGTTTGAAAATTTTTTTAATTTCTATAAATATTTTTACTGATTCAATCAATATTTTTGTTTGATTTTTATTTAACCAACAAAAATGTGGACAACTCTTCAAAAATAAAATAAACGCGTTATTGGTGTCAAGTTTTCATAATTTTGTATGAAATATTTAACGCTCTTTAATGTTGTCGTCTTTTTGCATTTTTTTATTTGATCGTAAGCAACACTTCTTTATGTGAAATATAAGAACAACAACAAAAAACACACACAGTCTATTTTTGGACGCTTTAAAAAAGTGCAACTATAAGAAAGTATACTTTAAAAAAAAAAAACCAAACCATAAATTTAATGCCACCGCTATATAAAGGCAGATACCTACATTAAGATTTTAATGTTAGTTTGTTTAAGTGTATAATGAGTTCTTTTCTTTTTATTCATAAAAATTTTCTATGTGATGTACTTGAAATAAGGTTATGTTCATTATGTACAAACATTTGTATGTATGTATATTAGTGTACGAAATAATAACAAAAAACAAAATAATGCAATCTAGCATTAAAAGAGTTCATAACCTAAAGTTTTAATTTTTTTTATATGTTTCTCCCTCTGTTCATATTTTAATATAGCCTAAAAACCGGAAGTGTATTAACTATAAACAAGACAAAAATCTGAAACAGAATAAAATCGGTAACGCAGAGTTGCCAGCGTTATAATTATCATTACATTTACTTGTGTGTATAGGTGTGAGTTTGAACGTCAAACGTGCATAAAATATGCACTTCATCATTAAAACAACATCAACAAAAAAAAAAAAAAAAAAACAAGTAGTAGGTATATTACATGGAAGATACAGTAGGGAATGGTTTGATATGAAGGAAAATAAAAAGTGCACAACTTAAACAATTGAAACGTATAGATGATGTGTTTGCAAAAAAATATCATTATTGTTTACGAGGGTTATAGAGAAAGTTTTTTTTTTTAATTAACGGCTTACAGTAAGTTGATTTAAGAAAATTACTATTAAACAAAAATAGTTTTTTGCAGCTTTTTACTTCATAATTTTTTTTTTTTTAATTATACCAAGAGTTATTTTATTTAAAGCAATTGTACAATTTCGCCTTGTATCACGTATGTACTTATGAACCTAAATGGTAACCATTTAAAGATCTATGTACCTATACACAGAACAATCCAGTTAACCTTAATTGTTTATTAAGCGGTAAAATAGATATTTTTTAATTTTGTTTCTCTTATAGGTAGCTATTCAATTTAATTGCATTGTAATATTGATCCTTCGGTGCAATTTTATTTATTATTATAGGTAAAATTTGCACAGTTCAATAACTTTTAACAATAATAATGAATTTGTTTTGAGCGTGCGTTCATTGATTAAGTACTTTATGGGGTGTATAACATTGTCGATAATTTTTTCAAAAGGGTCTAGAAAAGAACATTTTTTCTAATGCTGAAAAAAAGAACAAATAAATATGCGGGTGCAATAGAAAATTGCTAAAAAAAAAACTTAATTACTTTTATAACCCTTCAAAAAAAATCATAAAATAAACATAATTTCAAATTCTTGTACATACTTGAAAAGAATGTCAAGATGATATTTATATAATTTTCTTTTTTGAAGAAGATTTAAAATAATTTTAAAGCTACTGAATTTTTATTCGGTTTTTTGCTTTAACAGAACACCAAATCATGCTGGTTTTAAATTTCTATAGTGCTCTTCCTTCTTCCCTTAAATAAAAGTATGTTTGTATGTAAAATTGTTTAGAATATAAAACAATTTAAAAACTGTCTATATGTTAAGTTCTAAGTGACATTTCATTAAGTAATTGAGGTTTTTCTTTTTGTAAAAATGTTAAGTATTTAATATGCATGTAGACTAACTAACTGCATCATGTACTTACTGTACATGAATCATTAAGAACGTGACTTATTTTTTCTACGAATGACGGGGTATAAATTATTCGCTGAAGTTGTAGAGTCGATTTCAATTGCATTAAATTATTTTCTTTTTTTTTATACCTATACATATAAAGTTCTTTGCTGTGTTTTTTTTTTTTTTTATTTATTATTCTGTTTGTTATTCAATTATTTTGTAATTAAATTAAGATCTTTTTAGAACTTTATTGTATTATAGCAGTGAGAACAGAAGAGAGTCAGTATATTATTTGGCTTAATTATTAAAATAACGAATAATGTTTAATTTTTGTTATGTATTTGAACTATCTGCAATTAGGAAAAAAATACATACATAATTCTAAATGTTTTAATTAAATTTTTTAGTGGCTTTGGTGCTATGTTAAAGAATTAAAACCGATAAAATAACTTTTTTACATAGATTTGCGGGAATGTTCTACAAATTGAAATTAAGTGAATTTAAAATCGAACGAGATTTTAATTTAAATTATTTACAAAATGACTGTAGTTTTTCCTGTTTTTTAGAGTTGTTATTTTAAATATAATTAGTACTCAAAGTATAAAGTAGGTATATAAAAAGGTATATTTTTATGAACTTTCTTTACAAGATTGTTTTCAAAATTTGTTCGATTTTAAATCGACTTCATTCCGAATTACAGAACATAGCCGTTAATGAGTACTTTTGGGCTATATTTCAAAATTTTTTATGGTCGAAAAACTTATAAACCCAAACAAAGTTCTTAGAAAAATTAATCACCCCTATTATGAAAGTCGACGTCGACACAAGACGACAGAACCTGAACAGTAATGGTATTTTCTGAGACGTTATTGACAATAATCGATAACTATTGACAGTCAATTGATATTTTCTAAGGCGCTTTTAAGTCGACGTCGAGTAGAATTGTCCCTGTTTTAGTCGACAGGAAATTTTGCGACGACTGAAATGAAAGTTAAAGACAATTTAAATGAAATGTAAACATATTTATTAAATACGTTTAAAATAAAATATGAAAATTTAAAAGAAGTTATGGGCACAAATTTTATTAGTAAATTTAACGCGAAAATTGCGAAAATTCGGAAAAGTTTGCTAAAATAGCGAAAACTTGCCAAAATTTTTAATATAAGAAGATTGTCTCAAAGAGCCAAAATTGCGAAAATTCGGAAAAGTTTGCAAAAATAGCGAAAATTCGCGAACATTTTCAATATATAAAAAAAGCCATAAAATTGATTAAAAGTCCCTAAAACTATAAGGAATGGTAAAAATTCGGTAAAAATTGCAATATTAGCGGAAATTTGCTAACAGCGACATGTTAGCAAAGTCTAACTAATAATATTAAAAAACGTTAAAGCTGTTAAGAATCAGAAAACTTATAGGAAAAAATTGCTTCTATCGCGAACATGGCTTAAATTCGCGAAAATTTCAAATTTGGAAACAAACCCTAAAATTTATTTAACAAAATGTCGGAAAAAAAATTTATGCAAAAATTGCGAAAATTCACGAAAATTTTTAATATATCCAACAAGCCATAAAATGATTAAAAGTCCCTTAAACTATAAGGAATGGCAAATATTCGGTGAAAATTGCTAAATTAACGGAAATTCGCAAAAATTTGCTAACAGTGGCATGATAGAAGTCTTATATTTATTAATAAACGTTAAAGCTTTAAAGAATGTGAAAACTTACAGTAAAAATATCTTTTAACGAAAACATGGCAAAAATTCGCGAAAAAATTGAAAACAAACTCTATCTTCACTTTATTTGAAATAGCTAAGTCGGTTAAAAAAAAAATATGTCGGAAAATAGCATAAATAGCGTTAAAAAGTGAGCTATAACAAAAATAATAAAAAAATAATTAGAGATGGAATTTTATTTCAGTCAAATTTTCGATAACTAGTCGACGTCGACACAACATTCTTATAAAATACCAATTTAACGTCGAAGTGATGTAGTCGTCGACTTGATGTGACAACAATTTAAAATCAATGTCGACGTCGACGACGACTTTCATAATAGGGGTGAATATGTTTTAGAAACAACAAAATTAACCCAACTTTTCTGACTTGTCAGTGTAATATTAAATCCTTCTCACTGTCAGCTTTATTCTATCTAAGCATCATACTAAACAATATGATGTGCTGCTGAGTCATCTTCCAGACTTGCAATTTTTGTTGCTGGAATTTTGAAATTTTTCTTTGAAATTGCAGAAGTGTGCGGATTATGAAATTCTAGTCTTGCAATTTTTGTATTTTTATCTTGTCTGTTCTGTTCTTTTTTTTATATTTTATAAACCGTTAAATTCGAAAAGGCGTAACTGGAATTCATCAAACAATTTTCAAAGAAAAAAATGTGTAATTACGTTGTTTTGCATTAACACACTTGTAGTTACGTCACTTTGCTTTTTTTTTCTTTTGTTAATAAAAACGTAATTTTTGATTGCAGAAGTGTAAGATTTTGTCAAGACATGTAGTTTAATGGCATTCATAATAATCAATAAACTTGATTTTGAATTTTTTGTTAGTTACTCCTTTTAACATTTTGGCTATACAAATAAGCCTTTAGCCAACTTCAAGTATAAAAGTGTGAGAATAACAAAACAAAATTGCAGAGTACATGAAATAGAGTACCCCTCCCCAATCTTCTCACCCTTCTCACCAGTAAACTCCAGAATTGGTGCAACAAAAATTGCAAGTCTGGACGATAAATGAGAGACAGCGTAGCGTGCCCATTTTAGCATTTTTTTTTGCTGAAAATTACTTTTGCTACATTAGTGTCATTTAACTAAAAAACACTTTTGTGAACTGGACGTCTTTTATTTATTGTACTTTTTGTTATTTCTGCAGAACTTGTCAGCCTATAATAATGCGGTACAAGTAGGGTTTTTGTTTCCCGCACTTTTTTGATTCCCGGAAAAGCGGAATATAAAAATAATTTTTGCGGGATCCCGGGATTCCCACCCGCCCGGTATGCAGCGATTGTCATTAAATTGCAACAAATTCGTTTTATATGTCATCAAATTTTGGTTCATAATTTACCTTAGGACCTATATAAAGCCCCCTTTCGCAAATCAATTTAGTATTTGATCTAATCAAGTTTCACAAGACTCGAAATCACACCATTTCGTGAAGATCGAGTCATTATTTTTAATAGGCTTCATATAAAACTTATTCTCGGAAAACACTTTATTGCACCTTAAACCGTAAGAAATAGTTATATTATTGTAAAATTTAGCCCATTACAGTTAAATAAGACTAAAAAATAACATTTCGTGAAGATCGATCAACAATTTACCATAGGCTGTACATAAAGCCCATTCTCGAAAAGCAGCTAAAAGAGCCTTAAACCGCAGCAAATATATGTAGATATTGTGGTGAAATTTGTTTGGATAAAACAACTAAATAAATACATGAGTTCAAAATGTTCAAAATTTCCCAATAATCCCGCAATTAATTACCGGGAAAGCGGTAAATGAAAACAATAAAATATCCCGAGAAAAAACTCTACACATTAAAATTACTATCAAATACAAATAGATGAGAACAAGTAGATAAATTAAATTTTTAATTACAAATACATACTGCCTTTCAAAACAAAAATAAAATGGTTACTTTTTTAACATAATGATAAGTTAAAATTTTCCCAGACAGTTTTTTAATTGAAATGACTGGTAAAACTATAAAGAGAACAAAAGCCTACCTTTTCTTTTTTCAAGGATCAATTTTAGCCCTTCAACCTGTTTTACTTTGACCAAAACGCATTAAATGAGTTTTCAATAAACAAGATAAAACCGACCATGACATTTACAATTTAAAATAGAATTTGGTAACACAGTAGATAATAATTTATTACTTTAAGGGATAGTTTTTTTGGTAATAAAATTTTACAATAACGTATCTGTCTGTATTGTTAACTACAGCAACAAAAAACGTAAATGATATTTTTTTGTTGTTACTTGTTTTCTTCTTTTTTTCAAAGGTAACGTAAATATGTTTAATGTATTGTAACATTTTTCTCGTTTTCTTTTAGTTGTTTTCCAAAAAAGGTGATAAACTGACATTTGTTTAAGTGGTTGAGATCACTCAGCGGAACCATTTTCTTTAATTTTAATAACAACAGGTAAAATAAGTTTACATATTTAAATAGTTTAAATAATCATAAAATAGATTTCCTCTTGCAAGCCACGCCATTTTTATTTTTCTTATTTAAATTTTTAAACCCTTATTTTTCACACTCTTTCTACCTTTGGGGGAAGAAATTCCACCACACTTTTAAAATATGTTTTCTTTTTTTCAAAGCCAGCAGCAACCAATCACCATCATCGTAGTCATCATAATTTTTAACGTAAGTCGTTATAACGTTAATATAATTGTCTATATAATTTTTGCGATTTTTTCATTCATATTTTTTCCTTGGGCTTGATTTTGTATCCTGTTTGTGTTGTTTCTGCCAGACATCAGCTACCGAAACATTCAATGTCTCTCTCTCCATCTCTTCATATCTACATACATACATATAAATGTAAATATATATTTATTCCGATTTATCGTCTACCAGTTCTTTACTAATTTCCTGTAATTTTGCACGCACTTCTTAATTTTTGTTGTGTAGTTCTTACTGTTTCTTTTTCAGAAAATTTAACATAACATGCAAAAATTGTTTGTTTGCTGTAATATTATGCTTTCATATCCTTTATTTTTTGTTTTGTTCCTGCAATCAATATACTACCAACTCTTTTTACAACTTTGTAACGTTTCGAGATGTTGTTTAGGTGTTCATTTCTTTATTCTTCATTTAACACGTGTTCGTACGAGACAAAAGGATTTTGCACGACATTACTCATAATATTTAAATGTTTCCGACACGGCAATTGTCGATGACTTTGTGTTGATAATGATTATAATTATTTGTTAGTAAAAAGGGTTAACTCTAGTTTAGCTTTTTCTTATGTACACACCATATCCAATTTTTTTTTTCAAATTTCTTTAGTTGTATTTTTAATATTTTAAAGAAATTTTTTAACTATATTTCAATTATAAATATTTTTTAAGACACCAATTATGTTTCAGAATTAACCATATTCATATATTTTGGTTATTCAAATTTGCATGTAATGTTACAGTACTTTTTCACATTATTTTGGGGTTCAAAATTTTATTTTAAAATTTTTTACTGCTACATATTAAAGAAGTTTTTATTTGTTTTACAGAATATTTTATGCAATATTTCTGAGATTTTAAATAACCAAACATAAAACATACATGAATTTTACATTTTTAATTTAATAACTTTGAGGACAGGTTTTTGAGATGTGGATTAAGTTTAAACTTTGTTTAACGTAGTTTGAAACTCGGATTTTCCCGGCGAAATGTGATTTTTTTTTTTAAATATGTCATTAAAGACCAACATTTTTAGAAAACTAAATTGTTCCGTCAAAATTTTGTATACAAACGTGGTTAGGGCGGCATAAATCAGTTTTAAGATTAACTTAACCTGATTAACTGAGATCTCAAAAACGCAGCCTAAAAGTACCTCAGACTTAAGGCTCAGTTATGCGGGGTAACAGTAACGTTGCAAATCAGCTGCTTCATTTTGTTGATGTAAAGCAATTAGAACGATTATAGTAAGCAGTAAGATGTTACGTCTCAATCTGTAAGAAATAGATTGGTCTTACTGTTAACGGTAAGGTAAAGTTACTGTTACTCCCGTCTAAATGATCCTTTACATTTTTTATTTACAGTGTCGTGTCGTCTTATGAATGTGCCCATTGTAAAATAAGTTCTTGGCTAACTTTTCTATTTAGTTAGATTGTTAGGGTTTTACAGAAAATAGCAGGGCTGTGGAGTCGTTAAGAAAAAGTTATAACTCCGACTCCGACTCCTTTTGGTGAAATTTTTTAAGTACGACTCCGACTCCGACTCCAACTCCGACTCCGACTCCTACTCTAACCTAGCATTATTTAAGAGACTAGTTTTTTTTTGACTTTAAACTCTTTTTTAATTTAGTACCTGTTAAATGGTTAAATATAGCAAGAAAATGATTCTGTAAAAATTTTAAATCGATATTTTAATTCTAACGTGCCGCGCATTGAGCTTTAACATACTAGTTACTAACATATGAGTAGGAAAGCTGCAAAAAATTTTATTTGGATTTTGGAAAAGTTGAAAACAACACCAAGTCCAATTGGCTTATACGTTAAAGGCATCAAGTGTACTTAGTGTTGTTTACCACAATATTAATAGAGGCAAAGGACAGTCCTTTTTTGTAAATTGTGAAGTGAGGTCTTTTGTTTTTAATATACATTTTATTTATTAAGTCAAATCATTCTCAGGAAAATTTTATAAAGTTTATTAAAACATGCATATTCGCCTTCAGTTGTTAGTTCTACAATTTATATAACAACACATTTTGAAGAGAAATGTAACGTAAAAAAATGTTGTTAGCCTTCTACTATTTTTGGGAAATAGTACCCCTTTTGTTGTTGGACTTGGTGCTGTTTGTCTCAAGGCATGGAACAGTACCATAGAAGGTAACGAACCTTTTATGACGTCATTTTTTATGTATATCATCGACATAAAAAAAATATGTTAGGATCATATAAAATATTCGTACAAATGCACATTTTTATAACATAAACATCATTTGCGATTATCAACATGTTTGCGCGGTCTGCTGTAAAGTTTTCAAAATGTGGCTTGATGTAGTTTATCTCCCACCTGCAGAGTTAAAAAAATGTGAATTTTTAAACTGCTAAATTTAAATCTTTTTCTTCAGTGTACTCGCCATTGCATTTTTCCGTTCCTAATTCAATATTATTATTGTCCAAGACCGAAATTTGAAATTGCAAGTCTTTATTATCTCTCCAATTTTCCCTAAAGTGAGTAGATAAAAGTATTCTCAAATCATTTTTCCCACATTGATGGGAATTATATCTGGAACAATGTCATGTATTTTTCCGAGTTCCTTTTCCTTTTATTCTATTATAATTCACCTTGAAGGTTGGAACTTCAAATGTAGTTCACTTAATGCTTTCACCACAGGAGCTACAGCTGATTTCAAGTCATATTCATGAACATGACTACAAAAATATTTGTTAATATACGATAAATAAAAAACAACATCTTTACAAATTTAATTTTTAAATTCCTTAATTCGGCTCTATTTCATTAACGATATCTTGGCGAAATTCAAATAGTGAACCCGCTGGTTTTTGTTACAGAAATTTGAGGTCACATTAAAACATAGAAAAGGACATGCTTTGATACAATCTATATAACTATTCTTATAAATTGGCAAAATAAGATGTTATCTCAATTTTTTAATTTTTGAAACTCACCTTCTCATATGAAAAGTATACTGGTCCTTATTTTCTGACTTCACAATTTCAAAAAGCAGACCCTCTTATGGCCAATTCCACTAATTTATTAATATATCAATTTATGTTTAAAATTTGTTTTTTTATGTCAAATAAAAATAAAATTATAAGAAAAATTATATTTAAATATGAATTGATATTTAAAAAGAATTGGAGAAATTGGTCATTAAAATTTTTTATTTTGAAAAATATTAGAAAAATTTTAATGCAAAAAAGTCGGAGTCGGAGTCGCTAGTTTTTGTGGGTACTTCGACTCCGACTCCGGTACAAAAACCTCAACTCCGACTCCTCAACTCCGACTCCACAGCCCTGGAAAATAGGAGGATCCTCTAAATTCATGGGTCGATCTTAACCTTCGTTTAGGAAGACGAAAACTTCCGGAATCCGTTACTGAGTTTTGTAGTCGTTACCAGTGATCAATTTTAGTTATAAATGACACTCCACCAATAATAAATAATCTGAGTTATATATCGTTCTCTTTCTACCAAGTCAATTAAAATTTTTTAAAAGGTTAAAAAAGTATAAGGGGGTGTGCTGGATATCGAAAACGTAAAACGCAAGAATTTATTTATTTATTTATTTCAGTCTATGGAAACAAAATTCCTTACAGACTATGCAACTAAACTTATATAGAAAAAAATATAATTTTTGTTAAAAAATTCTGTTTAATGGAGATATATTTGTATAATAATAAAATGCGTTTAATACAGAAATTTTGTTAAAAAATTTTACTCGCTAAAGCTATGCGACGCCAAACCATTAGCCAATGCGAGATGAGACGGAAAACGCCCAAAGGCTGACAAACAAGGGCGGCCTTATTGCCCCTAAAATATATTGACAATTGCTTTACGACTACTACTTATAATATATTGTAGTTTTAGTTTCTACTATGAAACTAAGTGATGCCACATTTATCTTTACATTTTTGGCCGATTTTGGCTAACATCTCTTTATAATGTATACTTTTTCGAAAGCACACAAATGCCACAAATGATTGAATGGTTTTCATTAAAAATGGTTTGGTTGAGGGTTTCCAAATTGAAGAATGTGTTTTCTCTGTGTGAGGGTACCTTTTTATACACATTATAGCTCTGTTTCTTTACTCTACTTTGGGATCCCTCGGGATCCCAATTTGCACGAAAAGTGTTCCCGTACTTTAAATTTGTGTAAATGAGAGCGGATTTAAGAAAATAAAATTCTTCTTCTTGCACGAAACAGCCCAGACTTTTTCTGCGTGCAAATTGTGTAAATGGTCAAACAGCTGTAAGACATAAACAAAACAATAAAATGCAAAGGAAAATATCATTAACCAAATTTTGGAAAAAGTGTTGTGAAGCAATATAAAATTTTTCAAAAGTGGCGCAAACTTTTATTGTTTTGTAAAGACTGTCAAAACACTGACTTTCTATTTTTTGATTAAAATCATGGTGGAATAAGCAGGTGGCATCGTTACGGCAACAAATACAACATTACAACAAAAATGGAAATTACATAACCGTTTACGTCAAAAAATCCATTTAAGAAAAATCACAGCGTGCCACTGAACGTGATGAAATAAATAAATTTTTAGGCAATTTTTATTTAATTATGATCAATATCTTATTTATTTTAATTTAAAATTATCAAAAACTTTAATGAAATACAATAATCACAGCACAAAACGAGGACTTTTTGTAAAAATAAACAAAACTTTGACATAAACCTAGACAAACAATGCAAGAGCAAAAAATCGTCATCTGGCGTAGTGCTGCCACCTGTTTATTTCACCATGATTAAAATTGTGTTTTTTCTGTTCCCGTACTTTTGTGTAATTTTGTCTCTTTATGAGAGAAATTTATGCTTGCTCTCTTTTTCACGAACTTTACCCAAAAAGTAAAGAAACAGAGCTAATAATTTAAATTAATATTTTGATCAATTCAGAACTAATTTCTAAAGTGTGCCAATAAATTTCCCAAATAATTTTTTTTAATATTGTTTCAATTTTTTTTTTTTTTTGATGAAATCGAAACGGTGTAATTTATGCACAAATTAAAAGATTTAAATTATCATTTTATAGGCAGAAAATGCATTCAAACAAATTTAACTCAGGGCAAGTGGAAAGGAAAGTTATTTAAGAAAATTTTATTACGTGTTAAAATGTAATAAAATAATTTTTTTTTTGATGACTAATACAAAAATGCCTGATTTTGTATAAAGGCGTTAAAACTATGGCAGCAAAGACTTCTTACACATTCTAAAGGGCTATTTTACATGTTTTGTACTTTTCTTGCAGAAAACAGATAACAATTATTTAAAAATAATTTTTATTTAAGAAAAAAAAAAAAGATAAATTATTTTTAAAAAGTCCAAAACTTAAACAGTTCAAAATAGATGACTTTAATTGCCCATAATTCTGGCCTAAAAGTGCCACCAAAAATCTATACTTTAAAGCAGATTTAAACGGAAGTTCAGAATACAAATACATATGTATTTTTTGATTAATTATAAAATTGTAAATTTGTGGGATTAGTATGCACATTTTTCATTTTAATTTGTGATGACACATTAATCGTAAATAATTTGTATAGAATTGAGTCTTTAAATTGTGAGTTTTTAATAAATAAAATAAAATTATTTCTATACAAGGTACGATTTTGTAATTGATTGTTTAGTTACCTGCTTAGAACAAAAGACACAGGCATGGAAAATTTAATACTGTTGCACCTTTTCAGTACTTTTTAAGTTAGGAAATAGCGTAGTACCTCCACAACATAAAATAAACATATTCATTATTACACACTTTTTAATAAGTTTTGTCTTGTAACAAAAGTAATTCAAGAAAATATTTTGAAAATAATTAAAAATTTTAATGCATACTTAAATTGTTTTTTGACTTTTTCAATTTCTAATTGGCATTTAAAATGGGTGACTAATAGTGTCCGATCGATAAAACGGGTTCGGTATCGGCTAAAAATTGCTAATCGGCCAATAATCGGTGTTCTGCATTAATTTGGCCGAGTGATCTTAAAAATTTTAGAGTTTTTTTGTAGTGAATTTGGATAAGTTAAGTTCGGCTTCGGTAGGATATAGCTAATTTGGCCGAACTTCATCATCGTTATCGGTCTTAAAAAGTGACTTTGGTCGGATACTAGTGACTTATGTAAGAAAAGGGGAAATTGAACCGATTTTATTAATCAAGGCGAAGTTGACATAGTAACTCTTTGAATGCTTGCTTGTAAGGAATATAAGGCAGACAATTTAGAGGAGAAGGATTTAGAGATTAATTCAAACTTTTCAGTTACATATTAACAAAGATTTACTGTTAGAGGAAGAACCATACTTCTTAAATTGACCAAAATGGACGGGCTGAGAGGCTTGTAGGGGGAATTTTATGTTGGCGCAGGTGTTACAGAGAGATCTTGAGGAGCATGCCATTGCAGTGATATCTACACACAATCAGAATTTAGAGAAGGCCCATCAACTTCTTTGGTGGCATCTTAACTTAAGGTAGTTCATTTAATAATTCGCTAATTTGGCAGGTTACAACAAACAAACTCCGAAGAATGAAAAAAGCAAAGAATTATTTAAGAGTTACCTTTCAGCTCTATTGAGATACGTCCCGAGACCATTAACGGTAACGAAATACTATGCCCAAGCAAGAGCCCAGTTAACGCGTAAATATTGATTTAATATTTAAGTCAGCATTTTTCAGTTACTTTCAATTAAAAAAGCACAGAAGTTTAGAAGTTTTATACTCCAAAAGGTACTCTTTTGGTAAAAAATTGGTGCCATGTAAAAATCTGAATTTCCCATTCCTGATCAAGGCTGTTTGTATTTAGTAAATAAAAAATCTAAAATCATTTATCATTTCTTACAGTATGGAGTAACAACTTTCAATTGCATTTATTTTGAAAAAATTATCAATAAATTTCTGGAAACATTTAAGACAAATTACAAAAAGATGAAGACATAAAAAGGAATAGAAAAATGCAGGTGTTTTTTATACTTAAAAAAAATAAGAACTTTAAATGACTGATTAGATTTTTAAATCTTATTCAACAAATTTGTATCTTATATCGCTCATTTGCGTCGTCATAACTCAAAAAAAAAAATCATTTAGAAATAAACGTGTTTACAGTTTTTGATTCGCTTGCACCATTAAGAAAAAAATAACGACACATTCTCTTCAAACGGGGAAAGAATAAAAGATATAAAAATTAAATTTTTTGAGTTATTATATATTTGCATTAGAGTTTTTTTCCCCCGGATTTTTTCGATTCCCGGGAAGGCGGGAAATTTTTTTAAGTTTACCGGGATCCCGCTCCATATAAATAATACAAAGTAAATTTTGTGATTAATTTATGAAAAAAACTTTTATAAAATAACGTAAGGGAACTCGTTTACAGAAAGTAAACGAAATGGTTCAATACTAAAAAATTAATTGAAGATTGAAATAGGAACTTGAATAATTATTACCTCACGCCTTTATTCCCTATTATTATGCTTTTATTCAGTAATTTTATGCTCTGAATACAAGATAAAAAGATAACATAAACATAACAATTTAATTCATAAAACAATAATAAAAACAAAATAAAATTAAGGTACTCAAGAAATGAGATCAAAAAGTTAATTAATAAAATAGATAAAATATTTTAAAGAAACATATAACATTTTTTAACGGCTTAGGAAATAACTTTCTGACACACTCAAAGCGCTTAGGAAGTCGTCAAAAAGTATATTCCTGATTTAATTTACTAAGTATCATGTTTCCGAAATATTTCGTTCATTTTACCGAGGTTGGACAAATAGTAAAAAGTGAACCGTTGTAGCATGCTTCGGATTCACAATCAGAAGCAATTTTTCTCTTTTTATAAACAACGTCTATATCAGTCAAATGTATGTCAAGGTTGATGCAAAAATAGCATCGACCGGACTGCTTCTTACAAACCTTTTCATTTCAATAGATCGATTTTTAATCTTTGGGACAATGTGTTTCTCAAGTTGTATGTTGTAGTATCTTTCACGAGTTTCCAAAATGTTATTTTATTTCGGTTTCCCCGCACTTCACGGGTATATAAACCAACACAAATTGAAATTGAAAATTTTTGTTTATCACCTAATAAACATATCGCTCCTTCATTGCATCATAGTCATATCTGTCCTTCATACCTTCTCGTATTATATCTCAAACTGAACCGAAGTTCTAGCAAAATATATCTTTAAATCGGTACATTTGGAAAACTTTAATGGCATTTTGCCAAGATCGTTTGTTTTTGTAGATATGACTATGTTGCAATAAAGGAGCGATATGTTTAGGTATCTCCTGTTTTTAAGACTTGTTCATGGACAATGAAACTTTACTGCCTGCATCTTATTTTGAATAAATGTACTTTATTAACTCTTCACTTCACTAAATGTAATAATTATCAACTGTTGCACTGCCCATTCTGCTTTTAGTAGATTTATTGCATCAGGAGACATTGATTTAAATACATGTACTCACTTCTTGTAATTGATCTAATCCACAACCCATCCACAGATGCTAATTTTTAGAGAATAGAAAACTAAATTTCAAAGTATAAATAGCTATTTTCTGAAATTATGAGGAATTTTTTATTTCCCGGGATCCCGCAAGAAAAATCCCGGGAAAACGGGAAATAAAATAATTGAAATTCCCGGGATGGAAAATCCCGGCAAAAAACCCTAATTTGCATACATGTCAGGTGTTTTTTGGATTTTTTTTATCAGAACTTCTTTAACAGCTGATTTGACAGTTTCTGGTTCTTTAAAGGTTATTTAGTTTGGGAATTTATCATAACGAGACTTACGCTAGGGCAAAGTTTGCAAATTGTAAAAATTATTTTGTTATTTTGAAAATTAATGCTTAATTTTATTTGAAAATTTTGTTTTGTTTTAATGGCTATATTGATAAATATAATTGCAGCATTGGAAGCGATGAAAACTCTCAGGCCATTGTCAAAACACCATTACATTTCTAAAACCTTAATGTTTGGTGAGCTTTATGGGTCGATGGTATCATTAATCCATATGTCTTTACAAATAACGATAGTCAGAACTTTATTGTCAACGATTAGGGGTTTAGACGGTAATACAAGTCGTACGACGCGTCGTACGTCGCGACGTACGTGACGAAAATGCTTCCCTGATTTAATTATTGTTTGAAAATGTTCAAAATGCAATAGCAACTTTTCATCACAAAATACGTACAACTTGTGTGATCGTGTTAACTACCCTTTAAAGACATGCACATATTATTGTTATTATAAACCATAATATATTCGGAGGCAACCATTATAGGGTTGTGTCTTCTTGATGGAGGACTAATTAAAGAAGTTTATACAAATTATTGGCGAAATACAGCCGCAAATGCTGCGAAAAAAGTTTGCCACATGACCCAAGTCATATTAAGCATCAAAAACATCAAATTTTCTATTCACTAAACCCAATTGAAATGATATTCAACATATTTTTCTTTGCTTTATATTAATTAAAAGTTCTGCAACTCTACAAAAAACACCCTGTATATAGAAACGAATTTTAAATTAAAACTAATTAAAGATTTATTCCATTGAACTCTACATACTTTTTATATACATACATACATAAATGTTAATAAATTTAACCTTATATCTTCAGAATATTTATATTCAAAAGACTCCCCAATATTTAATTTCCCAAATTCAAATAATAACGAGACAACATTTTGAATTTGTGACTAATATGAAGAACTATTTATGCTCCCATTCAAATACAAAAATAACAACAACAACAACACTTGTAATCTTTTCATGCTACGTAAATTTTCACAATTTGTTATTTATTTCTACGAAATTCTACATACAACTAGTGCAGGGCGAAAAAGCAAAGAAAACGAA
The DNA here is from genome assembly GCA_963931875.1 of Pollenia griseotomentosa. Taxonomy (NCBI): domain Eukaryota; kingdom Metazoa; phylum Arthropoda; class Insecta; order Diptera; family Polleniidae; genus Pollenia; species Pollenia griseotomentosa. Next base: position 31,543,378 of record OZ007564.1, read on the forward strand.
AAATTCCCTTATTAAAAATATATTCATATAAATTGGCGGTCATCGAAACCATTATTTTGTACTTAAAATGCATACAGAGTTAATTAATACAATATGCTGCTGTTGCCGACGATATACCATACGTGTTAAGATAATTGTGGTGATGTGTAGCTGTAGAAGAAGCTTTCAAGTCCACACCCAATTATTATGGTTTGAAAGTCTTAAAGAACATCTGTTGTTTCCAAACAAATACATTTATGAACGTAGCATTTATTGTTAAAATTTTAAACACGTTTCAGTTGTTTGCTAAAAAACACCCCATTTTTATAGTCTTTTGTTATTTGAAAAATTAAACAAACATTAATTTTTTTTTTGTTTTAAATACATGAAAACATTTTATGGTTACAATCATTAAAATGTAAAAAGTTAAAGCAGCTTTCTTCTTGTCTTCATTGTTGGTAAATTTTGTAATTATGCGTTTAGAAATTTTAATTAAAAAAAAGTGTGGTTATATTACGGTAGTTGTTCTATTATAATTTGTTTTAATATCATTTTCCCTAATCCTAAACTCTTTGTTTAAACTTGAATTTTCACCTACATAAGTCATGCCTCGTTAAATGTAAAAAAACAACTTTAAAATATGTTTAATTCCAAGGTATATTTACACAAGTTAGACTCATTTGGGAGTGTAGACATGCTGCTCTATAAAAATAACCATGTTGTCAAAATTGTCTTCATATAAAACAAAAACAATTTAACGCACACATGTACAAATTTTGGCTCATATACACGCAATTTGACGTTGTGGTTCCAACTATGGGTAAACAGCTGACAAACATATGGGCCAACGAGTTTACCTTGTGTAAATATACCTTGTTTAATTCATGAGTGTTTCAAAATTCTCACGTCAAATAAAAGCAAAAAAGTAAAATTTTTTATGACTTTTGAAATTAATTTTTGTTACACAATAAAATTTAGTTTTAAAGTTAACAGTTTATGATTTCGTTAGCCGGGGTTTAATATGATTTAAAACAAATTTGCGCAAGCTGGTTGACAAATATTTAACATATTTGTACGAAAATTAAAATTTTTGCTTCAAACGTTTGCTCAATCAGGCAAGCATCTCAATTAACAACGAAAAGGTTTGTACAAGCGTTAACTTTTGACTTGTTTGTTAAGTCGTTGGTGTTTGTTGCTTAAGAACTAAAAATTGTTTACTGTGTCTAAAACAGCTCTAGTTTGCGAGATGTACCATTATGAAACAAATTAAGGCACTCACGACATATATCAGCATAACTTGAGAAAGGTTTGCTATATTCAGTTTAAAAAAAAAAATACAAAAATTCGTCAACAAAATTAGTTCTAACACTGCGGCCACACGATCAAGTTGTTCTTGATAGTCTTTTACATATACTGCTTGTCAAAATTTACAAAAATTGAAAGCTGTGACGTAGGCTGCACTCAATTTGTAAGCAATTTACTTTCAAGATGTCATAAAAAAAACTATTTATAAAGACTAACATGTAATCAGTTGTTAAATTGATAGTATAATTGCCAAACAAATGGAGAGGTGAAATTGAAAGCAATCTCGTAGTCAATTTAAAAAGTGTGAGTGTGTTAGTAAAAAAGTGAGAGTGTATTGCAAATTGAAAGGAATTGAAAAGCAAAACTTGATCGTGTGGCCACCAAGTAAGTCGTGTTTACATTATTTTTATACCCACCCCACAATAGTGGAGACTGTATTATGCATTTGTGCTGATGTTTGTAACACCTTAAAATATAATGCCCTTAAGTATATCGATCGACTCAGAATCACTTTCTGAGCCGATTTAAGTGACCGTCCTGTCATATTATCTTATTATGCTGGTATTTGAATACTTATTTTATTTTAAACAAAATCATCTTACCAAATTTTATTGGAATCGGTTGGAATTTGACCATAGCTGACATACAATTACTTCTCCCGAAAAAAGCTTTTAATGCCATAACTTCATTATCAATGTTCGTATTAACATAAAAATTGGCGATGATAACTTTTACGATAGCTTTTGTGTCATGACAAAATGTCCTGGTAGGTCCAAAATTACCCATAGGTCCCATATAAACCCCCATCCAAAAATCTCATATAGATGAAAATATCTAAATAATATTCGGCACAAAGAATTTTTACATGAATCCTAACATAATTTTGTTAACTTGCGAAATTGTTTTTATATACCGTGGTGTAGGGTATCATATGGACGTGCTTGAACGACTATACTTTCTTAATTGTGAAGTCTGCCTAGTAGTTTCAGAAATATTTGAAACAAAAAAATATTTGACCAAAAAAAAAACTCGAATATATATGATAAAGGGAAATACAGAATGTCACATAAGGTGAATAATAATGTTGGGAGATTATTCACAAAAACTAAGGATAGATAAAAAAAGTCAGATATGTCTAACTTAGTTTATAAGATTCATTGTGGTGGTAATGATAATGAACAATGTAATAAAATATATGTAGGAACAACTGGGACAAAACTTAAAATTAGATTAGCAGGACATAAACATGACCAAAAATATAGGAATTATAATTCAGCCCATGGAACGGCGTTATCAACCCATTGTAGGGATTTTAATCATTATCCTGATTTTGAAAACACATCAATTTTGAATACGGAAAGTTTTATGAAACGTAGATATGTGTATGTTAGAAATGTTGCAGATAAATAATGTTCCATTTGAGAAAAGAATTAATTTTAAAAAAGATACTGAGGGATTAGCTCAGATTTATAGGCATTTATTGAATAAAAATAAATAGGTTGATGAAAGGGATAATTATAAATAGGTATTTGTCTTTGATTGTTTGTTAAATAAATTTCAGATGGCATAGCTCAGTAGGTAAACTTTTATTAAATGAAAATAACTTTTGACGGAAAGGGACATTAAAATAGGTTTTAGGCTTTGAATATATTTAAAATTTTGTTTTCCTTTTTTTTTGTTTGTTTGTCTTTCTGTTTAAACTTTGTAGAATGGAATTTTAAATTTCTTATAATAATTTTGTTAATTGAAATTTTAAAATTTATTTTGCTATGTTTTATTTTTCCATTTATTGTCAAATTTAATTTTATTATAAAAATTTCCTGAAGAAGATTTCCAACGGAAATCGAAATATTGAAAATAAAAACTAAAATATTTTAATTAATTTTTTAAAAAGTGACTTTAAGCTTTAGTAATTTATTAATTTATAATTTATTAATTTATAATTTATTAAAAAAAAATTAAATTTTGTTTCTTAAAAATTCAGAAATAATGAAAATATGTACACCACAAAGCGCATTTATGGTGTAGTAGCATGTACCTAAATATATTTTTTTTATCAAAATTAGTTTTTTTCCATTGAAAATGGTATAAGCAGTACTTACACCAATTAAGTAAATATCTATAGGTTCAATGTTAACCAAAGGTTGGCATAAGCAAAAAGTATATATGTATGCGAAATAAGGCTATTGTAAAAAGCTTTAAAAATTGAAATTTGACTTAGAAGCATACTCGAAAAAATGGTAAATATTATCAAAAACAAAATATTCTTAAAAAGTTTGCAAGTTTCTGAATTACATATGAAATAACTTAATTATGAAGTAAAATACATAATTATAGTTTAAAGGTTATGAGATTTTTAAAACTATAACAATTGCTTTAAATTGCTTCATGCCAAGGCGAATTCATAAAGGTGACCGCATCATGAGATAGAGTTATGCTAGCTATCCCTTTTTATTGAAAAATACTATGTATTTTGTTTTTGTAAAAAGTTAGAGTGAATGTCAAAAATTTTTGATGAAAATATAAAAAAGGAAATTTTTTTGTTTATAAAATATACACAATTGCTTTAAAAATTAAATCTTGTTCCTCTATTGAAAATTAATTGTGGCTCCAACTTTAAATAAGTTTTTTTTACAATTTTTATTGAATTTTAAATTTGAATTAATTTTTTCACAAAATGTAAACAAAGCTTGACATTCAGTATACACACAAAAAAATAAACAATAAACAGATGACTCGAAAATGTCACCTTTATGAATTCGCCTTGCTTCATGCATCAAAAATTTATTTTAATCGGCTAGATTTTATCCAAAAACACCATGATTAAAAAATTGTGTTCAAATAATTCTTGGGCAAAAAATTAATGTCACACAATTTTTTTTTATCCTTTTTTTTAACGCAGTCTGTTTTGAAATATTGAATTTTATTAGAAACTCTTCTTAAAGGCTCAGTTAGTCTTTACTTTCTGTTCTGTTACGAATCAGCTGATTTGTTTTTGTTATTAAAAAGCCTGTGAAATTGATTAGTTTTTCTGTTCTGTTGCGGTTCAGTTTGTTAAAATCAAAAACTTGTTAAGTAATTGTAAGTGACAGCAAAATAAATATTAAAAAATAAATTTTTATATTGAAATAAACTATTTTTTGATTTTAAGAATTCATAATATTTAATTTCTTCAAATTTATGTGCATTAAAGTTATTTAAATACAACAATGGACAGTGCAAAGCTAACAAATTTGTCATAAATGGCTGATAAGTTTCTACAGAAAAAGTAACTATTACAATTTCGTAACAGAACGGCACGGAACAGAACAGAAACAGAAAGTAAAAACTAACTGAGCCTTAAAGCATAAAACCCCATGTTTGTATGTATGTATGTATGTATAAATATATATACATATATGCCCTTCAATTCTCTCACTCATTTAATATAATACAAATTCTACAAATAAGATGCCACAACATCATGACTTTGATTTGTTATAAGAAAAAATAAATTTCTCTCGAAGCATATTAAATAATTTTTTATTTAAAAAATATTTATGAACGTATGCATGTTTGTCTACATTAGGGTGGTGATTTTTTGGCGACATCCTCCAGTGATTACACTTTTTCACGATTGTGAAAAAACTTCACGCAACGAATGCATTGAAGTTTGTGTAATTTTTTATTTTAAATAACAATATGTACTAGGTTAAAACTATGTTGTGCAAGAAATAAACTTAAAGTTAAGGGTACGTGTTGTATTACAAAGAGCATAAATGCCTTGAACTACTTTTATAGCATGTTCTGCGCATGTATTGCTGCGCTGCATATGTGTAATTGTAGAATATTTTGATACCCAGTGGCTGAAAAATCACTCGTATGCGTTTGCGTCATTTGTTAGCGATTGGCTTAGAGCTGCATAATATAAAGTCATTAAGTCCCAATTCACATTACATATACGATTTTTGTCGTTGCGATTATTGTCGTTTCCTCTTTGAAGTCGGTCTCATATTTACATTGTACGATTTTTGTCGTAACAACCTTAATACATTTTTCGTCAAATGAGAGAAAATTGAGAGAACGAATGAATGAACAAAACGAATCGAAGAGTACACTCGCTTCTGTACCCCTTGTAATTCCTCTCACCCCTCTTGCCTATAAAGTAAGAATCGCAACGACAAAAATCGTATAATGTAAATGGGCACTTATCGTTTGTAACAATTTGCGATAGTGTGGAAGAAGAAAGAAAAGCCAAGATAGCAAATATTGCACTTGAATTCAATCTGGCATCGCAAATAAAAAAAAATCGAATATACTAAAGTTCAATGCAGTGTTCGAAAATAAACAGAAGCGTTCGGCTTACACTACCAAGAACGATATCTATTTTTTAGTGATTGTGTAGACGAACACAACCCTTAATACCGTTCTTAACTATTTTTATTTATATAGTGTTTTTTTTTATTATATAGTGTTCTGTTCTTCGTTCAAAAACAGAACAATTGTAGTGATACTGTAGACAAACATTATATTTTAATGTTCTATAACGTTTCTTTTTTACATCGATAAAGAAATGAACAAACAAAACATTTTAGCAACGACCGCACCACGAACAGCTTGTGTGTGTATTGTGTATATGTTTTGTTTTTGTAAATTTATTTTGCTGGCTTTTTTTTTGCATGTGTTTTTTGTTTTTGTAAAAAATGTTTGGTTGTTTTTACCAGCTAAAAGGGACAAAATAATGAACCGAACCGAGCTTAATGAAGTTTGTGGATTTTTAAAAAAACCGAACGGAATTAAATGTTCTTATCTTTTGTTGAGTTGGATAAAAACAGTATTATTTTTGTGTTAAAGATGATAAACAGGGAAACGTTATTTTTTAATGATTTTCTATACAAACACTATTAGCGTTTGTGTTTTCCACAAATCTACCGAACCGAACACTAAGGAGCGATATATAGTGTTTATTTTCGAACACTGCTTCAATGCATTCGATGCCTAAAAAGTGAAGTAGCAGTTCTTTTTTTTCATGCCCTACACGATTTTGGAACTGGATCTTACATATTTACAAAAATAGCAAAAATCACTACCCTAATGTACATATTGTTGACATAAGTGAACGCATACATTGCAACTCATAAAGAAATTGTGAATAAAAAAAACACACAACCTTTATAGCACCAAAAGTGGGTGCATTCACATGTCTCAAGAGCTTGTTATATGCTCGATATGCTATAATATACAAAAACAACAACTAAAATAAGAACGAAAAAAAAGAAAGCGGCAAAATCATATAGGTATGTACATATCTATACGAAAAAAAAATTTTAAGTAGAAATAAAGCATTTTACTCCATCTACAGAGCGAAAGACCAAGGTCCCTTCATGTGTGTTTGCTTATGATACAGAAAATACTTTACAATAAAACACGATGTTGAAAACAAAAAAAAAAAAAAAAAAACAAAAATCAATTCGTAAACGCGCTTAAACATAAATTATGTTCACCAACGACACATGTTCTTAAAGTTAAAAAAAAAGTGAAAATTTCTTCATTTATTTCGTTTTTCTATCGCTAAGCCAAAAAATTTTAAAAATTCCTTAGTATAAAGCTGTTACTTTTCTTTCTTAATTGGATTTTATGTTCTAAAATGTATGTGTACTCATTTACTGCTTCCTTTACTTTTTATTCTTCGACCCTATTGCAAGAATAAAATGTCAAAATTACTCCTGGTATGTTGAGTTGACAAACACCTCGTTGGCTTTTAAGGGGAGTTGTTGTTTTATGCCTTTTTTTTGCATAAACTTAAACAATGTTTGCACGTTTTATGCAAAAAAAAATTTTGTTGTTCTTGTTATTATATATTATCCTTTACACATATCCTGTGACATTATTTTTTGTTTCTGGTTTAGATGTGATTTTTATGCAAAGAAAAATAAACACACACACACGAGAAGTCAGACAAATTTAACAAGGCTTGCTTAATTTAGAAGCATCGTTATTGTTTTTCTCCATATGCAAAAAAAAAAACATAAATTTTGTTAAGAAGTCATTAAGTGTAAATTTAGAAATATTAAGAAAACGGATTTGTAAAAAATGCAATATACACATGTATGTTTTTACACTTTGGTTAAGAAATTTAAACTAAGGCTGAAGGTAAAACATTGTGCTGATTCACACGTTTCATGTTTTATTCGTCAAGTAATAAGTTTCTTATGATAGAAATGAAAAAAGGGGCATTCTCTTTTCCTTCTCTCCTAAAAACTCTGGACCTGATGGACTGCATGAAACCTGAGGCATGTGAATCATGCAATATTTGCTAAATTAAAGTTTAAATCACAATCACGCACGCTCACAATAATAGAAAATGTATTCACGCACTCACGAGGAAGTAAAAAAATTTTCTAGATGACGCACGATCAGTAACAAAAATTTTGTAATCGCTCACTCACGAACCATTTTTAAAGTTTTGCAATCATAAACAGTTACAAAAAAACATAAACTCAAATCAAATTTTAAAAATATCTATATAATAAAAATGAAATGTTGTGTGTTGCTGAACGCATAACTTGAGAACGACTGGACCGATTTGGACGATTTTTTCTTTCTAATGATCGCCATGGTCCAACTTAGGTTTCTACAAAAAGACAATTTTTCCCCGCCCACCTAACGCCTACTTTTTTCGATGTACCTAAAATAAGAAAACGGCTCCATCGATCATTAGTAATCAGTAGGGCAACCAAAAAAAGCACTAAAAAAACAGTTTTAAGCTCTTAAAAAAGCGTTTAAAAACATGAAAATAAGCTGTTAAAATTTAAAAAAAAGCAATTTAAAATTGTTAATTTTCCCCTTAATTCGTTTAATATGTAGTTATAGTAAATTATAAGTTGATGCAATCAATTTTCGAAAAGAAAACTATGTCTGTTTGGAGTCAGCAAGTTCTTGTACATAGAAAAAGTTCTTATTACGTCTACAGATGTTAAGGGAGCATATTTAAAATTGAGTATTTGCTCTGAAGTATATTTTATACGATTGGACTCATAATTCCGCTTGCCTCCCAAAATATATGTTCACTTAGAAAACCAATGAAAGATTTTTCGTTTCCAATTTTGTTACAACTTAGGGTCATTATTACAACTTGGCGTTTTAAATTACTATAGTTACTGATGGGCAGAAATTGACCCTATCTCCCCTCGTGGTCCTATTTTTTAAAAAATGCATACCTTACGTGTCCATATAAATATGGATCTTTCTACATATGTCTTAAATTGCATTATGGACCGATTCGCCCTTGTGCTAATTAGAACCCACGTACCAAATTTCATTAAATTATCTTTAAAATTGCGACCTGTACTTTGCACACGAGGTCACATGGACAGCCAGCCAGCCGAACGGACTTCATTAGATCGACTCAGAAAGTGATTTGATTTGATTTGAGTTGATCGGTATACTTTAGGACCAATATTTTAAGGTGTTTCTCACATCAGCACAAATGGATAATACCCTCTCCACTCTTTAGTGTAGCTATAATAACATACAGAGATAATATAGGTTTTTGGGATGATATTTTTCAAGGGAAGCACAAAATATTACCATAATGTTGAACGATTTTTTTAACCAGAGTTGTTACAACACAGAAATGGTTGATTTTTTAGTATTTATAAAAAAAGTTGCACATAAAAATAAATAATAATCACGATTTTTGAAAAATATTATTAAATAAGTTTTCTTTCGTATGAAAAAAATTAAAAATTATCTAACTAAAAAAAAGCCGATATTGCCAAAATAAGCAAAAAAAAAAAGCCCTAACAAATATAGCTCATTTTCTTTGTTTTTTTATGATCGGAATTTGTGTTCAATCAAAATCTTTCTATCTTGTAAACCAAAAAATAAGCATTTGCTTTTTTTTGGTTGCCCTAGTAATCAGCCACAGAGCGAAGCCGGGTCGGCCAGCTTGTTTTTTAATAAAAATTCCTATAATTTGTTAAGAGACATAACTAGTTTTTCTTTGATACATATTTAATTGGGATGCTTTCCTTCATTTAATCGACCGGTTGGCTGAGGGATAAGGTTAGCAGCAATCTAATAAATACGGGAGGCAGTGACACATGGCAACACAAAGGAAGCTATTATTAATTGCGCCTGCCGGTGAAAGCTAACCTAATATAATTTTTTATAGTTTTAGGCGTTGTAAAGTGCTTTTCGAAAAGCAGCTTTTATGACACCTAAGGCAAATTCTGAATAGATTATCACAAAATTATTTAGTGTGATTTTAGCATGTTCTAGAAATCGAAATGAAGTGAAATTGAAATCGAACGATATTTTTATTTCAATAATTTACAAAATGACTGTAGTTATTCCTGTTTTTAAGATTTGTTCTTGGAAAGATAATTGGTACTTAAAGTATGAAGTACGTAAAAAGGAAAATTTTTGTAACCTCTTTTTACAGGCTTGTTTTTAAAATTTGTTCGATTTTAAATCCAGTTCATTTCGATTTATAGAACTTGCCCGATAAACTAAAATTACGCAAATTTTACCACAATATTATTATTTGTCACATGTTTAGCGTTTTAAAGGTTTTTTTTTTTGAAGACGGCTTTATATGAAGCATATGGAAAATATGAACTAATCTTAACGAAAGTTGGTGATTTCTAGCAGTGCAATTTCACTAAATAACACTGCAAAAAATAAGTTTGCACTATTTTTACTAGCTTTAGTGATGATTGTTATTTTTTTAACTACCACTAAAAAAATTTAGTGATATTGCAAATTTTTTAACTATCGCTTAACGCTAAACACTCAATCAAATAGTGCAAAATTTGAACTTGCAATCAAAAATGCTGCATACAAATATTGTCTCACTAAAATTTTAAAAATGTAACTTTGCCAAGAACATTAAACAAAATTAAATTATGACAATAGCGGTATAATTATTGAATATTATCATGAAAAACAAGACTTTGATTTAAAATTTAGTGCAACATTTTAGTTGCACTTAAATGAGTGAAAAAAAGTTGTAATAAGCTGATGATTGCTTTTTTTTTAAATTAAACAATTTTTTTGTTTTGAGTGCAAAATTTTTTAACATCACTATCACTTATGTTGAGTGAGGCTGCCAATTTTCAATTCATCACTCAAAATCAACAAAATGATTGCAATATTTTTGCACTATCAATAAGTTTGAGTTAAAACTGCAAAATGAGTGCACTATCCCCATCTATGATTTCTAGTCTTATGAAACGAATTTCTGCAAAAATTATGCCCATACTCTGAAAAACGCATATTGCTTCAAAAAATCTATGATTTCTAGTCTTATGAAACGAATTTCTGCAAAAATTATGCCCATACTCTGAAAAACGCATATTGCTTCAAAAAATTGTATAATTATTTTTTTGTTATAATAATAAACATAAAGACAGTCTTATGTATACCCAAATTTTGCCAAAGTCCCAAAATTGTTCAAATCCCCAATTTGGAAACAAGTACCCTAACCTGGCGACACTGTTGTCAAATTTAAATAAAAAAGCTATAACAAGTTCGGCTTTCCCGAATCTCTTATACCCATGAAGGCCAGGTGAAATAATAGACCGATTTGAATTGTTCTCAATACTTAATATTCACTATATACATACGTATAAGAAATATCTGAGGAAAATTACAAACAGAACGACAAACTTATATTTACCCTTTCCATTTGTGGTAAAGGGTTTAAAGACTTTTATTTGTGTGAAATAGAATTCTATTATGAATTTTTTTAAATAATTCTGATATAATTTTCTATTAAGTTTGCTTTACACGATTATCATAATTTAATGAAAATTCGTTACAATTTACATAACAGTTTAAATCTTTTTAACATACTAAAAACCAAAAAAACAAAAAAGAAGATGTTACCATAGTTAAGGATTTCTATATGTTAAAGTATCAACCAATCACAAGTTTAGTTAAAACTTACCCCCTCCCATAAATCTAGTAGATAATCCTGTTTGCAGTAAAAAAATAAAAAAAATAAAAGTTTCAACAAAATTAACCCCGAAAATGAAAAGGGAATAGGTATAACCATTAAAAATGCAATTAGGCTTAAAATAATGATATGTAGTAGTACGGACGTGTAACAAATAATAATAATACCGCTCAAATGCTTAAATAGGTTTTCAAATTCCTATTGTTAATATGTATGTATGTATGTATGTACAAAAAAAATCCATATTTATAATACAAAATCATTTGAAAGATTTTGAGACCTAAATAAACAAAGCGTTAAAGCCTTAAAATAAATAATCAAATAAATTATCCATGTGTTCTTACGCTTGACTATACAATATTAGAATAGACCGTCAGACGGTCGGTCTACTATTTGGATAAGAAAAACAAACAAGTTTTCTAACACTATTGTGTAAAAAAAATATCAAAATAATAATTTCATTTCAAAAAAGGAAAGTTTTTTTTTACAATATTTGTTAAATGCAAAATAATGATTTTTTTCTATTTAAACCTAAAAAATAATCAGTGTTTTAGGAATATGTATAGAAAAGTGAGTATTATGGGATAGAGAAGAATGTTAGTGAAACGTTTGAAACCTTTGCCTAGGGCTTAATATATAACCCCAAATGCACATAGAAAACATGATTGTTGTTTGTACATACAACAATATTCTTCAGTGTTTGTAATAATCTGTCAAGAACTGAACTGAACCGAGTTGAGTTGAGGAGTATGGGAAAAAACTGTACTAGAGTTTACTCAACTTTACGTACAAGTTTATAGGGCTCCTAATGTTGAATGTGTTTGTTGGTATAATATTTTTGTGTAACTTTTGCTGTTGTGTTTTAACAACAAAAAACAGTTTATATACAGCTAAACTTCGTTACATATAACGAATCTGAAGGGGATGCAAGTTTAGCCGTAATAGAAGACGTAAAAGAAGAAGTTCAAAATATTAAGAATAAAATGCTATTGACAACTTTTTATTGCAGTATATTAAATAATTTTTAGAAACATTGATAAAAGTAATACAAATTTAAAAAAAGTTAATAAAAGTTTATTTATGTCTAATTGTTAATAAAACTTTATACTTATCGTTTGCAACGTCAACATTTTCCTCAAAAAAGTTTATATAAAATTCTTTCAGATTTTCACTGTCGGGCTTGCATCTGCTACATTCGTAACATCTTTCACTTACAAATAATTTGTGTAAAACCTCTTTTCAAATAAAAAGTTTTTGTCAATTAATAACACTGTTTCACAAAACAAGATTCGCTAGCGCTGTGAAACGATGGAAAAATTGGTGTTTCGTTTCCCTTTTTTTCATATGAAAATACACATTTGTTTTAATTTTTTCGCTGAACGCAAATCAAAAGTATTATCAAAATCCGAAAAAACTTTTCATTTCGCAGAACGTGAATTGACTGACCCCCAAGTTATAACTATGTAAAGTTTTTTTTTTCGTATGCAGGTTTGCATATTAAGCCGACGATATAGACTTGCAGACATATTTATACTTCAATGTTTTGATAAAAAAATTCAATTTTATTCTGAGTTTGTTATATAGATTTACACGTATCCCTGAATTTTAATACGGGACTTCACAATTTTGCTTAAAAGTATTTGCATAATACTTCGCTTTTTAGAGGCTTTAAAGCTCAGAATTTCTTAGGAATAGCTATAGAGCAATTTTGTATGAAACATTTTGCAATAAAGATGTTTTTCAAGAAAAAAAAAGTTCGTTATACCGAACTTTAACTGTAGTAATAATTCTGTATAGTATGAGTAAAAAAACATCAGTGATATGTATGTTTGTTGGCATTTTACCATTTTTTTTTTTGTCATTATTTTCTTTAGTTTTCTTATATTTTAATACCTGTTTCTTAAGTTGGTTTTTCTTTCAATATGTTTTTGTGTTGTCTCGTTTTCAAACCTTCTTAACAATAATGACCGTTATTTTATAAGTTCTAAATTTTCTTTGTTCTATGCTTTTTTTAATTTATTTTTTGCGATTTTTTTCTATTTAACCTTAGCAACCTTAAATAAACATTTTTTGTTCTCTTTTTACTGGCAGCTTTTAGCATTTTTTTTAGTACTGCCAAACACAGTCTTGATATAAAATTACACCAAATAACTGTTATTAAACTATAGTTTTTTAAGTATTTATAACTACTAAATGGATTTCTAAATTTATAAAAAGTATATTTAATAACAGATTTTAAGTTATATGTTAGTATTCATAAAAATATTTTAAATTCAATTAAGGTTAACAACAAAATGTCTATGAAAATTTTACCCAAGGAACGTTTCTTAAATTTAAAATGCAATCTTTTTTGAATATGGGAGATAATAACTATGTGCGATTGTTAAGGACGAAGTGTTTATTGGTGACCGTAAAACATTGTATGAATGTATAAATAAAAAAAACTTAGAGTAATTTAAAAGTTTTCATTAAACTTCACGATTTCTTTTTTTATAAATACTGGTATTTCTTTTATTATTAACTAAGGGCCGACTTTACCAAGTGTATTTAAATATCAATTCGTATTTAAATACAGATTTTCATATAATTTTGTTTTTGTTTTGACATGAAAAACAAAAATTGATATTTAAATACAATTGGTGAATTAGGCACTAAATATTGGTCATTTACAAAAAACTGAACATACGGCAGCTTTTGCTAGCCCTAACTCTCTGAATTTAGCCCCGAGTGACTATTCCTTGTTTCCAAACCCGAAGAAATGGCTCGGCGCAACGAAATTTGACACCAACGATAAGACATTTCACGAACAAATACCTATTTTGATGCCCTGACAAATCTTATTGTTTGGAAGGGATATAAAAAAATTGGAGTAACGTCGGACAAAGTGTATAGACTACCTACGTTGAAAAATAAAATTATTTTTTATCCTAAAACCTGTGTTCATTTAAAAATTCACGAAGTTTTTGACCCGCCCTCGTACTAAAATTTCTTATTTTACACTTGACTTCATTTTAGTACCATGTGCATATAATAAAATAAAATATTGGTACTTCTTGCAATATATTAACAATTTTGTTTAAAATTCCGTAAAATTTATTCAAATTGTATTAACTTGTGAAATTGATTCTAAAGAATGTTTTGAAAAATCCCGCCCTTTTTTTAAAACAGTAGCATAAAGTTTAATTTGTTTATGGGTTATTGAGTTTTGAAGTTTGTAAATTGCTTATTAAAAAATGAAAAAAATTTATTTAAATTTAAATAGCTAAAGAAACTAAAGTGGATTGACAACTTTACAAGGGGGATTTTTTTAAACTAATTTTTGTATACAGTAAAATGTATTCAAATGTTGAAAATAAAGAAAAACAGAAATTTATAAAATCATTTATTATATTCTAATAGTTTTTTGTAATAAAATTGGAAAATTGCTTTGTTTAAAATTAATGACTTATTTTTAAGTTTTTATTTTGCTTTAAGTTCAACTAACATTTAAAACAGATTTTAATTTTAGAGAAAAAAATAATTTTTTTATAAATCATTTTATTGATAATAAATAAAGTTTAACAGAGTTTTTAATTCTTACCCCGCTAAGGCAGTGGCTTGCCAGCAAATCTTTATTTTTATACCTACCTACCAATAATAAAATCATTTAATGATAATGAGTAATAATACCTATTATATGTATGTATTGCATATTTTTTAAACTAAAGCTGTGTTCACATTATGTGTATTTGTCATGTGGAATGTCACTTTTTCACATGTTAAATTTGTACATATCGTCTGAACCCCTTCAAACAATATCATGTGTTATTTCTCTGTGTGCAGTACACATGACATTTTTTATTTAGAACGAGTTCTATTTTCAAGTGACAAACCATCTGACATCAGCTGTTTTTTATTAACAAAATTTTGTGGCGGCAAAAATTAATTGAAATTTTAATAAATATAAATTATAATCAATTTACAAGATTTTGTTTGTCGTGCTTAATTCTTAATAATTATAATAGTAAATAAAAAATAACCAATTTTATTATTGAAAATGGAGGGAAAAATTGAAAAGGAATTAACAAAAGTAAGTACATATGTATTTTTTTATGACAGTTTCCATATTTAGTTTTATGTTTTTCCAGTTGGGCTGGTGTAAAGAATCGGTACTAATAGATATGTGGCAAGAGAAGGAATGCTTGTATAACCAGCGGAATAAGTTCTACCACAATAAGCATGCCAGGTACGCAGCGCTCAATGATATGGCTGACAAGTTAAAAATTTTCAATTCATCTATTGGGCCTTATGAAGTTAAGGTAAGGCATTGGGCAATTGTTGTTTGTAATAAATGTAATGCAATATATTTCCAGAATAAAATAACATACTTGCGCGGTCAATATAGCCGAGAAATTGCAAAAGCAAAAGAAAAAAGAAGTGGGCCGGAGCAGATGATGACTATTTGATCAACCTTTCGTTCCATATTAACATAAAATTTTTTTAGCACAAATTAAATTTTTATACACTCAGCCGTTTTAAGATTGTTTTTTTTTTTTTTGATAGGTTATGTCAAGTGTACTTTACATACCAACATGTGAACGTGTAAATTACAAACCATATGTAAAACATAAATTTTGACATACACATGAAATTACTTGTGTGGAGAAAAGTGACATTCCATATGACAAATACACACAATGTGAACACAGCTTAAACCTCCATTAAGCCACAGATGTCAATTGTTGTGATGAATCATACAACAGAATTTCTCACTTGACTTTAAAACATTTTAAACACAAAATTTTTGCATTGTCTACAATTTTACAGCTCATAGAGCACGTGGTCGAACCTTAAATACTTAAAAAAAAAATAAAACCAGCGAAAACATTTCAAAATTTAAAAAAAAAAAAAAAAAAAACAGAAAAAACTACAAGACACAAAAAATACAGCTGCATTTTTTAGAACTTTAGTTACACTTGAGCAACAATAACATAAAAGGGTAAACAAAAATATAACGGTAGGGGGAAAAAGAAATACACAAAATGGGAGGTCAAATTTTTTTTTGTTTATGTGAGTTACCTTGTTTATTAAGCACTTTTTGTTTTGCGTAAAAAAACGAAGAGAAACAATTACAAATTGATTTTGTTTGTCGTTAATTACAGTTATTTGTACGACAATTGTATTTTTTAAAATTGTGAGAACGTGAAATTGCATACATTCATATGGATGTGCATATGTAATATGAGTGTGTGTTTTTGTTTTTTGGGAAATTGTAACCCTGAAACCTTGATACAGTTACATAAAACATACACACAAACATGCGACTATATACTATGCAGTGAGGCCCCTATATCTTTCTTATAATAAACCATGAAAGAGTTTTGTTTATTTTTACATACATACATATGTACATACACATAATTGTTTTTTATTTTGATTTTTTACTAGTTGATGGTAGCAAGCGAAAAAAGGCAAGAGAAGAGGTTAAGTTATCCTTTTTTTTTGAAGAGGGGAGTTTGCATTAAAAGTTCAGACAATGTTTGCAAACTCTGCATGTTTGTTTATTTTTCACACACAATAGTAACAAAAGTCGTCTGATCTACAATTGCAATAACGTTTGTCGGGCGTTTTTTCAGTGTTTTGTTACCTTATTATTAGTACCTTGTAATTTATATACATATTTTTGTTATTTTTTCTTTTCATTTGTTTTTGTTTTGCTGTTTTATGCCGCCATACCAAATTTGTTTTTTATGTTTATGTGCAAATGTATATTTTCGTTGAAGCCTATTGTTTATTTTAGCAAGGATAACATTTTAAAAAACGAACGTTACAACTACATACAAACACACGTAAAAGCAAGTAAGAGTGCTATATTCGGATGTGCCGAATCTTATATACCCTTCACAATTGTGCGACAAAAACAGGGCCCTGTTTCTTAAAACTACAAGTAATATACATACATTTGAAACAAAAACAAAAATTGTAAAATTGTTGCTTTTTTGAAAGTATTTTATTTGTAACTTGTAGTTTTGGGAAACAGGGCCCAGAAAGTTATAGATATACCGGTCTTTATATGTAAAAAATTGTGCCACACTTTGTCGGACGTTGTGTATTGATAACCAAGATGTTTGTACCTAACTTGGAATCGTTGGCTCGTGCCATTCTCCATATTTACAGAAAAAAGAAATAAAAAAAATCAACAAGGGATTTATGGCCAAAATTAGAGACAGTCGTGGGTTTTTGCTCATATATCAGTCATTTATGGACCGATCTGGATGAATTTTAACAGAAAACTTTAACGGAGTATACGTGACATTAATAAATGTATAACAAACTTTGCCCCATCATTTTTGGGGTCTTCGGAAACCCCATTTCAACATACACACTGACAGATGCACATCGTTAAATCAACTTCGCTGCACATAAGGACCCTAAATATATGTGTTAGAGGGTTCAGAGCTGAAGCGAACCAAATCAAAAAATAAAACACGAAAATATTTTGAGTAAGTGAACTGGCTTTAATTTCTGTTGCTACACGGAAAGAAGTTTATTTTCTAAAGTAATCAATTTCGTTTCTTAAAACCAGAAAATCAAAAATTTTAAAATAATTTCTTGATTTTAACTAATTTTGTTCATTTTTAAGTAATTGATCATAGTTCAAGCCATAATTAGTAAATAATTCTTTCCGTGTATTGACTTGGGTTTATTACCGTTAGCTTAGAAACGAAATATTTCTTAAATTTGTCGGTTAAAGATCTGAATAAAGTTAAGCTTTGCGGAAGATTCCGCACCAGTTTTGAAATATATTTTTATAAAATATTTTATGACTTGTTTCGGTTCAGCTCTGAACCCTACATATATACATTATAAGTCTTAACACCAATATTGTAGATATTACAAACGGAATGACAATTTTATATGTTCCCTTTTACCTTCGGTAAAGAGTATAATAAACGTAGGCTTAATGTATGTAAAAAGTTTAAGTAACGAATCCTTTTTGTTACGGATTCGTTATGGGGATTTTTGTTTGGATATGTTTACATTAGTTGCAAACAGTTTGCATTACCGGTGTCCACTTTTACACAATTTTTTTTTTATTTTTTTTCTAAAAACCTTGGTGTTGTTGTTACTGTCGTTATATGTACCTTTTTGTTTATACATATGTATGTATAAACGTACTTTTACTTGAATTTGTTTCTGTTTGAGTAGTCTATGGCAGCGGTTCTCAAAGGGGTTGTTTTTAAAGGAGACACGTGGAAGTTGTTGAAGGGCAGAATTCTTTTAAGTTCGACTATTTTTACTAGTTGTAAATAGCGACAAACAATTTCGAAAAATATTTGATCAGTTTACTTATGTTTTATTAGAATAAAATGGGTATTATAGATAAGATAAACTAAAGAGATGACACCAAAATGTTAAAAAAAAATTTACCTATTGTAAAGCAGTTAATTTTTTTTTTACCATATATGACATTTTTAAACATTTTAAACATATATATAAGTAAAATTGCGCAATTTCTTTAATTAAAGGGCTTATTGTAATTACATCATAGGCCATCAGAATTGAAAAACAGATTTTTAGGGAAAATATTCCTATTGATTACAACCATCCATCCTAACACGCCCTCAAAAGATTTAAATTTTTTTCCAATTAGTTTCTTATTTTTGTGCATCTGATATAGATTTTACTAGTGTGAAAATGATTGACGAATTAACTTATAAGAGCACACTTCACAAAACTAATTATTATTTCTTAACTATTAAGGAAAGCACACTCGATCTCTGCCTTTGGAAAACCTCTTGTGACAAACCTAAATTTAACTTTTTTGGAACACAATTTAGTTGTTTATAATTTATTTTTATCGGGCATATTCTAGAAATCGAAATGTAGTGAATTTGAAAACGAACGAGATTTCGATTACAATTATTTACAAAATGACTACAGTTATATCTGTTTTTAAGAGTTGTTCTTTTAAAGATAATTGGTACTCAAAGTATGAAGTATATGAAAAGAAGTATTTTTATGAACTTTCTTTAAAGGCTCGTTTTCAGAATTTGTTCGATTTTAAATCCACTTCATTTGAATTTATAGAACATGCCCGTATATGAAATACGATTGCGATTAGAATTGCTTAGTTTTGTTATCGGCTTTCTATTTTGTTTGGGATTCACTGTTCTAATAATGTACTTTATATACATGTGTGTTCTCATTTTTTTTTGCTTTAAACATTGTACACAATGTCTAAGTTGTTGTTTTTGCTTTATATTTTATTTGATTGCAGTATATGGATTTAAAAACATGGGCATATACCCAAACACCACCCAATTTCCTTGCTTGAGCACATTTTTAAGATGCGGAAGCAAATTGCGCGTGCTGAAGTTGTAGAATCCTCAAACATATCGACGTTGTTTAGACTTTGGTAAACCTATACTTCAGTACTAATATGAGTATGATAACAAAAAAAAAAAAAAAAAAAGAAGAATAAAAAGGGTTTCTTTTTAATATTTTTCTTTATACTACTACACTTCCTTCCTTGTGGACACCATCTATGTTGTATACAAATTTTCATTTCTTATTAATTTTTTTGTTAAATAAATATAAAAGAAACTGCATGTAAAGTGTGAATTTTGCCATTAAAAAGGATGTAACTGACTTTATTTTTTGTAGCCGGCTTTGTGTGCATGGGAGTGTGCGAGAGGATAACGATATTGGTCTGGGAAAAAAACAACATACTGTTTTGTTTACAAAGCTTTTCCTCTTCTTGTGTTGTACGTAGTCTTCTTGTTTTGTTTTGATGTTGTCAATGATGGTTTGATGATGGCTTTAATAGCAATAGTATCAGCAAACACACTTCTTTAAGTGTAAATCCTAGATTTTTTAACGTTTGTTTATCGTTTTTGTTTGTTTGAATTTGATTTCATTGCTCAGATAATCAGTGTAAAGTCATTTTGGAAATATTTCCGTAAATTGTATATAAAGTGAAAAGATTTATTTAGCGTGTCGTTCCCTAAAAGTATCTGGGGATTTACAAGTTAAAATGTGCAAGAAGTTTTGTTTGCATGTTTAAACGCGATTTAGTTCATTTTTTACTTTCACTGGAATATTGTATATACATAGATAAGATTTGGCCTCAGAAATTTAAATTTTACTTTGATTTATGTATGTGTGTGTGTGTGTGTTTTTTTTTACAGAATAAATGAAAGCAGACGGTCTGTAACCTAAGACGGCTTTATTCATTAGAAGAAAAGTTAAGTGCCGTGCATAAAGCCCTGGGACAAAATATAATAGAATATATGTATGTACTTATGGCGTCCTTTAATACCATAAAGACTTTGCTTTTGCGGAAAAATCCTCAGGCGTATAAGTAATGCAGAGAAAATGCTACAAATACCTATTGTTTTGTGTCAGATGGTAACTAAGGACATAAAGATATTTAACTTTTAAACTTAAACACTACAAAAGTTGCTTCTGTGTACTGTCTAGCCTAAATTAAGTTTTTATTAGGTTGATCATTAGGTTAAAGAATAGATTGACTTTTGACGTTTATGCGGGGAATCGGTTAACATTTTTTTGAAACGATATCAATTTTAGCAAGGACACTGTTTTATATAACTGTCGCAGATACTGTTTATATATCGACAGCTCAATTCCAAGACATGTCGACTTTGCATAATTTAAATTTTGTAAGTTTTTTAATTGAGTATTGTTTAATTTAAATTCTGGTAAATTTTGGTGTTGACCGGCTTATTTAATCCAAAGTTATGCACAAAAAAGTAACTTGTGCTAAGTTGCATCGCTCATAAACCTTATGAGCTTCTCCAGCAAAACTTACTTTTCGGCTTAGAATGTCGTGAGATAAGTTTCTTTAAAGAACATGTAAAAATTCCTTTGAAATGTTCAAAAAAAAAAAAAAAGCAAAGACTCTTATATATTATCCCTCACAATTCCCATAATAAATTTTTCAACATATAACTGGATATTAACAACGTTATACATTTTAATTTCTTTTTAAAAATCATTAATTAAAACAAAATAACTTTAAATAAGAAACAGCAAATTTAATCCGTCGTTAAATGCATTGTAGTATACGAAACAATGACTGGGCAAAAATTCCCTAATTAACTTTTGCTACATACATGTTGGAAGGTAACACCTTTTGAAAACCTGCCAAACACAAGTATCATCTTACTACCTGTTTTCTAATAGATAATAAAATAAAACAACCATGACAAACAGTACACAATAAAAGAATACAGAATAAAGCAATTGTAAAGGAAATAATCTATAATAGTAAGATTAAGTCTACAAAAATAGCAGAAGAAAAAAAATAATGGTTACACCTGTTGGTCCATTGTTAGATTCAAAAAAAGAAAAAAAAATATAGGAAAAACCATATTTGAAAAAAAAAAAAATTTGAAATTGCTTTTTTATAAATTTCACAACTACACAGAAAAAAGTTAAAACATAAATTACATGAATCGTTTTTATTGCTGTTAATTTAACCCAATCTTCTGTTTCATGAAATACGTATTTCTGTGCGACATGTCGCGTACTGTAAAACAGGTCTTAAAAGCAAGAACATTTTTATATTTTTCAAATTCGAACAATATCTATTTAGTAGGTAGCTTGGAAATAATTTAAATTTTTACTTTAATAACATTAAAAAATTTTAGAATTTTTCTATTAGAATTTCTTAACATTTATTACATACCGTTACCTGGAACGCAAAAGGCCCTAACTAACCAAAAATTGAAAATCGACTTTTTCATTGATTTTCATTGATGTATTGCATCAACACATGGAATCGTTCGACCAAAATTTGCAATTTTATTGCAAAAAACAACAGGCCCTATCTACAAAATATTATATGGTAAACGCGAAAAGGCCTAACTAAAAGTTTGCGTAAAATGCAACATTGTCAATTATCTGGTACGTTTAACAAGAAAAATAAATTATAAATAGTTTAAAGCGATTTATCAATTTTTCATTTTAAATAGTTTTTCTTGTCCTGTAAATTTTCAAAATGTTAGATAGGGCCTTTTACGATTTAGGTGACTATATTAAAACATTTTTTTTTTGGGAAAACGACAGGCCCGTGGGTCCCAAATAGGGTACTCTAGCAAAAATTGTTTTTATATACCTATTTCTAAATTTTTCTAAAAAGCATTTTGAATTTAATTAAAACCCTTAACAAGTTTAAAATTTATTCGTTATTTTTATAAATATTTAAAGTTTTATTAACAAACTATCGTTTTATGAGATTTTTCTTTACTTTTCGTTTTTATATTTTTCTAAAAAGTAAATTAAAACATTTCCACTAATGCAATTTATTGTTTACTTTTGTAGTGTATTTATTTTTGTATACAAAAAATATAACTATATAAATATTATTAATAAAAATAGCAAAATAGAACAAAAAAATTTAATAAAAACGCAAAAGACTGACTTTGAGAGAATTGAGCCATGTTTGTTTTTAAAATACAGGTTTAGAGAGAGATGAAAGAGTACATATCTTGATAAGAAGTATTTTCCATAGCTTATAAAGTTTTTACTTGTATTGTTGTCTGTGAGGGTGAGGAGTGACTCAACTTAAAAAAGTCGATGTGGTCAATTTGGAGATTTTATTGTCAATCAAGTGATTTAAGCAAATTTGGCAAGTTTAAGCTACTAAAATTTAAACATATTCGTTTTAAAAGTTCTCTGAGTATCTTTATAGAGTGTTTTGAAAGCGAATCAACGTATTTTTATAAGGAATTAAGACTCGAGTTAGCTGAGAGTAACAGTAACGTTGCAAATCAGCTGCTTCATTTTGTTGTATGTAAAGCAATTAGAACGATTATAGCTTACAGTAAGATGTTAGGTCTCAAGATTGTTCTTACTTTTTTACGGTACGGTTAAGTTACTGTTACTCTCAACTAATTGAGCCTTAAGTATTACAAATTTCTTAAAGCTATAGAATTTATTAAATGTCTTATCTATATATGTATATAAAAATGGTGTAAAAAATGTATAGTAATTCATAAAATGAGAACGGCTGGACCGATTTCTGTTAATTTTTTTGTCAGTTGTTCGTATTTTCGAGGAGAAGGTTTTACGGGAGAAAATTTTGGAAAAACCCTCCGGAAAAGTCGGAAAATTGGAAAAATCGAAAATCGATTTTTTTATGAAATTTTGTGTGAAATTATTCCTTAATGACCTTCCAAAAGAAAAAAAATTAAATTGGGTCGAGGCGAAGTTCGCCGGGTCCGCTAGTAAGTAATAAACATCTGGCTTAAAATTAAAAATGCACAGAATCTTGGAAACTCTGTTTTCCTTTCTTAGGCAAAACAAACTAACCCGGAAAAATTGATAAAATGTCGAACAATTTTCGTTTTTTATATCTTTCTTCACAATTATTAGACCATAACTGCTAAACTGGGGGCAATTTATAAAGTTATCTTCAGAAAAACTATTCCTTTAGTTGATAAATCTTTTGAACATTATCATACTGATAAAATGCTTTTTCAATTTTTAATCCAAATTTAATAAATTAATGTTGCCTATAAGACAAAGGCAACCAACAAAAGGAAAAAATACATGATATTGATGACCCGATTTCTGTTATTTTCCATCAGTCTTGGCAGAACTCGTGAGGCTGGTGACTTTGAGATACCCCACAAAAAGATGTCTAGAACGATTAAATCGGGCGATCTTGCCAAATCACCAAAACAAAAGATTAGGAGACTCGGAAATTATTACGCAAAAAACGTAAACAATTATTCCGCGTATTTGAGAAGTAAAGCACTCTATTTCTTATTGACTTGTATTTTATAACCACTTATCAAAGCAGAGCTGGCATATACCGACATTTGCATTTGAAAAATGTTTTTTGTTTGATCAAAAATGAAATTTATTTTTGAAGACAGTTAAATTACAAAATACGGTATATTTAACAACAAGTTAAAAAAATTTTAGTCGATCAAGCCCGACCAACCATTTGATACCATACACCGCAGTATATAAGGAAAAATTTTCGAGAGTATACCCGATTTGGGACTCATCTCCAATCATGAACCCGGCAAAACAAAATTATGTGCTGAAATTAAGATTCATATAAGAGTTCTTTGTGCCGAATATTGATAACTTTTATACCTGCTCGAAAAAATAAAAATCTGGAAATAACTTTTTTTCTAAAGTTAGTTATACTAGTGTTCGCCTAATGGTCAAAATTCGACCATAAATTTTTATGATTATGATGCATCTTTATTTTTATCTTTGTAGGTCGAATATTAACAAAAATTAAAAAGTACACGGTGAAAAACAAAAAGTAACAACATAACTGTTTTGCCTGGGCCGATTTTTACATAAGATTTATATAGTCAAAATATTCGATAACCGGTTTCTGAAAAATTGAATTGAAAAAACAAACTTTCTGAAAAATTGAATTGAAAAACAAACTTTTTTATTTATGTCTACTGCATATGTGTTAGTAGCAAATTTGAACGATTATAACTCTGACGTTATTCAACAGATTTTAAAAAAATATATATTGTGCACTTTTCAAATGGTGTATATTTTGTTCAAATAGGTTGACATACAAAGGAGGAAAGTGTTCTTAACTGTTTTGCCTTTGCTGATTTATATATAGATTTGCCTTTAAAATTAAAGGCATTGTATTTTATGCAAATCTAGTTCATAACGATCAAAATGATAACTGTTCTTGGTTCCAGCTCATTTTTTTTTCGAAAATTTACAAATAACTATTATTTTCAGCCACTAATTTTTTAGAAAAAAATTGTATATTATTTCAATTATATATTATTATCAATATTATATTATTTTAAATGCATACTCTTAAAAGAAATAAGAAAATAGTGTCCAAAAGTTCCCTTAATACTTAAAAAACGCTAAATAGGCCACAATATTTAATAAGTACTTGCTTCTTTCCCGCAAAGCCCTACATTTTATTTTTGGCCTTAATAAACTTTTGCCAATTAATATGTACATATTAATATGCCTGTGGAATAGTTTGAGAAGATTTTTTACTTACCAGTTGGTAAAATAGCATTATTTTCCCGACGCCAATTAATTGTAGGTGTTGGATAACCACTAGCATAACATTCCATTTGAACTTCACTGCCTTCGCTGGCTACCAAAGATTGAGTGGAATTGTCAGAAATTACAGGGGGACGTCTTACCGATAATTTCACATCGGCGGTAACTTTGTGAACCACCGAAATAACCACCTGACATGTATAGGTACCAGCATCAGTTTCTTGTATATCTTTTATCTGTAGCTTATAGGTCGATGAGTTGGGATCGTAACGCAATGAAAAGCGAGAATCTTTAATGACCAGTGTAGAGCCCGTTGATAAAAATACCGAATCACCATCGGTTTTTGTCCATATGACCGAATATTCTTTGGCATATTGCACAGAACAATCAAATTCTACTGTGCCGCCAATATCCTTAATCTGTTCTTGGGTTATGTAGGAGATAGTTGGGGTTCTTTGGGCTTGCGCGACTTTTAACGTCAACGTTGTCATCAATATCACAAAATATGTCAAACTTTGTGTAATGGTGATTTGTGAATTAAACAAATTTCTTCTACTCGTGGACATTTTGTTGATTTGTAATAATTTTTTTTTTTCTTAATTATTTAAAAAAATGTAAAAGAATTTGCTTTTAAAGTTAT
This sequence comes from Pollenia griseotomentosa, assembly GCA_963931875.1. Classification (NCBI taxonomy): domain Eukaryota; kingdom Metazoa; phylum Arthropoda; class Insecta; order Diptera; family Polleniidae; genus Pollenia; species Pollenia griseotomentosa. Next base: position 31,569,255 of record OZ007564.1, read on the forward strand.
TTAATTCAATAAATTTTATTTTCTTTATTTATATATGTATGTAAGCTCACCACACCCAAAGCTTGGGAGTTTTATACGCTGGTCTCGTTTAAGCAAAGAAACGTTTAATTATTTAATACTTTAAGTTGATATTATTTTTTTTCTTTATGTTTTTCTTTTGGGTTTTGTTGCTACTTTGAGAGTCAATTTGAAACTAGTAGAGTTCTTTTTATTTTGTTCGACTACTGCCTTACGTCTTCAAAAAAAGCGTACAGATTAATCTGCTCAATTTATAAAAGAATAGAAGAAACGTAAAGTACGAAAATAAACACTGATCAATGATGTTGTTCAATGTTGTCTCTTCTCTTTGAAGATTTAATTAACACAGTATTTTACTTCAAAACACAACAGACTTTTTTTTTCTTTTTGTTTCTATCTTTTTTAAAACCTCTCTTTTTTAGGCCAAGTTTATTTAAAGCTTATTCTCTTTTATTTAAAAAAAACACTCATCTAAGCCGTTAATCACTTTAACAGTCACTCGCGTTCTCTAAACTCACAAAAGTATCCAACACACACCAATTAAATTAACTTGCTAACCGAATAAAGAATTTAAAACCTCTTTACCCGTTGAATGTTGCTTAGCGAATGATTTGTTATTATGTTGTTGCGGCCTAACGAAGCTAACGTTAAAATTTCGTTTAAATTAAAGATGGCGCTCAATTGTGTGTGTGCAAATGCAAATGTGTATGCGTGTGCATAAATGTGAGAAGAATTGTTTGCATATGTATGAGTACAATGCACTTTTATACAGGTAACATGGCTTATATAAAAATTAGGGTGGCCGGCAAAATTTTATTTTAATAATAAACATTTTTGTTGTTTTTTTTTCTCTTAAAACAGGTACGTTAAGTTATAAGAAAATACTTTAAAATGCTTAATATTTTTTGTATAGTTTATAACGTTGCAATAAATAAGCACAAGTTTTTCATACTGTTATTTTTAGTAAGAAAAATGTTATGCTAGAAATTACAATAAAATTTACCATGATCCTTTTAAATGCACTTGTTTTCTTAGGTAGTTTATGGGGTTTAACGTGTTAATATTTACGGGAATTTGCAAGATTAGCGTTTGTTTAATCTTTTCTTCTTAATTTATGTACTTCCAGTAAATATTTTTATTACAGTTCCCTTTCAATAAACCAAGGTTGGCAACCTAAACGAAGTTCGGTATTGGTATTAAAGTATTTGTTATTTCGGAATCGGTTTAAAGGTATTTGTTGTTTCGGTATCGGTGTTGGAATTTGAATTATATTTGTATCGCTTTACTGGTACATAAACTCTTACAATGGTATAAAGTCCTATATCGGTTTTATAATTTAATTAGCCAAACCAAACAAGAATGGAAATAAAAACATAGAAGGGGCTAAAAGACTTTGATGGCACATTTTTTAGATGGTGACTTTTTCTCTAAAATATTGTAAAAATTTTATTATCTTTGCAAAATGTATATTTAGTAACAAATTAAAATGTTCAACACTTGTGCTAATGGATGATTTAATGTTTGTTGGTTAAAGAAACGAATTTCGGTTTTAATACCGATATTTAACTATTTGTTATTTCGTTATCAGTGGCAATACCGGTATTATAATTAAAACGGTATCGGAAATAAAAATTATATCATTAATATAATAAAAAATTTCTGTTTTTAAATTTTAATTGCAACTTGTAAAGTATAGAATTTTTGGCGTAATAAAGGGGTCCCGTGCTATAGAACACAGATAAAAATAAAAATTGATTTCAATTAAAATAATTGTGATATAAATTAAAAAATTAATTAAATTTGCAACAGTAAACAAATAAATATTATCAATTAAATATTTTTTTATATTAACAACGTTTTCTGCAGTAATGTCACTTTAATTTTTTGATTTGTAAAGATATGATTACGTTGCAATAAAGGAACGATCTATATTTGTAATTTCTATGTTCTATTTTGTAGTAAAGGCAGAAAAATAGGATGCAATATATAATAATTCTCTTGACAAGAAAGTATAGTATATAAAGCCCTATGATACTATACACCAGTTGAGAGTGGCAAAAGAGTTGCTCTTGCAAAACATTTTTTTGATTTCATCCACACAAATATTTCGCGTAATAATACTTTAAGTTTATAAATACTCTCTTAGTGTTTGTCGCTATAGATTCTGTATAAATAAGCTATATTTATAAAAGGTTTTATTAACAAATTTTCATAGAAAATTCGTCTAAGGCGGCGTTTATATGATGATTTTTAAAACATGTCTTTTTTTAATTTTGTTTTAAAGCTGCTACCAAAATCTTTTTAAATTTACATGAAGACTTTTGAGTCATGTCTTTTTTATTGTTGTTTTTTAAAAAATCGAAAAAAAACGAATGAAAATAAAACACAAAAGCAAAATTTTAAATCACAGTAAAAGAAAATTAAAAAAAAAACACGATGAACAGATATCATGTCCTTAGTTACCCCTCTTTCTTCTCTATCGAATTCGTCTACAAAGTAAAAAACATGCCTTTAAGAAATGTCTTAAAAATCATCATATAAATGTCGGCATGTAAACCTGAAATATTTTTTTAAAAGGCCCTTTAAACTATGAAACAAAATATTAAAAATTTGTATATGGAAAGTGTTTTTCAATAAAAAAAAAGTTAAAGAATTTAAATATTTATTAGAATATGGGCATTTCCGTCAAAAGGTCCACCGTGACCGAAAATTTAAAAGTTATTAAAAGCTTATTATTTCACGATATTGTTATAGAAAAATATTTAGATTTTACTAATTTTATAAATTTATCCATAAATTTGTTCACTTGAATAAACAATCAGACTGCAAAGTTGTGCAAACGTAATTTCTTATTTGTGAGAATGGTTTATTGCATGTTTTCTTTAATATTATCTTCCTTAAAAGAGGTGATATTTGATGAAAATTATTCCAAAAAAATTTTCTTACATGGTCTGTAATCTAAGGAAGAGTTCGAAGAGAAATATGTTATTCGGATTAACGGTAAATTTATATTTTTTTTAATCATTAATCAGTTAAATAATTGTGGAAAAAATGTCACGTATCGAACCAAAAAAAATACAGACGATTTTGAAATCAAACCAAAGACATTTAAATGTTACATTGCTACGTAAGATTCTGAAAGTAGTTTAACTAAAAAATTGTGCCAGGTTTCGCTGAATTACGCCTTTTTATACATGGCCACAAAAACTACTTCTATTTTTTTCACGTTCGAACCGCTACTTCTTTTGCCATTATCTTTGACCTAGAATCGCGCCCCCCATAAACTTTAGCATAGATAATAGTGCTTTCTTAGTGCTATAATTTAAGGGTTAAAAGAACGTAAAAATATTTGTTGTTTAAAATGTTATTGCATTTTTGATGCGTACGACTGTCACGTTCAACACTTTGGAATTACCCATATCCAATTATTTGACTTTCGGCTTTGTTCGAGTAAGAAATTAATCGATTTTTAAAACTTTAATATTGCTGGATTAATCGAATAAGAGTCTGAATTTATTTGAATAACTTGAATAATGTTCGTATTAAAATTGGCTAACGTCGTAAGTGATAAAACTTACTTTATTGTTTGGATTAAAAAAAAAAAATAACTTGAAAAGAGCAAAATTTCAAAAAATTATTAAGTTTTTCAAGAAGTTTGAACTTTTGTCCACTGTAACTCTATTATTATATCTTGACTAATCTTCACAAAGGATCCATGGTTATTTTAGTAATATTATGATCTTTCACTAAAAAAAATACATAATCCGTTTAATATTTTTGAAGATATTTGCATTTAAGTCACATAATTTTTTTAAACACACATAACGGTTATTTAGGAATATCTCGACTTTTCTCTACTTTTGACCATTCTGACTTCATATTCGGAGTAAGCGCACAATTTTACATAAAGATTAGGTGTCAGATTCATTTGGTAACGACTTTGTTGAAAATTTGTGACACAGTTTAACAGTTCATTTTTACTACGCAACCTCCGGTGATCAGGCACCGAACAGACCATTAGTTGAGGCCTCCATTAGTATGCTTCCTGTGGAAAATGTGTTCTGTCTTTCAGGAAGATTGTCTTTGCGAAAGTTTCGCTTTTCTTTTGAAAATATACTTTCGAGGTGGATTTTTTACTACTTGTAGGAAAGTTCGACCTTATGAGTATCTTCTCCAGGTACTGTTACTACTCAACAGAAGCTGCTAACATATTTTCAAAAGCAGAGGCTAGATAGCTCCAGCTCCTGAGCGAATTATGCACTAAAACTGCTACCTGGTTGTACTGGTTGCTCTCACACTCAGGCGCTACAAGCAATGCGTTTATCAACCGCATTGTTTGCCACCCAGTGGTTAACAGACTATAAAATGATCTGAAAGCCAAAGTTTAGTAGCATTATTTATATCTCAAAAACTGTTCTACTTTTGACAATTCTGACTTCATATTTGGATTCAGCGGAAAATTTTACATAAAGATTAGTCAGATTCATTTGGTCACGACTTTGTTGACATTTTGTCACTACAGCACATTTAAAATAGGCCAGGACCTGGTGCACAAAATTTTCAATTGGCCAATTGCCACGCCCACGGTGTTTAAATTTACACTTTTTTCTCGTTTTCTGGTAAAAAAAAAAACACTTTGATTGAGGAATACATAAAGTTTCCTTCTAATCAGAGTAGGTAAATGAATTTCTTTTTTCTTTCTTTCTCGCGAAGGTTTTTTTGTACAAAACTTTTCGATTATCATTATCGCGAGAAAGAAGAAAATATTGTTGTTGTTTCCTTCTTTTGTGTTTGCCGAAGCAAACACAAATGCTTCTCTTCGTTTAGCAGAACGAAGAGGAATGATATAGAAGGAAACAAACTGAAGGAGAATAAAATTAGAAAAGAAAAATGAAATCGAAATATCGAATGGAAGGAAGGAAAAAATAAAGAATTCTTTTTCTGTTTTTTATTGAAATTATATTGTTATGAAGTAAAATTAAAAGCAAAGACTTGGTTTAGTAAATACAGAAATAAGAAAAAATATTTAAATATTATTTATTTTATTGTTTATTTAAACAAACAAACAAATTTCAATGAACAAAGTTTTTTCCTTCTTTTATTTCCCTCTATTTTTTTCCTTCGATTTAGAAAGAAGAAACAATTTTGTTTGCTTCTTCTCTCCATTTCGTTTCCTTCTTTTTCAGCCAAACGAATGGTTTTTTATTTCAGCACAAATATCAACGAAAGAAAACACAGCAGTTTCTCGCCTTCGTTTATAGAAACGAAACAAAAACAACAAATCTCTTCTTTTCGCGAAACGAAGAGGGAAAGATAAAAAAAAAAGAATTCTTTGCGAGGAAATACCTACCCTGCTTCTAATATATTAAATAACAATAATTAGTATTGTGGTTATTTTGTTGAACTATTTATGGTTTTTAATCCAAATTTTTAATATTTTTTAATTAGGCTTAAGTTCATTAAATTTAATTTTCATTAAATTATTTTTATGAAGAAAGGAATTTTACAACATGAAAATTAATTAAAATTGTTATTGATAATCTTTCATTCTTGACCGTGGCCGGGATTCGAACCGCGGCCGGCAGGTTACCATGACATGTTTCGATCGCAACCACTCGATCTTCTCAAATGGATTTGCTGTTTTACACTCGCAGCCATCGACGATTGCTGACGTCAATAGTCAAACATTAATCCTTAAACCAAATTGTATTTTAGCACTTGGTAGATCGAAGTTTGCTTTTTTGAATGATTATCCATTTTAATTGATTTTACATGTTCTTCCTTACTTCTGTTTTTTCAAATCCCGGCCACGGTCAAGAATGAAAGATTATCAATAACAATTTTAATTAATTTTCATGTTGTAAAATTCCTTTCTTCATAATAATAATTTAATGAAAATTAAATTTAATGAACTTAAGCCTAATTAAAAAATATTAAATAACATGAAAAAAACTAGAAAAAGTCTAAAAATGCCTCGCCAGGCCCAGGTATACACTTAAGGTTTTATCTTGTTTTAGACTTTTCAATCTCGTTAGTTTTAATTTGAGGTGCCAGCCAGTTAGAAAAATTTTTAAATCCATTTTTAAACGTTTAAAACAATATCGTTTTTAAAATTTATTCGGGTTCAATTTCACTCGTATGCAATCGATTTCTCGAATATGGCTGATAACTTTTTTGTAATCCCCTTTTTATTTTCTTTATTTTAAAATGCTATTATATAGGTTTGATTCATTTTTTTTAACCGTATGACTATTTCGCGTTAAAACCCGTAAAAAACCCCGGAAGATATGGGATAATAAAGAAATTGGCAGTCGGGTATAAACCGGAACCCATAGTTTGACACATTTATTAATGCTTTTTTTATAATCAACGTTAAACTAAATATAAAAATGTGCTATTTAAGTACGAAATTTCTTACTTATGGAATTAGAACGGTTATTGTTAATTACATAATTTGTCACACACACACTTCCACATCTAAAAAGGAACGCAACCAGTGAAATGCGCATAGAAGCAAGCTTTCCCTCAAAAATAACTTTCATTGTATTTATCAAATATAAAAAATTGGGTATTTAGCACGTCATACAGAAATCTTATTATTAATAGATTTTGTATTCCCTAAAAATAACTTTGATAATATACTTGCATGTGCCCGTGCAAAAACCTCAACTTGCAAATTTGTTTTTTTTTTCGTTTTCTTACGACTACAATTCGAGTCGGAAAAAAGCCAACCAATTGTAGGGGAAGGAATGTAAGAAAAGATAAACTCACTGTTTATTGTTGGTATTTTGTTTAAGCTTTGATATAGTTACATGTAAGACTGTGAGTGTTTATAATTCTTATTCGCTTTATGGTCTTATTTGTATAATATTTTTAGATTTTCTAAAATTTTTGGAAAAGGGTTCCTGACGATCTGGCCTAAGCAACCAGTGATATGTGCATAGAACTAGCTTTCCCTCAAAATAAATTTCAGTGTATTTATCAAATATGAAAAATTGGGTATTTAGCACGTCAGACAGCAATCTTATTATTAATAAATTTTGTATTCCCTAAAAATAACTTTGATAATATTCTTGCATGTGCCCGTGCAAAAAACTGAACTGGCTTTTTTTTTTGTTGTTTTCTTACGAAAACAATAAAATAAAGCAATTTGTTTTTTCTTTTTACCCACTTGAAACTACAATTCGAGTCGGAAAAAAGCCAACCAATTGTAGGGGAATGTAAGAAAAGATAAACTCACTGTTTATTGTTGGTGTTTTGTTTAAGCTTTTATATAGTTACAAGTAAGACTTTGAGTGGTTATAATTCTTATTCGCTTTATGGTCTTATTTGTATAATATTTTTAGCTTTTCTAAATTCTTTGGAAAAGGTTTCCTGACGATCACTGCAATGCGTATAGAAGCAAGCTTTCCCTCAAAAACAAATTTCATTGTATTTATAAAATGTGAAAAATTGGGTATTTAGCACGTCATACAGAAATCTTATTATTAATAAATGTTGTATTCCCTAAAAATAACTTTGATAATACTATTTATAAATCGCTTAACTCGTGGGGAAATTTTGGGTGGACGTCCAGTTTTTGGCTTGCTTGCTAGTGATTGAGACTCAGACAAATGTTTTATTACAGTCTGCACTGTAGACTTGGCACGTCCAACAATTTTAAAAATTTAACTCAAGGAATTCCCATCGTTCCTTTAATTTAAAATATGTTCACTCATTTCGGTACAAATGTAATTTGTTTTCCTACCTATAAAATACATATGTTGACTCATTTCGATACAAATGTTTTTTGTTTTCTTACCTATTTTAACAAAACAGTAAATTTTTTTTTCTAAAATTACTGCAGTCTTTTAGAATTTGCTTGGAAATTTAGTGCGGGTTCACACACGTCAAGTTTGACTCGTCAAGTCTTGAGCTTTTAGGAGAGAAGGGAAAAGAGAATGCCATTTCTTTTCCCCTCTCTCCTAAAAACTGATGACTTGATGAGTCAAACTTGACGTGTGTGAACCGGCATTTAGCTTGTACCACTTTCCGTATATTATTTTTTCTTTAAATCTACTTAATTAAAAAAATTTCTATTTCTATCTGTGCTGTCAGATTAATTTTTAAGTGTAAAAGTATAATAAGCGGAAAGTGACCCGAACTTTTTGTAGTTTGATTTTGACAGTGTGTCGTCGATGCCTTGCAAATGCAAGCAAAAATATCGATCAGAAATCTAGGGTTGTTCTTAATCTCCAGTTTTAGAGGGAGTGCGTACTATTATCTGTGTGACTGTAGCTTACCTGGGGTTTACACATGAAAGTACTTTCTTGCAAGTAGAGTATATGTATTATCAACGAAAATCGAAGAAACAGCCGATTGGCTGAAAGTACAAAAAGTATGTGTGAGTGTTAGTGAAAAAGTGTGAGTGTATTGCGACTTTCAAGAAATTTACTTTCATGTATAAATGCTAGGTTAAGAATTAAATATTAATCGATTACTTAACATGAAATTTTCGAGTCATTCGTTATTCGAAATTGGCTATTTCAGTTATTCGATCAAATAAGCGCGAAAAAGTTCCTCGACTAATCGAACAACGATTAATCGAGTGGATATTCTAGTATTAATACAATATTCGGCAAAGTTATTAGAATCCCTTCTTAAACATTTTTTATTTTGTTACCTACAGCACCACATTTGGGAACACCCTTTTACTATATCAATCGGGTTTTTTTATTTTCTTGATTAATTGATGACCCGCTGATTGTTTACAGTTCAAATTTTTAAAGCTAATTGATAATTTCGTAGGTATAAAGCTTTTGCCGTTATAGAAACAAAAACCATTAAAAATTGATAGATTCGCTTTACTTTTTACGTAAGCCTCATTTAGTCAAACAGTTTTCCTAGAATAGTGGATTTGTAAGGGGTGTTTAATTACGCCCGATAACACTTAAAATATTAAAAAAAAACACAAAAAATTAAATTTTAATCAAAAAATTGTTTTATTCGTCTATGGCACCATGTTGTGCTGGTTCAGGCAAGTCAGATTTAGCTGAACCGGTTTTTTTAATTCTCTTTTGAGCCTTCGTGTACTGTCATACGCAATGAGTTTGTGTCGTAAATTTTCTTGCTCTTTACCTTAAACCTTAACTCATCTACAAAGAATATTACAATTACCAAAACTAAAGGAAAAAAAATTGACAAGTACGGTCAAGTATGTACCCCTTTTCATTCTCTTTTCCCCTCTCTTTAAAAAACTCATGACTTGACGAGTCAAACTTGATGTGCGAGAAGCAGTACTAACATTTAAAAATGATTCGGGCATATGGGCACCTTGGCTGTTCTTGACGAAGTGCATTCTGGACGTCGAATATTGGGTCACTTTTCTAGAGTTGCTGGCCGTATGTCACGAATAAAACAAACAATGTTAGCCTGCAAGGCATCATTTGTTGCTGAATTATCAGCATAAGCCAGTGGATTCATTAATCCCCACATGTACTAATCCAAAGGAGTCAAATTGCACTTGACAGGTCCATTTCTCGATTTCTCGAAATCAACTTATCGCCAAAAGTTGATTTTGAAAAGTCGGTGGCTGCGTCACCATTGTTCATGGTGAGGTTATGATTTCTATTGACCGCAGCTCGAGCTAAGACTTTATTGTTGAAGAAATAAGGTCCAAACATTGCATTTGGATGTAAAGGAGTTTGTAAAGTCTGATGTAAATTGTTCTTCAGTAGCAAATTTGTTTATTCACAAACCTGTTAAGCCCAAAAATTAGTCTTATGGCTTAACATTCAGCCTTATTCCGGTTGTCGTTGTCGTAATCGATCAAGTCGTTTTTGGTAAGAGATTAAAGAACACTGGGTTTGTGTTACTTTAATCTCTTACAAAAAACGACTTGATCGATTACGACAACCGGAATAAGGCTGATTATTTTGTGATTGATTGATCGATGATTGATTTTAAAAGTAAATTTGGATAATTTTTTAGCGTTAGGCAAGCGTGAATCTATTTATGATGATCTGCCAGTGTACACTGATAATAAAGGTCAAAAAGTTAGAGCGGCAAACTGCATATGTATATGACAGCTTAAGTCCCAAACTATAATATATGTACATATGCTTGCTTAATCTACTGTTAAAAATTTACAAAAAGCATTAAATGTTGTTTGATTATGGTTCTTATGGTTTTAATTTAACGTCCAGTCTTTGCCGGACGAAAATTCCTCTAATTACGGTTACCGTTCGCATAAGTATGCGTTATTAATTTATATAAAAGCTATCAAATTTAGTTTGAGTGGTTTTTACGTTAATATTAATTTACTGTAAGTTAAAAAACGAACTCTGGCTAAAAATTGCCTTTACTTTTACAAATTACTTAGAAATTATAGAACCGAGATAATACGGTATAAATACTTCACCAATTCAGCATTTTTCTCTTCATAGTTTATAAAGGGATTTTATTAATTAGGGACACATTTTTTCCCCCATGATTTCGCCTAAATACAAAATCTGGATAATTACTGCCATATTCTTAAAAATTAAAATGGATTCGAAATGCATTTTAAGAAAAATTAGTATGAAAATTTTGCCTTAAAAAACATTTCAAACTTATTTTATTTTTTATGAATACGGCAGTTAGTTTTTAGTTCAAATTAAACGACAAAACAACATATCATAATATGCAAACCTGCTAACTCCCTTTCAGTACATTTTACAGGAGAGAAAAAAAACTTTTTATATTTCATATTTTCAGCTTGAGCGGAAATCAAAAATATAGTTGGTTTTACACACTTCAAGACTCAAACTGAAGAAAAATTGCATGCTGGTCGACGAGGCGTATATTCCTCTACCACACGGTATCAAAATCTCATTTGACTTAAAAAGTGGATGTAGCAGGTTTGCCATATTAAGCCGACAATATCTTCAAAAATTCAAAATAGACTTTTTAATTTATTACGGTTCGCTACATCATAATACATATCGAGCCCTAACCTCTAAAAAAAAAAACGTAAGCGCTAAAAATCAAATTATACAGCAGGGTTTTTTTATTTTATTTCATTAAAATTTGGTATGAAATTAGTCGCTTACAATAAAATTATTCTTGCTATAAAATCATAACGGTACCTTATGTAGCCATGACACTTTAGCGAGATGATGCAAGTGATGCCAATAGTCATTTATTAAAAAAAACGAAAATTGAAAATGATGTCGCTTACGTTATTTTCGCAGTTAGGACTCGATATGCATTCAAAGCTATAACAAAAAAAAAAAAAAATCCAAATTACGTATTATCAAGTTTCCGATTTTCTTAAACAAAACGACGTATCATCACTCTTGCTAAAGAAGATCCTTAAATTATAATTTTGAATTATTTATTCATGAACACTGTTGGGTTTGATTTTTTTTTCATCGTTTATGTTTTATTAATTGTATCTAAGATTTAGTGGGATTTGCGATCAAATTGAATGGTTATTATTATAGTGAAGTAAAGAGAAAAGCAAAGAAGTGTTATAAAAATAAAAACAGGTGTTCCATAACCGAAAATAGCTTTATTGAAAACATGCAAGTTTCTAAAAAAAATTAACAAAAAAGACGAAAGAAAAATATCGAAAGAACTGTAAAGAATATGAATGAAAGCTTATCAAAAGGAAATATTTGCGTCAGAAAGCTCAGACAAATGAAATCTGGGTGTACGTCAAAATATTACGAAAAGCTTCAACTCGGTATTGTACTCTTTTTCCGAAAATTTGCGAAAAGAAATATTTGAACGTTTTTGGCAGATCTCATGGGAACAATTTTTGTAGCGAGTGGTATTGAAGATTCTACAAAAAAGCGGATTTACGTAAAAAATTTCCTGCGGCCAATTTCAAAAGCATATTTTCTGTTTAACAATAACAATTCAAAATAACGTAAGCCACATAGCATAAAACGTTTAAAAAATAAAAGATTTTTTCTTTCGGTATATACATATTTCTAGTTTAATTTTAATCCAAATTTTGAAATTTTGTTCCAATATTGCAAGTAGTTTTCATTTAATAACGTTTTTTGTTTCTCCGAAATTTATCAAAAACAAATTTTTTTTTTTTTTTTTTGAAGCACCCTGTCAATGTTACATTGAACAGAAATTAAACAACAACATGACAATTTTAGCACATTTGGTCCAGAATGTACTTATAAAGTGACCTTAGTAACTCAGCTGTTCACAGTGGTTTTCTTCGTGGTGTGACGTTTGGCGTCTTTTTTTTTGTTTACTGACATCTTTTATAAAGGCTTTTTGACATTTGCCGTCACAATACTAGCAACAAAATGCCTGTTATTTTTGCTATTGTTGTGATACTAAAGTCACTTTATTAATACACTTTCATATGTTCACTTCAAGAAGTTTGTCTAGTAGACCAATAAGTTTAGTGCACTTAAACTTTTACTAATAATTGATACATATTAACAAATTAAAAATATCTGTATATTAATAAATAATAAAACAAATGGCGGCCCTCGAACGCTTTGATATCGAAAAAGTTGCACAAATTTTTCAAGACAGTTTACAAGACGATGATGATGTTGCAATGGATCATTATTTAAAAGCTTACGAGGAAATCAACAAGCAAGTTTTTTCTTTTTTGTATTCTTTGTTCGCATAGTGTTATTGACAGTAGGTTTAATATTCTTTTTTTTTTTACAGATTTTTTAGTTTGTTGGGTTCTGTATTTGGTTTTGTTAGCAGCGATGTCAGGTCAAAAATAGACATTTTAACATCATTTCGCAAGGAAACGGATGCGGATAATGCTGAAAATTTTGTTACAATAAAAACAATGATATTATATGAAAAGGATGCTAATCTATTTATGGATACTAAATATGTTTCGGGCAGTCGTACACTGCTGCGTTTACATCGAGGTTTAGGTAAGTTGGAAAAAAATATACCTATTTAATTAGATTTTAACAAAACTTGTTTAGAAGAAATATACTAAAATTTTTTTTAGAAAATGTAAACCAGACGAAATGTTTTCATTTTCTAAAAACAGACAGTTAAAATATAAATGTTTCAATTGTTACAAATTTGTAACAATTTTTAGCAAATGAACACAGCTAATAGGTCTGTTCAATAACAGAAAATGTTTGCATTTGAAAGACAAAAATTTTGTTAAAAATATCTGTTAGTTAAATTTTTACTAGCAAGAATTATTCAACAACCTGTTTCATGTTTTTGTTAACAAAACAAAAATATTTTTTTTTTTTTAACTAAAGTCTTTTCATTAATAACATTTGGTTGCTTAGGTCAGATCATCAGGAAACATTCTCCCAAAAAATTTTAGAAAAGTCAAAGATACAAGCACTCAAAAAGTCTTATTTGCAACGATATCAAAGTTTAAACAAAAAATTTTGTATTCCCAAAAATTACTTTAATACCTAATTAGAGCTTTTCGCTAACATATTTATTTTTGAATCTTTATTTAACACATAAATTCCTTAACTCGAAGTCTCCATAAGTCGAAGTTTTTTTTTTTGGATAGGGTTATTTGAGTTATGGAAGTTCGACTGCAATTTTCCCAATGCATATCTTATCTTATTCTTCTGTCATGTTTATCAAATAACATTTATATTTCTGTCTTAACTTTGAGTGTACATATTGTTTATCATTTTCTTTTATTATCATTTATTTTCTTTTTTAGAGTTTGTGTATGAATTTCTAAATCGTTTAGCTGATTTGTGTGAAAACGATAAAGTTCATGGTTGCTGCAAAACAGCCTATGAATCAACTTTAGCTAAATATCATCCTTGGGTGGTACGCAAGGGGGCTTTAGTGGCCATGTATGCTTTGCCCACACAGGGAGAACTATTAAAACGTGTCTGTTGCAATGTGGATCGTGTAGCAGATGTACTACCAGAAATGTTGAAAAATACAAAATTCGTCTATGATCGTACACAGACACTATACACTTTGTATGATCTGCATAATTTATCTTAAATAAGTAGTAATAGTTTTAAATATTTATCTTTATTTTAAATTTGTTATTTTTGTTTTATTGTTCTAATAAGATTTACTAATTCAGTATTCGTGATTGATGCAGCTTTTATATCTTTCTAATTTAAACTGTTACTTGTTAAATTTAAAAGTGCATGAGTGCTATAGTGGTTTCCAATTTTTAGTATATTCCTTTCAGTAAGAACTTATGTCAATGTGCTACTCAACTTGCCTTATAAAGTAAAGAAAAAAGAAATAAAAATATTTAAAAATATCTTTATCAAATTAAACAAACTTAATACACATCTTCATAAAGATTATAAAGTTTTATTAAAAATACATTCATATAAATATGTAAGTATGTACAAAATTAATGAATTTAAGATGTGCTTAAAGTATTGCAACATTTACAAAACTAGGTCTGTTTTTAGAGAACAGTTATTTCTTTATTTTAAAATAAACTTTTTCACTAAATTTATAGTTATTTCTAGTCTAATTCATACGGTGTGACCGCATCAGAGAGAGTTATGCTGGCTAGCAATTTGTTGTTGCATGGAGTTTGATATTAAGAATACATATAACTTCAAAAAAAAAAGGGACAGTCAACATAGCTCTCTCTCTCTCTCTCTGATGCGGTCACCTGTGTTAATATAAAGTGAACAGTTTATTTCTTGTAAAAAATAAAAATTATTTGTAAGTAATTACAATGATTAAGAATACGAATTGAAAAAAATAAAACGTGAACGTTAAGAAATTATAAGTTTGTTGTATGATCGCAGTGCTACAATCCTCAAAAAGGGAGCTAATTGTTTCGTCTTTACAAGAATAAGAGTACGGAAAGAATATTATTTCATCTTTAAGCTATGGTGCCGAATGTTTATCTCAAAGTTTATTTAAATAAATAATGAATTTAAGATCCACATTGCATTATAATCTACATTTGAAAAACATTTGAGAATTACGTTTGAAAGCCAGTTGAAAATAATTTCCCCTTTTTGTTGAGATTGCTATGATTTTCAAATGATTTTCAAATCATTATCAAACGTTTGTCGTTTGAGAAAACGTTTGATTTCAAATCATTTTCAATTTGAAATCAAAGCTCCGTGTTTGATGGGTTTAGACTTGATTTATTACGATACAAATCAAAATTTTTCTTGATCACTTCGTTTTTTGAAATAACGGTAATCTTAATATTACCATAATATATAACTACATATACCTATAATATTACATATAAAATACAATTCTGAAAGTATTGGGTAATTACTTTTGAGCATCAAGTACCTACAAATAATTGCAAACACTGCGCCCCCAGTAATCAATACCTTACCAGTTCAAACGTAAATATATTCGGATAGTTCTTGAAATCAAATTCAAGTCATACTAAAATCGAACAAATTTTGAAAACGACCCTGTTTTGAAAATTAAGGAAAATATTCAATTTTATTTATATTGATAGATTGATTTCTATATATAGATGGTGAAATAATTTAAAATATATACTTTTTCTTTACTACTCCTAAACCCAGAAATATAACAATTAAACTTACTGCTAGTATTTTTAATGTAAAGAAAGCGACAAAACTAACAAGCAGGTAATTTTTTTTTTGAGAATGTGTTTTAAATATATGTACAGGTACATTTCTTTAATTTTAAATTTAAAAATGGTAAAAAAACAACTCGAAAACAATTTGAATTTTTAATCCACTTACCCCCAATTTTACCAAGTTCAGTTAAAACGGGTCAACCCGTTAACGGGTTAACTTCTAGTTAACAATGTGTTTTGATAGCTATAACTGATAGTTAATTATAACTTAACTTTGTGAAATTGGGGGTAAATGGAATATAAGAGACAAATTCTCGTGGAGTTCGGTCTTTTGGGGAAACGAAAGCCAGCACTAAAGCTACATGGAAGCGTATCGCAGAAAAATTGAAGACTTTTGGCAACAAGTGTGGGTACATTTAAAGGCAAAATCCAAGAATAAAATGTCACAATTATAAAAATTAATACACTACCGGCACAGGAACGTCAGAGGAAATAAGTTTGGGTTGAAAAGGCTTTACAGATGGAGCTGGCAGAAAACTCTAAAGGATATTATTTTGCGGCATTTCACCATGCATATAGCCCAATTATGTGTTGAATTATGTTATGTTTTAGTAGTTTTGATTTTGTAGTATACTTTGTATTATTTGTATTAAATTAAATTATATTATTATTCTTAATAAAACTTTTACAACAAAAGGTTATGAGCCCAGGAATCATTGAAAAATAAATTTTTAATTTAAAAAAAAAAGACATTTTCAAAAAAAAATACTTCAAAATCAAGAAAATATTTTATTTTTGTGAAGATATCAAGATTAAAAAGATATTTTAAGAAAGGAAAATATCAAGAATAATAATACACATCAAGAAAAGATATTTGTTAAATAAGATGGAATTTTCAAAACACATTAAGCCACTTAAAAATGAAACGGATTATCCAGTGTGGAAACGCAAGATTCGGGACTTATTAGATTATCATGAAGGAGCACTTGAAGTTATTGACGGTAAATTTAAGAAACCAGTTCCACCACCAATAAATGCAACAGCAGAACAGAAGAAATCTTACAAAGAGGATGGAGATTTATATAGAAAAGCAAATAGTTACGCAAAATCTATGATAACAAGCACAGTAAGTGATGATGTATATCAAAAGATAATGGATAAAGAAACTGCTGCTGAAGCTTGGGAATCCTTAATGATTGAGTTTGAAGCGAGATCTAAAGATCAATTATTTAAAATTTGCATTAATTTCTTTTCATTTACGTGGAATTCGAATGAAGACGTAAGTTTACATATAGCTAAATTAAAAAGCCTATGGATAGATCTTAATAACGGTTTAAAAGCAAGGAAAGAAAATCTATTGCCGGATATTTTATTGGTATGTAAGATTCTTCAAATATTGCCTAGTCAATTTGATACTTTTAAATCAAGCTGGATGCTTTTAACCAAGAACGAAGAAAAGAATATTGATGAAATGTCTGCTTAATTATCTATGTATCAACGAAATTTTAATGGTATGGATAACGTTAAAAATGATGAAGCATTAGTTGTTCATAATTTAAAGAAGAAGTCAACATTGTCAACACATAATGGAAATAAGAAACCCAATAAAAAGTTAGATATTTGTAATTATTGCAACAAGAGAGGCCACTGGGTACGCGAATGCAGAAAGTGGATCAGTGATGGAAAGCCAACAAAAGAAAATAATAGTGAAGTCAAATATACAAATCATAAAATATTATCTTTATTGTGTGATGAAGTGAATGCAATAAAAGACGATTTTTCAAATAATTGGTGGATAGATAATGGTGCAACGCGTCATGTTACAAATAATAGAAGTTTATTTAAAACATTTGAAAAATTTAATGATTTTTGCAAAATAAAGGCTGCTGGAAAAGAAATTTTGGACGTCGTTGGCAAGGGTACCATAGAAATTAAATCTAAAATTAACAAAAAAGAAGTTTTAATCGATCTCACAGATGTTTGGTACGTTCCAAGCATATCTAGAAACCTGTTTTCTGTTTTATCTGCTCAAGACAAAAGCAAAAATAGCAAATTTTATTCAACATCAACAAAATGTGAACTTATGGTCGATAATGAAGTTTTAATAATTGGCCATCGAGAGGTTGGAGGTACCTTATACAAAGCAAATATAGAATCAATAATCCCATGTGCAACAAATGAAATTAATTCTACAGAAACTGATAATACATTGCAATTATATCACGAACGTTGGGGACATCAAAACAAACGGTATGTACAACAAAAACTTAGATCAGAACTTGGTATTATTGTAAAACTGGACAAGAATTTATGTGAGTCATGTGTTTATGGTAAATCCCATCGCTTATCATTTGGAACTAGAGTTAAAGCTAGTAGTCCAGGCGAATTAATGTCAGCAGATGTATGTGGTCCATTTCCAATATCGTTTAGTAAAAATAAATATGTAGTCATATTTAAGGACTTGTATACTAAATATTGTTTTGGTTATTTTTTGAAAGAAAAATCTCAAGTCAAAGAAGCATTAAAGGAAGTTTTAGCTCTTGCAAAGAATCAAGGAAATCAAATTAAAGAATTCTTAAGTGATAATGGAGGTGAATTTGATAATTTTGAGGTCAAAAAAATTCTTAAAGAATATGGTGTAATACAGCGGTTAACTGCCCCTTACACTCCAGAACAAAATGGTGCAAGTGAACGGGAAAACAGAACAATCATCGAGATGGCTAGAACTTTTAAGTACTCTAATAAAAATGTGAAATTTCCTGAAAGTATTTGGGCTGAACTTGTTAGATCTGCCATTTATATTCTTAATCGTACTCGTAAAACCTCCGTCGAAGGTAAGAGCCCACACGAGTTATGGTTCAGAAGAAAGCCTAGAATAAGCCATTTAAGAATAATTGGAAGTGAATGTTATGCTTATGTTCCAAAACAAAAACGAAAGAAAATGGATTCAAAAGCTATTAAAGGTTATTTAATTGGTTACGATACAGAGGAGCGTTATCGAATTTATGATAAAAATAACCACAATTTAATTCTTTCAAGAGATGTTAGATTTAGTGAAGAACTTATAAATTGTGACGATGTTAAAGATATAACAAATGAAATTTCTAAAAATAAAGAAGAGACAGTAAAATTGCCATTTAAAAACTATGAGAGGCTTGAAGATAATTCAGATTGTTCAACACAAAACCAGCCAAGTACATCTAAAGAAAATCAAGGTGCCAATAATGAAGATTTTCAGCAAAATTTCCAAAAAGATAATTCAGATAACGAAAGTGATGAATGTATACAAAATGAAAGCTCAGAAATAAGTTCAGATCTAAGCGATTTCCAAGGTTTTGAAACAAAAACACGTAAGCGAACATTAAGTGATGAAAATGAAGGGCCAATAAGTAAACGTTTAAGAGATCGTACATTAATTCATAATTCTAAATTAGATGATTATATTATGGAAGCACAAGATTTTGTAAGTCAAATTGAAACTCCAATGACTTTTTTTGATGCAATTAAAAGTCCTGAGAAAGAGAAATGGTTAAAGGCAATGAATTCTGAGATTTGTTCTTTAAAAGAAAACAGAACTTGGGACTTGGTAGATCTCCCAAAAGGTTCAAAGGCACTTCCATCCAAATGGGTATTTAAAGTTAAAACAAATTCAGATGGCAGTATAGATAAATTTAAAGCAAGATTAGTAATCAAAGGATTTAAACAACGTAAAGGTATAGACTATAAAGAAATCTTCAGTCCAGTTGCAAAGTTGGGAACAATAAGAGCTATATTAAGCATAGCAGCAAGTAAAAATATGTGTCTTTCCCAATTTGATGTATCAACAGCTTTTCTTTATGGCCAACTTGAAGAAAGCATTTTTATGAACCAGCCAGAAGGTTTTAATGATGGTACTAAAAAAGTATGTAAGTTATATAAAAGTTTATATGGACTTAAGCAAGCATCTCGTTGCTGGAATCGTAGGTTTGGAAACTATTTATTGAAGCTTGGTTTCAAATCTTGTGAAGCGGATCCATGTTTATATATGAGAAATAGTAGAGGTAATAATGTAATGCTTGCTCTTTATGTAGATGATGGTTTAGTAGCTGCAACAGATCCTAAGGAATTAGAAATATTTTTATGTGAATTAAGAAATGAATTTAAAATAACAACAAAAGACGCAACCTTTTTTTTGGGACTAGAAATAAAAAGGAGTAATGAAGGCATAATTATATGCCAAGAAGCTTATGCAAGAAAAGTTTTGGAAAGATTCAATTTTGCAGAATGTAGATCAGTTTCATCGCCAATGCTAAAAGGAGAAACTTTCGAATCAGGGAAAGAAAGTAAAGATTCTCAATTTCCCTATAGAAAAGCTGTAGGAGCTATTATGTATTTAATGTTGGGAACAAGGCCAGACTTAGCTTACACCATTGGATTTTTGTCAAGAACGTTAGAAAATCCATCAAAATATGACGTATGTCGTTTGAAAAGAGTTTTTCGTTACATTTCTGGAACAATAAACTATGGAATATTTTACAACAATAAAGCAGATCTAAAATTAGAATGTTATAGTGACGCTGATTTTGGAGGATGTACAAAAACTGGAAGATCTACTACTGGAGTACTTGTAAAATATGCTGGGGGCATAATTTCATGGCTAAGTCAAAGGCAGTCAATGGTAACAACATCTACAACAGAAGCAGAAATTGTTGCAGCTTCAGAAGCAACAAAAGAAGTGATGTGGCTTAAATGCTTGTTTGCTGAATTAATTGATTTGAATGATATTCCAATATTACAAGTTGATAACTCTGCTGCTGTTCGTTTATCTCAAAATCCGGAATATCACAGACGAACAAAGCATATTAGCTTAAAACATTTCTTTGTGCGTGAAAAAGTTACTGAAAGAAAGCTTATAGTTCAGCAAATATCTACACAAAATCAGTTAGCAGATTTGATGACAAAACCCTTGCAACCAGCAAGATTGAAAATGTTATGTGAACAAATTGGACTTAAAAAAAAAATAAAAACTTAAACAACACATAACAAGGGAAAGTGTTGAATTATGTTATGTTTTAGTAGTTTTGATTTTGTAGTATACTTTGTATTATTTGTATTAAATTAAATTATATTATTATTCTTAATAAAACTTTTACAACAAAATTATGAATAAAAATTCCCCGGGAGTTTTTTCCGAGGCGAGAAAACTTCCAGGGAATTTTTATTCATAATTGGGCTTATATTGTTTTTCTTTTGAAAGTTTTTCATCTGATAAAAATAATTTTAAACTTTTCAGATATTGATATGTTATGATTAACGTTTAACAAGACAAAATATTAAAATGCCTATGTAGTCTTTTAATTAAATTTAATAACAAAAAAAAATTGATTTAACAATTTAAAAATATTAAAATCTGGTCACTGCTAAAAATATTAAAAGATTAGATTAGATTTATTTTTGCAGGGAAATTAAATTATTTAAAAAACTTTGTATGATCCTGGACAGTAATTTTAATGGAAAAAATCACTGCATTCAATAACACATGCTAAAGTTATGTTCTCTAAAAGTTTAATTTGAAGTTATTAAGTCTGTTCTGAAAATCACTCCGTTTTTGTGTTTTTCGGTGTGATTTTCAATTGTCGAAAGCACAAGCAAACACAAAAAGTTTGCTCTATAAAATTATAGCTAATTTTTTTAACGGTTTTTATGTTATTTTCCTACAATTCGTTTTTTTTTTACCGATTTAGTGATCTAAAATTAGTTTTATGGTTTGTTAAAAATTTTGGAATTTTTTGCGAATTTTAGTCATTTTCGCGATATAAGCGATTTGTTCCTGTAAGTTTTCTGATTCTTTACAGCTTTAACGATTTATAATAATAAGACTCTACTTTCATGCCGCTGTTATCGAATTTTCGCAAATTTCCGCTAATTTAGTAATTTTTACCGAATTTTTGCCATTCCTTATAGTTTTTAAGACTTTTAATCAATTTTATAGCTTGTTTGAAATATTAAAAACTTTTTTCTTGTTATTATCCGAAATTTTGTTTTTAACCCCTTAGCGATTTGAAATAAATTTGAGAGTTTGTTTACAAGTTTGCAATTTTTCGCGAATTTTAGCCATGTTCACGATAAAAGTGATTTTTTTCTTTAAAGCTTTTACGATTTTTAATACATAATAGACTTTGGTTTCATGCCGCTGTTAGCAAATTAGCGATCTTTAATTTAACTTAAAAGCAAACCTGAAATCACAACAGCAGTCACAAAAGCAAATATCATTTTTGTAGTGTCGTCGAATTTTCTTAATTTTAAAAGATTTGTTGTAAATAAAATAGCTTATTGCATAAAAAATTAATAAACAACCCATTGAATATTTTATTTAAGTATGTAATTGTTGTTTACGTAGCTCAACGTTTTGAAATCACAAAATAATATGCCCAGAACACCTGTTTTGTGATTTCAAAACACTTTCTGAAAATGCGATTTTCAGAACAGGCCTGTATGCTTGTAGATGGTTGTGTTTTCTATCACAACTTTTGTCTATATTATAAACTACAATAAATTCACGAACAATACTCGTATGATTAAAATGTAAACATGATCACTTTTCAACACTGTTCATTTAGCGAAATGTCATTAACACGAGTCTCGTTTTAGCGCCTCTTTTTGTCCATATAAAAAATATAAATAGACAAATCATAACAAAACGTATTAAAGAAAAAACCGGAAAGGTAGGTTATAAGAGAAACACACAAGACCATTAGTAAACGATATAAAACAAGTTTTGTATTTGTAGTTTTTGTTTATGAAAATTATTTTTTAAATAAGACTCCCTAACAAAGCTAAAAACATTCTTAAAGACAAACAAACCACTCGCAGCCGTACTGGTTTAAAGAATAAAACAAGAATTAATATGAGCAAATACACAGCCAGATATCTAGAGGATAAACTAACCAAACAACTTGAAGCAAAATATGTTAAAGCCATAGATGAATCAGATGGTTGCGGTGGCAAGTTTAGTGTGACAATTGTATCCGACAAGTTTAAAGGCAAAGCACTACTACAAAAACATCGTTTGGTTAATACGGTTTTAGCTGAAGAACTTAAAGAAATACACGCCTTCTCACAGAAATCCTACACGCCAGAAGAGTGGGAGAAAGTGCAGCAGCAACAATAAAACGTTACAAGAAAATAGTGCATTAAAAAGTAATAAAACAAATGATTGAATAAAGTTGGTAAAATATTCTCTGGTTTAATGTAAAAAAAGAATCACATAGTATGTGTTTTTGTAATTTAACACAACGAGAAGAGTTCAGTAAAAGTAAATTAAAAAAGCTAAAATAAAATTTTCAAGCTACATAACATAAAATTTGCACAGTGGTTTGTAGAATATAAAATATACTTTAAATTATACACTATTTAGTTTCTCTAAAAGGGGTCAACTTAAAATTTTCAGTTTTTGCAAGAAATCATCATCGGAAGTTCTTTCCTGAAAAAAAAAATTCTGATTGGTACAGCTGTTGCTGAGTTGGCAATATTTGGCTGAGTGGTAGTTCCGGAACGCAGATCCAATTGTGAGAATTATTAGTTGTAGGTAATAGTTTGCAAAAACATCAAAAGACCGTTTTCGAAAAAAAATACAAAAAGACAACATAGAAAAAATTATTAGTAGTTTTTTATCAATTAAAAAAATTTAAAAAGTACCTATGTATTTAAATTTAATTAATGTGATAATTGAATAAATTATTTTTATTGTTGAAAAAAATTAAAAATATAATTTTGATTTAATTAACATTTTAGTTGCTTTGAATTAAAATAATAATTAAATAACAAAAAATTACTTCGTTTAAAATAAAATAATTTAAACTTGCGAAATTGTTGTTGGAAATTATCAAAAAGTAATTTCAATTTTTGGGAATACAAAATTTTAATTTCAAAAGATTTTGTTATTCGTGCTTAATTCCCAGTTTTTATTATTGATAAAAACACTTGAAATTTATTGTTGATGGGATAAGCTATTCCTATGCGCATTTCACTGGTTGCTTAGGCCAGATCATCAGGAAACTTCATCCATAAAGATTTTGGAAAAACTAAAGATATTAAACCAAATAAAACTGTTAAGCGTATAAGACTTATAGCAACAGTTCTACTTGTAACAATATCAAAGTTTAAACAAAACACATCAACAATAAACAGTGGGTTTATCTCATCTTACATTCCCCACTACAATTAGTTGAAATTCTCTCAACATTAACTGTAGTTGTAAGTAGGTTAAGAAAAACAAAATAAAAACAAACAACAACTTACAAAAGATGTTGTCAATTAAGTGTTTTTTTAGGCGGTGCACTTGCCTGTTTATTATCAAAAAAGTAATTTCAATTTTTGGGAATACAAAATTTTAATTTCAAAAGATTTTGTTATTCGTGCTTAATTCCCAGTTTTTATTATTGATAAATTGTCAAAATCAATCAACACATTGTTTGAAACGGCAAAGTTGTTTGATCATTTTTTTGATTTAAAATTAAAAATATCATTTATTGAATAAAAATACATATATTCAAAATATTAAATTTTTATAATTTTTAGTAATCAATATAAGTATTTTGGTAATAGGTGCAAAATCAACAAGTGGATTGCTTGATTCTATGAATTTGGTATAAATGTGGTGATAAGAGACAATTTTTAATTTTTTCTGTGAAGTTGTGTTCTGCGACTGCTCAATTAATGTTAGGTTTCATTTATTAATTTTATAGAAATTCAAAACTCGTACGTATTTTTATACAGTAACTTTGGGCCATGTTCTGGAAATCGAAATCACGTGAAATTAAAATCGAACAAATTTTGAAAACTTTATCTTTACAGTCGATTTTTTCAAAAAAACTGTTTTTGTGACTTGTGATGTTTTAACAATTAGCCCTTCATATCAAGTGTTGCAAGATTTGTAAAATAAAACATTGAATAAATTGTCTGTAAATTCGGAGTAGAATTTTTAATTTGGCTATTTTTTTTTTGTGAAATAATTAACCAAATAGCGTGTATTAGATTTATCGACATTCTTGTTAATAGGCTAATGTTGAGCGTTTTCGACTTGACTACTGGAAATTTTCCGAGTGTAGGCTACCACCACAAACATCCAACCAATTTTTAATTACTAAAACGTTCATATAATTTAATCAATATTTTTATCTTTTCAAACCACTGTACAATAGCTAGTAATATGCATAAAGTTTTTTCTTTTTTGTTTAAAGTCGTACAAACGAACAAAAAAGCTACAACACAAGAAAGTGAAAGTGTTTGAAATACAAAACCTAAAGCAAAAAATTACACGACATAAACAAAAAACTTCCACAGTGTTAAGTCGAGCTTTGAACAGTATCAACGAGAATTTAGTAATTTAATTTAAAATCTTTAAAAAAACATTAATGAAAAATAATTTTTTAAACTGTAATTTGAATTTCTAACAAAAAAAAAAAAAAAAAAAAAAAACAATTGTTTTACTTGACCCCAGTGTGAGCTATTTACAACAATAACAATTTTCTTATACATACAACAACTACTGCAAAGATACCAACAATAAACTTTTTTCTTTTTTAATTTTGGATTTGTTGTCGTTATAAGATTACATAATGTTAAAATTTCAAGTAAAATCGCCAGGCAAGATCATTTTACATGGCGAACATGCAGTGGTTTATCACAAACCTGCCTTGGCCGCAGTCGTGGGTTTGGGGACTACTTTAAAGTTTACAGCAGCTGAAAATGGCAAAAGAGTTGTAACGATACAACTGGAGGCTTTAAATACAAATTTTGAAATAAAAATAGATTTGTTTAATAAGTTTCTTAAACAATGTCGCTCAAAATTTCCCCAGGAAACTTTTGAAAGCGGTGCCCAATTGTTGGAGGAAGTGCGTACCGAACTTAATAGACAACATGAGAATTTACTGGACCAGGGATCTCCCAAAAAGCAACAAACTCAAAAGGCTTTTTTATCTATATATTATCTCTTAGCTGGAGCCGTATTATCATCGCCTAAAACAGAATTGGAATTAACACAAGCGTTTACGGTTAATATAGACACAGAACTTAATATAGGAGCCGGTTTAGGTAGTTCTGCCTCTTATGGAGCAGCCTTGGCGGCAGCTTTTCTTCTATACGCTCATCATTTCGATTTGAATACTTATAATGAACCACAAAATCAAACTTTAATTTCCAATTGGGCCTTTGAGTCGGAACGTGTAATGCATGGCACTCCCTCTGGCGTAGATAACACAGTTTGTACTTATGGCGGTATGTTGCGTTTTGTTAAGGGTCAAGGTTTTCAAACGCTTAAAATACAAAGGCCATTAAATATTCTACTGGTAGACAGCAAAGTTAAAAGATCTACAGCTGATATAGTTGCCAAAGTGCGCCACCTTTGGGAACAATTTCCGGAAGTCGTCAATTCAATTTGGAACGCTTGTGAAGCTTTAGTCAACGATGCAATTCCTCTGTACGAAAACTTTGGCAATGGTCAAGATGACAGTGAGAAATTTGAAAAACTTGAACGATTATTTCAAATTAACAATGATCTTATGAAGGCAATTGGTGTTACTCATCCCAAATTAGAACAGATATTTTCTATTGCCTTTAAAAGAGGATTTTTCAGTAAATTGACAGGCGCTGGTGCCGGTGGTTACGTGATCGTTTTATTGCCCGAAAACTATGTCAGTAATGAAGTATATTGGAAATTAAAGGAGGAATTGGAAGCCGCAGGGTTCGGTGTATTTGCTACCACAGCTGGCGGTGAAGGTCTACGTATGGAGCAATTGTAAATATTAAGCAAAATGGGTGACATTTTTAAGTTTGTGTTGAAAATAAGAACAAAGTGTTGTTTTCTCTATATTTAATTTTGCTGAATATTGTATAATATTTTTGGATTAACTATTTTTCGTTGACATTCTATTTTATATATAAATGTATAATAAAGTTTTTGTATTATTAAAAAGATTTAAGTGTTTTCACTATGGAGTTAAAATATCAACCAACAAATATAGTAAAAGTGTAGTATGTTACATACTGAAATGTAATCCAAAGAAGTCATGCTGTCATTAAGCCTAAAATAGAAAAAAAAATAGACCATAAATAAAAGAAATCAATTATAATTAACGTTTTCTACTGGGTACATTGTGTTTTCGTATTCATAAGATTGATGCTAAAACCACTCAAAAAAGAAAATTTTGGGTATTTACTCTTTGATCAACTGCAAATTGCTACACAGGTTTAGTAATTGGCGTTGAAATGATAATCTTGAAAAGCTAAATCGTCTTAAATATAAAGGCAGACAATTCCAGTCAACAAATTTATTTATTTATTCTTTTAATTTAAACAAAGGCAACGCAATCCCAAAGGTTTGCCCCACAGGAAGACATATATTTTAGACACTAAAGTTTCTTTAGATTGAATGTGAGAATTATTTCTTCTTATAAGTTGTTTTTTTATGAACCATTTTTTGAATATCAATGTTTAATGGATCAAATTTCAACTACAAAGCTTTCTTGCAATGTCCTATTCCTTCAATATTTCATAAAATTAGGAATAATTCTATACACTTCCAGAATATCTTCTATCTTCGTGTTACACTCTGCCTGTCATAGTATTTCTATTATTTTTTTTGTAAGGGAACTTGGAAACTTAAGAAGGATCGCACTTCCTTAAGATGAAAGACAGACTTATTCGCAATAACGAGATTTTTTTTTTAATTAATAATGACACTGACAGTATATTAGAAAGATTTAAGTCAAATTGTATTCAGGTTTTGGTGGTAAAAAATTATTTATATTTATATATTTGCTTATACATATATGTTTTTATTATTTTTAGATAGAAGCACTATTGAAAATTGTCAAAATAGTTTTGGGAAGTTGGTATTAAAAATTGGTAAATTAAATTACATACATATACACACACAATATAAAATATTTATTCCATTTCACCTTTGGATACGTAATATGTATAAATTCCATAATATCACCTAGTTTTATTACAACGATACATCACATTTAACGTTGGCTAGTATCTCTTGGTCTGTAGGGAATGCCACGGCTCTTCATTTCTCTCAATGTTGCCTGAGGCAAATTACCCGATACAGATATAGCATAAACACCTCTAGAAAAGCGCCCTACAAAAAATGAATATCACATTTATTTGTGCCTTATTTTTTGCCACTTCAACAAAGTTAAAAAAGCTAACCTATTCTTTGCCACTTGGCAACCCAAGAATCTTCAGGACTCATTAAGGCAATAATGCCATCAAAATTATTGCTTGTGTGATCGTAGACATTGTCCTTGTTGTTTTTCATGCGCAAGAATTCGTCGCAATTGTCACATCCATCGTATTCAAACTGGTCAAAGGACTAAAAAAGCCAATATTAAAAAATATCCTCTTTTTGCTGGTGTTAGAAATTTAACTTACTTTCACAAGAGAACAGACTAAGCAGGCTCTTAAACCACGTAAATCTTTGGGAATAGTATCAAATGACATGATTGATTTATAATTCTGGCATATATAATTTAGTTATAAAGAATTAACAGCGATTTCTTAAAACTTCCTTGGTTTTTTCGTTTACAATTCAGGTTTTTGTTATTCCGTGCGAACAACTGTTGTATTTTATCATTAGAGTCTCGAAGTTTGACATTAAATTGATTTTTTGGCACATGGAAAACAACTCTGTGTTTACTGAATATATTATTCAAGGTATATTTACACAAGGTGAACTCGTTGACCCATATGTTTGTCAGCTGTTTACCCTTAGATGGAACCCAAACATCAAATTTCGTGTATATAGCCTGGTACTCTGTTCAACATTTCACGTGAAATGCTGTCAAAACGCATATTTATTTTATTTATTTATTTATTTTTACATTACCAATAACCTAGCCTTCAAGGCCATAATCGGTTACAAATTTCTACTAATATATGAAAAAAACTTGTGCGGAATATCTATGAAAAAATGTTGATAGAGTTGTACACTGTTCATTTTGTGAAAAAAATCCGAAATGTTTCAGGCAAAATTTGTACATGTGTGTGTTAAATTGTTTTTGTTTTATATGAAGACAATTTTGACAACTCGGTTCTTTTTATAGAGCAACATGTATACACTCCCAAATGAGTCTACCTTGTGTAAATATACCTTAATATTATTGTTTATTGTCTGTAGCTAGTGCCCATTTACATAACACGGTTTTTGTCTTGCGATTCTTACTGCCGGTCTTCAACTGACATGATTTTCTTTTATAACATGATGTTATGAAAGCGTTGTTTTGAATTAACAACCGTGTTATAACATGAGAAAACCTCTAACATAATAAGTCTATACCTAACACTAACATCATATTAGTGTTAATTACTTTCTTGACAATTAGTAGTGTTCAGAAAGTACTTATTAAATGACCTCAGTAACGCAGCTGTTCGCACAAGGCGAATTCAACTACAGGTGGTGTCGGAACTACAACAATCCAAAAACAACAGAAACAACATAGGGTTTTTTGCATTGCATTGTTAGTGCCATTAGCTCGAAATGTCAACCATTATTAGCAAAACACTAACAAATCAAAACAAATGAGCCCGAACTGTCAAAATCAGATGCCGTTTCGACACCACCTGTAGTTAATTCGCCTTGTGTTCGCAGTGTTTTTTCTTCGAGTTGCGGCGTTTTGTGTCTTTTTTCTTGTTTATATTAATTATTTTTAAACGTATTTTGACATTTGCCGTCACAATTCTAGCAACAAAATTACTGTTGTTGCATTGTTGTAGTACTGAGGTCACTATTTAAGCACATTTTGGATGTGTTTTTACAACTAATAAAAATGTATTTTCTTACTGTCTTGCCAGTACTTTCAAATGTAAACGCAGTTCTTATGTCTTCTTCTCGTAATATTTTACATCTCTGTTTATTATTTGATTTTTTTAGGTTTCTGTCTGTGCTTAACAGCTGTTGATTGTTTTAATTTAAAAATCCGTGATTTGATTTAAGCAAAAATATTTATATTTAATTAAAAATATTTTTAAAACAAAATAAATCCGCAAGTCATGGTAATATTGCGTTGCTTGGCGCCCGTTTCAAAAACTCTGCAATTAATTCCACGTTTTTATACTCGAAAAACTGTCACCACCACTGATGCGAACATGAAGCAAGTTCATCAAGAAACGTTACGTTATATTAGTCCGCATGCCAGCATTAAAATAGATTCCGATATATATCTAAAAGTAAGCACTGTTGATCCGCATAAATATCCCAATGGTGATGCTTTAATTGCAGAACTACGAGGTGGTCAAGTCAAAAACTCAACTGCCTCTATGGTAGTGCAAGTTAGTGATGATGAATGTGAAGTAAAAATCGTGTTAAGAAAACTATCGGAAAATACAGATTTTCATTGCGAGTTGGCCGTGCCTATAAAGGCATCCCTTGATATTGATACACGTTACGCAGCAATTGTGACGAATACTTTTGGCGATGATTTAAAGGTCAAGGCTGTAAAATTTATAAATACCAAAAATGTACGGTCGGAAAACATTGAATTATTGTGCTCCGAAGGAAATATTAATTGTCAGGGTATATTATTGGGAAAAGAGACCTATATCGAGACACAAAATAAGGGGGTAAGTCTAATTAAAAATTTAGAAAAAAGGGTTATTGAAAACACTTAACGGCATGTAGTCGCAACCATTTGAATATCTTATACCTACTATTATGTACTCCACCACTAGGTTTAAAATTATGGCTAAAATTCAGTTTACGTACGAAAAAAAAAAATATCTGGGGCCAAATTACGGCATTCGATATCGATCGAAATTTCCATTTAAGCTGTATTGTAATTTCGATCGATATCGAATTCCGTAATTTGGCCACTGATATGTGATGGAATTTGAAAACAAAACTATATTAAATCGATAATGTCGTTTTCAGTATCTTTAAAAATGGATTACTAATACATTAACCTTTTTTTGTTTTCTATATGCTTTTAAATTTTATATTTAAAATGTTTATTGAATTGTATTTTGAACAAAAGATTAAGAAATTAATTCAGAAATTCATTTTAAAATCGCTTGAAAAAACGATCGTTTTGAAATCGATCGATTTTCATCACTTGCATATAAAATTCAGAATTAAAAAAAAAACAAAATTAAAATTTAAAAAAATCGTATTCGTTCATTATTTTCCCCTCTAGGTTTATTAAAGTATCTCTGAGATGCAGAAAAGCTTTAGTTAGCGAAGCCGGTATTTGTTATACCATAGAGCAGAAAATGCTTGCGCCCGGCCGAAGGCCGGCTATGCAGAGATGCTTTAGTTACAAAAGCATTAAACATTTTTTAGAAAAAAATCGCGCATAAAACATTAAAAAAAAACTAAATAAAAACAAAGTATTTACAATCGTGAGCAAATTACCTTTAATTTGAGTACCCAAACAAAGATATAATATAATATAATAAATTTTATTATTTTCGTTTTTTCTTGCACAATTACCTTTTATTTGAGTACCCACACATACCACTAAGTGGGTGGGGCAGTTTTTTAAAATTTAATTTTGGTTTTTTTTTTACTTTTTAACTCCAGAAGAGGTCCAATTTTTTTCGTACTGCACTTCTGCCAAAACTATAAACGTACATTTCCTTATATCTCTGCCATAAGCAAGAGAATTTCACGATGTCGAAAGAACAATGTTTTTAGAATTTGTTTCTGTTTTAAAAGTAGTTATGCGATAGAAAGTGTTCCTTGGCATTTAGTGAAATAGGCAGTTATTCTTTTAAATGCATCATAAAATATTTTGCTAAAGCATATATTGCACAAACAATCAATTACATTTTCATTACATATTAAAAAAATGCCTTCTGCTATAAAAGATTTTTAGCAAACTTGCATTAGCAGTCGGGTTTCAGGGCACACATAAACCTGTATGAAATAATTATAATAGTTTTCTTTCTTTTTTTAGAGCATTCTACTAGATAAACTGCAAGGTGATCAAATAACATGTAAAACATCTCAAGGAAATATTACTACCAACTGTAGTTACGTTGAAACTGCAAAATTTGAAACAGACAATGGCTGTTTAGATTTAAAAAATGTGCATAAAAAGGCTGTTGTTGTTGTTCATGAAAAAGGAGATCTCAAAATGAGTAAGATTTGCTTTGAGATATTTATTTCATTAATTTCTGACTCCAAAAACTTTATTGACGTTTTAATATTTTTTTTAAGCTGGTGTTCATGGTAATTTAAATGTGTTTATCAATGAGGGTGTCATGAACTTACAATTATCCGAATTACAAGGCAAAAATACTATAGAGTGTCATAATTTAACATCTTCCATCATTAATATATCTGAAGATATAGAAAAAACTACTTCATTAAGTGTAAGTTTAACAGGAGATGCGGCCACATCCGCCATTTGTCTAGATAGGGCGTTGAAGCATTTATCTGTAGGTTTAACTGAAAATAAGCAACAATTAAAATGGCCTTTAGATCAAGAGCTATCAAATAAATTAAAGGTTGTTAGTAAAAGTTCATTGACTTTGGGAAAGTCATCATGGATGGAAATGCTGCGCATCCAAATGTCCGGGAATCTTGAAAACAAAACGTAAAAAGTTCTAATAATAATATTTAAAAAATCAATGTTTTTAATTGTATTTTAAGTAAGATAAAATTTTTTAAAATAAACAAAATTATTTTTGCAACATTATCGCATTTTGAAAAGTTTTTGTTTTATCTCTTTGAAATTATTTAACTATTATATTAACGTTGGGCCAATTGTCGTGTTTACTGTTTGTTGTTGTAGCAGCGAGACCTCAAGAACAGGTCTTGCTGAGCTGACAATCCAAATCGTGCCGATTCGTGAAACCGATTGTCGGTGGAACGCGTGTTTACTCGTAAATTCCCTTGCTGCTGAGTTACCAAAAACAACGGTAATATGGCCTTTAAGGCTTATTGCATGGGAAATAAATAAGAAAAGTGGCAATAAACGTATATAATACTTTGTACATCCCAAAGAAAAGTAATCGTAAGCTCGCGTCGGTTCTCATGGATAATAATTTAGCTTAAGCTGGGGGTCTACCGCGTATTTCGATTCGAAAAGCAAAATTTTTCGAAAACAATTTCCGATTCGAAAGTTAAACCGTACTGCGTAACTCGTTCGAAACGATGACAGAGTTGTATTTATAAACAAATGGGAAATTTGATTAAAAGTTGGTAGCACTGCTATTAAAATACCAAAATGGACGAAAATATCCCACAACAAAACCAATAATAAATACTATTCCAGGGTTTCCGAACTTGGTCTTTTCCGACCAAATTTGGTCGGAAATTTTTCGTTTGGTCGGATGGTAGGCTAAACCTTGAGACGGCAACGCTATTTATTATTCCGGCAACGCTGTTTACTTTTCAACAGACGAAAAACAAACAAAATTTACCATTTTTGTTAATGGACTACTTTCCAGCCTTATTGGTTGAGTGTTGCCCAGATTTAACTATAGCAAAACTTATTAAATGTGGTAGGAAAAAGTCTGTTGAATCAGCTGCCTATATGGCAAAGCAGGCAAGTGAAAATAGTTTAAAAAAACAGTAGATTATCTTTGCTTGCTGATGAAACTACGAATGCAGCAAAGAAGATATTGTATTGTTGGACGGAATTAGTTCTATAAAGGATAGTTTTGTACCCTTATTCGACCTCACCAAGTCAGACGGCGCGCCGTCTCAATTTTTCTTCTTCAAAACAATTTTTTTATCAACAAACAATATTCCTTTAAAAATATTGATCGGATTAGTAACAAACGGCTATAACGTCATGGCTGGTAAGATTAGTGGGCTAAAAACGCTACTTAGCAATGAAGTTGATTTATTTTACATAAGGTGCACTTTTCACTCTCTTCACCTTTGTTTTAGTTACGCATGTAAGATGATGCCAAAATTATATTGAGATTCTTTGTCGTAATATTTACCGTTCTTTTTCTGAACTAAAAGAATTTCACAGGGCTATGGAGTTGAGTTTTTTGTAAGTCGAAGTACCTACAAGAACTCGCGAATGCACGCGATAAGTAGATTTTAATTTATTTCATGAGAGTTAGTTCATTCAAGTACTTTACTTAAGTAATATAAAAGTTTGTAATAATTTAAATTTTCAAGGTATATTATTTAACAAGATTTTCCTATTCTTGTACATTAAAATTTCAAGTTAATACCCTCTTGTTGATTTAGTACGATAAGTATATGGGTATTTTCATCGAAAAGTCTACTTTTTGTCACGTTACGCCACCAAGCTTTTTAAATTGTTTCTGAAAAAATAATTTAAATTTTATTTAATTTTTTTTATTTTGGTGTAGAGCGCAATTTAGTGAAACAAGTTTGAAGAACATGGTCTAAAATACAAACTTAATTATTTGTTGGCGCAACGAGACGCTTCTGTGGAAGCGCCCATATTGGTTTTTAAATATTTAAAAAAATTGGTCGGTTTCAAAGGATTTTGGTAGGGTTTGTAGACAATTTTGGTCGTTTAAAAAATTTTTAAACGGCAACCCTGTACTATTCAATGTGTGAAAAATATTATAATTGTGTTTTTTAATAAAAATTTATTGTATTTCCCTGTGGTTTGAAGAGTCAACAGAAAAAACCAACCATTACTTTATACTGCTTTTTGTTTGTAAATGTAATTTTTTATTTGAAATTTTTTTAAAATTTCAAGACCACAAATATTAAAATATTTTTAATAATAATGTTAGTAAACATTTATTTTATATCAATTATAATATTATAAGGTTTAATTTGTTTGTTTTACACTATTATTTATCTTGAACTTTGTCATTTGCACAATTTCCTAACGCTTTTTACATAACTGACGCTCGTTTTCGTAATACGGAGTTGGAGATTCGAAAGGGATTTTTATTGTTCGTAATAGAGAGTTGTCATTACGAAAGAAACTTTTTGTTTTCGAAAAGGTATTAACAACTTCCGTTCATTCGAAACAAATAGAATGGAAATCGTAATACACAGTACAAATTGTTCGAACTCGTAAATTATTTCTTTCGAATCGAAATACGCGGTAATCCCCCTGTTTGTTATTAGGCTTTATCTTGTTGAGCAGAATGTATTGAGAACAATAACATATGTTTTCCATAGTTTTAGACAATTCATATAATTTGCCCAAATACTAATGGATCGATTGAGGATGACGACTGAACTGAAGTTGAGTTGTCAGCAGAGCAATCAGGCAACGCCACTCATGTAAAAATAAAAATGAAAAAAAAAAAAAAAATTTATATTTTAAATGAGCCTAATTTGTCTGCGGACAACTCCACTTCATTTGTGATGCTATCCGTAATCGACCCATTAATATATTCTTATTTGTTTATATAGAGAACAAAACCCTTTTTTTTTAATATTATTTTTAGCAAAGTTAATTTACATTTGTTGCATTTAGAACAAAAATTGGTTACCGATATGTATAAAAACGTACCTTTTCTTAATCCAATAGACACAAAACTTCTTATATTATGGTTATAAATATTTTGGGAAATTTAATATTTTCATAAATAACTTTTTAGTATAAATTTTATTTGTCCAGAGCCTCTTTTAATTTTTGGTAACAGTTTTTCATGTACTCTGTTTCAAGTGGCTGTTCAAATGATTCTAATAATTTTACACTATGTTTTCGCGGACACGCCGAAACATATTGCTTAAGTGTTTCCTTGTCTGCTTTTAAAATTAAATAATAAAGAGTGTTTAAAATTAAGGTGTACGATATTTGATGATCAATTTCCGTATCATCATCGTCTGATTCAAATTCTTTAGCTTGTGATGATTTTTGTAGTTGCTTTTCCTGTTCCTTATCAACTTCGTAAAGTAATTTAAGCAAATAATTAAAAATAACAAAATCCAAAGGTTGAGGTAATACCTAAAAGAATAAAAAAAAAAATTGTTTTTTATATTATTTAAAAAA
This sequence comes from Pollenia griseotomentosa, assembly GCA_963931875.1. Classification (NCBI taxonomy): domain Eukaryota; kingdom Metazoa; phylum Arthropoda; class Insecta; order Diptera; family Polleniidae; genus Pollenia; species Pollenia griseotomentosa. Next base: position 31,604,697 of record OZ007564.1, read on the forward strand.
GTTAAATCTTTATTTTACCCTTAACACATCGTTTAGGGTTTCTAAAACATCTTGTTCATATTGCTGCCAAGTTGTGATGCTTCCATCATCTGCCATGGGCTCTAATATATCTTTAAAACATTTTAATATTTCATCATTACTGGACCCGTAAGCATCTCTGGAAAGTTGCTGATATTGTGTTAATATACCATGTATATTACAAAATGTCTGTTTAGCCTTATGAATACTCTGTGGTATTTCCCCCGCCTCATATGAATCCTGTTTATCAGCCGTTTCTTTAACCAACGTTTTAAAAGCCTCTATTGTGCATTCAATAACTTCTGGCTGCACAAACAGTTCCTCAAAACTTGTCTTACCTATTTCAGCTAAACTTTTGCCATTTTCTGTGGCTAATGAAAGTTTAAGAACAAAAAATTTTGCTAATATGGCATTTAGCGTTTCCAGCGTTTGTAATATTAAAAAGTTATTAGCGGCATTATTTAATATAAAGCAAAGGTTTTCTACAAACTTATCAGACTTTAGTGTAAGACTATACCATTTTTCTATTTGATCTTCGGACATTTTAACAAATACCACCGCCAATAGACGCATTAACTGCTCAAGTGTTAAAGAATCCATACATGAGGTTAAATCTAATAATATTTCGATGACTTCCTTTCTCTCAGTCAAAAGATTTCTTGTCTGTTGTACATTGCACATATTCCCCAATATGCCTACTAATATTTCTGTTAAACGTTTATCTTCTGTTGTCCTTATAATATTGGCAAATAGCTCTAAAACATCATGATTTAATAAATATTTAACAACATCTTCCTCTAGGGTCATGTCCCACAGTGAACACAAATCCCTTTCAACGTCATCTGCTTCCTGTAGATCTTTTTCAAGTTTTCCCAATTTAAGTAGTGTATTCAATACAAATCTCTCGCTATAGAGTGTTTCACCAATAGCATCACCCCTTAAACGCTCGAGATCATTTGCTTCACACTCTGTTTCACCAAGAGTTGGATTGTATGAAGCCGGTTCTGTAGGATTTGTTTCATCCGAGTTGTTGATAATTTCTGGTACGGAACTTGTTTCTGTATTCTCATTACTTTTGGTTGACATTTTTAAAATTTGTTTCTTCTAAAAACTTTTCAATATTTATAAGTTTCCTTGGCAGAGAAATAATCAAAACAAACAAATTATTTGCCGATTTGAAGTCAAAAGGCCACTCACATTAAGATGTTAGCAAAATCTCGTTTGTTTAATCACGGAGAAGGACTAACACGTTTTATCGATAACAAGCTATCGCATTTTATATTATAAAATAACGGTAAGTTTAGGTAAATTTTAAAAAAATAATTTAATAATAATGTTTTTTGCTAAAATATTAAAAAATATATAAATTTGTAATTCTCAAAAAGTTAAAGTTTCACATTCATAAAGGTCGTCATACACTGCACACAAGTCGTACGTATTTTCAGGAAAATACAACCCTGTCATGGAAAAGTTTTATTGTTTTTTTAAAGATCCGAAAGACAAATGCGAAAACGTATTAAATAGTACCAATTACTAGATTAGATTGGTCTTCGCATCACAATAGAGAGTAGCCCCCTGTTATGTGATGAAATCAATCGTTTTTGCCAGGTGTGATGAATTTTAAATTCTATATTAGTGGTGTTTTTGTCGATCGCTATAAGCGCTTAGATAAACTGCTTCGAAAAAAACGACACAGCCGCTTAACTAATTATACTTGGTACTACTTTTATTTTTTTACTATAATTTGGCATCACTTTGCATAATATTGACGTTCGTTTGTATTTTTTTTTTTTTTTTTTTTTTTGTTTATAAAACTTAAAAAATTGTTTCTCTATTTTTATTAGCAATGGAACATGTAAGTTTGCTTTTGAAATTAATTAAATGAATTCAATAATAATTTATTGCAATTTTAAGTTCAATATGTTATACAATGAAGAGGACGTTATTCCATACATAGAGGCCCTGATTAATGCTATTGATGTGGATAGTAGTAGCAGTAGCGGAGACAGTTCCGATTTGGATGAAAGGGATGAAGAAGAGTCTGTCGATTTCGTAGAGGCTTTAAAAAAATACACTCTTGAATTTAGAGCTCATATGAGGATAACCCCGTCAACAGCCCGATACTTGATGGGTAATAGAAAACACTTTTGCATTTCACATTTTTTAACCTACATTTTACAATTTCAGATGGGTTTTCATCTTCCCAATTTATTCCGAATTTATGCCATGGAGGCAAACAAGGTATTGACGGAGAGAAGTCCATATTTATGTACATATGGTACATCAGCAATGCAATAACTTTTCGGCGGTTAGGTGTATTGTTTAATGTAACAAAATCAACAGCATGGTTGGTCGTGAATCGGGTTACATACTGGCTTATTTCCATTTCCGTTTTCTGTAAAATTTTCGTATATTTATTGAAAAAAAAATATCAATAAAAATAAACTTACGCTTTCAATTCCTCGGTCATTTTTGTAATATTTTTTGTTAATTTATGGAATGTCATTTTGAATTTTCAATAGATAACGTCAACAGATAAAAGTTTTCTAACTTGGCAGCATTTTTATAAGTGTTTAATTGTTAAGCACTTTTAAATTTTACTGCTTAGCTAAGCGGATATAAACAAAATTTTGTATGAAATTTGTATATTCGCGTCGACAAAAACACCACTATTATAGCCCAAATTTTTGGTTTAAAATACAGTTAACTTAGCAGATATAATTTACAACTTAAAAGTATATACCCAACAAACACGGAGGCTTGGTTTCAAATTGAAAATTATTTGAATTCAGACCTTTTCTCAAACGACAAATGTTTTATTTATTTTAATTATTTTTTTTTTAAATATGCTTCCAAACTTAGTTCTCAAATGTTGATTGTAATACAATGTGTAGCATAAATGAAAAATTTATATTTTTAATTCATTACATATTTTCTTTAAACAACCATCAGCTAAACATTCTGCACCATAGTTGCTACTGAAAGATAAAATACCATTCCTTCGTTCTCAAATTTTTCTTTTTATTTGGTCATGATTGGCATAAGTCTGCGTAGCACCGCCATCGTATAACAAAATAATAAATTAATCACTTTCGATTTTACTTTTTATTAACATTCTTATGCTGGGTACACAAAATGCGATGCATTTACGCAATCTAGCAAATTAAATTCATTTTTCATTCGTTCCAGATTGCATCAACATCATAACGTATTGATATTTTGAGATTGCACTCATGTAGATTGCACTGTGTGTACCCAGCATACTCACATCACTTAAGCCGTCGCTACACTATCCAATTCAGTCGTACGATTTGTCAAAAAATCGTATGTGATCAAAAAAATGATAGTGTGGCTTAAAAATTAAATTGAGTTACAGATTTTTTTGACAAGTTTTTCCGACTTGCAAATGTTTATGAACATTTTCATAAAATGATAGATTTTATGCTATCAGAATTGCATTTTCTTGTAAAGAAGCTAAGTCATACGAGTTTTTGTGGGATAGTGTGGCATTGACTGCAGATGTTGCAGACATTTTTATTTATTCTTATTTATTTCAGATAAAATTCTGTCAAAATGTACAAAAATGTAGTTTTTTTTTTAAAGAATATTTGAAAATAAATAGATTAAAATGTATATTTGCTGCCCTAAAGAAAAGACTTGCAAAACAGATGTCAGATGGTTTGTCAATTCAAAATGGAATACGCTCTAATTGAAATATTTTACACTGATAATTCCAGCTGACATTTACAAAAGAAATTTTTCTGCCTTTACACGACATGTATGCATTATGCAGTGGGAAATTTGACATGTACACAACTAAAAACATGTGGTGTAAAACGAACTTTGTAAAACACAGTTAACCAAGGTGATCGTGAGCATACAACTTTAATTTTGTGCAAATGTGCTAGTTTTCTAAAAATTTATTCTGGCAACAAAAAAAAAAACTTCTGGTACCTCTACCATAAGTTGTCATTTTCTCTTTTACAAATAAAAACTGAGCAAATATGCACGAATATTCTGGTTCAAGGTTTTTTTTAGTGCAAACGAAGTAAAATGAAGAAAATTGCAATACGCAAGTTTTGTATATTTTTGCACACATGTACTACCCATCGTAATTACCCTTAATGTTTACGTTTATTTTTCGTTTTAGTGCTGCCAAGCTTATTTTTGTTTTGAGAAAAACATTTTCATATCAATTTGATTAAATATTGTATCAGAATTGTGCTTGATATATCAAATGATAAATAGTATTTTATACCTATCAACGGTTTGACAACGAGTTTGTTGGGTAGAAGAAAAAAAGCAATCGATATCCGTTTTAATTTTTGTTTTAAAAATCGTAGCTTAAATCTAGTTTAGGGACGCACACCCAAATAAAAAAAATTACCTAGGCTGATAGAAAATTGAAAAATAAGAAGAAGAAAAAAAAAACTGGCGCAAACGCTTAGTTTTCGAGTTATGGACATTTTTAGTTTTCATAGAAATATGTGATTTGGCTGAAGTGCAGTGGGGCTACGAAAAAATATAAAAAAAAATATGACACCCGATTCACAATAAAAAAAGAAAAAAACCAAAATTAAAATTTAAGGGGACTGAGGAACCAAAAAACTGCCCCGCTCACTTAGTGATATGTGTGGGTACTCAAATTAAAGGTATTTTCTTCTTTAGGTTAATTTAAGTATCTTTTTGCAGAAAAGCATTAGTTAGCGAAGCAGTTGTTTGTTATACTATAGAGGAAAAAAATCCTTGTGCACGGCCTAAGGCCGGCTATGCAGAGAAGCTTTAGTTAGCGAAGCCAGTATTTGTTATACCATAGAGGAGAAAATCCTTGCGCCCGGCCGAAGGCGGGCTATACATATAAGCTTTAGTTAGCGAAGCAGGTATTTGTTATACTATAGAGGAGAAAATCATTGCGCCCGGCCGAAGGACGGCTACGCAGAAAATAATTCATTAGCACATCGGAAATAGGCTTTTAGTTACAAAAAAAATAAAAAAATGTATTAATTTTTTTTTTTATTAGTTTTGTGTATAGTACATAGGTTCTAATTTTTATTTAAATACCTATTTCCATAAAAAGGAAACATCTTTTTGAAAAAAAAAAATAAATAAAAAATTTAAATTTATACACTTACCCCGTATTTATAAACGATTATAATTATTAAATTTAATAAACGTTTATTAAGCCAAATTTTTATATAAAATTTGTTTTGTAAACCTTTATTAAATTTAAAAATTTTTTATAAATACAGGCATATGTACACAAAAACTGTAATGTGAGCTTAAGAGTTAAAAATTTTTAAATAAATTCTATATTTCCAGAAAGACCTAGTCAAAACCTTCAAAATGAAACCAATATTAGCCATATACCTTTAGAAATGTAGTGGAAAATTACATATTTCTATGAAAACTAAAAACGTCTATAACTCGAAAACTAAGCGTTTGCGCCAATTTTTTTATTTAATTTTTTCTTCTTATTTTTCAATTTTCTATCACTTTTTATTTTTATTTGGGTGTGCGTGCCTAAACTAGATTTGTTCCAAAATCGTTTTCCATCACATACCGGAATGAACATAATTCAATATTTTTAAAGTCCAATTAACATTCCCGTGTATTGTCGTTATACAAAAATAAAACACGATCGTCCTCTGTTGTGAAAGAAAACTTGAATATAAATTTTTTTTATTTAAAACAAATTTCAACAACTTTATCGTATATCAATTTCCATATAACCATCAGAATGTGTTAAATGTTTGGCCTCCAAAAGAGAACTTTCTTCTACGACAAAATTAGCACCAACCAAACAATTTTTCAATTTAGTGCCCTTCTTGACCACAGCCTTTGGACCGATAATACAATTGTCAATGTTGCAACTAAAAGTAAGAAAAAAATAAACATACATAGGTACATAAGTTTTAATACTTTATACATTTTTACTTACCCTTCTTCCACGATAGCGTGAGCCATTATTAATGATTTATTAACAATATTTTTAGGATTAATAACGCAATTGGGCCCGAAGATACTGAAACTCAAGGAAGTCTTTTCCGATAATTTAGCATTATCGGCCACAGCAATTTCTTTAGTTTGTGTGGAGTTGACGACAGCATTTGGCGATATTAAAGGTATTTCCTGTCCGCCACACAACAAAGACCAAATGGAGGAAAGCTACAACAAAGAATATGGTAAGAAAAAAACGTTTTTATTTTGATAAGGGACGCAGCGAAAAACCTTTTGATTTATGGCAAAAAATGATAAAGTTGTATTAACTCTCACGCCAATTGTTTCTTTGGGCGCTTCCAAGGCGTAACATCTTAATAAATCTCCATGATATAAGGGTTTTGTTTTATTATCATTGTAAAGAGTTGTTTTTAAAATTTGTTGATCCAAAGTTGTGTTGGGAATGAACTGGAAAAAATACATTTTACACATAACTTAACAATTGTTTTAAAAATTAATTGTTATTAATGACAATATTCATTATTAATACCGAAATAATTTCGGATTAATTAATACCTAAACTGCAAGAAAAAAAAATGGTAGGTAATTCAATTTTTAAACAATTGAAAAAAAATCTAGAACTAAGAAACCGCAAAAACGTCGAAATTATTAAAATAAAAAAGTATTGAAATGGATATATTTTTGAACTTCAAAACAAAACCGCTTTCAAAATTACTTTGATTTCGAATTCGATTTTCAGAACATGGCTGTATATAAAACCACTAAATAAAATAATATAATACAATAAAATCAAAATTTTTATTTCAATGAATTAAGTTTCGACATCGTGAAATTGGCAGCTAGGTTTATTATTACATACAATGTAATGTGTATATTTTTTTTTTGTTGTTCTTAAAATCGTTGTGTTGCAATACTTTTTTAAATAAATGAAAAGTGGTTTGCTAAAAATTACAAGTATCGATTTTTAATCCGACTTGTAAAAATTTTAATTTTACAAAAATAGTAATAATGTGTTATTTTTTTAATAATCTTACCCCAAAAATATTTTCATCTTGCTTAAGGCTAATGCCCAATTCAGACTGAGTATCGGAAACATGATTTGCATTACCTCCACATCCAGTTGCTTTGGCCATTTGCTTTTTAACTAAATAAGGCAAAAATTCCCCTTTCAAAGTAGAAAATTGTTCTTTCTGCAACAAAAAATAACACATGAATTATTCTTCACAACAAAATACCATAAAACGTACTTTCACCAGAAAATTCAGCACCCATTTTTTCACCACATAAATATGCGAATCAATTAGTCTCGAAAAAATTGTCATTTTACCATTTTTACGCAAAAGATGAGCATTTACATTCATTACTTCCTCAAAATCACTGGCTGAAGCCAAAAACAAAAGACGTCTAGTGTCTGGGTGTATACCAATTAAATCTCTTTCTGGTTTATGTTTAGTTTTTGGTCCGGGCAATGTACAATCTGATTCAAACCCACTTTTAAATAGAAGTGCTGTCAAAGCAGCATCATGTTGGCGGAATTTGTTTATCAAAGGGTACAATGAAACATTGGAAACAATGTCACAGCTTAAAACCAAAAAATCCGATTGAATTTTGTCGTGTATATATCGTAAACTATCTGCAGTGCCAAAATCACTGTCTGAGGGTATACTAACAAAGTCAAGCTTAATTTTAAATGATAAACGTTCCAGAGCCAATTGAATTTCAGAGCGTTCACTTTCCAAAACAACAATAATAGTTTCTGTATGGAAACAAATATGTTTCAATTTATAAACAAAAATATAAATTTCATTTTTATAATTTACCTTGGAAATTATGTTGCTGCAAAAGATTCAGAGGATACCATATGAGAGGGTAGGGTCCTATGGGTAGCAAACATTTTGGTGTATTTCCCAGAACTTCGGGCAAGCGTGTACCCCTTCCCGCTGCTAAAACAATCGCTTGAAATTCTTGTGTTACCATTTTTATAAGGATTTATTCAAAAAAAATTTAATTATATTCGAGAAATTAGCAAATTGTTGGCTGCTGCTTTCACATGCACTACGTGTGTGTTTACGTCGTGATATGTCAACGTCAGCTGTTAAAACTTGTTGTTGAATCTTGTTATTTATGAATCAGTCTGTTTATTAACAAGGTGTTGCGAAAATGTTTGTGTTATCAAATACCGTTATTTAAATTGAGTGTAACATTTTTATTTAATAACTGTTTAAATATTATAATCAGTTGCTAAACCGATTTATTGTTTTTAAAATTACTCCCATTATTTAAATTGTAACATAGTATAATAAGTACCAGGTACGTTCATTAAGGAGAGTAGTCATTATTTTCCCATGTAATGTCAACTTAATATATTAGATTTTTGACGCTTGTTTTAATTTTTTTTCTTATTTTCTTTTGTTTGACGTTATATGGGTTTTAAAATTGAGAACAAAATTTCTAACGACTATACCAAGGTATATTTACACAAGGTAAACTCGTTGGCCCATATGTTTGTCAGCTGTTTACCCCTAGTTGGAACCCCAACGTCAAATTGCGTGTATATGAGCCAAAATTTGTACATGTGTGCGTTAAATTGTTTTTGTTTAATATGAAGACAATTTTGACAACTCGGTTCCTTTTATAGAGCAGCATGTCTACACTCCCAAATGAGTCTACCTTGTGTAAATATACCTTGGACTATACCAAGGTATATTTACACAAGGTAGACTCGTTGGCCCATATGTTTGTCAGCTGTTTACCCCAGTTGGAACCCAAACGTCAAATTGCGTGTATATGAGCCAAAGTTTTTACATGTGTGCGTTAAATTGTTTTTGTTTTATATGATGACAATTTTGACAACTCGGTTCTTTTTATAGAGCAGCATTTCTACACTCCCAAATGAGTCTACCTTGTGTTAATGTACCTTGGACTATACCTTCTACTTATTCTACCCAGTGTTCCCAAATTTTAGTCTTTTGCGGTTTAAAACTTTTTCAAGAACTTGTTGAAATAGTTTTAAATATGCTTTTTGTACCAACTAGCGTTACTTTTGTTGAACTAGTCTTTTTCTGTAATGAATACAACCAAAATCAATATTTGCAACAGAAAGCAATATAAGTTATTTTAATTAATAAGAATAAATACACACTTTAAAATAATGCAGCTTGCTGTGACAAATTTATTCAATCATCTCAAATGCACTTTTAAAACAAACAACATGTAAAACAAAATTTCACTGGCTGATGAATCAGAAAATTTTGATTCCCTAGTTTGTTTTTTTCGGGACATTTTTCGGGTGTGACTTTCTCGTATATTTCGGAAGTCTTTGTTTCGCTTTTGCCGTTCTCCAGATATAAAGAAATAAGTAATAAAAATACAACAACAAGGAATTTTTGGAAAAATATAGAGGTAGTTGTGGTTTTTTGCTCATATCTCAACCATTTTTGGACCGATCTTGCTGAATTTCAATAGCAAATAATTCCGGACCATATGTGACATAAATGTATAATAACCTGGCCCCATCATATATGGGGTCTTCGGAAACCCCATTTCAACGGTCAGACGGACATCGTTAAATCAACTTCGCCTCTCATAAGAACCAAGAATATATATACTTTATAGGGTCTAACATCAATATTGTAGAAATTACAAACGGAATGACAAAGTTATATATGTATACCCTTTTACAATCGGTGAAGGGTATAATTATGGATGATATTAATTTCTTTGCCATATTCACACATTTGCATTGGGACTATCGCAGCTATTTGAGTTTTTATCGCATCAATTTCTTTTGTAGCTAGAGAATTGCTTTCTTTTCCAAATGTAATTTTGATTGGAATGCAAAATCTTGTAGAATATGGGCGTGGATTCTGCCAAATTAGTTTGTTCGTTTGGCTTGAGTCCACTTCTTAGCCAGAAATCATACAAACATTCGAGCAGATTGCTTCACTTGTTTGCAATACCTATCCGTTTCATTATTTTGAAGCCTGATCTTAGTAAAAACATATGATACAACAGCATTAAGTTTCTTATTTTGTTGTTTTTCACTAAACCAAGCATCAAATAGTTCCCTCTTAGTAATGGACATTTTAAACTGTAAACCAAATAAAAAGCATTTAGGCAAAAACTGCCAGTTAATTTTGAAAACATTGACAAGCTACAATTATACAGATTACAGAAAAACAAACAATAGAATTAAATTTTTATAAATTCCCATTTAAAACTCTAATTGAATTTAGGCACTGAGCAAAATGTTTACATTTAAGACACACACGTACAAAACTGCACTTTTTTTTTAAACAAAACATTTTATTTGAAATATAAAAATAGTAAAATTTGTTCCTACCTTTGTTAAATTAATTTCAGCAAAAAAATTATTTAAAAACTTTGTTCTTATTATACCCTTCATTTTTTTACGACAACTTTAATTGCGGTACTAAATATCAACTAAACTCTTTATAGAAAAACAACAAAACAGCAATTACTTATGTTTGAAACAAGAAAGCAAACCTGAAACAGAAGTAAATTAAATAAAAAATGTACCGTTATGAACTTTGGGCACTAGTCAACTAATTATCAAACTTAATATTTAGTTTCGAAATAATAAAAAAAATTTTTTCTTCCGGCTAGGTGGAGAATTTGGACCACTGTTTGCGTCTGTTCGAAAAACTTAAAAGTAAAATATAATATTGGTGTCAAATTGTTATTGTTGTTGTTTTTGTTTTAGCTTTGATATTGTTACAAGTAAAACTGGGGCTTATAATTCTTATTCGCTTAACAGTTTTATTTGTATAATATCTTTAGTTTTTCTAAAATCTTTGGGTGAAGTTTCCTGACGATCTGGTCTCAGCAACCAGTAAAATGCGCATGGGAATAGCTTATCCAATCAACAATAAATTTCAGTGTATCAATAGTATGAAATAGGAATTTAGCACATTTCAACGAAACCTTGTTAATTAGTTATCCTAAACCGTTTGGGATTATTGAATAGGTTGAACATTTTTATAATAGTTTTTAGCAGTTTTCTCAAAAGTAATTGCTAAAACATCTAATTAAATTGGTTTAAACAAGTAATTATATTCCTTGCGTGAAATCGTTGTCAAAATATTATCTAAACAACAAGTTTTGTTCAAATCCGATGTATTTTTTTAGATCATCAGAATAGGTTTAACAAAACATAAAAAAAGTATTTCTTTAATAAAGTTAATTAGTCAATAATTCGTACTTTCCCCTTTATTTATAATGACTTTGTAAATCCTTCTTGGCATTGAGTTATACAGATTTGCTAAGTAATCCAAGTTGATTTTGGTCCAAGCATCTTTAATGGCATCAATGAACTAATTTTTTGTTTCAAACTACCGGCCCGACTCATAGACTTTACGTGAAAGAAATGCCCACAAGTTTTCAATAATATTGAGGTCGGGTGAATAGGGTGGCCATTGTAGAACAGGAACATTTTGTTCACGAATCCACTTTTTTACTATCCTTGCAGTATGAATTGGCGCATTATCATGCTGGAAACTCTAGGTAATAGGTCCAAACATGGTATTAAAGTCTGGAAAAGCTTTTTCTAGCACTCCTTTATAATTAACGGCATTCATTTTTGTTGTAAGAAATTGCAGCTCAACTGTGCCGTAATACGATACAGGGCCCCACACCATTACTCCACCTGCACAGCTATGATTCCGAGCTAAGTTAAGCTATTCGGAGTTACGGAGATCATGAAAGAAGTAGGAAAGTAGGTTAAACTTTTTTCGTCAGAAAAGACCACATGTGTCCATTCTTCCTTCCAGGTCCTGCAGTTTTCAAATTTAAGGCAATTCTCCTTACGCAATGGATTAAGTGGTGGCTTCTTTTGCAATTTTAATCTTTTTAAATGTTTTGCATTTTATATAACGGGTTTTACAGTCGCCAAACAAGCCATTGTTCCAACTTTTATTTTCGCTGCTGATTCTTTCGAATTGGAAGCAGATCTAAGAATTGCTCGTCGTTTAGCTGCTGAAGTGGCCCTATAAGTGCCTCCCTTCATATTATTTCCATAGTTGGCCTCATTTCGTTAGAAATTACTTACACAGTTTTGGCTTCTGTTAATTGTGTTTGCGATTTGATCGTGATCAAAACCTGCTTCAGCATAACATTTAATTTTTACCCTTTCAGCTTCAGATAGAGACTTTCCTCGACCCATTTAAATTTCAAATTTTTTGAACGGCTTAATTAAAAATTATTACCATTAAATACATTTTAATGAAACAGGTTTCATTGTTCCAACGAAGCGCTGCATAGGTTCCTTTTTAATGCAATTTTTCATGGGATTAATGTCAAAATATTTTGGTATTGTGAAGAAAATTCTTTCAGTGAGACAGAATACTACCTGCCAACTTATTATGTCAAAATGGTTTTAATAACCAATGGTAAAAACCATACATGTTAAATTCCAATTAGCATTAGCAATTGATGCAATTAGTTTATATTTTCTAATTGATTAAACAATTAGAATAAGTTCAACTAATTCCCATTAGCTAATTAAAATTTTTATTCTAATGGTAAAACTAATTGCAATTAGTTGCCATTAGCAAAAAAAATTGGTTAACCTTAACAATTAGAAATCTAATTGACTTCTGATAATTAGGGTTTTTTCCCGGGATTTCCCGTCCCGGGAATTCCCGGGAATTTCAATTATTTTATTTCCCGTTTTCCCGGGATTTTTCTTGCGGGATCCCGGGAAATAAAAAATTCCTCATAATTTTAGAAAATAGCTATTTATACTTTGAAATTTAGTTTTCTATTCTCTAAAAATCAGCATCTGTGGATGGGTTGTGGATTAGATCAATTGCAAGAAGTGAGTACATGTATTTAAATCAATGTCTCCTGATGCAATAAATCTACTCAAAGCAGAATGGGCAGTACAACAGTTAATAATTATTACGTTTAGTGAAGTGAAGTGAAGAGTTAATAAAGTACATTAACTCAAAACAAGATGCAGGCAGTAAAGTTTCATTGTCCACGTACAATTCTTAAAAATAGGAGATACCTAAACATATCGCTCCTTTATTGCAACATAGTCATATCTACAAAAACAAACGATCTTGGCGAAATGCGATTAAAGTTTTCAAAATGTACCGATTTAAAGATATATTTTGCTATAACTTCGGTTCAGTTTGAGATATTATACGAGAAGGTATGAAGGAAAACTTTGCTAAAGTTACTTAAAATTTTGAGATATTACTATGATGAAATGAAGGAGCGATATGTTTATTAGCTGTTAAATACAAATTTTCAATTTCAATTCGTGTTTCTTTATATACCCGTGAAATGCGGGGAAACCGAAATAAAATAACGTTTTGGAAACTCGTGTAAGATACTACATACAACATATAACTTGAAAAACACATTGTATCAAAGATTACAAATGGATCTATTGAAATGAAAAGGTTTCTAAGAAGCAGTCCGGTTGACGCTATTTTTGCATCAACCTTGACATACCTTTGACTTATATAGACGTTGTTTATAAAAAAGAAAAAATTTCTTCTGATTGTGAATCCGAAGCATGCTACAACGTTGCACTTTTAACTATTTGTCCAACCTCGGTAAAAAATGAACGAAATTTTTCGGAAACATGATAATTAGTAAATAAAATCAGGAATATACTTTTTGACAACTTACTAAGCGCTTTGAGTGTGTCAGAAAGTTATTTCCTAAGCCGTTAAAAATGTTATATATTTCTTTAAAATATTTTATCTATGTATGTTATTAATTAAGTTTTTGATCTCATATCTTGAGTACCTTAATTTTATTTTGTTTTTATTATTGTTTTATAAATTATTTATGTTATCTTTTTATCTTGTATCCAGTGCATAATAAAACTGAATAAAAGCATAATAATAGGGAATAAAGGCGTGAGGTGATAATAATTCAAGTTCCTATTTCAATCTTCAATTAATTTTTTAGTATTGAACCATTTCTTTTACTTTCTTTGTAAACAAGTTCCCTTACGTTATTTTATAAAAGTTTTTTTTTTCATTAATTAATAACAAAATTTACTTTGTATTATTTATATGGAGCGGGATCCCGGGATCCCGGGAAATTTAAAAAAATTTCCCGCTTTCCCGGGAATCAAAAAAGTCCGGGAAAAAAAAAACTCTACTGATAATGCAATTAGATATTCAATTAGCTCGAATTAGAATCAATTATTTTGATATTTTCAAAAACAAAAAAAACTACGATATTCATAATATGAATTTCACACATATATATATATACATATATATATATGTATATATTATTTAAAATATTAATAATCTCTGACAGTTTTTATTTTGTGTTTAAGAAATAATTAAATTTTTGTTTATTTTGCCATGAATTTCAATTTAATTCGTTTTTTTTTTTTAATCTTATTAATACCAATTTTAAATATCAATTATCTCTTAGACTGTAATTTTGAACAATAAAAAAATACTCTACTTGAGTTTTGTTAATTTTACATTAAACTTAAATTTTATATTTGTATCGGTATCGCCCATATTTCTTTTTGAGTATCGGTAAAGTATCGGCAAAAAGGCGAATCGTTACATCCCCAGTTAAAAGTTTGAAAAATTAAATTTTATCTCAGGATCCATTGCATGAGGCGAAAACTTTGATATAAATCTTAAGGCCCAACCATAATATGCATAGACTTAAGCTTAAGCTCCTGTCAAAAATTAACAAAAAGTCTCTCAAGTGTATTTTAAAAAAACTAATCAAAAAAACATTTGATTCCGCATGGAATGTGCGATCAGTTTCGCACTTTGCTTAAGAAAATGACAGTTTCATAAAATCTAGCAAAAAGTTTGCTTAAGTTCAATATGGTTTGCCTCATATGATTTACATGTATTCGCACATTTGCTTAAGCCAACTTAAGCACATTATGGTTGGGGTCTATCTTCTCATATTTTTTAATTAATTAAATTGGTAGAGTTAAAAAAAAAAACAAAAAATGTACACTTAAAATGAGAAACCCCCATATACAGGGTGGGCCAACTTGGACTGACTGATTTGAAATGCTTATAATTTTTGTATTTTTAAATTTTTTTATTTAATTTAATTTAAGCTCCATCTTGCTGGAACCATATGTTACGATTATTGAGAACTATCTGACGTAAAAAATTTTAAAACATGGTCCGGTATACCACCCCAGAGACGGTTTCTGGCTCATTAAGTTCATTTTCGAAGAAATATGGACCAATTACTTTATCAGCCATGATTCCACACCAAACAGTGCATCTGACAGGGTGTAATTGTCGCTGATGCAATGCTCTTGGATTCTCTGTACCCCAAATTCGGCATTTCTGCTTATTCACTTATACATATGTACACTGGGAGCCTCTGCATTATTAAAATGCTGACGGTATTTTCTTTGCATTATAACAATTGATCGCCTGGAAACACAATAAAATTCAAAAATTTTTACACGTTCTTCCACTGAGTATGATGACATTATAAAAATCTTTATTATCTGCAAAAAAAAAAAAAAAAAAAAAAATACAAAAAATAAAAAATACAAAAATTAAAAGCATTTCAAATCAGTCAGTCCAAGTTGGCCCACCCTGTATTATTTACATTTGTGTATTTTGGCGTAAAGTGCAACTAATTCTACATTAGGTCGAAAGGAGCAAACAATTTTAACAACACGAGTCTAAAATAAAAGCTTGTTTGCTGGCGTAACGTGACTAGAAGTAGATTTTTCTGCTGCAGTGGTATCTTTCCATATTTTAAGTAAATGTTATTCCAATTTTAAAATTAAAAATATCAAAAATTCGGCTTATAAGAATGTAGCATTCTTGGGGCTAAAAAATCAGAGCAAGTAAAACTCTCTTTTTGGTTTAAAACGTGCTTAAACCAACAAATCTATAAATCACTAAACATATAAACCATCTTCAAACGCATAAAATTGGGCGGTTAAACTACCAATACAGACCATATGAATTTGATAAGATTTTCGTAGTGACACATTTTATTTTTTTAACCACATATAATACATGGGACACTGATTTACAGTTGTTGAGTTTAAACTACATATAAATTTAAGTTTAGTTCAACTTAACCAGCGTTTAAACCATCAGTGACTTATTAGCCATTAGTTGATTAAATTAAATGTCACTGCCCCGCTCCATTTACGACACGAAGATGCCAAAGTGGGAGACTAAATAAATTTGTTTTATTTATTTAATTATTTATTAATGTAAAAACATACATATATTTTCATTTTATTAATATACATACATATATTTAAAAAAAATTCAAATCTACTAGAATCGAAAACTTAAAAATTAACAAACATTTAAAATAAATCTCATGTTTCTTTCGTTTTTATTTTGTTTTATGGGACTATTCGCGCAGTATTTTGTTAATAGAAATTAAATTAAACTTAATAACACTAAAACAGCAGAGCATTATTTAATAGTTAATATACTCATAAAGCATAAGAAAAAAAAACATACATAAAATAAAAAGAATAATAAAATTAAATACAATAAAATTGCAAATTATTACAAAATAGCAAATAAAATCATTTAAATAAAGGAAATCTAAAAAAAAACAAGGAAGTAGAATTTGTTGGGTAATAGAAAGAAAATAAAATGAGTTTTTAAATATTAAAAGGGTTAAAGGTTAGTAGATGCCTGGCTCTTCTACTCGTACACTTTCAACTTATTTTCTTTCATACAAATACTCATCCTCGTAGTAACGCGGTGTTGTGCTGGCTATAAAGATCTGGGGACGTCTTTGCTGCAATGAAATATTTATCTCTTCGGGTGTACGATACACCTGTTGTTGGTTCTGTTGTAAGTGATGCAATTGTGGTGCAGCGGTAAAGAAACGATATGGCGATGGTGTTACTGTGGGTGCTGGGGATTGATTACGTATTTGTTGGATTTGTGGTTGAATCTGAGGTTGGATAGTGGTTACTGGCAAAGGTTTACGATAGACTGTGGTTTGTTGGGGTTGCGAGATTTGTTTTTGTTGAACAGGTTGATGACGTATGGGTTGTTGCTGTTGCTGATGCTGATGCTGTGGCACAGATTGTGAGCGTTGATATTGTGGTTGCTGTTGTTGTGTTGTATGTTGTTGTTGCTGTTGGAAGCCAACTTGTAACTAGGGGGTTATAAATACAATCATAAACTTCTTTTTATATGTTTTGATTTCCAAAAACTTACTGGTTGTCTGTGATGTTGTACCCGGGGCCTAGGCACTTCATCTTCATCCTCATAACGATCATTGTCATAGTAACTCTCGGGGTAATAACGTTCCGAATAGCGTAATGTTACATTGGGTTTACTTTGATGTTCTTGCAAATTTACTGGCTTATACAAATACTCATTGACAATGTGATATTTGGAGGATTGTTGGCAGATATTGTCATTTGAGGGTGGCATACAAATCAAGTGAATTTGATGGAAAGTAAAACCTTCAGGGCAGATCCATGAATGGCGTTGATTTTCCTGGCAATAATGAAACACTTCACAGTTGAGGGTGTCATCAGCATAGTAACTGGAAGAGATACCAAGATTAACAGATTTTATTGTTTTCACAGTTAAATAAAAATGTTTTATGAGATTTTGAGATATTCAGTAATTGTCATGCAAATTTTTTACCTGACTTAGGAGCAAACTACTTATTCATTTGGTAAGTCTCGATCCATTATTAACACATATCCTTTCAAAATAGAACTTTATTTTATAAAAAAGCTACAGGTGTTAAAAGGCTGGAAGCATTTGAAATGTGTATCTATCGACAAGTGCTAAAATACTGTGGGTACTATTGGGGGATACCCAAGGTGTGCTATCAAGTCATATCATCATAATGTTCTAATTAATATTTTAAATTGTTTAAAAAAAAATATTCTTGTGTTTTAAACAAAATAAAAATGTCATTGTTGTGTTCATTGATTCGTCATAACTGTACAGTAGAAATCTGAATTATAAGCGGTTGCCCACAGCAGTCATATATATTTCTTTTAATTATTTTTAGACATATGACTTTACAACTTTATGACTACCTTGTGAATCCCCCATATATGTATCGCATAATGAAGTATTTCGAAGAAAGAATAGAACCCGAGAACCCTTTAGTCGCATCAAAAACCGAAAAACCTCATGTCTAGGACATAAAACGCGAAACTGACAATATCGAATCTTGTAGACAACATTAGAGGGAAACGCATTAGAGGCAGAAACGAGTTGTGCCCATATTCTGTAACTCTTGCGTCAAGAAACTTTTCGATTGAAATGTGTGAAATGAAACAAAAATGCCATATATTGAAACAAACAGCTGTTTTTCTCACTAAACTGTGTCTGTAACTTTTTTTGCGAGTACTAGCTGTCACTAGTGACTAGTGTTATGACATTTATATCGTAACGACGTAATCTCTTTTGATAGTTTTCGACATAAGTTACAGACACACTTTTTTCTCACTTTTCGAGAAACGATGGAATATTTTGTTTCACATCTTTTCGATGCGAGAAGTTCTCACTATAGTTACAAAACATGGGTACTGGTTTCAAAATAGTCAACAGTAACAGAGTTCTAGAATGCATAGGATCTTATGAGTATTGCAAGAAATAGAGACTTATTTTGTAAGCAATTTGTAAAACCACTTAAAGCACTTTAATTTAGGGTACCCCATAGGCTAGCTTGTAGTAAGCTAGTCTATCAGTGCAATGGTAGCAGGTTCGATTCCCTCCAGAGACTCTGGACTCCTGCAGATAAGCGTATAGCTTTGCGGCATTAGCATCGGAAAAAAATTTACCTTAGGATATAAATTATGTAATTGTATGGTCGCTTACGTTCGGAAATCGAAAGGGATATAAGGAAGACGTTATACATTTTTAAATGGGCATTTCTTAATTATACCAGAAAGCTTTAAAAGTGTAAATTAAGGTATATTTGCACAAGGTAGCATCACTAGGAATCTAGGTGTCCCTTTTATATGGATTTGACATATTGAAGTTGTAGTTTGACATATTGAACAACATGCAAAAGAAAGGGACAGCCAGCATAGCCTTCTCCAGTTTATAGACCTTGTTCAATAAGCCTTGGTGTAAGTATTTAAAAAAAATTCTGTAATGTTTTTTTTGATTGCAAAAATTAAAATTTTAAAAATATACACATAATTGGAAACTGTGAAAACTTATGTGCTGTTTCCAGGTGACAAGCAATTGATTGTGTAGTAAAATTTATAGTATAAAAATCACTCAAACAGCACATTATTTTTAATTTACAAAAATCCAATAAAAAGAAACCCTCAATTTTAAAACATACCCTGTAGTCTTTCCATTGCAAGCAAATTTCGATTGTGCCAATAATAATGACAATCTATCGGGTTCCTCTTCTTCCTCCTCGGTTTCTTCTTCACTTGACTGTTTCTGTTTAGAATTCGATCTCACATTTTGATTATATTGTTGTTGCTGATGTTTGCGCGTTTGATATTGCTGCCTTGGGGGTTCCTCTTGATCTTCCTCCGACTGACTATAATCGTAAAGGGGTTGTTGTTGCTGTTGCTGCAGGTGATGTTGCTGCAGATGATGTTGCTGCTGTTGCCTATAGGCTAAATGTGTTTGCGCCTGAGTGTCAAAAAGATCATCGCCCTCATCCTCACTGGCGGCATCTATGGAACGTGATTGGAAGCCTTGCGGCTTAGCAGTGGTAGCTGAGGCGGTAATGCTGGTGGTGGCGGCCGTTTGACTATATCCCACAAAACATGCCAAGGAGACTAGTAAGAAATAATTGAAACTGCAAAAAAAAAAAAAAAAAATAAATAGAAATAAATTAAGTTTACATACATACATTATGTACATAACGCTCATTTGCTGCAGCAACGTCATAAGTCAAAAAACGCATATTTAGACTTAATATTACCTATGCATTGGTAAAGCATTCTTATGAAGATATTATAAATTCAACTCTTGAGAGAAGAATACAATTTTCTTTTTCCATTATGTTGTGTGTAAATTAAAATCTTTAATTTCGTTTTATGTTAAACTAATATTTTTGAGTTATAACGATGTTGCAGCAAATGAGCGATATGTTGAAATACATATTGCATAATTACAAATGTAAAAAAAAAAAAAAATATTTAAACAATTTTGAATGTTTTAGTTTAACGTGATTTGTTGTTAAATCGATTAATTAAATCAAAATTTATTCTGTTTGTTTTTTAATATTTTGTCAAAATGTTTGGTGAAAGCATGATTTTACCAGTATTGAGCTATTGCCAAAAATTAAATACATATGTACATTGTTCACCTTTAAACGCGCGAGTTGAAAATTTTCCTTACTTTAAGGTTAATATTCAAAATCGTAACGTAAAAAGTATCGTTTCGTTTCTGTTAATTTTTCTATGTTGTCTTTTGGAAAAGTGACAAAGTTAAAACCTTCACGATATAAAATACATGATCAATGCAATCATTGTTTTTATGTTGTAAGTTCTTTTTTTTATTATTTATTTGTTTAACATGAGACATGTTCCATCAGTCACCTGTGTTAAAAATATTTGTTTTGTTGTACGGTTGGTTGTGTTTAAATACAGCGCACTGTGGTCTAAGAGGGCAAATTAATTTTCAAGAGATGAGATGATCATTTAGGTGGATATTATTTTTTTTTGTTTTTAGATTTTCCAAAAACGAAGCTCACTTTTGTGTTTGGTTACGATAAAAAAATAGCTGACAAAAATTTGAGCTCAATCGGTTAAAAATTGGCGTGCCGCACGAGGGCTAAAGTTCGTGAGAACGAAATTCGAGGATAAAAATGGATAAAAAAAAATATTGTAACTACTCACGAGTTACCCCTATGGAGGTCAAATGTATAAGCAACCCCCATTATTTTTGTTTCCCCAATATTTTTCTTAAATAAATTCACCTCCTATCTCTTACCCTTCAGTAGATCACCAAACCAAAAAACTGAATTTTTACGAAAATTCACCAAAATAAAGTACTACTATGAAATTAAACCAAGTAGAAACAAAAAAACTGCAGTCGAAACCAAAAACTGTCAAACAAAAACCGAAAATTTGTGTACAACTTTACGAATTTTGAGTTGGTTTGACAGCGACTGTTTACATTTAATGAATAAGAACTAAAAGCAACAGTTTTTTTTTGGCCAATGACAAATGAAGAAGTGGAAGAAATGGCAGTTTTTCTACTCTGACTGCAGTTTTTTAAACGCTGTTTTAAAGCATGTATATTTTAGTATATTTATTTATTTTAACTCCCTAGGCTTGACTCCTGAGGGGTTACGTGCTTTTTTCTATCCATTTTTCACAAATTTCGTTCTGACGAACTTAAACCCTCATGCAGTACGCTAATTTTTAACCGATCGAGTTCAAACTTTTTTCAATTTTTACACCCACCCCATAATAGTGAAAAGGGTGTTATGCATTTGTGCTGACGTGTGTAACACCTTTAAATATCGATTTGGCTAGCTGGCTG
This sequence comes from Pollenia griseotomentosa, assembly GCA_963931875.1. Lineage (NCBI taxonomy): Eukaryota > Metazoa > Arthropoda > Insecta > Diptera > Polleniidae > Pollenia > Pollenia griseotomentosa. The sequence continues at coordinate 31,626,128 of OZ007564.1, forward strand.
TCAATGTAACCTTGTGCGCAAAGTACAGGTCGCAATTTTGAAGATATTTGATGAAATTTCGGCGAATCGGTTCATAATTTCGTATAGCCCCTATACAAACAGCTTTCCGGAATAGGATCTTTGCCCTCACTATCAAACCGATTTTAATGAAATTGAGATGGATCCATGTGGCCACATCAGCTATGTATTTAAAAAAAGGACCGCGAGGGAAGGTAGTGGGCAATTTTTGCCTCTCCGGAACTATTTAACAGATTATAATGAAATTTAAAACATAGATAGATCCCTATTCAAATAGCCACATTAAATATGCATTTTTCAAAACTAGGACTAGGGGAGGTAGTGGGCGATTTCTGCCTCTCCGAGACTATATAACAGATTTTAATGAAATATAAAACATAGATTGAAACATATTGATATGGACACATATGCTATGCAGTTTTTCAAAAATAGGACCACGAGGGATATAGGGGGCAATTCCTGCCTCTCCGAAACAATTTAACCGATTTTAATGAAATTTAAAACATACACATTTTCATATCTATGTGGGGACACATCAGCTATGAATTTTTTCAAAACTTTGGCAACGAGGGGGAAAGGGGGCAATTTCTTTCTCTGCAAAACAATCCAACCGATTATTATTATGGACACATTAGTTATCCATTTTTGAAAAAATAAGACAACAGCACACACCGGGTATCCGCTAGTCTCATATAGATAAAGATATATAACCCTGCGGCCCCACGATCAAGTTTTTCTTAATAGTCTTTTACATATATTGCTTGTCAAAATTTACTTAAATTGAAAGCTGTGACGTAGGCTGCACTCAATTTGTAAGCAATTTACTTTCAAGATGTCATCAAGAAAACAATTTATAAAGGCAAAATTGTAATCAGCTGTTAAATTGAAAGTAAAATTGCCAAACAAATGAAAAGGTGAAATTGAAAGCAATCGCGTGGTCAATTTAAAAAGTGTGAATTAGTGAAAAAGTGAGAGTGTATTGCAAATTGAATGATATTGAAAGGCAAAACTTGATAGTGTGGCCACCAAGTGAATAATATTCGCCACAAAGTACTTTTATGAGTCATAACCTCAAAACATAATTTTATTCAGGCGGGTCCATATTGCCCATGGCTCCCGTATAGGACACAAGAATTGTTTTTATATACTGTGGTGTAAGGTATCATATGGTCGGGCTTGACCGATTATGGTTTGTTAAAAGGAAAAATTAGTTTTTAAATGAAGGGAATTTTTCATTCCAATTGACACTTGAATTGGCAGGCCGTAATTCGATGCTTTAAACTAAAAAACTTAATTCTTCTAATCCGCGATCTCAGGAATAAGCTGCTAAAAACCTAAAAGTCCTTGGTGGGGCTACTGGTTCTGGTCGGACGTTATTTATACGATTTTATAAGATTAAATAAATATCAAATACATTTATAGGATTACATATTGATGAAGTATAAACTAAAGCATTTTTCTACAATCCTACTGTGCCACACATTTTAAAGCATCTTAATTTTTTACTTCTTGAAAAAAAAAAACAACGTGCAATCAATGAAACATCTTTATGATATGGGAAAATTCCTGAACGAGACAAAACAGGAAAAAAAAAATTCAACTTCAACGTCTGCATTTACCAAACAATCAAATAATAGAAAAGTGCGCGGGAAAATTTATTCCGTTGGTTTTTATTTTGTTATACACACATACATTTGTTTGTATGTATGGATGTGTTTACACTTACTCAAGTAGACTACAAGCAGTATAAAAACTTCTTCTCTTGGTTCCTCAAAAATCTTTTAAGTCTTGGGTTAAGTAAGGTTTAGTTTTATTAGGAAAATCTTTGAAGACGTGAAGATGAGGCGAATAATAGTAGACAAACTTTAATATTGTTGTTATTGTTATTCTCGTTTGTCTTTATTGTTGTTGTATGTAGTGTAATGTTTTTGTTTTTTTCTAATATGCTTATGATGATTTTGTATGTGATGATGCTTTTATTTTGTTGTTAATATTTGTTCTGTTGGTATTAGTGTCTGTCTTTTGTCAGACTCAAAGTCATAGTCGCACAGTGTTTTTTTGTATTTTATTTTTAGTTTCTTCTTCTTCTGTGCAGTCTTGTTTATTTTCATTTTCAGAAATTTTCTGTTCAATATTATGCAACAACTAGTAGTACGTCAGTCAGTCAGTCAGTCAGTCAGACAGTTACTAATTTTTTCAGTGTGTTTTTCTTTTCGTTTTTGTTGTTATTTCTTTTAGTCCCATTGTTGTGGCTTTTATATAATTGTCGGCATTTTATTTGAGCAGGTCATAGAAGTAGAAGTGCAACGAAAAATAAAAATAAAATTGCAATAAAAAACCACAATTTGTTTATCTTAAAAAAAAAACAATTATTTTGGTTTATTTTTGCTAAATTTGGTGTCATATAGATTTCAGAGGTTATTTCTTAAATTTTTAAGTTAAAACGTAAAAAATTAATTTTGACGAAGGTTGTTAATTTTATTTAATATACTTAATTTTGGAATTTAAAACCCCCACAAATGTTTGTAATTAAAATATGAATTTATTAGGCAAATAGAAGTACGATTACAAATATCAAATATTGCTGTAACAGTAACTGATATGATTTTTTGGGGTTTTGCTTTTTTGGTTCAATGAAAAATCTTACAACCATTAACATCATTTTTAATTTTATTTAAAATCTTTTAAATTGTATTTCAAAATTAAACAATAAAAACCCTTAAAAATTGTTTCTGTTTGACAAATTTTTAATATATTTTCAACAACACAAGGCTTTCTACATTCATTTAAAACAATAGCAAAACTTCAAAATTGGATTTTGTTTTAAAGTTAAACGCACGAGTTTTTCGCTCGTCATCTAAAATCAGGCAGTTTATTTATATTTTAGTAAAAATAACATTAACTGCCTGTTTTTCAAAATAAAATAAAAATTTTAGCTTGGGAAAATATTGTTTTAAACATAAATTTCTAAGCGAACGTTTTTATTTTAGTTTAAAAAACAGGCAATAAATCGAGATTTTTCTAATCTGATTTCAGAAAATTAAAATTAAATTTTAATTTATATTCGCACTTCACGATTGATTGAAATGTGATTTTCAATTTTATATACGAAAAAATTGCAATGAAATTTGAAAGCTGAGTGGGGGTTTCTCTGTCTCTCTTTGGATTCTAGAAAATCAACTATGACCTAAACTGTCAGCTGTCAATTAAAGGTAGCCAAAATAAAGGGTGGCAAATTCGTTCATATTTCATTTCCCTTTACAATAATCACTCATATGTACAGGCAAATTTCAAATATGTTTGCTTACAATGTATGTACTAGGGCATTCATTCGGTTAACCGTCAATCGGTTAACCGATTAATTAGTACCCGATTAACTGATCGGTTAATTTCAAATTGGCTTTTTTCGATTAACGATTAAACCGGTTAATTTCAGTCGATTAACCGATGTAATACAATATTATAACATATTTTTTTGTGTTTTTAATTATTGGTTTCGTCTCATATACAAAAGGTATGTGTTTAGAAAATATTTTTTCATAAAAACAAAGGTGTTCTGCGATCTTCATTTCAACCCATTTTCCGCCGACCGATTTCAACGTTCAATCAACAGGAATGTGGCGAAAAATAGGTTAAATATTTGATTGCCACCTTTTTTTGTTTCACGGACTTTTTATATGTATGTGTTTAGTTATTTGTTTCTTCTCATACCTTCTCATATCAGTCTTTTAACAAAATTACCCGAAACAACTAGAAGTTTTAACCATTTTTAAAAATTAAAACAGGACTCTAAGGGCATCATGGAATATTTTATATGTTTAAAGAAATCCTGAAAAAGGAAAATAAGATATTGATCGACGATAAGTGAAAGAATTTTTTCTAAGACAAGTTTTGTCAAAATAAAAGAAGAGAATCGCTTTACTCCAAAACATTTAAACCAAATTACTTTTCTAAAAGACAATTTTATAAGATCTCCTTTAATTATTGAAATAACTAATAAAATTATCTCATTCTATTTTTTTTATAAATACATACTTGGGGGATTCACAAGGTAGTCATAAAGTTGTAAAGTCTTATGTCTTTAAATAATTACTAGAAATATATACCGAAGGATTAATATGCAAACCGGCTAGATCCACTTTTTATGTAAATTGAGATTTTGATGCCGTGTGGTAGAGAAAGATACGTCTCGTCGACCAGCATGTAGTTTTTCTTCTATTTAAGTCTTGAAGTGTGTAAAACTAATTGTAAATATTTTAATTTTCTATCAAGCTGCAAATAGAAAAAATAAAAAGTTTTTGGTCTCTCCTGTAAAATATGCTGAAAGGAAGTTAGCAGGTTTGCAGTTATGACGAATCAATGAGCGCAGCATTAACATTTTTACCTTGTGAATCCCCCAATTATGTATTATGTAATTGAAAAATGTTTTTTTGTTAGTTCAAGAATTTTAATGTTTGGTATGTTATTGTTTTTTTACTAATAAACTCCAAATAAAAAATAATTAATGCATTTCTATATATTGAAATTACTTAATGTATGAAACAAACTTTATTAATCGGTTAACCGATCAAAAACAAAATTAACCGATTAAACCGAAACCTCGGTTAATTAATGGAGCGATTAACCGATTAAAGCAAAAGGTCAATTAAATGAATACCCTAGTATGTACGTATATTTGATTAAACGAATAAATTGTTTTATTTGTACCAAAAATTAAATATTTTAATCATTGACCTAAACCAAAGTCATAGATGTAGTTTTCATATTAATCGTTTTGCTCTACAATAATTAAAAATATTTACTTAAAAATATTCACAAGAGATCGTGCAAAAAAAAAAAACAAAAAATTATCAAAGTAATTTTTGGGAATACAATATTTTAAATTTTCAAGATTTTGTTTGTCGTGCTTAATCAATAAAAATTGGGAATTAAGCACGACAAACAAAATCTTGAAAAAAAACAAAAAATATTAAATCCATAAGCTTTTCCCAACATCCGGTTTAGCCTAAAAAATTAATAAACAAGAAAAAGTCAAACCACCAACTTAATTAAAATCATTAATTGTAATGTCATCAATAACAAAATCTATATAAATTTCTTAAAAACGGTACAAACACACACATACGTTTGCATGTCCATATTTATGTATCACATATGCAAAACAAAAGACTTGAAACACAAACTTTGTTGTAATTTTTATTTTTCTTTTATTTGTGCTTTTGATTTTTTCCAAGTCTAGCAACAAGAAATCGCATTATGTATTTTTATATTATTTCTCACAGTTATATTAAATAATAAAATTAAATACATTAGATAAACACACAAAAAACAGCAAATTTTTTTTTATTTTAACTATCATCACTTTTACTTGAATACACCAATTCGTAGTAGAAGTAGTTGTCTGGTTGGTTGGTTGCTGTGCATGTCGTACTGTACTGTCTTTAAACGTTGCAACTGACCTTTTAAATATTGACAAAACAAATGCGTTACAAAGTGAAATATGTTAGCTACCTTATGTGGTAGTTACGTTTGATTATACATAAATACATACATACATATATACATGTTACATACATATAGTATGTATGGAATATAAAGAAGACATCTTTTTAATATAAATAACTTAAAATAAACATACCCAGCAGTTTTAGGAGTATTGTTTAGTAAAATAAAAATAATTAATTATAATAAATCATTTCACAATTTTAATTCTTTTATTATGCAACGAAGAATTAATTGCCTTACCTACCAATTACTTGGGAATTGGTGATGTCAGCAATGGATTAACTGAAACCGATTTAGGGTACCCAATGGAAAGTCAAACGATTTTCTTAGACACATTGTTACAGAAAACTTCTTATTTATTCTTTTAGTGCAGGGTGCCTTTAAGCACATGTAACGTAATTTAGTGCAGGGTGCCCTTAAGCACATGTAACGTAATTAAAAATGCAAGAAGAAACCAAAAATAGCAAATAATTTTATTTTATGTAGACATTTGCAAACTCATCTTTAACATAAATAAAAAAAATAAATAAAAATAGAAAAAAAAATTAATAACGTTAAATATAAAATTGTTCAAAACCCTTAAAAGAAGTTACTCAAAAATTCTGTTAAGTGAACTTTTTTTTAAGCAAATAAATAACTTTTTTTTTTAATATTGTATACCTTTATCAACTGTTTATATGGTTTTTAAACCAAATTTTGATATTTTAATCAAGCTAAAGTTCATTGAATTTAATGTTCATTAAATTATTTTTTTGAAGAAAGGAATTTTACAACATTCCTTTCATTCTTGACTGAACTGGAAATCAATAAACTTTTATTAATTATGATTAAAAAATCTAAATATTATATATCTTATATATAATATACATAAGTGAAATTTTTAGGAACATGTAAAGGATATTTCACCTTTAACTGTGACATCAGCCGGTGAAATAAGGTATCGTCAAAAATCCAAAACTTACAGATTTCAGAAGATCTTCACGATCTCTTGCAATCGCGGCTGACCAGAGATCCTATCTGGTACCACGTGAGTCAGTGTAACGCGGTGGCACGGCACCGGACTGGCTATAACTTGAGGCATCCTTTAATACGCTTCTTGCGTGAAATGCTTTCTCTCTTAAATAATTATTTTCTTTCAATAATTAGTATTGTGGTTATTTTGTTGAACTATTTATGGTTTTTAATCCAAATTTCAATATTTTTAATTAGGCTTAAGTTCATTAAATTAAATTTTCATTAAATTATTTCTATGAAGAAAGGAATTTTACAACATGAAAATTAATTAAAATTGTTATTGATAATCTTTCATTTTTGACCGTGACCGGGATTCGAACCGCGGCCGGCAGGTTACCATGACATGTTTCGATCGCAACCACTCGATCTCCTCAGATGGATTTGCCGTTTTACACTCGCAGCCATCGACGACTGCTGACGTCAATAGTCAAACATCAATCCTTAAACCAAAAAACATGTAAAATCAATTAAAATGGATAATCATTAAAAAGAAGCAAACTTCGATCTACCAAAGGTTAAAATACAATTTGGTTTAAGGATTGATGTTTGTGCCAGGTTTCGCTGAGTTACGCCTTTTTATACATGGCCACAAAAACTACTTCTATTTTTTTCACGTTCGAACCGCTATTTCTTTTGCCATTGTCTTTGACATAAAATCGCGCCCTACATAAACTTTAGCACAGATAACAGCGCTTTCTCAATGCTATAATGGCCACAAAAACTACTTCTATTTTTTTCACGTTCGAACCGCTATTTCTTTTGCCATTGTCTTTGACATAAAATCGCGCCCTACATAAACTTTAGCACAGATAACAGCGCTTTCTCAATGCTATAATTTAAGGGTTAAAAGAACGTAAACATATTTGTTGCTTAAAATGTTATTGCATTTTTGATGCGTACGACTATCACGTTCAACACTTTGGAATTACCCATATTATGTATTTAGTGCCTGTCGAGTGGCCGTAGCTAGCAACCCTATCAACTAGGATGCTTTAATGCACTTGTTCAACAATAGTAAAAATATCATCCTATTTTATCTACTTTTTGGTAATAAAACAGTTGGCTTAAAAATTCTTTTTCATATGCCCTTAAATGTAAAATTAAAAATTGTTTTGCTTTTACTAAAAATTTTTAAGTTTTGAGTTAATACACACAGAAAAAAATAATTTTCATATTTGAATACGAAAATCGCATATTTGATTACAAAAATTTTTGAATTTTCTGCGATGACGGTTTTTGCGGTATTGATAAAAAAGTTTGTATGTATAATTGTTAAATTTTTAGTCAACAACCAAGTTTATTGAATCAATAAAAAAAGTTGTTGTCCAAATAATTTTTTTCAACAAAATTTTTACTTGATTTGTTAAAATAAATTGTTGAAAATGTTGAATAAATCAAACAAAATGTTAATGGAATCTTTATTTTTTTTATTTATTTATGATGATGTCATAAATTTTTAATTTTTATATTTTTATAAAAACACTAAAATTTATTATGCGGGGATAAGTAAGTTCCTATGCGCATTTCACTGGTTGCTTAGGCCAGATCATCAGGAAACCTTTTCCAAAGACTTTGGCAAAACTAAATATATTATTCAAATAAAACTGTAAAACAAATGAGAATTATGAGCTATTTAAAAATGGACAAGAGTTGTTAAAATACTGTATTTACTTTGATTCAAATATTTTTTTTATTGAATATAAAGAAACATTTAATTATTTCATTATTAAATATGTTTTATTGAGTGCTATTTTGCAAAGTGTAAATTTGATAAATGTTTTCTTTGAATCAAACAAAAAGTTTGTTGACCTAAAATTTTATTTTTAACAAACTGTGTTGTTAAAAATTTTCTTGAGATATTTTTTTCTGTGCAGTATTGTTGAACGAGTGTGATATATGAGGAGCCGCAGAACAAAACGTACTTTTTCGCATTTTTTGACAAATTAGTTTTTTGATATTTTTATAATATTTGGGTTGAAATCTTTAAGAAAAAATCTAGTTAGCATACATATTTTTTTTTTCAAGAAAATGGGTTCTAAAAAAATTGGTGCATAACAAAACGTACTTTTTTAATTTTTTTTAACATGCTTTTTTCACTGTTTTTGCCATTTCTTAGTGTAGTTGTTTTAATAACATAACATTTTTTAATATTCTTCAATTTGTTTGACTTTTATTTATGTCATTTCATTTTCGTTAAAATTAACTAACTGTTATATAATGTTGGCTATTCTTGAAAACGCGTCGAAAAAGTGAAAATTTTCATTAAAACAAAAACAAAGTTTAAGAAATTGTTTTTGTGTTTATTATACAATTTACCGTTTTTTAAAGAGAGAGAGAAACGCGTCAAAATTTGTCACGTTTATTTCATTTTAGAAATGTATGTTAAACAAAAACTATTTTTTAAACTTTGCTTTTGTTTTAATGTAAATTTGTATATCTTCGGCGAGTTTTCAAGAATAGCCACCAGTAATTGCAATAATTTAACTATTGTTTGGTGAATGAGTGTTATGAAAAAAATAATTAATACAGTAGTATAATTAAAACATGGAAGAATTACAAGAATCTGTAGAAAATTTAAATATTTTATTAAATATTTTTTTAACAAAACGTACTTTTTTCGATATAAAATTGGTTTGATATTAAACAACCTTGACATTTAATGCGTTGACCTACGGCAGTTTGATTCATCTTTTGGTGAGCAAAAAACTTGTTTCCATTGCCAGGTTCATGCAGTTTTTTAAGGGGTCGAAATAAATAAACCTCAATTTCCCAAAAATTTTAAATGTGTGAAAAAGTAAGTTTTGTTTAAACATAGTAAATCTTCCATTATGACATTAGACTCCTGTTTTCATTTTATGAAACTTAACACTTATAAATGTTTCGGTTAACTTTGTTAAAAGATTGATTGTCTTACTAACGAGAGTTTCTGCTGTTGTCAGGTCACCATCTGACTCATTCTGGCAAAGCTTAGCACAAAACATTCTGCAAAAAAGTTTATTTCCGCATTTCTTAGTTTCTGAACCGTATTTTAAGAATGTATTGCTGGAAGGAAATATAGTGCATGGCAGAATATTTTCTAAGCACATACCTTTTGTAAATAAGACGAAACAAATAGTTAATTAAAAACACAAAAAATATGTTTTAATTTATAATCTAAATTAAAAAGTTTGTTGAATCGGTTAATCGGTTAATCGACTGAAATTAACCGGTTTTATCGTTAATCGAAAAAAGCCAATTTTAAATTAACCGATCAGTTAATCGGCTAGTAATTAATCGGTTAACCGATTAACGATTAACCGAATGAATACCCTATTTACTACCCAAAGTCGGGGGAAGGAATATCCTAAAAAATCAACTAAAGGACTGATTTTTCACCACTTGTGGAAGAGTTCGGCCTGAGGGAGGATTATACCTAGGTACTGTTGGTACTTAACAAATGCTACAAGCATTTTTTCAAAGTCAGTGGAGGTTAGATAGCTCGAGCCCCTAAGCAAGGAGCGAGCGTATTATCTTGCCAAATTATGCACTCAAATTGCTACCTGGGTAGAGGTTGGTAAGCGTCACCCAATGGTTAAGATCCACCATGAAATAGCTCCCAGGACAGGTATCCATGTAAATCTTTTCCTATTTCTTGATACCCTACTCAATAGGTTTGGTTTATTGTTTTAACGTACAGGAGAATCTCACAAATTCGAACCGTCACAAATTCGAACCTTCCAGAAATTAGAACCGGCCATTTCAATGTATTGGACCTGTGGTTCTAGTTTCTGGAAGTGTTTTTTTTTTTTTATTTCTACTAGGAAAAATTTTAGGACGAATATAACGATAGGAACCAGAAAGTCACTCATGAAAATTTAAATATAAGTGAGTAGACATCATTAAAATTTAACTGCTCTACTGTACTCATACTCACACTAACATTTGCCCTGCAAATAATAGGACTAGTCCCAACACACATGTAAAATGTAGCCCACAAGGGACTAGGACTAGTCCAAAAGTAACCCAAACGTATGGAAAAAACATGGTCTATTTAACATTACGATGTCCTAGCGCAGGACCATATAACCCAGCTTTGGACTACAAAAGAGTAGTCTTAAAACTACTCCATTGTATACACAAGAGGATTAGTTTTAACTTCGTTTAAAAACGAAAACATGTCGTTAAAAAACGAAGACAAGTCGTCTCACTACAAACACTTTTTAACAATGACATGGTCCATGCTTGCATTACATCGGACCAGTCCATGGACTAGTCCATTCAATCAAAATGGATCAGTTGGTCCAACATTATTTGCAGGGTGCATCTTCCGTCGACTCATACTCATACCATCTAGAATCTGTTTGATTCATACTTTATCTCAGCTTGAATTTACCGTTTTAACGCAACAGAGCAAACACACAACCTCATAATCAGCGCTGCCAGATAAATTTGCAGAAAAATCGTCAGCTTCATACATATATCATTGGGAAAATATAGTCAACAAATCGTCACCTTGTTATTTCGGGGACAACTCTGGAAGCATTTCTTATAATGAGTTCGTATGAGAAACATACTTAAGTATGACTCGCTATTTTGCATTGCCTATAAACATTAAGTTAAGTTGACTCAAAAAGAACCACGTCAAAAAATTTTGTTAAGTATAAGAACGATGAGTAACATCAAACTTCTGAGTGGATTTGAGCTTCGATAATATTGCAATAAATATGAATACGTATAAGTACAAGAAATTTTGAATCATGATTTTACTCTACTCACATTTTCAGTACTCATTATAGATCTCTGATACGAACAATCAAATGTCGAAATCCATCCAGCCGTTTGGAACATACGAGTTCAAAAAGAAATTTACTGCCTTGACAATCGGGCAATTGTTTAGAGGGTCCTTTATAAGGATCTTTTCTGAACAACTTAATGTTGGAGTTTGTTTTTCATAACAGCCCTTACTATAAATTTTTGTCACGATTCAGGTAATTAAAAGAAAAAGGAACCGTCTTTTTTTTCAAAATTTTCCATAAACGTAGCTGAATTTAAATTTGATTTAGCGTTTGGTGTTTTAAGTTTTCAGTTCATTAACGCGCAAGTGATGAGTAGTTTCACGGCCTGTGAGGCATGTAAGGCGGTTTTGCTAAAATCAGATATTAGTCATGTCAATATCATTACAAATTTTAGAAGAAAGAATTGTGTTATCATGTCACAATATCTAGCATTAGCAACAATCATTCAGAATCAGAGCTAACAGACGCTTAAGTTTATTTAAAAATAGAGTATAAAGTAACGTTGACGTCAAAATTGGCGAAGTTACGTAAAGTAGAATTCTGCCGCAAAAATTTTAAAAACAAGTGCTCCTTCTTTTGCAAAGATAGTGAGAGCTGTGTTTACAAATTTAAAGACAAAAAGTGGTATGTTGAATGCAAATGGTCATGTTTACTTTCTAAATTACCTAATTTTTTATAAAAGTGGGACTGACCGATACTTAAATTAAACCTTTAATATATAAAAACCTTGCTAACAAATATTTGTTGCATACATAATTCCTTGTCAATATTTTGCAACATTTGCTGTAGAAACTTTCTTCAATCCTCTTTTAAAACTGCATTCGTGCTCATGCAATGAAACTTTTGTTTTTGCAAAATTTTAATTATTTTATATGCCTTCTCTCTCTTTCTTCTTTTTTCTCTCTTTAATAAATCCACAAAAACTGCTTGTACACGAAACAAAGTTCACTTCTCCATTCGTCTTTCTCCTTACATCATAAACTCAAAGGTTTTACACATAACGTTTCATAGTGTGGATAGGGACTAAGCAAATGTATTTATATGTTAAAATTCAGTTGATTTGATACGAGACAATAACATATCGACTAATTGATCCATAATTGTATATTTTAGCATTTTTCTTTGAAAACTAATTTCAAAACAATTTTTATGTTTGTATAGCAATTAGAAATATTTAGTTTTTTTTTTATCAAAATAATAAACTTTTTACCATATTCATCACTTAAAATGTGCAATGTAATGTCTACTTAATAAATTTTCCAATTCATTTTTCTTTCGTTCGTGTGTTGCCTAATATGATGCAATTTATTTCTAACATCAATTCAATGTTGTTTTCGCTTATTTTTCTACAATTTTCCTTTAAATACAATATAATATAAAGTATGCCATGAAATAATAAAGCCTGTAATCAATGCTTTGCATTGGAATTAGTTTGGTTTGGTTTAGTTGGCTTTTTAGCTGTCAACTGCAATTTTAGTTCATATAGCAAGAAATATTTTGCTAAAATCGAATATAAAATTTACCAAATATTGCATAAAAACGCACACAGGTTTCGTTATTATTTTTTTAAGTATTATTTTCTATTTGTTTTAATTTTACTAGGAAATCTTTCTTTTCCTTGAGCAGTTAAAGCCGGTTTTTGTGTGGCTGCAAAAAGTAGATCAGCAGGTTGTGTCCTAGTTTTGGTTGAAAATTATAAATGTTCAACTTTTATTTTCGTTGGCAAATGTGTGTTTAAAAAATAATCCTACAACTTCCTGATTCATAAATTGTATCAGATATACATAAATAATTTGGGATTTCTAAATATTTATACGTTGGTTAGTAAGAGTTCGTAGTAGAAAAGACTTAGTGCCTGTTTGTAGAACACAAGCGCAAGACTCGTTCGCTTTTATAACATTTAAAACAAAAACAAATTTTGAAATTTTTAGAGGTGTATGCGGAGGAGTCCATTTACAAAACTTAAAATAAAAATCTCAAGAATTTTAATTATCTTCTTTAGTAAAAGTATGTCACACACAACATCACATAACCTTTTATTAAACAAAATCCACTTTTTAATTACATTAATTTAAAATTTAACTGGACAGATAGAGTTTGGGAAGTATTGTGACAGTCATCATAACAACCGATCATTGGTATACTATTAAACGTTTTTTTTTTAGCAAAATGTTAACATTTTGTTAACAGCTTTGCGTTGTCTTGTTTTTGTTTTTGTAATTTTCTAGTTATGTCTATAATTGAACTGTTTCTGCCATCATTATTTACAGTTGTTTTATTATTTTTCTTTGTTTTTGTCGTTTCTTTTTCGGCCACAAAAATTCGTTAACAATTTAAGGTCACTGTAATTGCAGAAACTTTTGTTTATTTATTTTTATGTGTACAACAATATAAAGTTTTTTTTTCATTATAATTAAAAAAAAAACTGAAACAAAATTACAATGTTTTATATAACAAAACATTGTTATTTTGTTTTGATTTCGTCAATTGTAAAAATTGCAGTAAATAATGATTATGAGACATTTTTAAGGTTATGAAAAATAGGGTTTTATTAGGTACGGTCAATAACTAAAAATTGTTATCAATTTCATTAGTTAGTAAGTACTGATTCACACACAGCAAATCTTTAAAGTGTGTCCCAAAATTAACGCAAGATTTGAATTTTTTTAGGGTTGCCAACATTCTACTGCACAAATGGCGACAAATCAAGTCTTGAGTTTAAAAAAAAAGACGAAGAAAAAAATGCCAATTTTCTTTTGTCTTCGTAAGTCATCGTCACGAATTGTAATTTTTGTTGCTGCAATTTTTTAAGATTTTTCTTTGAAATTGCACTAGTGTCCAGATTATGAAATTCTAGGCTTTCAATTTTTGTAGTTTTATTTTGTGCTTTTTATATTTTTAATATATAAATACAAATACACCTTTAGCCAACTTTAAGTTTAAAAGTGTGAGAACAACGAAACAACACAGAATTGCAGAGTACATGAAACTGAGTACCCCTCCCCAATTTTCTCACAAAAAAATTGACACCCTAAGCTGAACTCCTCCGTTTTTTTAATATCTGTTCTAATTGATTCTGACTTAATTACGTTTCACTTTTGCTTTCATGTTATTTTGACAAAGCAATTCAAGCAAATTGTTTGCTGCTTTACACAGATAAGCGAAAATATCCTCTCATGTGTTGCATGTGTCCGTTATTTCCATTTTCTTCCTCGTTCATATCGTTAACATTAAACCTCTGCAACAAAACATAATTTAAACTAAATTAATTGCATTTCAACTTTTTATAATTATTTGTTTGTATTTAATGTTGAAATTTCTTTAAAGATTTTTAATATGATTCAATAGCTTTAGATTATGATTCAGTAGCTACCGGCATTTCAAAAGACCCATATAAACTGCTCTTCGCACAAACTTAATGCCACAGTGCAATAATGTTCAATGGCGTTTTGTCCATTATTTAATTGAGGTCATCATTAGTGTGATGATTGAAAGTTGTAAACCAGTGATTTTAAATACTTTTACTTTTTGCAATCACTTCCCAGCAAAAAAAACTGACTATTAGACAAACTGCTTAAATATTTTCATTATGTCTGCACTTATACGGAATTGGTTTTGAATTAATTGCAAATTGTTGAAACATTTTATTTATACATGTAAATATTTAATTAAACAAAGTCAATTGTGTCAAATCCAATTGTGGGCAAGTTTTATATTAAAAAAAGGCAAAAAAAAAAAAATTGTTAAATGTGTGAAAATAAAATTTAAATATTTAAAAATCTAAATTTTAACTCGTTACTTTTTTGGCGTATGTGCCAAATAAAATTTCTCTAATTAAA
The DNA here is from genome assembly GCA_963931875.1 of Pollenia griseotomentosa. Classification (NCBI taxonomy): domain Eukaryota; kingdom Metazoa; phylum Arthropoda; class Insecta; order Diptera; family Polleniidae; genus Pollenia; species Pollenia griseotomentosa. The sequence continues at coordinate 31,641,279 of OZ007564.1, forward strand.
TGTTTTCGCCCTTAAGAAAATTATGTAAATTTGTTGGTGCTATTTTGACAATAATATGTCATGCAATTTTTGAATTAAGGTTATATGCTAATTAAGTTTTTTTCGTTTTGCTTAAGCAAATAAGAAATAAAAAACTAAGAAATGTAAGGAGTTTTAGGAGGTACACATTTTCTAAGAAAACCACAACAACAAAAAAGGCCAACAATACATACTGTTATATACTACATGGATGGCACCCCGGAATATATGTAGTCAACATAACTCTTTACGTTTACAAGAAGATTTAACGAAAATATTTCTTTTAATAGAAAACATTTAATAAATTATAATATTCAAAATTTTTAGTACCACATTCCGAATCTCCACACTTCTCTTCCACAAATTTTTCTAATTAATCCACCGGTTATATTGGGTGATTTTTTAAGAGTTATAGGAAAGTTTAAAAAAAAACATAAAATTCAGAAAAATACATGAAATCTTTATTTGAATCGATAGTACGGTCCATATAATTTAATGTTTGAAGATTATTTCATGCATGCAAATTTCATGCAAATGTTGCGCAGTCACTCCTCAAATGGTCCATCCGCTTAGTCCAATTTCGGCATACTCTTTCCAACATTTCGGCCGTTATCTCATGAATAAATGCTTCAATGTTGTCTTCCAATGCGTCAATTGCAGCGGGCATGTGTTTATAGACATGAGCTTTAACATAGCCCCACAAAAAATAGTCTAAAGGCGTTAAATCGCACGATCTAGGCGGCCAATTGACCGGTCCCGAAACCACATGTCATGCAAGTCAAGCTCTTGCATTTTGGGCAAAAAAAGTTGGATATCATCTCACGGTAGCGCTCACCATTCACAGGTTCGTTACGATTCGCATCATCTTTGAAGAAGTACAGTCCAATGATGCCACCAGCCCATAAACCGCACCAAACTGTGACTTATTCTGGATGCATTCGTAGCCCTTGCAATGCTTCTGGCTGATCTTCACTCCAAAATCGACAATTCTGCTTATTAACGTACCCATTGAGCCAAAAATGAGCTTTTGATAATAAAATTCAATAATTTGCAAGCGTTGTTCGTTTGTAAAGCCCTTATGACACTACATTTTTTATTCATTAATTGATATAGAATTGATAGAAAGAAACAGTAAATGTTAGAAGAGCAAACTATAAAAAATGTAAACAAAGTTTTTTAGTTTTTTTTTTCTCTTGTTATGGTTTTGTTTCAGGGATGGGGTTGAGAATTTTTAAAATTGTACCAACAACCTTTAAAAATTTTACTTTTTTACCCTAATTGTATTAAAAGATTTTTTTAGTTGAAATTAATTTTATTTTTGTTCATAAAAACCACCACAAAAAGGTATTATAAATCTTAGTTTAAAAAGTATCAACAAAAAAGTACAATTGAAACAACTTAGCCATCCCTATTTTGTTTATTTTATTAAATGTTGCCAACTTTTTGTTTATGAGAAACCTACAAACAAAAAGCGGTAAATCGCTGAATTTGCCCATAAACCGCTGATTCAGCAACACTTTTAATATTTCAAGCTGGAAATGTCAATTTTAAGTTAAACAATTTTACATTTTTTTTGACATAACTTCATTTTTTATCGATAACCTTAGTAAAATTTTTGACAGTTTGCCATTTATCTTAATACAGCTTAACTCTTTGCACTTGGTAAATTTTTGTATTACATTATATTTGTACTGTTCACCAAAACTTGAACAATGCATTAAAAATGTAGTGTCATAAGGGCTTAAGACGATTCATGGTTAAATTATAGATCAAACTGAAGATGTTTGACAGTGAAACAAAACACGAAACGTGCGTCAGCTGTTTAAACCAGTGTTGCCAAAAAGACTATAGCTAAAAATCACCCGATACATACTGCAACTAGTGAATAATGCACTTTAGAACAAAACAGTTAGAGTTTGCTACCGGGTCGGGAAACCCCGGGATATTCAATTGTTTACAATTCCAACTTTCCCGGGAATAAATTGCTTGACTCGCGGGGAATATTGAACAAAAACTTTTTTTAAACTTTGGGAAATCGTGTGGGTTTTGTGTTACACGATATCAATAATTGTTGTGGCTTAAGGCTTATTAAGCTAATTTTCAAGAATGGGCTTTATATAGGGCCTATGCCAAATTATCTTCACGAAATTTTATTTCTAGTCTTAGCAAACTGTTATGGGCTAAATTATGCAACAATATTATTAAGTTTTACGGCTTAAGGCACTCTATAAAAGTACCTTTTTTATAAAAGTTTCTTTTTATATTAAAGTACTTTTTTATATAAAACTATCTTTTTATATAAAAGTACCGTGTTATGTAAAAGTATCTTTTTATAAAAAAGTACCTTTTTACATCAAACTAACTTTTTACTAACTATAATTTTATATAAAAGTACCTTTTTATATACAAGTACCTTTTTATATAAAAGTACCTTTTTATATACAAGTACCTTTTTATATAAAAGTACCTTTTTATATAAAAGTACCTTTTTATATACAAGTACCTTTTTATATAAAAGTACCTTTTTATATACAAGTACCTTTTTATATAAAAGTACCTTTTTATATAAAAGTACCTTTTTATATAAAAGTACCTTTTTATATAAAAGTACCTTTTTATATAAAAGTACCTTTTTATATAAAAGTACCTTTTTATATAAAAGTACCTTTTTATATAAAAGTACCTTTTTATATAAAAGTACCTTTTTATATAAAAGTACCTTTTTATATAAAAGTACCTTTTTATATAAAAGTACCTTTTTATATAAAAGTACCTTTTTATATAAAAGTACCTTTTTATATAAAAGTACCTTTTTATATAAAAGTACCTTTTTATATAAAAGTACCTTTTTATATAAAAGTACCTTTTTATATAAAAGTACCTTTTTATATAAAAGTACCTTTTTATATAAAAGTACCTTTTTATATAAAAGTACCTATTTATATAAAAGTACCTTTTTATATAAAAGTACCTTTTTATATAAAAGTACCTTTTTATATAAAAGTACCTTTATATTTTTTCTATTTTATTTAGAGCTGTTTAAACAAAGTTGAAACAAGTATCAAATATAACGTTGATGCTGCAACCAACAAGAAGCATGAAGATATTTCTCATAAATTACACAAGCAAAGATACATTTAGTATATGTATAGACAAAAATATTATAAATTGCTAGTAAGCATGTACTAAATTTGTATGTCTGCAGCATGCATAACCATAACAGGCGTTGTCTATGCTGCAATTGCGGCAGTTTTTGTTGTTGTTGCTTGTTTTTATTACTTTCAATTTAAATTGTTGTGAGTTCAATTTTGAATGTGGAGATACGTTATGAGAAACAGGCGTATACGCAACATACACTTTATTTAATTTACAATAATTCATTCACTCATTTAGTCTGTCGTACTCTTCGTCGACCGGACAGCTAGTCAGCCAGTCAGTCACTTATTCATTCATTGAATACAAGATTCAAATGTTTAAGCTTAGAAGTGAATGGTTTAGCTCGCGTTTCAAATTTTGTATGATTTAAAAGAAAAAACATAAACCGCTTTATTGCTGCTACTGAAATATTTTTTTTTCTTTTACTCAGCCACTAAATGGCCAAATAAAAGTCTTTAGAAAAAAATCATAATTTTTCGGTTGACAGCTGAAGTTACAAATGTTATAAATTTTTTACGCATAATTGAAATATGATCATGCGTTTATTTCAAAAACATATTATATGATATGCAAAAAAAGAGCAAAACTTTATGAAAAAGTTTTAAAAATAAAAAATACACTGCACTTTGATTTATTTTATTGCACTAGAGATTGTTGCTTAAGTCTTTTGTTTTGTGATTTTTACACGTCATTCGAACGGGGCGTATGCTGCAGCTTGAAGTTTTCTTTGTTCATTTATGGCTTTGAAGTCTTAAAAAATCTAAATTTTGTAATTTTTTTAATACAATATCTATTATTTGAAATTTTTTAGTTCAATTTTATTTTGAAAGGGTGTTTTAAAGTTATTAGCCTAGATTTTTTAATTTTATGAGTGGTAAGATACAACTTATAAATGATCTTGGATTCTTAACTGACAGAAATGGATTTTTTTAATAATAATCTTAAGATATATTGATGTGTTTGTTTGTTTTTTTTTAAATTGGTATGATTTACTATTCTAAAGGTATGATGTAATATTAATAGTTATTATTTGTAAATGTTTTGTTAGGAATGGAGTAGAGGTTTTCAACAAATAAAAATTACCTAGTTCCAAAGTTTAAATATAAACGAAAATAAGTATGTTCAATTGTAAGAAGTTGGTTAATTTGATATCACAATTAATAGTTATATTTAACTTATTCCTAGGGCCCTGGTAGACTAGTTGGTAGGGAACTTGTCTATTAGTGCGAAGATTGCGGGCTCGATTCTCGCCATAGACTTTGATCTATTTCACTAGGCTCGGTAAATTGTATTTTATAAGTTAGTCCACATTTTGTTTTATGACATATTTCTGCCAAATCGATTTTTCTAGATTTTAATTCTACCAAATTTAAAATTAAATTAGTATAGTAAAATCAACCAATCACATTTTTCTTTACAAGTTTCTAAAAACAGCACTCAGCTCGTTCTCTTAAGAAGACAAATATCGCTCTATCTAAAAATCCATTTAATTCGTAAATTATATCTTAAGCGCAATTTGAACGTTTAACGTTTCGTCTGCATTGGTTTTTGTTTTGGCCTCGCATATTTCTACCGTTTCTACCAGTCGTTTCTAACCTAGAGTTTTGCATCGTTCTAATAAGTTACCAACAAAAACTCATTCTAATATAAAAGGGAAGATTTTATAAACTTTTAAAATTGGATCCTTTTCAAAGTTTATTCGATTTCAGCTCCACTCCAATTAGATGACGGAACTCCGAAATGGGTAACACTGTACTCGAATCGGAAACTTTTCTTTGTAACAAGCGGGACACCCGGCGGGTATACCTAGTTCGAGGAACGTATACAGCGATAAACACAAGTGCTGCGTTTTCTGATAAATATAAGGTGATGGGAGAAATGTGGGTTATATTCTTAAGCATGCCAAAAAACTCTAATTAAGTGGAATAGTTAAAAAAAGTTTTAAAATTTCTACCTGTCTTAACTACACTGGTTCCCAAATTTTAAACTTTTTGCCATAACCTTAAAAATAAGGTGTTTTCTAAAGCAAATCGGGGCGGCTGAACACAAATATGGCACTAATTTATTTCTCTCAAGAAGCGTTTTCGTGATATTCGCGAAAATCGTGATTTTCTGCAGTGGTTTAAGCTATTCCGAAAAATCTCAAAAATTGTTCATCTGAATTGTATAAAATATAATTTGTTGAATAAATATGTTTTTGTTCTTTTAGCCCATATTTATTGTGTGTTGATCGGATAAAAATTCATTAAGTTGCTGGTTTTATCTTAAAAAAACGATTAGACCCCTTTCACACTCGGCAAGTTACTTGCGCAACTCTTGGTTTGTAGTTAGCGGTAAGGTCGGGGTAAAGAAAAAAAAAAATTTGTACATACTTTGTTGTTGTCGGCAAGTAACTTGCTCAACTAACTTTGCCGAGTCTGAAAGGGGTCTTAGCATCACTGGATTTAGCGTCTGCGAATAAAGTATAGCCGCCGGGTGCCCCGCTTGTTATACTATACTTTCACAGCATTAATTTTCATTAAAGTTACAACTCAAGTTAAATTTCTATTAAAGCAAATCACTTTAACGTTCGAATAGAAAAGTTCTTAGTATACAAGACATTTTAACAATATTTTCTTGTATAAAGTCTGATGGGAACGATAAGGTTTGAAATTGTAAAAAAGATGGATTCTTATAAAACGTCGAGTCAAATTTGTGTGTAAAGCAAATTACTTTGTCGTAAAATATAATTAATTAATATCTAAGAATAATAGATTGAATACAAGATTACAGTATGTACATGATTTCCCGTTACATAAATCGGCAAGGGTTGCTAATTTAAAAAGCCCCTAAGATACAGGAATATTTTTTTAAAGAACTGGCAACCCCGCAATTAAACAAAAACAATTTTAAGTTTACCAGATTACGTTATGTTATGACACATGCTTAGAAGATTTCTGGGATGGCGTAATCTTTATTTCATTTATTCTTTATTTATATCAAATACTTAATAATGTTGAGAATAATCTTTCCTATGTGGAGTGAAAAGCGCAAATAAGTCTACATATTCGCTTTTTCTTCGAAATATTATGATATATTCGACAAGAGTTATACATATGGGGTATTCACAAGGGGTTCTATCATGTTATATTGTCATAATGTTCTAACATGTTACAATGGTTTAAAAATATTGTTGTTGCTTTCTAAACCAAAAAGTGTCTTAAATAAATACAACTTTGCTTGCTATGTTTATTGTGCTGTCGTAATTAATCCGAAGAGACCTGCGCTGAACGGCTGAGCCGAGCCGCATTAGTTTTTGCAAGCCGTCGCCGTTGATGGTAAAATTTTATCCGGCTAACATCCGAATTTAACCTGCGGCTAGCAATTTTTGGAACAAATCACTTGCGGCGTCAAATTAGATCGGCTTAGGACTCTGCTGTTTGGTAAAAAAAGTCAGGTAAGATCCGTTTTAATTTATTAATTCATGGATTAGAATTAAAAAATATTTTTATTTTTGGAAAATATTTATTTTTTTTATATTTGTTTTAAATCAGCTGATTTTAATTCAAAACAGCACAGTCGTATTTTTTCATGTTATTATTTAAAGACATATGACTTTTTGACACCTTGTGAATCCCCCAATAATGTTTTCGATATATTTTTTTGCCGTAAATTTGCAAATTTAATATGATGGCGGCCAGACTCAATTAAGGAGAAGAGATACTGCAGCACTCATCCGATAAGAAGAGCGCTAAACACCTACATCTGTAATCAGAAACCGTGATGAGGAAAAGTTTTGTCCGGCACTGGCAGGTTATAATATAAAGTATTAAGCTACGGTCACACTTATTAAATATTTGATCAAATAAGCGTAACCCCTACTTTTGAAAATAGTTAGTGAGATTTAAAATGGTCTTAATATTACAAAATAAACTAATTATACCACTAGACAAAGCAAAAAACAGTTTTTTGTAAAATGTGGTATTTTAATCAAAATAGATATTGATATTAAGCGAAATGATTTTTTAGTTTGGTTGTTGGTCCCGTTTTTTTCGTCAAATATTTGATAAGTCTGACCGTAGCTTTAGAATAAGATCTGACTTATTATTGTTAGTTCATATTCAATATTTTAAGGTTTAATAAATAAATAATGAGCAAAAACAAATTGCAATGAATTTTCCGAATTGTTTTCTCATTACTTTGTTTACTGGGACGTATTAATTGCTGTAAAGCCATGAAACAAAGAAAACAATATAGCGCATTTAAATTGTAAAAATATTTTTTTTGCGCATGTACGTTACAGTAGTAAATTAGCACAAACACCATGGTATGCTGAGTGCTTATTTACATTTAAATCTCTTAACGACAGTGACGTAAAAATGAGAGTACAAAGTTAACGGACTTGCGCAATGCTTTCTTTGCGTCATGCTGTACAGCATCAAGATAAGTGTGGACTACTTAAGAGTTATTTCTCAGTGTCTAGTGGTAATCTATTCCATAACTCTCTGTCTTACCAGAGCACTTAATATTGAATAATTTTTTTATTTTCTTACATATCAAACATTTAAAGTTATAAATGAAAACATTTTGTGTTTAAAAAATTTCGATTTAAAGTTTCAAGTAATTAAAAATGCAATTTAATTAAAAAAAAAACCACACGAATTAACGCACTTTTGCCACTTCGATGATTTCTTAACAAGCTGGATCATTTTTGAACACATTTCTTTCAAATCCAAGTAACAATTATTAAATAACTTTTATGTTGTTAAATTAATTGAAGCACAAAATTGTTAATTATCATTTGTTGTGCTGTTGTGTTAATTGTTAAAAGATGAAACTATTTTGTTTTATAGCATTTGGAATTATTTATGGTTTAATTTCAATTGTAGTGTATTGTTGCTGTTTCTAATTGTTTATTATGTTGATTTAATTTTTATATAAAAATAAAACTTTAGTTTAACCTTGACATATGCCAATGAAAATATTTTCTTACTTAATTTGTCTGTTGGTGTATTTTTTACATTAAATAATTGCACAATAATGCTGGCTAGGTGTGGGTACTGGCCTGGGAATTAGCAGATAATGATAAGTGAGTAATTGAGATATACGATTTTAAATAGTAGCTTAGAAAATTTAAGATTTAATGAACAGATTTGTGTAGACTTAAACAAAGGATGTAATTTTTTTTTTTTAAAGAAATCCAAGCAAATATTTTAACAAAGTTTTAAGACACTAATCGTGTTTGCTTGAAGGGTGCAGAGTCAAACATTTTTAAAATTTTTCGTTCGATGTTTTAGTGAACAAAATAGGTAAAAGATGTGTTTTTTTCTGCCCGACAGAACTTACGAAAGGGTAAGCTGCCAAACGAACTGTCATAATGCTCTGTGTTTTTGACAATTATGATCAGGGTTGAGATTTTCATGCACCAAAATCGAAAATATGCGCTTAAAATATGCACTAAAAAATATAAATTATGCATTAAAAAATCGTTTTTTTATTTTATTTTAAACAAAAGTATAAAAAAATCAGTTTATTGTTATTCAAATATCTTTAAAAAAAATTTTATAACTAATTTAAATTTTTGTTTGTTTAAATAAAAAAGTGTACTGTTTTAATAAAAGTAAAACTTTGTCTTTTCAGACGCAAAAATTATCTCTCAACGTTAAATGAGGACCATACTTGAGCAATGCCAATGCATTTGGAAAAAATTCCATTTCAGATCCCACTTTGATTTCAGAGCAGATCAAAAATATTTGAAATTTATTTTATATTTAGAAATCCTTAATTTATTTTCTTCCTTCCACATTGTTAATTTTTTTTCTGCATTATCAATTAATTTAAATTGAGTATTAAGTGAACTTAATCCCTCTTAACTAGTTATTTTTTCACCAATATATCGGTAGTTGGAAACTGCAAATGCAAATGAAAATACAAAATTAATATTTATTTTCCTTTTTTAATAGCATAATCATCGGTATCAACAAGTTCTTCATACATTCTTAAATTACTCAAAGTTTTCTGAAAAAAATTCTAAAGCACCCAGCCAGGTTGTCCATCTTGTTACTACTGACTGAGTTGGAAGGGAAGCCAAGGGATACATTTCATTAATAATTGCAATATTATTATAAATTGGCTTCATAATTCCTCTGCAACGCGGTATAACCCATGTGCCATGCTTGAACCAGTTTTGAATACAATATTTTAAATCCCCCTGACAGCCTAAACCATGTTGGGTGCTGCATCGCTTAAAAATAAAAGGATCTTTTGTCGAAATCTAGAAAATCCTGTATTTTATGCAGAGCTTTAAAAAATTTATTTATTTATTTTAAAATTTTTTTGGGAAGATTTTTTTTTGTATATTTGGAAATGTTTCGAAGAACTTTTTTTTTTAAAAAAATGAAAATTTAAAAAATATATCACTCAAAAATGTAAAAAATATGCAAAAATATGCGTTTAAAATCAAAATATGCAAAAATATGCATTTTCACCAAAATATGCAACAATATGCAAAAACAAATCGATGTCATCTTAACGCAAATTTAATGATTCGAAAAGATAATATCGAAAATCTTAGCAAATTCCATCAGGAACATAAGCTGTATGCATATAATCTCCAATCATAACTTAAAGCCATGAATAAAAACGTATTTAGTTTAAAGATTTCCTGTCCTCAATGTTTGTTTCTACGTTACTTATTCCATTCGATAATTGCATGGCAGATGTCGTTATAGGGCTATTAGAGTGTCAGCCCGATCCATTTATATTTCCTTCTCCGCATATCCGTTTTTATATTATCCTGCAGCAGTATTCTGTAATGCACTTAGCTAAAGCTAAATCTCGATCGCTTAAATCCCTTAGAGAATAAAAAATTTAAATATTTTAGCGATGACATTAAAATTTCCTTATATAATTTTTCAAGCTCAAGGTCCGTTTTATATAAAGAATATTTATTTAAAATTTATCCAATATTTCGCTATCTCAATGGATAGCTTCTTCAGGGATTTTTTGGTTTTTTTATATTTCAAACAAATTTTAAAATTTTAAAATTTTAATTTTGTTTATAAAAATTTGTTTGAAATATAAAAAAAACCAAAAAATCCCTGAAGAAGCTATCCATTGAGATAGCGAAATATTGGATAAATTTTAAATAAATATTCTTTATATAAAACGGACCTTGAGCTCAAGAAATTATATAAAGGAAATAATATTAAGAAGGTCGAAGAAATTAAGCTAAATAATTGATGACATTAAAAGTTAAAATTGCGGCGAATAAAATTTTTATGGCATTGCCAAATTTAGCAATGCACGTTACAGTATTGCATTCGCTAGCAATTTTTAGCGATAAAGATTTAGCTTTAGCGAATTACAGAATACGGCCACTGGTCATTAATTTGCAAGAATTGCACGTCTGATATTATGTGCGTTCGTTTACTTTTCCAGTAAAATCCCAGTAAAATCCAGTAGCTGAGTAATATGAAAATTTAACAAATTTATGTGTACGCGAACGCATTTCAGTAAAATCCAGTACAAATTTGTACAAATTTTGAGGTAAACGAACGCACCTATTGTTTTAGGCTACTTGATCTTTAGAATTTATCGCAGGCATCGGTTGGTGAAAATTTGTCGCTTTTGTTTCATCGTTTCGTTTATTAGCCATGTTTCAGATCCGTATAGCAATATGCTTTTCGCACATGCAAAAGGGAACAAGTTTTTTCGTTTTTATAAAATTAATCTGGTTCTTTAAAAAAATTTAAAATATTTAATTGTTCGTAATTTCAGGGCATTGCTTAATTTCAAACATTGCCCTACTTAACAGATTTGAATTTACTTCTTTTTCATATTTACAATTATATCGAGAGCTTACCGCAAAAAATAAATAACTCTATTGGCAACACTTGCATGATCTCCTAAAATATCATGGTCCCATTAGGTAACCTTAAGATTTTATATAGCAAAAACAATTTAATCTCAAGCGACAGCCTTCATACAAAATTTTTATGAAATGAAACAAAAAAAAAACCTTCTCCTTAAAAATTTTGTTTTTGTCGCTTAAGCTTTTTTTGCGGTAATGACTCGATATTAGCAGAAAAATTGCCATAATAAAATTAAAACAATCCCGGGAATTTCCGTACAAATTTTCCGGAATTTTTTTGCCGGAAAAATGTGCGGGATTTTTGTCCCGAGAAATCCCGTATGAAAAACACTATTTTTACTACTAAACTTATTATGTAAGTCTTTTTTTTTCGGTAATTTAAGATTCTAATCACTACATTATGCCACCTCTACTATTTATTTAACTGTATTTTTCATTTGTAACCAATACATTTATTTACAAAATTTATATATTAAGTTTTTTTAAGCTGTCTCTAATATCCGAAATTGTAAGTCATTTTTGATTTGTTGGTGGGGTATACAAACAAGTCTGCCAAATAACAATTTATATTATATTAAAAACAAAACAAACGACTAAGAACACATACACGCAATATTTATGATAAAGAACACACACAACCCACGTAGTTAATGAAAACTATTACATTATATTTATAAAAACCAAAAAAAAAAAAAAAAAAATTATATAACTGTAGTAAGAAGCTCGCTATTGATTGACACAAACACCAACTCTGTCTTTGGTTTAAAAAGAAATAAAAATCTGCACAATTTTAGAAAAACAACCATAAAAACTTTCAGCAACACTTTAACATAAGTTGAAAAGGAAAAAATCAAAAAGTTTTCTGAAATAAATTTGGTTAAAAGAAGAAGATTTTGCAAAGACAATACCCAAACAAGGTTTTTTTTCTTTTGTTTGTTTTAAACAAAAGACTCCCACAAAAAAAAAAAAAACACAATTGTTAAATATGAATTGTTTATACAAAGGTTTATTTTACCCTACCGCATGTTAGGTAGCAAAAGGTATTTTGTACTGAGTTTTGTAACATATAGAAAGATTGATTCTAGAACTGACTTTTATAACTCATCGGCTAAGAATTACTTTCTAGGTCGAAGAACGGCTGAACAGACTTGTTAACGTTTGAGTTTTCATCTTTTTCACCTTTTGCACAATGTAAAAGTCACAATTTCAAAGAAAAATTAATAAAAATGTTCATGTATGCTCTTATTTTCAAAGGGACATCTCCCATTGGGCTATTCGTAAGCGTCGAAATTGGCACATTCGTCTAGGCCTCTAGCCTAATCTTGCTTAACTCATTAGAGGTCAAACCAAAACTGGCCATAATTTTTTAATTTCAACTTTATTTATTGATTAAAACATAAAATGGAAAAATTTAAAAAAAACAATTTTTTTAACTGAGTTTTTGGGGTGTACTCAACTGAGTACACTGATCCTTACGTATGAAAATTTTCAGAAAATTGTTTTCAGTGCAAATTGTTTTTAAGCACTTCTTATTCTGCCAACAAACTCTTAAATATCAAAAAATGTACCGCAAATGGTTTTGTAGTTTATTAGGATAGCGTCCAGCCCCAACTTGAGATTCACCTGCAAACATTGACCCAGACGTTACTCTAAATATCAAAGATCAACATAAAGATTGTATCTAGTATCATGACTCGATTCGACTTCAACAATTGAAGACTATAAGATCAAAGACATTAGGATCAAAGATTTTTCAAATATTTCTTCACATACACTATTTCATCTTTTACAAATTTCCGAGTTCTGCTGAGGGGTTGAGCTCTGCGATGGAAAGTATTTGCGCCAAATATGAATTATTTGCTTTGCAAAGTCTTGCCGAGTTTTCTTTGGTGCCAACTGTTCATTATCACTATCGTCACTGACGTCGTTGTCAATAATTTCAGCATTTACGAAAACTTTAATAGTACCAGGTTTGTCTTTTGATAGGCTTGAAACCGTTATATTTTCCTAAACACCTCTTCACCACATGATATGCTATCAACAGCTTCTTGAAGACTTTTGAATCACTTTTGGGATGTTAAATGTTATCCACTCATATTTAAAATCTAACAAAAAAAAAAAAACATTTTTTTTGCCTATGCATGTTGTCAGTGTACTCACACGAGTACAGTCAATTTTATCCTGCTCTAAGCTTATTGTTTTTTTATGTAAGTAATTTTTTTTTGTCTGTGAGTTATTTTGATACGATAATCATTATAATAATTCAAAATTACCAAAAAAAAAAATTCAATATTGTTTTCAATATTATTAAAATAGTGTTCATACCTTCACACTGCTTTTGTAATACAAATCAGACTTATTCTTTTGTACAGAAAAATTAAAAAGAAACACAAATTCTTTTTTAGCTGCTGTTGGTATTATTGTTGCGAACAGAAATAATGGTACATTGATTAAAAATTCTTTGTTGTTGCTTAGAAACTTGTAAAATGCCAGCTGTACTCATTTAAGTACAGAGACTTCTAATGGGTTAAGCCCTTATAACACACATTTTTTTTTCATTGAATTGATATAGAATTGATAGAAAGAAACAGTAAATATTGGAAAGAGCAAACCAAGGTATATTTACACAAGGTAAACTCGTTGGCCCATATGTTTGTCAGCTGTTTACCCATAGTTGGAACCACAACGTCAAATTGCGTGTATATGAGCCAAAATTTGTACATGTGTGCGTTAAATTGTTTTTGTTTTATATGAAGACAATTTTGACAACATGGTTCCTTTTATAGAGCAAAATGTCTACACTCCCAAATGAGTCTACCTTGTGTAAATATACCTTGGAACAAACTAAATTTATTTCTATATTATTTATTATTTTATTAAATGTTGTCAACTTTTTGTTAATGAGAAACATAAAAACAAAACCAACAAAAAGCGGTAAGTCGCTGAATTTGCCCATAAACCGCTGATTTGGCAACACTTTTAATATTTCAAGCTTGAAATGTCAATTTTAAGTTAAACGAACAATTTTACATTTTTTTTTTTTGACATAACTTCATTTTTTATTTTAATTTTTGACAGTTTGATATTTATCTTAATACAGCTGAACTCTTTGAAGTTGGTAAATTTTCCTATTACATTATATTTGCACTGTTCACCAAAACTTGAACAAAGCATTGAAAATGTAGTGCCATAAGGCATTTAGGGTTAAAAATTGGACGATTTGCAAAATACCTTCATATCCACCGGGGTGCCCTTAAGTTATTTAATCTTTTGGTTTTACATCCTACATGGAAATCCGGTACAGCCAATACCTGGATTTTGGTAGAGTTTAAAATTAGCAGATCTCAAGAGATGGCGCCTGATAAGATATCCTTACTTGCACTTCCAAATTCACGAGACTTTGGAACTTAGGCTCTAGCCTGGCTATAGGTGAGCCCTCCTCAGTGAAAGTGTGGCTGTTGTGGTTTAAGACCAAAGTCAGGGAAGCGAGATCATAAAAAGTCAGATGCACAGGCTGATTATCCACCTTGAGTTAAAGTTTGGCTGCTGGCGGATCTTCCCGGATGCTGTTTCTAATTCAAAAAAGGGACAAGTGAATAATTCTGAGTTATTCTAGGAACACAACTGGGACAAAAGACGAATTTTTGGCTGCGAATAGTCGTCACAAAAAATAAAACATTAAGATTTATTTATATTTCATACACCAGCGAACGACGTACCAGGTGACAATGTTTGGTTTCAGATTTCTAGCGTTTTAGTAAATAAAGTTACTTTTTACTTTAATAATTATTTTTTATTTTAGTTTATAACATTTAAAATAAACTCACAATGTAGTTTGCTATAAAATATGTAGCTCAGACCTAACAAATATTTGACGAACAAATTCAAAAAAGTGTGACCAGTATGTTGATGAAACTTGAGTTTTATTTTGAACAAAATTTCTATTGATTTAATAAACTTTATGTGTAAGAAGATAATTGTATAATGCTATTTAGAAACTGTTAAATAGTGTTTGATCTAGCCAAATTTTTTGCAAAAGCAAATAATTTTTGAATTAAACTAGTGGTTACGTGTAGCACGTCAAATATTAAATAGGTGTGAACATAGCTTTAGTGTGGTTTTTTTCAATGTTTTATTTTATAAGTATTATTTTTTTTTAATATGGTCACACTATTTCTTTGGCTTAAACTTCTACCTGAGTGTCCAAGTTTACACGCTAGGGCTTTAATAGGCCCATTGTGTCTACTTGCAGCTTACAAAAAAAAAAAAAAAAAAATTAATTTCAATTCGGTCCATGATTTCAAATAAACACTATAAAAATGTCTGAAAAATTAAGGTTTTGCACTGATATGTGATTTTTTCAATACGATATTTATTTCAGATTCCGTATTCAGCTTTGCTAGAATTGATCCATATTTGGATTAAGTATTGAATTCAAAATTTTACTTTTACTTTAAAAAATCTTTGAAAAATTCTGGCATTCAAATAAAATGTTGTAAGTCAAAACTCGTAAACAAAGTTTTGTGCCTGCATGTCCATACAAGATCGTAGCTCCCATTTAACCCAATTTTCGCAATTAACTGCTAAACCTAGCTAGTACTCTGTTAAAATTTGTGAAAAATGTTGAGCGACATCTTTTATTTCATACGAAAAATTTGACATTGAGTGGTTCGGTCCCCATACAAAAAAAAAAGTTGAGCCAGTCACCCCCTAGGATTAAAGATTAATTGAAAAGAATTCCAGATTTTTTTTTTTTTAATTTTTTGCCACACTTTTGGATTCCGCCCTTTTAGTTTTTTGTATACTGCCTCGCCATTTAAAGTCCAATCATAACATATTTCATATCGTTATTCATGGCTTATCTATGGCTTCATTTTTGATTTTAGTGAGTTTTTAATCCGACATCTCGGAACGTATTCTTGCAGAAGTAAAAATTAAGTAACATTCAAGCCATAAACAACAATATTTGATACGGACTTTAATATTTGGTTTACATAAATAACAATAAGTACTGCATTTTGAGGGGGGGCAGGGAAAAACTCTTTTTTACTATAAATTTTCATTCTGACTGATGCAATTTTCTTGTTTTTGTATGTTGATCTACCTGGTTTAATGTAATATTTATGTTCAACAGAAAAAATGGGGCGTTCTTTTGGGGCGTGTCATAAAAGTGAGCAAATTAAAACCTAGACATACAAAGTATTAGAAGGGCTTTCTTGCCACGTGCAAAAAATTGAACATTAGGTTGTACGTTCCGAGATGGCATAAGTGGCGCCCAGAACTTGATGTCGTATTAAAAAGTCACCAAAGGCAAAACTGAAGCCATAGACAAGCCATGAATAACAATATGCAATATGTTATGATTGGACTTTAAATGGCGACGCAGTATACAAAAAACTAAAAGGGCGGCATCCAGAGGCGCTGGAATTCTTTTTAACTAATCTTTAATCCTACTTTTTTTTCGAACCGTCTTAATGTACATATCAATGTTACCTATCTCGCGAGTTTGCACCATTTGACGTTTTTAATCTTTTAAAGTATGCGACATTGTTTTGCGTATGTCAACAAAACACACATGTATTTAAAAAAAAAATTATTTTTTTTTAATAAAAAACTAAATAAAAATGACAGCAAATATGAATGAAAAACTGTTACCGGTTGTGTAATTTACATTTTTTCTTTCTTATTTAATATTAACAGCCAGGCCCACGATGTCACACGATAACGTTCGCATAGAAAATTACATTTAAAACAAAAACAAATCTTAGAAATTGTTTTTGTTTTAAATGTGATTTTCTATGCGAACGTTAACGTGTGATATCGTGGGCCTGGCTGTTAGTTTAAACTTTTTCCTATTTGCTTAAAGTTCCACGCGAAATAAGCGCAGCTTATATTATTTCGCAAATGTTGCCAGAAATATTTCGTAACTTTTTCACAAAATGCACAGAATACAACTCAATCAACATAATATCATAGAAATTCCGCACAATTTTTTTTTCATATGAGTTTTGACAGCAAATCAAGTGAAACAGAGTACCAGGCTTTACCACTGAAAATATCTTATAGAGTTTGGTGACGACAGAAAATTGGTTTCCAAATTACTTTTGTGTTTGTTAAAATGACATTAAAATTTGATACATTAGTAGATTAATATTTGACCATATCAGGTATGTGCTGAAAATCGATCGATTTTAAAACGTTCGTTTTTAGGAGTGTGATAAATTCCGAGCGATTTAAATCCCATTTTTGAATTATAGTCTAACTGCCTGTTGTTAAATGACAAACGCAAAATTCGCTCGTTTGACTTACATTTACAACATTTACAAGTTTGTAAATAAAGTTTTGACGGAACAGCATAGTTTTGCTTAAAATGTTGGTCTTTTATGGAATAATAAAAAAAATCACATTTCGCCGGAAAAATTCGAGTTTCAGTCTACGTTAAGTTTAGCTAAAGCTTAACCCCCATCTCAAAAACCTGACCTAAGTCAAATATAATTTTTTTGTGCTGTAGGCTATTAAATTGTCGGTGCTACTTTTATAACGTTTTACTTGATTTTTTCTAAATTTTATATTTGCAATTTAAATTTCAGTTGCAAAAACAACAAATTACAGAATTTTCAGGTATTTTTATACAAACAGATGTTAAACAATGGCAATTTGCATTTTTTATTTGGCTCAAAAAGATACTGACTGGTTTTAAAATTTAATTTTTTTTCAAGTCTTATTTTAAAAAGAACATTTTAAGCCCTTAAACATTTTTGCAAAGAAAAAAAAAAACCGAATAAAACAAATCAAATTAGTCAGCTTTTTTCTTTAAAACAATTTAAGATGAATTGCAACACTTTAATTTTGTAACATGCTACAAATTTTATTTATTTTAATTTTTCTATTTTCATTAAAAAAAAAACTTACTGCATTTTGAGAAAAGATTTATCCAAAAAACAATCCTTAATAAAGATAAACTGGAAGAAAAATATCCTTTTTTGGTTGAAAACCAAATTAGTTAATAACTTTAAATTTTTTATCAAAAACTTTTCGTAACACTTTTTTTTAGTCGTTTTATTGATTTTCTTTAGAAATATTTTTAAAATTTTTTTCTCAAATAAAAATAATTTAAAAAAAAACACTGCACTTTTTTTTATTTGATTTCTTTTAATTTTTTTCTTTATAATATTTTGTATGTTTTTATTTTTTTTTAATTTAAGTAATATTCCTTTTAATTTTTGATATTTAACAATTGCTGTCTGCTCTTTAAATGAATCGTTTTTATTGAAATGATTTGTTTTTTATACTGCAAAAACATTTATTTTTTTTTTCAAAATCCAAAACTGCCAAAATAAAAAAACCATTCAAAACAAATACAAACTCACTGAAAAAAAAACACAAAACACCTTCAAGAAAATTTACTTGGTGGCCCAAACAATTTTTTTTAGTTGTTTGTACAAAATTTACTCACCAATTCAAAATTATTGTTAACATAAACAGCCAACAATGGCCAAAACTACTCTTTGAGTGCAGCTAAATGTTTTGTAAGCCAATTTTAGAGAGCTTGTAGTTTAATGAGATTTGCTGAATTCAATTCGAGTCATTTTCAAAGAGCACGATTGAAAATTGAGTGAAAATAGAAAACAGAAACGCAAAGTTTTGAAAGAGTAAAAGAGAATTAGAAGAACGAGTGAGTTTGTGAATTTTGTTTTGAAAACGGAAAAAACAAGTAGATGGATTTTGTTTTTAACTCTATTTTTTTTACAGAATAAAAGAAGAGAAATTTAAACATAAATACAAGTACATGCTTATACAAAAATAAATATTGACAATTGACAATTTGATCAACATTCAAAATACATTAATAAAACATAAAGTTTTATGAACTACCAAACTGAAACCCAACTAGAATATAAATATGGGACTAAAAAACTTAACTCCATTATTGTCTTTGCAAGACATGTGTTTGTTTTGCAATTGTATGTTTCAACTTACGATCTTTTGAGAGAAATTTTTTTGAGAATGTTTAAGGCGAATTCATTTAAACGGTGGTGGCAATAGTACAACACCAAAATTATGCATTATTGGTTGCTTTCGTTGGTCGGTTTTTCCAAAAAACAAATTACTTTTGACATTTATCTCTCTAAGTAAAAAGAAAAAGTAGCTCAGCTGTGTTTTCAACGCCACCTGTCAATTGAATTTGCCTTGAGAATGTTTCTTATCTAGAAGTTTTCCTTCGGTCTTTGTAGGCATTTATTTTAATTTTGCATGGTCTCTTCGATCGTCCCGCTGGATGGAGGGTTGTATGCCGATGAAAACTTTGTGCGCTAAGAATAGGTCGCATACAAAGCCTACCGATACTGTCGCAAATGGTTTCATTATTTTATAAAGTTCATGCATTTCCAATGTATTAAAAAAATATTTGCAGCTAATTTCGTTACACTGTCCCCTGCCTAATGGCCTCTATTTCTTAACACTTAGTTTGGAAGCCCACAACAAAACGCTAAAGATGGGTATAAAATAGCTAAAAGTAAAAAATTTATAAAAAAGGCTTAAATAACTGATACTGTTATAAAGATATAATAACACCAATTCGCTAAGATAAAAAAAAAACCAATAAATTAAATGTGTGTCCTTATTCATATCAAATTTCTTATTTATATTTATTCCCCGAGTCTGCTTTACAAAATGTTGAAATATAATTGCCCAATTCACAAGCTCTGTCGTATGGCTTATCGTTAAAAAAAAAATACGATTTTTGTTTAGGCACTGTGAATAGACAAATTTGTTGTATGTTTTCTATGTCGTATTGCTAAATTTCAAAAATGGAAAATATAAATTCAATGTACATTAGGGTGGCCGTTTTTTTTTAATTTTGATTTCTTATATTCTCCCCCCCTAAATCGGTTCAGTTTTATGTAAAAAAAAATACAAAAAAATTTCGTAGCGATAAGTTTTGTTTTAGGGAGGGCGTTCGCCCCTTAAACTTTGCCATCAAGCCATTTATCCAAATGTAATTTGTTTGCGTATGACTATCTTCTAAAAACAACATTTTACAAGAATATGATATATGGCAATATTTTAGCTCTTCTAGTCGAAAACATAAGCCTCTAAGAAAGTTTTTTGCTAAAATCAATATTTTAGAAAATAATTAAGAAAATAAAAACAAAATACCAAACATTTTATATACGTTTTATATATATAAAAGCGGGATTTAATGTCAAGTGACCCAATTTTGAAATAGATGTCTTTCGATTTAAATGAAATTTATACCAATTTTAGTACTGTTAGATAGTAGCTTCGACACAAATTTTCAACAAGATCGGTCAAAAAGTTTCAGAGTTAGAGGGGGTCAAAGTTTGACATATAGGCAATACAGGTGTTCTTTCTCATCCATGTAACTTATTACCTATTGGTGTGAGCAAAATTTGTCCCAAGTAGCTTAGATAGCTTTTTGATCAAACTTTTTAAAAAAATTGTTTTTGTTTTTTAAAAAATTTTAAAAATTTTTTTTTTTTAAATTTAACACTTGGCTAAAAAAAATAAAAAAAAAGTTTTAAGTTTTAAAAAAAAAATTAAAAAATTTAAAAAAAAACAAAAAAATATTTTTAAAAAAGATTGATTAAATAGCTATCTAAGCTACTTGGGACAAATTTTGCTCACACCAATAGGTAATAAGTTACATGGATGAGAAAGAACACCTGTATGGCAAACTTTGACCCCCTCTACCTCTGAAACATTTTGACCGATCTTGTTGAAAATTTGTGTGTAAACTACTATCTAATAGGACTAACCTTGGTGTAAATTTCATTCAAATCGGAAGACATCGATTTCAAAATTGTGTCACTTGACATTAAATCGCCTTTTTATATATATAAAACGTATATAAAATGTTTGGTATTTTGTTGTTATTTTCTTAATTATTTTCTAAGATATTAGTCTTAGCAAAAAACTTTCTTGGAGGCTTATGTTGTTGACTAGAAGAGCTAAAATATTGCCATATATCATATTCTTGTAAAATGTTGTTTTTAGAAGATAGTCATACGCAAACAAATTACATTTGAATAAATGGCTTGATGGCAAACTTTGAGGGGCGGACGCCCTCCCTAAAACACAACTTATCGCTACGAAATTTTTTTGTATTTTTTTTTACATAAAACTGAACCGATTTGGAGGGGGAGAGTATAAGAAATCAAAAAAAAAAAGTTCTCCATACAACTAACGGCCACGCTAATGTACATTGTCAATTCACTTTGAGTTAACCATTTAAGAAAATTAACAAATTTCTTTTTACCAAATAATAAAAAAAAAAAATATGAAAAATAAAACTCGGGAATAAAAAATTTTTTATTTTGTGTTTTTATCAAGAATAAAAATTGGGAACTTAGCACATCTTATTTAATTTGAGTGATAATTTTTCAATTCAATTTTGGTTTTTGTTAATTTTTTCTTCATCTTTAAAAAAATTTGCCATTCACATTGGTTGATACCATGAAACTAAACCAGGAATGGGAGCTTTAATTTAGGATTGAATGATAATAAATATTAATTGATAAGAAATTTTAATAAAAATAGCTTAAAAAATAAATTGAAATGAGTCAAACATATCGTCAGCTTATTATTGGTTTGACCTACCGACCTTAAAAATTGAGTTAGGTATTGGGCATATATATATTTTTAATACCCCCTTTCTGAATCGAAATTTTTTATGTTTTCTGAGATAATAAGCATTAATTTTGCTCCATATCAAATATTTTAAAGCTTATTAAGTATTTTTTTGCTCTACACGACACTGTTTTGCGAATTCAGCAAGTTTCTCATACAAAAACGTACAAAATAAATTCCGCACTTGCTTTTTTGCTTGCCGTAAGAAACAAAAGAGGTTTAAGCGGAAGCAAAACAAATAACAACAAGAAAATTAAATTCACTCTTGCTTCGCTTTATTGCCGTAAGAAAAAAAGAAGTTAAGCAAAAGCAAAATAAAATGTCAACAAATCAATACACAGCTGTATACGTATACATATGCAGTACAAAAAACTACTTTTTAAAAATAAGTATCGAAAAGTGGCGTATGCGGCACCAACCAAAATTTTCTCTTTTAATAAAATACTATTAACTTCGAAGTTCGTTCATGAACGTTCACAAAAAATAAATTTTTCGGAAGCAGTGGTGAAAATACAATCAAATTCTATCTCGGTCGGTTTTCTCCATTACGACTTTTTAGCATATGCGCTAAACCAATAAACCCCTGAAGATAAATTAATCATGTAGAAGAATTAAATTTAAATTAAATTTTTTACAAATTCACCAATCAAATAAAACATTTCCAGGCCTGGCATAAATACAACATTTTTCAAAACACATTAAAATCAATCGGATAATAAGACAACACTATTGTATGTAAATAACCAACAACAAATATACAATGTTGTATAGTTAGACGATTATACAACGAATAGAACGATACTATGAGCTAGTGAATTGGACAAATAATAAAGAATTCAGACCATATAGCTGATACCCTGTATAAAAAATCCATAATAAATCACTTGATATAAGAAACAACATAATTCGCTAGTTTGCCTTAAGGTCCTATTAGACGTGACATAACCATAACAAAACTGTATTACCATAAACCCTGTATTACAAAAACGACATAAACATACCATACAAACCAATTCAATTTTGGTTTCTAAATTCGCCGTTACGGCCGGCTGTGGCATTATGGTTATGTCACGTCTATTTGGACCTTTTTATAGAAGTTAAGGACATTTTAAAACTTTAGTTTTTATACTAAAATTTTTAAACGACTTTTCGGCTTAGGATCTTATTTAGAGTATATATATGTATCCAGTTATGGACCTATCAATACGAAGTTATTTAAGATATAAACGGTGGTCCAGCCATAATGCACGATGTTATTTGTGAGTCACACTTTAACGTCAAGTTTTTTGCCAAACTTAATTTGACATTTATTTGTTTCAGTGTTTGACAAATTTAACCATGGAAAGGTACAAAATGCATTTCGTGCACTTCGAGATTTTTTTTGGTTAGAATAGTCGAACAGATGTGTTCACAATCGGGAGAATTGTGCGCAAATTTCAGCAAACCGGATCTGTAGGAAATGGAATCCACAAGGAGTGACTGTTTGATGCGATTTATGGGCTGGCGGGGTCATCGGGCCGTACTTCTTCGAAAACGAGGTCGGCCATTAGTTACCGTGAATAGTGTTCGCTATCGCGAGATGATAACGGATTTCTTGCGGCCAGAAATTGAGGATATGGAACTGGACGATATGTGGTTCCAACAGGATAGTGCCACTTGCCACACGTCCAATAAAAGAATGGCTCTTTTGCGCGAGAAATTCAATGGACGTGTTATCTAACGTCGCGGCGATGTTAATAGGCCATCACAATCATTTGATTTGACACCGTTGACGTTCTTTCTTTGAGGATATTTAAAAGAAAAAGTGTACATCAATAAGCCAAGAACAATTCAAGAGCTAAAGGATGAGATAATTCAAAACATTAACGCTATTATGTCTCAGAGCAGAGACCGAAAATAATAGTTATATTCGAGTTTTAAAACAAAAAAAGCATATAGAAGTAAATGTCGAAAAACTGATTCAAGTATACCATATTGATCCTTATAAGCTTGTCTATAATAAAATATATTGATTTTTATTGTTTCGATCAAAATTAATAGTTATTTTTTGATTTTTATTTTTTTGAACAAAAATAAAAGTTTGCATTGATATATTTTTTAATTATATATATTTAGCTGGTGAGGCCTAACTCCATTTGGGAAAATAAAAATGCAAAGTTTTTTTATTTCATTTTTCCCGACGTTTCGTGAATTTTAATTGTCAGTATCAATTTAAGCGCCTGTTATAGAGTTGTTTTAAAAAACAGTAGATGACACCACTAGTGTTGGCTTTTATGGTTTTAAAAATATATTAATGTAATACAAATTTGTTTCTTTTCACTACGAATCCCCTGAAGAAGTGAACATAAAATTCACGAAACGTCGGGAAAAATGAAAAAAAAAACTTTGCATTTTTATTTTCACAAATGGAGTTAGGCCTCACCAGCTAAATATATATAATAAAAAAATATATCAATACAAACAAAAGAAAGTGGCCAAAAACAAAGTAAAACAAAAAAATAAAAGTTATTCTATGATTTAAATTTTTTTGAATAAAAATAACAGTCATTTTTTGGTTTTTATATTTTCGTTCAAAAATTAAAGTTATTCTTTAAAGAAATGTACGTGTAATAATAATTTAGTTGTCCTTAAATGTTTATTTTAATGTGTAATCATCACTGGGATCTCTTATGCATATTAAGATAAATATTTAAAGTCAACTAAATTATCATTACACGTACACTTCTTTAAAAAATAACTTCTATTTTTGCTCGAAAAAATTTAAAATCAAAAATAACTGTTATTTTTGACGGTCCCTGTCTCAGAGTCATTGAAAATATGGACCATCGGATAGTGGTATGCCACCGAAGACGTAGCAGCTTTTGGTTGATATTTTGTTTCACACATAATTGTCATAGAACTTTCTATAATAATAAAAAATATTAATAAGGAGTGCGCACGAAAAAAACTGTGCATACTTTAAGTCTTATAACTTTTACAATAATTGAAAAAAATTAATACCGATACATTGGTTTTGTTGCTCATTTGATTCACTAGCCACGAGTTAAATGTCATAACTATAACGAAATTAGTTTTTTTGAAAATGGACGACAAACAAGAATATCGTAAGAAAATAATTAAAATTTTAAATAAAAAACAGCTTTGTTCGCAAAGAAGGTAATCCACCAAATTGCCCAGAACTCTGCCCTATTGAGAAATATTGGACATTAATAAAAAAAACATTTGAAGGACACAAAATGCCTAGTTAAAAATGAAAATGAATTTAAGAGAAAGTGGACAATTGCCTGCAAAATGGTAACAAACGATACAATAAAAGCCCTAATGAAAGGAATTAAAGAAAATGAAAACAAGTAAGCGAGTGAGGAATCATTTTCGTTTTTTTTTTGTTGTTTTCAATATAATTTCTCACTCACTCACATGTTTTCATTTTCTAAAAACAGGCAGTAAAACACTTTAAGTCGATTTTCGGAAAATAGGCCTACATACATGGGAGCTGTGTTCGACAAAAAAGTTATGCGTGCTTAATTTTGTCCCGATACTTTTTATACATTTTTCGAGAGCGGTTAAAGTGATTTTCAATTATTTCTGCTTGTGTCAACTTTTATTGCGATTTTAAGATTTTACGTGATTTTAAATGTTAAGACCTATTTCGAGAGTTCTTTTGTTAGAGTCCTAGGTAAAGTTTTGGAACTTATTATATAATAAGCTCTATTATTTTACTAACCAAGAGCATGTGTCCAATTTTTTATGATCATTTGTATAATAGATAGTTAAAATCGTAGACCTCTTTGGATTTATTTTTTTTTTTTTTTTGAAACATTAAAATCCATTGTGCTTTATTTTAATGTAATTTTCGTCAAAATATTAAAAGGATTTATGTTATTATCTCGATGAGAAAACAGTAAAATTAGCCATTACATGATGCTTCATTTTGGGTGTTGGTATGGGCTAATTAATCATTTTTTTTTTTAAATTTTTAATTAATTTTAAATTATTTTCAACGCTTTAATTTATAACACACGAACATTAAATAATTTTTCTCGCACACATCCACAATCTTAATTGCATAGAAATTTTTTTAATTTTGAACAATTACATTTCAAGTTCGTTTCTTAAGTCTTTTGTTTTAAAAAACAAAACTCATGCCGTTATTTTTCAAGTTTACTTCTTAAGTCTTTTAAATTAATATATAATTTTTGTACATACATATACATACATACATATATTAACACCATTTGCTTGATTTATACACACATTTAGAAAATATAATTTTCAATTTCCTTTTTTTTTCAAAAAATAAATAAATGATTTATGAATCATGTTCGACTGCTGCTGAACAAGTTGAAACTCTTTAGACACTATTGATAATTTTTTCGAATATTTATTTCATAATTGCTATTATTTTTATATGCATTACATATAAATTTCATAATAAACTATACATTGATTGTTTTACTTACACATTCAATACAACTCGCTTTCAATATTTTCAAATTATTATGAACAAGATGAGAAAAAGCGCAGTGAGTGAAACACTAACACCAGAAGTCATGGTAACCACCAACCACCGACCACTTTCTTCTATCGTTACGGTATTTTAATTTTATGTTTTTATTTTTTTTTTCTTTCTACTTGTTAAATTAAAAACAAAAAAAAAATTTTTTTTTTTTAAATAAAAGCAAGATTTTCAACAATTCATCCAAAACCAAAAATCCAAATCAGCGGTCAGTGTTCGACCGGCAAAATGTATTTTAAAGATGATGAAATAAGAAAAAAAAAACAACAGCACAATTTAAACAAAGAGAAAAATAGTTAAACTCATGCAACAAAAAAAGCTGATTTTTATTAAAAAGCAAGTGCAACAACTGCCAGCTTTCTCACTCTCAAATAAACGTAAGAAAAAAAATAGTTACAGAAGCATTTTAAGTCAGTCAGTTATGCAGTAAGATAGACAGACAGAAAGATAGACGGACAGCATCAACATCATCATCATGAACGTCAACAGCTGTAGCTCGAGTAACTGCTGCTGAATAGAGAAGAAAAAAAAATCAGCAAACAACAATAAAAATGAACTGGCTGAGTAACTTCTTCTAATACGCTTCAATGATTATGATTTTCATTTTCCAAAGCAAATAAATATTAGAAAAAATACAACTTTTTTTTAGCTATTATAAAAAAAAATTGCATTCAAAAACACCAACCAACAACAATAAAGAAGTTTATCAAGTGTTTAAATACAAATCATTTGAAATGATTTTAAAGTTCATCAAACGTTTTAATTTTGTTGTTTTATTTAAAAAAAAAAAAAAAAAATAACTTTTTACAGCATCTCACAAATTTCATTGTTTGATGTTGTTTTTTTTTTTTTGTAGAAATGTGATTTAAAAAGAAATAGTACTTACTCCTCGAACTTAGAAATTAGTAGTAAAAATATATGCATATGATAAGTCAGCATACCCTACACTCGTCACCAACTATTTCGGAAAACTTTGGATCGGACTTGTTTGATTAAAAAAAAAAAGAATCAAAAGGTTTAAGCAATTGGTTAAGAACCTTGATCAGACTGTATTAGAAAAGCAAACTGAAGTACAGCTCCTCTCAACATGTATCTGTCAGTTGACTCCTGTTAAAATGTGTTGCGTGATTTAAAGAGAAATGGAAAAAGTGAATTCGTGTGATTATCAAGTATTATTTCTTTTGAGGAAAAAAACTTTATTAAAACCAAGGCACAGCTTAATAAATACTGTGAAAACCCTGCACTATCCACTTCAATGGTAAATACGTGGTTTACTGAAATTCGTCGTGGGCGTACAAGCATGGAAGATGCCAAACATTCTTGACGCCCAGTTTAGGTCTCTACACTCGAAACAATTGAACAAAATTCACGATATAGTGTTGTCCGATCGGAGATGAAAAGTTCGAGAGCTTGTGAAAGCCATAGGCTTCTCATACGGCTCAGTGGTGTAAATATTGAATATTTACTTGGGTTTGAGAAAGCTTACCGTAAGTTGGGATTCGCGTTTGCTCGAAATCGTGTGGTAACTTCGTAGTAGTGTTTGGCGTTTTTTGACCGCTATATGGACGAGTTTTTGTTCCGCACCATAACCATAAACGAAACGTGGATCCACCACAATACACCAGGGACAAAAGAATAGTCAAAACAGTGGTGAATCGGCAACAAAGGAGGCTTAGGTGGGTTTGTCAGTATGCATGCGGGTGGATTGTACCTACCTTCAAAAGGGTAACACAATCACGGTAGAATTTATGACAACTTGTTGGATCTATTAAATGAAAATTTAAAAAAAAGCAACCGTGTTTGGGCAGGTCAATGCAAGGATGCTTGTTTCAGTGGCAATCATCTATATATATATATTCTCCGGACTTAGTCCCGAGAGACTATTTTCTGCTTTCAAACCTAAAAGAATGGCTCGGCGGAAAGATATTTGACATTAACGTTGAAATAAATCATTTCACAAGCAAAAACGCATTTTGATTACCTCGAGAAATATTATTTTTAAACATTGGAGAAATGTTTGTCAAAGTGTGTAGGGCTTAAAGAAGACTAACTGCCTGTTTTGGAAATTAAAATAAAAATTGCCGTTTAGAAATTTGCAGTGAAAACAAAAACAAATTTGAGGTTTTTTATTGTTGTTTCAATATAAATTCTTAAGCGAAAATATTTATTTTATTAATAAAAAAAAAACAGGCAGTAAATACACAGAAAAAAATATCTCAAGAAAATTTTTAACAACACAGTTTGTTAAAAATAAAATTTTAGGTCAACAAACTTTTTGTTTGATTCAAAGAAAAAATGTATCAAATTTCCACTTTGCAAAATAGCACTCAATAAAATATATTTAATAATGAAATAATTAAATGTTTCTTCATATTCAATAAAAAAAATATTTGAATCAAAGTAAAGACAGTATTTTAACAACTCTTGTCCATTTTTAAATAGCTCATAATTCTCATTTGTTTTACAGTTTTATTTGAATAATATATTTAGTTTTGCCAAAGTCTTTGGAAAAGGTTTCTTGATGATCTGGCCTTAGCAACCAGTGAAATGCGCATAGGAACTTACTTATCCCCGCATAATAAATTTTATAGTTTTTTTTATAAAAATATAAAAATTGAAAATTAATGACATCATCATTAATAAATAAAAAAATAAAGATTCGATTAACATTTTGTTTGATTTATCCAACATTTTCAACAATTTATTTTAACAAATCAAGTAAACATTTTGTTGAAAAAATTATTTTGGGCAACAACCTTTTTTATTGACTCAATAAACTTGGTTGTTGACTAAAAATTTAACAATTATACATACAAACTTTTTTATCAATACCGCAAAAATCGTATTGATCAAATATGCGATTTTGTATTCAAATATGAAAATTATTTTTTTCTGTGTAAGTTGAAAATAAAATGATTTTTTAACCAAATATCCGTATCAGTGTTGCCAGTGTCAGTGTCTATTTTTTCCACAAAAACAAAAATTATAAGACAAATATGAGAATTTTTATTCAGTTTTACCGAAATTACTTTGATAATAAATATGCAAGTGTACGGCTTAAAAACTAAGCTGGCAACTTGCTTTATTTTGATTTTCTTGCGAAAAAAATAAAGCAATTTGTTTTTATTTTGTTTTTTCTTTACCCACCAACAACTACAATTAATGTTGGGAGAATTGTTATTTTTAAGCTTTGATATCGTTGCAAATAAGACTTTTGCAATTTTCATTCACTCTGCAGTTGTGTTTGATAATATCTTTTCTAAAATTTTTTTGGGAGAATTCTTCCTGATGATCTGGGCGAACAGCCGTACCTTAACAAGAGCGGAAAGCGTTTTCTAGCTGTCAAAAATTCTCATGCCCATACGATTTGTATGAAGCATCCCTAAATAGCCGCGGCGTTAACGCTTTGCAATTAGGAAATCCGATTTTGACAACGCGTTTAATAGTGAAGTTGGCCACTATTGTTAATAAATAATGACAATTTAGCTATTTTTTGTCAATCTAGCGGTTTTTTCTCTTCTTTTTATTTCAATTATATGGGTTCTATTAAACAAGAAAGTTAACACTACTGTTTGTAACATAACGTTGACGCTCTTGTTTAGGTATGTCATATCAGCGTAAAAGCTGAGTGGAAGAAAACGTTCCGCCTTCCGCTCTTATTTAGGTACGGCTGTTAGCAACCAGTGAAAGGCGCATGGAAACTAACTTATCCCCCAACAATAAGTTTCAGTGCTTTTATCAGGAATAAAAAATTGAGAATCAAGCACGACAAACAAATCTTATTAATTAAATTAAATGATCCGAAGCTTTTTGTAGCGGAAAATTTATGATTTAGATGTAAAGAATGTGTGGTTTCAACAGGATGGTGCCGCTTGCTACACAGCAAGTGAAAAAATTGATCTTTTTTAAAAAAAGTTCGAAAATTGCATTATGTATCGTACAGGAGGAATGAATTGGCCAGCAACATCGTGAGATTTGATACATTTAGACTGTTTTTTGTAGGGTTTTTTGAAGGTATACGGCAATTATACCACAACAGCTCAAAAGCTTGAAAACAACATTATCGAGCCATTAACCATTAACCATTAACAATTAACCATTGACAATAGTTTATTGAAAAACGTGATTGAGAATTTTGGCAAAAGATTGGGAGCCTGTCGAGCCACTAGAACGACATCATTTTTCATTTTCACCTGAAACCTATTTGTAATTAACTACAAAAAAAAATTATTATTAATATCTCAAAAGAAAAACTTTTTTTATTAAAATTAAAATCATATTTTTATTTATGGGGTATAACCAAATTTTGACCCTAGCACTACGCGATAACGAATATTGTGTTATTTACGAAAACAATTTGTTTGGGGCGTTTGAAAATAAAAACCTCACCCACAAAAGCGATTTTCTAAAATCCCTAAAGAAAAAAATTTAATAAAAAAATTTTAAATATTTTATTAATAAATAAAAAAAAAAAATTACTTTAAATTATTTAAGCTTGAGGTCTTTTTTTATTTATAAAATATTTTATTTATTTATATCTTCAATATTTCGCTAACCTTTGGTTAGCATCGCCAGGAAATTAACAAATTTGAATAAAAATAACAAAAAAAAAAACGATAACAAAATTATGAAAAATTTTTTTTTGTCATAAATTAAATTCAAAAACCTATTTGTCATAAAAAATTTTTTCAAAAACCATAATAACAAAAATAAAATATAACTAAAGTATAACAATTCATATAAACTGCAAAAATTTCCTATCTATAAAACTAATTCAAGAACCGTATGTACAATAATAATAAATATTCTGGCTAAAGAAAATTCCTATAACATATAAAAATTTTTTTAAATTATACTTATTCTTATCTTACATACTTATAAAAACATTTTAATTATCCTTATTTTTATTCTTACAAACTAATATGTGTATCGTGACCTAAGGACAATTTAATTGCAAATTTAATTGCAAAGTGAACTCTCTTGTTCCAAGGCTGTGATATTAATATATCTTATCTTCTATCTCCTAATAACCAAATTCCTATAATTATTCACTGTATGTTCTGTGTCTGCTTTAAAATTTATTCTCTGTGCTGTTGGTGTATTAATTATGTTTAACATTTCTAATATATATCTGCGTTTGTAGTTAGTTTCAGTGTTTAAAACCGATGCTTCTTCAAAATTTGAATGATGACTTTATGCTGTCTTTTAAGAATTTATGTCTCTATATTTTTGATCGGATTTATGTCCCACAATTCTAGTACTTAATTTGTTCTTCGTTGTAACCATGTTAACCTGGTTGCATCTTTCATTATGATTTCCTTTACAAGGAATTTTGTAAATAATGTTTGACATATCCCATTTACTAGTTCTATCTTTTGTCTTGCTAAATAAACAATTCAATGTGTTATAAGCTTTGAATGGCTACCTTATATTTGTTAGTGTCAAAGATTCCCGACTCTTTTATTCTTTCCGAAAAACTGGCTATGTATGATAATGATTTATATATCATTGGTTCTATTGTTCTCGTAATCTTTATATTTCTATTACTCATAACTTTATATTGATTAATTAACCCATTACTTAAGCTATTTGTAAAATTATTTTCCCTTAATATATTTCTAATTTTAATTATGTTTTTCCTGTGATAAACTTTGTCACTAATTGTTAGTACCCTATTAATTAAATTTCTAGCAGTATTTATAATAATCCCTTTACTGTGTCCAGAATAATAATTTATAAGTCTGCCTGATGCTGTTGGTTTTTGATACCAATCTATTAACAAATTATTTCCCTTTCTGTTTTACTTTATTTTTGGCCACTTTCTTTTGTTTGTATTGATATATTTTTTTATTATATATATTTAGCTGGTGAGGCCTAACTCCATTTGTGAAAATAAAAATGCAAAGTTTTTTTATTTCATTTTTCCCGACGTTTCGTGAATTTTATGTTCACTTCTTCAGGGGATTCATCTATTAATATAAAATAAAACCATCAACATTTAATAATACAATAAATATAAATGTAACGAACTTAGAGTGAAAAGAAACAAATTTGTATTACATTAATATATTTTTTTTTTTAAAAACATAAAAGCCAACACTAGTGGTGTCATCTACTGTTTTTCAAAACAACTCTATAACAGGCGCTTAAATTGTCAGTATCTTCTTTTTTATTCATTGTTCTATTTATTTTCTGTTGAATTCTTAAGCTTTCTGTTGTATATCTTTTCCTCGCGTTATTTACCTTGTCTAGTATTCTTATGTTGTCAAAATCAGGTTTGTGTTTTGTTTGTAATATGTGCTGTGATAATGCAGTGCTTTCTTTGTTTTTGTTTATGTCTGAATTGTGTTCTCCCATTCTTGTCTCCAAACTCCTTTTGGTCGTACCAATGTAAACTAAGTCACAGCCCTTTCTTATTGTTAAAGTATCCAAGAAAGGTAATTTTGAGCTACCTTCCATTTCCAAAGTGAATTTAATATTACTATTAAACTCATTAAATGTATCTAACAAGTTATTTACTCCACATTCATTAATAATGCAGAATATGTCACCAACATATTTTATCATTATTTTAGGTTTTATATTTAGTTTTTCAATGGATGTATCAAGTAACCTTTCCATTACAATATCTGCTACAATTGGAGAAGCAGGAGATCCCATTGGAAGTCCCTTCAGTTGTGTATATACTTTCCCATTACAACTAAAGTATCTGTTGTCTTCTATACAAAATTTCAAAATTCTTAAAAACAATCCCTTGTCAATTTTCGTATATTGCTCTATTATGTTCCATTTTTGCTCTATTATTTCAAGTGCCAAAGTTACTGGTACATTTGGAAACAGCGATACCACATCTAATGAAATTAATTTTTCATTTGTCTGTATAAAATGATTACTTAACTTCTCTTTAAATTGCACTGAATCTTTAACATTATATATAGAATGTTCAGTTATTCTTTTTAAAATATTCGTTAAATATCTACACAATTCATAAGAAGGTGAGTTAATAAAAGAACATATTGGTCTCAAAGGAAAACCAACCTTGTGGATTTTTGGTAAACCATAAAGTTTTGGAGAAGTAGCAATATAAAAAAAAAGTTAAAAAGTTTCTTAATTATTAAAGGACATGAATTTCAAATTTAATGTGCGTGTTGTTTTGCTAAAGTTTTTGCCTAAACCTATAAGTACAAATAAAAATAAAAAAAAATAGTTTTCCAACTTTACCGCGTTTTGTGGGTGACCTTTTTTGAAAACAGCGAAAAATTAATATCATTTTTTTTAAATAGTTTTTAATCGGCTATTCGCCTATGCTAGGGCCATTTTGATATTTGCAAAAAATGGGAATAAGTTATACCCTAATGGACACCCTTTATTAAGCAAACCCAAATGGCCTTGCAATTGGAAAACCCGATGTTGAAAGAAAAGTTAATTAGTGAAGTTGGCTGGTATAAAACAAAATTCCTTTTGTTATTTTTTAGTCAATCTGCACAAAATATCCAATATGACGCAGTGATTATTTCCATCAACTAAGTCATTGAAACGTTAAAGGTAGGCGTTAGAAACGTTGAGATTGACGTGCGATTTAGGTTGTTCTGTGAGCAAAATATTTGCTTTCATTGTTGTAGTTTCAACTTTATTTTAAGCGAGAGTCTCTGCTCTACTCGTTTCAGCATAATAAAGGAAATCGTAGATTCGGCACACATTTTACTAAGGACTAAAGTCTTAAGAAAATATATATAAATTTTAAAATAATTCCTTAACAAAAATTGTAGAAATATTAAAAATGTACCCAGATATTTATTCGATATCTTCTATATAGAATAGCATTTTTTTTTTAATTTCGTTGTGATCGAATTAATTATTTTCAATGATCAAATCCAACTTAATATTTGTCAAAATTCTCAATTTGATAAGTTTGGGCCTATCGCAAATTAAATTCATTATACACAGAAAAAATTATTCCTAAAATATTTTCAAACAAACGCTGGTTTCAAAAATTTTTTAATTTCTACAAATTTTTTTAACTGTTTCAATTAATATTTTTGCTTGATTTTTTTATTGTATCTACAAAAATGTTGACAACTGTTAAAACATAAAATATACGCTTTATTGGTTTCAAGTTTTCATAATTTTGTATGAAATATTTAACGCTCTTTAATGTAGTCGTTTTTTTGCAATTTTTTATTTGATCGTAAGCCACACTACTTTATGAGAAATATAAGAATAACAACAAAAAACACATACAGTCTATTTTTGGACGCTTTCAAAAGGTAGAACAATAAGAAAGATGATAAAATAGCGTGGCGAGGTTTGTAGTAAAAAAAGAACAAAAACAATATTAGGTAAAAAAACGTTTCACTCTTTTTAAACAACAACAACATTAGAAGAAACAGAATAAATTTTTGGTTGGTTTCAAAGTTGATAAAAAAAAAAGGAAAAACAAAATCCCGTATTCAATTTTTTAAAAATGTTCAGTTAAATACCTACATCAAATGCAAAAATAAAATGATGACGAAAAACATGTCGAGTCGGTCTGCTGCTAAGGAAAGGATACAGCAACAGTGAGTGAAGAAGAAAAACATTGTGTATAAACAAGACTTTGTTCAAAAATTATTCCAACAAAAAAATGTGTCTCAAAGCCAGCCGCGCCGCTCTGCTCTGCTCTGCCATCATCTACTTCTACAGTGCTTGCTTGTGTGCGCGTCATTGCTTGTGCAAAAACTTTTTTGTTTGATTCAGAAAAATTATTTGTTTGAAATTTATGTGATTTTCAGTAAACTATTTGTTTGACTCAGCTAAATTATTTGTTTGAAAAAATCAGGGTTTTTTTTTCAATAAACGAAATGCAAAATAAATGGTTTGAATATGCAAATTTGTTTGTAGGTCCTGTTTTAAACAAAAAACGTTTTGATCCGGCAAATTTTTTGTTTGAATTAAAAAAATAATTTTTTCTGTGTAGTTTTTTCAATTAAACGCCTTTTCGTTAATTTAACACATCAAATATAACAAAACATGTCTTTTTAACGAACGCTATTCTCTAATTCTATGGATTTTACTTAAAACTTTCAAACAATTTATTCTGTTTATAACGAACTCTTTTTTTTAACAAACAGATTTTGCAAAAACTTGCTAAATTGCTTAACATCCAGAAAAGTCAATAGTAGGGCATCATTAAAATAAATTAACCTGTTCATAACTAATTTTCATACCTGATTTGAGTATTTTGTTTTTTATTATTTGAAATATATATAAGTTTTTGCAAATCCATTTTTATGGTGGGAGAATAAAATTTCTAAACATCATTTATTGCATTCAACATGCAAATGCGGTTTTGCAGCAAATTTATGCAGTTTTATTACGAATTACAAATTAACCCTCTGTAAAACTGAAAGAGCAAAAAAAAAAAAAAAAAAACACATGAGTTCAAATGTATTCTTCTACAGGGTATTTCATAAAGGGCTTCCCATCTAAAAATTTTAATAAAGCAAAGTATGGCGGCATTTATACCATGATTTTTAAAACATGTTTTTTTATTTGTAGAAGAATTCAGTAGAGAAGAAAAAGGGGGTAGAAAAAAAGACAAATTTATTTTACTGTGATTTAAAATTTTGCTCTTACGTTTTATTGTCATTCTTTTTATAAAAAAACAATAAAAAATGGCATGTCTCAAAGGTCTGAATTTAAATGTAAAAAGATTTTTGTAGCAGCTTTGAAAGAAAATTAAAAAAAGACATGTTTAAAATACATATCACCAGATTCAGAATCATGTTTTATTTTTAATTCCTTTTAAAAACTCCTTCAAAAAACACAATAGATTCAAACCATGATTTTTCCCCATGATTTTAGGGTTGTTTTTTTTCCCCCGTTATAGGTAATTTTTCTTTACTTGCTTAATTGTAAAAACAAACAATTTTAATGCGCTCCGTGCTTTGTATTGTAAAGAGATGTTGTCACGTTGAAATAAAAAAAAAAAAATAAATTAAATGGAGCAGCATAACAAAAATACGAATGCGTGCAAAGAAAAATATGAAAAAGGCACAGAGAACAGAAAATTAGATTTTTTTCTCTACCCCACGTATAAATACCGCCTACGTGTAAGATATCATCGAAGTTTCATCGCCATCGTTTCATTTCGGTGCCATAATGTATGGAATATAATTATCATTTATATGTAAGCCGCGGCTTCGATGCGTGGGGCGCACCAGAAATGCTTAATTTTCCATTTTACTGGCACATAAATCAGGCTAAGTTTGACGGATGCCTAGGGTTACGTTGGAATTGAAGACACAGCGGTCTTTGTAGCTTACTTGTCTTAAAAAAATACCACAAGAAACCCGTCAAACGGGGTCAAATTTAACAAGCTCGGTGGGCCGCGATGTGAGGGCTAATGCTAGGAACACAACTGGGACGAACGACGAATTTTTGGCCGCGAATATTCGTCGCCAAAAATAAAATACATATGTGTATATGAAAATACACACAATCATGGCGTCGGCGGAAATTCGTCATACGCGGCGACTTTGCAATAGATTTATTTCTATTTCATACGCCGGCGAACGACGAACAAATCAGTATCAGGTGACCATGTTTGATTTTAGTTTTTAAGTATTTAAGTATAAAAAGTTACTTTTTTACTTTAATAGTTGTTTTTTATTATTTAATCGCATTTAAAATAAATATACAAAGAAGATAACTATAAAAATAGTTTTTAATTGTGTTTTTGTTAATGTTTGTGTTTTTTAAGTAAATTTTTTTTTATATGGTCACACTATTTCTCTCTCTTTGCACAAACAGCAAAAAACTTTTTCAATTAGTAAAGCTGTAAGTTATTCGTCGTTATTGTGTTTCATACGACGAATTTACTCAGCGAATTTTTACTAAATAATTCGTCGTGTAGGGCGAAATTCGTCGTGTAGGGCGAAATTCGTCGTTCGTCCCAGTTGTGTTCCTAGCATAAAGTACAAGGACGTTTAAAGTCATGCTGGCGGTAGTGACGCTAGTCAAAACCGGCAGTGCCTCCATGTCAGAACGGTCTAAACCGAGTACGAAGCTGGAACTACCCCCTGTCTATTGGCGTTTATTTCTCCTAGTTGGAGCGGCTAATGGCTATGCGTCTGCTGGCCCTAATCGGTCAAATGTTAGGCCATCTGAAGACTGTCGGTTCACAATCAAATCCATCAGCGTCTGTTTTCATTTTGAGCGGGTGCTGGGGTACGCCTGTCTCCGGAGGAGCGGCAGTTATCCTTTCGCCTGGCAGTAAGGCATAAAATGCAAACGCCAATACTACCTTCCCCCAGAAATGTCCGAAATTTCAAGCCCTACGTATCCGGCAAAGGGCTTCATAATCTCCGGAGGCCCAATTTCTACAGCGTCGGTGAAAGCTACTGAAACCCCGTTTAGCAAAGTGTTAGCGCCAGGCTCTGCTAGACGGTCTGCTTCTGGTGCGCAAAAACTCACTTTGACTAAGCCTTAAGGCGGTCGTAAACCAAGCTTGGTACAGGGTTCTTGAAACCATGTACCTCTAAGGCTTTCCAGTTCCGGACGGGAGAAAAACCTGTCAAAACCCCTTCCTCGGATGCTGGCTTAACGATATAGACTCCGTCTGCCGTGGGGCACGATTTGTGTGGCACTTAGCGCCCTATTGTTAAAACCAAATATCCATATCATCCAATTCAGTCCAAAATAAGTTTGTAATTGCCTACTTATAGCCTTCGTCGTTTACGGTGATGGCCTGGCTAACGTCGTTTTGAAAGAAATATGGACCGATAACCTCGTCAGCCCAAAATCTGCACCAAACAGTGGATTTTTTGGATCTCATTAGAATTGGTATCCTCCCAAATTTTGTTTGTGACCCGTTCTTTCATCCAGTATTGTTCTTTGTCACTGAAGATGATTTTTCAATGAAAATTAGGGTCAATTTCCAGCACTCATTTTGTTAAAACCAATTTTAGCAGTTGCGCGTGTTGCTGCATGATAAATCCTTCCATTAAAATAAAGACTGAATAAATGACAGCTTATTCGACAGATGACCGCTATCAACTGTCAAAATTCAAAAGTCCCTTTTCGAAGACCCTTTACAAACGGGCGGGCGGATGGACGGACTAACTGTCTGACTAACTTAAGACAGACAGAGTCTAGAGAAGTTTGAAATACAAAAACAATAACAATGACTATGACTTAAAGTTAAACAAAAATCTAAAACTGAAGGCTGGGAAAATGATCAAACAAGTTTGTGTCTCTCCATCTTCTGTTTAAAACATTTTTTTTTTTGTTTTTTTTTTTAATTTTTAATTTTTTCAAATACAAGATATAGAAAAATTAAAATAAACAAAATAATTTAAACTTAATAGAAACTTTAAAGAAAAAATACTATTTAGAAAACACATGGATTTTTTTATAATTAATTCCTACTCGTATTAAATAAATATTATTGCACTATTTAGTATCAAATTGATAGAGATTATGATGATGATGATGCTGACGTTGGTGATGATGATAATGATGTAGAAGAGAAGGGTAAAACATTTTGGAATACATTTATTTATTAATATTAAAAACTAGCAAATCATTAATTAAATCAAATTCACTGTTAAAGCTGTTTAATTGATTACAAATCATGTGCTAGAAATATAAATGTATGACATTTTGTTAAAAAGTTTATATTTTGTTTTAAAAATATACTTAATTATTTTTACGAACTATGAGAAAAATATTAATATAGACAAGTTTATATTTTGTTTTAAAAATGTACTTAATTATTTTTACGAACTATGAGAAAAATATTAATATAGACGTGCTGTTCGCGTAGTCAGTAAAGTTCACTTGGAGATCAATTGGTTTATTATAAATTTTAATTTACTCCTTCTATTTGTTCTCATGGAAACCAACTTGCACTTTCTTCGAATTCAAAAAGATCCGCTAAGCAAACTTTGCTATAAGTGAGTTTTTATTTTGAATACATACATATTTTTTCTAGGTAGACGACTTTACAATTTTTATAGCAGAGCTTTAAGCCGAAAAAAGGAGCTCCAAATAGAAATGAATACTAACGATTTAGAATTTATTATATATAAATTACGAAAGCGTACTAAAATTTGATTTGCTTTGCAATTTATTTTCTTTGTTTTATAATATGCAAAGAATTATGTTCATAATTTTACTGCATAAATCTTTGTTAAGAGAGTTCTTCTATGTCGGCATTATTATGCTAAATCTGTTCTACTATATTTATTCTAATACAGAGGGTTAAGTAAAGAACTTTTCTTCAAGTCGTAAGTTCTTTACTAATAAGACTAACATTTTATAAGATGTAAGAAAAGATAAACTCACTGTTTATTGTTGGTGTTTTGTTTAAGCTTTGATATTGTTACTTACGAGTAAAACTTTGAGTGTTTAAAATTCTTATTCGCTTTAGGGTTTTATTCGTATAATATTTCTAGCTTTTCTAAAATCTTAGGAAAAGGTTTCCTGATGAGCTGGCCTAAGCAACCAGTGAAATGCGCATAGAAGCTAGCTTTCCCTCAACAATAAATTTCAGTGTATTTATCAAATATGGAAAATTGGGAATTTAGCACGTCATACAGAAATCGTATTAATGATAAATTTTGTATTCCCGTAAATAACTTTGATAATTACTTTTAAACTTTAGCGCATGAAAAATTGCAAGTTACACAAATCGCGTTATAGAAGCCATTCCTATCAACTGTTTTTTTATTTGTTTACTTATTTGTACATTGAAAACGGATTCGAAAATATAAATTTTTTTTTTTTTTTATTGAACTTGCTCTATTTATAATGGGTGATTTTTTAAGCGTAGTTTTTTTAAAAATCTAACAAAACACTAAAATTTACATCATATATTCAAAATTTTTATTGGATTCGATAAATTGGTCTTTGCCATTTACTTTTTTAAAAAAAGGACGATTATAACGACCATAAAAAGTTCGTAACAAACGATGGACATTTCTCACAGAGCACGAATGTTGATAATAAATTTCAACGATTTGCAGTCGTTGCTCATTTGTCAGTTTCTCCAAGATGAAATGGCAGAGTATACAGAACTCTTTAGACATGCTAACTTTGGACAATTAAAAGCAACCCTGATTTACCTATAATGCAGTGATGTCAGCGTCATACACAGTTGTGTAAATTAATTCACACACATTCTTCACACGCATTCTTACGCTCTTTCATTTAGTCCACGAGAGTACACAATTAGTCGTCGATTATCAAGCGACGGGTGCACATGCCGCTTACGTATGCTTACGTATTTTTAAAGAATACTTGTCTCTTTATTCACTAATACTAATATAAAGTAATACAACCACAATTGACATCACTGCTATAATGTGAACGCTCTCGAAATATTACAAGTGCTCCGATTTTTATCGGCCACTTGCGCGCCGATCTAAGTGGACAATCAGCGCCGACATAGGCGAACATCTGTTTGCTAAACAAATAAAATAGGAATTTTTGACAAAATTTACTATTATTAAAATTTAACATTTTTCGGTAATATGTATTTCTAAAATTTATTTTTTATAGGAAATTTTGTTAAAATTTATTGGTTAAAGAAATTTTCTCAAAATTTGCTTTTTATAGGAAATTTTGTTAAAATTTATTTTTTATAGGAAATTTTGCCAACATTAACTTTTTATAGGAAATCTTATTGAAATTTACTTTTAATAGGAACTTTTGCCAAAATTTACTTTTTATAGGAAATTTTGTTAAAATTTACATATTATAGGAATTTTTATTAAATTTACTTTTTCTAAGAAATTTTGTTTAAATTTACTTTTTAGAGGAAATATTGCTTTAATTTACTTTTTATAGGAAATAATGCCTAAATTTAATTTTATAGTAAATTTTGCTAAAATTTACTTAAAGGAAATTTTGCTAAAATTTACTTAAAGGAAATTTTCTCAAAATTTGCTTTTTATAGGAAATTTTGCCAAAAATTTACATTTAATAGGAAATTTTGTTAAAATTTACTTTTTATAGGAAATTTTGTTAAAATTAATTTTTTATAGGAAATTTTGTTAAAATTTATTTTTTATAGGAAATTTTGTTAAAATTTATTTTTTATAGGAAATTTTGTTAAAATTTATTTTTTATAGGAAATTCTGTTAAAATTTCTTTTTACTTTACTTTTTATTGGAAGTTTTGTTTTTATAGAAAATTTTGCTAAAATTAACTTTTTATAACAAATTTTTAGTAAAATTTACTATTGATAGGAAATTATGCCAAAATTAACTTTTTATAGGAAATTTTGTTTAAATTTATTTTCTATAAGAAATTTTTTTTAAAACTTATTTTTTTATAGGAAATTTTGTTTGAATAATTTCTTATAGACAATTTTGCTAAAATTTATTTTTTATAGGAAATTTTGTAAAAATTTCTATTTGATAGGAAATTCTGTTAAAATTTACTGTTTATAGAAAAACAAGAAAAAGAAAGACAAAAATGAAAAAACAAAAAATGTACTTTGGACTTTAAGAAAAATTCTTGACAAAAGTACGAAAAAACAAGTAAGGAAGAAATGTAAAATCAATTAAAATGGATAATCATTCAAAAAAGCAAACTTTGATCTACCAGAGGTTAAAATACAATTTGGTTTAAGGATTGATGTTTGACTATTGACGTCAGCAGTCGTCGATGGCTGCGAGTGTAAAACGGCAAATCCATTTGAGAAGATCGAGTGGTTGCGATCGAAACATGTCATGGTAACCTGCCGGCCGCGGTTCGAATCCCGGCCACGGTCAAGAATGAAAGATTAGCAATAACAATTTTAATTAATTTTCATGTTGTAAAATCCCTTTCTTCATAAAAATAATTTAATGAAAATTAAATTTAATGAACTTAAGCCTAATTAAAAATATTAAAAATTTGGATTAAAAACCATAAATAGTTCAACAAAATAACCACAATTCTAATTATTGTTTATAGAAAATGTTTAAAAAAAAAAAAAAATGTTTGTCATAAATTAAATTCAAAAACCTATTTGCCATAAAAAAATTTCAAAAACCATAATAATAAAAATAAAATATAACTAAAGGTCCAATTAGACGTGACATAACCATAGCAAAACTGTATTACCATCACCACTGTATTACCAAAATGATATAAAAATACCATACAAACCCATTTAATTTTGGTTTCTAAATTCGCCGTTACGGCTGTGGCATTATGGTTATGTCACGTCTAATTTGAGCTTAAAGTATAACAATTCATATAAACTGAAAAAACTTCCTATTT
The DNA here is from genome assembly GCA_963931875.1 of Pollenia griseotomentosa. Lineage (NCBI taxonomy): Eukaryota > Metazoa > Arthropoda > Insecta > Diptera > Polleniidae > Pollenia > Pollenia griseotomentosa. Next base: position 31,683,722 of record OZ007564.1, read on the forward strand.
ATTAACCTAATTCAAAAACCATATTTACAATAATAAAAAATATTTTTGATGAAGAATACCTATAACATATAAAAATTTTTAACTAAACTTATTTCTATTTTACATACAAAAACATTTTTAATAAAACTTATTTTTATTCTTACAAGCTAATATGTATAACGTGACCTAAGGGCAAGAAGGTCCTAATTTTCATGTAATTTAGGTGCAAATTGAACCCTCTTGTTCAAGGCTACGATACCCAGTAAAAACTTCGCCTACAAAATAATGTGTTGAGTAATCAGAAAAACATAAGAGCACTACTTACAATTCTACTGAAAGAACCAATGAATTTTACAAGGGATGTCCCAAAATGAACGCATTCAAAAGCAAGTCATTATTTTTTTACTTTAATACATCCAGAAAAAAGTAGTTATAGAAGTTGTTATAGATGTAGTTATAGAAGAAAGCTACTAAATAATGAGTTAAAGAAGCTATTCATTTTGAAAAAGTAAGCGAAGTTTTTACTGGGTAGGTATATTTATATTATTTTATCAAATCTGCTTTCTCGTATGGCCAATTTTCAGGATTGATATTAAAACACATTTATGTTTAAAATCGTTTTAAATACAAAATTCTCTTCTTCACTAAATACTTAAATCAATCTTAATTCACCGATGTGGTACACTTAATTTCAACTTAAGTTTCTATTGTAATATTTAAGCACGGTGGCCTCAATATCACGACGGTACAACAACAAGAGGCAAAGCTGTAACAATCAGCTGTTTTCTGAGACCACCTTGTAAATAATTATACTTTTTTTTGATATTTTTTTGTATTTAGTAGTGCTACCATACTTTTGTCTTATTAAAATACGACTTATAACATAAAACTCAACAAAATCAATCTGTATTTAAATACGATTTAAGTTTTTATGAAAATTAACTTAATATAGATTTAATTACTATCCTGAAAATTGAGCATTTATAACTTAATTTCTATAATTATTCGCTATATGTTCTATGGCTGCTTTAAAATTTATTCTTTGTGCCGTTGGTGTATTAATTATGTTTAACATTTCTAATATATATCTGCGTTTGTAGTTAGTTTCAGTGGTTAAAACCGATGCTTCTTCAAAATTTGAATGATGACTTTATGCTGTCTTTTAAGAATTTATTTATTTTTGATCGGATTTATCTCCCACAATTCTAGTACTTAATTTGTTCTTCGTTGTACCCATGTTAACCTGGTTGCATCTTTCATTATCATTTCCCTTACAAGGAATTTTGCAGATAATGTTTGGCGTATCCTATTACCTAGTTCTTTTTTTGTCCTGCTAAATAAACGGTTCAATGTGTTAAAAGCTTTGTATCCTTTGCTACCTTATATTTTTAAATTTAATTTCCTGACGATGCTAACCAAAGGTTAGCGAAATATCGATTGAAATTAAAAAATATAATTTTTAATAAATAAAAAGACCTCAAGCTTAAACAATTAAAAATAATTATAAAAAAGAAAGGTCAAATAAGAATAAATAACATTTCTATAAGAAATTGTATGATTGTCTCGTTTTTGGTTTAGCCAATATACGCCGAAAAAAATCGTTACAATGTGCGACAGTAATGTGACCGCTCAAAAATAAATTATGCAATTTGTAAACATGTGTGCCGATGAAGTACGATAGAGATCTTTGTAGATTGTGCTTAAAGCGACAAATATGACAAAAATCTTATACTAACACTTTGATAGTAAGATTAATCTTTAATATTCCAATGGTGGTGGAATAAAACAAAATTATTAAAAAAAAACTAAAAACGGCCAAAAATAAAAGTCCATTTGCTTTCGAGCTTGCTTCCTAAGTCTTTTGTTTTGTAATACACAAATGGAACAATTCACATTTTGTTTGTTTAATTTTTTTTAATCAGGCAGTTTTATTTATTTATTTCTATTGCAACTGTTTTCAATTCATATTTTTATTACAATTTTTTCATTTCATTTATTATAAACTCATATTTTTTTTTCAATATTTTTTTTTTTTTTTTATATTTGCAATGTAATTTACCTTTCTTTTTACCTTTTGTATTTTATTGTTTAGTTTTTTTTTTGTTTTCATTACTTTTTCTTACTTTGCCACAACAAGTGAATGTATTGCATAATGAATACTTATTATTTTTTAAAAAAGTTTTTTTTTTTATTTGTACCTTAAATAAATTAAATACTCGTAGTTAAATCGAATCGAATTGTGCATTCGTAGCTTAATAACTCATTTATACACTACGATTTCTATTTGGGCCAGTAATTTTAATTAATTTGAAACAATTTATGGCACATTTAAAACCATAATTGAAAAAAATGCTTGTTTACATTCGAAGTTCTTCCTCCAAAAGCTAAAGAAATTTCCCCCGGTTTTACTGACTGAGTGACTGACTAACTCTTTGACTTTTGTGTTAGTCTTTATAAAAATGGAAAAAGGCTTTTAATTTAAGAAATTGTGTCATTTCCTATTCTACAATCGGTATGTTCCATACGGGTATGGAATTTTGAAATAATAATAAACTAAAGAATGAAAACTTTTTTTACATTCAAAATAGAAACAACAACAGACACAGACTTTTTATTTAGATTTATAATTTTATATGTTACACTCTGAAGTGCATGGGTTCATTTTATTGTTCATTGTAATTTGCTTTTGTATAATTAATCTATTGTTGAATTTGTTTTTTTTTTCGCTGATATCATAGATTTATATTCATCATAGATTCATTAAAGGGAGGAGGAACTTCGTTGAAATATGAGTTATTAGTAAAACTACAATTAGTATAATTTAAAAATATTAAATACTGGTTTTTATCTAATTCCTTTTTTTTTAGTTAAAACTTTTGTTAACGCTACATAAAATAATGAATTAAAAATTTCACAATGAAAACAAAAAAAAAAAAAAATTATAGAAAATTGGAAAAAAAATGTTTATGCAAAACTTTTAAGCGTTCACAATGGCAGCAAAATTTGCACTTGCGTTCACAATAAAGCAACAGTTTTTTTCAGAACCACACACATTTTCAATTAAGAAACCGTTTGCAAATTTTGCCGAAAATAATATTTCGTATTTATTATTATTTTTTTTAACATTTTGAAAAAATTTCATTCAAAACTAACACTGCCTTTCTGTATACGTATTGTAAATAAAAATGTCAATGAAACAGATGACTTTCTTGAAAATTTCTTGTTCGATTACACAGGAAAGTGAAAGTTCATTTGAAAAATGTCGTCAAAGGGCAAACTTCTAACAAAAATGTCTGTTCTTTTTCTTCTTCTTTTATTTTGCCTTTTTGAAGTTTCAGAGTTGCCAAGGCAATTACTCACGCCGAACATCAGGCATTCGTTCAAATTAATATTTTTTTAAATTATTTTCATGATATTTATACATTTCAGTTAGAATAATTGTGTTCTTAATCCTATTTAGTTGAAAATATATATTAGATTCTTTATATATACGCGAAAAACAAGTTGCTTTCAAGTGAAAAGTTTTACATTGGCAACACTGCTTAGTTTATTGTCATTTGCTTTCATGCAATGTTCAAAAAATCGCTTTCTTGAAATTTTCATTAAAAGCTAGCTGAAAGTTGGGTTGAAAGTAAAAAAATGTAAATGTGTTAGTGAAAAAGTGTGAGTGTATTGCGACTTTCATGAAATTACTTTCACGTGTAAATGCTAGGTAAATAAAATTAGTTTATAATAATGGTAGAATAAGTACAAGGTGTAGTCAATTTCAAAACCCATACATGGTCAAACTAAAAGAAAATATAGAAAAAAATTAAAACAAGCTTCAAAAATCAAATAAATTAATAATGACAACTCTCCTTAATAAACATACCTGTTACTTATTATACTATGTTATAAACGTCATTTACAATTTCATATAAATTGTTGCTGAAGTTGAAGTAGACTCAACTTTAAAAAAAAAAACTTTAGTTAAATTTTTGTTCGAAAAATGAAAGAAAAATTTATGAAAAACATTCGGAAGAAATTGGTGCTCCCATTGTGAACGAACCTTTAAGAATTACAATTTATAATAACTTCTTATACAAGGTGGGACAAAAGTTATCACCCTATTGGAAAACGCTATAACTTTTGCAAATGGCGCTAAAAGTCAATTTGGTTTTGATATTTGTGAAGTAAACAAATCCAGAATACAAATCGACAGCAGTGAATCAACTTACTCCGCAAGTACGGGGATTTCTAAAGAAAGAATTTCCGGGTTGCTCAATCTCTCGTTTTGGCGATTTTCCCTGGTCGGCCAGATCACCCGGTTTAACTGCTCCAGATTCCTTTTTTGGGGTTTTTTGAAATCGCGGATTTACTCTGACAAGCCTCAGACTCCTAAAGTCCTTCAGAAGAATATTCGATAGGAATGCGAGAACCTGTCGCCCGAAGTCCTGGCAAGAGTGATGGAAAATGCCCTAAAACGAGCCCGTATAGTCATCAACTCTGGCGGCGGCCACTTGGCCGAAATCATTATCTTAAATTAATGGAATAAATTCTAATGGATAAAATAAACAAATTTCACAGGCAAAGCCAAAGTTTTTCATTAAAAAAATTTACTGAAAAGAACATTGGATGATTACTTTTGTCCCACCTTGTACTAGAACAAAGTGAACTTGAGTCCCATACTTTCATACTTTAGTTTTACACTAATGACATCACAGTCTTATGAACACACACCGCTATCAACTTGGCATAATAAATTTGCTACAATCTCGTACTAAACTGAGAATCACCGCCCCGAGGGATGTGATGCGCCTCTCGGAGGGCTTAGCTAAGCAACTTAAGGAACTTTATCCGCTTGATGTTACATCTCTGGGGTATAAAAAAACTCGGCCAATGCCTTAAATCGACCAAGTGCCCGGAAACAGGACACGCACCATAGGGAAGCTGTGTTATAGTCGTACTTCCACGAAGTTCCTTGGAACAAAGATATGGTAGTGGGCTAGAAGTGCACAACAGCTTCTGTTGTGTCGATTTTCACTCCTCAGCCATTGAAAATCTATGGGCGTTACCGTCAGCCTGGATCCGGCTGAAGTTAAAATGATAGTAATTATAAAGTTTTCGGATATCTTGACACCAAAAGATTTACTAAAGTCCTTTATATTCTGGTGCTACGGGAATCAGTAGCTGCAGATATGCGGCTAATATTGGTTTTTTCGAATGCGAATACTTAAAATATGTTCAAAATTCATATGAAAATAAATTGTGTTTATTTTTTTATTATCATACAAATACATATTTATGTATGTACTGTGTATAGTGACATAACTCAAAAAAAATCCATTTCGAGATAAACGCGTTTAAAGTTTTTGATTTGTTCTAAGCACTTAGAAAAAATAACAACACATTCTCTTCCAACGGGGAAAGTAAGAAATTCTCTTCCATTTATCGGGTGTTTTTTATAGCTGCATAAGAACTTTCGATATCGATAACTATAGTTTGACAGCTGAGAATGTCAAACTGTGTTGACATTTCTTTTCAGTAAAGTTTGGCTTCTACTCCCTCCATTTTTCAGACGCTTTTAGTTTTTTAATTATTTTATTTTTCACAGAGATCATTTTCATTTCTTTTTCTATTATTGCCCGTTTACACTACAACAAAATCTAGAACTTAAGAGATTTCAAACAAAATCTACGTCGTGTCTAGACTTTGAAATTAGTGGTGAAATTTAATTGGATAAAACAACTTAAGGCACGAGTCCGACATTGATTTACTAAAACTTAAAAAAAAAGTTTTTCTTCGAAATTTCCGGTGTTACACAAAAACCTTTTAGTCAGCTGTTTATGTTGCACAGAAACAATTAATTTTCATATTTGAATACGAAAATCGCATATTTGATTACAAAACTTTTTGAATTTTCTGCGATGACGATTTTTGCGGTATTGATAAAAAAGTTTGTATGTATAATTGTTAAATTTTTAGTCAACAACCAAGTTTATTGAATCAATAAAAAAAGTTGTTGTCCAAATAATTTTTTTCAACAAAATTTTTACTTGATTTGTTAAAATAAATTGTTGAAAATGTTGAATAAATCAAACAAAATGTTAATCGAATCTTTATTTTTTTTATTTATTAATGATGATGTCATAAATTTTCAATTTTTATATTTTTATAAAAACACTAAAATTTATTATGGGGGGATAAGTAAGTTCCTATGCGCATTTCACTGGTTGCTTAGGCCAGATCATCAGGAAACCTTTTCCAAAGACTTTGGCAATACTAAATATATTATTCAAATAAAACTGTAAAACAAATGAGAATTATGAGATATTTAAAAATGGACAAGAGTTGTTAAAATATTGTCTTTACTTCGATTCAAATATTTTTTTTTATTGAATATGAAGAAATATTTAATTATTTCATTATTAAATATGTTTTATTGAGTGCTATTTTGCAAAGTGTCAATTTGATAAATTTTTTCTTTGAATCAAACAAAAAGTTTGTTGACCTAAAATTTTATTTTTAACAAACTGTGTTGTTAAAAATTTTCTTCAGATATTTTTTTCTGTGTGTGTAAACAAAATCTCGCTAATGTCAAAAAAGTACAATGTAAACGCATTAGATTTTAAGGAGAATTTCAAATCAAATCTTCAGATTTCGTTGTAAGGTAATCGGTCTATTAGTATAAGACTTTTTGAAGACTGAATTCTTATATTTGCACTAAATTTTTTTTCTAAGACTGCGTAGTAGGATTCTGTTAAGATTTTAAAATTAAACGTAAAGATCGAAAAGACAAGTCATTCTTATTACAAAACAATTTCTTGTTGTACGATTTATAAAATACATGAGAAGAATTAATGACTGAAAAATAATAAAAAATTACAAAAGTTATATTTTACATATAATAATTATGGCTTTAATTTTTAACACTCTGAAACCTTTTAATTTTTATTAACAACAAAAGACGTCAAACATAGTTTGAAAGGCATTAATATTTTTATACAAAACAAAAAAAAGCTCTTTAAAAATTTTATTATTTTATATTTAATTAACGTGGCATACATACATACATATTTGCTCTATTTTAAATGACATTAAAGTGAAGTAATTTTATTTAAAAAAAAAAATAAATTGTTTAATTTTGTAGTTTTGATATAATTAAATTCAGAGACTGCTACTTCCGTATTTTTCCACAAAGAACTAAATGCCTTAAATACGATGAATAAAATTTATTTGTGGGAAAATAGTTTAGATTTTTGGTTTTTTTCTTTCAAGAAGCGGATATAGGAAGTTAAGTTTTTAAGCTTGTTTAATAGTGGAAAAAAAGAAAAACAATAAATTAAGCACGTGAGGCAATTTGTTTTAAGGAAATGTTAAAAAAAACAAAAAAAGTTCTTTTTAAAACATTTAAATTACTTAACCTCTCATTATTTACAAAAACTATTTATTATTTTCGTAAAATTTTCATAGAAAATTCATTTTATAAACCTAATTTTTTTTTATGAATTAGGCCTTTAATATCTTTAATCTAAATCTCGTTAAGAGCTTTTATAGATTAAGTTTTAAATACGTCGGACTTAGTAATTATTTTTAAAATTTTCTTAATTAAAATTTGTTTACAATTCAACCCAAAACTTATTTTTCTAAATACATAGTTCAAAACGTTTTTATGGTTTGTTACCTTTTGTGTGGTAAAATATTTTGCATTTAACAAAAAAAAAAAAAAAAATTAATTTAACAACTTTGCTTATTAATTGTTTTTTGTGTAGTTTTCGTTGTGTCTTGTTGATTGTTAAATTAACACAAAAAACAAAATACTAAAAGTTTTTTTTTCTCAAAAATTCTGAACAGAAACAGCTGAAGCATTAAATTTTTATGAGTTTTTTTAAACAGGTGCAATACTATTTTAATAAGATCAGTTTTTATATCAACCAAATCCTAAGGAAACATGAAAGAAAGTATAGTCAGCTAAGTCCAAACAAATGATACCCTACACCAATTAAGTGGATAAAAAGAAGATCTTGAATGTGTGTATAAAATATTTGGACTTTTTATACCCTCCACCACAATTAATTAGTTGTGAAGAGGGTATACTAAGTTTGTCATTCCGTGTGAAACTTTTTTATTATTCATCTCAGACCCCATAAAGTAAATATATTCTGGCTCCTTGAGTACTTCTAAGCCTACTTTTGTTAATAGTTAGTGAGATTTAAAATGGTCTTAATATTACAAAATAAACTAATTATACTACTAGACATTGCAAAAAACAGTTTTTTGTAAAATGTGGTATTTTAATTAAAATAAATATTGATATTAAGCGAAATGATTTTTTAGTTTGGTTGTTGGTCCCGTTTTTTTTCGTCAAATATTTGATAAGTCTGACCGTAGCTTAAGTCGATTTAGCCATGTCCGTCTGTCTGGCTGTCTGTCTGTTGACAACACGCTCACTTTCGAAAAACTCAAAAGAAATAAACAAACTGGCTGTCAAATCGCTTGTTGTTATGCTTAGCAGTTTGAGATTGAAATCCAGCTAAATCGGTTCAGTAGGATCAGAGCTATGAATCAAAATGTGGAACCACCACCTTAAAAAATTGATAATTTTGTTACAAAAACTAACATAAATGCACGGAATGATATAAGATTTTGCAAAAATTTATTTAATTTGATTGGAAATCATGCTGTAAAATTTCGTGAATATCCGTCCATAATTTACTCTAGGGCCCATAGAAACCCTACTCCCGGAAAACAGTTTAGTACGCCTAAAACCATAATTAATAATGCTATCATAACAAATTTTGGCTCGTCAGAGTTTTATAGGACTATAAATGACACTGTGAAATTTCGCGAAGATCTGTCCATAATTTACCCTAGGCCCTATATAAACCCTACTCCCGGACAACAGTTTAGTAAGCCTAAATCCGTAATTAATAATGCTATCTTAACAACATTTGTTACGTCACAGTTTTATAGGACTAGAAATGACACTGTGAAATTTCGTGATGATCAGTTAATAACTTACTATAGGCCCCATATAAAGCCCACTCTGGTAAAATTCCTTCCAACCTAGTTTCATATGGCCTGAAATACCTTATATCCCATATTAAGCAGCCTTCTGAAATTCACTGTAAACGCTAGAACTAATTTCACCGCTGTTTTGATATATATTGAAATTTATGTTTTTAATACCAGAAATTACTCTGCAGAGTTTTTGGATGATTGGTTCATAACTCACCATTGCTTCAATATAAATCCCCCTCCTCAAAATCATTTAAGTTCGGCTTAAGCGGTAACGAATCATGATATTTTACTAAAGCTAGTTAAAATTTAATAAAGGTCTAAACTGCAACCAATTTTAATGTTGACGTCTGTTTTTATAAAGATAAATTAAAAATAAAAAAAAAGATATATAGATATCACTCCTGAAATATTCGAACTGTCGGTGGAGGGTATCGCAGATTCGGCATAGCCGAATATGGCGCTCTAACTTGTTTTTTTTTTAAGAGTAAGAGAAAATATATTCTTAATAATTCTTTTTTAGAGAAAATATACTAAAAAATATTTGCATTAAACAATACTAACTCTACGTAGTGCAAAATGTCCATCAGCAATCAATTTCCACGTTTTGTATTGAAATTTTGCTCTATACGCCACTAAATGGCATATAGTGCAAAATTTCAGAAAATATTTTTGTTTTGAAGGATATAGAGCAAAATGGACACGATTTATCTCAGCCACCAGACGAGATAGCCGACAACGGATTGCAGATTTGAAAAATTTGGGGTCCTTAACTCAAAATCGTCAAAATGGCGTATAGAGCACTTAAACTTTCGGACTACGACTTGATTCTAACAGTACTTTTGGCGCTTTATGAGAAGAAATATACTAATTGTATCAATGCATGTTCTCTTCCATGTTTTTAGCACAGACAATGCATTGATCCAATCCGAATATTTCGTTTAATAAAGCGGCAAAAGAACTTTTAGAATCCATTGCCATCTCGTTTTTTTAATGTTGTAACGAACGAGTTTTGCAACTCACCTTCTCAATTGTATTAGCTGTTTTATTTTTAAATCAATCAATCAATTTCGGGTGATAAATTTAGAAATACAGTCGGGCCTCGATTATCCGTGATCCGGTTAACTGGTAACCCCGATTTACCGTGATGTCCAAAGATCAGTCTATTATGTTTTTTTGCAATGTTTTCAAATTGTTTGCTTCGATTAACCGTGATTACCTCTATTATCCGTGATGGCAGTTGAAAAATATTAGACAAGCAACATTACACGAATTTTTATAAGAAATTGTATTCTTTTTTTGCTTAATGTCCTTTTTTTGCCTCATGTTTTCAGTAGAAAATTTAATGTATACATACTTATTAAATTAAGAGTTTAGCATCACAGTGCTCGTTGAATGCAGACGTGTTTTTTTTTAACTCGGCATACGGTTTTTGTTTTCTTTTAACATACTTAAATAAGTTGTTATAAAATCATAATATTATTTATTAAATAAATAATATAATATCAGCGAATTGGACGCTTAAAAATAATTTTTAATTTGTGAACATAAACGTCAATAATTAAAATAATAAAAGTTATAATTTAATAAAAAAATGTATGTATGAACATACATACATAAACATACAAACATACATTTTAGCAAAAACATTTCTTGTTTTTGTTTATTCTTCTTTTTTATTATCGGGGTTTTTAACAACAAATAACAAGAAGAGCACAATTAAACAAACTGTAAAATAAAAAAAAAATAAACTTATGAATGCGTACAATGCAAAAACAATTAAACATAATGAAAGAAATGCATATGTTACAGTGAGTGTTGACGAAACAAAAGTAGAAACAAAAAAAAGAATCGATGATAGCAATTACCTAACGGCTAAACCTATTACTCGAACGCGTTCCCTCTCACCTTCTTTGTTTACAAATACGGTCGATCGTATTACAATAACAAGTTTGTTAACTGCAGGCGCTGCCGCAGAGCCAAAAAAAACTTTAATAAGTGATGATACGGTTAACCCCAAAACAGCCGCTATGGACAACTCAGTAACTCAAGGAAAAATTTCTCAAAAGCCTACAGTACAAGTTGGTATGGACAGGTACATAACAGTGCTCAAACGGGGACGCAGCCCTACCTCTGCAGCAGTTGCTTCGGCCTCAAAAGTACCAACTTTTGATAAAATAAATACTCAAAATCGTTTTGCAATTCTGGAGGATGAATCCTCTGAAGCACCAAACGTCATAAAATCGTCAAAGCCTCCCCCGATATATCTTAGGGAACAAAATTCAAATGAGCTCATAAAGAGTTTGATATCAGTGATAGGTGAAAATTCGTTTTACGTAGCGGCTATCAAGCGTGGTAGTATAAACGAGACTAAAATACAAGTCAATCATGAGAATGACTTTCGCAAAGTAATAAACAACTTTGAAGCACTAAAAAAAAAACTTTTATACATACCAACTGAAAAGCAGTAAAGGTCTTCAGGTAGTGATTAAGGGTATTGACTCATGTGTGGACCCAGAAGAGGTCAAAACATTCCTAGAAGAAAAAGGCTTCAAGGTAAAACATGTAGTAAACATTAAAAATAGAGAAAAAATTCCCCAACCACTTTTTCGAGTAGAGTTTGAACCCGGCGACGTTAAGCTTAAAAAAAATGAAACGCATCCCATCTATGATTTAAAATACATTCTGTACAGAAAGGTAACTATAGAGGAGCCGCACAAAAGAGGTGGTCCCGTTCAATGTTTGAACTGCCAAGAATTTGGCCATACGAAGGCATACTGCTATTTACCCCCTGTTTGCGTAGTATGTGGTGAGCTACACGGTACAGTTCTTTGCGATAAGTCTAAAACCGACCCCAACGTAAAAAAATGCAGCAACTGTGGTGGTAATCACACTGCCAATTATAGAGGATGCCCTGTATATACTATCGTCAAGCAGTCGGTTGGACCGAAAACTAATTCCCCTCAAATGCAGGTAACGAATCAAGTAAACAGTAATGATCTTCAGGCTCCGCAGCCTAGTAGTAACAGAACCTCTTATGCTAACGTTTTAAAATCAAACAATGTACCAATGCAAGGCGCTTCGTCAAGTAATGACGAAACTCCAGTTTCTAATCTAAGTCGTCTAGAAAAAACCATGGAAACATTAGTGCAAACAGTAAATAATTTTACAAACACAATGGGTAATATGATGCAGGAAATTCTTAGAATGCAATCGATGTTATTGCAAGCTATTCTTAACAAGCCATGAACTGTTTAAAAATTTGTTTTTGGAACGCAAACGGCATCCGCCAACATAAAAATGAATTAGAATACTTTCTTAAAAATAAACAAATTGATGTCATGATGGTTTCTGAAACTCATTTGACCTCAAGAAATACGTTTAAAATTAATGGTTATACTCTATATGATACCAAGGACCCTCGAGATAGAGCTTGTGGAGGTTCTGCTATATTAATAAAAAACCGAATTAAACACTACCCAATGTGTGATCATCGTGAAGATTATCTCCAAGCTACGAACATTTGTGTCGAAGAGCTAAATCGAAGCATAGTTATTTCATCTCTATATTCACCACCTAGATTTGCAATATCAGAAAGCCAATATTACAAATATTATAAGTCACTGGGGCCCTGTTTCCTGGCTGCTGGCGATTACAACGCAAAACATACCTTCTGGGGGTCACGACTTATAACACCAAAGGGTCGTGTTTTGTTTAATACAATCTCTAAAATGAATTTAAATGTTGTCGCAAGCGGCCAACCAACATATTGGCCTGCTGATCCGCAAAAAATTCCAGATGTCATCGATTTTGGCGTGGTTAAAAACATCCCCACAGAAACGATTTACGTTGAAGCTTCCATAGAATTATCCTCTGATCACACACCTACAATTGTTACTATAAAAAACACCAATAGAATTGAATCTCCCTCTGGTCACATAGCGACGTCAGCTACACATATAAATTGGATAAAATATAAAAAATATCTCAGTACCCATTGCACAGAAAATATTCCGCTTAGCACACCGGAGTATATAGATCGTTCTATTGTCAATTTTGACAGTTTTCTAAAACTAGCTGTTCAACATTCCAGCATTGCCCCCAAAAAAACCAAAAATAATAAAATATATTCCTCAGATGTCGAGCGTCTCTTGTCTGAAAAAAGGAGAGCTCGTAGAGAGTGGCAATTGCACAGATCCCCTCAACTTAAGAACTTACTAAAAGACTGTACAAAAAGGCTGAGAGAGTTACTGCAGACTCAGAAAACGGCTTCTCTGGAAAAATATCTTAAGGAACTTGATGCAACTCCACAATCAGACTACTCATTATGGCGTGCAGCTAGAAACCTCAAAAGGCCAGTTGTCGCTAATCCGCCATTAAGAAACTTGAATGGAAGTTGGGCAAGAAATGATGTTGAAAAAGGAAATCTGTTTGTTAATCATTTAAAACACGTATTTACCCCTAACATATCTCACGATATGGCGGTCGAGTTACCACCTGTTGCTGCTAGAGCAGCTGTTCCCCTAAGATTTGAGATAAGAGAAATCGAAAAGGCTATTTGTGATTTAAACCCCAAGAAGGCTCCTGGTTTTGATAAGATCAGCAACAAAATGCTTTTGGAGCTACCCAGCATAGCAAGGAGAATTATTCTTTTAATTTTTAATGCTATTTTACGCCTGGAATACTATCCTCAAAAGTGGAAGGTTTCCTTAGTCATCATGATACCTAAACCAGGAAAGGATCACACAAAAGTTGAGTCATATAGGCCTATAAGTTTACTTTCAAATATATCAAAGCTGTTTGAGAAGCTGTTAGCGTCAAAATTAACCCCAATTCTAAATGAAAACAGATGTATTCCTAACCACCAATTCGGCTTTAGAAGAGAACACAGCACAATTGAGCAAACCCATCGTATAGTAAACGCAATAAGAAAAGCCTTTGAAGAAAGAAAATATTGTTCCGCTCTCTTCATCGATGTTTCTCAAGCTTTTGACAAAGTCTGGCATGAAGGCTTATTACATAAATTGAAGCTAAACTTACCAGTTAACACACACAAGCTGTTAGAAAGCTACTTAGTCGGTCGAAAGTTTATTATTAAAGAAGGTGATTATTTAAGCTCTCCTCAACCAATTGAAGCTGGAGTCCCTCAGGGAAGCATCCTAGGCCCACTTTTATACTTAATATATACTTCGGATATGCCAATAAACAACTACACCCAAACTTCAACATTTGCTGATGACACAGCTTTTCTAAGCGTGCACGAAAACAGTCAAGAAGCATCTCGATACCTACAGGATCATATATTTCAACTCGAACTGTGGCTGAAGCAATGGAGGATAAAGGTCAATGAGCAAAAATGCGTACATGTAACATTTACCTTGCGTCGGGAAACATGCCCCCCTATTAAAATCAATAATCATTTAGTGCCTCAAAATTCGCATGTAAAATACCTCGGTATTCATCTAGATCGCCGTTTAACGTGGAAAAGCCATATAGAGGCAAAATTATCTCAAATGAAACTAAAAGCCATCCAAATTCATTGGCTTATTGGAAGAAACTCTGTCCTAAGTCTCGACTGCAAACTTTTACTTTACAACTCCATCTTAAAGCCAATCTGGTGCTACGGTATTCAACTATGGGGCACTGCCTCGGCCTCTAATATCGAAAAAATTCAAAGGCGCCAAAATAAACTTCTTCGAATAATCACAGCTGCCCCTTGGTATGTTAAAAACTCAAATATTCACAAGGATCTCAATGTTCCTTTAGTAAAAACTATGATTACAAAATATGCAGTTAAATATTTAAAAAGGCTTGAACTACACCCAAATCCACTAGCTCGAAATATTTTAAACCATGGCGGCCACACTCGCTTAAGAAGAAGAGACACTGCAGCACTTACCCAATTAGATGAGCGATAAACACCTATATAAGTGAACAGAACCCGTGATGAAGAAAATTTTTGTCTGGCACTGGCAGGACGTAAAATAACGTATTAGGTTAAGATTTGATTAATTATTGTTAGTTCATATTTAAAATATGAAGATTCAATAAAAAATAATGAGAAAAAAAAAAAAAAAAAAAAAAAAAAAAATTTAAGTATGTACATACAATTCTTGAATTTATTTGTTTAATGTAAATATGTATGTAGACCAATGTTCACTTGTTAAATAATAAAAATATTAAAAAAAACTGTATAATCACAAGTGTTATTCGATTTACCGTGAAAATCGATTATCCGTAATGCTTCTGGTCCCGACCATCACGGATAATCGAGGCCCGACTTAACAAAAAGCTTCAAAATAAAGAATTGATTTATATAAATCATATCTTGAAAATAGAAAATGTTGTTATTGTATTATATTTATATTTTTTTAAATTATATATGTATATCTTTACTATTTGCGTAAGTGTCACAATATTACCATTGAAAACGATGTAGTGGAAGATAATCCAACGACATCGAGAAATGCCGAACTTAGTCCAATGGAAAATTCCATTTAGAGAGACAGCGGCTGTTCTTTAAAAGACATTATATTCAGAAGTTTGCCTGAAAATGTCTGCCAACGCTATTCGAAAATCCAAAGTAACATCGGATTACTAAGGAATTAAGGGTTTTATGATGCCTTTCAGTAATACAATGATATGGAGTTAAAAGAAACATTTTATGCTTCAAAAAAAAAAGAAGAAGTCATAGCGGATTGTATGGAATATTTTCCATGGTAATTTTTTTGTAAAAATAATTTTTTTATTCGGTATTCTCATCGATTAGTCGAATAATTTTTTGAATTTAATCGTTTGATCGAACGAACAAAAACAATTATTTGAATTATTCGAACAAAGTTGAACAACAAATAATTGACAACTCTAGTATGTACCTAAAATGCGAAAAAATTGCTTAGCTCTAAACTAAAAAACATGCGTTGCCGATCCTTGTAACTGTTCTAATATGGCGCCTTGCAAACATAAGTAAAATTTTAGTTTTTTCCGCATAATGTCTGAGCCATAGAATTTTGGCCAAAGATCAGGTGTTCTCACCTTGATATCCTGACTGAGTCTTCCTAAACAACTTCCGTTGAATAGGAGTCCTATTCAAATCAATGCCAGAAAGACAAGTTTTGTCCCTGAGGGTTCTTCAACCAAAAAGTTCTAGCCTTAGATCTTCGAATGCCTGGCAATGACAGGGAAGATGTTCCATTGACACTTACTCCTCCTCGTCGCCGCAACTTCTACATTGGTTATTGTAGTACCGTTACCAACAATGATGGGTGTAGAGTATAAAATTAAAAAAAAAAAGAAAGGCTAGGAAAGATTTTTGGTAATACAAATATTTTTGTGTTGTTTTTTTTTATAACCTTGAACTTTAATTAAATTAAATTGAAATGAAATGCACAGTCATTTAATTTATTTTTTATTACTTTGGTATTTCCCTTTGTGGAATAAAAACAAACCCAAACTATTTCTTGCAGCTCCCCAAACTGAAGTCACAGTCAGTCATTAGAGTTAAATTAATTTGTACTTTCATTTTTCACATTTTGTTATTTTTTTTCTGTTTTAGTTTTAATTTATTTATAGCAATAAATTGTTTCGTTATTATTTCAACAAATACTTGCAAAATCATTTATTTTATTTTCGGTTGTTAAGATTTTTTTCATCATTGGAATGATTTATAATTATCGGCTATTTATTAAGAGACGGGTGTATGTGTTCAAGTTGCGAGTCCAAAAGATCTAATGGAATGAGATAAGAAATATAATTTGTTTTTTAAGTATATCAAATGTTTATAAATAATAACTGTATGTTTGACGGACAGATAGTTGTTGTATGGATGTATTGATAATTTCAACGATTAATTATGAAAATTTGAGGCAGGGCGCAACAAATTTTAAGAAGCAGCAATCTTGACACTTTTTTAAAATATTGGAATTAACTTAATATAAAAGGACCTGTGTAAATAAAAACATAGTATTTGGAAAAGCCTTTTTTCAGTATACATAAGCGTAATAGAAAGACAATCGTATTGCAAACGTATTCCGTTGATTACTATCTTTAAATTGACCTATTTTTAAGTGCAAGGCACAAATAAAATTGTTTCAAAAACACCGTTGGTGCTTTACTTCATATGGCAGAACACACCAAAACACAAAACTGTGTTTAGTTTTCGAAGAAATCAATGGCAGTTCATTTACTCAACCTCAAAATATCTTTGGAGGCTGTGCGACAGCCCTCCAATAGTTATTAATGGTAGGTAGGTTAGGAATGCCGGTATGAAAATAACCGTTGACACCTTCACCCAGGGATTAATGCGGCATATTGTAAAACCTTATAAACTAAGAGGAAAAAAGAAGAAATCCGATAGCATTATAAATAAAGAAGGGAGAAATAGTTCATAGTATATCACTGCCTAAAAAAGTGCTGTGATGTTGGTGGGTATTGAAAGGAGGAAAGAAAAAAAGAAAAACACAGATAAAAAAAGACGAGACAATACCAAACAAGAAATATTGGCATTTCCACAGAAAAGTCTACTGTTTGTCACGTAACGGCTCCAATCATATTTAATTGTTTCTGAAAGAGTAATTTATATATTATTCACTTTTTTGTATTTTAGTGTAAAGCGTAACTAGCTTTACATTAGTGAAACAGATGAACAATTTTATTTTACATGGATCTAAAATACGAGCTTAATTGCTTGGTGGCGCGGCGGCATGAAATAACCCCCCCAAAAAAATAATTTCATATGAAATAATTCCTCAAAAAATCATTATTAAATAAAGCCCTTATATATTTTTTTTGGGATTATTTAATTTTTAAATTTATTACTAAAACGTTTTTTGGCGCAAGGACTTTCTCTTCTATGGTATAACAAACCGCGCCTTTGTTAATAAAAGCTTCTCTGTATAGCCGGCCGACGCACAGTAGCGCCCGTAGAGCAAACGAGGTTGCAAAAATCAAAATTTTCATGAGCGCCGACGAAGTTTTGAATAAACCCATGTTATAGGAAACTTTTCAACGATTTCAAATCTGCCGCTCTTAATAATATCACATTTTTAGTTTAGAAGATGTAGCCGTTCAAAGTTGACCGACTTTCGGTTTTCAAAAAAACACACAATTTTTAGTAAATTTGTTGCGATTTCAGGTGTAATATCACGAAAAATAGGTAACGAATCGCCTTATTTTTTGTTTGTATTGATTGATGTATTTATTAAATGTATAATGATAAAAAAAAATTAACTGTTTGCTCTGTGTTTTTCCTGGTAAATCACTATTTAAAAACTATCCGTTTTTTCACTATTTTTCAACTTTGACGGAAAATAAAAAAAATCTATATTTTTCTATATTTGCCATATTTGCAAAACCTGTCCATTGATTATTTCTTTACATAATTCAAAAATTTTATCTGCCCGTACGTGCCCGTTTGGCTTCTAGAGGTAAAAAAGGTTAAAAAGACATGGTTGCAGAAATTGTATGGCGTCCATCCCTTATATGTTTTGACTGAGAGTAGTTTGATCTAATAGTTTGAAAAAAACTACTCATTGAAATTAGCAGGTACGTACCTCACTTAAACAATACTTTGGCGTACAAATGGTCAAGAACAATATTGACTTATGGTCCCTACAGGTAGGCACAAATCTTATTTGGACACGTGCATAATATCAAAATTGCATTATTCAGCCTAAATCCATATGTATGCAGGGAACAGGTAAGTTTTTAGGCATGGTAGCATAAGCCTATATATTGCAAAATAAGCATAATGCCTGGATTAGTCTACGACTGAAAGTTGGCGCAACAATTACTGAAACCATTAAACAATTTAAGTACTAAAAACATGGCGTTGAACAATTTTAAATTATTTGAACTGTTTAGAAAGTCAACCACACCAATTTTTTTCACGGAAGCTGCTTTAGAAGAACTTGATAGCTTATACGGAAATATTGAGAGAAGCGAAATTATAAAAAATAATTTTTATCTGATATATGCAAATATTAAGGCAAAATGGGTGAAATCTAATCGAACCATTCAGAACTTCAACTCCAAATACGAGGACTGGCTTATTGAAGACACCATCCTGGATATATTGGCAGTAGATAAACCCACCACATCAACCAGAGAAGCAAAAGGAAGGCAAAAAAAAAGTATTGAGGAGTGTTCAATTTTCACAAGAAAGAGGAAACTTGCCGATGCCACCAATGACTTGACCACGAAACAATTATCGGACGCGCTGTCTATTAAATTTACAAAGGATAAGGAAAGAGTTAGGTCGCAGATAACCAAATCTGTTGCTGATGCAAGCCCACTGCGACTAAAAAGGATTAAGGAAAGCATTCCCACGCCCACAAACGCACACATTAAAAAGTATGGATGCGAAGAAGCCTTGGCCTTGTTTATGGACTTAGAACTTTCCAAAGAGAAATATGAGAAACTACGGGCATCTTTAACGCGACACGACGCTGACGTTTTACCCGAAAACAAGCATATTACGCAAGCCTCTTCAACATGTTGGCAGCATCTTCCGATCCACTTATTTCTTCCCTGCGGCATGTGAAGTCAAGAATAGAGTTAGAAAATAATTATAGTTTAGAAATGGTTAGTCTTTTGGATATACCTTCTCTTACGAACTGTGATGAATATTTTACAGAAAATTGAAAAAATAAATTTAAAAAAAAATAATTTTTTTTTTTAATTTGTTGGGTAATAATTTGAAACATAAAACCCTAAAGAAAAAAAATAAAAACAATCTAAAAATGTAAAAATAATTTTTTTTAGTTACCATAAAATTGATTTTTCTACTAATTTTAACTTTGATAACCCATAATTAGGCCCCTACAGAGCGTAGCACCCTTTCCAAACGCTCATTTCATAGGCTGAACAGTTATCTATCATATGCTGTTTAAACTGTTCAATTATCTTATTCGGTTCAAAATATATGATTTTTGCAACGAAAAAACTCAAATGGCGCCACTGTGCGACGTCCGGGCGCTAGAATTTTTTCCTCTATTGTATACCAAACACCATCTTCGCTAAGTAAAGCTCCTTAATTTGGGCTTGCGCTAGGCCTAAGGCCGCCTATGCAGAAAAGCTTTAAATAGCGAAGCCGGTATTTGTTATACCATAGAGGAGGAAATCCTTGCGCCCGGCCGAAGGACGGCTATGCAGAGAAGATTTAGTTAGCGAAGTCAGTTTTGTTATACCGTAGAGGAGAAAATCCTTCCTAAGAAATAAGCCCCCAAAAATTAGGGTATTATTTCATTTCTGTTTGGGTTGTTATGTTATTTCGTTGGGGGCTTTTTTCATTTTCAAAATTTAGGGTTTATTGTATATGAAATAAGTCTCCACATTTTGGGCAGTTATTTCATTATTTTTTGGGGGGATTATGTTTTGGGGAATTATTTCATGCCGCCTGGTGGCGCAACGTGACCAAAAGAGAGGTTTTTTGTGGAAGTGCCCATATCTAAAACCTAAGAAACCCTTAGACTCTCCCAGGCGCCTATCATGTAGCTAAGTTATTCTCCTTAAAAATTCAACAAGAACCTTGGGCCCAAAGCTGCCTGCATAAAAAGCTTGCTTTGTAAAAAAATGGGCCATATCGCAGGAAAAACTAAGTCGCTGATATTTTACATTATAAAAACAACTTGATATACATAAGTTGTTCTGGAATCAAAATTAGCTACAAATTAAAAATTTGGAGAAAAAAAGCTATGTATGTATTTCTATAAGCCAGATCTAGTTGTTAATGGTATTTCCTAACTTTATTTAAATTTTTTTTTTTCAATTATTTTTAATACGCTCAACATTTGAAAACAAAATTCTTCTTACTAGTTTCCATTACTATGCAATGTTATTTACTTATTTCTTAAGATCTGTCAAAATTTCCACATTAATGCCTTTTTTGAAACCAACAACGAACGTACAACAACATCAAAAAAAAAAAACAAGCAAAATGTTGTCAACATTGCAAAAAAGTTAAAAAAGATTTATTCGATTAAGCGAAATAATTACGCACGCATACTGGATCATTTTAAAAGCATCCAAACGATCATGATGGTCAAAAATGAAGGCGGCTTATATGACTTCAGCAATTCATTTATTTATTCAAATATTCGCTTCTCATTAAAAAGAAAGTGACGTAAGCGCGTTGTACGTTTATTCAAATGTCCGTTCATATGTCTGTCCGTCCGACGTGTTTTTGATTGTTTGCACATACATATTTTTATGTGAATTACATTAAATAGAGCATTGAGTTTAATTGGTATCTTTCATGTCAGATGTTTAAGTTTTTGTTTTCTTATTGTTGTTGTTAGTTATTACAATATTTTTAAGTTTTGTTATTGTTGCTACCACTGGCTTTATAACTGTTGTAGTTAGGGCGTTTCTTAGTTTCTGTTTTCTTCTTTATTTGTTTATTACTTATTAAAAAATAGAAGAAATACAAATGTGTAACAAATATTGTAATTTAATTAAAAAATTATACAATCAAATCTCGATGTACCTGTCATGAATGGGTAATTGTAGAAATTTTTATAAATTCAATCATTTAAAATCGAAGTTTTTAAAAACGTCTTCCAATTGTTTTGCGTCAGCGAATTAGTTTATTAGACTAATTTATATAAGATGAAGTCATAAAAAAGCGAATTTGACACATTCAAAAAACCAGTAAGAAAATAACAAGGCGCCTTTTTTTTGTTCTCATTTTGTACTAGTTTTTGACAGTTCAAATTCGCTTTTTATGAATTCGCCATCGCTGCGATCTTATATAAATTCGTCTTGATTATTTACATATGGGGGATTTCATGTCAACCATGTGAACCAACTTTTGAAAACGATGTCTTCCGATCGGGATGAAATTTGCACCAAGGTTAGTCCTATTCGATAGTAGTTTGACACAATTTTTCAACAAGATCGGTCAAGAACACTCTGAGTTATAGGTGGTCCAATTTTGACATTTTGGCCAAACAGGTGTTTGTTATCATCCATTTAATTTATTATCTATTGTATTAAGCAAAATTTGTCCTAAGCAGTTTAGATAGCTATTTATTCAATCTTTCAAAAAAAAAAAAATTTGAAAAAAAATTTTTTTTGACTTTGTTTTTGCAATCAAGATATGATTGAAATAATTACGTGCGCGAAATATGAAAAAAAATATTACGCACTATAAGTGAAACTAAGAATGATAGATTGCAATATTACGCCATGCGCATAATTTCCCGTTAGACGACGTACTTTGTCCGTGGCAAGGGCTGCCCAGTCTAAAAGTCCCTAAAGGCCCAAATACACTTGTCAAATGCTTGTCCAGCCGGCGAATTCAACGTGTACGTGTGCTGGACGTAATATTCGCCGTCATATCTAAATTTTTTGATTTTTCATCAAGCGTTGTCGGGGTCACACATACAAACACATTTACGCTAATACTACCACAATGCTTGATGAGTATTTTGATCAATGTATTTTGGCCTTAACATTCGCGAATTTTTTTATAAGAAATGTATGCACTTTATAAGAGCTGGCAGCACCTCAATCAAAAAAACAACTATATTTGAGCTTGCCACCTTTAAATAATTAGCCAATAGGAATGCAGTTCGCGTGACGTTCTTTGTCCGACATGCGCAAAAGTTTTTATCTGTGTGTTTTTGATGGCATAATCTTTATTTCTATAATTGTTGAGTGAAACTAACATTTATATAAAATGATTTATCTTCTTAACTTTCAATTATCATTTGAGATGCTACTGTATTTTGCATTTCTTTCATATAAATTTAGCGGCGTTCATTCATTTTAAATACAATACCTCAGTGCAATATTTGAACAACAAAAATAAAAACGGTTTTAAATTTCAATTAACCAACAATAACAATTTGGCAATATCAAGAGCTGACTCTGTCGTCAGTTTCACGCACTCAAATTCTTATAAAAAAACTGGTCTGATGCAAAGTGTAACATTTAATACGAGTACATGTGAATGAATGATGAATTACAATTTGCGGATTGTGAACGCAGGTGTAAACAAATATTTTTAGTATTTTTTTTCTATTTTTATTTTTGATGTGACACAATCTGCAAAAGTACAATGAATGACCACAGTTTTTTTTTTTTTTTTTTGGTTTGTACATATTAACTTTAAAACACAATCAAATTTATAAAAGAAATTAACATAAAAATTGAATCATATGCAAAATATTTCTTAAATTTAGAAAAAAATTATATTAATTTGCTTAAGCCAAAATTTTTAAATTTTCATTCATCACAGTTATAAATCATGTCTATTTAACACCTGTTTTTTTAGCTGGTACTTTAAAGGAGAAAAGGTGAATTTGTGGACCGAAAACTTAATATTTTTTTTTATTATTTTTAAAGTACTTTGAAGCGTTACAAATTTCCTAAGGGGTTAAATGAAATGTTGGTTATGTGTTTGAAATTTATCTTGTAGATGTTTAATTTAACTTTTTGTATTAAGTTTTCTCTGACCAAACTTTATTAAATGGCTTTTGTTTCGGAACTCATGTGTTTTTTTATCACAAATTAATGTCTTTATTGCGCATTCATCACATTTTAATTCAAGGTTATAAATTTTGCGTGAAAAATTTTCTGGTTCTATTTTTTTTTTTTGATAGCAAATGCAAAGCTTCATTCATACCCAGTAAACAATTTGGACTCAAAAACTGTTGTTTTAAAATATAAGAAATATAAGATGTTCCATTAGTCTGTGCCGAAGTTTTGATGCCGTGTATTAAAAATCGGAAAATTTTAAATATAAAAAAAAGATATCGCCATGTTGCGATATTAGAGCTATTCCTTTTTTCAGTTTCGTATATAGTCTTTTCGAAAGTCCGTCTAACATTCGAACTAGGAACCGTTTTTTTTAACTTGTGTATTATGTATACACGTTAAAGATTTTTTGAGAGTGGAGTTTATATACATATAAGCATCATCTCCATAATTAAGACAAGTTGCTGTATTTCAGAAGTGCAGGTTAGAAAGCTTTAACTCCTAAAGAAGGAAAGAGTTTATGATTATAAAGTGTGATGTATAATGTTCCACTTCCGTAAGGGGGCGTTGGTAGACGAATTGTGTCTACTTTAACGCACTTGAATAATAAATATGCTTATATTGTAGGTAGGTATAAGATTATATCTTAAAATTTTATTTTCTACCATAGTTGTTCCTAGACCAACATTTTAGTATACCGATCTACTAAGAACCCCTACCTTAGTTAATATCCATCAGTCTGTCTAGATGGCGCGCCTACACGGGTAGAAAATTTCATCTTCATATTATCGATACCCTAACATCAGAATTGTGGCATTAATGTTATTACAAATGGCAGCAATGAGGCAAAAAGTGACATCAATCCAATGATAAACGTTATAATAAAATTTTCGATGCCTCATTTTGTGTATTATTAACATGTTTAAAAAGTAAACTAAGAACCAAAAATTTCCATTTTCTATTTGCTTAAAATATTGAGTTAAATACATCAAATTTTCAAAGTAGAATTATTACGAAACCCATATCGGGTATGCTGCTGGTGTCTTATAATTGAGATTTCTTCTGTAAACACAGAGCGGAATATAACAAAAGCGAAAAAATGTGTATCGAGTAAGTAAATAAAAATATTCTCTAACTTTGTCAATCCCAATGACATACTGTCATTAAATTGAGCCTAATGAATCCTTTCTCCGATGTTACTGAGTCATCGCACTGCACTGGTGTTATTTTTAATTAAACTAAGTTCGATTCGTATTTTTTTTTTTTATGTCATCCCATTGATGACATAATTTCACCTCATGACAATTTGACCAAGTGATGTTAAGGCTGACATAACAATGAGGCGAAGTGTCATGGGGTCAAAAACGAAGACACTTGTCATATTACTGATATCAAAATACATCAGCGTTATGACGCCTTTACTATCAGTGTACAAATATGGTTTCGCAGTAGTCTTTCGGCAGTATTTATACCCAAAGTTTTGCCATGGCTTAAACATTAGACTAAACAGACCGATTAGGCCAAGCAGAGAGTTAATTTAAAGCAAAATTTTAGCTGTCAAAAATAATTTGAATATCAACTCTGAAAAGTGTTGTGTAAAGCCAACTATTTATTTGAAAATCAACTTTGGTGTTTTTGTTGGTATTTTATTAAAGGGTTTCTGCTCAAATTTCTCCTTTGTTTATAAAATTACTTTGACACAAAACAGCTGTTTTTCAAATACTTAGCAAGTGCATCCCGGAAAACGGCACCCAGTTTTACGTATGTGTAAACTTTACACTTTGGTACAGGGTACCCTTCGAAATGTCAAAACTGCATAAAAAAATTTGCAGTCAACAAAGTCTCCCTGATGTTTATGAATGTGCCTTGCTTTGGTATAAACTTAAGTTGAAATTTCCAACATTATGTTTTCTGGATAGCCTAAATTAATTTTGAAAACAAAAATATTTTATATTTTTCTAATTACATTTGTGATTACATACAAAGATATGTGTTTGTTAAATGACCAGTACCATTGTTTAATACAGTATTTTTATTTTAGCTTATACTTAATTATTATGGTGTGTTTTTGTTAAAATTGTAAGTTAATATTTTCTGTTTAAGACATACATAAAATATTTTTTATTATAATCAGTGTACTTCATACTTTTGATATGGAGTAGTGCATAACATACATACATTAGAGCAACTCAAGTTGTATGGAAGTGAAATTCGGACAAGGTGTACCCCCCTCAAAATGAACCTTGGACTTTATTAAGATGACATTTAAAATATTTTGGCTCCAGCTGTGACCTCTCGTGAGCTGGACCATTTTAAAAAGGGTATATTTTTGCATGTTTTGTTAATTCGAGAATCTGTTTCCTTACCAACATATACAATATGGGTATCATAAGAAAAGTTTTTTTAAGGCGCGTCCAACTGTATATACAATTGTCCTTTTTTTAACGATATTTTGTAAAAAAAACGGGTTTTTGCATTTTTGTGTTTGGGGTTGCTTGTAATAAAAATGCGAAATTAACATATATTAATCTTTAGTCGATTTAATTAAATACGGGTCTCAGTTTTTTTTTTTTTTAAACTCGTGCTAGTTCGCGTTTTAACAAAAATGCAATGGGGTGGTAACCCTTCGTTTTAAATAGGGCAATATGGGTATCAAATTTTTTTCTTTTGCCAGTTACATCATCTTTGTTTGTAAATAATTTAGATTTGTGCAAATTAGATGCATTTTACGTTGCTCTGGAATATGTATATATAAATGCAATTTTGTGGTAACTCAAATATGATTTAGTTTCTAGATCATGTATGGATGAAAATAGGACTAAAGAAAGAAAAAAAGAAATGATCCACGACTTTTTGGCGGCATATTTTTTTTCGCAAACTAAAAAAAATTTAAGTCGTGGATCATTTCTTTTTTTCTAACATGTATTTGTAACGTCGTAATTTTGGAAGAATTAACCTCACCTGTATTAATACTCTTTAATTTAAAAACACAAATAATAATTGTGATTTGTTTGCGTTGTGTGGAAGAAAAAATTTGGCCTGTCAATTGACGTTCACTGTTATAAAGCAACATATATTTATTTAAAATATAATTTTTGGAAAATATTACCCCTTTTGCTCTTGGACTTTGTGCTGTATGTTTTAAAGGATTAAACGTTACCAATACTATCGTAGGAGGTAAAGAACACCAAGTTCCTATTAATAAGTAACGGTAGCATTATATGACCACATTTCATTAAGAATATCATCGATGTAAAATAATAATAATAGAGTTATAAAAAATATTCGGGCTAAGGCAGTTTTTAATACATTTTTGTTTTTGCAGTCTCCTGTAAATTTTCAATATTTGACTTGATGTAGTTTACCTCCTATCTATAGATTTGCAGCACATTTTTAAGTTATCCTTGAATACATTTGCATGTTTATTTTAAACATTTTTGTCAATATTTAAACTTGCCCTGCTAATATGTCGGTCTTTTGATATTTTAATCTTAAATTATATTTGACAGATCCCTATACTTTACATTTAGATTTCAAAAAAGTACAACTCACTATTAATTATTGCGGTTTGTTTGTTTTTATATCACTTATTAAATATTTTTGTAGTCACTTGTTTTAAATTTGATAACAAATCACATTGACCTTTCTTAAATTTTAGGTTTTTCGTTTAGTTTGTTTGTTGTAATTTTTTGTTAACAATTTGTTTGCTAGTTGTTTTAATTGTATGAAGTACATGTCGTTACTTAAAACGCAAAAGGCCTTTTCTAACATTTTGAAAATTTTACAGGAGAAACAAAAACTATTTCATTAAAAAGATTAAGTTTTAATGTGCTAAATTCCCAGTTCTTACTAATGATAAACTGAAATTTATTGTTGGTGCGATAAGCTATTCCTATGCCCATTTCACTGGTTGCTTAGGCCAGATCATCAGGAAACTTCGTCCAAAGATTTAGGAAAAGCTAAAAATATTATTCAAATAAAACTGTTAAGCGAATAGGAATTATAAACACTCAAAAGTCCTACCCGTTATAATATCAAAACACATATAAAACAAAACACCAACAACAAACACTGAGTTTATCTTTTCTAACGATCCCGACTACAATTGGTTGATTTTTTGTCAACTCTAATTGTAGTTGTAAGGGGAAAACAAAAATAAAAACCAATTACTTTATTTCATTGTTGTTGCCAGTTCAGTGTTTTGCACTGCCACTTGCATATTTGTTATCAAAGGTTTTCTTGGGAGTCAAAAAATTTTATTAATAAGATTTAGTTTTAATGTGCTACATTTCCAATTCTTACTATGTATTGATAAGCTGAATTTTATTGTAAAATGATAAATTGATAAATTGTCTTAAACTGTTTATAATTTATTTTTCTTCTATTTTTCTTGTAAAATTTACCAGTTGTTTTGACAATTGACAATGTTGCATATTATGCAAACTCTTCGTT
The DNA here is from genome assembly GCA_963931875.1 of Pollenia griseotomentosa. Classification (NCBI taxonomy): domain Eukaryota; kingdom Metazoa; phylum Arthropoda; class Insecta; order Diptera; family Polleniidae; genus Pollenia; species Pollenia griseotomentosa. The sequence goes on from OZ007564.1 coordinate 31,711,628, forward strand.
AGGCCTTTTAGTCTCAAATTTACAGTCATTAGTTAATTATTAGTAAACTTAAATGATAACTATTGCGTAACTTAAGTGTCATATTTACAATAATTGGTTAAGTAAAAATTTTAATCAGACCAACAAATGGTAACCCTACTTAAATAATATATTATAAAAAAATTAAAGTAGTTTCAATAACATTTGAGGGTTTAACTAATGGTTAAGAAAAAGCTGAAAATAATATTTTATTTGTTAAACTGATGTTATTAGCTAACTTATGACTGTAAATTTGGGCCTTAGCGTTGATCATGTAATCTTTTGTAGATAGGGCCGTTTGTGTTTTGTTGATAAAATCACTAATTTTAGTCAAAAGATTCCAAAATGTTTGTGGTCATTTGAGTTGTTGCAATACATTTGGTTAGTTGGGGCCTTTTACGTTTTATGTAACAATTTACACAATAGGCTTTATTCGTAATTATTTTCACAACGTCAACAAATCAAGTTAATATTTTTAAAACGACGAACGTAGCGCTGAAAATATCTAACAAAAAAATAACGGTTTTTGGCGTATTGACCAGTGTTGCCAACTCTTGAGACAACAAAAGCACTGTGATCATATAAAAAAGGGGTACAAAATTTGTACTACAAATTCAACAGCGGGCAAAACAACACTGTAAACAAACGTTTTTTCAAAACGGTTACTAAACCTATCATCGGGTATTTGGAATGAAAAAATCCACTTAAAAATGCCCGAAAGGCACCAAAATGGAAACGTTGGTATTGAAGTGTTTTTTGAGTGGAATTTACGGTAAATTAAAATAAATTTGTACCAAATAATATGAATATTTTTATCCGATACGGCTAAAGGCGCATTAAAGCGTTTTTCAAGTGTGGGATTTGTGTGGCACCTATTTTCAATTATTTATAGACCGATCTACACACAATTTAGTATTATTACTTCTTTTCATATAGAAAAACTTTTATAAAAATAATCGTTAAGAAATATCAGATTTTATTCACAAACATTACAACGTTACAAATTTTGAACGAAATAAATTCTTTTAAATCTTCAAACTTTTAATAATTTTAAGCAGCAAAAAGGCACACTTTTCCAACCCTGCTCCAGTCTTAAGTTCTAATTATGGATGTCTCCTATTTTATTATCTACTAAAATTGAAAAAAAAGTTAAATAAGAACAAGTAAGAAAGTATAATCGGTCAAGCCCGATCATACGATACCCTACACCACAGTATTTAAAAACAAATTTTCGAGAGTGTACCTTTTTTTAAGAGTCATGTGTAGTCATGGTCACGTCCGAACAAAACTATCTTTTTTATATTCATGTAAAAGTTTTTTGTGCCGAATACCATTTTGATATCTTCATCTAAATGAGATTTATTTGCCTTTAAGTGATTTTATGGAACGTATGGCTAATTTTGAGCCTACCTGCACAACATTTTGTCGTGATAGGTACTATCTATCGTAAAATTTTATGTCACCAATTTGTATATCAATACCAACATTTGTAGGGAAGTAATGGTATTCAAAACTATTTTCGGGAGTTGTATTTGTATGGGAACTGTCGTCAAACAAAAACCAATTCAAAAACGATTTGATTAGATGATTAAGGCAGGATTCTGAGTAAATCGGCATGCTTAAAGGCGACTAATATATTAAGGTTGTTCAATCTATATTGAACACTTAAATTATTCTTAAAAAAAAAAAATGAATTTTTTCAATCATAATTTTATATTAGATACCTAATATGCTTGCTTTTACATCTCTGACAATTTAGTACTCGCTATAAATAGCAAGTGTCAAACTTATCCAAACTTCGTTTAGAATGCTAACCGAAGGTACAGCTAACTTGAATTCTAATAAAAGGGACACTTGCTATTCATACCTCAGAGCATACATTGTCAGCGAAATAATTTTCAACCCAAGTCAACTTTAAATTTAACCTACCTCTTTGAAAATAATTTGTATAAAATCAACTATATAAAATCAACTATTAATTTTAACCTACCTCTTTGAAATTAATTTGTATAAAATACTTACCTCGTTTATACCTACATACGTAAAGAACCTACCTGTGGAAATAAATAAAACCAGAACTAATATTGAAGATCTGCTTACCGATTTCTTTATTTTATAGAGCACGCTACAAAAGGTAAGCAAATCCGTGCCAAAGCTTTAACGACAGAACGTTTAACCCTTGTTTCTTTCTTAATCTCTTTGCGTTACCCATGATTATAATTACTGACTGTGAGTAATTATAATCAACATCTTTTTATAGATTGGCTCAATAATTTAACTCAACCCTCGCCCCTCGGCCAAATTATAAAGAGATTTATAAATGATTGATTAATCTTCAGTCAAATCATTTCATGGTCCTTCGACAACAGACAGTAATACTGCCTTAGAAACAACAACGGGGGTTCTGGAAACCCCAACCAATCAACAGGGAAAGACAACCAAACGCAAACAAGTCATCTCTATTGCGTACAACGAAAGCAAGTAAACAACAAGTAAAAATACTCAGCAAATAAAAAACAAAAGGAAAATGAGGTAAATCATGAAACATATTGAATTCAAATCGTCAGTAGGACGATATCATTGAAACGGTGAGTGCAAAGCGCGAAAAAGTTACCGTGGGAACTGCATATGTATGCAGTTTAAATAGTGTTGAAAAAACAGGTGGACAGGCGGTTAATACGCGAAATTAAAAAATCTGAAAAATAACAACAACATATAAGTTTATTTGTGGATAAAAATTGAAAAGTAAAAGAAGGGAAAGTTAAGAAATTTAGATTAATAATTTTGTTGAAAATATAAAAAACGTGTCACAATAAATACAGCTAAGAAATCATAAATTGTTGTACATATATTTAAATGCAAGCAGAATAAGCGGTATCGAGATTTCTATGTATTTAAATATGTACATAGGAACCGTTTATGTTTATCCATAGAAATTTACATTAAGACAGTTACATATTGTCTCCAAAATTTCATAGGAGAAAAAAGAAAAGAACCGCAAATTTTGGTCTCCTTTGGTGCATTTATATATTGGTAGATAAACCGTAAAATTTCCCCTTAGCAACAAAAAGTTGGTATACCTACGTTCATACTTACTTATATTCGTTTTTTTTGTACATAATACAAATATATTGTTTTAGACATACATAATGTTGACATAAAAGAAGTGAAAGAAAACAAAGATTTATTTAGTGAGAACGGGCTTGGAAATTTTAAATTGGAAATTTAACACATAGTGGAAGTGAATGAATGCAGAGGAGAAATAGAAAAAGAGAATTAAGTTACCGACATGCGGTTGATCGCAACCGTTTGGATGATTTTCAACCCCCAATTTAACACAGTTTCTCTTTTTTAATAAGTAAGTCTCTTATTTATGTGAATTATATATGTACATACAAGCCTAACAGTGTATTAAAAAAAAAAAAAAAAAATTTAAATCATTTGTTCACAGTCAGTTCATACTCTCATCAAGTGCTCTTAATTCATTTCATATTCTCATGTTAAGCAATTTTAATTAAAATTAATCAAATAATTACGGTTGTTCTATATGAAAAAGTTTTAATTTCACAAAATAAAGAAGCATTGGGAAAAGGAGAGGAAAATAAATTAATTTACTCTTAAAAAGGAAAAAAACGTAACATAACTACATTCCACAAAGAATTTAATTTTGCTATGCATAAATTGAAGAAAATATAACATTTAAAGAGAGAATACCAGGGATCGAAAGTTTTACACATTGCACTTGGGTTATGAATTCAATAGTTCGTTAATTTATACAAAATAAAACTTTTTTTTAAAAAAAAAAAAGCATTCATATTATAAAATAAAAAAGGTACATATGTTACGGAACACAAATTTATATTTGTATATCAATTCAATTTAAAAATTTTCACCTCTGACACACTATTAATATGTGCTTAGTATGTTAACATTACAGTAACAGAATGATTTGAGTGTTACCATTGCAAATTTTATGTACAAAATCGATAATATACTCAAACTTCAAAGTGAAACCGAGTTTCAATAAAAGTTATCAAAACGTTTAAAATTTCAACAAATTTTAAATTTAAAGAGAAAATATAATAAACAAAATATTTAAAATTTCCAAATTTTGAACATCAACAAATTTTTAAAAATTAATAAAATATATTCTAAATTTCAAGTCGAATTTTATGAACAACACATTGGGAAAAAAAAACATTTTTTTTAATAAATTTAGCAGCCCAGTTAAAATTTAAGCGAATCTTAAATGCTAACTAACGTTGGGGAAATAAATGGAATATTTTCAAAAATTTAACAACAACTCAGAGTTTGAGGGACTTAACCATATATATGAAAACTACAACATATTTGAGAAAAAAAAACGAAAATCGGCATTTTTTATAATTTAACAAAGTTTCCGCAAAGGTTACAAAATGAGAATTTTAACAAAATTTTAGTAAATTGTAACTTAAATTATAATTTAATCTCGCTCAAACCGACATATATTTCTGTTAATAGGAAAGAAACCATTCAATTTAAGTGGTGGAAATTAAATGAAAGGGAAAACTTTCACTGGATGAAATAGTTATCTGTGGAAATGCTATCTTATTTCATTTATAATAATTAACGGAGACAACATCCTAATTTGATATATCGAAAGTGGTCGGTTTAAACTTTAAAATTCGAATTGTTCAGAAAATTTTATTTGAAAATAAAACGATACCTCCCTCGGCAATCACATATTATATGTGTGATAGTTTACCCATTGTGAAACGACTCGGTTCTTGCAGATAAAATTTATCTATTCTTAACGATAAATGATATGAGAAATTAGTAAATAAATGCAAATTTAAACCCTTGGGCACGTTTTCGTATAATTGTTTCTCATTATACTAGAATATTGATACCTAGTCATCTTAACCCGCTAAATTAGTACGGAAAGTGTAGTTACCAATTCGGCAATTTAAAAAAATACTTAGTTTGGAGCTAGATAAACAGAATCTAGAACCGGTAGAATTTTTTCATCTCTTTCACAACAAACTGAGTATTGTATTGCACATCTCACGCGATAGTGCTGCAATTTAACCCCTTACCTAAAAATTGTCACACTAAGTTAAAATTTGCATTTAATATTTTAAACTGTACTACCATACTCACCATAACGCTCATTCAAACCTTATCTCATTTCATTCGGCAAAATGCCTTCTACACCCAACGCATCGTCCCCCTCCAATAATTCAAATGGGCCTTCTCCTAATGATCGGTTTTTGTTCGATTGTGAACACCTACTCCAATTTTGCGACATACTTAATAAAACGGAAGTTGAAGATCACAATGAATCTGTTCTTGAAGTCAAGCTCAAAGACTTAGAAACAAGATGGGCAAAATTGGACATTTCGTATCAAAACGTAATGTTGTCCCAAAACTACTCGGTTGACGCTGAAATCAAAACCCAGGCAAAGAACGAATATGAGGCTTGCACAAACGCATATTATCACTGTACTTCTCAGATTATGGACTTAATAAAAGTCTCTCGATTAGAAAATTCAAATATGCCCGGATTTCAGTCAACTTACAGATATTCTATTCCGCCACAAGGCCTGGTGCAAAACATAGTGCCAGATAACTCAAACGATTGCATTAAACTTCCCCCCTGTGATACGGAAGTTTTCAAAGGAAGTTACGAACAGTGGCCATCGTTTCGTGATATGTTCACAGCGGTGTACATAAATCACTCGAAGCTCACACCCGTCACAAAGCTGTATCACCTTCGCAACAAAACAAGAGGTGAAGCTGGTGACATAGTGAAAAGATATCCCTTATCTCATAATAACTTTGAACTGGCGTGGAATGCGTTGAAATCCCGCTACGAGAATAAGCGTGTTCTCGTAGATAATCAAATAAAAATTCTCTTCGACATTCCTCCAGCCACTAATGAAGACAGCGAGTCCATTAGAAGAATTCAATCTTCCGTTAATGACTCCTTAGCAACCCTTAGCGCACTTGGAGTTGCGGTGGATAGTTGGGATCCAATTCTCATTCGTCTCATATCCACAAAACTACCATATTTAACTCTATCTCTATGGGAACAATCGCTCACATCCCCCCGTGAACTTCCAAAATGGTCACAAATGTCACAGTTTCTAGTAGATAGATACGAAGCTGTAGAGCGCCTTACAAGCATCAGAAACTCGAAAGACAGTCTATCTCTTTCTAAATCGCCAAATATACACACATTTGTATCCCATGAAGACTTAAACGCGTCTTGTAAGTTGTGCAATGAGGAGCATTCACTCAGAGCATGCCAAAAGTTTCGCACATTCACAGTGCAAGAGAGAGTGGATTTTGTATTTAAAAACAGATTTTGTAATAATTGTTTAGGACACGGCCATAATAAGGCAAACTGTAAAAGTAAACGCACATGTCTCTATTGCAAAAAAACTCACCACACTCTTTTGCATATGCCCAAAGCACCACAACATATAACGAAAAATAAAGAAAGTTCTCAGGATGCTTCGAACATAACCACTAACTCGCAAAGCTCTTCCGCTAATATTAATTTAATTGGCACACAAGATGAGAAGCCTAGCACTTCAAGGCATATTCAGGCCAATTGCTCTACGGGAAATGAAAACATTCTATTACGAACTGCAATAATGCAAATAGAATGCAGAGGCGAGCTTTTCACAATTAGAGCTTTAATTGACCCTGGTTCTCAACGAACTTTCTTAGCTGAACGAGTTAGAAGTCGTCTTCAGCTCCCGTACCAAAAGTCTCATTTCGAAATCGTGGGTATTGGTGCTCAAAAGCAAACGGCGAATAAAGAATGTGAACTCACACTATACGCTAGAAGATCAAATAAAAAAATCCCTATAAAAGCCATAGTCTTGTCTAAAGTAACAAAGCAACTCCCAGCGTACTCTTTCGAAATTCCGTACACGGAAGAACTCAAAGAATTAGATCTAGCCGACCCCACTTTCAATAAGTCATCCCAAATAGATTTAATTCTTGGCAATGATTATGAGCATTTTATTAATCTTAGTGGCATTAGAAAGAACATTTGTGGGAAAACATCTGCGTATAACACTATTTTCGGATGGGTACTTAGTGGTCCCATGAAAACTGAACCCATTCAAGCTTTTACAACTGAAGTAAGCACGGCTGAAAACGAACTCAATGCACTTTTAAAAAAGTTTTGGGAAGATGAAGAGATTCCATCAGTTCACACAACCTCAGCTGATGATGATTTTTGTGAAAAATTCTATGTCCAGACAACTACTCGTCAAGCAGATGGTAGATACATGGTGAGATTGCCATTCAGGACAGAATTTCCCAAAGAAATCTCCCTTGGATCTTCTCGATTTGTAGCCCTCGCGCAATATTCCAGAATGGAAAAAACGTTGGCAAGAGATCCTGCATTGCACGCCCAATATAATGCGGTTTTAGAAGAGTATTTAACTTTAAATCACATGAAAGAATCTCATTCCCAAGAAGTTGTATCTCAAGGTAAATACTACTCATATTATTTACCTCATCACGCAGTTGTGAGACCAGAGCACAAAACCACCAAAGTTAGGGTAGTATTTAACGCGTCGAGGAAAACTAAGTCCCAACATTCACTTAACGATATTTTATACACAGGGCCTGTCCTTCAGAGTGATTTAATAGCGACAATACTTAACTGGAGGAAATATCGTTTTGTATTTAGTGGCGACATTCAAAAAATGTATCGCCAAATTCTCATACACCCAGATGATAGACCTTATCAGAAGATTTTGTTCCAAAGTCAGCCAAACAGCCCTATTAAAGATTATGAGTTAAAAACAGTTACTTTTGGAGTAAACTGTGCACCCTTCCTTGCAATCCGCACCCTTTTACAGCTAGCGTTGGATGTAGAATCTCAATACCCGAAAGCGTCAGCTATTCTGCGCACGGAAACCTACGTAGATGATATTCTAGCGGGTGGCTTTACTATAGAAGAAACTCTAGTTGCCCAAAATCAACTAAGAGAGGCATTAAATTCAGCCGGTTTCCCATTGAAAAAGATAACCGCAAACGACCCCAAACTTCTCGAAAATATCCCGAAAGAGGATCTTTATGACCTAGACTTTCTTCGATTTCATGAGACAAGTGCTACCAAAACTCTGGGGATTAAGTGGAATGCGCTCAATGACAATTTTACTTATACTTTTGCAGAAATAAATCAAGCAAGTAAGATTACAAAGCGCCAAATTCTTTCGGCAATTGCGAAATTATTTGACCCGGCAGGATGGCTGGGCCCAGTAGTCATCAGAGCAAAAATTTTGATGCAGCAATTGTGGTTGGAGAAACTACAGTGGGACGATGAGGTGTCTCATGATTGCCTTCAAAGTTGGAATAATCTAGTCCAAGATCTTAAAAAAGTAGAAACTGTCTTTATACCCCGGTGGTTACAATATACCCCTACTGACAATGTTGAAATTCACGGGTTTTCAGATGCATCAAAATCAGCATATTGTGCAACGCTATATGTAAGATGTCAGACTCATACCTGTACAACCTTTGCGAATTTATTAGTGGCCAAATGTAAAGTTGCTCCCATTCAGACAGTTTGTCTTCCAAGGCTTGAACTCAACGGAGCCCTTCTATTAGTAAAACTCCTAAAATACGTTAACTCTACTTTGAATTTAAATTCAAAGAAAATATATTTATGGACTGATTCATCCATAGTCCTCGGATGGCTTTCCAAGCCCCCTTCTACATGGGAGACATATGTGGCCAACAGAGTTGCTCAGATTAATCTCCTTGCTCCAGATGCATCATGGCGGTACGTTTCAACTCACGACAACCCAGCTGATCTTGGAACACGTGGATGCCGACCTCAAGACCTAGCCCACAATGCACTTTGGTGGCATGGACCTTCTTGGCTTACTAATCCAGCGTCTTCCTGGCCTAAACGAAATCCCCTACACTCTGTGCCAAAAAGTACAGAAACTCAATGCCTTCACATTGAAATTGGAAGAGATGATATTTTAAATAAATACTCATCGTACTCAAGGGCTTTACGTGTTATTTGTTACATTTTTAGATTCTTTAATAAATCTATAAAGAGGCGAAGACCGAATGCTGATAGTTACGCTCATTATCATTTGACGCAACGCGAAATGAATTACGCAAAATCTAGACTAATTATTTTAGCCCAGAAAAGTTTTTATCAAGAGGAATACAGCGATCTTGAAAACTCAAAAACTATTTCTAACAAAAGTTCTCTCAAAAGCCTAAACCCATTTCTAGATCCAAATTCAATTATGAGAGTAAATGGGAGATTGTCTCAATCGTCTCTTTCTTATTCTGAACGTTACCCCATAATTGTACCAGGTAACTCAAGACTTTGCCACTTATATTTAACGCATCTGCACCAATTTCTTTGTCACGCTGAATGCAGTCAAATGTACAGAGTAGTACAAACTGAATTTTTCATATTCAGACTCAAACCGCGTATTAAAAAGATAATACGTCACTGCAAAACTTGTATAGTATACAAGCAGCAGCCATGTTCACAAATAATGGCTCCCTTACCTCCTGAGAGATGTAACCTGTCTCTTCCCTTTCAAATAACGGGTATTGATTTTGCGGGCCCGATCGAATTAAAAACTTCGTCCCTAAGAAAAGCTCCTTATATTAAAGGTTACGTCAGTGTTTTCGTTTGTTTTAGCACGAAAGCTATACACTTAGAACCCTGCTCGGATCTCTCCTCTGCAGCATTTCAAGCCGCATTTTGTCGTTTCGTTGGGAGGCGAGGACTACCCCAAAGGGTAGTAACTGATAATGGTAGAAATTTTCTCGGTTGTAGTAAAGCACTTGAACTCGAATTTGCCGCTTTTGTCGGGAATGTAGCCCAGGACATAGCTCAAAAGTATATTACTCATGGGTTTGAATGGAGGTTCATCCCACCACATGCCCCTCATATGGGCGGCTTATGGGAAGCCGCCGTCAAGAGTTTTAAATATCACTTTAAGCGAGTTGCGGGTGCACAGAAATTTACGTTCGAGGAATTGGCCACACTGTTAGCTAGAATTGAGGGCGTACTTAACTCTCGCCCAATCTCAGCGCTATCCGAAGACCCTACAGATCTGACGGCATTGACTCCAGGTCATTTTTTAAGAGGCGCTCCCTTAATGGCATTCCCGGAACAAGAATTTGAGCATATGTCACTTATTAATCGGTGGGAAAAGGTAAAGGCAATTCACCATCAGTTTTCCATACGATGGAAGCAAGATTACCTCAAGTCCTTGCACAAACGCTATAAATGGAGGAACCCTGCTCCAAATATTCAGGTTGGTGATCTCGTGGTCGTAATAGACGATTTACTACCACCACATGAATGGCGATTGGGAAGAATCGAAGAAACTTTCCCAGGGTCTGATAACAATATACGTACCGCTAACGTTCGGATAGCAACCGGGATAATTACTCGTCCCATTGTAAAATTATGCCTTCTTCCGTTGGCCGGGGAAAGCTAAAGTCAAATTGTAATGTTCAAAATAACATAATGTACAATGCAGTCATGGGAAAAGCACGGTCCAGCGCTCTTCGCAGGACAAGGGGAAACAAATATCTGTTATAAAATCATACTTTTCTTTTCAGATCCCTGAGATTAAACCTTACACCTTCGTTTTTACACATCTTCATATATTTCATAGCTATATATATACATATCTATATATAATATACTGATAGCTACATTATCATTTCCACTTCCCTATCTTAAATAATAAATAACCTTCGCTCATACTACATTTCATTATCTCCTAGACCGAACAGACGACTAGCCGCCACTCGTCAAAGCCGAGAATCCAGCACAAGACGTAACACCCGGGGAACCAGCACCAGACGCCACAACCGTAACCAACATCAGCACAACTCAACCTCACGTCGTGATCCTGACATCTATCAGTGCAGGGTATGCAAAAGGTTTCATGCACTGCGGTACTGCTATAAGTTTTTGAAGATGACGGTCAAGAAAAGGCAAGAGATAGTTGACAGACACCACTATTGCGACAATTGTCTGGCAAAAAGCCATGATTTACGTGCGTGCTCTTCCGTGGACACTTGCAAAAAATGTGATGGGTTTCACCATACCCTTTTACACCCAAAACCCCGGCGCGCTACAAGACAAAACCGTGGCACAACCAACCAGCAACGTAAGACATCCCCAAAACCGGAAACAAACATACCAAAGCCGACCTTGTCAACCTCACCCGATACCAAGGTCATTGTAGAGGCAATAAAGTCGTTGGCTCAAGTGCTATGCTCTGCTTCACATGCTGATGAGAGGTCAACTGTTGCGTAAACCGCAAGGCCGGCGCCATGTTCAATCTATATTGAACACTTAAATTATTCTTAAAAAAAAAAAATGAATTTTTTCAATCATAATTTTATATTAGATACCTAATATGCTTGCTTTTACATCTCTGACAATTTAGTACTCGCTATAAATAGCAAGTGTCAAACTTATCCAAACTTCGTTTAGAATGCTAACCGAAGGTACAGCTAACTTGAATTCTAATAAAAGGGACACTTGCTATTCATACCTCAGAGCATACATTGTCAGCGAAATAATTTTCAACCCAAGTCAACTTTAAATTTAACCTACCTCTTTGAAAATAATTTGTATAAAATCAACTATATAAAATCAACTATTAATTTTAACCTACCTCTTTGAAATTAATTTGTATAAAATACTTACCTCGTTTATACCTACATACGTAAAGAACCTACCTGTGGAAATAAATAAAACCAGAACTAATATTGAAGATCTGCTTACCGATTTCTTTATTTTATAGAGCACGCTACAAAAGGTAAGCAAATCCGTGCCAAAGCTTTAACGACAGAACGTTTAACCCTTGTTTCTTTCTTAATCTCTTTGCGTTACCCATGATTATAATTACTGACTGTGAGTAATTATAATCAACATCTTTTTATAGATTGGCTCAATAATTTAACTCAACCCTCGCCCCTCGGCCAAATTATAAAGAGATTTATAAATGATTGATTAATCTTCAGTCAAATCATTTCAAAGGTGTTACAAACATCAGCACAAACGCATAATACCCTCTCCACTATTGTGGTGTGGGTATAAATACATTAAACCACTTATTCTTTTTAGAGACTCAAACACTTATTGAATAGTATTATTTGTAATGTAGTTAACGTTTTTCTTTAGATAATAAGTTTGAAATACCTCCTAATTCTACAGCCATTCAGCAATAAACGATAAGATTATTGGGCCAAGCACGCAAAAAATAAATCGGTACATCGGAAAAATTTATAGTCTTCAGTTATTTTTCTAGATGTTAAATTGTTTGCGCTGGTGTTTAGAAATTTGCTGTAAAAAGAAAATTTCTAAAAAGTCAAAAAAATATATTTTAAAGTAAACAAATTATTTGAAAAGCAAAAAAAATGGTACTTTTATCACTATTTTATTTCATATTTTTAATAATGGTCCTGACACTGATTGTGAGGGTAAGATAAAGATTAAATTTAAAAATGTTGTTAAAGTTTTAAATAATAATTTTAATTTTCACCAAATCAGATCTTTGTTACTTATTTGTGCTGGGGACAGCAACGAAGCAGTCATCGTTTAAATGGTAAGTCTTTCTTTTTTATTAAGAATGTGGCTGATCTCTAAAGCGTCAATTGCAAAGCAGCTCGCCTTTTTAAATGCATTCTACAATGCTATCTGTTTTAAAGTGCCCTCCACGGGGTGTGGGGATCACCTTAAAGATATTTCACCTTTTGGTGTTACATCCTCCCGGGTGTATGCACACCGATAAAGATCTAAGATCCCAGGGCTATGAAGTCTTCTGGATTTCTTTTGTCCGAATTTTCACCAGTGAAAATTCTCATTCTGGTGCCATGGATGTCGGTAGCCCCTTGTAAGTGCAATGCACCGGTCTGACTATTGGTTGGGACCCCCCGTTAGTATGCTTCTTGCGAAAAATTATTCCTGTCTTTCAGGATGCTTGTCTTTGCAGAAGCTTTTCCTTTATAAAGGAAGGTTGCTCTTCATTAAGTTGTTCTTCGGCCAGTGGGGGAGTGCCTTTTTCAAGGCTTGAACTCACAATCGGCTTCAACGAAATTGAGCTTTTTTGACGAAGGGATACTTTTGTCGAAGAAGATCTCGCGGTGGCTGTGTGCCTTGTAAGTTTGGCCTGTGGTGGTACTCCCATAGTCTGCTTCTATTCAACAGAAGCTGCTGGATTTCTAATAGCAGTGGAGATTATATAGCTCTGATGAATAAACAAGGATCAAGTGCATAATTTTCGGATTATACACTCAAAATTCATACCTGTGTGTGAAGTATCCGTGCACACATGACACCCCTGCGGCAGGTGCTCATGTAAATCATTTCCACATTGTCCCAAAGTGCCCCCAGGGGGTTGGTAGGGATCTTCTTAAGTATGTTTCACCTTCTGGTGTTGCATTCTTTGGGGTGAAGCCAATATTGGCAAAAATCCAATATTGACAGATCTCGAGAGATCTGTACGATCTCTTGCGTTCGCAACTGACCAAAGCTGATATCTGGTACCACGGGAGTCAATGGCCTTCTGTGGCAAGGCACCGGACTGGCTATTGATTGAGGCCTCCGTTAGTATACTTCGGGCGGGAAATGCTTTCTGTCTTTCAGGAAGATTGTCTTTGCTAAAGTTTCGCCTTTGCATTGGAAAGATACTTTCGGGAATCACATGGCCGTTGCGGTTTAAATACTTCCCAAAGTAGCGGGAATGGATTTCCGGAAAACCCCACTTATGGGTGTATTTTTTACCACTTGTGGGAGAGTTCGGCCTGAGGTTGTTACCTGTGTGTTGGTTGGTAAACGCATTATTGGCCAGTGGCTAAGATCCACCATGGAGTAGGCCCTACAGGTTTCCATGTAAATCTTTTCCACAGCTTTCCCAAAGTACACCAAAAAAGGTTATCGATGCGTACACAAGAAGCGAACTGTGCTTTGTTAAGCTTGATGATACATTTTTGACTTTGACTGCAAAGTATTGTGATGTTTTGGAACCTGTATTGTAAGCCCGTTATCTAAAAAATATCCTGTTAACAGCAAATAAAAACATGTAAAAAATATGGTTAGGCAAAACCGACAATACGATAACCTACACCACAAACATGTATACAATTTAATGGATTGAACAGGATTTTACAAAAACAGAAACAAAATGTTATTGGAAGATTTGAGCTTTATATTACATATTATGAGTTAACGTTTTGAAATATAAAAAAGCTTTTTTATGGTATAATTATTAGAAGGTGGCCTCGATAAGCCAGCTGTTTATTGTTTGCTCGCATGTGTTTATGTAGAAAGTGTATTAAAGTTGGTATATTTAGCACATCACTATAGTATATTAAGATTGTCAAACTTTATACAAAAATTAAACACGAAATTTTTTTGTTATAATACCGAGACTACCCTAAGTAAATACATACATTATGGGCTTTTGCCTCTCATTAAAGTTATTAAAAGCTTTTTGGAGTGGGGCTTATATGAATATTTTTATGATATACATTAGACCGGGTCGACCTCTATACAAAAAAAAAAGTTGTGCCAGTCACCCCCTCGAGTGAAAGATATGTCAATGAAGTTTCTAAAACAGGAAAAAATTTTGTTTTGCCACGCCCCAAAATACAGCCCTTTTTGGTTTTTTATATGTAGCGCTGCCATTTAAAGTCCGATCTCATTATATAACATATCGATGTTCATGGCCTGATAGTGGCTTCATTTTTGTCTTTGGTGACTTTTTAATCCGACCTCAAATTCAGGGCGCCGCTTAGGCGGATCCTTCCCCTAAATGTCCAATTTTTTTTACGTGCCAAGAAAGTCCTTGAAAACTACGTATGTATGGATTTAAAAATGCTCACTTTAATGACACGCCCCCAAATTAGGCCCCTTTATTTCTTTTTCACACACATACTACATTAAATCAGGTAGAAGCCAATACAAACCAAAAAATTTTAATCAGTCACGCCCTAGAATAAAACGTATATTAATTAAGTTTGAAAATACATGGAATTATTTAATTTTCATACAAACATTTTTTTTAGCCTAATGGCGATAGGGATACTCCCTGATAGTGGGCCTCTTTGGAACTATCAATATTTGTGATACTTCTGATCTTCTGTGGTGGTACAATAAAAAAAAAGTAAAGTTGAACAACAATAATAATAAAATAAGTTTCTATTGTATGTTCAATATGCCATCTTTGAATAATGGACTTGTGGTAGAAAATTTCTGTTTATAAGGTGGAAGTTAATGTCAAAAATTTTGTCACTATATATTAAATATTTTGAAATAGTTAAACTTACAAATTTTATCACCATTTGGACCATAGAGTATATAAAAGCATTGAAACTGAGAGGAAAAACCAAAACTCAACTGTCGAAAAAACCTAACTCTATGTTTGTGCTAGTAAGAAATGTGCTTATTTTGTTGTTGCATTTCACACGTACATATAACAATTTTGAGAGATAATTTGATTGTTTTGTTTTGAGAGAGTTTCGGTTCTAGTCAATCTTCTGTGATGTAGACACTTAACTAAAAGAAAGATATGACTTTAATAAATGTTTTCGGGAGCTGTGTTTGTATAAAGGTTATAATTAAATCTTATTAACGATTTGCGATGGACCCAGCGATCGTTCACTTTGTCAGCAGTATCTTGCACTCCTGGCGCATCAAATCTTACTTGGGTGCCTCGAATATCTTTAAAGTTGCGACTCTTAGGGTACCACACAAAAAGTTGAACTTTCAAGGCTAGGGTATGGCTTCTGAACTATTGCAGATGCGAATAACGTGGCAGTTGTAGATAAAGGTAAGGATCCTAGATAACTATTTGAACTTCTGCAATCCGCACTGGAAAACGGAAATAGTACTTTAAGCAAGAAGATACAAAATTCACCCATTTTGTTTCCCAAAAATAAATGGAGTCTCACTGAAACTATCCGATAATGCCAAACACCTTGGACTAATATTGGACAGCAAACTGCAAGGTAAACACCATTTTCATGACTACTAAGGAGGCAACTGCACTATAGTGTTGTAAAAGGGCCATTGGCCTTAGCTGGGGGTTCAACCCAAGAAATGTATACTGATTATACGAATGTGTCATCAAACCCATTCTATTCTATGGTGCAGCTTTTTGGTGGTCTGCCCTCAAAGGAAAGAATAATCAACCCAAGTTTGAACGTATAATGTGAATGGTTGCAAGAACGATAATAAATCCTGTATGAGATAAATTGGCACTGGGACTTTGATTACATCACACCTGAGCTAATCTTTGATCCAGGCTTCACCGTTAGCATATTGGGTAACAAATTTCACTTTGATGACCTACAAATTCCCACCAATGCAAAACAGATATTCACTGACGTATCTTAAATACAGTATAGTGTCGGTTCTAGCATTTACTACGAGCAGTTCAACTGGATAATATTTCTAAGGCTGCCGGATTATTGCAGTGTCAATCAGCCAGAGATAATGGCCATCTTAATAAGACCACTGGAGAATGTGTTCATTACATCGAGATTTGTCCAAGAATGCCGAAAATCTCTGTAGGAGAAAGCATGGAAACTGTATGTCCGACTCTTAAGTACATGCAAGCACTGCCTTGAATTAAAACGATTCAACATATGATCTCGAAGAGTGAGAAACTTATGGCACTCAAATTTTATCTTATTGCCAGTCAGAGATGGTTTGATAAACCACCAGTGGGGAAACCAGAAAAATCTGGCACAATATAGATAAAAAGGGGACTCATGGGAGGTAGTGAAACTTGGTAGCACAACGGGAACTAAGTGCTGCACCATCGTTGGCTGTGCTTGTGCGACTGGAACCTAATCTATATTTAAATCTGAACCGATTCCGATAAAATTTGTAACATGGTTTTAAATCAGGGTTTAAAAAACTGCATTCGAAACCAAAAAATGCCGAACAAAAAACGAAAATTTGTGTACAACTTTTCGATTTTTGAGTTGGTTTTACAGCGACTGTTTTCATGTAAAGCCTAGTTAGTACTCTGTTCAAATATGTGAAAAATGTTGAGCAACATTAATTATTTCACACGAAAATTTTGACTTGTACCAATGTTACCTATCATGCGAGCTTGTACAATTTGACGTTTTTATTCCTGCAAAGTATGCGACATTGTTTTGCGTATGTAAACAAACCCCACATGTATTTTACCAAGGTATATTTACACAAGGTAGACTCATTTGGGAGTGTAGACATTTTGCTCTATAAAAGGAACCATGTTGTCAAAATTGTCTTCATATAAAACAAAAACAATTTAACGCACACATGTACAAATTTTGGCTCATATACACGCAATTTGACGTTGTGGTTCCAACTATGGGTAAACAGCTGACAAACATATGGGCCAACGAGTTTACCTTGTGTAAATATACCTTGTATTTTACTAAAAATATTTTGTTTTAATAAAAAATTAAATAATAAAGAAAGTAAATATGGATAAAAAACTGTTACCGGTTGTGTTGTTTTAATTTTTTATTTCGTATTTACTAATCACTTCATACTTTTTTGCTTTTTTTAAAAAATCCACGTGAAATAATTGCAGCTTACATTATTTCGCAGTTATAAAATGTTGTGAAATGTTGAACAGAGTACCAGGCTTAATGAATCAGAAGTATAAGCAACAGTTTTTTTTGCCAATGACAAATGAAGAAGTGAAAGAAATGACAGTTTTTCTACTTTGACTGCAGTTTTTTTAACGCTGGTTTTATTTTTATTAAAACATTATTGTGCTGAACAATCCTAAATACTTAAAGCTGTCTAGTTAGCTTCAACGGTTAACGTTTTAATTTTTAATCTTAAAAAGTTTTACGGAATTACGAGAGACAGAGAGAGAGAGAGAGAGAGAGAGAAAGATAAAGATAAAGAGTGCGTGGCAAGAGTTAAAAAGCTTTTAATACTCATATAAACTAAATTATATTAAAAACGATAAGATAACATCTTAATTACAATATTATTCTTTTTCTGTATGAGTTTAGCGTTTGTATGAATTTTTTATTTTTTTTTATTTTAAGATAAAGTTCGTTCGCTTCAATAGAAAAGCAGTTCTACTTTTTGGTCGCCTTTCGTTAAACTTTAATTTTATACGTACTCAAAATATAATTTCGTTTCAATTAACTGAAGGGTCTTTTGATCTTAAGACAATTAAAAAAATAATAAACAAAACGTTATAATAAAAATGTTTATCAGTGATATTGTTTATTTAGTTTTCTTAATGATTTTATTATTTATCGTAAGTGAATTAAAAATTGTGTTATTCACAAACAACTTAAAGCAGAATCAATCAATTCTTCACACTTATTCTTTGCAGATTATTTATAAGGGTTTCATATTTACTGCTCGTTCTAGCGAAACAGACAATAATTTCAACGCTACACGGGATGAATTATACTACAATCGTCATTGTCTAACCGGAGCAGGTATGAAAATTTAAACTCCAATTAAGGAAGATATCTAAAAAAAACACACACAAAATATACACTTAAAATAATTTTTCTACAGTCAGCTGAATCATCCTCCTTTTTTGCGTTGTTAACCATGGTTAACAATTTATATAACTATACAAGGTACAATAATAACACTGTGCTCGAAATTTACACTTTTTTTAGACAAGCCGGGCACATGGCGTTTTAGCATAATTCTGGTACGCTGAATCCAATGGTACCCACCGTTTTTCCGGTTAGCTCTTGTTTTCGAGATATACGGTTATTTCGAAAATGGAGGAGGTTGCACAACATATATAAGCTTAACTCAAAAACGGTTCAGTTTATTGAAATTACTAAAAAAGCCGAAATTCCGCAATATAATAACCTTTAAGAAAAGTAATATGAAACATAATTTCTTTTTGGAAAAAAAATATTTTTTTTTATAAAAATTTCGAAATTTTTGTTTTTTAAAAATTCATAAAAAATTGGAAAATGCAGCAGGCACCATTGGATTCAGCGTACCCGAATTATGCTAAAACGCTATGTGCTCGGCTTGTCTAATTTTGCAACTAGCACAGTGTAATTAACTAAATGTTTGTTTAAAGTATTAAAGCTAAATATTTACTTGATAGTGATCCCTCTTATTTAAGCAAATATTTTGCAATTAGAGCTAAAAAGATATCATAATGATGCTTTTTATCAACAAATCTTATTATTTTTATTTTTGTGTATGCGATGAGATATTGAAATTTAAATTTTAAGCTTCATCGCCAATGAAAGCAAAAATGTTGTTTTTCTTGTGTCTTATTCTTTTACCAGGCGGCTTATTTAATTTTTTTAGTACAAAAACGGAACTAAGGTTAGGTTCCATTCGCAGTAAGAATCAAGCAAATCACTGGTCCATTAAATCTACTTCAGAGACATCCGGCATTCATGAACTATTTTCCATGTGATAAATACATTTTCCAGGGATCTTCTGGCCAATAATAATCGGTAATAATGTGAATATCACCATACTGAATGTGCCTTGCGGCTGTGTAGATGGCCATTATCTCGGTCTGAATTACATAACAATAATCTGGCAGCCTTGGAATGAAATTGTTAATTACCTGTTTCACATTATGCGACATGTCGCATAGAAATATTTCATGAAACAAAAGATTAAAGATTTGTGAAACTGAAGAGACGCTTGTGGGAAATGAAAAACAATTTAATGTTTCTCTTTAATACATACATATGTATGTATGTATGTTTTTTATAAAGTTATGAAATTGAACAATTAAATTTTTATTTAAGTTATAAAAGTCAAATTGTAGCTTGTTACTTGAAAAACAACCTAACATCTGACCGTATACGAGCTTTCGAAGGGACACCAAAAAAACTAACATGCTTGCAAGCAGAATAGTTTCCTCCACTTTTAAAATACCGTGTTATATTTTTTATTGTCTATTAAAACTCTTATTTTGCTCATTTTGCTTATTATGTAAACATTTGTTTAAGGAAAATTTGACGTACTTCTTCCTAATTTGAATACAAATTTGTTAATATTCAAAGGTAAACAATCTTATAAACAGCTGCTTTAAAAGGTAAATATAATTTTTATCTTTCTGTGAATTTCTTTTCATATCTGCATAACAACAAATTGTATTTTTTTTTTGTTTGCTTGCTAAGATTTAAAAATTTAGAGAATTTTCAAAAAATGAATACTTTTAGTAATATTTTAAAAATTGCTTCAAATTATTGCAAATTTATGCAATTATAAATATTTGCTATCAATTGTGAATGACATATGCTTCACATAGCTGCTTATATACATATATATATATATGTATATATTCCCACTCCCACTGGAGCATAGGGCGCCAATAACAGCTGTTCTCAATCTGACCCGGTTTTGAGCGATAGACCTAAGTTAATTTCAAGATATACACAGTTGGTTTATTTCGGATTCCGTTGAAAGTCTCCATGTTGTGCGTGGCCTGCCGCTTTCCCTACCATCTTGTTGAAATGGGTTCCATCTTAGAGCTTGTTTAGATACATTGGTGTCATTTCGACGGAGGGTGTGTCCTATCCACTGCCACTTTCGTTTACGTATCTCGGTTGCTACTTGTATTTGGTTTGTCTTTGCTAACAACTCGGCATATGATATCGTTCTAGGCCAAAATATGCTTAATATTTTTCTTAGGCTGCGGTTAATAAAAGTTTGGAATCATCTGGTAATGTCGTTTGTGACCTTCCAGGTTGTACACGCATATAGGAGCACCGACTTAACATTTGCTTCGAAAATTCTCAGCTTTGTGGATTGGCTGATTTTATTTCTTTGTCAGATTGGGGCTGGTATGCCAAAAGATGACCTGTGCCCATGTTCTGTAACTCTCGTGTCAAGAAACTTTTCGATTGAAATGTGTGAAATAGAACAAAAATGCCGTATATTGAAACAAACAGCTGTTTTTCTCACTAAACTGTGTCTGTAACTTTTTTTGGCGAGTACAAGCTGTCACGCAAGGAAATTACTCGCCAATTTACAGAAAAAGTGTGTCTGTAACATTTTGGTGAGAAAAGTTCCCGCTTTGGACTGTCAAAAAAACTCACGAATAAAAATGGGGCGAGAAAAAAATTTTAACACTAAAAAACAACTAAAAATGCAAATTGCAAAGAATAATAATAATAAAATTATGTTCTTGGACCTTTTTTTATTGTTTAATTATTTTTTTTTACCATTTTTATAAAATATACGAATTTTTTCAAAGCTCGTTTACAAACAACAAACATTAAAGTCGCACTTTACATTATTTGGCATGGCCGACGGTTGTATTTTCGCCGCCGTCGTTGAAAATTTTTCAATTTTAGTAAATTTTGGTCGCCGTTAACTATATGTGTGACTGGCGTCCTCAACGTCTGCAATGTCACATCGGCTTCGAGTGCAATGTTATGACTTTTATAACGTAACTACGTAATCTCTTTTTATAGTTTTCGACATAAGTTACAGACACACTTTTTTCTCACTTTTCGAGAAACGATGGAATATTTTGTTTCACATCTTTTCGATGCGAGAAGTTCTCACTAAAGTTACAGAACATGGGTACTGGCCTTGTTTACTCTAGCGACTTCTTCGAGTTCGGTTCCTCCATTTGCAGTAATCTCGCATCCTAGAAAGCAGAATTGGTCTCTTGTTTCAAATGTTTGGTTGCTGATGGTCACTGGAACTGTTGTTGTACCGATACTTAGGCCCATTTTCACGACTTAACGATAGCTAAATGTAGGAAGTTATCGAACAGATAATGAGTTTTTAATTACCACAAGTCTAAAAGTGAAGGATGAGCTAAAGAGAGGAACGTTCTACCTTTAACTTTTGTCGTAAGGCTTAGATTTGAGATTGATATATTATATTTATTATATTTATTATATTTATATATTATATTTATTATATTTATTATATTTATATATTATATTTTTTATATATGACAACTCCAATTATACGTACAATATATATGTTATAGCCTTTTCACACTTGTCAACATTTAAGATTTAACATCAATTTGCGAAGATGTTGGAATTTTCCCATAAGAAATACATAGGGCTAAAAATCAAAATTTTTCAACATCTTTACAGAATGTTACTATCTCATTTTGTTCCCTTTTACATTTTTCGATTCTTTTAGTGTCATCACTAGAAAAGTGGCAATAAATTCTATTATTATCGTGGCATCACTGACAAAATGGAAGTTGCTTTGAAGGCAGCGTTTCCATTTCTCAAGTTTTTCCTTTTTTGCAAGCCTTATTTTGCTTAATTTTGCTTAAATTATTAAACAAAATGAATGAGAAATACATTTTGGTGTTATCTTTTAGAATGTTGGCACTTTTGTAGAAAAAAAGTATTTAAAAAAAAATAAAAGATTTTTTTCAGAAATGGTGACATTTTTTATTAATGGTAGATGTTAGATGTTTAAAGTGTGAACGCGTATTTCACATTTTCAACATCTTCCATGCGTTCCTCCGAAATGTATGCAAGTGTACAAAGGGTATTAATGTAAAAAAAAGTACGTAGTTGCCAGTTCGTATTTTTAGTTTGGCAAAAATAGTCGGTATTTTCTTTAGTATTGCCACATTTTCAAAAATGTTGAGTTTATTTTATACAGAAGTTTTAAAAACGAAAAATAGTTGAAGGTAACTTTATTCCTCACTAGTGCTAAAGGTACCGTTTACTATTTCGAACTTTATAGGTAAGTCGTTAAAACGGGCCTTAGTGTTTTTGTTTTGACTACAGCTGCTTGATAAATATAATTATTTTCTACTGCCTAAGAAAACGTTAAAATAACAATTATCTTTTGTCTACTTTTTTTGGGCTAATCGCGTTTCATTCTTTTTTTATTTTTTTTTTTCTTGAATTTCCATGGTTCTATATTTTTTACTTTTACTTTTTAATTTTTGTTATTGTCAGCAAAATAAACCAAGCCGATACACTATCATCGGCGGCGGCGACAGAACAAGCGGCTTTTTATGCCGCCTTAGCTTTTGAGCGCCTTCCCGTGGAAAACTTGTACGCAAAGTTCAGGCCGCAATTTTGAAGATAATTTAATGCAATTTGGTGCATACAGATTCCGTTTGTCAAAAATACTAAGCTTATTGGAAATTGTAAGAATCGGTTCATAATTTCACATAGCCCCCATACAAGCTTCATTCCGAAATAGATCTTTGTGCCAATAAACCATTTTTTTATGACGTCATTTAGATTAACTTCGGTTTAAACTCATTTCATTGCAATATAAATCATCTTACCAAAAGAAATTGGAATCGGTCCTTAGCCATAGCTCTCATACAAATACTACTCCCGAAAATATTTTTAATGCCATAACTTCCTTTAAAATGTTGATATTAACATAACAATTGGCGACAATAACTTTTCTTATTAATAAGATTTCTGTATGACGTGCTAAATTCCCAATTTTTCATATTTGATAAATACACTAAAATTTATTGTTGAGGGAAAGCTAGCTTCTATGCGCATTACACTGGTTGGTTAGGCCAGATCGTCAGGAAACCTTTTCCAAAGATTTAAGAAAAGCTAAAAATATTATACAAATAAGACCTTAAAGCAAATAAGAAATATAAACACTCAAAGTCTCACTTGTAAATATATCAAAGCTTAAACAAAACATCAACAATAAACAGTGAGTTTATCTTTTCTTACATTCCCATACAATTGGTTGTCTTTTTTGACGTGCTAAATTCCCAATTTTTCATATTTGATAAATACACTGAAATTTATTGTTGTTTCTTACTTGTTCAGGATGTGATGGAGTCTATAGGGTCTGTGGTTTTTTTTTTTTATTTATTAACAAACCAATTAAACCTACTGATCCGTGCGCCATTCAAATCACAAGTTGCGCGAAACGATGACTGATTTAAAGCCAATTTTGATATTCTGATAGCGTTGCTCAAGCGTGAATCTCTTGAAACTGATTTACCAGAGTATACCGATCATAAATATCAGAAAATGAGCACAATATGAGATTGTTTTCACAGCTAACCCTTTCGTAAGTTTAGCGGGCTTAAAAATCATATTTTCGGAAAACAAGTTGTAATAATTTCAACGTCTTTCATCCATTAAATGTACTTTGGCAAACTACTCGTATTATTGGTTGTTACCGAGCAATTTTTAATTTAATTTTATGGCATTCATTCATATGTACTTATATTAATATTTTACGTTATTAATTATGTGAAGGTGTGCTACTCGAAATTTGTCTTGTCATCGGGAGTATCCCAAAATAGATAATTGAATTTTTGGTTTTTAATTATATAGATGACTTTCAAGTTTATTTTAAGTAATCATTGCCTTTTCAATTATGTACACATCGCACACTTAATCCTAAATATGCACAACTCAAAATTCAAAAAATGTTAAGAAGAAGCGGAAAACTGGCCCAAAAAACATGGTTGTAATATTTTAATCAAATGGATTTTCACAAATGTTGAAGAATAAAAATTAAAGAAGACAGTGACGCAAACGCAATTTACGTGGTGGCTATAGATTTGATTTGTAAATTGGTTTATGAAAAAAAAAAAATTATTTTGATAAATTTTCAGTTGTGCCTGTTTACGATTTAGCGTAAGATATGTACATACTGTTGGTTCAAAGGCCCTTACTCATATAATTAAATCTTTACGGGAGAAGGTAATACTATAGCTCTTTAGGTAACAAAATGTAAAATTGCTTTTACAATTGTTTGAATAACCGTTCTTTTTTTATTCTTTTACATGAAATTTTTGTGACGAGGTGTATATTTATGTGAGCAATGTATTCAAATTACTTAATTTCGAAAAATATTGAGTTACGGCCTTTTTTCATGAGGCCAGCGATATATAGTAGGGCTTTTCAAAAGAGCATAACTTTTGTACTCTTATTTATGATATTATTTTGTAAATACAAGTGGTTAGTTTCACTGCCTGTTAATCTATTTACGAACAAAGACTTCTTTCGCTTTTCGTAAATATCAACCAAGAAGTTGGCTGTGCTTTTTACACGTTTTCTAAAATTTTTCATATTATTTCAAGGTATATTTACACAAGGTAAACTCGTTGGCCCATATGTTTGTCAGCTGTTTACCTCTAGTTGGAACCCAAACGTCAAATTTCGTGTATATGAGCCACAATTTGTACATGTGTGCGTTAAATTGTTTTTGTTTTATATAAAGACAATTTGACAACTCGGTTCCTTTTATAGAGCAGAATGTCTACACTCCCAAATGAGTCTACCTTGTGTAAATATACCTTGATTATTTTCATCAAAGTTTTTTGCTTAACAAGGTTTTTTTGTTTAAAAATGTCAAAAATAAAAAATTTTGTTAAGTAAAAAGCAAGGTATATTTACACAAGGTAAACTCGTTGGCCAATATGTTTGTCAGCTGTTTACCCCTAGTTGGAACCCCAACGTCAAATTGCGTGTATATGAGCCAAAATTTGTACATGTGTGCGTTAAACTGTTTTTGTTTTATATGAAGACAATTTTGACAACTCGGTTCCTTTTATAGAGCAGCATGTCTACACTCCCAAATGAGTCTACCTTGTTTAAATATACCTTGGTAAAAATTAAAAAATACAATTTAATTTAAAACTATTTCAATGCGTAGAAACAAATGAAAGTTCAAAGAGAATTAAAGAAAATTTCGGAATAAAAACTTTCATAATGTGAACGCACACTTCCTTATTCTTTATTTTAAATTAATGGGTGCACTTAAAAAAAGGAGAAAATGTCTTCGAGCTAGTCTCACCATAAAGTACCTTTAACTGTATGGTTAGTAATGGAACACCGCTATAAAATTCCAAAATTTTATTCAACAATTTGTTTACAAAGATTAAAGTCTGTAAAATTAACTTTTCGGAGATAAAAATGTTGTTTTGTAAATAATTTTTCGTGTCGTGTTATAAAAACAGAATTCAATAAACATCAAATGGAATACGAAATGGATCCATTACTACATTGTAAAACACTATTTAATTTATAAAATAACATAACCTCGCCCAAAATTCGTTTTGAAATTTTTTCAAAATTTCGCAACTTTTCTTATTTCATGCTTAAATTTGTAAAACTATGTTAAGCTCTCATATTCTCCACATATGGTGGACACACAACTGGGCATCAAATGAGGAGCTATTCCGTAGAACCAAAACATAACCAATTGCTGTTGAAATTCGGGTAAGGAAATGGAGATGGATAGAACACGTGCTACGTAAACCAACCAATGATATATGTAGAGAGGCCTTTGATTCGAATCCTCAAGGAACGCGAAGAAGAGGCAGACCACGAGGTAGCTGGAGACGAAGTCTTGAAGAAGAGATAAACCTACATCCGGGAAATTTATCTTGGAATAGAATATTTCTCTTAAGTTAAAATAGAAATGATTGGAATAATTTTGTATTGGCACTATGCGCCCACGATATGGCGTAAAAGCAACAAATAATAATAATAATAATGTTAAGCTCTGGTCCAGAAGTTTTTAATAAAAGAAAACTAATTTTTAGTCATCGATTATCGGTACAATTTAATTTCAGAAATTGTTTTTTTATATTAAATACATTGCAGAGAAACTGCACAAATTTTCGGCAATTTTAAAAATTGTTTTGTCTTTTTTTTGAGAATTTCTAGATATGTTTTACCAATAGGAACATTTTTGAGTATTTATTGTAAAACATTGTAGAATAAAATTTTATCGAATGCATTAACCATCGTTATCTTTGACCTTCTGCCATCTATATGGGCCACGATGCCAAACACTAATCAAGCCAATTTCGGATACCTTGTTCTGAAGTGAAGTTTATTCTACTGAGAAGGTTCTACATTAATCGAATCAATTAATAGTCGTACGAAATAAGGTCAGGACTTTGAGACGGGTTGTAAATGTAAAAAATTAATATATGTAGTAAAATTTTTCCAATGCGTATAAAATAATTTGAAACCTTTTTATGTTCCCAATTTAAATACAACAAACAAAAGGCAGCCCCCGCTGTGTGACATCTGCCAAACAAAATGTCAAACTTAAAATCTTTAAAATTTTAATAGCATTTCATTTTTTGATTGACTTCATAACCGCAGTATTGTAATGCAACACTGAAAGGTAAAGAGTTCATAAACTCCACACCTTGAGACAATGCATCCAGTTCAATGTTGTATAGTAACCGTTTTCACTGCACAACGGTTGTGAAATTAATGCATTGTTTTTATTTGTTGACTATGAAGTCAGCCATTTTTTCGCTTAGTGTATGCAAGTACATATGTATATCATTTAAGAAGAAGCCCCATATTTTTAAGTTGGTCGAATGATAAATGTTTGTTTTGTACAATTTCTTTATTTATTATTTCCATAAGTTAAGGGCCTTTTACACTAAAATACTGAGTGCTACGACCTCTCAAAAACTTACATTCATTCAAAATGTAAAAGAAAGTCCAACCAAAACACACGATATTAACTGTAAATAAAACAAAAATTTTTCAGAGAATTATCTTAATATTTTTTATTATTATAGATGCATCTATGACAATTACATATGTGCGAAACAAAATATCGGTCAAAAGCTCGCAACGGCTTCATATTTTCAATGACTCTAAGACATAATTTAGGTTCAATGTCGTTAAAGTGCCGATTCATTATTCTTTATTTTTGAGCTCTTGAATTGTACTTGGCTTATTGACGCACACTTTTTCTTTTAAATATCCGCAAAGAAAGAAGTCCAACTGTGTTAAACCACATGATCGTGATGGCCAATTAACATCGTCACGACGTGAGATAACACTGACATTGTTCCGTTGGCTATGTGGCAAGGTACCTGCTGGAACCACATATCGTCCAGGTCCATATCCTTAATTTCTGATCACAAGAAGTTTGTTATCATCTCGCGATAGCGAACATTATTTTCGGTAACAACAGCAATGGGCGAGCATGCACGGCTGTTTTCACGATCCCTATAGACCCGGTTTGCTGAAATTTGCGCACAATTCTCCCTTCTTGTGGACACATTTGGTCGATTATACTGACCAAAAAAAAATCACTAAGTGCACGAAATGCATTTTGATTTGAATGCCCATTTTCATAAAAGGTTGTAACAATCTTATTGCGCAGTGTTTGTGTGTGCACCTATCCATGGTTGAATTTGTTAAGCACTGAAACAAAGAAATTTCAAACTGTACAAAAAAAAATTTAGAAAATAGTAAAAAAACGACACATGTGAATAATATTGATGAAATAAATGAAGTTGATTATAAACAAAAGGTAATGCCAATTTTTTAATGCCTGTTTCTTTATGTGTGTGTATATATTACACAAAAATCTTTCAATCATCTGTTCAGCTCGCTAATGCCAAAAATGTACAATGTAAACGCACTAGATTTACAGGAAGATTTCAAAAAAAATCTACTAGTTTTCGTTGCAATGTAAACGGCCTATAAACGATACGATTTTTTATTTTATCAGAGTTGTTGAACAATTTACCGCCAGCATTAGAATAAAAATAAATAAATATTAAAGAAATTTCATATTTTATGTTGTTTGCTTCTCACTTTTATTTTTTTTTTTTTTTTTTTGTTTTAATGACACCAAAAAATTTTATACTGATCAGCTGTTTACTCTTGTTGAAGGGTCTTCTTTTTTTTTGAGATGTGATAGTGTAGACGTCAAATGTAATAAAAAAGATCTTCTATTTAATTTTTTGACACTCAGACAAAAATCATTCGATTTTGTGAAAGCATAAATCTTAATACTTGTAGAAAAGTGTAAAAGGGGCTTTAATTTCATTAGCAAAAAATACTACCTTTAACTATTGTAAAACTTATATTAATAACAAAATAAATATATTTATTTATTTTACTTTCGCCCGCATATTTGTCAAAGTATTTTAATCTCTTAAAAAATAATACTCACTGATAATAATTTTCTTTTATTGAAAAATTTGTTTGACAAACGTTAAAAGTTAAAGCGAAAAGTAGTAGTTCGTTAGCCCAATAATATAATTTTCTAATATTTCTTTATCAATTATTTCCTTACGGTAAAATACAAAGACAAACAAATAAATTATTAATATTAAATTATTAAAAATTTGTAAACGTAATGTTTAGTAACATAAAAAATTTGTTAAAATGAAGAAGTAATTTTTAAAGAAAAACAAATCAAACGAAATAACGAATTTATTAATTAAAGTGTAAAAGTATATATTTAAAATGGATATTGCTACTGCTATTCTAATTTTTATTGTTGCTGCCATAATCTGTTTTCTTATTAGAGTAAGTTCTCAGTCTAATGAAATGTTGAATTTAAAAAGATAAATCTAACGTAAACAAATTTTTAAGATTTTGTGCATTATAATATGCCGTAATATTAGATCAGAAGCACCCCCACCGCGTGTTGAGAGACGGGTAATCAGAAGAATACGTATAGACCCGACAACGAGCGCGGTAACAAACGGTGAGTTTTTTCCCTTCTTTTGAATATACAAATATTTCCTTTATATTTAGAGTTAATTCTTTATAAAAATTTAACCTATCCAAGGACTACAGGTGGTGTCGAAACGATGTCGGATTTTGATAGTTCGAGCTAATTTGTTTTGATATGTTAGTGTTTTGCTAAGAATGATTGACATTTCGAGCCATAAACACTAACAATGCAACGCAAAAAACCCTATGTTGTTTCTGGATTTTTTTAGTTCCAACACCACATGTAGTTGGTTTCGCCTTGAGCTTATCAAATAAAAAAAAATACACGAAGGAGTAGCGAAACGTATGAGTAGGTGAGTCGCAAAACTCGTTTGTTACAAAATTAAGAATACTAGATGACAAATGATTCTCACAGTACTTTTGGCGCTTTATAAGAAGAAATATACTGATTGTATCAATGCATGTCCTTGGAAAAACATAGAAGAGTATATGCATGGATACAATACTAGTCGACCCTGAGTCATGCCCATCGCTAAAATTTTTATCACAGTCAAAGCGAAAGCACTACAGGTGGCAGCGAAAAGCCAATTTGCTTGGGTTTAACACTATTTTGTTTGGAATATCGGGTTTGATTTGCCAATTTGCCTTTGAACAGGTAATGATGACGTAGGCAAAAGAGGCTACCTAGTATTAAATTCGCCTTGCTTAAGTTCATTAAATATCTCTCTGAATTTCTCAGTACATCTGTAAATATCTGAACTGGAAAAATCCACAGATGTGGGTATATTGTTCGTTCCTTTATGCTGCCGTTAGTTAACGTCGCAAATTTACTAAGAACAATGGTGCGTGCCCATTACAGTGTTGCCACTTTCTGGGTAATTACCCGAATTTGGTATAATTTTTAATGTCGTGGGTAGAGCGTGGGTATTTTCTCTTAGGTGTTATTCAGGTGTTATTTGAAATTCTTACTTCAGATGCCCAAATAAAATCAAGATTCAAATTCAGTGATGACATTTATTTCTTTTTAAATATTGTTGATAAAAAATGCACAGTCTTCTGAACCAAAGTCTCGGTTTCTTTTAAGAAAAAGACTTCAATAATTAAATATATATTTTCAAAAGCTTGGTTATAAATGTCGCAAGATCGACTCTTAGATTTAGATACATATGACTATCATAGTGATTTAGAACCTGAAGTTTATTGAAAAAATTTATTAACGTACAAACTAGCCTGGGAGTAGAAATGTTTAAATATTTCAACATATAATTAACTTTGTTTGTGTCTGGAAACTTTCAAATGCTTTATTTTGAAGACTTTTTAACGCCCTTAACAAGTGTAAAACTGAATTACGAAAGTGACTGTTGTATAAAACCCTGCAGGCATTTTGTTTGCTAAATATTGTATAAAGAGTATTTTTTAAGACCATGAAACTTAAAATGGCAGAAAACACAAAACAAATGAATTTTGTTCACAGATTAATACACGGCATTGTCATTTGAACGCATTGCAGACGTCTAATTTTGTTTTCTTTTCGAGCATTGCTGGCAGCATGTCACGAATAAAATGAACAATGTTGACCTCCAAAGCGTCAATTGTTGCTGGTTTATCACAGGCCTACGGGAAAAATCAAGTTGTATCACATCGCACGACCTTGAAGTCTAATTGACAGTTTATTTTCTCTAAATAAACACATCGCTTTCATTTGTGAGAGAATAGGTTGCTTCATTTAAATCATGAAGTGGCCTATACGTTGCGGAAATCAATGGCTGATTTTCAAAGTAAATTTGGATAGTTTGGCGGAGTTGTTCAAGCTTGAATCCACCTATGATGATGTGCCTAAGCAAAAAGTGAGAACAGTATGACAGTTCGTTTAGCAGCTAACCTTTCGTTAGCTCTTTCGTGCCATTATAAAGGAATGGCAATGAGAATTTTGAACCTTCCCTAGATATATGCAGCTAAATGTGGAAGTTAAACTCATTATTTTAGGAGTTTTATTTTATGTTTTGTTAATTGTTTTTAAGTCTTTAATGTTAATTTATTTTAAATTACAATAACGACCATTTTCTCAATGTATTGATAAACTGTTTGTTGTTTAAAGTCAACATAAATTTATTAGACCGATAAACTATCCTTTAACGATTTTGGGTTTCTCAATATACCGACAAAAAACATTGTTTTCAGTTGGCAACACCTCTCAAAATACATGTTAAAGTTGGGAGTCAGCTGATTGAATTTATACGTACGGCAGATAAAAAGAAAATAAATAATTTGCAGATGAGTGCTGGTTAGCTTTGCAACAGAATACAAGCAAATGAGACATTGAGAAAATCAAATTTCTTGTGCAGTTTTTCTTTGTAAAAAAAGATGATCGTGTAATATTGATCTGATTGTGTTTTTGCTTCTTTGTAAATGTCTTTTAAGTCCGTTACACACTATCCCACAAAGTCTTACGTATTTTTCAAAAATGCTTCCCTGATCTAATTATTCTTTGAACATTTTTAAAAAACAATAACAACTTATCATGACAGGGTTGCATTTTCGTAAATTACTAAAGACTTTGTGGGATTGTGTATAACGGCCTTTATTAAATAAAACTTCAATTTTATATCAGGTGTAATATCATTTAAATCGCGTAATTTAGCTTCATCTCAAGTGTAATTTTGAATTTTGCTGGTGGTAACACTGGCCTGTTATGAACTCGATTGGATTTTCGACTGCAGTCGAATTAACAAAAATACTTTACTTCGTGTCAAAATAATACAACATTGTACTTAACAATTCAAACAAACATTTAATTTTGTTTTGAATTATAAATTGTATGTTTTAAAATGTAATAATTTATAAACGTTTTAAATTTCTTAATTCTAACTGAAAATTATGGAATTCATGAAAGATTCCCCAGAACCACCAGAACGGTATACCATTTTGACAAATGGTTAGTTATTAGCTGTTGCTCATGTAGCAAGCTTGGGTCACCCGTTGTGAATGGGTAGAAGCCTTACACAGTACTATATTTCTATCTGCTAGCGCAAAGTTAACCATAATTCATTATTATAGTACATTATTATTTCAGTACTAGCTCCAGAACAAACAATAAGTTTAATATAAATTACTTGAAGTGTAGGGTAGAATTTTCTCGGGCCTATCTACACTATACTTATTTACTTTTTTTTGTTGATGTTTTTATAAGTGTTCCACTAAAACAACTTTTGATCTTATGCCACATGATTGTCATGCTTACAAATATCTTTTATTTAGGGGTATTAGAAGTCCAACTTTGCCTGTTATAAGCACTCCTTATTCAAAAATTTAATTAACTATGATTTTAGTTTTAACTGTGATATTTGATCTGATTAAATTGCAATTTTTTGATATTTAAAAATTTGCGTGTTTTTATTTTATTGACCTTAATCTTTAACATTAAAGCATTAGACAACCAATTAATTGTGGGCAAATTTTACTTTTACTTAAACAAATTATAACCGAAAAAGTATAAAACCAATAAATTAATGATTAAATAAATTGTTGTTCTTAATATAATTTTGTAATTAAATAAATTATAAACCAAAAAAAAACAAAAAAAAAACATATTCTTTGATTTTGTTTATGGAAGATTTAGGAGTTTATTTCCGCCTTTAGTCACCCATAATAAGTTATTACCTAAATAATCAGATAACACTGTGCTACTGAAGAAATATACAGCAATTCTGGTTTGTTTGATTTATAGATTACTAGCTGAACCAGGTTTGCTTCGCTACCAGTGCTGCCACAACGAATACAATTTTTACAACCAAAATTTTTGAAAAAGTTACCAAATGTAAAAAATATAACCAAATTTAAAATGCTTTTTATCAATTGAGAAAATCATTAAAATAATTTTAATACATTGTAACAAAAAGGTTATTTGCACTTTATAGTAAAACAATAATTATAAATCAAGAAAACAAAACAAGAAATGTAATTCTTTTACATATTAAAAAAATTACGTTAAACTTAATTAAAAGTTTTTAACAAATAGAAACTGGGAATTATTTCCTTCCGAAGGTTACTTTACATTATATTCAACATTTTTCATTTTTTCGAATTTATTCTATGAGCTAAATTTCAGTTATGTATTTTATAAAGCTTTTTTGTAATAGTAATTTCTGAAAAATTGAAGGAATAGAACTATTACAAAAAAGCTTTATAAAATACATAACTGAAATTTAGCTCATAGAATAAATTCGAAAAAATGAAAAATGTTGAATATAATGTAAAGTAACCTTCGGAAGGAAATAATTCCCAGTTTCTATTTGTTAAAATAGTTGAGTTAAATACATTCAATTTATAAAGTAACACTATCCAGTGAGACATAAAGAATGCTGACGAAGGCCGTAGCGGGCCAGAAAATGCATTTCATTCTGCTGGTGTCTTATAATTGTAAATTTTTCTGTACATAAAATATACCTCATTGCTTTCCAAAGGAAAGCTAAGGTAAAATGTACCAAGAAAATACAATATAATAGTCTGGTGGTGTATAAAGTCATTTCTGAAAAATTGAAGGAATAGAACTATTACAAAAAAGCTTTATAAAATACATAACTGAAATTTAGCTCATAGAATAAATTCGAAAAAATGAAAAATGTTGAATATTAAAAGTTTTTATTTATTTGAGACTTTTTTCTTAAAAAAAATTTTTTTATTTTTTGGCGCCCTACGCTCCAGGGGCAGTTAGAGGAATATATAAAAAAAATAAATTGAATAATTTTTAATATGCCAGTTGTAAATAACAAAAATGGATAATAGTTTTCAAATGTGGCGATTTCTTAATCCTTTTGTCGATGGAAATTTACGTTTGGTGATATGGCGATTATTTTGGCGAATTTAAAAATGATTGGCAATATGCGAAATGCATTTTTTGTAAATATTTTCTAATTTACATATATCTAAAATATTATTAAAACTTTTTTCTCTTTTGTGTAAATTTTATTTCAAATTTGTAATTCTTATTATAAAAAATGTTTCAAAATTGTTCTAATATATGAAATATTTTGTAAATCATTGTAAAATATTGCTGCCTTTCGCCTTTCGTAACGGACATTCAATGGGGAAAAAGTATATGACTGAGGGGCAAAAGTTTTTTTTACCAAATAATTATCTTAAAAAACATTAAATAAATATACATACCGACAAGTTATAAACAGTAAAATTTCAAATTTCTTTAAACTTACACCCATTTCTTAAAGAAAATTCCATAAATTTTAAAATTATATTGATAAATTAATGTAATTTTAAAAAATTTCAAAAGATTTTGTTATTTGTGCTTAATTCCCAGTTTTTATTATTGATAAAAACACTTGAAATTTATTGTTAATGGGATAAGCTATTCCTATGCGCATTTCACCGGTTGCTTAGGCCGGATCATCAGGAAACTTCATCCAAGAAGATTTTAGAAAAACTAAAGATATTAAACCAAATAAAACTGTTAAGCGTATAAGACTTATAGCAACAGTTCTACTTGTAATAATATCAAAGTTTAAACAAAACACATCAACAATAAACAGTGGGTTTATCTCATCTTACATGAATGTAAGATCATCAGGAAACTTCATCCAAGAAGATTTTAGAAAAACTAAAGATATTAAACCAAATAAACATATCTTTAGTTTTTCTAAAATCTTCTTGGATGAAGTTTCCTGATGATCTGGCCTAAGCAACCAGTGAAATGCGCATAGGAATAGCTTATCCCATTAACAATAAATTTCAAGTGTTTTTATCAATAAAAAAAACTGGGAATTAAGCACAAATAACAAAATCTTTTGAAATTAGAATTGTGTATTCCCAAAAATTGAAATTACTTTTTGATAATTTTAAAAAATCTTTAAAATTCCTACGTGTATTTTCAAATATGTATATAAATATACTTCTGGAAATAACCTAAATTAAAAACCTTAAAATTATTTTCAAGTTCTTAAAAACACTGAAACGACTTTTGTGTAATTTTTCAATAATTTTCTAAAATCGATTCCGGATGATTTCATGCACTTCCTACTTTAAGTACTAATTATCTTTACTTCTCTTAAAATCAAGAAAAACTACGCTTATTTAAAAAAAAATAATTATTGAAAATCTCCATTGATTAAAACTTCATTTGTTTACGATTTCGGATCATGGCGTTTTTAATATAAAAATCACAAATGGCAATATTTTCTTAGCAAAAATCTTAAAAAAATTATTTGGTTGCTGTTTTGAAAGGGATTATAAAAAACTTCCGTTTATTGCTAACAAATAATGAAAAAATCGTAGTACACAGTACAAATTATTCGAGCTCGTAAATAATTGTACAAAGAAAAACATATTCGCTCGTAATTATTATTGTTATTGAAAAAAATATTCACATCTCCACATTGAAAAAAATATAACCAATTTTGGTTAGAAATAACCAAAAACGGCAGCTCTGTTCGCTTCCCACATTAAAAAAAATTAATGACAGTTTTTTTCTTAAACAGATCTCGTGTATTGATAACGAAGCAATTCGTACCAAATTTTAAACGTCTTCTTCTATTATTCTTCTCCAGATATTAAGACATTTATATTTTCCTTGTTTTCTTTTTGACAGATATGTTGTATTGCTTACCAAACTGTTTGTTCCAAATATGGGAACTTTTACTTACCCGTTTTGTAAATAGCTAATCAAACAGTGTGGTGTATATTGTGTTTTACCATGCTGCCATCTACATGCACAGAAAAAAATAAAAATGGATTTCAATTAAAATTTTGGTGATATTAATTAAATAATTAATTAAACGTTTTTCTCACCTTTACTCAAACAAGGACACTAATGCAGATTTTTCGACTAAATGCAGACGGGTTATGATAAGTTTTGTTTGTTTTTTTATACAACTCATCGGAACTTTTGTGATTTTATTTCATGTTATCACAAACTTAAGCATAACTAATCCATTTTTAATCGATTTTTTATAAAGGTTCCGAACAATATTTTTGTTCGGTGAATAATTTTTTTACTGAAAGTGTTCTGCAGAACGGTTCACCCATTTTTGAAAGTTTGTCCGGAAAAAAACAAAGGCTTAAGGGCATAATAAACCTCACAAATGGCTTGGCAAACATGTAAAAATGTTATGTTTGTACAAATATTTTGTGTTGTTAATTGGGGTGTTTGCTGTTTGGACAAACATATGAAGCAATGTTTGCACAAATACTAAAAATGTTTAATATTTGGCAGACCTGCTGGATATTTGTCAAATTTTTTGTGGCGTCTAATGCTAAATGTTTTCAATTCAAATATTAAATATTAAATTAAATTTTTTTAGTAGTATTACTTGCCACAAAGCAGCTCGTTGTTTAAATCACGCTGTACTTTAAATTATTTGCCTTTATTTTATGATTTCTTCTTCATTTTATGCAAAAAGCAACAAAATTGCGGCAGCACTATCGGCATCTGCATTGATTGAAAACAAAACAAAAATGAAAATTAATGTTTTTACGGAGAATATTTGTGTTGTTTATTGTCAAACCCCAAACGGAAACAGTGTGTGTGTTTGCCAAGCATTTTGTGTGGTTTATTTTGCTCTTTACAGAGGTAAACAATTGTACAAATTGGCTGCACAACTAGCAAACTACTTATAATGAATTGTTTTCTAAAAGTGTGTTTAAGAAAATGGACGGAAAAAGGAGAGTTATTGTATTATTTTTTTTTTTATTATATATATTTTTTTATTTAATTATTCATCAAAAATACAATTGTTGTAATATAGATGCAAAAACACTATGATGTGGCAGCTCAATTCAACTTTTATGTAAAAATTGAAAAAGTGCCATCTCAGTTAATTTTCTTCTGAACAAGAATAAAAATTAAACCATGGTGGGATCGTTACGGCAGCAAACACATTACAACAAAAACCGAAATTAGGTCCCAGCTTTCGTCAAAAGCAAGTTTAAACAAAAATCAAAGCGTGCCGCCTAACGTGATGAAATAAATAAATTCTTAGACAATTTTTATTTAATTATGATCAATATCTTATTTATTTTAATTTAAAATTATCAATAACTTTAATTTAATGCAATAACCACATCACAAAACGTGGACTTTTTGTAAACATAAACAAAACTTTGACATAAGATTGGATAAACAATGCAAGAGCAAAAATAAGTCATTATTTCACCATTAATTAAACCAATTCAAGAAACACCTTGGCAAACAAAATAATTTCTCTCTCTCAAAAGTAAAGCTACGGTCAGACTTATTAAATATTTGACGAAAAAAACGGGACCAACAACCAAACTAAAAAATCATTTCGCTTAATATCAATATTTATTTTGATTAAAATACCACATCTTACAAAAAACTGTTTTTTGCTATGTCTAGTAGTATAATTAGTTTATTTTGTAATATTAAGACCATTTTAAATCTCACTTACTATTAACAAAAGTAGGGGTTACGCTTATTTGACCAAATATTTAATAAGTGTGACCGTAGCTTAAAGCTTCGTACAGACGGTACGATCTTACAATGTTGTCATTTTTCGGACAATGGTGCCATTGCCAAATGCATTAATTTTACATTAATGCCAAATATAAATAAGCTTACAATGTACATACAGTTGCACGACATTTTTAGGCAATTTTAAAGACAACATTGTAAGATCTGACCACCGTTTGTACGAAGCTTAAGGCTTCAAACTCAATATAAAAAAAAATTTTGTACGGACAAAAATATTGTTCGGAACGTATGGGTGAATCGAGCTTAAGAACAAAATAGTCTTCTGATTAACGATCAAATTAACGCAAAAAGTAACTGAAAATTTAATAACATAAAAAAACAACAATAAACATCATAATTTAAAGTACAGGCAAATCCCGGTATAACGAACATTTTTTTAAATAAAAAATTTGTTACATTTACCATTAAATCGAGCTTTTTATGTTATTATATTCATGTTTATTAAACTTACATACGTAAGTGCATACGTATTAACATATTGGGACAAATTATTTGTCTAAAAAATCTGTAATATATAGTAGCTTACTCCGGACAATATGTTGAAACAGAAAATACAGGGTGGCTGATGAATTTTGCTACATTTAGAAACTCAAATAACTTTTTGTAAAGTTTATGGACCCAGGTAAAACTTTTTGATTTTTAGTAATAGGTGGTAGTTATTTCATACGTTACCTGGTAAGTAGTTGTCATTACAATTGTCATTATTTTGAAGACTTTAGTAAGTACTTACTAGTAATGACCACAACAACTACTTATTACTTCTAGTATTTTCACTACTGAATATTTGCTTACTAATAATCAGCTCAATAACTACTTATTAGTTGTGTTGTTTTCAGTACTGAATATTTACTTACTGGTAACGCACTCAATAATTACTTATTAGGTCTATTAACTAGTAATTTGTTGGCTTCTGGTAAGTATATTGTAAGTACTTACAATTCAACTTACTAGTAGTTTAATAATAACTAGATATTTTTTGACTTCTAGTAAGTGTATTGTAAGTACTGAATTCTGTGGACACCTCGAACAAAAATAAGTAGTTATTCAGCCGAAAAATAAGTAGTGTTTTTATTCTCCAATATTATTTGCTAACTTACTTGGTAAGTAAAGTTTTTGCTGGGGAATTTATTTTTTATTAATTCATTTGAAAAATAATACATTTTTATTAAAGTAATTCATTAATTTTTTAAAATAATTGAATTGAAATGGCCTCCACCCTCGGTGACACATATGCGACATCTTATCAAAAAGTTATTTCTTAATGCTTGGAGGGTTGCAGCGGGAATTGCCTTAATTATCGTTGGAATGAAATGCTTTAAATCATCCAAACTTGTTGGGTTTCTTTTCAAAACTTTCTGTTTGCAATAACCCCACAAAAAAAAAAAAATCAGTTGCAGTAAGGTCAGGAGACCTGGGAGGCCAACGAAATGTGGAGTTTCTTGAAATCAGCTTATTGGGAACTCGCGAATCGGGAAGTCTGTTGTGTTCAGTTTGCTTGTTAATTAAATCTTATATGGAAATAAGTTCAAATCTTGATGCAAAATTGTCTGCAGTGACTGTCTGATGACACCCGTTTGAGCAGATAAGCTTCTTGTCGAAACTCTAGGATTGGATTGTATAGCAAAAGCCACAGCAGCGATAGTTTTCTGCATCCGAACTGAGTGATCTCAATGAAAAGGCATTCTTGCGACTTTGCCACGCTCGGTAAAATAATTCACGAGCATCATTATAGTCCATGAGCAAGGAGGAGTGCCGCCAAACGTGCGCCTATATTCTGTTTGGACGGAAACTACGGACTCTAAAGCGTGAAAGCGGGGCACTATCCAAATTCTTGTTCCATTGTCCCAATTCTCCATTTTCGTTAAATCTAAAGATCAATCTATAAAATAAAATAAAAATCGAACAGGTTAGTTACGCAGAAAAAAAATTATTACGTTTTTTTTGGAGCAGCTTTCATCAGCCACCTGTATATGCTTACACTTATATGCTTAAAAATAATAGCAAACGCCTCCATCAGCGTATTCATATTCAATATGCGATATAAGAAAAAGACTTAAGCTAAAAAAATCATTTCGTTTAATATCAATATTTATTTTGTTTAAAATACCACATCTTACAAAAAAATGTTTTTTGCTATGTCTAGTAGAATAATTAGTTTATTTCGTAATATTAAGACCATTTTAAATCTCACAAACTATTAACAAAAGTAGGGGTTACGCTTATTTGATCAAATATTTAATAAGTGTGACCGTAGCTTAACACCTTTTTTACATTCTTCTAAAATTTTTATTTTTTCACTGAATAATATTCACCATTTTGCTTCAACAACACTTTAAACAAAACTCTTTTATTATGCTTAAAACTAATCTACATGTTCTCTTACTTTGTAACAAAAAAAAAAAAAGCACGTCCAAACAAACGGTATTGTAACGAATTTTTCGTTAAACCGGAAGCAAAAAAGTTGATCGTTCGTTATATAAGGTAGCTAATGAAAAATCTTGCTCATTCGTTATATCGGATTTTCGTTAAAGTGAGTATTTGTTATACATATCGAGCTTTGCCTGTACTTAATTTTAATCTATGACTAAGTTCCATGGTTTTTGATTATTGCAATCAGATATTGATAATTGAAAACTTTTGTGTTATTCATTTTTATTCTATAAAAAAATAGTCCTCATATCAATTTTGCTCTGGCATCTACTTCGTGCGGGAAAAAAAACCTTAAAACCTTTTATTTTAAATTTATTAACTGAAATGCAAAATGATTCACATTATACACAATATCCGAATTGTTTATTGGTGGCGTTGCTGTTTTTTCTATGCTCGTGCTTTTGCGAATGGTTTTGGAATAAACAAAGAGAACGACGTGAAAGAGAAATCGTAGAGAGATACGCAATAGATAGTATGTATTTTTGTATTAATCATAAATAAACTTATTATAGAATCGTAAAATTTTGCAAAAATAACAGACTTAACTAAATTGTCGCAAATATTATCATTAAATAACATAAACATTCACTAGTTCTCGGTATTTTTCAAAAAATGGCATTTTATTTCAAAAGCGGGGAT
Source organism: Pollenia griseotomentosa (assembly GCA_963931875.1). NCBI lineage: Eukaryota > Metazoa > Arthropoda > Insecta > Diptera > Polleniidae > Pollenia > Pollenia griseotomentosa. Next base: position 31,752,618 of record OZ007564.1, read on the forward strand.
TAAAAATTTATTTTGAGGATTGAGAATATATGTAACCACACCAGAATAGTGGAGGGGGTATTAATCGCTTAATCGACTTAAGCGGCTCATACACTTGCAATATAATTGTTAAATTTTTCGTATTGTACAATTATATATAGTATACAGCCATGGAAACGGAATTCATTCCGTATTTTGGTGCTTCAGAAAATGACGAACAAATTTTTCGGAATGAAAATATTCTTCGATTCCGAACAAAATTGTACTCTGTAAATTTATTCCTTAAGACATCGGTATATAAATCTGTCAAATCGGTTAATAAATGGCTGAGTTATGTCCAAAGTACTGAAATCCAAAAAATTTTATTTTTATACCCTTCACCGAAGGTAAGAGTATAACTATCAGTCACAAATTTCCCCAATTCTGAAGTGCGATTTACTATGCTTTTTAAACCACAATTGCTTCGTTTGAAAATGTTAACCACAATATTGACCATTTTGCTATTCACTAACACTTTTAACGATATCTGCTGGTGTTTAAAGCCATTGTTTAGTCAGCTGTTATTTTTAACAAAACAAATTGTGGTTGTTTAACACCGGAATTTTTGGTGTGGTTTAATCCGCTTAGAGAAGTGTTTATCGTTGTACCTGTATAGTCGATGAATAATATGGCTTTGACGTTTTTAGCCTACAATTTATCACTTCTTATTACACACCAATTTTCCGTGGAGCTTCTTTTTTATTTATTTATTTGACACAAATAAAATTAAAAAATGAAAAAAAAATTAATTAAATTAATTAAATAATTAATAAAATAATTGTTCTTAATCTATAAATTTTAAAGGTTTTTCTTTTGTTTTTTTATTCTTCTTTGTTATTTCATCCTAGTTTAATGTTTCGCTTGGCAGAGTTGCCACGATATATCAATTTGAATAGAAAGAAATATAAAACTGTTTACCATGGTTATAAATAATTTAGTGAATTACATAGTGGTTAGTGCAAACATCAAAATGTGTGGTTAAAGTTAACACCTTTTAAAGTTTTAAAAGTTAGTGAAACGCACTACTGAAAACAAAAATTTTTCTACTAAAGTGCTAAGAAAAAAAGGCCGCAGAAAATTAAAAACTTGACAAATGGTAACGTTTCTTTAAAATTTCCATTTTGTCAGTGCTGCGTTCTTTTACCTCGAAATTTGTACTGGATTTTACTGAAATGCGTTCGCGTACACATAAATTTGTAAAATTTTCATATTACTCACCTACTGGATTTTACTGGGATTTTACTGGAAAAGTAAATGAACGCACATAATAATAGAATTTGTTCCCAATTTTTAGTGATGACACTTAAAAAGTCCAAAGATGTAAAAGGGAATAAACTGAGAAGAAGTTGAAAAATTTTTATTTTTAGCCCTTTGTATTTCTGATGGGAAAATTTCAACATCTTCGCAAATTGATGGTAGATGTTAAATGTGGGCAAGTGTGAAAAGGCTATATAAGAATCACTTTTTGAATTGATCTTACAATGTCCGTCAGTCTGTCTGACTATTGAGAATCGGTTCAAAATTTCACATAACTTCTATACCAACTTCTCTACGGAATAGAGTCTTTTTGCCCATAAACGATCTTTAGATTAAATTTGGTTCAAACTTATTTAATTGTAATCTTAATCATCTTACCAAATATTATTGGTCCATATTTGATCAGAGCACCCATACAATATGCTACCACACCCAAAAATATGTTTTAATGCCATACCTTTCTTATAAATGTTGGTGAGGGCTTAACATTTTTACCATAGTTACTATGTCATGACAAAATATTGTGCTGGTAGGTCTAAAATAAACCATAGGTCCTATATAAACCCCCTATAAAAAAGCAACGAAATCGAATATCATAAACTAAAGCCTGCCTCAAAACATAGGTTTTAAGCTTTAGCCTTAATATTCTAAATATTCTAAACTCATCAACACCACTTACCTACAAAGGAAAATAGTTTTGGATCATTGTTTCGGATACTCAAAGAAATAGAATCAAACTTTATTGCTTTTAACGTTTACGAAAATATTTCCGATACAGAGCCAGAGGCAGGTACCAACAAACAAAGTTGAAACAGAAACTCTTTCTGAAGAATCAACACATTCTTATCTATAAATATTTGCAGTACTATCGCTAAATTGTAGAATTGTCATTAAAAATTATATTTTATGTTTTTACTGCTCAATAATATCGATAAAATACTTTATCTCTTTGAAAAACTTAAAGTCATTGTTGCACTTTAATTTAAAATCCAAAATTAATCTATTAACTTTTTTAGTTAATATAAACATTTGTTTACATCAGCCAGAGTTGTTACTTTTTCGCAGTTTTTCTTTTTTTTTTTTTAATTGTGCAAAACAATGTTTGAAGTATTTTTATTTATGGCTTTTTTTCTACTCCTTCCTCTATTAATATTGATTTGCGTTGGAACTTTATTCCTTTGGACACAATGTAATTCGAGCAATTCGTCTCAAGATCGATTGCAACAACGCGTAACTGGTTTTAATTTAAGTGAACGAAGAAGAATAAGAAGAGGTAGGTATGTTTAGCTCTTGAACATTTTATATAAAATAAAATTTTTAAGAGGCCCTTCTATTGAACGGTCATTTATATTTAACAACTAAAATTTATTTAAAAGTTATTGCTTGTTTAATGACAAATTCTCTCAACGTTTTGTATCAATGATTTTGCCTTCAGCACTTTTAAGCACACATTCTTATCGAATCAAAGTACTTCTCTAATCGCATAATGTTGTGTTAACAATAAGAGAAACATATGTTTTTTATTTTAGTCGAGTATTAGTTATTGAAGAGTAAAAACAATTAAGGCACGGAACAAATAGAGAGGTCTTGAAACAATGACTTCGGTTGCCATTTTGTTTATAATGTTAACAGTATTTGTTGCTTTTGTATTTATTTGTCTTGTCTGTGCTTGTGATCAGAAGGATAGAGGTAATACAGGTATGTTTGCAAAGATCCTTTCGAACGGTTTTTGGAATCAATAAGTGATGTCATCGGCACAGGGTGGGTTATAATTAAGAAATCTTTATGTTAGAAAAAAGATATGGTTACTAATCTTTTATCGATTTTCCCTTTCTATTCAAGTGCATATTGGTTGGATAACCTTTTTAGATGGGCTTCCAACATTTTGTATATTGGAAGACTAATCGTTTTTATACGGCGAATATAATATGACGATAAGTGCAAGCAATTAATTACTTTGATTTTCTATGCACTCTTTTACGGGGACCAATAAAAAGTTCTCTTATTGCGATAACAGTTTAAACTTTAAAGTACAATTCGCAAGTTTTCTATCATAAACACATGGTCATCGGACAAAATAGTATTATCTGTACCTCAAGGCAAGTGTGTTACTTGAATACATTAGTAGTTGAAGTGTTTTTAAAAAAGTTTAAACTTTTTAACCAGAAATGCTATCAGCTGGACTTATCATAGCTTTAATTTTAATAAGTACGTCATTCGTTTTGTTTTTTATACTAATAAGGTTAAAAGGAAAACGCAGAACTAATACAGGTAAATTAATAAAATTGGATATTTTCAAAGTCAACTCTTGACATTGTTGTCCTTTGACACATGGGGTCATCGTAATAATGTCTCTTCGGTCTTGCAAAAGCTGTAGAAAGTACGTAAAGTACAATTTAATATTTAACTATAGAATATACACTTTACTTTAAGGATTGCATTAGCTCAGTTCTAGTTTTATTCTAGTTCAGTTTTAGATTAGGTCTAGTTTATCCCCCTAGTTCAGTTTTTTAGTTCTGTTTGATTTTTATCTAACAGAAGCAAATCTCTATTAACCCTCTTTTGCACTTTGAAATCACAATAAACAGAAAAAAAACGTTCAGATATGGTCACCTCCAACAAAACTAATTTTAACCAAAATGTTTAACATATTATGTTTAATTTAACCATTTTATTGCCACCGACAATCATATTATGGTTAAATTAGACCTCCATCAAGAAGCCACAACCATAATATGTTTGCTTCAAAACATGTTTTTAAATAACAAGTGTGGTTTTTGTGGTCTTCTGAAAATAACACCGTTTTTATGTTTTAAAAGTCATACCGAAAAACACAAAAATGTAACACCACAACACCACTTGTGTGATTTTAAAATTCACATGTGTTTTGAAATCAAGTGATTTTCAGAACAAGCATATCGTTTTTTTACCTACTTTTGTTGTGTTGTTGTTGTTGCTGCAGAAATTCACATTGCGTTTTAAAATTTCAAACGCTGCATAGCTTGGTGCGTTAAAACGGTACATGAATTTCTGTTGAAAGCAACAACAAAATTACAAAATATTAATGACTTTGTTTTTCTTTCAATGAAATTCTTTGGCGTTGCGTTGCGTTTTACATGATTAGGGCTTTAATTATTTTCTTTAAGTGGTGTTGTTGTTTCTTCACAAACCAGTTCTTTCATTCCTTTTGTCGTGTTATTTTTACTACTCCAACAAGCAAATCGCTTTTTTCTAATAAAAATATTAATAGAAACAGCAGAAAATTTTATAGAAATTTAATCAAATTGCGTACGAGGGCGGGTTAATAAGATCGTGACTTTTTTAAATAAACACATGTTTCTGGATAAAAAAATCATTTTATTGTTCAGCGTAGTCTCCTTTAAGCTGTATACAATTTGTCCAACGTTTCTCCAATATTTGTATCCCTTCCAAAAAATCGAGGTCATCAAAAAAGGTATTTGCTTGAGAGATAATTTTATCGCTAGGATCAAATCTCTTATTGCGGAGCCATTTCTTCACGTTTGGAAACAAAAACAGTCACTTGGGGCTAAATCTGGTGAGTAGGGCATATGTAGGAGTAATTCGTAGCCTTATCCATAGATTTTTGCCATGGAATGCTTACTAAGCACCAGGGTTGTCAGATGTGGCGATTTCTCGCCAAACGTGGCGATTTTAAAACTTGTTTGGGGACCTAATTTTTGATTTGGCGACATGGCGACTTTTTGGCGATTTTGTTGGCTATTTTTGATGAGAAAAAATATTACTTTTATTCTAGTATTTTTATGTATGAAATTTGAGGCATTCATGTGTATGGTCAGTATTTTAAAGTATGTATGTATGTTCAAATGGATGATGAAGATAATAAAAATCTTCGAGAAAATTGTTTTTGGTTTTTAGAAGTGCTCTTGAAAGAATCAATAAATATAATTCCTTAAAACATGAAATTTATTATCATAGATAAAAAACGTTGTTGTTAAAGATTTTTATGAATCCTGACGTACCTTTTGATGTTTACGAAACACACTCGAAAAAATTAGCGTTTGTTAATTGTAAAGAGGGTTTTAATATATATATATATATATTTCTTCTAATTTATATAGGTTTAGCCCCAAATTTTATAGCTACATGGATACGGCAGGTACATACTATTTAAAGGAGCTTGCTTTGGCTGTACTTTATATGCTGGTAATTCCAACAAGTATTGCCTGTGTTAAAATTATGAACTCCACAAAAACTCGCCTTCGAAGTAGAATGCATTACGAACTTCTAGACGCGTTATTACGAGGTTTAAATTATATGAATGTAAACATTACATATTGCTCTTCTTTTGTATGTTCATTTAATAAATTTAATTTTCTCACAATGTATTCCAAAAAAGAATACAAATATTCTTGCCAGTGAAGCGTTTTAGATAACTGCAACTTATATACAAATGTGTATCCAAAATTTATTTAATACTACCTGCAAAAATTCTTTTTTTGGTCCTTAACTTGAGGGTTACACGATCAAGTTTTGCCTATCAAGTTTTAATACACTCACACTTTTTTACCAATACACTCATACTTTTAAAAATTGAAACGAACTTGCCTTTAAAATTCTCTTTCCAGTGAGTGTTTCAATTTACGTTCAAGAAAACAGCTGATTTCAAGGTAAGTGAGCAAATTTTTCGTTTGCCTTTATAAATTGTTTTCTTGATGACATCTTGAAAGTAAATTGCTCAAAAATTGAATGCAGCCTACGTCACAACTTTCAACTTTTGGAAATTTTGACAAATAGAATATGTAAAAGACTATCAAGAAAATCTTGATCGTGTGGCTGCACTGTAAAATAGATTACTATAAACAATTTTATAGTAAACATTATACCTCTTTTGTGTTCACTAACTATTTTTACTGTGTTCTAAATAAATATTAAACAAAACATATTTTATGGCGACTTTTTTTATATTTTTGGCGTATTTTAGCGATACTGAACAAATTAATTTTTTAGAATTTATAAAAAATATCTTTAATAATTCTCAAAATATGTATTTTGTAGTCAAAAACTGAAAACCAAAGGCTTTGGCGATCTTTGACATTGAATTTGGCGAAAAAGTTCAAAATCAATCTGACAACCCTGCTGAACACACCAAATTCACTTCCAAGGCGAATTGACTAGCAGGTAGGTCAGCTCTACAACAACACTGCTTCTGTGGTCGTGTTGTCAAAAATATTGCTAGTAAAAAAAAATAGGTTTGTTTACATAAAAAACTAGTTTGTTTACAAACTTTGACAAGTCTACCACCGAAAAAAAACCACCATATGTTGACTTGACCCCTGCCTGCTGACAGGAGCAGTGTAAACCTCTCAGTTAAGGAGCGGCAAATTCTAAACGTCCCGGCCCTTTTGACCCGCCCTCGTATATCAAAATTCTTATTAGTTGTATCAGTCATTCATTTGTTATTATTTTCGTTACTTATCTACTTTGCTTAATATAATTCAAGGCGAATTCATAACAGGTGGTCGCCCTGCGGATAACTTTAATATTTAGCTTTATCATTGTTGGATGTCAAAATTTTAATTATTATCTTTGTTTCTGTTTGGTTTTATTTCTGTTTTTGACATTGTACAATGATTTTACAAAAACAAATTGCTTGTGGTTTTTGTACTAGTTGTACTTGTTGTAGTACCGAGATTACCTGGAATGAATTCGCCTTGATATAATTTAAGTTTAATTTTGGAAAGCCCACCCGATGATTTTTTTATTTCTTTGTTTTCTATTATTTAAAGGCAACAATTTATTTTGCAAATTACTCGTATCAGCAATTTTTATCAATACCAGCTGAGATAATACGTTTCCTCTTCTTCTCCTAACCGACTGACAGCCTTTCAAATAATATCAGTTGATTCAAATAATTTATTTAGTATTGATTAAAAAGTTCTTTTTATACGTTTCAACATGTACATTTTTATAAGTTGCTGTATATTTGCAGTTTTTATTCTTTGGTGTATCAAAGAATATAGAAAATCGTCCCAAAATAATCAAGGTAAATCGGAATTTTTTTGTTAACGGTGCAAATAATTGTCTAATTGATAAAATGCGAACTTTATAAGGCGTTAAATTGATGAACAAGTTTTCTTAATGTGTAATAGAATCATAAATTCAAATAAATATATAAGTAGTTCGGAAAAAAGTACTTATGTATGTAAAAAATTTGAATCAAGTTAAGAATAAAACATTTGTTTTATTTAAAAATATATAATACAGTTGCAACCAGTTCCCAAGCTCTGGAACTTTGTTGAGAACTTCTCGCATCGAAAATCTTCCATCATTTCTCAAAAAGTGAGAAACAAATCCCAATAAAAAATTGTGCTTCGAGCGAAGCAGGTTTGTAAGGGAGAAATGTAAGAGTTGCGCTTACCATCTCGCTAACGGAAGACATGAATTTTTTATGGCGAGTTCCCACTTTGAATCAATACATTTTTGACACATAAAGCGCATTATTCAGCGCATAAAAAAATTATTGAATGTAACGATCAGCTTTACACACTGAATGTTTTGATACCGTTATTTTTAAGTATTCTCCCTTACAAACCTGCTTCGTAGTAAGCAGGTTGAAATGGAAAAGGAAAAGGGTATATATAAGTTTGTCATTCCGTTTGTAATTTCTACAATATTGATCTTAGACCCTATAAAGTATATATATTCTGGGTCCTTATGAGGAGAGAAGTTGATTTAACGATATCCGTCCGTCCGTCCGTCCGTCTTACGTTTGATATGTGTTTTCCGGAGACTCCAGACATGATGGCGGCTAGGTTGTTTTACATTTATGTCACATATAGTCCACCATTTCTTGCTATTGAAAGATCGGTCTAACAATGGCTGAGATATGACCAAAAAACCACGACTGCCTCTAATTTTTCCAAAAAAATCCCTTGTGGTTGTTGTATTTTTATTACTTTTTTCTGTATATCTGGAGAACGGCAAGAGCCAAAGTTTTCAAATTAGGTACAAACATTTAGGTTATAAATACCCACCATCCCACAAAATGTGGGCGGGATTGTATAAAAATCTGAATTTTTTGACTGTAATATGACCTATGGTAACGCCTTATATAACAAAAGATCGGAAATTTTTAATAGAAAATATTTTCTAAAAAACTCGGGAAAATCGGTTCAGATACGAAAAAGTTATGACCAAAATATTAATTTTTTTTTGAAAAATACTTATTTTCGGGAACCATAGATCTTCCCGAGTCCAAGTTTTATAACCAAAATAACTGGCAAATTTCTTCTTAACACGTCGGTATATAAATCTGTCAAATCGGTTAAGAAATAGCAGAGTTATGACCAAAATACTGAAATCCCAAAAATTACTCTTTTTTTATAATTAAGTTTGTTTTTTATACCGAAGGTCCTACACCCTATAAAGTATATATATTCTGGGTCCTTATGAAAAGCGAAGTTCAAATCGGGTTGTCGTCTCTTCTTCCACTACATAGACTAGCATAATGCCCAATATGATTTTCGTTATCACTCTTCTTTATTATTTCATCTATTTTAACTACTTAAAAACTCGCCAAAAGAGATAAATCTACGGTATGACAATAGTGCCTTTACAAAAAGAACACAAAAAAAAAAAACTGTGTTGAGTTGTAAACAGTAAACGGTCCATATTTCATTTTAATGATATTTAAACAGCGTTCCTTCATGGTTCAGTTGTCTAGGGGGTGTGTTAAGTTAGAAACTGTGAGTTCCCTGGTTCGAATCTTGGTTTTTTAAAAAGAAATTTTTTTTTTTAATATTTTTATGTTCTAAAAACGATTTTAAAAAAAATATTTACCAGTTTTCGCTTTTTAAATTTCATTTATAATGAAGTTTTAAGTATTTTAAATATGTATGTATTTGTAAAAATTATTTAGTTGCTCTGTATTCTGCTCGCACAATGGTGAAGGGTATATAAGACTCAGCACAGCCGAATATAGCACTCTTACTTGTTTTTTATAAAAGCTGTTCTTTCACTTACTTTACTGCAATTCTGTATGTCTTATTGCGTAGCGCATAATTGTGTGCTTATTTAATTAAAAAATGATAAATTTTTTTATTGGGATGTGTCTGTAACTCATGTAAAAAACTATTAAAAGAGATTACGTCGTAACGTTATAAATGTCATAAAATTCTACTTGAAGCTGATGTGAAATTGCAGACGTTGAGAACGCCAATACCAAATACCGTGGACGACGACCAACATTTACCAAAATTTAAAAATTATAAATTTGAAAATAAAAATAATTAAGCAATGAAAAATTTAGCCAAGTGCAAAATACTTACCTCTTTCGTGTTATTACTCATTGCATTTTACATTTTAATATACATATTTTTTTTGTATTAAAATGTTTCTCACCCCGCTTTAATGCCTGAGCTTATTTGACAGTTCAAACAGTTTCTGACAAAAAATGTACAGACACACTTTTTCTGTAAATTGGCGAGTAATTTCCTAGATGACAGCTAGATATTACTCGCCAAAAATGTTAAAGACGCAGTTAAGTAAGAAATCGATGGTATATTTGTTTTATTTCTCACATTCCAAACGAAAAATTTCTCGACGTGGGTTACAGAACTTAGGCAAAGGGCAAGTTTTTTATGCTTGTGGTAAAATAATTAAATGTGCTACATTCAACAGTTAAAATATTTCAGGAATGGGATCCATTTATTTAACCCAATCTTTATAAATACTGCCCTGACAGTATAACTCCTTGCAGTTTTAGGCGTACTCCAAAATATCGATTTATATGGGTTAACTGCAGTTTACATGTAAACCGATCTTTACGAAATTGGGCAGTGTGACTTCTAGACTTTTACTACGTTTATACGCACCAATTATTCGCAAATAAATAAATTGCAATATTGGCGCAGAAGCAGTAAATTAAATTTTTATTTGCGAAAAGCTAACTCACGAAAACAATTCCTGATAAACGACACTATTTGCAAATAAGATTTAAAGCATTGCCACACTTTTAACCGTTTTGCGTTTTTATTTCGATGTGGCACATCCATATGACAACAAAAGTAAAATTAACTCAAACTTGTGGAAATAAAATTCACAAATACACAACAATTTTTGATTTTTTCATTATTCATTAAAAAAATAAAAAGTTTATGTACATATATACAGTGCTACCAAAAGAATAACTTTTCCATGCAGCATCACATAAAAATAAGAATTTTCTGTAAGAAAATTTACATATAAAAAGTATGTTGGTTAATCGCAAATAATTTTTATTTGCGAATAGTCTACGTATAAACGTAGTATATGACAAACCAATATTACAATTGCATTATTCGTTACAATTTTAAGGGCATAATAAACCTCACAAATGGCTTGGCAAACATGTCAAAATTTTACGTTTGTACGAATATGTTGTGTTGTAAATTGGGGTGTTTGCTGTTTGGACAAACATTTGAAGCTATGTTTGCAGAATTATTAAAAATTTTTAATATTTGGCAGTAATGTTGGATATTTGTCAAACTTTTTGTGGCGTCTAATGCTAAATGTATTTAATTCAATTAATTTTAAATATTAAATTAAATTTTTTTTAGAAGTATTGCTTGTTAGCCTTTATTTTTAATTTATTTTCCGTTAAAGCAAAAAGCAACAAAGTTGCCGCAGCACTATCGGCAACTGCATTCATTGAAAACAAAACAAAAATGAAAATGAATGTTTGTACGGAAAATATTTGTGTTGTTTATTGGCAAACCCCAAACGGAAACAATGTGTGTGTGTTTGCCAAGCATTTTGTGTGGTTTATTATGCCCTTTGGGTGTACTAAAGTGTTTTACGACCGATTTTTACGAAATTTTACAGTGTTGAACGATTGAATTATTTGTTTCGTTTTTTACTTCAGTAGCATTATTCGCTTCGGCTTTAGGCTTACTAAAGTGTTTTTCTAGAGGTGGCTTTATATGGGACCTATTGTAAATTATGGACTCCTCTTCACGAAATTTATTAGTATGATATCAAGTTGTATATTTTTCATTGCTTCGCATGCAGTCGTTCTTCGTATTTTGGAGGAAATCTCTGATAACACTGGTCGGAAAAAAAACAAAAAAATTCGGAAGGAAGAACTCAATAAAAGCGAAGCACTAATGGTGCATTTATAAAGATTTATAAAAGAAAAAATTACATTTCAAGTGCTGCGGGATTCCCATACAACAAAGCAGGTTTTTGCGTCAAAAATGTGTTGCTTCAAAGTGGAAACTAGCCATATAAAATTCATGCCTTACGTAAGCTTCGTCGGAAGCTCAATTTTTTCTTGGGAACTATTGATTTCAATTGACTTTGACGCTCTTAATTTAAATCTGTTTGCAGATTCAATCACGTTTAGAAAAAGTATCGCCACTAAACAGTTGAGAATATAAAACAAGTAAGAGTGCTTTATCTCGCCCACTAAGATCCTTGTACCTAATTTGGAAACTTTGGCTCTTGCTTGTATGATGCCCCATGCCCCTTTCTTTTTGCAGTCTAAATTAGGTTATTTAAAAACCACTAAGAATTTCCCTTTTTTACTCCCTTTTACCCCGACTACCCACTATTATGCCGACTTTCAAAATGCTGTTTTTGCGACATGCCACCGCTGTTCTAGAAACTCATACACATTTTTAATGAAGGATCGCAAAATTATTTAAATAAAATAAAGTGTTTACAAAAAGTACCAAAAGAATGAATTATCACTGTTTTCTTTCCATAAAAACCATGCTCGAAACATTACAAACCATTAAAAGAACCGTCTTAATTCGGGCGAAATATCAGTCATGCCCATAATAAGGAATAAAATTAACATATGTCCACCGATTTTCATGATATATGACTTTCTGATGCATAAGTGCTAAACACGATTGTCCTTGAATTTTTTTTTATGAATTTTTGAAAGTAACAAAAAGTACAAGTTTAGCATGAAAAAAATGTATCGCCACTTATTTCGAAACAGTTGAAAATATAAAAAAGTGTAACATGGATGACTTAAACGAAGTTTTATTTCCAATAATTTGTAAGTGTTTTGATTAAATAATGAAATCCATTAGCATAACCCCTTATTTCAGGCGAAATATTAGTCTGAACGGACTTGAATTAAGCGCTTTAAAATCTTTATATTTTATATATATATTTTCGAAAAACTATTGTGAATAATTTAGAAATATTTAATTGATTTGTGCGATAAGTAATTGAAAATGTTAATTTTGAAACGTGAATAAGTCTTTTTTATGTTCCGTCAACAATTATCTAAAGTGCTTCTTCATTTCTTTCACTTTTGTTCTTTGAGCTTTTTTGCTTTGATACGTATTTTTAACATTTTTGTGCATATAAAAACTTACACTGGCTAAAACTTGTGTGCAATCAATTCAAGATAATTTTTATTTATTACAATTGTGTTTTAAAGAAGGCAAACAAAAATACTTATGGAAAATTCTTCAGTTGGTTTGAATCATTTTTGCTCAAAAGTTATTCGCAGTTAATTCACATATTTTATATTTTTCCAGTAATTAAGTTATAAACCGGGAACGAATTTAACAGTAAAATGGTTTTATCACTGGTTTATTATACAATATTTGTAACTTTTGCCGTTATCTTTTTCCTGGCATATAAGAAATCAAAAGAACGAACAGAACAGATTCAAGGTATATAAATGTAAAAAATATCTGTAAAAAAAATCAAACAGTTTGAACAAGCTTACATATTTTTTTCTCGAAAATTTATTAATTTGTACAAATTAATTTATAATAATATTTTGTACAGATATGGCAACACTAATGCGAAAGTTTGATGAAGGGAAATAATTACAGAAAATAAAAATTATAGTACCTTGCAAGGCGAATTCACTAGAAGTTTTGGCATGAGGTTAAAAAATTCCACTACGACATATCAAAACAATTATTTCCGAGGCGTCCAAATTTAAATTTTTCGAATTTTCCTAACTTTATTTTTCAAGGGTTTTTTTTAGTAGGAAATAAAAATAAATGTGTTTTAGGTTAGTTATTTGTAGGGAGGAGATTTTCATGCACTAAAAAATAAAATAAAATATGCACTAAAATATCAAAAACATGCACTAAAAAAATAAAAAATATGCACCAAAAACTTAAAAAATTTCAATAAAAAATCGTTTTTAATTTTACAAAAAAAAAAATATAAAACATTCAGTCTATTGTTATACAAATATCTTTAAAAAAAAATTAAATGAAGGTATGTTCAGACTTAACAAACAAATTTTTGTTTGTTTAAATAAATAAGTACGGTTTTATTAAAAGTAAAACTTTGTTTTGTACTTAAAGAATGTCCAAGGCGAATTCATCCCAGGTAATCTCGGTACTACAACAAGTACAACTCGTACAAAAACCACAAGCAATTTGTTTTTGTAAAATCATTGTACAATGTCAAAAACAGAAATAAAACAAAACAGAAAAAAAGATAATAAAAGGGAATAAACAAAATTTTGACATCCAACAGTGATTTTAGCTAATATCAGCAGGGCTTTTAAGACCACCTGTAATAAATTCGCCTTGAGAATGTCAATGCATATTGAAAAAATTTATTTTCAGATCCTACTTTGATTTCAGATCAGATTAAAAATATTTGAAATCCATTTGAGAAGATCGAGTGGTTGCGATCGAAACATGTCATGGTAACCTGCCGGCCGCGGTTCGAATCCCGGCCACGGTCAAAAATGAAAGATTATCAATAACAATTTTAATTAATTTTCATGTTGTAAAACACCTTTCTTCATAAAAATAATTTAATGAAAATTAAATTTAATGAACTTAAGCCTAATTAAAAATATTAAAAAAATTGGATTAAAAACCATAAATAGTTCAACAAAATAACCACAATACTAATTATTTGAAATTTATTTTATTTTTGAAATCCTGAATTTTTTTCGCAAAACGTTTTGGGGTTTTTTTTATATTTGTCGGGCTATTCTTTCTTCCACATTGTTAATTTTACTTTCCGCAATATCAATTAATTTGACTCGAGTATTTTTCCAAAAAATCCGTAATTGGAAAATACAAATGCTAATTGACTTCTTATGTTATTTAAATTTAATATTTTTTTTTACTTGTTTAATTGCATAATCATCGGTAAAAAGAAGCTCTTCAAACATTCTTAATTTACTTAATTTACCTTATTTACTTAATTAATAGAATTCTGAAGCATCTTGCCAGTCCCTCATTTTGTTACTACTGGCTGCAATGGAAGGATAAGCAAGGGATATATTTCATTAAAAATTGCAATATTAGTCTGAGTTTATACGGTTCATTCTTTACTGAAAAGATTGCTACTTTATAGGCGAGAGAGGCGAGGGGTATGTACTCGTTTCTTTTCCACTCGCCCCTCTCGCCTATAAAGTAGCAATCTTTTCAGTAAAGAATGAACCGTATAAACTCAGACTTATCGAATTGGCTTCCAATTTCCTCTGCAACGCGGTATAACCCATGTGCCAAGCAAGTAACTTGTAACAGTTTTGGATAAAATATTTTAAACCTATTGGAAGTCTTAACCATGTAAGGTGCTGCATCGTTTTTAAAGCAAAGCTCCAAAAGAATTTTATTAATTTTATTAATTAATTTAAAATGTTTTTTTTGTAGGTTTTTTTGTGTATTTAAAATTTTTTTCAAGAACTTTTTTTATAATATGGAAATTACAAAAAAAATCACTCAAAAAGGTCAAATTATGAACATAACTGACCAAAAATCCAATATAATTAAATTGTGGTTTAGGGTATCATATGGTCGGGCTTGCCCCGACTATACTTTCTTACCTCGTTTTGGTTTTTTATTTTTATTTTCTATACCATTCGCATTATTTGGCAATATCACACAAAATACTAATTAACCAACTCTTTTAGTTTAACTAATCTTATCGCTTAGTTTAAGGCTCGATAAAATTAATTTATTTTATTTTTGGACAGAAGTATGACGTCTGTCACAAAAACTTAATCATAAAAAATAATTTTGTTAGTTGTGTTTATTAATTTCAGTTCTCAGGCAGTAAAAAGGTGTTTAAGTTTTTTGTCAATAAATTACTGACAGAATTTCTTAGCAAATAAATACGGAAGAAAAAAAAATTATTTAAAGAATTTAAAACAACATGTAGTTTTTTTAAATAAATAATTCGGAATATTTGAAAATTTTGTGTGTGTGTGTGTGTATGTTTTTTTTTTATCAAATACGAAATATGGATATCTTTGGTATTTATATTTTAATATTTTTCATTTTTTTCCTGGTGATGCCCATAGTGTTTTTTATTTTAAGGGTAAAACAATTGCGGCGTTTTTTTAATTTTTGTAACGCATAAATAAATTTTAAATCAATTTATCATGTGTTTAGGTTATATTATGGTTAATATTGGATTTTTGCGGTCTTGGTAGAGAAAGGCGTCAAACAAGACGCCCAACACGTAATAATATGGGTAATACAATTTTCTATTTGTATTTAATTATAATCTTTTGTTGTTATTTATTTGGCTTATTGATATATAATCATAATAAGGTGTGTGTGAAACGGTAGCAAAGTACTTATGGAAGTAAAATTTTTACACTATTGAGGTGAATAAAATTTCGCAGTTTTATTTTAAGCCTTATCACCAATTTGCGATTTTTCATCCCCAAAAATCCCCAAAATAGCTATTTTCTTATCCCGAAAAATCACCACAATGAAAAAATATGCATACATCGATTTATTTAAATACATAAATCTATTTGTGTAATATTAAAACTATTGTTAATTATTCTTTGAGTTCTACTTATCTACGTACACATGAACTATGAACATGAACTATGTAAGAAGAGTAACGTAAAAACGCAAAAGAAAAGTAATTATGCGTCAATCTTTATCATTTCAAAAACAGTGCAAATTTTTTTTACATGTTGTTTGTTTAAAAAGTGCATTTAAGATGATTGAATTAATTTGTCACAGCAAGCTGCATTATTTTAAAGTGTGCATTCAGTCTTATTAATTCTAATAACTTGTATTGTATTCTGTTGCAAATATTGATTTTGGTTGCATTCATTACAGAAAAAGACTAGTTCAACAGAATTAACGCTAGTAGGTACAAAAAGCATATTTAAAACTATTTCAACAAGTTCTTGAAAAAATTTTAAACCGCAAAAAATTTGTACCCACATCTTGACGAAATCGGTCTTGCCATTGTAAAAATGGAATTTATAATAATATATTATCCCCAAAAATCCCCAGCGAAAAAAGCGCTTTTACCCAAAAAATCCCATGTGGATTTTCACGAAATTGTTATCCCCAATTACAAAAAGAAATCCCCAATCTGGGGACACTGGGGGCTAGTTTAAATTTTGACATTAGCGTAGAAATTCTTGACCGATTGGCGGCTTTGCTTCAACATTGTACCCCCTGGCGCCCTGTTATGATTACTTAATTTAAAAGGACCAGCTGCAACAGTTTTCCGGAAAAACGATAATAGTAATCTACCTTTGTTCATCCCCAATCGATCTATATTTTTCTCCTATCGTTAAACTTTAAACCTGTTAGTCAAGTTATAATAGGGGCTAACTTTCCATCTGCACAATTTTAATTCTGATAATGCAGATTAAAACCTAATTAATACTCGGATAGTTTGAAAAGTTATTTTTTATATTTTTATCAAAGAAGACGATAATAATTACTAACTTTTTGTGGGGGTAACTTTTTCCTCTGTTGTAGCAGCATGTCATGAAATATTAAGGTGTTGCTGAGTTGAAAATTCTTGGTCGTTGTTCGTTGAACTCCTAGTCGTTCCGGTAAGTAGAACCGATTGTCTTTGGGAACGATGAGAATTTATAATGCAGAATGATAGTCTATTGATTCTTAAGCAGCCCATACACGTTTCAATTCAATTGTCAACTGAGTCGGTTGTTGTCCAAATTAAAGCGTGTATGGCTTTGTCGAATGCGAATTCATGCAAGGTGACCTTGGCTTGCTACGTAAGCAACAGCTGATAACTAACTATATGTCAAAATGATAGGCCGTTACTTTTTTTGACATTTCTATTTAAATCTTTATTTAAACTCAAATTAAATTTCAAGATTTTTATTTTTATAATTTATAAACTAAAAATGAAGCACACAAATGCACGCAAAACCAACAAGCTAGAAAGAAGGAAGTGGAGTACTTCCAGCTTGACGAACATCGTTACATCGACTCAGAAAGTGATTCTGAGAGTATATATTACAAACATCAACACAAACGAATCCCAGCTAGCATAGGCTGTTTGGTAGGCGATTGTATTTAATATACAACTCCTAAAAGAGTCTTCAGATGATTATCTGTGGAATGCTAACCAAGTCCTAAAACAATCATTTAATAATTATTTCAAGAGTACAAAAACTGTAATGCTACACTTTGTTCATCTTTCGTCAAACCATCATCGAATTAATCTTTTGCGACTCCCAATATATAACAATTTCTGAGCTTCCTAAATAAGAGCGTTTTTTTTTAAACATGCAAATTCTATTGTCAAAACAATTTCAATAAAACAAACCACCTTAAGGATCTTTCAAATAAGATTTTCTAACCGGGTGGTGTTGAATTACCGATCTAAAGATTTGTTTCTTATTTGTTGTATGAACATAAAAAGTTTTGACATGAAAAAGACGTTTGATGCTATTGTTAAAATAGTTCAGTTGCACGGCTGAGCATTTCACGAGTTGTAAAATAATCCCTGCATGAGTCTCATGACATGCTTTCTGAAAGACTCTTGAGATAATCTTTACACACATCTCAAATGCCTCATATAAGCGTCTTTCGCTGTGTTGTATAATTATCTCACAGAGGAATCAGCTTGTGTAACAGTTTCTTCCGTGCGAGGAATCTTTTACGATTAAAAAATGAGCTCGTCGATGATGAAAAACGCTCTTCATGAGATTCACAGTAGTCTCTTAGATAATTGAAAATGCAGGCTGGGAAAATACCCTCTCCACTTTTGTGATGTGGGTATAAACATAACTCTTTTTTCCATTGAGATCTTATACAATGAAAGCTTTTAAAAAAAATGATTCCATGAGCAAACGGTCTGCTTTATCTGCACTTTTCTTAAATTAGAAAAAAGCAAACCTTCTTGCAAATGAGGTTTTCTAAGCACAAATTTTTAAGTTATTGCATTCCACAAAACACGATTTAAAATTAAAAACAAAATGAAAAATGACAGCATATATTTTTGTACACAGCTATTGTGTTTACTACAGTGTTGTATAATTTTGACACAGCGTTAAAGTATTTTACAGTGTTGTATCCGTTTTTAAAATAAGACCACCTTGTTTGAATTCGCCTTGGCTTTTTCAATGGATTAGTTTGACAGTTGACAAGTTGGTTGAAGAAAAATTAAAAGATTTTGATGTTTTTAAGTTGACTTCTAAAGCTTCGTACAGACGGTGGTCAGATCTTATAATGTTGTCATTTTTCTGACAATGGTGCTATTGTCAAATGCATTAATTTTTCACATCTGCCAAATGAAAATGAGCTTACAATGTTCATACAGTTGCAAGACATTTTTAGGCAATTTTAATGACAACATTGTAAGATCTGACCACCGTCTGTACGAAGCTTAAGTCTTTCAATTCGATTGTACTGTGTGTGCTCGAGTCTTTTGATCAGCTGTCAAAATTAATGTTTGTAGTTTTTTTTTGCAAAAAAAGTTAAGTATTTTAAAAATTGCCTTTTTTTTTAATTAAATTTTAAAATTAATTTAAAATCTTTCAATTCAGCTTATGTCAGCCAAGCATTAATTCAGTTGAAAGACTCAGTTGACAATTGAATTGAAGCGTGTATGGGGCGCATTAGAAACCTCTGGCTCAAACATGTTTTCAAATGGACAAAAATAACTGTTGACTTTGTATGAAAGCTACCACGTCCATCATAAGTTTTAAAAAAATATTTAGGCAATTGTTCTTTTCAAACCAGCAGTATCAAATATTATAAAAATGGGTTCATTGGTTAATGCGCCTATAAGGTACAAAAAAAACCCAGTTTTTTTCTTTATAAAGGGTGTTTTTTTAAGCCTGATAGAACTTGAAATTGTAAAAAATAACACAAAAAATTAAATTGTAATCAAAATTTTTTTTTTATTCGAAAGATCAATACGTGACATTAACATTTGAAAATGATTTCGGGCATATGGGCACCGCGGCTGTTCTTGACGAAGCGCATTCTGGACGTCCAATTTTGGGCCACTTTTTCGAGCACTGCTGGCCGTATGCCACGAATAACACGAACAATGCTGGCCTCCAAGGCGTCAATTGTTGCTGGTTTATCAGCATAAACCAGTGACTTCACGTAGCCCCACAGGAAATAATCGAGAGGTGTCAAATCGCACGACCTTGGAGGCCAATTGACAGGTCCATTTCTCGAAATCAACTTATCGCCAAATTTTGATTTCAATAAGTCGATGGTTGCGTTCGCCGTATGGCACGTAGCGCCATCCTGTTGAAACCACATCTCCTCCGGATCAATGTCATCCATATTTTCAAACAAAAAATCATTGATCATGGTGCGGTAACGATCTCCATTGACCGTAACGCGAGCTCCGGCCTCATTTTTAAAGAAATAAGGTCCGATGATGCCACCAGCGTGAAAACCGCACCAAACGGTGCATTTTTCTGGATGTAATGGAGTCTGTAGGGTCTCTTGTGGATTGGTCTAGCTCCATATGCGGCAATTTTGCTTATTAACAAACCCGTTAAGCCAAAAATGCGCCTCATCGCTGAACATAATTTTGCGTCTATAAGTTGCGCGAATCGACGACTGATATTCAAAGTAAATTTGGATAATTTCGTAGCGTTGTTCAAGCGTGAGTCTATTCATGATGATTTGTCAGAGTATACTGAAACGATAAAAAAAATATTTCATCAAAATTTAATTTTTTGTGTTACTTTTTACAATTTAAAGTTCTATCTAGCTTAAAAAAACACCCTGTATATACAGGCTTTTACATAAGTTTAAAACATACCTAAAACATTCTTTAGCTAGCCCATTCCACCTACTCAATTCAAAATCTGTGGTGAAGGGCACCACATTATATAATGACAAATTTTCGAGAGTATACCTTATTTGTGACCAATCGGCAATCATGGACCCGCCAGAACAAAATTATGTTCTACGGTTAATATTCATATACAAGTTATTTGTGCCGAATATTATTAAAATAGTTTCATCTACTTATATGAGATTTATTTGCCTTTTAAGTGCTTTTAGGAAGGGGATTTATATGGGACCTATGGCTAGTTTTGGACCAACAATCACAATATTCTGTCATCACATAGTAGCCTTCGTAAAATATATTGTCGCCAATTTGTATGTCAATACTAACATTTATAAGGAAGTAATTCCAGGAGTAGTATGTGTCTGTGGTCAAATATGGACCGAATCTAATACAATTTTAAGATTTGTAAGAAATTATATCTGAATACGAACATAATAAAATGGTGTATGGGCAAAATAATGAAATGTATTCCGGAAAGAAGTTTTTATGGGGACCGATTCTTACAATTTTTAATAACAATTGCAACCTTTGTACCAAATTTCATCAAATTATCTTCATCGTTAGATCAACTCAGACAAATGATTCTGAGTCTATTGGTAACGGTGGATCTAGATCTTTATTTCTAAGTGTTACGCACATCAGCGTGTGGTTCTAAAAATCTAATGTTCAAAACTTTACAATAATATTTTGCATTGTGTATGGTGACTAACAAATAAATATTAAATTTTTTTTATCATATGTCTGAATACACATGTCTAATCTTATCTCTAACTTAAAACATTATGAACTTTTTAAAAACCAATAAAATATCACCTCTTCTTATCTTCCATTCCTCCTAACCCTTTTGCCATATCTCTTAATGTACTAACATTTGCACAAAGATTTAACAAAAGAAATGGAAAAATTAAATAGGAAAAACCATTAAAGGCGCTGGCCTTAAGTAAAGGTAAACAAATCAATTAATAAATATTTAGTATTAAATCAAACATAATTTGAAAAGGACCCGGGCCGACATTCAATAAACAAACGAACCGATAAATTTAAAAATTTTCAGTAAAAGCAAAACAGTTTTTAATTTTACATTAAAGGCATATGAAAATCAATTTTAAGCCAGCCGTTTCATTATCAAAAGTATCAAAAAGTAGACAAAACAGCACGATATTTTTACAGCGGTTAGATATGAATATTACGTGTCAATTTTTTCTAAAAAGTGAAAAATACAAATTTTGAGTTTTGATTTTGAGTTAATATACTATTGCTCAACAAGTGCGATATATTAAGAAATCGTACTATATTTAAAAATAATTTTTTTAAAGGAGAGTGCGAAAGTTTCCGCGTTGTTTTTTTGACGAGAGAAATGCAATTTTTTGCATATTTTATTATTATATGTCTATTCTTTTTTCTGGTTATGCCTATAATATGCTTTTTTATGCAAATGAAATGTGAAAAATTGGACCAACTATGTCGGCCTTCGCGTTATCGCTCAAATCGTAATGAGTGGCTGAGAGCTTGGCTGTGTGTGGATAATAGAGAAAATGGTATTTAATAAAAAAAAAGCTGTTTAATTTATTTGCCTTCTTATCTAATCACAAAAAGAAATAACAAAATGGCTTTTTCAATTCATTGCAACTGTGTATAAAGACGGTGCAAATAAAAATACTACAAAAAATAAAAATGAAACTTTTTTGTAATGAAGAATTATGTTTCCTAAAATTGACAGTTTATTGAAAAATGGCGTTTAAAAGAGTGTTGGTGCTTTACGTTAATCGCCTTGTAAATTTTATATTTTAAAGTTTTTCTTTTGTTTTTATAGAAATTGATGGTTGAATAGCTATGGGTGCGGCTGCCTGTAATACTATTATTTTAATTGTTGTTATGGCAACACTATTTACTATTTATGAAGTTATTTTTGTATGTGTTTTTTAGTAAAATAATTGGGGTATTAAACGGTATGCTTATAAGTCATAGTGTTATTAAATCCTTATATTTTCCGATGTTCGAGCTTATATCGTAAGGTAGAGAACATATTAAGAACATAAATAGAAAAATATGCTGAAAAGCGGTTGTGTCTTATTTTCATTGCTAAAGGATGTTATACACTATCCCACAAAGTTTTTAGTTATTTACAAAAATGCAACCCTGTCATTATAAGTTGTTATTGTTTTTTAAAAATGTTCAAAGAATAATTAGATCAGGGAAGCATTTTTGAAAAATACGTAACTTGGTGGCCACACGATCAAGTTTTGCCTTTCAATTCCATTCAATTTACTCAACTCTCTCATTTTTTTACTAACACACTCACACTTTCTAAATTGACCACGAGATGGCTTTCAATTTCACCTTTCCATTTGTTTGACAATTTACTTTCAATTTAACAGCTGAGTACATGTTTGTCTTTATAAATTGTTTTTTTTTTATGGTATCTTGAAAGTAAATTGAGTGCCACCTACGTCACACCTCTCAATTTTTGTAAATTTTGACAAGCAGTATATGTAAAAGACTATCAAGAACAACTTGATCGTGTGGCCGCAGGGTAAGACTTTGTGGCATAGTGTGTAATGGCCTTTAGAAACATATAAATTTATTAAACATTAACGTTATTCAAAAGCAAGTAATAATGCAGTTTAATTTATTTGTAGTGTTTAAAAAATACACAATTTAGTTTTTCTTGTTTTTTTTTTTTGTACTTTTTAAAAAGCCCACTCTGAAGTTAATGGAAAATGAATTTGACAGCTTGTGTTAAAAGATGATTGCTTAAGGCAGTTTTACACTATAATACAAATCGTAAGTATTTTGAGGAAAATACAACCCTGACATGATAAGTTGTGATGGGTTTTTTTAAACAATAATAAGATCAGAGAAACATTTTCATTAAAATACTAAGAACTTGTATTATAGCGCAAAACGGCCAATAGCAACATTTGTTGCTGGAAATGTATTCTAAAACCCAAGATTCACTTTCCTACACAATCTTACGCTACATTCACACGAAAATCTAACAGAGTTCTACCCGACATAAACATGTCTGCAAAATCTGTTGTCATTGCCACGCTATTACACCAGAAAGATACAAAATAATATGACTCAGCTGATTTACAAGAAAATGCAGCTCTGAACGCATAGAATTTATCATTTTATGAAATTTCTCAAAAAACATTTGCAAGTCGGACAGACTTATCAAACAATATATGTACCACTCAATTTCATTTTTAGTTCACGCTATTATACTTACTGCCGGTTTTTAGAAAACGTAAACAAGTGAGTGAGTGAGAAATTATGTTGAAAACAAAAACAGTCTTCGTTTTTTATTGTTGCTATCAATATAATTTCTCACTCACTCACTTGTTTACGTTTTCTAAAAACAGGCAGTTAATGAATACACACGATTTTTTTTGACAAATCGTACGACTGAATAGGATAGTGAATCACGGCTATAACACATATTTATGTGTTACATGGGGTCTTCACCTGACAATTTTGTGTTATAATAAACGTCAAACTTCATATAAAAAAACGCTGACAAAAATATTGTGATTTTTTTTTTTTTTGCAAAGACTTTGAGGTTTGGTATGGCAAAAAACTGTTAGGTGGAGACCTTATGTTAGCAAAATAATTTGACAGATACCATTGCAATAATTGCAAAATTTATTGTTCGTGTGGTCGGGGGTTTAACGATTTTGAAAACAAAAACAGTCTTCGTTTTTTATTGTTGCTATCAATATAATTTCTCACTCACTCACTTGTTTACGTTTTCTAAAAACAGGCAGTTAATGAATACACACGATTTTTTTTGACAAATCGTACGACTGAATAGGATAGTGAATCACGGCTATAACACATATTTATGTGTTACATGGGGTCTTCACCTGACAATTTTTTGTTATAATAAACGTCAAACTTCATATAAAAAAACGCTGACAAAAATATTATGATTTTTTTTTTTTTTGCAAAGATTTTGAGGTTTGGTATGGCAAAAAACTGTTAGGTGGAGACCTTATGTTAGCAAAATACTTTGACAGATACCATTGCAATAATTGCAAAATTTATTGTTCGTGTGG
This sequence comes from Pollenia griseotomentosa, assembly GCA_963931875.1. Classification (NCBI taxonomy): domain Eukaryota; kingdom Metazoa; phylum Arthropoda; class Insecta; order Diptera; family Polleniidae; genus Pollenia; species Pollenia griseotomentosa. The sequence goes on from OZ007564.1 coordinate 31,776,965, forward strand.
TCGGTGGGTTAACGATTTTGAACTTGACTTTAATATTACAAAGTAAATAATACAAGTTTGGAAGACACGATAGAGAAGTTTTCTCGTTCCTCGTGCATTCATTGTTCAAAGCAAAAAAACAGGAACGATGAACGAAAGGAACAACCTTGATCATTTAATCTTTTGGATAACTCGGAACGATTCCACAAAAGGAACGATTTTGTCCAACTCTACTTAAAACAAACTAAGCTTTTGTATCAAATGTCATCAAATTGAATTTTAAATTTCCTTAACACCCAAGTAATTAATTTAATTCTAAGTCGTTAGGTTTACTTAATGGTGGGTCTAGAAAATGTATTTTTAAGCATCGCATACTTCCGCACAAACGCATAATACCTTCCCAACATACAAAAGATTTTAAGCGTCTTCACTTACCTGCCCCCCATCTACAAACTTACTTACGCTTTTAACTTCAAACGCAATTTTTACTACGACTTTGACATACTCATTTATAACAAAACTGATAAAACATAAACAGAAAAACGAAAGATAGTAACTTTAAAAACATTAATGGAATTGAAAAAAAGGTCTAGTAAAACCATTTGACTTTTTTTTTTTTAAATTTCCACAACAAGTTGTACCGGTAAGAGAATAGTTAACAACATATAACGAAATTTCGGTACTTTGTTTTCAATAACGAATCGAAAAATTGTTAGTTTTGAAATCTCGACAAGAAAATGCAAATCATTTTTTTGTACATGTCGGCCTTTGTTATGCTCTTTCTTTCTTGTGCTGTGGTTTGCTTCTGTTTACGTTTCACCTTTTGGATTTATATGGAATATTGGCCACAAGAGCAGCATAGACGTCGCAATAGACAGAGATATTTGGAAAGGCAAGCAAGAGGTTGGTATGGATTTGACAATAAGAAATGCAAAGGATATAAGTTTAAAAGATACGAAAATAATACTTCATTTTTAATTTAGCACAAACGCATATTGGCAATAATAACGTGTCGTTGAAAGTACTAAAATGAAAATACTAAATTATTCTTTTAAATTAAAATTAATACGATTTAATTTAAAACTAATCGTTTATTGGAAAACAAAGTATTGAAAACGATTCTCTACGAATAACTCTCTTAAAGTAACTTTTTATTTAATTTTTTATATTAACCCGTGATAATGAAAACCACGACAAATGTATTTGTTAATAAAGCTTAATCAAATATTTAGATTTTGTAAGATACATTATCGTCAGAGATTTCATATTGTTGTTGCGCTACTGTCATCTTATCTTATTTAAATTTGTAATACGTAAATGATAAGCGTTTTGAAAATATCTGAAAAGAAAACAAAATTACGTCACATTACCGGTAAATGCTTATTTATTTTTCAAGTACCGCTGTGAATTTTTAACATGCGAAACCGAGTGGAATTGAAATGGAAAGAGATTTTTGATCAATTATTTTAAAAATAACCGTAGTTATTCCTGGTTTTAAGAGTAGTTCCGGCAAAGATAATTGATACATACTGAAAGTATTTCAAATTATACGTTAACTCCATTTGCTCCTACAGGGGTGAAAACCGTTCCAAGATTACGTTTAGTACCTATACAAATGTCTTCCCGGAATTGAGCTTTAGTTAACAAATTTTGTTTTGGCTTAAATTTGGCATTATAATGTTTAATTAAGCCTGGTACTCTGTTCAACATTTCACGTGAAATGCAGTCAAAACTCATATGAAAACAAGTAAGAAAGTATTGTCGGTCAAGCCCGTCCATATGATACCCTACACCACAGTATCTAAAAACAATTTTTGCGCGTCTACCCTTTTTGGGACCAATCAAATTGGGACGGTTCAATGTCTGAACAAAATTATGTTATTAGGTTAAGATTCATGTAAAAGTTGCTTGTGCCGAATATTATTTAGATATCTTTATCTACATGAGATTTTATTCTGGGGATTTATATGGGACCTATGGTTAGTTTTGTTAATTTTGGACATACCAGGACATCATCTTGTGATGATATAGAAGCGATCGTCCAAGTTATTATCACCCATTTTTATGTTAATATTATAATTTATAAGGAAGTTATGGCATTAAAAACTATTTTCCGGAGTAGTATTTGTATGAGAGCTATGGCCAAATATGAACTGATTCTAATAAAATTTGGTAAGATGATTTTGATTGCAATAAAATACAAAATTAAATCCAAATTCCAACATAATAATATGGTTTTTTAAAACAAAGACCCTATTCGAGAAAGAAGCTTGTATTGAGGCTATGTGAAATTAGGGACCCATTTTCGATAGGCTTGGTCGTTATACCTATAACTACCAAACTTCATCAAATTATCTCCAAATTATCCAAATTATCGGCCTGTACTTTGCGCACAAGGTTACATGGACAGCCAGCCAGCCTGCCAGCCAGCCGGACGGACATCGTTAGATCGCCTCAGAACGTGATTCTGAGTCAATCGCTATACTTATATACTCATATTTAAAGGTGTTACACACATCAGCACAAATGCATAATACCCTCTCCAGTATTGTGGTGTGGTTAAAATCAATGTAACTGTATGACTGCATTTGTAATGCAAAATTAGTGTGTACGGAAAGAAAATTTTGTTTTTATACCCTTCACCACAGGTGGAAAAGGGTATATATAAGTTTGTCATTCCGTGTGTAATTTCTATAACATTGATCTTAGACCCTATAAAGTATATATATTCTGGGTCCTTATGAGGAGAGATGTTGATTTAACGATGTCCGTCCGTCCGTCCGTCTGTCCGTCTTACGTTTGATATGTGTTTTCCGGATACTCCAGACATGATAGCAACTAGGTTGTTTTACATTTATGTCACATATAGTCTACCATTTCTTGCTATTGGAATTCAGAAAGATCGGTCTGAGATATGACCAAAAAACCACGACTGCCTCTGATTTTGCCCAAAACTCCCTTGTTGTTGTTGTATTTTTTTATTTCTGTATATCTTGAGAACGGCAACAGCCAAAGTTTCCAAATTAGGTACACACATTAACGTGATCAGTACACAGCATCCCACAAAATGTAGGCGGGATTTAACAAGTGGGCGTGGTACCTTCCGTACAAAAAATATCAAAAATTGTATAAAAACCTGATTTCTTGGACTGTAATATGACCTATGGTTACGCCTTATATAACAAAAGATCGGAAATTTGTAATAGAAAATATTTTCTAAAAAACTCGGGAAAATCGGTTCAGATACGAAAAAGTTATTACCAAAATATTAATTTTTTTTGAAAAATACCCATTTTCGGGAACCATAGATCTTCCCGAGTCCAAGTCTTATAACCAAAATAACTGGCAAATTTCTTCTTTAACACGTCGGTATATAAATCTGTCAAATCGGTTAAGAAATAGCAGAGTTATGACCAAAATACTGAAATCCCAAAAGTTACTCTTTTTATAATTAAGTTTGTTTTTTATAGCCTTTACCGAAGGTCCTATACCCTATAAAGTATTCTGGGTCCTTATGAAAAGCGAAGCTCAAATCCAGTTGTCCGTACAAACTTTTTTTATTGATTGTAGGCCACCTATTATGGTTCACAACTCAAATATGTATTAGATTTAAAATTTTGGTATTATGGTTTACAACTTTGCTTTATTGTGGTGAACTAAAACATCAAAAATAATTACAACTCAACTGTGTTGAGTTGTGAACTGTAAACTGATCATTTTTACTTTTAATGATATTCATAAAACGTTCCTTCATGGTCCAGTTGTCTAGGGGGTTTGCTTTGGTTAGAAACTGTGTGTCCCTGGTTTGAATCTTGTTTTCTATATATGTATGTTTATGTAGAAATTATTTAGGTTTTGTCTAGTTGCTCTGTATTCTGCTCGCACAATGGTGAAGGGTATATAAGATTCGGCACAGCCGAAAATAGCATTCTTACTTGTTTTATTTCTGGTTTTTATTTTCTTTTATACGAATTTCTACTCTAGTAAGAATTTGTAATCTAGTACTTAATGACATAAACATTTCATTAAAAAAAGAAATCTTAATCGAAGGGAGTTAATTTAACAAATAATATAATCTTATCTTTAAGATAATGTATTTATAATTTGTTTTATGATTTGGTTTTTTTTTTTTTTTTTTTTTTTGCAAAATTTAAAACATACTTTTTTTTTAGTCTGTCTATTTGCAACAAAATTTATTTATATTTCAATACAAGAATTTGTCCGTTCATTTTTATTTTTATCGTTTGCGGAGTGCTAAATTTGAGAATTTTGCTGATTTAAGTTAAAATGTGAAAAATAATTGTGTAAAACAAAAAAGAAATATTGAAATCTTTGTAAAATATTTAACAAAAAATGGAGGAAGAGGAATATTATGATGATCCATGGGCTTATGTAATTTCATTGGCTGCCCTCTTAGGCGTTTACGTATTGATAATTGTATGCCTTTTCTAGATGATTGAGTTTTTTTTTTCTTTAAATTAATTAACCTTTTTTTAATGTTTCTGTTTCTTTAATGCATAGTGCGCTATTTATGGCTGGCGTCGTGTAAAACCGCTACAAGAAACGAGAGGTAAACATATGTTTCTTTTATTAAAACTAGAACTCGTATCGAAGTCAAATAAGGCCCAGAACAGTAAAACGCAACTGCAACGAAACCCTTTAGAAATCATTGTTTTGAAACTAGTTTCAATCGTTTTCCACACACCCTGCAACCTAAATTGTACCAAAATGTAATGAAATTATCACAATCATTTCGATTTTCTTTGAGAACAGATGAAGCGCAAACACGAGTTTCTGATTTCCAATGCATTTCAAACCGGTCTCAAAATGGTCGCGTCATGTGTGGTCGCTCAAAGGAGTCTATGGCATAAACTCAAATAAAACTCGAAAATAACTAGATGGTGCAGTTTCGTTGCAGTTGCGTTTTACCGTCTGTTCTGGGCCTAAAACTGAACTACAACTTAACTAAAACTCAACTAGAATTGAACTACGACTAAATAAGAATTGAACTAGGACTGAAAATAAAACTAAACTAGAAATGAACTAGCACTGAACTAAAACTAAACTGAAACTGAACTATAACTGATCTAAAACTGAACTAGAACTGAACTAGAACTGAACTAGAACTGAACTGGAACTGAACTAGAATTCTGCTATGTTCACACTTGGGTTTTTAAACGCGTTTAAGCGAAATGTTGTTTAAGTTAATCAAAGCCGTTCACATTACATTTGAGATAATTAAGATGACAGATGATTAAGAAAAAAAGCACAACAAACAAATTTTTATTTATTTAAAGTATTAAAAATGGATAAAAATAATTTTATAAAGTTATCAGAAGATTTTTAGTGATGAAATTGTGAGAATTTATGAATTATTTAAGAAAAAAAATAAAAACATTAAGCAGAAATCGTTGCCGGTTGTACACGTTCTACATTATACTCAGTTTGAGGTATGTTCAGTGGATTCTACGTGATTAATGAAGTGATTTAGTTGTTATCATGTCAATTTGAAGTGATTAACAAATCACTTCAATGTATGGGTAATCATATCGATTTTAAAGTGATTAGAGCTTAATCACGTTCGAGTGGCTTAAACGCGCTTAAGAACCCAAATGTGAACATTGCATTAAACTAGAACAAAACTTGAACTTAAGTAGAACTGAACTTAAACTGAACCAGGGCCCTGTTTCTCAAAACTACAAGTTACAAATCTACAAATAAAATATATTTGAAACCAAAACAAAAATTGTTGCTTTTTTAATTTTACTTGTAGATTTGTAACTTGTACTTTTGAGAAACAGGGCCGAGAACTGAACTTCAACTAAACTACAACTTTTTTTTATTTAATATTATTTATTGAAAAATTCTCGATTACAAAAAACAAGAATTGAACTTGAACTGAAATAGAGCCGAAATAAAACTAAACATTTTAAAAATAATTTAAATTTGACAAATCATATTATCATATTATAATAGACATTAGAACTAATGTTTATTTAACTTTTTTGAGATTTTCTTTTTTTACTATGTATTTGCATTCATAAATTTAAAACTCGCGTTTTATTTAGTACATTTTATTTGCAACTTGCTGTGATTTATTTAAACAATCTTATCATCTTATTTAATTTGAAATATAAACTCTTTTTTCATTTCGTTGCGTTGTTGTTTTTAAGTTTTAAGGCAATTAATTAAGTCCGTTTTATTGCAAGAAAAGTTGAATAAATGCAACATCCCCCCATTAAGAAGCTTCTATTCGTTTTTTAAAAGGCTGCAAATAAAAACGGTGCTAAAACATTTTTTCTAAATATTTTATTTAATTCATGGATTCGTTAGTGATTTTTATAGTCGGTTATGTGGTCTTAATAATTATAATATTCGCCTTGTTACAAATATTAATTCCAATTTTATGTACGTATTTAAGGCGAATAAAAATATGTTTAAGTTTTAGCTAAAATCAAAGTATAAAATATAAAAACTTGAAATATATGATTGAAAATAATATGATTGTTTTCTAATAATTACAATATTAAAAAAATTAAAATTTCTAAATATTGTGCTAAATTTCGTGCGAATTTTCAAACGAAATAAATAGAACTGGAAATTGAAAGTGTTAAAACCATGAAAAAATAAATAGAAATTTGGGTGTATTAAAATTAATAACTTAATATCAGACTTAGAATGCAATAACTATGGCAAACAAGAAGTTTTCACAAGTGTGAAGCGAATAAAAAAAATTTATTGATTAAGCAAAATTTAAGTGCTAAACTATATTTGCTGCATTGAAAAAATTAAAAAATAATTAATGTTTTATTATAATTATGCAGAAAATCTTATAAATTGAAGGAACTCGAAAAACTCCCAGATTCTCCTGTATTTAATTTTTTATTTTGATTTAGAAAATCCCGAGCAAAGCCGGGAGCAAACAGCTAGTCTGTATATATAAAAACGTTTGTGCCGTGTATGTGCTCCTAAAACTTAAGAACCGCTGAACCGATTGACACCAAACTTGTACAATAAATTAGTTTAGTCTGGAACCAGGCTTCTCTTAAGTTAAATCCCGACAGGTGGCGCTGTTGTCGTGATATTTAAATTTGTTTTATTTATGGTACGATTTAGCTGAAATTCACAAAATATATTTATTAAACAAAAATAAGTTTCCTTATAAATTTTGACCCGGTAGATAGCGCTGGGTCGGTCCAGTTTTTTATTTTATTTTTTATTTCTATTTTGAAAATGAATGTTCAAATGTTTTTAATTTGAACCTCATTAAATTTAAATCCGTTAAATCTCGTATCTTTTTATTTTATCCTCGTTAAATCGAAATCTCTTTATTTCGGAAACTCAAAAGCAACTCCCGCCCACAGCTCTATTGACATCTGTCTAGTGTTTTTCATACGGGATTTCCCGGGACGAAAATCCCGGGATCCCGCTCATTTTTCGGGAAAATAAAATAAAATAAAATAAAATAAAAAACTTGAATGCATTTAAAAACTTATTTAATTGATCTCAGTATACGCTATTTGTTCAAAAAAATTTAATTAAATAATATTTTGCATCGATTTGTACTGAGCGGGAATTCCCGGGATCCCGGGAAATTGAAAAATAAATCCCGCTTTCCCGGGAAATGAAAAAGTCCGGGAAAAGAAAAACTCTATTCTGTCACATGATAACTACAGAAGTGTCTAAATTTATAAAATAAAAAAATTCCAATCCCTGTGACTCTTCTTCTTACTCATAATGAAACCTTTGTATGTTTGTAAGCAATCTTATCTTATATTAAAACTTATTGTTTATATCGCATTAACAAATGCCAAATTTAGCCATTCTGATTAACAGTTTAACAGAACAAACCAAATACTTCTAACAAAAAAAAAGTAAATTTTAAAAAAAGGGTTTATCAATTTTAGATTTTTTTAGTATATTTATATTTTCGATATTTGTATTTAAATTCTTGCTAATGCCTTGTCTTCATTATTATAGTTAGAGCAAAATGTAAAACACAAAATGTTATAAATCAACAAAGGGGTAATGTAATTTATACAAAAGTAAAACAAGTGATATAATCAGCTATTCCGAATCCTGCAAACCCCTACCGTCAGAGTATAAACGAGTATTAATATTAAAGTGAGAGAGCATAGTGCGGCTTAAAGTGATTTTTAAAAATTATCCATTTAGAACAATGAGCTAGAACTTAACAAGAACTGAACTAGGTAACCTAGAACTGAAGAAGTACTCAACTAAAACTGAACTAGAACTTAAATGGAACTGAACCAGAACTTAATAAGAAACAAATCGAGAAAATGTAAAATTCAACAGACTATATACTAAATAAACATCAACTTGAAAAAGTGGAGCCATTCCTGGATCTAGGTTTATTACTTGATCATAAACTGAGTTTAGCAGACTGTGAACAAGGTTAAAGGTATCTAGGGTTTATTAATCGTTGTGGAGAGAGAGAGATTAAAACTCTGGCATATGCTGACGATGTTGCGGTGGCCATCACGGGAAGCATTTGAACATAATGTCTCAGTGTATGGAAGTATATGTTCGAAAGCTTCAGACTTCCGAGGTTGAATGGGACTGAACTTTAGATCGCAAATATCTGGGCGTGCTTCTGGATAGTAAACTTAATGTCCAGATGAGATTGGAAATATAAATAGTTGCAATATATGCGTACAGGGGTGCAATTGGCAGAAACTGGGGCATAGGCCCGCGGTGTGCCAAATATATCTTTGAGGCTGTAGTTAAGCCGACTGTGCTTTACGGGGTTGTGGTATAGTGGACTGCGATGGATAGGGGTAAATATCGTGCAATGCTTGAGAAAGTATACAAGCGGGTCGCGTTGATGATCACTGGATCAATGCGTTCAACGCCCACAAGGGCGCTGTTTACATTGTTACGGCCCGATGGCTCTTAGCTCGGCGACACGGCAGTATAATCAATCAATCGATTGAGCCTAATGGGGTGGACTACTGCACCCCGGAGCCTTTCTTCGTTGCGAGCTAAGCATCACATACGATACGCGGTAATGGTCTGTCTGGTGAAATTACTTTTCGTGAACCGGCACTAAAGGTCTATTCTGAATGTTTGAGGAAAGGAAGTAGAGTTGGCTTTGTCCCCTTTCGTTCCCTTTCGTCTGCCGGATGACTATAGTGTATTGCAGGTGGAAATCTCTGCTTTAATGTGGGCGGCTAACTGGCATAGGCATTATCGCATATCGAGTGATATATGATTATTTACTGTTATCAAGGCTGCCGTTGTTTCCCTAGGGGTTGTCTATACAACATCTTGGTTGACTGCAGAACATCGGATGTGCTTAAATGAGACTGCGAAGCATTCGAGGGTAACGGTAATAAGGGTACTAGTTCATGCGAACTGCCCAGGCAACAAGATAGCAAATGAGATTGGTAAACGAAGTGGTCGTCTGGATAATGCATTAATTGACCAATTCATTGGCTCACTGTAAGCCATAATTGCGAGTCCTATAGGTTTGCACAGTTTGGGTGGAGTTATGGATTCACCTGCTCCATATACAGGCATTGTGACCTGGCTATGATGAATGGAGAACTAACTCTCTACTTAGATTCAATAGGGACTGGATTAGAACAGTGGTTTCACTTGTGACTGGACACTGGCCTCTGGGGACTCGTGCGAGGAGAATGGGTCTGGAATTCAATGGCTAAAAGCTGTCATGACGAGAAGGAAGTGGAAACTGTGTTTCATTTTCTATGTCAATGTCCAGAAATTCGGGAAATTGAGCAGAAATACCTGAGAAAACCGGTGTTTGCCTGTTTAAATGATCTACATATCTAAGATAGAACTAAGGTTGCTTCTTTTCTTCATTTGGAAGGCGAATTTGGTTGAACTCTGTAGTGACGCCTATTGAGTAACTGCTCTGCTGTATGGACTTTGGCGCTGGATATCACAAAGGGACCACTGAAGAACCCAAGTGAGCTGTGCCTCGATTACTTGCCCAAGGAACCTAGCCTTACCATTCTGGAATATGCCACGGTTGTCCTTAGTATTAGGTACATACAAAAAATTGGAATCCGGACAGAAGCAACTCCTTTTTTCTTTGTCCCCGAACATAACACCAAATTTTAAATGAGAACCGTTAAGCTTCTTCAAAATCGAAGAATGTATGTGAACATTTCCTTCATGCTGAATGTATTGTACGGTGAAATAGTTTCAGAGCTCCTACTTTGCAAAGCTAAGTCTCAGTTCTAATATGCCCTTTCGAAAATTATTTTGCTCTTTAACTTGAATACTTTCAGCCGAATTATGCCAATTTTGATCCTAGAACTAAATTATTACTGAAAAAACCTAAACTAGAAATCAACTGGAACTAAACTTGATATAAACAAAACTGAACTACCCTTAACTTAACTCTATAATGCATAACCGGGTATAAGTGTGCCCACTAGCAACTTTAAACGTTTGTAACTGCAAAACCAATACTTATATAGCATACAAACTTCAGATCCAGGAAATTAAAGCCTTTTTGTGTCGATTTCTTGACCATTTATGAAATTCGGTTCAGTTGTTTCATAACTTATCAGCTTCCAAAGATGATACCTTCGCAAAAACACATAACCGGGTACACGTGTACCCAACAACTTTTTTTAAGAAAAAATTAGAAAATAAGAGGCTGTTCAAGGGTTTCTTTAATTAAAAAACTTAAATTATTAAATTAATTTTTCTACTTTTAATTAAAGGATTATGAACTGAATATTTTTTTGTAAAGGTAAAAATTATCGGCCATGTTCTGACTCACAATAAAACCTTTATATGTATGTATGTAAGTAATCTTATCTTACAAAAATTACTGTTTTATGGCATTAATAAATCACAAATTTGGCCATTCGATTAACAGTTTAATTAAACAAACCACATACTTCTGACTTTAAAAATAAATTTTAAAAAATCAATGGGTTTATCAATTGTGAATTGGTTTAGTATTTTATTAATTTCAATATTTGTATTTTTATTCTTCCTGATGCCATGTCTACATTATTATAGAGCAAAATGTAAAACACAAAATGTTATAAATCAACAAAGGGGTAATGTAATTTATAAAAAAGTTAAACAAGTGACATAATCAGCTATTCCCTACAAACCGCTACCATCAGAGTGGAAACGAGTATGAATATTAAAGTGAAAGAGCATACAATTTATGAAACTGAGCTCGAACTTAACTGAACTGAGCTGAACGAGAACTTAACAATATCTGGGGAATAATTCTGGCAGTCGTGATCGAATATTTTTTCGATTCGAAAGCAATTTTATTTCTAATTCTTTCAGTCTATGCTGAACAGATTTTAACTATATTTTCAGTGTTGTAAAGCATTTATTTGAGTTTTCACAACACTGCAAAAATAATTTCGGTTCGTTCAGTATTGACTGAAAAAATCGAAATAAAATTGCTTTTAAGTCGAAAAAGTATTCGATCACTACTGCCAGAATCAGCCCTTTGAACTAGAACTGTAGTTGTACTCAACTAAAACTGAAATAGAATTAAAATGGAACTTAACAAGAACTGAATAAGAACTAATTCGAAAAAATGTGAAATTAAATAAGCATCCATTTGAAAAAAATTTAAACATTCCTGGATTAACGTGTATTACTTGATCATAAACTGAGTTTTAATGACAAAACAAGGTCAAAGATATCCTACTGCTTATTTAACGTTAGGGAGAGAAGTTAGTGAGACCTATGCTGGAATATGCCACGGTCGTAACCAGTATGAGGTACATTCTAAAAAATTGTAATCTGTACAGAAACAATTCCTTTTTCTTTGTCTCCTAACATAACATTAAATTCAAAATGAGAACCGCTTAAAACTTTTTAAACTTCCAACCCTTCAAAATCGAAGAATATATGAAGGGTTTAGAGCTGAGCCGAACCAAGTCATAAAATATAATAAATATTTATATTTCAAAACTTGTGCGAAATTTTCCGCAAAGTTTAACTATATTCCGTTCCGTGACAGACTGAATTAAAAAGAGTTTCGTTACTTAGGTAAAGGTAATTAACCCAAGTCAATGGCTTCAGAAATCAATTGCAGATCCCTTACTCAACCTCAAAATATTTTTGACTTTTCTTATTTGTCTTGGTTCGCTTCAGCTTTGAGCCTTCCATATATGAACATTTCCCTTATGCTGAATTTGTTGAACGGTGCAATAGTTTCAGAGTTCCTAGATGGTAAAATTAAGTTTCAGATCCAATACGCCTTTTCGGAAATTATTTTCCTCTTTTACTTTAATATTTTCAGTCGAGTTTTGCCAATTTTGATCCTATGCTAATTTAATAAATATAAAAGAACTAAAACCGAACTATAACCGATAAAAACCTGAACTTAAACTTGGAACTGCAATTAAACTTGATATAAACTAAACTGAACTACCCTTTACTTAACCCTAGAATGCATAACCGGGTACAAGTGTGCCCACTAGCAACTTTAAAGGTTTGTAAGTGCAAAAAAAATACTAATAATACTAATGAGTATTCAAACTTTAGATCCAGGAAATGTAAGTCTTTTTGTGTCGTTTTCTTGAACGCTTATAAAATTCGGTTCAGTTGTTCCATAGCCATAAGCTTTCAAAGATGATACCTACGCAAGCTACTAATAGTTTATTTTATTAAAAAATGAGCAAATAAGAGACTGTTCAAAGATTTTTTTATTTAAATATTTAAAATTATCTATATTCTAATCCTCTTGTGTATACAATGGAGTAGTTTTAAGACTACTCTTTTGTAGTCCAAAGCTGGGTTATATGGTCCTGCGCTAAGACATCGTAATGTTAAATAGACCATGTTTTTTCCATACGTTTGAGTTACTTTTGGACTAGTCCTAGTCCCTTGTGGGCTACACTTTACACGCGTGTTTGGACTAGTCCTATTATTTGCAGGGTTATTATACCCCAGACAATGTTATTTACTGTAGACATTTAACATGTGAATGTCATTGAAAATCTACTACTGACGTTGGTACTATTGCCTAGGTAGTTCTTTTGGAAACATATGTAGACATTGAACCCACAGAATTACTAGTACATTTTAGTAAATCTAGTCTACACTTTTGGTACGAATACGAATTCATTACAGTCTGTTTTTATTATTGCTTAAGCTTTTATACGCTAGGTCTCCACGTAGTAATTTTTTTTGCTAAGCACAAGCAATAACGTCGGCAGAACAATGGCGCACTATTTGCTGAATATATTGCTGGAAAACACGTGAAATTGCATTGCCATAAACAAACGTACAGAGAAATTAAATGTCAGATAAATAACACCTGATTTACAGCAGATTGCTAAGCAATAAGAAGAGCAATCATTGTGCAATGGATTGCCACTCATGGCAATATGCGGTCTATACGTCGCAAATTTAATGGAGCAATCAAATTCGAAGTTTGCCACAATAAATATTGCTACGTGGAGACCCGGGGATAGGAATTATACTTCTTAGTTGTTATTTATTAGAATTAGAGGCGTTGACGATGTCACTACAAAAGTCGACAAAACTGGTGACTTGGAGACACTTGCTATCAGGTTTCCTTCAGGGAAGCGCTCAAATTTGCTACTAACACATGCAGAACACAAATACAAAATTTGTTTTTTTTTTAATTAACAAATAATAAAAAAAAATATGGTGGTCGATTATTCGACATTTTTTAGAAACCGGTTTTCGAATATTTCGACTATATAAATGCGGGAAATTAAATTTCTTTCTTTTACTTTTCCGTGCCGCATGTGATCATTTTAAAATTTTCTATTACATATATTTAACTTAGAAACATGAAATTATAGGTGTAGGGTCCTGAGTGAATGAAAACCTATAAGATAAAAAATGTTGGTGCTTTTTGGTTTTCATCTGGTACTTTTTAACTTTTTGTTAATATTTGACCTATAAAGATAAAATTAAACATGCATGGTCCTGAATGAATAAGAATATGTAAGGGAAGCTTTTTGGAACTTTTTCGTTCAACATCTGGTACTTTGATTCATTTTCGTTAATATTAGACATAGAAAATTAAAATTAAACATGCAATTTCCTGAGTGGAAGACAATCTATAAAGGAGATTTTTTAATACTTTTTTTGTTTTTCAATTGATATTTTCTGATATTTTTTATATTGAACCTAGAAAATTAAATTAACTCACGTGGAAGATCAAATATGAACCGGAGGTTGGTCCCTCGCCAACTCGTTCCACTAAGACGGAAAAATAAACGCTCGATAGATGTAAATGCATATATATTAGATGTATTTACTATGTTTTCTTCATATGGACATACAAATTTATGGTCGAATTTTTAACAATAGGCGAACACTAGTTTAATTAATTTTTTATAAATTTATAATTAAAGAAATGACTCTTTTCGTCGCCAAACTTCTTGCGATGTACAGAATACTTTTTATGCGATTTCAAGTCAGGATCGCAAATGTAAAGCGTTTTGCGATTTTCAGAAAATGCCCGTAAAATGGGGTGCACTTGTACCCCGACTATGAGTTTGTAGACGTTTCAGTAATAACGGTTTTTTCCGGGAGAGGGATATTAACCCGCAGTCCAACCTGCTTGAAGGCGAGGGACCTGGAATTGGCATTGGTTATTGAATGGCGCCAATATTTCGCCATGACGATTGGAGCCTCTACGGCGCTCAGAACTTAAAGTCACACGTTGCCAGGTGTGTCCTTCTGAGACCCTCTTCTCCAACCTGAGTTATCCTCCACTGCTTATTGAATTCGCAGTTACCCTCCCTACTTCATGGAAGGGTTCTCCGCTATGCGCAACCTGCGGAGGCGTCCCTTAGCACCTCAGCTATGCTTCTCGAAAAGGTTATTTTATTTTTATATCTTCGTGGGAAGAAATCCCGACGAAAAAAAATATAAAAAAACCCCGGGGGGAGGCTATGAGTTGCGTGGTATATAAATATATATATTTTTTTTTTTTTTTTTGTTTGCTTACTTTATTTATCCATATTAATTTATAGTTATTGGCACAATTTTTTGTAGAAATATTCAATAAACAATTAAAAATTGTGTTAAAAATAATCAATTTTTTTATTACATAATTTTAATTTAATTTGTTGCAGTGAAGCTGACAATTATTAAAAATTGTCATGAAAAATTATCACATGTTTTTGCGTGAAATTTTTTGGTTATGCATTCTACGGTTAAACTAAAGAATAAATTAAAAGAACTGATCAAGATCTGAACTAAAACGAGCTTGAACTGAGCTAGATGTTCACTTAAACTGATCTTGAACTTAACTTGAATTAATATGAACAAAAGTTCCATCAGTTCTATACTAAAATAAAGCTTAAATTTAACTAAAAATCGTTTGGAACTGAACTAAAATCTCGATCTAAGCATGAACATTTTTTAATTTTGTGAACCATGAATAATTTAGCTACTAAATCCCTAACAGACGGGCATGCTTACCTAATTTTATAAGATATCAAAAAAAATTATACTTTTTAGGGTGCTTAACGATTCTTGAGATATGTTGCAAAGAGAATAACAACATAATAAAAATTAAAAGCAAACAGAATTGAGGCGATAACTATGTGTACTTTGTAAGTGTAGCTGAATACAAACTTTCAAGTCATTCTTTATTTAGCCGTGCAACCTGTCAGTTTTTTACACCTTTAATTAAAAACAGTTGTAGAAAATAAAACTTTTATAATCAATTGATTACACCACAAATTAAAGGTCTTTTCAACAGTATCAAATACTTATACAAATAAATATTATCTTATCTCTTTATGAGGAGGGGGGCTACGAGAACCCCATTTAATAAACAAAAACGCTTTTAAAAAGAATACACAAACATAGATAATGTGGTATTTATTACCGTATATTTTAGCTGGACTAGGAATATTTGTTGTATTTTCATGTCTAGGCTATTATGCATATTTAACTATAAAATTTAACAATGAAATGTTAATGAGAAGTAAATTTTCCAACAACATTTTAATGATTTTTGGTTGTAAATTAATAATTTTTTCTTACTTCCCCTTTACAGATCGCCAAAATAATGCCTTTACGGCAGCCGATGAAACAGCTAGTGATAATCGTTTCAATGACATATTTTTCATAGAGCCGAACAGTCCGGAGGCTGCCCGCATACGTGCTCAATTAGAGAAGGATGATAAGGAGCTACCTTCGTATGATGAAGTTATGCGTATGACAACATTGTCCACACCCACAGCGACACCCGTCCCAACGGCAACCGTTGATAACTTTGTACCTGCTATGCCAAGTGCGCTTACGATGGGTGCATCTAGTTCGAGTGTAAATACTACCGATACTACAATAAGTTTGCCGGGTTATAGAGAAGCTGAAACCAATGGACGTCCTTTGACACCGCCCCCTTATACACCAGCACCTATAGGAGTCTCGGTTGTCTTGCCCATTACCACGCCCCTACATTCACAATAAAATGCATAAAGCAGATTTTCTTTAGAGATCAAAGACGTTGCAGCATGTATAGTGGATTCTATATTAAGAATCTAGTGTAGTTGGTGCGTTTTTCTTATACATATATACATATGTATGTAGTTTAAAGTTCTGAACCGATATTTTTTTAAATGAAACAAATTATTGTTTTGGCTCTCGTTATAAAAAAAAAACAACAGACCAAATGTACTTAATTGTTCCTGAACTTTCGTTTTTGTAACGTTTTCTGTTAATCTTTTTGTATATATTAATTTTATATAGCTTAACTGTAACATTAAGGCACATATTATATTATATATTTTTTTAAATGAATAAAGTAGAAACCAATAGACTTAAGTTTAATAAAATTGCCGGCTATTTTTTTGTAGTAACAACAGGATAAATGAGGCTATCAGCGCAGAAGTGGTGTAACCCCAAACTACTGAGGAGCTAACACTATAGTACTTGGTTGTAACGGCCCGTGCAAAAACTATGTTTCTAGCGCCATCTGTTTTGGATGATTGCACTGAAAAGAACAGTCCAAAAAACATATCTTACACCAGAAACGTAACCAACTTAAATTGTGGGTTACACCACTTCTGCGCTAATAGCCTCAAATATACTTAAACGTTATTTCCTGTACACCACAATAGTGGAGATAGTATTTGCATGTTCGTAATGCATCACTGCGCTGCAAATAAAAATTTAAATGTCATAAAATATTTGGCTAAAGCAGAAGCCACACAAGCAGGTGTCAATTATAATATGTATAATCGTTGTTCGATTAATCAAGGAATTTTTCCGCCATTATTTGATCGAATAATCAAAATAGCCAATTTCGAATAACGAATAACTTGAAAAATTTATGGCCCCTATTATGAGTTACATTTGATAAACGATTTTCGCTGGCTATCGAACATCGACTATCGAATGTTAATTTGGTATTATGAGTTGGCAGCACTGTCGAAAATTTCGTTGTGCATCGAATTTTTCAACGAAAACAAATTTGCTTTCGACGGTGCAAATAAATGTAAAAAACTTGTTGAAAATTAAATTATTTGTGAATTTTTTTGTGTTCGTATAACAAATACCATATTCTTTATCAGTTTTGTTCATTTTATGCAAGTCCAACGTCGTAAACAGCAATTGGAAACGCTCATATTCCTTATGGAACAGAATTCTTTTTTGCCCAAATGTTTTGCAGCAAAGTTCAGCATGCAAAAAGTGGGATGAAACCCCACTGAAACTAAATTATTTGAAAACAACCATAATTCCGCCGTGGTCACGTTTAAATAAAATAAAATATTTATTAAATTTGTAAACAAAAAAAATTTTTTTAAGCGAAAGCTGATCGAAAATGTACTACTGTGAATTAACAAAATCACAATAGTAAATTTTTATCGAATGCGCGCCATAAAACCAAATGAAAATTCGTTCGATCAGCTAATTCGACTGCTGTCGAAAATCGAATTTAGTTCATAATAGGCACCTATGTCAATTAATCGATTAAGATGAATATCTTTAAAAAATCCACACAAAATATTTGTTTTTATATTTCTAATGCCCAATTTTTAGGATTGATATTAAAACACATTTTTGTTTCAAATCGTTTTGAATACAAAATTCTTTTCTTCACTAAACACTTAAATGTAACTTAATTCACCGATGTGGTACATTTAAATTCATTTTAAAGTTTCCATTGGAAAAACTTAGCAAGGTGTCTCAATATTAAACCAACACAACAACAACAGGCAAAGCAACAGCAGACTACTGTTTTTTGAGGCCACCTTGTAAAAAAATACACTTTTTTATAATATTTTTTGTATTAAGTAGTGCTGCCATACTTTTATCTTCATTAAATAAGACTTTTTAAACAAAACTCAAAAAATCAATCTGTATTTAAATACGATTTAAGTTTTTATGAAAATTAACTTAATAAAGATTTAAATATTATCCTGAAAATTGGGCATAATTGTTTAATATTATATTAAACTAAATTACATGGTCTTAACCATACATGTTAAATTCCAATTAGAATTAGCAATTGATGCAATTAGTTTATATTTTCTAATTGATTAAACAATTAGAATAAGTTCAACTAATTCCCATTAGCTAATTAAAATTTTTATTCTAATGGTAAAACTAATTGCAATTAGTTGCCATTAGCAAAAAAAATTGGTTAACCTTTACAATTAGCAATCTAATTGACTTCTGATAATGCAATTAGATATTCAATTAGCTCGAATTAGAATCAATTGAATTGAATAATTGAATATCTAATTGCATTATCAGAAGTCAATTAGATTTCTAATTGTAAAGGTTAACCAATTTTTTTTGCTAATGGCAACTAATTGCAATTAGTTTTACCATTAGAATAAAAATTTTAATTAGCTAATGGGAATTAGTTGAACTAATTCTAATTGTTTGATCAATTAGAGAATTTCACAAAAGAATGTTAATTAGCAATCATTAGCATTAGCTAATCATTACTTAACATGTATGGTCTTAACTTCTACATCTATTTTTATCACACAAATTTTTGAGCATATTTCAGATCCTTTTTAGATGTAGTTGTGTGAGAGAAAAATTATGTATATACATAATTATAAACGTCAAATTCCATTCGTTAAGCAGACCATACACGATTCAATTCAATTGTCAACTGAGTCGGTTGTTCTCCAAATCAAAGCGTATATGGCTTTGTCAATTGATTAGTTTGACGGTTGTCGAGTTGGTTGAAGAAAAATCAAAAGATTTTGATTTTTTCAAGTTGACTACTAAGTCTTTCAATTCGATTGTACTGTGTGTGCTCGAGTCTCTTGATTAGCTGTCAAAATTAATTTTTGTAGTTAAGTATTTTAAAAATTGTCTTTTATTTCATTAAATTTTAAAATAAATTTAAAATCTTTCAATTCAGTTGATGAAGTTGTCAACTGAGTTGAAAGACTCAGTTGACAACTGAATTGAACCGTGTATGGGGCGCATTAGAACTTTAATACTTAAATAGCAAACTTTTCATATAAAGTTTGACATTTGTCGTAAAAAAATGTGTAAATAAAAGGAGATTACAAAAATTTATATAAGTTATCAGTGAAATTGAAATCAAAGTAATTTTAAAACTTAAGTGCAAGGCGAATTCATTTTTCAGGTGGCGTTGAAAACACAGCTGTGCTACTTTTTTTTCTTAATTAGAGAGAGAAATGTCAAAAGCTCCTTGTGATTTTGACATATGGATCAACGAAAGCAACAAAAAAATACATTGTTGTGTTTTTGGTGTTGTTACTTGTTGTAGTATCGACACCACCGTTTACATAAATTCGCCTTGCTTAAGTGTATATAAAATCAGAAAAAAATACGGTGATTTTTAAACAAAATTAACTAAGAATGTCTATCGACTTCAATTTCACACGATTTCTAGGAATAATGAATTGGTTTTAAAAGTTTTTCATAACTGGCTGGTACCTCTCACAAAAAGTGCCTGGACTAAAAAGACAAAAATATAATAAATAAATAACAAAAATATTTTAAATACCCGCATTAAGTTAAACAGGCGGGACACAATTGCAATTCCCTCCTGCTTCTAAGCATAACTGTACTAAACTTTGGCTTTCAGATCATTTTATAGTCTGTTAAACCAAAGTAAAAATTGTTAATTGTTGATTTTTTTTTAATTATTTACTTAATTTTAAAGTTTTAGAACTATGTATCTACCATACATGTTAAGTAATGATTAGCTAATGCTAATGATTGCTAATTAACATTGTTTTGTGAAATTCTCTAATTGATCAAACAATTAGAATTAGTTCAACTAATTCCCATTAGCTAATTGTAATTTTTATTCTAATGGAAAACTAATTGCAATTAGTTGCCATTAGCAAAAAAAAATTGGTTAACCTTTACAATTAGAAATCTAATTGACTTCTGATAATGCAATTAGATATTCAATTATTAAATTCAATTGATTCTAATTCGAGCTAATTGAATATCTAATTGCATTATCAGAAGTCAATTAGATTTCTAATTGTAAAGGTTAACCAATTTTTTTTGCTAATGGCAACTAATTGCAATTAGTTTTCCATTAGAATAAAAATTTTAATTAGCTAATGGGAATTAGTTGAACTTATTCTAATTGTTTAATCAATTAGAAAATATAAACTAATTGCATCAATTGCTAATTCTAATTGGAATTTAACATGTATGGTATCTACATAGCACATATGAATTGTTATTTTATTGTTTATTGTTAAACTACATGTTTGTTTCTTGTGTTTTTGTTCATATGATGAAAGTATCAATTCCTGTAGAGATTTATGTTTTTTCCCATTGGATAAAATTATTTGAATTATTCGAGTAATTCGAACAATTTTAAAACCTTACTCGATTAATCGAGCAAATTTTAAATTCAAAAATCGATTAATTTCTTACTCGAACAAAACCAAAAGTCAAATAATTCAATACTCTATTCTCTACTATAAAATTTTATAGTAGAGAAATGCCTTCTTATATATGAGTAGCAAACTGGCATTGACAGTGTAAGCAGTGTTACCGTCGGATATTTTCAAAAAGTACCAAAAAAAGGGGATATCTACAAAAAAAGTGGCACTAAAAAGTGGATTTTTTTAAAAAAAGGGGCACATATTTTAAAATTAAAATAAGTACACCACATTATGTATTTTTACATTTTTTTTTCTATTTAATGTAATTTTAAATGGTATGTATAAAAACTAAAATAAATATTTTGTAAATATTTCTCTCGAGAAGTAATTTTTATAAAATATATACTTTAATGTTTTGGTAATTCAAAAACGTAAAACTTGTTTTTTGCCAAACATTTTTTTTTGGATTATGACAATGTTGCAGCAAATAGAAGAAATTTATGTAATGTGTTTTATATATACATTTAGTTATATATATCTTGTACCATTCCTTCATAATACCTTTTTTTTGATTTATTTAAGACACTGCACAGTGGTCCAAGATGCCAATCTAACTGGAAAAAAGTCAATTTTTTTATGTTTCAAAATTCACATAATTTGTTTGGTATTTGTTAGACAACTATCCACTGTACATAACTGTATATCAGGTTTTTTTTATTTTTTTCTTATTTGCTTTGTTATGATGTTTCGAAAATGATCAACTGCATTGTATCTGTTGTTATAGAAGGCCAGTCGATTCACAGCATCACTTTTAAACTGTTTGTAACATCAAACAATAACACATTTTGAATTAATTTTTTTTATACTGCATTATGTCAGGTATGTTCTATCTATATTATAAATAAATGTTGAATTTAAATGTTTTGTATGTAAAATAATGGGTAAGAGGAAATATGTATTTTGTGAAGCCAATATTTAGCATTTTATGGTCTTTAGAGTAACTTTTAAATAGGATTCCCGTGGATTCCCGTGAAATGAATTGTGCCGTGTTTATCTGTGTAATGTCCACTTTAGATGATAAAAAAATTAGCTGCAATTATTGACCGGTAAACTTTTTATATACATAAATAGATAACATACCCATAACACGGATGGAACTATATAATGTGTGGATTGCCGAAATACAAAGCAAAGAAAAGGCAAATGCTGTTATTAGGTATTTTTTTGCTAAGAGTGGGTTACAGAAAACTAAAACGGAAGATTATTGCGATAAAGTTAAGTTAGCTGTACGGAGACTAACGTATTCAATTAACGAAAGATGAATAAAAGCAAAAAGATTTAAAAAACATTTTGAAGACTCCAACAAAATTTGGTAAGATGGACTTTTTTGTCTTCCTTCTGAAAACACATTAAAAATTCCAGAGGATTTAGGGATCCAACCGTCAACGTCAAATTTTGACAGACCTCGATCAGATTTTTTGGCTAAATCTGAAAAGGGAAAGCGCTTGGAAGTGTCAGCTTTAGTTGGTGAATGTTCACCTTGATATTTATGTACATATGTATGTTATATGTTAAATTCAAATAAAACTTTTTAATGAAGATTTCGCAATTATGTATAACAAAGAATTTGTTATTTTAAAATTTTTCATATTTATTATTAATATTAAAAAGCTGTGCCCGAAAGCCTCGTTCGATTGCGCATATGCAGTCGAATTTTAAAATTTCCAAAATGAGTTTTCTCCTCTTCTTAATTAATACAATAACATTCTAAATCGTTACATTTTGATATTCTTAAAACGCCATTAAAAATTGCCACGCCCATTTTATCTACAACGCCCACTTTTTGCGCAAGGAATGCTTTCAATAAGAAGTACATAATACCAAAGTTTCATCCTTCTAGCTGCTTCCGAAGAGAAGTTATGACTTTTTTCCAGCTAGATTGGCATCTTGGACCACTGTGCACTGTATTGAACAGGTGGACATTTAAAAACTTTTTAGAAATTTATTTGCCCATTCCACCAGATTCTTATGTTTTTTGGAATGCTATGGCCAAATATAAGCACAGTTTTCTCCCATCATGTCAAATTTATCAGATGCACCAATTATTGTAATTTCGGATGATGTTTTCTACCACAATTAATAACAAAATCCATAGTTTTATAATTTTATTCTACAGTCAACCTAATTACAAAAGTTGTAGGCCCAGGCCCACGATGTCGGCAGTAAAATTTCTTTTGTATAAGCAAAAACAAATTTTAGTTTTTATTATTGTTTTCAATATAAATATGCGAAAGAAATGTTATTGTCGACACCGTGGGCCTAGCAGCTAAGCTATAATTGGATGAAAACAAGAAATCCTATAACAAAAAAACGAAAAATCACTTTTTCCAATACTTTATATATAATCAGTTCCTCACTTTAATACAAATGAATGCACGGCATGCATACTTACTACTTAATTTAAGTGCTAGTGTTTTAATTTCTTTACTATAGCATATTTAGTTTTATCCATTTTCGTCTATTATTGCTTAAAATTTGTTGTAATCAGGTTTATAGAACAAAACTATAAAACTGGATTTTGTTATTAATTGTGGTACAAAACATCTTCCGAAATTACAATAATTGGTGTATCTGATAAATGTCAAGTGATAGGAGAAAACTGTGTTCATATTCGTCTTTAGCATTCCAAAAACATAAGCATCAGTAGAAATGGTTAAACCAATGTCGTCCTCTGCTACATATTTATTAATGGTCAGTTTCATAAAAATTTTACAATTAATTGTTCTTAAAACGACCTCCATACTTTCTCAAAATGTCTTTAGCCTATTTGTTACTTTATTTTTGATTAAAGCTAACTTAGTAACAACACGCTCAGCAGACGCACTACTATGTGACAATGTAAAAATATGAGAGATCAATTTGTACAAGTTTGTATATAAATATAGGTATATTCATCAAATCTATTTTTCAATGATCCTATTTCACGTCAAAATTCTTCAGCATTCGAAATTCTAAATATGTGTTTATAATTCGTGTTATTAACTTTACTCTCATTCATGTAACTCTGAAACTAATTCGAAATAGTTTATATCTTCATTAGACATTATAAATATTGGGTCTAAATACTTCAATATATTGAGCTTTTTTTTATATAAATTCTTATTATCAATTCATTACACCATTTGTGGTAAAAACTTAGATTTTACTTTTAGTGTAAATTACACAAATTTTAGACAAGTTTTCTGCTTCATGACTTCTGAGGATAGACCAAATACTTGTTTTTACCAAACATTTTAGACTTTTTGCTATATATTTTACGCATTTGAAGTAAAATAAAATATTTTTTTAATAGTACAAAAAATTAAAAACCATATTCATTTATGTAAAACAAAGGTTCAAAATATGTAAGCATCCGCTTCATGTGCATTCGTTGCTGTCTCATTCAAAATTAACTTGTTTAAAAAAAACATGTGTGTTTGCTGGGTAAATTCTCTTGAAAAAAAATACAAAAAATATAAGAAAATGTGTCTCATCAAAAACAAAACTAAAGAGGCTAAGAATACGTGTGAAATCTCTCAGCACAATTGTGCTATGGAGCGCCCACCATTGGTCTAGACTAGGCTTGCCAGACGTACTGTTTTCAGAAGTACGCGTACTTTTTTTTACCATTTGTACTGCTAACTGCATAACCATTAAAGAAGTACGCAATTGTACTTTTTTTAGCTTTTGTACTTCATTTTGTACTTTTTTTGCACAAAATAAAACATGTTTTGTGCATATTGTATTAAAAGTGCAAAAAACCAAATTTCGACAAATTTTCGAACTAAAAACACTGCAAACCTGAAAGAAATGTTTAAGTTTTGCGATTTGAAATGGTTTGAAATGCTGCGTCATGTACCAACTCAATGTCGCCTGCAGTTAAAAGATTTAAAAAAAAACCATCGAGCCGTAAAAGCTTACTTGTTGTCCCAAAACTGTTTCGTATTTTTTATTTGTATTTTCACTTCCTCATTCAAACAACTGAAAAAAATTTTCTTTGTGCTCTTTGCTATGCATTGAATTTTATATTTTTTGTTTATAGTTACATTAACTGCCTGTTTTTCAAAATAAATTTAAAATTTTTGCTTGGAAATTTATATTGAAACAGGAATAAAAGAACTCAAAATTGTTTTTGATGTACTGAATTTTAAGTTAATAAAATAAAAAAAAAATTGTACTTCTTTTTACATTAATGTACTGCCGTTTTTTTCCCGATGTACTGTTTTTATGGATTTCATATCTGGCAAGCCTAGTCTAGACCCATTTTTGAGTCGATCTAACGATGTACGTGCGTCTGGCTGGCCGGTTGTCTGACCTTGTGCGGAAAACTCAGGTCACAATTTTTAAGATGGTTTGTACATGCATACGTTTCAATTGCGATAAGAACGACCCCTATTGAAAATGGTGTATAATTTCACATGGCCCACATACGAACTTCATTCCGAAATAGTATTTGTGCCAATAAACGAACTTATTATGCTGGTATTCAGATTGAATACGTTCCAAAAAAATCTTATTGCAACATAAATCATCCTATAAAATTTTATTCAAATCGGTTCATAATTGCCTATAGCTCCCATACAAATACGACTCCTGGAAATGGCTGTAAATCCCACAGCTTCCGTGAAGGTAAATGAATTTTGTTTTGCATGGTCCTTGATTGGCCATGGGTCCCAGACAGAGTACGTAACTGAAAGTTTTTCTGTATATACTATGGGGAATACGGTATGAAATAGTCAAGTTTAACGACTATACTTTCGTACTTGTTGAGGGTACTTAACAATATCACACAAGTCTTACATATTTTGAGGAAAATGCAACCCTGTCATGTTGTTTTTGTTTTTTGAAAATTTTCAAACAATAATTATAAGTGTAAAGTACCCTATAGCAATGTATTGTTTTATTTAAGTAAATGATTTTCACATACAAATGTTACCCTCTTTATACTCAAAAGTAGAATTTTCTACTCCATTGTTTAAGCCCAATAAACAAACTAATTACTTACTATTTTAATGTGTAACTTATTATATTCCATTTTAATTAAAAATTTAATTGCAGCAGTATCGGATTGCAACAACACATCGAGATAACAATTTGAAAACACCGACACAATTTTATACAAATTAACTAATGAATCTATAAAGATTTTTCGAAATACTTATAAATAAACATACATATTTTGCAGAGTACCGAAACGTTCACTCATTTTTCAGTCATGAGCGAGCGTGAAAAATTAAAAATTTTACTGCTTTTTCATCCTCATGAGGGTGAGGAAAAAAACTAATTTGAATTTCCTCATTCATGAAAAATGAGCAAACAAAAAAATTCATAAGTGAATTTGTCAGATATGAAAAATTTTAAAAAATTCACAATCAAATTCCTCATAATGAAAAAAACGCAACCATTAACAGCGGGAAAATGAAGCAGTAAAGAGGCCTTATAGAAGGCCTTTTTGCCGATATAAAGTTTTCTAATTTATACAGTGTGTTATTGGAGACCAAAACCCTGACTTCTTGCATCTACTTTAAAGGCCTTCTTAAAATAATAAAGAATACAGCTTTATTCCAGTGTAATTGTATTTGCTAATACATAATGCGAAGTGAGTAAATTAATAATTAAACTTGGTACACATTCCAACATAACTACTAATAAAACGATTTCGATAGGTCTTATCTTAGAATAGAAAATTTAAATTTGTAAAATATTTTATAAAAACCCTTCTAAAAGAACTTTTAAAATAAGGTAGAATGGAATAAGTAAAAGTTTATTAAAAATACAGCTGAAAACCTTCTTTAAGGCCTAAAAAGTGAAAGCGCTGGCAATTTTTCCCGCTGGACAACACGACAGCATGTGTGTGTATTTGTTTGTGTAAAATATTTTTGATAAAGGCAACCAGCCAAAGTGTCTGTTGGATTTTTTGTAGGAAACAATTATTGAAAAAAGATTAAAAGAACTGCACATATCGTCATCTTAAATGCAGAATAATGTAACATCACATTAATAAGTTTACATGCAAGGCATAAAACTTTGTAATATGTTAATTATTTGAAATTTAAAAGAATTTTAAATATTTCAGCTCAAAATGCGATAACCGATATATTTTTGAGGAAAAAATATTATATTTATTGTTATTTTTGAAGTTGTGTGTGTTACGTTAAATTAATTTGTAATTTTCAGAAATAAAAAGACGTATCATCAAAAAATGTATGTAAGTATTAAGTAAAACAAACATTTAAAATAATTAAATATTTTTTGTTAAATTACCGGAAAAATAGGATATATATATGATAACCACACGAATATTTATATTATTATAGATATTATGATATACCTATTATGTATAATTTTTTATTGATTTTAATTACTAATAAGTAGTGGTTTAAACTAAAAATTGTACTTCATTAAATTTAGCTATGAATTAATTTAAAAAGCTATCTTTTTCATTCTAATTTAAAAGTATTTTGATCTCCTTAAAATGAATTTTTTTTTACAACGAACAAATTTTGCAAATAAATATTTGACTCATATTCATACATACCTATTTGTCTCCATATAACGAATTATTTTAAATGAACTCTGCATCGCATACTTACAAAGATCCACTTGGAAGAATGCAATCCTTAAAAAAAAAACAGATTATTTTAAATAAACTAATAAAAAATATTTCTTTTGTATTATAAACTTTTTATATGATGAAGAAATTTTGTGGTCCAATACAGATTCATTATAGGGAAGTTCGATTGTTTTGATGCTTAAAAATATTAATGCGCTCTTATAAAAAGAATTAAAAACTCTGCTAATTTTTTTCTTGAGTGTGATTATACATTATGTTGTTCAATATATTATATATGTATTTAATGATACGTCATTTTTAATTTTGTAAATAACTTGGTTATTTTTTAAGATAGAAGTTTAAAATTTTATAAAAATATGTAACGTGAATCGTAATCAACAAAAAAAGTCAACTTCAAATGTTCCAATAATATCTACATAGTTTTGCATTTACGTTAACGATATGTGTTTTGTTTGTAAAAAAAAATTCGTTGATGCCTTTAAAAGGTCCCTGTTTCTTTCGTCAAAAAGACGTACCTAAAGGCAGCAATTATTAAGAAAAAAAAATAGCCACAAGAATTTGTTGGTATTTTGTGCTTGTGAAAATATTTTGGTTTCTGTACCGTCGGTGGTTTTTATATTTATTTGAAAACACTTTTCTTAAGTAAGTAAAAATATTTGAAAAAAAAATTAAAAAGGTCTTGTTTTGCTACAATTTATGTGTAAGTAACCAATATACATAAAAGCAAATGTGACAGTATCAAAAAACCTGTTTTGTTAATTGTAGTCATAAATCAGGTAAAGTAAATCAGGGACATCATCACTATCACTTTCATTATTACTTTTGATGTCCTGCCGATGAATAAGTTTATATAGACTTTTTATGTTCGATTTTATCTTTCCACAAAGTTCTTGTTTGCATGATGTTATTAAACAAGTGCTTTTGTTTGAAGATGCATTATACGACTCAAATTTTTTTATGTTGAACTGTATTTTGGCATTGTTAAACTTTTGAACTTAGACACACACTCTACGTCAATCACCTATTAAGAACTGCATTCAGTAAAAACTATCTATATGAATATATGTAAATATTTTGCATTGCTAGTGCAAAATATTTTACAGTTATTGCCTGTCACAATGATAAAAAAGGTAACCACAATACTTAGAAAAATGTACAATAAGAAAAGGCAACAGGACAATTCATTTAAACATCTGTGCATACATTTTAATTCTACCTAATGGTACCTATATCATAACTTTTTTACAAAATACCACCTGTGTTTGCCTGCAAAAATGTATAAAGTCATTATAACAGGTCAAATTTACGTTAAATAAATTACCATAAAAGGGTAAGGTTAACTCTTTGGGCTCGGTTATATAATAGTAGCATAAAAAAAGTAAGCAATAAATTTAGTGGGAAACAATAAAGTTTCATTAATACATCAATAAAACACATCTTTTTTTTCGCAAAAATTCTACCTACTGTCACATTTGCTTTTATGTATATTTGTAACTTACACAAATTGTAGCAAAACAAGACCTTTTTAATTTTCAAAGAAAAAAAAAAAACCACCGGCGCACAGTGGAAAATTTTACGAGAAGGCGGTCAAAATTCCATAACTTTTGACTGGATCGGTATTTTTTATGCGATTTTTTGTGTTCGATAGGTGCGATGTTAGGCTTTCATTTGCGCTATAAAACGTAAAATTCGACTGATAGAAGCAAAAGTTATGGGGAGTTCAAAATGTATTTTAATTTTTTTCTTGAGTTTCGGTGTAAAAGTTGAATATTTCAAATATGATTTTTTTGTAATTTATCATTATTTCTCTTGTATTTTACAACTGATACTTATTTTTTATTGTCGAACTTAGATCCTGTCAGAAAATGCCAATATATGGCCCCTGTAAATTTTTTAGTCGCAATATTCACAGGGGCCAAAGGTTGGCTTTTTTGGGACGAGACGAATTGTTATAAGGATAAAACTGAAAAGGAATATTTTAAAAAATTCTCAAATAGCATTCTTGGCTATCGATAACATTTTAGGTAATTCAACTTTTATTTTTGGTTTGAGATGTATGTGTATTTTATTTTTATATATTTATATATTTATATATGGGGGATTTCATGTCAAGTGACCCAATTTTGAAATCGATGTCTTCCGATTTGGATGAAATTTGCACCAAGGTTAGTCCAATTGGATAGTAGTTTAGACACAAATTTTCAACAAGATCGGTCTAAAAGTTTCTGAGTTAGTGGGGGTCAAAATTTGACATTTTGGCCATATAGGTGTTCTTTCTTATCCATGTAACTTATTACCTATTGGTGTTAGCAAAATTTGTCCCAAGTAGCTTCGATAGCTATTTGATCCATCTTTTGAAAAAAATTTTTTTTGTTTTTTTAAAAAATTTTTTTTATTTTTTTTTTTAAATTTAAAACTTTTTTTTATTTTTTTTTTTAGCGGGTATGTTTTTTTTTTTTTTTTTTTTGTTCAAAAGAAAGCTTATGTCTTTTCCTTTCAGGTAGTTTTGGTCCCTTTTTGGGATGCGAGCGGCTTATGTATAAAAAAAAATAATTTCTAACTCTAGACAAGGGTTTTTCAATTTTTAGCATATGCAGTGTTCTTTCTCATCCATTTAACTTATTACCTATTAGTGTTAGCAGAATTTGTCCCAAGTATCTTCGATAGCTATTTGATCAATATTCTGAAAAATTTTTTTTTTGTTTTTTTAAAACTTTTTTTTTTTAATTATAAATTTTTTTTTTAAATGCAAAATTTTTTTTTTATATTTTTTTTTTATCCGGAATGTTTTTTTTTTTTTTTTTTTTTGTTCAAAAGAAAGCTTATGTCTTTTCCTTTAAGGTAGTTTTGGTCGCTTTTTGGGATGCGAGTGGCTTATGTATAAAAAAAATTATTTCTAACTCTAGACGAGGGATTTTAAATTTTTAGCATATGCACTATTTTGAATTTTTTCCTATTTGTGTTTAAGTGTTTCTAAAGCCTTAAAAATAAAACGTTTGCAAAGAAACTAGACAAATTAACCTTTCCGACGGTATGTTACAAACCCAATTACTATTTTATACCTTCGATACTATAATGCCCACAATATGTTAATCCCAGGAATAAAATCACTTTTTTTCTGTAGAAATGTTGACAAATAATTCTTTTTTTAATTTTTCCTACATAAATTTTATTAAATTATTTATCTTTATCTTTTTATTATTATTATTAGAAATTATTATTATTATATATTAGTTTAATTATTATTACAAATTAATAAAAAGAATTTAATTTGTCAACATTTCTACAGAAAAAAAGTGATTTTATTCCTGGGATTAACATATTGTGGGCATTATAGTATCGAAGGTATAAAATAGTAATTGGGTTTGTAACATACCGTCGGAAAGGTTAATTTGTCTAGTTTCTTTGCAAACGTTTTATTTTTAAGGCTTTAGAAACACTTAAACACAAATAGGAAAAAATTCAAAATAGTGCATATGCTAAAAATTTAAAATCCCTCGTCTAGAGTTAGAAATAATTTTTTTTATACATAAGCCACTCGCATCCCAAAAAGCGACCAAAACTACCTTAAAGGGTAAGACATAAGCTTTCTTTTGAACAAAAAAAAAAAAAAAAAAAACATTCCTGATAAAAAAAATATAAAAAAAAAAAATTTTACATTTAAAAAAAAAATTTTAAATTTAAAAAAAAAAGTTTTAAAAAAACAAAAAAAAAATTTCAGAATATTGATCAAATAGCTATCGAAGCTACTTGGGACAAATTCTGCTAACACTAATAGGTAATAAGTTAAATGGATGAGAAAGAACACTACATATGCTAAAAATTGAAAAACCCTTGTCTAGAGTTAGAAATTATTTTTTTTTATACATAAGCCACTCGCATCCCAAAAAGCGACCAAAACTACCTTAAAGGAAAAGACATAAGCTTTCTTTTGAACAAAAAAAAAAAAAAAAAAAAACATTCCGGATAAAAAAAAATATAAAAAAAAAATTTTGCATTTAAAAAAAAAATTTATAATTAAAAAAAAAAAGTTTTAAAAAAACAAAAAAAAAATTTTTCAGAATATTGATCAAATAGCTATCGAAGATACTTGGGACAAATTCTGCTAACACTAATAGGTAATAAGTTAAATGGATGAGAAAGAACACTGCATATGCTAAAAATTGAAAAACCCTTGTCTAGAGTTAGAAATTATTTTTTTTTATACATAAGCCGCTCGCATCCCAAAAAGGGACCAAAACTACCTGAAAGGAAAAGACATAAGCTTTCTTTTGAACAAAAAAAAAAAAAAAAAAAACATACCCGCTAAAAAAAAAAATAAAAAAAAGTTTTAAATTTAAAAAAAAAAATAAAAAAAATTTTTTAAAAAAACAAAAAAAATTTTTTTCAAAAGATGGATCAAATAGCTATCGAAGCTACTTGGGACAAATTTTGCTAACACCAATAGGTAATAAGTTACATGGATAAGAAAGAACACCTGTATGGCCAAAATGTCAAATTTTGACCCCCACTAACTCAGAAACTTTTAGACCGATCTTGTTGAAAATTTGTGTCTAAACTACTATCCAATAGGACTAACCTTGGTGCAAATTTCATCCAAATCGGAAGACATCGATTTCAAAATTGGGTCACTTGACATGAAATCCCCCATATATATAAATCTTTTATTTTTCGAACTTCTTCAGTTATGACATCTTTAGTTTCCTTTTTGTAAACAAACTTTATTGTTCTGCAATACTTTGTTGAAGAGGGATTTTCATTTTTCCATACATCCATTTCTGTAACTCTACTGGTTGACGGCTCTAAGCCAATATAAGTTTTTCTTAAACGTAATGGAACTAAAGATACCATGAATAAGTTAGCATCAGATGAATTTTCTGAATTACATTGCTTGTATTGTTTCTGACCAGAACTTCCATCACATCCCCATTTAGAAAATAAAGTGATGCTGCAATTTTTAAGTTTTTTTAAACAGTAAGCATCAAGTGTATTTAATAATCGTTCTGCAGTGTGTTCGAGAAGAGCCTGCAATTTTACTTCTGCTGAACTTGAAGTTACACTAATAGCCGTTTGTGAAGGTAAGCACTCTTTGACAGAAACTAAATCTCGATATGCTGGAAAGATTCCACAATTTGTTTCATTGGTTCGCTTTCGCAGTTCTGTATACTGATTTTTTGTCAGTTTTAAATCCAAAAATAGTGCAAATGCTTCTTCTGGAGTAAATTTCATTTCTTCAGTTGGTGTAGGCATACTTTTTAAAATCCTCTTTGTGCGTTTAGGGCTCGCTTCCACTATTTTTTCAATTATTGCAATTTTTGTTTTCTTATTTTGCGTTGGTTGAATTTGATGCAGAAATGAATCCTTTATCATAATTTTAACGTAAAATATAACTGCGTGCTAGTTTTTTTACCATTTACCTGCTCTTCCATTTTTTTAAATTAAGTTGCAATTTTCAGGTAATTAAACTATGTAGTTTATGTTGCGGCTATTTACTAATGTTTAACCTTTTAACTTACTCAGAAATCTAACGTGTTAGTCTATTTATGTCGCCTATTCGTTTTGCAGCATCCGTTCACCCACAATAAGTTCATAACAATGGCAATACCTTTACCTTCTCCAAATTAATTGATAACCTGACGTGCTAGATAATTTATGTGGCCTGAACTGCTTTATTTGTCGAAAATTCTTTAAGATTCACCTTCTTTAATTTCAGTAATGTTTCCTTGCAGGACTTATTTTTTGAACCGAATATCTTACCTTGGGTCACAGAAATTGCTGTAGTTCGCAAGGCCGTATCCAGATGTGTGTACAATAAAGTATAGAAATGTAGGTTAGATTCTGGACTACAAGAGAGTATAGATTTTTTTTTGACGCATTTTGACGCTCAGGACTTATGCTCTATAAAGTAGGAAATTTCCGGGAAATTTTGACATAAAAAAAAAAAAAAAATTAAATAGTTCTAGAGGTCGCAGAGTTTAATGCTTTAAACCACGTATAGCTAATAAAATAAACTAATACACAAAACTTATTCTGTCAAAAAATCTTAAAAAACAAAAAAGTTATGAGCATTTCAACTTCAAAAATTAACTCAGAAATTCAAAACTATAACCAAATATTGAGAAAGTCCATTTCGGACCACCCTGTTCTCAATGAAATAGTTGAAATAGGGTTGAAATTTTTTGGCTCCCGAGGTTCACTAGTATTTACTTTCACATGAATAAAAAAATTTTAAAATCGGAGAACATAAAAAAAAATAATTTTGGCCGCCTTCTCAAAATATGAACCAGTGTGCGGCGCGGCGCGATTTGTACAGAAACCACAATAGTTTTACAAGCACAAAATACCAACAAATTCTTGTGGCTATTTTTTTTCTTAATAATTGCTGCCTTTAGGTACGTCTTTTTGACGAAAGAAACAGGGACCTTTTAAAGACATCAACGAATTTTTTTTTACAAACAAAACACATATCGTTAGCGTAAATGCAAAACTATGTAGATATTATTGGAACATTTGAAGTTGACTTTTTTTGTTGATTACGATTCACGTTACATATTTTTATAAAATTTTAAACTTCTATCTTAAAAAATAACCAAGTTATTTACAAAATTAAAAATGACGTATCATTAAATACATATATAATTTTTTTAACAACATAATGTAAAATCCCACTCAAGAAAAAAATTAGCAGAGTTTTTAATTCTTTTTATAAGAGCACATTAATATTTTTAAACATCAAAACTGGGTAATCTGTTTTATAACTGTCACTACGGTGTTAGTGAAATTAGTGAACAGATAATGATTTATAATAATAATTTTCAGTATTGCATAAGAAAAAATAAAATAGTGCTTTAAAATTAAAAGAACCGAACCGTTAGTAATTTTGAAATTTTGCAGCCTACCTCATTGCACTCCCAAACGCTAAGAATTTCCAAGAATAAATGGCAACATCTGCAGGTCCTTAGATTTTTGAGTTAATATATGTATGTATGTCCTTTTTAATAAATTTAAATACAGTCGAACTTCCCAATAATGAATCTGTATGGGACCACAAAATTTCTTCATCATATAAAAAGTTTATAATACAAAAGAAATATTTTTTATTAGTTTATTTAAAATAATCTGTTTTTTTTTTAAGGATTGCATTCTTCCAAGTGGATCTTTGTAAGTATGCGATGCAGAGTTCATTTAAAATAATTCGTTATATGGAGACAAATAGGTATGTATGAATATGAGTCAAATATTTATTTGCAAAATTTGTTCGTTGTAAAAAAAAATTCATTTTAAGGAGATCAAAATACTTTTAAATTAGAATGAAAAAGATAGCTTTTTAAATTAATTCATAGCTAAATTTAATGAAGTACAATTTTTAGTTTAAACCACTACTTATTAGTAATTAAAATCAATAAAAAATTATACATAATAGGTATATCATAATATCTATAATAATATAAATATTCGTGTGGTTATCATATATATATCCTATTTTTCCGGTAATTTAACAAAAAACATTTAATTATTTTAAATGTTTGTTTTACTTAATACTTACATACATTTTTTGATGATACGTCTTTTTATTTCTGAAAATTACAAATTAATTTAACGTAACACACACAACTTCAAAAATAACAATAAATATAATATTTTTTCCTCAAAAATATATCGGTTATCGCATTTTGAGCTGAAATATTTAAAATTCTTTTAAATTTCAAATAATTAACATATTACAAAGTTTTATGCCTTGCATGTAAACTTATTAATGTGATGTTACATTATTCTGCATTTAAGATGACGATATGTGCAGTTCTTTTAATCTTTTTTCAATAATTGTTTCCTACAAAAAATCCAACAGACACTTTGGCTGGTTGCCTTTACCAAAAATATTTTACACAAACAAATACACACACAGGCATTTCGAGCTGTGGTCATGCAAACTGTCGAGCAACAACAACATTACTAGTGAGGATCGTTTCTAAAAAATTTTTTTTTCTTCATTCCTCATGACTGAAGAAAGGCAAAAATGTATTTTTCCTCAAAAACATAAATGAATTTGGCGAAATATTAACAATTCAGTTATGACTGTGAAAAAAGTTACATATTTTACATTTTTCATTTATGAAAAAAATTCAAGAATGGTTGAATATGAGCGATCACATATGAATTTCTCTGAACTCTAATATTTTGTAGTTTTTTTTTTAATAAGTATCTATAAAAAGCATTTATCTTTTAATTTTCAAAAAACCCCGAATCCTGAAAAATTTGATTTTTTGAAATCCCGAATCCCGGTACTTTTAATATAAATAAGTATTTAAAATATTATAACTTTTTTAAAAAATAATAAATAAGCGAATGGACGCTTTAAAAAAATTCTTAATTAGTGAACATAAACGTCAATAAAAAAAATATTAAAAATTACAATTAAAAAAAAAATATATGTATGCACACACATACATATACATACATACAAACATTTTAAGCAAAAACATTTCTTGTTTTTATTTATTCTTTTTTTTATTCTCGGGGTTTTTAAACAACAAATAAAAAGAAGAGCACAATTAAAAAGACAGTAAAATAATATAAAAAAAAACTCTTATGAATGCGTATAATGCAAACATAATGAAAGAAATGCTTATGTTACAGTGAGTGTTGACGAAACAAATGTAGAAACAAAACAAAGAATCGATGATAGCAATTACTTAACGGCTAAACCTATTACTCGAACTCGTTCCCTCTCACCCTCTTTGTTAACAAATACGGTCGATCGTTATACAATAACAAATCTATTCACTGCAAGTGTTGCCGCAGTGCCAAAAACTACTTTAATAAGTGATGATACGGTTAACCCCAAAACAGCCGCTAAATACGAGTAAATCATGAGAATGATTTTCGCAAAATAATTAACCAATTTGAAGCTGCTAAAAAAAGTTTTTATACATACCAACTGAAGAGCAGTAAAGGTCTTCAGGTAGTGATTAAGGGAATTGATTCATATGTGGACCCAGAAGAAATAAAAACGTTCTTGGAAGAAAAAGGCTTCAAAGTGAAACATGTCGTGAATATTAAAAATAGGGGGAAAAAATCCTCAACCACTATTTCGAGTGGAGTAAGAACCCGGCGACGTAAGGTTTAAAAAAAACGAAACGCATCCTATTTACAATCTTAAATATATTCTGTATAGAAGAATAACTATAGAAGAGCCACACAAAAGAAATGGCCCCGTTCAATTTTTCATATTTGGTCATACCAAGGCATAATGCTATTTACCCCCTGTTTGCGTAGTATGTGGTGAACTACACGGTACAGTTCTTTGCGATAAGTCTAAAACAAACCTAACGTAAAAAAATTTTGTAATTGTGGCGGCAATCACACTGCCAATTATAGAGGATGCCCTGTATATACTATCGTCAAGCAGTCGGTTGGACCGAAAACTAATAACAAATCAAGCAAACACTAATGTCATTCAGGCTCCGCAGCCTAGTAATAACAGAACCTCTTACGCTAACGTCCTAAAATCAAACCATGTACCAATGCAAGGTGCTGCGCCAAGTAATGATGAAGCTCCAGTTTCAAATTTAAGTCGTCTAGAAAAAACCATGGAAACATTAGTTCAAACAGTAAAAATTTTAACGAACACAATGGGTAATATGTTACAGGAAATTCTAAGAATGCAATCGATGTTTTTGCAAGCTGTTCTTAACAAGCCATGAACTGTTTAAAAATTTGTTTTTGGAACGCAAACGGCATCCGCCAACAAAAAAATGAATTAGAATACTTTCTTAAAAATAAACAAATTGACGTCATGATGGTTTCTGAAACTCATTTGACCTCAAGAAATACGTTTAAAATCATTGGTTATACACTATATGATACCAAGGACCCTCGAGACAGAGCTTGTGGAGGTTCTGCCATTTTGATAGAAAACCGAATTAAACACTACCTAATGTGTGATCATCGTGAAGATTATCTCCAAGCAACGAACATCTGTGTTGAAGAGCTAAATCGAAACATAGTAATTTCATCTTTATACTCTCCACCTAGATTTTCAATATCAGAAAGCCAATATTGTGAATATTTTAAATCACTAGGACCCTGTTTCCTGGCAGCTGGTGATTACAAAGCAAAACATACCTTCTGGGGGTCATGACTTATAACACCAAAAGGTCGTGTCTTATTTAATACAATTTCTAAAATGGATTTAAATGTGGTAGCGAGCGGATAACCAACAATTCCAAAATGTCATCGATTTCGGCGTGGTTGAAAACATCCCCATAGAAACGATTCATGTTGAAGCTTCCTTAGATTTATCTTCCGACCACACACCTACAATTGTTACTATAATGAACCCCAATAGAGTTGTATCTCCGACGTCTGCTACACAAATTAATTGGTTAAAATATAAAAAATATCTCAGTACCCATTGCACGGAGGATATTCCGCTTAGCACACCGGAGAATGTGGATCTCTCTATTGTAAATTTTGACAATTATCTTAAACTAGCTGTCCAATACTCCAGTATTGGCCCAAAAAAAAAACAAAAAATAGTAAAATATTTTCTACAAATGTCGAGCGGCTCCTGACTGAAAAAAGGAGAGTTCGAAGAGAGTGGCAACTGTACAGATCCCCGCAACTCAAGAATTTATTAAAAGAGTGCACAAAAAGGCTAAGAAAGTTACTGCAGACTCAGAAAACGGCTTCTCTAGAAAAATATCTAAAGGAACTTGATGCAACTTTACAATCAGACTACTCATTATAGCGTGCAGCTAGAAATCTAAAAAGGCCAGTTATATCTAAGCCACCATTAAGAAACTTGAATGGTAGTTGGGCAAGAAACGATATTGAAAAAGGAAATCTGTTTGTAAGTCACTTGAAAAACGTATTTACACCAAATATATCTCACGATATTACGGTCGAGTTACCACCTGTTGCGGCTAGAGCAGCTATTCCGCTAAGATTTGAGATAAGAGAAATCGAAAAGGCTATTTGTGACTTAAATACTAAGAAGGCACCTGGTATTGATAAGATCAGTAATAAAATGCTTTTAGAGCTACCTCGCATAGCAAAGAAAATTATTCTTGTTATTTTTAATGCTGTTTTACTCCTTGAATACTATCCTCAAAAATGGAAGGTTTCCTTAGTTACCATGATACCTAAGCCAGGTAAAGATCACACAAAAGTTGAGTCATATAGGCCTATTAGCTTATTATCAAATATGTCAAAGCTGTTTGAAAAATTACTAGTTTTAAAACTAACACATGTATTCCAAACCATCAATTCGGATTTAGAAGAAAACACAGCACAGTTGAACAAACTCATCGAATAGTAAATGTCATAAGAAAAGCATTTGAAGAAAAAAAAATATTGCTTAGCACTCTTTATCGATGTTTCGCAAGCTTTTGATAAAGTCTGGCATGAAGGCTTATTACATAAATTGAAGCAAAATTTACCAGCAAGCACACACAAGCTGTTAGGAACGCTACTTAGTCGGTCGTCAATTTACTATTAAAGAAGGAAATTTTTAAGTTCACCTCAGCCAATTGGCGCTGGAGTCCCACAAGGCAGCATCCTGGGCCCTCTATTATACTTAATTTATACAAACAACCACACCCAAACTTCAACATTTGCAGACTATACAGTTTTTCTAAGCTTGCACGAAAGCCGTTATGAAGCATCTCGTTACTTACAGCATCATATATTTCAACTAGAGCAAAAATGCGTACATATCACATTCACCTTGCGTCGGGACTCATGACCCCTATTAAAATCAATAATCAAACAATTCCTCAACACTCGCATGTAAAATATCTCGGTATACTTCTGGATCAGCGATTAACGTGGAAATGCCATATAGAGGCAAAATTAACTCAAATGGAACTAAAAGCCATTCAAATTCATTGGCTTATTGGAAGAAATTCTGTCCTAAGTCTCGATTGCAAGCTTCTACTTTACAACTCTATCTTAAAGCCTATCTGGTGCTACGTTAGTCAACTATGGGGCACTGCCTCGGCCTCTAATATCGAAAAAATTCAAAGGCGCCAAAATAAACTTCTTCGACTAATCGCGGCTGTGATCCCTGGTATGTTAAAAACCCAAACATTCATAAGGATCTCAATGTGCCATTAGTAAAAACTATGATAACAAAAAATGCAGTAAAATATTTAAAAAGGCTTGAACAACATCCAAATCCACTAGCTCGAAATATTTTAAATCATGGCGGCCACACTCGCTTAAGAAGAAGAAACACTACAGCACTTACCCAATAAGATGAGCGATAAACACCTACATATGTGAACATATATAGAGAAGAAAATTTTTGTCTGGCACTGGCAGGACATAAATAAAGTATTAGAATAAGATTTGGTTAATTATTGTTAGTTCATATTTAATATATGAAGATTCAATAAATAAATAATAATAAAAAATAAAAAAAATAAAGTTTATACATTCTGGGTCCTTGAGTAATTCTAATTCGATTTAGCCATTTCCGTCTGGTTAAATAACGCTCACTTTCGTACGCCTTAAAATAAAAGATTAATATTGTTATCAAATTGTTTCTAGTTCTCCTAAGAACTTTGGTATTGAAATCCAGCAAAATCGGTTCAGTAGATTAAAAGAAACAATCACCTTAAAAAATTGATAATTTTGTTACAAAAACAAACATAAATAGCAGAGGAAATTCGTTCTACATAAAGAAAATCATTCCACAAAATTTCCATAATTTGCTATACCTCCATATAAAGCTCGAAAAACACTTTAGTACGCCTAAAGTCGAAAGTAAAGAATAACGCTATTGAAATAAGTTTTGGCCTGGCACGGTTTTATATGATTAGAAATTACACTGTCAACTTTCGTAAAGATCGCTCTATAATTTACCATATGCCCCATATAAAGCTTACTCTCGGAAAAAACTTTTGTACGCGTAAAGCGGCAACGAATAATGTAATTACAAAAAAAATTGGGTCAGTCATAGTTTTATAAGACTATAAATCATTTTGTCAAATTTCGTGAAAATCGGCCCACAATTAACTACAGATCCTACATAAAGCCGACTCCGGAAAAAGTTTAACAACTGTAGGTGGATGGTATCAAAGATTCGGCACAGCTGAATATAACAGTCTAACTTGTTTTAAATTAAACTAGGACAATTCCTAACGTAGCCGTAGACCGAAAATTAAGTGGAAAAAGGGGCGTGATAAAAATAATTTTTTTTAACATTTTAGCTTAATTTAAAGCCCCTTAATGACATAGGAAGCTGATAATTGCCTAGCGTATAGTCCTAACAATGAAGCATAGCCTGAAGTAGTAGGATCTAAAATTTTTGGACTACTAGCGGAGACTTGAGAGGAAAAAAGGCGTGGCAAAATTGTGTTATTTTACATTTCAGCTAATTTTGAAGGCCCTTATAGAACAATGAAGCTATGGGACTATGGAAGGAGAACTAAGAGGAAAAAGGAGCGTGGCAAAATTTAGTTTTTTCTGCCCTTTTAAAATTTTAAAAACTAAAAATTTTATTAAACTCATATTTTATAAACCTTCAGGAAAATGTTAAGACATATGAAAAAGTCATCTTTAGGTTGTCCGGCATACACGTGGACCTTGTATTCACCTTCAGCGTTCCGAGATGGTAGTATTACATAAGTTGGCTCGGTAATATTGAAATCAATCCTTTGCTAAAAGTGCATGTATAAAAAGATTAACAAATATTATTTAAACAATC
Organism: Pollenia griseotomentosa; assembly: GCA_963931875.1. Taxonomy (NCBI): domain Eukaryota; kingdom Metazoa; phylum Arthropoda; class Insecta; order Diptera; family Polleniidae; genus Pollenia; species Pollenia griseotomentosa. The sequence goes on from OZ007564.1 coordinate 31,818,078, forward strand.
TTTTAAGTCTAGACGAATTTCTCGCCTTTGAGGTATTTAAATTATTAAAATGTTACAGATTTGGAATTAAATTGGTAGTAGATTTGAATTTAAATTTCAGTAAAAGCCATTTTTATATCTGGATGTGTAAGAACGGGACTACTTAAAATACTTACACCTTCCGTAAATGGACAAGTTTGTTGTTTCTCAGGTGTATTTTTTAAATAGCTATTCCATACTTCCGTTTTCGTAAAACAAGCTGTACAAGCATCAAGACGTTTTTGAGTAAAAACCGTAGGCTGCCATGTACCACGTTCCTTTTTAAACATTTCAACAGATAACTGTAAAAATAAAACCAGTTTAAAGCAAAATTTAAATCAGTGTATAAAAAAACTGCTTTAGCTCAAATATATTTAAATTTTAAATTACCGGTAATGGGCCCTCCACCGTAGTTTTAACCAATGCATACCCCTGAACTATTAAACTTCCATCCCCGGTTTCTTCTATATGTATGTTGCTCATATCAACGAACTGATCCATCGAGTTATCAGGATATTCCACACATGGGGAGAAAATTTTTTCATCTAGAAATTCAAATTCATATTTATTTTGACCACGAACCAACTGGAAAAAAGGGAATTTTGGCACTTAACAAAATTGACACGTAATTTATAAACCTAATGATTAAGTTAAAATGGAATTATATTTATTAACAATGTAAACTCTAAACTATCTAGCTAAGATAATTTACTATAATTACAGCTATTATCAAAACATAGCATAGATAAAAGGATCTAATTTAAAGTGTACCGTATATAATTGAGGACTCCTTTAAAATTAAAAAAAGATAATAGGTAGTATCATTATCACTCACATGTATAAAACTCGCTATTGTTAAAAATAACACTTTCAACTCCATTGTTTTAACCAAAATATATAAACTAATTATAAAAAATTTCTATTTATACTGAATTATTTTCAACTCAAAGACATGCAATTAAAAAAATTACATATTATTTATTTTACAACGACCTGTAACAATTTTATACAAATTACTGATAATGTTACTAGATTAAACTTTCTAAAACATTTGTACTTATGCCAACTAACCGCACAATAACGAATCTGTCATCAATTTTTCTGTTAGACCCTTTAAATACAATATATATATATATATATATATATATACATATACACATATCTGAATTCTCCTATGATAATTAAAATGGCAGAATTGTAATTAAGAATGGCAAGTTATTAGCAGATTGTTATTAACAAAAAAGGCTTAAGTCTAGTTTGGCCAAATTAGAGATATTTAATCCAAAATTTTACCACTACGAAAACTTTTAAAATAATTACATGTGATATTTTATTTAAATTGTAAAGGATGTTTTTTTAAGCCCGATAGAACTTGAAATTGTAAAAAATAACACAAAAAATTAAATTGTAATCAAATTTTTTTTTTTATTCGAAAGATCAATACGTGACATTAACATTTGAAAATGATTTCGGGCATGTGGGCACCGCGGCTGTTCTTGACGAAGCGCATTCTGGACGTCCAATTTTGGGCCACTTTTTCGAGCACTGCTGGCCGTATGTCACGAATAACACGAACAATGCTGGCCTCCAAGGCGTCAATTGTTGCTGGTTTATCAGCATAAACCAGTGACTTCACGTAGCCCCACAGGAAATAATCGAGAGGTGTCAAATCGCACGACCTTGGAGGCCAATTGACAGGTCCATTTCTCGAAATCAACTTATCGCCAAATTTTGATTTCAATAAGTCGATGGTTGCGTTCGCCGTATGGCACGTAGCGCCATCCTGTTGAAACCACATCTCCTCCGCATCAATGTCATCCATATTTTCAAACAAAAAATCATTGATCATGGTGCGGTAACGATCTCCATTGACCGTAACGCGAGCTCCGGCCTCATTTTTGAAGAAATAAGGTCCGATGATGCCACCAGCGTGAAAACCGCACCAAACGGTGCATTTTTCTGGATGTAATGAAGTCTGTAGGGCCTCTTGTGGATTGGTCTCGCTCCATATGCGGCAATTTTGCTTATTAACAAACCCGTTAAGCCAAAAATGCGCCTCATCGCTGAACACAATTTTGCGATTTAAATTTGGATTAAATTTTTAAATTTTTCAAAGTAAATTTGGATAATTTCGTAGCGTTGTTCAAGCGTGAGTCTGACATATCATCATGAATAGACTCACGCTTGAACAACGCTACGAAATTATCCAAATTTACTTTGAAAATCAGTCGTCGATTCGCGCAACTTATAGACGACTTCGTCATTTTTATGGCGTACATAATCGTCCATCTGAACAAGCCATTCGTCGAACTGTGGATAGATTTCGTACCACATACTCTCTAGAGGATGCAATAACACCAACACGTCGAAGGAATGTGCGTACTGAAGAGAATATCGCCGCTGTAAACGAAAGTGTGGAAGAAGATCCAAATTTATCGATTCGTCGTCGGTCGCAGGAATTGGGGCTCTGTCCGTCCACTACGTGGAAAATTTTGCGCAAAGATCTCGGCCTACACCCGTATAAGATCCAGCTGGTGCAGGAATTGAAGCCACGAGACCATTATATGCGTCGTTCTTTCGCCGATTGGGCTCTAGAGCAGTTGGCAACTGACCCGTTGTTTTATCGCAAAATTGTGTTCAGCGATAAGGCGCATTTTTGGCTTAACGGGTTTGTTAATAAGCAAAATTGCCGCATATGGAGCGAGACCAATCCACAAGAGACCCTACAGACTCCATTACATCCAGAAAAATGCACCGTTTGGTGCGGTTTTCACGCTGGTGGCATCATCGGACCTTATCTCTTTAAAAATGAGGCCGGAGCTCGCGTTACGGTCAATGGAGATCGTTACCGCACCATGATCAATGATTTTTTGTTTGAAAATATGGATGACATTGATCCGGAGGAGATGTGGTTTCAACAGGATGGCGCTACGTGCCATACGGCGAACGCAACCATCGACTTATTGAAATCAAAATTTGGCGATAAGTTGATTTCGAGAAATGGACCTGTCAATTGGCCTCCAAGGTCGTGCGATTTGACACCTCTCGATTATTTCCTGTGGGGCTACGTGAAGTCACTGGTTTATGCTGATAAACCAGCAACAATTGACGCCTTGGAGGCCAGCATTGTTCGTGTTATTCGTGACATACGGCCAGCAGTGCTCGAAAAAGTGGCCCAAAATTCAAAATTGGACGTCCAGAATGCGCTTCGTCAAGAGCAGCCGCGGTGCCCATATGCCCGAAATCATTTTCAAATGTTAATGTCACGTATTGATCTTTCGAATAAAAAAAAAAATTTTGATTACAATTTAATTTTTTGTGTTATTTTTTACAATTTCAAGTTCTATCGGGCTTAAAAAAACACCCTTTATAAGGGTCGAAGTAAGAAAAATTTCAATTTAAACTTGTTCTTTCCTGTCTTTTTCGGTACAACATTGCAATAACCACATGTACGAGAGTAAAGAAATTTGTATAACTTTTTAACTAATAGAGGTCTCATAATTAAGCTTTTACAATATAATAAGGACACTATGGGCTAATTTCGTTTTAAAAATAAAAAAAATTAGTACTATGGTAGAAAAATTCTGATTTAAATCGGTCATTTCCGGTTTTGCAGATGGATAATTTTTTTTTTAAGTAATATTTTTTATGTAAAGATCAATCGATTTTCTATAAGAATCATTAAAATTTTTTTTTTTATTTGATTGGTTTGTAGTTCGAAAAAATAATTAAAAAAACATTTTTTTGAAAACGGTAACACTTTACCACCCCGTAACTCGACATATAAACATCATAGAAAAATAAATATTTCGCACACTTATTCATATTTACTAGAACTATAGTTTTGCCAAATATGAAAGAATTCCAACAAAATTTTTTATTGGGTTGTCCGCTTCACAAATAATGACCCATTTGTTATTTAAAATATTAAATAGGTATTTTAATTTGGAAATTTATTTCCCATGGTGAGTAATATTTACTATATAAATTTTCGTATTCTAAGTCAAATTAAAATTTTTAAAGCATAATTTAATAGGCTTATTCCTTCAATATTTTCCAGGAATATTTTCTATGCACTATCAGAATTTTTTTTTTTTATACATATTTCTGCTACGAGGCTTACTTTAGCTATCCTTTGGTTAGCAATGAAGTAAATTGTACAGAAAAGTTATACAACTATTAGATACCAGCAGAATGTAATGCATTTTCTGACCCGCTACGGCCTTCGTCAGCATTCGTTGTATCTTATAAATGGATAGTGCTTATTGTAAATTTTATGTATTTAACTTAATTATTTAAGCAAATAGAATCAGGGAATTTATTTCTCATGGTGATTAACATTTGCTATATAAATTTTCATATTAATTCGATTTTGCATTCTAAGTCAAATTACAATTTAAAAGGCTTTCATACTTTAATAGTCTTATTCCTACAATATTTTCCAGGAATATTTTCTGATAGTGCATAGAAATTATTCCTGAAAAATATTTAAGGAATAAGACTTAAAGTATGAAAGCTTTATAAATTGTTTTTTGACTTAGAATACACATTCGAAATAATATAAAAATTTATATATTAACTGTCGTATTCATAAAAAATAAAATAAGCTTAAAATGTATTTTAAGGCAAAATTTTCATAAAATGCATTTCAAATCCATTTGAATTTTTTATGAATACGGCAGTAAATATTTTAAATTAAATAAATTTGGTGTACTTATTTTGCTATTTTTTGGTACTTTTTAAAAATTTTCAAAGGATATTTCCATAGTGTAACTTGGTAAACCCAACAAACACGAAGTCAAACCTTTGATATGAAAAGACTTTATCATTTGACATCAAACACAATTCTTAAACGTTTTTCAGTTCTTTGATTTAACATTTAAATTCAAATTGATAATGATTTCAAATTAAACATTTGATATCAAATGTTTTATCAATTTGATGTCAAATGTTTGTCACATGTTAAATTCAAATCAAAAATAAACTTGGCAGCACTAAAGCGAAAAACAAATGTAAACATTAAAAATGGCGACTAAAGTTAAATTTTTTACTTTGTGGTTACATGTGTTTTTTTACTATTAAAATAAATTTTAGTATAAAGTGAACAGTTTATTTCCTGTGAAAAATTAAAATTATTTGTGAGTAATTACAAAGGTTAAGAAAACAAAAAAAAGGAAAATAAAACGGGAAAGTGAAGAAAGTTTGTTGAACGATCGCGGTGCTACAATCCTCAAAATAAAAGGGAGCCGATTTCGTCTTGGCAAGAATTAGAGGACGGAAAGAACATTATTTCATATTTCCGTTATGTTGCCGAATGTTTATCTCAAAGTTTATTTCAATAAATAATGAATTTAAATCAAAAAAATAAAACATTTGTACTTATGTTCCACATTGTATTATAATCCACATTTGAAAAACAATTTTTTACGGTTGAAAACAAGTTGAAAATAAAGGCATTTTTCAATTTGAAAATAATTTCCCCTTTTTGTTGAGAATGCTATGATTTTAAAATTTTTTTCAAATCATTATCAAACGTTTATCGTTTGAGAAAACGTTTGATTTCATATCATTTTGAATTTGAATTTGTTTGTTGGGAAACAACTTTTACTAACTCAACACTTCTTAACATAAAAAAGTATGTGTTTAGTATACATATATAGCACATAGGGTTCCCAACTTTTTTTGTTTAAATTAAAGTACATTGATTATTAAAGGTTAAGAAAAAAAGTACACAGTATATATATAAAGTACAATTAATTTCTTTTTATTGTTATATTTAAAAACGTTTTTTATTGTTTTTCGCAAGTTTTATCAAACAATTACACTGCGCTACAATTTGACACTTTTTTTTGAGACAAGCCGGGCAACTGGCATTTTAACCTAATTCGGGTACGCTGAATCCAATACTTGTTCGAAAACGGTTCAGTTTTTTTTTTACTAAAAAAAACGAAAATCCGCAATAAAATTTCCTTTAAACGTTTTTCTAACATGCACAGTCGTTTTAGAAACATTTATAAAAAATTACAGCTATGCTTCTAATTTTTACCAGACATATAAAAAACAAACCTTCAAACAAAACAAGCTATAAATGATTAAAATCTGTTTACAACTTTTGATTTTATTCACATAAGTCGAAAAATTTTAATTAATTTAAAAATTTCATAAAACGCAATATTTGTATGGGAGCTCCCTTAAGAAGTTGTAAATAATGGTACGTTTTCTTCAATATATTTCTAGTCTGTACTAAACTTTTTATATGGGAGCCCCCTTAAAGCCCTTATGACACTACATTTTTTATTCATTAATTCAAGGCGAATTGATGTAAACGGTGGTGTCGATACTACAACAAGTAACAACACCAAAAACACAACAATGTATTTTTTTGTTGCTTTCGTTGATCCATATGTCAAAATCACAAGGAACTTTTGACATTTCTCTCTCTAATTAAGAAAAAAAAGTAGCACAGCTGTGCTTTCAACGCCACCTGAAAACTGAATTCGCCTTGCATTAATTGATACAGAATTGATAGAAAGAAACAGTAAATGTTAGAAAGAGCTAACTATACATAATGTAAATAAAGATTTTTTGTTTTTTTTTTCTCTTGTTATGGTTTTGTTTCAGGGATGGCGTTGAGAATTTTTAAAATTGTACCAACAACCTTTACAACTTTTACTTTTTTACCCTAATTGTACTAAAAGATTTTTTTTAGTTGAAATTAATTTTATTTATGTTCATAAAAAACACCAAAAAAAGGTTTAATAAATCTTAGTTTAAAAAGTATCAACAAAAAAGTGCAATTGAAACAACTTAGCCATCCCTGTTTTGTTTATTTTATTAAATGTTGCCAACTTTTTGTTTATGAGAAACCTAAAAACAGAAAGCGGTAAATCGCTGAATTTGCCCATAAGCCGCTGATTCAGCAACACTTTTAATATTTCAAGCTGGAAATGTCAATTTTAAGTTAAAGCCCATATGACACTACATTTTTAATGCATTGTTCAAGTTTTGGTGAACAGTACAAATATAATGTAATAGAAAAATTTACCAAGTGCAAAGAGTTCAGCTGTATTAAGATAAATGGCAAACTGTCAACAATTTTTAAAAAGTTATCGATAAAAAATGAAGTTATGTCAAAAAAAATGTAAAATTGTTTAACTTAAAATTGACATTTCAAGCTTGAAATATTAAAAGTGTTGCTGAATCAGCGGTTTATGGGCATATTCAGCGATTTACCGCTTTTTGTTTTTAGGTTTCTCATAAACAAAAAGTTGGCAACATTTAATAAAATAAACAAAACAGGGATGGCTAAGTTGTTTCAATTGTACTTTTTTGTTGATACTTTTTAAACAAAGATGTATAATACCTTTTTGTGGTATTTTTTATGAACATAAATAAAATTAATTTCAACTAAAAAAATCTTTTAGTACAATTAGGGTAAAAAAGTACAATTTTTAAAGGTTGTTGGTACAATTTTAAAAATTCTCAACGCCATCCCTGAAACAAAACCATAACAAGAGAAAAAAAAAACTACAAAACTTTGTTTACATTTTTTATAGTTTGCTCCAGTTTGCTCTTTCTAACATTTACTGTTTCTTTCTATCAATTCTATATCAATTAATGAATAAAAAATGTAGTGTCATAAGGGCTTAAACAATTTTACATTTTTTTTGACATAACTTCATTTTTTATCGATAACTTTAGTAAAATTTTTGACGGTTTGCCATTTATCTTAATACAGCTTAACTCTTTGCACTTGGTAAATTTTTGTATTACATTATATTTGTACTGCTCACCAAAACTTGAACAATGCATTAAAAATGTAGTGTCATAAGGGCTTAAGGAATTGAAATTTTGTTTTAAATGTTTGTTAAACGAGTCACTTTTCTGCTCGCGATCTAAAAGCAGGCAGTAATATTGAAAGAGTTTTTCACTTACTCAAACAAAACAAACAAGTGAAATAGTGCTGTCGGCTTATTTTTTTCGAAAAATCGTCCTGCTAATATAAAAAAAACATCAACAAATGGCCCTAACTAATATTATTTAGTTGTTCTTTAGTTTTTCTAAAAAAAAAATTGTACAATAAGTATTATAATTTTATGACCAATAAAACCCTGACTTATGTAACCTGAATCAATTTTGAATTCTAGATAAATCTAATCATGCGAAACAATAAAGTATTTTCGCGTACTTTATTGTTCTCATAGAGTATAGAGTACAATTACTCTAAATAACGTACAATACTTTATTATAAAGATTGGTTGGCAAGCCTAATAGCACAGGTGATTACAAAAGCAACAAACCTTTTGTTTTGATCTTTGATTTTCTAAACAAAACGTATTAACAGAAATATTCGAGAAAAAACCGCTATTGTTATTTCATTGCAATCGAAATGAGTGAAATAAAAGTACGTTTTTAAAATCTCTATTCAAAAAACTGTAAATATTTTTCAACTTAACATAAATTGCAGGTTGAATTTGCGGTAGAAATGAAGGGAGAACATTGTGCGAATAAAGTACGTGAAGCTTTAAAAGACATGGGAGAATTGGAAATTGATGCTACTTTGGGAAGAGTTGTTGTTCATACTAAGGAGCCGTGGTTTGTTCTCAAAGAGAAAATCGAGGAAACCGGACGCAAAGCAATACTTAATGGATTTGGAGGCCAGTCGGCAGTTTCTATAATAAATACAACGGGTAGTGATGTTGATAAATGCTCAATACAAGGTGTTATAAGATTTACAGCTATAAGGAAGGATAAACCAGGCATAGTTGTAGACGGAATCGTTGACGGCTTGAGTCCAGGTTTACATGGTATACATATTCATGAAACTGGTGATGTATCTGCAGGCTGTCATTCTGTTGGAAGTCATTATAATCCTAGAGGTTCACCACATGGTTCGCCAGACGATGACATGTACAATAGACATGCTGGTGATTTGGGTAATATAAGAGCTGATAATACTGGTCGAGCAACATTCCGTTTTATGGACAATATACTAGAAGTTTGGGAAATAATAGGCCGTTCAGTTGTGATAACACAAAATCCTGATGATTTTGGCCGAGGTCAAAATGAAAGAAGTCGCATTGACGGCAATGCTGGCGAAAGGTAAGATTTTGCTTGATATATATCAACTACCAAAGAACTTAATTGATTTGACCGAAAAGTCGTCTTAAACTCTGAAAACTAACCATATTCCGATTGTCAGCCATTTTTTTAAGATAATCGGGCATGTTCTAGAAATTGAAATGAAGTGGATTTAAAATCGAGCACATTTTAAAAACGACCATGTACTTAAAGTTCATACAAATATTCCACTTTATAAATTAAATTTTGTGAGTACCAATTAGCTTTACATCGTTCCTCTGCCTGTTCCTTTTACTATCATTATATGCTGCAAAAAATTATAGTAAATGTGTATGTAGTATATATCGACAGCTCAATTCCAAAACCAAAAAAGTCGACTTGGCTTGCTTAAAATTTTTTACTTTTTGAATTTAGTATTGAGTAAGAGCTTCTCCCGCAAAACTCTGTTTTTTTTTGGCTTGGGAATGTTCTTGCACTGATCTGTTGATATGTATATCATAAAAATGTAATCCCCGAAAAGGATTTTGCTTATCCCTAGACGTCCTAGAGGGACAAAACTAAGTTTAAATATTCTCTGCATAATCGATTTATTTGGCCTTGAAAAAGTGCCACAACCTGATTATTTCCCTAGCAGCATCTGGGTACGTTCGTAAATGCATCACTGCGATGCATCAGAAAAGCAAACTTTTTTTAATGTCGTTAAAAGAATAATTATAATTTTTTTTATTGTGTGACTATTATTTTTGTGGAGTATTTCACAATTTTTTGGTCCACATTGACTTCACTGATAAATATATAACCATTTAAAATCACTGATGCAGCGCAGTGATGCATTTACGAACGCACCCTCTATCTATTCTATTTAACTTTAGCTGAATTCATTTTAATTAAACTAAATGTACCTTTTTAGGCAAGTTAGGGAACCGAAAATGTTACAATATTAAATTTAGTTGAGAATTACATATCGGCAGCTCAGAATTGGTTTGACCTACCGACCATTTTTAAAAAAATTGAGTTAGGTATGGAGTATATATATTTTGAATACCCCCTTTTTGAATCCAAAATCTGTTAAGCGAAATTTTTTGTGGTTTCTAAGATATAAAGCATTTATTTTGCTGCATATCAACTGTTTCAAAATTTTTTAAGTTTTGTTTTGCTCTACAAGCCACTGTTTGGCGATTGCAGCAAATTCTTCATACAAAAACGTTCAAAATAAATTTTACTGTTGCTTTGCTTTATTGCCGTAAGAAAAAAAGTAGTTAAAGCAAAAGCAAAATAAAATGATAACAAGAAAATAAATTTGTGAAAAATAGTTTTATAATTGCAAAGTTTTTTTAGCATACCTAAGGGAAATGCTTCAACATTTTACTACAAACGAAAATTAAATATGTATAATCTTACAGCAACCATTATTATGCCAAATATACCAACTTTTACTTATTGTGCCTTGTGGAGGGAAGCTCATAGTGGTCGGAGTGGACACAATATTGCTAGTGCTTTAATTAAAATTTTAAATGAATTAACAAAAGATTATCCACTAATTAAAACTTTGACATTATTGAGCGATTCTTGCGTACCTCAAAATAAAAATCGAGCTAACTCAACCGCAATCAAAATGTTCATTAAACAAAATAATTGATGCCGTTATACAAAAGTCTTCAGAACCAGGACATTCTTTAATTCAAGAAGTGGACTGTGTCCATGGTGTTATTGACAGGTACTTAAAGAATATTGAAATTCATAGTCCTCTTCATTTACTAAATTTGCTTAAAACAATGCCAATTAATAAAACAAAAAGTTATGGAAATGCTTCCGGAAAATTTTCGCACATACTCGTTGGAAGCAAATAAAATGGACTTTCGAAAAGTCCCCTTTGCTAAAATTAAAGTTCTTCTATACAGTAAAAATAATGATTTATGTATATATTATAAAATTTCTACGAGAGAGGAAAAATATAAAAATGCAATTTTGGTTAAGTCTGCATAAAAAAATTGTTTGAAAACTCCTGAGAATTTGTTGACGCATGTTTTGAAAATGTCGAAACCATCATTTATTTTCAGCAATAAATATAGAGACATTAAAAGACTTGCTTATATTTCTTCCACACGTTGATAAAACTTATTACAAAAATTTACTTAATTAATATTTAAGCTTCGTACAGACGATGGTCAGATCTTACAATATTGGCAAGCAGCGTTGCTTAAATTGCATTAAAATTGGCTAAAATGTCTTACAACTGTGTGAACATTGTAAGCTCATTTGTATTTGCAGAAGTGCAAAATTAATGCATCTGAAAATCGCACCATTGTTTTGAAATGTATTTTAATAAAAATTTGTATGAAAATTGTGCCTTAAAACACATTTCAAACTTGTTTTATTTTTTATGAATACGGCAGTGTGTTTTTTCTTGATTCTATTTTACTTTTGCATCATTTAAGTTGTTTACTTTTTGGCTTTTTATGTACCTTTTCATAACAGTAGAACTGTTTTTTTCTGTTTTTGTAAAATAAAACAAAAAAAAAATTCATAAATGTTGACTTTTTATTAGATTGTATGCAGCACAAAAAGCCACTTTTTTAATTTTTTTTTTAGAAAAGTGGCGTATGCGGCACAAAACAATATTTTTCATTTTCAAAAAAATACTATTAAATTATAACTTTATTTATGAAAGTTAGCAAAAACTTACATTTTTCTTCAAAACATATGCCGGAAGCAGTGGTAAAAATATAAAAAAATTCTATCGGGTATATTTTGAGAAATCTTCATGTAAATCTTCTCTGTCGTTTTTCTCCACTCCGACTTTTTGGCTTATGCGCCAAACCATTTCTGAGCTGACGATATGTAAAGGTCCAAACAACCTACAAAGACAGACTGACAAACAAGCCAAAATTTTATGTATATTCTCCGTTGTTTATTGTAGTGTATGCTTCTTTGCACAAAAGTGTAAAGCCTGTTTGTGTTAAAATCTGAGATTTTGGTTTTCGCACAAACATGTTGAATATTTGTCAAACTGTTTATGCTCTTAAAAAATTATTAAAATGGTAAAAACGTAACAATATGTAGAAATAGTTTCTGTGCAGTAAATTTATTTTAAGTAAAAACATACAAACAGAACCCATATATCAAAGCCGAAAGTGTTGGAATTTTGTAGGAATATTTCTGATACATACACTTGCTTAAAATTAAAAGTGAGGTAAAGTTGTGGATGCTGGATGTTGAATGAATGATTCGGTATAGCCGAATATCATATTTAAATTGCTTAATTGTCCTAAAATTTTTCTTTTTAATTAATTTTACTTGCAGAATTGCTTGTGGCATTATAGCCCGTTCAGCTGGTATTTTACAAAATTTCAAGAAAATTTGTGCATGTGATGGTGTAACGCTTTGGGATGAGCGAAATAAACCTATAGCCGGTGGAACAAGAACTCAAAAACTTTAACTTTATAAATAAAAGTTGCGACGATAGAAAGCTAGAAAAATTTAAACCGAATTTTAATTGCTGTCTTCTATAACAATACTTTCACTTAGTGCATCCATTTGTAAGTTTCCCTTTTTAATTTGTTGTAGTCGCTGTTTGCATTTACTTTTATAAGTTTTTACCAAATTTCCACACAAAACTGGTGGCGAAATGGCTATAATTGTGTGAATCTAAAAAAGTTTATAATTGTATTATTACTAAGTATAAACGAAACTGTTAAATTATACCTCTAAGTAATCAACTTCCATTTCATAACTTATACATTGGTCCAACTGTGCTAAAATATTTTGAAATTCTTCAGCTTTAAAGGAAAATTTCATTTCACCTATATTAATCTTATACCACTCAGCATAATTATTTAAATTCTTCGTTATATCCATGGTAGTGGCGGTAGCAGCTCTAGCTGTTAAGAGCATATGTATAATACTACGTTTGCAAGGAATTGTAGCGCATTGTTTAAGACGTAATTTAAGATATTCTTAAAATAAATAAGAATTGTAACGGGGTTCTATAATTCATGTCTTTAATTTCATTCTTACTTCTTATATAAGGTCCAGCCAGTTCATTGTTATTACTGGAAATAGTTTGCAGCATTATTAAATAAAATTTCCATTCTTTAAACTTATCGGCGGAAGAGCACTTCAGTAAAAAATTTAAGGACTCTTCTATGTGTTCGCATAAAATCTGTTAAAATATCAATATAAACATTAAAAATAATTTTTAAATTGAAATATTTTTTAAAATGGGATATATACATTTTTGTAAATATCTTGGTTAAATTTTAAATCATCTACTCCTTCATTAATCCACGATGAAAAGTTAAGAAAAGCATCTTTGATATGGGTTTGGTGAAGACCCAAAACTGATGATAAAAGTTTGTGAACAATCTTGCGTTGTATTTCAGCTAAAGAAAACAAGAAATTCAAATAATCATTCTTTAAAAAATGGAAAATGTTTCAAACCTGGAATTGATTTTTTAATAAAACTAAGAAAATTTAAATCATTTAGCTCCGGTTTTTGCAACAAATCTTTGAGAAGGTTTCCCAAACATTCTTCTACTATTGTATTCAAATGTACAGCATTTGAAGAATCTGCTTAAATTAAATTGAAAAGTATAAACAAAATAAAAATAACTTGTTTTTTATTTACCAAAACTTGCATTAATTAAGAGATTTGTTATTAATTCAAATCTTGTTTCCAGAAAATCATTTAGAATTAATTGAACTTCTTCACAATTTTTACAACTAAGAATTAAAATTTTTATAACATTAATTGTAAATTGTTAAAGCATTTTCTACTTTACTTTAATATGTATTCGGTTGCTGTTAATATTCGTAAATCTTGTAAAACACTTAGGATTTTTAAGCTGCCAATATTCCAAGGCAATTTACAAAAATATTTTGCCACTAAAAACTAAAATTAATTTTATATTTAATTACGTTTTATGCCCTTTAACAATTTTGAAATACATACTCTTTCGTTAGCGTTTAGTGTCTTCAAAATGTCTTCCATCTCAAGTTTTTCAGAATTATATAAATCTGCATTTTCAGTTTCAGTTTTCAAGAACTTAAAATAATTGATAAAGTTTAGAATTTATTTTGATAAAAAGTTAAAAACTTCTAGAACTATAATAATATTTTAGTACAGATTTGTATAAGGTATTACCGTTATATTTCGGTGTAAACTTAACGGAAGTTTTTTTAATTTCATTTAACTACAAATTGCAATACATATTTTTTTATTATTTTACCCTCTATTATTTCATTAAAGTTTGCATTTGCTTGTCTCTTTAAATTCTGCATTACACGTTATTTTCAATGCAACTATTTGTAGTCGTTGGGGCTAATGGCATATGGGATAGTGAAGCGAATACAAATGATACATTTGTATCTGTCAACCTCATCCGGTTGAGACTTGGTGCCCTCGTCACGCTAACAAGGTTCTGACGACCGATTTTGGGGGTATAACCCTATACGTAAAACGGACACAATATCTGTAAAACCTCAGCACGCGTGGATGCAAAGTTGGCAGCCAACGCCAGGATCTAACGCTCTGGCCTAATCATTCAATCGAACCGTTAGGTAGATTTTCCTGTCAAACAGTTAATCTATCATTTTGCTTTTTAAATAACGATACCTATATAACTACATTCTGACAAAATATCAGAGAACATAGAAAGGAAATCCTCTTTTTCATTGTCTTATAGGCTTTTTACACTTGCTCACATCTTATCACAAAGATGTTAACATCTTATAAGAATTGTACTGGCTAATAACACTGTGCTCGAAATTGACACTTTTTTTAGACAAGCCGGGCACATGGCGTTTTAGCATAATTCGGGTACGCGGAATCCAATGGTGATCACCGTTTTATTAGGTTAGCTCTTGTTTTCGAGATATACCGTTATTTCGAAAATGGAGGTGGTTGCACAACATATATTCGCGTAACTCAAAAACGAGCAGTCGTTTTAGAAACAATTTTTTTTTTTTTTTTTTTTAAATAATTTTTTTATCAAAATTTCGAAATTTTCGTTTTTTAAAAATTCATAAAAAATTGAAAAATGCAGCTAGACTTTTAATTTTTGCAGACATAAATAAAATGAAGCTGCAAACAAACCAATCCATAAATGATTAAAATCTGTTACCAACTTTTGATTTTATTCACAAAAGTCGAAGGGGTGGAGATATTTGACAAGTATGTTTAAAGAAAATATTAAGAACAAAAAACTAATGCAGGTCGGTCATACATTTTATCCCCCTTGGGGCGATTCCTTGGCACTTATGGGGCTTTGTCTTCAATATACATATATCTAATCTGTATTGACTATTTTGTATGGGAGCCCCCTTAAGGAATGGAGATATCGGGTAGGTATGTTAGAAATAAATGATTGAGATGAAAAATAAAATGGGGTCGGTCATACATTTGACCCATCTAGGGGCATCCTAGGCGCTGCAGGGGCCAAATTAAAGAATTTTATTAAACCGCCATATACCTATGTTTGGTTTTTTAGTAATTTCAATAAATTAAACCGTTTTTAACAAAGTTTCGTTTAAATGTGCTAAATTCCCATTTTATACTATTGATAAACTGAAATTTTTTGTTGATGGGATAAGCTATTCCTATGCGCATTTCACTGGGAGTTTGAGTTACGCGAATTTATGTTGTGCAACCTCCTCCATTTTTGAAATAATGGTATATCTCGAAAACAAAAGCTAAACTAAAAAAAACGGTGGGCACCATTAGATTCAGCGTACCCGAATCATGCTAAAACTTCATGTGCCCGGATTGTCTAATTTTGCAACTAGCACAGTGTAATTAACATCTGAATTAACATATGTACGTTTAATTCAGAAACTTATGTGCGCCACTGTACGTTTGGGTAAAGTGTGAAATTCGCACACAAAACTTTTTAATTTCAATTAAAAATTATTTTTTTTACGTAAATAATTACTAATACGTACATTGCAAATTAATTTCAAACTGGAGCTGATAATAATAACCATTTTAAAAATTAAATTTTAATTAGAAAAATGCACTTCAATACTATTGCCGCCTATTGTCGCAAATAAAAAAAAGTTTATCTGCAGCTGTGTTTGTTTACATTAATCGCATGCCTATGTGGAGTTGCCAGCTTTACTTTATTCGTGCATTTAAAATTTTATGTGTGTATGTAGAACAGTGTTGAAAAATTCAGTACTTTAGTACTTTTTCATATTCACCCCTATCGTGAATAATTTTTCCCTCGTAATTTTTCCCCTTTTCACATATTTGCGATCAAGGTATATTTACACAAGGTAAACTCGTTGGCCCATATGTTTGTCAGCTGTTTACCCCTAGTTGGAGCCAAAACGTCAAATTGCGTGTATATGAGCCAAAATTTGTACATGTGTGCGTTAAATTGTTTTTGTTTTATATGAAGACAATTTTAACAAATTGGCTCCATTTATAGAGCAGCATGTCTACACTCCCAAATGAGTCTACCTTGTGTAAATATACCTTGTTTGCGATCATGAACAGCTCCCATGAAAAAAAATGTAATTCAAAGGAGAATAATAACGTGAAAAAATGTTCACGGGAATAAATTCCCCTTATCGTGAAAAGTTTTTTCCCTCGTAATTTGTTCACATTTCCCTTAGATTGTCTCACTTTATTTTTGCTAGGAAAAAGAACGTGTATGTTAGTAGTTCCTCCTATAAATCGAATATTAAGGGCTAGATCCGTTAATAAGGTACAAACCGATATATTGGTCAACGAAATGCAAAACAACAGGTTGATTGCCGCCGGATTTGTGAGACGTGGTGGCAGAATTTTGGAAAATATTTTACTACATAACATTTAAAAAGTGCAAAAAACTAACGTTGTTATCAACCTATCCCTCCAATACTAATTATTTAGATTTATTATTTTAACTTTCCTTTAAAATATATACGTGTATATTTTTAAACAAAAATTTCAATGATTTTTAATTTTTTCTAATTTTCTTCTTTTTTACATTCACTGGAACTGATGGCATGAAAAATTTTTCACATGAGATTCACGATTGCTTTTTTCCCTTCGAGGGGAATGAAAATTTCATGGGAACAAAAATTGCACTTGTTATTCACGATAGGGGTGATTAAAAATACCGCAATACCCATGCATTGTCTTTGGTACTTTTTTATCCGTTACGCTTTTTAACTGTGAAGTGATAATTTCGATTGCAGATTTTGGTAATCATGTGTTTGTTACAAGATTATGTTGTGTATTAAAAAAATTAACGTCGTTAATATTGAAATGCAAAGCAAGGTCGCTAGAATTCATATTTTGCTATCCAGAATGGGATATGTATTCTTACAAAAGGCAAGAAAATTCATAAAAAGGGATACATTTTATAATACGATAGTGGAAAGTTTAAATGAATACCATTTAACTTTAAATGAAATTTTTGTGGAACTCGATTTGAGACATTTATAGAAACATGCAAAGTTAACAATGAAAGAGTGGGACATTAGGGTCTCTTTTAGGCTGCCAGATGGCAGTAGTGTGCTGCAGGCGGAAATCTCTGCCATAAAGCGGGCGGCAAACTGGCTGAAGTACTATCGTATATCGAGGGATATATGTATATTTACGGACAGCAAGGCTGTCATTGCAGCTCTGGTTGGTGTCTTTACGACATCTATGTTAACAGTGGAATGCCGGATGTCTCTAAATGAGATCGCGAAACATTCCAGTGTAACGCTGACATGGGTACCAGGGCACAGTGGATGCCTTGGCAACCAAATTGCGGACGGTCCAACCAAACGGGGCTGTCTCCTGGACGACATGTTCATCGACGGCCTGATTGGCACTTCAATGGCCCGCTGCAGGACTCTCATCAGAAGGGAGTCGTACAGAAGGGCTTAGGGCAGATGGCAGGGAGAGCATACCTGCTTGATGGCCAGGGCTCTATGGCCTGGCTATGACGCCTTGAGAACGCGTGTACTACTCGGTCTCGGTAGGGACCGGATGAGAACGGTGATATCGGTCATTTCGGGTCACTGGGTGATGGGGACTCATGCTAGGAGGATGGGTCTTGCGTATTATGACTACTGTAGGAGTTGTCATGATGAGGAGGAGGAGGAGACGGTGTTTCACTTTCTCTGCCCCGGTCTGGGGAGCATTAGGTTTAGGCATTTTGGGAGGCCAGAATTGCCATGTCTGGACGATTTG
Organism: Pollenia griseotomentosa; assembly: GCA_963931875.1. Lineage (NCBI taxonomy): Eukaryota > Metazoa > Arthropoda > Insecta > Diptera > Polleniidae > Pollenia > Pollenia griseotomentosa. The sequence continues at coordinate 31,836,343 of OZ007564.1, forward strand.
TCCAATGTGGGACTGAAATCGATCTCCCTGTTCTGCAGGGAGTCGCGGTGGTTCGAAGCTGCAGTGACCTCGGGGGAATAGTCTGGTGGGTACTGGCTGACTCCTGTCACTGGCTAGGGTTATCACAAAGGGACCGCTGTAAGGACCCAAGTAAGTCGTCGTCATGACGGCTGCCCATTTAACCTAACCTAACAAGGAAATTTGTTTATAAGTTGAAAGAAACTGCAAAATCATTTTATTTGAGATTTTGCGAAACATTAAAAACTAAATTTTGGTTTAAAAATAAAAACTTAAAAATGATAAGCAGCTACACTCCAAAAAATATTGTTTCCGGGAATGCTAAAAGCATAACACCTGTTTAAAAGACAATTATTTTAAACACAAATTATGTTTCAATTTGAATTTGTATTTAAAAAATATATAACGTTACACATGTATGTTGCCAACTGAATATATTAACCTAATTTTGATTGAATTGTACGATAACGTAACGATTAAGAATTATAACATTAACTTTCCAGTATTTGCTATTATTGTATACTTGAATATGAAATACCTAATTTTTGTAACTTGTCGGACAACCAGCCAACGGTGAGCATCTTGAATAAAGTTAATCACTTGTACTCAATCTAATTCCAATTTTTATATTTTCTAACCTCAAATTATTCTAAACTCTGATTAAGTATATTATAATCCAACAGAAAACTTACTGGGCATTAGCAAGCTAAGCTATGCGTACATCCTGTGTATGTAATTCTTACCTATCCTCCTAACTTAGCCAACTTATCTGCCCATCTAAGACATAGCATTTCTAATCGTGTTCAATACCATTGTTATTAATGTTATTTACAAAAGAGAAAGAAAAATATGAAGATATTTCAGAAATAAAGCATTTTCATATATCCATTTTTGGAAAAATATAGCCAAAGGTAAGAACGAAATGGATGACATTACTGACCGATACCACATTCCTCAGGATCAGCTGAACGTACATTTTCAATGCAAAATGATGTTAAAAGCAAAGGAAAAACTCGTTTACACGTAGAAACTGTTTCAAGTTTGATAAAAACTAAAGATCTATTAAAATCAAATGATAGTTACTGTTGTAGTTATAAAATTTCTTATAATCTCTTAAGGTCAATTTGCTTTTTTTTTAACCCTGAATTAAAAGCTTTATTTTTAAGCATAAATGTTTTAAACTTTATTTTAGAACTAAGTTCTGAGTATGTTATATGTATATGTAAAACTCTGAGTAATGTAACTTTGCAAAAGTTAATATATCTATATATAAAAATAAGTCCGTATATGTACGTCGCCGAACTAATCATAAACGCGTCGTGCGATTTCAACCAAACTTATATACTATGTTGACAGTGGCCCATATATGGTTTATATGAATTTTGGTTGAAATCCGATAACGCATGTGTGTGCGGTGCGTATGTGAAGTGAGTGTGTTTTTTCCGCAGGCATTTTTTGTACCGCATACAGCATTCATTAGTAGGAGTGAATTACTAAGGACAGTGGGAAGACTTTACCTTACACTCGTCAGTTTTAGGGATGGCAAGTCTTACTAAAGAACGCTTTAACCAGTTTACCTTACACACTCCAATACTCCACAAAAGAGAGCAAATGCAAAATATTATAGCTGTTTTGTTAAATCCAAAAACAAAAAAAAAGAGTTTCCCTTAGATTTCATAAAAAACCTACGACATTTTGCATTTTCGCAAGACTATTTGCACCGAACACTAAACTCCGCTTATATTCATTGGACAGTAAATACGAGTTGCCATTTTATATCAATTATAAATATGTAGGTTTGAAAAATTTGGAAATAGTACTAAATGAGTCACGGGGGTACCAGCGTACTTTTTAGTTTTGAATTGATACCCTACACCACAGTATTTAAAAACATATTTTCGAGAGCGTATGGCTATATGAATAGGGATCTATCTGTTTTAAATTTCATTACAACCGGTTTGATAGTTTCTGGGAGGCAGAAATTGCCCCTATCTCCCCTCCGCGATCCTATTTTTTTTAAATGCATAGCTTATGTATCCGTACAAATATGGATCTAACTATGTTTTAAATTTCACTAAAATCGGTTTGATAGTTTCTGAGAGGCAAAAATTGCCACCTGTCTCCCCACGTGGCACTACAATTCGGCCCAATAGGCTTGATCCTTATGCCAATAAGAACCTATGTGCCAAATTTTTTTAAATTATCTCCAAAATTGCAAAACAAAACATCGTGTGCGTCGTTTGTTTATCAATAAACATAACATTTTCTAACATCTGATACGTAAAATCGAAGAAAAATTTTAATTAAATCTGGTTCATCTACCACGTGAAGCTTGGCAAGGAAAACGAAACGTCTGATCCACAACGTATACGTTTACGAAATAGTAACTAGGCCTTAATCTCAATTAAACAAGTTTTTTATTTATTTGCCTTTTGATAAAAAAAAAATAATTGTATACCTGCGATACGATAAACATAAAACCCTATTGATAAAGCGATCATTAACATTTCAACAAGTAATAGCAACGCAACTGATAAATAAGAAATTCTTTGTTTTTTTTTTTTTTTTTTTTTTTTTTTTTTTTTTTTTTTTTTTGCTAAAATAAACTTAATTACACGTAGTATTAAACGAGAACGTAAACATAAAAGACACAATACAAGTTTAAATTATAATTTTGTAGACAATTAAAACACCAAATATATTAAATTTAAGCGTGTTAACAAATTTGCACAACAATTGAAATGTTAATAATGCAAACAACAAATAAACAAACCATCACAATTTCCAAGCATTTAATTTAAATTTGATTAAATAAAACATAAAAAAAGTAACAAACATGGATGACATGATGTCATTTTAATTGCTTTAATGACTTTGCCATTCTTGTTATTTATTATAAGAGTAAGTAGCTATGTATTAGAGTTCTCCAAGATTGAATGGACGAAAAAAATTGCATGGCACAGGCCGTGCTCCCCAATAAAATGGTTTTATGTATTATAGATATACGTTGTGTAAAATTTTAGGATAAAAAGATAACGTTAACTGGCTCTGCAACGACGCTGAAGTTTGAAGGTGCATTAACAAAATTTTGTTAAACAAATTTTAGAGTTTTTTGATCATCACATTGGGATTTATTGAGGATATAATAGGGAATGAAAAAATTATGTTAATACCTTCCATGTTTTGACCGTACCTGGGATTTTAATTTTGCGATTTTCGGGAAAAACTCATTTCCTTACTTTAATTAAAACCTAAACAAAATATTATAGTCAAGATAATTTTTAATATACATTGAAAGTTTTACTCAAATCGGAAAACATTAACCCTAAAATCTTTAGGGTCAAAAGCAGTAAAACGCAACTGCAACGAAACCCTTTAGAAATCATTGTTTTGAAACTTTCAATACTCTTTGGTTTTTCCCGTCATTAAATAAAACTCATCTAATGTAAATTTTCAACCAAAGCTTGCCGCTGGTCCAATATTTAGTAATTAGTGTAATCTAATCAGCTTGCATTGCAATAAAATAAGTCGACATTAGAAAAAGAAGTAAACATACAAAATGAGTTTAATTTTTGATCAAAAAAATAAAACTCATCAAAAGAATATTATTTTTTGACAGCAAAGTGAGTTTTATTTCAGGCGGAAAAATTAACTGCCTTATTTATAAAAAATAAAACAGGTTAATAAGGGGCTTACGAAACAAATTTTGTATGAAAATCCGATTTATAAACCCTTTATTAACCTATTTTATTTTTTATAAATTAGGCCGTAAAACTCCTGAAAAGAGTTTTACTTTACGCAAAAGGCCCTAACTAACAAAAAAAATTTAAATCGACTTTTTCATTAATTCTGATGTATTCCTTCAACACAAATGTCCACAAAAAATTTTAGAATTTTTCGACCAACATTGGTGAGTTTGTTGGCCCAATCTACAAAAAATAGATGTTAAACGCTTAAAGGCCTAACTAATAGTTTGCATAATACTCAACATTGTCAATTATCACAACAACTGGTAGATTTTACAAAAAAAATAGCCGAAAAATAAATTATAAACAGTTTAAAGCGATTTATCAATTTATCATTTTAAATGGTTTCTGCTTCTCCTGTAAAATTTTGAAAATGTTAGATAGGGCCTTTTGCATTTTAGGTGACGATATGTATGTATATTTTGTTAGTAAGAACTTGATAGATTTTAAAAAAAAATAGGTGTATTTTTAGCAACAATAATTTTATTATATATTATTATATTATACAAATAAAACTGTTAAGCGAATAAGAATTATAAGCCCCAGTTTTACTTGTAACAATATCAAAGCTTAAACAAAAACAACAACAACAAACAGTGAGTTTATCTTTTCTTACAGTCCCGACTACAAATGTAAACAAACAAAATTGTAAACCAATTGTGACAAGGTTCGTAAACAATATTCAGCTGGGCTACTGGGGTTACCTTAATTAATTGTACCATGTTTGTTAAATTAATAATACAATGGTAAAGAAAATATATAATATTTATACAATCCAAAAAAATCGAAGACAATATTTTTAAATTATCATATATAAAAATAAATATATAACATATCATTATACATATATTATATACATATATATAACATATCAAAATACTTTGTGTTAACAATTTTGTTTTTTGTGTTCGCGTACTTATGAGAGAAATTTATTCTTACTCTCATTTTCAACAACTTTACCCAAAAAGGAAAGAAACATAGCTATTATTTTTAAAAGAAAACAACGGAGTGTGTTTTTAGACACTTATACCATGTTCACACGGACAGCAATATTCGTGTTTCGCTCTCTTATTCCTGTTTCGCGCCCCAAACATGATTGAAACGACTTGTTTCCCCATACAAAATTTTGTGAGCGAAACGAGTCGTTTCATTTTGAAACAGGCTGCGAAACAGGAAAAATGTACTATCATCTCCAATTTTGATAACATTTATCGTTAGTTTATCTGAACTAGCTCTCAAAAAAAATCAAAACAAAGAAAAAAACAAAGTAAAAATTGATGTTTAATAAAATAAAGTGATAATTATAATATAATAATATTAATAAAAGTATTAAATAATATATTTTTAAGTTTTATTTACTTTATTATCCATTTAAAAAAAAAATACACTAACAACACACAAAAAAGTGTCAAAATGAAACTAGAATGAATCGTATGAACAGCATGTTTGGCAAACTAGTTTCAGAGAGCGAAACGAGTGGTTTATATCGTCGTATGAACATAGCATTACTTGCCGTTTAGCATTATTTTGCGGTACGTATGATTAATATTTAAATACATAAATATTATTCATCCTACAGAACAGTGTTGCCAGAATTTTTCTTCAAAAATACCTACGTAGTCTATAGGAAATCAGATTTTTTTTCTAAACGCCAAAAAGTATCAAAGTAAGATTAAAACAGATAAGTAATTAAGATTAAACTAAAGAAGTGTTAGAAGTACCTGGTAGATTTCATTCGATGACTTGATTAATTTAATGTTTAAACGAAAATAAAATGCTTACGGCCTTATTTATAAAAAAAACAAGTCAATAAAGGGTTTATTAAACGAATTTTGTATGAAAATTTGTTTAATAAAACTTTTATTAACCTGTTTTATTTTTTATAAATAAGGCGGTTAGTATATGCATAAATTTTAAATTACATAACCTTCTGTTATTTTTACCTAATATGTAATGCCAAAATTTTTGAATTTAAAACATCGCAAAGACAAATTACCGATATTTCAATACCGGCCCGTTATAGTAAACCCTTAGCCTGACCGATTTTTTATACGCTACTAATTAAGAGAAGAAAAGCCCCTCCAGAAGGAATTTTTTTCTAGTTCTAACACAACTGCTACAGATTATTGGTAACAAGTGTCTATTGAAATACAAGTTTCAATAATAACATATATGTTAATAATTAATAGTACTTAAATAACTAAGTCATCGTCTAGACTTGCAATTTTGGGTGAGAGAGGTGAGAAGATTGGGGAGGGGTACTTAGTTTCATGTACCCTGCAATTCTGTTTTGTTTCGTAAATCTTACACTTTTCAGCTTGAAGTTGGCTGCTGGTGTATTTGTATTTATGTATAAAATATGTATTAAAAGAACAAAATAAAAATACAAAACTTGCAACCCAATAATTTTATAATCTGGACACTAGTGCAATTTCAAAGTAGAATTTAAAAAAAATATCAGGAACAAAAACTGCAAGTCAGCAGCAAAAACTGCAGACTAAATTTACTTTTTTATTTATATATATTATCATTATCATTTGTCGTCGTTTGACATTATATTTTGATTTTTAGCTTAAGTTTGTATGAAATTCTCTTTATTTAATATAGATAATAACTATATGCCGGCATAATTTTAAATTATCGAGACAAATTAAAATTTTGGAGCAACAGCAAACAGGTGAGTGGATAAGGTTATATGTATTTTAGTGTATTTTTTTTAATACAAGCAAAATTAATAAAAAAAAAATACCAAACAACATTAAGCATCTAAAAAGTTAATTCACGTGAGATAAGACCTATTTATGGTTGTACTTTACATTAAAAGGTATAGAGTATAGCAAAATAATAAATATGTTTATAGTAAAATTTAAAAATATGTACAACAATTAACTTTCAAATAAAGACAAATTATACTATTTTCAATCATTACCAGTTAGTAATTTTCATAAAAATAGATAATTATTCAAACATATGTAGTATATTGTAATTTTTCTTATCTTATCAATAGGTAATTATTATTAAAAAAAAAACATCGATATCGAAATCCAATTATTCTTCTTTAAAAGAAAAAATGTGTAAAAAATAAAATAGATGTATTATTTTGCATTATTTTAAACAGTAGCAAATGAAATAGAGTTACTTTTATATTGTTTATAAGATAACAATAAATCTTAGAATTAACTTTGTGTACTTTATAATTTTATCGAAAAAAAAAACACAAATAATTACCAAAAGTCTTAATTGAAATATATTTTGTAAATTAGTTGCTATAATAATTTCATAAGAAACGTCTGTATTCGAAAAAGGGTACAAGTGCAAGGATATCCCTAAGTATGTCTAATACGAGTGCTTTGTTAAACTCTTCTTTGGCAACACCGTTAAATAAAACGGAAACGATTGCGACTTTAAATACAACTCTGTGGACACCTTTTCAAAATTCTACTAGGATTCCGTATTTTAACACTACTTACTATCCAAATTTAAACAGTTCTATTAATGGTAATTGGAATTATACGATATATAGTCCATATTACCCAGATTACCCAAACTATGTTACAATCGATTCGTATGCGTATTACGCTTTAATTCTTATTCTGTTGATCGTGGCAATTATTGCAATTAAGGTATTGATTTTTGAAAAAAGAATTTGAGAAGAAGATAAAAGTTTTGTTTTAATAATTCCTATATTACAGGTTGGCATATCGCGCCGTAAAGATTTGGAACGTCGTTTAGCTGCCGAACGTAGAAGAGGTAAATGTTTTTGACTTCATTTAAATTAACGCTTTAATATCGTAAGAATTTTGGTATTTCTAAATGCGAAAAGTAAGTTCTGCTCATTAAATAATTAGAAATTTCACAGGGCTATCAATAAATTTGATTAAATACCAAAAGTAAAGTGAGGTACACAATATCGAACATGAATTGGTTTTGTTAAATTTTTTGCTTGTTTGATAGTATGGTCGCTAATTTTCGTCAGTCAATCACAAACTATTTTGTGGTTGTTATTTCATTAAATATGTACAGTACAAATACATAATATGTAACTTAATGCAGAGCAATTAAAGGGTTATCACTAAAAAATGATTCAAACAGAACAAAGCTCTAATATACATAGGGCGGCCAGACGGCATGGAATGTCCCGGATTGTCCAGTATTTTTAGGTGTTGTCCAGGTTCCAGCTAAAATGCAATTTGTCCAGTTAAAAAACTTTATTTAATTTCAAAAAATTACTTCTTTTTTTAATTATATTTATTATTGTTTAGAACAAAAATATACTAAACAAAATTGTAAGGAAAAAATTTCTAATTTGCCGACAGACATTCCAACTAATGAGATAGAGAGAGAGGTCCAGTTTTTCAAAAATGCGATAAAAATAACGTAAAAAACTTATATAAATTGATCTCGTTTGTTAGTCATGCCAACTAGCAATACTTTTTGCGCAAGGATAATCTTTACTCACAAGAATCCATTCATATGACCGAATAAAGACTAAAATTATAACAAGACTAAATTTTGATGAAAATTGCAAAATGTTTCAAACATTTTTGCTTACAATTAAAGTAATAGGGTTATTAAATTTTTCAAATAATAAAACAAAAAGATATAAATGTGGCTAAACAAAAAGTTATCACCCATGTTCGGGAAATCGAATTCAAGTGAACACAAAATCGAACAAACTTTAAAAACGATCCAGTGTTTAAAGTTCATTAAATAATTTTGTTTTACATACTTCATACTATGAGTACAGCTTATCTTTATTAGAACTTATCTTAAAATAAAAAAACGACGGTAATTTAAAGAAAAATTTAACAGGAAATCTCCATTGATTTCAATTTCACTCGATCCATACATGGCTGTTTATGTACTTTTTTATTTGATTTAATTTAATATATATGTACCAAGTTGAGTTTATATGTAAATACGGTGGCAGCAATACTACAACAAACAAAAACCACAGAAACAGCAGATGTTACGGGTTCGAGCCCCGGCCACGGTCAAGAATGAAAGATTATTAATAACAATTTTAATCAATTTTCATGTTGTAAAATTCCTTTCTTCATAAAAATAATTTAATGAAAATTAAATTTAATGAACTTAAGCCTAATTAAAATTATTAAAAATTTGGATTAAAAACCATAAATAGTTCAACAAAATAACCACAATACTAATTATTGTTAAAGCTAAGGCACGAGCTCTATGTATTCATTTGTCCTTCAAGTTGTGCTGAAAAAGGTCAACAAGAAAAAGAAAGACAAAAAAAAATGAAAAAACAAAAAATGTACTTTGGACTTCAAGAAAAATTCTTGACAAAAGTACGAAAAAACAGAAGTAAGGAGGAACATGTAAAATCAATTAAAATGGATAATCATTCAAAAAAGCTAACTTCGATCTACTAAAGGTTAAAATACAATTTGGTTTAAGGATTGATGTTTGACTATTGACGTCAGCAGTCGTCGATGGCTGCGAGTGTAAAACGGCAAATCCATCTGAGGAGATCGAGTGGTTGCGATCGAAACATGTCATGGTAACCTGCCGGCCCGGGTTCGAGCCCCGGCCACGGTCAAGAATGAAAGATTATCAATAACAATTTTAATTAATTTTTATGTTGTAAAATTCCTTTCTTCATAAAAATAATTTAATGAAAATTAAATTTAATGAACTTAAGAAGACCTTCCTTCTTACTTCCGGCCTTCTTAAAAATTTTTTTTGATTCAGTTTCTATTCTTATCCAACTCCTAAAGAATGCCTCAAAGAAGGCATTTTCTCTTTTGTATAAAAGATAAGATATACATATATTCCACATTTGCTTCCATTAGTAGGGAGAAGAGAAGAAGAAACAAATTTTGTATTTTGCCAAAGGAAAAGCAAAATATTTTTTTTTTTTTTTGATCCCGTTACCATTCTTATGTAACTGCTAAAGAAGCGAGAGCGGAAGGCATACTCCGCAGTGACAACTTGTGTAAAAAAGATATGAGTATGGAATGGAGCGAGCAGGCGTTGTATATCCAAAAGATGGAGTACAGAGGCCTTCTAGAAGGCATCTTTTTCCCGCTGGGAAAGGATACTATACAATTAAATTGGCTGTGTGTATATCATATAAGTAGGTGGCACAATATCGAGCGCTTTTATATCTATATTATCGAGCCATAATTGCGATTATATCGTAAGCGACAATTTATCGAAATTTTTTTTTCTTGAATATCGCAACAATGACGAACAAATTAATAGACTTTTAATTTGTACCGTTGCGGAGAAAAAGCCCATCTAAATCTTAACCCTCCATTAAGTGAGAAGGTCCCAAGGGACCTTTTTGCCTTTTCAAACTGAAATTACTCCTACTTCGGCCACTACAACCCCCCCTCCCCGCAAAGTTACTCTGTATTCCAAGAGTATTTTGTTGCGAATCTTTTGGAAAAAAAATCAAGCCGATCGGATCATTACTTTAGGAGTTATTGAGGTTTTAGTGAGAATAGTACGCGGACGTGTGAATAGGTCCGTATGGACCTTGTACCGAATTTCACTAATAAATGCATGTTTTTGGGCATCATTATAATTTTTTTATTGTTTCAACACATAATTTACTTGTTCTGAACACAAAGACCTAAACTCAAAGACATTAGGGATGATGATAAAAACAAAAAATTCTAAGAAAAAATTCTAAGAACAAAAATACTAAGAACAAAAAATTCTAAGAACTGGTTTATTGCTAGTAGTATAAAATTAGAATATTGTGCTTTTCCTTGCCTTTAAAAAAATTGAAAAAATTATTTTTGTATGTAGAATTTAGTTATAAACAATAAAAACAAAAAAAAAATCCAAAAAAAATTTTTTATATGAAAAAAAACATGATTTACAAAAAAGGTCCATAGGGACCTTTTCACACGGCCGTGAAGTTCAGAACTGTCACTCATCGGAGGGTTAATAAAGTATTACATTTCTTAAGAAAAAAAAAAATAATAAAAACCCTCCTCCTGTAAAATTTGGCTCGTAAAATCGTAAGCGAAAATTTATCGAAATGTTTTTTTTGTTGCTTATATTTTATAAGTACTCGTTACAATGACGAACAAATTTATAGATTTTAAATTTGAACCGTTGCGGAGAAAAAGCCTATCTAAATCCAAATTAAGTATTGCACTGCTTAATAAATAATAAAAACCCTTTTCCTGTGAAATTTGCCTTTTGTCGCTTACGATATAATCGCAAATAGGGCTCGATATATTTGTTTTAATATCGCATGTTTAAAAATGTTACTTTTGGACAGAAAAGAGTTAAGAAATATGTATGTAATATTAAAGTATTTAGTAATTTTATAGGTCGTTAATTAATACGAGTTAAAAGGCTTTTGATTAAATCTGTAGAAAAACACTTATTTTTTCAAACTTTAAATCAGGAACTTTAGGAAACCTTCCAGTTCTATTAAAGAGGCATTTTCTTTTCCTAGTTCTTTAATTTCTACATCCAGAGGCTTCAAAGTATTACTTAAATCTGATAGAAATGAGATTTCATGATCTGTATAACACGTTGATCTGTTAAGATGAATTAAACGAGGTATGCCACCTTTTACAACAAAAACTTTTGTTACAAAGCAACTGTCGAAAAACCCCATACATAAAATCGTCTGTCTATGTTTTTATATGGAGATTGATAGTTAGGAAACGCAGAATAAATGAAAAACTGCATTAAGTGCTTTTCGTTAATATTAAAATTCGTTTCGCGAGCATATACATACAACTAGCCTTACACAAGTCTTTTTAATTTGCGGTATTTGCTAACTTAAAGTAGCCCTATTGTTAACAACTTGAAAAGAATATTTTTACTTTAAAACACCATTTTACATTCTTTTTTAGAAACTTTTTAAAAACGTATCTTAAAAATAATTCTAATATTCGATAAAAACTGTTCGAATTATTTTTTATTCTTAATTAAAAATTTTGTTCGTTCGTACAAAAATGAAAATAAGTTTTTGGAATATTCGAATAATTCTTGTTAGAATAACAACACTACTTAAGACTTAAACTGCAGCTGTGCTTTTTTTTTAACTTCTGATAAGAAACAAGTTAGAGTGCTATATTCGGCTGTGCCGAATCTTTGATACCCTCCACCGACAGTTCGAATGTTTAAGGAGTAATATCTGTATGATGTCTTTTTATTATTATTATCTTAAACTGTGACGATTTGTTATTAATTATGGTTTTAGGAGACTAAACTGTTTTCCGAGAGTAGGGCATATATGGGGCCTAGGGTAAATTATGTACCGATCTTCACGAAATTTCACAGTATCATTTATAGTCCTATAAAATTGTGACGAGCCAAAATTTGTTATGATTGCATTATTTTTTACGGTTTTAGGCGTACTAAACTGTTTTCCGGGAGTAGTGTTTATATGGGGCTTAGGGTAAATTATGGACCGACCTTCGCGAAATTTTACAGTGTAATTTCTAGTCGAATAAAACGGACTTGTGCAAAATCTTATGTCATTCCGTGCATTTTTGCATCATTTATGTTAGTTTTTGTAACAAAATTATCCAGTTTTTGAAGGTGGTGGTTCCACATTTTGATTCATAGCTCTGGTCCTACTAAACCGATTTTGCTGAAATTCAATCCCAAACTGCTTAGGATAACTACAAGCAATTTGACACCTAGTTTGTTTATTTCTTTTGAGTTTTTCGAAAGTGAGCGTGTTTTCAACAGACGGACAGACGGACAGACGGACAGACGGACAGACGGACAGACGGACAGACAGACGGACATGGCTAAATCGACTTAGAATTACTCAAGCAGCCAGAATATATATACTTTATGGGGTCTGAGATGAATAATAAAAAAGTTTCACACGGAATGACAAACTTAGTATACCCTCTTCACAACTAATTGTGGTGGAGGGTATAAAAACTAAACAAGTTTTATAAAGTTGTCTTTTACATATCATTATAAAAAAAACACACTGCCACAGATTTCAAATGCAAAAATAATGTGTTTCAATGGGTCTAAATGCAAATAATTATACATTATGATAAGAAAATTATTGTTATAAGCTGTTACCTTTTTTTCATAATATTAAAAAAACTAAAGTAATTTTAATACCTTTAAAGTATATCCTGAGGGCAAATTACGGCATCCGATATCAATCGAAATTACAATATTATTAAATAGAAATTTCGATCGATTTCGAATGCCGTAATTCGGCCCTTGTATTTTCAATAAAAAAATTTAATTCTTGATAAAAAAAATAACACGTGTTTTTTAATTTACTAAAAAATTTTGTTTCAAGATACATACATACATACAAATAGTTATTCAAATAAATTACAATTTGATTTATAAAACATAAAAAAAATCATAATTATAATCATTACTTTCTCTTATAAATAATTAATTGTCTATCTAACTACACAACATAAAAAAGTATACAAGTTAGTTAACTATGTATCAAAGAAGTTCTTTAACTGCTGCCAATAGACCAAAATTAATTAAGCCTAAATACAAATAGTATATATTTAATTTGAAAATTTCCCACTTTTCGCGCAAGAAAATGCCTAGGCGTTGTGATTTTTTTGTGCTTTGTGATTTTTCTTCGCTAAACGATGAGTGGAGGCAACATTTGGACATGACCCAAAAGGCAGTCATGCGATTTTGTGTGCGTAATGTTGATTCGATACCCCGTATTAAATCGTTAGTTTTTAAAATCAATAACATTTGTCGATCGACCTGTTCGAGAACATCGGAAATATGAGGTAGAACTAGTGATGTATTGTTTTGTAGTGTGTGTTTCTAGAATAGAAAAAATATATAAATTAATAATCAAATTTATAAAAATATATTTCACAACTTTTTTTATTAAAATCAGGGACTGATAATAATTGTTTTTTTTTATTCTTCTTATTTATAAATCAAGCTCAAGGTCAAGTTATGAAAAATATATTTATTTATTGTTTATAAAATTATAAGGTTGAAGAAAATAGACTAAGGCCTGTTTTCACAACTTACCGATAGCTAAAGGAAGGATTTTATCGGCCGTATAAACAGTGTTCCATTATTACAACTTTACTTTAACCAACCACGTAGGATGAACTCTAATCTACTTTTTTGCTCACTTTGGGTTTAAATAAACTTTTAATAACGGAACACTTTTATAAGGCCAGTTAAAGTCTACTTTTAGCTATCGGTAAGTTGTGAAAACGGACCTAAATATTTTATAATTATTTTTTTTAAAGGTTACGAAAAAAATTCCTTTATTTTCATTTGGAAATGTTTAACCATTATCGCTACATATGTATATCGTGAACTCATTTTTGGTTTGACCCACCGACTATTTAAAAAAATGAGTAAGGTGTGGGGTATCTATATTTTGAATACCACCTCTCTGAATTTAAAACCTGTTACACGAAATTTTTTATTGTTTTTTGAGATATTAAGCATACATTTTTCTCCATATCAACTTTTTTAAGGTTTATTAAGTTTTGTTTCGCTCTATACGCCACTGTTTGCCAAAAGCTAAAAAAACCTCTAACGTAAAAACTAAATGTCACTCTTGCTTTGCTTCATTGCCGTAAGAAAAAAAGTTGTTAAAGCAAAAGCTAAATAATATGACTACAACTCAATACACAGCAGTTAGTTAGTATATATCTTTTTTTGATTACAAATATATATTTTACAAATATATATTTTAAATAAATAAGAAATGTAGTCGGCCTGCACCACAATATTTAGAGACACATTTTTAAGAGTGTACCTTATTTGAGAGCCATGGGCAATCAAGGATCCGGCCAAACAATTTTATTATGAATTTCAGATTTATGTTAAAGTTCTCACCATTTGCAATAAGCTTGATCCTTATGACAATTAGAACCTATGAACCCAATTTAAGCCATTTATCTTCAACACTGTCACCTGTACTTTGCGTTCAAGGTTTACATGGACAAGCAGGCGGACAGATGGATGTCGTTAGATCGATCCAAAAAGTGATATACACCATTTCTGATGACCAAAAAAAATTTTTTTTAAACCAAAAATCTTTTTGTTGGTAAAAAAGCGATTTATAACAAAAACAAAATGTTTGTTTGATATAATGGTTATTTAAAACAAAAAAGTTTTGTAATGGTTATATATATTTCTTACTGAAATTGGTTAAGATAACTAAATTAAAATATATTTTTTATAATTTTGATCTACAACTCATCAATATTAATGGTTAAATGGAACTTTTTCGTCTTTTATCTCATTACTTTAACCCCCGTTTTCACAACTTACCGATAGCTAAATGTAAGATTTTAAAGACCGTATAAAAAGTGTTCCATTGTTACAACTTTACTTCAACCTACCAGGTAGGATGAACCTAAAGCATACTTTTACTTCTGCACAGTGGATTTTTTCGTTTTTAAAAACGCCTAGTTTTGTATAAAATTTTAATTTATAATCAGTTTATTTACCTCTTCTTTGGTATATTTAACTTTGTTAACTCCTTGCACTAGAGTTTCCCATGGCCTTCCCGTTACCATACATGCAAATAGTCCATATAAATCTCCTTTAATACCCAAATTTTGCGAATACTTCTTCATACCCTCACGATCAACATTTAATATACTCAACCATAGTTTCGAATAATCATAACGAAATTTATCCGTCAAATTGGCATATAAACCATGATCGAGTAGTACAATTTCTACAGATTTATTGGCATTTTTTCGTACCAAAATATTACCCGGATGTGGATCACTGTGCACGAAACCCGTATTGAAAATCATTTCCGAATACAATTGGCCGATTTTATTGGAAACGGTTATAGGGTCTATATGATTTTTTCGAATATATTTCAGATCGTTTACTTGACCACCTTCAAGGAATTCCATAACTAGAATACGTGGTGAACAATAGTCCCAATAGATTTTTGGTACCTTAAGCCAACTGTATTTTTGGAATTGTTTTTGTACTTTTTCGGCATTTTTCCCCTCATTGAGAAAATCCAATTCTATAGGTAAATTCTTTTTAGACTCATCCACTAGCCATTGTATTTTAAAATCGGGAAAGACAAAGGCTAAAGCTTTTACAGCCAATTCCATAGTTTTCATATCTACCTTGGAATTACCCTTAACATAAGGATGTTGCACTTTAACCGCCACTACTTCTCCAGTTTTCAAAGTGGCTTTATGAACTTGGGCCAGGGATGCAGTACCTAATGGCTGGCTTTCGAAATTATCAAATATATCTTCAGGATTTCGTTTTAAATCCTGTTTTATAACTTTGTATAAATCTTCAATGGGATTTTGTGGAGCATTTGAATGTAAAATTTTCATAGTTTTAACAAATTCTTTGGGCAGTAAATAATCCAAGGCACCTATATGTTGCCCCACCTTAATATAAACTCCTTTATTTGTACATATTAACTCTAAAAGTCTTTCAGCGGCAATTTTATGAACACGACTCTTTTCATGTTTGTATTCTGGGGTATTTTTATCCCACTCTTTATAGTACAATTCACGCTTATAGGTTAAAGCTACATCTACCACAGCCACGGCAGAACGTCCCAGACGTACTATGCCCAATGAATTCAAATCATAGTTATTTGTGTGTAAACTTAAACCTGTTCCAATGGCACTGGCGCCTAAAACGCTATAGGTAAAGACACGTCTTATCATAGCGAAGTATAAAAGTGTATGTATGGCACGTTGAAAGTTTTGAGAGAAACTGAAAGTAAAAAGAAAAATGTTAATTTATTTTATCGCCTAAAATGCGTGGGCGGTATTAACCTTTCAACTTTGTTTCTTCTTATTTATCGAAATGTGTGGTATAAAATAATGACAGTTCTAGGGGTAGGAGTTGATGAATTAATATACAAAATAAGCATAAGTACTAATAATAGTGAAAAAGGGAAATAAGTGTGTGTGTGTTGATGATAAATTTCAATAACATTTTTATATGCTACAAATTAAAATTTGGTTTGTTTCTCGTGTGGTCTATTTAAGGAATTTTGTCTATTTCAATTTGTCAAATTTGTTACCAAACTAACCGTTTATTTTCCGTTTTTATAAAAATATAACTTTGGCTTTTTTAAATGCAAACTTTTTTCACATCAATATTATATTTTTTACAAGAAAAACGCGTTTGAATTTTTTAGTTAACGTTATCTTACTTTCCATATTATAACAAGAGTATTTTTTGTTTCATATATTTATTTTAATACAAAATACTCGTAGTCCGTATATAAACCTCTAAAACCTTTTGATTGATGATGTTTGTGACGGTTAACAATTTTTTTAATTTAGTTTCAAACAAAAAATATATCATCAAAAGTAGTTTTTGGGAATACAAAATTTTAATTTAAAAGATTTTGTTATTCCTGCTTAATTCCCAGTTTTTATTCTTGATTAAAACACTTGAAATTTATTGTTGATGGGATAAGCAATTCCTGTTGCTTAGGCTAGATCATCACTTGCCAGTTTACTATCAAAAGTAATTTTTAGGAATACAAAATTTTAATTATCAAGAATAAAAACTGGGAATTAAGCACGAATAACAAAATCTTTTAAATTTAAATTTTGTATTCCCAAAAATTACTTTTGATAATAAACTGGCAAGTGCACGGCCTGAAAAAAACTTACCTGGCAACATGCTTCTGCATCAAAAATCATCAAAATCATAAAATTAAAAATAAAAATTCTTGATAGAGGCTTAGAAATTGCATTCGGTGCGTGAACTTTTCAACCAAAATTACCTTAAAAAGTGTTTTTTATTATCAGTACAACATTGCCCATTGTAAAAAAAAGTTATGCCCTTATGTACATATCGTTACTTTAATTTAAAAAAGGCGAATCTAACATATGCAATTTTTTAAGTTTGAGACGTAAAACTTATAAAAAAAAGTATGTATATGTATAACAGACCTTATGCAAAGTTTAAGAACTGTAAGAAACGTAGGACCTTTCTTAAAGATATAAAACTAGGTATGTATAAGCTTTTTTATTATTATTATATTATTATAGAAGTAGGGAACATTCATTGTAAGCACCGTCATAGCTTCCAAATCTTAACATTATGGAGCACGTTTAAGAATAACTTGCCCGTAAGCTCTTCAAATCCACTTTTAACACAGTGGAGCAGTTGAAGCAGGGAATAAGACGTGAGAGGATGACAATGGTGCGATTGTCATGCACTTCTGCAAATACAAATGAGCTTACAATGGACACACAGTTGTAAGACATTTTAGCCAATTTTAATGCAATTTAAGCAACGCTGCTTACCAATATTGTACGATCTGCCCATCGTCTATACGAAGCTTTAGTAGTCAACTTGAAAAAATCAAAATCTTTTGATTTTTCTTCAACCAACTCGACAACCGTCAAACTCAATCAATTGACAAAGCCAAGGTATATTTATAGCAGGTAGCCGCGAGATTACAACAATCTACATATATATATCAAAATAAGTCCGTATATGTACGTCGCCGAACTAATCATAAACGCGTCGTGCGATTTCAACCAAACTTATACACTACGTAGGCAGAGGCCCATATATGGTTTATATGAAGTTTGGTTGAAATCCGATAACGCATGTGTGTTTCTTATTTTGTTTTGCCGTGCGAAGCAGGCAACGGGCCCGCTAGTTGTACAATAAAACAAACAACAGGGTTTTTTATTGTTGTTATGTGATACGAACTGTCAAACAGCAAAGGGGTTGATAAAAGACAAAAAACTTGTTTACTTGTTTACTATACAACATTTGACAGTTCGTATCGCAAAACAAGCAAATAAAAAATAAACAGCTGGCTTTCCGAGACTACCTGATATAAATATACCTTGGACAAAGCCATACACGCCAGAATGTAGTAATAAAGTGACCTCACAAGCGCAGCTGTTGACAGTGATTTTCTTCGTGTGTGACGTTTGTCTTCATCAAGGCCTATCCAATAGGTCTGTAGCTCGTTTCTGTATTTCTCGCATGGTAAAATTTCTTACATTAAGTGTGAAACAAAAAATTCCATCGTTTCTCGATTTATGAGATAAAAGTGTTTCTGTATTTGAATGCGAAAACAGACACAACAAATTCTGTTTATACTGGAATATTTCCAGTACTTAAGTGTCAAATAAAAGCGAAACGTCAACAAAAGAAATAAATATAATAAAAACAGGGCTGCCAGATTTGACGAGTTATCGTCATCTTGACGATTTTTTGTTCCGATATTAACAAAGTGACGTTTTGATGATTTTTTCTAAAAAAGTGACGAAAGCAAAAACAAAATCAAAAATATTTTATAATTTTGTTGTTACTTTCTATAGAAATTCATCTTGAATTTTTAAATTTCAAACACTTCTATTTTGTGGCGTTGAAAATTGAAAAAAAAAATAATATGAATGTCTGTAGAAAGCAACAACTAATTTATAAAATATTTTTGATTTTATTTTTGCTTTTAATGAAATTGTTGGCGTTGCGTTTTACACTATAAGCCCCTTATGCCCGTAATTTCTACAAATAGGTATCTAGCTGTGTATAGGTATCTATGGTTTTCATAATTTTAAAACGTATTTCTAACCTACGGGTTAAAGTGTAATGTATTTTACCCCATCGATTTTCGGTAGTTAATTCACGTAGGCAAAATTAACGTTGAAGTTAACTGTTAGGCTAGTTAGTTGAAGATAACTGTTAGGTATGAACACCACTAGATATCTATTTGTAGAAATTTCGGGCATTAGTCTTCGAAATAAGATAATTGTAAATATTTTTATATGTTTGTTTATTAGAAAAAAAGATATCTTTAGAAACAAGGCTGCTTAAATTTATCCCTATTGTGAAAATTGTCCTCGAAATTGTTTGTTTCTTCCCTAAAAAATGTATCGGCAAAAGCAAAATTTCGAGGGAAAGTAATGGACCGACTTGGCTTATTTTGAACATTTAATACTTCTTACATACATGTACAAAATATGATTGATATTTGATATTCTTAGCTTATATGTACACTTTTGTGCCAAAACCATTATTTCGGCAAGAAAGAAATTTGTTTGTCTCCCAGTAAAAACTTTTTCAAAATGGATAGCTTCTTTCACTCGTTATTAAGTAGCTTTCTTCCATAAGAACTTCGATAACTACTTTTTTCTGGATGTATTAAGATAAAAAAAATGACTTACTTTTGAATTTGTTCTTTTTGGCACAACCCTTGTAAAATTCATTAGTTTTTCAGTAGAATTGTATGTAGTGCTTTTATGAGTTTCTGATTACTTAACATATTATTTTGTAGGCGAAGATTTTACTGGGTCTTTAACCCGTTTATTTATGAACCGATTTTTTTAATTTTAACTACAAGGTATTCTACTAAGTCTATTTCAGGTAAAAAGATTATAGGAATAGGTAAATTAAAGATTTATATCTCAATTATTAAATAATAATTATTAAATACCCATGAACATTAACTATGTTTTTGTTTGATTATTTTTTAATAAAAGTCGAAACAAATTTGTTTAAAATTGATTTTAAATTGCACGATTTTTAAAACCAAAAAGACGATCTTTTTTATTTTTTTCTCAGGATATTGACGATTTTGACACAAATTTATCTGGCAGCACTGATTAAAACCAAAACAAGAAAAGGCTAACAAAAATTTAAACTAACAAAATATAACAATTGTTTTTTGTTTATTTTCATCATATAAATTATGCATTTATCATTTATATTCCTTCTATTTTTTTTATTTATTTAAAAAAAATAGTAAATAAACATATTTTAAATTCAAAATATCTACATATTGTTTTTCTCGCCACCAATTTCAAATGTGACTTATTTTGACAGTTCTTGAAAGAAACTTTTCGCAAAATATTGTTATAGAAACACTTTTTCTCGCATCCTTCCAATAATTGCTGGAAAATTATTTAAATGACAGATAATTCTCGCAAAAAAAAGATACAGAAACACTTGTGTGAGAAAAACCATTTTCTGTTTCATTTCACACTATTTTTGTTGCAATTCACACGTTTCATGCGAAAAGTTTTACGATGTGAGATATACAGAAACGGGCTACTGGCTTCTTAAGCAGACCTATTGGATAGACCTTGGTCTTCATTTTGTTTATTTACTTTTTTTAATAAGGCATTTTGACATTTGCCGTCTCAATTCTAGCAACAAAATGCCTGTTGTTTTTTCTATGCTTTCATTGTTATACCTAGTACTGAGGTTACTTTGTTAATACATTTTGATACACGCTTTGATCTGAACAACAACCGACTCAGTTGACAATTGAATTGAATCGTGTATGGGCTGCTTTAGCTAGAATTTTATTTATACCGTTTTACAAAGCAAAGATATTTTTATATTTAAAATTTCACTCTTTAACAAAAATATTTTATTAAATACAATTTATTTTAAGTAATTGGCATAAACTAAACTACCAACAATTTAAATAAAGTTTATTTCGTTAATTGTTGCCAAGTAAAATTTAAATTGTTTTTAACAGTTATACGATAAACGAAATTTTTTGCAATTATTTTGATCAAAAAATGCGTTGCACAAAAAATCAACAAGTTGTCTATATCTCTATCTCTTTCTTGCTTATTTTAATAAAAACAACGCATACCTCAGGCATGGAAATTCTTTACTATTTTACTTTTAAAGATAGAAAATATCGAAGTTTCTCAAAACATAAAAAATTGTATTTTCCCGAGGTTAAGAGCCTTTATTACAACTTGGTGTTAGGTAAAGTTGGGGTAGATAGTAGTGTGTTACCTGGCAAAATGGTTCTGTTATCTGTCTGATAACAGCTAACGCCAAGTTATAATAATTACCGTTAATCTGATATAATATCTCAGAGATCGTCGACAGAATAAAAAACACATTTCTTAATGTTAAACTTAAAATTTGAAATTGATGTTTTAAAATATAAAAATCTTTTACATATCTTATCTGTAGACCCCAAATTATACATATCGTCAGCTCATTATTGGTTTGGCGCATATAATGGTAATTTCATTAAACCAATAATGAGCTGACGATATGTAAGTATAAAAAAAATTGATGGCAATATTTTAAAACTAAATTAACGGCCAATTTTTAGGTTTGATATTACCGGTCAATTTCCCCAAGTTCAGTTAAAACTAAATATTACTCTAACTTCCAGTTTACAATATGGCTTTGACAGAAATAACTGATAGTTAATTATCAGGAGCACTCTCTTTTTTATGTGTTATACGTAAATCGTCTTTTTTTATCCGGCACTGCTAAATCGAAAGCCTTAGCAACACTTTCGGACGATACTGTGAAAGCCTGGCAGATCAAATATTTAAGGCAATTTGCGAGAGAACAGGGACCTGATTCTGGCAGTCGTGATCGAATACGTTCTAGATTCGAAAGCAATTTAATATCTAATTATTTCAGTCAATACTGAACGAATCGAAATTATTTTTTTAGTGTTGGAAAGCATACTGAAAAAATAATTTCGATTCGATCGGTATCGACTGAAAGAATTAGAAATAAAATTGCTTTCGAATCGAGCAAGTTCTCGATCACGACTGCCAGAATTAGGCCTCAGGCGTGAAATGTCGGCAATTCAACAAAGACTTTGCCGAATATAATACCCCTGACAGACATAGGATTTGTATACTATACTATACTATCATGGTATACTACATGTGTGTCAATTTAAACTACAATTAAATCATGAAACAAAGTGGTATATTGATGGTTTATATACTACTGTAGTATGCATACCAAGGTATTGAAACTATATGTCTGTCAGGGGTATTATTCTCTTTCTAAAAGTGTTGTATGTATTTCTATTTTTTTAAATTGCAGGAAACAGGTTTGTTTTTTGCTTTTTTTTAACTCCTACAAAAAAGAAATATGTAATTATTTACACAAAAAAAACTAATCTTATTCCAAAACATAAAAAAATGTTTAAAATTTTATCACCTTCACTGTATAAACTGTGAAAAACCCCCTTTTTTCTTTATATAAGTTAAAAACCATATTCATAAAAAGTAAAACATAACATAAAAAATGTCGAATCCGATAGTCGTTAATAAATATCGATATATGGGTATTTAAATGGATATATCGATACTTATTGCCCATCCATACAAGAAATATTCAGCTTTACCCTAGGTCTACACTAAAGATAAATATCTCAGCAAGTTGGCAATAATGTCGGCAGAATAACAGAGCAATATTTCTTATTGCTCAGCTTATGTTTAAGGTATGGGAAAACGTATTTATGTTAACTCATACATAATTCTAAAGAAATCAAGGAAGAAGGTGCAGTGCAGGGCGAATTAACTACAGGTGCACAGAAAAAATTATTGCTGAATTATTTTCAAACAAACGCTTGTTTGAAATTTTTTTTAATTTCTACAAATTTTTTTACTGATTCAATTAATATTTTTGTTTGATTTTTATTTTAGCCAACAGAAATGTTGACAACTATTCAAAAATATAATAAACGCGTTATTGGCTTCTAGTTTTCATAATTTTGTATGAAATATTTAACGCTCTTTATTGTTGTCGTGTTTTTGCATTTTTTTATTTGACCGTAAGCAACACTTCTTTATGTGACATATAAGAACAACAAAAAAAAAAAACACATAGTCTATTTTTGGACGCTTTGAAAAGGTACAACTATAAGAAAGATGATAAAATATTGTGGCGAGGTTTGTAGTAAAAAACAACAAAAACAATAATAGGTAATAAACGTTTCACTCTTTTTAAACAACAACAACATTAGAAGAAACAAAATAAATTTTTTGTTGGTTTCAAAGTTGGTAAAAAAGAATGAAAAACAAAATCCCGTATTCAATTTTTCAAAAATGTTTAGTTAAATACCTACATCAAATACAAATATAAAATGATGACGAAAAACATGTCGAGTCGGTCTGCTGCCAAGGAAAGGATACAGAACAGTGAGTGAAGAAGAAAAACATTGTGTGAACAAACAAGACTTGGTGCAAAAATTATTCCAACAAAAAAATGTGTCGCGTCATTGCTTGTGCAAAAACTTTTTTGTTTGATTCAGCAAAATTATTTGTTTGAAATTTATATGATTTTCAGTAAACTATTTGTTTGATTCAGTTAAATTATTTGTTTGAAAAAATCAGTGTTTTTTTTCAATAAACGAAATGCAAATAAATTGTTTGAATATGCGAATTTGTTTGTAGGACCGATTTCAGACAAAAAATGTTTTGATTCTACAAATTTTTTGTTTGAATTGGAAAAATAATTTTTTCTGTGTGGTGTCGAAGCGGCATCTGATTTTCGATTTTCAAAACAAATAAGTTCGAGCTTATTTGTTTTGATTTGTTAATGTTTTGCTAATAATGTTTGACTTTTCGAGCTAATGTCACTAACAATGCAATGCAAAAAACCCTATGTTGTTTCTGTTGTTTTTGGATTGTTGTGGTTCCGACACCACCTGTAATTGAATTCGCCTTGTGGCAGTGTAAAAATGACGCCCTTTTGCAAATATTATGTTTATTAATATAAATTCTATCTTATTCGACTTATTTTTTAAATGTATATTAATTTAATTTCAAAAGATTTTGTTATTCGTGCTTAATTCCCAGTTTTTATTATTGATAAAAACACTTGAAATTTATTGTTGATGGGATAAGCTATTCCTATGCGCATTTCACTGGTTGCTTAGGCCAGATCATCAGGAAACTTCATCCATAAAGATTTTAGAAAAACTAAAGATATTAAACCAAATAAAACTGTTAAGCGTATAAGACTTATAGCAACAGTTCTACTTGTAATAATATCAAAGTTTAAACAAAACACATCAACAATAAACAGTGGGTTTATCTCATCTTACATTCCCCACTACAATTAGTTGAAATTCTCTCAACATTAATTGTAGTTGTAAGTAGGTTAAGAAAAACAAAATAAAAACAACAACAACTTACAAAAGATGCCTGTTTATTATCAAAAAGTAATTTCAATTTTTGGGAATACAAAATTTTAATTTCAAATGATTTTGTTATTCGTGCTTAATTCCCAGTTTTTATTATTGATAAAAACACTTGAAATTTATTGTTGATGGGATAAGCTATTCCTATGCGCATTTCACTGGTTGCTTAGGCCAGATCATCAGGAAACTTCATCCATAAAGATTTTAGAAAAACTAAAGATATTAAACCAAATAAAACTATTAAGCGTATAAGACTTATAGCAACAGTTCTACTTGTAATAATATCAAAGTTTAAACAAAACACATCAACAATAAACAGTGGGTTTATCTCATCTTACATTCCCCACTACAATTAGTTGAAATTCTCTCAACATTAATTGTAGTTGTAAGTAGGTTAAGAAAAACAAAATAAAAACAACAACAACTTACAAAAGATGTTGTCAATTAAGTGTTTTTTTAGGCCGTGCACTTGCCTGTTTATTATCAAAAAGTAATTTCAATTTTTGGGAATACAAAATTTTAATTTCAAAAGATTTTGTTATTCGTGCTTAATTCCCAGTTTTTATTATTGATAAAAACACTTGAAATTTATTGTTGATGGGATAAGCTAGTCCTATGCGCATTTCACTGGTTGCTTAGGCCAGATCATCAGGAAACTTCATCCATAAAGATTTTAGAAAAACTAAAGATATTAAACCAAATAAAACTGTTAAGCGTATAAGACTTATAGCAACAGTTCTACTTGTAATAATATCAAAGTTTAAACAAAACACATCAACAATAAACAGTGGGTTTATCTCATCTTACATTCCCCACTACAATTAGTTGAAATTCTCTCAACATTAATTGTAGTTGTAAGTAGGTTAAGAAAAACAAAATAAAAACATGCGCATAGGAATAGCTTATCCCATCAACAATAAATTTCAAGTGTTTTTATCAATAATAAAAACTGGGAATTAAGCACGAATAACAAAATCTTTTGAAATTAAAATTTTGTATTCCCAAAAATTGAAATTACTTTTTGTATATTAATTTGTTTAAGCTTGAGATCTTTGTTTTGTATAAAAATATTAATTTTTATTAAATTTATTTTTTTTGTTAAGATAAAATTTATATTTTTATATAAAAAAAACAAGCTTAAACAAATTAATATCAATTAAAATAATAAAGATCGAATAAGAAAAAAATTATATTAATAAAAATAATTTTCGCAATTTTATTTTAGTGTTTAATTTTTTTACTACAATTATAATTTGCTACAATTTCACAAACTTAATTTCTTTCTCACACAATTTGCTTCTATTTTTTTCTTTTTTGCTTCTTTTTATTATTTGGCAACCAAATTTGACGTTTTATGTAAGCAATAGTTGTCAACAAAAATGGACTTACAATTATTGCAACATAAATTGCCGGCAATAAATACCCTAAGTCTATACGAGCAATTTGTATTTGTTAACATAAGCAATAACGTCGGCAGGATGACGTCACAGAAATGTTCTATGCTTAACATTTTTTTCAGAGTGGAGTAAACGTATGTCTAAACACAAAACATTAATTTGTATGTAAATAAATATTTCCATTTTGTTTGGCAACCAATTTATTTTTAATTATTTTTTTATTATTAATTTGTAAATTTTGTATTTAAATTTTATGTTTTAAGTTAAAAATTTTTCCTTTTTTGTAAATGATAATTGATTTTGACAGCTTGTGTTAAAAGATAATTGCTCAGCAATATATTATAACATTTGTTGCTGAACATGTGTTCAAATACATCTTTATGCAATCCACACGTTAATATATAGTGTTGGCAATAGAATTTGATAGTTTCTACGGCAATAATTGCCAAACAAATTGCTCGTCTAGACTTAGGGATATGTACAAAATATTGTAGTCTACATTAAAGATAACATAATTTTGACATTTACTGCAATATCTGTCGCAATAATTACATATCTCTGGTGTAGACGGGCAGTTAAGGGTCAGTTAGCCGGGAATAACAGTAAGTAACCTTACCGTAAAAAAGTAAGACCAATATTTTTCTTACAGATTAAGACGTAACATCTTACTGTCAACTATAATCGTTCTAATTGCTTTACATACAACAAAATGAATCAGCTGATTTGCAACGTTACTGTTACTCCCGGCTAACTGAGCCTTTATTGTGGTTGTCGTAAACGACTGTTGTTTTTTTAGTAGATTAAAGTTGTGTGTTACTTTAATCTATTCCGAAAAACAACCCAGTCGTTTACGACAATGACAACCACAATAAGGCTGATTAATTACAAAATTGGCTCTTTTAGTGGTTTGATGCAAAATTATATCCAAAGCCGTCCAAGAAGCAAGTCTCATGGCACTAGTTACAGTACATGAAAACCGAGCACACCTTTATGCCACAGGTAGTTTTTACGACTTTTTAGTTTTAATTTGAAATACGCCTGCGACAGTTTGGTAATAGATTAAAGAGAACGTGATCATATTTTCTTTAATCTCTTACCAAACAGTCGCAGGCGTATTTTAAATATGCCAACCACGATAAGGGTGAATGCCTCCTACTACCAAACACATCCACATTCAAGAATGGCCACCCTATCACAGCTGGTTTTAGTCCTAATTCTAACCTATTATGTTCTGATCTTTTTGAAGACACTTGAGTATTCTTTTCCAGAACAATTTGCTGTCACAAAAAACGAATTGATGTTTTGCTGAAACAGAAAATTGGAGTTTAATTTTATCTAGTCCTGAAATATAAACATACAACTAAATATTTTTTTTCTAAGTTTACTTCTAGTCCTCTAATAATAGCTTATGCAGACAATTTGTCTTGCACTGTTTACTTCACTTTGCAGATCATAGAAAGAAACTCTTGTTGCTGCTATCATAACGTCATTCGCATAGGTCACTTTTCGTCCTTCCTTAAAGTCGAAATGAGACCTTTAACTTTTAAGCTCAGTCTTTAAATTTTTGATTGTTAAAAAATAAAGTATTGAGCCTTATACTCTAATATAAAATTTTAACTTTTAGCAAATAATTGGGGGATTCACAAGGTGTCATAAAGTCATAAGTCTTAAAATAATAACATGAAAAAATACGACTGTTGTGAACAACCCCTCATAATTTAGTGTGCTATTTTAAATTTGAATCAGCTGATTTCAATCAAATATAAAAAATAAATATTTACCTAATATCAAAATATTTTTTAATTCTAATCCATGAATTAAAAAATTAAATTAGATCTTATCTGACTATTTTCCATTTTTTAGACGCAAATCACAAATAAATTTTATTTTGTTTGCTTACCAAACATCAGAGTCCTAAGCCGATATAATTTGACGCCGCAAGTGTTTTGATGCAAAAATTGCTAGCCGCAGGTTGAATTCGGATATTAGCCGGATAAAACTATACCATCAAGGCGACGGCTTCAAAAACTAATGCGGCTCGGCTCAGCCGCTCAGCGCAGGTCTCTTCTGATTAATTACGACAGCACAATAAACATAGCGAGTAAAGTTCTATTAATTTATGACACTTTTTGTTAACAAAGCAACAACAATATTTTTAAACCATTGTAAAATGTTAGAGCATTATGACAATTTAACATGATAGCACACCTTGTGAATACCCCAAATGTATGAAAAAGTATAATTATACCATGATTTCCATCCCTGGGCAGTATTGTTTACAAAATATTTGTGTTTTATGTTAAACTTTCACTTTAGTAAAATATTTAATATAACGTCACTACAATGCTTACATGCCAAATAATGTTGAATAAATGTACAAAATTATTAATGAATGAGTAATTAACTAAAGGGTACTCGTGTCATATTTGACTGCCAAAGAATTAGTAGTGCTTTAAGTATGACGTATTTTTTTCATATTCAACAATTATTACATAAACTTTTTAACATTGAATTTGTGCACTACTAAACATTGAATTTGTGCACTACTAACACATTTTACCTTATTTAATTTTCTTTCAACAGCCTTTTTATAGTTTTAATTAAGCAATTTTAAAATAATTAGTTTAGTTTTGTGTAACTTTAACATGTTCTAAGACTTGTGTGCATTTATGTAGTTTAACATTACGAAATTCTTTTAAGCAAACAATTAAAACTAACTAATCTACATACGAGTGAGCAAAATAAAAACCGAACACAACACCGCCTAAAAACGTGCATATCGCTGCACGACTAATGATAAGAGACTGAAGAAACAAACTTGCGCACTTATCGATTTTGTTGTGTTTATTTTTGGTTTACCATGACATTCTGAGATGGGAAAATAGAAAGTAGTCGATAGGAAAAAACAGAGATGTTAATCGCAATAATAACGGTATATTCAAAAATTTGTTGCATACATAAAGGGCTTATATTCAAAAAGTGCTGCCTGTAAATAAAACTTTTACAGGAGATCGACAAAACTATTTTTTCGCCAACTATAAGAGTAATAAATAATTAAACTTTTTTTACAATGTTATAGGTATAAGCCCAAAACTAATTTGTACACATTTAAGATAATTTTTTATTAATTCCTTATATTTAGGTATTCGCACTTATAGGTATTTATTTATTTAATACAACTCTTAATTTATAAAATACTTAAATTCAAATAGTGCGGACTAGTAGATCATTGCAATATATTTTCTTAATTTAAATTTCTTTCAAGATATTGGCTAAGTTCAAGATATATTTCGCGCTTATAAGTATGTTTGGTAGAATTTTTTACAAGTTAAAGTGTCATCGATACAAACATTTTAATAGCACTATTTGAACAAAAATAAAAACGTGGTGTAATGAAAACTAATTGAGGCTTTAATTTAAATAACACGACTTTTTATTCAAACTAGGATCGCCCACTTGACATTTACTTTGAGAGAACCTGTGCGTTATACAATAAAAACGTACACATTTTAAGAAAACGATATACATATGTTGATTAAAATGTCATTAAAATCGGTGGACGACAAGATACTTAAAAATCAACCACAAAAAAATTGTTCCTGTATTTATATATAAGAAGTTTCTATTTTTTTAAGAAAACAATATTTAAAATATGTATTATGGAAAACTAAAGTACATTTTTAGAAACATGTAATAGAATTTGAAATTATAGTTAATTTAGTTTATTAATTAGCTGTCGAAATCCCCAATATTGCAGACCCTTCACACGGATTTTCTTCTTGGCACACTACATTATATTTGATATGTTCATTCTTGGAAGCTAGAATAAACTTTTGGTTGCGATTATAACTGTGACCCTATGCGGCCCTATGCTCCCCAGAGGAGTAAAAGGAACATATATATAACTGTGACGAATTTTGAACGATAAATTATAAGATCGTCGTAATTTTTTAACATGAAATATAACCGATTGTAACATGCTGTAGGGAATTATTTTTTTTTTTGTTGTTCTTTTCATTATTTTATGATTAGTCGGAACATAATTTTTTTCTATAAGGTTATTAAAAGAGGTTTTCCTTCACAACTTTGTTATAAATTCAATTTTTCTCATTCTTCTAGAAACCGACAACTTTTAATACTTAGGATAAATAATACATTATTTGAAAAATCGTTAATTGTAAGAATAGGCCGACACATACGAATAATGCTTTTCGCCTGAAACTATTGTCAGCTATTACCTTATCGTAATAAACTTGACTATTTACATACATAAATTTCTTTTCTTTTTTTTTTTTTTTTGATCTATTACCATAGCTCCTTACACTTTCGTTACTTCTTATTTTTTGTTAGGTTTGGGAACAAATGAAATGAAATATTATGTGTTGAAGTAAAATTGTATTGTTAATTCATTATTTTCAAGTATTTAGGAATATGATATGTTATATAAGTCAATTGGCCTAAAGAGGCTAATTAAGTATATTACTGTGAATGAATAACAGTCAGTGAATACGTTGCTATAAAAAAACTCACTTTAAAAAATATACTGATAGCGCTATTTGAATATAAGCCCTAGACATATATTTTTTAAAAATTTTATTTTTTAATGATATAATAGCATGGTAATGCTATTGACTGCATGTGTGTTTTTTGGTGAAGACCAAAAAACTCTAAAATGAAATAAAAGCAAGAAAAATATAAGAATAAAACAAAATAATATTTAACTATTCTTTTTTTTCGTTCAAAGCTCAACAACAAGTCACAAGTGCATATGTTTCGACAAACACTGACAACAGTAACTCTAACAATAATAATACCACTAGTGCTGCAGCAAAAGATTTGCCACCAGCTTACGATGAAATCGTACAATCCTATATGTTGGCGAAACAGCAGCAAACTACAGAAAATAATGAAGCTGAAGGAGCAACCGGCATGACAACAAACCCTTCTTCGGTCACAATTTCTACAGCAATTTCGACATTAACCATCGATACTGAAATTTCAAATAGCAATCATGCTAGTACACTCAACTTGAATAATCCGCTAACATCCAGCATGACGGAGGCAACTATTATTACAAGTGCTGCAACATCCTCGCCACCGCCTTCGTATAATGTTGAAAGTGAAATGTCCACAACGAAAATAAACAATGATAATATAGTTTAATATTTTCATAAGTCTTTTAATTGGACCACACAATTATGATTAGTCTTTATTTATAAAATTACAATTCATTACAGCAATATTATAGATGATAACAATCCAGTTTTGAAATAAAGCAAACGATTTGAAGCAAAAATTAAGCATGACAAACAAAATCTTGTTTATTAAAAATTCAATTGATGTTTAAAGATTAATTAATAATATGGTACTGCCTGTAAACATAAATTTTAACATTGCATAAAACAAAAAGCGGTTTAATTGAAAATTATATAAAAAACATTGTAAAATTCTAGAAGAACGTGAACCAGTTCATATGAAAATTGTAAAAAAAAAATTTATTCATATTAAAACTGCACAAGTTTATTAATTACATATTATGGGGGGTGTGCTGGAAATCGCAAACGCAAAACGCAAGAACTTGGAGGCAGTTTTTAATACACTTTTAATCTAATTTTTGTTATAAAATTCTGTTTAATAGAGAAATGTTTGTATAATATTTGTCATAAAATTATTTTATTACAGAAATCTTACTAAAAAACGACTTTAAAAATTCTTGCGTTTTGCGTTTGCGATTTCCAGCACACCCCTGTATATACGTTAACTGAAGTGTATTCTGAACGTAAACTCGAAATTCATCACACCTTTTAAAAACGTTCGTTTTGAAATCGATCGATTTTCATCACATGATAGTTTTTTTTTTTAAATATGGTATGTATCATTATTAAACAGCTATTAAAAAGTTTCAAAACTGAACCGGTTCTTTTAAAATAGCAGCTGTTTCCCCAAACGTGTGTTAACAATGTGTAAATACAATATCATTTCGGTAATTTCACCATGATATGCACCAAAGCAATAATGGTTGGCGTTGGCGTAAACGCCTGAGTCGTTTTTTGTAATAGATCAAAGTAACACACAACCTGTGTTCATTAATCACTACAAAAGAACGACTCAGGCGTCAACCGTAATTAGGCTGATTGATCTGAAGCTATTGAGAACATGCTGATGCATTGTGTACTTAAATTTTTACCTACGTTGTATTGTTTATGTTTTGTATCTAAATTTAACTGTTTTATTTGCTTTTCTCTGCGAAATCACAACCATGGTTTACAGAACCGCAGTCGAAAACAAAAACTATCAAACAAAAAACGAAAATTTAAGTACAATAGTTCGCTTTTTGAGTTGGTTTGACAGCGACTGTTTACATTTAACACCCATATTATGTAAGTCGTCGTCGACATTAATTTTAAATTGTTGTCACATCAAGTCGACAACTACATCACTTCGACGTTAATTTGGCATTTTATAAGAATGTTGTGTCGACGTCGACTAGTTATCGAAAATTTGACAAAAAAAATTCCATCTCCAATTATTTTTTTTATTATTATACCCTCCACCACAATTAGTTGTGAAGAGGGTATACTAAGTTTGTCATTCCGTGTGAAACTTTTTTATTATTCATCTCAGACCCCATAAAGTATATAAATTCTGGCTGCTTGAGTAATTCTAAGTCGATTTAGCCATGTCCGTCTGTCTGTCCGTCTGTTGAAAACACGCTCACTTTCGAAAAACTCAAAAGAAATAAACAAACTAGGTGTCAAATTGCTTGTAGTTATCCTAAGCAGTTTGGGATTGAATTTCAGCAAAATCGGTTGAGTAGGACCAGAGCTATGAATCAAAATGTGGAACCACCACCTTCAAAAACTTGATAATTTTGTTACATAAACTAACATAAATGATGCAAAAATGCACGGAATGACATAAGATTTTGCACAAGTCCGTTTTATTCGACTAGAAATGACACTGTAAAATTTCGCGAAGGTCGGTCTATAATTTACCCTTAGCCCCATATAAACACTACTCCCGAAAACCAGTTTAGTACGCCTAAAACCGTAAAAAATAATGCAATCATAACACAATTTTATAGGACTATAAATGATACTGTGAAATTTCGTGAAGATCGGTACATAATTTACCCTAGGCCCCATATATGCCCTACTCCCGGAAAACAGTTTAGTCTCCTAAAACCATAATTAATAGCAAATCGTCACAGTTTAAGATAATCACCCCTATTATGAAAGTCGACGTCGACACAAGCCGACAGCACCTGAACAGTAATGGTATTTTCTGAGTCGTTATTGACAATAATCGATTACTATTGACAGTAAATTGATATTTTCTAAGGCGCTTTTAAGACGACGTCGAGTAGTATTGTCCCCGTTTTAGTCGACAGAAAATTTTGCGACGACTCAAATGAAAGTTAAAGAAATTTTAAATGAAATGTATACATATTTATTGAATACGTTTAAAATAAAAAATGCAAATTTGAAAGAAGTTATGGGAACATATTTTATTAGTAAATTTAACGCGAAAAATGCAAAAATAGCGAAAATTCGCGCAAATTTTTAATATATCAAGAAAGGCACAAAATTGATTAAAAGTCCCTAAAACTAGAAGGAATGGCCAAAATTCGGTAAAAATTGCAAAATTAGCGGAAATTCGCATAAATTTGCTAACAGCGACATGATAGCAAAGTCTAATACTTATTAAAAATCGTTAAAGCTGTAAATAATCAGAAAACGTATAGGAAAAAATCGCTTCTATCGCGAACATGGCTAAAATTCGCAAAAATTGCAAACTTGGAAACAACCCCTAAAATTGATTTTAAATCGGCTAAAAAAACAAAATTTCGCAAAATAACAAAAAAAAAATTATGCAAAAATAGCGAAAATCGCGAAAAATTTGCATATTTCAAACAAGACATACAATTTATTAAAAGTCCCTAAAACTATAAGGAATGGCAAAAATTCGGTAAAAATGGCAAAATTAACAGAAATTCGCAAAAATTTGCTAACAGCGGCATGAAAGAAATGTCTTATATATATTAATAAACGTTAAAGCTATAAAGAATCAGAAAACTAACAGTAAAAATATCTGTTATCAAAAACATGGCAAAAATTCGCGAAAAATTCAAAATTGGAAAGAAACTCTACACTTTATTTGAAAAAGCTAAGTCGGTTAAAAAAATATGTCGGAAAGTAGCATAAATAGCGTTAAAAAGTGAGCTATAATGATGAAGAAAGAACAAAAATAAAAAAATAATTGGAGATGGGATTTTTTTTGTCAAATTTTCGATAACTAGTCGACGTCGACACAACATTTTTATAAAATACCAAATAAACGTCGAAGTGATGTAGCCGTCGACTTGATGTGACAACAATTTAAAATTAATGTCGACGTCGACGACGACTTACATAATAGGGGTGAATAATAATAATATAAAGACATCATACATTTATTACTCCTTAAACATTCGAACTGTCGGTGGAGGGTATCAAAGATTCGGCACAGCCGAATATAGCACTCTAACTTGTTTTTGTTCTTTCTTCATCATTATAGCTCACTTTTAAACGCTATTTATGCTACTTTCCGACATATTTTTTTAACCGATTAAGCTTTTTCAAATAAAGTGTAGAGTTTGTTTCCAATTTTGAATTTTTTCGGGAATTTTTGCCATGTTTTCGATAACAGATATTTTCACTGTAAGTTTTCTGATTATAGCTTAAACGTTTATTAATATACATAAGACGTTTCTATCATGCCGCTGTTAGCAAATTTTTGGGAATTTCCATTAATTTTGCAATTTTTACCGAATTTTTGCCATTCCTTATAGTTTAAGGGACTTTTAATCAATTTTATGTCTTGTTTGAAATATTAAAAATTTTCGCGAATTTTCGCTATTTTTGCATTTTTTTTTTGTTATTTTCCGAAATTTTTAGCCGATTTCAAATCAATTTTAGGGTTTGTTTCCAAGTTTGCCATTTTCGCGAATTTTAGCCATGTTCGCGAAAGAAGCGATTTTTTTCTATAAGTTTTCTGATTATTTACAGCTTTAACGATTTTTAATAAATATTAGACTTTGCTATCATGTCGCTGTTAGCGAATTTCTCTAATTTTGCAATTTTTAACGAATTTTTGCCATTCCTTATAGTTTTAGGGACTTTTAACCAATTTTGTGGCCTTTTTGATTTATTAAAGATTTTCGCGAATTTTCGTTATTTTTGCAAACTTTTTCGAATTTTCGCAATTTTGGCTCTTTGAGGCATTCGTCTTAAATTAAAAATTTTCACGAATTTTCGCTATTTTAGCAAACTTTTCCGAATTATCGCATTTTTCGCGTTCAATTTACTAATAAAATTTGTGCCCATACCTTCTTTCAAATTTGCATTTTTTAAAATTTCTTTAACTTTCATTTGAGTCGTCGCAAAATTTCCTGTCGACTAAAACTGGGACAATTCTAATCGACGTCGACTTTAAAGCCCCTTAGAAAATATCTATTAACTGTCAATAATAATCGATTATTGTCAATAACGACTCAGAAAATACCATAACTGTTCAGGTGCCGTCGACTTTCATAATAAGGGTGAATGAGTTAAAAGTAAAAGCATTTTTTTTTTTTTTTGGACCAATAACAAATGAAGAAGTGGAAGAAATTGCAGTTTTAAACGGTGGTCATAACTAATTTTACATTAAGGAAGAAAATGTATTGCCAAAATTTTTATGGTTGCATTTAAGAACACGTTGCCAATTACTACAACGCAACAGGCGCTTAGGAAAACAGCCAGCTTGTAAACCTAATCCTTTACATTAAAATAATTTGTAAATTTAAGCACTTTAGAACGACATAAACTACATATTTATAATTACACTTAAAATTAAAACATTTCTTGTAATTTAAATGCAAAACCAAAACCCAGGGAATGCGCTAATATTAAAGTAATAAACCAATATTAAAAACGACGTTGCTGCCAACTATGACTGATGAATGAATTTTCATCATCCGATATTTCTATAGTTTCTATTTTTGGCTCAATAATTATGCAATCATCATCTGAATCATTTGGTTGTGTTCTTGAAGAGGTTTTGGAAACTCGTGTTTCTGTTGATAGTGACTCCATTAACTTTATCGAAATTGTAGAGGTTTTGAGAATTTTGCTTTTTGCTTTGCCAACCTTTTGCTTATGTGTCGTAAACTTTTTATAATTTTCTGACATTTAAAGGATTTCACGGAGTAAATTTTATTTGCAATACTTTTAAAATATCTAAAGAGGAATTTCGTATTAATTTAAAATTTATCAAAAAGACAATTTTTTATATTTTTTATCAATACTCGTACAAAAAATTGAATTATATGTAAATAAAAAGAAATTTTGAAAAATAGTATTTTAAAAATTTATTTTTGATTAGTTTAAGTTGTAAAGTATGAATAAAGGCGAATTCATACAAGGTGGCCTTATTTTGAAAACGGATACAACACTGTAAACGTTGTGTCAAAATAATACAACACTGCAGTAAACAAATTAGCTGTGCACTAACATACAAACATGTAAATATAAATCTCAACAAAAGTAAGTCTGAATTTACACGTTTCATCTTTTGATGCTCAACTTCTTTTCAATTTCCACTTAAAGATGCCAATATAATCACACGCAGCAAACCGGTTTCATCTTTTTTCGGTTCAAAACAACAATAATTTTAATAAGAGCGAATCAAAAAGAAAAAGAAAAGAAAAAAATTACACGCAGCCATCGTTGTGCATATACCAACGAATAAAAACACAAAGCGTACTGACCGAGTACAGGCATCTCCGTACTAACCCCCTTTCTTCTTTCTTCCCTCACCTAAAAACATAGGAGTTGAGCATCAAAAGATGAAACGTGTGAAAGCAGACTAACAGCATATCATTTTGACACAAGGGTACTGTTTTTAATATTTTTTAAGAAAGGTAATTAACTTTTTTAATTTATTTGGGAACTTCAAGAACTTGTAATTAAAAACACAATCGAACTGGTTAAACTTCACTTTGCAAGTATTTATTTATTATTTCTTATGTATAAAAAATTCTAAATTTTGTGTATTTATCTGTAATTCAGCAATACAGTTATATTTAACATATTAAGCAATCTTAGAGTTTACAGGTATTATTGAGTTAATATTATCGAATTCATTTTTTTTTTTGGTATTATTATTGTTTTTATTATTATTATTTAAATTAAAAATAAAACTTATTATTTAGTTCCAATATGGCTCAACAGTTAGTTTTCAGCTGTTGCTTACGTTGCAAGCCAAGACCACCTTGTATGAATTCGCCTTGGTATGAATGCAATTATTTTATAAACATTAGAAAATAGATATATTATTTCTTTCTTATTAAGGTAGCTTAGTAACTGAGCTCAGTAAAAGAACTACCTTAATAGGAATAGGAGCGCCAAGCGTTTTTTATAATTTCAATAAAACAAACCGAGCTAGTGATCTTTCAAATGTGATTTTTCTAGACAGTCGAATTTGAAAATTAGAAATTTTGACATAAAAAACAACGCTTAACGCTTCTATTTAGGCAGCTAAGTTAGTTTTCTTTTGTGTTAAAGATCTAACAAATATAATCCTGTGTAACAAAAAAAAAAATACATACCTATGTACAATGTACATAAAGTTAACGTAAATTTTATTCAGTAACTTGTTTAACAATAACGTTTACTGCTATGTTCTATCTTAACGTTAGTTATCTTAACGGCAAAAAATTTTTCATTGTTTACTTTTAAATTCGTAGTTATTTTACAAAAAAAAGAAAGAAAAACAAATAAACAAAAAATTTTGGCAAATAAAAGCCACATTAACATTTTTACTAAAATTCACGTATTTACATACATTTTGGCAAAATAACATTAAAAAATTTTTTTCTTGGGAATTTATAAAAATCATTAAAAATAACATTTTAGATCCAGCTTATGGAAATAGCTAATAGTGATTTCTTTTCTACACAAAAAAAAAGTGATAGACTTTCCAATCATGCCGCTGTTGGCAAATTTCTGCGAATTTTTGCATTCCTTATATTCCTTATAGCTTTAGCGACTTTTTATCAATTTTATGGTTTGTTCGAAATATTAAAAAATTTCGGGAATTTTCGCTATTTTTGCAAAAAAAAATTTATATATTCCGACAATTTGTTTTTTTAAGCCATTTAGCGATTTCAAATAAATTTTACATTTTTTTCAAGTTTGCAATTTTTCGCGAATTTTCGCCATGCTCGCGATATAAGCGATCTTTTCCTGTGGTTCTTTAGAGCTTTAATAATTTTTAATAAATAGCCGCTGTTTGCAAATTTTTGCGAATTTCCGCTAATTTAACAATTTTTACTGAATTTTTGCAATTCCTTATAGTTTTAGCGACTTTTAATCAATTTTATGACTTGTTTAAAATATTAAAAATTTTCGCTATTTTTGCAAATTTTCCGAATTTCGCAATTTTCGCTAGACTAGCAAAACCCAAATGGGGTTTTGTTAGTTTCGAAAGTACTTTAAGTCGTTCCAAACGAGAAGTAGTTTGCACTCGATGACAGTGTTCGTTAAATATACTAATAAATTAACAAAGATGCCACTTGATTGACATTTTTAACTTTGTAGTTAAAATTGAGTTACTGAATTCCTGTAATGTTACCGTAAGCAATAAACTGTGCCGGTAAAATTAACGTTAATCGTTAGAAGTTAGAGAATTCCACTACTGATTTACTATTCATTAGTGATATTAGGTCAAAATTTGCGATTTTGACTTATGACATTTTTGCAGCAAATGAACGACATGTAAATTAGGGTGGAGCGCCGTTGAATAAAGGAGAAAAAAAGTAAAGTTCGGTTCAAACCATTGGCAACCCAGGTTAAATTCGTTGACGTTCTTAAAAATTAGTGCCGGTTCACACACGTCTAGTTTGACTCGTCAAGTCTTGAGTTTTTAGGAGAGAGGGGACAAGAAATGGCATCATCTTTACCGTTCTCTCCTCAAAGCTCAAGACTTGAGAAGTCAAACTTTACGTGTGTAAACCGGCACTTAGAGAAATAGAAAATAAAACCCAAATTTGATGCAGTTTTAAAGAAGTACTGGGTTTGAAAAAATTGGTACTATTTTTAATTTACCTTTCTATATTCTGCAAAGGAGTTGACCACTTTTTAATAATATGCAGCTATTACATTTGTTGATGCCGAACGGACATTTTCAATGTTTAAAACTGTTTTAAGAACAATAAGAATGAGTTTTATTACTATTTAAACTATTGTTTTCAAGACTGACTCCCAATTTCACCAAGTTCAGTTATAATTAACTATCAGTTATAGCTGCCAAAACATATTGTTTACTGAAAGTTAAAGTAATAGTTAGTTTTAACTGAACTTGGTGAAATTGGGGGTGAATTATCATGGTTAAATAATTAAATTTTAAATGCATAGTTTTAATTTTATTTTTGCTTACTTTGCTATTTTTAGTGCATATTTTCAGATTTTCAGTGTATAAACTGGTAATGAGTCACAATTTTAAAAAATTTTAAATGTTGCATCATATGATGTTTCGCCAATTGATTAATTTGGTCTTATTTTTAAAATATTGACGCTGCTGCGGTAGAGCGCTAAATGAAGGTCCCAATTTTTTAATTTTTTTCTCCATGACCTGAGAATAAATTTTGAATTTTTTCGTTTTTTTACTATCCGAAATTGAAGTTCGCAAAAAATTGAGACGCTCCACCCTAATATACATTAGGGCGCACCAACTTACAAGCAAAAAAAAAATAAGTGCGCCGTACACCCCCTTATATAAAGTATTTTTAAAAGGCAATTTCGAAAAAAAAAATTCCGAACGTAGAGGTCGCTTTTTAAAATTTTTCTTTATATTTTTGGCATTTATAGTCGGATCTTAATTTTTAATATATCACAGTTTTTGTCTTGAGATGATTGGTTTTCCACAGTTTTATAAAAGTAAATATTAATTACACTATCCAATTCCGTAAAGATCGGTCCATAATTTATCATACGTCTTATATAAAGCACACTCTCGGAAAACACTTTAGTACACCTCAAACCGTAATGAACAAAGCTTTTGTAATGGTCTGCTTACTTTAAGATCGGACTATAAATGTCTAAGATAAAATGAAAAATTAAAAAAGGCGACTCCTAAATTTTTTTTTTCGAAACCGCCTTGCAAATATACTCTTCTTAGTAGGGTGGTGTACGCGGATTTTTTTTTTTTTTTTTTTTTTTTTTTTGAGTTACAGTCTAATGTACGTACATACTTATATTTATCAAAAAATAATTCTGTAGCAGTTTGACAAAACATCTTAAGTCGAGATGAGATAGGAAAAAAGTTTTAAGAAAAAAACTCGGTGAAAAAATCATTTTTGTCAAGAAAAATTTCGTTTCAAAATGTTTTTTGAATGAAAATTCGTATGATTTACAACATTTTTTTCAACTTTCTAAATTTGACTTAAGATGTTTTGTCAAAATGCCACAGAATTTTAGTTTTCAAAAACTGCGAAAAAAAACTTAAGATGGAATTTAAATTGTATTTACACAACTAATTATTTAAAGGATGACTATGGATATATATACATGTGTAAGACTATATTACTATCAGACCAATTATGAATACAAATTCCCCGGGAGTTTTTTCCTATTTTTACAATTGAATTAACAACATATTAACATAAAAATGGGAGAAGGTAGAAAACTCCCGGGGAGTTTTTATTCATAATTGGGCTGTATATTTATTTGTTAAAAGTTCTTAAAAACTACAAACTTAACAACGATTAAGAATAGTATGCAACTGTGGACCCCATTTTCCATAGGGATCTTTCGGTATAATAAATATATCATTGCACCATGTGTAACCAACGACGCGATTTTCAATAATTTTTTTAAATGCCGGATTTTCCTGTAATAAATCACGATAGTTGTCATTTGATACAATGACGGCATCCAAAGCAAAAGCTAACTGCAATATAAAGCTAAAGAAAAAATATAGAATTTATGTAAAACGTTTCTACAAACAGGTACATATCTTAGTATGTTTACAACAATTTTAATACAAACCGATCATCATAACTGGTACTTGTGTACCCGGGAAGGTTTTTACAGGGTGTTTGGACAATTTTGCCCGCCTTGTGCAATCTTTCCAATTCATCAGGATCTGTAGATTTTGTTTTATTCATCCGAAACTGGGGTATAACAGCTTTTACCTCATGTCCCATTTTCTCAAAATAATCAATGGCAATTTTTAAACCTTTAACGGAAAATCCCTGGTCCAAGCCATGTCTTAATGAAAAGTTGGAATGAAAAAATCATTTTATGTACAAAAAGTTCAACTTAAAATCAATTAAATTAAATTAAATTGCCTAAAATAAGCCCAGTACCAGAGATTTACCATATGCCCCACATAAACACCGTCACCAAGATCACTTGAAGACGACAAATTTCGTATAGATGTGAATATCTGGATTCTAGGTAATATATTGCACAAATAACTCTTATAAAAATCCTAATGTTATTACCAGGGCAAATTTAAAATGGCACGACAAATGGTTGGCACGGAAAATGGCAATAGACATGTTTTATTTAAGAAGCATTTATTTTATTAAGTTTTGATTGTATAGTACAAAAGCATGTTTCTTCAAATTGTCAAAATAAATAATCTCCTCTTATCGCATAAAACAGTTCAATAAATGGAAAACACTCTTTCAACATCGCAAGATATAACTAATACAGGCATAGATGAATAATGGTATTAAATGACGCAAAAGCACTATTAATTAGATTTAAATAAACCGTATGAATTAATTTTGGTCAATTTTACTTACAAACATTTGTTTGTACATAAAGTGATTAAATTTTTAGAATATCCTACTTTCTCTATAAAATAAAAATTTTGTTTCTGTTAATAATCGCCAGTAATCCTGATTATTTTTTGATTACTTGTAATCGTAATCAATAAGTAAATATGTGGTCGTAATCAGCGTTTTAAAAACTGCAGTCAAAGTAGAAAAACTGCCATTTCTTCCACTTTTTCATTTGTCATTGGCCAAAAAAAAATTTAACTTTTACTTCTAATTCATTAAATGTAAACAGTCGCAGTCCCACCAAAAGCAAAAAAAGGAAAAGTAATCAATAAGTAAATATGTGGTCGTAAACAGCGTAAAAGATATCTTTTTCAAAGCTTTTTTTTTTGCTGGGTATGCATGCATACTACTTTAACCATAATTAATTACTAACCAAAACTAATTTGTACACTAGCGTTACATTGTAATTTTTGAAATTTGAGTACCTACAATTCCTCTAAAGCTAATCAAATTAACCACCACTATTATGGATAACAATCTTGAAGCGATGTGGTGGCTTAAGTCTTGGCTGTGGTTTGTGTCTTGGTCCGGGTATGTTGCCAGCATCTGGTGACTCCCGAGATGAAGGCAGGGAACCTAAAGGCCTTGGCAACGAAAGGTTATCCATCCCCTAAACCGAGGTGTTATGCGACCCGTGCCTATCGGTTGGTTTGCAGTCAGGGGTTACCGACTGTATTATCACGGAGCTTTGCTGATACCTGGGCACCTCAGCAAACAGACTACGCCCTTACGGCGTTATTGGGGGCTATGACGTGGCGGACCTCCAGATTCCCCTACACTCGTGGGACCAAAAACAAAATGAACACTCTTCTCAAAACCAACCAAAAACGAAACAAACAACACACTGACGATGGCACGGAACTAGACATAAAAAGGACTAATGATAAGGACAACGAGACGAAAACGATCCCGTCGGTGGCTGTATCAGCCTCGACACCCAACAGCGGCGATGTACCTCTGTCATTCGCGCCAAGTACATCAAAGGCCGCAAAAGCCCTTTCCGCCAAAGCGGATAAATCCCTTGCTTCGGGTGTTGCCAAGTTGGAAATCACTAAGTCGTCCAGCAAAGCAGCCTCCCATATGCCTATTGTGCAAAGGGGGAAAGAGATGATTACATCCGGTCCCACCTCTGCACCTCCCCCCGCCAACTCCGGCGTCACTAAAAAGACATCTCGGCATAAAAATCCTTCCAAGAGGGCATCTAACTCAAGGCGTGCTGCCTTGCGTGTTATCGAGCTATTAGGCTCCAAAGATGCCAATGAGCTTTCTGCAGAACAGGAAGCTTCATTGGCATGGGCTAAGGCCCTTATTGCTGGGCTTCAGAGCGTTTCACCTCCTGCCCCTGCGAAGGCAATGCCTAAACGGCAACGTTCGGAGGAAGAAGCGACAGCCGTTAGACAGCAACCAGGGACTAAACGTCCCAAATATGCACCAAAGTCGACCAATAGGTCCTACAGTGTGGTGGCTAAAGACCACCTTGTTAGGGCTATTATAGACAGAGGTGCTGCTGATGGATCCATCTCCCACTCTAGGTGGGACTTGGTGAAGCAGCAGATGATGGGTGTCTTTTGGAAGATCCTTAGTGAGAATCCAGGAGCACCCCCGCAATGTGACGATGCTGGCTGGTACCAGGGTCATGTGAAGCTGATGGCGTGCGTGGACGAGCGCTCGGCGCTTCTGCTGAAGCTTGCCATCGGAGCGATTGGCGAAATATGGGAAGGTGCTAGGCTCGACGTGGTTTTGGTGAGTGAGATACCACGGAGACCTAGATCCATCGCCACCATCCCAGCGGAACCCTCTGCACCGGAGGAAATCTTGAAGATCATCCAGTGCTGCAACCCGCAACTTCCCACTCATAACTGGAAAGTTGTCAAGGTTTCAGCAGCTGAAGGATCATCAAGAACGGCGATCGTAGTCCTGAATCAGGACTCCTTGAACCCACTGAGGGAGAAACAGGGCAAGATTTACTATGGTTTTTTACCATCTTGCTCCGTGTCTACCGAGGTGACGACAAGGGCGATCCCGCTCCGAAGGTTGTGGAGCCTACGCAGTCCGTGGACTGCACGAATGACGCTTCCGTTCATTCATGTGACAAGGAAGACACCCCGTCCGTCTCCGACATGCTGGTAGACCTCTTTGAGCGCATGGGTGAATTGGCTGATGAGGACGCCCTCCTGGAATCAGACAAGGAGGACGCCAATGTCACGGTCGTCAATACTAGACATGGTGAAGGTAACACAGATAAACCTTCACCACTCTAAGGCAGCATCTGCTGCACTGCTCCTCCGAGTGGTAGAGAGAGAGGAGGAGCTAGTAATGATCCAAGAACCATGGATCCACAAGGATCGGGTTTGCGGATTAAACCTCAAGGGCTATAAGCTCCTATATGCCAGAGGAACAGGTAAAATTAGATCTTGTATTTTGG
Organism: Pollenia griseotomentosa; assembly: GCA_963931875.1. Classification (NCBI taxonomy): domain Eukaryota; kingdom Metazoa; phylum Arthropoda; class Insecta; order Diptera; family Polleniidae; genus Pollenia; species Pollenia griseotomentosa. Next base: position 31,880,675 of record OZ007564.1, read on the forward strand.
CTAAAAGCACGTTGGATATCTTCATTCTTTCTGATTTCAGTGATGAAGACACAACTTCAGCGGCCCTAGAGATGGGCGACAGGTCGATTTGGATCGTCTCGGGCTATATGGCGCATGACCAGGATGATGAGCCACCCAATAGGCTTGTTCGTGGCCTGGTCACCAAAGCTGGCTCCATGGGTACCCCGGTGGTTATCTGTGCTGATGCTAATGCGCACCACATCACGTGGGGCAGCTCTAACACCAACACTAGAGGTGAGTCGCTATTTTCTTTTATCTGTAACAGTAATTTAGAAATAGCAAACATAGGCGCGGAACCCACGTTCATTGTAGCTAATAGGCAGGAGGTTCTCGATGTGACATTGGTCAGCTCGGAACACTCCGACTTAATAAGTAACTGGGCGGTCTCAAATGACTGTTCCTTTTCGGACCACAGGTATGTTGAGTTTCAATTAGGTTCACCCCCCTTGGGGGTATGTACTTTTGTGAATAGGAGAAGGACGAAGTGGGACTATCAGGCTAGTCTACTCGCTGACTCTCTGGGCTCAGTCCCTGTCATTAATGGCATTACGGAGACTGAAATGGCAGTGGAATTCCTATCGGGGGCACTGCGTCGAGCAACGGCACTGGCCTGCAGGCCGGTGGTTAGGAGGAAGGGGGGCAGGCCACAATGGTGGAGCCCTGAGATTGCACAGTCTCGCAGAGACTGTCGTAGGTTGTTCAATATGGCTAAACGTCTGGGAAACTGGGCGGAATATAAGTCGGCATTGAATAGGTTCAAGAATTTGGTGAGATCGGCGAAACGGAATGCCTGGAGAAACTTCTGCAGTGGAGTGTAAGGCTCTTCTGAGACAAACCGATTGCGCAAAATAATGGCTTCTTGCCCGGCTGTCCCAAGCTACATTCAGAAAGCTGATGGTAGCTGGACTACGAATAGTCAGGAGACGCTGGGGGTCTTAATTGACACACACTTTCCTGGCAATTTCCTTCCAACACCACGGAAATTAATTGCTTATCAGAGCCTGGACCCGTGTCCATGTCCCTGTGCTATGATAGGCTCAATTGGGCGATAAGGAGCTTTGACTCCTTTAAGGCTCCTGGTCTGGACGGTATTATTCCGGCCGACCTTAAAAAGAATGCGGGGCTTCTGATTCCTTGGCTGTCCGCTATTTACACGGAATGTATTAGATTCTCGTACGTTCCCAACAGTTGGACTAGATGTAGGGTTGTTTTCATTCCAAAGGGAGGTAAAGCATCCCACACCAGGCCTAAGGATTACAGGCCAATCAGCCTGTCGTCATTTCTTCTCAAGACCCTTGAAAGGGTCATTGACATTCATCTGAGGATGTCTATTCCTAGACATCTGCTCTCTTCATCACAGCATGCCTACACCAAGGGCAAATCTGTGGAGACGGCGCTACACTCACTGGTAGGCTACATTGAGAAATCCCTTGAATTTCGGGAATACTCACTTGTGGCCTTTCTGGACATTGAGGGCGCTTTCCACAATGTCAGACCCAACTCCATCTTGGAATCGATGGAAGAGGTGGGTGTTGACGATGTAACTTGTAGATTTGTTGGCAATCTACTTGACAGTAGGATCATTGAATCCACGATGGGTGCTGCCAATGTTTGCAGATCTGTGCACGGGGGCACCCCGCAGGGTGGAGTTCTGTCACCTCTACTATGGAACCTGACGATGAACACTTTGTTGAGTCGGTTCGACGGACTGGGGATAAAAACCGTCGCGTATGCGGATGACGTGGCGGTGGCGGTCATGGGTAAACACCTGGACACACTGTCCCGCTGTATGGAATCTGCATTGCAGATTCTAAGCTCTTGGAGCACCTTCTGTGGACTTGGCGTCAATCCACAGAAGACTGAGTTGGTACTCTTCACCAGGAAGTACAAGGTTGGCAACTTTAAACTTCCTAGGCTAAATGGCACGGAGCTGACGCTCTCGAACAGTGCCAAATATTTGGGCGTAATTCTCGATAGCAAACTATCATGGGAACTCAACGTTCGTACGAGGGTTGATAGGGCCATTGTGGCCTTATACACCTGCAAGAGATCCTTGGGCAGAAGTTGGGGCCTTGGCCCCAGGGGCGTCGAATGGATCTTTGAGGCGGTGGTAAAACCGATCCTCTTCTATGGGGTCATAGTGTGGTGGCCTGTGATGGGAAGGGGCAGTACTGCAGGATGCTTGAGAAAGTATATAGGGTGGCTGCGCTGATGATCACGGGATCACTCCGAAGGCGCTGTTTACTATGCTGAACTGGCTGCCGGTTGACATCATGGCCGAACAACAGGCCCTGACTTCCGCTATTAGACTGGGGGCGGTGGGCCTATGGTCTTCGCGGAACTATGGTCATGCCAGGGTCTTGCTTGGTGCATCATATGACCTGGCGGGGCTGGACTATTGCACTCCGGAACCCTTTTTCGGTGCTCTGGAACCGATCCTACGGGTCTACACCGATGGTTCCAGGATGGGCGATAGAGTGGGTGGAGGTTTCTTCATCGAGGAGTGGGACATTAGGGTCTCTTTTAGGCTGCCGGATGGCAGCAGTGTGCTGCAGGCGGAAATCTCTGCCATAAAGCGGGCGGCAAACTGGCTGAAGTGCTATCGTATATCGAGGGATATATGTATATTTACGGACAGCAAGGCTGCCATTGCAGCTCTGGTTGGTGTCTTTACGACATCTATGTTAACAGTGGAATGCCGGATGTCTCTAAATGAGATCGCGAAACATTCCAGTGTAACGCTGACATGGGTACCAGGGCACAGTGGATGCCTGGGTAACCAAACTGCGGACGGTCTAGCCAAACTAGGCTGTCTCTTGGATGACATGTTCATCGACGGCCTGGTTGGCACCTCAATGGCCCGCTGCAGGACTCTCATCAGAGGGGAGTCGTACAGAAGGGCTCAGGGCAGATGGCAGAGGGAGCCTACCTGCTTGATGGCCAGGACTCTATGGCGTGGCTATGACGCGTTGAGAACGCGTGTACTTTTCGGTCTCGGTAGGGACCGGATGAGAACGGTGATATCGGTCATTACGGGTCACTGGGTGATAGGGACTCATGCTAGGAGGATGGGTCTTGCGTATAATGACTACTGTAGGAGTTGTCATGATGAGGAGGAGGAGGAGACGGTGTTTGACTTTCTCTGCCAATGCCCCGGTCTGGGGAGCATTAGGTTTAGGCATTTTGGGAGACCAGAATTGCCATGTCTGGACGATCTGTCCAATGTGGGACTGAGATCGATCTCCCTGTTCTGCAGGGAGTCGGGGTGGTTCGGGGCTGCAGTGACCTCGGGGGAATAGTCTGGTGGGTACTGGCTGACTCCTGTCACTGGCTAGGGGTATCACAAAGGGACCGCTATAAGGACCCAAGTGAATCGCCGTCGTGACGGCTGCCCATGTAACCTAACCTAACCTAATCAAATTAAAAAAAAAAATGACTTTTTAAACAGTCGCTATGAAAGGCTTCACTTATTTTACGTACAACTTTAATTCAAGAATCACCTAAAAGAGAAAACGATTGCAATGGGCAAAGTAGCGAAAGGCATTGGAATACAATAATATTTAGTGATCGATCCAAATTGGAATTAGAAGTAGGTGAGTCTCGTACTGAAGTTGTACGTAGAACAATTGAAGCCTTCCATAAGGACTATTTAAAAAGAACAGTAAAGTTTCCTGCTAGTGTTATGATTTGGGGTTGCATGTCGGCTTATGGCGTTTTCTTTACTGAGTAAAATTTTGCATTTATTCTGCCTTTTACATTTTTTATGTTCTTTTATAAAAAACGTGTGTTATATTAAAAGTGTAAAAAGCGTTCTTTTCTGATGATGTTCCCTTTAAAATTAAAAAAATGCTACATGTTCAACACTCATTTTAATTAAAGGGGCTTGAGTGCAGCACTATATCAAGGCGAATTCAGTACAAGGTGGTAAGTTTCGAGCCGTAAACACTAACAATGCAATACACAAAACATCTGTGGTTTCTGCTGGCTTTGGATTGTTTTAGTCTTGCCACCACCTGTAATTGAATTAACCTTGCGCTAATTGTACTTTATTGTTTAATGTCGAAGTTTTTGTTCTTTTGTAAACGTTAAATATGAAACACTTCTTAAAAATTAGGGGTACATTTAAAAATGTTGCCACATCACATGTAACACTTATGCAACACTTTTTCTTTAGAAAAGAAAACGCCATTAATGTGGTGGACAGCATTGTTTCATAGAAAACAACTTTAATGCATAACGATACATAAGTATTCTTGAAGAGCATTTGATATCATCTATCGAAAGTCTTAGCTCATTTTGTGAATACACCTTTCACCAAAGGGAGCGCCAACAAAAAAAAAAAAACAGTTCTTAGATAATAAATAAACGTTATGGATCGGCCATCGTCCAGTCCAATTTTAAAAATTTTACTGGAGAAGAAATTTATTAATCGCCTTAAACTGTTTATAATTTATTTTTCTTGTAAAACCTACCAGTTGTTTTGACAGTTGACAATGTTGCATATTTTGCAAACTGTAGGATAGGGCTTTAAGCGTTTATAATGTTATATTTTGTAGATAGAGCCTTTTGTTTTTTTTGGTTAAAAAATCGCCAACTTTTTTTCAAACTATTTCAAAATATTTGTAAACATTTGTGTTGATGCAGTACATACGAATAAATGAAAAAGTCGATTTTTAATTTTTGGTAAGTTAGGGATTTTTAGGGACATGGAATTTTATAATAAATAAAATAAAATTTTCTAAGTCAAATTATAATTTATAAAGCTCTCTTACTTTAATAGTCTTATTCCTTCAATATTTTTCAGGAATAAGAAAATTTTGCATTTTTTTAGCATTTTAAATTTTTTTTTAGTAATGTTTTAAGCCCCATTTGGCATCCAATTTTTTTTTTTTTATTTGTGGTCACATTGGTTGTCACCGCGATCTGATTGGTCGTCGGTGTGAAAGCACAAAAGCTCTTTTGTAAAAGCTTGCAGATTGGGCTTATGAGCTGGAGGTAACGGCTTTAAACCTTTATTAAATTTAAAACATTTTTGTGAATACAGGCATAGATGAATAAAGGTATTAAATGACGCAAAAGCACTATTAATAAGATTTAAATAAGCCGTATGAATTAATTTTGGTCAATTTTACTTACAAACATTTGTTTGTACATAAAGTAATTAAACTTTTAGAATATCCTACTTTCTCTATAAAATAAAAATTTTGTTTCTGTTAATAATCACCAGTAATCCTGATTATTTTTTGATTACTTGTAATCGTAATCAATAAGTAAATATGTGGTCGTAATCAGCGTTTTAAAAACTGCAGTCAAAGTAGAAAAACTGCCATTTCTTCCACTTTTTCATTTGTCATTGGCCAAAAAAACTTTAGCTTTTACTTCTAATTCACTAAATGTAAACAGTCGCAGTCCCACCAAAAGCAAAAAAGGAAAAGTTGTATAAAATTTTTCGTTTTTTTTTTCAAAATAGGAAATGTTGTATACAATTTTTCGTTTTTTGTTCAAAAGTTTTTGCTTTCAACTGCAGTTTTTTAAACCCTGAAAAAAGTAATCTAATTACTAATCATTACTTAACAGCTATGGGTTAGAGTGTTAGATGATTTATCTATTTTTGGTTTGGAATGAATCGCAAATTGAAGAAGTAAGTTTTAAATCTATTTTGAATAACTTACTTGAAGGCCACATTACTACCATCTAAAATTACTATCCGTTTGCCGGTAGGTAATTCTTTTGTAGCACTTGGATTGTATGCGTTTTCATTATATTCATTTAATTTCTTTGTTTCACTCTGTGTAAACAGAATATTCGTGCATTTTCTATTGACAGGAGTTGTTGGTCCAGCAGGCTCACTTATTTTCAAAATCTAAGAATATCACTTATTATTTGTTTCGTACCAAGCACAAGAAGTTTATTAACTTACCTTCTGTGGCGGTATATTATCATCTACAATGGGTATGAAATCATTTTTGTTTGTTTCACATACAAATATAACAGAATCATCTTCCAATCCTTCAGATTTATTTTTCAAAGTAAAATCTATTTCATCGTCGCTGATATCATCTAAAGTAATAACTTCAACCCCCTCACAATTACTCTTTAAATGCACAGATCTACGCGTTGGTACAGAATTTTCTCTTAAGGTACTTAATTTTGTGTAGTCTGTACAATTATCTATATGATGTTTAGATTTAGTACCACGACAAACATCTACGAAAAATGGTAGAGTTTCATCGGCTTTGAATTTATCACTACCCTTATCATTCTCATTTAAATTTTTCGGCGCCGTTACATATGAAATGGGTGATTTTTTGTTCGGACAGGGCGTAGAGGAGACACGTTGTGAAAATGAATGGATTAGAGATTGATAGTAAGTAAATGTATTACTAGTTGAAGGTATATCATCTTCCTCCAAATCATCAAGAGATATTTCTTCAAGAGTGGGTTCAATACAAATACAATCATCATCGGCCCCATTTTCAAAAGATTTATTAGTGTCGGAACGTAATTCTCCTTCTTCCAAGGTGCTATTTGCACTGCGAATATTTTTAGTTGTACGTCTCACTACAATCATATTCCTCTTGTTGGTGTTACTGCTGTTGATTAAACGTTTGCTGTTCTTTTTTTGAGGCGAAACTTTTTTCGAGGTCACGAGGTTTAGGGTCTTATCATTGTTAACAATATAAACATTGCGTCTTACTAATCTTCTCTGTAAAATGGAAATTTTTTATAAAAATGTTTATTGGTAACTATTTTAACACAAATTTTAAACTTACTGTCTGCTCATCAACAATTTTTTTAAATTTATTTACTTTACCACCAGCATTTTTCGAAGGACTTCTTGGCAGCGGTAATTGCTTCTTACAATGTCGACTTGTAGAGGGTCTTTGATCACATTGATCCTTTATGTATTTTAAAAGAAGTTTAATTAAAAAAAAAAAAAAAATAATTTTTTATATGAATTTATGAAAAGTTAAATACGTTATGGCGTTTTTTTCTGTCAAAAATGTTGCCTTTATTATAATAATATTGTGGGCGTATAACGTATTTTTTCTTATTATGTTGCCCAACAAAACCAAAAATATGCTACATGTTTCACCCTCAATTTTATCAAAGAGTTAGAAATGCAGAATTTTAAATGGTTGCAATTGCACTGGAAATGACGTTTGGGAATTCACCCAATATTTTTTCTTTTAATTTACTGCCTGTTTGACGATTTCGAGCGTCAACAAACACAAAAAACAACAAAATTCTAAAATTTGTTTTTTTTTTTAATGTAATTTTCTATGAGTACGTTAACGTTCGAAATCGATGAACAGGCTAGGCTGTTAACTTATGTTCTTTGTATTTTAATAAGTAACCTTTACAAAGTTGTTATAAAATATGTTGGCAACATTTTGCGTCAAAAAAAAAAACGCCATTCGTTAGTAAAAGTATGGGCGAAAATTTTGTCGTGATTCGAAAATGGTAAAAGACAATTTACAAAAGATTTAAGTTATGAAATGAATTAAAAAAAAAAGAAAATAATGTACATTTTTAACATAATAAAAAAAAATATGCACTTAGTTTTTACAAAACTATTATAATTGTTAAAATATAAATCAATCTCTCTCGAATTATTAGATTTTAAGATTGAATTTTAAAAAAATACTTACCATTAGAAAACAAATTGAAATAAGTTTCAATCGAAACATATTTGAAACAAAAAAAAATCTTAATATTTTTACGGAAATTTTACGTTTTTCACTTTTGAAAAAAAGCCTGCAAACCAAATAAATATTGAATCTTTGTATAGCAGCCAATACTGCCTAAAAATGTGGAATCATATAAGTTTAAAGTCCTAACAAAAATCTCCCTCCTCAAATTTAAATTCACAATTTTGTCCTCAATTTTTATAGCTACACCACAATAGTGGACCCTCTCCATTATGCGTTTGCGCTGATGGTTTCAACACTATAAAATACTGCTCTACGCCTACATTTAAGTATACCAACCGCCTAAGAATCACTTTATAAATCCATCTAACGATGTCCATCCGTAAGGCTGGCTGGCTGTCCATGACAACCTTGTGTGCAAGCCTTAGACTGACTGTAAGCGAATATTACCGCTGTAACCCTTAAGGCTGCAATGATTTTTTTTTTTTTTAATTTTTAACCAGGGTTTATAAGCACTGATCAGCTGGGTGCTCTTTATTTTTGCTTTTGCCACTGCTATTGAAATATTTAATTTTTTTCCAATAGGCAATGTTTTGTTTTTCGTTTGTGCAAAAAAGCAAATCTCCTATTTTGTATATTTTTAGTTTTTGACAATTGCTTTTTTACCAGTCAGCGACAAAAATGGACAACCACCTAAAAAGCAAAAGCTAAAAAAAATATTTCGCCTTTTGCTTTTTTACTTTTTCCTAAAAGAAGAGCTAGTTAAAAAAGACAAACCAAAAAAAAATCTAAAATTCAAAAAACAAAAATTCTTCACTGGCTGGTAATAACAAAAAGCCGATTCAATAAAATGAAAAGCAGCTGAAGTGTGTGCTAAAAGCAGTCTGAGCAGAGCTATTAGCTCTGCAAAAAGGCAGATTACAACGATAAAATACTGATCAGTGTACAAGCGACGTGGTTTTTTTCATGGTGGTGAGGAAAAATAAATTTTTGCCTTTCATCAGTAATGTTGTAGTAATGTTGTTGTTGCTCGACTACAGTGTGTGTGTTTTGTTTTTTTAAAGTGCCCCGGTAGGCTAGCTGGTAGTGAACTAGTCTATCAGCACCGGGGTTGCGGGTTCGATTCCCGCCAGAGACTCTGGTTTCTGTAGACAAGCGTAGAGCTTCGCGGGATTATCTTAGGGAATTTAAAAAAAAAAAAAAAACAAAATATTTTTAGTAAAGGCAACCAGCAAAGTGTCTGTTGGATTTTTTATTGTATAGAAAACAAAAACAAATTCTTGTTGTGTTTGTTTTGCATGAAAAATATCACTTGTCGTCGTCGAGTATTTTTTCGCAATCATGTGCCATTGCAACCTTTTTTGCTGCTTTTATCTCCTATTTTGCGGCTATTAGCATGCATTGGTTTTTGATTTGGCGGCTGTTTGACAGAAGCTGTTTGTTTCATTCTTTTTCCTACAACATAAAAGTGATTGCCGTTGCTTTTTGAGTTCCATCAAATAAGAAATTTTTGCTATTGTTAAAAAAGCAATAGTTGGAAAAAGCCTGTGTCCATTAAAAGGTTACTTTTCAAAAACAGTGTGTTTATTTTGCTGCTGCTTTTGAAAAGTGTGGTCTTTTTTAGCAGTGGAACTTGTCGGCTTTTTATTTTTGATTTTTTTTTTTAATAAGAAAAAAGGCAAAATTTGGCTGCTTTTGCTAATATGGCGATAGCATTTTAAACCCTGTTTTTAACACGCGTTGCCTAGAGTGAGGTATATTAAATTCATGTAATATTTTAAAAATTAATAAACATAAAATAATTTGCATGAAATAAAAAAAGAGTTCGTCAGCTCATTATTGATTTGACCTACCGGCTATTTTAAAAAAAAAAAGTTGACTACCTCCTTTCTGAATCGAAAATCGGTTTCACGAAACTTTTAATGGTTTCTAAAATATCAAGCATTAATTTTGAGCTGTATCCACTATTTTAAAGTTTATTAAGTCTTGTTTTGCTCTAAACGCCACTGTTTGGCCACTGTTTGGCTTCTAAGTTCGTTCAAACAAATTTACATTTTTCTTAAAAACATATGCCGGAAGCAGTGCTGAAAGTACAAAAAAAATTCTATCGGTTATATTTTCAGAAAACTTCATGTAAACCTTCATTGTTGTTGTTTTCCATTACGGCTCTTTGGCATATGCGCCAAACTAATAGCAATAATAACAAGTAAGAAAGTATAGTCGGTCAAGCCAGACCATATGATACCCAGCACCACAGTACTTAAAAACACATCATGCTTATGTGTCCATATAAATAATTTTATCAAGTTATCTCCAAAGTTGCGACCTGTACTTTGCGCACAAGGTTACATGGACAGCCACCCAGCCGGACGGACATCGCTAGTTCGACTCAGAAAGTGATTCTGAGTAGATCGGTATACTTTAAGGTGGGTCTAGGACCACTATTTTACACACATCAGCACAAATGCATAATACCCTCTCCACTATTGTGGTGTGGGTATAAAAATTTATTTCTTTTATCTTTTCTTGAACACTCTACGACTCTTCTATAATAAATATTAAACAATTGTTTATTTTGCGGTCCAAAAACCAAAATTTTTTTCCTTAAAAAAATACTTGCTTGAAATAGAGACTTGTAAAAAGAGTTTCAAATGAACAATGTTTTAAAAATTGCATTGATACAATTAGCAAAGTTCAGAATAAAAATTTCTTAACGCAAAAATCCATTAAAATATTAAAAAATTTTTTCTTTGCTCTCAAATAAGTTTAAAATATTTCAATTTGCTTTCATTATACTTACCTGTTGGTAATTTATCTCATTCAATCCTTTATTACTTTTACTATACCCTTCACCACGAATGGAAAAAGTATATATGTATGTATATATGTTTGTCATTCCATATTGGTCTAAGATAGCATTTTTATCCGTCCACTTTTTCGCGGACACTGTCTCCTTTTTTAGGTATATGTCCTCAGAAAAAATGAGTGTCCAGGAAAGTCATACTTTGTATGACTTATTGTTTAGCCAAATTACTTGAAACGCTTAGTTCTAAGGTCTCGCAAATTTTCGTTGTTTATTCCCTATGCTGCTATAAGGCCATATGCTCCTTATAGGATCGATGGGAACATATATATAATCTTTTTTATTTTTAGTTATTTTCCCATATTTGTCTGAAGTTATTCGTCAATTTTTGAAGTTGAAAAGCTACTATTATTTAGTTAAAAAACTCGCACAAAGCTTTTTTAAAAGTTCAACAAATTTTGAAAAATAGTACATCTTTAAGCAAAAGTTTAATATCTTCATTTCTTGAAGAAATAAAAAATTTTTACAAAAAATTTAAGGTTATCTAAAATTTTGGACGCAAACTTTGTTAAATCTTTGATGTATTTAAATGACTAGATTTTAAAACCACTGATTCCGTTTCATGGTTTAATCTTCAGTCTTCGGTTGAATTTTTAACTAATTAATTCTAGCACAGTGCAATAAATAAAAGGAATTCGAATATGTTAAACATTTGGTTTCATTTTCATTGCCCTACTCTTTTAAGAAAATGTCCATGTTTTTTTGCTGCTGTCCTCTATTTCTAAAAAAAAGTATAATAAAGTATGTATATATTTCCTGGGTCCTTATGAGTAGCAAAGTTGATTAAACGATGTCCGTCTGTGCGTCTGTCCGTGTGTATGTTGAAATATGTATATATATTTATGTATGTATATATATATACATATATGTATATAGTCCCGTTGTTCCTTTTAGGAGCATAGGCCCTCAACGAATGTCTTCCATCTGGGTTTGTCTGTGGCAATACATTTTATTTCATTCCAGGATACACTAGCATCCGCTGCTTCCACCCCTAATAATCTGCGCCAGGTTTATGATGTTCGTCCCCTTCTTTGGCTTTCTTGAGGTGTCCATTGAAAAGGTTGAAATAGTTGTTCCGAAAACCCCAGAAAAAATGGGAACTAGGTTGTTTTATATTTATGTGACAAACACTCCATTAAAAATTATACCCATACAACCCTTGTTTTTTTTTTCTGAAAATCTGAAGACCGGCAAGGGCCTAGTTTCCCAATTAGGCACAAGTATCTTGGTTATCATCACACAACATCCGACAAAATTTGAGCTAGATTGGAAAAGTAAGCGTGGCACAACATTGATTTATTTTTAACCAAAGAATAGTAGGTGAAAAATTGTCCAAATTTGGTAGACATATCTGGGTTATCAATACACAATCTCTGTAAGAAGATGGGCGGGATCGGTGAAGTGGGCGTCGCACCTCCCATACACATAAAAAATAGATTTTTGTATATCTGAAGAATCATAGCAATAAAAGTTTTCAAATTTGCATTACATCTGGCAAAAAGTGGACGGGATTGGAGAAGTAGGCGTCGCCCAAAATACATTTCATTGTATCTGGATAACTGTCCAAATTTCATACACATACCTGGTTTGCCAATACACAAGATCGTCAAAAACTGGATGTTATTGTATAAGTGGGCGTGGCACGGCCCACACAAATATAAAATCGATCAGCAGCAGATATGGCTTTAATTTACATGAGAAACCGCCATATGGGCTTATCTCATAGTGGACCTCAACCACAACCACGTCCAAAAGTCGGTGTTATTGTATAAGAGGGCGTGGCACTTCACACACAAATATAAAATAGATCAGCAGCAGATACGTTTTCTATTTACATGAGCACCTGCCAAAAGGCCTTATCTCATGGTAAATCCCAACCACTCGGTGTGTTAATGTTAAGCACTTACCAAATTCCCCTGTGGGCGGCATAAAATAACAACCAAAAATTTGTGAGTGAGGATTTATTTGCAAACACATGTAGCAATTTCGAGTGTATAATACCGCCAAAGACTATATATATTCCCCTTGTTTAAGAGCCGGAGCTATCTGACCTTCGCTGCCTTCCAACAAATCCTGGGAGCTTCTGTCGAAAAGCAACAGCATCTAGGGATCATTCCACCATGAACCGAACTTAACCGCGAGGCGAATGATCAGTCCTTCACAGGACATCACCCTTCCCGCGATTTTGGGTTTAAACCACGACCACAACATGCTCTCCTGAATAGTATCTCCTCGTCAACAAGGCTGAACAACAACCTTCCATCAGAAAAGCAAGGCTTCCGCAAAGACAATTATCCTGAAAGACAGGAAGCATTTTTCGCAAGAAGCATTCTAAACCCCTCCAATAGTCAGACCGGTTTGCACCGGGGGCTACTGACTTCCGTAGCACCATCAATTTATATTTCTGAGGTAGAACTTTAAATTCAATGAAGTCCATTGGATCCCAAGGAACTCTATCTTTCCGTAGCTGTAGCAATCTCGAGTGTACAATACCGCCAAAGACTATACATATTCCCCTTGTTTAAGGTCCGGAGCCATCCGACCTTCGCTGCCTTCCAACAAATCCAGCTTCTGTCGAACATCAACAGCACCTAGGGATCCCACCATGAACCGAACTTTAGCGCGAGGGTAGTGATCAGTCTTTTACAGGACAGGACTCTTCCCGCGATTTTGGGTTTAAACCACAACCACAACATGCTCTCCTGAATAGTATTTCCTCGTCAACAAGATTGAAAAACAACCTTCCATCAGAAGAGCAAGGCTTCCGCAAAGACAATTATCCCGAAAGACAGGAAGCATTTCTTTCAAGAAGCATTCTAAACCTCTTTAATAGTCACACCGGTTTGCACCGGGGCTACTGACTCCCGTAGCACCATCAATTTATATTTCTGAGGTAGAACTTTGAGTTCAATGAAGTCCATTGGACTCCAAGAAACTTTTTCTTTCCGTAGCTTTATTGCACTACCAAGTAACATTCACGGTTATTGAAATGTATGAGATTCCAAAGACTGCCAGTACATTTAAGCGCCAAGGTTAAGTAAATATCCAAGGCAGAATAGGTCAATTGCCCCCTTTCGGATCCAGGAATGACCTCAACCTGATTTACCCCTGAGGTTGTAACACCAAAAGGTGAAATATCCTTAAGATGATCCTTACAACCCCGGGAGGATAGATCAGCAACAGTAAAGCCTATAGTACACGTAATGTAAAAAGCCACATGCGCATGTGGTTCTGACGTAATTTTGACGTCACTACAAAGCCACAAAAGCAATTGCGTGTTGCGTGATGACGACAAAATTATGTCAGCGTATGTAGCTTTTCACATTCCGTGTACTGTAGACTTAAGAGTTTACAAATTCAGTACAAATAGTTTCGATACCAACACAAGACAGCAAAAAAAAAAAAATGTTCGAGCTTGGGGAAATGGCCGCGGCACCAAAAATTTATTTTATTTTATTACATATCTGGAGATTAGCCGCGGGGTAAACAAACATGTATATGTATTTATTTATATGTATAACTTTCTGTTCTTATCGCACCATGGTGAAGGATATAGAAGATCCGGCATAGCCGAATACAGCAATTTACTTGTTAAATTTTATTAAAGAAATAAAACTACAACTTTGAATTTAAAATGCATTAAATATTATGGTACATATATATTTTGCAGTACATTTAATTTTATTTTTGGCATTTTCACATTTATCGGAAATACACAAATAAAGAAAAAAAGTGCGAAATAGAACAGCAAAATTGAACTGCAAACTTTTTTAAAATCCAGATGGTTTAACAGAAAACAGGTATAATTTATCCTTTAAAATAATATTAATAAATATTTTTAATTATTAATACATAAAGCCAAAAATATTTTTTTAAAGAACATTCAAAATAATTAACTTTTAATTTTGTAATTTTTGTAAGTCAAACTTCTAGTTTATACTTTCGCGTTTATAAATATATTTTTTATCGATTTAAATAATGTTAACTTGTTTTTTATTAGAATATTTCAAATCAATATAATTTGGATTCGTATAAATATGAAAATTTTCTGATAAAAATGCTAAACTTATTTTATTTTCCTATTCTTTTGATTGTATACTTTACATATATATTTTTTTTAAACATTAGCATAAAGCAAAAAAATGCTATAAATGAGGATAAATCTTGAACATTAGATTAATATTTAAATCATGTTGCTAGATTTGTTTAAAAATTCTTTTTGATTACTTTCAAAAACACTTGTTACAATTTTAGCATTAATTTTGAAAAGAAATTGTCCCTTAATTTTTAAATAGGCTTGAGACAATTTAATATATAGAATCTTTTCAACAGTTTTCTAATTCTTTTAGTTCTTGTTCAATATTTGCTCGAGCTATTTTGGCATATTTATTACTAAATTCAGGAGTTTGATAGATATCCAAGGCCAATAATGTGGTTAAAGTCTGAAATTTTAAAGCATTAATTTGGAGAATATTTAAAGAAAAAAGAAAAGAAGTTATAACAAACCTTTCGCCTTAACATATCAAAATTAGTTTTACCCGATGTTGACCATTCTTGACGAGACAATTCTGCGTAATTTTTATAAACATCCGACGATGAGCTAAAAAATTAAAAATATTTTAATGGAATTTTAAGAAATAATACATATTTTTTTTTAAAGCGACCAAAAAGTGACTAAAACCATGAAAAAGTTTATTCTTCTCTATCTTTAAAACTAGGCAAGCAAACTCTTCTTTTAAAGCGTTGGAAACTAAGTTTGTCATTCCGTGTGAAACTGTTTTGTTATTAATTTCCCTTTAAGAATATATTCCGGCTTGTTGACTAATTCTTTGTCGATTTAGCCATGTCCGTCCGTCTTTCCGCCAGACAGTCTGTCCATCTGTTAAAAACACGCTCACTTTCGAAAACTCACAAAAAGAACAATGTTGATGTCAAATTGCTTTTATTTATCCTATGCAATTTGGGATTGAAATCCAGCAAAATCGGTTTAGTAGGATGGGAGTTATGAGTCCAAATATGGAACCACCACTCTAAAACACTGACCATTTTGTTACAAAAACTAAAACAAATGGTAGTAAAATGCAATGATTAAAAAACTTAAGTCAAAGGTTTAAAAGCCGCAAAATTTAAACTTTTCTCTGCTTTTTAAAATCAAACATTGATTCTGATAAAACTTTTGAAAACAATCGGCAGTCGTGTCCTCAGTTTTCTTCTGCTTTTGATAAGTTAAAAAATCAAAATCACAAGCAGTGTCTTTGCTTTTGAAAGTTGTCAATATTTTAGGAAAAAACTGCTTCAAACTTGAATTTTTTTGACGGAGTAGCTGTTATAAAAGTTATCGTCGCTAAATTTTATATCAAACCAACATTTATAAGGAAGTTAAGGCATTTAAAGCTATTTTTGGGAGTGGACCGATTTCAAAAAAATTTAGTAATTAAGATTGCAAAAAAAAATTTGGTGCAAATTTAACCTAATTACCAACATAATAAGTTGATTTATGGTCACACAAAAGTCCGGAAAAAACTTGTATGGGAGTCATGTGAAATTGTGGATCGATTCTCACCATTCTTAATACGCTTCGAAACCAAATTTCATCAAGTTAGCTTAAAAATTTTGACCTCTACATTGTGCATAAGGTAACATGGACAGACAACCAGCCAGCCGAAATAATGGACATCATCAGAAAGTGATTCTGATTCTATCGGTATACTAAAAGGTGGGTATAGGACCGATATTTTTTATCTGTGATTACATCAGCACTAACCCCTAATTACCTCTAACGTTCTCTTTTTGTATATAATTTAAAAAATATATATTTTTTAAAACAAAGAAGCACAAAAATAAAATCTGTATGTACATATCGCACACTAAATCATAAGTAGTCACAACTCAAAATTCAAAAACATGGTTGCAATTTTTTTTTATCAAATAGAGTTCCTTAAATGTAAGAGAAGAAAAGTAAAGAAGTGACGCAAACGAAATTTTCGTGGTCGTTACAGATTTGTGAACTTGTTATGAAAAAATAAACAAGTTTGAAAAATTTCGAGTTGTGACTGTTTATGATTAAGTGTGCGATAAGTAATTACCGCAGCAAATCGCGTTATTGAAATATCTTAAAATGAAATTACTTACGCTAGTATTAATAAATCTAAATCCTGTAAAAATGCCATGTCATTGTCAATATCGGCATTAATAACTTCTGTACTATTTTCACCCAATAAACGGCAAACCAACTGTTTCATATCTTCCTAAATTACAAAAGATTATAAAAAAGTTATTTTTAATGTTAAAAACTTTTTTCAACTATATACTTACATCTTCAATCATGCCATCTTCACAAAATTGTTTAAATATTTTACAATTATCTTGTACACAACTTCTTTCTAAATCAAATTCATAGTATTGGAAAAAAGCTGCGAGCACAATATGTGGTTTGGCCTTTTCCAATTCTATGCGTTTTGGTGCCAACATACAAGACCAATTGTGATAGACACGTTTGGTGGCATCCTCATTTAGTTTAGTACGTATACGTTCATACCAGGAACGTATTGTATCTTCGGGTATGTCGTAATGATTACAGGCCTTGGACCAAATATCATATAAATCACAATTTGTCATAGTTATTTTTTTTTCTTTTTTTTTTTTTTTTTTTTGTATGTATGTGTATGTATTTTTTAAGTTTTCTTTGTTAAATATGTTTATAAAATTGAGGTAGTTGTTATAAGGAATCTATGTATATATTGGTTATATATTTTATTTTTATTTTTTATTTTAACTAAAAAATATCTGAAGATTATATATATTAACTTGTTATTTTTAGTGTGTTTGTTACCAATAAACTGTATGAGTCAAAAAAGTGTTCTTAATTTGTGCCTTTTTGTTTGTTAGAAAAAAAGGGATGGTCTTACGAAATTTTTCTAATTGATGTTGGGGGTGAAAATGAGCTTTAGAGCTTAAGGTCAACAGCTGGTAGAATTGTTATAAAAAAAAAGAAAACAACCACCAAATTGTGTCAAATATTTGAAAATCGATGACAGGCAGGTTAAACTGTTAAATTTTAAAGTTAAGTTAATATTTTGATTAAATGTTAAGAAAATGTCCACAAATTTGTAATTAGACTTGAAAATTTTACAAAACAGGAAATTATTTGGATGTTCTATATAGTAAATCGTTTTGTTTGTTATCGTACTATGTAGTCCTCCTTATTTTACAATGTATTCTAATTACATACTAGACAATGTTTCAGACAGTTCTTTCATAACAAGTCGCTCAGCTTTCCTCTAGTTTCAAAATACATCGCATCGTAAAAGATTTTAGAAAACAATTTGTAAAAAGAAAAAATTTCTGTAATTTTTATTAAAAACGTCGACCTTCCAGTATTTGCTAAAAATCAAGAGATTTCAAATTTCTGCTGAATTATCTTAATGATCTTAAAAAAAATTTCATACAATAAGTCAAATATTAAGTCGTTACCCAAAAGTCGTTGAAAAAGTTTTAAATTATCTTTTCAAAATTATTCGTATTCTTTTCTGATTTTGTAACAGTTTTTGAAGCAAAGGTACTTTTTGGACAGTTAAATTTTTTTAAATAATATAAATTTGTTTGTAAAGGTTTAAAATATTTCAGCTGTGCCAATGTGGAGACACATATTTTGAAATATCTAAACATGAAACTCACTATTCTTTGAATGTTTGAATTTTTATCACATCAGGTGTCATAATCAATGAATAAACATTTTTTTGACAAATTAACAAGACAAATAATATTAAAATGCATGGAGCAAAGTATAGTCAGATAATCTCTTCAGTTCACCTGTTATGAATTCGCTTTGAAATAAAGCTTACGAAAAAATAAGTGCTACCATTTATTTTCAAAAGCCCAAACTCAATACTTTTTTCAATGGGTATTTTTGGGGATAGTATAATACTTATTATGAATAAAATTTGTACAATGGCAACCCCTATTTGATCAAGATGTGGATACAAATTTAAGTCGTTTTTGGTCCAAAGTTTTTTTTACGCTAATATGCTGGTGGTTCGAGAGTTTGCTGAAATAATATAATGAATACAGCTTCATAAAACCAAAATTCGACTTGGAATGCACTTATTTGAAGCTCTTCTTAGAATAAATATACATTTTAAAAGTAATTAAGTTTGCTGTGACAAATTTATACCATCTTCTCAAAAGCTAACACTTTTTAATACAAACAGAAGATTTTGATTCTGGAATGATAAATTTATTTTTAAAATGATATAAACATTAAAGCATTATTGTTATTATTTTTTGTACGTTTTTTACTTTAATCTTTTAATATATGTATGTACATGTGTATCAGAGAACGGCAAAAAAACACTTCTTTCATGATTTAATCAACCATTTTATTTGTTTTCACTTTTAATCATGCAAAAAAAATCAACGTTAAGTAAAATCGTACTAGCGAGCGCTTCATTTAAGTGAATGTGAGTCGAGTGGTAGAACATGTTTTACTCACACCATTCATAATACTCTTACGAAATTAGATTTATCTAAGAATTATTAATAGTTTTATTTTTAAGTTATCTTGTAAACTATAATCGTATAAGTTTAAAATTGCTATTTGCTCCACTGTAATTGTAGACTTTAGATTTAGATGTATAACAGTTATTTTAAAATTTGAATATAAATGTTAAACTCAAACATTTAAAAATGGTTTGAAAATTGTGCTTAATATGAAATGATAAACTCATTTTATGTCAATGGTTTAACTTCGTGTTTGTTGGGTAGGGTTCGAACGTTTTATTCAAATTTGTATACAAACAAGTATCTACGTTAAATAAAGTCAAAGTTAAAGTAGTTAAAATATAATTACATATTTTAAAACACAATAGCAAGCAAACTCTTAACCGCTTAAAACAAAAAAAATGGAAAACGACCAATTACCAAATTTGTTGTAAAAATTAACATAATTGAAAAAAATATATGTACTACTTTTCTATTAAAAAACAGAAGTTCTACATATTTTAAAGATCAAATTAAAAACTTAACTAAAAGAATCTAAAATAAAAGTGTGGTTTGCAAAATTGTTCAACAATTTGTTTTTACAATTATTACCTACAGTAATTTTAACTTAGCTGCACAATTAACTTATCACGAACATAAAAATAAATTAAAACCTACATAATATAATTATGTATATTGCTAAATACGTACATAATTATATTTACTTTTTGGATTATAGTAAGTACTATACCATTTTGCAGATCGGCTTGGTTTACTGAGTGTTAGCTGTCGGTTTGCAATCAAGTGTTACATAAGTCGAGAAAATATAAACTATTGGTTTTAGGCGTTGCATATTTGCAAAAGAGTAGCAAGTGCATTGCTGTATATTTTGTTGGTGTAGAGTAAAAATATACTATACCATTTTACTATAATCCCAAAAGTATGCTATAGTATTTACTACACCATTTTCCAAATGCTACGATTCAAGACCATTTGCACAAGGCTGTGAATTGGGCTAATAGAATTGTATCGTTCTTATGAAACCATTTTGCTTGAGTTCATATCGCTCCTTTATTGCAACGTAGTCACTAATTTTTGATTCGAACGCAATTTTATTTATAATTCTTTCAGTCGATACAGAACGAATCGAATTTTTTTTCAGTTTTGTGAAAACTTAAATAAAAGCTTTACAAAAATAATTTAGATTCGTTCCGCATTGGCTGAAAGAATGGGAAATAAAATTGCTTTCAAATCGAAAAACTATTCGATCGACACTTGCAAAACTAGCCCGCAAAACTCCAAATCGAAAAATTTAAATTACTTTAGCAAAAGAGCTCCTTAAAACATCTTTATATGTAAAAAAAAAATCAGTATTGTATCTGAAACTAAACTTGTTAGAGAAAACTATATTTTATTAAATCAGTTTAGGTATAACGGTACATTTTAAAAACTTTAATCGCATTTTGCAAAGTTTGATTTTTTTTTTTAGATATGACTACGTTGCAATAAAGGTGCGATATGTTACCTTTTTATTACCATCTAGGGTTTTCAATTATTTTATTTCCCGTTTTCCCGGGATTTTTCTTGCGGGATCCCGGGAAATAAAAAATTCCTTATCATTTCAAAAAACAGCTATTTATACTTTGAAATTTATTATTCTATTCTCTAAAAACTGGCATCTGTGGATGGGTTGTGAATTAGATCAATTACAAGAAGTGAGTACATATTTAAGTCAATGTGCAACAGTTGATAATTATTACATTTAGTGAAGTGAAGAGTTAATAAAGTACATTATTTCAAAATAAGATGCAGAAAGTAAAGTTTCATTGTCCATGGAGAAGTCTTAAAATCGCTCCTTTATTGCAACATAGTCCTACAAAAACAATCTTGACAAAATGCGATTAATGTTTTCAAAGTGTACAGATTTTAAGATATATTTTGCTATAACTTCGGTTCAGTTTGAGATATAATACGAGAAGGTATGATGCAATGAAGAAGCGATATGTTTATTTGGTGATAAACGCAATTTTTTTTTTCAATTTGTGTTGGTTTATATACCCGTGAAGTGCGGGGAAACCGAAATAAAATAACATTTTGGAATCTCGTGTAAGATACTACAACACACAACTTGAAAAACACATTGTCCTAAAGATTACAAATGGACCTATTGAAATTAAAAGGTGTGTAAGAAGCAGTCCGGTTGATGCTACATATTTTTTGCATCAACCTTGTCATACATTATTTAACTGATATAGACGTTGTTTATAAAACAGAAAAAATTGCTTTATAAACTAGTTCCCTTACGTTTTTTTCATTAATTAAAAACAAAATTTACTTTGTATTATTTATTTGGAGCGGGATCCCGGGATTCCGGGAAATTTAAAAAAAATCCCGCTTTCCCGGGAATCGAAAAAGTGCGGGAAAAAAACTCTATTACCATCACTACATGCATACGCATTCATACATTTTTGGCTTTTGTATTGTAAGTATTCATCGTCAAAATAATCATCGTTGAGCTATACGAGCAAAGAACTGAATTGATTGGAACGATGCGACCAAGGTATATTTATATTTATTTATATTTATATATTATTTATAGCTATAAATATACCTTGGATGCGACACAATTAAAATCACGCAGCCAAAAACAACCGAATGATTGCAGTGATTAGAAAGCAGCACTGAGTATGTGTGTTAAACAGTGTTGAAAAATTCAATACTTTAGTACTTTTTTCAGTACTTTTTCATATTAAAAATACCGCAGTACCCCCGCGTTGTATTTAGTACTTTTTTATCCTTTGCGCTTTTTAACCGTGATGAGATCATTTCAATAGCAGACTTTGGTAATCATGTGTTTTGCAAAATTTATATTGTTGTGTATTAAATATAATTAACAACGTTAATATTGAGATGAAAGCGAGGACGCCAGGATTCATACTTTGCTATACAGAATGGGATATTTGCTCTTACAAGTCACAAGAAAATTTATAAAAAATGATGCATTGGATAATATATTATTGGAAAATTTAATAACAAACCACTAACCTTTAAATGTATCTTTTTAGGGAACTCGATTTGACATATTTATAGAAACATGCAGAGTTAACAACGATATTGTTTATAAATTAAAGAAATATATTATCTGAGATTTGGAGAAACATTTGTTTTTACTTTAAATTATAAGCAGCTTCACTCCATTGTTATTAATGTTATTAACAAGCGAGAAAGAAAACTATTTTCAATTCCGTGTACTAGCGGATCTCTCTGAAATAAAGCATTTCAGACCTGAAAATATTTAATTAAGAGCGAAATGGATGAACTAATGTTTGCTGACATTTCACAGATTGCTTTTGGCATTTTATCGATACCACATTTCTCAGCATCACTTGAACGCACATTTTTAAATGCATTATTATGTAAAAAAGCAAACCAAGAAACACGTAGAAACTGTTTCAAGTTTCAAACTAAATTTCTATTAAAATCAAATGATAGTAGCTGTTGTAGTTACATATTATATTTCTTATGATCTCTAAAAAGTCACATGTAATTGTGCATGTCTGTCAAAATTGCGGTTTTACATAAGGTTTATAATATTCGGTCACAAACGTGCATGTAATTTGCTTCTGACATTGTCTCTGTTTTTGTTCGCATAGTTTTTGCAGAAACCAAAGTAGTTCTCGGTTTCAAAATAGCGTGCGGCCGCCACAAAATTTTTTATTTGCGCCGTAAAAGAGTTCAGCCATCTTAACATATCTTTCTTTAAATTCGAAGATAACATTTTAGGATAATATAATTAAACGTTTTTTCTTTATCTATGTACATAATTTCTATAAAATGGTGAAATGATCATACATATATCGGTATTGAACAATATTAACTTCAACCGGCTAGTTATTCCGTCAATACGTATTTGGTCAAATATTTGATGAGTGTGACCGTAGCTTAACGCTTATGTATAACAAAAATATTATGTATCTTTAATATAAATACTGTTTGCTCTTTAATACATTGATAAATGAATTCCAATAAAATATTTTTTGTTGCTTTTATTTTCATAAAAAATATTTAATTTTTTAACAAAAAGTACCATTTGTTGGAAAAAGTACTCTTTTAGTTAAAATTCAGTACCATTTCAAAATTTCAATTTTGCAACACTGGTGTTAAACATGTTTAGTTATTTGAACAAAAAAGCTTGCTTTTAGGATGTTGATAACGTATGAATTTTTTTGCACTCAAATTTTGTCGTTCTCTGATGTGTATGCAGAACTCAAAGTATAAATAAAATTAGTTTTAATAATATTACACAAATGGCATATTATTTTATGTGTAAGGATCTGTGAATTTTTGAGGAAAAGAAAACAGCTATTTTGGGGATTTTAGGGAATAAAATAGAAAATTTGTGACAAGGTATAAAATAAAACTGGGAACCTTGCTGGCAAGAAATCACCTTCTTTTAAAATGCAATATTTTTAAAATTTAAAACATAATTCCTTAAAAAAAACAAAGCACACCAAATTGAATAACTTACATTATTTCCATTTCTTAAACTATTTTCCCCATTCCGTAGATGATCCGCAGTAACCACGTTGGTTGTGGCACTAGCATTATCATTAAAACATTTTCCTGCATGCTTCAATCTTTTTAAATATCTTTTTGTTTTGCGTCTGTTTTTACGTTTTTGGTCTTTGGCTAAACGGCTTCTATTTTTCTTAGACATGGCTGCTAAATATAAAAAATTAAAGTTTTTATTTCACAAAACTATTATTTTTTTAGCAAAAGATACAAAAATAATCTACTTAAACACAGCTGTAAACTAAAAAAAAAACAATGGTGGCAATATAAAAATAGTCTATACTATTTAACCGATTTTAATATTATTATGTTTTAGCACAAAACTTTCAAAATAAATAGAATGGACAAAATAATAAATTTAGCATTTCTTAAAAAATTTCCAAATATAGCAAAGTAATTATTAGAAGATTAGATGAAATTATATAGTAATTTACTTTTAGCCAACGCGAACACCTTTTAACAAAGGGAAGACGATTTTGACGAACAAAAGTTATCAGCACTGGTTTAATTGAAATTCTACAAGGCGAATTCATTTTTCAGGTGGCGTTGAAAACACAGCTGTGCTACTTTTTTTTTTTAATTAGAGAGAGAAATGTCAAAAGTTCCTTATGATTTTGACATATGGATCAACGAAAGCACCAAAAAAAATACATTGTTGTGTTTTTGGTGTTGTTACTTGTTGTAGTATCGACACCACCGTTTACATGAATTCGCCTTGAAATTCTAATTATTTCACCATGATCTGGTGAATTCATGTAGTATTGCCATATTAAAAATATAAGCAATATTAAAATATTGTATCCGTGATGCCAACTAAACCTTTTTCGTGCTAGATTTACTGCCTGCTTGTAAAACGCGAGCGCAAAAGTGACTCGTTTAACTTTCATCTCTACATATATAAAAATTACGTGTATGTTCGTGATCGGTAAACTCAAAAACAACTGGACCGATTTTGACCAAATTTTATATGCATGCTCTATGGGCCGTGAGTAGTGTTTCTGTGTAGTTTGAGTTCGTCCGACAGATGGCGCAATATTTAGTTTTTTTGTGTCTATGGGCCGTGAGTAGTGTTTCTGTGTAGTCAATGTTGACCAAATTTTATATGCATGTTCTATGGGCCGTGAGTAGTGTTTCGGTGTAGTTTGAAGTTCGTCCGACAGATGGCGCAATATTTATTTTTTGTGTCTATGGGCCGTGAGTAGTGTTTCTGTGTAGTTCATCTTCTTATCTAATCAACCGGTTTTCTTAAGATTTGACATGCAGACACCGTAACATCTAATCATTAAATTTGTGATTTGAAGGGAAAATAGGGCAAAAGGGATAAATGGGGTAAAAGCTCCTTCTTCCTAATCAACCGGTTTTATTAAAAGTTGACATGCAGATACTGTAATATCAAAAATTAAATAAAAAATAGGGCGTGAAATAGGACGAACGGGGTAAAATCTCCCCCTCCTTATATCTTCTTAAATAATCAATCAAATTTGGTAGGCGAATAGTGTAACATCTGGAAGGAATTATAGCCAATATTTTTTATTATTTAGGGCGTGAAATATGCCAAAAGCGGTAAAAGCTCCTTCTCCCAATATCTTTTTAACTTATCAGCCGGTTTTCTTTAAATTTGCATGCAGACACTGTAACATCTGAAAGAAGTAAATTATTTGGCAAAACAACGTTTGCCGGGCCAGCTAGTTTAAAATAAAAACAAATTTTGAACGACTCACTTTTACGCTCGCATTCTACAAACAGGCAATTATAAATTATTAAAAATGGGAATTTTGCCTACCTCGATTCAAAAGCATTTGTACAGATATACGTTTTGTAATTTGAGAAGTGAGGCTTGTTGTGTTTGTTTTTACATTGGTATTCGTGTCAGCGGAAAAAAGACAAAGAAACCATTGAAAACAAAGCTGGTATTCAATTAACCGGGAAAATGTTACTAAGCGGTTTTGCGATACCTGAATAGGTTTAGAAGTTATATACAAAATATACCTGCAACAAGTGTTATGTGTTGACTTAAACAAAGTAATTTTTTGTTTTGTTATTAAAAACTTAATAATAAACATTATTCTATAAACAAAAAGTGTTATGTGTTCAAACTGGTATGAACATATTTTGAAAAACGGCTGCTTTAAAAAGGGTTATGTGTATTTTTTCTTAAAAATCACGCTCCGCTCTGCAACAGATATTTAATTCGAATTTCTTTTAACGCAGTATTTTAGTAAATATAACTGCGAATCATTTTTTGATGTCAGTTATTTCGCTCTCCCAGAAACCTGTTAAGAAACAATTAGCACTTCTTGCAAGTTAGACGACAATATCGCTCCATTAGTGCAATATAGTAATATCTAAAAAAATCAAACTTGGCAAAATGCGATAAAATTTTTCAAAATGTACATTTTTATACAGATTCAATAAAATAAACATATTTTGCTATAAGTCGCAATTAACACTATGGACATTTCTTGCCGGACAGAAAAAGTTTAATGGTAAGGGCGCGACGCTGTATGCGTGACCCACTTTACTTCTTGCCTCTCTCGCCAACAAACTTTTTCTGTCCCGCGAGAAATGCCCACAGTGTAAATTACGACTAACTGCGGTTCAGTTTGAGATAAAACACTAATTTTTGTTTTACATATAGAGAAGGTATAACGGAGCAGTTTTGGTTAAAGCTTCGTACAGACGATGGTCAGATCTAACAATGTTGTCATTTTTCTGACAATGATGCCATTAATTTAACACATCTGACAAATGAAAATAGCGTACAATGTTCGCACAGTTGCAAGACATTTTTATTTAATTTTAATGACAACATTGTAAGATCTGACCACCGTCTGTACGAAGCTTAAGTAACTTCAAATTTTTGATTTTTTGAGATATGAATGTGTTGCAATAAAGAAGCGATATGTAAATCTTATATTAATTGTTTAATGTATTATTGATCAGTTTCACCCGGTCATAATTAAATACCTGTTTATATAATAATGCTGATAAAAAATGTTTCATTATATTTTATAACAAAAACGCTAAAATTCTTTACTTTTTACTTTGTTGCAAAAATCGCCGAACTATTAAAAAAAACGTTAAGTGACAACTCACATTTTTGCGAGAGAATAACGACGCAAAAAAGAACGCGAAAACAATAAGAACAATTACTTTTTACAAAATTTTTACGGGAAATTGACGCACAAATATAAACAAATTGGATAAAAAAACTTCATGAAATATCGCATTACAATCATTAAACCTAAAAAAGCTTTTTGAATAATATCAAAATACCAGAATAAAACGGCAACAAGTGGATTTTTGTAAAAAATTCTAATTTTAGTAATTGTGAAATACAAGTATGTATATTACAAATTTTGTGTGTAATTAACTATTTAACAAATAATTATAACTTGTGAATTTATTTAAGTTTACAGTGGGTTTTCCAGACGATATTGACGATTTCGACGAAGCAATGGATCTGTGGGGAATATTCATGTTTTTCTTTCTGGCCTTCCTTATCATGAGCTGCTGTGGTTACTGTTGTTCCAGAAAACAGCGGGGTGCAGTGTTATCGGGTAAGTAAAATAAATGATAAAGTAAATATTTGTGTATAAAGTGAGTCACGGTTATAACGAACACCGGATGTAACGAACTATGTCAAAAACGAACATTTGACTCTGGTCTCACGTACTTTATTATACCCTTCACCTCAGGTGGAAAAGGGTATATGGGCATTTCCGCCAAATGGTCCACCGTGACCGAAAATTTAAAAGTTATTAAAATCTGATTATTTTACGAAATTGTTATGAAGAAATATTTAGATTTTACTAATTTTATAAATTTACCCATAAATTTGTTCACTTAGATAAACAATCAGACTGCAAAGTTGTGCAAACGTAATTTCTTATTTGTGAGTATGTTTTATTGTATATTTTCTTTAATATTATCTTCCTTAAAAGAGGTGATATTTGATGAAAATTATTCCAAAAAAAATTTCTTTCATGGTCTGTAATCTAAGGAAGAGTTCGAAGAGAAATATGTTATTCGAATTAACGGTAAATTTTTATTTTGTATTAATCATTACTCAGTTAAATTATTGTGGAAAAAATTTCACGTTCGAATTGTCACGTATCGAACCAGATTTTGGCTTAAACAAAAAATAGTACAGACGATTTTGGAACCAAACCAAAGACATTTTAATGTTACATTGCTATGTAAAATTCTGAAAGTAGTTTGACTAAAAAATTGTGCCAGGTTTCGCTGAATTACAACTTTTTATACATGGCCACAAAAACTACTTGTATTTTTTTCACGTTCGAACCGCTACTTCTTTTGCCATTATCTTTGACCTAGAATCGCGCCCCTCATAAACTTTAGCATAGATAATAGTGCTTCCTTAGTGCTATAATTTAAGGGTTAAAAGAACGTAAAAATATTTGTTGTTTAAAATGTTGTTGCATTTTTGATGCGTACGACTGTCACGTTCAACACTTTGGAATTACCCATATATAAGTTTGTCATTCCGTTTGTAATTTCTACAATATTAATCTAAGACCCTATACAGTATATATATTCTGGGTCCTTATGAGGAGAGAACTTGATTTAACCATGTCCGTCTGTCCGTCTTACGTTTGATATGTGTTTTCCGGAGACTCCAGACATGATAGCGGCTAGGTTGTTTTACATTTGTGTCACATATAGTCCACCATTTCTTGCTATTGAAATTCAGCCAGATCGTTCCAAAAATGGCTGAGATATGAGCAAAAAACCACGACTACCTCTAATTTTTTCCAAAAAATCACTTGTTGTATTTTTATTACTTTTTTCTGTATATCTTGAGATCGGCAAGAGCCAAAGTTTTCAAATTAGGTACACACATTAAGGTTATCAATACACAGCATCCCACAAAATGTGGGCGTGGTATCTCCGGTACAAAAAATATCAAAAATTGTATAAAAACCTGATTTTTTGGACTGTTATATGACCTATGGTTATCCCTTGTATATCAAAAGATCGGAAATCTTTAGGAAAAAATATTTTCTGAAAAACTCACTTTCGGGAACCATAGATCTTCCCTAGTACAAGATTTATAACTTTATAACCAACTAACTGGCAAATTTCTTCTTAAACACGTCTGTATATAAATCTGTCAAATCGGTTAAAAAATGGCTGAGTTATAATCAAAATAAAACAATTTTTTTTTTAATTTTTATGTTCAAAAACTATTTAAAAAAAATATTTACCAGTTTTCGCTTTTTAAATTTAAATTATAATGATCTTTTTAGTATTGTAAATATGTATGTATGTATATGTACAAATTATTTTGTTTTTGTCTAGTTGCTCTGTATTCTGCTAGCAAAATGGTGAAGGGTATATAAGATTTGGCACAGCCGAATAAAGCACTCTTACTTGTTTTTTATACAAATCAATAACTCCATAACAACCCAACCCAATTATGAATAAAACTCTAATTTTTACAATTGAATTTGGAAAAAGAGAAAACTCCCGGGGAATTTATATTCATAACTGGTTTGAACAATAACACCATGGTTCATAACACTCACGGATATAGCAAAGGTTTATTTTTATAACGAACACATCTTAATTTCCCAAAAAACAACAAGTTATTTTATACAAATAATTAACGGGCATGTTCTGACCACCACAAAACGCTTTATATATGCATAATAATACATATTAAAAATTTAAAGAAATCCTAATAAAATATTTACATTTTAACAAATTATTAAAATATTTGGAATACCTTCTTCGTTAAAAATACAGCGATATATCGTCGGCTTAATATGCAAATCTGCTAAATCCACTTTTAAAGTAAATTGAGATTTTGATGCCGTGTGGTAGAGAAAGGTATGCCTCGTCGACCAGCATGTAGTTTTCCTTCAATTTGAGTCTTGAAGTGTGTAAAACCAACTTTATTTTTGATTTTCCTCTCAAGCTGCAAATATAAAATAAAAAAAAATCAAGCCGATCATATGTTTCTAACGTAATAAAAATGTCGGTTCCTGCTAGTTCGTTATAACCGTGTTCTACTGAAGTATAAAAATGGTTAAAAAACTTGGTAATTTTTTTTTATTCTCAACTTCGACTTTTTTGTGCTTACGAAGTGTTTTGCGAGGTAGAATTTTGCTCAACAACAATCAAAGCGTTTTTCCTAGGATTAAAGCTGTACAATAATCTTAATTTGGTGGATTAAAAAGACCTTTATTATTTTTAATAGTCAGCAGTTTAAGATATTTTTAGTTTTGCAATTATACATACACATGTACAATGTATTAGTAACTTGATTCAATTTCAATTTACAAAGCAAAAAATTTTTTTCAGAACTTTTTATGATAAGTTTATTTATTTAAAAACCTATAACGTGCACACAATTTTAATTATTTGATAAAAGCCAAAAACAGATTTATAATGTGTATGATTTACTAAAATGCTTCAATAGCTCCATTGGTGAGTGCTTGAGAAATACATACATATTAAGGAATTTAAGTACAAAAATAAGACATTGAACACTTTCGTTAGGCATTTTGAAAAATGTAAATATTTGACATTTGATTGACAGTTTGTTTTTTTGATAAATATTTTGTAGATTAAAAAGTAGTAATTTGTTGACACTGTGTAAATAGCCAAATTAAGGGTCCTGTTTAAATTTTCAAGGTGTTCATATAGATTGATTTATTCTGATATATTTCCCTTGTCATCAGAAGTTCCCCAAGGCTCAGTTTTTGGCCAACTTATATTTGGGTTATTTGTAAATGACCGCCCAGGATTTATTGATACTAATGTGTGTAGGTCTTCCATGTTTACTGCCGACATTTTTCTCTTATTTAGTAATAAATCTATAATCGAATTTATTTATGTAAACAAATTTCACAATTTTCATATAAATATTTCCAAAACTAAAGCTATTGTTTTTGGAAGTCAAAAAAGTAATTTAAATATTTCTATTGGTAACGGTAAAATTGGTTTTGTTGACCAGTTAAGATGCCTTGGCGTATTTATTTATGATCGACTTACTTTTTCTAATCATATTGACCATATATATTTTAGAGTATCAGAGATTTTGCGAGGGATGTATTCGAATAATATTTACTTACCGTATTTTATTCAAAGGAAAATTACTTATGCTTTACTGATTCTGCATATGGGCATTTCCCCAGAATGGTCTACCAGGCTGAAAAAATAAAATGTTGATAATCTTTGTCTTTTATTGTTTATTATTATAAAAAAAGTCTATGTTGTTATAAAAGAATGGTTTCATAGCATATCTCAGCTGTTTTACTTGAGGAAATTGCACTGGAAACTGGAAAATTTTATATTTTCTTATATTTTCTACTTCTAAAGACATTTTTATATACTTATTTTAAATGCAAAAAATATGTTATGTTTACACTCTTTCTACATAATCTCTCCATTACAATCAGTTGTAAAAGGAGTATTAAGTTTTTTTGTTAAGGAAATTTAATGATATTTATGGGAAAATGCATGGTGATAATAATAAAAAAACATATGGAAAAATCGTACGTTCGCGACCCGTACGTTCGCGACCGGTACATAAGCCAATTAAACAAAAACCAACAGAGATATTTTATTTTGTAAATGCTGGATGGAGACCTACATTAATACACTTTCAAAATAAATTAACCACTTTTGAATATTCCGTTCCATTACGCAGATTTTTACATTTCACTCCTGTCATCCCAAGTTGACTTCTATTTTGCGTACGTTCGTGACCACATGTTTACAACTATCATTATGAAAACTTAAACTCGATGAAACCCATCTTTTGAACTAAACATAGAGCTACCAAAATGCTAGCGAATCGCAAAAAAAATTCTAGGAAAATTTTTGTTTTCTATATTTTTTGCATACCAAAGCGTACGAACGTACGTTCGTGACCCCAGGAAATGCCCATATATTGTTTTTTTTTTTTTTAACTCTCCAAACTATTAGATTTAACTGAATTTTGAATACTGTTATTAGATATTTTTAAAGGTTAGAAGAAAAATGCATATTGCAACCAGACAGAGAAACTTGCCATGTAGCTTGCTTAAAAATCGATTTATTGCAAAATCAATTTGGTGACATTATTTTCAGAATTGGTCCTGATCAATGGCCCCTTGTTTATTCGATTTAACGCCTCTGACTTCTTATGGGGCTATGTAAAGTTGTAGGTTTATGCCGACAAACCAGCAACTCTTTAAGCAATGGAAGCCAATATTCAAGTCGCCATACGCCAGATTTATTGAAAAAAGAAATAAAAATTGGACGGATCGAATTGACCATGTAACTCGTAGCCGCGGCGGACTAATGCCGGAAATCGTATTTAAAATTAAATTATCTACCAGATTTAATAAAAAAAATTTCATTCCAACAATATTTCTGTCTTGTCTAGTCTACATATATATATATAAAAATAAGTTGTCCTATGTTCGTTATTTTATAACTCGAGAATCACTCAACCAATTTTCAAACGAGTACATGCGTTGGAAAGGTCTACTTTCACTGATGGTTTAAAAAACTCCCGATAGGCGGCGCTGTTATTTATTTTATTGATTGTAGATAGCGCTGCTGTCAAGTTATTAACAAAATTCCAGTATTTCATTTTTTATTTTTATTTAGAAAATCCCGAGCAATGCCGGGACCAAACAGCTAAAAAAACTCCTATGCAGCTAAAAAAACTCCTATGTTTCTTCAAATAAAATAGAACCCAAATTGTCAATAACTGATTATCGTTTTTCTCATAATTTTTTACAGCTGATGCTAAAACTAAAATCTTGTAGACTGTCCTTTTTTTAGAATTAAAAAGTAAATGCAATTATTTCCCTTTTTTTTAATATTCAGTAATATTTGTATTTGCGAATACATAAATACATATCTAAACGATTTTATTTTGATATAACCCAATTTTTTATCCCGGAAAAAACAAAAAAATTTTTAGGTTTGGGAAAAAAAATTAATTCGGAAAAAATAAGTTAAATTAACTTGATGTGTAAATGAAGAAAATGTGTTATTTAATTCGTAGTTTTATTATATACTGCAAAAAATGTTTGTATCTTATCAACAAAAGGGGATTTGTCAAAAAAAAAAAAAACTGACAATGGTTAATTAAAAACATACACATCTAGATTACAGCAATTGTAAGGTAAAATTTATCAGTCTGAATGTTTTTTGAGGGTAAAAAGTACTAATTTTTTTTTTTTTAAACTTTATAAAGTATTGTAAGCCTTGGTACATAAGAATAAACTTTGAACTGTTGAATCTATATAAATGTAGTGTTGTTTTATCATAAGTCTTTATCCTATTGTTGACAAAATGTAATGTGTTAATGGAAAGTTTTTTCCTATTTCAGTATAAAATTGTACGCCTTATTATCTGAAATTTGTAAAATTTTTTATTTATGTTCGTTGAAAGTATTAACTGTTGCGAACGAATCTACACCACTTTTTTTTTGAGATCGAGGAGATTTCTCCCAACAGAGACGGTACCGCGACCAAGTCAGGTCTATTGTACCCACTCCCTTCAGTTGGCCAAAAGACCCTCTGCTTCCCAAAGGAACCTAAGTAGGTATTTTGCTAGTGTTTCACCGACTCGGGACGCGCCTATCGCGTCGTGCCTTAAGTGTCTCCTTCTTGCCCATGCCAGCGCCGGGCAGTCACACAGTATATGCATTGTGGACTCGTCCCCATCACGACACAGTCTGCATTCCTGGTCCTCTGCCAGGCCCATCCGAAACAGTTGGTGCTTGACCGTGTGGTGACATGTCAGATAAGCTGCCAACAGTCGTAGTTCCCTTCTCCCTATTGTCCTCCCGGGAAAGATCAGTTCCCTTGCCTGACGCATTCCCGTTAGCGATATCCCATATCTCCTATGCTCCCTTAGAGCCCAGTCCTCTAAAAGGGACTGGTAGTTGCCAAACTCAGCGCACAAAAGGTCTCGGGGCCCACCATTTGGGCGTTTGCGCCAGCTTATCAGCCCTATCTTTACCCGGGACCACTGAGTGCCCCGACACCCAACATACCGCTGCTCTGTTTCTTGTGCCAAGCCCCTGTAGCCTTTCTGG
Organism: Pollenia griseotomentosa; assembly: GCA_963931875.1. Classification (NCBI taxonomy): domain Eukaryota; kingdom Metazoa; phylum Arthropoda; class Insecta; order Diptera; family Polleniidae; genus Pollenia; species Pollenia griseotomentosa. Next base: position 31,914,327 of record OZ007564.1, read on the forward strand.
GCATTCCGCAACCAACTTCGAGGACATCTTCCAGGCAGATAGTGCTTTAATGGCCGCTTTGCTATTAGTGAGTTTCACAATGCTGTTTCCAACCATTCCATTGCCAAGAATGTTAATACAGCACAAATCAATAGCGTGGTTCTTGGCCTGGAATACTCTAGGTGATCTACCCATGGCTATTGAGATCCGCGTGCTTGGTCCAAATACCCAGCAGCAACTCCATACTCTTAATGTCCACCCTTGTGCAGACCGATAGGCCAGGAGCTAATTTCATCAAACCAGCATGTCCGTGGACCCCATCTGTAAGCCCAGATGTTATCTGGATTCTAAGGAGACTCGATAGTGCGGTCCTCCTTATATGAATGTGTAAAGTGCGGTCCTCCTTATATGGATGTGTAATGGTAAAATGTCCGAAATAGTCTCAAGTGCCGCCGTTGGACATGTGATCATCACCCCCGTCCGGGCCAGACAAAACATTCTTTGCAGCCTACTGCACTTTCCGATCGCAGACACCTGCTGGATCTTTGGCCACCATACCAGGGATCAATAGGTGATTACACTACGTGACAGTTTTTTGACCAAATGAATTTGACACCTAGTCTTTATTTAAAATTTTCAGCTGAATCTGAATATGAAATCAGAATGGTGAAAAGTAGAACAGTTTTTGAGATATTCTAAAATAACCGTTATTTGTGTTTTTAAAAAAGATGATGTGACTAAAATGCAAATAGCTTCAAAAATTTTAAACGGATTTTGTATTTCTTTCTTTTAAGTAAAAGGTTATAAAATGGAATATCTCAAAAACGGTTCTACTTTTGACAATTCTGACTTCATATTCGGATTCAGCGGAAAATTTTACATAAATATTAGGTGTCAGATTCATTTGGTCACGACTTTGTTGAAATTTTGTCACGTAGTGTTATCGGTCTGATTAGCATAAAGTACAGCCATTTAATCATACACCACTTGCATCTTTCTTGGTTTAGTTTTAATTTAGATTTAATGATTTTTTTACCTACGCCAAATCAAAAAGATCGCCATATTTAGCTGGCAAGACTTTAAAGAAATCAAATAATTATCTGTTAAAAACTTGAAAAACGTTTTCCTATATTTTTTCTGTCTTGAATTGATTTTTAATTTAATACTGACCCAGCCATCAGCATCACGGCGATCTATTCTTTACGAATTAGCTAAATTTTGAATTAATTCTTTTTACAGCAAAAAGGAATTGAATGAAATTTGAATCAGTTCAAACGAACTAGGCAGAAATGAATTTTTATTCGTTTTCCAATTCAAATGAATCTGTTAAACGAATTACAATTCGTTTCTAATTGAAATGAATTTGTTAAAGTGAATTGCAATTCATTTTACAGATTCATTCAAATTGAATTGATTTTGAATTCATTCAAATCAATGAAATCAAAAATGAGTGCAAACAATCAAATTCAAGAGCAGATCTAGGGGGAATTACTAAAATTTACTACTTTTATTGCAGTTGGAATTTTTCAATACAAAAATTAAACGAATTTTCCAATTGTAGTAAAAGAAGTAGGAATTTCAAGTAAACGAACACAGCTTTGACAGCAAAAAATGTTGTTGAGATTCAAAGTTGCTAAAATCTTAAAAATTCGATTGAAAAATTTTAAAAAAAGAAATTTTCCACAATATACAACTATAAGATTATTTAAACAAAAAATTTTTGTTAAACTTACTTTTAATTATATTTTCACCCTTTTTGATAAAAATAAAAATTAAACTTTCTTTTAGCAAATAAACAAAATGTTTCCGTTTTGATAGGATTTTCGCCTATACCTAAAAATTTAATTCATATTCTGCCGCTACCTGACAATTCCATTCCAATACAAAATCAATTCAAATTTCAATCAATTCAATTCAAATGAGTTGGAAATGAACTGCTTAATCTTTTTTCTAATTCATTTGAATTAACTCAAAATCAATTCAATTCAATTCAAATGAATCTGTAAAATGAATTGCAATTCACTTTTACAAGTTCATTTGAATTGGAAATGAATTGCAATTCATTTGACAGATTCATTTAAACTAAAAATTAATTGCAATTCAGTTTTAACAAATTCGTTTGAATTGACTCGAATTTCATTCAATTCATTTTTTTGTGTGAAAAGAATTAATTTAAAATTTGTTAATTCAGTGCATGAATGATTCGCGAATTAATTTAAAAATAAATGATTCATTTACAGCTCTGACATACATACATATGTACATTATTATTAAACATGTTAACATTTTTGATTTTTTTTATAAAATATTTTGATAAATAACATATTATCATTCTGCATTTGTATATATAAAGTATATTCAGTTTCACATTAAATTTCTAGGAATTCGCATACACAACTTTGAATATTCAATATTTTAAATAATATTTAGCATTTTATTATAACAAAGTTTTACAAAAAAAAAATTTAAAAAAAAATGATTTACATTTACTTTGATATTTGGTTTCCTATATTTATAATACTGTTTTTTATTATTTTAACATCAATACTAATACAATTAAGGCGAAGGCGTTTAGCTGTGGCACGCACAACAAGTGTAGTAACAACTGAAAGGGGTAATTTTTGTGGAAAAAGTTTTATTAAATTTACAAACTGATTTATTTTTTGATTGACAAATAACTAATGGTGTTTTCTTTTCTACAAAAAATGTGACATTTTATTTAAAAAAAAATGCAATTTGGTGTCTGTTTCCTAAAAATTTTGCTCCTGAAAAGGATGAGTTTTTTAGAATAAAACAAGCCACCCTTTTTGGGAGCAAAATTTTTAAGAAACAGACACCATATCGCAATTTTTTTAAAATAAAATGTCACATTTATTGTAGAAAAGAAAACACCATTAAATTGAATTGTATTTTTAATTTAAATTGCTTCTCGTTTAAAGAAAATACTAATTTTATATTCAATATTACACAAAAATTTTAGAATTATCTTTTTGCATAATATTCAATTGTAGAAAATGAACGATTTGCTACAACATCGGCTAGTCGGTTAGTAAAATCAAGTTGAAATTTGCGATTTTTGACTTATGACGTTCTTGCAGGAAATGAGCGATATGTCTAACATACAAATATACAGATGAACATACATATATACAGGGCTGTGAAGTTGGAGTCGGAGTTTAGGTGTTTTTTCTGGAGTCAGAGTCGGAGTATCCACAAAAACTCGCGATTGCGACTGAAAAATTTTCCGGTACATATTACACGTGCAAAAAAAATCCTAAATTTTTTCAAATACATATTTTCCAAATTAAAAATTCTTTGAATTTGGCGACGTAATATTTTTCAGTATTAAATATTTCAAAAATAATTTATTATATTGCATCAATTAACCACAACATATGCATTTAGCATCGAAGTTAGAGTCGGCCTTTAAAAAATTCAGCTGTTAGAGTCGGAGTTGGAACTATTTTTTGTCGACTACACAGCCCTGTATATATACATACATACATCATATGTATTTAAGCATGTATATACATTTACATATGTATGTACATTTTTCTTATATCCAAATGCTATTTATTATTGTTATCAGTAATATTGATTCATTCTTAATTCAATTGATTTACTACGCTTTTAATATTTTCCTGAAATTTCCAACAAATTGTTCATGTGTATTTAGTTTTTTTCAATATTTGAGTGCATAACTGTTTTTATTGTACAAAAAAAAAGGAGATTTTTTTTTTAAATGAAATTATATTTGAATATAATTATTGCATTTATATGCATTGTTATTTTAGCGTTAGTTTTTGTGTGCATTGCCTTATATTTAAGGCGTCAAGCATTGAAATTAAAGAAAAAAAATGAACTTACTCCAAATAGTGTATTTGTTTTACAAAATCCTTAAGGATTTATCCTCTAACATAATGCATGTATTGTGTTTTTGATATCTTTTCAAAAAAAAAAAAAAATATATATATATATATAAAATTTTTTTTTTTCTATTAAATATTAAAAAATCCGTAAATTTAATCAACTTTTCTTTTAAATCAGACAATTAATTAGCAAAAAATGCCAGCACCAAGAGTAAGAGTTTTGTGAATAATTTTACAGCCAATCCCACGATGTCACACGTTAACGTTCGCATAGAAAATAACATTTAAAACAAAAAACTAATTTTAAAAGTTGTTTTTATTTTAAATAAAATTTGAAAGAAACTTTTTGACCGATCTTGTTGAAAATTTGTGTCTAAACTACTATTCAATAGGACTAACCTTAATGTAAATTTCATCCAAATCGGAAGACATCGATTTCAAAATTGAATTAAATCCCCCTTTTATATATTTAAAACTTATATAAAATGTTTGGTATTTTGTTGTTATTTTCTTAATTATTATCTAAAATATTAATTTAAGCAAAAAACTTTTTTTGAGGCTTATGTTGTTGACTAAAAGAGCTAAAATATTGCCATTTATAATATTCTTGTAAAATGTTGTTTTAAAGAGATAGTCATATGCAAACAAATTACAGTTGAATAAATGGCTTGATGGCAAACTTTGAGGGGCGGACGCCCCCCCCCCCCCCCCTAAAACACAACTTATCGCTACGAAATTTTTTTGTATTTTTTTTTGAAACTGAACCGATTTGGGGGGGGAGAATATAAGAAATCAAAAAATAACGGCCACCCTAATGTACATATATGGGCATTTCTCCAATGTCGAATGCGACATTCGTACGCCTTAAAAGTGAAAAAAAACATACACCAAAACATTTTTTTTTTTTTTTTTTTTTTTTGACATAAGGCTAAACTTATTGCTCTTGATTAGCACTATAAATTGTGCTAAGGTTGACTTTGAGCAATTGTTCGTTTTCAAGATATTTAAAAAAAAACCAAGGCATTTGCATGCGACAAAAACAGAAGTCGCCTTTAAGGCAAGCAGTTCAAACACTGATTTCAGCGAAGCCTGATGAAATATTTAAATGCGACTAATTTAAAATATTATGCATTGATGTATCTTAATAATGGTTTTATTTGATTTAAAAATATTGTGTAGTTTATTTTAATTAAATTTTAATCACTGTCGCACGCTACATGTTTCATTCGACATTTTGTTCCATCATACTTTTATGTTTATGTTTTTACTTTTTATGTAATAAGACATGCGTAAGATGATTCTACATTATTTTAAATACATTCAATATATTTATTTTCCGAACAAAAATTATAAACTTAAAAAAATATCTTCAATAAAGAAAAATACATATATAGAACAAAAACTAACTTAACTGAAAATAATATTGCTAGTCTCAAATAAAGTTTTTTTTAATGGAATAAGCTGTCCTTGCTGCTTGTAGTTGTTGGCCATCGCAAATAAAGATATTTTAGAAAAAATTTTTTTGAATTTATGCATTTTACACTTACGATGTCGCACGCTACAAATTTAATATAAGTACCAAGAGAAAAGCACTGATTATTTTCCAGCAAAATTTGTCTTATTAAAATTGAGACAAAAATATCTGTTTGTTACTAATATTTGATGCGCATTGTACAAATTCCCTCGACGCACTGATAACAAATATCCTTTTTCAATGTCGCACGCTACATAGAAATATACGGTAAAGCAAAGAAAAAAATTGCCGTAACTGGCAATCGCATCGTTCCGTTTACATTTTTCTTATATTGTTTGAATATAAACCGAGATTTAAAAAGCCATTGTCAATGCCACGGCTGTGGAGTCGGAGTTGAGGTTTTTGTACCGTAGTCGGAGTCGAAGTACCCACAAAAACTAGCGACTACGACTCCGACTTTTTTGCATTAAAATTTTTCTAATATTTTTCAAAATAAAAAATTTTAATGACCAATTTCTCCAATTCTTTTTAAATATCAATTCATATTTAAATATAATTTTTCTAATAATTTTATTTTTATTTGACATAAAAAAACAAATTTTAAACATAAATTGATATTTAAATAAATTAGTGGAATTGGCCATAAGAGGGTCTTCTTTTTGAAATTGTGAAGTCAGAAAATAAGGACCAGTATACTTTTCATATGAGCAGGTGAGTTTCAAAAATTAAAAAATTGAGATAACATCTTATTTCGACAATTTTAATGTGACCTCAAATTTCTGTAACAAAAACCAGCGGGTTCACTATTTGAATTTCGCCAAGATATTTTTAATGAAATAGAGCCGAATAAGGGAATTTAAAAATTAAATTTGTAAAGATGTTGTTTTTTATTTATCGTATATTAACAAATATTTTTGTAGCCATGTTCATAAATATGACATGAAATCAGCTGTAGCTCCTGTGGTGAAGCATTAAGTGAACTACATTTTAAGTTCCAACCTTCAAGGTGAATTATAATAGAATAAAAGGAAAAGGAACTCGGAAAAATACATGACATTGTTCCAGATATAAATCCCATCAATGTGGTGGTTAACCCGAAAAATGATTTGAGAATACTTTTATCTACTCACTTTAGGGAAAATTGGAGAGATAATAAAGACTTGTAATTTCAAATTTCGGTCTTGGACAATAAAAATATTGAATTAGGAACGGAAAATGCAATGGCGAGTACACTGAAGAAAAATATTTAAATTTAGTTGTTTAAAAATTCACATTTTTTTTAACTCTGCAGGTGGGAGATAAACTAAATCAAGCCACATTTTGAAAGCTTTACAGCAAACCGCGAAAACATGTTGATAATCGCAAATGATGTTTATGTTATAAAAATGTGCATTTGTACGAATATTTTATATGATCCTAACATATTTTTTTATGTCGATGATATACTTAAAAAATTACGTCATAAAAGGTTCGTTACCTTCTATGGTACTGTTCCATGCCTTGAGACAAACAGCACCAAGTCCAACAACAAAAGGGGTGCTATTTCCCAAAAATAATAGAAGGCTAACCACATTTTTTTACGTTACGTTTCTCTTAAAAATGTGTTATATAAATTGTAGAACTAACAACTGAAGGCGCATCTGCATGTTTTAATAAACTATATTAAATTTTCCTGAGAATGATTTGACTTAATAAATAAAACAAGTCCAAAACGGCAGTGTCTGAATTTATGTATGTATATTAAAAACAAAAGACCTCACTTCACAATTTACAAAAAAGGACTGTCCTTTGCCTCTATTAATATTGTGGTAAACAACACTAAGTACATTAGATAGGACTTATGGAAATTCACCCATCTATAAATTCCAACAGTATAAACTATACAGAACTATTTTAACATTTTTTAGCACTGTTTGCATAATTTTAATAAATGAATATAACCTTTAAAATATACTAAAGTTCAATGATCCCATAAGGATTGAAGCAAAACTCGTTTCCTTCGAAAGTTCGTAACAAAACTCGTTCGTTCCAAAATTAAATCCATTATTTTTCTATATTTCAGTTGGTTTAAATTTCTCAACTGTTGAGTTATAAGTAGAGTTTTTTTCCCGGACTTTTTCGATTCCCGGGAAAGCGGGAAATTTTTTTAAATTTCCCGGGATCCCGGGATCCCGCTCCATATAAATAATACAAAGTAAATTTTGTTATTAATTAATGAAAAAAACTTTTATTAAAAAAAACGTAAGGGAACTTGTTTACAAAGAAAGTTAAAGAAATGGTTCAATACTAAACAATTAATTGAAGATTGAAATAGGAACTTGAATTATTATCACCTCACGCCTTTATTCCCTATTATTATGCTTTTATTCAGTATTATTATGCTCTGGATACAAGATAAAAATATAACATAAACATAACAATTTAATTCATAAAACAATAATAAAAACAAAATAAAAATTAAGGTACTCAAGATATGAGATCAAAAAGTTAATTAATAAAATAGATAAAATATTTTAAAGAAATATATAACATTTTTTAACGGCTTAGGAAATAACTTTCTGACACACTCAAAGCGCTTATTAAGTCGTCAACAAGTATATTCCAGATTTAATTTACTAATTATCATGTTTCCGAAAAACTTCGTTAATTTTTTACCGAGGTTGGACAAATAGTTAAAAGTGCACCGTTGTAGCATGCTTCGGATTCACAATCAGAAGCAATTTTTTCTTTTTTATAAGCAACGTCTATATCAGTCAAATGTATGTCAAGGTTGATGCAAAAATAGCATCAACCGGACTGCTTCTTACAAACCTTTTCATTTCAATAGGTCCATTTGTAATCTTTAGGACCATGTGTTTTTCTAGTTGTATGTTGAAGTATCTTACACGAGTTTCCAAAATGTTATTTTATTTCGGTTTCCCCGCACTTCCCGGGTAATTTGTGTTTATCACCTAATAAACATATCGCTCCTTCATTGCATCATAGTCATATCTCAAAATTTTAAGTAACTTAAGCCAAGTTTTCCTTCATGCCTTCTCGTATTATATCTCCAACTGAACCGAAGTTATAGCAAAATATATCTTTAAATCGGTACATTTTGAAAACTTTAATCGCATTTTGCCAAGATCGTTTGTTTTTGTAGATATGACTATGTTGCAATAAAGGAGCGATATGCTTAGGTATCTCCTATTTTTAAGACTTGTTCATGGACAATGAAACTTTACTGCCTGCATCTTATTTTGAATTAATGCACTTCACTAAATGTTATAATTATGAATTGTAGCACTGCCCATTCCGCTTTTAGTAGATTTATTGCATCAGGAGACATTGATTTAAATACATGTGCTCACTTCTTGTAATTGATCTAATCCACAACCCATCCACAGATGCAAATTTTTAGAGAATAGGAAACTAAATTTCAAAGTATAAATAGCTTTTTTCTGAAATTATGAGGATTTTTTTTATTTCCCGGGATCCCGCAAGAAAAATCCCGGGAAAATGGGAAATAAAATAATTGAAATTCCCGGGAATTCCCGGGAAAAAACCCTAGTTATAATTCAATAATGCCATAACACTTTAGAATTTAAAAAGGTTCAACTCATTTGGTCTATTTAATCGGGCGCTATATGTTTTTTGCATTTTTTCCAAAATCCAAATAAAATACTTTGCAGCTTTCCTACTCATATGTTAGTAACTAGTAGGTTAAAGCTCAATGCGCGGCACGTTAGAATTTAAATAACGATTTTAAATTTTAACAGAATCATTTTCTTGCTATATTTAACCATTTAACAGGCACTAAATTAAAAAATAGTTTAAAGTCAAATAAAAACTTGTTTCTTAAATAATACTAGGTTAGAGTAAGAGTCGGAGTCGGAATTGGAGTCGGAGTCGTACTTAAAAAATTTCAGCAAAAGGAGTCGGAGTCGGAGTTATAACTATTTCTTAACGACTCCACAGCCCTGGTCAATGCATAATGTTTCTCATTAATATCATTTAGCAAAACAAAACGTGCAATAGAAATGTTCAAAACAGAACTTTTGCACTTGTTTGACTTTGCATTTGAATATTTTAAAGAGTGTTATCAATAAATGTAAAATTTGTTTACATTATTGAAAGTTGACAGATTTCCTATAAAAATATGTTAAAACAACATACTTTTATAGACTTTGAATTTTTTGGCTGCGGTTGACATTTCTGTGGAAATGCCCATATGTATTATGTACTATTTATTCATAAGAAGCAAGGTATATTTACACAAGGTAGACTCATTTGGGAGTGTATACATGTTGCTCTATAAAAAGAACCGAGTTGTCAAAATTGTCTTCATATAAAACAAAAACAATTTAACGCACACATGTACAAATTTTGTCTCATATACACGAAATTTGACGTTTGGGTTCCAACTAGGGGTAAACAGCTGACAAACATATGGGCCAAAGAGTTTACCTTGTGTAAATATACCTTGATAAGAAGTTTATTTTTTGTAATGTTTATGTTTTCAGTAAAAATAATTTAATAAATACATATGTTCGTTTTTTTGGAAATTTTCATATTTTTAAAGTTGCTCCTTTTTTTTTCTCAGAATTCCCTTTTTTGTGCCACTTTTTTTTGAAAAATTTGAACGGTAACGCTGGTAGGCCGAGTTCAATAACATTATACTTTGCAGTGAAAGACATAAATGTGTTCGCACTATAACTGATGCACAGTTTGCTTGTTGTATACGTATCGATAACTTATTTCGTGCATTTTTGGACAGATAACATTGTAAAATTGTACACGGTTGCGTAAAGGTTAATTAAATAAATTTTCTTAGAAAATTCGTCTTATAAACCTGTTATAAGCATGGAATATTGTTTATGAATAAGGCCTTTAATAATTAAATTGATAGTTAAAATGTACACTAAGAATCAAAAAATATTTTAGTTTAAAAAAAAAAATTAAAATTTACTTTAACCCTCTATAGCTCAACATCGTAAAATTACAAATTCTCAATTAATTCACATCGCGGTTAACATTAAAAAAAAATACGTATTTTTTAAAATTCAAATTTTTTTTTTTAAAGGAGTAACTTCATAAAAACGGAGTGTTGCCTACAGGCAACAACGAGCAACAAGGGAAAGCAAAAGTAAAAAAGTTATGAAAAAGCTAAACGTAAAAATTTAAAACATTTCATATTTAGTTAATTAGATCAGATAAGACGAGTAAAAACTCTTGAAATAGTTTTTTTGTTTTCGAGTAGCATAAATCTACGGTGCATATCTCACACAGTATGAGTAAATTTTACGTATTTTGGATAGTTGCGTCGAATTCTTTTTCGCCCATTGAGGCCACTGATCGACTTGATTCTGGCGGACTACTTGCGAAAGCAAGTGTTGCGGAGGTTTTCTATTTGTTTTTGCTTGGATTTACCTTTATTAAAGTCGACGTGTAAGGGTGGGTTAAGCTCTCATCCTACAAAGAGATTCGCTAACTTCTAGACGAAAGTTTCTCGATAACATAATGGATCTTGATTTATTTGCATTCGTTCTTATAAATGAACTAAAAGTAAGACATTGTTACGTCTAAATAGTAATTCTCAACAAAAAAAATATAAAATAGTACCATAATAAATTTGCTGGAGGCTGTAAAAAATAGAGTCCCTTTTCGCTCAATGTAGCCCACAAGACACAAACACTAAATTTCGTGATTTATGCAAATAAGTCAAAAATATTAAAAGTACTAAGGCTATGACTCATATCTGGACACTAACTTTACAGATTCTCAGAAAAACAACGAAGCAGCGATTATAAAAATATTTTTTATTAATTATTTATTATAACACATTTTCACTTTTAAAAATTTATAAAATTATAATGGAATCGCAATATTAATAACAATAAGAAACAACCAGCTTATGCTTTTTTGCACTTGAGGTAAAGAACAGAGTGTATACTACAGGTTAAATTACTTGAGAGGTCACAATAACTATTACTATGGAAACTATTGAGAGATGACCAGTATGTTGCCTGTAGTATACTATGTGCTACAGAGGGTTAAAATCATATTTCGTAAAGAAGTTTAAAAAATATTTTTTCTTTGGTTTTGTTAAAAATATGTGTTTGTATAACAAACAATTTTGTCAAATTAACGTAAAATAGGACTACAAACAAATTCGTTACTTTCGTAATTTAAAATAGGCTAGAGTATAATTTTTTTTGTGTAATATACAAAACTTTTGTTAAAATATAGTATAAAAAAAGTAGTTACGAAAGTTTCTTTCGTATAATGTCGCATTTTTCAGTGAATTAATAAGAAATAAATTAAATTTTTTTTTAATATTTTTTATAATATTATTGTGCTTTATCTTATTAAACGTAGTCAAATAGCAATGACAATTAATTTCTTATAATTTTAAAAAACTTTTAACTTTTATTATGTTAAAATTAGTTCAATATTAATCGTCATTATCATACGTAATGAAAAAACAATAGATTGGAATATACAAAAAAAAAAACGAAATGGTGTCTGCGATTTTTTTGGTTATCTGTGGATCTTTAATATTATTTATAATCGGTGCTGCTGCAGGTTGTATTTTAAAAAATCAAAAACTAATGTCTTCTTCAGTAAACAGTGGTGATTATGTTTTTTTTTACAATCCAATAAAAACACAATATTAGAAAATGTAAAATCATTGTATGTACGTGCAATAATCATTACTAATTTTAAAGATATTGACGTAAATTTATATCTTATCGATTTAGTTGGTCGTTTATTTGTGGTTGTACCGGTAGGCCAGTTGATAATAAGCTAGTTAAAAAGTGTGAGATTTGCGGATTCGATACCCTCAAAAAAATTTGAGCTGGTGCTTTTCAATTGGATTTATGTCTTTTTTAGTATTGCTAAGTAAAATTGGTTAAAATATATTTTGTAACTGTACATACATAAGTAAAATAATCGTACTTAGAGCAGGATTAAGCACAGATTAAACTTAAATTAAAGAATGTTGCAAAATTATCAAAAATCTAGGTATTAGATCCGGTAGGTCAGTTGATAATAAGTAGCGATGAGATTTTCATGCACTTAAAAATCGAAAATATGCACTAAAAACTCTCAAATATGCACTCAAAAAATAAAAATTATGCACTAAAAACTTGAAAATTTTCCATAAAAAATCGTCTTTTAATTTTACTAAAAACAAAAATATAAAAAAGTCATGTTTCGAATTTCACAAATAAACTAGCCACAAATATATATAAATGCGACAAAAAAACAACAAATAAGGAAACATATCTAAAATTTGGTAATTCCCCTTTTTAGTTTTACATGTTCAAACAGAATAAAAATAAATTGCGGATTTCTTGTGTTCAAATAACAAAAAAAAAAAAAACGCTCTGAAATTAGAACTATAAATTCGAATTTTAAAGCGTTTAATGTATTGCAAACACTGATTCTAATTTCTGGACGTTCGAATTACTGAAAGCTCTAATTTGTGAGCGTCTACTGTATTGCCAGCATGCGATAAAAAATTAACAAAACGTGATAGCCCAATTTTGATGCTTCGTATTTGCAGTCAATTTTTTTTTCCAAATTTGTAGACCAGTGTTATTTGTTTTTGGAAAAATAAAAAAAGTGTCATAGCGATGCTAATATTTTTTCCCCAACTTTTTGAACATAGTTTACCACAGTTTTTGGTAAAGTACTTTAATAACAATGTGAATTACAGCTTGAAGTATTTTGTTGTTGTGGTCTTGTAAACCGTAATATACGTTCTATATCCACAAGATCTGCAAGGTCTACAATCCTCGTTTATTATTAAGCGAGAACTCCGCTGTGCTAAGGTAAAAGCTTGAGGGGGTTATTTTGTAACTCCCTTCACCTTCCGTTGAGAAATTGTCACATAATTTTTTTTTTTTTGATATTTAAAAATTTTGTATGAAAATATCTTTGAAGTGTGGTAAAGTGATTTAGAAAATCAGGAGGTTTAATATCCGCATTAAGTTGTACAAGTGGAACCCATTAATTTTTTTTTATAATTGGCATTAATTAATTAGCTAATTACATGCTTTTACAGAAAAACTTGTTTAAAAGAAAGCATAAAGTAAATCAATATAGTGATCACACTATTTTCGATTTTTTTTTTCGTCCAGTATTTGTTAGGTGTGACCATACCTTAATAGCTTGAACAGGACAACCACTATCGTTATAAGTCTATAAACATACACTTTGTTACAAAACTCTACATGCGTCACAAATTTTAAGGCATTTATTCAAAATTGTTTAATTAATTTACCCGTGCTTTCGTTAACGTGAAAATAAGAGCAACATTGAAAGAAAAACGTTTATCCAATATTTGGTGTACTTCAATTTCATAAAACACGCATATCTCTGGGAGGGAACACTTTTGGGGCATGGGATCGGTCTCATTCGATGCTCAGATGTTGTCCACATCAAAAAAAAAAGTGAAAATTGATTTTTTTTTTACCTTAGGTCCCTTTCGCTATGCGCTGTCACGTATGCTTTTTTTATTACAATTACGTCAAATAAGTTAAATGACTAGATTAAAATATATAAGTTAAGAGTCGCATACTTAAAAATAAATGTTTTTTCATATGCCTGACAACAAAGCAAAGTTTACTTTTCAAATTTTGTGAATCAACTTTGCAAGTGCATCAGTTCTCCCCTCTACTATTTTTTCCCTTCTCTCCTTCAAACTTAAAATTTTGCAATGTAAAAGTTGCGTGTAAAGCAGCCCATACACGATTCAATTCAATTGTCAATTGAGTCGGTTTTTGTCCAAATCAAAGCGTGTATGGCTTTGTCAATTGATTAGTTTGACGGTTGTCGAGTTGGTTGAAGAAAAATCAAAAGATTTGGATTTATTCAAGTTGACTACTAAGTCTTTCAATATGATTGTACTGTGTGTGCTCAAGTCTCTTGATCAGCTGTCAAAATTAACGTGTGTAGTTTTCTTTTTTATTAAATTTTAAAATTTATTTTTTTTAAATATTTTTTAATCAATATTTAATCAATTAATTTTAATTTTTCATTAAATTATTTTTATGAAGAAAGGAATTTTACAACATGAAAATTAATTAAAATTGTTGATAATTTTTCTTTCTTGACTGACCTGAGATTCGAACCCAGGCGGCTGGTTACCCTGACATGTTTCGATCACAACCACTTGATCTCCTCAGAGGGATTTGCCGTCTTACACTCGCAGCCATCGATGGCTGCTGGCGTCAATAGTCAAACATCAATCCTTAAACCAAATTCTATTTTAACCTTTGGTGGATCGAAATTTGCTTTTTTCGAAAGATTATCCATTTTTAATTGATTTTACATGTTTTTCCTTACTTCTGTTTTTTAGTACTTTTTGTCAAGAATTCTTCTTGAAGTCCAAAGTACATTTTTGTTTTTCCATGTTTGTCTTTCTTTTTCTTGTTGACTTTTTTCAGCACAACTTGAAGGACAAATGTACACATAGAGCTCGTGCCTTAGCTTTAACAATAATTAGTATTGTGGTTATTTTGTCGAACTATTTTATGGTTTTAATCCAAATTTTTGATATTTTTTAATCAGGCCTAAGTTCATCAAATTTAATTTTTCATTAAATTATTTTTATGCTGGCCTGGGTTCGAATCTTAGGTCAGTTAAGAAAGAAAACTTATCAATAACAATTTTAATTAATTTTCATGTTCTAAAATCCCTTTCTTCATAAAAATAATTTATTGAAAAATTTAATTTGATGAACTTAAGCCTGATTAAAAAATATTAAAAATTTGGATTAAAACCATAAAATAGTTCGACAAAATAACCACAATACTAATTATTTTAAAATTAATTTAAAATCTTTCATCTCGGTTGATGAAGTGTGTGGCCAAGCATCAATTCAGTGGAAAGACTCAGTTGACAATTGAATTGAAACGTGTATGGGGCGCATAAGAAACAATTGTTTCTATTAAACGGTGTTTTTTATAGCCCGTTTTAACTTACACAAGCTAACTGTCTAACTGCGTTCACTTTTTGACATTTATAATACGTGTACTCTGGGAAAGCATCGTGAATAAATCCACACTGGAACAACCCTACCAAATATCCAAATTTATCTTTAGACGACTTCGTAATTTTTATAGCGCACATAGCGATAAGGCTCTTTTTTAATTAACGGCTAAGTAAATTAAGAAAATTTCCGTATATGGATAGAGTAAGACCAATCCACATACTCCTTACATCCTGAAAAATGCACCGTTTTGTGCGGTTTACACGCTAGTGGCATTATTTAAACTTATTTCTTCAAAAACTCCGTTGCGGAAATCATTTTCAAATACAATTTTTTTTTTTTTTTTGATCAAAATTACATTTTTTGTCTTATTTTTTACTTTTTCAAGCTCTATCGTATTAAAAAAACACTTAATTATTTTGTAAGGCGATATTATTTTATTTTATCTACTGTACTGTACTGTTAAATCCAATTGACAAATTCTTTTGTAAATACAAATGGAAGTAGTGTAAACTTTTTTTATTATTTCATAAATTTACTAGAATTTAACGCCCTACTACTTTAGCGTTTTTCTTTTTTTCGAGGACATATTTATATGCCAAAGTTAATTTTTTTAGGTTTTAACAAAAAAAGTACATGCCAACATTTTTCATCTTCTAGGTTCTCATCCTGCACGTTTTCGAAAAAGAACCAAATTTATATTTGTATTTTTTTAGATAAATTTCGAATGTGATATAATTTTTATTTCTATGTTTATTGGTTTGAAGAAAGATGGGGTGACAAAAAAGTTTTAAAACACAGGTTTTACCCGTTTACTTCCCAATAGAGCCGAATTTCCAAAAAGTACCATACACCTGTCCGTTTATTTTTTTTAACGAACGACGATAAGTGTTAAATATTAACAGCCGTATTTATAATGGAAATTTGGCATGAAGTTAGCACAAAGTTTATTTATAATACACTTACCAAACTCTGGCTAACGATTTGCTAAACTCTTTTTAACCAGCTGCCAAACGTTTGCCAACTTGTAAGAAACAGCTGTTAAATGTTAAACAATTTGGTTGGTTTTTATTTTAATTACTGTTTTATTTTATGTTTCTTTCTTTTTTTATTTTTTATTAATTTTAAAAACTTTTTAAATTTGTTATATGTGGAGGAAAAAACAAAAAAATTCCAAACCAGCGATGATTAATACAAACATGTTGCATTTTTCAGTAATATAATGTGGCATCATTAAAATTCAGAGTTGATTTTTTTTTAGTTAGCAGTTGGACAAAAGTTTGTTATAAATAAACTCTGTGCTTACAAGCTGCTAGGCTTAATCGGCATTCTAGTTAGCAGCTCGTTGTACGTAGTGTACAAACTGTGGCTAACTTTTTGTTATAAATACGGCTGTTACAGTCTAATTCATAAACGCATCATTGCAGCTTTATAAGTCATTAATAAGCAAAAGTCGAAAAAAGAGTATTTAGAAATGTTTAATAGCCTATTAAACGTTTAATAAACATTTCATAAATATGAAATTAAATATACCAACTTTTTTTTTTCTTATTAAATGTTTTGCTTTTTTTTTAATTTTAATTCCCTAAGCTAATCCCCGCGAAGCTCTTGGCTTGTCTGCAGGAAATAAACCAGAGTCTCTGGCGGGAATTGAACCCGCAACCCCGGCGCTGCTAGACTAGCTCACTACCAGCTAGCCTACCGGGGCACTCAACCTTTAGGCTTTGCGATGATGAATCAATCAGTCAGTCAGTAACGTTACAATTTTTATTTTTAAAGAATAATATTCTAAATAGATTAATATTCTTAGTGCAGAGTATCTCTGCATTTATACCAGACAACTGCAAAAATCACTATTTTTCTTGATTTACTCATACGCTTAAATTTACATTCACTCTACCTGGTAATTTTGACATCGTTTCGTTCACATTTGATTTGTGCATGTGTGAGTTTTTTATTGTTTGCATTCATTGATGCGCACGCAATAACACAATTGCAGTCATTGCCCACTCGTTGAGACAACGACGAATGTAAATTGGTATGAGTACGAGTCGCTTAGTTGGTATGATTGTTGTAGGCAAAAGTTCAAATAAACTAGTTGTTGTGTCCAATAACAACAATGCATTGTACATACAGAACTACTGTACTTTTTAAGAAATGATAAAAAATAAAAACCGTGCGTTTATGGCGTTTTTTTTTTCTAAAAAAAAATTTGCATAAGTGTTACATGTGACTTGGCAACATTTTTAAATGCACCCCTAATTTTTAAGAAGTGTTTCATATTTTACGTTTACAAAAGAACACAAATTTCGCCATTAAACAAAAAAATACAATCCAAAGCCATCAGAAACAACAGATGTTTTTTGTATTGCATTGTTAGTGTTTACGGCTCGAAACTTGCCACCACCTTGTACTGATTTCGCCTTGATCTAGTGCTGCACTCATGCCCCTTTAATTAAAATCAGTGTTGAACATGTAGCATTTTTTTTTTTAATTTTAAAGGGAACATCATAAGAAAAGAACGCTTTACACTTTTAAAATAAAACATGTTTTTCAGAAAAGAACATAAAAAATGTAAAAGGCAGAATAAATGCAGAATTTTACTCAGAAAAGAAAACGCCATTAGTTTTATTTCAATTTTTTTTTTTTCTTTCGAATCCAGCGTATGAAAAAACTTTTATACGTACTACATACATAGCAACTGCTGAATAGGCATCAGAGCAATGATTTTTGTGTATTTTTCTTTGTATGTGTTTTTTACCAAAGCAATAAAAGCAAAACATGGTAGGAATGGCAAATCCAATACGCTGTGCATGACTTGAATGAATTTTATAACAACACTAATGTGTGTGGCTGAGAAAGTTTGATTGCATGAACACAAATGAGTGTATTTGATGTTGCTCATTGAATGCGAATTTTTTGCAATCACACAAAGCCGTTCTTTGATTTATACCCACACCACGATAGTGGATAGGGTCCCTGTTGGTCAAACTGCCGTCGACGACATTGTCGTCAATGATTAATGCACGACATGTCCTCTATCACTTAGGATTTCTGGTAGACAATTTTGAGGAAAAATGTCGTGGACGACAAAATACTCGACATTGTCAAGTGCACTGTCTTTTAAAGAAGTTAATAAACGATGACATGACAGACATTGTCTTTCAAGTTGTCTTTTGTCAAAGCTTATCCACGACAACGTGAGAGACATTTTCTTGTAAGGTATCCTCTATCAACAACTAAACACGACAGTATGAGCGACAGTGTCTTGTAAGCTGTCCTGTATTAAAGTCTTGTAAGATGCCCTTTATCAACTTTCTAAGCACGACAATATGAGCGACATTGCTGTCTTCTAAACAAACAAAAATAATTTGTTCCCAATAAAAAATAAAAATAACTGTAAAATAACGATAATAATAAAAAACAACTCAAGCAAAGTGTAGAAAATCAGTCAGTTAAGTCTGAGAATTCAAATACTAAGGTCTGATTTTAAAAATACGTATGTGCTATTGTATATTTTTATTTTTTCGTTTAGGTTTATAGGCGACATTGTCGTGTAAGCTGTAACTCCTGTAACTTCATCGACATTGTCTTATACGCAGTCGTTGACGATAAAGTAGAATCCATTGTCGTCTATATAAAGGGTGGTTAAATTTCAAGGGCCGATGTTGATTTTGAATAAAACACAAACTATTTAGTAAATTATTGTAATTTTATTTTATTATGATATATTGGTATTACTCAATTATGTATGGAACAAAATATCGGCCAAATGGGCGCCGCGACCACGGCGGCACACCTCCATCCGATGGTCCAAATTTTCGATGACCCTGAGGCATAATGGAGGTTCTATGCCGTTAATGTGCCGAATTATCTCATCCTTTAGCTCTTGAATTGTTGCTGGCTTATCGACGTACACCTTTTCTTTCAAATAACCCCAAAGAAAAAAGTCCAACGGTGTCAAATCACATGATCTTGGCGGCCAATTGACATCGCCATTACGTGTGATAACACGGCCATTGAATTTGTTGCGCAAAAGAGCCATTGTTTCGTTAGCTGTGTGGCAAGTGGCACCGTCCTGCTGAAACCACATATCGTCCACATCCATATCTTCCAATTCGGGCCATAAAAAGTTCGTTATCATCTCACGATAGCGAACACCATTCACAGTAACTGCCTGACCGGCCTCATTTTGGAAAAAATACGGCCCGATGATGCCGCCAGCCCATAAACCGCACCAAACAGTCACTCTTTGTGGGTGCATTGGTTTTTCGACAATCACTCTTGGATTCTCATTCGCCCAAATGCGGCAATTCTGCTTATTGACGAATCCAATGAGGTGAAAATGTGCCTCATCAAAAATCACGAAGTGCACGATATGCATTTTGATTTGAACGCCCATTTTCATAATAAGCCTGGATAACTTTAACACGTTGTTGGATTGTGTATCTCTCCATGGTTCAAATTGAGTAAGTCTGAAATAGAGAAATGTCAAATAAAATTCGGAAAAAAACTTGACCTAATGGTTCACATTCAACATCGGCCCTTACAATTTAACCACCCTTTAGTCATCAAAGACAATATGAACGACAATGTCGTTCATGTGGTCATCAACGACTATATGGACGACAATGTCGTGCATGTGGTCATCAACGACAGGCTGAGCGACATTTTCTCTCTTTGTGTCGTGCACGATTTACGCGACACTTGTTTGAAAATTTCATCGACGATTAGCATTAGTTGTCCCTTACGTGTCGTGCAGGAATTAACATTGTCGTGCACGAATCATCAATGACATAGCTAACTGGGGTATTATGCGTTTGTGCTGATGTATGGAACAATTAAAAAAATTGGTCCTAAACCCGACCTTTAGTGTAACCAATTTAAATTTGTGAGAATCCTTTATTTCACATAAATAGCTCCCATATTAGTTCTTTTCGAATAAGAGTCCTTGTTACTATAAACCATCCTTATTTTAATGCATCATTTGGGTTTTAACGGGTGCATTGTCACCCAAGGGTCTCAAACGGCTAACACTCCCGAAAAATATTCAGTAAATACTGTGGTTTAGGGTATGATATTATTATTTGTGGCTTTTACGCCAAATCGTGGGCGCATTGCCAATTAGGGTATGATATGGTTGGTAAAATACGACTATACTTTCTTACTTGTTTCATTATTAAATAAAAACATTTTTCATTTTAAATGAGAGGTTTGATGATTCATTAACATAAAGGGGGCTGGTTTTAATCTTAATGTTTATAAAAAAAAAAACTACAATGAAAAAAGGGCTGTAGAAATTTTTTATTTAGAGTTTCGTGTATTACTTTAAAATTTTTTTTTTTTTTAATATTAAATTATTTGTCAGATAGTAGCATATTGCAGCCGTTTTGATGCATTCCTAGGTAATAACTCTTGAACCGATTGGATTTTATATGGAAAAATTCCTTAACCAAATTTTAGAATGCGACGCAGCGTTGTTATGGGGATAATGAATTTAGTAATACGTCGAAGAGTAGACTCAGATGGATCCCTGTGATAGCTTCCTCAAACATCATCCACAACTTCCCCAGTGCGAACAGGTTAAGCAACAGTTCTTCGTTGTTCATTACCTGTACCCTGGATCTTAAAACGGGCATTTAAGCTTCTTATAATTTTCGCACAGGGAGCTGTTGCCGCAGTTAAATTTTGACGGTATTTTCTTTGTGTTGTTTCCATATAAAATTTTTTGAATTTCTTAAAATTAGTATAAAAATGTTCTCAAGTGAGGTGCGATTTTAAATCGCCAAACTTCTTGCGATTGCGATTTACAGAATATCTTTTATGCGATTTCAACTCAGAATCGCAAATGTTAAGCGTTTGTGATTGTCAGAACATGCCCGATAACTTGCCAAAAATATTTCCCTTATATAAAGAGTTATTGTTACCGAAAATGGATAAAATCAGTCCATTATTTTTACCTATTCCCCATATAAATTCCCCCGGAATAAGACTTTTGACACAAAAACATAATTTGGAACCATTCTTTTCCTAATGCAAAGTTTTTTAGGTATAGAAAAGAGCTGGAATCGGTCCATAACATCAGCTAGCCCCCGTAAATAGTAAAATATTTCCCTGCATATATTTTGAACTGACAACTTTTTCATGTTATATATTTGAAGTCGTTCTATTTAAACGTTAATTTTTTTGTCATTTTATTAAAACTTGTTAACAATCACTCGATATATCACGAAAATAATTTTTTGGTTTGTACGTAATACATATTTTACATATTTTCGGTATAACACGAAAAAAGTAAATCGTGTCGTTTCGTCTGTAAATTTCCAAATTTTATACAATAAAAATATGATTCATTCATAAATTGTACCCAAAAAGTGTGTGAATGATAAGACTGATTTGATTATATGTATATTAATTAATGAACAAACATTAAATATTATTTAGTTAGTTGTCAAAGTTAAGTAAACATACTTGCTTATATCAAAGTTTGTGTGTAACAGTTTATTTGCGTATTATTTAACAAAATTTGAAATATATTGTAAATACATAACATAAACTTATAACAAAATGGGTCGAGAGTTTTCTGCTGGAGATATAGTCATAATAGTTATCTTTTCACTGATTGGCACATTAATAATTATCTTTTGGATTGCTATGATTATTTCTTGTTGTATAAAACGTAAAAATATTTACAACCAAGGAGTTTATCAAAAAGGTATGTATGTATGTATGTAACCAGTTTTGTAAAATTTAAATAGTAAAGAGTGTTAAGACAAAGATTGATTAATATAAAAAGGTATAAATGTGCGGTTTTCACAACACAAGTGATTTAACACTCAAAAAACTGAGTGCTTTTCATATAAATTTTACTACAAGTTCAATCACTTGTGTTGTAAAAACAGCACATTAATGATCGTTTCTCAAATATTGTTTGGATTAAAGCAGTGATAAAAAAATTCTCAAGTTCTCGGCACGCGTAGCATATTTGCGGAAAAAAATCGTCAAATTGGCTTAACTATACGTCACAAAAATCGCCGTTAAATAATAACACTAACTGAAAATTTTACGATGCCAAAAAGACACTTTCTTTAACACAAATATATTTGAAACAAAAACAAAGTTTTTAGAATTTGTTTTTGTTTTACATGCAGCTGTGCTAGAGAAAAAGGTATTTTGCATATAATGAAAAAGGCAGTAACTTTTGTTAATTTTTGAAAATTTTTAGCTATTTTTAGTTTATTTTTATTAAAACAAATAATAAATAAAGTCAAATATACATACAAACACACAGAAAAACATCAAAGATAATTCCTGGATGTTTCGGTAGTGATTTTGCTTCACAGTTACTTCATGTTAATTTCACATGGTTTAACAATAGCTGTGTTCACTTACTAAAAATTGTTACAAATTTGTAACAATTGTTACAAGTAAATGTTACAAGTCAATGTTAAAATTAAATTTACAAGTAACAATTGTTACGAATTTTAACCAATTTTTAGTAAATGAACACAGCTAATTACTTGCGAACAGCATTTTTTTTAAAATAACTAAAATTAATGTTAATTTTACATTCCTGTAAAGTTACAGCAAAAAGCCATTTAATGCAATGTTCACATTTGGCTTCTTAAACGCGTTTAAGCAGTTTGAACGTGATTAAGCTCTAATCACTTCAAAATCGAGATGATTATCCATACATTGAAGTGATTTGTTAATCACTTCAAATTGACATGATTACAACTAAATCACTTCATAAATCACATAGAATCCACTGAACATAACTCAAATGTAGAATCGCCAACATGATCGTGTACAACCGGCCACGATTTCAGCTTATTGTTATTTTTTTCCTTAAATAATTCATAAATTTTCACAATTTCACCATTAAAATGATTAAAATAATCTTCTGACAACTTTATAAAAGTGTTTTTATCAATTTTTAATACTTTAAAGAAATATAAATTTGTTTGTTGTGTTTTTTTCTTAATCATCTGCCGTCTTAATCATCTCAAATGTAATGTGAACGGATTTGATTAGCTAAATCAACATTTTGCTTAAACGCGTTTAAAAACCTAAGTGTGAACTTAGCATAACAAT
This sequence comes from Pollenia griseotomentosa, assembly GCA_963931875.1. NCBI lineage: Eukaryota > Metazoa > Arthropoda > Insecta > Diptera > Polleniidae > Pollenia > Pollenia griseotomentosa. The sequence continues at coordinate 31,937,722 of OZ007564.1, forward strand.
CCGAATCACGTTGAATGAAAGTTATTTCAAGTTGAAACAACGTGAATTTCATGTAGAATCAATTTGGTTTGGGTATGAAATAACAGTGAGAAGAAGAGAAGCTTAATTTATGTAGGAATTATTCTAAACACTTACCCGTGGAACCGGAAGAGAATATAATTATTTATTTTTCCGGTAATAAATATACATTAAATCGGCATATTTTCGAAGAAAAATCGGCATTATCGGCACTTAAGTTTAAAAAAAAATCGAATTAACAAAAAAGAACAATTCAGCATACACTAATGTTTATAACAAAAAATCACATAAAACTAAAAAAAGACGTTTTACAAATAAAATGTAGTTATACTTTAGGGTATATTGTTTTTAAAGCTGATAATTTGAGTTTGACAGTTTTATTAAATCAGCATCAAAACAGTTTGAATTATAAAATTTGAAGCAGTCTTTGGAAAAAACTACGTTGGCTTTTTTCTTTTATTTGGGTTTATTTCTTTTCATTAGACTCTTTTTAAGTAAAGATTCGTGTATTGCGTAAGACACATTTTAAATTAAAAACAGTTGCCTCTTTTTAATATAAAGCCTATAAGTCACATGCGCATGTGGTTCTGACGTAATTTTGTCGTAATCACACAACACGAACTTGCCACTGTGGCTTTGTATTGACATCAAAATTGCGTCAGAACCACATGCGTATGTGGCTTTTTACATTCCGTGTACTATAGGCTTAACAAGTATTCCAATGTTGGTCAAAATTAAAAAATTATTCTAAAAAAATCGGCATTTTTCAAGCAAAAATCGGCACTTGAGTCATTTCCCAGCAAAAACTTTGCTTACAAAGTAAGCAGAAAAATAATGAGAATTTGACGAGCCGTCTACTTACTTTTCTACTAGAAAAAGTACTTATTTTTGTTCGAGATGTCCCAAAAGTAATCCTTTATAATTTAGCCTATTATAATCTAAAAAATAATATGTTTTTTTTTATACTTAAAAGTTTTATAAAAATATATAGTTACACAAAGTCAATAAAGTAAAAATTTTTTTATTTTTTTTAAATTTTTTTTTTTGTTTTTTTTTAATTATTTTATTTTTATTTTTTCTTATTCTGTTTTACTTTATTTTATTTCTTATTTTTTTTTTCTGTCTCTGGCGGGATTTGATCCCGCAACCTCGGTGCTGATAGACTAGCTCTCTACCAGCTAGTCTACCGGGGCAGTGTAGTTTTTGCATTAAAAAACTATGTTTTATGACTATAATGACATTTTTATTGTCATAAATATAAAAATTTTTCTGTATATTTAAGATATGTATAATAATAAAGTTATTATTTAATATATAACTAATAATCCAAAAAGTGGCGAATAAAGCTACAAAGTAATGAATTCTTGAAGTCATTAAAAGTAGGATTGTAAGTAAAGTTTTTGCTGGGTTAGAGGCAAAAAATCAGCAAAATGCCGATAAATCGGCAAATATCGCAGGCCTGGTAAGAACTGTTTTACTTTTTTTTATATTTCACTTTGTTTGCACAAGCAATCACAATTAAAAGACACCAGTAGAATGACTCGATATGGGTTTCGTCATCATTCTACTTTGAAAATTTGATTTACTATTTAACTAAATAATTTTAACAAAAAGAATACGGGAATTTTAGGGACCCAATATTGAACAATGTTTTTTTTTAACATTTTTCATTAACATTTATATGAAACAATGATAATTTGAAATAAAGTTTATACTTTTGCAGAAATTTATTATGATTTTTAATCAACATTGTGCCATGTTAATTTAATATTTATATTTTTTTCTGTGTGTAGGGTGAAAGCACCTAAGTTCGGCATGCACCAATAGTCGGCACTTTTGAATAACATCTTAAATAAATAAGAATTACGCAAATTTTATATATATTTATATATTATATATTTCGAATTCCTTATTTAGTGTCAAGTTTTCTGAACGCTCCATAGTGCCTGTTTTTTTAAATAATTCTTAGTGCCAAGGCAAACTAGAACAAGTGGTAATCGTACTAATATAAGTAATATTTTTACCAAAACGGTTTTTATAGGTAAAAATATGTTCAAATATTGCCTTTGATTTATAAATCTGCAAAAAACATATTATTTTAACTTATTTTTATTGATGCCGGCATTGGGAACGAATTTTTTTTGCAAATTTCAGTAGTCGGCATAGTGAGATATTTTTGGTTATGTTGAGGTATTTTTGGTTTAATGATTGATTCCCAACGCAAAACGGATTTTCTTTAATCAAATATATGTATGTATATACTTCTTCATTGATCTTGATCTTCAGTTGTTTTTACGGTATTCCAATTGAAATATATGGTTCTGTAAGTATCGAGATGCTTTATAGGTAGTAGTTTGCGTAAAAAAGGCGAGCCGTATCAGTTGATGTTTGGATTGTCTGAAGTAAATATTAAATAAAATAGAGGTCATAAATTCTTCCTTGCGACTCCAGTGTTTATCGATTAAGAAGACCTTAAAAAATTTCCTACTTCAATAACAAATTTTAGACCAATCAAATAGTTTTTCAAAAACTTCTGAGTACTTATGGGTAAGCTTATTTTATCCAAATATTAATTTTAACATTATTTTCTCAAATAGCTTAAAAATGTTAGATGATATACTAATAGACCTATATGACTCAACTTTAGTATGATCTTTTCCTAGCTTCGGTACAATGCTAACCAATGAAAACTTCCATTATAGAAAGAAGCATTCAAGACGCTAAATAACTTGGTGAAGGGTATTTAAGATTCGGCATAGCTTTTTTAATAAATATTATGGAAAATTGTTTAATAATAATTGGTACTAAATACAATATATATATATCAATATACATATATCTTTAATTTTTTTAACGATTTTTCATTTTCTTTATAAAAAAAATGCAATGCCGACAACTGGGTCATAAAGTGCCGAATTTAGGGAAAGGTGTGCCGACTACAGGCGCAAATCGTGTATTTTAGAAAAAATGTAAATTACTCAAATTTAATACAAATATATTTAAACTCAGTAAATTGAGTCTAAAACTACACTAACTACTGAGCAATAATAATTCGTTGGCATCCCAATATCATGTTCAAACTCATCAGAGTACCAGCTTAAATACCAGAAAAAAAGTTAAAGTGCCGACTATTGGTGCATTCACCCTATGTTCATTAGGGTTGGTCAATTTTTTTGCCCACCAAGCGTATAGCAAAATCGTAGTCTACGGAAATTCTAAGAACTTTTTCTAAAGAAACAATGGTTTTAAAATCAAAATCGAGCTTCCGGTTTTTGGCTTGGAAATTTGGTGTCTACACCAGAGATCAGCAATCAGTAGTGAAAAAGTGAGTAGAGCTAAATCATGACTCATAAATTCTTGTACTTATACGCACTTATACTTATTCCAATGTTATTCCAACTCATATTCACTCAGAAGTTTTATTTTACTCATCGTACTAAGCAACATTTGTAGTGGTTGATTTAGAATCTACTCAACTCAATGTGTATAGGCGAAGCAAAATGCGAGGCTGCCAGATTTGTCCCCGAAATAGCAAAGTGACGATTTGGCAATTACAGTTTACTAAAGTTACATGTATAAAGTGGACGATTTTTCGGCAAATTTATCTGGCAGCGTTGATTATGAAGTTGTGTGTTTGATCTGTTGTGTTAAAACGGTAAATGGATGAGCTAAATGAGTTGAATCATTGTGAGTACATATTTTAAGTATTTTCCTGAAATTATAAAGCAAACTGACGTCATTTATGAGTATGTGTATAATGTCGACGTCGCACTCATATTAATTTCTCTTGTGAGTATGAGTAAATCAGAGTAGTTTCCCTGTAGGAAGTCAAACACATTTATCAGTAACTTTAACTGGTTTTTTTATAACCACATCTAGTTGATTAAGTGACTTTTTTCCTTGTCGACGACTCACTATTTTAACATAGGCATGTCATAGGCTGTAGTCAATTGGTTATCTCTTCCAAATTGACTACTAATTACTTATTTTTTTAACCAATTTGTAGTTAATTAATAGTATAGTCGGTTTATAATAAATTATTTAAAATTTAACTATTTTTTGTGTTTATACATATGGGGGATTTCATGTCAAGTGACCCAATTTTGAAATCGATGTCTTCCGATTTGGATGAAATTTGCACCAAGGTTAGTCCTACTGGATAGTAGTTTAGACACAATTTTTCAACAAGATCGGTCTAAAAGTTTCTGAGTTAGTGGGGGTCAAAATTTGACATTTTGGCCATACAGGTGTTCTTTCTTATCCATGTAACTTATTACCTATTGGTGTTAGCAAAATTTGTCCCAAGTAGCTTCGATAGCTATTTGATCCATCTTTTGAAAAAAATTTTTTTTGTTTTTTTAAAAAATTTTTTTTATTTTTTTTTTTTAAATTTAAAACTTTTTTTTATTTTTTTTTTTAGCGGGTATGTTTTTTTTTTTTTTTTTTTTGTTCAAAAGAAAGCTTATGTCTTTTCCTTTAAGGTAGTTTTGGTCCCTTTTTGGGATGCGAGCGGCTTATGTATAAAAAAAAATAATTTCTAACCCTAGACAAGGGTTTTTCAATTTTTAGCATATGCAGTGTTCTTTCTCATCCATTTAACTTATTACCTATTAGTGTTAGCAGAATTTGTCCCAAGTAGCTTCGATAGCTATTTGATCAATATTCTGAAAAATTTTTTTTTTGTTTTTTTAAAACTTTTTTTTTTAAATTAAAAATTTTTTTTTTAAATGTAAAATTTTTTTTTTTTATATTTTTTTTTATCCGGAATGTTTTTTTTTTTTTTTTTTTTTTTGTTCAAAAGAAAGCTTATGTCTTACCCTTTAAGGTAGTTTTGGTCGCTTTTTGGGATGCGAGTGGCTTATGTATAAAAAAAATTATTTCTAGCTCTAGACGAGGGTTTTTAAATTTTTAGCATATGCACTATTTTGAATTTTTTCCTATTTGTGTTTAAGTGTTTCTAAAGCCTTAAAAATAAAACGTTTGCAAAGAAACTAGACAAATTAACCTTTCCGACGGTATGTTACAAACCCAATTATTATTTTATACCTTCGATACTATAATGCCCACAATATGTTAATCCCAGGAATAAAATCACTTTTTTTCTGTAGAAATGTTGACAAATTAAATTCTTTTTATTAATTTGTAATAATAATTAAATTAATATATAATTATAATAATAATAATTTCTAATAATAATAATAAAAAGATAAAGATAAATAATTTAATAAAATTTATGTAGGAAAAATTAAAAAAAGAATTATTTGTCAACATTTCTACAGAAAAAAGTGATTTTATTCCTGGGATTACCATATTGTAGGCATTATAGTATCGAAGGTATAAAATAGTAATTGGGTTTGTAACATACCGTCGGAAAGGTTAATTTGTCTAGTTTCTTTGCAAACGTTTTATTTTTAAGGCTTTAGAAACACTTAAACACAAATAGGAAAAAATTCAAAATAGTGCATATGCTAAAAATTTAAAAACCCTCGTCTAGAGCTAGAAATAATTTTTTTTATACATAAGCCACTCGCATCCCAAAAAGCGACCAAAACTACCTTAAAGGGTAAGACATAAGCTTTCTTTTGAACAAAAAAAAAAAAAAAAAAAACATTCCGGATAAAAAAAAATATAAAAAAAAAAAATTTTACATTTAAAAAAAAAATTTTTAATTTAAAAAAAAAAGTTTTAAAAAAACAAAAAAAAAATTTTTCAGAATATTGATCAAATAGCTATCGAAGCTACTTGGGACAAATTCTGCTAACACTAATAGGTAATAAGTTAAATGGATGAGAAAGAACACTGCATATGCTAAAAATTGAAAAACCCTTGTCTAGGGTTAGAAATTATTTTTTTTTATACATAAGCCGCTCGCATCCCAAAAAGGGACCAAAACTACCTTAAAGGAAAAGACATAAGCTTTCTTTTGAACAAAAAAAAAAAAAAAAAAAACATACCCGCTAAAAAAAAAAAATAAAAAAAAGTTTTAAATTTAAAAAAAAAAAATAAAAAAAATTTTTTAAAAAAACAAAAAAAATTTTTTTCAAAAGATGGATCAAATAGCTATCGAAGCTACTTGGGACAAATTTTGCTAACACCAATAGGTAATAAGTTACATGGATAAGAAAGAACACCTGTATGGCCAAAATGTCAAATTTTGACCCCCACTAACTCAGAAACTTTTAGACCGATCTTGTTGAAAATTTGTGTCTAAACTACTATCCAATAGGACTAACCTTGGTGCAAATTTCATCCAAATCGGAAGACATCGATTTCAAAATTGGGTCACTTGACATGAAATCCCCCATATGTATAAACACACATATGTATGTCTATATATATTTTTATATAGAAATAATTATTTAAGAAAATTTTGCATCAAATTGCTTTAAATGATGATGTATAAGTGCTGAAATAAATACGCTACATAATTGCTTGTACATAAACAGATTTGTATTGCTTTAATTTTAAATTTTTTTAATATGTTTGTAGATATTTTTTTCATTTGACTTCATGGCATGCTTGTTTTACTAATTTTGATTTTATTTGTGTTTTCCGTGTGCCTCTATGCAATATGTTTGGTTAATATCTGCATGAGATTTAAACCAATTTGTAGTCATTTGAAAAATAGTTAATTTATAGTTAGCGTTTTTTGCAACTGACTATTTTATTTACTACAGGGTTAGTTTAAATGATGTCTACGCACTTATACTTACAATTGCATGAGTCAGTATGAGTAGCAAAAAAACGATTCATTGATGATCTCTGGTATACACTCAAAATATTTGGGGGATTCACAAGGTGTCATAAAGTCATAAGTCTTAAAGTAATAGCATTTAAAAATACGATTGTTGTGAACAACCCCTTATAATTAAGTGTGCTATTTTGAATTTAAATCAGCTGATTTAAAACAAATATAAAAAATAAATATTTACCAAAAATAAAAAATATTTTTTATATCTAATCCATGAATTAATAAATTAAATTAGATCTTATCTGACTATTTTCCATTTTTTAGACGCAAATCATAAATATATTTTATTTTGTTTGTTTACCAAGCATCAGAGTCCTAGGCCGATATAATTTGACGCCGCAAGTGTTTTGTTGCAAAAATTGCTAGCCGCAGGTTAAATTCGGATATTAGCCGGATAAAACTATACCATCAACGGCGACGACTACAAAAACTAATGCTGCTCGGCTCGGCCGCTCAGCGCAGGTCTCTTCTGATTAATTACGACAGCATAATAAACATAGCAAGCAAAGTTCTATTAATTTAAGACACTTTTTGTTAACAAAGCAACAACAATATTTTTAAACCATTGTAAAATGTTAGAACATTAGGACAATATAACATGATAGCACACCTTGTGAATACCCCAATTATGTAGTTAAATTCAAACGAAAAATCATTTTAAACAACTTAAAATTCATTTAAAAAACGGATCATTTACATTTCATTTAAAACAAATGATGTTTACATAAATTTTAAAAGTTTTTATTTATTAAACAACATATTCCTTAAAATTGAATAGTTTTTACTTTTAAAAAATATATTTTAACCGACAAAAAACAAACTACATAACAAAATTAATACGGTAAAACAATATTATTATTATTATTATTTTTGTTTTTTATTGTAAATTATTTTGTTTTTTGTGTTGAATTGTGCTTTTTGGAAAAAAAATTCAAAAGTAAATAATGAAAATAATTTAATTTGATATAAAACTGTCATTGAAGTTACCATATCTTCAGCAGAAAATATGGCAGCTTCAAATTCGTAATGTTTACTAGTAAAGTTATCATGAGGATAAACCTGCTGTTAGCTTATGAGTTACACCCAGTCTCCACCTAACTTGAAATGCAGTTAAAACATAAAGTTAAGACTTGCTGTTAAAATGGTTATATGTTTATGGTGGCGTACAAGTAGTGAAGTTAGAGTTAAAACTTTTCATTATTTTCAGTTCGTTGACGCGTAAAGTATGTAGCTACAGTGTGTTTGTGGAAAATAATTAAAGTTATTTTATACTTAAATGTTTGTTTGTATTATATTTTTCACAAAAAGCAAAGTTTATTATGTGTAGTTTACAACCCTTTTAACAAATTAATTAAAGATGTCGAAAAACAACTACAAATAGCGTACTGTCAAACTTAAACGTCAATTTATGTTATAAAAGAACTTTCAAAAGAAATGTTATAACAATCAAGTTAAAACTTTAACTGGAGCAGTCTCCACTTAACACTAACTTGCAGTTAGTGTTAAAGTTAGTCATTTTATGTTAGGTGGAGACCCCGGGTTACTGTTTATGTTAACTTGTAATAGCCAAAACCCATTGATCTGTCGTATGGCATCTTAAAAATAACTATTTGTAAGTTGTAATAATGGCCCTTAAAAAATGACTACTCCAGTTAAGGTTTGAACTTGGGTCTTTCTGTTTTTTAAATTTTTTTTTTTTTTTGCTCTTTACCCAAATGTTTTACGTGCATGTGCGAATTACTGTGTAAATTACGAGAAAGTACTTGACAAATTGGTGTAATGTAATTAGTTTATTGAGGGTATTTTTGTATATGTTGGAATTTAAATTTAAAACAAGAATTTGTGGGGATTTTTTGTCTGCAAACTGACTGAAAACCCCAATCAAATCTAATTGTTTACGATAAAAAATGATTCATTCATATATTTTGTACTAGTCCACCACAATAACTTTTTGTATAATCTTATCATTTAGGTATACATATTAAACAATCAGTACTCATTTATTATATTGGAACAATTGAAGCTCTGGAATAAAGCACCAATATAAAATACTATTTGGTTAGTTGTCAGAGTCATTTATAAATACATACATAGGTATATGAAAGTTTGTGTGTAACATTTATTCAAGAAAATTATAACGTGTTAAATAATATTTGCGAATAACAAAAGAAAATCTAATAGAGAAATAACTTAAATAAACTAATAACAGAAAATACAAATGGATCAAGAAGGGCTACCTGCTGGAGCAATAGCCTCAATAGTTATCGGTGCCATAATTGGCACATTTATAATTGTTTTTTGGATTATTATGATTGTTTATTGTTGTATAAAACGTAAAAATGTTTACAATCAAACAAGAGCTGCTCAACAAGGTATGAAACCAGTTTCTTCTTTATTTTGAAAGGAAAAGTTTTATGAAATTTAGGTTTTAAAGCGCTCATAGAAAGATTTACCTCCACATAAATAATTAAAATTTTCATTTTAGTCTGTACCCAGAACACATTATTTTTCCCAATCATTCAAAAAATTTGTATAATCAAAATATTTTTGTTTGAAATCGGTTTTTTAAACAAATTTGCATAATCCAATAATTTGTTTTATATTTCGTTTATTAAAAAATAAAATCAGATTTTTTTCAAACAAATAATTGTGATAATTCGTTAAATTTGTTTTTAATACATATTTTAAAATATTTTCAAACAAATAATTTTGCTCAAATAAAAGTCAACTAAATTATGAATAAAAAGGCCCTGAGAGGGCAAGTTACATCTTCATGAATTTATCATGTCATATCAGCCAGACATCGCTACTAATTTCGGGGGGGCTACTCTCTATTGCGACGGACGAAGTTGATATAGTAAATCTAGAGAAGGGTAAAACAGACAATTCAGGGGGTAATAAGAAAGATGTTGACTCGGACTTGACAGGGATTAACTGTGACAGGATGTACAATACTGATTCAAAATATGCACAGGCTTGGCGATTGACTTTCTTGTCGACACAGGTACTGCAGAAAGTCTCGGTGATCTGTCTCATGTCTCTGATGAGGAACACGAAATTACAGTGATTGTACTCACAATTAGAATCAAAAGAAGAGCCCATTAGCTTTAGTGATGACGGCTGGACTTGGAGGGTACATTAGGTTGTCCATCTACTCGTTAAGTCAATAACTTGAATACTGTGCATTTCGGCAAAGAATATTGATTTAAGAAACTGTGCCAGCATTCTTATTTTTTCAAGTAAATATACATATCGTCAGCTCATTAATAGTTCGACGCATATGCCAAAAAGTCGTAGTGGAGAATTACAACAATGAAGGTTTACATGAAGTTTTCTGAAAATATAACCAATAGAATTTTTTTGTATTTTCGCTACTGCTTCTGGCATATGTTTTGATGAAAAATTACCATCTTTGTGAACGTTCATGAACGAACTTAGAATTTAATAGCATTTTATTGAAAGTAAAAATTATTGTTTTGTGCCGCATACATCACTTATTTTTAAAAAGTAGCTTTTTGTGCTGCATACGTATACATAATTACTGCTGTGTATTGATTTATTGACATTTTATTTTGCTTTTGCTTTAACTACTTTCTTTCTTACGGCAATAAAGCAAAGCATGAGTGAAATTTTGTTCTTGTTGTGATATTGTTTTTATTTCGCTTTAACTACTTTTTTTCTTACGGCAATGAAGCAAAGCAAGAGTTAAATTTATTTTGTACGTTTTTTTTATGAGGAATTTTCTGCATTCGCCAAACAGTGGCGTGTGGAGCAACACAATACTTAATAAACTTTAATATAGTTGATATGCAGCAAAATTAATGATTATCTCAGAAACCATAAAAAAATTGGTGAAACTGGGTTTGGATTCCATACTTAATTTAATATTCTTAAAAATGGTTGGTAAGTCAAACCAATAATGATCCGACGATATGTACAAAAGTTTAGTAATTTTATTCTTAAAATAATTCTTTTTTTAATTGGGAATTCGGTGTTAATTCAAGATCTGATTTTTCTATTCCTGGGTTTCCTTATTTTATATTTTTACCGTAAAAAACAAAAAACTCAAATGAATTGTTTTTTCTCTTTATCTACTATGTTTTTAGTTCTTTATCTATCAACAATTTTTTTATTTCTATTCTGTTTTGTTTGATTTCTTTATCAAACTAAAATATAATGATGCTTTTTGCTTTATAATACGCGTCATTTTAATTTATATTTCAAAAATGTCTAGTATTTTAAAAGTTAAACGTATTAAATTGAACCTGCTATGAATTTGGCAATAATTATTGTGATCACATTTAGCATTTTAGTGTTTTTTCTAACTTCAATAGCTGTATTTCTTACCAGAAGAAGGAACCATCGAAATGGTAATGTTTTTAAATTATCTACATATGTTAGTTAAAATAATAAATACAAGTAGGTGTCGGTATAACTGTGAAAACTTAACTATTTTCGTATGTATTCATTCTAAATTACTTTTATAATTGGTATAGGAAAACAAATATAATATTTATGAAATGCTAAGATTGCGCATTTTTTTAAACATAAAAAATAATAAGAGTAAAGCCCCAACTATAATATGCTTAAGTTGGCTTAAGCAAATGGGCGAATACATGTAAATCATATATGTCAAACCATATTGAACTTAAGGAAACTTTTTGTTAAATTTTATGAATCTGTCATTTGCTTAAGCAAGGTGCGAAACAAATCGCACTTTCCGTACGGAATCAAATGTTTTTTGGTTTTGTTTTTGTGTTTTTAAATGCATTTGAAAAGATGTTTGTTATTTTTTGACAGGAGCTTAAGCATATTATAGTTGGGCCTTAAATATTACAAGTATACCAGGAGGGAATACTTAGCAGGTATACGCATCCGCCCTGCTGTTCGTTTTTTTAAATATAAACTTGACAGCCAGAATTACTTTCTCGGATGCATAAATAAAAGTAAAACGCATAAATATTATAAATCACTAATTTATTTGAATAGTGTCATAACTCAAAAAATCACGATTTTTTTTACACGGCGTTTACATTTGCCAGTACTGGCAAGACAGTAGCAATACATGTAAACTTTTTTACTTTTCCAACTGTCTAGCAACAGTAAAATTGGAAAGTGATTTGATATTTTCTGAGAGTAATTTGAAGTTTTGTTCGCAAAAGAAAAAAAAATTGATTTTGTTATGTTTAAGTTAAGTCAAGGCGAATTCATGTAAACGGTGGTGTGGATACTACAACAAGTAACAACACCAAAAACACAACAATGTATTTTTTTTTTTTTTGTTGCTTTCGTTGATCGATATGTCAAAAACACAAGCAACTTTTGGCATTTCTCTCTAATTAAGAAAAAAATAAGTACAGCTGTGCTTTCAACGCCACCTGAAAAATAAATTCGCCTCGAGGTAAGTGTTATCTATGTTTACACAATAAAATTGCTTTATACTACTTTTTTACTCTTTTTCTAACGTTGTGTTAGCTAAGTATCCAGAAATATAATAAAATTTACTACTTTTAATAAAAACGTGCCGTTATTTTACTTCTTATTACGTTTTTTTCTTTTTATTTTTTGTAATTATAACAATGACACTTCTCAGTTTTCGTCGTAAGTTTAAGATCATATGTTTTTTATATACGATACAGTGTTGCCAGTGAAATTCCGAGAAAGATACATTTTAGTTTCCAAAAAGATACACTTTTTCCCAAAAAGATACGTTTTTAAAAAATTTGAAAATCCATTTTCAACGTTTAACATTTATTAATATAAAATTTTTATTTCATATTTAAATGAATATTGTAAAGAAAATGATTTCGTATAAATTAATTTTTATATTTATTTAAGTCATAAATATTAGGTACAAATGTAATTTTTAAAAAATACATTAAGCAAACTTTAAAATTAATTATATGTAATTATCTTTGGATGTTATCAAAACAAATTCATTTTTGTAAAAATTAATATACGAGTTAAGGCGTTTATTCTAAGGCGATTATATTAAAAAGTTCATATAAATTTCCTGAAAATTTAAAAGATGTTTATATTTCCTCAGAACAACTTCGCACTACTAGTAATCATCGATTTAGGTGGATCGTATGTTGTAACCCCTTAATGTTTTCTTTCACCATTATTGAAGCTGCTATCAAGGCGAATTCACTAGAAGGTGGGGTCAAGTCTACATATAGTGTTTTTTTCGGAGGTCGACTTGTCAAAGTGTGTATGCAAACTAATTTTTTATGTAAACTAACCTTTTTTTACTAGCAATATTTTTGACAATCCGACCACAGAAGCAGTGTTGTTGTAGAGTAGACCTCACCTTCTAGTCAATGCTCCTTGACTGCTATTGTATTAGTATTGAGACGATTACGATGATCAGTCTTAATAAGTTTTAGTTGGCTAAAAATTCTCGAATGTTTTGTTTCTGTACATTTTGCGTACAGATTCAAAAGATACGAAAAATGTCAGGATTATACATGATACCTGAAGTAGTCAAAAGATACGAAAAATGTATCTTTCGTATCCTAACGGCAACACTGATACGATATTTTAAAGTTTAGATTTAAAAGCAATTTTCCCAAATTTTAATAAATTCAGCTCGATGACCACTTTTAAAAATTATTTGTTTACAAATTTTTTGAAGAAACATTTTGCGACTAGCTTAAAAGAAAATGATCTTCAAAAATTTCCAATAACTAAGCAACAACGTTTACAAATGGAATCGGAAGCAAATAGTAATCTCTTCTCAGAAGTTTATATTGCTTACTTAAAGGGTATCTCTTGTAGCTACAAAGTGTGGGGAGTGCATTTTATTTTTTTTTACCTAACTCTTAATTATCAATAATACAAATCTAAAAGAACAAAAACCAATCCTTATCTGATTAGCAATAAAAAATGTTTTGTGATATTGTCATTCATATTTCTTTATTCTCTACTCAACTATTTTAATAGTATAAACGTATTATTGCTCGAAGAAACAACCTTAACATTAATATTTTGTTTTTAATCAAACAAAATGAATGCATTTATTATTGGCCTTATCATAGGTCTAACGATATTTGTCATAACAAGCACAGTTGTTTTAATACGGCGACGAAAAAGTAATAATCGTTTTCCGGGTGAAGTTATAACAGGTAAACCGAAATACGAAAAAACTCAACTGTTGAAAATAAATTAATGACTCTCAACTCTAAATAAAAATAAAAACAGAAATATTTGTATTATTAATAATTTTTTTTATTTAAAAAGTATTAAAATATTTTTTTCTTAATTATTTTTAGCTCCCGTGGTAGTAACCTCGGCTACACATACAGCCCCAGGCGGTTATCCAGTTACACAAATGCCAGTTGGTGCTACAACAACGACGTATCAAACGCACACCTATGCAGCTCCTTATCCACCTCAAGGGTAAGTTTTAATATTTGATTTTTTTCTATTTTATTGTAAAAATCTTCAAACAAAATTTCAAATTCCCAAATCCTTTACCACACATAGTCCTTCTACAATTTATGTTTTAAATTCACCAAACTATTATTCGGATGTTCCACAGTTTTTGACCATTGTAATAATCAAAACTGAAAACGCAAATTAACCATAGGTTATGCAGCAGGAACCAAAGCCACATTAAATTGGTTAAATTTTATTTCAATTGAAAAAGTCAGTTTTTTGACTGCTTTTCTTATTGATTTTTTCTTATTGATATTGTACCAATTTTTTTTTTTTGATAAATTTTCAACGCCAAGATATGCAGTGCTTGAAAGTTAACCCTTATGTGAATGGCAAAAAAAAAAAAACACCCTTAACAGCATTGCACGATACCCGGGTACCTATATGGACCTATATAGTATTGGAAACTTTTTTGTCGAAAATATGTGAACAATATAAGTTCGTTTGAAGTAAAATTTCAATATCTTGTAAACGCCCTGGGTTATTCAACGTATTACTGCTAAGATACGCAAGTTTGAAATTAAGCGTTAACTAAGTTAGCAAATGTGAAACACAAAAATTGTAAATATTATTTCGGTGATTTCGCTTAATGCAAAAATACACAAGTTGAACTTTTTATGTGTAATAAAAACATTTGAGTAATTCCGCAAAGAGGATTTATAAGGATTCTTATTTACGCTGGCAAAATCAAATCAAAAAGAGAACACATAACAGAGTTGTGGAAACCTACTCACTTGCCATTGTCTGCAGATTCAAAATGATGCTACAGTTCAAAAGTTTTGACAATGATAAACCCCGCATATTACGAACAGAACAGATAAAGCAATTTTTTCGAGATTATTTGGACAATGATGAATGAGAATTTACGTCAGAGATATAAACCTTCTTTGGCTTGCGATGCAATGAACTCTTACCCTTTGCATGGAAAGTTGTACACTACAAACAGCAGAAAGCCTAATGTAGAATCTACTTTTGCTGCTAAACCTGTTAGTTTTACATTTTACAATAAAACTAAAGAAGAAGTTGACAATATGGGCAACATATTAGGCGAATATTCTTGCAAACGCAGAGCAAATCGATTTTATAATATGTACTATAGATGTAGCAGAATTAGCATCTTATATCATATATATAGAAAACTATTCACAATTGCGTTCCGCAGACCGTCGTAGACAATTTTTTAAAGTGATCAGCTTTGAAGTGTGTTAGTAAAATAGACAATAACGCATCATAAACCCAAAAGTTATCTCAGTCAAATCTGCAATACCAAGTAGTAGGGTATTGTCTCGTGTGCTCGCAACTACTTATGAAGCAAATAAAAACAAGCTTGCACTAAATGTTCCAAACCAATTTTAAATAAGCAACTAACTGTCCCATATGCATAAATCGTTCGCGAAGCGATCAATGAAAATTTATTTGTAGCTAAGTGTTCATTTCTGGTTATTTTTTATTTATCTACGTACAAATGTATAAATAAACAAGTTAGAGTGCTATATTCGGCTGTGCCGAATCTTTGATACCCTCCACCGACAGTTCGAATGTTTAAGGAGTAATATCTGTATGATGTCTTTTTATTATTATTATCTTAAACTGTGACGATTTGTTATTAATTATGGTTTTAGGAGACTAAACTGTTTTCCGGGAGTACGGCATATATGGGGCCTAGGGTAAATTATGTACCGATCTTCACGAAATTTCACAGTATCATTTATAGTCCTATAAAATTGTGACGAGCCAAAATTTGTTATGATTGCATTATTTTTTACGGTTTTAGGCGTACTAAACTGTTTTCCGGGAGTAGTGTTTATATGGGGCTTAGGGTAAATTATGGACCGACCTTCGCGAAATTTTACAGTGTCATTTCTAGTCGAATAAAACGGACTTGTGCAAAATCTTATGTCATTCCATCATTTATGTTAGTTTTTGTAACAAAATTATCAAGTTTTTGAAGGTGGTGGTTCCACATTTTGATTCATAGCTCTGGTCCTACTGAACCGATTTTGCTGAAATTCAATCCCAAACTGCTTAGGATAACTACAAGCAATTTGACACCTAGTTTGTTTATTTCTTTTGAGTTTTTCGAAAGTGAGCGTGTTTTCAACAGACGGACAGACAGACGGACATGGCTAAATCGACTTAGAATTACTCAAGCAGCCAGAATATATATACTTTATGGGGTCTGAGATGAATAATAAAGGTACCCGGGTACCTTGCCATACCGTTAAGGGTGTGGATGAAATTTGGTACACCAAGCCCTTCCAAAATGAGTTTTTAGCTAAAATATAATGATAACTTAAAATTTATTAATAGTTAAGAGTTCTCAAGAAGTTTCAGCTAAGTGGATTATCTCCTTCTATAAAAAAATTAATCTGAAAACGCCAAAGGTACCCGGGTACCATGCCATTCACATAAGGGTTAACTACCAAATGTTACCAAGTAGTGCACTACTTGCATGTGGTAACGTAGTTTTAGGGCCTTTTTAGGGTTATTTTTAATTTTAGAAATTTTAAATATGTAATCAAGAACTTTTGTTTAAAAATTACAAGTAAAAACGGGAAATTTAATTTTAAAAACGAAATATGTAAGAAAATATCACTGTGAAAAATCTTTTGAATTAATATTCATCAAAATTACCTTTCAGTAAAAATTAAAAATTATACGAACTGAAGTCTCATCTTCGTATAGCTGGTTCTCACACTGACGACAGCAATTCCTAAAATCACTCTTACCAGTGATGCATTTTGAGTTTTTTTGTTTTGGGCCAAATTGGAGATTTAAAAGGGCCAAACAAAACAATTTCTTTAATATACATACATATGTGATTATTATGTTTGTATTTAAATAAAACCAATAGTAAAACATAGTTTTTATCCATTTTTGTTTTACTTTAATTTTACACACTTTATGTTTCACAAATACCATTGCTCAAAAGCTACATGAAATTTTATTTTTAAATACAAAATATAATTTATGTATGAAGCATTTTAATCATTTGACGGTCTTCTTTGATTTTTTGATATATACCTACTTAAAATAATTTTAATTTAAAGCAAGACTGATTTGCACATAAAAGTAACAGTTCTTACCTTAGAGGGCCGAGTATACAAAACAATTGGTTTGACAAAAACAACAGGATGTTTTTGTGAATATTTAAAATTTTTGATTTTCATACAGACAACCGCTTGTGTGGTTTATTTGGTCCTCTACAAACAAAACAATTGCGTAAATAAAAGTTTTGTTCGAAAAAGTAAGAAAATAACATTGAAAAATGTATTAACCGATTCGTTTCCTTAAATAATCCCGCGAAGCCCTACGCTTGTCTGCGGGAGGCCAGAGTCTCTGGCAGGAATCGAACCCGCGACTCCGGCACTGATAAGACTAGCTCACTACCAGCTAGTTTCATTTAGACCTGAAAGGGCCAAAATAGATTTCTACAGGGCCATCAAACGTTCAAAAGTGCCAAAAATCGCTTAATTGTGCCACGTTTTGCATCACTCACTTTTACTGCCTGTTTTTACAACGCGAGCTCAAAAGTGACTCGTTTAACTAACATGTAAAACAATAACAAATTTTGAAATTTTGTTGTTGTTTTAAATGTTAGTTAAACGAGTCACTTTTGAGCTCGCGTTCTAAAAACAGGCAGTTATTGAACTTAACATTCATATTTCATACAATTATTTTATTGAGATAAAATTTATCATAAAAGGGTTGCCATCATTTAAATAAGTTGACATAAAATGAGCCAGTCTTGATATTACTTAATAACTCAGCCGTATGGAAACCTTAGAACTCCATAAAGCGTCCATATTCAAACAAAAAAAAGTTTGGTATGATAATATATCTGTAACTAAGAAATGTAACTAAGAAACTGTTTTAAATGCCAATACACGAAAATATCTTGACTCTTTTTAAATATATATTTATCATGCTTTAAATATTTTTTTGTTTTCTTGTTAATGCTTAGTAGCATATTAAATTTACCTTTTCTTTATTCCACTTGTCTTTATAGAGCTCCTATACATATGCCCATGCCAATGCCCACAAGTCAACCTCCAGCAATGGGGTAAGTTAAAACTTATCAAATGTATTATATGAACATTGAACCACAATATTTAATACATATTTAAATATATATTTACAGAATACATCCCAACATGGCTCCTTATCCACAAATGCCTGCAGCTAGTATGAATCCTCCTTCTTATGATGTAGCGGTTAGCGGTGCGGGTGTGGGACAATCTAACGATACTGCTTATCAAAAACAAGCTCCTTACAATCCTAACTTTCAAATGTAAACAAGTTTTTCCAAATTGAATTTAAAAAAAAAAAATTAAAAGCAACCAACGACTTCAAAAAGGGAACTTTGTTTTAATAAAGACTTTTCGTAAAATTATCCGAAAGTTGCCATAGAAATTAACGAAAATCATAAACTTAATTAATTCATACATTTAAAAATATGTATTTGTTATCAATTATTGTTTTACTTTTTCCAACAAATTTATTATTTGCTAACAAAGATTCAAATTTAAAACAACATTTTGGCAAGTGAATGTCACCAATTCCACAAATTTTATTTACAGTAGAAATTGTGTAACCAAGTATTCCAAAAAAGAACATAAACTTATATTTAATTTAATGTTACTATAAACCAAAAAATATGTATATCCTTAGCTATTTATATAAGAAAAAAAAATAAATAAGTAAAACATTTTTTGTACTCGTATAAATAACTTTTAAAAACTGTGAATTCAGCTGTTGCATAGACGTTACTTAAGTATCAATTAAACTAATGCAGAAGCTTTCATTATTGTGATATAATTTTTATATTGAATAAACAAGAATTACAACAGATCTTTTTTTTCTATTCCTTTGAAAATAAATATGAATTAATTTTTGTGAACTTTTAAAATATACAGTTTATTTTATTTTTATTTCTTCCGTATCAGCCGTTTTATATAGAACATACATATCGCAGACTAAATCAGAAACAGTCACAACTGAAAATTTTTAAAAATCTTTTTTTATTTTTTGCATAAACCGGTTTCAAAAATAATGGGTCGGTTACGGATAGCAACACAACTGCAGTTGAGTTGCCAGCAGTGAAATAAGGCAACGCAGCTCATGGTAAAAAATATAAAATTTTTATTTTATATTTAAACATGAGCGGCGCTGCCTGATTTCGCTGCTGGCGACTCAACTTCAGTCCAGTCGTTATCCGTAATCGACCCATAACTCTCTGACGACCACGAAAATTTCGTTTGCGTCACTGTCTTCTTAAACTGAAAAAATCGTTCGACCTAAACCTTTATATAGGAAGGCGAGAGCTTCCAGAATCCGCTTGAGAGTATTTTGGAATTCACCAGTAAACGTCTGAGTTTTGTATGGTTCTACACCAGTTTTTGAGCAAAAAAAAAAAAAAACGTTCCGGATAAAAAAAAAAATGAAAAAAAGTTTTCAATTTAAAAAACATTTTTAAAAAACAAAAAAAATGTTTTCAAAAGATTGATCAAATAGCTATCGAAGCTACTTAGGACAAATTTTGCTAACACCAATAGGTAATAAGTGACATGCAGGGGTGTGCTGGAAATCGCAAACGCAAAACGCAAGAATTTTAAAAGTCGTTTTTTAGTAAGATTTCTGTAATAAAATAATTTTATGACAAATATTCTACCAACATTTCTCTATTAGACAGAATTTTATAACAAAAATTATAAAAATTAGATTAAAAGTGTATTAAAAACAGCCCCCAAATTCTTGCGTTTTGCGTTTGCGATTTCCAGCACACCCCCCATGGATAAGAAAAAAGAACACCTGTATGGCCAAAATGTCAAACTTTGACCCCCTCTTACTCAGAAAAGTTTTCAGCTTCACGTTTCAAACTTCAATATTAAACGAGCTGTCAAAATTGGTTTTTCCTATTGCAAAGCGTTGAGGCCGCTCTATTCTAAAACTAGAAAACGCGTGCAGCTTTTTTTTAGGTACGGCTGTAATATGCAAGTCTTAAGAAAATCTTTAAATGGATATTTTCAGATTTCAAAAACAACAATGCAACTACTATCCAATAGGACTAACCTTGGTGCAAATTTCATCCAAATCGGAAGACATCGATTAAAAAATTGGGTCACATGACATGAAATCCCCCCTTTTCATATAAATTTTACTACACATTCAATCGCCTCTCATTTGGAAACAGCACATTAATGCTTTTTTTTTAAAACATTTGCGTACGTTTTATTTTTCATTACCTTACATACGGTCTCAAAAACGAAATTACCGTATGTAAGGTAATGAAAAAATAAAATTTAACATCACTGCTTACAACGTTCCTTCACTGGCTGACTCTTTGTATTGCATTTTGAAGAGGTTAAGGTGCATAATTTTGGATTATAAGATGTTTAAACAACGTAATAGCCTTTTCACACTTGTCAACATTTAACATCAATTTGCGAAGATGTTGGAATTTTCCCATAAGAAATACATAGGGATAAAAATCAAAATTTTTCAACATCTTTACAGAATGTTATCTCATTTTGTTCCCTTTTACATTTTTGGATTCTTTTAGTGTCATCACTAGAAAAGTGGCAATAAATTCTATTATTATTGTGGCATCACTGACAAAATGGATGTTGCTTTGAAAGCAGCGCTACCATTACTCAAGTTTTTCCTTTCTTGCAAGACTTATTTTGCTTAATTTGGTAAAATTATTTAACAAAATGAATTATAAATACATTTTGGTGTTATCTTTTAAAATGTTGGCACTTTTGTAGAAAAAAAGTATTTAAAAAATATAAAAGTTTTTTTTCAGAAATGGTCACATTTGTTATTGATAGTAGATGTAAGATGTTTCAAGTGTGAACACGTATTTCACATTTTCAACATCTTCCATGCGTTCCTCCGAAATGTATGCAAGTGTACAAAGGGTATAAGAAACACATAGGCGTAAAAATCAAAATTTTTCAACATCTTTACAGAATGTTATACCATGTTCACACGGACAGCAATATTCGTGTTTCGCTCTCTTATTCCTGTTTCGCGCACCAAACATGACTGAAACGACTTGTTTCCCCATACAAAATTTTGAGAGCGAAACCGGTCGTTTCATTTTGAAACATGCTGCGAAACAGGAAAAATGTACTATCATCTCCAATTTTGATAACATTTATTGTTAGTTTATCTGAACTAGCTCTCAAAAAAAAATAAAAGCAAAGAAAAAACAAAATAAAAATTGATGTTTAATAAAATAAAGTGATTATACAATAATAATATTAATAAAAGTATTAAATTATATATTTTTAACTTTTAATTACTTTTTTATCTATTTTAAATAAAATCACACTAACAACACACAAAAAAATGTCAAAATGAAACAAGAATCATTCGTATGAACAGCATGTTTGGCAAACTAGTTTCAGAGAGCGAAACGAGTGGTTTATATCGTCGTATGAACATAGCATTACTATCTCATTTTGTTCCCTTTTACATTTTTCAATTCTTCTAGTGTCATCACTAGAAAAGTGGCAATAAATTCTGTAATAATTGTGGCATCACTGACAAAATGGAAGTTGCTTTGAAAGCAGCGCTACCATTTTTTAAGTTTTTCCTTTTTTGCAAGCCTTATTTTGCTTAATTTTGCTAAAATTATTAAACCAAATTAAATTAGAAATACATTTTGGTGTTATCTTTTAAAATATTAGCCCTTTTGTAGAAAAAAGTATTTAAAAAAAATGAAAGTTTTTTTTCAGAAATAGTAGATGTTAGATGTTTCAAATGTGAACGCGAATTTCACATTTTCAACATCTTCCATGCGTTCCTCCGAAATGTATGCAAGTGTACAAAGGGTATAAGAGAGTAATGTGCTTCAATTATCTTCTTCCAAAAAAAGTAAAGTATGGCAATACAAATTGTTAATTAAAGTTAAGGTTTAATCACTTTACGCTTTTTTTGAATTTTTTCGTCAAATATTTGTTAGGTGTGAGCATACCTTAAAGGTATTCTCATACGAGCAAAGTTTTCTGATGATCTTTTATAGCGGAAGCCATTTTACTACTCCGTGTTTGTCACTTGTTTTCTATTCATTTGCTTTAGCAAAGTATTTTGAACATTTTAATATTTATATGCAGCGCAGTGATACATTTACGAATATGCCCGTTCTTAATAATGTACATAAATTTTCAAATAAAACAAGCACTTTTATTTATAGTTTTATAAACTTCTATACATATATTTATTAGTTTTTTCTAATAGATAATATTAAAGGTACAAATATACATACTTATGTAGTTACTTATTAAAAACCATAAAATTTACCAAAAAGTCTTGTTTTAATAATACAAAAAATATTGGTATAATAATTTATATTCGTGCTTGGTACTCTAAAATAGTACATACATATAAAAAGAGATTCCTTATATATATAAAAACGGTTAATTTTAAATTTGTTTTTAAAATCAGTACAAAACAGAAAAAAATTAAAAATAAAATGAAAACAATTGACTTGTAACAAAAAGTTTTTTTGAACTCCCGCTTTTATTTTATTGGCATCACATTTGATTGTGGATCTGCAATTCCTGCCGAGGGTTGTATGCTAAAAGTAAAAGATAGCATTAATAAAAAAAAATAGAATAATTTTTAATAAATAGAAATATTGTAAAACTGAAAAGTTTTCGCCGTTTTGATTCGATTTGATAACAACAACCATAAAACGTAGTTTTTTCAATGAGAATTTTCTTTAAAAATAATTTGGAATGAAACAATCTGAGGTTTAAAATGTTCACACTTTTTTTTTGTTTTCAGTCTTTTATTTACCATTGGCCCCACATAAAGACCACTCTCGAAAAAACCTTAGGCCGCGTAAAAGCGTAACGAATAATGCTATTTTAATAAATTTTAGTGTCACTGCTTTATATGACAAGAAATCACACTGTCAAGTTTCGTAAAAATCAGTCCATAACTCACCATTGGTCCTAAAGAAGAACAAGTTAGTTACCCTCCACCGCCAGTTACAGCCGTACCTAAACAAGAGCGGAAGGCGGAACGTTTTCTTTCGCTTAGCTTTTACGCTGATATGCCATACCTAAACAAGAGCGTAAATGTTGTGTCACAAACAGTAGTGTTAGCTTTCTTGTTTAATAATACCCACATAATAGAACTAAAACGAAGAGAAAAAACCGCTAGATTGACAAAAAAACAGCTGAATTGCCTTATTTATTAACAATAGCGACCAATTTCACTTTTAAACGCGCTGTCAAAATCGGATTTTCCAATTGCAAAGCGTTGACGCCGCGCTATTTAGGGATGCTTCATACAAATTATATGAACATAAGGATTTTTTATAGCTAGAAAACGCATTCCGCTCTTGTTTAGGTACACTGTAACTGTCGGTGGAGGGTAACTAACTTGTTCTTTCTTGTTTTTTTTTTAATACAGTTGGGGAATTTTTTAATTTATTTTATTTATTTATTTTTATTAGCTTTGAAAAATAATATCCTGTAAGTGGTGTCTACATTCTGTTTTGAACCACAACTTTTCGCGAAATTTCGATTATAATGGCCATAATTTCGTTTCAAATTTTGTTTTAAAGTTGGGAGATTGTTATTGGATTGTTAACATACATGTACACTAGTGTGTCCCAAAAAAAATTCTTTATTGGATTTTAATGGGTGCTCAAGCATAATTAAAGAGCTTATACTGTAAAGTATTTTTGAGATTTTTATCTGATTTTTTGGAAGAAGTTAAGAGGTCACTCAAGTCGAGTGCTTGCCAAAAATCGGGTTTTCCGGTCTTTTTTTAAGTTTTCTTGATAACTTTGTCAAAAACCACGATTTTCTTTTCTTTTATGGAAATAATTTAAAAGATATATTTCCAAGCTTTGTTTTTGTGTTCAGAAACTATAAGTTTTTGCAACGATTTTGCTGATTTAGATACCCTACATTACAATTTTTCGTTATATTTTCATAAATTTTGTAAATAACGCTTTATAACTTTTAAAATTTTTATGAACTAACAACGCAGTTTGAAAGATCAATTAATTCAAAATAATTAAGAATAAGTTACCCTTTAAATGCTTTACAGTTAAATGGTACCTAGTGACATTTTACCTTATTGTAAGGTAATGTGTAACCACTTATTTTATAAACTTTTTATAACTACTTACTTTTCGGATGTATTTAAGAATAAAAATAATGACTTACATTTCAAGCTGCTTTTGGTTAAATGTGAATGTCTTCATTTTGGGACATCCCTTGTTAAATTCATTGGTTCTTTCAGTAGAATTGAAAGTAGTATTGTTGCTTTTTTCTGATTACTCAACACATTATTTTGTAGGCGAAGATTTTACTGGGTAAGCGAAATTTTCCAGGGTAATTTGGTAAAATTAAAAAAACAACAACAACAAGGGATTTTTTGGATTTTTTTTGTGCATATTTTAGCCATTTGAGGACCGATTAGGCTGAATTTCAATAGCAAACAATTCTGGACTACATGTGACATAAATATATAACTACCTTTTACCTTCGGTAAAGGGTATAAAACCTATTTTCGTCGAAAGTGGAATAATCAAGTTTTGAAAAGAATCTCCTCAATCATTAATGCGAATATAAAGAAAACATACACATAAGTATACATAAATGAATTTGCATGTTTCGAGCATTTCTTTTTTCCGACTTAGTAAATCTATTTAACGAGGGAAGAACCTCCGGTTATGTTACCCTCCACTCAAGTCCGTAAATGCTTAATTTAATTTTGTTCAATTATATAAAAAAAAATCAGAAAATACCAATTGAAAAATAAAAAAGTACCTAAAAGTACATAAAAAAGCATGATGAACTTTATGTTTCTAGATCCAGTATAAGTAAAAATTCAAAAAGTACCAGAAAAAGAACGAAAAAGTACCAAAAAGATCGCTCTTCACTCAGGACCTTGCATGTTTAATTTGATGTTTATAGATCCATTTCTAACGGAAATACATAACGTACCAGCTGAAGAACAAAAAAGTACCAAAAAGTTTCTTCATAGATTTCATCCACTCAGGACATTGAATGTTTAATTTTATGTTTCTAGGTCCAATGGTAATGAAAATTTAAAAAGTAGGTACAATACTAACGAAAATTAAAAAAAAGTACCAGCTGAAGAACAAAAAAGTACCAATATGTTCCGTCATAGATTTTTTCCACTTTGGGCATTGCATGTTATTTTAAGTTTCTAGGTCCAATATTAACGAAAATTCAAAAAGTTAAAGAACAAAAAAAGTACAAAAACGTTCCCTCTTATAGATTCTTGTTCACTCAGGACATTGCATGATTAATTTTATGGTTTCTAGGAACTATATTAACAAATTAAAAAAAGCACCAGTTTTAGAACGAAAAGGTATTAAAAGACTTACAGAATCTTATTCACTCAGTACCATACATCTTTAAATTTATGTTTCTAGGTCCAATGTTTACAAAAATTCAAAAAGTGCCGGTTGAAGAACAAAAAAGTTCCAACATATTTCATCTTATAGGTTCTTATTCACTCATGACCCTGCACCTGTAATTATATGTTTCTTAGCTCAATATTATAGAAAATTCCAAAAGTACAACATTGCGAGCGGAAAAGTAAAAGAAACAAATGAAATTTCCCGTATTACTCGTTTTTGATAACTCTTTTTCTCCCCATTGAAGTATCAAAAATTTTAAAATTTTAGTGCGTACATATATGTCAATAAATGGAGATAAAGGTTTGGAAAAAAAGTATGTACCAAAAAAAGGTACGATTTTCACCCCATAAACGTTCGAATTTCGAAAAAGTACCAAATTATATTTGTGTTTTTTTTTTTAATTAGTTACGAATTTGCTATAATCTTTATTCATATGTTTATTGATGTAAAAGATAGACGGGGTGGCAAAGAAGTTTTAAAATACAGGTTATACCCGTTTACTGTGCAGAAGGGCCAATTTAAAAAAAAAGTACCAGACACCTGTACGCTTATTTCTCTAATGAGCAAAGATAAGTAGCAAATTTGTTTGTATCTCTTTTAGTTTTGGGATATAATGTGACCAAATTTACCGGTTTTTACCCTTTTTACCCCCTCAGATTTTAGTAATATATTATGCACTTCTGCAAGTAAATACTTCTTAACTGGTGTAATTTTTGTTCAAATCGGTGTGCAAACAGAGGAGGAAAGTGTTCTTAACTGTTGTGCCTTTGCCAATTTATAAATAATATTCTAATATTATCATCATTTCTCTACGGTTAAAGATTTTTTTTCTTAATACTCCTAATTGTCACAGATCAAAAGTATACTTCAGTTTTTATATCAAATGATATTGCACATAAACAATAGATAAGCAGAAAGTAATTTTTTTATAACTTCCTGAAAAATCGTACAAAATAATTGAACCTTTCCACATGGGTACTTTTGAAAATGAAAATCTCAAAGGTGGCATTAACTCAAATTTAGCTTAATTGTGCGGGTTTCATAATACAAGTGATGGAACGTTATATGAAAAACACTCAAAAAATTTAGTCAACTTAAGCGCTATTTTCTGTTTGCCACAGACTTAAAAATGTTAATATAATATATAGTAGGTATATAGTAGGTGAGTTGCAAAACTCGTTCGTTTCAAAAATTAAAAAAAATTGAGATAACAACCGATCTAGACAGATATTTTAGCACTTAATGGGAATAAATATATAGATTGTATCGAATCATGTCCTTTTCTATGTTTTTTTGTGACATAAAATTGTAGTTGGTAACAAAACTGGTTCGTTCCACTCAACAGACATTTTCAAAACTATCTCTTTGCATTTTGTGTAACAAAACTCGCTGGTTCACTGTTTTAAACTTTCTGTTAGAAGTGGGCCAAGATATCGTTGATTATATAGAGTCGAATTAGGGAATTTCAAAATGCAAATTTGTAAACAAGTTCGCTTTGACATATTTGTTTTTTATAAATCGTACAATGAAATAAATTTTTGTAGGGATGTTCTTATATTCGACTGGAAATCATCTGTTACTCTTGTGGTAAAAGCACTAAATTAACTACATTTCAAATTCCAACCTTCAAAGCAAATGCTAATAGATTAAACATGGAAAAGGAACTCAGAAAAAATGCATGCCATTGTTCCAGATATACTTCCTATCAATGTGCGGGTTTACCAGAAAAATTACTTGAAAATAATTTTATATACTCACTTGGGGAAAATTAGAGAGAAAATAAAAACATGCAATTTTATATTCTTGGAGAATAATAATGACAAGTACATATTTAAATTTAGTTGTTTGAAAACTCATATTTTTTTAACACAGCAGGTGGGAGAACTGTGAGAACTACACCCAGCCATATTTTAAAAACTTTACAAAAGACAGCAAACATTTTAAATTTTCCCTTTGCCCGAATATTTTTTATAACTCTAATATGTTTTATTTATGTCGATAATATCCTTAATAAAATAACATCATATAAGGTTATGTTACCTTACTTATTAAATTACTTATTAAAATGGTGTTCTTTTCCTCCCATGTTGGTATTGATACTGTTCAATCTCTTGACGCAACAGCATCAAGTCCAACAACAAAAGGTCTGCTATTTCGAAAAATAATACAAGGCTTACACAAATTTTTTTACCTTACTTATTAAATTACTTATTAAAATGGTGTTCTTTTCCTCCCATGTTGGTATTGATACTGTTCAATCTCTTGACGCAACAGCATCAAGTCCAACAACAAAAGGTCTGCTATTTCGAAAAATAATACAAGGCTTACACAAATTTTTTTACCTTTTTACCTTTTTACGAAATGTGTTATACAAAATTTTACAAGTAACAACTAAAGAAGCATACGCATGTTTAAATAAAAATATATTTTATTTTCTTGTGAATGATTTACAAAGTTGCTCTAAATAGTTGACTAAATAAAAATAAAATCAAAATAGCAGTGTTTTAATTCATCTATGTATATTAAATACAAAAGACCTCACTTTACAATTTACAAAAAAAGACTCTTCTTTGCCTCTTTCACACATTCTCCTTATTGACTACAAATCCAGTGGTAATCAAAACTAAGTACACTTGATGCCCTTAAGTTGGACTTGTTGTTGTTTGAACTTTTCTATTTCGAAAACTACATTAGATAGAACTTATGGAAATTTACACATGAAAAATTCCGATTCCAACTGTATAAAAAACGTATTGAAAAAAAAAATGTGAGTTGGGGTAGTTTATCTCCCACGAACAGAACTATTGTTACATTTTTTAGCACTGTTTGCCTAATTTTAATAAAGTTATTAAACTTCCAAAATATACTAAAGTTCAATGATTAATTTTCCTGGTAGGCTAAAATGCGTTGCAAAACTAGTTCGATCCCATATGGATCGTAGCAAAACTAGTTTCTTTCGAAAATTCGTAGCAAAACTCGTTCGTTACAAAATTAAATCTATTATTTTTCTTTGTTTCAGTTAGTTTCAATTTTTCAACTGTTGAGTTATTAATCAAGAATGGCATAACACTTCACAATCAAAAATGTTCAACTAATTTGGTCCGGTTAATCCGGCGCTATATGTTTTTTTGCATTTTCCCAAAATTCGAAAAAGGTGTAACGAACGAGTTTTGCATCTCACCTACTCATATGTATGTATGTATGTATATAAGTATTATAATTACACTGTGCTCGAAATTGACACTTATTTTTGGACAAGCTGGGCACATGGCGTTTATGGCTTGTGTTGTTTGCAGCTTCGGTTTTTTATGTCTGGAAAAAATTAAACGCCTAGCAGCATTTTCCAATTTTTTATGAATTTTTAAAAAACAAAAATTTCGAAATTATGATAATAAAATTATTTTTTTTCCCAAAAAAAAAAAAATATGTTTCTAAAACGACTGCTTATATTTAAAAAAAAGTTTTACTTTTCTTAAATGAAATTTCGGTTTTTTTAGTAATTTCAATAAACTGAACGGTTTTTGAGTTACGCGAATATATGTTGTGCAACCTCCTCCATTTTCGAAATAACGGTATATCTCGAAAACAAGAGCTCATCTAAAAAAAAACGGTCGGCCCCATTGGATATAGCGTACCCGAATTATGCTAAAACGCCGTGTGCCCGGCTTGTCTAATTTTGCAACTAGCACAGTGTTATTTATAAAAAGTATTTAAAGTTAAAAACAGGTTTATTAAACCAATTTTTAATAAAAAAATATGTGGAATAAACCTTTTATAAATCTAAAATATATTTTATGAATAAGAGTGTTAAAATTTAATGAAACTCAAGCAACGCAACTTACTTTGGAGGCCTAATGTTTGCGGATGCTGCATACAAATGCTGTTGATTGTATTCATTGCAGCCTTTGGGCAGTTGAGTCACGGGTGCACCGGCATACGATGCTACCATACCTGCAATTTTAAATTAATTGTTTTCAAAAATAAATAATTAAAAAAAAAACAAAACACTTAAATAATTACCCTGCTCCACTACGGTCAAATTATTTTCTGAACATTTTTTTTTGCGTCTCTCAAAAATGTAATAAATAAGCCAAAAAACTATAAAAATTTTTATGGCCACCAAAACCCACAGAGTTGGACTCATTTCTTTAAAGTTGTATTATTTATTAATTTTTTTTTTTAAAATTGTTGCAACAAAATTAAGCTGCTGTATTAGACTAAATTAAATGCGCACAGAATTTTAATTTGCATTATTATTATTTCGTTTGTATTGTTGTTGCTAGTCCGTCTTATTTGTGGTGAAATTTTTATAAAAAATGTTTCTGGCAAAATGTATTAACAAGGTGACATCAGTACTACAACAATGAAACAATAGAAAAAACAACAGGCATTTTGTTGCTAGAATTGAGACGGCAAATGTCAAAATGCCTTATTAAAAAAAGTAAATAAACAAACAAAAAATGATGACAATCGTCACACACGAAGAAAATCACTGCAAACAGCTGTGCTTGTGAGGTCACTTTATTAGTACATTCTGGTTTCTGGGAATCGTTAGAGTTGCCAAGTTTAAAAGTATTTTTTTCTTGTTTTAACATAAATTAAGTTGTATATTTTTAATAAATATTATGTACTTTAATTGATTTTTAAAGCTATTATTAAAAATATGTAAATATTTTTATTTATATGTATTATATAATAAAAATTTGGCAATATTTTTTTGTACAGCTGTTTAGACAACTTTATTTCAATGTGCAAGGTGACGTATACATTCTACGTCATATAAAATAAATATTTCTCATACGCTTTGTATGTTAAACTGCTACACGCACACACACATACACTCTGCCTCTATAAGCGGTGATGCCACTTGATTTGTTTGCTTACAACCATTATTTCTACATTAAAAACTTCAACATGAAAAGGTTTTTAATTTTTATTTTAATCCAAATTTTTAATATTTTTAATTAGGCTTAAGTTCATTAAATTTAATTTTCATTAAATTATTTTTATGAAGAAAGGTGTTTTACAACATGAAAATTAATTAAAATTGTTATTGATAATCTTTCATTTTTTTTGACCCGGCCACGGTCGGTAAGCCTAATTAAAAATATTAAAAATTTGGATTAAAAACCATAAATAGTTCAACAAAATAACCACAATACTAATTATTGTTAAAAGCTAAGGCACGAGCTCTATGTGTTTATTTGTCCTTCAAGTTGTGCTGAAAAAGGTCAACAAGAAAAAGAAAGACAAAAATGAAAAAACAAAAAAATGTACTTTGGACTTCAAGAAAAATTCTTGACAAAAGTACGAAAAAACAGAAGTAAGGAAGAACATGTAAAATCAATTAAAATAGATAATCATTCAAAAAAGCAAACTTCGATCTACCAAAGGTTAAAATACAATTTGGTTTAAGGATTGATGTTTGACTATTGACGTCAGCAGCCTTCGATGGCTGCGAGTGTAAAACGGCAAATCCATTTGAGAAGATCGAGTGGTTGCGATCGAAACATGTCATGGTAACCTGCCGGCCGCGGTTCGAATCCCGGCCACGGTCAAAAAAAAAAAATGAAAGATTATCAATAACAATTTTAATTAATTTTCATGTTGTAAAACACCTTTCTTCATAAAAATAATTTAATGAAAATTAAATTTAATGAACTTAAGCCTAATTAAAAATATTAAAAATTTGGATTAAAAACCATAAATAGTTCAACAAAATAACCACAATACTAATTATTGTTAAAAGCTAAGGCACGAGCTCTATGTGTTTATTTGTCCTTCAAGTTGTGCTGAAAAAGGTCAACAAGAAAAAGAAAGACAAAAATGAAAAAACAAAAAAATGTACTTTGGACTTCAAGAAAAATTCTTGACAAAAGTACGAAAAAACAGAAGTAAGGAAGAACATGTAAAATCAATTAAAATAGATAATCATTCAAAAAAGCAAACTTCGATCTACCAAAGGTTAAAATACAATTTGGTTTAAGGATTGATGTTTGACTATTGACGTCAGCAGCCTTCGATGGCTGCGAGTGTAAAACGGCAAATCCATTTGAGAAGATCGAGTGGTTGCGATCGAAACATGTCATGGTAACCTGCCGGCCGCGGTTCGAATCCCGGCCACGGTCAAAAAAAAAAAAATGAAAGATTATCAATAACAATTTTAATTAATTTTCATGTTGTAAAACACCTTTCTTCATAAAAATAATTTAATGAAAATTAAATTTAATGAACTTAAGCCTAATTAAAAATATTAAAAATTTGGATTAAAAACCATAAATAGTTCAACAAAATAACCACAATACTAATTATTGTTAAAAGCTAAGGCACGAGCTCTATGTGTTTATTTGTCCTTCAAGTTGTGCTGAAAAAGGTCAACAAGAAAAAGAAAGACAAAAATGAAAAAACAAAAAAATGTACTTTGGACTTCAAGAAAAATTCTTGACAAAAGTACGAAAAAACAGAAGTAAGGAAGAACATGTAAAATCAATTAAAATAGATAATCATTCAAAAAAGCAAACTTCGATCTACCAAAGGTTAAAATACAATTTGGTTTAAGGATTGATGTTTGACTATTGACGTCAGCAGCCTTCGATGGCTGCGAGTGTAAAACGGCAAATCCATTTGAGAAGATCGAGTGGTTGCGATCGAAACATGTCATGGTAACCTGCCGGCCGCGGTTCGAATCCCGGCCACGGTCAAAAAAAATGAAAGATTATCAATAACAATTTTAATTAATTTTCATGTTGTAAAACACCTTTCTTCATAAAAATAATTTAATGAAAATTAAATTTAATGAACTTAAGCCTAATTAAAAATATTAAAAATTTGGATTAAAAACCATAAATAGTTCAACAAAATATCCACAATACTAATTATTTTTATTTTACTTTAAATATTGCGGTTTTGTTAAATTTTTAGTAAAACCTAAAATACGCCTTTTTCTTGAGAATATCCAAGGTATATTTACACAAGGTAGACTCATTTGGGAGTGTAGACATTTTGCTCTATAAAAGGAACCATGTTGTCAAAATTGTCTTCATATAAAACAAAAACAATTTAACGCACACATGTACAAATTTTGGCTCATATACACGCAATTTGACGTTGTGGTTCCAACTATGGGTAAACAGCTGACAAACATATGGGCCAACGAGTTTACCTTGTGTAAATATACCTTGAGAATATCTGTGCCAATGAAAGTATTTCTTTTTACACTGGTAACTCTGCAATTGTTTACATGCATAGTAGGGTTTGCAATAACGAAATAGTAAAAACCGAAATCATCCAAAACCGAGAGTTTTTCTTAACTTAAAATCAGGGCTGTGGAGTCGTCAAAAAATAGATCTAACTCCAACTCCAATCGCTGAAACTTTTTAAGGCCGACTCCTATTCTTTCTTTGATGATTAAAGTATATGAGACTGCTTCTAATTTGACTTTTAACTATTTCTTTTTAGTGCAGTACCTTTTAAATGGTGAAATATAGCCAGAATATAATTCTGTAAAAATTTCAACTCGATATTTTTTTAATATTTCATCGCCAATTTCAAAGAATTTTTATTTCTAATTAATAAGTTTTTTTTTGTCGTGCTTAATTCCCAATTTGATTTGATAAAAACAAAATACCAACATTAAACAGTGAGTTTAACTTTTCTTACATTCCCCACTACAATTGGTTGGAATTCTTCCAACATTAGAGTAACTTCGGGTATTGTGGAACCCCTATTTTTGTTTTGGCAATTTTTAATAAAGTATAAGCAAACTCTTTATCGCACTAGTAGTTGGAATATGTTTCTAATTCGGTTGCCTAACTATGTTCTTTACAAAAAATATAATTTCTTAATAACAAAAAAAGTTATAAATGAAAAATCTAAGGTACCTCAAAAACAGGGATTTGAAAAATTTGAGGGTAATGTGGAACTATTACATATTACCACAAACAAAATAGTAATAACAAAACAAATTCAATTTAGCATTAAATTTTTTTTATTTTAATTTATTAAGACTTTCTTCTTGACATAACTTGTTGTTTAAAAAAAATATTCCATTTAAAATTATTCCTCTCTGCCTTCATGGCTATAGGTGGAATAAGTTCCACAATACCCGCCTTCAGTTATTCCACATTAGCCAATTATCAAATTTTTTAAAACAAATCTTATAAATATTACAAAACGTATTAAATTTCCATGCTAACCAATTAAAAAAGTATTGTTTAGTTAACAATTTGTAAACATTGTAAAAAAACACAAATAAAATATCAGTATTTGGAGCAAAATAACGGTTTTAATATGCATACAAAAAAAGTCGACAACAACTGTTTTCACTTACAGACCGACAAAAAACTAACAGTGCGACCATTTATATGTAAGCTATGTCAATATACAGGGAGCGTTTCTAAATAACATTTAGTTTGGAAAACAAGGGGGGGGGGGGGGGGGTTCCACATTGCTCACCTATTCCACAATACAAAATAATAGCACATAGCTAATACAGAAATTTTTAAACTTTCCTTTTAATAATTACTTTTACAGTAATTATTTTCAGTCATTTTAATATTACTTAAAAAACTAGTTCATTTGCTACTTCGCATTTTTACGATCTAATGTAATGCGTTTGGTAATCGAGTGATCAAACTTGGCAGCCAAAAAAGTAATTCATTATATGGCAAGCCGTTCTTTTGGTAATGTATAATTTTTGCTGGGTAATTTAATGAAATTTGGTACATAGGTATTAAAAAAGCCCCCATACAAGCTTCTTTCTTAAATTTCTCATATATTTTTTTATTAATTTTTAAACAGTAATCAAAATTAAACAGGCATGTGATGGAACTCGATCTATATGTAAACGATAAATTTTAAAAGGTGTTTATTAATGTTATCTAACCTGTTTGAAAAAATATCAATGACTCCGAAATTTAAGCATTTTATATGACACCAATCGTAAATACCTTTTCTGCAGTAACGGCACGGTATTGCAAACCCTAATGTACAGTGAACAAAGAAAACAATCAATAAATGCAGTTAAACCTTAATTAAATTGAAAAAATTGTGGGTGAACAAAAGATATTAAGATGTTAAAAAAAAACTTTACTATTGTTAAAAATAGATTGTATTTTATATATTACTTTAAATTTGTTATTTGTGCAAATAATACCAAAAAAAAAAAAATACACCCTGTTCATCGATTTCGAACGTTAACAACAAACAACAAACAAAAACATTTAAAAGAAAAACAAATTTTAGAATTTTGTTTTTGTTTTAAATTAATTTTCTATGCGAACGTTGACGTTCGAAATCGTTAAACAGGCAGTTATTAAACAAAAATACAATTGACAATCATTCAAAATTTTCTAAGCTTTTTTTAGTTTAGAATACTGAATAAAGCAAAAAGAAAAAATTAATAAAAAATAATTGAAATAAATTTAAATATGTACATACAATTCGCAATTAACAAGAGGGTATTAACTCAAATTTAATAATTTTCGGTATAAGCAAAACTATTTTTAATTTTACATTAAAGGCACATAAAAAATTATTTTTAAACCAACCTTTTCATTGCCAAAAATATCATGATCAGCCCAATTATGAATAAATAATTCCCCGGGAGTTTTTTCCCATTTTTATACCCTTCACCGAAGGTAAGAGGGTATATATAACTTTATCATTCCGTTTGTATGGTCCAAAATATTGATCCTACACCCTATAAAGTATATATATTCTGGGTCCTTATGAAAAGCGAAGTTGATTTAACGATGTCCGTCTGTCCGTCTGTCGGTGTGTATGTTGAAATGGGTTTTCCGAAAACCCCAGAAATGATGTGGACTAGGTTGATGTATATTTATGTCACATTTTACGTTTGCTATTGAAATTCAGCCAGATCGGTCCAAAAATGACGGAGATATGAGCAAAAAACCACGACTGCCTCTGATTTTGCCCAAAAATCCCTTGTTGTTGTTGTATTTTTGTTTTATGTATTGTATATATGTATGTTTATGTAGAAATTATTTTGTCTAGTTGCTCTGTATTCTGCTCGCACAATGGTGAAGGGTATATAAGATTCGGCACAGCCGAATATAGCACTCTTACTTGTTAACATTGAATTTAAATAGAAAAAATGGGAGAAGGAATACAAGTCCTTCATTAAGGCTAGATTACACTATCTCACAAGTCATACGTATTCCATAATACTTTGTGAGGTAGAAATCGAATGAGTTTTGTTGCCACTGTCAAAAAATCTAGTTTAACATGACAGTTTGTGTTCACACCATCACACAAAGTATAAACACTAACACATGAAATTAAATGCAACCCTGATCCAATGAAAATTTAAATTGCTTAGAAATTTTTCAAAAAACGATGAAGTCGTATGGGATGTCAAACTTTTTTCATAATACTTGTCATTTTCGTGACACATTGCATTCACACTATCACACTTTGTCATATTACTTGAGTTTTTGACATGTATTAATACAAAGTATAATAGTGTAATCTAGCCTTTAGCAGCTAAAATTTTATTTCAATCGGATGAACTGTTTGCAAATCCAGAATTACATATTTCCAAATCTCCCACACAGAAAAAAATAAAAATTGATTTCAATGAAAAAGTTTGTGATATTAATTAAGAAATTTATTAAATTTGTACCAGTAAACAAATTAATATTAGCAATTTAATTTTTTGATATTAACAACATTTTCTGCACCCTAATGTTATTGATGTAAGTAAACGTTTAATTCACTTACTTAAATTTTGAATTAAATCTGATTTAATTTTGATTAATGGTTTAATTGAAAAAAAAAATTGGTGAGAATTTTTTCTGTGCACTGTGTGTCGCTGGCGATCAATTGGCATAGCAAAAAATTGTCAACATGACTTGCGATCAAATCGAACACCTTATATATTTGCTGTTATTAAATAAAATTTTAATTACAAACATAATTTCAAAATGTCGCTTATGATCATTTCGTGATATGACCATTTGTACATATTCTGTACATACATAAATATTTTGCTTGTTTTGTATGAGTCATACTAATGGTGTTTTCTTTTCTACAAAAAATGTGACATTTTATTTTATGCAATTTGCAATTTGGTGTCTGTTTCCTAAAAATTTTGATCCTGAAAAGGATGAGTTTTTTAGAATAAAACAAGCCACCCTTTTCGGGAGCAAAATTTTTAAGAAACAGACACCAAATTGCATTTTTTTAAAATAAAATGTCACATTTTTTTGTAGAAAAGAAAACACCATCAGCTAATAAGCAAACTAGATAAGAGTATTTTTGTGTGTTAATTGTGTGAAGGTATGAATCATTCTGAGCTATTAGTTTATTAATCTAACATTTAAGGTATTGAAAAAAATTTAATCAGCCAAATGTCCATCTATAACCCGGCAGATGTAATTTTCAAAATGTTAAAACTTTATTTTTTGATATCGACAAAGAAAGTTCGTTAGATAATTTTGCAGACTGTTATAACCTTAACACCCAATTATCTTTTCTGTGACGTAAAGTTATATGTTCTATGAACATGTCTGGTATTTTGCGAACTCGTTAATCCCTTCTTACAATACCATTTAGGCCTTAAAAAACTGTTCACAATGATATTAAGAACTATCTGACAAGTATGAAGATAAATTTGGCCATTTATTGACCGATGTTACATAATTGTTATTTAAAAAAGAAAAAAACATCTGAAGTATCTAAGCATTTAGATTAAATTAAATGGTAATATGTTAACATTCATTTAACGTTCGAAAAATTAAGATTTGACCCCAATAGTTAAAAACCTTTAATTTACAAAGCATTACCATTAATCATAAAATATTTTAGTGCAAAATTATTGAATTAACATTAACTTTAATAATTTTTATGAACTATTCTTTGCTCTACATTATTTCCTTATCAAAGTAGTGCATTATTTTAAAAATTAAATTAAATTGTATGTCAATTAATGCACTGCTTTTGCATTATCAATAAAACTCATCATAAAAAGTGCATTATTATTGCATTATTTTTGCATTGCCATTGATTTGGGTTAATGTAAAAAAATTTTCAATGCATTTCCATATTTAATGGAATTTCCTTCCCCCTGAATCCGGAGGAGCAATCGCCACTAATGACAGGCGAAATACAAAGCACTTTTACTCAATTTGTACTAGGGACAACTGATGTGGCATTCCAATCATACCTACATCTTTCTGTAGTAATTAATATCTAGCATTAACATGATAAAATAGGTACCCAATTTTCGTTAGCTAATTCAACAGCTCTAAGTTATGCAGAAAGCAATTTTTTTTAACGACAAGACAACAATGTATATGCTAAAAAAAATAGATCCCGTTACTAAAACATCAACATACATCAAAAACAGTTAACGATCATCGCTGGCGTTTTGCTAGTGCGCTTTGTAGAAATAAGTAGCTAGCCTTTATGGTAGGTAAATGTTATGCAGTGAGGGTTTAATCGCCAACTTGTAGGACATCCTCGTGTTTAATTCGCCACTCAAAAGCATGCGAGGTAGATTGTAGTGGGACTTAAAGAGCTAGCGAATATACATGTACAGAGCTAGTACGCCATAACACTGGGTTCATTTAAAACGCCAAGTTATAGGCCAAAATAAAAATTGCCAGTCTTATAGAAATAGACTTTCGCCATGCGCCTTAACAACAACCGACAATTTTATTATACGGCAGTGAAAGGATAGATGTCTGCGAAATTTATGTGGTCTATTCTGGACAAACACAATAAGCAACGTCTGCATATAGAAAATTACGAAAAAAGAAAAAAACTGAAACAGAGATTAATGGGGTCGATTGCGGATGGCAACTGAACTGAAGTTGAGTTGCCTGATTTTGCTGCTGGCTTCAGTTGTGTAGCCATCTGCAATCGACCAATTATAGAAAAAAATCGAGATGGATATGCCACCAATGCGTATACCGCTGAAAGCAATTACAAGGACCCAGCCGCAACAACCATACAATTTTTAGTCTCGGACCATCTTCCGGTAATACTGCTCTGCATCTTACTGGTCCAAGTCGGAGTTGAACAAAATCTAGGACCATGGTTCTGTACAGTTTGCCAGAACAGTTTGCACCACATATCAACTCAATTAAGGCTCAACTTTTGTTTAAGCTGGTGTCACCTTAGCTCACGGCACTTGAATTGTGTTATCATTTCGATCGGTATCGAATGCCGTAATTTGCCTCCTGGTCGTTCACAAATAACGTGCGGAAGCATCAAAACAAATTACTCGACATTTTATTAGAAATAATCAACCTTATCGTGGTTGACTTAGGTGCATTTAGACAAAAATTTGTACATATACGCTTTATAACCGTTATTGTATTAAATTTCTCAACAGTGTAGTTTTTTTCGTTTTTGCTAACCACGATACCATTTTTTTATAAACGCCCAACTTTCGTCGTTTTTGCTAGCCACGATACCATTTTTTTATAATCGCCCAACTTTCGCCACAAAAACGACAACCACAATAAGGAGGAATGTTACAAAATTAAATATACGAGATGACAATTTAACAGTTCTTTTGTCACTTTATGGGAAGAAGTATACTAATTGTATCAATGCATGTCCTTAAAAAAAAAACATGGAAGAGGTCAATTGTCATTTCGTATTTTTAGTATTACCTATCAACTACCTATTCTAGTAATCGATGATACCCTTTGTTCCCAAGTCAACATCCAGACTTGCAATATAAATTAATAACACTCAAAATAATATTTACATTTTTTTGTCTGTATTTTTTCAAAATTGTTTTTATTTTATATTTGAAATGTGTATAAGTTTAGGCTCACTATCTTTAGTTTTAAGTTATTTTAATAATTTTTATATATAAAACACACACAATATATGTAGTTTGGTATTTGTTTGATTTAATGTAAAACTTAAAAACAGTTTTGAAATAAAAAAAAACAAACATTTAAAACTAAAATTAAAATAAAAAATCCTTAACCAAAAAAAAAAAAAAAATTTCTAACGCAAAAGGAAATTTACAATGAGATTTTAAATAAATATATCAATTATAAAACAATTATGAAAAAGGCGAATTTTTAAATAATAATATTTTTGTAGTTTTATAAAGTTTAAGTTTTTTTTATATAAAAAAGCCAATTATTTAAAAAAATGTTTTATTTTGTTTTTTAATATTTATGTATGTATGTATATTATTAAAAAGTTTTGTTTTGCACAATATTTTTTTAAAATTTTTTTATATTATTTTGTTTTTTTTTTTTTAATATTTTTATTTATAATAATTGTGTTGTCGTGGTGTTGCTTCAAGTGAAATTTATATTGATTTTGTTATAATTTTCACTTTTTACCACTTTTTTCTTTTTATGGTTATCAATAAATTGAATTGTAATTGTTTTTTGTTTATAAAATTAATTTTATTTTATTTTTTTTTTGATGTGTTGTCTAATTATTAAAAAGGAGAAGAATTTAATTTCAGAAGAATTTCGTTATTTCTTTAATTTACTCTTAGTTTTATCATCATAAAGATGGCGTAAAAAATAAAATACAAGTGTTTTCACTGTTAGTTTGATGTCGTTTTTATTTTGTTTCTTTGTTTTAATTTTATAAAAGTTGCATGTAAAAAGGCAAACAACTTTTAACAACAACCGCTACTTGCTGCCCCAGCTTGATTACCAGAACCGGGCAGTGCAGGATTTGTGGGGGAATGCTGTTGACCAATTTTAATGCCGTTGGCCTAAAAGAAAAAAATTATGACTTGTTAATACATAAGATTTATAGAATAAAAACTTAAGGCTAATTTCAATTGATTTATTTTTATAATTTAGTAATATTAAGCCATAATATCCTTCAACTCAGTCATATTCAAAATACATGCACTGTGTATTTCTTTCTTACCCCTCGCATATTTATGGAGTTAAGCTCACGTATTAAGATAAAACCATTTAGTCTTGCTTCCAACATAATGTAATTTTTGCTATACCAACTATTTATTAAAAGTTTTGATTTGAAAATTCTAGCTAAACTGCATTTATCATTTGTGTTTGTTGATTTTTTTTTTCTCACAGTGCACTGGTATTGACAAATACTATTTTTTAAATTTATGAGTTAATATTCTTTAATAATGCTGTGATACAACATATCTCCCGAAATTTTTTGAGTTGTATTCCAAATCAAAAATTTTTATTTCTATTAGTAGCCAAAAATGTTAAACTTTCGTTTGGGTATTTTTTGTCCCTTTCTTGAAAAATAGCCACAGTTTTTCTTTAACAGGGATAAAAATGTAAAAAGCACAAATGGCTGTCCTGTTGTAAACAAAGAAGTAGTTAGTTTCTTCGCGGGTGTCCCGATGTGTCTTTAATAAAAAGAATATTTACCTTGGGCCAAATAAAAAGGGTTCCATTATTACAACTTAATCAAAACCTACGATGAACCTTACTTTAATTTATCGCTAACTCCAGGTTAAAGTACAGTTATAATATTGGGACACTTTTTATACGGCCGATAAAATTCTTTCTTTAGCTATCAACAAGTTGTGAAAACGGGCCATAGTATTAAAAATAAGCTGGTCTGTTATATCACCTGGCCCCCAAACAAGTATACTCTCGAACATAGGGTTTTTGCACGAATTTAGCACTTTTGCTTATTTTAAATGCCCTCAAAAAGCGTAGCACTATCACTGCTATACTTCCACTTAATTATACTTTTTTCACGAAGAAAAATTTATAATAATAACCCTTTTATATTTTAAGGTACGTTTGAATGTAGCTCACAAAAAAGTATGTTATGGATAACTATAGTGTATGTAACCAACACCCAACCAATTTCTCGTAAAATAAAAAACTTCCACTACGTTATGAGTTAATCAAAATTAACTAAAATGTGTCATCATCTGATCTAAGTTTGTACTTTAAAGATGCTCTTTCAACAGAAGAAATGATCGCTAAAAAAAATGTTATATACACAATTGAAAATGTTGGTCGTATTTTATTCCTAATCATAGCTGTTCAACATGACATCAGCTCATTAGTTACTGGTTTGACCTACCGACCAGTTGGGTTTTATATATTTTGGATATCCCCTTTCTGAATCCAAGACCTGTTTCATAAAATTTTTTATGGTTTCTGAGATATTAGGCATTCATTTTGCTTCATATCAACTATTTTAAATTTTATATGGTTTCTGAGAGATTAAGCATTAGTTTTATATATGTCCTTTATTTATTTAAATACAATATAGAAACAGCGATATAACATAAAATACTTAAATAAATTGTTCACGAAGAACATAGGGCGTCCATATAAACTATTTTGAAGTTTATTAAGTATTGTTTTGCTCTACACGCCCCGGGTGAACGAATGCTGCAAATTTCTCATGCAAAACAAGTAGTGAAAGCAAAAGCTTAATAAAGTGTCAACAACTCAATACACAGCAGTAAGTATACGTATGCAGCAATTATTATTGCAATTATTTTCACTTTCAATAAAATATTATTAACTTCTAAGTTCGTTCATGAACGTTCACAAAAATTTAAATTTTTCTTTAAAAATTAATGCCAGAGGGTATATTTCAAGAACAGTTCTTGTAAATCTTCATTGTCGTATTACTCCATTCCGACTTTTTGGCATATAAGCCAAACCAATAATGACTAAACAAGAAGCTAAATTTTGAATGGAAAATACTAAAATATTTTGAAAATTTTTTCGAAACGAAATAGCATATCGCAATACCCATCACAAAATATGAAAACCAAACAACAAATTTACCTCATTATTTATATCGAAAACACCTTCTTGAATTTTCTCATAAATCTCTTTGGCTGTATTAATAAAAGCTTCCTCGACATTAGCGGCGGTGCGTGCTGATGTCTCCATAAAAACTAAACCATGTTCTCGTGCAAATGCTTCACCTTCCTCCTTTTTAACTTCACGTCGTGACTCCAAGTCGCTGTACGTAAAAAATAAAATAAAATACAATAAATTTGTATTCCAATTATAAAGAATATATCGCTCATTTGCTGCAACATCGTCATAACTGAAAAAAATTTGTTTTACAGAAAACAACTTAAAAGTCTTTAATTTATACACAACATAAGGGAAAAATAAAATGTTTTTCTTCTCTTTACTGCCAGTTTAACGATTTCGAACGTCAACGTTCGCATAGAAAATTATATCAAAAACAAAAACAAAATTCTAAAATTTGTTTTTTTTTTTAATGTAATTTTCTATGCGAACGTTAAGGTTCGAAATCAATGAACAGGCTGTTTGAGTTGAGTTAACAATATCTTTATAAGAAGTAATTACCAATGATTTACTATATATTAGTGATTTCAAGTCAATATCTGCAATTTTTATCTTATGACGTTGTTGCAGAAAATGAGCGATATTAAAATTTTAAAATACATATTC
This sequence comes from Pollenia griseotomentosa, assembly GCA_963931875.1. Lineage (NCBI taxonomy): Eukaryota > Metazoa > Arthropoda > Insecta > Diptera > Polleniidae > Pollenia > Pollenia griseotomentosa. The sequence goes on from OZ007564.1 coordinate 31,980,734, forward strand.
ACACCTTTTATTCCCTATCAACATTATTACCATATTGGAATTCGAATGTTGTCGTGCATCCTCTAACCATGTTGTCAAATGGTTGAATGTTTCACGTCGTGTAATGTCATATACTAACAATGCACCAGCAGCACCACGATAATATGATCGTGTTATTGATCTGAATGCCTCTTGACCAGCGGTATCCCATATTTGTAATTTAATTTGTTTGCCATCAATAGTTATCATTCGGGCTCCAAATTCAACGCCAATTGTTAAATCATGGACAGGTTGGAAACGTTTGTCGGTAAATTGTAGTAAAAGACAGGATTTACCAACACCTAAAAAATAAGTGGTAAAAAAATATTGTATTATTTGTTTTGTGCTACAAGTTTTTAGTAAAACTTTTTTTGAAAGTTAAAAGCACATTACGTATATAATAGTTCGTCTATTCCTATACATATGTATATTAATAGTTTGTTGTAAGGTATTTTAATATGAACATTATTAAAGCTTATATCAAGAGGTAAACTTGTTAGAACAGCTGGTTATTCAAAATTGTCCAAAGTTCTTGTTATTTCGTATGTATGAGCTAAATTATGGTCATGTGTGCGTTTCATTTTCTCTATTCTGTATGGAGACAATTTGAAATTTCATGTAAACACAAAAAAAAAAAATTTAAGAGAGACGAGTTTACCTTAAAGGCCTAACCATAATATGAATAGTCTTGCTTAACCTACTGTCAAAAATTAACAAAAAGCTCTCAAATGTATTTAAAAAAACAAAATAAAAAAACATTAGATTCGCACCTTGCTTAAGCAAATGACAGTTTCATTAAACTTAGCAAAAAGTTTCCTTAAGTTCAATATGGTTTGCCTTATATAATTAGCATGTATAAGCACATTTGCTTAAGCCAACTTAAGCACGTTATGGTTGGGCCTTAAGTTTACATAAACGTAAACCCACTTACAACTACAATTCGAGTCGGAAAGAACCCAACCAATTGTAGGGGGATGTAAGAAAAGATAAACTCACTTTGATATTGTTACTTACAAGTAAGACTTTGAGTGTTTAAAATTCTTATTCGCTTTAGGGTTTTATTCGTATAATATTTTTAGCTTTTCTAAAATCTTAGGAAAAGGTTTCCTGATGAGCTGGCATAAGCAACCAGTGAAATGCGCATAACAGCTAGCTTTCCCTCAGCAAAAAATTTCAGTGTATTTATCAAATATGAAAAATTGGGAATTTAGCACGTCATACAGAAATCGTATTAATGATAAATTTTGTATTCCCGTAAATAACTTTGATAATAAACATTTTAAATTTTTTATTATTTTTCCTCTGATTTACAATAGTCTTTCCCGTATTACACCGTAGGCGAGAGAGTAGATTTTTTATTGTATTCTTTCTATTCTTTTTAATTTTCTAAAATAATGACTCATAAATAGAACCAAGTTCTTTGTTTTAAATTTTCATGCAATTTTTTAGTAACGTATAAAAGATGTTTGCAAGACGAATGTTTTTGAGCATTTAAAGTACTAAACTTTATGCAAATACATATCAATAATCCTGTAATAACTTAATATTTGGTTGAAAGTTTTGTTTCACTACTTTTGTTAATTTTTTATACCTATTTTGGAAAGGAAATGAAATGAATTGCTTTTACACAACGTTTTGAGAACTTTACTTAAAAAAGAAACAGAACTAAAATATTATTTTATAGCTAATTCACATACTTTATTAGTATTTTTTGGGGATGATGAACTTATCAGCGCATAAACAGCTGTTTAGTTTTCCCAAAATAAAATGATAAATTGAAAAAAAAGATACAAGATACACATGCAATAAACGACACCACCCACGAATACTAAGGCTGTAAAAATAACAGTAAATACGCCTTTCGGAGAATATATTGTCTTGCTTAAATATTAAACCAATTGAAAGAAATAAAAGAAGGGTGGTATGTTGACTCTAGCCAGGGATGGAAAATGAATTTGTTTCGTTTTGAAATAATAAAAAAAATATTAATATAACTAAACTTTCAAGCTTGAGGTCTTTTTTTAATTTTATATAAAAAACTCTAAACGTTTATTTTAACAGATAATTATAAACGTAGATTTATGTTAGAAATGTTACAAATAATAAATGTACCAACAATGTGGAGAGTTAATTTTAATTTGTCATTTTAATATATTGTTTAATTTCTTCTTATTTTTGAATCAAGGTTATGCAAAATATATTTATTTATAGACTATCCAATATTTCGCTGCCTTCAGGGATCTTTGGTTAATATATTTAAAACAAAATTTTTAAAAAACAAAATTTAGATTATATAACAATAATTGACAACATCAAAAAATAATACACAGGAAACAAAATTATTCTATTACATTTTTCAAAACTTATTCAATTTCCTATCTTATTCTTATAAATTAAATGTCTGTAATTTTGAGCTACATTGTTTGTATCGGTTTTGAAATTAATTCTTTGTTCTATTGGTGTGTTGATTATTTGTAACAAAATTATTCTATTACATTTTTCAAAACTTATTCAATTTCCTATCTTATTCTTTTAAATTAAATGTCTGTAATTTTGAGCTACATTGTCTGTATCGGTTTTAAAATAATTATTTGTTCTACTGGTGTGTTGATTATTTTTAACATTTCTAGCATGAAGCGTCGTTTGTAGTTTGTTTCTCTAATTAAAACTATAGTATTTTCAAAATCTGGTGTTTGATTATATTGTTATATTATATTGTTTAATTTGTTTGTTAAATAAGAAAAAAAACCCTGAAGAAGGCACTTAAAGAAGTGCCGAAATATTGGTTAATATAAACGTTTAAAGTTTTTTATATAAAATTAAAAAAGACCTTAAGCTTGAAAATTTAGTTATATTATAATAATAAAGGTCGAATCAAATACATATAATATAAAAAAAAAATAAACTCTCTGTTTATTGTTGATGTTTTTGTTTAAACTTTGATATTGTTACAAGTAGAAATAAAAAATTATTAAAACCAATGTATTTCACGTCAACAATTCTTCAAAACTTCAGAGAAGATCCGAAACATATTATAGAACGTTCAAATCTTCTGCAGAAAAAAGTTAATGCTAAAGTCATCTTTATTGAGCCTTTTCCAACGTTATAAAAAGTACAGGAATAAAAACAAAACGAAAACTTAAGACTATAATGTAACATCTTTAAAAACTAGAGCGCTTATAGCAACAAGCTTAAAATTAAAAGTAATTTATATAAAATACACTTTATTGTTTTTTCCGCCCTTGCTCCCGAAGCCTCCATAATTGGAGAGAAAATCTAGTAGACTAAACTGTAGAAAACATTTAACTTTATAAGCAACACGTAAACATTTTAAATTTATTTCTAAACTACGCAATTTATTTTAGTGTTGAAATTTATTGTTTGGATTCTGCACACGCCTAAGCACATTAAAAAACTATTTATGATTTCAATAAGATAAGATTTTGCTAATTTTTTTTGCTAAACTAGAACTAGAAAATAATGGATATACAAAAATTCATGGATAAACGCAAACTTTAAATTATATTGTTTGATTTAAAAAAAAATATAGATGCTGATTTTTAAGTGAGCAAGTTATATTTACATATCGCATACTAAATTAAAAACAGGCATAACTCAAAATTCAAAAATATTTAAGAAAAGCATAAAACTGGCTTTAAAAACATGGTTGCAATTTCTTAATCTAATCCGCTTCCACAAATGTTGAAGAAGAAAGATTAAGAAAACGAAGACTCAAACGAAATTTTTGTCGTCGCTATAGATTTGATTTGTGAACTGGTTTATGAGAAAAAAAAACGATTTTGATACATTTTGAGTGTGCGATATATCATTTCAATTCTAAAACACAATAACATGTTGTGTTACTCCCAGCAAGAGAAGTGTGAAATCCTGGCTCAATGCTTTAAACCGAATCACTATATTTTGACACACCTTAGCATTACAACCACTATTGAAGTAAATAATACTGTTAATGAAATTCGTTCTGCACATAAAAGTCTACAAGATTCTTACTTCACAAATTAAAGAACAACAGCCGACATTATAACAAAAAAAAACTAAAAAACAAAAAATCTCCTGGAGGCGATGGTATCAATAACAATAAATGCGTAAAAAATCTTCCAAATAAAGGAAAAATTTATCTTTTAACAATATTCAATGCATGGGTTAAGCTGTGCTTATTTCTCAACTCATGAAAAATATCTAAGACTATACCAATACTAAAACAAAACAAGCCTGCGAATAATCCATTGTCTTATAGGCCAATCGGTCTACTTTCTTCTACAAGCAAAATAAAAAAATTAATTCACCACAAATTGGTTTTAGAAAAGAACATAATACTACCCAACCTTTACTAAAAATTAGAAAACTTTTGAAAAAATTTGTTCATAACGGCAAATCAACGGGAATGGTTTTCCTAGACATCAATATCAATCAATCTGAACAACTATTTCAGATTTCCGCTTTTTCATGGAATGCTCCAATAAGTTAATTAAATTAATGTGGTTGATAGCAGTTACATATTGCATAAAAAAGCAAAAAATTGAATCGTTGATAGAGAAATAATAAAGATTCAAAAAATTGTTGTTTTTGAACATTTTGTGACAGATGAGCTGTCATCGGCGAACAGCTTTCCATGACAAAATGATTGTTAAGAAATTGGTTCATTCTAGAAGTAGTACATATATGTATATAGTTAAAGCAATAAAATTGGCAGTAATTGTAACATTTTAGCTGTTAGAACAATAATATAAACATTTGAATCTTGGCTTTTACAAAAATTACCGATACAAATTTTAATGAATTTTGATTATGTATATGCTTTTTTTTTGTGGAATTCTAACACATTGAGGTGTTTTTAAAATTAAAGAATTTAAATACCCAGCTAGCATAGGCTGTTTGTTTGATGATTATGTTTAATATACAACTCCCAAAAGAATCTTCTGATGATTATCTGACGAGTAACAAAAACAAAAACATCTAAATTTTTTTATATTGATTGCTTTTTTTATAAATTTTTTGACACGCTCGTCTTTTAATCTTGGAATTAACCTTTTGCGACTCTCTGTAAGAGTCACTTAACAATTACTGAATAAGAGCGTTTTAAAATATAAAAATTCTATTGTCAATACAATTTCAATACAACAATCCGACCTAAGGATCTGTGAAAAGGGATTTTCCGACAGGATAGTGTTGATTTCGTGACCTTAAGGTTTGTTTTATATGAATTGTATGAAAATAAGAAGTTTTAAGATGAAAAAAACGCTTGATGCCCCTTTTTAGGTAGCTCAGTTATACGGCTGAGCATTTCACGAGTTGCAAAATAATCCCTACATGAGTCTCATACGACTCTTGGCATGTTTTTTGAAAGACTCGTTAGATAATCTCTACATACATCATAAACGATTCCCTTTACGATCATTATAAGCGTATTTCGCTGCGTTAGGGAAGAATCTCTCATACGAATCAGCACGTGTAACAGTTTCTCCCGTGCAAGGAATCGTCTACAATTAAAAAATGAGCTCGTCGACGATCAAAAACACTCTTTGCGAGATTCCCAGTAGACTCCTAGACGATTGAAAATGCTAGCTGGGTAGTATATGTACATATCGCATTGGTTCCTTCCTCTAAAAGGAGTCAACTTAATTTCCACAGCTTTTTGTCTCTACTGAAACTTTAAAAATTTTGAGTTAACCCCCTTTAGAGAAACCGGTGCATTATGTACATCCACTTTATTATAACCTTTAATTTTTAAACATGTACTGGGTATGTATATTTCAGTACATATCGCAGATTTGCTGCAAGAACGTCATAAGTAAAAAATCGAAATTTTGATGTAGTTTCACTAATGCATAGTAACTAAAGTGTTTTATGAAGTGGTAATTTTTTCTTATGAAGATATTGTTAACTCAACTCATGTTAATTTAAAATATTTAAGTCGTTTTTTGTAAAACTTATATTTTTGAGTTATGACGATGTTGCAAAAAATGAGCGATATATGCATGCATATATGATGATATATATCGGTTTTGAACTGACAATCACAAAATGATTTACATTGGAGATTCTGACTTGAAATCGCATAATAGGTGTTCTGTAAATTGTAAAAGCAAGAAAATTGGCGACTTCAAATTGCAAAAGTATGCGATTTCAAATCGTGCGATTATCAGAATATGGCCGTATATGAAAAAATATACTTTGATATGTGCTATGGTTTAATTAATATTAATTGGACTCGTTTGAATCAGCATAATAAAACTGTCTTTAACCATATGAAATTTTCCACCCCTGATTCGACCCCAAACAGTAAAGTGTAAAATGGCAAAAAAAATAACAAAATAAATGCCTACGTAAAAATAGCAGACAAAGGAAACATAACAAAAACACAACGCATATACACACGAACTATACATTAGACAAACCCAGCAACCCCTGTATAACATCATTGACAGCAACAACAACAATAAAAAAATATGTACTAACACCATCACCAAAAACGATCAGCAATCACCAACTATACAGAGTACAAAAATTATTGATTTTTCAACCATGACAAATGCTTAAGGAAAACTACGAATTAGCCATAGTTCAACAAAGTAAATAAAATTGCTATTCTATACCAATTGCTTTGTTCGAACTTTAAGCTTTTGAAGTTAACATATGGTAGTATTAAAAATATCAGCTTTCATAATTGATTTTTAATAAATCGACCTTAAAATTTTAATTTCTAAATTTTCCAAGTCTGTTTCTTTTTTGTTTCCAACATACCTGTATCACCAATAATTATGTATTTGAATAAATAGGCGTAAGACATCTTTAAAATTTGAGTTTTTTTTTACTTTCAAGTTTTTAAAAAACTTATTTAATATTTATCACAATTATTTTTTAATATTTCTTATAATTTTCTAGGATTTTTGCAATATTTCTTTTTTCACTACGCAATTCGTGTCAAGTTTTTTAAATTGTGTTCTCTTTTTTCTCTGAGTTTCTTTTGGACTGATTAGGAAGTGTTTGGACTTAAAGTGTTGTACATGTAATTATTGAAACAAAAAACGCAGCTTTTCTAAAACACAAATTTTATAAAACGTTTATCAGGCACATTGACATTTTTAAGATATATGTATATTTTATATTACTTTTAAACTGTGGATATGATAGAATATAAATTTTTTAAACACATAAGAACTTTCTTAGAATGTAGTACGATATACAGAGCATAGAAGTTGTTTCACGGGTATTTTGTTTGCGAAAAGTTATTATTATTTTCATATGAAAATAATATGTAACAGTGCAGCCACACGGTCAAGTTGTTCTTGATAGTCTTTTACATATACTGTTTGTCAAAATTTCCAAAAATTGATAGTTGTGACGTAGGCTGCATTCAATTTTTGAGCAATTTACTTTCAAGATGCCATCAAGAAAAAAATTTATAAAGAGAAACGAAAAATTTGCTCACTAACCTTCAAATCAGCTGTTTTCTTGAACGTAAATTGAAACACTCACTGGCATGAGAATTTTAAAGGCAAGTTCGCATCAATTTTTAAAAGTATGAGTGTATTGGTAAAAAAGTGTGAGTGTATTAAAACTTGATAGGCAAAACTTGATCGTGTAACCCTCAAGTAATACAAATGTTTAAGTACATTTAAAAGTCGTCTTTTTTGTATTTCTTTAAAAAAAAAACTTCTAAAAACTCGTACAATTTTCACCATGTTACTTTTTTTGCAGTAATGCTGGGTACACACAATGCAATGCATTTACGCAATCTAGCAAATTAAATTCATTTTCATTAATTTTTCATTCATTCCAGATTGCATCAACATCAAAACGTATTGATGTTTTGAGATTGCATTGATGTAGATTCCATGTAGATTGCACTGTGTGTACCCAGCATAAGAGTTGATTTTTTCTAATTTTCTTAGATCTTATTTGTATAAAAATATTTAAAATTTCAATACTCCATATAATTTTGATATGTATTGAATTTTTTTAGCTAAATTTTTTTATTTTATTAAGCACTTGTCATTTTGAACTAAGAATAAAACATTAATTAAAAAACACAAATAAGTGCAAAGGGGAATATCAAAAAAGAAACACAGAAAATACGATTCATTTTTTTCTATCCTGCTTACTTCTTAACTCTGCTCGCTATCAAACGAAAAAAGACATGATTTTAAAACAGGGGAAAAATCATCGTGAAAATTGGGTGTTGCTCTAATTATGGATTTGATTTACAATAACAAATCAACATAACAAAATATTTTTTTTATATTTATTAATCCATATATGCGATTTAGTTTAATATTAATATTAAGCTAGTTGAACTTAAATTGAAAATAAAAGGTTAAAAATTAAAAAAAACGTTACTGCCTGTTTGTAGAACACGAGTGCAAGGCTCGTTCGTTTAACTTACATTTAAAACTAAAACAAAGTTTCAAAATTTGTTTTTATTTTAAATGTAAGTTAAGCAAACGAGTCTTGCACTCGTATTTTACAAACAGGCAGTTAATTTCATTTATTTTACCAATTCGCTCAAAATTTAAATTTTATCATAACAAAATAAACAATTATTTAACTTTAGTCATGTTTTATTGAATCCGATAATTTTGTTTAAAAAGAACAAGAAAGAGTGCTTAATTCTGCTGTGCCCGAGATTTCGAATATTTCAGGAGTGGGATTTATATGGCATCTAATAATTTAAAGCCTATCTTTATAAAAGCTGAACTCAAAGTATTATATATCGTTTCCTAATTTAAAGAAAACATCAGGATTAGTTTCAGAAATAATATTATGCGTATTTTCAGGAGGGGATTTTATATTGGACCTATCGTTAATTGAGGATCGCTCAACCTTAAATTCGGTAGAGTAATTTCTAGTATTAAAAAAATCTAAGCTAGAACAAATTTAAATACAGGAATACAATTTTTTAGAGTTTAATACTTCTTAAATTATATTTCGGAAGGCCACTTTATATGGGATCTATTGTGAATTTCTCGCGATATAATCAGGCCTGTCACAGAAATCATTTCCGATCGAAAGTGGAAGCTATTTCGGATTTTGCTTTACATAAAACAAAATCTCTCTCGATTGAAATTGATTTCTGTGACAGGCCTGATAACAACGCGAAAAATGTTGCCACAATATCTGTATTTTTTACGGTTTAAGTGTTTTTTTTTCTTTATGGGACCTATTGAACATGGACCAAACTTCACGAAATTTGGCAGAGTAATTTCTAATCTTATGGAACTAGTCGGACAAAACTTTACTCTAATATAATTATTAGTTACGGTTTTAGTGCCAAAGAGTTTTCTTTTATATGGGGCCTACGGAAAATTATTTTTAAAAGTGAGCGTGTTTCCAACATACAGATAGAAACACGGACTTGTGCACTTAGAATAATATAAGAAAAGTTTCACTCGGAATGACATTCATTCAGGAGTGCTTAAAGTTATAAAAACGTACACTTCCGTTTTCATAAAAAATAAAATAAGTTTGATATGTGTTAAATGCACAATTTTCATACAAATTTTTCTTAAAATACAATTGAAATCCATTTAAATGTTTTATGAATACGGCAGATATTAAAATCTTTAAATTTATTACATAAAACCACTACTTTAGCCATATGGATACATAAAAACAAAGAGTTGCATTATAAGTCAAGTTTAGACAAGAACCCTTTATTCCTTCATATCTTTACAACACATATGGCATCTCAGAATACAAATACACATAATTGTCAATTTTTTCATTTATGCGAAAGAAAAGTTAAAAGGAGAAAACGAGAAAAACTGCATAAAAAAGGGTTTTCTTCGTTTTTAATAAATTATTTTAAAATTTTATTAAAATCAAAGGCGTACATCATAAATTTTATTGTTTATTCCTTTCATATACATTTGTAGAAATTAGTTTAGTTAAAATTGAGGGAACTACGAAGAGAAAATAAATTTTGTAAGAAGACTGCTCACATACTTTTCAGTGGGGCAGAGTAGAAGAAAAGAAGTTAAAAGAAAACATGAAGATGGCTGACGGCACAACCATTGTACGTAGAAATAGACCAGGAACTAAAGCGAAGGTAAAAAAACAAATCAAATCTTATAAATAAACTAAAAATGAAGAATCTTAAACGAGTGTAAAATTTTTAAAACGAGTGTAAATCTGTAACTAAATGGTCATTGTTGTTTTTGGTTTTGTTTGTTTGTATAGGATTTTTGTCGTTGGCCTGATGAACCATTAGAGGAAATGGACAGTACATTAGCTGTGCAACAGTATATACAACAATTGATTAAAAGGGATCCCTCTAATGTGGAACTCATATTAACTATGCCAGAGGCTCAGGATGAGGGTGTTTGGAAGTATGAACATTTGAGGTGAGTTGTACCTATAAACCTGTTCTTTGTTTCCTCCACCATCTTACCTTTTCCAATTCTTTTTTATTGAAAGCATTTTTTTAATCTATTTCTATTGATTAGGCAATTCTGTATGGAATTAAATGGTCTTGCAGTACGTTTGCAAAAACAATGTTCGCCCTCTACGTGCACCCAAATGACTGCCACCGATCAATGGATATTTTTATGTGCTGCTCATAAAACACCAAAGGAATGCCCTGCCATTGATTATACCCGTCATACATTGGACGGCGCTGCTTGTCTACTCAATAGCAATAAATATTTTCCAAGCCGGTAAGCCTTTAGATGGAATTTTAAAATAAAATAATTTATAATTAGTATTGTGGTTATTTTGTTGAACTATTTATTGTTCTTAATCCAAATTTTTAATATTTTTAATTAGGCTTAAGTTCATCAAATTTAATTTTCATTAAATTATTTTTTTATGAACAAAGGAATTTTACAACATGAAAATTAATTAAAATTGTTATTGATAATCTTTCATTCTTGACCGTGGCCGGGGCTCGAACCGCGGCCGGCAGGATACCATGACATGTTTCGATCGCAACCACTCGATCTCCTCAGATGGATTTGCCGTTTTATACTCGCAGCCATCGACGACTGCTGACGTCAATAATCAAACATCAATCCTTAAACCAAATTGTATTTTAACCTTTGGTAGATCGAAGTTTGCTTTTTTTGAATGATTATCCATTTTAATTGATTTTACATGTTTTTCCTTTCTTCTGTTTTTCCGTACTTTTGTCAAGAATTTTTCTTGAAGTCCAAAGTACATTTTTTTTGTTTTTTCATATTTGTCCTTCTTTTTCTCGTTGACCTTTTTCAGCACAACTTAAAGGACAAATGAACACATAGAGCTCGTGCCTTAGCTTTTACAATAATTAGTATTGTGGTTATTTTGTTGAACTATTTATGGTTTTTAATCCAAATTTTTAATATTTTTAATTAGGCTTAAGTTCATCAAATTTAATTTTTATTAAATTATTTTTTTATGAACAAAGGAATTTTACAACATGAAAATTAATTAAAATTGTTATTGATAATCTTTCATTCTTGACCGTGGCCGGGGCTCGAACCGCGGCCGGCAGGTTACCATGACATGTTTCGATCGCAACCACTCGATCTCCTCAGATGGATTTGCCGTTTTACACTCGCAGCCATCGACGACTGCTGAGGTCAATAGTCAAACATCAATCCTTAAACCAAATTGTATTTTATCCTTTGGTAGATCGAAGATTGCTTTTTTTGAATGATTATCCATTTTAATTGATTTTACATGTTTTTCCTTACTTCTGTTTTTCCGTACTAATTAAAAATATTAAAAATTTGGATTAAAAACCATAAATAGTTCAACAAAATAACCACAATACTAATTATTGTTAAAGCTAAGGCACGAGCTTTATGTGTTCATTTGTCCTTTAAGTTGTGGTGAAAAAGGTCAACGAGAAAAAGAAGGACAAATATGAAAAAACAAAAAAATGTACTTTGGACTTCAAGAAAAATTCTTGACAAAAGTACGGAAAAACAGAAGTAAGGAAAAACATGTAAAATCAATTTAAATGGATAATCATTCAAAAAAAGCAAACTTCGATCTACCAAAGGTTAAAATACAATTTGGTTTAAGGATTGATGTTTGATTATTGACGTCAGCAGTCGTCGATGGCTCCAAGTGTAAAACGGCAAATCCATCTGAGAAGATCGAGTGGTTGCGATCGAAACATGTCATGGTAACCTGCCGGCCGCGGTTCGAGCCCCGGCCACGGTCAAGAATGAAAGATTATCAATAACAATTTAAATTAATTTTCATGTTGAAAAATTCCTATCTTCACAAAAAAATAATTTATTTTAATAGACAAACATTGGAAAGTACATAGATACATATGGGCATTTCCACAGAAATGTCAACCGCAGCCAAATAATTCAAAGTCTATAAAAGTATGTTGTTTTAACATATTTTTATAGGGAATCTATCAACTCTCAATGATTTAAACAAATTTTACATTTATTCATAACACACTTTGAAATATTCAAATGCAAAGTCGAACAAGTGAAAAAGTTCTGTTTTGAACATTTCTATTGCACGTTTTATTTTGCTAAATGATCTTAATGAGAAACATTATGCATTGACAATTGCTTTTTAAATCTCAGTTTATATTCAATCAATAAAGAAAAAATGTAAACGGAAGGATGCGATTGCCAGTTACGGCAAATTTTTTCTTTGCTTTACCGTATATTTCGATGTAGCGTGCGACATTGAAAAATAACATTTGTTATCAGTGCGTCGAGGGTATTTGGACAATGCGTTTCAACTATTAGTAACAAACAGATATTTTTATTGCAAATTTAATTCAAAAAATTTTGCTGGAAAATAATCAGTGCTTTTTTCTTGGTACTTATTTTAAGTTTGTAGCGTGCGACATCGTAAGTGTAAAATGCATAAAATGCATAAATTCAAAAATTTTTTTTTCCTAAAATATCTATATTTGCGATGGCCAACAACTACAAACATCAAGGACAGCTTATTCCATTAAAAAAAACTTTATTTGAGACTAGCAATACTATTTTCAGTTAAGATAGTTTTTGTTCTATACATATTTGTATTTTTCAATAATTAGAATTGTGGTTATTTTGTTGAACTATTTATGGTTTTTAATCCAAATTTTTAATATTTTTAATTGGGCTTAAGTTCATCACAAAATATGCCTCAAAAAGGCAAAATATGCGCTAAAAACTTAAAAAATGCTGCAAAAAGGCTCTTAACTAAATTATGCAAAAATATGCTCCAAACGGTAAAATATGCCAAAAAAAATGCTCTAACAAATCGATGCCAAAATTCATAAAAAGCTCTAAAACGGCACAAGGAAAAACATGCATTGCATATTTATGGTTTCCCTGGTTATAACCAATATTAAAAAAAAACTTTTGCTAGAATAGTTTGATTTTTTGAATGACTTTTATTTCAGCAAAATTATCCACAGAAAGACAAACACACAAATCAATGTATAAATTGAAAAAAAATAAACAAACAAATTTTTAATAGTTCTTTTTTCTTTTACAGAGTTTCAATAAAGGAATCATCTGTAACCAAGTTGGGTTCAGTGTGTCGTCGTGTTTATAGAATTTTCTCTCATGCTTATTTTCATCATCGGCGTATATTTGATGAATTCGAAGCAGAGACTTATCTTTGTCATCGGTTTACACATTTCGTAACAAAATACAATCTCATGTCAAAGGAAAATCTAATTGTGCCCATTAATGAAGAGGCTGAAAATGCAGCGCCAGGCGAAAGTGAAGCTTAAAATTCGAATATATTTAAATATTTTACGAGAATTATACACCTTAATGAATAAACAATAAATGAAATTAAAAAAAAAATGATTAAAGCGCTGGAGCGCCTTAATAAGCAGCAAAACAAAAGAAATCTATTAAAAATAAAAACACTGCAAATGAAACGTAGAATTATTTATTGAAAGAAGAAAAATCACACTATACAACACACAAATCTACAAAATAAAATCATTGTAAGAGATTCATTAAAAAGATAAAAATCAATAAAATAAAATTAATATTTAACACCAACAATAATAAAAACTCCCCTATTATTAAAAATATATAAACATCAAATTAAAAGAAAAAGAAAAAAATCGCATAGTCAAACAAACAAAAAAAAAAAAAAAAAAAAAGGGAATCACATCATACAGAGCGCTAAAAATGAACTCAATATATTTAATTTATAAAAACAAATTAAAAACTAATAAACAATTCCTTTATAGAAACTCAAATAATAAAAAAAAAACTCATTTATATATAACTAAATTATATAAAAGAAAACAAAAATATTTATTTCATCCCTGTCATTTCAATAGTTGATAACTCGTTTTCTCAAATGAATGATTTCATTTCATATCATATTCATTTTTTATACAATATTCTTGTATGCAATTCTATGCGAGTCATAAATTTAATAAATATAATTTCTTATATAAAATTTCAGTTTACACAACATTTAAAAAACACTCTAAATTTTTTTATGAAATTTAGAATATTTTATTGTTTTATAAGAGTAGAGTATATAAAATTAAATTATCAAAAGTTCATAATTCCCGTCAAAACATTAAATATTGTAAAACCTCATTATTGCATCCAATTTGAAAAACCTAAAAACAAAAACTTAAACGAAGTCGACAAACATTTAAAACAAACTGTATGCTAAAATAAAATAACAAAAACTCATTTATTTAATAGTACCAATATTTGTGAAAAAAATTATATATAAAAACAAATAAAAAGTAAAACAAAAATCTAAAATTTAATTTTATATAATTTAATATTTAAAGTTTAGTATTTTCAGTTAAAACAGCAAAGTGAGTTCAAAATATTGAAAATATATAAACCCTAACAAGAACTAAAAAGCAAAAGCACACCGCACATAGACCATTTTTGTGCACTGGAAATGTGTCTTTTGTGTTACCAGATTTCTCCAAAGATAAGTAGCCCAAACAGCTATTAAGTCATAGCGGCGTTTTTCTTGGCTGAGCAGACAACCACGACTGCCTCTAATTTTACCCATCAACCCTTGTTCTTGTTTCTTCTGTATATCTGGGGAACATCAATAGCCAACGTTTCCAAATTAGGTACAAGCATCTTGGTAACACTGTACAACAAAAAAAAAAAAAAAAAAACGGGGCTTTGACAAAGGATTCTGGCAAAGGAGACCAAAAAAATATACGGTGTAAAAGATCACATCGGAATTTTATTTTAGGGGGGCTTTAAGTTTTATCCGTTTGACCTGTTCGGCCAGCACATCGGTATATGAAACAATGTGAGGTATAAGGTATGTATGTTCAAGGTATGTATGTTTTTGTGGAACATTTTAAGCCTCTTACTCCCCTTCATAACGGTTCTATTCTAACAAATCGTAAAAATCACCCCTAAGAACGGCAAAGGTGGAATGTTTTACAATAATATTGACCATACAATTTTACTATATAAGTCAGAACTATAGTTTCTTTTTTCCCGCACTTTTTGGATTCCCGGAAAAGCGAGATACGAAATGAAGAACAACGTCTAAGAATCAGCCAAGCAGGAACAGCTATTCATAACACTAATCAAATAACATTTAGGCGTCTGGCATTTAACTACGACCCAACAGTGGATTACAATTCACATAACAATATTAATATTGGTAGCATGGAAGAAGTATGTGCTCATTGTAAAGCGTGGAAGTATCTTAATTTGGTAAAAAATTGCTTCGATATCAATACACGGGATCTGATTTAAATAAGTTTTACAAGTGTTATTTTAATGGGGGTTGCAAAGCGCACCGGGTTAAGCTAGTCTCTTATATAACAAAAATGAAAAAAATTTAAGACTAAAGTGGTTTTTAAGAGGTTATTTTTGATGCCAATAGGACCATAATAATCAATATAATTGGAATGAAAGTATTGAAGTCTTATGGGAATACATTTCTGGAAGTGCGAACATTACGAAGTAGGTAATCTGTTACAAATTCAGCATTACTGAGAAATTAAATTTAGTATATTAAATAACATATTTTTTGCTTTTTCATACCTTTAATCGGCAGTGGTATAAAAAGGTATATTCAGTTTGTCATTCCGTATGAATCTTTTTTGATATTCATATAAGCTCCCATTAAGTATGTTATATTCTGGGTCCTTCAGTAATTCGACATAAAGGGTGCGTTCGTAAATGCATCACTGCGCTGCATCAGAAAAGCAAACTTTTTTTAAAGCCGATAAAAAAAAAATTATAATTTTTTTTATTGTGTGACTATTATTTTTGTGGAGTTTTTCACAATTTTTTGGTACACATTAACTTCACTGATAAATAGGTATATAAGCATTTGAAATCACTGATGCAGCGCAGTGATGCATTTACGAACGCACCCAAATTTGTAGCGGAATGCACCGATTGTCATTCAATTTCAACCAATTCTTTTTATATGTCACCAAATTTCGTGAAGATCGGTCCATGTTAAGACCACACCCGGAAATCATGTAAGTATGGCTAAAAGCGTAACGAATAATGCTTTTTTGGTACATAAGACTCGAAATGCCCCAAATAAAACACAATCTCGGAAAACGCTTTTACGCCCTTAACCGCAAAACTTAATACATACAAATAGCTCATTTGCTGCAAGACCGGCATAACATAAAAAATCCATTTCGAGATAAACGAATTTAAATTTTTTGATTTGCTCTAACTACTTAAAAAAAAGAAGACACATTCTCTTCAAACTGGGAAAGTATAAAAGATATAAAGATGAATTTAATACACAATATAAAGAAAACTCCAAACTCATAACTCCAAAATTTCATTTTTTGAGTTATGCCGGTCTTGCAGCAAATGAGCGATATGTAATATTGTTGTAAAATTTAGCTCACTACAGTTTGCTAATACAAGAAATAAAACTTCGTGAATATAGGGTATAATTTACCATAGAACCTATTTGAAAAAGGGCTTTTGAAAAAGGGCTTAATATCCTTTTTCAAAAATCAATTTAATAAGCATTAAAGTAAAGATAGTGGTGAAATTTATTTGGATAAAACAACTAAAGACAATTGTCCCACATAGATATATTAAAGTTAAAAAAATGTTTTTCTTCAAAATTATCAACTTCATTTTAAAATATGTATTTAGAACCGGGTCAGATATTATTATTTTTAGTGTTGAGTGGTGTTATTTAATCAAACTAGCAAGAGTACTACATTAGGCTTTGCCGAATCTTGTAAAGGTGTTAAGTAATTGGGTACTTAAGTAATCAATAGAAAAAAAATTATTCTTGTTCTTTTGAATAAATTAACCCGCCACAAATTAGTAACATCAAATAAAATAAAAAACAAACAAATATGAAAGATTACACAAAATAATTTGTTTGTACATATTTCCAAAAATGTTTGTGTTATAAAAAGTATTTAATCGAGTACCGATAAGAAAACGAGTTAAGTAGTCAAAAGTGTTTAACATTTTTCAACACTTCAATTTTTTGTCATCAGCTGTTGCCTTTATTTTACGAATTTTTACAAAGTTTGCGTTCGCGTACTTTTTTGGACAACAGCTTTTTGTGAGAGAAAAATTTTCAATTTGCTCATTTACTGCATTTTACTGTAAAAGTACTCAAACGCACCTAATATTGAAAAAATAATTTTGATTCGTTCAATATCGACTGAAAGAAATAGAAATAAAATTGCTTTCTTATCGAAAAAGTATTAGATCACGACTGCCAGAATTAGCCCACAGGTGATAACGTATTTAAAATGTAGTTACTCTAGAGGAATGGTGATTGACCCAAAACTATTCTGGTTTAATTACACTGAAAAAACAAATCAATCCATCCGTACTTAAATCAAGCCGAAGCTGTGTCAAAAGTACGGTAAGTACGAATTTCCTTAAATCAAGTACAGAACGCTTGATTCAAGTAAGGATTATTCAAGTGCGAAATACTTAATTTCTCCATATTTAACCGCGAAGTCGTACTTAAAACATTTCGAAAACAAGATTGACTTAATAAGAAGTGAGATAAACTTAATCTCAAACTGTGCTTCACTCATGAATTTCTAAGACGGTTTAATCTCGATTCGTACTTGAAATAATCCGAAAGTGAGATTAGATTGATTCTAAGCTTTACCAATAAGCTTTACCCCACATAACCAGGAGTACATTATTATTTTACTTACCCGTTACACATTTTTATTTCACTTTTGTTGTATTCCGCCCTTTGTGTACAGAAGAGTTCTCAATTATAAGACACCAGCAGCATGCCTAATATGATTTCCGTAATCATTCTACTTTAAAAATTTTATGTATTTAACCAAACAATTTAAAAAATAGAATATGGGAATTATTGCTTCTTATTTTACTTTTTAAGCATAAAAATAGTCTATATTTTTTTTCTTGTGGGGTGGTTGTTGTTGTCTCTAGAACAAACTTTTATAAACACACGCGTATGCACGCATATTGATTTTCGAAAGTTTTCCCATTTTGGATTGTTTGAAATACTTTTAAGTACTTAAATTTTTGCGTACGACTCGTACTTAAGTAAAAAGAAAAAACTTAAATTTAGTAAGATTTTTTTCATTCTGTGTACTTTTTATGTAAATATTTACATGTTTCACTCGGGACAAAATCTGCGTCTGGCATTATATTAACCGAAATTGAAATTGTCAAAAAGGTGCCAATTAAACCCTTCCTAGGACATAGCCATTTGAAAGTGACAAGTCCTTTTAAAATAAACTGTCGGAACTAGAACCGGTCCCTACCGTTTTAGAACTTTCACGTGACAAGTTTGGAGTTAGTTCCCTTTCCTCTAGGGTCCTAAAGTACATACCGATGGCTTAATATACAAAAGGTCTAACTCGATTTTTTTGTTTGTTCACAGGGGAAGAAAAAAACTTAATAAAATCCGTAAAATTTTAGATAAAAAAGTTTGAACGCAATTTTTAATAAAGATATCCAACAAATGTTAAGCACCTTAAAATGTTTGAATCAAATACATGTGGCATTAACTATCAGAACAAACAAAAAAGCTATTTTAAAAAAACGAGTTGCGCCTTTTTTATATAAAGCCAGCGATATGCACTTTATAGGGTCTAAGTTTAATGTTGTAGAAACTTCCAATGGAATGGCAATCTTATATATGCCCCTTCCACTTGTGGTTATGGGTATAAAACCATGTTGAAAATGGTGTAAAATAAATTGAATTATTGCTTGTTAAGTGTTGATTGCTTGATTAAGAAGGCGATGATAAAGATGATGATGACGATGACATGGTGGTAATTGGAGAAAATATGATAAAAATTCCACAAACATTCCTAAAAGAAATTTATGCTACTCCTACTCGTACAGTACGAGTACTTTACTTATTTCTGTTGAAGTTTTCTCCCTTTTTTCCTAAATAAGAGTGGGTGGGGGTGGTTTGCTGTTGCTGGAAAAAATTGATCTATTACAGAATTTAATTGTTGAAACGAATGAATGAAGTATGTATGTATGTATGTATGTAGTAAGTATGTAAGTGTGTTTGCATGCGGAATAATGGCTTTGGCACGTCCTTGTCGATTGGCACGTGGATGTTGAATGAATAATTTTAATAAATTCTTTGAGTGTATTTGTAATAAATAGTTGAATGTAGTTGTAAATTCAAAGAAACGGAAGTTAAATAGTGGCATTTAATTTTGTATACATAAAATTAATAAAACACAACAATTATTAAAAGGATTCAGTTTTGTGATTGATTGTTGCCGACAGAATAGATTTTTATACATACAAATAAAAAAGTTATCATCAGTATTTCAATGAATTGATTCGAAAAAATATTTAATATAAATAAAATAAAAATATGTGATTATTTTTCGAACTTGTTTTGCTAAACTACCGTCGAACTTCCATTTGTCGAACTACTATAACTCGATTTTCTCTGACTGGAAATAAATGGAGTGGTAGAAGCCTTAAGAAAGTAAATAACTTACTAATCTTCTTCCTTAGCTTGAGCTTCTATAACTCGAAGTTCTCCATAGCTACTGGATTGTTGCAAACAACTTTAATGATGTTCCTTGTTTTGAATCCTCTTTTAATTCGGGGAAATCCCGCTTTTAAATCATATGACACTTTGTTTGCGTTCGTTTTAGTTCTTTTCATAAAGCGGCTCATACACTTGCAATAAAATTGTTCAATTTAACGTATTGTACAATTATATCGCCAATGTGTATGTGATATTCGAAGGTGGCACAATATATTGGCAACAATCAAAAGACTTTTTAATTTTTATTACACAACGAAAAGATGGTTGGCCATGAAGGCTTTACAAAATTTTTCAAATAAAAAAAAAAAAAAAAAAAAAAAAAAAAAAAAAGTGAAGTGTGTTGGCAACATTGTACAATGCTGTTTATGTTATTCCTATAGGTTATGTTGACCTTTTTATTGAATGAATGAAACCATTGTGCGACTTATTGAACAACATGAACAAAATGGAAATAATACGGCGAATAGCATATACAATAATATTGCGAGTGTATGGGCCGCTTAATGCTAGGAGCACAACTGAGACGAACGACGTATTTGGATCAACACCACAGAGCATACAGAGATGAAAAAAGTGACGTATGAAAAATGCCCAAATCATTTGCGAGGGCAGCTTTCGAAGACAGAGAAAGAAAACGTTTTTTGGTAGTGAAGTGGCAATGTGCAAAAGCGTGATCAAAACAAAAAGGGCAGCTTTCACAGAAAAAGACAGAAAAAACACAATATTTTCTGTCTCGTGACGTCTCTGTGTGCTCTGTGGCAACACGACAAAATTTTCATTTAAAATTCGCTGAGTAAATTAGTCGTATTGCACACAATAACGACAAATAACTAGCAGCTTTTTTTGCCAAAAGTTCGACGTTTGTTCCAGTTGTGATCCTAGCATTAATGTCAGTCACCCTTGATGATAGATGTAAAAGAATTAGATATTTGTTTTTTTGGAATGGCAACTAAACGTGTAGGTAAAAGTTTTTCATTTGAAGAAAAGTATACATTTATCGAAGATGTCAAGCATGGATTAAAGAAAAGAAAAGCAATTGAACAATATGGTATGACGGCTAGTGAGATCTTTCACAGCAATACAAAATATTTGTACAAACGTTCAATTTCGTCATATTTGCTAAGCCATTTGTGTGTTTTTTTTTGCAGTTACTGCTGCGCGGTATTGCGAAATGATAATACCGAAACTAGACGATATAAATGTTGCCAATGTTTGGTTTTAATATGCAATACAGCTACTAAAGCAATTTAATGACTTCATTAGACATTTCCTGGATATGTACTAGACTGTCCCAGGAAATTTTTTTGCAATACAGCTACTAAAGCAATTTAATGACTTCATTAGACATTTCCTGGAAATTTTTTTTCCGAATTCAGATATGAGTACCCTCCAAATTTTTTCCTTTTGATCCGAATAACCGAAACATAAAATATTATTGTGATCGGATAACGTTTACCAGTGCCGACTTGAAGTCAAAGTTTGAGATAAAGGCCAGTGTGAAAGCCATAGAATAATCTTGGAATTTAAAACCATCTTTTTATTTTACTTGTGTAATACACATTTATTTATTAAAAATATGCTAATACACTACAACCCCCCCCCCCCCCCCCCCATGCTGGTACTGTACTGTTGCCCTGCCACAAGTCCTAAGTTAGCTATACAGAAAAACCAACTAGCAACAACGCAAAATTGCTTTCACAATTAAAATAAATAAATAAATGTTTGTTCATACAGCGCCTAGGCCAAATATTAAACTTTTGGAATCAAATTTATGTAAGTGGGTTCTTCCATCTCTCATCAAACTATGCGTGCGAATTTTTTTTAATACTGTGAAAAAACCTTAAGAACACAGACAGATGAATCCTGAATTTAACAAACAAACCTTAAAAAGAAAATTTAATGTACCCAACCAACTAAATTTATTTTGGTTAATTAATTTTATATAAATTGATTAATTATAATATTTAATTGTTTGTTTACATTATATCACTTACCATGTCCAGATGGTCTTAGGCAGGAACTTAGGACTTGTGGCAGGGCAACAGTATGTAATAATACTTTAACTTTTTTATATTGGTATACAGTGCAACTAGCGTTACATTTAGTCGTAGTGGAAAAGCACTTGAACATCATATATCTAAAATACAAGCTTTATACTGTAGACAAAGTTGGATACCGAAACGAGTTTGCTTATGCATAGGGTTGCCATCCGTCCTCTTTTCCCCGGACACCGTCCTCTTTTTTTGGGTATCCGGGGCAGTCCTACTTCTTTTTCATCAAGTGTCCGGGGTTGTCCGGCTTTTTACACATTCATTGAAAATTTGTTCCTGCATTTAAACTTTTAATCACAGTTCACAAAATTCGTTAAAAAAAAAGATTTAGGTGCTCGGGTTTTTTTAAGATAGGTATGATTTAATTTTTGGGGACGTAACGTGACAAAAAGAGTACTTTTCTTTGAATGTGCCCAAAATGGAGCTCCCAAAAAATGCAACAAATAAGCAAAAGCAACCTTATCAATGTCGTTACTTTTGTTCAAATAAATACTTATTGCTCAAATGATTATATTAAAATTTTATTTTAAGATTATTTTTGGAAATAAAAAAAAAAATCATATCTTAAAAAAAAGCACATCCTTCAATGTTTTAGGAATTTTATAAAACAGTTTGAAGTATTATATAAAAAAAAATTCAGCAACAAAATAGGGTTTTGACTTAGTCCATTTTTAAAATTTGATATTTTGCATAGACATTTTTTTCAATATATTTATTGTAGCCTCAAGTATTCTCTTTAAACTGACAAAAATCATCTTCGTATGTAAAGTAGTTTTCGAGATATTAAAAGAATAAACTCAACACATTCGGCTTATTCGGCGAAGTTATGACAATTTAAATATGACATAACTTTTGAAAAAAATTAAAAAATTGTTTTTCGTTGATATGTGTTCTTTATGGGATTAAATAAACCCTCTCGCCAAATTGCATTCAAATCGAAAGGGGTCGGTCAAGTCCCACTCTTGGTCGACTTGAGATGGAATTACCCATATTAAGTTTTTTTGTACAAACCAATTTTGGTTGTTAATTTTTATGCCGTCGTTAATTTTATTAATGTTAGGTTGTTTAGAAAGTGTCCTCTTTTTTTCGAACAAGTGTCCTACATTTTTTATGCTGGCGTCCTCTTTTTCTCAAAATAGAAATGGCAAGCCTACTTATGCATTATATTTCATTTATTGATTTCAACTAAAAATATTATCATCACCAGGGCAAGTTTAAAATTCACGAAAAATGACGAAAAATGGCAAAAATAAACATGTTGTTATTAAGAAACATTTATTTTATTAAGTGTTTTTATTAAGTTGTGTAGTACAATAGCATGCTTCTTAAAATTTTCAAAAATTAATAATCTCTCTTGTTATAGCATAAACAGTTCAATAAATGGAAAACACTCTGTCAACATCGCAAGATGTAACTGGGGCATATTTGAACGCTAATAGTTCGGATGAAGAAAGGTTGTCAATAAATTCATTCGTCTCAATTTCATTAAAATATGAGTAGCCCACTTGCAAAGTGGTTAAAAAAAAAAATTCTGAGAAAATCGATTAAAACTGTTTTTTTTTAAATTTAAATGCCAAGCCATATAGAGAGTTTTAAAAATAATTGCTTAAGCGGCCCATACATACACTTGCAATATTATTGTATTTTTTTCGTTGTGCAATAAAAATCAAAAGTCTTTTGATTGTTGCAAATATATTGTGTCACCTTCGAATATCACATACACATTGGGCATTTAATTGTACAATTCGTAAAATTTAACAATTTTATTGCAAATCTAACTGTGTACAACCACATATCAATAAACTTGTGCCCGTGCTGTGAAATTTTAAACTTGGCCAAATAAATAAAAGTCATAACGTTGACAAACAAAACCAACCCCCACACTGTGTTTCTTTTGTAAAGTGGCCAATAGGTGTCTAGGAATTTTTCAGCCAAACCACCCACCGGTGAATACACTTGGGTCTGATCTGACAAGGAAAGGGATCGATCACCACCAGCCTTCTACTCAACTCCGTCTGCGGAAGAAGAAAGTGTTCCGCCACATCCCAGCGAGCGCCTGTGCAACAGGTTGCACCACCAACGAACAGTGCGCCGCCAGAGCGCTTCACGTTGCAACCGGCCCAGCTTTATCTGTACTCCAACAGCTATCGAGGTAAACATTTGGTTGATAATGGCTTAGGAAAGCATTTAAAAAAAAAACAAATAAATTGGCGACTTTTACAGAGTTTTGTGGACAACTCACATATACTTTTTCTTATTTTAATTAATCTTGTAATCCAGTATTACGATCTAAAACTTTTTTTAAACTTTTTAACAAATTCTTTTTTGCTGACATCTTTAAAATTTAGCCCTGTCAATTAAGTCTAAGCTTTCATTTACATATATAAAGTTTTTTTGTTTGTAATTTCAAGAGACTTGAGCAGATGCATTGAAAGTGCTCTTTTATGTACACTTCTGCCTCATATTCCCTAAGCTTAAAAAAAAATTAAAAATTTCTTCTAGGTTGCAAAAAAGGCATTTTTTGGCAAGCTGAACCAAAATTGGCTTTTTCACGAAATAAATCAAGAAATGGCAAAAAGTGGCATATGCCATAAAAAACTTGCCCTGATCAACACAATAACAATTCAAATATAAATCAGAAAAGCGCCAAATACACTTGTCAAATGTTTGCAGAAAGCTGCCCTAATTGTTTTTATACTTGAACTGTTGTTTTTCCAACTGTCAAACACGTACTTTAAAATTTTCTATACAGTGTGATTTTATCTTAGTAAGTAACAAAACAATAGCAGTGTTGCAAACATAGATCATTAAGTTAACAGACATATTTTTCATTAGCACAAGTGTTGAAACTTTTAATTTTTTCTATTTGAAAAATTATTTTATTTTTTAATACCGAAAAGATTGTACCGGTATTAAGGGAAACGGTATTTTATACAAAAAAGTAATTTCGGTGTCGGTGTCAATACCGTTATTCAATTTAAACGACATTGGTATCGGTTCCCAGCCTTGCTTTTTTCTCATGTTTGTGTAACAGTAAAGCTATGTTCACACCTATTAAATATTTGACGTCCTACACGTGACCACTAGTTTTCTTAACGAATTGTTTGCTTTTGCAAAACGTTTGGCTAGGGCAAACATTATTTAACAGTTTCTAAATTACATTATACAATGATCATTTTAAAATTAAAGTTTTGTAAATAAATAGAAATTGTTAAAAATAAAGCTTAAGTTTGATCAATTTACTGGCAACGCTTTTTTTGGATTTTATTGTCAAATATTTGTTAGGTCTGAACATACCTTAAGTGTGGTTTATTTGGCCCTTTATTTATAAACCACCCTCTCATATGTATGATTTAAAAAAAAAAAAAAAAATATTAAAACTAAAAGCTGTGCAAATAGAACTTAAAATCCGTTTTACCTACAATTTCCAATTAACGCCTTTAAACAAATAACTATTTTAAGTGACTGTTTATCGCCATTTTTTTAATTTGTTCCGTTCTACAGGATCCATGGCGTTATTTTTCAACTTGTTTTCTCTGCCAAAGACTCAACAAGTGTTTGCACGGTTAAACGGGTATCTAAACAAAAATGTAGAAGTTCATCATGCTAGATTTAATGGCAATGTTTTATTTACTGGTACTCTTATTTATTTAGTTATAAAAGAAAAAAATCAAAAGTAAATAAAACGTTAACTGCTGTTTGAAATTCTGTAACAACACAAAAAGATGTTAGATATTGTCAGACTTTACCACACGTTTTTTTTTTTTTTTACTGAATTAACAGTAATGCAATTTAAAGATGACCCATTTTAGTTATTAACCCTTTCATCCCCGTTGTTGCCTATAGGCAACATTGCAATCAAACGGGTATAACTCCCGAAAATTTCATTTTTTCTTATAACGGTTTTCTGTTCTTAGTAAAAATGCATCTTAGCAATGTGTGTGCAGAATTTAATACAATAAGCTTTGATGGTGTTCATTTGAGAACTGTTTGTTTAAGCGACCATACGTATTACAAATTATTTGGAAAAAGGGTGTTTTTAAAAAAACTAAAGAAATTGATATTAAAAAAAAATATTTGTGTAAAAAGTGCAATTTGCTATTTAAAACAGGTTAGTTAATGATATTAAACAACAAACACAAGAAAAAAGTTGTAGCTTTGTCCTCAGTATTTTTTTTAAAACAATGTTGCCTGTAGGCAACATTGGTCCATTATGTTCATAATTTACATCAGAATATCTTGTTCTCTAGAAATGAGTGCAATGGGTTTGACAAAGTTAAAAATGGAAAAAAATTATAAATTTTGATTAGGATGATTCTGCTGAAGAATGTGAAGATGAAGCCGTCGAAAATTATGCATTTAAGGCAATTTAGGTTAGGTTAGTAAGGTTAGAAAGTAAACTTCACACCCTCACCCAGAGACCAATATGGTCCATTGTGACGCCTTAGTAAGTGAAAGAATTCTAGTATGAAAGAATAGGAGAAGTAAAAAGTGAAAGCACAGGAAAAGAGGAAATAGTGGAAGATAAGAAATTGGACTGCACAATCCAACCACAACCCTACTAAACAGAAAAGTGCCTTACATGTGCCCAGTCCTCAGTCTTCTGCCGCGCAGCCAGGTTATTCCCATTACCAATCCGATTCTCGAGCCCGCTCCCCGAGACATCTCCTGATTCGCGTAGGAATCTGCCACCCAGTCACCTCAGCCTGTTGATCTGTAGCCTGAGACAGTGGCACAGCAAGTGCTCAACTGCCTCCAACTCCTCTGGGTATTCACACAAACTACATGTATCCGACAGGGCAGTTCCCATTCCTACCGCCATCCTGCCTATCATTGGTTGTGATAATACCAGGCCCTACTCTTGCCCAGCAGCGCATCTGAATTTGACCTACTAAGCACCCGTCACAGCGTGCGCGATACCCGGCAGTATGTTCGTCTCCGCCACACCCTATAAGTCCCGCTCAGAGCCCATTCCCTAATTCTTCTAAAGTAGAACCGCATTGGAGGACTGACCGCCTGCAAACTGTCAGGATGCTCGATTTCCGAGCCCAGTCTCGCCAACTCATCAGCTTTCTCGTTGCCGGTGATGTTGCAGTGACCCGGTACCCAGCACAGTCTCACCACATAATTCCATAAGATTTCTCCTAAAGCCCTCCTGCAATCATCCACTAGCCTGGAGTTCACATATTTGGGAATTTAATAGAGGAAACAAAACAAAGCATGAACGAAAACGAATTGGTGGCTGATTTAATTGAAGGGATTGTTGATGATAAACATGAAAATAATAGTAGAATGGCAAATAGTCGATTGCTATAACAAAAAATATGGTCTATATATATAAAATTAACCACCGTTCCATATTCCCCAGCTCTATCATCACTAGATTCTCCATCATCACAAATTTCATCCCCACCCAATAGCGCAAGCTCTCGAACAAGATCTTATGTAGCCGAACCCGTAAAAAATTAAATATAAACTAGCCACTGGGTTGAATGGGGATCGAAAGGACGATGCAAGATATGTCACATAGGCTTTCCACTTTCGATGTGCAGCAAATGCAGAGTATATTTATGCTGTAATCCACAAAAAAATTGTTTTGTATTATATCATAAATAAAATATAAAAAAATTGCAATAAATAAATTATCCATTATCTTTAACATGTGTTTTAAGTTTACCCACAACTGCCCAATGTTGCCTATAGGCAACATCTTATATATCCTTAACCAGGATAGTTAGAACTTTAAATTTTTTATTATTTCATATCTAGGCATATACGAACTTAAATATCTTAAAAAAAATTTTTTTGAACTGCTCAAAAAAATTCGGGGATGAAAGGGTTAAGCTGTTAGGAATTGCTTTGTTAAAATATGAGTATGCAAAATGTAATAATTTAAAACGATTTTTTGAGTTTTTTACAAGTTGCCGCTTAAGTAACGTGATGAGTTTTTACTGAATAACTTTTTTCTTTCCAATTTTAATTAACGTTGGCATTTATAAAAATTTAGATGACAGTTCGGAAACATGTTCACATTTTGTTTTGAAGATTATATCTTCCAAACGGTGCCAATTGCTTGCTTAGACTTTTTATTTCTTATTCTTTCAGTCGATACTAAACGAATCGAAATTATTTTTTTAGTATTGTGAAACTTAAATTAATGCTTTACAACACTGAAAAAATAAATCCGATTCGTTCAGTATTGACTGAAATAATTAGATATTAAATTGCTTTCGAATCGAGAAAGTACTCGATCACGACTGCCAGATTCAGGCCCCAGTACTTTTTGTGTCTACTAGAGTTGTCAATTATTCGCCTTTCAACTTTGTTCGAATAATTCAAACAATTGTTTTTGTTCGTTCGATCAAACGATTAAACCTAAAATATTATTCGATTATTCGATGAGAATAACAAATAAAAAAAAATTACGTATTTCAAATAGATAGATCCGTCCATTTATTTGCAAATATGGAAAATCTTCCATTTTCTACTTAATTTTTTCTGAAAACCGCTTTGACTTCTTTTTTTTATGCGTAAAACTTTTCATCTTATCTCCATAACGTTGTATGTATTACTTAAACACATCGTAAAACCATTAATTCTTAAATAATACGATATTACATGGATTTTCAAAAGCGTTTGCAGACCTTCCATCTTCAGCCACACATCTGCATACAATTTCTTTTAGAGAACAACCGCTGTCTCTATGTGTTTTTTTATTG
This sequence comes from Pollenia griseotomentosa, assembly GCA_963931875.1. Taxonomy (NCBI): domain Eukaryota; kingdom Metazoa; phylum Arthropoda; class Insecta; order Diptera; family Polleniidae; genus Pollenia; species Pollenia griseotomentosa. The sequence goes on from OZ007564.1 coordinate 32,009,463, forward strand.
AACCAAGTTCGGCATTTTTTGTTGTCGTTGGATTATCTTCCACTGCATCGTTTTCAATGGTAATATTGTGACAGTTACGCAAATGGTAAAGATACATACTGTTACGTTACTGCCTTTCAATAACGTTTTGGTTCATTTCCTTTATAATAAACCGTTTCGAGTTCTTTATTGCAACTATAATAAAATAAATCAAACACAACACTTTAAACACTGTGTACAATTAACACAACTCTATTAAGTACTAACAGCCATATTCATAAAAAGTTCTTATTTTAAGCTTATAGTATGTAATAACTATTAAACGCTTTTTGTCTTATAAACCTCTTATAAAAATTTGTATTCATAAACGTACAATAACAGCTTTTTTACTATTAACTGTTTGCAGCGATTTTCTGTTTAAGTATGGCAACTTTCTTTATATTTGGCTGCAATTTTATTGTTAGTGATGCACGAGACTTCTATTCTGTTTACATGATATTCTATATTAAAATTTTTTTTATAATTTTTTTTAATTGTAGACCTTCAAAATTATTCTTATCTAATAAAACTACATATTATTTTAGTTTCTGAACAAAATGTTGCCGAATGCTATCATAAAATCTTTTGTTTGAACCTTTTTTAAATATTCGATAAGAAAGTAATCGAATAAAAAGTTTGTTTACTTTTTATTAACATCACTATTATTATGATTTGTTTATTTTATTTTTTTTTTATATTTTTGAACAATAATTTGTGGTTTTAAACAAATAAAAACAACTAGTTGCAATAATTTAATAAATAATTAAAGAGAATATCTGCATTCATTCATTTAAATCATATAATTTTTTTTTAAATAATTATCAATATAACTTTAAATTGGCTGTCTAAAATAAAAAAAAAATAGTAAAATGTATTTAACATGTCTGTTGTAATAAATAAAACATTTTTGTCATTATTTTCCAATATATTTCACAAAAATAATATCATAAAACTCAAACACTTATCAAAATTTCATTTTATTTTTGGTTTAAAGAAGGGCAAATCCAACAATAAATTTTCTTACTTTATGAATGGTTTATTAAAGGTTCAATAGACTATTTTTCGTTTATGAATACAACTTTAGCAATTTTTGCTTAAAAACGGTCAATTAATCATCAATAAGTTTTTATGAATACGGCTGTAAGTCTTTTTAACAACCGTAATTTATAGCTTTTATTCAAAACCAACTCTAATTTTCTCCACGTTATACGTTATTGACAAAGTCTGAACTTAGAATGATCTTACTATGCTAGCCGCCGCAAGTATTTATACTGCCATTCAGCCATCGAGAACATTCGAAATGTTTTTCGAAGGATCGAGGCTTTACTATTAACCACTCTATTTGATTTATGTCGGCACTTATGTTTACATAATTTCACAACTTATACTGAAGCTTTTTTTAACGGTCATTTCGAGGGCTTTCTGCACATTGGGATTGAAGTGTACTAAATTATAACAATTTTTAATACTTATGAATACAAGATAACTAATAAGTACAAGATAACTAAAAATTATAACTAATTCTTAACCAATAATTACAACTAATTCTTAACTAAAGTTACTTTCGTAACAATACATTTATATAATTTAAAAAAAAAATATAAAATAAAATAACAACATTTTCTTCTTTCATGATATGATTTATATAAATCAATTCTTTATTTTTTACGTTTTAATTTTTAAGTTTTTCGCCCGAGAGTGAAAAATCCCCTGTCTTGAAAATTTGTTAACGTTTGATTTAAAAAGAAAACAGCTGATACAATTGCTTGTCAAATATGTGTTTAATAAGAACATTAAATACATTTTTGAAATACTATGAGTACTTAACACCGTTTTTCTTACTAAACACTGAGATTAATTACAATATTTTTTACCTTTCCTACATTTTGTATAGGGTGGTCCAACCATAATGCACGTTGTTAATTGTGAGTCACACCTTTACGTCAAGTTTTTAGACCAACTTAATTTGACATTTATTTGTTTCAGTATTTTATAAATTCAGCCATGGACCCCAATTGAGCAGCGCGTTAAGATTGTTGAAGTCTTTTACGAAAAAGGGCATTCAAATCATAATGCATTTCGTTCACTTCGTGATTTTTTTGGTCCGCATAATCGACCAAATGTGTCCACAAGCGGGAGAATTGTGCGCAAATTTCAGCAAATGTGAGAACACCCAATTCCTACATGGCAAGCAGTTTCCGTGAATGGTGTTCGCTATCGCGAGATGTTAACAGAATTCTTGTAGCCTGAAATTGAGAATATGGACATGGAAGATATGTGATTCCAACAGAATGGTGGCACTTGCCACACATCCAACGAAACAATGGCTCTTTTGCGCGAGAAATTCATGGCCGTGTCAAAAGAAAAAATGCACGTAAACAAGCCAAGAACAATTCAAGAGATAAAGGATGAGATAATTCGGCACGTTAACGATATTGAACCTTAATTATATCACAGAGTCAATGAAAATATGGACCATCGGAAATAGATATGTTACCGAAGCCGTGGCCAGCATTTAGCTGATATTTTGTTTCACATATGTGTCATAGATCCTTCTAAAATAAAAAAAAAATTTAGGTAGGACCACCCTTTAAAATTATTCGAACAAGAGTTTGGTTATGTTTGATCAATTAATCGAACTATTCTTAATCGGTTGAAAACTCTGATGTCTACTGAGCATAAAAGTTTATTTTAAATAACTGAAATTACGATTACACCCACTCCTTCATTATAAACATATACTTATGTACATACATACGTGTATTCTTATAGAAGTATGTGAAATGCATATTAAACACTTAATAAAACCACTACTCTCAAGCAGATGTCCTTTTTTCGTTGACTTCGTCATTGCAAAAGCTTTGCTCCTGAACTATAGAGGAAAAAATCCTGCGTAAAATTTGCGATACAAACGTTATACAACTTATTGGTTGACTTAGAGTTTAACTGTGCCAAAATACAAATATAAATTAAAATAATTTTAGCATTTCCCTAAAACATTGTCAACGAAATTTTGCTCACACGCACATCTACATATTTCATTTCTTCAATCTCTAACATTATCAAAACTCATTTTGAATGTCAAAAATACTTCAAATTAGTACAACAATTTAACAGCATTAACATCTACAACAAAAACTCAAACGTGAAAAGAAACAAAAAAAAATTCATTTAACCCAGATCCTTAAAGCAAAATAAGTCAAGACAGTCAAACCACCTTCACAAACTAACTGACACTCTCAACAATGTAAAAAATTCATACCAGAAAGTTTGGAGCATCATCTTTTAAGAGTTGGATTGTGGATTGAATAGAATTGTATTGGCATAAAAGTTGAGTTGTGTGTTGTGTTCTACGCAATTTGTTCTTTGGTTCCATTTTTTTTTTTTTTTGTTCTTCATATTTTACGCCTCAACATATTTTCACGAATTCCTTAATGGGTGACAAAGACGATGATGATGATGGTAAAGATGACGACTATGAAGCTAGTGATAATTCTATTTTTTGCATTAAAATATTTTTTTCATTTTACTCTGGTCTTTGGTTATAATAAACACAAGAATTTTTCAACATTTGTGTGTTGGTGTTTGGATTGTTTTCAATCGTCCCTTTTAAAAAAATTTTATGACAAACAAGTGCGAATAATTTTATAAGTTAAAGACGAAATTTAGACATATTACATGAAACTTAAAATAACTGCTTTGGAAAAGAACAGAAAAACAACTGCAAAAATCCTTACCATTTTTTAAATTAAGTCCCCTTTAGTAAAATTATCGATTGTGAACTGCTTCAAATAATTTTTTAACTCCTTGTGCAATAATAGTTTAATACAGCGTAATAAAACGAGGAATTTAGATTAAAATCATCCAAATATTTAAGATATTGAATAAAGTAACGTTTTACAATAACACTGTGCAACATTTTTGAAGTCGTTGAGTGCAATCACCTTCTTGGGCCGATTTTCTAGAAGTACTTATCGAAACTAACAAAAATATATTTTTAATAAAACTTGATTTTTCCAAAGAACATGCAATTTTTCTTACGTCTATGTCTCGCCAACCAATTGGAATCTTGTTTTCCTATTTTCGGCACAATTGGAGCTCAATATAACCATAACCCTAAACTAATTTATAGCTTTCCACTACTATGTATATTAGGGTGGCCGTTATTTTTTTATTTTGATTTCTTATATTCTCCCCCCCTAAATCGTTCAGTTTTATGTAAAAAAAAAATACAAAAAAATTTCGTAGCGATAAGTTGTGTTTTAGGGGGGGCGTCCGTCCCTCAAAGTTTGCCATCAAGCCATTTATTCAAATGTAATTTGTTTGCATATGACTATCTTCTAAAAACAACATTTTACAAGAATACGATATATGGCAATATTTTAGCTCTTCTAGTCAACAACATAAGCCTCTAAGAAAGTTTTTTGCTAAAATCAATATTTTAGAAAATAATTAAGAAAATAAAAACAAAATACCAAACATTTTATATACGTTTTATATATATAAAAGGGGGATTTAATGTCAAGTGACCCAATTTTGAAATAGATGTCTTTCGACTTAAATGAAATTTACACCAATTTTAGTACTGTTAGATAGTAGCTTAGACACAAATTTTCAACAAGATCGGTCAAAAAGTTTCTGAGTTAGAGGGGGTCAAATTTTGACATTTTGGCCATACAGGTGTTCTTTCTCATCCATGTAACTTATTACCTATTGGTGTAAGCAAAATTTGTCCCAAGTAGCTTAGATAGCTTTTTGATCAAACTTTTTAAAAAAATTGTTTTTGTTTTTTTAAAAAATTTTTATAATTTTTTTTTTTTAAATTTAACACTTGTCTAAAAAAAATAAAAAAAAAGTTTTAAATTAAAAAAAAAAAATTAAAAAATTTAAAAAAAAAAACAAAAAAATATTTTAAAAAAAGATTGATTAAATAGCTATCTAAGCTACTTGGGACAAATTTTGCTAACACCAATAGGTAATAAATTACATGGATGAGAAAGAACACCTGTATGGCAAACTTTGACCCTCTCTACCTCTGAAACATTTTGACCGATCTTGTTGAAAATTTGTGTGTAAACTACTATCTAATAGAACTAAAATTGTGTCACTTGACATTAAATCGCCTTTTTATATATATAAAACGTATATAAAATGTTTGGTATTTTGTTGTTATTTTCTTAATTATTTTCTAAGATATTAGTCTTAGCAAAAAACTTTCTTGGAGGCTTATGTTGTTGACTAGAAGAGCTAAAATAATGCCATATATCATATTCTTGTAAAATGTTGTTTTTAGAAGATAGTCATACGCAAACAAATTACATTTGAATAAATGGCTTGATGGCAAACTTTGAGGGGCGGACGCCCTCCCTAAAACACAACTTATCGCTACGAAATTTTTTTGTATTTTTTTTTACATAAAACTGAACCGATTTGGAGGGGGAGAGTATAAGAAATCAAAAAAAAAAAGTTCTCCATACAACTAACGGCCACGCTAATGTATATATATCAGATTAGGATCTTCAATACTAGAATTGTAAAATTAAAAAAAAAATAATTAGTATTGTGGTTATTTTGTTGAACTATTTATGGTTTTTAATCCAAATTTTTAATAATTTTAATTAGGCTCAAGTTCATTAAATTTAATTTTCATTAAATCATTTTTATGAAGAAAGGAATTTTACAACATGAAAATTAATTAAAATTGTTATTGATAATCCTTCATTCTCGACCGTGGCCGGGGCCATAAAATGTTACCTAAAACGCAAAAGGCTCTAACTGACCAAAAATTAAAAACCGACTTTTTCATTGATTCTGATGTATTGCATCAACACAAATGTCTACAGCAAATTTTGGAATCTTATGTCCAAAATTAGCGATTTTATTAACAAAAACAAACATCACTATCTACAAAACAATATACGATAAACGCTAAAAACGCGAAATAATAAACATTTTAATGCAATTTATTATTTTCAATAGTTTTTTTTTCTTTTGTAAGATTTTCATATTGTAAGAAAGAGCTTTTTGCGTTATAGGTAACGAAAAACCTTCCATGTTGATATATATACAAGGATTTATTAGTCATTTTAGGGATGCCAAACTTTTTTCATAAAACTTGTCATTTTCGTGACACATTGCATTCACACTATCACACTTTGTCATATTACTTTAGTTTTTGATATGTATTAATACAAAGTATAATAGTGTAAACTAGCCTTTAATAACGACAAATGGGCGTCATCTATTTAAAAACGGATAGTTTTCAATTTGACAACAAAGATATTTTTTACATCTTTGATTTCAATTTGACAAAGTTTTGTTAAAAATTTGGCAGGTGATGTTGTTGAAATAGTGACAACACTTCGTTATCGTTTTAATTCTAATTGGTCTTTTAGCGCCTTCTTTACTCTGTAGTGGCTTTGAATGCGTTATTTGACAATGAACTACAGCAATGGTGTTTTCTTTTCTACAAAAAAATGTGACATTTTATTTAAAAAAATTGCAATTTGGTGTCTGTTTCTTAAAAATTTTGCTCCCGAAAAGGAAGAGTTTTTAGAATAAAACAAGCCACCCTTTTCGGGAGCAAAATTTTTAAGAAACAGACACCAATTTCCATTTTTTTAAAATAAAATGTCACATTTTTTTGTAGAAAAGAAAACACAATAAGTGTGTACTTAAAAAGTACTCTACAGCGTGTTTTGAAACATTTTTTTCTTCATAAACATGTGTGCATTTACTCTATTTTTCAACCTTTAATTAGCGGAGTTCATTGTTTGATAGCAATGATCTTTCGAAAGTGCAAATGCAAAATATGGTAGCTTTTATTTGCAATACAAAAACAAAATACAACAGAATTGCAGTTGTCACACCATAGCTTTTGAGCAGTACTTAAACTGTTTGCTCCTTTTTGCAACGTGAATTGCGTTTTCATTCCAGATGCTCGAACAGCTGATATTTTGAAATAATAACTTAGAATCGTCAAACAAATCTACTACTGCTACGCTCAGTGTTCTAAGAGTAACAGAACATTATTAAGCGTTTGGCTTACACACCCAGGAACGATATCTATTTTTTAGTGTTTGTGTAGACGAACACAACCTTTAATACCGTTCGAAACTATTTTCAAGAAAGAGCCGAACATTATATAGTGTTCTGTTCTTCGTTAAAAAACAGAACAATTGTTGTGATCATGTAGACAAACATTATATTTTAATGTCCTATAATGTTTCTTTTTTTACATTGATAAAAAAAACACGAACAGCTTTTTTATGTATTGTGTATATGTTTTGTTTGTGTAAAATTATTTGGCTGGCTTTTTGTTTTTTTTCGTATGTGTATTTTGTTTTTGTAAAAAATGATTGGGTTTTTTTACCAGCCAAAAGGGCGCTATGCATAACAGAAACTAACAAACACTAATGAGCTGAACCGAACACAATGAAGTTTGTGGTTTAAATAAAAAACCGAACGCAATTTAATGTTTTAATCTTTTTGTTGAGTTGGATATGAACAGGGGCCTGATTCTGGCAGTCGTGATCGAGTACTTTCTCGATTCGAAAGCAATTTAATATCTAAATATTTCAGTCAATACTGAACGAATCGTTCAGTATCGACTGAAAGAATTATAAATAAAATTGCTTTCGAACCGAGAAAGTACTCGATCACGACTGCCAGAATTAGGCCCCAGTCTTATTTTTGTGTTCGAAAGATGAAAAACAGGGAAACGTTTTTTTTTTAATGATTTAAACACTATTAGCGTCTGTTTTCCACAAAGGAGCGATATTTAGTGTTTATTTTCGAACACTGGCTACGATATTATTTTCTTTTACACTGTTTCGTGGCATTTTAAAACGATTTCACTAAATAATTAAACACCTTTTTGTAAATTTTAACGACCAATATTTCTATATACCAGCTGTTACCTAATTTGCTTCTAGCATTGCAAAGTTGCTTAAAATACTGCTCACTGTCAATGACAAAGTTATTGCAAAAACAAACAAAAAAACAAAAAAACTTTTCAAATTTCGAAATGCACTTTTTTGTTATTTTGACAATTGAAGTACAGCCGCGAATAACGTTGAAAGTATCTTGTCACTATTTTTCAGGAGAGCAAAAAAACGTTTTTAACAGGCAGGAATACATTTTTTGTAAATTTGAATTTAAAATAAAACAACCTACAAATTTACAGTTTATAACTTTTTTTTATGTGGAAAAACGCAAGCGGCTTTTAAAACGTTATTCCAAGTTGCAAAACCATTAGTTTGTCGCTTAGTTATTTTATTAAGTATTGTTGTACAATTTAAAAAAATTTTTGTTTTGAAGTTATATGTATTTATGCAAGGGAAGGGGGCAACCCTTTAAGATCCCCGAAAGGACAGCTTAAAAATAATTCTAGAAATATGCCGAATCTTGTTCAATATGTATAATATTATTAATAATTATGAAAGAAAATGGTTTTTTCTCTTTCCTTTAAAATTCAGTCTGAAGGCAAATATTTCTAAAATGTCACCAATAGAATAACAAACGTATTACACCTCCTACCAATGAATATTAACAAAGGATATACATCTAAAAAAAAAAATAATTTGTTGAATTTGTGTTTGAATTTTTCTAGCTTTCAAGTTGGTTTAACTGTGGTTGAATGAATAAAAATATATATGAATGAAGGAATGACTGGGTTGCATAGTTGTTGGTTAGTGTGAATAATGTGTACAGAAGGATAGAAAAGAAGAGGAATAGAGAAAGACAAAAAAGCATAAAAAGTAAATTGGTACTCGTATTAGAAGTAGAGCACCACAAATATTTCAATTATTTACTGCTAATGCTACCGCAGCCGCTGCGGCTGCTACTGCTCCTGTTGTTGGTGTAATTTTTGCTGTTGTCTTTATTATTTTCAATTTGTTATGTTGCTGTTGTTATAATTGTTGTTGCAGTTTTAAATATACCGTTAGATGACTGACTTCCTTCCTTCCTTCCTAACATCGCCATCGAAAGGTACATGATGCCTAAAAAGGATACCGAGGTTATTTTATAAGATTTTGTCATACTAATGATCAGTCAAGTTCTGTCGTCAGCTACAAACGGTTAACGGAAATTTAAAACGGATACGGAAATTATAACGAAAAGGATTACAAATAAACCAAATGAAATAATTCCTTATTTGTATCTTAATAAAAAGTGTAAGTGCCTAAAAAGTGAATAAAAAGGTTTACAAAATTAAAAATTTTGGTACCTTAAAGTTGAAATCAGGGACTGAAAATAACGTTAACTTTTTAAATTTAAACTAAAAAAAAAAATCAAAATTAAATAGAAGTGCTACCTACGTGCATAAGGAGGAATACACTAAGACAATTCCGGTTACATGGACTACTTTTAGATGCATTCATTTTTATTTTTAAGTTTTATTAAAAACTTAACTTTTCCGATTATTTTCTGGGTTTTATTTGTTAGGAAATTAAAAATTATTTTTGAGTTTTAGTTTTTGCTTAGAAAATAAAAGTTATTTCTGGAGCTTTTTTAAAATATTCCTCAGAAATAAAAATTATTTTTTAAGTTTTATTTTTTGCTTAGCAAATAAATATTATTGTGGAGTTTTATTTATTTTTTTTTAATTTATTCCTCAGAAATTAAAGTTATTTTTGATTAATTAGTATTGTGGTTATTTTGTCGAACTATTTATGGTTTTAATCCAAATAAGTTCATCAAATTTAATTTTTCATTAAATTATTTTTATGAAGAAAGGAATTTTTACAACATGGAAATTAATTAAAATTGTTATTGAAATTTTTTTTTTTTTTTATTTTATTTTTTTTTGCTTAGAAAAAAGTCCTTTTTAAATTTTATAATTTATATAAAATAAATTTGTACATTTTAATCAGGCAAAAGTTCATCAAATTGAATTTTCATTAAATTATTTTTATGATAAAAGGAATTTTACAACATAAAATGAATTAAAATTTATTGATAAATTTTCATACTTGACTGACCACAGAAGGGACCGAGCTCACGTTCAATAAGTTTCAATTCCTTAGGGATAAAAAAACTCAAAAATAATTTTTATTTTCTTAGGAATAAATAAAATTCAAGAAATAACTTTTCTTTCTGAGGAAAAAACCCAAAAAATAACTTTTATTTTCTAAACGAAAAAAATGCAAGAAATAATGCTAAAAAATTTTAAATTAAACTTATAACCGTTACGGTCCCTAGTTAAAGAAATAATAAAAAAATTAAAAAAAAAACAACGAAACTAAAGGTCAACAATTTACAACTTTAAACAAAAATAAATTTGTTAATTAAAGCTGCCCAAAAAAATTGCTAACTACTAAAAAATTTTTACAAGGCTTAAAAATTATTTAAAAATAATTCTGTGAAATTCAAATTTGTAAAAAAAATCAAAATTTGAAGATTAATAATTTTTTTTTTAATATAACAATATTTTACATAATTCCAATTCTTATTTTTTTTAAACAGGTATGACACAGAAATTACACATTTTTCAATTCGTTTTGTTTTTGTTTTGCTCTTTAGGATAAATACGAAAAATTTTTGCGTTTTACGTTTTCTAGAAAAGGTAAAAACGTTTTTGGTTTCTGTGACATACTTGAATAATTTCCTTTTTTATGTATAAAATAGTTTTAATCGGAACTAAAAACAAGTAAAAGTGTTATATTCGGCTATGCCGAATCTTATATGCTCTTCACCAAGGTGCGATAAAAACAGAAAGATATATAAATATTAATCATTCTTTAAATATAAATAACTGTAAATTTCACTAAATGCGAAAGAACTCTTTCTTTGGCACAACTCTATTTAAAACCATAAAATTTCTAAAAATTTCGTTTTTATTTCAAATGTCTACTGATCCAGTTTTGTCAGTTGTTGTGTATTAGGGATACACAACATCGATTCCAATCCAAAAGCGATTTTGTGTTAAAAAAATCGAAATCGATTTTTTATTTTTATATTGATAACCAAGATTCTGAGATCTATTATCTTGGAAGTTACATAAAATAATGAAAATTACGAAAATGGATTAAATGTTTCAAGAATTAGTGAGCAATTACAATTTTTGTTAAGGCTACAACTTATAAAAATCATTACATATTCAAAATTAACAAAGCTTGCAATATAATATGTAGTACTCATATAAAAGAAAAGTAGCGTATAAAATTTGCCGACGCCTTTTTAAATTTGAATTGAAAGGGCCAAAATAGATTACCACAGGACCATCACTGGTGTGTTTGCTATGTGTATAAAATTAAAAAAAAAAAAAATAAGTTCAACACATTAAAATATATTAAAAAAACAACAACAACAAGGGATTGTATGGCAAAAATGAGAGGCAATCGTGGTTTTTTGCTCATATTTCTGTCAGTGGACCGATGCTCCTGGATTTCAATACCAAACTTAACGGAGCATTTGTGACCTAAATATTTTTTTTTAATTTCCTAAGCTAATTCCGCGAAGCTATATCCTTGTCTGCAGGAAAGAAACCAGAGTCTCTGGCGGAAATCAAACCCGCAACCCCGGCGCTGATAGACTAGCTCGCTACCAGCTAGCCTACCGGGGCACACTTAAAAACCTAGTCTCCATCATTTCTGGGTTTTTCCGAAAACTTATTTCAACATACACACGAATATCGTTAAAATAACTTTACTACTCATAAGGTCACAAAATATATATATTTTATAAGGTCTTAGGTCATTACTGTAAAAATTACAAACGGGATACCAATTTATATACCTATACCCTTTCCACCAGTGGTTAAGGTTATAAATTGAGTGCCCCAGTAGGCTAGCTGGTAGTGAGCTATTCTATCAGCGCTGGGGTTGCGGATTCGATTCCCGCAAGAGACTCTGGTTCTGCAGACAAGCGTAGAGATTCGCGGGATTAGATTAGGAAATAAAAAAAAAAATATATATGCATAAAATTATAATCATTGTTCGAAAATAGAAATTATGTACTGTTATTAAGTGTTTGGTACGGTAGAAATATGGAAAACACAAACGCTTATAGTGTTTGTGTAGTAAATACCTATAATAAAACGTTTCTCTGTTTGTACTCTTCGTACTCAATAAAAATACTGTACTAATTCAACTTAACATAAAGATGAGAACACTTAATTGGGTTCGGTTTTTCGATAAAACTTAAATAAATGCTTTACAACACTGTAACAATAATCTCGGTTCGTTCAGTATCGACTGAAAGAATTTGAAATAAAATTGCTTTCGAATCTAAAAAGCAACCTATCACGACTGCCAGAATCAGCCGCCTGTTTTATAACGAAAAACAGAACACTTCATAATGTTTTTTACTTTCGTTTAAATATTTATAAGCGGTATTTAGGGTTGTGTACTAAAACACAAACATCAAAAAAATACGATTTTGGGTGTGTGTTCGGTTTTTTCGAACACTAATTATAACGTTTTTTTTTTAAAGGTTTTCTTGGGAGTCAAAAAATTTCATTATTAAGATTTAGTTTTAATGTGCTAAATTCCCAATTCTTACTATTGATAAACTTTATTGTTGGTGGGATAAGCTATTCCAATGCGCATTTCACTGGTTGCTTAGGCCAGATTATCAGGAAACTTCGTCCAAAGATTTTAGAAAATCTAAAGATATTATTCAAATAAAACTGCGAATAGGAATTATAAACATTTAAAAGTCTTACCCGTAATAATATCAAAGCTTAAAAATACACCAACAACAAACAGTGAGTTTATCTTTTCTTACAATCCCGACTACAATTGGTTGAAATTTTGTCAACTCTAATTGTAGTTGTACCCTACAGATATGGCTTAAATGGACTACTTACAACATGGTCCAATCTACTGTAATATGGACCATGTTAAAAGAAATCAACATGCAGTGCTGCCAACAACTGTATGATGTATACCTTTCTATAGTTTACAGTATTACACATTGGTAGCCCTGATGGTGTCCATTATTAATTGTTTATTTAAAAGTGAAAGTTTGTGAAATTTGTGAAAAAAGGGAAACAAATTAAAAATACCAAGTAAATATATTTAATAATAGCAATAATAGACTTCAGGGCACGCCATAAAAGGCGATTAGTAAAAAATGAAAAATGCTTAAACTACCGCTTTAGTGTACTCCATACTGTAATGACATGGAGTACTTTTAAAACTAACCCACTTTAGTACTCCATGGAGTAGTTTAGGGACTACTTCGGTGGGTTATATGGTCCTCTCCTAGGACATCGTAATGTTAAATGGACCACCTTTTACCCATATATTTGGAGTAGTTTTGAAGTACTCCTACTCCTTTATGGACTACTCTTTACATGCATGTATGGACTAGTCTCGTTATCTGCAGGGTAAGGGGAAACAAAAAGAAAAAACAAAAATAAAAACAAATTACTTTATTTCATTGTTGCCAGTTCAGTTTTTTGCAGTGCCACTTACTTGCATATTTGTTATCAAAGGTTTTCTTGGGAGTAAAAAATTATTTATAAGATTTAGTTTTAATTTGCTAAATTCCCAATTCTTACTATTGAATCAATTGATAAATTGAAATTTCTTTTTGTTATTTAAAAAGTGAACTTTGCGACGCATGAACATAACATAACACTAATGAGCCATTGGACATTATGAAATACCGCCTTTAATTTATAAGGGATACGTAGCACACATTTTTAAAATCTATTATTTTTCAAAATGTTTGGTTTTAAACTTTAGTGTTTTAGTTTTTAATATATTTTTTTCGAAATTCGATAATACTTAATTTTATTAAAGTTATTGAAAATTAGTTTTTCCGAAATTCTGATTTTGTACAGATGTCTTCAAATTTTTCGTGCAGGTTTTCGTATTAAATTTGAAAATTTTTCTAATACAAACAAAAAACTAAAATTTTTTTCCAAATATAAAAAATACTAATCCATTAAATTTTCAGACTTAAGAAACTCATAAATATGGATAGTAATGAGTTTCGTAAACGTGGTACCGAAATGGTAGAATATATATGTCAATATCTAGAGACATTAAATGAAAGACGTGTAACGCCAAGTGTAGAACCGGGTTATCTCAGGCATTTATTACCATGTAAGTCAATAGCAATCAAACATCGTTTAAAAAAAAAAAAAAAAAAAAAAAATACTTTAATCATATTTAAGCTGAAGCTCCTCAGGACCCTGAAGATTGGGATAAAATTATGAGTGATGTGGAGGAGAAAATAATGCCAGGAGTAACCCATTGGCAACATCCAAGATTTCATGCCTACTTTCCTGCAGGCAATTCTTTTCCCTCTATATTAGGGGATATGTTAGGCGATGGTATAGGTTGCATAGGATTTTCTTGGGCTGCTAGTCCGGCCTGTACGGAATTAGAGACTATTGTGCTAGATTGGTTGGGTAAGGCCATTGGTTTGCCAGACCATTTTTTGGCTCTGAAGAAAGGTAGCACCGGAGGTGGTGTTATACAGGTAGGTAAAATGAAAACGAAAATAATAAAGGAGCTATCGCCTAGAACTTTGATGTTATAGACTTCTGCTTCAGAATGTATTTTGGTAACATTGTTGGCAGCCCGTGCGCAAGCTTTGAAACGTCTTAAGTCGCAACATCCGTTTGTTGAGGAGTGTCAACTTCTTTCCAAACTGATGGCTTATTGCTCCAAAGAAGCCCATAGTTGTGTAGAAAAAGCAGCAATGATTTCATTCGTTAAGCTGAGAATTTTGGAGCCCGACGAAAACGCCAGTTTAAGGGGACAAACTATAGCTGAGGTAATTCCAAAATTTTGTTGGAGTAATTTTTAGTCTTAAAGAAAGATGTTTGTAGGCTATGGAAGAAGATGAACTTCAAGGTTTCGTACCATTTTTTGTGTCCACAACTTTGGGTACCACTGGCTCCTGTGCTTTCGATAATTTGACTGAAATTGGCCAAGAACTCCAAAAATTTCCAGGCGTTTGGTTACACGTGGATGCTGCCTACGCTGGTAACTCTTTTATATGTCCAGAGTTGAAGCCATTGCTAAAGGTAAGTGCACTTTAACATAAACTATCGATTTTAAGTTTATAGCTGAAAACTAGGATTTTTTTTTAATATAAAGCAGATATACATAATTTTGCACAATTTTATTAAAACGCATAAATAATTAAAACGGTTTAAAAATACTCTCAAAAATGAACAAGGGAATGAAAAATACACGCAGCAAAGAGAGTGGGAATAAAATATACACAAATTTTTTAATGTGAGTTTGGGATATGTATCTTAGAACTATTTTGTATGTTAATTCCTTTCATAATACTGCAACAAAATTCTTTACAAAGGCAATTTTTTCTATGCGTACGCCACGTACGATACACAAGTTAACATCGCAAATTCTTGCAGATTGCGGGAGGTAATTTTCAACTACCAGGAGTATAGGCAAACATTTTTAACTGTTTTTAAAGGTTTTAAAACAAACAAGTACTGTCTGCAGTGTATTTTTTAGAACTCTCTGTACGATTTACAGTAACGCATAGCTTTTTTCATAATGGCTGCACACAAACGTTTTGTACACACATCTGATTTTTGTTGTGTGTTTGATTTTCAAATACATTTATGCAGCCTTTTAATATACATATAAATAATCGATCTTAAGTTCAAAATGTGTATATTAAAAGAGACGACCTCAAACAGAAATCAAAATTTATTTACTGCGAACACTAATTGATAGGTCATGATATATACTACAGGATCTAAGTGCTGGCTGACACTCTTCAAGTTTTAGCCGTTTAGTCTTAAGTTTTTATGAGAGAGTCAGGAAAATAAATGTCATTCTCTTTTCCCTTCTTTCCTAAAAGCTCAAGACTTGAAGGCTAAAACTTGAAAAGTGTAAACCAGCACAATGTATAAAAAACTTTAGCTTATTACTCCTACTAATACATTGGGGCTCAGCGGTTCCGTTTTCGTTATGTAAAAATTGAATCTCTTACGTCAACGTGACGTTGCGGATGAACGTTATACAATTTCAATTTTTCTACGTTTTTTGATAAAGCGACTTTTTTTATTTTTTAATTCAAAACTCACATATAGCAAAAGCTAAAATTTATAACTTATCTATAGGTTTATAAATTTTGACAAATTTTTTTTTTCTATTTTCGACACATTTTAACACGTTTACGTATTTTTAGTATTTACCAACCATTGAAGTCGACCGCAACGTTTACGTGTTCGCGACATTGACGTATGAGTAATGACACCCTAATACTGAATGATTAGTTTTTGGCTTAAAAAGTATCAGAAGCAGTCTACATATACCTTATTTTTATCAAAAGTTCAAATTTAACATATAAAATTGATAAAAACTCTGTTTTAGAGCTGAGGATCACATTAATAGGAAGTTATTTAATAAACACATTTTTTTCTCTTTAGGGTATTGAATATGCCGATTCATTTAATACCAATCCTAACAAATGGTTACTGACCAATTTTGATTGCTCTACTTTATGGGTGCGTGATCGCATACGATTGACATCTGCCTTGGTAGTGGATCCTTTGTATTTAAAACATGGCTACTCTGATGCTGCCATTGACTATCGTCATTGGGGAGTTCCATTAAGTCGTCGTTTTCGTTCACTGAAATTATGGTACGTATGGAATGTTTAAAATTATTTTGTTTATTTCGCACCTTTGAATTTTTTTCTTGTGTTCCTTTATACGTTGTCTTTATTTAATTTTTGTTTACTTAAAATATTACCCAAAATGATCATGCAGATAATTTTTTTTTATTTTGTTTTAGCCAAAATACTTAATAGACGCTTTTTCTTTTGAATTTTTTTATTTTGGGTGTTTGATAAATTTGTTTGTCTGTCTTATACAAAATTACAGGTTTGTTTTACGTTCATATGGAATTTCCGGACTGCAAAATTATATAAGACGCCACATCGAATTGGCTAAACGTTTTGAACAGCATGTTCTCAAAGACAAACGATTTGAAATATGTAATCAAGTTAAGGTAAGTTTATAAATAGATTTTGCAGTCTAAATTTAATTTCAAAATTTGTTGTGCTTCGTGGAATTCTTAGTTATGGGAACAAATTTTGAAAGATAATACACAATTTGTTTAAAATATTATTAACAAAATAACAAATGTTTGTTTAAGTTTTAAGAAATCTAATTTCTGTATATTGCAATTATTTCTATATGTATTAAGTCGAGCATTTAATAAAAATCTTGGGGGGTTCATTAGAAAGTTTCAAATTTTATTTTAGCAATCGAAAAAATCTTAAAAGTAATCCACACTCAATCACTCCTATCGCGCAAATTTTTGTCCTCAAATTGTTACCCTTTTCCCCAAATTGCAAACGTGTAAAACTCTTTCCTTGAAATGTTTTCCCTTTTTCTGAAAATTCACTGGGAAATAATATCATTGGAAAAAGTTCACATTTAAACAAAATTTTCCTTATCGTGAATATTATTATACCCTCCACCACAATTAGTTGTGAAGAGGGTATACTAAGTTTGTCATTCCGTGTGAAACTTTTTTATTATTCATCTCAGACCCCATAAAGTATATATATTCTGGCTGCTTGAGTAATTCTAAGTCGATTTAGCCATGTCCGTCTGTCCGCCTGTCCGTCTGTTGAAAACACGCTCACTTTCGAAAAACTCAAAAGAAATAAACAAACTAGGTGTCAAATTGCTTGTAGTTATCCTAAGCAGTTTGGGATTGAATTTCAGCAAAATCGGTTCAGTAGGACCAGAGCTATGAATCAAAATGTGGAACCACCACCTTCAAAAACTTGATAATTTTGTTACAAAAACTAAAATAAATGATGCAAAAATGCACGGAATCACATAAGATTTTGCACAAGTCCGTTTTATTCGACTAGAAATGACACTGTAAAATTTCGTGAAGATCGGAACATAATTTACCCTAGGCCCCATATATGCCCTACTCCCGGAAAACAGTTTAGTCTCCTAAAACCATAATTAATAACAAATCGTCACAGTTTAAGATAATAATAATAAAAAGACATCATACAGATATTACTCCTTAAGCATTCGAACTGTCGGTGGAGGGTATCAAAGATTCGGCACAGCCGAATATAGCACTCTAACTTGTTTTACCTTTAATTTGATCCATTAGTTTTTGTTAGGTCGCAATTTACACTATGGGCATATCTTGCCGGACAGACGAACTTTTTTGGTTTCATAAAATA
Source organism: Pollenia griseotomentosa (assembly GCA_963931875.1). Lineage (NCBI taxonomy): Eukaryota > Metazoa > Arthropoda > Insecta > Diptera > Polleniidae > Pollenia > Pollenia griseotomentosa. The sequence goes on from OZ007564.1 coordinate 32,027,637, forward strand.
AATCTGGGCCTTAAACAAAATTTCAGAGCATCAACCATTAAACAGGACCTTACTTATCGGATTTCAAGAAACATCTATTAACACTTATTTATAATTATATCAGCTGCAAAGTTGCCATAATTAAAAAAAAAATCCTGGGTATTCCCGCACAAATGTTTCGGGATCTTTTTTTAGAAAAATGTGAGGGATCCCGGGATTTTTGTCCCGAGAAATCCCGTTTGAAAAACATTTTTCTCGATCCATTACAAGTTCGCGATATTATATATTGGGCTCGTATCACTGCCATTCGACCGTTATCATCATCGCTTCATCTCACAAGTTTTTTTTAAATAAGTAAGGCCGCAATTTAGCAACTCGAAAACTCTTTCATTAATCACGTAGGTTATCACTACTAAACTCTTTGCTCATAATTCTGTTCAATCGTCCGCGCATAACTTCTAAAATACATATACGCTTAAATGGAAAAACAGTTTTTTCTGTGATAACTCAGATTTTTTTTACAAAAATCGATTATTCATATGAAAAACCGAAAAATTTTTTAACCGCTTATAACTTCGTAAATATACGTTTAAATGGAAAAACAATTTAAATAGTAACCACAATGGTTTTTAGTCGGTGAACCCCGAGTGACAGAGCCCGACGTATCGCTAAAGCGACGGCTCTTAGTGAATGGGTGAAAAAAAATTCCATTCTGGACCGCACAAAAAATGGTCATTGAATGGAATCAGATTGCATGCAATTTCGGGGTTGTTGAGATGTCATTCCTCATCCATTGTTAGTCGTCTAAAACTTTACCTAATAAAGTATATTCAACATGTTTTCTGAATGTAAATATTTTAGACCTCGGGGTAAAAGCGCCATCTCAGTATGGAACAGCTTCCCTAATCGGTTTTGGTAGACATAATTTTCATTTGTATTTAAATTGTTTAGAAGACAGTTTTAACGCAATAAGGAACTGCACTTTCAATCAGTTGCCGTGATTCATAAGAGTTTAAAATAAATTCCGCTGTTACCAAAATTGAGACTGATATGTAACAAATTGTCTTGACCGTGTTTCGATTCAGAGACGGTTTTTTCAATACAAAATACTAACCTTAAAAAAGTTAATCAAATTTATATTTGTTGATATTTCACGTGTTACTTTTTTATAAATAAAAATATGTGAACATTTATTTCATTAAAAGCACGATACAGTAGCGGGTGCTATTTTTTTAGCTACTGGAACTTATTTTTTAGAAACGCATCCGGTTTCCATGCTGCTCCGCTTTGAAATCATGAATTGGTAAAGAAATTTATACATATATACAGAATTTTTTATCAATGGCTAATTAATTGTCGTAGCAAATTTCATTGCTGACTGGTGACGTAAAGGTAGCAAATATTTGTTGTTACTTGTCTGACTTGCAGAATCTGTACAATTACTTGTTTCTTGTTATGTATTGCAATGTTTTTCGCCTAAAATTACCTTTAATTTAACTTAAGGATTATTTATGATCATTTAACTGAATATTTTTGTAAAACCCGACCTCTTGTAAAAAAACGATTCAGTTCTTAGAGTCACTTTGCAAAATAAATTAAACATAAAACAAGTAAGAAAGTATAGTGGGTCAAGCCCGACTAATGATACACTACACCACAATATTTAAAAACAAATTTTCGAGAGTGGACCCTATTTAAGGACCATGGGAAATAATGCACCCGCCATAACAAAATTATGTTATAAGGTTAAGATGCATGTAAAAGTTCTTTGTGCCAAATATTATTAACTTAGATATTTTCAACTTTATAAGCAGGGAAAACAAAAATATGCAATTGCATATTTTTCCGTGTGCAACCAATGAAAGCTGAAACAATCGATTTGTTAGTGCATATTTTTGCATATTTTACCGTTTGCAGCATTTTTTTGCATAATTCAGTAAAAGAAGAGCTTTTTTGCAGAATTTTTTAAGTTTTTAGCGCATATTTTGCCTTCATGAGGCAAGTACAGAAAAATTTACAATTATTAGACACCAGCAGAATGTAACGCATTTTCTGGCCCGCTACGGCCTTCTTCAGCATTCTTTGTGTCACACTGGATAGTGATACTTTATAAATTGAATGTAATTAACTCAACAATTTTTAACAAATAGAAACTGGGAATTATTTCCTTTCGTAGGTTACTTTATATTATATTCAACATTTTTTATTATGTATAATATATAATATATATCTTGTCGATTTAGAATTACTTTTTAAAGGGACCTTACGATAACCATCCGTCCGTCTGGCTGATTGCTTATCCATGTTAATTTTGTGCGCATAGTACAAATTGCAATCTTGTAGTTAATTTAATAAAATTTGGTAAATACATTTTAATTGTACTAAAAACGAAGTCTATGAAGTCAAAACTTCTTTCCAAATTAGACTCATTGTGTCCGTAAACCATCTTATTAGGTTGGTATTTAGATTAAATTCGCCCCAAAAATATTTTACTGCAAATAAAATTATAATTTAAAATAATTATTTTCGAATCTGTTCACATATGCCCAAAGGTCCCATCTATAAAAAGCTTTATCTTCCTTTTAAATGTTAACATTAATAAACAATTTAGGGACCGTTTCTAAAATCCCTTTAAGACAAAAAATCTCATATGGATGTTAATATCTAGATAGTATTCGGCACAAATAACTCTTATATGAATTTTAACCTCTTATCGTTTCCAAATAGGGTAAAATCTCGAAAATTCGTCTGTAAACGCTATAGTGTGTGGGCTTTACCGGTAAAAATTTAAGGATTGTTCTTATTAAATGGAACTGTTATTAAATTGTTGAATATTTTGTTTTTAAACTATCAATTTTTGAATTTTTTTGACATATTTTTATTTTAACAATTTTCCGGGCATATTTTCAAGTTTTTACTGCATAAAACGTGTTTTTAGAGCATATTTCTGGTTTCCCTGTTTATAAGATAAGCCTTTAAGCGATATTAGGATGGGGGTTTACATGGGATCTATGGTTAATTTTGAAGCTACCAGCACAATATTTAGTCATGACATAGTAGCTATCGTAAAAGGTTTTGTTTCCAATTTGTATGTCAATACTAATATTTAAAAGCCATTTTCGGGATATACTGTAAATACCAACACAATAATTTGCTTTGTGTGCACAAAAACTATTATTTCTGGAAAGAAGCTTGAAAGTATTAAAAGTCAGTCCGAAATTTCATATAGCGAGCCCACATGTTTCTTGCAGGAATATGCACCATCTTATTATGTTGGTATTTAGTTAAATTTGATCCAAACATATATTTTATTGCAAGTTAAATTATCCTGCCAATTTGTATTGGAAGCGGTCCATATAACATATACAAATGCCACTTCCGAAAATTACTTCCCTATAAATGTTGGTATTAACATAAAATTTGGCGACAATAACCACGATAGCTACTATGTCATGGTAAAAGGTTGTGCTGGTAGGGGCAGGGTAGTCTCGAAAATTTGTCTCTAAATACTATGTTTAATGGTATCATATGATGGGGCTTGATCGACTATACTTTTTACTTGTTTTTTTTTTATTAAAAAAAGGATATTTTACTCAACTATAAAAAATTTAATACGAAACAGAGTTGCCACCTTCTGAACAATAATTCAAAACTCGCACCGTTTAGGCTTTGTTCACAATGGGAGAAACATTGCCGGTTTAACGGCATTTTCGATGAATGCATTATTTCAAAAGGTAGAGGTTTTAATTGGCCGCCACGTTCGCCGGATTTAATCGCTTTCGATGGTGTTTGAAAGAATTAGTGTTCGCCAATTAGCCACAGGTCATACCGTAACTTAAAGTAATATTTTTAAAAAAATAAGATCGGTAGCTTCGCAAATTATAAATCGTTTCAGAAAGAGTGTGACTACCGAAGCTGAGCGTATTATTATTTACGTGTTATTTTTTGCGTCTAAAACACTTAAATTCCCAATTTATCAATGAAAATGTCTTATTGACTATAAAATAAAGAAATTAAAAACTATTCTAACTCTTTTTTTTTGGCCACTTTGTATATAACTAGATAGCAATATAAATATTAGAATAAAGCCTTTTCTAGAGGAAGATTTGTGTAGAGATAATGTAAAGTCTTGAAACAATTAGGTGAATAGTCTTAAATGATCTACAAAATAACGTTCCTACTTTGAGCCCGGGAAGGTGGTTATTGAAGATATTTTAATAGAACCATTTAGTGCTAGATTTAGCACATTTTTTTCTTAATTAGCACTAAGAATTTCGACAAAAGTGCTAAGTGCTAGTTTAGCACATTTTTATAATTATTTAGCATTTTTAGCACTTTTTTTAAATCCCAAAACCACTCAAAAACTCACATAATCAATTCAAGTTAAGTATCAATTCTTTAAGTGTATCAAGAAAAATACATACATATTAGACATATAACTTTTTAAAATTTTTGCAAATAGAAAAAAATGGGATAGCATAGTCAAATAGAGCATATTTTTTTTATATCACAAAAGTTTTCGCATTAAACGCAAATAGCAATGCCAGCACTCAGTAATGCTCGTTGGAATTCTGGCACTTTTGTCTTTTATACTTATTCCGAAATATCAATTGCAATTATTTTCTATTTGTAAATTTGCTTGTGATGCCTAGAGCGAAGTTTGGTTTTCTGATCATACTATCAACAAAAATAATTTCGCCACACTACAAAAATTATTGTCGGGCTTTAGAGAAGCAAATGAATGTTTTCTTAGACATTGGGACAAAAAACCATCAGCTATTCAGAAAGTTCAGCGAGACAACCTCCTAGTGGAACAAAGACCTATTAAATAGACCTTGCTAAGAACTAGAATGAAAACAGAACTGTTATGTTCAGTTATACGCATAAGAGAAGGTGCAAAATTAGACAACGTTTGTTGCCACACTTTAAACATATCGGACGATATTGTAAAAAAATCGGTTCATCTGAAAAGTACCAAAATGATTTGGTATATGAGAAAGATGAAAATGACATTATTGAAGTTTTAAAAAGTTGTAACAACATTATTTAATGGTGATTTATTTTCTGAGAAAAATATGTTACAGTATATACATGTAATACTTTCTAATGTTACCTATACTCACTCGAAGTTTTACATGTTGTGCAACTTCAATAGAACAAAATCAGCTGATTTTATTTACAACTATTAAACTTTTATCGTTAACAAGTTACTTCATGAGCGATTTTAAGGCTATTTGAGCCGTTTCTGCACGCTTTTACGGTTTGGAAACAAATATTGACATCACTAATGGCTTAGAACAATTAAAACAATTATAATATACATACCTATATTTTTTTTTTTTTTCATTTTAATATGTAAATATTTTTATATTTTGTCCTAAAACAATCTTTTTACAAAATTATGAGTGGTATGAATTATGACAAAGAAAGAAAAACATTGGCTCTACAAACAAAGTAAGTACCAAAGTTGTATAACAGGGCAGTATGAACACCTTAAATAAAAGTAAAGGTAAAATATGCAACATGTTTAATCAACTTATTCACAAAAGGGCTTGAAAATTTTTCCCCAGCTGTATTTTTTGTACAAACGAACACAAAAATGTAGAACATGTTACGTTAATGCAACATATTTCTCAGAAAAGAAATCGTGATAAAATATTTTATAATGTACCATTATAATTAGTGTTTATATTAAACAACATGAATATGTAAAAAAAATTTTAAATGTAAATTTATTTATTATATTCATAAAAATCAATGTTACAAAACTAGAACTTTTATTTTTCACTGTAGAACAATTCAGCACTTTTTTTTGTCGCTTTAGCACTTTTAATATGAATTCTTCTGGCAAGCCTGACTATCATAAGGTTTCAACATAAATTAAAAAAAAAAATATATGAACTTGAAAAATTTTGACCAAACGACATATCGTTAGCTAAAATGCAAAAAGACGTAACTAACAAAAAATTCAAAATCGTGTTTTTGATCGGTTATTATGAATGCCGTTAAACTACATGTCTTGACAAAGTTTTACGCTTCTGCGATCAAAAATGACGCTTTTATTAGCAAAAAACAAAAGGACGTAACTACAAGAGTAATTATTTTATAAATGAAAAATTACGTAATTACCCATTTTTTTTAACAAAATATAATGAAATGGTTTCCTTTTAATAATGTTTGAAGAATTCCATGGATGACTTAGCAATGCATGTTTCCTGACATGTTTGTAGTTTTCATTTTATAAAGTTTTTTGCTTCTCCTGTAAAATTATATTTTTGTTAGTTACGTCTTTTTGCATTTTAGCTAACGATATGTAATTACTTCTTAGTTCATTGCTGGTAACCCTGCTATGAAGGCAACAAGTAGCTTCATATATCTTTTGACGTTATTACTGTGCTAAGCACTTGAATAGCGTTGAACTACTTGAAGAGTGTATTCACAGTTTAATTGAGTTTTGATTTGTTATGATGTCTAATGACAAAACCATTCTAAAAGTTCATATTTCTGTAATGAATTTCAATTGAAATCAATTATGCGAAAGTTAAATATACAAGAATAAGCAATAGATGTTTTTGTCGTAGGCATTTGTTCAAATCAATTGATTGACACATTCGATTTGATTTTTACGACGGGTTTGTTGTGTAATTTTAATGGTTGAAGGGGATTTTTTGTAGATATATTTTGTATTGAAGACTATTTGGCGTTTTTGCTTGGTGCTGTTGTTATTTCATTTCATAGTTATTATTTCAAGCTATTTTAAAATAAGTTTTTGGTTGTCTCGGTTGTATATTTATGTATAATTTACATTTTTTCGGAAACTCTTAAATTTTAAAATTAAATTTGTCGTATCTGTCAAATTTACATACATATTAGTTAATTAATTTAACAAGTCTTTATGTATGAGCTTCTTTTTTATATATTATTTTAATGTGTTCATAAAAATAAATGCCTGTATTCATAAAAATTTTTTAAATTTAATAAAGGTTTAAAGAACAAAATTACTATGAAAATGTTCCTTAATAAACATTTGGTAAATTTAATAATCGTTTGCGAATAAGTGGGAACGTTTTTATTTTAAATTTCATATGTAAATTTAACCTTTGTACATAGGACGTCCATAAACTACCTCAAAATATAGCACTAAGGCTATAAATGTTTAAAACTAAAAAATATGCCACTTTTTTATTTTTTCTAACTTATCCAATCTTAATAAAAACTGCCTAATATAAATGTCAAGATCTTAAAAATAGAAGAAATATAAATAGGGTTATTGTAATCGCAATTAATATGGGCATTGTTTTTTTAAATTGGTCACGATTAAATAGGGCGTTTTTTTATCCTTATAAGTCTTGAAGTTAAATATAAAGCCTTATGTTTCAAGGATTTTTGAGAATAGGTCGCGAAAATCGAAAAAAATAAAAAAGGGCTTTTTTATTCTTTATGTTCACAAAACCAGAGAAATCAATATTATAGGGTCCTAGTATTTGAAAAAAAAAAAATCATTTGTGTCCATTTTTTCAAGTTTGGTAAAAAAGGTTTAAAGAGCAAAAAGAAAATTACGATTGAAAGTAGGGTTGCCAGAAACCAAAATCCAAATAACTGGACAATGTAAAACATTCACCTGGATTTTAAAAAAAAATGAGCAGAACATTTAAAAAGACACTTATACCATACATATTTATCGCTTTTTTGCACCTCGGTCAAAAGCATTTTAAGCTTTTACGCATTCAAACTTGTGCAATTACAGTTTGCTATTTAAAATAGCCGAAGTTGTTTCGTGTTTTAGCATTACAAATAATACAATTTGAATAAATTGCAATTAAATAATTCTCATATAAGCACCGTAACAAACTTAAGTCATAAACAATAAAAAACGCAACAAAACTATTTCATTCAAACTAAATTTGCTAAATTTTAATCAAACTTGGAAGGTATTAATGCACATTTGATGCAAGTAAATTAACTTTTTTCATTATTCTGATGAAATTAAGCGAATTTTTGTTATAAGCTCAGTATATGCATGTAAGCGAGTTTTTATAAATGCATTTCAGGTTAAAAAGCACCAAAAACGTGCAATTATGAAATACTAATATGAGTAAATACTGTACTTAAAGAACTAATATTTTATTAAATTTTTTTTTTACAAGTAACAATTAAAATTCAGTCTTACGTCATATTACATATCGTCACCTAACATCTAAAAAGTCATAAGGAAAACCATAAATATGCAATTGCATGTTTTTCTTTGTGCGATCAATGAAGGCAGAAACAATATATTTAATTGTTTAAGAGCTTTTTAATTTTGGCATCAATATGTTAGTGCATATTTTTGCATAATTTACCGTTTGCAGCATTTTTTTGCATAATTTTGTTAAAAAATCCTTTTGCAGCATTTTTTTTAAGTTCATGGCGCATTTTTTGCCTTTTTGATACATGTTAAATTTTTTAGCTACCTACAAGAGTTTTCGCAACAAATAAAAACGTTTTTTTTTTGCGAAATTCTGGCTTTTCTGTTTAAAATATCTATCTGCATACCCAACGTGTTGCCTTTAATTTCGCTGTCTACTTTAATTTTTACTCTAAAATTGTAGGACAAAGCAGGTTTTCATTAAAGATAAATATTATTTTTAACTTTCAAATTTTATATATAAGCAAAAATTAAGGAAAAAGCAATTATATACGTTTTTGGCGATGCGAAACCGATAGATTTAGAATCACTTTTTAAAGTGATCTAACGGTGTCCATCCGCCCGTCTGGCTGGTTGACTGTCTATGTTTACCACGTGGGCAAAGTACAAGTTGCAATATTGTAGATAGTTTGATCAAATTTGGTAAATAAATTTTAATTGTACTAAGGACGAAGTCTATGTAAATGGTGAGAATCGGTCTATAATTTCACATATAAGCCATTAAAACTTCTTTCCAAATTAGACTATTTGTGTACGTTACCCACCCGTCTTATTATGTTGGTTTTTAGATTAAATTCGCCCCAAAAATATTTTACTGCAAAATTAATTATTTTTGAATCGGTTCACATTTTCTCAAAGCTCCCATTAATAAACAGCTTTTACTTTCTTTTAAATGTTAACATTAGTAAACAATTTAGCGACCGTCCCTAAAATCCTTTTAAGTCAAAAAATCTCATATGGATGTTAATATCCATATAATATTCGGCACAAATAACTTTTATATTAGTTTTATCCTGTGAGCCCATGACTGCCCACATTTTCCAAATAGGGTTAAATCTCGAAAATTCTTCTGGAAATACTAAAGTGTTTGGGCTTAACTGATTGTATTTGTTTTATATTATTTTTATTATCTTCTTCTATATAATAAAAATGAAATGTTGTGTGTTGCTAATCGCATAACTTGAGAACGGCTTGACCGATTTGGACGATTTTTGCCCCGCCCACTTTTCCGCCTACTTTTTTTGATTTACCTAAAATCAGAAAAGGGAACCACCGATCTTTAGTAATCAGCTACCGAGCGAAGCCGGTGCGGCCAGCTAGTTTTTAAATATAACTGTTATTAAATTGTTGAATATTTTGTTTCCAAATTAGCAATTTTTTTATTTTTTGGGGAAGCTACATGTACATATTTTGTATTGTTTTTTACAGAATTTACTTACTCTTGACTATTAGAGTTATAAGCAAACATTTTTGAAACTTTCATCAAAATTTAGATTCGGGAATCGTCCCACAGTGCAGCGCATAAAAGTACACTCTTGGAATCGAAAACCGTAACGAAATTAAATACTGTGAGGGTGGACTCTCAAAAAAATATCTTCAGCTCATTATTAGTTTGACCTTTTGACCATTAAAAAAAAAAAACTGAGTTAGGTCTGGGGTATATATATATATATATATATATATATATTAAATACCCCCTTTCTGAATCCAAAACCTGTTTCACGAAATTTTGTATGGTTTCTGAGATATTAAGCAATAATTTTGCTCCATATCAAATATTTTAAAGTTTATTAAGTATTGTTTTGCTCTACACGCCCCTGCTTGGCCAATCCTGCAAATTCCTCATACAAAACATACAAAATAAATTTCACTCTGGCTTTGCGCGAAAGCAAAATAAAATGACAACAAGAACATTTTGAGAAATCTTCATGTAAACATGCTTTGTCGTATGCGCCAAACCAATAATGAGCTGACGATATGTCGAAAAAGTTGTTTCAGTGCACGTCCATTTTTTTCCAAAATTCACTTAAGCAAAAACATGTCCAAACAATTAAGTGTCAAAATTTGCTATAAGCAACTTAAACGTGAATAATTAAAGATTTTACTCTCAAGATTGTGGTTAATTAAAAGTAACTACCATAAAAACTATATCAAGTCGAAAATACGAAACCTACATTTTTTATATCGTCACTTTAAAGACGAAATAACCTATCTGTAGTTTTCAAAAGTTTACAGGAAAGGCTGAAAACCTTTTAAAATTGGAACTATTTACAATATTAAAACGAAAATTACATATTTTGACTAAAATGAGACCAGAAATATATATCGGTTGAGACAATTTTGTTTTTCTAAACACAGCTTTATGTTATATCACTTAGGTTATTTGGAATTGTAAAAATCTGAAACCAAATAACCTATCAGCAGAACTAATTAGTATGAATAAATAACAATTTCTTTATAAATATGAATATTATATACATTAAATAATAACAGTTATAGTTTCTTTTACTGGGGCCAGATTCTGGCAGTCGTGATCGAGTACTTTCCCGATTCGAAAGCATTTTAATATCTAATTATTTCAGTCAATACTGAACGAATTGGAATTATTTTTTCGTTATTGTAAAGCATTCATTTGAGTTTCTAAATACTGAAAAAATGATTTCGATTCGTTCAGTATTGACTGAAATAAAATTGCTTTCGAATCGAGAAAGTACTCGATCACGAATGCCAGAATTAGGCCCCTGGTTTAAGCAAAAAAAAAGTACTTAATGTTTGTTTAAATTAAACTATGCAACAAAATTAAACTTTTATCGTGATTTTTGATGATTTATTTTTCTCTTTTTTTAGTGCGTAATGGTCCTTTAGGTACAAAAACTTTGTCAATTGTAATTTTACATGTTCAAAATTTTGCACACATATGCGTTATGATATAGGAAATAAAAATCCATAAAAAACTCAATTTTGAAATTTTTGCAGATAGGTTATTAGGGTTTTAAGCTGACGATATGTTCTAAGCAATTTTGCAATATTATATTTTATCCTATTATTCTTCCCCACAATTTAACTTTATTTCCCATAATTTTTTTTAGCTTGGTCTCGTTTGTTTTCGTTTGCAAGGCTCCGATAAACTTAACGAAAAATTGTTAAGTGCCATCAACGAATCTGGTAAAATACACATGGTACCTGCCTGTGTCAATGAACGTTACATTATACGTTTTTGTGCCGTGGCACAAAATGCTATCGAAGAAGATATTGATTATGCCTGGGAAATTATTGTCGACTTTGCCAATGAATTACTAGAGAAGGAACAACACGATGAACTTACCGAGATTATCAATAAAAAGAAAGAGGATACTTTGGCCAAGAAACGTTCATTTTTCGTACGCATGGTCAGTGATCCAAAAATATACAATCCAGCAATCAACAAGGCAGGAACACCAAAAGTATCATTGGATGTAACATCTCCGGTTGTTAATCAGAGGTCAACAAATCCTGTTATACGTACGCAAAGCTCTATTGATCATAATTCCTGGATATCATGGCCATTGGCGTTTCTGTTTAACAATAATAACGAGGAGAGTGGTCAGAAGAGTAATGTTTCTTTAAGGTTTGTAGGAGCGATTACAAAAGAAATACATTTTATAATTTTATCAATTTTCTTTTCAAGATTCCGACATTTGGATACTAATGTTAGACCTTCATCGTCCAGACGTAATTCAGGAGCTGGATCTTCACCTTCACCCGAAAAAGATATGGGTGTCGTAAATGTTTTAAAGTCTCCCAAGAAATCACCACATATGCCACGTAAAGGCAGTTACTCCAATAATGCTAGCAATAGTCATAATTAAATAATTTAACTCTAAATCAATTTATTTCTCTAATTAAACTCATTTTTTTGTCTCTTAAAACAATTTCGAATCTTATAAAATGTGCTTAAAAATTATCAATAAAGTAAGAGTTAATTGTGATCAAGTGAAGCAACATTTTTAATTGTGCAAACGATTTTTACATTATTATTATTTTTTTACGATTTTCCAACAATTTTTAAAAATGTTGGTAAATAATGGTAAGACAAACTTAGCATTAGATTGTATTTATCCAAGTAAGTTTTTGGTAAAATCCAAAACCGATTATTATCAAATAAAAATATTATTCATCCTTACGAATAGAAAATTCGAGAGTATTTTGATTTGTTAAATACTTAAATCTGCTTTTTACTCATTACCTAATAAACAACATGTCGTCATTGCTTTTTAAAATTATATTCTTTAAGAACTCATATGTGGGAGTACTTTGGCGTAACCACGAGGAATAAACAAACGTAAAAAGGTAAATAAAATAATTTTCAACAAGTAAGAGTGCTATATTCGATTATTCCGAATATACCCTCCACCATGGTGCGATATAAACAGAAAGTTATATAAATACTGTTCTTTAGATAAAAATAAAACTATTTCGTGCCAACCCATTTTTTTAATACCGCCCACATTTTGTCTGATGTTGTATATTGATAACTAAGATGCTTGTTCCTTATTTGGAAACTTTTGCTCTTGCCGTTCTCCAGATATAACGAAAACTATAATGTCGTTGTACGTTGTGCTCATTGATGTTTAAAGGAGCATAGGGCCTCTACATATATGTTATTTGAGGTTTCGTTAATCATATCTCGGATGAGTAAATGATTAGTCTACTGCATCCTAGTCTGATGATGGGGCTGCAATCTTATCCATCAGACTGGCTGTACATGATCCACGTTTGTATAGCGAAGCGCCTAATGTAAATACAGACGTCCGCTTGCAGCCGCACCTTTAAGGTGAACAGACGCTGCGATGTTCGAGTGTACAAATTGAAAGATGGTAATCACTCACCTTGACGATGTTGCCAAAATGGCATACATCCGTTGGCTGTCCGTGACTTCTTATTTGTGAGAAAAAACACTATTTCTAAGCTAACCTTTTTATCTATCCGCAATCTGTGACCCGTCCGGTTGCGGCACATGGTTTGCATGAATTAACATGCACGCCATCGGACCAAGATAATTGTACCTAAATTGGAAACCTTGGCTCTTGCCGTTCTCAAGATATACCATAAAATATTCGAGAACAATTAAAAATCATTCAAAAATAATGTAATCATTACACAGATTACTTGTAATTTTCATTATTTTTAAAAATCTCAATATTAAACTTTAACTTGATTATTTGAACCAAAACGTAAGGTTAATTCATAAGTTAGTCGGGTTGAATAATCAATATTTAAGTTCAATATTGGTAAGCTTTTAGAAAATTATCAAAAATACTAAGATTATTTTTAAGTCACTTTTGATCGATTTTAATTATTTTACGTTAATCTTAATAATTATTTTTTGATAATCTTAAAACGTGATTATTTTGCAATAACTTGTAATAGTTATCAATTAGTAATTTTATTTCACAAGATTATTAATTACCAAAAGATTTTGTTATTCGTGCTTAATTCCCAGTTTTTATTATTGATAAAAACACTTGAAATTTATTGTTGATGGGATAAGCTATTCCTATGCGCATTTCACTGGTTGCTTAGGCCAGATCATCAGGAAACTTCATCCATAAAGATTTTAGAAAAACTAAAGATATTAAACCAAATAAAACTGTTAAGCGTATAAGACTTATAGCAACATTTCTACTTGTAATAATATCAAAGCTTAAACAAAACACATCAACAATAAACAGTGGGTTTCACTCAATTCACATGAGGGCTTTTACGACGTCGTTTTATCTTGATTTCCTTTTAAAGCAACTTCCAAAATCTCTTTGCGTTCATACGATGATTTTTGGTTGCATGTCTTTTTTTTATTTACAGTATGGCCTTGATTATCCGTCATTCGATTAACCGGCAGCTTCAATTGACTGGAAAATAAAAAATTTTTTGCATTGATTTAAATTACCTCTATTATCCGGCATTACCTCTGTTATCCGAAACTATAAACAAATTATCTTTTTTTCGTTTACTTTTGAACAATCAAAACAAATTTAAATAAACGAAGAAAGAGAATTTTCCAACGTACTGAAAGCATGTTCTGCCAAAATTACTTTTTTCCTCGTGTTTACATAAAAATACATTACATATTTACATAAAATAAGAAACACATCAAAAAATAAATAATCAAGAATGCTGCCGGTCGCGTCTATTATCGATAATCGAGGTCTCACTGTATTTTCAACCACACACTTCAAAGTAAGAAAAAGAATAAAACGTAAAAAGAAAAAGTTAAAAGAGAAATATAAAAAACGACATGAACAACACAAAACGAGTCGTTTTGTTTACCCCTCATTCTTCTCTACACCGCTCGCCAACAAACCAAAAGAGACGTCGACAAATCGACGTCGTAAAAGCCCTCATGTGAATTGAGTGTTTATCTCATCTTACATTCCCCACTGTTTATTGTTGATGTGTTTTGTTTAAGCTTTGATATTATTACAAGTAGAACTGTTGCTATAAGTCTTATACGCTTAACAGTTTTATTTGGTTTAATATCTTTAGTTTTTCTAAAATCTTTATGGATGAAGTTTCCTGATGATCTGGCCTAAGCAACCAGTGAAATGCGCATAGGAAAAGCTTATCCCATCAACAATAAATTTCAAGTGTTTTTATCAATAATAAAAACTGGGAATTAAGCACGAATAACAAAATCTTTTGAAATTAAAATTTTGTATTCCCAAAAATTGAAATTACTTTTTGATAATAAACAGGCAAGTGCACGGCCTAAAAAACACTTAATTGGCAACATCTTTTGTTAGTTGTTGTTGTTTTTATTTTGTTTTTCTTAACCTGCTTACAACTACAATTAATGTTGAGAGAATTTCAACTAATTGAAGTGGGGAATGTAAGATGAGATAAACCCACTGTTTATTGTTGATGTGTTTTGTTAAAGCTTTGATATTATTACAAGTAGAACTGTTGCTATAAGTCTTATACGCTTAACAGTTTTATTTGGTTTAATATCTTTAGTTTTTCTAAAATCTTTATGGATGAAGTTTCCTGATGATCTGGCCTAAGCAACCAGTGAAATGCGCATAGGAATAGCTTATCCCATCAACAATAAATTTCAAGTGTTTTTATCAATAATAAAAACTGGGAATTAAGCACGAATAACAAAATCTTTTGAAATTAAAATTTTGTATTCCCAAAAATTGAAATTACTTTTTGATGATTATTAATTACTTTTAATCCAAATTCATCAAATTTAATTTTCATTAAATTATTTTCATGAAGAGAGGAATTTTACAACATACCTATAAAATAAATTAAAATTGATTGATAATTTTTCATTCCTGACTGCCGTTGGGCTCGAACCCAGGCTTTTACGAACAGGTTACCCCTACATGTTTCGATTGCAAGCACTCAATCTCTTCAGAGGGGTTTGCCGTTTAACACTCACAGCCATCGACGACTGCTTGCAGTCAATAGTCAAACATCAATCTTTAAACCAAATTGAACCTTTGGTAGATCGAAATTTGCTTTGAATGATTATTTATTTCAATTGATTTACATGTTCTTCCCTACTTCCGTTTTTTCGTACTTTTTGTCAAGAATTCTTCTTGAAGTCCAAAGCAAATTTTTTTTTTGTCTTTTTAATTTTTTTATCCTTTTTCCTGTTGACCTTTTTCAGCACAACTTGAAGGACAAATGTAAATATAGAGCTCGTGCCTTAGCTTTTAACAATTATCAGTATTGTGGTTATTTTGTTGAACTGTTTATGGGTTTTAATCCAAATTCTGATTTTTAAATTAGGCTAAAGTTTATCAAAAAAAGAAAAATGTACTTTGGACTTCAAGAAGAGTTCTTGTAGGAAAGAACATGTAAAACAATTGAAATGAAATAGATAACACTGCGGAACAGACATTTTGCGGTCGGGAATTTGATTGCAAAATTGTTACTAATTTGAGGCCACTGATTTCGAATCTAATCTCCATTTTTCTCTATCAGCTCTACTTTTCGGGATATACCGTTATGTCCAAAATTAAGGCACTTTCACTTCATATATTGGAACAACGGAAAACGGTGGACCATATTTAGTTAACAAAAAAATCCAAAACTCGGCAACAGTATTATCTTTAATCCGTGCTTATATATATATATATATATATGTCCTTTATTAATTTTTAAATATTCATAAAAAAGAAATACATATGTATATGTAATATAAAAAAATATAAAAAAAGTTCATGGTGAACATAGGTCGTTTACAATTTCCTTCCATTTTCTACGATCCCTGGCAAGATACTTAATTTGATTCCATGATTTATTAATTGTATTGCATTCTTGCTTGACAGCTCGCATCCACGTTGTGCGTGGTATTCCAGGTCTACGATGGCCATGAGGATTCCATTGAAGTGCAGATCGGGTGATATCATCTTCAGGTCTTCTCAAAATGTGGCCAATCCATGTCCATTTGCGTTTCATTATTTCGTTTTCTATTGGTATATTGTTTGTAACTTTCAAGAGGTCTTCCGTTGATATGGTGTTTGGCCAGAAGATACTAAGAATCCGGCGCAAGCAACGGTTTATAAACCCTTGAAGTTTTTTCAAATTGAACTGTGTTATTCCCCATGTAGTAGAGCCGTACAACAAAACAGACTTTACACTGCAGTCAAAGAGCCGAAGTTTTGTTTTCCTACTGATGGTGTTGCTTTTCCATACCTTGTGCAGTGATTGGACGGCAACTCTTGCTTTGTTAATACGTGCCTGAATTTCATCAGTAGTGCCGCCATCTTTTGTTATTACGCTTCCTAGATAATTAAATGATTCTACATATTCTATTACTATATTTGCCAGTTTTAGTGATTTTGTTGAAGTTGTGCCTATACGCATAAGCTTTGTCTCTTTTAAATTGATTTTCAAACCAATAGTCCTCGCATTTTCTAAAAGTTTATTTAATTTAGCTTCTATATCATCGAAGCGGTGTGCCATTAGGCAAATGTTGTCGGCATAATCTACGTCATTTAGTTGTTCGGCCAAGTTCCACTGTATGCCATTTGGGGCTTCGATATTGGTTTGCTCAAGTACGCTGTCAAGAAGCATAAGAAATAGTGTAGGTGATAGAATACAACCTTGTTTAACTCCAGAAGAGGAAGAAAATGGTAGGCTGGTATTACCATTAAAACGTACTCGACTGGCGGACTCGTTATATAGTTATCGGATGAGCATAACAATTTTATTGGGAATACCTTTAGATAAAAGGGTATCCCACAAATGAATCCTTGAGACTGTGTCAAATGCCCTTTCAAAGTCAACGAAAAGAAGGTAAAGGTGTGTGTTGTATTCTTTGGACTGTTCAATGATAATACGAAGAGAATTAATGTGGTCAGCACAGGATCTACCAATTCGGAATCCACCTTGTTCATTGCGAAGTATAGATTCTACTGACGGTTGAATGCGTTCCAGTAGAATCGTTGCCATTAGTTTGGAGATAGCGTTTAATAGGGTAATGCCCCTCCAGTTCTTGCATTCACTTAAATCGCCCTTCTTTGGAATCGTGATTACGGCACCTTCTTTCCATGATGTCGGCATCTGAATTGTGTGCTTACATTGTTTTTAAATTTGCCCAGTAGTTTCAGAGATATGGTTGCATTTTTAAAGAAAAAAAGGAACAAAAAAAAAACAAATTTTTTGTTCTATAAAAATTCATGAAAAATAAAACTGCGACAAAAATCACAGTTTAGGTGTACAAACATTTATCTTAACATCATTTTTAATGAAATGAGGTTTAATTCATTGTAATCGGTGCATAACTTTTGATTTTATGCACAATTTACTGAGAAAACTGAGAAAAATGTCCATACAAAAAGAAACAACGTTCATGACACACACATATTTAAAATGTTATTTTTGTATGGAAATCGATATTCAGTTTTCTCAGTAAATTGTGCATAGAATCAAAAGTTTGTCAAAGGATAGCTCTCGTAAATTAAATAAACGTTTTTAATAGTGGTTTTGACTTTTATTCATTAAGAAAATAGATTAAGTTTATAAAAAATATTGTTTAGCTTCTAGCTCGTTCTAATGCGTGACCACGAATGACCGTTTGTTTTAAAAACGAAACATACGGCGTCTTCTAAGCCGTATGTTCAGTGACTATAAGACAGAGTTGTCTTATTCGTTTTTGACAGGGTGTTTCTAACTTGACAGTTCGGCCTTTCCTGACCCCAAGTCGTCCTCGGCTTCATTATCATTATCATCATCATCAAGTTCGGGTGAACCATCACACCATCTTTTCATTTTGTCCGAACTAAAAACGGAACAAAACTTTCGAGTCTTTATCTGAGCTCCTGGTACGTCTTCAATTAGATATCGATCATTTCCAAACACCCGCTTAACGATATAAGGACCTCGATACTTAGGAAGAAGTTTTCGCGACTCACCGGTTGCCTGGGCCTCATTCTCAATCAGCACTAAATCGTCTTCATTATATGATGTAGGTCGACGGTGCTTACCATCAAACCTTTTCTTCCACTGTTGTCGTTCCCGATCGATGTTGTCCACGGCCTCTTGCCTTTTCTCACTCATGGGTATAACCGTTTCAGAGCATTCATCATCTTGTATAGCTGCCACAATACGGTTCTGAATCACGTCAATCAGTTTATAGTCGAAAATTAGCTCATTCGGCGTAAAACCGGATGTTGAATTCTTTTGGGAGTTAATTGACCATTGTAGCCTGTACAATGCTACGTCCCAATCTTTGGAATCCTCGGTAGTCGTACGCAGAAACGACAAGATAGTGTGGTTTACTCGTTCAACCTGTCCATTGGCCCTGGGGGTACGTACAGCATTCTTAATGTGTTGTATAGAGTTATCATCGCAATACTGTTCAAAAATCTTTGACGTGAAGGCTGTGCCACGGTCAGAAATTATGCGCCTAGGTAACCCAAAATAACTAGACAGCTCATTTAAATAAGTAATAACTGGAACAGATTTCGTATTTCGTACAGCTTTTATGACGGCATACTTGGTAAAAGCATCAGAGATAACCAAAATGTGAGTGTTGCCCCGTTTACTCTTAACGAACGGTCCCAGATGGTCCACATGTATTTGGCGGAAAGGTAGTGGTTCCAAATCACTATAATGTAAACATCCTTCGGGCTTACCGCCCTTCGATTTGTTATAACAACACTCCACGCACGCTGCTATATACTCCTTCATATATTTTCGCATACGAGCAAACCAAAAATATTGCTGAATGCGCTCAAGACTTTTCTCTAGTCCGTAGTGACTAGAGTTTTTTTTTCCCGGACTTTTTCAATTCCCGGGAAAGCGGGAAATTTTTTTAAATTTCCCGGGATCCCGGGATTCCGCTCCATATAAATAATACAAAGTAATTTTTGTATTAATTAAAGAAAAAAACTTTTATAAAAAACTAAGGGAACTTGTTTACAAAGAAGATTGAAATAGGAACTTATTATGCTTTTATTCAGTATTATTATGCTCTGGATACGAGATAAAAAGATAACATAAACATTACAATTTCATTTATAAAACAATAATAAAAACAAAATAAAAATTATGGTACTCAAGATATGAGATCAAAAAGTTAATTAATAAAATAGATAAACAATTTTAAAGAAATATATAAACATTTTTAACGGCTTAGGAAATAAACTTCTGACACACTCAAAGCGCTTAGTAAGTCGTCAAAAAGTATATTCCTGGGCCCAAATCGTCACAGCCGTGAACGAGTGACTTTGATCGAAATTTTACTTTTTGAGATTATGCCATTCGATAAAGAGTAGTCGATCGAATGACTTTACTCGAAATGTCATTCGATAGGTTAAGAGCTTTCGTAAAAACATTTAATTGTTTTTTTACAAACATTTTACACACTTTTTGGGAATAATTATTAGATTTCTTTAACAAATAGCTAAAAATTTAAGTATTAAACTTTTTTCAGCAATAAGAAATAAAATAATAACATCAGTTTTGCAATTTTTCGCAAATAATAGTCATAGATAGAAGCGATTTTTGTATTGAAAGTTTTTAGATTCTTTACAGCTTTAACGATTTTTAATAAATAGTAGACTTTGCTATTATGCCGCTGTTAGCAATTTTTTGCGAATTTCCCCTAATTTAGCAATTTTTTCAATTCCTTATATTTTTATGGACTTTTAATCAATTTTATGGCTTGTTCGAATTATTAAAAACTTTCGCGAATTTTCGCTATTTTTGCAAAAAAAATTTTTTGTTAATTGTTGACATTTTGTTTTTTTTTTACCGATTTCAAATAAATTATGTATAGGGTTTGTTTCCAAGTATGCGATTATTTGCGACTTTGCTTTCATGCCGCTGTTTGCAAATTTCCGCTAATTTAAAATTTTTAATCGAATTTTTGACATTCCTTGTAATTTTAGGGACTTTTAATCAATTTAATGGCTTGTTTGATATGTTAAAAATTTTCGCGAATTTTCGCTATTTTTGCAAATTTTCTGAATTTGTAAAACGTTTTCAGAATTTTCGAATTTTTGCGTTGCTTTGTTGCTCTTTTTGGCAAGCGCCGCCGTTATTAAAAAAGCCACATAAATAAGCCGAAGTCACCTATTTTATAGGGCACTATCAACATTGTTGTTTTATATGCGGCGAAAAGTGCAATGCCTTATGCCATTAGTATACAAGCATAAAAATCTATTACATTTTTTAAAAAAATTTCGATACGAAAGCTTTCGAATGCCGCAATCTCGTTTTTGATACGTCACGAAGTTTTATTCGATACGAAAGTTCATTCGATCACGTGTGCGACGATTTGGGCCCTGATTTTATTTACTAATTATCATGTTTCCGAAAAATTTCGTTCATTTTTTTACCGAGGTTGGACATATAGTTAAAAGTGCACCGTTGTAGCATGCTTCGGATTCACAATCAGAAGCAATTTTTTATTTTTTATAAACACGTCTATATCAGTCAAATGTATGTCAAGGTTGATGCAAAAATAGCATTAACCGGACTGCTTCTTACAAACCTTTTCATTTCAATAGGTCCCTTTATAATCTTTAGGACAATGTGTTTTTCAAGTTGTATGTTGTAGTATCTTACACAAGTTTCCAAAATGTTATTTTGTTTCGGTTTCCCCGCACTTCACGGGCATTTAAACCAACTCAAATTGAAATTGAAAATTTGTGTTTATCAACTAATAAACATATCGCTCCTTCATTGCATCATAGTCATATCTCAAATTTTGAAGTAACTTTAGCAAAGTTTTCCTTCATACCTTCTCGTATTATATCTCCAACTGAACCGAAGTTATAGCAAAATATATCTTTAAATCGGTACATTTTGAAAACTTTAATCGCATTTTGCCCAGATCGTTTGTTTTTGTAGATATGACTATGTTGCAATAAAGGAGCGATATGTTTAGGTATCTCCTATTTTTAAGACTTGTTCATGGACAACGAAACTTTACTGCCTGCATCTTATTTTGAGTTATTGTACTTTATTAACTCTTCACTTCACTAAATGTAATAATTATCAACTGTTGCACTGCCCATTCTGCTTTTAGTAGATTTATTGCATCAGGAGACATTGATTTAAATTCATGTACTCACTTCTTGTAATTTATCTAATCCACAACCCATCCACAGCTGCTAGTTTTCAGAGAATAGAAAACTAAATTTCAAAGTATAAATAGCTATTTTCTGAAATTATGAGGAATTTTTTATTTCCCGGGATCCCGCAAGAAAAATCCCGGGAAAACGGGAAATAAAATAATTGAAATTCCCGGGAATTCCCGGGACGGGAAATCCCGGGAAAAAACCCTAGTAGTGACCCACATCATCATGGCAAGATTTCGCAATTCGCCATCGTACAGCCTTTGGTATAACCAGTCTCGGTCCCAGTTGCGTTTCGCGATATAAACGATTGTTTTTCAAAACGTAGTCCGATTGGACTTGAGAATACTGCTCAGATTCTACCTCCTTACGCAGGATCTTAACAATGTTCATAAGTTCCTCATCTTTAATTTGCATCGTGAATATCCAGTCGTCACTGCCCATTTTCACGCTCATTATGAAACCCGCGGTTTCGGTTTCAACAGCTGGCAAATCAGGTGATCTACTTAAGGCGTCAACGTGAGCCATACGAGAACCTTCCCGATGAACAAACTCGCAATCAAATTCTAATAATTTTAACAGCCACCGTGCAACCTTCGGTTGTAGCTCCCTCGTCGTCTTAGTTCTCGAAATTGCTGCGCAATCCGTTACCACACGAAAATGTTTTCCCAATAAATAAATACGAAAACGCTCCAA
Source organism: Pollenia griseotomentosa (assembly GCA_963931875.1). Classification (NCBI taxonomy): domain Eukaryota; kingdom Metazoa; phylum Arthropoda; class Insecta; order Diptera; family Polleniidae; genus Pollenia; species Pollenia griseotomentosa. The sequence goes on from OZ007564.1 coordinate 32,050,074, forward strand.
AGTATCTACGACAGCTAGTACTTCCAATTCATAGCTATGATACTTAGCCTCAGTGACAGAGCAATGTCTACTGAAATAAAATACGGGTTGCCACTTACCATCACCGTTAGACTACAACAGAACACCGGCCAATCCTAAACAGCTAGCGTCCGTATGTACTTCGTGTTGTGCCGATACATTATATATTGCAAGAACAGGCTTACTGCAAAGAATTTCGATTAGGCTTTCAAATGATTTATGCTGCGACTCGCCCCATTTGAAATCGTTGGACTCATTTTTACGTAAAAGCCCCGTGAGTGGTCGTGAAATTATAGAGTAGTTTTCCACGAATTTCCGAAAAAATCCAGTAAGGCCTAGGAAACGACGCAATTCCGTAATATTTGTTGGCACCTTGAAATTTTTAATAACACTGGTCTTTTCGAACCCTGGCGTAATACCATTTCTATTCACCGTGTGGCCCAAGTATGATATCTCGCTCGCCAGAAATTTACATTTGTCCAGACGCAAGGTAAGTCCACAGTGTGCTAGTATATCCAAGAACTTATCTAATCGTTCCATTCCCTCTTTTACAGTTTTGCTAGGAATTACAACATCGTCGAGGTACGCCAATACTTCACCTGGGTTCATAAACTCTAAAATACGATTCATAACCGTTTGAAAAACGGCAGGGGCATTTACCAAACCAAAAGGCATCCGATTATACTCGTAGTGGCCATCAGAGGTGACGAAAGCTGTAAACTTTTTAGATTCCTCCTGAATCTCAATTTGATGGTAACCCATTCGCAAATCCAGTGTTGTAAAATAATAATTCCCGGAAAGTTGAGCGAATTGTTCGTCCATTACCGGCATAGGGTACGGTGTTTTAACGGTTATCTTATTTAATTGTCGGTAATCTACACATAGACGATGTTCCCCATTTTTCTTGTCCACAAGAACTATTCCGGAGGCGTATGGTGAATCAGATTTACGGATTATGCGATTCTCGAAAAGTTCCCTAACGATATTGGCCACAACAGGACGTTTTGCAAATGGTATCTTATACGGTTTTGTACATACCGGTTGCTCAGTGGTTAATTTTATCTCCATTTGCACTAAATTACACTTGCCCAATTCGTTTATACTTCCAGCGAAACACTGCTTATGCGTTTTTAGAATAATCTTTAACTGCTCGCCCTCATCAGGCGTAGAAATTCCCTGAGACTCTATCGCATTAATATTTTGTAGCCAGCACTTGCCCTCTTCTATAATTGTACGTTTCCCTTTACGGCACAGCAGGTCACGACCAATTAGTACATTTTCAGGAATCATCAAATCTTCAACAACGAGAAGTTCCGTTTTACATGTTGTGTCGTCCATTAAAACGTCTGCAATAATTTTTGAAGTACAGATGTATTTACCTCCTGCAAACCCTTTCAAAACAATTTCGCACTTCACAACATCACCGATTTTAACAGAAAATGTTTTTCTTATAAGGCAACGGTCACTACCAGAATCAATAAACGCTCTAGTAACAACATTGTTTATTTTGACGGCTTTAGAAAGTCTCTCCATCGACTCTGAAGTCTCGTGTATGATTTTGTTTACATTTGCAGATTCACTTCGTCTAGCCTTGCAATCACTCGTTTTATGAGAAGTTCGGTGGCAAATATCACAACGAGGTTTTTTCTGTGGTTCGGGACACTTAACTGAATAATGTCCATAGTTGGAGCAATTAAAACATTTAATTTTACCCAATGAATTACCATCGACCTTCTTCGCCGGTGCGGTGTTGGTATTGTTCTCAGTCGAATGCACCTTCGTCTTGTTGTTATTCATTGGTATCATTTTTATGTCGTTATAGTTGGAATAACTTATTATATCGTTAAGAAGCTGGTTGCACGATGCATATTCATTTGAAATTTTCCTCTTCAAATTGTGGTCGTTAATACCATTAACAATATGTCGTGCTATGGCTGAATCGCCCAGATAGCCTTTTTTTCCAAACGCATACATTCTATAGTAATACTCCTGGGGAGTCTCGTGTGCATAACGTATCATGGCTGTCATTTTTATATGAACATCAGCCGTGTTTTCAATGTGGGGAAAATCTGAAACGAATTTATTTGTAAACTGTGGCCAAGATAAAAATACTTCCTGTAACGAATCGACCCAATATTTAGCGGGTCCTTTCATTTTCTGTTGTACTGCAAATACGACAGAACGATCGTCCCATCGATAAGCTGATTTTAACAGCTCAACCCGTTTAACAAACTGTGTTGAATTAACAGACTCGTCCGCCGATGGATCAAAGTCCGGCAATAGCGAAATAATCTCTCGTACTTGGCCATATGGATTGAACATTTGTTGATTTTGTTGAAAAACAGGTTGCGTTGATGAAAATGGTGTTGGCATTACATTTGTCGTGATGGGCGTTGTAAATTGGTGTTGAACGTACGTTGGTTCACGTTGCGTATAAATTTGTGGTTGATGCATTTGTTGATAACAACCGTTGGTTGGTACTCCAGCTTGAACGAAAGTTGGATTTACATGTTGCGAAAAAGTAGTGCTTAACGGAATACTTTGGGCGTAAGTATTTACTTGATGTGGACGTGGTGCATCATAGCATGATGGTATGGTTTTCGTTGTAGCCGGAATATTATCTACGTAAATATTCGTTGGCTGTACGTGGTTTGCGTTGTGGTTCGTTACCGCCGGAACATTATACATGTAATTAGACGTTTGCGGTTCGTGATGTACGGTATATTTCGGCAAAACAGACGTTGTTTGTGGAATTTCCCTACCGTGCGATGTGGTTGACGATATTTGTGGTACGTTATAGTACGATGAGACAGTGTTCGTTGTCTCCAATGGGCGGTCTTGCACAGTAGAAACATAACGAGATTTTACTGCTGCGGGGGACGTTACTGCATTTTCGTGTGCCTGGGAACGTATGGGAGATACCTCCGGTGTCAAGAACCCCTGTAATGGCGATGATACATCCACGGAATCGAACTCCGATGATCTGTATCTTTCGACCGACGAACGCGTGTTGGCCACTTGATTCTCCGGTGTTAGTATTCCTTGTGTCCTACCATGGGACGATAATTCCAGTAATTTCTGAGAATTCAATTCGTTGGAATTCTCAATACGATCAATTAACTGCCTTTTGTTCCCAGAACACGATATTCCCATTTCCCTGCATTTAGCCTGCAGTTTCTTCACGGTTAGTGTGTGTATATTCTCCATCGTAAAAAAAATCAAACCAAGACGCGAAAAATTCTGATCCCACTTCTGATATGTCAAAGGATAGCTCTCGTAAATTAAATAAACGTTTTTAATAGTGGTTTTGACTTTTATTCATTAAGAAAATAGATTAAGTTTATAAAAAATATTGTTTAGCTTCTAGCTCGTTCTAATGCGTGACCACGAATGACCGTTTGTTTTAAAAACGAAACATACGGCGTCTTCTAAGCCGTATGTTCAGTGACTATAAGACAGAGTTGTCTTATTCGTTTTTGACAGGGTGTTTCTAACTTGACAAGTTGTTCAACGATGACAATGAATTAAACCTCATTTCATTCAAAATTATGTTGAGCTAAATGTTTTTAGACCAAAACTGTTATTTTTATCGCAATTTTATTTTTTATGAATTTTTAAAGAACAAAAAATTTGTTTTTTTTTTCAAAAATTTCCTTTTTGTTTTCAAAAATTCAACGATATCTCTGAAACTACAGGGCTAATTTAAAAACAATGTAAGCACGGATTAAAAATAATACTGTTGCCGAGTTTCGGATTATTTGTTAACTGAATATGGTCCACCGTTTTCAATTTATTCCAATAAATGTAGTGAAAGTGAATTAATTTTGGACATAATGGTAAAGTAAATAATGGAAAAGTAGAGCTGGTAGAGAAAAATAAAGATGATATTTGAAATCAGCGACCTCAAATTAGTACAAATTTGCAATCAAATTCCAGGCCGCACAAAAAAGCTTAAATTTGTTCCCTTGTGAATCATTCAAAGCTAATTTCGATCTACCAAAGGTCAAAATTGGTTTAAAGTTTGATGTTTGACTATAGACTGCCAGCAGTCGTCGATGGCTGTGAGTGTTAAACGACAAAACCCTCTGAAGAGATTGAGTGGTAGCAATCGAAACATGTAGGGGTGACCTGTCCGTAAAAGCCTGGGTTCGAGCTCAGCGGCAGTCAGGAATGAAAAATTATAAATAAATTTTATTTAATTTCATGTTGTTAAATTCCTTTCTTCATGAAAATAATTAAAAAAAAATTAAATTTGACTTTAGCCTAATGCTCCAATGGGAGTTAAAGGAACATATATATATATATAATTAAAGTATCAGAATTTGGATTAAAACCTACAAACAGTTCAACAAAATAACCACAATACTGATGATTATTAATTACGATTTTTGTACAAATAATTTGATCGTTATTTAAAAGATAAAGGTGAATGTAGATAAATATTGGAGCCAATACGCACTGTGACCCAATGAATCTTTTGTGGGTTAACCTATTGACCCATTTAAAAAGTAAACCTATTTTTAACCCCATATTAACCATTTATTGTAACATTTTCATTAACATGTATTTTTTTTAAATTATTGCAAAAAACAAATTTTTAAAAATGATGACTTAACAAAATAAAAACTACAGCAAATACTTTACAATTCTTCACATCATACTGGAAAGGTCGCCTCGAGAAGACAATAATTCATTTTGTTTTTATTTTGCATATTAAATAACAACTGATCAAAGAATACACCTTTTTCGCAATTTTAACAGAGGATTTTGTTGTCAAGTGTTAGATGAACAAAAAAAAAAAAATAAAAAATACACACTTATTAGTTCCAAGAACTGTTAAAATCCAACCCAACAAACACGGAGGTTTGATTTCAAATTGAAAATGATTTGATATCAAACGTTTTCTCAGACCACAAGCGTTTGATAATGATTTGAAAATCATAGCATTCTCAACCCAACAAACACGGAGCTTTGATTTTAAATTGAAAAACGTTTGATAATGATTTGAAAATCATTTGAAAATCATAGCATTCTTAAGAAAAAGGGGAAATTATTTTCAAATTGAAAGATGCCTTTATTTTCAACTTGCTTTCAAATCTAAATCTCAAATGTTTTTCAAATGTGGCTTATAATAATACAATGTAAAACATAAATAAAAATATTTTATTTTTTAATTTAAATTCATTTATTATTTAAATAAACTATGAGATAAACATTCGGCACTATAGCAAAAAGATGAAGTAATGTTTTTTCCATCCTCTAATTGTTGCAAAGACGAAATAATTGGCTCCCTTTTATTTTGAGGATCATACAACAAACTTTCTTCACTTTCCCGTTTTATTTTCCTTTTTTTCGTATTCTTAATCATGGTAATTACTCACAAATAATTTTTATTTTTCACAAGAAATAAACTGTTAACTTTATATTACAATTTATTTTTAATAGTAAAACACATGTAACGACAAAGTAAAAAATTTAACTTTAATCGCCATTTTTAATGTTTACATTTATTTTTCGCTTTAGTGCTGCCGAGTTTATTTTTGATTTGAGTTTAACATTTGACATCAAATTGATAAAACATTTTATATCGAATGTTTATTTTGAAATTATTATCAATATGAATTTAAATGTTAAATCAAGCAATTGATAAACGTTTGAGAATTGTGTTTGATTTCAAATGATAAAGTGATTTCATATCAAAGGTTTGACTTCGTGTTTGTTGGGCAACAAAAAGGGGATTTTATTTTCAAATTGAAAAATGCCTTTATTTTCAACTTGCTTTCAAACGTAATTCTCAAATGTTTTTCAAATGTGAATTATAATAGGTACAATGTGGAACGTAAATAAAAATATTTTATTTTTTTTTAATTTAAATTCATTATATATTTAAATAAACTGTGAGGTAAGCATTCGGCACCATAGCTTAAAAATCAAATAATATTCTTTCCGTCCTCTAATTCTTGCAAATTCGAAATAATTGGCTCCCTTTTGTTTTGAAGATTGAAGCACCGCGATCATACAACAATATGCAACATATGTAAAAAAATATATTCTATCAATGATTTAAATTTAGGCTAGCTTATTAGAGTAAGGGTTGCGGGTACGACTTCCGCCACTACACCGAGCTGAATTTTAAATTAGAATATACATATCTTATTTGGAATTGTTTTTGGAACATGTATATGTTTAACAATGGCTAGATATGAGCACTGTATATCGTTTTCTTGCAAAAAGTGAACATTTTAAAACTTTAGGCTGACCCGCTTTACAGCAACCAATGCGATATGTGTTTTTTAATTATTAAAAACAATTATACCTATTCAAAATTTAATGTTAAACAAATATAATTTGCCAGTCTTTTTTATAGTTTTTTTTTTGCTAAAAATTTTGCCATTTTTAGTGTTAAAGAGTTGGCAACACTGTTCTTCAGACCTGTATACGTGAGCACAAAAACATAACTAACTTTTTATTTGTGCATACACATGTACATAGTTATGCAAACTTAAATTACCAATAATGATAATATGTATGTTATTTAAATATAATATGTAGTTCAAAAGTGTGAGCTTATGTTAAATTTTCGGTTAAGATTCTTGATAATTTTTTTTAAGTTTATTTTTAGATCCACGACGTCATTTGCAAAGAGGCAGACGTTAAAAAAAATAAATTAATAACTAAAAATTCATTTCACAAAAGAAATGTTGTTGCTAGTGTGATATGTTTATAAATATTTTGAATATTAGTACTTCCACCAAAAATATTATTTTTAGAAAATGTAATTTCTTAACATTAAGAGTATAAAGGGAAAATAAATAAAGCAAGCGGTTTCACAAACAAACCAACATTTTACGTTTGTACAAACATTTTTGTTTGTTCCGATAACGAATTGACGTTGGTCGATTTCGCCGCCGCTTGGATTATGGGTTTTAGCAGCACCAGGTTCAAACATCGCGAAAACTAAATGGCAATTTGGCTGTCACCTGACGGGAAAACAAATAATAAAATCGATCATGCGCTGATAAACGGAAGGCATGCATTCTGCGTGTTGGACGTACGCAAAACCCGAACTGCGAAGATTGAATCCGAGCCCTACCTTGTAGCAGCAATGGCACACACTCGGCTAAGTGCCGCAAAGCACGTACATACTTAGGGAACAACACAAAGATATGGCTAGATGTTAAAAAGCTGTACACAAACGACAGCCCAAGTGTACTTTACGAAGTTATCTAAACTTCTCCTATTGATGATATCAGCGAAAGCGGCTCGAAAGGAATCAATGGTACGATGAGGAGGGCAAAGCCATAACTGAAGCTAAGCATGTGGCATAGAGAGCGAGACTTAAGGAAGGAGGAAAGTAATCTATTCCGAAGGAAGAAAAAAAATGGAATGACGGCAAACAAAGAGGTTAACGCCAGAAAATTTTACCAACCGGTAAAACATCAATAAAAAAATTTTCCACTGGCAGAACTACGTGTAGAGATGAAAATTGGAATTTGGTGACTGACACGCTGAGTGTGCTGAGGATTAAGAAGCAACATTTTTCTGCCTTATTAGCGGCTGTAGAACCATGTTAACGAAACCACCCGTAAGCAATGAGATTTGAATATACAAAAAAATCCCTTAGCGCCAACCTATCGCGGAAAATCGACGAACTTATTCAGCCCTATAAGTGTGGCTTCAGGCCGCATAAATCAACTATCGACCAAATCTTCCCACTCCGCACAACCCTGGAAAAGACTGATGAAAAGCAAAGCGATACATACCATATTTTTCTAGATCCTCAGTAAAAATAGGGAGCGACCTCTCCGAACCATTCACCACTTCAAAAGGTCTTAGATAGGGCTACAGATTATCGTGCAAATTCTTCGACATACTGATGTAGAAAATATTAGAAAAAGCAGAAGTTAATAAAACATGTACAGTGAACAGCAAAGGCCACATCCGCCATGCATATGCGGAAGAAAGATAGAGCGAGATGTAACTAGTGCTTTTTCCAGAATCAAGAAGGAATCAGCGAAGATGGGTCTGATGGTAAACGAGAACAAGACCAAAATTATGCTAATAAGTACACGTCGCACCGACGGAAGGGTGCATTGAAGGCCGGAAATTGCAGCTTCGAGGTAGTAGAAGAGTTTTTGTATCCCGAATCCACTATGAATAAAAATAATGTCAGCATGAAAATAAGTCAAAGGATCGTGCTGGCAAATAGATGCTACTTTGGGCTAATCAGACAGTTTAAGAACAGAGCCCTCTCTCTCGATGAGTTAAAATACTTATTCTATCTGTGCTTCTTTTTAGTGCGGAAAAATGAGTTCTTGCGAAAGCAGATGAAGCTGTGTTAGGTGTTTTTGAGAGATAAGTATGTACTTTGCAAACTCTATGGCCCGATCTTTGTTAACAAGTAGTATAGGTGTCTAACGAACCGTAAGCTATATGAGCTATTTTAATGTAGTTAAGCGCATTAAATTACAGTGATTTCGCTGGCTTTGACATGTTGGTCGAATGAATGCAAACACTCCAGCTAAAAAGGCATTGGCTGACAATTACCACGGAAAGCGTGTCGGAAAACAGCAAGACTCCGGTGTAAGGACCAAGTGGAAGAAGACATGAAAATCCTTGGTATAAAGAGCTGGAGAAAGCGCTTACAATACCGAAGTTCTAAGTAGGCCAAGACCAGCAACAGGTTTAGAGACATCTTAAGTAAGTAAGTAAATGTATTGTATATGCACCAAAGAATAAAATTTTAAAACTTTACTTATATGTATGTAAGTAATTGGTGAACTTGCCCAAAAAAAACAAGGTTATAAGATATTAAAGAAATAAATTTTACCCCAACCTAATATATATGCCGGCTACGATGATGTATGAATGAATTTGTAAACAAATATCGAGCAAGAACAATAACAACAAACAAAATACGGACATACATTAAAACCTAAATAAAAATTTGCTAACTCATTGTGAACATATCTAAGTACAAACATACATTTTCAAGGCAGTGAAATCAAGTGCCGAACAACATTGACTTCCAACAATAAACACCACAAGCATGAACTTCGTAGTCAATTGAAATGACTCATTCAATTAATTAAACGAGTAACTGAATGACTGCCAGCCGCCAACATCTTCCCCACTGCTACCAATCAGAGAAAAATTTGAAATTACATATTGTGCTCTTTTCGTTATCCGCGCCACAATTAAATCATTTACAATTTAAAAAAAGAGGGATCGAATAATATGCTTGCTCTGCTATTGATCTAAAAATGGGAACACCTTCACTTTGGTGATTTTTATTTTTGTTTCTTTTTTTTTTGTTTAGGAGACATGTTTGTTGAGCTTGTATCAAGAATTTATACCCTACATTGTTTAAGGTTTATAAGTTAAGATTTCAAAGTGTAAAAAACAAAACAACAAGACTCGAAATCAGGTTCAGTTTTTTTTGTTATCCAAAGGTAAACAAAATTATTTGATATGTATTTTAACTTTCTTAGGGCAATTTTTAAAACTTGCCGTTAAAAGATAGAATTTCGTCGGACGTATAAAAAGTTTTTCAATACTACAACTTTTTAACAGCAAGCAACAGCAAAGAAGGTTATACTCGCTGAATTTGATTGCAGCAAAAGAAAAAAAAAAAAAACTTATTACTTACGGACTGCACCAACACTACACAAATACTGTTTTTGTAAGAAAGTTTTTTGCATTGCATTGCAAAATATCAACCATTTTTAATCAAAACATTGAAAATCAAACTAAATGACCGGAACTGTCAAAATCATATCACTTTTTAATATTTTCGAATACGAATAACTGCGTCAGTATTCCCCGAAAACGAATTAAAATTTGAGCTTTAGCGACAGTTTGTATTCTAAAAAGATATCACCTATGATACCTCTAAGTCCCAGCGTCCTATTTATAGGACGGGCAATATTTTTGATATGTAAAAAAAAAATTTTTTTTTAATTCTTGTGTTTTTTACTTTAATTAAAAACGTTTTACAAAAAAAAAAAAAAATGAATTTTTTTTTTAAAGTTGGGCGCTAACCGGTTAATTGAAGAAAGTCTCCCATATGCGTTGATAGCAATACATTGTTGAATAAAAAACTGTCACGCTACTAAATGTATTTAACATTATTATGACCTTCCGATGACAAAATTTGAAATTATCAGCTTTGCACCTGAGTGCCACTACTAAATATTTTTTAGTTGTTACACTTAGATTATTATTTTTATGTAAAAATCAAAAGCACCGCGACCCAAAGGATCTATTGTGTTGCCTAAGTGTCCACTGAGGTAGATAAATGTTACAAATAAAGCAAATTATTCTACACGGTGCTTGCATACTTATGGTAACATATTTTCAGATTTCGTTTTTCTCATCTCTATTTTGGTTAACTTTGTTTTTCACAATGTTTAAATGCCAATTCACACACGTCAAGTTCGATTCGTCAAGTCTTAAGTTTTTAGGAGAGAGGGTAAATGAAATGACATTCCCTTTTCCATTCTTTTTAGTTTTTGTATTTTTTGAAAGTATGTATTCGCAAAATATAAGCTTGAATTTGGCGAACACGAATATCATAAAGTAGCCGAATACTGGACATTTCGCATACGAATACGAATATTCGTAACATCACTAGAATTGACCTTGATTTATAAATCGAGCCCTAACCGCGAAAATAACGTAAGCGACATGATTTTCAATTTTTGTTTTTTTTAATAAATTACTTATTGGCAACACTTTCGTCATCTCCTAAAATTTCATGGTCACATAAGGTACCGTTACGATTTTATAGCAAGAACAATTTTATTGTAAGCGACAAGTTTCATACAAAATTTATATAAAATTAAAAAGCTCTCTCCTGTAAAATTTTATTTTTGGCGCTTACGTTATTTTCGCGGTTAGGGGTCGATATTACCTTAAACAATTTTTAAATTTTCTTAAATATTTTTTCTTCAAGTTATTTCACACTTAGTGCCTTGTGAAGTCGAATTTGCCGACTAAGAATTACTTGTTTTAAAACATTTCTTGCGTGTATTTTTTTCTTTAGATTAAATACGAAACATTGACATTTCTTTAATTCAATATAAATGAAAAAATATTAATAAAATTTCCGTGATCTTGATCTAGGTTAATACAAAAATGGGTATTTAGTTTTCTGGGAATGTTTTAAATAAAGTAAGAAACATTTTTTGTTTGGAGTTCTAAGAATTCGTAATAAGAAAATAAATAGAAAATTTATATCGAAGTAATAGTTCTTGTGTGAGGACTTCTATTTAAGTGATGTTCATACATAATTCTGCTAAGACAAGTTTTTGAATAAACCAATATATTTAATTGGTCCATAAGATATACACAAATAGTTTCTCAAGACATTTCTTGTATTAAAAAAGTTGTCTAGGGATCGTTAAACAAAATCAGTTATTTAATCTAGTCAGATTCACGCCAAATTTCACCAAGCTCAGTTATACACGGAAAGAAGTTTATTTTCTAAAGTAATCAATTTCGATTCTTAAAACAAGAAAATACAAAATCTAAAAATAATTTACTAAGATCGTATTTAGTAAAATTTTCTTTAATAAAGAAACATTTTGCTTGAACCAAGGCACACACATATTTAGAATAAGTTATTTTTTGGCTTAGACGAGAATCATACAAAATGTTCTTTGTTCAAGCCATTTTTAGTAAATAATTTTTCCGTGTAATTAACATATTGCTAGCTAACAGTTATGGTAATAGTTAATTAAAACTGAACTTGGTGAAATTGGCCGTTAAATAATACCTCAGCATTCGCATGTAAAATATCTCGGTAAACATCTAGAACGGCGATTAACGGGGAAATCTAATATAGAGGCAGAATTAATTCAAATGAAACTGAAAGCCATTTAAATTCATTGGTTTATTTAAAGAAATATCTTAAAGGCCCAACAATAATATGTTTAAGTTGGCTTAAGCAATTGTACAAATACATGTGCTTCATATGTGCCGAACCATATTGAACTTAATAAAACTTTTTGGTTAATTTTATGAAACTGGCATTTACTTAAGTAAGGTGCGAAACAGATCGCACTTGCCGTACGGAATAAAATATTTTTTTCATTTTATTTTTGTTTTTTTAAATCCTTTTTTTAATTTTTTTGTTAGTTTTTGACTGTAGCTTAAGCCAGCTTATGCATATTATAGTTGGGGCTTTAAGTCTACCTGGTGCTACGGTATTCAACTATGGGGCACTGCCTCGGTCTCTAATATCGAAAAAATTTAAAGGCGCCAAAATAAACTTCTTCGAAAAAACACAGCTGCTCCCTAGTATGTGAAAAACTCAAATAAATAGTGGCGGAATGCACATATTGGTATAAGATTTTGGACAAACTCGTTCTTTATAGCTAGAAATTATGCCACTTTCGTAAAGATCGGTGCATTATTTACCATATATATACACTTTCGGACAAAATAAAGTATAAAAGGTATAATTGATAATTATTGCTTCATGGTGCCCAAAAATTTATAATCCCGTTAGAAATTAACATGTGATTATTATTTTTACAAACAATTATTGATATGTTGACCTTTGTTTTCTTAATTTGTTTCTAATAATGGGTACACGCAGTTAGGGAGATCGATCGAATAGTATTCGACCGGTCTTAACCGGTTATTTTAGTTTTGCCCAAGTCGAATATTTTAAAATGTCCATTTTTCGAATATCGAATAAACCGGTTATTTTAGTAAAATAAACCGGTAATTTTAGTAATGTGTAATTTATATAAGTTTTCCTTACTTTTGTGGTAAATGTACCCGTAATTTAAGTATTTTTCTAATTGAATATTTGGCAAACTTAAACTTTTTATAAAGAATGTCAAAACAAAATGTAACAAAAGTCAAAAAAGCGTTATGGGCAACGTAAATACAAATCGCTTATAAAGGTTTATCCATTTTGCGGTTTCAAAAGTAAACGTAAATAAAACACATATAAAATATTTTTTTCCATGATATTTCTTTTTTATTATAAAGTTTGAACGTTGAAATTATGTGGGAAACACTATATAATTTAAATGACCACCACGCGAAGTGTTGCAAGCATACTAAAAAATGGTGATTCTGGCACAGCCACATATCGTGCTTTAAGAGGAGATTATGGTTTACATAATCGTCCAACTACGCAAGCAATTGGCAAAATTGTGAAGAAATTTGAAGAGACTGGAGCGGTTACAGATATTGTGCCGTAAGTGAAAGTCTTGCCGAAGACCCGAATGTGTCGATTCCTCGTCGTTCTCAGGAATTAGGACTGTATGGTCGTATGATAACCGACTTTTTTTTGCCTGCTATTGAAGAATACGACTTGGAGAATAAGTGGTTTCAAAAAGACTGTGCCACATGCCACACAACTCGAGCGAATATGGCTTTATTGCAAGAGACATTTCCTGGCCGTGTAATTTCTCGTCGTGGCGACATCAAGATCATGCGATTTGACACCATTCGACTTTTTTTGTGGGGCTACGTGAAATACCGTGTTTATGCAGATATACCTGTAACTCTTGAGCACTTAAGAACCAACATTCGTCAAGTTATGGCTGAGATACCGCCCAATATGTGTCAAAAAGTGGTCCAAAATTACCTCAAAAGAATCAATACTTGCAACACTTCGCGTGGTGGTCATTTAAATGATATAGTGTTTCACACATAATGTCAACGTTCAAACTTTATAATAAAAAAGAAATATCATGAAAAAAAATATTATCAAAAGTAATTTTTGGGAATACAAAATTTTGTTATTCGTGCTTAATTCCCAGTTTTTATTCTTGATAAAAACAATTGAAATGTATTGTGAATTAAAAACTCTTAAGTAGTTCTAGCATATCTTCATGCTTAAAACTACACCATACCGGCGAAATCAACGATATGGAAAAATTCTTCAGTTTTATTTATTAAATTACCAAGAACTTAAAACAAAATTGAAGGAATCAAACAATCTCATGGAAAGGCTTAAATTGTGATCGACGAATTGACAGATATTTCATACAAAAAGCATTTTCATTTTACTATTGTTTCTATAATACTGAAACAAAAACAAATTGAAAAAAAAAATCCTGGATAAGAGGTTTTGTTTGCAACTTTTCAAAAATATGGCTGAAGTTTACTGATTCATATAGACATGCTTAGCCACAAACAAATTGAAACTCCTTTAAAATAAATTTGCGAGAATATCTCAATAATAAATTTATTAAATTCCTAAAATTTTTTAAAACCAAAGTTTTTCAAAATTTCTACAGCTATGTTCACACCTATTAAATTATTGACGTCGTACACTTAACCACTAGTTTTCTTAAAGAATTGTTTGGCTAGAGCAAACATTATTTAATTGTTTCTTATTAATACATAAATTCAATTATTATCTTAGACATAAAGTTTAGCAAATAAATAGAAATTGTAAAAATAAAGCTTAAGTTAAATCAATTTACTGGTCACGCTTTTTTTTTTTATCGTCAAATATTTGTTAGGTCTGAACATTCCTTAAGTCATATCTACGTATTTTATCTTCGTGAATTGTTTTTTTTTTATTCTTATTAACTTTTTATTACAAAAACTAATCTGATTTTTGTATTTTTATGTACTCGAATTAAAATCGGTTAACCGGTTATTTTTAAAATGCCTAACCGAAAACCGGTTTTTTTAAAATATCAACTATTCGGAATATTCGAAAACCGGTTATGGAAAAAAGTCGAATAATCGATCACCTTACACGCAGTGCATTCTACATGCAATCTATTTCAATGCAACCTCAAAATATCACACCGTTTTGATGTTGATGCAATCTGGAATGAATGAAAAATGAACGAAAATTAATTTAATTTGCTAGATTGCGTAAATGCATTGCATTGTGTGTACCCAGCCTAAACATCAAAGTGAGATTAAAAACAGTGCGACAAAAAAAAGTAAAGTAAATTTAATTTTTTTTTTTTTTTTTAATATTTTGTGAACTTTTTATTCTTGGAGTTTTTTTTTATAAAAAATAAAAGGTAAGTTAACTACATGGTGAAGGGTATCAAAGATTCGGCACAATCGATTATAGCACTCTAACTTGTTTTTAATTAAACACTTAACATTTTCGTTAGTGAAATAGTTTCGGTTACCAGGTAATCGTAAATTTTAAAATCAAATTTTGCTAACTTACAGTTAATGTTTCAATTAACATTTAATTATATATGGTGAAAACGGCTCATTGACAAAATAAAACCTATCAATATTGGTAAAGCACATATAACATAAGGGCATATTAACGCGTATAGCACCACTAGTCTTATATAAAATTTATTTCTACATTTCTGTACATTAGACCGACTCACTTTACAAAAAAAGTTAAAGTTGAACCCCCTGATAATTAACTTTGACATTTTTTACGATGATTCCAAAAATATTTTGACTCTAGCGATAATCTCCCGTAAGCTACTACTTCGGTACATTTTTTTTATCCAATAAATGACCAAATATAATAGATACTTAGGAATTTTTGGATTCTGCATTGAAACATTTAAAAAATCTAGCCACAGACTCGAGATAGCAAGATGTTTATGCCAGTTTTGTGACGCTTTTCGATTCGATTTTAATGAAAACTTAAATAACTTAACCATTTTTGAGTCGGCTTAAAGGTCCAATTAGACGTGACATAACCATAATACCACAGCCGTAACGGCGAATTTAGAAACCAAAATTGAATAGGTTTGTATGTTATGTTTATGTCGTTTTGGTAATACAGTGGTGATGGTAATACAGTTTTGCTATGGTTAGGTCACGTCAAATTTGAGCTTTAATGTACATATATTCATACATATTAAAATATTTAAGATATTAACTTAACTTAAATTATATTTGGATATTTTTAAAAACTTTTATTTCATTCAGACCTAATTCATCTTTTGAAAAACTTTTCAACAACATTTCTAAATCCGTTTATGTAACATGAAAACGTTATTTTCAAAATCTGATAATAAAACGGAGATTCCTAACGTAAAACACACAAATTTTTAACATCATCTTGTTCATTTTATTTTAACTGAAGCCGCAGCTGGTTGTCTATACATTGACTGGTAGCTTGTGTGGTCTGACTGAATCATAGTAAAAATAATTTCCATATATTATTAAAAATATGTCACTGTGACGTCACAGCAAAGTGAGGGTAACCGTTCAACTATAAATTGGCGGATAAAAGCGTGTGCCATTGATAATTTATTAAGATGATAAAAAGTTTTTTTTAGCAGTTATGTACAAATAATAGATGTATGTATGTAGTTACGAGTATGAATATGCATGTAACAAGATAATTGTGGGAGGAAAATGTAAAAAAGAACCGCAAAAATTTTGTAGATCCATGTAAGATAATGTAAATAATTATTTCTAACGATTACATTTGCGTTGTATGTGTTTGTATTGAAAAAAAAAACTTACAGGTTTAATTAGATGAATAAACATTTTTTATAGTTAATAAAATTAGTAAGTAATAGGGAGTTTTTTTATTACACTTCTGTTTAAATTGGGGTTTAAACAAATATAAAAACTATGTGATTATCTGGGGTTACAATGAAGACTGTACTAAACGAAGGATCAATTGAGTTACAAATTGTGTCTCTTCGCCATACAAATGTCCTTCCGCAATTAAAATTTTGGCAAAAAAAGAGACACATTTAAAACTTTGAAAATATATTATATTGTTTAAAATTAAGGATTTCGCGCAGTTTTTGCATAAAATTTAACGCAGATATTTGTGGTTAGTTTTAAATTAAAATCAGGTCAAATCGCTTTCACTCAAAAAAACCTACTTAGATTAATGGAATTAAGAAGATATCTACAATAAGTTGAATTGTGAATATACAGACTCAACCTTTTAAAAGTTGATAAATTTTCACTTTTATTAGAAGCATAGGTTTGGAGAATTTTAAACTTTTATAAAAAAAATTTTTTTTAAAATAATTTTAAAATTGATGATGCAAGTATATTCCCAATCAACAACAAGACACAAGACTTTATAAAATATAAATGTAGACATGAATATATCTTGAGCCAAGACCATGCCTAGTTTTACCCCCACTTCAACAATTTTTCTCTGCTTGTAAAATATCAATATATGTACATGGTTAATTAAATATTTTTAATTTACGTTTCATACAGCTTTTATTTCCTGTTCCAAAAATGCTATTGTTTTTTTTAATGTCACAGATCGGAAGTAAACTAAAGTTTTTATTCCAAATATTAATGCACTTTAAAAAAAGTAAAGCCAAAAGTTATTTTGCTAACACATACTTCCTAAAAAATCGTACAAAATGATTGAAACGTTGCCCATGAGTACTTTTGAACGTGAAGATCGCAAAAGTGCCATTAACTCAAATTTAGCTTTAGTCAACTTATGCGTTTTTTCCTTTTTGCCATATATAAAAATAATAATTATATTAATATCAATTTATTTTACTATTTTTTTTTTACAAAATATGTTTAAAACCTCTTCTGAAGATATTTTGTATTTGAATATTTCATTTTCAATATTTAAAATAGCTAAATTTGAAAATCGTCCCTGAAGCATTGAACTACGTAACCATGTTTTTATTCTAAGCATAGCTGAGAAACTTCTTTCGCAATCTTTAAAACTAACAGAAGGGCTTATTGCCACTTGTAAGAGTTTGGTTTAAAATTCGTGTCAATAATAAGTATTGTGGTTAATTTATTGAACTGTTTATGGTTTTTAATCGAAATTTTGTTATTTTAATCAGGCTAAAGTTCATTGAATGTAATTTTCAATAAATGGTTTCTGAAGAAAGGAATTTTTACATCATGAAATGAATTCTAATTTATTGATAATTTTTCATTCTTGACTGAGCTGGGAATCGAACCGAGGTTTTCACGGACAGGTTGCCCTTACGTTTCGAATGTAACCACACAATCTCTTCAGAGGAGTTTGCCGTTTAACACTCACCGCCATTGACGACGGCTGGCAGTCAATAGTCAAACATCAATCTTTAAATCAAATTTTATTTAACCTTTGGTAGATCGAAATTTGCTTTGAATGATTAAATACTTTAATTGCCTTACATGTTCTTCCTTACTTCTTCTTCTTGATTCTTCTTGAAGTCCAAAGTAAATTTTTCTGTTTTTCATGTTTTTGTCCTTCTTTTTCTTGTTGACCTTTTTCAGCACAACTTGAAGGACAAATGTAAACATAGGGCTTGTGCCTAAGCTGTTAACAATAAATAGTAATGTGGTTAATTTATTGAACTGTACTGGTTTTTTTATAATATTAAGGAATATTTAATAAGCTATTGAAAATGGCAATACACTTACAAAAATGTCAAACGAAAATAGCAATTAAAAAAAGGAAAACATTTTGGTGTGGGCATAAGCGGGTCTGGGTGGGTTTTGCTAACCCTAGCCCCCCTATCTACGTTAATAACACCCTTTCATTTTTTTCCTTAAAGTTCTCGAAAGTTGAGCATCAAAACTTGAAAATTGTAAGCCTAGACTTAAATATAGGCATTGTACCTAAAGTGAAGGGTATACAAATCGTGTTTTTTATTTAAATAAATCTTGAGTTAATTTTTGAATTTTTTTTATTTCCCCTAGAACTTGAATTTTTTTTTGTTTTAGTTTTTATACGCCCAATTTTTATAAAAGAGAATAACTTTTTATAAACTCTCCATTGCAGCAGTGTTACCTAGTCAAACATTATCCTAACGCAATGATTATTTAAGTGTAGAGCACAATTTGTTTATATATTCTGATATATTGTGTTAGTATTTTCAGTGCAGTAATGGGTCAGGTGAAATTTTGCGTTTTGTTTTTGTTTTTATTTTACTGAAAGCTGTAAATCCCCACATAAAAAAATAAACAATACAACAATGAATAGACTGAGATTGTTTATACAATTTTAAAACCAAAGGAAACTTAATTGAGTTGTTTATGAACTCACTCCCATATAGATTATTATGCGAAACGATGATATAGTCAAAATATTATCCATAAGGTGCTAATAAAATCTAATTTTAACAAAAAAAAATTTATACAATTTCTTAAAATAACTGAATCATTGTAGGAAATGATCAAGATTTAGCAGACAAAAAAATCTTTGTATTATTTACTTAATGAAACCCCTTTGGAATAGATTTTTTAAGTATTTATAAAATTTAAGGTAGTGTTGTAAAACTTTCAATGAATTTTTGTTATTTCTTTATACCGAGTTCTCTATCGTTCTACACTATAATCTGTCATTCAAATTCGTTTTAAATCAAAAAAAAACATAGTATGTGTCAGTGTTGCCACTTTGTGGGTAATTACCCGAATTTGGTATAATGTTTACAGCCGTGGGTAATTGCTCTTAGGTGTTATTAAGGTGTAATTTGAAATTCTTACTTCAGATACCCAAATAAAATCAAGATTCGATATTAGTGATGACATTAATATCTTTTTAAATATTGTAGATAAAAAATGCACAATCTTCTGCACCAAAGTCTCGGTGTCTTTTAAAGAAAAGTTTTTAATCATTAAATATATATTTTCAAAAGTTCGATAATGAATGTCGCAAGATGGACTCTTAGATTTGGATAAAGATGACTATCAATTTTTTTAAAACCATGAAACTTAATATGGTAGGTTATCGTAGATTAATACACGGCATTATCAATTGAAACTGATTTCAAACAAATAGGCACCTTGACGAAATGCATTACAGACGTCCAATTTTGTTCCTCTTTTTGAACTTTGCTGGCTGCATGCCACGAATAAAATGAACAATGTTGACCTCTAGTACGTCAATTGTTGCTGGCTTATCAGCACAGACCAGTGACATCACAGTCCTACGGAAAACAATCAAGGCCTTAAAGTCTAATTGACAGTTTATTTTCTCTAAATCAACCCATCGCCTTCATTTGTGAAAAAATAATTTGCGTCATTTAAATCATGAAGTCGCCTAAAGTTGCGAAAATCGATGGGGGCGTTGTTCAAACATGAATCTATTCATGATGATGTGCCTGATCAAAAAATGAGAGCAGTATAACAGTTCGTTTGACAGCTAACCTTTCGTAAGCTATATGGGGCTTAAAAACACCCGTTATAAAGGAATGGCAATGAGCATTTTTAACCATCCCTATTTACATGCAACCAAATGTGTAAGTTAAACTCATTATTTTGGGAGTTTTATTTTATGTTTTATTAAAGATTTTTAAGTTTTAACAGTTTGACTAATATTGATATTTTTCAATGAGTTTGTTGGGTTTTTTACTTCTTTGTAAATCTTCTTTCTTTATATTTAATAAAACTTAAATTTTATATCAGGTGTAATTTCATTTAAATCGGGTAATTTTGCTTAATTTAAAGTGTAATTTTGAATTTCGCTGGTGGTAACACTGGTATGTGTAGTGATTAATAAAATTTACTATGCTCTCTCTAAATCATAAGATTAATTCCTTTTTGTTTAACAAATTAATTATATACTCTTAACAAGTTAATTACATACTAACTTTCAGATTTATTCACGTGCTATATTATAATTTCTCACTAATAATTTGTCGTTTTTTAATATTAAAAAGTTTAATTGTTAAATCTATTAAATATTTAAGAGAGCGAAGTAAAAACAATATAATTTTTTTTTTTTAATCACTTTTAAATAATTTATTGTTGTAACGGAATTCACATGTTATTTGTGATCAACAGCAGCAAAATTGAACAGTGAAACTTTTATATAACGAATATAAATGGTATCGAAATATACTTTGTTATTGCTATTCGTTTAACATACATATAAGTACATATATGTATCAGTGAGATTTACATGGGGTTTCACCTGACAATTTTTTGTCATAATAAACGTCAAACTTCATATAAAAACAAACGCTGACAAAAATGTTAGAGTTTTTTATATAGACTTTGACGTTTGGTATAACAAAAAATTATCAGGTGAAGACCCCATGTAAGAGAACATGTTTTATGCGCATAAACTTTGAAATATGCCATAAAAGTTGATTAAAATATGCCTTAAAAAAAACCAAAAAGGTTTAATATTACATAATTGCATAAAGTAACCAAGTTAAAAAGTATATTCGGTCAAACTTGACCGAAAGAAACATGTTACGCTACACCACAGTATTTACAGACGAATTTTTGAATTCAACCTTTATACCAACGTAATTAGATGGTTTCAGAGCACAATTACTCTTTTCCGAAAAGAAGTATGTATAGGGGCTAAGTGAAGTTATATATATAATAATCTAATAGCCCGTTTACACTACAACGAAATCTGGTACTTATGAGATTTCGAGCCAAATCTTGTTGTTTTAACAAAAAATGGCAATTTGAAGAAGATTTTAAATGAAATCTAAAATATTTCGGTCTACTGTAAATGAGCTACCGGGTGGTTAATTTTAAGGGCCGATGTTGAATGTGAACCAAACCTAAACTTTAAATCTTTTCCTGCATTTCATTTGACATTTCTCAATTTCAGTTTAACTTAATTTGAACCATGGAAAGATACACAATCGAGCAACGCGTTAAAGTTATTCAACAGTGGATGATCAATTTTCGAAGAGAATCATCTTCAGTGATGGGGCACATTTTCACCTCAGCGGATTCGTCAATAAGCAGAATTGCCGCATTTGGGCGAATGATAATCCAAGAGTAATTGTCAAAAAACCAATGCTCCCACAAAGAGTGACTGTTTGGTGCGGTTTATGGGCTTTCGGCATCATCGGGCCGTTTTTTTTTTCCAAAATGAGGCCGGTCAGGCAGTTACTGTGCTCGCTATCGTGAGATGATAACGAACTTTTTATAGCCAGAATTGGAAGATATGGATGTGCACGATAAGTGGTTTCAACAGGATGGTGCCACTTGCCGCACAGCTAACGAAACAATGGCGCTTTTTCGGAACAAATTCAATGGCCGTATTATCTCACGTGGTGTCGATGTCAAGTGGCCGCCAAGATCATGTGATTTGACACCGTTGGACTTCTTTCTTTGGGGTTATTTGAAAGAAAAGTTGTACGTCGATAAGCCAGCAACAATTCAAGAGCTAAAGGATGAGATAATTCGGCATATAACCTCAATTATGTCTCAGCGTCATCGAAAATTTGGATTATCGGATGGAGGTGTGCCGCCGAGGTCTTGGTGGCCATGTGGCCGATATTTTGTTCTATACATATCATTATATTACACACAAAAAAAAAAAATATTGTGATGCCAAATAATTTGAGCATTTGACGATTATGCTGTTGGGGTAAACAAAAACTTGTTGGCGTAATTAAAAACCTTTTGTCGCAAGAAAGTTTTCAACAATATTTTTTTTACCGCAACAACATGAAAGTATTTGAAGTTATTCAACAGCAAAATTATTTGTTGCAAATGAAATATCTTTTGTCGTTAAAGGTTTTCCTCTGAAATAACAGCACATTGAAAATTGCTGTTGACGCAAATGATTTGCATTTGCAGCAAAAAACAAATTTTGTTGCCATTAAATATTTATTTTTTGAATCAAATAATATTACTGTTGTCGTAAAAAACTTTGCATTTGGCAATGACATGATTGGTACTTCATTATTATTAGAGCTGGCAAACAATCGATAGTACTATCAAAAGTATCGATAGTTCTTTTTCCATTGGACTATCGATAGTCTATTTTCGATGGCGATACTATAGTTGAAATCTTTTTTAAGAAAATTATCAATATTTTTTTGTTTTTATCTGGCAACAACAAGCCAGCCGTCATTGCTGCCCAACTAAGCCAGCTGCGGTAGTTATCTAGTCGGCTTAAGGACCAACCATATTTGCATAACGTTGCTATCCTAATGTCAAAACAGAACATTTTACAAATGTATGTACCCGTGTTCTCAGATTATTTTTCACCTGAATCGCCAAATATTATATCGAAAATCGCCAAAATTTAGGCCCTTATTATATAAAACGGAACGCAACGCCAAAGAATTACATTGAAAGAAAAAACAAAGTCATAAATATTTTGCAATTTTGTTGTTCCTTTCTACAGAAATTCGTGTACCGTTTTAAAATTTTCAACGCCACAAGTTGTGAAGCGTTTGAAATTTAAAAAAGGCAATGTGAATTTCTGTAGAAAGAAACAACAAAATTAAAGAATATTTATTACTTTGTTTTTGCTTTCAATAATTAGGGCCTTAATATTTTTTGATTTTAGTTAAAAAGATTCGCCAAAAATCGCCATATATTAGTTAATATAAAAAAAGAATAGTAACTTTATCTTTATTAAAGTTTTCTATATTAACTTATTATTTTTCAAACTAAAATAAAAAGTTTCGTTTAGAAATTTATATTGAAAGCAAAAACAAAGTTGACTTGTTTTATTGTTGTTTCAATTTACTTTCCCAAACGAAAATGTTTTATTTTATTTTGAAAAACAGGCAGTTAGCCTTATTCTAGTAGTGTTTTTATATTAAATTATTTTTAACGTTTTAAAATAAATATCTTTAAACTTAGAGCTTGTGAGATCTGTAAATTGAATTTGGCAAAATATTAACTTAACCTGTTTACTGGTTAATGAGTAGAATTTGATTTAAAACTTTTTATAAGAAAGATTTACTATGTATGTGAGGATTGTTATAAAAATAATGTTATCCATAATTATTGCATACTGTGTGTATATTGTATTACATATTTGAAAAAAAATATAGCTTGTGATAAGGCAAATGGCTGAAAATCTAAGAGAGATTAAACCTTAATCAAAATTTTTGAAATTGTATTTCTTAAAATTGCTACATGGAAACATACGTTAATTACTTAAAAATAAAATTGAAGAATTCAACAAAGAATTCGATACTATCGATAGTTTGCCAACCAACTATCGAAAATATCGAATGTTGCGAATATCGATACTTTGCCACCTCTAATTATCATTGGCGGTCAGTATTGAGTCGTTTGTCAGTGTAAAACAAGTAAAACGTGAGCTTTAAGTTTAGAGTTTTAAAATAATTAAAATAAAAATTAAAGTGTTTCCAATAAACAAAAAACAATGGCAGAAGATTGTTTTCAGGAAACAATTTATACGGTGGATTTATCCAATGAAGTGGTTGCATTGCTTTTAACAATGAATATTTCAATGGACACAATTTCTTCATTCTGGGAATGCGGCATACTATACCAATATTATTAAATAAAAAAAATGACAATAATTTCCTAAATAGTTTGTGTTTTATTCAAAATCAACATCGGCCCTAAAAATTTTACCACCCTTTATAACTAATTTTAACGAAATCAAATAAAGAATTTTTAGCGTAGTAGTACACGCCGGGTATCCGCTAGTAAATAATAAAATAATAAAGAGTTTTTTTTGGGAAACTTTGTGGGAAAATTTGTTGCTTTGAGTTTTACGTTATAATCAAGTTCGTTATACCGAATTTTTACTGTGTTCTTACATATATGTATATAAAGTTTTATTTTAATAATTTTGGGACAAACCAAATTAGGTAAAATCTTATTTATAAAGTAGTTATATATGGAAAGTTACATACAATAAATAATTATTAATTAATGGTGTTTTCTTTTCTACAAAAAAATGTGACATATTATTTAAAAAAATGCAATTTGGTGTCTGTTTCTTAAAAATTTTGCTTCCGAAAAGGATGAGTTTTTTAGAATAAAACAAGCCACCCTTTTTTGGAGCAAAATTTTTAAGAAACAGACGCCAAATTGCATTTTTTAAAATAAAATGTCACATTTTTTTTTGTAGAAAAGAAAACACCATAAGATTTCAGTTTTCGAGAGTTTTTATTTAAAAGGTGTTTTAAAATTTACATAAAGTTTTAACCTTTTCGGCATTTGTGCAGAAAACCCTAAAAACGATTTGACAGCTGACTGTTAAAGCTTCGTAATAATGGAGCGTTGCATACAATAGCTCAAAATATTGAAATAAGAAAAAAAAAAAGAGTTACGGTCGATTTCACCAAGTTCAGTTATAATTAACTAATGGTTAGAACTGTCAAAAACATATTGTTAACTGGAAGTTAAAGGAATAGTAAGTTTAAACTGAGCTTGGTGAAATTGGCCGTTAGTCGTATAAAATCCCTGCTTGAAAATAGAAGAGCCATTTTAAACAGTTTTACAAATTTGCATTCTATAAATCACTCTTTAACTGCAACAACTTCATACGTCAAATATCGCAAATATTGACTTAATATCGTTAATGCAGAGTAAATCACTCTTATAAAGATATTGTTAATATTTCTAATGATGACAATGTAAACTTCTTACTTTCTTACTTTTTCTTTAAGTTACTGTGTCTACTTACAAATTAGATGCGCTGGATTATAATAAAATTGTTTTGAAATGGAGACAATCCTTGTAAAAATAATGAGTTAATGTAGTTAAAAGGAAGGTTGTGTTAGGCTTCATTGGCAGTCGAAATCAAGCACAGCTCAAGTGGGTTCAGCACTTAAGACCCCTTGTGTAACCATGTTTAACGGTCTCCCAGGGGACGAATGCTATCTGGCTGCCGACATTTTCATTCAGCCAGCCGGTTGATTCAATAAAGGAGTGGACCTCATTCAAATCAATTTCAGAGATAAGGGAAATGAAGTTGTCGCGCATTTACGAACGTACCGCAAAAAAGCATCACAACCGCAACTGATGATCACGAATCACGCTGCAGCTGTGATGCACAGTTTTGATGCATTTACGAATGTACCCCAGTTTTGTCATTTAGAAATCTTTCTCCAAACAG
The DNA here is from genome assembly GCA_963931875.1 of Pollenia griseotomentosa. Lineage (NCBI taxonomy): Eukaryota > Metazoa > Arthropoda > Insecta > Diptera > Polleniidae > Pollenia > Pollenia griseotomentosa. The sequence continues at coordinate 32,075,797 of OZ007564.1, forward strand.
TTTTAGCCTTAAGCCCAGAGTACACGGAATGTTGTTTTGACATAATTTTGACATCATTACAAAGCCACAATGCCCATTTTGTGTTTGTGTGTACGTCAGAATCAAATTGCAGGTGAAAACATAGATAAACGATAAAATCAAATACCATATATAGTTGACATAATTAAATTTTTGACATTTTATTTATTAGAAAACATGGATATTTCCATGACATTTTAATTTCAATCGATATGTACATTACTTGGTAGAAGAACGTTGTACTGGGTACTACTCTATACTCTTGCATATTTTTTTTTTTTTCAAAAGTATAATTTATTAACAATTTTTGGGAAAAAATCACCAAGAAAAAAACGTAAAATAGAAATGGTTATTTTTAACTCTACTGCGCAAGAAGGTATAAGATAAATTAAAATTTTTGTATACACATTAAAATATTTACATCATTCTAACGAATAATTATAGACTAAACAAGTTTTAAAAAACGGTTTTTATTGAAATTCATTTATAATTAAGATTTTCTCTGATAGATATTTTAAAGTAATATTTCGACAATTATTTTTTTATTAGTGATTTAATAAGTTGAATCTTATCTTGAACTTTTTGTCAAATAATCAAATACTCTGGTATTGGTTTGAATGTACCTTCATGTCAAACACATACACATGCAAAACTTTTCCATTTGTTAGAAATACTTTTTTAAATTGAAAATATTCCACAAAATTTTTAAAATACCATTTCAAATAATGTAAAAGTGTTCCCCTAAATACAGAAATATTAAAGAGACTCATTAAAACTAATAGGGTAATTATTTTTTTAGTTAAAAGAATTTGTGTGTATAGTTAAAAGAACACAGTGCAATTTTATAGTAACAGCGGAAATTTCTTAAGAATTAACTTATAAAACACGTAAGTGTGCTCTATTCGGCTGTGCGGAATCTTTAATACCCTCTACCGAGAGTTCGTATATTTCAAAAGTGGGCAGTGTTGCCATATTTTTTTACGAAAACTAGCAATTTCAAAAAAAAAAAAAATCTGTTATTATGGAAAAAAACTGCTCCTTAAAAAAATTAATGTGCGGTTTCCACAGCACAAATGATTGAACGTGTAGTAAAATTTTTATTAAAAGCACTCAGATTTTTGAGAATTGCATTTTTTGTTGCAGCCGTTTGTTTTTAATACTGCTTTGTCCCCGTCCATATTCTGAAACATTTAGGGAGTTATTTTGTGAACTCCTTCACTATGCCTTGATAAAGTTTTTATAATGAATTTTAAAAAATTTGTATGAAAATATTTTTAAGGTGAGCTGAAGTGTTTTATAAAATAAGAGGTTTAAGTTTGGCGGTTAAAATGGGCAAAGAGGAATGGACAAGTTTACTTTGCAAAATAATTAAGTTGAGGTACACACCACACGTTCAATGCGTTCATGCATCTGTCAATACAGTAGAATCAGTGTAAAATTGTATTGACACGTTACCACGTTACACAGCCTCGCGTAGAATGCATATGCGCATCGAACGCATGAAGTAGATTACTTTCTACTTTCGCTTGCGTCTGATCTCCAGCTTTAAATGCTGCAAAGCAAAAGGACTTTAAATGGCGCCGTTTTATATAAAAACCAAAAGTTCTGTATTTTTTGGCGTGGCAATACAACATTTTTGGTGTTTAAGATACTTCACAGACGTATCTTTCATTTTAGGGAGTGATTGGCCCTTTTTTTGTATGAAGGCATCCCCGTTTGAAGGCTCAGTTTGCCAGGAGTAAAAGTTTAGTTGCAAATCAGATTTTTCATTTTGTTGTATTAAAGCAATTAGAACGATTATAGTTAGCAGTAAGATGTTACGTCTTAATCTGTAAGTAATAGATTAGTCTTGGTTTTTTACGGTAAGGTTAAGTTGCTGTTACTCCCGGCTAACTAAGCCTTTAACCTACATCCAACTTCAAGCTTAAAAAAACTATGTAATTACAAAACAAAACAGAATTGTAGAGTACACGAAACTGTGTAACCCCCTCCAATATTCTCACTTTTCTCATCAACAAACTCAAGAGCTGCTATAACAAGTCTGAACGAGGCCTTAAAAATGGAAAAAATCCCATGGAATTTTAAACCATAATTGGGTTTATTATCTTAAATGATTCAATTATTTTACTTGCAATTCAACACTGCTTGGGTTGAAAAAATTGCATTAGATGTCGACTTTAGGATGTAGAACAAAAGAAAAATTTTTTAATATTAATTCAAGTTCCAAGGAATATGTATTTTACAATATAAATAAATGGTATTAACAAAAAATAAGTTTTTACAAATCAATTACAAACAAATACTAACAAAACTTTTGCCCTCCATTGTAGTGAGAGAGTAAAAAGAGAGTAAGCGAGCAAAAAATCACTGTGCTTTTTTTTACACAATTTTTTCTTACAGCTTAAATTTAATATAAAGCTCTACAATTGCAAAAAGTGATCATTCAGTTAAGAGACATCAAAAGTGGTAAAAGAAAAAATAAAAAAAAAACAAAATAAAAAAAATTGCGATAAATTAAATATGTACCACTATTTAAATTGAAATAAATCAAAAATATTAAATAATTTACAACGGATTTTAAATAAAAACAAATAAAGAAAAAAGTGAATTTAAATACATGAAATCAGAAGTGTTTTACAAAAGTCCAATTGAATTTATGTTTATAAAGCAAATAGTTCGTTAACTTAATTTAGTTAAATATAAATAAAAAAGAGGCTATTTAAATTTATTATATTAAAATATAAATAAAATATTTAAAAACAGTTAATTCATTAACCAAATAAACAAAGGAAACCAAAAATGAATGTGGAAGATTTTAGAAAACATGGCAAAGAAATGATCGATTACATTTGTAATTATGCCCAAAATATCGATCAACGTGATGTGGCGCCAACTTTAGATCCTGGATATTTAAAACAATTATTGCCTAGTAAGTTTTAAATATTTTGAATTCAAGATATTGTGCGTTAAAACACTGTGATACATACAATTTTTTTTATATATTTTAATTTTTGTGACAAATAAAAACACATTGTAAGAGTGTTTATTAAATTTATTATAAAAAGTATAAAAACGGCAATTAAATCATTATATTTTATAGCACATCTTTTATCGGACACTTGTTAATTTTATTGTTTTTTAAATATTTGTTATTTATGTTTGTACCTTAAACTAACGTTTTTAATTTTAACGAACGCTTAAATCAAATGCATTCATAAATAATTTTATTGACATTTTAAATAGTTCTAATAGATTTACTAATTAGTTGTGTAAATAATAAAATTAAATAGTCAATTTTATAAGACAGATATGCTAATTTTATGTAAATAATTATTTAAGAACAAAAAACCAAACATTAACTAATGATTTTAAAATAATGAAAATTGTTTAAAAGACCAGAAGATTTATATAATTCTTCTATTTATAAATTGATTAATGAAGTTGTTAACGTATTTTAAAACTCATTTGCATATTTCGGAGAAATAAGAAATTTTTCTATTTAAGTCCTTGTTTTTTAAATTGTTGGTATGAAACTAACAATTTTTAAAAGCCGATCGACAATTTAGAGATCAACAAAAAAAGTTTTTTTTTAATAATTTATTTATATTTTGTTTGAAGTGAAAAGCAATCAAATGGCCTTCTTATGTTATTTAGATCCTATAATAATGTCCTTCCGAAATAAGGCTTTTCTAAAATATAGCCCCCAGACGAAAACTATATGGAAAAAGCAGAAATTTATCTATATTAGCCAATATATAAGCATAACTTCTATGTAAGACCCTTTCCCGAAAAATTTATGAAAGCGAATTTCTGTATTACCTCGTACTTTTTAAAAGGCTGGATGGCTTTTGAAATCGTTAGATTCGTCTTAAAAAGCCAATGTCTTTAGTTTTGTGTTTGAAAACAAAATGGTGGATTGGATTGTTGGGGAGAAATAGCAATACGCTAAAAAGAAAATAATCCAAGCCCAAGGCGAATTAACAATAGGTGGTGTCGAAACGGCATCTGATTTTGACAGTTTTAGCTTATTTGTTTTGATTTGTTAGTGTTTTGCTGAGAATGGTTGACATTTCGAGCTTTAAGCACTAACAATCCAATGCAAAAACCCGTATGTTGTTTCTGTTGTTTTTGGATTGTTGTAGTTCCGATACCACCAGTAGTTGAATTCGCCTTGTCAATTAAAAGAGAATTATAAAAAACTGTACTTATCAGCCGTATTCTGAAAATCGAATATAAGTGGAATTAAAATGGAACAAATTTTTTAAAAAGATTCTGTAAGAAAAGATAAACTCACTGTTAATTGTTGGTGTTTTGTCAAAGCTTTGATATCGTTTGCAAGCAAGACTTGAATGTTTGTAATTCTCATTCGTGTTATAGTTATAGTTGTACAATATCTTTAGCTTTTTCAAAGTCTTTGGAAAAAGGTTTGCTGATGATCTGGCCTAAGCAACCAGTGAAATGCGCAAAGGAACTTGCTTTCCCTCAACAATAAATTTCAGTGTATTTTTTTTAAAAATAAAAATTGGGAATTAAGCATGTCATAGAGAAATCTTATTAGTAATAAATTTTTTATTCCCGAAAATAACTTTGATCCTGTTTATACAAATTTCCTTCTTAAATACTTCGTACTTTGAGTTCCTATCCTTACCAAAAACTTTGGTGATTTAAAAAAAAAAAACTGCATCGATTCAACTTAACTCGATTGAGATTTCCATGGGGAAAATTACGGCATTCGATATCGGACGAAATTTCATTATAATGTTAATTAAAATTTCGATAGGTATTAGAAATAATAAACTGACTTAAAAAGTTGTTTATAACTTGCTAGCACCTCTAATAAAAAGTGCGGGACTTTAAAAAATCTAAAATATAGTAAATAATTGAAAAAATCAAAAACCCGGCTGAAAAAAATAAAAAATTTTATACACTTAAAAGACAAAAAAAAGATAAGGAAATAAAATTAATATTAACTATAAACAAAATAAATAACACTTTAGACTTTATAATGAGCAGCAGGGGGACAAAATTGCAAATTTTAAACCGAAATTATTTAAGTTAATGGGTCCCATTTGTTACTAAACCTAATGCAAGTATTTTACTTTGACTTTTATATAGTCTGTTAAGCCGAAGTGGTGTTTACATTGTTAATATTATCTTTCCTCAATCTTGTTTTTGGCATTTTAAGTGCATTAAAAGGGTTTTTGATTTTTTTTTTAATTATTTGTTTTAATTTATATATATTTTTTTAATAATCTCAAATATTTTTTTTTACAAATAATAATCAATTTTAGTTCCTTGTCTCTTAAATATTAATTTTAGCACCCAGTATCTGTAATTATAGAAATTATGTAGATTTCTTTTATTTTACTTTTACTCCCATACAGCATGGAATCATCTTCCTTAATACTTCTACTTATATACTTTCATTATAAATAATTACAAAATAAGATTTTATAAAAAGAAATAATAAAAAAATTCCCAAAATTTCATAAACAAATTTATGATAGACGTAGGTTGGCCTTTCTAGTTTATTAAGATTTTAGTGTGAAATTTCTTCTCTGGCTGATAATTAAATTTACTATTTAGAAACAAAAAAACACAATGAATTATAAAAAAAACACATATTAACAATAATTACTTGAGAATTTTTCCAAAACGCAAAACTTTTGGTTTGTTAGTTATTTTAATTTCAAAATTTGATAAAAGGCACAACAGCGAACAATGAACATTTTTTATATCGAAGATTTTTTTCGATTCAAACTACACGTTTATAAAAATATTTATTTAGCCCGCTTTTTGTGCAACTTGAATTGTTAAGATAATAAACTAAAATATTTAGTTCCAAATTAAAAAAAAAAAGAAAATTGCTGATGTGAAAGATTATAAAATATTTGATTTATTTATAAGAATTTAAAAAAATAGCAAAATTTAATTTCTGGCAGGTGTAAGATTAACATTCTAGTATACGGACATGCTGTAATTGACTCAGAAATAGGTGGATGGCTGAAGGAGGGCAAAATTTGTTTTGCCCCCATTTGTGCAGCTGTCAATTAAGAGTTTAAACAAAATTTTGCGTTACTCGACAAAACTCGTTTTTATATTTGAACACTATGTTAAAAATAATGAATGTTTGGATGCTGATTCTTTGATCAAAATGGTTTTGTTAATTGCCCAAATTTTCACGTTTGGTGTTGGGAAAACTCACATGTAAAACAAATGCATCTACAAAGTGTTACTGTTACGATTCTTACTCTATGGGCAATAGGGAATAAAGGAATTGGAACGGGTACACAATCGAGTGTACTCTTCGATTCGTTTTGACGAAGATTTATTTAAGTTCGGTCGCAAATGTTGCATGCAGCAACAAAAATCGCTTAATGTAAATGGGCACCTCAATACGGATTTTGGAGTTGACAGAAAACTTGAACAGACCTTTGAATTAGTTTTCGATGTTGCAACATAAAATTACAGTTATTCAAAAATTTAAAATTTGTTCGACTGAAAAATCAAGATCGCCTTTTAAAAAATTTCGAAATAAGTTTTATTTTTAAAAATGCCTTAAATTAAGCATGGAAAAATCTAAGTTTAGCAAAAAAAAATTGTCTGCAATTTACTGTAGAGATCGCTCCACATATATGTGTATAAGAGTTCCTAAAATCTCTTTACCTTACACAACTGCTTTTATACAAATGTTTATAAACAACAATTTTTCTATTCTCGTTGATGGTAAAGTTATAAATGAAGAAGTAGAAATTAAATATTTGGGAGTAATGTTGAAAAGCAATCTGTCATGGGATGATCATATATTAAAAGCAAATATAGCTTCAGCTTGTGGTATATTATTTAAGCTAAAAAGAAAATTGGCCACTATGACAAAAATGTTGATATATCAGTCAATCATACACAGTAGACTTGAGTATCTCGCAATTATTTATGGTTACAAAAAGACTTGGAAGTTAAAATCGTTACAAACATCTCAAAACAAAATACTGAAATGTGTTTTTAATTTAAATATTAGACACAATACATTATCATTATATAAAGATTTTGCAAAAACCTTTTTGCCAATATATGGTCTATATGTTAAACAACTTTTATATTACGTTTACAAATCTTTAAATAACATTGGATATCGAGCAATTAAGCTTAATATCAGACGAAATAGTTTTAACACAAGAAGTGGTGGAAATCTTTGGATAGCTAGATGTAGACTTGAAAAAACTAAACAAAGAATAGAATATGCCAGAAAACAATAAAAACTGCAATCGATTATCAGTTTTTAAGAAAAGTTTAAAAAGTTATCTACTTTGATATAAATATCATCATATATATACTAAGAATATTTCTACTTAATAATATTGAAATGCTTCTTGAATAGTTTTTCTATTTTCTTTTTCTTTTTTTTATACTTTAAATATAAAGTTTCTTTAATTGTATTTTTATAATTTCTAATTTGTAATGTTATAATTTCTATAACTGAAATTAATTTTTTGCCAACTCGTCTCACAAAGCCAATATTAGGCGCGAGACAAACTTTACCTTTTTATAACGTATATTGAAATAAAAAAATAAAAAAAAAACAATATTATATGGCAATCCGTTTAAGATTTATTTAGCTAAAGCTTTTATGTAATACTTTTTCTAGAACTTACTTATAATTTGGGCTTATATTAAGCTCCATGTGGAAGCTTCTTACCATAAAAACTATAAAAATCCCCGCTAAGTACAAACTGTTCTCCAGATATACATAGAAATAAAATAAAAAAAAAAACAAAAACAAAGGATTTTTGGGTTAAATTAGAGTCAGTAGGGTAGGCCATTTGTGGACTGATCAGGCTGTATAGCAAACAATTTCGGACTATATGTAACATAGATATATAACTATCATATCTGGGCTCTTCGGAAACCCCATTTCAACGAACAGACGGACATCGCTAAATCAACTTCGCTCCTCATAGGGACCCAGAATATATATACTTTATAGGGTCTTAGATCAATAATGTAGGAATTACAAACGGAATGACAAACTTGTATATACCCTTTTACCTTCGGTGAAGGGTATAACAATAATTAAATACACAAGGTTGTTAAAATGTGTATTAACAATTGTCATACAAATGACTAAATAATTTCACTTTTATTCCATTTAAATAATATTCGTTTTTCAGTTCGTTCTTAAATTCAGATAAAAACGCAAGAATTTTAAAAGTCGATTTTTAATAAGATTTCTGCAATAAAAGAATTTTATGACAAATATTATACAAATATTTTTCTATTAAACAGAGTTCTATAACAAAAATTATAAAAATTGGATTGAAAGTGTATTAAAAACAACTTCCAAATTCTTGTGTTTTACGTTTTCGATTTCCAGCACACCACTGTATAATTCTTTCAGTCGATACTGAACGAATCGAAATTATTTTTTTAGTATTGTGAAATTTAAATTAATGCTTAACAACACTGATAAAATAATTCCCATTATTTAAGTATTGACTGAAATAATTAGATATTAAATTGCTTTCGAATCGAGAAAGTACTCGATCACGACTGCCAGAATCAGGCCCCAGTGTTTGGTGCAAATAAATGGTCTTGCGAAAAAGAATATGCAAAATTTCTTAATATTTTTAATGAAATCTAATGAAAACTCTGTGTATTTTGTTGTTGGATTTACCAGAACAGCTATGATATTTTGCATTTGCTCTTTTGCAAGACTATTTGCACCAAACAATGAACTCCGCTAATGAAATAAAAGTTTCATCGAGTCATAGTTTTATGTGTAGTTTATTTAACCTTACTTTTAAAACCGAAAACTGGATGGCTGATTTATTCCAGACAGTAAAAATGGCTTGGAATAGATGTGCAGCAGCTGTAAGACACAATGAATTTTCTACAAAATACTGAATATTTTTAAAATTTTTGCTTCATACAAATTTTTGCACCCCCTTGCATTAATTTTGTCCATTAAGTTTTCGTCAAGTCCGATTGTTTTCTATATTTTTTTTGCAAGTGCAAAGATAGAATAAAATTTGTTTTATTTTTTAAATATTTACTTCATAAAAATATATTAGCCTTTAAACTTAACCTGTTTTTAATTTTTATTATTTAAAAATTCTAGGTAAAAGGATCAATTATGGGGTACTTTAGTTTTGACCGATACTGTATGTGTGTATTACCAAAATCAAAGCTAAAAAAATAAAAGGATCTAAAGTAAACGAAAGCAATCTATTAAAAATTTCAATAACACCTGTGCATCTCAATTTAAATAAACATTTTTTTTTTTTTTTGCTTTTGTTAACCGATTCATCGACAATGGACTGCCAAAGCTAATAAAAATTAGAAAGACTTTTTTTATTTAGTTGAAACAAAAGAGAGATCGGGATCTTGATAATGAAATTGACGATCAGTTTAACATACTATGTATTTACGATTGATTAAATGTGTTAACTGATTTATGCTCAAGTTAGTGATTAAACAAATTACTGTTTATCAGTACTTCTACCATTAATTAAATTTAGTGCAAAGAATGATAAATATATTTAGACATTTCATTGGTATTGATTAATCTCGTGATTTTTTTATTTTTAAATTTTATTCAGAAACTAAATTGTTTTATGTATCTAATTGTAATTGCTTAGGTGAAGCACCTTTAAAACCTGAAAAATTCGATGATGTCTTGGCGGATTTCGAAAATAAAGTTATGCCTGGCGTTGTACATTGGAATCATCCGAAATTTTTTGCCTATTTCCCATCCGGTAACTCATTTCCCTCCATATTAGGTGATATGTTAAGTAGTGCAATAGGATCTATTGGGTTTTCATGGGTAAGTACTTTAAACACTTTCAATTGTATTTTAGAAATTTAAATTGTATTCCAAAAACTTCTGAATATAAGTTAAACATTTTTAAAATTCAGTTGAGTTTTAGAAAAGGTAAGGACATTTTTGCAATACAATTTGAAACATTTTTTTTTTTATAATAACAGCGAAATCAAGGCGAATTGAATACTAGGGGGCCTAAACGCTACAACAACAAAAAAAAATGCAATTCGCCTATTACAACTTTACTAATCTGTCAAAAACATCTAAATAAAATACAAAGGAAATATGAAAAGAAGTGTAACAATGTTCGTTTGAAAATAATATATTTTTGTTTGCTAAATTAAACAATTTTTACTTCTCACTTTCATAATTTTAGGAATTTTAATGAAAGCCATTATGAAAACGTTAACAATTTTTGACACTTCGCGTTTGAATAGCCAATTTGCCTTTTCACAGCTGGGGCCTGATTCTGGCAGTCGTGATCGAGTACTTTCTCGATTCGAAACCAATTTAATATCAAATTATTTCAGTCACTACTGAATAAATTGGAATTATTTTTTCAGTGTTGTAAAGCATTAATTTGAGTTTCACAATACTGAAAAAATAATTTCATTCGTTCAGCATCGACTGAATTAGGGTCCTGATGATAAAGGCCAACAGGCCACCCAAGGCGAATTCATAGCAGGTGAACTCGAGAGATCAGCTGACTATTTTTTTTTTTTTGGTTTTAAAAACTAATTTTGACAAATAAATTAAATATTTTTCCGAGCGAATTCGGGCGAGTCTACCTGTTATGAGTTTGCCTCGGAGGCAAGGCGAATTTTAAGCAGGTAAACTCGAGAGATCAGATGACTATCTTTAGCCCCGTGCATTTTTATCTCATTTGCCCCGTTAGTTTGTCAGAAAAATGTTTATACATTGATTTTGACAAATAAACTAGATATTTTTCAGAGCGAATTTTGGCGAGTCCCCCTGTTATCGCCATGTCTTGAAGGCCACCTAGTATTCAATTCGTCCTGAGGGAAGTTTAGTTTTTGATGCAGATGGACTTGAGAAAAAGCAAATGCAAAATATCACAGCTATTTTGTTAAGGGTACCATACACTATCAAAATGCTCTACATCAAGACGAATTCACTCGTGTACGTGAATTCGTATGGTGCCCTTAAAGTGAAAATGTATTGTGAGTGTCACCCCGACATCGCTTAATAGAAAATCAAACCAATTTAGATTTCACGGCGAATTTACGTACAGGTGTGAATTTGTCTAGATGTCAAGAATTTGAACAGTTTATTGTGCCCTTTTGATCCAACAATAAAATACACAGAGTTTAAGTCAAATTTTTAACACAAGCTACGATATTTTGCATTTCCTTTTTCGCAAAGCCATTTGCAACAAACAATGAACTCCGATTAATGAAATAGAATTGGAATGGTCTACAACAAATTTCTAAAAATCTCCATACATATGTGTAATACAAGTAACTTTTCTTTATAATTTTCTCTAGGCCTCTTGTCCAGCATCTACGGAATTAGAAACAATAGTATTGGATTGGTATGCTAAAGCTTTGAGTCTGCCAAAAGCATTTTATAGTGATATACCCGGCAGCAGAGGTGGTGGTGCTTTGCAAGGTTCCGCTTCTGAATGTACCCTAGTTTGCATGATTACAGCTCGTTCTAGAGCAATACAAAAACTGAGAGGCACGACTTCTGAAATACATGAAAGTGTATTTTTGCCACATCTCATAGCATATGCAAGCAAGGAGGCTCATTCTTCTGTGGAAAAGGCTGCCAAAATGGCTTTAGTAAAATTACGCATAATAGATGCCGACGAAAGGGGTCGCATGCGTGTTGATCTACTGCGCCAAGCCATACAAAATGATGCCAATGCTGGCCTTACCCCATTCTTTGTGGTAGCCACTGTCGGCACTACAGGAGCCTGTGCATTTGATAATCTCGTAGAAATTGGTAAAGTCTGTAAAGAAGTACCGAGTATATGGTTCCATGTAGACGGCGCTTATGCTGGCAATTCGTTTATACTACCAGAAATGAGAAAATTCTCCGAAGGTTTAGATTATGCCGATTCCTTCAATACAAATCCCAATAAATTACTTTTAACAAACTTTGATGCATCGGCCATGTGGGTAAAAGATGTTATGAGTTTGAAAACCGCCCTAAATGTCAATCCATTGTATTTACAACATGAACATGACATGGCCATAGATTATCGGCATTACGGCATACCACTGAGTCGACGTTTTAGAGCCCTAAAATTGTGGTTCGTCTTCCGTTCGTATGGCATAAGCGGTCTGCAGGCGTACATACGCAACCATATGGCTTTGGCTAAGAAGTTTGAAATGTTGGTGCTAAAAGATGAACGATTTCAGGTTAGAAATGATGTGTTCTTGGGTTTGGTGTGCTTCAGAATGAGGTGAGACTATAGAGCTAGCTTTCTTTTTGTGGTTTTGTGGCTAATTTTGAAATTTAATTTTTAGAGCTGCTGATACTTATAATCAGGAGTTATTGGCTCAAATCAATCATTCAGGACGCATGCATATGATTCCCTCCATGGTAAATGGCAAATATGTCATCAGATTTTGTGTTACTTACGAGTTTGCCACAGAAAAAGATATAGGTAAGCTATCCCATTTCAAAATTCTTTTTATTAGGAGTTTTTAGGAAGATTCGATTTTATACAAATAACGTTAAATGACAGATTTGTATGTAAGTTTGTGTTCGAGTTAACACTAAAAAAAAAATCGAAATAAAAAAATGTTGCAAATTCCGACTTAATAGGGGTGTCACTTACAGGCGAAACTGTACATATATTAATACACATTTTTAACATTCGGCTCAGAAGGTGACGCTGGAAATTGCCGGGTTAACGTTGGAGTTTTAAATAGTGAAAAATTTTAAATTACAATATTTTGAATAAAACTTTCGTAAAAAAAACTTAACTCACTGTTAAGAAACCATTGGAAAACTTTATTTTCTAACCTAAAACTAAAAATTTAATATTTTTTCTTTTTTTCCAGTCGATGCATGGACTGATATTAAATCCTTTGCTGAAGATATTTTACGTGATGCCACATTGGAAATATCCTCGTTGCCACCCACACCAGAAAAAGAAAAAATGCCCTCCGAGCCCCAGACGATTATTGGAAAGCCACCAATCAAAAAGAAGCTTACACGTACCAAGTCTTTACGTTTTTCCTTTACACGCAGTATATCACGCGAAATGTATGAATCTCAAAGTGAACATTTAAAAGATGGCTGTACGCCAATATTGGTGGTGGATTCAAATGCAGTGATGCAAGGTTTCCTTAAGGCAACCGCCGATAATCAAAAAAATAAACTGAAAGGCATACAAGATGTTGATACCGATGAGGCAAGCAATTGAAAATAATTTATAATTTTTCCTACAATAATTTTTCCATAAAGAAAAGTATTATTATTTATTTAAATAATAGCAAATTATTGATGTACTTATGAGAGATTTTTTTGTTTATTAGTTTAGTTAATAAGTTGTTTGTATGCCCCCAAAATTGTTCCTCCATCATTTTATTTATTTATTGAATCATGTATCTAACATTATTTTTTTTTTTGTTTTTTAATTTTATGTATAAATTTTTGCATTTAAACAATTTAACAAACAAATTTTGTTTAAATTACATAATAAGTGAGTGAATAATTTCTTGTGTGCGTAATACATATTATTTAAGATAAATTATTATTTATTTTCTTGTTTTTCATTTTTCTTTTAATAATTAAGCTATTTGCACATATTAATGCATCTAAATTAGTATACGTTCAAGGAGTTGTCATGTTCCTACGAAAAATAATTCAAATGTGTTTTAAAATTAATCATTGTGTTAAAAATACATACATATTTGTCCATTTTTATGTTATTATTCCAAAAATTATTTAAAAATATATTTAATAAATGTATTTATGTAAACTATTTACTTTTTACCTAAAATTTTGTTAAAATTATCTCAATAATTTTTATGACTATAGAAGGATCTATGACAAATATGTGTCCATATCTTCAATGGCTCTGAGACATAATTGAGGTTCAATTTCGTTAATGTGCCGAATTATTTCATGCTTATTTTATTTTAGGAAAAGAAAATTTTTTTCAAAAGTTATGTCATATTCAAAATGTCATAATTTCGCCGAATTAGCCGAATGTGTTGAGATTATTTCTTCAATATCTCGAAAACTACTTTACATACGAAGATGACTTTAATGTCGTTTTTAAGATAATACTTGGGGCTACAAACCATATATTAAAAAAAAATTAAATATCTGCAAAATATTAAATTTTAAAAACGGACCAAGTCAAAAACTTGTTTTTTTATTTGGCTGATTTTTTTTATATAATACCTCAAACTGTTCCTTAAAAATCCCTAAACTTTGAAGGAGGTGTTGTTTTTCTTTTTTAAGATATGATTTTTTTCCGCAACCTTTAAATAATAATCTTAAAATAGAATTTTAATATTGTAATTTTGAGCGATAAGTACAATGTGCTAGTTGCAAGAAACAGACAAGCCGGAAACCTGGCATTTTAACCTAATTGGGGCACGCTGAGTCCAGTGGTGCTAACCGCTTTTTATGTTAGCTGTTGTTTTCAAGATATACCGTTATTTCCTTATTTAGTTTATTGAAATTACTAAAAAAAAAACCGAAATTCCGCAATAAATAATAAAGTGGGGTTGGTCATACATTTGACCCATCTAGGAGCATCCAACGCGCTGTACCATACAAATATGGCGGCTTAATAAAATTCTTTAATTTGGCCTCTGCAGCGCGTAGGATGCTCTTAGATGGGTCAAATGTATGACCAACCCCACTTTAATATTTATTGCGGAATTTCGGTTTTTTTTAGTAATTTCAATGAACTAAACCGTTTTTGAGTTACGCGAATATATGCAGTGCAACCTCCTACATTTTCGAAATAACGGTATGAATGAGATTTCTAAATAGAAATTAATTTTGTTCCGAGAAAAAACAATCACACCTTTTAAACTTGGAGAAATAAAATCATACAATTTCGAATTTTTAAAAAAAATTTAATGAAAACTTTTAAGGTTATGGATATATTTTTAAAAGGATTTTTTTTTTTTTTTTGTAGGTTTGTTCAAAGGAACTGAAGTAAATATTTTTTTAAAATTCTACAAAAAATATTTAAAAGATGTATTATTGAAAAATGTTGCCCTTTTAAAAGAAAAAATCAAGAATGCAGTTTAACTTAGTTTTGCCTTTAGATTAAATGATATATAGTGGCGGTTCTGCCAAAAAAAATTAAAATTTGTCACACGGTGTTATTTTTGAAATTGAATTTTTATATGAGTGTTTGCTATACATATTTATTTTGGTTTTTTTTTTCTTTTTCTTTTTGTTAATAAATGCTTTAATTGTACTATTTACGAAATGTTAATAAAATATGTACATATTTGTTTACCTGTTGCTAAAAACAATAAGTTTTTAACGTAGGGAAAATTGTAGGGAAAATTCTTTTGGTTGTAGGGAAAAAATGGGTTTTCTAGACACGTAGCAATTTTGTTAAATTTTTACTGGCATCACTGCACGCGTGTGCCTTTTAAGAGGCCTTGACTTCTTATTCACAAATACCCGCTGTGAGTATCGAAATGTCAACAAAACTGAACGAGCTTAATAAATTTTGAGTGCATACATATCGTCGTTCGTTAATTATTGTGTTCTATATGTGACAGCGAATAGAGAAAGGGACCAGTAAGGTAAAGGGAACAGTAAAAACCAACTACACAAAACAAGAGGTAGGGACGACCTACGCGCGTTTTCAAGGTTGACCAACACGTTCCTGACGTCATGAGATGTGTCGCTTTCAAATGAGACCAATGCCAACACGCTCAGTGATGGCACACCAAAGATACACGTATTTAAATTTTTAAAATGGCTCTCCTGAACAAAACCCTTAGGTCCCTTTCTATTTTGCGCGTCACATATGGTTATATTTTACATATGGGCAGTTCCAGCGAAAAGTCTACTTTTTGCAACGTAACGCCAGAAGTAATTTAAATTGTTTCTCAAAAAATGTTATATGTTTAGTTATGGTGTTTTCTTTTCTACAAAAAAATGTAACATTTTATTTAAAAAAAATGCAATTTGGTGTATGTTTCTTAAAAATTTTGCTCCCGAAAAGGGTGAGTTTTTTAGAATAAAACAAGCCACACTTTTCGGGAGCAAAATTTTTAAGAAACATACACCAAATTGCATTTTTTTTAAATAAAATGTTACATTTTTTTGTAGAAAAGAAAACACCATTAGTTTACTTTTTTATATTTTGGTGTAAAGCGCAGCTAGCTCTAGATTTAGTAACAAAAGGGATAGCGGTTGAACAACATGGTCCTAAAATACAACCTTATTTGCATTCTGGCGTTACATTGAAAATAGTAGACTTTTCGCTGGAAATGCCCTTATGTACCTTTAAACGAGCAAAGATTTTTAAATTTAATAGCTTGAAAAATAAATCTTTATAAGTTCAAAGCTTACTAAAAAAGGTTTTATACAAAACGCCTTGCTCAATTCGCAGCGGTCTTATTCAGTTTTTTAATGCAAGTCAAAAGCCACTTCCGTTTTTTTAACGTCACGCCAGAGCATATTTTTGCTTATACATACATATCTGCAAATCCTTAGCGTCGATTGTTGTAATAGTGCTACATTATTACTTTGCATATATAAAAACCCTTTTTTAAAATTTAATTTCTTCATTTAATTTTTTTACATTTTGTGGTATAAATATCACGACACGTCAAAATGGAAATGCCATTATATTATTAAACACAAGAATTTACGAACGACAAAATGTTCATTCATATTTGTATTTAGCATGTCGATATGTATCAATTTATGTACTAATTTATTTTTAAATTTTTTTATATCTTTAAAAGTTTTTTTTTACTATTATTAAGTAGAAATTTGTAAGCCGATTATGGCCAATTGGCTAGGCTACTGAAATTTAATAAATAAATTATAAATTATTAAGATGCCGACCAGTGTTATCGATTAATGCCCGTAATTTCTACAAAAACACGACCAGCTTGTTTTCGGATCTAACAGTTATCTTTAACCTATTTCAACGTTTATTTGGCCTACGTAGATTTCTATACCTAGCTAGATTTATTTTTAAAAGATAGATATTTAATCTATTAAAACAGTAAGAGAGTCTAGAGCTTCAATTTATCAAATTTGGAACTTAAATAATAGAAAAATATACAAATTCACATTTTGTGTCAAATGAAAATATTAAAAAAAGGACTATATAAAAATAATTACAGCAACATTTTGCGGTAACTAAAATTAAAAAACATTAAAATTGTATTGTCAACATGCTTAATTGTTTTTAATTTATGGTTCACTTAAAATTTTAAGGGGGCTCGCCTTGCTTGCTGTTGACGAAAGTTATAACGATCTCATATTGATGATTAATACAATTGTCAACGTCTGTCGATCTCAGTTTAAAAATAGAGGCATGTGACGAAAGTCGAATGAAAATTGTTTTCAGGTTAGTTGACGTTAATTTTTTTTTTTTCTAGAATTAATGAAAATACAATTAATTACCTTATTGTTCGCAATGACAAAGCAATTGTTTAAAATATTTTTAGAAGAAAATTTATACTACGCTACAATTTTGCAAAAATTTGCTATTATTAGAAAAGTTTGCGAAAATTTGCTATTTAGATTGTCAAAATTTTCAATTTAAAAAAATATTTAAAAAAAAATTTTTAGAAAAATTTTGCAAATATTAGCAATTATGTTTATATGTATATAGATTTTGCAAAAATGTCCGATGTATAGGAATTTTTCAGAAAAATTGCAATTTATAAATCTATTTGCAAAAGTTTAGAATTAATAAAAAAAAATTCTATATTTCAAACTCGTTAGTTTATAAATTTTACTTCACAACCTATTGCTTGTCACCTGGAAACAACACATAAATCTTTAAAGTTCGGCAAAAAGTTCTTAAGTCTAAAAAACAAGCATTTTGAGTTTTTGATTGGATTGAAATCAATATTTTTTACTCTTCTGTTTGGAATCAATAACTTAAGTCTAGCACAACTGCTTCCAATCGTTTTTATTTGCTCTTTAGGAAATAAGTCAATTTAATAAGGCAATTAAATAATTTTTATTTTTAATTTAATTAAAATTATAGAAAACTACAGTTTTTGACTTAAGTCCTTTTTTTCAAACTACAAACAAAGAAATATAAACTTATGACTTATTTATGTACTCGATTTCAGTTTGTTATGCTGGTAGCTCTAAAATTAAATGTGCTATATAAATCCCTATCCTAATATCACTTAGAGTAAAAAAATGCATATGAATTAAGAGTACTAGATAATATTCAAGACAAAGAAGTCCTATGTGCATTTTAAGTTTATAATAAAATTTTGTTCTGTTGGTTCTATGATTGCCCATGGGTCACAAATAGGATAAATTCTCGAAAATTTTACTCTAAATACTGTGGTGTAGGGCATCATATAGAGCCCTTACCTCAAAAAAAGCTAAAGCGACATCATTTTTAATTTTCGTTTTTTTTTAATTAATGACTTTACTGAAAACACTTGCATCATCTCCTAAGATGTCAAGGTCAAATAAAGTACCGCTACGATTTTAAAGCAAAAACAATTTTATCTCAAGCGACAACCTTCATACAAAACTTTTATGAAATAAAATAAAGAAAAACCTTCTCCTGTAAAATTTTGTTTTTGCCGCTTAAGCTTTAAGCGGTTATGGCACGATATAGTCGGGCTTGACTGGCTATACTTTTTTACTTGTTTTCATATGCAGATGATGTTTTATTTATTTTAATTAATTAATCGATCCCTTAAGCCATATTTTATTTAACTCTTCTATAGACAATGATGTTTTGCTATTTAATATTAATTATTCTCTTGGGTAGGCTAATGATAATTTTTTGTTAGTTAAGTCGAGGGCGATTATTATAAATACATCACAATAGTGGAAGGTATTATTTTTGGTAGTTCGTATTTAACTACTAATTTTTGCAAAATTTTTCTCTATATAGAAAGTTTTGCAAAATTTACTTTTTCATCGTCAAGACTTGCAATTTTTGTTGCTGTAGTTTCTTAAAATTCTGCTTTGAAATTGCATTAGTCATCGTCCAGACTTGTAATTTTTGTTGCAGCCATTCTTAAGTTTATTGGTGAGAAAGGTGAGAAGATTGTACTATGCAATTCTGTTTTGTTTTGTAATTCTAAAACTTTTTAACTTGGAGTGATTTTGTATTTAAATATAAAATATGAAAAGGAGAAGAGGAAAGACAAGATGACAATATAAAAATTGCAACACTAGAATTTCATAGTCTGTACACTGCGATTTCAGAGCAGAATTTTGAAAAATTCTAGGATTGCAATTTTAGTATTCTTATCTTGTCGTCTTTATATTTTACAAACAAATACAAATAAATTGAAAAGTGTTAGAATTATAAAACAGAATTGCAGAGTACATAAAACTGAGTATCCATCCGCAATCTTTTCACCTCACCCACCAGTAAACTCTAGAATTGCTGCAACAAAAATTGCAAGTCTGGACGATAACTTTACAAATTTTCGCAATTTCCTCTAAACTGTAAATTTTTAATTAAGTTTCGCAAAATTTATTTAAATTGCTAATATGCGAAACATTTTCAATAAATTTGCAAATGTACAAATAATTCCAAAGTAACTACTATCGTTAAATACTCACTGTTATTTTCAAATACATATGTACTTAATTATCGAATTGGGGAAAATCGTTTTTATTTTCTCGAAAAGTACTTTAAAATATTGACTTTAATTTCTTAAATTTCCATTGATTCAACTTGACTTAACTTGTCGTCTTTTTGTGTCGTATTTTGCGCAGAGTGATCATGATTTGGTCTTTTTCGTTTTGGTTTATTATTAGATTTTCTCTGTTGACTGTTGCTGTTACTAGCTTCGTTTAATGGTTGTTGATTATTTACAGCATTCGTTTGATTTTGTTGGCTTTTATTTTGATTGGGCCTTCTATGACCTTGATTGGTATTACGCTGTCGATGATTATAGTTACTATTGTTATTTGATGAAGACGTTGGGTTGTTCTGACTACTATTATTAACCCAAAAATCTGTTTTAGTGTTGGGTTTTTGTAAGCTTAAAACCAATACAAATTTATTTATTTTTTTTTATAATTTTGTATATAAAATTATCTTACCCTTTAACATTGTCATCAATGGATTCCAAGCTCATGAAAATATGTAATGATGGTATTTGTCGATTAGCCACAATTTCTTCTAAACCTTCCATTAGTGGTTTCCAGCTTTCTTCTACTCTGTTTGTAATTAACATTTAAAAATATTTTTTTAATTAATGTTCATACGAAAATTTTGTATTTTTGGCAGAATAACTTGCTATATGCAAATCTAGATAAAATAATAGATAGTTTTTTTACTTTTCTTATGTTGATAGGTACAGGTTTCTAGATTTGCTTACAGCAAGTGCTAAACAGTTTGTTATTACGTTGTATAGCACGTTCTGGTTACTTGGTACAAGGGATACGACCTCTTTAAAATTTCGGCACAGGATATTGTTTTGACCACACCGCCACCACTACCACTCCATACAATATGTTTATATTCCCCTTTATCTAAAGCATTTTTTGCATATGTTAAAACATTGTTGACTTTTGTGCCACCATTAACCTTAATAATAATATATTTTTAAAGAATTCATCAAGGCTTGTTTTCTAAATACTGGAAACTTACATGCATCCATAGAAATTCTATACCTTTGGTTAAAAAGTCTTCAAATGGCAATTCTTCTTTCGTCAATTGTTTTTCTACATTTTCTCCTTTGCGATAGTGCATCATTTTCCTCCAAATTGCAAATGAAAAAAATAATTGTGGAAAAATATTTTTTAATTTATGAAATAATACAAAGATAAAATCTATGGCTTTTGATAAAATTTATTAAAAGAAAACTATGTACTCATAATAATTGGAAATTTATTTTTGTTTCAGGATTCCTCGACAGAAACTATGCAAGCCGAATTAGCAATTAGTACAAATGCACGTCTTAAAGTATCCACAATTTGCAGCATACAATAAAAACAAATTTACCTTAAAATAATGAATTTTCAAGTTTGCACAAAACTTTTTTACACTAATAGAATAAAAAATAATACAAATTTATTATAACTTGTAAACAAAATCTGAAATGTTTATATTTTTTGACACACGTGCCAGAAAAATGAAGAAAGCCAGACATGTTATAAACTAAAAATCAGCCGCTGACATCATCCGTCATAGAATTTATTTGTATAGAAAACGTTTACAAAACACATTATAAAATAAGTAAAACCACAGAGCATAAGTAAAACACCGGCATTTAATTACTTTTAATAAGTGTACAAATATTTATTTTGATTTTAAAATAATATATAATGCCTACTTGGAACCAAATTCAATCTCAACTGCGAAATCCCAACAATCCTGTAGTATTTTTTGATATTTCTGTGGGAACTACTGTAGGTTACTTTTTTCTTGTTTTTCTTACCCAGCTAACATTTGGCTTCATCATAGGAAATTGGACGCATGATTTTCGAATTATTTGCTGATACAGTGCCCAAAACTGCTGAAAATTTTCGACAATTTTGTACCGGCGAATATCAACCAGATGGTGTGCCTTTGGGTTATAAAGGAGCGAGTTTTCATCGTGTTATTAAAGATTTTATGATACAGGGTGGCGATTTTGTACATGTAAGTTGATACTTTTACTTGTATTGCATTATGTTAATGTATTTATTTTTAGGGTGATGGCACTGGTGTTATGAGCATTTATGGCAATACTTTTTCCGATGAAAATTTCACGTTAAAACATGACTCTCCGGGTCTTTTGTCGATGGCCAATAGTGGCAAAGACACAAATGGTTGTCAATTCTTTATAACTTGTGCCAAATGTAATTTTTTGGATGGCAAACATGTTGTATTTGGTAGAGTTTTAGATGGTCTTTTAATTATGCGCAAAATTGAAAATGTTCCAACGGGTCCAAATAATAAACCGAAACTACCCGTTTTAATATCACAATGTGGACAGATGTAAAAATATGTATATGTTATCTCTGACTCTTAAGTTGTAGATTTTTTATAAATAAAATATTTTTTTAAATTAAGTTTATTTTAATTATTTTACTATCTTGTGTATGTTCAACATACATATTCCATAATCAATTTTAGTTGATAAATTTTCGTCTGAGAACCAAAATAGGTTACAAAATTCCTGTAAAAACTAGACAATGTTCCCTTTAAGTTCACCTACCATTGTTGATAGTAATAGTCGTACTAATAATTGTAATTGAGTTTTTTATTACTGATAAAATTAATAGATAAATATATATTCAACATTTTTTATTTTTCGAATTTATTCTATGAGCTAAATTTCAGTTATGTATTTTTATAATATAAAAAAAAATGTTGAATATAATATAAATTAACCTACGAAAGGAGATAATTCCCAGTTTCTATTAATAGAAAAATATACATAAGTTTTAATATGTTGATGTTATTTGTTGTAGGGTGTCTGCAATTTTGAGAATTTACACGAACAATATTTACCATTTCACATAAAGTATAAATTGGCTTATGGACTATTAATGCCGCATACTTTTTATTGTTGTATCTTTGTATCTGGCTCTCGTTATAGCTAGATTGAATCGTATTGTGAGCAGGGTTGTCAGATTTTTTTTCACCTTCATCGCCAAATAGCATACCGAAAATCGCCAGAAATCGCCAAAAATTTATCTTTTTAGATTTTTGGTAAAAAAAATTCGCCAAAAATCGCCAAATAAAAGTTTTATATAAAAAAGAGTATACAAGTGTATTTTACCTTTATATAAATTTTCCATATTTATCCTTATTTTAGTAGTGTGTTTATATTATAGTAGAACATCGCCAAACGCTTAACATTTGTGATTCTGACTTGAATTCTGTAAATCATAAATCGCAATCGCAAGAAGTTTGGCGACTTCAAATTGCAAAAGTATGCTAATGGGAACTAGAATTTTTATAATCATAAGAAGGCAGATTATCTTAAAACCTAGAACTTGTGAGATCAGTTAATTGAATTGTGCTAAAACATTAACTTTATCAAAATGAGTAGAATTGGATGCAAAATAATTAGTTTTTATAAGCGTGATGTTCTATGTGAATGTAAGTCAGAATATGGTAAAATTTTGTATTTATTTGAAGCAAAGGATAAATATCTTAAAAGGTGTATTCAAATACCTTAAGTCAACTCCATCTTCTAAGCAAATTACATAAATTATTTTTAAAAATTAATAGATGTGGTTCTATCTTTGTTTTATATTTCATTAAAATCGGTTTGATTGTTTCTAAGAGGAAGGAATTTCCCCCTATCTTCTCTCGTGGTCCTACGAGTCAGCCCATTTTCAATAGGCTTGTGGCAATAAGAACCTATGTCACAAATTTTATAAAATTATCTCCAAAATTGCGACCTGTACTTTGCGCACAAGGTTACATGGGCAGCCAGCCGTACGGACATCGTTAGTTTGACTCAGAAAGTGATTCTGATTCGATCGGTATACTTTTAGGTGGGTCTAGGACCAATATTTTAAGGTGTTACACACATCAGCACAAATGCATAATACCCTCTACACAATTGTGGTGTGGGTATAAAAACAGGAGCAAAATGTGTAAAAAACTGCGCATTGAAAAATACGGAAAATCTGATATCAATGCAATTTTTTTTTTTTAAATTTTCTGATTTTCCTTCGCTATTAATTTAACTATTTTTGCATACTAACTTAATATACATTTTTATTTATTTGTTTAAAAAAACACATTTCATATGCAATCGAAAACGATTGCGTTTTTTAAATTTATTTTGCAAAATAAATTTTTCGGTAAAGATCCGATTATTGATAACTTCTGATCAAGAAAATGTGCGAAAATCTAAGAAAGCTTAAGCTTTATTCCAAATTTCTATGGCAACAATTCGGGAATGTTTTCAATGTAATTATCTGGCAATATTATCAATTTATCATTTAAAACAATCGCATTCGTATTGCGATTTTAAAATTTGCTAAAAATTTGAAGAACAAACTTAGCCCGTTCTTATAAATTTGTTCATATAAATATGAAATAATGTGTTTTAGAAATCGCCAAAAATTCGCCAAGATTTTCTAATATCGCCAACAAAATCGACATGTCGCCAAACACAAAATTGCATCGCCAATTAGGTTTATAAATCGCCACGATTGGCGAAAAATCGCCACATCTGACAGCCCTGATTGTGAGCACTATTGTTCAATGAGTTTAGTATGGCTTTATTTTAGACAGAATGTTCTGTAATGGTATATCTACTTGAGTTATCTATTTTTTAATCTGGGCTACTAATTAATATTTTTAAAAATTGTTTTCAATCATTGGCTGGGGAGCTATTTGTATTTGTATAATTATAATTAGGTGTATACACTTGAATAAATACATTTTGAATATTTATTGTATCCATTAATAACATTCAGGATTTTGCTTTTGTAATATATTTTTAAGTGACCTTGATAGGCTTTTGTATATTACTTATATTAAAATAAATAAATAAATTCATTCAGTTTGATTCAAATCGGCACCACTTAAGGCGATTCAAATCCACTCTACTGTATATTAACAAATACAAATTTAATGTGTAAAGTCTAAAACGCCGATCTTTAAACCAATATTGTTTTTAACTTTATTTCCAAGTCTACGATCACATTTTATTTAAGAGTCAACTTTAGTTATAAAATAGCTAAAATCCATTTAATAAATGATATAAATAAACACTCAAGTACAATAATACACAATAAAAAATTTAAGTAGTGAGCATATGGCATCTATAAAATTATACTTAAATCTCCTTATTAAATGCTCCTAATTCGTAGTATTTCTCTTTGCGCAACATTTGACAATCGTCAATAGCAAAACTATACAATAATGATGTTATAAATGTTGTTGCCAAATGCCATAAAGCATGAGCATCTAAAATCCACATAATTGGGGGAAAATCTAAAAGTTCTAAGCTCATACTAAAGCCAAGCAATAAGTAGAAACCCAAGATTTTACGATAGTAAGGACGCTGTTTGCGTACTTTAAAGGACCAAAGGAACCAACCCAGAGCACTAAAAACTCCTGCAAAAAAAAAAAATCTTTAATAATAGAAATAAATAAAACTCCAAAAATAAGTTTCTTTAAATTACCTGTTACAATATTTGTTGTCATATTTAAGGAATAACTGAACTGTCCCACACTTATGTAAGCAAAGTAGTTAATATAATATGCCAGAAAAGCTAACGATATCAAAGCTCTTAATAGCCAAGAATATTTGTGGATCATTCTGAAATCATACAAGCATATATTATATAACAGACAACAATTTACTCATTCTTGTTTAAAATTATATCTTACCTCATTACCATACAATATAGGGTAGTTAGCACCATGGAGTAGGCAAACACATAATCTAACAATTCGGTCAAAGGAAAATCACGAGCATGAAAAGCCACTGACCATACCCAGGCGTTAAGAGATACCTGTAAATTAAAAGCTGTGAACTTGGTAGCTGATGAGATATTTAAATTTAATGCAAGTATTATTTTTGAATTTAATCATTTTTAAATCCTTAATAAAACAATATCTTTTTCCTGAATTACCGCCGTAAAAATGTGCCACAGCTTATAACAGGGACTATCTGGTCGAACTTCCTTACGAAATTTTCTTAAATTACGTAAATGAGCAATAATATTGAAAATTGAAAATATGACGGAGGCTGGTTCCTGCAACCCGATGACACGTACAAAAGGCCACTGTAAAATAGTCAATAAATATAAAGCTATATATATATGTTTAAAGCTGGTTCCTACAAATTAAGAATCAAACCTTGCCATAAAACTGTGGTATTGGCCAACCTCTATCCTGGAAAGCATCAACAGTACGCCACATACAACCGTACTGGCATTCATCGGCACAAGACCATTGCAATAACTTATCAAATACTGTTTGTTGATAATACTTAACAGCTTGCTCTTGGATCTCTATGCCGTCTTAAAAATATATAAATAGTATAGTAGTAATAAGAAATAAAATATCTTCAAAAATGCAATAAAACCAAGAAATCCCAAATCCTTCACCTGCTGAACAATTTTGCCTTTCACAATTTTGACGACAATGATTAAAGAAACTAGTGCGATCGCCATTTGAAGCTAATGTGTATGTTAAAAAGAAACATAAAATAAAACTAAAAAATAAATATTTTACTAAATTTAACATTTTTTTTGCTTAAATTAAAAACTAAATACTCTACTAAAGAAATACAATGTTCTATTATTGATTTTTATTATTATTGTTATCAATACAGCGGTTGAATTGATAGGATATAACAATCGAGCGGTTGTTAAATCTTTGTGTTTAGAAAAATAGTGCAAAGAAAATGTCAAATATCACAAGAACAAATGTCAAAAACATAAACATACATTTGTCAAAATCATATGCATTTTTTTCAGATGGGGAACACAGAAAAAGATTTTAGGTCGAACAAGAAAAATAAAAAAAATTGAATACAAATCATTAAATAATTTCTTAAATGTATTCAGTATTAAACAGAAAAAAGTAATTATTTGTATAAATCGGTTATAAGTGTAAAAAATACAAGCTATATTAGTTGCTAAAAATACAAGATGTGTAAATTTTTCCATATTTCATAAAATTATGTATAATACAAAACAACAACAATACAAAAGAAATATTTGTTTAATTGTGCGTGTAAGATTTTCCTTTGCTACTTTACCATATTATTTTTAATAAATTTCCAAAAAATATTTGGTTGGATTTATTTTAAAGATTTTTTATTTGCAACGAATGTCGCAAAATTATTATTTTTATGATAATCGAACTCAAAATGTTAACAGTGATCAAACCTCCTTGGCAGCTACTTTAATGAGCCGCCCTACCAGCATCACTACAAATACTTTTACCAGCTGTAGTGCTTCTCGAACAACGCATTCCTTTGAAAATAGCCAAAATAATATTAGCAGCATCAGCAACATTAATACGACATCACATAAGAAGAGCCTTAGTAACCCTGCTCTAGTTAAGCGTAAGCATTATTCAAAGGTAAGTTCAATTATATGGAATTTAAAATTTTCGTTTTTTTTGAGTTCGTGTGTTAGGTTTTTTTAATCCTCTTATTTTATTCATTGATGGGAACTTGCATTTCTTTACCCAACTACCTACTGTTGCCTTTAAATCTCCATTTTTATTGTGTTTAAATATTTTTGTGTATTTTATTCTGAGATTAAAACACACACCTGTGGAGATGAGTTTAGCTGGCTACGGGTAATCTAGTTACAGCTAGTAGATTTTAACACATTGATACATTGGCTCAATTAAAAATGTTTGCAAAACATATAGGCTTTCAGGTAATATTGTTGATAGAGTTCCGAACTGTTTTTAAGCTAAATGAAAGATTTTATTAATATACTTACCCAAGTATTATTAGACTCAAAAAACTTGACTTACCTGTTTGTTTTAGGTTAATTTAAATCTATGTAAGATTTCATACGAAAGATTTGTAACTCTACATAGAAAATCACAATCATTTCCACTAAATTTATTATTATGAATAAATAAAAAAAAATGATTTCCTTTCCGCAGGTGGAAATGGTATTAATATGTTTATCATACGTTTGTAAATTCTAAAGTATTTATCTTGGACTCATAATTATATATATATATATATACCCCGGGTTCTTATGAGAAATGAAGTTGATTTAACGATGTCCGTCTTTCTGTCGAAATGGGTTTTCCAAAGAACCCAAAAAGGATGGGAACTTTGTTGGTATATAGTTATGTAAAATATACTTCATAAAATTTTGCTATTGAAATTTAGCCTGATTGGTCCATAAATGCCTTGAATATGAGCAAAATATTAATTTTTAGTTTAATTTTACAAATAATTCCCTTGTTTTGTTGTTTTTTCTGTATATCTGGAGAACGGCCAGTTTTCAAATATACAAGTAACTTGGTTATCAGTAGACAACATGTGGGCGAGAGTGGAGCAGTGGGCCTGGCACAAAGTAGATTTTTTTTAGTATCTTAAGAACAGCAAGAAAAAAATTGTCCAAATTTGGTACACATAGCTGAGTTATCAATACACCTCTCCGTAAATATCGGCGGGCTGCAAGTGTGGGTTGCACCTTCCGTACAACGACAAAATAGATTTATGTATGTATATTTGGAGAACGGCAAGAGCCAAAGTTTCAAATACTCAACAACCGACGAAATGTGGGCAGAATTGGAGAAGTGACCGTGTCATAAAATAGATTTATTTATTTATGAAGGGTATATAACATTCGGAATAGCCAAATGTAGCACTCTTAGATACTTATTTTATTCTCATTTTGTGGAAAAATGCTTGTTATTTCTATCCTCATTGGCATTTTAAGTATACACATACATACAATCATACATGCAAATAGGCTGGCATATGGCATTGAATTACTTTTTATTTATTTACATTTTAATCTTTAGTTCTCTTTCTGTTTTCAAATTTTTTTATTTAATTTTATGCAATCTTATTTTAATATTATTTCACTGTTGTTTGTAATAGAAATATGTAAAAGAAATGAAAAATTGCAATAGCTTAGTGTTTGGTTTAGCTATTGCTAGTTTAAGTGTAGTTTTTTATATTTTCGGTGCTATACATTTTACTCTACTGCTAATCGATTCCGAAGAAAATCTACGGCATAATAATACATTGCCAATCATTTTTATTTCAATATGTTTGGTAATGTCTATTGTTTCCAGTTTGCTAATTGTTGGCATAGTTAAGGTAATAAGAAATTGTATATAGAAAAATCTTTTTTATTGCTTACTTAATATATTGCATATTTTTACAGCGACGTCATCTATTGATGATTCCTTGGATTATTTCGGCTATTGTAGGCATAATCAGTGATGTAGTTTATTTAATTGCTTTATTAACTGCTGGCCAAAGCGAAAATATGCTTATTGAATCTATTTCATATTTGATTGCGATTGGTAATAAAACATATGTATTTACACACATATCTGTGGCATTTCGACAAAACATCTTAAGTCGAGATAAGATAGCAAAAAAGTTTTTAAAAAAAACCTTGGTGAAAAAATCATTTTTATTTAATAATAAAATAAACTAAAATTAAAGAAAAATTTCGTTTATAATATAAAATTTTAAAAACGTAGAGAAAAATGTTTTTTGATAGAAAATTTGTAAATTTGTAAAATTTTTCAACTTTTCAAATTTGACTTAAGATGTTTTGTCAAAATGACACAGATATTCAAATTTGCAATAGGTATACCAAAAAAGTACTTTATGAATTAATGTTTTTGTTGTTGCTTTTAAACAGCTATACAACTATTTATTTTACGCCATATATATCTTTTATACAAAGATTTGCGTCGAAAGTTTATTATTCAACAAGAACATAAAGCCATATGGAGTAATAACCAACAATTTATGGAGAATTAATAATAACTCCAAAAATACTGTCACGTACAATTTAACTAGTTATCGTTAATATTTATAATTATGTTTATAACAATATTGTATACATACATATTCATAGTTCTTTTTAAACAATTTCACAAAGCTCATTTTATTCTAGGTATATTAGATTTGTGTTTGAAATAAATGAAATAAACAGGGTTTAAAAAACTGCAGTCGAAACCAAAAACTGTCGAACAAAAAACAAAAATTTGTGTACAGCTTTTCACTTTTTGAGTTGGTTTGACAGCGACTATTTATATTTAATGAATCAGAAGTAAAAGCGATAGTTTTTCTTTAGCTAATGACAAATGAAGAAGTGGAAGAAATGGCAGTTTTTCTACTTTGACTGCAGTTTTTTAAACGCTGGGAATAAATAAATTGTAAAAAAAATTAAATTAAATTATGTGAATTTTCACGCAGGTTTTGATTGGCTTTTTAAATATACTTTGTTTCTTAATTTCTGTTGTTTAAAATTTTACGGGTTTTAAAACAAGGAACTTTTTTTAATGCAGCTTTCTTTAAATTTGTATACCATGATACTTAATATTGGAATTTAATTTTACATATTTCAACACATGCATATAATATTTTAAAATTGTAAATATCTGTTGTGCATTTCTTCAAACATGTAAATTAAATAATAATTTTTTGTTTGTTATTTAAGTGTTATTCGGATAATAATTACCATAGGTGGAAAGGGTTTACATACATAAGATTTCTATTCCGTTTGTAGTTTCTCGGAACTAACAAAAAATTAAAAATCGAGTTTTTGATTGATTATTATGAGTGCCATTAGACTTTATGTCCTGACAAAATTTTACACTTCTGCAATTAAAAATCACGATTTTATCAACAAAAAACAATGGGACATAACTACAATTGTTTTTATTTCATATGTATGTATATGCAAAACCACTTAATGAAACAATAAAATATAATGAAATGGTTTTCCTTAAAAATTGTTGGACGACTTGTCAATGTTTTTCTGACATTTTTAGTTTCCATTTTACAAAGTTATTTGGTTTTCCTGTATAATTATATATTTGTTAGTTATGCCCTTTTTGCATTTTAGCTAACGATATATACATGCATTGGGTAAACCCAGTCAAAAATTTCTATGCCTATTTTCCGATTAAAGAGCTAAGGTCAGACGAAGTAAAAGGCTTATTAAAAAAAATTCATTTTGTTATTAAAATAAAGGAAAGCCAATAAAATACAATTAAGGATTTAAATTAAATAAACAAGTGAGAGTGCTATATTCGGCTATAACGAATCTTATATAACCTTCACCATAGTGCGATAAAAACAGAAAGCTGTATAAATACTGTTCTTAAAATATAAATTAATCTATTTTGTGCCACGCCCACTTCTTCAATCCCGCCCATATTTTGTCGGTTTTGTGTATTGATAACCAATCTATAATGTCTTTGTACGTGAGGTGCCATACCCACTTCTTCAATAGATACGTTATGTATTAATAACCCAGCTATATGTACCAAATTTTACAATATTTCTCTTACCGTTTTTTTGATATAAAAAAAGAAAATTAGTTTGTGCCACAATATGTAGGATGTCGTATGTTGATGACCAAGATGTTTGTACCTGTTTGGAAACTTTGGCTCTTTCCGTTCTCTAGATATACAGAAAAAAAAGAAAGAAATATAAAACAACAACAAGAGATTTATGGTTAAAATTAGAGGCAGGCGTGGTTTGTTGCTCATATCTCAGCCATTTGCGAACCGATCAGGCTGAATTTCAACAGCAAACAATTCCGGACTATATGTGACATTAATATATAACTATGTACCAAGTCCTTCTCATATTTGGGGTCTTCGGAAAACCCATTTTAACGAACGAGGGACACCGATAAATCAACCCACTCCTCATAAGAACTAAGAATATATATTTACACTTTAATTAGTATTGTGGTTATTTTGTTGAACTATTTATGGTTCTTAATCCAAATTTTTAATAATTTTAATTAGGCTTAAGTTCATTAAATTTTGTGTTGCTAGTAACATTCCATATTTTTCCAAAATGATCACTAATCCTCCCCAGAAATTTCCGTAAAAAACGAAATTTTTCAAATCTAAATTTCTGAAATTCCAAAATTATTTAAGATTTCCCACTACCAGAATCCTATAAAGATCTATATTCTTATGTGCAACCGGTTCCATTAAACTAAAAATCGTCCTAAATACACTTTATTATATTTCAGTAGCACTGTTAAGTACAATGTTAACTGCAAATTGTTGCTGTTAAGAAATTGTGGTGGATGTCTCCGCTAGTTAAATACGTATTTATCTTCACACACATAAAATTACAAACGTAATGACCAGGGAAACCAAAAATATGCAATTGCAAGTTTTTCCTTGCGCGACCAATGAAGGCAGAAACAATATATTTATCCGTTTTAGAGCATTTTATTAATTTTGGCATCGATTTGTTAGTGCATATTTTTGCATATTTTACCGTTTGCAACATTTTTTTGCATAATTTAGTAAAAAGAGCTTTTTTTGCAAAATTTTTTAAGTTTTTAGCACATATTTTGCCTTTTTGAGGCATATACCCAACGTGTTGCTTCAATTTCGCCATCTATGTACAATTTAATGTTTACTCGAAAATTGTAAGACAAAGGCAGGTTGTCATTAAAGAAAAATGTTATTTTAAACTTTAAAATTGTATGTATTTACATATAAGCAAAAATCAATTATATATGTTCTTGGCGGTGTGTGTAATACATAGAAATCTGGACCAATCCTTTAGTATACCGATCGATTTAGAATCACTTTTAAAAGTGACCTAACGATAACCATCCGTCCGTCTGGCTGGTTGCCTGTCCATTTTAATATTGTGCGCATAGTACAAGTTGCAATCTTGTAGATGATAATTTGTTCAAATTTGGTAAGCACATTTTAATTGTACTAAGAACGAAGTCTATGTAATTGGTGAGAATCGGTCTAATACTTTGCATATGCCCCATAAAAACTTCTTTCCATATTAGACTCTTTGTGTCCATAAACCATCTTATTATGATGGTATTTAGATTTAATTCGCCTCAAAAATATTTTACTGCAAATCAAATTATTTTCGAATCAGTTCACATTTGCCCAAAGCTCCCATCTATAAAAAGCTTTAACTTCCTTTTAACTGTTAATGTTCCAGAACGACCCTTAATGGGTTAACACTGTTATAATTACTATTGTCAATTCCTAACGAATGTGCTCTGTCATTTAATTTTCTTTCTACCGCCCTTTTACACTCCTCTTTCGTGTTATACTCATATGTTTCCTTTTTTGCTATAAGAACAACAGAGCTCAAATGTAATTTTGATTTTGTTGAAGACGGAGTGTAAAACTGCGGTAAGATATTTATTGTCGCCTTTCATATTCAAACAATAACTTTATCATTAATCTTGTTTTTTAGAAATAAACATAAATACCTTTTAAGCATTTTGTTCAACGCAAATTCCGTCTTTTACTTCAGCCAGAAACAGTTAACATTAATAGACGATTGAGGGACCGTCCCTGAAATCCCTTTAAGACAATATTTATATAGTATTCGGCACAAATAACTCTTACGTGAATTTTAACCTCTTAACATAGCTTTGTTTTTTTGAGCCGATTACTGCATATCGTTTCCAAAAAGGCTAAAATCTTGAAAATTCGCCTGTAAATACTGTAATGTTTGGGCTTTACCGGTTATAATTTTAGGATTGTTTTTATTAAATGGAACTGTTATTAAATTGTTGAATATTTTGTTATTAAACAAGAAATTTTTGAATTTTTTTGGCATATTTTTAACAATTTTCAGGGCATATTTTTAAGTTTTTACTGCATTTTTAATGCGCATAAAACGTGTTTTTTAGAGCATTTTTCTGGTTTCCCTGGTAATGACAAACTTATATATACCCTTTTCCCTTCGGTGAATCAACTTCGATAACCATAAGGATCCAGAATGTATATATTTTCGGAAAAGGTTAAACTATAAGTTTTTGTAATGCATTTACTCACTTAGGTACCTTACAATAACATTTTTCTTAATTTTTTCATATATTTTGTAAAGAGCGCTTTATAACTTTTAACATTTTTAAGAAAATAAAAAAAAAAATTAACAATGCAGTTTGAAAAAATAAAAAAACCGGTATAACTCAGGAATGGTAAAGGCAAATTCAAAAAATTATTTATTAATTGTTTCTTCAAAAGTGAAGAAAGTCGTGGTTTTTGACAAAGTTATAAAGAAAACTCAAAAAAACACCGGAAAACCCGATTTTTGACAAAAATTCGACTTGTAAGTTATATATTTAAACTACGGTTAAATATTTTTATTATTGTTTTTATTTAAAGCTGTTCTCTTAAGAGAAGCAACACTCTTCTTTACAACGCGAATCTTAAGACTACATTTTTTAAATTAAAAATGTTTTTATATTTGTATCAAGCTAAACTATGGAAAATATAAAATTGTGATATTATATTTATTTTAAGAGTTTACTATTACTGCCGGAAAAAATGTGGGAACATTAAATGTAAATGTTATATGATGATGGTTCCCTACACTTCTACCAGCCAATACTATTAGACAAAGGAGTGAATATGTAACTTGTGCGACCTCTAAACTTCTTCCGAAAAATCTAAAAAAATATCAAAAATACCTTTTTTACCTTTTGCGATGGGTAAAATAATACATGTTTTAATGTATGTAAATTTTTTAAGACAGTTTTAATCAAGTTAAAGATTCATTTTTATAACGAAAAAGTATGAAATTTCGTTGTTTTTTGGCGTTTTTTACATGAAATATTTTTTGATCGAAGCTTTTTCATAACCAACACAATCGTCCAAAGATCGGTTATTCACACTGCTAAATATTATAGTTTTCGTATGCATTCTGATATAAATTTTTTTAAGTTATTGAAACTAAAACAACATTTTACTGCGTGTAAAAATAAATCAAATCACAAAATTCCTGTTGTTTTTTGTATTGTGGTAAGTATTTATGTTAATATCGAGCCACCTTGGCAAGTAAATATACCATGTGCACGTACGTTTGTAGTTTTGAATTCATTCATAAAAAATAGTAAAGTAAAAGCAAATTGAAAAAGAAAAAAAAAAACCAATCTGTGTTTGTAAAGTTGCGTTATTTGAGGTGTTGTTTTTGGAAAAGTTGTGTTAAAAGCGTCGACAGTCACTGTCTGGGTTGACTTCAAAGTATATTTATTTATTTATTTATTTATTTATTTATTTATTTATTTAATAAAGTAATACAAAGCCTTCCAGGCCAAAATATAATTATGTATTACACAGTAATAACAAAAAACCTAAGATCCAAACCTTAGTACAAAACTTAAACCTAAATGAACAATAAAAAAGAAAAAAAAACACATTCTGGCTCCCCAGCCACTAAGACGTTCTAAAGTTAAATTTGAATGTAATATAAAAATAGAAATAACTAGTCCCGTCATACAGCGATGCTATAATCTGCTTGTAAAAAACTCAAGAAGTTTTCGTCGAAAAACATTATTTGAATGGGAAAATATACGTAATTCATAAGGTAAACAATTCCAGCAACGAGCAATTCTTAACATAAATGATCTCTCAAAAATTAGTTTATGAATTCTAGGAATAAAAATTTGAGGATGTCTCGGAGACCTCAAAAATAAAAAAACATTACACAAAGGAGACGGTACACCGCTTTTTATAACCTTGTGAAATGAAACCAAATTACGACATTTAACAAATGTATAAAAGGACCATCCAAGGAATCGGTAAACATGCCCTGAAACGTGATCCCAACGACGAACATTATAGACAAACCTTACAATCATATTAACAACACGCCTCAATCTAGCAAAGTGAACACCAGCACAACCTGAGACTATCTCAATGCCATATAACACTTGAGACATAAGAAGCGAATGCGCCAGTCTTTCTTTAATATATAAGGGAAGGTATATATTTGTAGAATAAATCCTACGTATAATATCCCAAACTCTACCAGATAAAATATCTATATGACGCTCAAAGGAAAGGTTACTATCAATAATCACACCTAAACATTTATGATGACTAACTACCTCAATTTCATCATTACCCAAAAATAAGCAAAAATCCCGAACTCTATTACCCAACGATCCAAACAAAATGGCCTTTGTTTTAGATGTATTTAGAACCAACGAGTTGCTAATAGTCCATTGCAAAATACTTGCAAGACTATTGTTAATGTTACTTTCAAATATTTCAGGACAAGTCAAGTTTCCATTAAACAGTAAAAAGACATCATCCGCAAATAAAAAAGTCTTACAAAACATGGTATTCATAGACAAATAAACATCATTGATATAAATAAAGTATGAACAACAATGGTCCTAAAACCGAGCCTTGCGGAACACCAGAGTAAAGAGCAAGTAGATTAGAATTAACTCCATTAAGATCAACAAATTGAGATCTACCACCTAGAAACGACATAACGAGTCTGCACGCAGATTTTGAAAATTTAAATTCATTCCAAAGTTTATCAATCATTTTTTTGTGGCAAATAGAATTAAATGCCTTAGGTAAATCAAGAGACACTAAGGCACTAAGCTTTTTCATATTTGCATTTTCTCTAATCAAATCAGTCAATCTTAGCAACAAAAATGTAGTATTGTAACCTTGCCGAAAAGCAAATTGAGATTCATAAATATTCACTGTCCTAGATTGAAGTATTTGGTCCTTAATCAGATGCTCAACAACTTTAGACATTACCGGTAAAATAGAAATGGGGCGAAGATCATCAGCATCATGAATGGTCTTAGATTTCGGAATCGGAACAACAAGAGCAGTTTTCCAGGAAGTTGGAAAAATAGATGTCATCAAAATATAATTAACAAGATCCACAAAAGGACCAGAAATGTACGGGTATATAAGTTTCAAAAATTTAATAGAAATGACATCAATACCTACAGCTGCAGATTTCACCCTATTAAGAGCTTCCATTACCTCAGTTTGACTCACACATCGAAAACTAAAACTATCAATATGATCTACTAAAGCATCAAGATCAAACATCGATTAATCCCATCATGAGACCCAACAAAAGATTCATTTAAAACATCTACATTACCATCCCAATCAACATTATTACCACAATTTACACACCCAGAATTTTTAAGAACCTTCCATACTCCACCTGAATCCAAGCCACAGAAGAGTCTAGTATAATAAGCCCTCTTTTCACGTCGAATAACACGCCTTATTTCGTAGCCTACAGTAAATGCTCCAATTAGTAGAAGTACGATCAGATCTAAATGTAGTATGTGCAAGATCTCTCAAAGATCGAGCTAACTTAATGTCCCTGGTATTCATCCAGTCATTATTACTATGGCAAATTCGTTTTCTAACAACTGGAACAAAAGAGTAAAGTTTTAACACAAGAGATGAAATAACAGCACATTTTAAATCAACATCCGTGGAAGGACCATGTTTAATTTTTGGCTTATATTGGCCACAATTAAAACCAACAGAGGAAGCTAATTGACGGTGGTTTAATTAAATTAAAAAGTACACAGTCGAGACAAGAAGGGAAGACTCGTCCGGGCTAATGGTACCTTGCACCATTAGGGATGGACGAACCAGTATGTGACTGGTTTGAAGGGGATGGGCAGGAGGGATTCCTGATTTGGTTGGTGATTGTGGGCAGGAGGGGGTTCCTGTTCTCTGGGGATTTTTAAGTAACAAAAAAAAACCAAGACCATTAACTTTACTTCAGATTACTTACATTTATTTAAGTATACTTATTCTTATTTGGGTTTTTACAATGGTGGGGAAAAAACAGTTGCTGGTGATGTTGATATCGGAGCCGAAGGATGCCTGGTTGGTTTGATTGTTCAAGAGGAACTGAACTGCATACAAAAACGACGAATTAAGTTTTCTCAAACGCGGCGAATATCAATAAATAGGAAATAAGTCACAATAGTTTAACCCAGAGCTGGAGACGCTAATACAGCCCTGTTTTGCTTTAAACAAGAGAAATCAAAGTCATGGAGCCATGAAAAAATACCATTCCAATCGATGTTGCGAAAATCTTTATAATCAAAAAATTCATGAAGAACTTCAAAATTAAATGAAAGTGAAGCAAAAATTAAAGCATGATCAGAGACTGATGGAAATTTTTCGGGGGGCACACAGTGGGCCCGACGGTTATCTTTGATCTCCCTCCGAGCAGGGTAATGGGCTTTATACGCAGCCTGAACCTGACATGGTGAGACATATGGGCTGCACAAAAGATCCTTTGGGTCGCGGTGCACATGGCCTTCACGTGTATACTACTACTACTAGAGACTGATGGACTCTGCACTTGGCCAGATAATCGAATCATGGAGATATCACTGGCCAGGAGAAAGTCAATAAGAGAAGTAGAGTCATTAGCCAAGTCATAATGGGTAGGTTAAGAATAATGTACGATTGATAAATTAGCTCTCATACAAAGCGCTCGCATCAAGTTAGATGAATATTTTATTTTAAAAAGTCTGAGCTTATTGGTGAGAGGGGTGAGTAGAAAGCATTTTCTCTTCCTCTCTCACCAATAAGCTCAGACTTTCTGAAAGAAAACTTTCATAGTGTGAATCGAGGCAATAATGTTAAAAATTTAGTGTTGCGATTATCGAGGAGTTGGGTTTATTGCGGGTTGCGTTAACCGAGGTCACACTGTATATATATATATATATATATATTAGCGTGGCCGTTAGTTGTATGGAGAACTTTTTTTTTTTATTTCTTATACTCTCCCCCTCCAAATCGGTTCAGTTTTATGTAAAAAAAAATACAAAAAAATTTCGTAGCGATAAGTTGTGTTTTAGGGAGGGCGTCCGCCTCTCAAAGTTTGCCATCAAGCCATTTATTCAAATGTAATTTGTTTGCGTATGACTATCTTCTAAAAACAACATTTAGCTCTTCTAGTCAACAACATAAGCCTCCAAGAAAGTTTTTTGCTAAGACTAATATCTTAGAAAATAATTAAGAAAATAACAACAAAATACCAAACATTTTATATACGTTTTATATATATAAAAAGGCGATTTAATGTCAAGTGACACAATTTTGAAATCGATGTCTTCCGATTTGGATGAAATTTACATCAAAGTTAGTCCTATTAGATAGTAGTTTACACACAAATTTTCAACAAGAACGGTCAAAATGTTTCAGAGGTAGAGGGGGTCAAAGTTTGCCATACAGGGGACTAATTCTGGCAGTCGTGATCGAGTAATTTCTCGATTCGAAAGCAATTTTATCTCAGTCGATACTGAACGAATCAAAATTATTTTTTTCAGTATTGTAAAACTCAAATTAATGCTTTACAACACTGAAAAAATAGTTCCAATTCGTTAAGTATTGACTGAAATAATTAGATAATAAATTGCTTTCGAATCGAGAAATTACTCGATCACGACTGCCAGAATCAGGCCCCAGGTGTTCTTTCTCATCCATGTAATTTATTACCTATTGGTGTTAGCAAAATTTGTCCCAAGTAGCTTAGATAGCTATTTAATCAATCTTTTTTTTTTGTTTTTGTTTTAAATGTTTAAATTTTTTTTTTTTTAAATTTAAAACTTTTTTTTTTATTTTTTTTAGCCAAGTGTTAAATTTAAAAAAAAAAAATTTTTAAATTTCTTAAAAAAACAAAAACAATTTTTTTAAAAAGTTTGATCAAAAAGCTATCTAAGCTACTTGGGATAAATTTTGCTTACACCAATAGGTAATAAGTTACATGGATGAGAAAGAACACCTGTATGGCCAAAATGTCAAACTTTGACCCCCTCTAACTCAGAAACTTTTTGACTGATATTGTTGAAAATTTGTGTCTAAGCTACTATCTAACAGTACTAAAATTGGTGTAAATTTCATTTAAATCGAAAGACATCTATTTCAAAATATGGTCACTTGACATTAAATCCCCCTTTTTATATATATAAAACGTATATAAAATGTTTGGTATTATGTTTTTATTTTCTTAATTATTTTCTAAAATATTGATTTTAGCAAAAAACTTTTTAGAGGCTTATGTTGTTGACTAGAAGAGCTAAAATATTGCCATATATCATATTCTTGTAAAATGTTTTTTTTAGAAAGTAGTCATATGCGAACAAATTACATTTGAATAAATGGCTTGGTGGCAAACTTTGAGGGACGGACGCCCTCCCTAAAACACAACTTATCGCTACGAAATTTTTTTGTATTTTTTTTTACATAAAACTGAATCGATTTAGTGGGGGAGAATATAAGAAATAAAAATAAAAAAAATAACGGCCACCCTAATATATATATATCCATCACCACCTTTCCTCGCAATTAATTTTTTTTTGAAAATGGTTTAATTTATATGTATGTATATAAATACTTGATTTATATATGTACATATTTACATACTTTAAGCTAAATATTTCACAGCTTGTACTAAAACTAAATTGAACTGAACTAGAACTGAATATGAACATGAATTGAGCTAGAACTGAACTGAACTTGAACTGAACCAGAACTGAACTACGGCTAAACAAGAGCTGAACTAGATCTAGAACTGAACATAAATTGAAGTGGAACTGAACTAGAACTGGACAAGAACTAAACTAGAACTGAATATTGCAGCATAAAAATAAAAAAAAAAAACTTAAAATAGTAAAATTTCCACGAATTTTGAAATCGATAAAACATGATTATTTTCTAAAAAAAAACAATAGCTTTCAAAAAGAAAAAAATAAATTCTGTATATGTATTAAAAAAATAACTAACCGATCTACCTAAACAAGAGCGGCAAGCGTTTTTTAAACATGAAAATTCTATTTCCAGTACATTTTAAATAAAACAAACCGACATAGCAATCAGTCAAATAAGATTTTCCAGTTTAATTCCCGTTCTAAAGGTTTGTTTTGGATAAACTGCATGAAAATTAGATGTTTTGACATAAAAAACGCTTGCCGCTCTCATTTAGGTAACTCAGTTAGGCAAAGGTTGTAAAGATAGCAGCAAACTTGTTTTACAACAGTTTTATTTCAAGTTTCATTAACTTTTAAAGTATAAATACATAAATACAAGAATATTTATATTGACAACATACATACATAGACATATATATGTACGTATATGTATCTTTTATAGAAATTTTTAGTGTATGGCATTGTATAAACATTCCTACTTATTTCATAACATTTTAACATATACAATTGTGTTTCTCTCAATATTATGACCCTTTTTTACTTTATTTGTGTGTTTTAATTGACTTGGCTACCTGTAAGAAAAATCCCATCTTTCTTAATCATCCTAAACAGATACAAACAGACAGATAAAGAGAAATTAATAGATAAGAATAGTATGTATTTTCGAATTTTCAAAATGTTTTCTATCCAAGCACAACTAATAGTTTTTTAATTACTAAACCACAATTTTCTCTTGGTGCACATTTGGTGCACTCTAACTATTTTGCGTAAATATATTAGTCTACCATCAACAACATTCCGACTTGGATGTTAGAAATAAAAAATTCAATTCGAGTGAGAACAAATTTCAAAGTTTTATTTTAGGGGAAAAAGAGAGAAAACAAGTTTAGCAAGAGAAAACTTTGTTCGTTTTTGTTTTCTTACAGAAATTACATGATTGGAACAAGTATGCAGTCTCAACACCTTCGTTTCTCACACCACATACACAAATAATCAAGTGATTTTATTTTATTACAGTACAAAAAAATGTGATAATAGACTGATAACATTTGAAAAAATATTAATATAAAAATAAATAATAATAACAACCAAAGAAAGTGATTGACTTTATACTATAATGTGTATTCCAAAGAAAATCCTGTAATAATTTTTTTATTTTTCTTCTTGTAGCGAGAGCCGATTTTCTTTTTTATCATGCGCTTGAATTTGAAAGCTGTTCTTTTGCTACTTACCGTTGCCGTCGTAGTTATAACGTGTGCTGTTTATATGCGTTGCGCAGAATTTACATTTCCTAATGATTTGGTAAAAAGATGGGATCGTAAATTATATGCAGTTGGCGGCAATACAGACTTACTTAATAATAATTTAGGAGAGGCGATTGCTGGGGCAGAAGGAGACGGCAGTGACTTAACACCCCTACAAGATATAGAGTGCCTAATAAATCAAGAATATACCATACGATGTAAACGCGATGAAGAAGATCATGAGGTCTATGTGCCATTTTCATTTATACGTAATTACTTTGATATCTCCGGATCGATGAGTAATCCGGGCTCTCCTCAAGCCATTGAGGGTAATAATGAAGTACAAACAGTAGTACCAAAATTCATGTGGATGCATAGTACAGCAAAAATAAATTCGCCAAAAGGCAAATATGATCCCCGGGGGTTGTTTATGTATTTTGAAAATTATAATGTTGAGGTAAGTGTGAAATGTTGATTGAGGTTAAAAGGAAGATTTATATAATTTTTTATATTAATAGGTACGTGATCGTGTTAAATGCATAAGTGCTGCAGATGGCGTGCCTATTAGTACGCAATGGGAAAAACGTGGCTATTTTTATCCTACACAAATTGCCCAGTTTGCTTTATCACACTATAGCAAGAATCTCACAGAGCCGGAGCCAAGAATAAGAGTAAGAATTTAGTTAGTTGGTTTAGTTTCTACTTGTATTTCAAAACTTTCTAATAGTTTATCAAAATTCAACAACTATGAGCTGTATTGACCACAAACATTTTTGAATTTTTTTTTTAATACATTTCATATTTTTATTAAGGCTATTCACTTTCACAAGTTTCACCCTTGCGTAAATGCAAAAGTGCAAAAACATAACAACAACCACATAGACAATTAGTTGTACATAAATAATTGTCTATGTGGTTGTTGTTATATTTTTCCACTTTTACTTTTTCGCAAAGGTGCAAGTTGTGACGTGAATCACCTTATTATTACACCAAAAATGTTGATCAATATTTTAGATTTATCAATTGCATTTCCTGTAACTTCAATCTACAATTGAAAAACGTCTTTTTGTCATTGTTAAAAAATTTCATTTGTTTGAAACATAAAAAAATTGTAAATTTTGAAAACAAAATGGAGATTTTAGTAATGCAAATTAGAAAATTCCAATATTAATTAAAATTTCAGACAGCTTTGAATTATTTTAAAACAAATAAAAATAAAACTATTTTTTTTTTGAAGATTTTAGAAAATGCTGACATTGTACAAAATTCATGGTCTTTACCGAAAAGTAGTTATCTCACACGAAAATGGCATCCAAAATTCAATTCATCGGTTATCCAATATGAAACTGCCATAGACTTTCATAGCGCCATAACACTTAATAATATAGATCAAATATTGGATTTAGTTTTAAATATTGATTTACTACTCATAACAAATAGCAGCAGCCTAATGGTGACAGTAGAAAATCATGAAACAAAACGAACTTATCGGGTACACTATATACCGGCTGACCTATTGTTAAGTGTACAAGATGAGAATATTTATTATGGCCTCGGCCTACAGGCTCTTAATAAGTGGCGTCATTTAACACGTGACCTTCACATAGATGTTCAAAAGGGTCTGGCAATGGAAAGTCCCAAAAAATCGGGAATTAAAATTAAACGTTCTGAATTGCGTATTGTTTCTATATCGTTAATGGGTATAGGTTTCTTTGACAACATAACATTGTCGACGTACAATCATTTGGCGCATTTCTATGATGCAGCTGAATGGTTTGTAAATAATCAAGATTTACGCACTGGTGGCTGGCCCAATCCAGTGCGACGCAGTTTAAATGGTTTTGCCGAATTGAGGTCGGGGTGGCTGTCTGCCATGGGCCAGGGCCATGCAATATCGGTGCTAGCGAGAGCCTATTGGCATTCGGGCGGTGATAAAAGGTACTTAAAAGCGGCGTCATTAGGCTTAAAACCTTATAGGGTGTTTTCGAAAGATGGTGGTGTGCTGGCTCAGTTTATGGATAAGTATTATTGGTAAGTACATGACGGATCATTTGATTTTT
The DNA here is from genome assembly GCA_963931875.1 of Pollenia griseotomentosa. Taxonomy (NCBI): domain Eukaryota; kingdom Metazoa; phylum Arthropoda; class Insecta; order Diptera; family Polleniidae; genus Pollenia; species Pollenia griseotomentosa. The sequence goes on from OZ007564.1 coordinate 32,119,215, forward strand.
CATTTAAAAAAGTTTTCGTTTATGCAAAATGTTTTAAATTGAAATTAAATTTTTTCAGCAAAGAAATTTTCACAAAAAATATCTAGTTTTCGAAAAAATAAATCTAGCATAAACGAAAAATAATTACTACATATAATCGTGCCACAAATTTTTTCAGCTAAAAATAGCCAGCCTTTTAAGGATGGGTTTTTGAGATCTCAGTTAAACTAGGTTTAGTTAATCTGAAAACAGATTTGTGCCGCCTTTACTAAGTTTGTATATAAAATTTTGACGGAACAGCTTAGTTTTACTTAAAATGCTGATCTTTAATAAAATAATAAAAAAAATCACATTTCGCCGGAAAAATCTAAGTTAAGGACTACGTTAAACTAAGTTTAAACTCAATCTACATCCTTAAAATACCGGCCTAAGGCTTTTAAATAAATAACTGCCTATTTTTTGATGACGAGGGCCAAAATCATTTTGAAATTGTGTTTTTTGTTTTAAATGTAAGTTAAACGTGTCAGTTTTGCGCTCGTCATCTAAAACCCGTACATAAATGTGCTAACTATTTAACATTTTTCTTTAAAATTAATTTACAAAAAATACTTATTTTGAAATTATCTTGAGTTGAAAATATATATCGTCACAAAAAAATTCCAAAGGGCGTGAAAACCATTTTATATATTTTTTTTAATTTTATAGGGACATGTAATCAAAAACTCGATTTTTTTTTTATTTTGTTGTTACGCCCTTTTGTATTTTAGGTGACGATATGTTTATATATACATACAACTAAAATTATTTCCGTTAAACGATTTTCGCCATTAAAGTATTTTCTTGTAATTTTCAGGTATGAAGAATATCCAACAACTCCAGCTTCTTTTGTTTTAAATGGTTTTATTTATTCCCTACTTGGACTATATGATCTAAATTCTACGGCTCCCTCCAATATTGCCAATGAAGCTGGCAAACTTTTCAATCAGGGCATGATATCCCTTAAGAAAATGTTACTTCTGTACGATACTGGCTCTGGCACCAGTTATGATCTGCGACATTTGAGTTTAGGCGTGGCGCCTAACTTAGCACGTTGGGATTACCATGCCACGCATGTTAATCAGCTGCTGCTTTTAGCAACAATCGATTCAGATCCAATTATTACACAGACTGCCGAGCGTTGGAAGGGTTATATGTTTGGTAAACGTGCTAAGCATAATTGAGTGTGTCTGAGACCAGGGAGCAATACTTTACGCCGTTGCCATAAATATAAGCGCACAAAGAAAACTCTCTTGGTTTCGCGATAATAACACTGTGAAAGATAAACTGGTTTACTAAACTAATAGTACTTCTTCTCTTCTTTAAAAAAAAGTAACCAGAAAAAACATTAAAATGAAAATGATAGAGAAATAAGTGATATATGCACATTTGAACTTAAGTATTGTTATTTATTTTTGTACTTGAAAACAAATTGAACACAAAAAATTAAACTTTCCTAAAGTTAGTTTTTTTTTTATAATTTAAGTTAATTTTTTAGAATTTATGATGAAATCTACGTTCTTGTCTTTTTGTAAACAAACATGTGTATAAAATATAAAATACTGTTATAAACAGTATTTTAAAAATCTTTTAATAGTATTAATTTTTTTTTTTATTTTATTTTTATTATATTTTTTATACATATTGTTTTACTGTTTATGTCTATTTTGTATAATTTCAAAAGTATTTACTAATGTTTTGGTGCTGTTTTAGTTTTATATTTTATTCTCTGCTTAAATGTACCTTTATAGTAACAAGATTATCTTTTTTTATTTTGCCATTAACATTAAACAAACTAAAAAAAACACTAATAACTTTTCTATACTTTAGCTTTAACTCAAAAGTATATTATATGTAAGTTTAAATTATGAAAATTTGTTAAAAAAAATGTATACCTACAGGTTTTTAAAAAACCTACTGAACAATATCTATTAACATTTAATATTAAACTGTATTTTGACAGTAATGGTAGCAAATCAAGAATATTGATAAAACTTAGCTAATAAAAAAAAGAGTAACAAAAATTTTAGGAAATTGTAAAATTATTTTTAATGCGTTGAAAATTACACCATTGAAAGATCACTCTACAAACAAATTTGCAATCAAAATTTTATTATGTTTGAAGAATTTAAGGAGCAAAATTACGTGACGATATTCTTATACAAACTTTATTTGTGGGAAATATTTTAATTTAATACATACTATCACTATTGGGCTTTGACATAAGTGACATAAGTTAAGAATTGTATTAAACCGCCATATTTCTATGGTAGAAAATCTTTGTCCCTCCAGCGCGTAGGATGCTCCTAGATGGGTCAAATGTAAGACCGTAACCCCACTTTATTTTTCGTCTCAATTATTTATTTTTAACATACCTACCCGTTATCTCCATTCCTTAAGGTTGCTCCCATACAAAATGTTCAATACAGACTAGAAAGAACAAGTCCCATAACTGCCCAGCAGTCGCCCCCCGTGGGATATAATGTATGACCGACCTAAATTAGTTTTTTGTCCTTAACATTTTCTCGATACATACTTTCGTCTTTTGTGAATAAAAGCAAAAAAAAATAAAAGATTTTTATCATGTATGGCTTGTTTTGTTTGCAACTTCGTTTTTTATATGTCTGGAAAACAAAAATTTCAAAATGTTGTCTAAAAAAATATTTTTTTTTTGTCCAAAAAAAATTATGTTTCTAAAACGACTGCGCATTTTAAATAAAAGTTTAACTTCACTAAAAGCTAATTTTATTACTTAGTTTCGGTTTTTTTTTAGTAATTTCAATAAACAAAAGCATTTTTGAGTTACGCGTATAAATGTTGTGAAACCTCCTTCATTTTCGAAATAATGGTATATCTCGAAAACAAGAGCTTAACTAAAAAAAACGGTTAGTACCATTGGATTCAGCGTAGCCGAATTATGTTAAAACGCCAGGTGCACAGCTTGACTGTTTTTCAACTAGCACTGTGCTATCATTTATAAATATATCGAGCCCTATTTGCGATTATATCGTAAGCGATAAAAGGCTAATTTTACAGGAGAAGAGTTTTTATTATTTTTTTCTTAAGCAATGCAATACTTTATTTGGATTTACATGGTCTTGTTCTCCGCACCGGTACACATTTAAAGTCTATGAATTTGTTCGTCATTGTAACGAGTAAACAAAATTTCGAAAAATTGTCGCCTACGATACAATCGCAAATAGGGCTTGATATTGAGAAGCCTTTAAAAAAAATAAGCAAGTTATAAAATGCAACTGCATACAACTTTTGTCCCAATTTCATTAATTCCCTTGTCTTATATATATATCGCACTTTATCAACAAGAGAGTATTAACTCAAAAATGTTGGTGTAGTTTAAACTATTTAAATGTAATTTTATTTTTCCTCTTTATCAGCTAAATATTTTATTAGAATTAAATGACCATATCTATTAATTTCCTTTCCGTCTATACAGAGCTGAATTATTATTCATATTTATGTTTTTATTATTACATATTTCAATTGAAGCACATTTATATATATAAAAAAAAACAGAAAACAAAGAAGAAAACTGAAACTTAAATTAATTGTTAAATGCTGTGTAGTTTTTATTGTAGTTACGTAATAAAACGTTTCAGTAGTTAACGTTAAAAAATAATTTATTCTTAGTTATAATACATAATTACATTAATTATAATAATTAAAAAAGAAAAATAAGGAATTTTAGAACAATAAAACAAATTTTGTAGAAATTAACAAAAAACTGAAATAAAAAGTATATACATATAACGAATTTTCTAAACTCTAAATTAATTGGACATGTTCTAGAAATCGAAATGAAGTGGAATTGAAATCGAATGAGATTTTGATTTCAATTATTTACAAAACAACTGTAGTTTTTTCTGTTTTTGAGAGTTGATCTTGTAAAGGTTATTGGTACTTAAAGTAGGAATATTTTTTTGAACTTTCTTTGCAGACTCGTTTTTAAATTCACTTCATTTCAATTTATAGAACATGCCCGAATGTTGTTTTTATTTTTAAAAGTGTGGGGTTATTTTATATAAATTTTTATTTTTTTTTTAATACTTAAATCAAATGCAATTGATATTAAGTATATTATTTGAATACCCTTCACCACAGGTGGAAAAGGAACATATAAGTTTGCCATTCCGTTTGTAATTTCTACAATATTGATGTTAGTCCCTATTAAGTATATTACTTCTGGGTCCTTGTGAGTATTAAAGTTGATTTAACGAATTCCATCTGTGCGTCTGTCTGTGTGTATGTTGGAATGGGGTTTCCGAAGGCCCCAGAAATGATGGGACTAGGTTGTTTTATGTTTATGTCACTCCGTTAAAATTTGCTATTAAATTTTTCAGCCGGATCGCTACATAAATGACCGAGATATGAGCAAAAAACGACGACTGTATATATTGTGATAACGGCAAGATCTAAATTTCCAAACTAGGTACAAGCATCTTTGTTATTAAAACACAACATCCGACCAAATGTGGGCGGGATTGGAGAAGGTGGCGTTGGCAAATTAGATTTATTTATATCTAAAGAACGGTATTTAAATAACTGTCTGTTCTTATCGCACCATGACCATGGACAAAAATATGCATGCAAAAATGCAAATATAAAATTTGTCATAGTCGAAAGAATATAGAAACAAAATTTTTTTTATCAAATTTTGTGTTTTTGCCACGGTTTTTGGAAAACTTGACTTTAATATAATCACGGCGAATTGAATGTTAGGTTACGGCAACTCTTCAACAATACAAAAACCACTTTTATGGGAAATATTTTTAAAACTTAGTGTTTTTCGCTGCGAACGTTAACGATCGAAATAGTTAAGCAGGCAGTTAAGGTTTTTTTCTTATATTTTGTTAGTTGTTGTTTAAACCACCCAATAATTTATTTGGCTATGATTTACAAGTATTTTTTACTAATTTAAAATAAAAAAAAAATCTTAAATATTTTTAAAATTTAAAACAAATGCAAGCTATTTACTCTTAAAAAGGTTTTTTTTATAGGAAAATTCTTTAAAAGTTTTCTATAGAAAATAAACTCTGTAAAATGTTTTGAATAGAAAATTAACTCTTTTCCAAGTGTCTTTTAAAAAATTCTTTGAAGAATCAATTTTTTCAAAGTACTTAAAAATAATTTTAAAAGGAAAATAATAGGGGCTATTACGGTTTACAACTTTGCTATATTTCGGTGAACAAAAACATAACAAAAATTACAACTGATCACAACCAGTTGTCTTAATTACAACTCAACTGAGTTGAGTTGTAAACCGTAATAGTTGCCAAACTCTTCGAAATGTTTTTTTTTTCAGAAAATTAACTCTTTGAAAAGTATTCTATAGAAAACAAGTTCTTATAGGAAAACTTTCCCAATCGTTTTCTATAGAAAAGTCTTTTCAACTTGTTTTCTATAACAAGTAAGAGAGCTATATTCAGCTGTGCCGAATCTTTTATTCCCTCCACCTAGATTTCGAATATTTTAATAGTAGTGGGCTTATTTAAAACCAATCTTATAAAAACTGACCTTACAGTATTATAATCGTTGCGGATTTAGGGTTATTAAAGTCTATTCAAAAAAGTCATATAATTTGATCTAATTGATTTATTTCAGAATTATTATTAGCAGGGCTCTAGTTCTAACTCCGACTCCGTCCACTGAAACTTTTTAAGTACGGCTCCGACTCTGACTCCAACTTCTACTCTAACCTTGATGCTAAATGTAAATAAGACTGGTCCTTAAATGGTTAAATATAGCAAGAAAATGATTCTGTAAAAATTTCAAATCGATTTGTAATTATAACAAGTGCCGCATTGAGCATTAATATAGGTTTTTACATATCGTCATATTAAATGCAAACGGACGTAACTACGCTTTTTATTTTATTACAGGAGAAGCAAAAAACTTTACAAAATCAATAACAACAAGGTGTAATTGCGTTTGATCGTAGGAATCTAAAATTTTGCACGAACATGTATTTTGATAAAACGAATCATAATTGATAAAAAAAAACTCAATTTCGAAATTTTGTGTAGTTTAATAATTTTTAATAAATTTAATACACAAACAGAAACAATAAAAGCTTCCAAATTTGGTACAAATAGTTTTGGTTTTTTAAAAAACCAAATAAAATAAAAAAAAATTAGTTAAGCATTTGAACTTCAATAAAATTTATTTATTAATTACCCCATATATTTTACACAATTTTGAATAAACCACTAATTTTTTGGCATTTGTATTAATTTATTTTTTGGTTAAATCAAATATTTACAATTTTAACTTATAATAGGAAGAAGGAAACGGTTTGAACAGTCATATTTTTAGTAAATATTAAAATAAAAAATGTGCTTTCCCTACAAGGAATAAATGAGCGAATCATCATATTTTTCACGTTAGCGTTTAGAAAATGATGGAGAGAAATTATAGAAAACTTGATTTTCTTGATTTTCTACCATTTCTCCCATCATTTTCTTAACACTAACGTAAAAAATATGATGATTCGCTCCTTCATTTCTTGTAGGGTTTTGTGCATTATTATAAAAATTTAATATAATTTAATTTTAAAAGTAAAAATTAATATAAACCGAAAATTTATTTAAGTTCTTTAAATCTTAACTAAAATAAAATACAAATGTAGCTATTAATATTCTAACTAGATTTTTAAAAATAAGTTTCCTTTACGGTCAGGATCGTCTTGAAGTTAAAATATGCGATTTAATAGAAGCATCACCAAACCGTCTTTTAGCCTCGGTTATAAAAGCGTTTTCCATTTGATCGCATATCAAGTCAAAAAATAAATTGGCTATATTACTATGTAATAATGATTTAAATTCGAAGGCTACTTTAAAGTCCAATACACATGATTGAGGTATATCTTTTAGGCCCGGACTAAAGCGCCATTCATTTAGTAAATAGTTAAAAAGTCGACCATCTTTGCATTCGGACGTTACCAAATTTGGACATTTTAATATGACATTTGAAGTATAGATTTCATTAAGTGGTGGAAAACCTACAATAAGATCCGCTTTAAAACCATTCGAATGTTTACTATGCACCTGGGATTTCTTAACATAAGGAACAAATATGTAATAGTTTTTGACATCTGAAACAACAGAGTACATTTCATCCATGGAATAACTGAAATGAAAATTAGAATAATTAAAAACATTGGAGGTAAATAGGGTTTGCTGTATGATACTATCGGTCATGTTTGCTGTATGATATGGCGCCCTATGCTCCAGTGGGAGTTAGAGGAATATCTATATTTTTTCTGACAGTCGTACGATTTGAAATCGCAAAACGCCAGATTTATTTTATGATGTTCTGAAACTCGTGCGTTTTGCTTGTGATCTGCCATAGTTTCTCGAAAATACTTTAGTTTCCTGGAGCGGTCTTTTACAACACCTATTATATGATTTCAAGTCAGAATTGTCAATAGTGGCATAACTCAAAAATGTGCGCAATATCATGACTAATATTGTGTAAACAAATTTTTTTAAATCGTTGAAAATGTACTGCTTGTGATAAATGTCCCGCTATTTTTCTTGTTATTACCCTTTTTTTTAATTATAACAGCGCGCATCTTCATTGTGCAAGGTTAATTTATTAGGTTTTTAGAAGAAATTATACATACAAATATTTTTGTTTCTATTTTTGATAAAAAAAAAAACTTTATACGCCTCTACTAAAAAATATAAGTTTTTAATTATTGTATAAATACGGTTCTCGATCTTGAAAACGCCTAAGTTGTTTTTTGTAATAGAATAAATTAACAAACAACATGTGTTCTTTAATCTACTACGAAAAACGACATAATTAAAATTTTGGGGAGTTTTAGAGATGAAAATTTAATAATTGGGTATAACACCCGAAAAACATATGGGGAGTTTTAGAGATGAAAATTTAATAATTGGGTATAACACCCGAAAAACATCTGGAAGCCTTGCATATAGGCTAAGTTTAAGAAGAGAAATTACTCTCTATTTAACAAATTTTTTTTTGGGTTACGAAATGTTAAACAAATTACAAAATCAATGAATGGAACCCAAACATTGATTTTGTTTTGAAGTTGATTTATTAGATATTTTAATTATTAAGGCACAACCATAATATGCATAGCCTTGCTTAACCTACTGTCAAAAATTAACAAAAAGTCAAAAATTAAAAAAAAAAAAAAAAACAAAACAAAATAAAAAACATTGGATTCCGTACGGAATGTGCGATCAGTTTCGTTCTTTGCTCAAATGACAGTTTCATAAATATTAAAAAAGTTTCTTTTAGTTCAAAATGGTTTGCCTCATATGATTAACATGTACCATTTAGCTACATATATCGTCACCTAAAACGCAAAAGGCCCTAACTTCCATTTTGAAAATTATGCAGGAGAAGCAAAAACAATTTAATATGATAAATTGATAAATAGCTTTAAACTGTTTTTAATTTATAATTCATCAATTTTTCTTGTAAAACCTAAGTTGTTTTAAAAATTGACAATGTTGCATATTATGCAAACTGTTAGTTAGGCCTTTAAGAGTTTACTATACAATCTTTCGTAGATAGTGCCTTTTGGGTTTTGCTAATAAAATCGCATTTTTTGTAGATGCAATACATCGGAATCAATGAAAAAATCTTTAATTTTGGTTAGTTATTTGGAGGAATAAGGGTTTGTGCCATGAAAGTTCATCTTAGAATTAATACATTATCACCAAGATTTAGTTTCTCGCTAGTTTTATTTTCCAAAAAAAAAATCGATTTTTGATTATAATCGATTTGCCATGGGAGCACAACTATTGTTGGAACTTTTACAAAATATGTTATATGTAATATTACTTGCATATCAATTATTTTCTAAACAACTCACCCAATCAGTTCCTTTTTGTAATAACCCCGATTTTTATTTGTAATATTTCCAAAAGTGAAAAGGCTGTGCCTTGAGTTGTAGTCTCGGGTAGTGCTGAAATAAATAAAACGGTTTAATAATGTTATTAACATAATTTATAAAACACTTCCCTCTAACCTTGACCATGGTCCAGGCCATTGCCATTTTAAGGTTATGTAATGTAAATATACATTTATCAAGGATTTACATTTAAATTATTTTACGACTTACTTAATTCTGCACGATTTACATATAACATATTGATTAATACGTGATAAATTCAACGTTTTTAACATTGTCAAGTTTTGTCAATTATACTCAAATTGAAATAAAATTAAAGTCAAATATATCTGCACTTTTATTTAATCAAAAAATAATAAACAAAATAAGAAACTTTATTAAAAATTTTTTAAGCACACAGAATGTTTTTTGCATCACTAGTGAATCGATGAGTAATCGTTCTAACCAAACAGCTGTCATTGTTTACGTAAATAATGTTGTCATACATAAGCTGTTGAATTTGTTTTAATTATTTTTGTATTAAAACTAAAAAGAAAAATTAAAGGTGGACTTTTTACATACATATGTTTATATTAATAAAAAAATTATGTTTATTGAATTACATACAAACTTCATTTTTATATTTTGTTTATAAATTAGCAAATAATCGTTTTGATCACACAGCTGTTATCTGTTTACATTACTAACTGTTATAATTCAATTAAGTTCTTAACGTCAGCCAAGATAGCGTATACGAAATAGTGTCGATATTGGGGATCTACAAGCCGGGAACCGAAATACCCAATTTATGGGGATTTGCAGAATAAAACCAAAAAGTTAGCGTCGAACTTAGGAATTTAAAATAGGAAAGTAAAAATATTTAATATTTAAAAAAATACAAAAAACATTCAACATAAATTTAAAAATACACTTTTTGTAACAAAATGAGCGATGCGTGCAAAAAATATTTTGGTCCATTCCCGAGATATATGAATTCATCCAAAATGGTGAGTAAAAATCGTTACTGATTTATGCTTTTTTTATTTTTATATACATCCTTTATTTAAAAGTTTTTTTTACATGATATGTACATTTTGAGATTTTTCAACTAGATATTAGAGCAAATAATTTAATAAGATCATAAGATATTTATAAATATAAATTTGTTTAAATTATTTTAAAGGTAAAAACTTGGGGAAACCCTTTATATGAATATGTATACAAAATGTCAAATATTAGAAAATTCAAATTTTTAAGCATTTGTTTTGTATAATTTGCAACCTTTTTCGGTGGCAATTATCTTGTGTCTTGAGATTGATCTTGATTTTCCATTTGTAGAAGTATTTTTTACATGATAAGAGTCCTCTTTCCATTTTTTAGAAGTGCACTGGTTAGTTTTTTCCAAGTGATTTAAGCCAGCTTATTATCGCTGTTTCAATGTAAAGCGCCTATTAGATGATCATACTTGGTATGTGATAATTTTATTACATCATACGCGTTTAATTTCGAAAAATACGTGAATGCCAGTTTTGTATGATGAAAATCAAAAATTTCTGATTTTTATGTATGCCATCATACTCGTCTAATAACAATTTTGACATACTCAGTACAATTTTCATTTAAGTTTTTGCAGGCAAACGGGAACGATGGTAAGAGCGCGCATTTTTAAATGTTTTTATTGAAGAATATGAATATAGTTTATCATCTAATTTTATTAATTGATTGACATTTAAATAAATTAATATTTTACGAAATACATACAAAGAAAATCATATACCAAAAACGTGCATTTTTTGATCATGAGAAAATGTTTCTTTATTTAGAACATTTTACTAAATACGAACAAAATAAGTTAACATCTTGAAATTATTTTTGGATTTTCTTGTTTTAAGAAACGAAATTGATGACTTAAGAAAATAAACTTCTTATCGTGTCGAAATAATGTGAAACAAAATATTCCATCGTTTCACGAAAAGTGAGAAAAAAGTGTACCTGTAACTCATGTCGAAAACTATCAAAAGAGGTAACTTCGTTACGGTATAAATTTCAAACTATTCCACTCGAAGATGAAAATTGCAGACGTTGAAAACGCTAGTCTCACATAACGTTGACGGTGCCCAAAATTTACTATAACTTAAAAATTTTCAACGATGGGCATAAATATAACCGTTGGCTATATCAAATAATGTAAAGTGCGCCTTTAATGTTTGTTGTTTACAAAATAGCTTTAAATGTTAGTATTTTTTGCAAAAATTTTAAAAGCAAAATAATTAAACAATGAAAATATCTGCCAAGAACAAAATACTTACCTCTTCCGTATTAATTATTTATGGCATTTTTAAATATATTTTTTATTGTTTGTTTTTTCTCACCCCGTTTTTATTCGTGAGATTTTTGAGATATACATACGAAATTGCAGATTACATTAAACTAAGTCCTATATTATGCAATAAGTCGCATAATGGTTTCATTCATGCAATAAAAAGGTGAACATAACCTATAGAAACAACACAAACAGCATTGTACAATGTTGCCAACACATTTCACTTTCTCTTCGTTGTGCAATAAAAATCAAAAGTCTTTTGATTGTTTCCAATACATTGTGCCACCTTCGAATATTACATACACATTGGCGATATAATTGTACAATACGTAAAATTGAACAATTTTATTGCAAGTGTAGAGCCGCTGGATTTCGTAGCCACTAAATTCCCAAAATAATCATATCACAACATTTCCGGCGCTGCCACTAAATAGCGTTATTTTTATAACAGTTTTGTTAACTTTTGTTTTTATATGTGCAATGGATTGTTTTTATAGAGTACAATAAAAAAAGTGCATATTTTTTTTTTGTTTGTTGCGGACGATGTACATATTATTAAATTGAAATTAAAATATGATTTTAAGTAAAGTAAGTATTTAAAATGTAATCCTTATGTAATGTACAAATAAACAAGTTTTTTTTATAATAAGTTACTTTTTGTTCGACTGTCAACAACAAGAACATTGAAACATCAAACACGTAATTATAATGCCAAATATTCCACGCCACGACGTAAACCTTTTGTGCCGATTGCTTTTGCCACAACTTTTTGTGGATTTTTAGCATACGATGGTTTTTTTAATGAATTTACCTATTCCGGAGCTTCCATTCGCTTTATTCGTTCTATGAAGACAGCTTCACTTATAGCTTTAGATTATTTGTTATTGGACGAAAGCGATCCTAATTATGATGTCAATATCAAGAAAGTACACCAAAGAAGTGCTAATCGTTTACTAGATACTTGTTTATTGAACGGTGGTCTTTATATCAAAGTTGGTCAGGGTTTTGCGGCTATAAATCACATATTACCTAAAGAATATACAAGTACTTTAATAAAATTACAAGATAAATGTTTGCCCACCAGTAAACAGGATGTTTTAAAAGTATTTAAAGAGGATTTTGGTCATAATCCTGAAGATTTTTATTCCGAATTTGATTACACACCTAAGGCCGCCGCAAGTATTGCTCAGGTTTTTAAAGCTAAACTTAAAGATGGTCAAGATGTGGCGGTAAAGGTAAGAAAAACGCACCTAAAAATTGCAATTAAAACAATTTCTAAAATCTTATTAGTTTTAAAACATTTTTACTTTTTTAATTTTTAGGTCCAATATAGTGATTTACGAAAACGTTTTGTAAATGATTTGGGAACAATTATCCTACTACACGATGTGATAGAATTCTTTTTTAAAAATTATCATTTTGGCTGGATATTAAAAGATGTTCGCAAAAATTTAGTACAAGAATTAAATTTTATCAACGAAGGCAAAAACGTGGAAAGATGTGCTAATGATTTGAAAACATTTAAATTCGTACATATACCCAAAGTTAATTGGCCAATGACAAGGTCGGTGAGTTCTTAACGGTATTCTTTAAGGTAATTAAAATTACAATAGTATTTTTTTAATTTTTCCAAGAGGGTATTGACTTTGGAATGGATAGATGGCATAAAAATTGGTGATGTCGACAAACTGAAGGACAACCATTTGGATTTAAAAGATGTGGATACAAAACTTTTTCAAATGTTTGCAGAGCAAATTTTTAGTTCAGGGTTTGTGCATGCCGATCCACATGCCAGTAATAGTAAGTAAAAATTAAAGAAAGGTAAAATCATGATTCTTTATATATTTTGTTTTTAGTTTTTGTTCGAAAAAGTTCCAAAACTGGTAAAACTGAACTTGTGCTCTTAGATCATGGCTTGTACGAAGAGCTGCCTGCAAATGTAAGAGGACCTTTATGTGATTTTTGGGAAGCTGCAGTCTTAAGAGATGAAATTTCCATGGCTAAGGCTGCCAAAAAGTTGGGTATTAAAGATCACATGAAATTTGCAGAAGTTCTATTTCAACAACCCATACGTATACATGGTGGCACTATAAAAACCAAATTAAATGAAGAAGACATTAAATATATGCAAAAGATTGCACAACAAAATTTTGAACTCATAATGTCTACTTTAAAGGAAATGCCCCGCAATATGCTGTTTGTTGTCCGGTATTTATCCAATCACATAATATGTACATATATCATTAGTTTTAGCGAAAATTGAATTGTTTTTTATTTTTTCAGCAATTTAAATACAGTTCGAGCCATCGGACGTATGCATGGTGATGTTGTAGATAGGCCACGTGTTATGGCTCGGCATGCCCAAAAATGTATATACAAAAATTATAATTCTTTTAAGGGTTATTTCGTATGGCTATTTCGTAGATTATATTTTGAATATAGTTTGTGGTAAATTATATACCTAGTCTGATATTCAAAAGTTCGTTTTTAAAATGTTGTATCATTTTAGGACATTTTCCTTTAGACGCTCCTGTTTAAGTTTGTATTTAAGTATTTTATACAAACTCGGTAGAGCTCCAGCTTCAGCTAATGTCTTTTTAAAAAATTTGGCTTCTTAGGATGTTCATTAAACATTGGTGATTGGTGTTTTCTAATATTTAAGTAAAAGATTAACAAGGATATTGTTTTATATAATCAAGTATTAATAAAATGTTGAAAGTTTTTATTTTTGTAGAAAAAATTTTAAATATACATATTTCTTTCCTACATTTCACTACATTATCAAGCAATACGATTTTTCATCTTGAACCGGAACTTTGCCTTCCATTTCCATTTGCTTTAGTTGTAAGTAAGAGTTTTCATTTTTCTTCTCCATCCATTCTGGCAAAGGTGTGGTCCAATCAGCTGGTGGTTCACTTCTCTTTTTCCATACGTTATTTGCGTAATGGCCTTTAAAACGTTTTATTCGTCGTTCTTCTTCACTCTTGATTACAGCTTCACCAGCTTCCACATCATTATTATTAGAGTCGCGATAGCGTAAACAATTCGTGTAATCTGTTTGCCATTGAGAACAATCTGTATTTTCCCCATTTATAAAATATTGATGAAATCTAGCTTTAAAACTAGTGCAGTCATCATATTCATCTTTGTACACCTCGCAAGGTCTTATCTGTAGAAATTTTATTAAATATTTTTGACATTTAGTTCCTTTTTCAATTGTTTTTATTTATTCTTACCGCCCAGTCGTCTTTCAATGCAGTATCATTGGCGTTAGTATCCTTTTCTGTCATAATTCCTGATATATTTTGGCAGTTATTTAACACAAGAACTGTAGTTTCGAATTGGCAATTAGTAGTGCAATGTTTACATTTAAAATGTAACAGCTGTTAAGGGTGCCATATGTTAACAATAATGCCATACGGTTCAATAATTGTATAGTACAAGGCCTATGCAATAGGTCTGCTTACCTCTACAACAATAAAACAACACAAAAAACAACAGGCATTCTGTTTGTGTAAAATTCCTCACCGTTGTCAAAATCTTACTACTACATAGAGGAAACAAAAGGAAAAATGTGTTTTGTGTGCATGTATGTGTGGCAAAAAAACAAAAATATACATGTATATGGAAAAAGTAAACAACTTTTGACATCGTTGAGGAATAAACAAATCAAACATCTGGCTTCTTAAGCAGACCTATTGGATAGGCCTTGGTATAGTAAACAAGTTTTATGTCCTTATCTTTTGTCTTTGTTGTCTCTTATCAACCCCTTTGCTGTTTGACAGTTCATATCGCATAACAGCAATAAAAAGACCTGTTGTTTGTTTTATTGTACAACTGTTGTAATCTCGCGGCTACCTGCTATAAATATACCTTGGTTAAATATTTAAAATTATTCCTATTTTTCAAGGCGAATTCATTTTTCAGGTGGCGTTGAAAGCACAGCTGTGCTACTTTTTTTTCTTAATTAGAGAGAGAAATGTCAAAAGTTCCTTGTGATTTTGACATATGGATCAACGAAAGCAACAAAAAAATACATTGTTGTGTTTTTGGTGTTGTTGCTTGTTGTAGTATCGACACTAAGGCGAATTCAACTACAGGTGGTGTCGGAACTACAACAATCCAAAAACAACAGAAACAACATAGGGTTTTTTGCATTGCATTGTTAGTGCCATTAGCTCGAAATGTCAACCATTATTAGCAAAACACTAACAAATCAAAATAAATAAACTCGAACCGTCAAAATCAGATGCCGTTTCGACACCACCTGTAGTTAATTCGCCTTGTATCGACACCACCGTTTACATGAATTCGCCTTGCTATTTTTTTTACGGAGAATTATAAAGGGTGATTTTTTATGAATTAAGTTTTTCGGGCTGGCAGCACTGGTTGGTAATTGTGTCCAAACAACATCTGTGATGCTATGTTCATACCACAAATTCTTTGATAAGCAATGACTCAATTTTAATTAAAAACAACAATTTATAAAAAATTGTATGTATTATTATTATGTATATTTTGAGCCCGTCAAAATCTTAAAAAATAAAAAAAAGCAAATTCAAAAGGAAGAAAGAAGAAGAAAAAACCAACTTTTATATATAATATTATTATGTATCAGATAAAACCAAATTTAAGTAAAAATTTAAAAGATGTAGACATATTAGAAAGAGTTACGAATATTTTCCCATTAAATGTCAAACAACGAAATCTAACTGCAACGATAGCGATACATCAATACTGCATGCTACACGTTCATTAAATATCGCGACACTGGACCGCGGTCAATATATATTGAACGTGTAGCAGTTACCACATATTAATTTGAATGTCATTTTCAAGTTACCCGAAAACGATTTTAATACCTGTAATCTTAAAAGTGTGGCAGCTCTCTGCTAATGTTATGAAATTTTTTTAGAAATCAGCTGTCTTCAGAGTTGGTAAGAAGAAGCATATAAGAATTTTTTTTCTTTGCACTTTGTAAAATCACAAAAACATATATAATTAATTAAAAGCCTTTATTATTTGTTTCTTAATTTTAGTAGTAACGGAAGAGTTGTGTAAAACCCAAACATGGTGGTAACCAACGATATAAAGCTGCCCACAGATGAAGAATTGACCGTACAAGAATTGAACTTGTCTACCGCAGCTTTACGTGCCGGAGCCTTTCATTTGGGCAAAGCTTGCGAATTTCAAAATAATGTAAGTGATTTTATTGTAAAATACATTTAAAATTTTGTGATTTATATTGAATATTATGAATAAGGATGAGATTTCTGAAAATACGTTATATAATTTTCTGGAGTCTCGAAGACCTAACCTCAAACAGTTCGACACTATGAAAAAAGTTTGTTTTTGCATAGGAATTCATGTTATGTCGTCAAGAATTAGATGATCCAAGAGCTTGTTTAAATGAAGGCAAAGATGTGACTAGCTGTGCTATGAACTTTTTCCGTAAAGTTAAGAAGAGCTGCCATGAAGAATTCATGCAATATGCAACTTGTTTAGATAAATCAAGTGGAACTATGTCATTTAACCAGTAAGTTGTGTTTCTGAGATGTGAATATTTTCAATCAAAAAAAACCCATAAACAGTTGAATATAATAGCCAAAAACACTAATAATCAAATTTCATTTTAAATTTTTTAGCTGCCGCAAGACCCAAGGAGTTTTTGATAAATGCATGAAAGATAATTTGGATATTGATCGTCCTGAATATGGTTATTTCACAAGAGCCAAGGTGAGTTTTATATTTTTTGCATCTTTATAGGTTTGAGTTGAGGGTATAGAGACAAATTAAGAAATAAAGAACTGCTAGAGTTCGTAAGGTGAAAGCCAGGCTGTGAAACATAAGTATAAAACAAGCGTGAGGTCATACACTACATCATTACTTTTGTATCCTGTTGTTTCTTTTGTAATTCTACTTTCTAAATGTAGTATCATACAATGTCTTTCCGTTGATACTAACATATATCTTTATTCTCTCTTTCTTATCTCTAAAGAATTCACGATGAACCATTAAACTCTTTAGGTGAACGTTTTTCATTGTTTAATTTTACAATTACCTACTAAGCTTTAGGTCAATATTTTTCGAGTTAAGTTTATTTGAGACTTTAAAACAATCACATAAGAAAAAATTATGAGTCAAATTACAAAGAAAACTTAAAACTATCGTTCACCTTAGTATATATATATGTTCGTTCTTTAAATTAATGTATTTTTACACTACTGAAAAACTTATAACAAATATTTATAAAACTTTTAATATTACAAGTGTTTGCCTAATGGTCGAAATTCGGCCATACATTTTTTAATATGAAGAAAATATAGTATATCTTATGGTGTTTTCTTTTCTGCAAAAAATGTGACATTTTATTTTAAAAAAATGCAATTTGGTGTCTGTTTCCTAAAAATTGCATTTTTTTAAAATAAAATGCAACATTTTTTTGTAGAAAAGAAAACACCATAAGTATATATGAATTTACAGGTTTTGAACATTAATTTTTTCCGTCTAAGTGAATCGATTTGGCGACGGACCAACGATCCGGTTCATATGTTATGTTTCACGTGATTGGTTGGCAAACAAAGAAAGATATCGTTCTTAACTGGTTTGCCTGTGCCGATTTTTATATAATCGCTGGGCAAACAGAGGAGAAAAGTGTTCTTAATTGTTTTGCCTTAGCTGATTTATATATAGAGATTAAACCACTGAGAACATATTATAATCATAATTTGTCTAAACAATTACAAAGTTTGGCCTTTGAATAAAAAAACCAATATGTAATTTGAAAGTTTTTTTCGCTCTGCTACAATAACTCTAAGGTCAAAAGTAGAGCTGTACGCGTAGGTGATTTTAGGGAATGGTAAATATATTAAAAAATAGAATTTAGATCGCTTTTTTTATTTTATTTTGTGAAATCGATTTTAAAATCGTTTAAGATAAATTTTTGAGGTTTTTGCAAAAAAAAAACTTTCTTGATTAATGAATGACAGCTAAGCCTGTTTCTCTGCGGAATTGCTATTTAGTTAAAAAAAAAAATAACTAGGAAATTATTTACAAATATACCCTAGCAATTTCGTTTGTGTTTGAATATATTGCTCTGTGTTTTCCCTACTCTTTTAGTGGATTTAAATTTGGATTATACTTTTGTCTGTTTCAATATTCGCATAGTTAAACAGAAATGTTATTCCTTTGTGTTTCTAGAATATTATCGTGAATTTCACACAGCCGACTTTCAATGCATATTTGGTTTCGTACGAACACGTTTAGAACTATAAGAGTGCAACTTAAATTGTTGCACTAAATTTAAAATTAATAACTTGTTTTTTCATGATTAAAGCCAATAATTATACCGTTTTTGACAAAATTTCATTTTGTTTAATGTTCTTTACTTATGCATATCCTCAAAAGAAATCAAAAACCATGCACATACAAAGTTACATTTCTTAAATTTTAGTGAGCCAATATTTGCCTGCAGCTTTTTTCATTGCATGTCCAAATTTTGCACTAGTTGAATTGAGTGCAGATTTTTGCATTCAATCTGCGTTTAGTGATTGTGAAAAAATTTGCACTATCACAAAAATTTTTTAGTGGTAGTTAAAAAAATAACAATCATCACTAAAGCTGGTATAAAAGAGTGCAACTAATTTTTTTGCAGTTTTATTAATGATAGTGCACTGCTGATTCATATCAATATTTAGTGCACTACCCCCAACTATGCTACACACGAACAAGAATTTTATGTACATAATTTATCTGTTTTGCCCACATTTTGATAATCTATATATAAATACGGGAATGGTTGATTTTTAAGTATCTTATCGCCCACCGATTTTAATAAAACATATATCGTTTTAAAGGTATTTTTGTGTAGATATGCGCAATATAAATATAATTTTTTTCTAAATTTTCAGGATTAAAGGGTTTAAAAAGCGTTTTAAATTTGCATGCAAACATGTATAAATAGTGGTTGAGTTTTTTGTTTTTTTCCCAAAATGTGTTTTATTTTGCATTACACATATATAAACGACGGTTTCGCTCTATGTTGTTCTCCCATAATGTTTTTGTTTTCATGTTGCACTTGCAAACACACATGTATAAACGTATTAGGACAGGATTACCGTCAGAAATTTTGAAAAATAAGTCGCGCAAAAACGTCGTTAAAGAAAATAAAAGTCGGAAACTTTTTTTAATTGACTTTTAATGAAGATCTGTGTTTTTATTTTTTACTTTGATAACATATCATGAAAATCTTAAAAATTAAATACGGGGATATGCACTTTTTTTTAATTCTTGGAACTAAAGTTTTTGAAAAGCGTTTTAATTTATCTTGCAGACACACGTACAAAGATAGGTGAATAGTGCATTTTGCAGATCTCTTAAAACGTGTACGTATTTATTGTATAACGCACAGGTTCTCTCGAAAGTAAATGTCAAGTGGTCGAATTTCGGCCACCGGGCGATCCTAGTAATAGAAAATCGATTTTAAAGCCAAATAATAGATTTCAGTATAATATCGCAGAGGTAAAATTGCTTTTGAATATGTCCCGCTAAACGCTTTAAAAAATCAAGCTAAAAAAATCAAAAAGTACGAAAAAACAGAAGTAAGAAAAAACATGTAAAATCAATTAAAAATGGATAATCTTTCAAAAAAAGCAAATTTCGATCTATCAAAGGTTAAAATACAATTTGGTTTAAGGATTGATGTTTCACTATTGACGTCAGCAGTCATCGATGGCTGCGAGTGTAAGACGGCAAATCCCTCTGAGGAGATCAAGTAGTTGTGATCGAAACATTTTAGGGTAACCAGCCGCCTGGGTTTGAATTCCAGGCCAGCCGCCTAGGTTCGATTCTCAGGTCAGTCAAGAAAGAAAAATTATCAATAACAATTTTAATTGATTTTCATGTTGTAAGAAAATTCCTTTCTTCATAAATAATTTAATGAAAAATTAAATTTGATGAACTTAAGCCTGATTAAAAATATTAAAATCTACTCTTTATATTTATAAATTAACCTCCACATGTACTGGTGCTATGTGAATTAAACACTTTTTTGAGAGGAAAAATAAACACAAATGTCACAAAATTTGTACTGAAAAATAAGAACAAACATACCGTGTGTTATCATTTCACTTGTTGAAACAATTTTGCATTTTTTTATGCATCAGTTTTAATATAATTTAATTTCGAAAAAGTTCCTAATTTTTGCAAATCAAAAAACTGAAACTTGGGACAATTATATAGGTGCTAATTGTCACAAGGACAAAACAATAAATAATTTCACATAGCCGCCATACAAGTTTCAATCCGGAATAGAGTCTTTGTGCCCATAAACCATCTTAATTTAGAATATTTGGTCCAAAATTATTTTATTGCAATCTTAATCATCCTACCAAATTTCATTGGTATCGGTACATATTTGACCATAGATCCCATACAAATACTACTCCCAAAATAGCTTTCAACACCATAACTTTCTTATAAATGTTGGTATTGACATCTAATTTAGTGAAAATAACTTTTACTTTGTCATCACAAAATGTTGTTCTGGTTAGTCCAAAATGTACAATATGTCCTATATAAACCACAGTCCTAAAAGTATTTAAAGAAAAACAAATCTCATATATGTAGATTATATATTTATCTTAATAATATTCGAACAAAGAACTTTTAAATTAATCTTTAACTTCATAACATAATTTTTTAGCGGGTCCATGATTGGCCATTGGTCTTAATTGAGATACAATCTCGAAAATTTGTCTATATTTACTGTGTAAAGTATCAAATGGGCTGGCTTAAGCAACAATACTTTCATACTTGTTACATGCTTTTAAAACAACAACAATTTACTTGTTAATTAATAATCAATTTATATTGAAGATACGAAATAAAAATATCAAACAGTAACTTCATGTATGAAAAAATAAATGACTTTTGATAAATTTAGATCAGTTTTAATACTAATCAAATTATTGTAGAGGGCCTAGGTAAAATAATGTCTCGATTCGGTTAATTTTCAATACTTAACAAACCTTTAATATAAATTAGAAAAACATGATGAAAATATATACAAAAAAATTTAAATATGTACACTAAAATTAATTAAAAAATTTAAAGATTGATCACTTTTATAGCTTAAATATTGTTTTTTCTTTTAGATTCATTCTACTGCACGTCCAGCACCCCCGAAACCCGAAATAAAAGTCTACCCAGATGCTACACCTGCTTTGCCAGAAGACTATCCAAAACCACCAGCAAAGTATGGTTCTCGTTTCCACTGGTTAGAATAAATTGAAATGTTTTAAAACCACATCTGCTAAAATGTTTAAATTAAATAAATTTGTTAAACAAACTTTAGCAAAAGGTATTTAGTAAATGAATGTAAAACAAAAATATTAAAAAATTATATTTTTTTTATTTATATATCTTATGTTTTACAAATATTTTTATCACACTACTTTACTACGTTACACGTTTCTTTTTTTTTTTTAATTGAAGATTAAAATTGTAAGTGTATCAATTTTGTGCGCTTTGTTTCATTAGACATTTCTTAACAGTTTCCATAATTTTCAAATACTGGTTATTTAAACAGCAGCCACAATAGTTAACTGACAAACGACCACATCCTTCGATACGTCTATGTAGAGGCATATTTTGATAGTATACCCAATGTATGGCCTCTTCACCCAATATTAAAAGGATTTTATCGAAACGATAACCATTTACCGTGAATAAATTTGCATTACCCGAAGTTATATTCCATTCACAATAACGCACACTTAAACTAGCCGGTATTTTTGATTTCTCTCTAGACATAATGCGATCAAACTAAATAAAAAATTTATTTAATTTTAACAGTTTAAACTACTACATTTATTTCTATAATACTTACCCAATCTCTAACTTGAGACATGGAGCCACTTGGTGAATGCTTTTTGCGTGTCAAGGTTATTCTAGGATATTGAGGGTGGCTGCAATTGTATTTTTGAATTAGAAATAGGCAAAAATCAATTTTTTAATTAACCTACATGAACGGAATAAATGTTAATTTTAAAATGACAAATTCAACCTTTTCTTGTGGTGCCATTTTTAAAACAAAAAAAAAAATATTTATTTGCAACTAAAAATTCTAGCTGTTCACGGTGCTAAGCACGTTTTAGTTGTGTTTAAAATGTTTGTAATTAGTTAGCCTTTTATACTTTATCAAGGAGCAAAATATAGATCTGTGTTTTTCCTAGTTTAGGTTTTAGCTCATAAATGACGTTCAAGCGTTTTATGATTTAAAAGGAATTTTTTAAATTTAGGTAACAGATACAAGCCGGCTGCATTTAAAGTTTCTTTAAGGATCTTTCTTTCAAAGAATTTCAGGTAAAATTGAGCGCAGATGTGTTTTAAATGCATGTGTTAACAATATTTTGGAAATTACATTAAATCCATAAGTTCCATTTTACTTGTATGTAAATTATGTATACTTCGTCCCCAATTGTGTAAAACGCAAACGTAACGCCAAAAATAACATTAGAAGCAAAAACAAAATCAAAATATTTCATAACTTTGTTGTTGTTTTCTACAGAAATTCATATTGAACTTTTAAATTTCAAACGCTGCATATCTTGTGGCGCTGAAAATTTTAAAACCCAATATGAATTTCTGTAGAAAGCAACAACAAAATTATGACAAATATTTGACATTGTTTTTGCTTTCAATGTTAATTTTGGTGTTGCATTTTACACAATTAGGGCCTTAATTATTATTTTTTTGCTTTTTTATAGTTTAATCTAGTGTTCGAAAATAAACACTAAATATCGTTCTTTAATGTTCGGTTCGGTAGATTTGTGGAAAACACAAACGCTAATAGTGTTTGTGTAGAAAATCATTAAAAAAAATAACGTTTCCCTGTTAATCATCTTTCGAACACAAAAAAAAAATACTGTTTTCATCCAACTCAACAAAAAATGAGAACATTTAATTCCGTTCGTTTTTTTTTTTTTAACACAAACTTAATTGTATTCGGTTCGGCTCATTAATGTTCGTTCGTTTCAGATGTACTTAACGTTGCCAGATGAACAAACAGATACATCTTGTTTATTGCTGTTTTTTGAGGTTTTAAATAAAATACATGATAGAAAATTAAAAAAAAAGAAGAAAATATTAAAAGGAAAAAGTGGACCTCTTTATTTATAACTTATATTACACTTTAGAGGTCCATAACTTCAAAATATGCGTTTCCGGGAATTTTTTGAAATTTGTACTTTCTTCTTAATATTATTACAGGGGTGATAAGTGACATTTTCAAAATTCAAAAAATTCTTTTTTGACCCTAACTGTATCAAAACCCCGTTAAATATTTTTTATTATTAGAATAATGACAAATGTATTAAAATTCACTTGTACTGTAGATTTATATTTTAGCAAAATTACAAGAGAAAAATTAAGTAACTAATAAAGAATTTAGACGAACACTTTAAAGCTTGTTTTCTAAAAGTTCTAAAAAAAAGAGTGAGCTCCATAAACGCAAATAATGATAAGCTGCACAATCTCCTTTGCGCGATTTTTTGTGCAGGTCAGCGCTGCCAGAAGATTTGGAAGGAAAATCTTCATATGGTCAAAAAAAAAATCTTATTTTGAAGAGGAAAATCTTAAAATTTTTAATAACAAGGGCAAAGAAGTAAAAATTATTAATTTTTTAAAAGGAAATACTTCTTATTATGTAAACTATTTAAATTGAAATACATAATTGCGGTATTTATACAAAATTAGATTGTAGGTTAAAATTGTGTTTTAAGATATATTTTTCTTAAAATTCTTTCTAAAAATATACTTTAAATCCATTTGTTTTCTAATAAATAAGAACGTAAAAATATTCATATAAATAAAGAAGTTTCTTTGGAAGTAATTAAATTCTCAAATTAGAAATATATAAATTTTGGGCAAGAAGATCATACATCATATGAAGTTTTAAGGGTTCTCAATTTAGTATTATAGTTGATACCGTTGTTGTATCGAAGGCATTTGAAAATATATGGATTAAATGGATTTCCGTAAATATATTCCTAATGGAATTGTTATTAAAATAATGTACACCTTTGAAAAGACATTGTAAAGCACTAATGTATATACACTTTATTTAATAATTATCAAAAACATGGAATGTGGGATTTTCACACCAAAAGCTTTTTAACCCTAGGTAACTTTTTGCCACTTAGGTCTCCTCTTGGTCAGGCCTGACCCCAATTAGAACAGCTAAAAAAACTCCAATTAAATAAAAAGTAAATAAATATATTTTGTATTAAATTATTATTTTAGATAAGCAGGGGTGTTCTGGAAATCGAAAACACAAGAATTTGGAAGTTGTTTTTAATACACTTTTAATCAAATTTTTATAATGTTTGTTATTAAATTCTGTTTAATAGAGAAAAATTTGTAAAATATTTGTCATAAAATTCATTTATCACAGAAATCTTATTAAAAAACGACGTTTAAAATGTTTGCCTTTTCGATTTAAAGGACACCCCTGTATACGAATTTATTATATAATTTATTATTTTATTTTACATGCAAGTTATCGAATATTTAGTCCCTTATTTTGCACATTGCTTTTTCGCAACTGAGTGAAACGAGTTTTCCGCTTGGTTTTTGTAGTTAAATTATACTTAGCTCATAACGGGCCGTAGTTTTCTGATTTAATTCGAACTTGATTCATTCAATTCACAACATATCATTTATAGAATTTACCTTTCTGTTTTTTTTTGATATATTGTTCTATATGAAAAATATTGAAAAAAAAATTTTTTTTGGTCCGTCCCAGAGGGTAATTTCATAGACTTTTATATAAAAAAAATAGAATTCCACCCCACTAATCTTGCTCCAATCAAATCCAAATTAGTTTCATTCGTTTCAGCACACATCATTTATAGACGCCCCTGTTTTTTTTTTGTTATATTAGAAACACAAATTTAGTCTGGCCAGACCAAGACGGTAATCCTAGGGTTAAGTTCCATTAGTTTTACCTTTTGGTACTAAATACATGAACTTTTTTGTTCTTAAATATATTAAACTTTATAAAAATAAGGGTTTTCTTTTTCCAAATAATTTTTTTTCATCAATATTCCCAAAATGAACAACCGCTAATTTTTGTGTATGCTAGACAATGGGTAAAAAACTATGCATATCCAATAGACAACAAGCTGATACAAAATCTCATTGTTTTAAAAACTGACTGTTTAAAAAACTGCAAAAAATTATGTAAGTTGTACAAACTTTAACTTAAGAATTTTTATTTCTAAAAATAAAAAATCTTAATTTGAGAAAAAAGATATTCAAATCTTATTTTAGTCAAAAAATCTTGAAAAATAAGGTAAAATCTTCATTCTGGCAACGCTGGTGCAGGTAAATCAAAAGTGTGGTTATCTTAAATGTATTTATTTGCCTAAATGTGCCGGTACACAATTCTGTGGTTTTCACGAATAATCGCGTAAGTTATAAAACCAAACCTTTCAGGAGAGCAAAAACAATTATTTTTTTCAATTGCGGCTTCTGTAGATGCTTTTTTAAACTTTTTTCTTTACTATCCTCTTAACAGTGACTTTCTACGTATTATACATAGTTTTCATGAAAAAATCCTCACAGGATCACAATCTGTAAAAGGATTAAAAATGCATATGTTTGATTGACTCATTAAGTGTGTGCAATATAACATCATATCTCCACATAAGTTCTTTTTTGTGAAAATAAATGTTATCATTTTAATCACACATGACGACTTACGTTGTTATTTTTAGCACACAAGTTGGCGACATATTCAGAGTTTTTGATACTTATAGCACAACGTATGGACTTAAAATTACAAACAACCGCTCATCTGCTGTTGTTGCAACTAAAGAAGTCAACAATAAACGCACATGTACATATAAGTTGTTATTAATAGAAACATTTTCAAAAAATACTTTCATATTTTTTGCACGAATAACAACATAACATCACATATGCTTTTTATTTGGAAACATATTCAGCAATTTTACAATTTTTGGCGATGTATGTCGACATAAATCGTTATAATAGCAAAATATTTTATTAAACAGTTAACTTAAGTTGTTTTTAGCAGAAAAAAATTAATAATACTACATTATATTCTAAAAAGCTTAATACTTATAAAAACCTAATGCAAAATGTAGCACTTTGACATCATTATCTCAATTTCGGTAAAAACCGACTTACGCGATTATTCGTGAAAACCACAGAATTATGGTTACCTGTATAAAAGAGCAGCTTAAGTAAAGTGTTTAAAAGAAAAATTTTATAAAATTAAATATTTATATAAAAAAGCGGCCACCATATTTTTTCATGTTTGCAGATAATTTTGATGTTTCATATTAAAATAATTTTAAAATGCCAAAACTTTTGGGCATTTATCTCAAATGTGCAGGTATAGAAAGAATAATGACAAAAATTATTCATTTTGTGCAGTTAAGTCTAGAGTGCACTTAAATAAAAGGCAGTTAAGTCAAAACTACTGTATAATAACTGCGAAAATAAAGTGTTAAATTCCCACAGCGGTAATTTGGAAAGACATCTAAAAGTGATGCAAAGTAAATGGGAAATACAATATAATAAAGTTTGGGAAAAAGAATGCTGGTTTGTAAGATTTTAAGGTTTTGTTTTTTTTTACTTCGGGTTTTATTTTTTTAGGGACAAGGAAAAAAGTACCTGGCAGCCCTGTATAAAATACATAAATTGCTTTTATAACCTTTTTTACCTCATTTACTTTTTGTTAAACTTCCCTAATTTTTAATAAACGCACTCAATGAATTTAATACTTAAAAAATAATTTTGTTTCACTTTTACTTTAAACTGCTTAATTTCTATGTATAAACATTTTTATTTGATTTTTTTTAACATTACTTGTAATTAAAAAAAAACACTAAAGAACATTAAGATATAATGTATGACTACAGAACCTCTACAATTGTTCTGTTTTTTGACGAAGAACAGAACATTATATAATGTTCGGTTCTTTCTTGAAAATATTTAGTTACGAACGGTATTAAGGGTTGTGTATGTCTACACAAACACTAAAAAAATTGATATCGTTCTTGGGTGTGTGAGCCAAACGCTAAATAATGTACGGTTTATTTTCGAACACTGGTTTGTTTAATCGTATCTAAATCAAAATGTAAGGGTTATCCATTTTGCGGTTTCAAAAGTAAACGTAAATAAAACACATATAAACTATTTTTTTCATGATATTTCTTTGTTATTATAAAGTTTGAACGTTGACATTATGTGAGGAGCCGCAGAACAAAACGTACTTTTTCGCATTTTTTGACAAATAGGTTTTTTGATATTTTTATAATATTTGGGTTAAAATCTTTTAGAAAACATCTTGGTGCATAACAAAACGTACTTTTTTCATTTTTTTTTTTTTTTTTCAAAACGAGCTTTTTTCATTGTTTTTGCCATTTCTTCGTGAAGTTGTTTTAATAACAAAACATTTCTTAATATTCTTAATTTGTTTGACGTTTATTTATGTCGTTACATTTTCGTTAAAATTAACTGTTAAATAATGGTGACTATTCTTGAAAACGCGTCGAAAAAGTGAAAATTTTCAGTAAAACAAAAACAAAGTTTAAGAAATTGTTTTTGGTTTGTCATACAATTTACCGTTTTTTAAAGAGAGAGAAACGAGTCAAAATTCTCACGTTTATTGAATTTTAGAAATGTACTAGCAAACCCGGCGAACTCCGTTTCGCCACCAGATGGCTTCGTTTTATGTAACATTTCGTTTGGTGATTAAAAGATGAAGAAAAATTTTTTTTGTTTTATATTTGAAAAGGAAAAATTTTATTTCATTTCACAAAAGTAATGAATTCATTTCGATTACAAAAATGAAGTGTTATTTAGTTGAACTTGTGTATTTGTTCGACGAGTTTTCAAGAATAGCCACCAATAATTGCAATAATTTAACTATTGTTTGGTGAATGAGTGTTATGAAAACAATAATTAATACAATTGTATAATTAAACATGGAATAATTACAAGAATCTGTAGAAAATTTTAATATTTTTTTAAACAAAACGTACTTTTTTCATTTTTTTTTTAGCAAAACGTACTTTTTTCGATAAAAAATTGGTTTGATATTAAACATCCTTGACATTAAATGTGTTGACTTACGGCAGTTTGATTCATCTTTTGGTAAGCAAAAAATTTGTTTCCATTTCCAGGCTCATACAGTTTTTTAAGAGGTCGAAAAAAATAAACCTCAATTTCCCAAAAAAATTTTAATATGTGAAAAAGTACGTGTTGTTCTGCGGCTCTTCATGTGTGAAACACTATATCATTAAAATGACCACCACGCGAAGTGTTGCAAGCATTGATTCTTTTGAGGTAATTTTGGACCACTTTTTGACACATATTGAGCGGTATCTCAGCCATAACTTGACGAATGTTGGTTCTTAAGTGCTCAAGAGTTAAAGGTTTATCTGCATAAACACGGTCTTTCGCGTAGCCCCACAAAAAAAAAGTTTAATGGTGTCAAATCGCATGATCTTGGTGGCGAGTTGATGTCGCCACGACGAGAAATTACGCGGCCAGGAAATGTCTCTTGCAATAAAGTCATATTCGGTCGAGTTGTGTGGCATGTGGCACCGTCTTGTTGAAACCACTTATTCTCCAAGTCGTATTCTTCAATAGCAGGCAAAAAAAAGTCGGTTATCATACGACCATACAGTCCTAATTCCTGAGAACGACAAGGAATCGACACATTCGGGTCTTCTGCAACACTTTCACTTACAGCAGCGATATTTTCAGCGGAACGAGCGAAACGATGATGGCCAGTGGCCTTACAATATATGTAACCGCTCCAGTCTCTTCAAATTTCTTCACAATTTTGCCAATTGCTTGCGTAGTTGGACGATTATGTAAACCATAATCTCCTCCTAAAGCACGATATGTGGCTGTGCCAGAATCACCATTTTTGTAGTAGGCTTGCAACACTTCGCGTGGTGGTCATTTAAATGATATAGTGTTTCACACATAATGTCAACGTTTAAACTTTATAATAAAAAAGAAATATCATGAAAAAAAAATATTTTATAAGTGTTTTATTTACGTTTACTTTTGAAACCGCAAAATGGATAACCCGTATCTTTTTTAAGGACATGAAAAAATATCTCGATAACTAACGCTCATTGAAAAGTTTTTTTTAAATTTATTTATTTATCAATAAGAACAATTGTGATTTTAGTAGAACTGTAAATTTTCAATTTCAATATTTTTAGGTATGCTTGAGTTTATCAAATTTAATTTTCATTAAATTATTTTTTACTGAAGGAATTTTACAACATGCAATTTTTATTATAATTTTCTTGGCTGAGCTGGGGCTCGAACCTGGGTTGAATTTACATGTCTCAAGAATCACCACATTCTTTCATCAGAATTCTTTGAGTTCTAACCTCTGCACTACTGCGGTGCCTGCCAGCCAACTGTCAAACCAGTGGTACTGGTGGTTCGAAATTTGCTGTAATTCTCATTTTCAATTTTATATTACATGTTACTTCCTTTCCTCTGTTTTTTTTCGTATTCTTTCCGTCAAGACTTTGTCTTGAAAACCTGAATACATTTGTTTATTATGTTTTTTTTTTTTTGTCCACTTTCGTCGACATTTTATTTGTACAACTTGAAGTACAAATGTAATCAATAAAGCTTGTGCCATAGCTATTTTAAGAACAATTATGATTTTGTTGAATTGTAAATTTTCAATTTCAATATTCAATATAGGCTTTTTTAATTTTCATTAAATTATTTTTTACTGAAGGAAGGAATTTTATTTATCAATTTAATTTAAAAACGTTTGTTTTAAAGATAGTTTTGCAGATCGAAAAAAATCTATGTTTAATATTTTTAGGAGAACAAAAAAATATGTATTTAAAACCAATTGGATATTTCTTCTGAAATCGATATTTTAAAAATATTTTTGAAACATTAAATACATATCGAACTTAATCAACAAAAGGGTATTAACTCAAAATTAAAAAATTTTCAGTAGAAGCAAAATAATTTTTAATTTTGAATAAAAGACATATGAAAAATAATTATTTAACCAGCCTTTTCACTACCAAAAAGTAATTTTGTCTACATGATATTTTAACAACGAGAAGATATCAATATCACGTGTCGATTTCTTCCAAAAAGTGAAAAAATAAAAATTGGGGTCTAATCACCGTATACGATATCTAGCAAAATTGATCGAAATTTTTTATTTTGGTATCATGATTTCGAATGAAATGAATCGTAATTTGATAGCATTCGATATCGAGTAACCAGCAATTTTACATCTCTCGAGTTTTCATTCGAAACGTCAGTGTCTATCGTATGCAAAAAAATACGACTTTATTTGATACGATAGCTTACTCGCTTTTGTTATTCAAAACAGCATTTTAATTGTTGCCTTCATACATAACATATATGGGGATTTCATGTCAAGTGACCCGTTTTAAATCGATGTCTTCCAATTTGGATGAAATTTGCACCAAGGTGAGTCCTATTGGATAGTAGTTTAGTTTTTCTACAAGAACGGTCAAAAAGTTTCTTAGTTATTTATTCAAAGTTTGGCATTTCTTCTCGTCCATGTAACTTATTACCTATTGGTATTAGCAAAATTTGTCCCAAGTAGCTTCGATAGCTATTTGATTAATCTTTTGAAAAAAAAATTCTGTTTTTTAAAATATTTTTTTTTTAATTTAAAAAATTTTTTTTTATCCAGAATGTTTTTTGCTCAAAAGAAAGCTTATGCATTTTCCTTTAAGGTAGTTTTGGTCGCTTTTTGGGATGCGAGTGTATAAAAAAATAATTTCTAACTAGACGAGGGCTTTTCAATTTTTAGCATATGCAGTGTTCTTTTTTTATTTTATTTATTATTTAATCGAGCCCATGGGCCATATACGATTTATATAGTTATTTGCAACTTTGAAATGATATATGATAAAGTACAAATTTTTTTTTTTTTTTTTTTGGATTTAGGTGCAAGATATGTTAAAAATCATATGCTTGCAATGGCAAAACCTTAGGTTTATATGCCAGGACTAGAAGATTTGTATGCTATTCCTTCACATACAGTTGCATACTATAGAAGGGAGGTGCTACAAAGATTTCACAGAACGACCTATACCGTCGTATAGGAAGATGGAAATCCTGAAGTCCACTCCACGGATTCTCTCCAATTGAATTTTGAATGGTCTTCCACCAGTAGCTAGTTTTTTTTTTTATTTTAAGAGTTTTGACTGGAACTCTACCAGTTAGTTAAAAGTTTTAAATGGTCCTCCACCAATATCTATCAATTTAAGTTAAAAATCGTTGGCCACTTATTTCCACATGGTCACCGCCAAGCAAAATAAGGTTAAAACGAATGCATGTGATTAATGCCGAAAACACGAAAAACTGTAAATTATTACAGTTACACGACGCCACGCCATCAACCAATGCTGTGAAAAGCAAAACGCAAGAAAGACAGACAAACAAGAACGACCTGATTGTCCTTAAAATTAATGACAACGAGCGCGAGCTGCTTCCCCGTCCAGAGCAGTTTTACGAGTGAAGTACAAATTTCTTAAATTAACTTCTATACTCACCCCTGTCATGAATAATTTTTCCCTCGTAATTTTTCCACTTTTCACATATTTGCGATCATGAAAAAATGCCCCTTATCGTGAAAAGTTTTTTTCCTCTCAATTTGTTCACATTTCCCTTAGATTTTCTCACTTTATTTTTGCTATGGAACAGAACATGTATGTATGTAGTTCCTCCCATAAATCGAATATTAAGGGCTAGATCCGTTAATAAGGCACAAACCGATATATTGGTCAACAAAATGCAGAACAACAGGTCATTTGCCAGAATTTTGGAAAATATTTAACTACATAAAATTTAAAACGTGTAAAAAACTAACGTTGTAATTAATTAAACTATCCCTTTAATACTAAATATTTTGCTTTATTTTTTTAACTTTTCTTTAAAATCTATACTACGTGTATATTTTAGAACAAAAATTTAATTGATTTTTAATTTTTTTTTATTTTTCTATTTTTTACATTCACTGGAACTGATAGCGTGAAAAACTTTTCACTTGAGATTCATGATTGCTTTTTTTCCTTCGAGGGGGATACAAATTTCATGGGAACAAAAATTCCACTTGTTATTCACGATAGGGGTGACTATTAACCTTATTTTTTCTTTCTTATCCATTTAACTTATTACCTATTGGTGTTAGCAATTGTCCCAAGTAGCTTCGATAGTTATTTGATCAATCTTTTGAAAAACAATTTTTTTTTTTCAATTTTTTAAATTTGACTTTTTTTATTTTTTTGCGGGAATGTTTTTTTTGCTCAAAGAAAGCTGCATATGCTAAATATTGAAAAACCCGATTCTCGCCATTTTCAATAGGATTTTTCCTTGTGACAATTGAAACGTATGTATTAAATTTCATCAAAATTGCGACCTGTACTTTATGAAATCGACAGAAAACCAGCCGATCGGAATACTAAGAGGTGTGTCCCAATATTTGTTAGAGTTACACATATCAGAACAAACGCATAATGCCATTCCCACTATTGTGGTGTGGGTAAATAAAAATTTATTTTTTTTGTTTTATTAAACTGGGGCCTGATTCTGGCAGTCGTGATCGAGTAATTTCTCGATTCGAAAGCAATTTAAAATCTAATTATTTCAGTCAATACTGAACGAATTGGAATTATTTTTTCAGTGTTGTAAAGCATTAATTTGAGTTTCACAATACTGAAAAAATAATTTTGATTCGTTCAGTATCGACTGAGATAAAATTGCTTTCGAATCGAGAAATTACTCGATCACGATTGCCAGAATTAGGCCCCTGATCTCTATTTATATCTAACATACATTTTATGTAGTAATATATGGATGTGTCAGCAGTAGGGTTTTTTCCCGGGAAATAAAATATTCCTCATAATTTCAGAAAATAGCTATTTATACTTTGAAATTTAGTTTTTTATTCTCTAAAAATTAGCATCTGTGGATGGGTTGTGGATTAGATCAATTACAAGAAGTAAGTACATACATGTATTTAAATCAATGTCTCCTGATGCAATAAATCTACTAAAAGCAGAATGGGCAGTGCAACAGATGATAATTATTACATTTAGTGAAGTGAAGAGTTAATAAAGTACATTAATTCAAAATAAGATGCAGGCAGTAAAGTTTCATTGTCCATGAACAAGTCTTAAAAATAGGAGATACCTAAACATATCGCTCCTTTATTGCAACATAGTCATATCTACAAAAACAAACGATCTTGGCAAAATGCGATTAAAGTTTTCAAAATGTACCGATTTAAAGATATATTTTGCTATAACTTCCGTTCAGTTGGAGATATAATACGAGAAGGCATGAAGGAAAACTTTGCTTAAGTGACTTAAAATTTTGTGATACGACTATGATGCAATGAAGGAGCGATATGTTTATTAGGTGATAAACAAAAAATTTTCAATTTCAATTTGTGTTGGTTTATATACCCGTGAAGTGCGGGGAAACCGAAATAAAATAACATTTTGGAAACTCGTGTAAGATACTACAACATACAACTTGAAAAACACATTGTCCTAAAGATTACAAATGGATCTATTGAAATGAAAAGGTTTGTAAGAAACAGTCCGGTTGATGCTATTTTTGAATCAACCTTGACATACATTTGACTGATATAGACGTTGTTTATAAAAAAGAAAAAATTGCTTCTGATTGTGAATCCGAAGCTACAACGGTGCACTTTTAACTATTTGTCCAACCTCGGTAAAAAATGAACGAAATTTTTCGGAAACATGATAATTAGTAAATAAAATCAGGAATATACTTTTTGACGACTTACCAAGCGCTTTGAGTGTGTCAGAAGGTTATTTCCTAAGCCGTTAAAAATTGTTATATATTTCTTTAAAATAATTTATATATTTTATTAATTAACTTTTTGATCTCATATCTTGAATACCTTAATTTTTATTTTGTTTTATTATTGTTTTATGAATTCAATTGTTATGTTTATGTTATCTTTTTATCTTGTCTCCAGAGCATAATAATACTGAATAAAGCATAATAATACGGAATAAAGGCGTGAGGTAATAATTATTCAAGTTCCTATTTCAATCTTCAATTAATTTTTTAGTATTGAACCATTTCATTTACTTTCTTTGTAAACAAGTTCCCTTACGTTTTTTTATAAAAGTTTTTTTCATTAATTAATAACAAAATTTACTTTTTATTATTTATATGGAGCGGGATCCCGGGATCCCGGGAAATTTAAAAAAATTTCCCGCTTTCCCGGGAATCGAAAAAGTCCGGGAAACAAAAAAACTCTAGTCAGCAGCTAAATTACTATCTAACCAGTTGTGAACTCTTTGAAAATTCTTTAGTTCTTTTATAATTTAAATATTTTTTATTGAAAAATTATTAAAAATCGGTATAGGGTTTGAATCTTATTTGATTTTTTTCAGAAACTACAGGTGTATAATAGGTGTGTTCTGGAAATCGAAAACGCAAAACGCTATAATTTGGAAATTGCTTTTAATACACTTTTAATCTAATTTTTCTTATAAAATTCTGTCTAATAGAGAAATATTTGTCATAAAATTCTTTTATTACAGAAATCTTATTAAAAAGCCATGTTTAAAATTCTTGCGTTTTCGATTTCAAGAACATCCCTGATATACGTATAACAAAATTAGGCCATTATATATTGCTTTAATATGAATTACTATGCTTCACGTGTTTGGCAACTTCCTTTTTGTAGCATCTTAAATTTTGGAAATCAATTTTTCAAACAATAATAATTTACTCAACTTTTTATTTTATGGAGTTAGGCCTTTTAGCACATTCATATGTAGGTGCCTAACTTGTATTAGGTATATGCTTTGGTTCTGAAGTATAAACGTACAAATTGCTTGTTTTGTTTTACTTTTTTATTAAATAAATAATTTAAAAAACCGAAAATCCGATTATTCGAATCCGGTTTTTTTGTTACAAGACCGTACCCGATTTTTTTTTAGAAGTCGGTTTTTCAAAGTATTCGAAAACCGGTTTTTGATATATACGAATATTTGACAACTTTAGTATTTAATGCAATAAATTTGTATATTATTCTGAATATGGGAAAATATAAATTTATATGTAATTTTTTTAATAGTTTTTATTTCAAACAAATCCTCCGTATTTACAAAATACACTAAAACAATTAACACATAAAAAAAGGGGAAATCTACTTCCAAACTAATCTTTATACCACTTTGTGCGTTTCGGTTTTTTGACCGCTGCTACTGGTCCTGTACCACCTTCATTGGCACGCTTATCCAACATTTGTTTGTATTTGTTAACCAATGGCATTAGTTCATCTCTTTCCACTCTTCGTCCTTGTTTTGGTCTTATTTCGGATTTACGCTCAGCTAAATGCATTAGTTTGATATTTTTTTGCTTTTTCTTTTTCTTTTCATTTTGGACACGTTTTGAGTGATCCTTTGATTGCTCTTTAATCTTTTTAAATGAACGCATTCGTAGGGCAGTACCAGGTTTTGCCTCTGTGCCAACATAATCATCTTCAATATGGGCTAAAGGTTTTTTGTTGGGCTTATTTTTAACTGCTCTGGATTCCTCTAGCTTTTTGATGTGTTTCTTAAGTTTTTCCTTGTCATCGGTTTGCATTCCCTTGGGAAGGGACTTAAGAGGTAATTTGCCTTGACGTTTTTGTTGTTTTAAAGCTTTCCGTTTTTCGATTTTCTGCTTAAATGTGGGGTTATTAACTTTCGACTTTTCTTCACGTTTTTCTTTAACCTTGTGTACGGCACGATCTTCAATACTAAAGGCAACAATCGGACGCTGAAATTATTTAATTTAACTTAGTTAATTTCATATAAAACTCGTCATATACGTTTTTATTGCCCAAAGTCTACAGTATTACAAATAAAATAAAAATATTGTATAACAAAAACTAATAAAATATAAGTACATAAACATATATAGCACTTGACCAACAAGAGTTAACTCCAAATTTAAAAATTTTTAGTAGTAGCAAAACACTTTTTTAATTTAATTAAAGGCATATGAAAAACAAATTTCAAACCAACCGATATTTTTACAGCGGGTAGATAAGAATATTATCTACGTGGAAATTTTTTCCAAAAAGTGAAAAAAATAAAAATTTGAATTAATACCCTCTTGTTGATCAAGTATGTATTAGAGTTGTCAACCCCGGTTTATTCCGGTTTTTAAAAATTCGTGGTTTTTAGGTTTTTAGAAACACCTTTTTTTGTTTCATATTTAGATTTTTTATATTTGCTAAAATTTCAATAATCAATCGTAAAAAATTCAGAAAATGTGTCAAAC
Source organism: Pollenia griseotomentosa (assembly GCA_963931875.1). Classification (NCBI taxonomy): domain Eukaryota; kingdom Metazoa; phylum Arthropoda; class Insecta; order Diptera; family Polleniidae; genus Pollenia; species Pollenia griseotomentosa. Next base: position 32,155,823 of record OZ007564.1, read on the forward strand.
TGTTCAAAAGACCCATTAAAATAATTTACAATATTACGTGAAAAACATGGTCATGAATTAATTATCCAGTTGGATGCACCGCTGAAATTTATTTTCAACTATGGCGCGAAATAAGTTATTACAATAGGAAACCATCAAAATCCCTTTGCAAGGCACATATTATTTTCAAATGCAATCAAGGCTTCGAAGAGCCAATCTTCCACCCCGCTCAGCCACGGTCTACTGAAGTGGAACTAATTTTTAGTTTTAAGATTTTACTACTTACTGTGAGGCCTACATAAGACACATTCAGTAAATAAATATCAAGTATTAATAAACTAAAATAGGTATCATTTCAAAATTTCTAAAGCTTTTATTCTTTGATATTTTCTTGTTCAATAAATAAAAATCGAATTTTTTTAACGAAATAAGGCTGAATATTTGGTTCAAAATTATAAAAAACTAGGAAAATTTTACCAATGATAATGATAATAACAACAATAATAACAATTTGTTTTCTTTTGAGGAAATAAAAAACCTTACGTTTGAGTTAATCTCTAATTTGAAGAGTTGTAAATCTCGCGAAGACCAGTTCAAGGTTGTTACTGACCTTGCTTGCAAATTCCTTTTCCAATGAGCATTAATATTAAGATAATATCATGGAATGCCCGTGGCATTCGTACAAAAAAGGATGAGCTTTTCCAGTTTCTGGTAAATTCTGATGTTGACATTTGTTTATTATGCGAAACATGGCTAAATAACAAATTTTCCATAAGACACCAAAACTTCTATTGTTATAGGTACGATCGGCAACAAGGCAGAGGTGGTGGTGTAGCAATATTGATTAAAAAAAATATACGTCACCAGCTATTACCTTTACAAACTACTACTCTTATTGAAAATATCGGAATAAAAATATTTACTGGTAATGACACTATCAACATTTATTCATGCTATTTCCCCGGTGGATCAGCAGGAAGCGACAATACCCGAAAACAGTTATTTATATCTGATATTCGTAAGTTAACTAGTTCAAACGAAAAATATATACTAGGGGGCGATTTTAATAGTAGACACATTTACTGGGGTTGTCAAAGAAATAATTGTTGGGGAAATATATTATATAGTAAACTGCAATTAAACCAAACACAAATAGTCTTTCCTCATGAACACTCATATATTCCTGCCGATCCAAACAAGCAGCCATCTACTTTAGATTTATACTTAACTAACGTTTCACAAAACATGTCAGCTGTTAGAGTCATAAACGACCTAAGTTCTGACCATCTGCCAATTAGCAGTGTTATAAATATGGAATATGAAAATGTAGACAATCTTTATTACGTTTTTTCCAAAGCTAAATGGAATCGTTACGCTAAATATATTAACAGAAATCTCCCAGCGTCTGAAGATATAACCGAAATAACAAATAGCAGCCAGGTTGATAACATGGTTAATGTGTTCAGTAACACCATAAAAATGGCAATCGATGACAGCGTACCCAAAAAAAGTATAAATCCTACAATCAAACCTTTGCCCAATAACATTAAATCAATGATTCGATTAAGAAATCTATTTAGGCGAAACTGGAAGCGCTATAGAGACTTACATGACCACCAACAAATGTCACATTTAAACAAAAACATTGCAGCTGAAATTAACCAATTTAGAAATATTTCATGGAACTACATGCTGTCTAATTTAGATAAATCTTCCTCCGCTTTTTGGAAAACGTCAAAGATACTCAAAAGAAAATCCAAATGCATTCCAATCCTAAAACACAACAACGTTGTTTGCTTCACACAACAGGAGAAAAGTGAATTGTTGGCGCAAATTTTCAAATTAAATCATACTGTTTCAACACATCTCAGTGATGACTCAACGATTACAGAGGTGGACGACGCACAGTGGTATTTTTTTGGCAAAAAGTCTATTTTTTTACAGTTATTTTTTAGAAATCTAATGATGCAATTCTGTAAAGAACTGTTTCATTAGTAGAAAACCATGATTTGTTTTCGAAAAAAATAAAATTTTGTATAAAAAAGAGTGTGTTAAAGTTATCTAAATATTATGCAACGAAAACTGATGAAAATTTTACTACATTTCAGTTGTTTATACAATAAATATGGTTCAACTACCAATAGTTTTAGAGCATTTGTATTAAAATATAGTATTTTAAATTTAATAGGAAAGAAAAAATATTTAAATTATATATATAGTTTAAGAGATCTGAGCAAATCAAAATGACTCCAAAAAATTTAGCATTTGCAGTTTTCATTAGAAAAAAAATAAGTTAGCTCGGTCTACCTCCGTGTTGGTAATACTACTAAATGAAAGTTTGGAATGTTTTCTTTAATTTTATGTAAAAAAATTCTGCGACTTTTTGCGATCGCTGAACAAACTTATAAATTTTGTGATAAAACTCACGTATTTTTTGTGAATATTTACAATAAACTGCAATGCATATTTACAATAAAAGGTTTTGTATACATTTAGGCTTTTACTTTTACTTTTACTTTTTAATAACTGATTGACAGCAATATCCAAAAAGTGCATAACAAAAAAAGAAAAACAAAACCATATGATTATTTGAAATAATAATATTTGCCAAAAAAAGTTTAAGAAAATTATTAAACGTAACTAATATTTAAAATGGGTTCATTTTGTGTTTCATATAGTGAATTGTGCAGGGAACTTATAAATTGCAATAATAATGTGGATTTATTAACTGATTTCATAAAAACAAAAAACATGGTGCTTACTACACTGTGCATGAAATTGTCACTTTTTTTTTAACATAATTCGGGGACGCTGAATCCAGTGGTGCCCGCGGTTTTTTCAGATTGGCTCTGGTTTTCGAGATATACCGTTATTTCGAAAATGGAGGAGGTTGCTCAACATATATTCGCGTAACTCAAAAACGGTTTAGTTTATGGAAATTACTAAAAAAACCGAAATTCCGCAATAAAATTTCATTTCAGAAAAGTAAAACTCTTTTTCTGATATGAGTAGTCGTTATTGAAACATAATTTTTTTTTGAAAAAAAATTAATTTTTTTATAAAAATTTCGAAATTTTTGTTTTTTAAAAATTCATACAAAATTAAAAAATGCTACGCTTCTAATTTTTTGCAGACTTATAAAAAACGAAGCTACAAACAAAATAAGTCATAAATGATTAAAATCTGTTTGCAACTTTTGATTTTATTCACAAAAGTCGACAAATTTTTCATTAATTTAAGAATTTCCCTTAGGGGGCTCCCATACAAATATTGCGTTTTATGAAATTCTTAAATTAATTAAAATTTGTCGACTTTTGTGAATAAAATCAAAAGTTGCAAAAAATTAGAAGCCTAGCTGCATTTTTTAATTTTGTATGAATTTTTAAAAAACAAAAATTTCGAAATTTTGATAAAAAAATTAATTTTTTTTCAAAAAAAAATTATGTTTCAATAACGACTACTCATATCAGAAAAAGAGTTTTACTTTTCTGAAATTAAATTTTATTGCGGAATTTCGGTTTTTTTAGTAATTTCAATAAACTAAACCGTTTTTGAGTTACGCGAATATATGTTGTGCAACCTCCTCCATTTTCGAAATAACGGTATATCTCGAAAACCAGAGCCAATCTGAAAAAACCGCGGGCACCACTGGATTCAGCGTCCCCGAATTATGTTAAAACGCCATGTGCCCGGCTTGTCAGTTTTTTCAACTAGCATAGTGCTATTAAAGAAATTCAAATTGTGAAAAAATCAGTTCAAAAGCGATTTCTTAGTCACTTTTTTAAACGTTTGGCCGAATCTCATAGAAACAAATCATATTTCTTTAAGAAAAATTACACTTGGCTAAAAAGTACGTTTCAAAACAAAATAATTAATGTGTACTTTGAATATAATTGAAAATTTTTAGATATATTTGAAGTATCGCTTGCTGATGAGCAACCTAGTTGTTCAACAAAAATGGGAAGGCCAGCTAAGGAATTCGGGCGTGGGCGTGGCCAATTTCGATGAAACTTTATATTTTTCTTAATTGAGCTAAATAAAGGCTCAGAGCAAAATTTCAAAAACTTTGGGCCAAAAAAAAATTTTGGGTTCTATGGGCAGTGGGTGGAGGGCGTGGCCAATTTTGATGAAACTTTATATTTTTCTTAATTGAGCTAAATAAAGACTCAGAGCAAAATTTCAAAAACTTTGGGCCAAAAAAAAATTTTGGGTTCTATGGGCGGTGGGTGGAGGGCGTGGCCAATTTTGATGAAACTTTATATTTTTCTTAATTGAGCTAAATAAAGGCTCAGAGCAAAATTTCAAAAACTTTGGGCCAAAAAAAAATTTTGGGTTCTATGGGCGGTGGGTGGAGGGCGTGGCCAATTTCGATGAAACTTTATATTTTTCTTAATTGAGCTAACCAAAGGCTCAGAGCAAAATTTTAACATTCTACGAGCACTCCTTATATTTTTTGCCAAACATTGTATGGACAAATCCCTCTGTGCGACGTCGCAAACCAAATTCGATCCATTAATCCAAGCCCACAAAGTAGTTACTGGTTAACACGGGGAAAAACTATTGATATATTAAAAAGTCTTAAAAACAAAAAATCTCCCGGGTTGGATGGTATCAACAATAAGTGCCTGAAGAATCTACCAAGTAAAGGTATCAATTACCTAACAACAATGTTAAATGCATGCCTTAAGTTGGGCTATTTTCCCCATTCATGGAAAGTGTCTAAAACAATTCCTATTCTTAAGCCAAACAAACCGCCAAATTCGTATAGACCTATTAGCCTGCTTTCTTCTATAAGCAAAGTGCTAGAAAAAGTAATTAAAGAACAATTAGTTGAATTTATTGATAATCACAGTATTCTTCCATCCCAACAATATGGCTTTAGAAGGGAACACAACACCTCTCAACCGTTATTAAAAATCAGAAAATTAGTAAAAAATAATTTCCAGAATGGCTTATCTACGGGAATGGTCCTCCTAGATATAAAATCAGCATTTGACTCGGTTTGGCATAACGGGCTCATTTTTAAAATGAACAGATTCAACTTCCCCATAGAGATTATAAAAATCATCCAAAGCTTCCTGTCTATCAGGTCGTTCAATGTTTACCTTGGTAATACTTATTCACAAGAAATAAATATAACTGCGGGGTGCCCCCAAGGGTCTTGTCTCTCGCCCATCTTATACAACATCTTTACTGCTGACATCCCAACTTTTCCCGACTGTGTTACATCAATATTTGCAGATGACACCTCAATACTCTGTTCAGATGCCTTTGCAACAAATGTTATATCTAGCCTACAATCAGCTCTATCTGAATTACAGAATTATTTCAATAAATGGAATATTTTAGTTAATCCTGAGAAGACCCAGGCCATTTATTTTACGAGAAAACGTAAAGAATGCTTCATTCCTCAAAGCCCTCTTCAATTTTTAAGACACGACATTGAATGGGAAGACAACGTTAAGTACCTAGGAGTTGTACTCGATACCAAACTAAACTTTAACCATCACATTCCCTATCTGGTAAACAAAATAAACAAATTTACGAGAATATTGTATCCGCTTATTAGCAGAAACTCCGAATTAAATATCGAAAACAAAAAAATGATTATTAAAGCAATATTTCATCCCATAATGTTTTACGGTTGTGCAGTATGGTCCACGTCCGCAAAATGCCACTTAAGCAAACTACAGGTAGCACAAAATAAGCTACTAAAAATGATATTCAAACTACCCTGGCACTACTCCACCCGACGTTTGCATGCACTAGCAAATTTCGAGCTCGTTAACGATAAGATTGATCGACTGACACAAAATTTCAACAGGAGATGTGAATTCTCACAATACACCCATATTAATTAACTTATTTCAGCATAATTTTATCTTAACTACTTAAGCTTCCTTTTATCCTATAACCCATGTTTCACAAAGGTTTTTGTATCTTTTTTTCCTCCAATTAATAAAATAGAACAAAATGTACATATGTAAATAATACTAATTTAAAATTTATTATTAAGTAGAATAGGAACAAATGTTCTTAAACTCTTTACTACTTTAAGTTAAATGTAAATAATATTAATATTATATGAAAATAAACAAAATGAACCCAAAAAAATAGGTATCATTTCAAAATTTTTAAAGCTTTTATTCTTTGATATTTTCTTGTTCAATAAATAAAAATCGAATTTTTTTAACGAAATAAGGCTGAATATTTGGTTCAAAATTATAAAAAACTAGGAAAGCGGTTATTCGAACCGGCTTTTTTTTTGTATTCAAAATTATAAAAAACCAGAAAACCGGTTGCTTAAATATGCGCTTTTTACAACTATTCTAAAATCGTTTTTTTAACATGTCCAATAGTTGACAACTCAAGTCTGTAGGAGTTTTTATTTATTGTTAAAAATCTACTTACATGTTGAGTACCAAATATTTTAGGGTTATTATTTAATTTCCTTAATGCTATGAGGGCCTCCTGATGACTATTGAAGGACATAAAACCAAAGCCCTTAGATTTTCCTTTAGGATTATCAGGGGTCACGCGATTTTCACGCATAACCCGGCACTCGTGAGGCTTAAATCCTGTATATGCTATGACCATATCCTTTAAATTGTCATTGTCATAATTAAGTGGTAAATTATGTATGGACAAGCGATTGCGTGATACAAATCTATTCAAATTTTTCAAGACTTGAGTTTTAATCTGTTCCAGTTTATGTCTCTTATTCATATCAGAAGATGAAACACCTTCGGCTGCTTTTGAATTTGCCATAATAAGACCTTCTCTAGCTAAATAAAGATTACGAGAATCTTTGCCATCGTTCTTTTTGTCCTTATCGTTTTGTTGTTGACGTATTTCTTCTTTGTTTAGTGCCGGAAAGGGTTCAAGAACCTGATCCATTAAAACAAATTCCCCGGCAGCTTGTAAACATAAATCAGCTGAATCTTTACTTTTAAATTTAACAAATGCTGTTCCCTTTGAATGACCAGATATATGATCACGATTGATAATGGCATAATATAAAGGACCAAATTTACGACAAACTTTACGTAAATCTGTGTCATCAGCATCGAATGGCATATTTTTAATAAACACTGTACAACCTTCTTGGACATCATTTGAGATGTGTTTTTCTTTTTTTACTTTGTTAAGATCTAATTTAGATTTTGTTTCTTTTTTGTCTTCATCTTCGTCGTCGTCATCACCTTCATTGTCGCTTTCATCATTTTCATCGTCCTCTTCTTCTTCATCACCATCATCTTGAAAATCTTCACCATCCTCATTTTCTCCTTCCTTCAAGTAAATTTTAATTTATTATTTGTTATATAAAAGTATTAGATATATTATTTAAAGATTAACGGACAATTTTGGACTGTCTTGCAGAAATAATTGCAACCAGTAAAAAATTTTATTTTAACTTCTTATTTGAGACTTCCTTCACAATGTACTTTTTTCTGTCAATGGAAATAAATTGCCAATTATGAACAATCTGGAATTATTTTTGCTTTACCGTTTTGGGTTGGAATAATAATTTAAGACAAATTAGACTTTATTCGGATGTTTAGATGTTTGGTTGTTTGTGGCTCAATCACGCGAAAACCGCTTAATGGATTTGGATGACATTTGGATATAGGATACTCTTTAAAAAGGAAATTGGGGAAAAAATTGGTACTTTTTCCCTTATTGATACATTTAGTATGCAGATTTTATATTGTCAAGATGGATGTATAGTAGGTAGGTACATTTAGTGCCGGTTCACACACGTCAAGTTTGACTCGTCAAGTCTTGAGTTTTTAGGAGATAGGGGAAAAGAAATGGCATTCTCTCTTCCCTTCTCTCCTAAAAGTTCAAGACTTGACGAGTCAAACTTGACGTGCGTAAACCGGCACTTATACTTTTTTAAGGATAAAATTGGTACTTTTTAAGGGGGTACAAACGTGATAAAAATTATACTTTTTCTGCTTTCGATAAATTTGATATACATACACACATGGCTGGGCAGTGTTTGAAATACATGTATATGAAATACGTATTTAAAATACAAATAGGTATTTTGTATTTGTATTTTAAATACATGACGTGCAAGTATTTTGTATTTTAAAAACATTACCAGCAAGTATTTTGTATTTTAAATACCGCAAACCATGTATTTTGCCCAACACTGCATACACATTTACATACATTAACACAGAGTACCTTTTGGTGGCTTAAAATAAAAAAGCTGGGTTTCTCAAATTTTCATAGAAAATCCGTTTCAAAAACCATGTATAAATTAGTTTTATTTTTTATAAATAAGACCGAAAGTATATAAGTATAAATAAAAAGTTTTGCTACAACCCCTGCAATATTAGATGTCAGCGTGCATTAAACTCAATATAATATTTTAATATAAAAGTGTTTAATTAAGTTTTGGGTAAGAAAATGCTAAGCTACAGTGATCTCGGTGATAACTAGACACTGGGCGGTTGGGACACATGCGAATAAGATGGGTCTGGAATTCAATGACTACTGCACACGTTGTCATGACGAGGAGAAAGACGAACCTGTGTTTTATTTCCTGTATCAATGTCCTTGAACGTAACCTAAATTGTAAGTCGTCGGCTTAATATGTAAACCTTCTAACTCCCTTTCAGCAAATTTTACAGGTAAGACCAAAAATCTTTTTATATTTCATATTTTCGGCTTGAGTAGAAAACCAAAAATTTTCTCTACCACACCACGGCATCGTAATCTCAATTTACTTTAAAAGTGGATTTAGCAATAGACCATTATGTCTACAATGTTTCGTATTTCCTGATAAACCTTTATTATACGTTTTTAATTAGGTATACGTACCCCGTCTTCGGCATTATCATCACTGCTGGTTTTATTTCCATCATCATCCGTACCACCTTCTTTATGTTGTTTCTCTATTTTTATTTCTTCCGTTTTCATATCTATTTTGGGTTTCTTTTCTTCGGGTTCTTCTTTTCTACCCTTTTTAACTACAAATTCATCCTTACCTAAAGCCCAATCAATAAAAATGTTGCGACCTAACATTTCTTTTCCATTGCCTTTCAAAATGGCATTTGTGGCCTGATTAATGGTTTCGTATTGCACAAAGGCACAACCTACAAGTTTGCCATCGGCTCGTTTAAGAATATTCACTTCTTCCAATTTACCCCATTGTTCAAAGTGCTTGCGAAGATGCTCCTCAGTAGATTTATAACTAATATTGCGCACTATAAGACGAGCACGCTTTTTCTGACGACGTTCTTTTTCCTCTTTTTGCTGTTGCACTTTAAAAGGGTTGCGCCTTTTGGGTGCTTTTTCTTTAGAGTTCTCTTCATTAACTGGTGTTTCTGTTTGAGCAACGTTCAATTCCATAATAGAATTTTATTAATAATATAAATTTTAAACGAAGAAAAAACTGCAGAAACTTAAAAACACAGATTACTAAACTCTGTGCTTAAAAATTTAGCTTTTTTGTGAATCTACTAAATGAAAACAATAATGTGACAATAATTTGTTTGACAGTTGTGACAGCACGTGGATTGTGCTCAGCGTTGCCATTTATATATATTTTTTCAAAAAACTTATTTCTGAAAAAAAAAAGATTTTTGGGAACAAATCTAGTTTACCCTGCGGCCACACGATCAAGTTGTTCTTGATAGTCTTTTACATATACTGCTTGTCAAAATTTACAAAAATTGAAAGCTGTGACGTAGGCTGCACTCAATTTGAAAGACCCCTTTCAGACTCGGCAAGCAACTCTTGGTTTGTAGACGTCAGTGCTTCGCTAATTAATGCTTCTCTGCATAGCCGGACTTCGGCCGGGCGCAAGGACTTTCTCCTCTACCGCATACCGAATACCGGCTTCGCTAACTAAAGCTTCTCTGTATAGCCGGCCTTCGACCGGGCGCAAGAATTTTCTCCTCTATGGTATAACAAATACCGGCTTCGCTAACTAATGCTTTTCTGCACCTAAAAGATACTTAAATTAACCTAAAGAAGAAAATAATAATAATTGAGTACCCACACATATCAGGGGGCCCCAAGGACCTCAGTCCCCTTAAATTTTAATTTAGGTTTTTTTCTTTTTTTATTCTGAATCGTGTGGCATATTTTTTAATATTTTTTCGTAGCCCCTTAAACTGCACTTCAGCCAAATCACATATTTCTATGAAAACTAAAAACGTCCATAACTCGAAAACTAAGCGTTTGCGCCAATTTTTTTATTTCATTTTTCTTCTTATTTTTCAATTTTCTATCACCCTAGGTACCTTTTTTCATTTGGGTGTGCGTCGCTAAACTAGATTTAAGCCAAAAATATTAAACAAAAAATTAGTTTAAAAGGAAATAGTTATTAAGAAAACAAAATTCATATTAATTTACCTTTTTTTAATTGCGTTAAGTTTGTACAATCATTTTTTTTTAAGTCTGTTATTGATATTTTTTTAGAAAATGCTTTGGGTGGAGTATCTCGCGCGTCATTGTCATTATTTTTAAATTACGTGACCATACGTACTCTTTTTTAAAAGGACATTCATATATTTTAACTGGCTGTCATCTATAAAATTTGTGTCCTTTTCCTGTCATCTTTTTTCATAATCTGTCATCTTTGTCATTTTTATTTTTAAAAGCAGGATCAATATTTGTTTTTATTTTTATAAATTAAAATAAATTTTACTTTACGGCTGTCACCGGATTTTATCCGTATGGAAAATGTTGTTCCGTGCTTGTTCTGTTCATATTCCTACTGAACTCTTAAGCTACGGTCAGACTTATCAAATATTTGACGAAAAAAACGGGACCAACAACCAAACTTAAAAATCATTTCGCTTAATATCAATATTTATTTTGATTAAAATACCACATCTTACAGAAAACTGTTTTTTTGCTATGTCTTGTAGTATAATTAGTTTATTTTGTAATATTAAGACCATTTTAAATCTCACTAACTATTAACAAAAGTAGGGGTTACGCTTATTTGATCAAATATTTAATAAGTGTGACCGTAGCTTTATACACTTATGCAGTATGAAATTTTGATTAAGTTAGTGCAATGAATTTTTATGTTTCGTTATTTCTAACTAATTTAACTTATTTATAAGAAAATTTAAATTTGTATATATGAGGGGCTTAAAGCCTTTTTTCTTAAATTGAATAGGTGAAGTTTAGAGAAGTTCAGAGCACAAGAGGTGAATGTGTGATTACAATATATCTCAGGATCTTTATTTATTAAAAAGTAATATTCCAGATAGCATCTTAAATTTGTTATTGCAATTTAAATTTAACCGCTTTTTTCTCATTTTGTATTTAAGTTACTTGAACCCCTTGTGCTTTAAGCCCCTCATATTTTATTTTTTTAAATGTACTTTACATATATAAAAATGTGAATTTAAATTTTCCTGGAATATCTGTAAACAATGTTGAAGTCAAATAAATTTTTTTACTTATTTTTTTCCTCTTTTTTAATATTCAAAATCTGGTCGCCTTATTTAAAAGACCGTCTCTGTTTTTCTAGCTTAATGTGTTTTCGTCTCGTCCGCATTGGTTAATGGTTTAGGGTTACAGTGTTCAGAGTTGGACATTAACCAATCGGGTTTAAACCTAACTTTTTTGACTAGCACGGTGGAAAACCAACCAAAACTCATTCAGCTAACTTTGAAAGCTTTACTTTCCTACATGATGTTATAGGTCGTCAAAAACCTGTGGAGGAAGCTTATCAGGCAATAATTAAGAAATGTTCAATTGATTATCACTAATTCCAGTAAAAGGTGCTGAAACTTCAACATAAAACTTTAAACAATAAAATCTAAAGTCCATTTCATCATCCTCAAGTGACTTATATGAATCTTTTTTTTTTTTTTTTTTGGATTTGGGTGCAAGATATGTTAAAAATCATATGCTTGCAATGGCAAAACCTTAGGTTTATATGCCAGGACTAGAAGATTTGTATGCTATTCCTTCACATACAGTTGCATACTATAAAAGGGAGGTGCTACAAGGATTTCACAGAACGACCTATACCGTCGTATAGGAAGATGGAAATCCTGAAGTCCACTCCACGGATTCTCTCCAATTGAATTTTGAATGGTCTTCTACCAGTAGCTAGTTTTTTTTTTTTTTATTTTAAGAGTTTTGCCTGGAACTCTACCAGTTAGTTAAAGAGTTTTAAATGGTCCTCCACCAATATCTATCAATTTAAGTCAAAAATCGTTGGCCACTTATTTCCACATGGTCACCGCCAAGCAAAATAAGGTTAAAACGAATGCATGTGATTAATGCCGAAAACACGAAAAACTGTAAATTATTACAGTTACACGACGCCACGCCATCAACCAATGCTGTGAAACGCAAAACGCAAGAAAGACACAAACAAGAACGACCTGATTGTCCTTAAAATTAATGACAACGAGCGCGAGCTGCTTCCCCGTCCAGAGCAGTTTTACGAGTGTTATATGAATCTATAGCAAAAAATATAATTGCTATTTTTAAGATATCAAGGAGTCAACACAGTTAAACACTGTTGCAATTATAAATTATTGTTTAAATTATTAACAATGTCACAATGCTCTGACAATCACAGAATACTTAGTGCCGGTTCACACACGTCAAGTTTGACTCGTCAAGTCTTGAGTTTTTTGGAGAGAGGGGTAAAGAAATGGCATTCTCTTTTCCCTTCTCTCCCAAAAGCTCAAGACTTGACGAGTCATACTTGACGTGTGTGAACCGGCACTTAGTATTCTGTGGTGACAATGTTCAACTTCGGTTGAAGTTTTGCTTCAAATTTGGTTTTAAGTTTCAAAAAACTTACACTTAAAATTTCCATTAATTGCAGGTAATATAAAAAGCCTAGTCTAATGAGGCTATATTACTAAGAAATATTCCTGAATTAATATTAAAAATTTAGAATTGAACTTAATTCTCTGTCCCAAACCACAATATATATCCATATTTATATGTACACATAGGTATACAATGTACATACTCATATATACACAAGTACGCTGCTAGCATTTGGAAGATAGTTTTTTCAAAAATCATCGGTATGAATCTTTTTTGAGTGTACTTTTGAAGATTAAAAATGTTTAATCACGCTTAAAAATCGACACAAAAGTGACTCGCGATTATTTTTAAGTGTTTGATTTAAAATTTAAACACAAATACTATTAAAAAAATGTCGAAAATGTCTCTAAGCTAATAAAAAACGAATCATAAAAGACTCTTCAAGAAGGGTCGCGGGTAGGGGAGCATATTCTCCCGACAAAAGTATCATTTATGATCAGAAAATGAGCGCATATTCTGGTATTTTAATCGCGCTGAGGAGTCAAAAAAGACTCGATTATGATTAACAATTTAAAAAAATGCTAGCTGGGTAGAGTTAGATAGAAAATATTTAAATTTGAAATATGAATAAAAACATTTTTCTTTTGCCTTTAAAAACGTTTTTCCTGACATATTGAAAGTAAATTGCTTTAAATTTGCTGCTGCCTACGTCACAGATTCCAATTTTTGTAATTTTCGACAAGCAGTATATGTAAAAAAATATCAAGAAAAAATAGGTGTACCTATAGTGAAAAGTATGATCAAACTTAGAAATTATTTGATAAAAAAATCCGTAAAAAGCGTCACCTCCAAATTGAGTAACCTTTAACGTTCTATTAAACAATTTTTATCTATTAAAAAAATTCATATTTGTACTTACATTTTCAAAAAGTTTTTTTTTTTTATTTATTTTTAAATTATTTGCTTTAAAAAATTCGAAGCAGAACGAAATTTTCGACAATACTGTTAACTCTTACTACAAATTTTACACTCGATTGTCGATGTTCAATAGTCAACCAGAAAATCGCGTGTCGCATGCAACTCATAATAGGGCGTTAACTTTATTTCTTAAATAGTAGTACCATAAAAATAAAACAGGTTTATAGAAGATTGATTCATAGAAAATTTGTTTAATAGACCTTTTATAAAGCTGTTTTATTTTTTATGAATAAGGCTGCAAACGTTATGCAAAATTATACATAATATGTACATACAAACATATTCAGGTATGTGATGAAAAACGATAGTTTTTAAAATTATCGTTTTTGTAGGTGTGATGATTTTCGACCGATCTTAAAATCCATTTCTGCAGTTAAGTCTTAATTTTTTGTTCAACATATAGTTCAATTAACATATATAACAAAGAATTTAAAAGAATATATACAGGAAAATGTATTAAAAATCAATTTTAAAAGATACAGAAAACGATATTATCGTTTTCAAATCGTATTGTTTTCAAAATCGTTTTCCATCACATACCTGATTATGTTTAATAAAAATAGTGGTTACGTATGGGGCGTCAAATATTTGTTAAGTTTGACCAGAGCTCGATATTCAGTGTTTTATTTCTTTTCCTGAATTTCGCACATTTGATGAAATTCTGAAGGTGTTTTAAAGTAGTCTTCCAGAATTAGTGAGGTTTTATCGCCTAATATATATGTGGCATTATTCCAGGGGCTAAATGTATAATAAACTTCTTTTACTTGTCCCTGTTTAAAGTGATGATGCGATATATTCATAGGTAGTTGAGAATGATAAACAGCTAAATACCTAAAATGTTTGAATTAATTTTTATATATGTATTACATACTTCCAAAATTAACTCACTTTTCTTGATCTTTATATATTCTTAGTGGAAATTTTGATACAACCAGACGCATTATAGCATTTATTGCCAAGAATCCAGCTGTAAAATAATAAATGTCTTCACTTTGCATTTCAAGTGTGGTGCCGACTGGATCCAATATTGGTATGCCATTAACATACTGGTAAATAGCGGATGTGCTAATGATTGCTGCTGTCACCGTGGAAACGTGCATTGCCCATGCAACATATGACTCCATGGGTGCTTTATAAATTAACTGGAAATTTTGTGGTACCCTATCTTTTTCCAAAAAGCGTTTTTCTTTTTCCTTGGAGGTTCCCGAACGAGAAAAGTGCTGATTAATCCGTAATAATGACGGTGTGGTACTGAGAATTTTATTTGTTTTTATATATTTTTTAAATTTATTCATGCCTTCAAGAACCTACCTTATACTCCTTTTAGATAATGTTATATTTTTAGTTTTCAATGTATTTAATATAGGTTTTCTTAAATTTAATAATAAAGCCATAGTTATATGAAAATTATAGGTGAAAATAATGACTAGAAAAAGGTTATGTTTGTTTGTTTACATCTTCTTTTTCTTCTTCTTAAATAATGTCAATCATCCAAAACTAAAACCCTGCTGGGAAGGAATCTTCGTATACAGATGTCAAGTTTGACTCGACAAGTCATGAGTTTTTAGGAGAGAGGGGAAAATAAATGGCATTCTCTTTTCCCTTCTCTCCAAAAAGCAAAAAACTTGATGAGTCAAACTTGACGTGTGTGAACCGGCACATAGTGATTTTTATAAGAATAGGTGCGTTCGAGTACTTTTACGGTAAAATGCAATAAATGAGTAATTACTGAGTAAGCTGAAAATTTACTCTCAAAAAAGCTATTGCCAAAATTATAAAAATTCGTAATATATAACATGGGGTCTTCACCTGACAATTTTTTGTCATGATAAATATCAAACTTCAAATAAAAAAACACTGACAAAAATATTCATGTTTTTTATATAGACTTTGACGTTTGATATGGCAAAAAATATTCAGGTGAATACCCCATGTAAGGAAGAGCTGATGTTTACACTTTTGACTACTTAACTCGTTTTCTAATCGGTACTCGATTAAATATTTTTTATAACACGGACATTTAAGGAAAATACAAAGAAATTATTTTATGTAATCTTTCATATTTGTTTTTTTTTTTACCTGTACTTATTTATTCCAAATAACAAGAATATTTTTGCTATTGATAACTTAAAAAATAAGTGCAGTTCTAGCTAGGTACCCAAATAATTCACACTTTTACAACTCTAAAAATTAACATAACAAAAAAAGTTGCAAAAGTTGGTATTTAGTAATATAAATGCTTCACAAACATGTTTAATTAATTAATATCTATTCACTATTTGTTTTGGTTCAATTTTTAAAAACAAGTTTAAAACAAGCTAAAGACAGGTTGTGTGTTATATTCATAGCGAAGAAAAAGTTTAGCGCTTAAACATGGTATACCAAGGTATATTTATAGCATTTAGTCTCGGAAAGCCAGCTGTTTATTTTTTATTTGCTTGTTTTGTGGTACGAACTGTCAACTGTTGTATAGAAAACAAGTAAACAAGTTTTTTGTTTATCTTTTGTCTCTTATCAACCCCTTTGCTATTTGACAGTTCGTACCACATAACAACAATAAAAAGCCCTGTTGTTTGTTTTATTGTACAATTGTTGTAATCTCGCGGCTACCTGCTATAAATATACCTTGTGGTATACATTGCTAAAAATAACAATATAAAATATTAACGTGCTTGTTATATTTTTTTTTGCTACCGTAGCGTCAAGTTCTCTTTTATTTTCTGAGAAAAATTTTATTATGTCAGCTGTAGCCTTGGTGTTAAGGCATATTTTCACAAGGTGACGTGAGCCAAGATAGCGTCGACGAAATAGTGTCGAATTTGGGAATTTAAAAACCGGGAAAGCAAAATACCCAAATTTTGGTGATTTGCAGAATAAGAACAAAAAGTTAGCGTCGAATTCAGGAATTTAAAAACGGGAAGTAAAAATAACTAATATTTTTAATAAAAATAAAAAAATAGTTAACACAAATTAAAAAATATACTTTTAGGAACAAAATGAGCGATTCGTGCAAAAAATCGTTCGGTCTGTTCCCGAGATATTTGGGTGTATCCAAAATGGTCAGTAAAAGCGTTGCTGATTTATCCCATGGAACACAGGCTTTTGCACGGTATAAACTGTATATATTCTGAAAGTAAATCGTTTTCCGGACAAAATGAGCGATGCGTGTAAAAAAACGTTCGGTTAGTTCCCGAGAAATTCGGGTTCATCCAAAATGGTCAGTAAATAGCGTTACTGATTTATCCCATGGATCACAGGCTTTTGCACGGAATAAACGATTTTTTGGGTATTTTGCTTCCCCGGTTTTTAAATACCCAAATTCGACGCTATTTCGTCGACGCTATCTGAATTTTTACAAAATTTGCGTTCACATATTTTTTTGGACAACAGCTTTTTGTGAGAGAAAATTTTACAATTTTCTCATTTACTGCATTTTACTGTAAAAGTAGTCAACACTTTTACTCAATTTTTTCTAGTGACTACTGATGTGGCATTCAAAACATACCTACATCTTTCCCTGGTCACCAATATCTAGTGTTGACATGTTAAAATAGGTACCCACGTTTTGCTAGCTAATTCTATGGCTCCAAGTAATGCAGAAAACAATTTTTTTTCAACGACAAGACAAAAAATGTGTATCCGAAATAGATCCCGTTACTGGAACAACAACAAAATCGCTTGCTTTTTGCTATCACGTTTTGTAGATTTAAGTAGCTAACCCTTATGGTAGGTAGAGGTAATGCAGGAAGGGGTCAATTGTCACCTCCAATGACATCATCATGTTAAATTCGACACTCAAAAGCATGTTTGGTGGATTGTGGTGGGACTAGCGGTAGTTCTTTAAGGGCTAGCGAATATACACGTACAGAGCTAGCACGCTGTACCACTGGGATGTTATTAAATTTTAATATAAATTTAATATTGACTCAATAAAAAAGGTATATCTGAATACGGTATAACAGAGCAATATTTCTGATTGCTCAGCTTATGTTAAAGGCATGGGAAAACGTATTTATGTTTACTCATAATTTGAAAAAAAATCAAGGAAGAAGGTGCAGTGTAAAAACTGGCGCTATCTTGCAAAAATTATTTTTATTATTATAAATTCTTTCTTATTCGACTTTATTATTTAAAAGTATATTTATTTGTTTAAGCTTGAGGTCTTTTTTATATAAAAAGCCGTTCACATTACATTTGAGATGATTAAGATAACAGATGATTTAAAAAAAAAAAACACACAACAAACACACAAAAAAACAACAAACAAATTTATATTTCTTTAAAGTATTAAAAATGGATAAAAACACTTTTATAAAGTTATTAGAAGATTATTTTAATAATTTTAATGATGAAATTGTGAAAATTTATGAATTATTTAAGGAAAAAAATAAAAATCTTGGCCGGTTGTACACGATCATGTTGGCGATTCTACATTTGAGGTATGTTCAGTGGATTCTATGTGATTTATGAAGTGATTTAGTTGTAATCATGTCAATTTGAAGTGATTAACAAATCACTTAAATGTATGGGTAATCATCTCGATTTTGAAGTGATTAGAGCTTAATCACGTTCGAACTGCTTAAACGCGTTTAAGAAGCCAAATGTGAACATACTATAAAAATATTAATTTTATTCATTTTTTTTTTTTTTTGTTAAAGTAAAATTAATATTTTTATATTAAAAAGAACTAAAACTTAAACAAATTAATATAAATTTAAATAATAAAGATCGAATAAGAAATAAATAATTTAATAAAAATAATTTTTGCAATTTATTTTAGTGTTTATTTAGTTCTTTAATTCTTTTACTGCAATTATAATTTGCTAATTTCTTTCTTACACAATTTACTTCTATTTTTTTCTTTTTTGCTCCTTTTATTCAATTGACAATCAGATTTGACGTTTTATGATAGCAATAATTGTCAACGAAAAGGGACTAACAAAATTGCCGGCAATAAATATGTACAAAAAATTTCTGTCTACATTAAAGATAACATAATTTTGACATTTACTGCAATATATGTCGAAATAATTATCTCTGGTATAGACGGGTAGTAAATGAACACAGCTTTTATATTATCGAAAAACGCGTTAATTTTTTGATTCGCACAGTAAAAATGTTTGCTATTGTCAGCACTTACAATAACAAAAGAAAAAGTTTTTGTGTTATGCCTGTGATTTTTATTGTACTTTTCTGGTTCTAAATATAAAAATAAATTATTGTTATAAATAAGAATTTTTAAAAATTGAAAAGAATGTAATTTAAAATATAAGAAAACATGTGGTGTAAAAGTATATACATATGTATATTTGTAATGTTTAAAAAGCAGTGCGTAAAATGAATAAATACAACAACAATAATAATAATTTCTCAAGACTCCCAGCGGGCGATTCTCCAATGCGTTTTAATAAACGTACTAGATATGGAGGAAACAGTGTTGGTGGTGGCACTAGCGTCTCAAGATTCAAACATCAGCAACAAACAGGTTATCAATACTCCCAAAACAGAAATAATACAGCTGACAATTATCAAAGTAATCAATATGAAAATGATTCTAGACATTTTTATGGTAGTCTTTTAAAGCGGCCAAATAATAACAACCAACGTCAAAATAATAAACAATCATCGCCATATACACACAAATCTACAACCTCATCATGTTTAAATCCATCATCATCATCTTATTCTGCACCTACGCAAAATATTTTAAATTTACCACCAACTCAATCCAAAAGTTTAACCCCACCAACTGCATCTGCCACAGTTACAGCACAAAACAGTCAACAGTCGCAACAACAACCCACAACTCCTACGTTGGATAGTTCCAACTACTATGGTTATGGTTATAATAGCTTTTATTCCACTACTTACAATGCAGACTTAATTGGAGCAGCTTCAACTTCCACATTTGGTGTGACTGACGGTTTAAGCCCATTTATGTGGGAAACTATAAAATCAACGCCACCTCCCAAACTGCCAACACAACAACAACAGCCGCAATCAACACTTTCACAACCACCACCAATGCTGCCGCCTTTACCAAGTTCTGATATTCTGCCTCATTTACCGCCACCACCACCAATACCCCCACAAATACCATCAGCTCCCAATGTACTTTCCTCATTTCCGGCGAAGTCTTCAGGAAAAACAGGTGATAAAACCAATCAATCAATGCGTAAATTTGGTATTTTTTTTGTTTTATATAAACCCTTTCACTACGCAATTTTTTTTTTTAAATATGTTTCTTTATAATTTATTTTATTTAAACATTTTCCGAATGTGCTTCTTTGAGTCAAATTTCAATTTATTAAGATTTTTTGCAATATAATTGGCGAAAGCGGGTCGTTCGACTTAAACGAAAACTATCACGGTTCTTTTGGGATAGTCTGTAGATGGTTTATGTAAAGTTTGGACGAAATCGGCCCAGTGGTTCCAGAGATATTGCATTTAGATTTTCCTATATATTATTCCCATATAAATTTCAACAAAATGGGTTTCATTATCCATATAAGGATTTTTTATTGTAACCTGCAAAGTTACCAAATCGTAATGCCTAATGTGTACAATGACATTCGGAATAGATCTTAATGTATATATTTTATATCGCTAGAGGGCGTAACATAGGGAAAAACGGGTAAAAGCTCCCCCTCCCAATATTTTCTTAACTGATTAACCGATTTTCTTGAAATTTCGCAGGCAAATAGTGTTACATCTGAAAGGAACTATAGCCTATAATTTTTATTATTCAGGGCGTGAAATTTGGCAAGAGAGGCAAACGCTCCCCCTCCCTATATCTTCTTAACTAATCAACCGGTATTCTTTACTTGGATGAAATAAATAAATAAATAAATAAATTTGGCATGCAGATACAGTAATATCTAAAGGAACTTTAAGATATACATGTTTTTGAATTTCCAACAATTAGGGCGTAAAATAGGGCAAAAAGGGTAAAAGCTCCATCTTCCCATGTCTTCTTAATTAATTATCCGATGGAAGTTTCAAGTCTTGAAGGAATTAAAGGCTATACATTTTAACATTTACGGCGTAATATAAAGGTAAACGGGTAAAAGCACCCCATCCAATATCTTCTTAATTAATTAAACGATTCGTTTGATAAGTTTATGTATCTTTATTAAACGTTTTCTCCGGTTATTCTACTTCGGCTTTGCAATGGTACACGATGGGTCGTTAACAAATTGATGAAAAACGTTATCGAAGCTACCTTTTTGAATGGTAAATTCCGAGACGAAAATGTTTTGCTGCCACGAACTCCGATGATTGCCACAGACGTCCCAAATTAATTTAAATTTCCTTTTAGATTGGCATTTGCAATGCCAGGGTTTTTAGAGTTTTTTATATAGACTTTGACGTTTGGTATAACAAAAAATTTTCAGGTGAAGACCCCATGCAATAAAAATTGATTATCTCTGATTATAATACTTCAGGATAAAAAATACATCACTTTTTTATGTTTAACTTTTGAATATGTAACGAAAAGAAATAAAGAAATAAATAGCTATTGTTTTTTTTCATAGCCGATTATGGTATAAAGCGCTCAAGTGAAAGAAAGAGGAATTTATTTTACTTGAAATTAGGTTTATGGCAAAACAACGTTTGCCGGGACAGCTAGTTGCAAATAAAAATAAATAAACACACTTATTCAACTTAACAAACTTTATTAAAATTAATTATAACGTTCACAATTTTATCCAATATGTATTGTTAAATACGAACTGAACCGTTTAATGTCTCAAAACAAACTCAACTCAACTTTACGAGTCAGCCTGTATTTATAGTTCACCACCGGTAGAAGTTGTAGACTAGTACATGCAAGAATCTTCTAACGATTCCACCCATTCGGATTCGAAATTCTACAATTAATATCTAAGGTCAACAATACATTGAATCAAATAACAATTTAAACTAATACGACATAAGTTATAATTTACAAAATAACATAACTAAAACTATAAATAATTCTTAGATAAATCTAATTTCGTAACAATATGTTTCATTTAATAAAATAAGGATCAAAACATCGCATTCCAGTTTATAAAATGCTTAAAAACTTTACTATGTATTTGGGAATTATCATACACCTCGTGATCCATTGAATATATCTCAACGAAACTAGACACATATAAAATATAGGCGATAGAGGAAAATTTATTTAAAAAAAAAAATAGTTTTTTAACAATAACATTGTCCTAGTTGAAAAACTAGGCACATGGCATTTTACCCTAATTCGGGTACGCTGAATCCAGAGATATACCGTTATTTCGAAAATGGAGGAAGTTGCACAACATATATTCGCGCAACTCAAAAACTAAACTAAGAAAACGAAATCCGCGATAAAATTACCTTTAAGTAAGGTTAAACTCTTTTTTTTATAAACATATTTTTTTGCAAAAAAAAAACATTTTTAGCAAAATTTCGAAATTTTTGTTCTTTAAAAGAAGCTATGCTTCTAATTTTTCTCGAAGGAATATCTCTGCAATCACTTGTATTGTGACAGCACATATAATTGTTCTTTTCTGTTGAGTCTTTCAAAAGCAAGATTGTTTTCAGCATGGATGGACAGACGAACATGACTAATTCGGCTAAGAATTACTCAAGGACCGAATATATGTACATATCGTCATCTTAAAGACCTAATAACCTATCTGCAACAATTTAAAAATTGAGTTTCTATGGATTTTTATTCCCTATATCATAACGCATATGTGTGCAAAATTTTGAATATGTAATATTACAAATGACAAAGTTTTTGTACCTAGAGGACCGTTACGCACTAAAAAAGAGAAAAATAAATCATCAAAAATCACGATAAAAGTTTAATTTTGTTGCATAGTGTAATTTAAACAAACATTAAGTACTGTTTTTGCTTAAACCTGTAAAAGAAACTATAACTGTTATTATTTTATGTATATAATATTCATATGTATTTATAAAGAAATTGTTATTTATTCATACTAATTAGTACTGCTGACAGGTTATTTGGTTTCAGATTTTCACAATTCCAATTAACCTAAGTGACATAACATAAGTTGTGTTTGAAAAACAAAATTTTCTTAATTGATGTAAATATATATTTCTGGTTTCATTTTAATCAAAGTATGTAATTTTTGTTTCAATATTGTTAATAGTTCCAATTTTATAACGTTTTTTCCCTCTCCTGTAAACTTTTGAAATGTTGCCTCAAAATGAATTGTTTACAATTTGTAACTGTTTTTCAAAAATTAAAATTTCTTAAATTTTTTTAATACTTTAAATAAAATTTAAATCAGTTCCAAATAATTTACAATAATCAGGGGTATTCTGGAAATCAAAAAGGTAAAACGCAAGAATTTTAAAAGTCGTTTTTTAATAAGATTTCTGTAATAAAAGAATTTTATGACAAATATTATACAAATATTTCTCTATTAAACAAAATTTTATAACAAAAATTATAAAAATTCGATTAAAAGTGTATTCAAAACAACTTCCAAATTCTTGCGTTTTGTGTTTTCGATTTCCAGAACACCCCGAAATGTTTTCAAATTTAATTTCTTCTCTAGGAAGCCAAATTCACTATTATTTCAATTTATTTAAATTTAAATTAATATTGTAAAAATATATTAAAATCAATAGAAAAGCACAAAAAAATGTATATAAAAAAATTTAATTTAAAAGATATAAATAAAATACATTTGTTCAAAACTTGTTGAATAAAGTAATATTAGATTTTGTATGGAATAAATTTAAAATTTAATACAAAATACCTAAATATTTTAATATTAAATTTATTGTAGGTAATACAAAAAAAATTCAACAAAAATTCTTGGATAACTTATTATCTGTTCTTCAATTATAATTATTCAACTTGCTATCAATAAACAAATATGTTTTCTTCAACTCTGAACGGAATTGTACTCTGTGACATGGCCCATTATGTTTTTTTTTTATTATTCTAATATGTATTGAAAAAGCCTTTACAACTTTTATTTATTGTAAGAAATGATTTTGGTAGTTTGTAAACTTTATAACCCTTTGTATACATACATATGTACATAACAAGTAAGAGTGCTAAATTCGGCTATGCTATTTAAATTTCAGACGAATTGATTTTTAGCATATGGCTGCACGTTGCTGCATATTTGAAAAACAATGGCAAGGAAGTTTTATTATAAAGTGTTTAGAGTTCAGACCATGGCCTTCAAACCATTCAACATCAAAACAGCTTCACTAATTGCGCTTTATCGAAATCGTCTAACTTTTGATGTTTATTTTATTACATTGTCTTCCCCATTTGTCAAGGAAAAATTCAATGCGAATTCATTTTTCAGGTGGCTTTGAAAGCACAGTTACATGAATTCGCCTTGCAAGAAATGAATAGAAATTTTTGTATTTAAAATATTTTTGTTTGAATAATTTCATTTCCTACCAAAGTATGGCTTTTTTATAACAATTTGAATTAAAAATTTGTTTTTCAAAACGTGTTTTTTGCGCCAAATGATGAGTTTCTTCCCAAAGAAATTTAAACGTTTAACAATAATACCCAATTTACAATGTAGGCATTTCTTGCCAGATAGACGAAGTTTGTAGGCGAGAGAGAAAAGAAGTAAAGTGTGTCACGCATACAGCGTCGCCCCTTACCCACAAACTTCGTCTGTCTGAAAAGAATGTCCACATTGTAAATTGGGTCTAACGACAAGTAGGACACTGTTTACAAATCTGTTACAACTTAAGTTATCGTGGGTTGGCGGATTTGTTGCAAAAATTATCGTTAAGTTTTTTAATCACGACAGCGTATATTTACAAATTTTCGTATAAACACGCCTACGCCAACCACGATAAAGGTGGCTATTTATGACCCAACCGATTTTTCCATTATAAAGGTCGTAATAATAAACATTTTTGAACTTCAAGTATAAATACACACCCCGCATAACGCTAATACATATACATAATTTTTAAAACTGACCTTGATATCCAATAACCACATGAATTCGCCTTGTCAATAACTTAAGGCCCAACTATAATATGCTTAAGTTGGCTTAAGCAAATGGGCGAATACATGTAAATCATATATGTCAAACCATATTGAACTTAAGGAAACTTTTTGTTAAATTTTATGAATCTGTCATTTGCTTAAGCAAGGTGCGAAACAAATCGCACTTTCCGTACGGAATCAAATGTTTTTTGGTTTTGTTTATGTGTTTTTAAATGCATTTGAAAAGATTTTTGTTATTTTTTGACAGGAGCTTAAGCATATTATAGTTGGGCCTTAAATGCCAGGAAAAATCAAAATAGTATATGCACGCGAAAAACACTAATAACTTTTATTATTAGTTTTATTTTAATAAAAGTTTTTTACAAAATATTATAGGTATGCTCATATGTACGTTTGTTTTTCCAAATTGAAATGATCTTGACATTTTTATAATTTTTTACACAAACTAAATGCGTGTTGCTTTTTAATTGTTGGATTGTTGTATTTGCGCGCAGACCTACTAAGGTGGGGTCAAGTCAACATATGGTGTTTTTTTCGGTGGTCGACTCGTCAAAGTTTGTATACAAACAAGTTTTTTATGTAAACAAACCTGTTTTTTTACTAGCAATATTTTTGACAACCTGACCACAGAAGCATTGTAGTTGTTGAGTTGACCTCACCTTCTAGTCAATTCGCCTTGGTCAATATACTCATCGGTTTCGCTCAAGGCGAATTAACTCCAGGTAAGCTTTACTCAAGGCGAATTTAAATTCGCCTTGGCTTTACTCGTCAGCCGTTTATCAGCTGTATCCACGGCGAATTAAAAAAATGGTGAAACGTCAAAATATTATTTTGTTTCTATACTGAAATTTGACAACAAGTCAGAAAATTGCAAAAACAAAATACATGGGGCTTTTTGTAGTTGTAGAGTTGCACTTACCTGTTATAAATTCGTCTTGGTTTCGCTTTTACTCAAGGCGAATTCATTACAGGTAATCTCGGTACTACACCAAGTGCAACTCAAGGCGAATTGGCTAGTGAATTCGCTTGGGTACAACCCGTATAAAAACTACA
Organism: Pollenia griseotomentosa; assembly: GCA_963931875.1. Lineage (NCBI taxonomy): Eukaryota > Metazoa > Arthropoda > Insecta > Diptera > Polleniidae > Pollenia > Pollenia griseotomentosa. The sequence continues at coordinate 32,181,594 of OZ007564.1, forward strand.
AGCATTTTGTTTTTGTAGGTACAATGTCAAAAACGAAACAAAACAAAACAGAAACAAAAATAATAAACAAAATTTTGACATCCAACAATTATAAAGTTAAAAAAAAGTTATCAGCTGTGCTTTTAAGATCACCTGTAATTAATTCGCCTTGCTTTTATTAAAATATATCGTCCCCTAAAACGCAAAAGGCTCTATATAACGTTAAAAATTTTAGAGGAGAAACAAAAAACTATTTAATATGATAAATATATTGCATTTAACTGTTTATAAATTATTTTTGTTGTAACACCTACCAGTTGTTTTGACAATTAACAATGTTGCATATTATAACAACTGTTAGTTGGGTCTTTTAGCGTTTATCATATAATCTTTTGTTGATAGGTCCGTTCATTTTTGTCAATAAAATTGGTCGAAAGATTTCAAAAATTTTTGGCGGCTTGTGTTGAAGTCAATTTTTAATTTTTTGTAAGGGCTTTTTGTATTTTAGGTAACGATATGTTGTTTATTAACTTTGTCAACCTTTGCCGTGAATTTTGTGTCGCCCTGTGTTAATTATTATTCAAATGTTTGTTGTTTTTTAGCCGCCAAAACTATTGTTAAAATGAAGGCGAAACGTAAAGCGATGTCAATGCGTTACAAAATAAGTAAATCTTGGTCAGAAGAAAGTGCTTTACTGGCTCTTAAGGCCGAGGAAACAAATGTTAGAAAACTTAATGATATAGTTTTAATTCTACGTTTTCCCGATCCGGAGATTAGCCGTGAAATTGTCAAATCTTACAATCCTAATATTGAGTCGGTGCATTTTCAGTTAAATTTTGCTCCACGTTATTGTTTAATACATTTAAAACCTGGCACAGATGTTGATAAGACTATTGATGATCTAACGAAAATCCAATTTGGTACAGGATTTTTATCAGTAGAAATTAAACAAATACCTCAAAAAGCCCACACTACTAAATTAAATGAAATTGATCCATTTACATTGTACGTTGGAAATTTACCAACAACAATAGCGTGTAAAACGTTAAAAGAACATTTTCCAGGTGCTGCACGAATTGATATTGGATTTGCTCAACGTATGAAATATACTCGATATGCATTTATACGCTATCAGAGTGTTCAACTAGCCATTGAGGCGTACAAACGTATGTTGGATGCGGAAATAGGTGGACGTACTTTAACAATACGTTTCAGACGCCTTACAGCCGCTAGTGATGGCAGCAAGGAAGATGAGGCTGAAAATCCCGATGACGAGGCTGAAAATCCCGATCATGACGATTTGTTAAGTCAGACAGTAGAAACATCAGTTGATAATTTATCACAAATTTTACAAGCTGATAGTGAAGGCATGGATCCAATTGCAAGTTTGGAGGAAAGTACTTCTATTGACCTTACTGAAAATAATCTAAATGTCCAACATAATACTGATAGTGCCACCAATGAAATCAATGAAAGAACCGGTAAGCCTTATATCAAACGTTCAAAAGATAGAATTGCTTAATTCTCTTTACAAAATAGAGCTAGATGCTGCAGAAGTAATTCAAGCCAGCAATTTATTTCCTGTTATATTAATTTTTTGCTTAATTCTTAAATTTTACCATAAGAATAATAATTTTCCAGGTGAATGTATTCCTATTCCTTCTATTACAAATTGAATTGAATACATACATACATATTTTGTCTTTTATGCGCCCCTTACACGTTTCAATTCAATTGGTAACTGAGTCTTTCAACTGAATTGATGTGGCCACACTTTATAAACTGAATTGAAAAATTTTAAATTAATTTTAAAATTTAATAAAATGAAAGATAATTTTTAAAATACTTAACTTTCTTTTTGCAAAACAAAACTACAAACATTAATTTTGACAGCTGATCGAGAGACTCGAGCACACAGTACAATCGAATTGAAACCCTTAGTAGTCAACTTGAAAAAATCAAAATCTTTTGATTTTTCTTCCACCAACTCGCCAACTGTTAAGCCATACACGCTTTGATTTGGACAACAACCGGCTCAGTTGACAATTGAATTGAATCGTGTATGGGGTGCTTAAAGCTTCGTTCACAATGTCAGCAACGCAACAAATGTTTTTACATGAAGAAAACATTGAAATCTTCATTTGTTCATTTGTTGTTTGAACATGGCGATGGGTCATGAAGATTGTGTGTTAGAACTGAATATTAAAAAATTTGAATCATTCAGTGGATGATACAATCTAGAATGTATGGCTGTTTTCCTAAAGGCCTGTTGCATTGTAGTAATACATGGCAAGATGTTCTTAAATGCAACCATAAAAATTTTGACAATGCATTTAATTCCGAAATGAAACTTTGTAGTTGTCACTGCGCAGAGCAAAGCAAAAAAAGCATTTAACAAAATGTAGATGCAAACCATATTCACGTAAGTAAAAATTTAAGTAAACAATGCGTCAACACGGTATTAATACATTGTGAACACACGTTTATGAAAACAGCCTATATGAATAAATTCACCTGGAAATAGGGATTATTTAATGATCAATATTTTATTTTAAGCTGAATTTAGCGAATTATTTTTTTTTTTTAATGTTTGCTTTATATAAACTGCTTTTACAACAATTTTAAACGTAAACTTTTGTATAGAATTTTATATGGAAATTATTTTTAAAACTGAGTGTTTGTTATAGAAATTTTCTATGCGAACGTAAACGTTCGAAATCATTATTCCACGTCTCCACCAAACATAAAATGCAGTTAAAACATGAAGTTAAGACTTGCTGTGTAAATACCTAATTGTTTTATGGTGGCGTACAAGTAGTGATGTTGGAGTTATAACTTTCATTATTTTTAGTTCGTTACCGCGTCAAGTGGCTTCAGTAAATTTTGTTTTTAAAGCTTGTGGAAAATAATAAAATATTTTTGTACTTAAATGCTTATACATATTTTTAATATTAAAGCATTCACGCTTAAATTTTTCAAAAAAGCTAAATACATTATGTGCAAAAAAAAAACAGGTTGTCAAACATAAACATCAATTAAAAAAAGCCTTAATGTCCATGTTAAAACTTTAATATGAGCGGTCTATACTTAACTTGAAGTTAGGGTTTAAGCAAATTTTGTATGAAAATTCTCCTTAATAAACGTTTGTTAAATTTAATAATCGTTTATAAATACGGGGGATTGAGTTTAGTATTATAAAAACATATACATATATTTTTACAAAATTTTATTTTAGGCTCTATGAATCAATTGCATACTAGTGAATCTAACCAAGCACAAACCAGCAACAAAACTTCATTAATTGCTACAGGTAAGAAAAAAAACTTTTAAACTAACAGATGTTTTGTTAAGATAGAAATCATACTGCCACTTATTTATGGTGCATAACAGCTTAATTTTGATTAAACAAACTTTTATATTTATTTGTAAATCTGTATATGTAAGTATATTGGCATTTCCACAGAGAAGTTTTCTTTTTATCACATTACGCCGGCAAGCAATTAAAATTTTTTCTCAAACAAAAATGTAATAATATTTACTTTTTTTGTATTTTGGTGTAAAGCGCAACAAGCTCTACATTTAAGGCCCAACCATAATATGCATAGCCGTGCTTAACCTACTGCCAAAAATTACCAAACAGTCTCTCAAATGTATTTAAAAAACAATAACAAAATCAAAAAACATTTGATTCCGTACGGAATGTGCGATCAGTTTCGCGCTTTGCTTAAGCAAATGACAGTTTCATAAAACTTAACAAAAAGTTTCCGTAAGTTCAATATGGTTTGCTTCATATGATTTACATTTATTCGCACATTTGCATAATCCAACTTAAGCACATTATGGTTAGGCCTTTAGTAAAACGGGAATAATTTGAACGACGTAGGTCTAAAATACCAGCTTAATTGCCTTGCCGGCAACGTGACAAAATTTAGGCTTTTCTGTGGAAATGCCCAAATTAATGGCAAATTTCACCAATTCTATTAAAATATCATAGTTTTTCATATAATTTTATTTTTATTTGACATGAAAAACGAATTTTAAACATAAATAGATATTTAAATAAATTGGTGAAATCGGCCATAAGAATGGGTTCACGAAAATGCAACTGACAACATTTTAACTTCAATGCCCTTTACAGAAAATGAAACAACAAGATCAAATTCTAATGCCCACCTTGTTCACATTAAACATGATCCTGATATGGATCCTAATGACAAAGTAGTTCGCAACGATAATATAACATCTCATATTGAAACTATCAACGAAAACATAAAACAGGAGGAAGATGACTTGGCTTTACATACGGAAATATTTGCAAAACCTAATAAAAAAGCTAATAGCGGTAGAGAAAATATTGAAAAATCTGCTAGTAATGATAAAGTCTCATTACACTCTGAAAGTGACGAAATAGATACCATGTCTTCATTATCCACTATTAGTTTAGGAGAGTTTTTAAAAACCTGCCAAAGTCTTCAGTCACCATCAAATAAAAATAAAGTTGTCGCTTCATACCCAGCTAGTGATAATGTAGAAGCTACAATTAAAAGTGAAGCCCTTGAAAATGATATTACAAATAGAAATGGTTTGTCAATTTCTTCAAAACACATGGCTTTAGTGAAACAGGAACCACAGGGAGATGGAACAATTCAAAATACTCTAAATGCAGAAAGTAACAATTTATCTAACACAGTTCCTAGGAGTAGAGAAGGAGTTTCTCCTAACCTTAATAACATTATTGACAATGACGATATAGTGCCATCAACTGCTTTATTTTCTAGAAGTGATAATCAAAATGCAATGCCAATCTTAAGCAACAGTATCTGTGAATATGACGAATTCTATGAAACAAGAATAAATGTTTCGTCTCAAATAAATATTAAAAATGAACCCTTAGACATTCCAAGAAGTAAAACCATAAATAAAAATGGTAAACGATTTCATGAGCCAGAAATATTAAATCCGAAAAGAAATATTAATAATACCCTGCTATCCAAGCAACAATCTAACATAAACTTCACAAAAACATCTAAAGCCACTAATGGTGATGATTTGGTGCCGGCACAAAATTTTCTGGGTTCCTGTCGACCTATATGGAATGCTATTAAACAGGAATTAGAACATGAAGATATCTTTTCGGTGCCATCGAAGAAGACTAATCAAATAATTGAAGATAATATTTGTAGCAATGACTCTACTGAAAATTTGTTACCACAATCAAAAAATACTGAAAAAGATGCTGAAGCTTTCAACAGTAATGTGCCAGAAGAGGATGATGACGGTAAGTTTTTTTTGTAAATATTTTTTGACACATATGTATAATTTAGTTTCTAAAGAAAAAATTAATAGTAAATCAAAAATGATAGAAAAACAACTGGCACAAACGACGAATTTTTGTCTGCGAATATTCGTCGCTAAAATTAAAAAACATTTCGCTCATTTGCTGCAAGACCGGCATAACTCAAAAAAATCCATTTCGAGATAAACGCATTTAAAGTTTTTGATTTGCTCTAACTACTTAGAAAAAAAGAAGACACATTCCCTTCAAACTGGGAAAGCTTAAAAGATATAAAGACGAATTTAATACACAATATAAAGAACAAATCGAACAATTCTGCATATCTAACTCCAAAATTTCATTTTTTAAGTTATCCCGGTCTTGCAGCAAATGAGCGATTTGTGTTTGCATATGAAAAATACACACAATCATTGCGTCGGCCGAAATACGTCATACGAGGCGACTTTTCCACTACCCAGACCCAATTTTGCAACATTTTGATCACGACGGTTTAAAAATTATTTGAGAAATAATTTCAATGGAAGGAAATGAAATGTAAACATGCAAAAAAATTAATATCATTGAAATACAATTTTGTTTTTATGTGCTTTTGAACCTAACTCCGGCGTATATTTTAGGATAAAGTACAAATGCCACTACATATTTGCGAAGTAAGTAACAATAATGGTGCAAAAACCTTATTTGGCAAAGGCCTTCCAAAAAAGTTTAAGCAAAATAAATATTAAAGAGGAGTGGAGGAGTGGAAAATTGCATTGGCCCCCCCCCCCATCCCGTTCCGGAGAGGGTTTTACGTTTTATTTTTAATTTAAACACTTGTTTGACAGATCTTTGACGGGGTGTTTCAAAATAATTTAATTAAGTGTATTCTTTTACTTTGTGAATCTTTTACAAAATTTTGCTAGTCGAAAATTTTAGACGGCAACATAAAATTGTAAATGCGACTGCAACTACGACTGCTGCTTAATAGTAAATCAAAAATGATAGAAAAACAACTGGCACAAACGACGAATTTTTCTCTGCGAATATTCGTCGCTAAAATTAAAAAACATTTCGCTCATTTGCTGCAAGACCGGCATAACTCAAAAAAATCCATTTCGAGATAAACGCATTTAAAGTTTTTGATTTGCTCTAACTACTTAGAAAAAAAGAAGACACATTCCCTTCAAACTGGGAAAGCTTAAAAGATATAAAGACGAATTTAATACACAATATAAATAACAAATCGAACAATTCTGCATATCTAACTCCAAAATTTCATTTTTTGAGTTATCCCGGTCTTGCAGCAAATGAGCGATTTGTGTTTGCATATGAAAAATACACACAATCATTGCGTCGGCCGAAATACGTCATACGAGACGACTTTTCCACTACCCAGACCCAATTTTGCAACATTTTGATCACGACGGTTTAAAAATTATTTGAGAAATAATTTCAATGGAAGGAAATGAAATGTAAACATGCAAAAAAATTAATATCATTGAAATACAATTTTGTTTTTATGTGCTTTTGAACCTAACTCCGGCGTATATTTTAGGATAAAGTACAAATGCCACTACATATTTGCGAAGTAAGTAACAATAATGGTGCAAAAACCTTATTTGGCAAAGGCCTTCCAAAAAAGTTTAAGCAAAATAAATATTAAAGAGGAGTGGAGGAGTGGAAAATTGCATTGGCCCCCCCATCCCGTTCCGGAGAGGGTTTTACGTTTTATTTTTAATTTAAACACTTGTTTGACAGATCTTTGACGGGGTGTTTCAAAATAATTTAATTAAGTGTATTCTTTTACTTTGTGAATCTTTTACAAAATTTTGCTAGTCGAAAATTTTAGACGGCAACATAAAATTGTAAATACGACTGCAACTACGACTGCTGTCGTTTTTCGACTACGCCAAACACAATAAGGGTGAATATATCATTGGAAGCAATGCAAGTTACGAAAATATAAAAAGGAAACTCTTTTTATAAAGATTTTTATATTGAATCAACTTAAGGTTAAAGCAAATTTCGTAAACCTTCCATTAGCTAAAGCGGCTAACAATTTCTTCCAATTCGATTTTGGAGGCGCTGACGAATACATTATTAATTACAAAACCGTTTTGCAAATTGATTGTGATTCTTAAAAGCCGAAGCACTAGTACTGAGGAATATGTTTAAAAACATATCCAGCGAAAAACAATTAAACTTTGATATGCTTAAATCCGAAATTGAAAGGAGTATATATCCAAACATTTACAAACTTTTGCAAGTGGCAATTAGCCTTCCTATTAGTTGCGAAAGAACTTTCTTAGCTATGTATAGAATAAAAACATGGTTACACAGTGCAATGTTTCAAGAACGATTTTAAAATTTAGCACTTTTGTATTTTGCTTTTTGTTACTTTTATTGCAGACTGAATTTTTGTGATATATTTTTTAATTTGGTTTTAATAAGAAATTATTTTGCTTTAATAAAAAATAACAGAATAACAGTCTAGCTTCGCTTATGTATATAAGCAAAAACCACGACTGCCTCAAATTTACCTATAATTCCCATGTTGTTGTTTATGTATTGTAAGCCAAAATTTCCAAAATAGGTAAAAGCTTCTTGGTCGCGTTTGTTTAGGTACGGCTGTTAAATAAAACTTAATTCACCAAACTACCAACAGGCAGCTGTTTTTTGAGACCACCTTGCAAAATAAATACACTTGTTATGCTATTTCTTTGTATGTAATTATTACTAATACTTTTTTAATAATTCTGAAAAAATTAAAATGTATTTATATACGATTTATGTGAGTTAATCGGGCATGTTCTGCAAATCGAAATGAAGTGGATTTAAAATCGCACAAATTCTGAAAACGATCCTGCATAGAAGGTTCATGAAAATATTCCTTTTTATATACTTCATACTTTGGTCTTTACAAGAACCACTGTTGAAAACCGGGTAAACTACAGCCATTTTGTAAATAATTGAGATCAAAATCTCGTTCGATTTCAATTCCACTTCATTCGATTTGTAGAACATGCTCGTATATAAAAAATTAATAAAATATAAATTTAGACAATACTAAGAATTGGATATTAGTACATACTTTTTCCTTTTAACTAAAAAGCATTTCTTTTTTTTCAGATGTCATCATTATCTCCGATAACATTATCCATCAACCGATAGAGACAAAGTCAAACAATGAAACTAATTTATTTTTTCATAAGCAATTTGATTTAGTTTCATTAAATCAATTTCCAATATTAAATCCTGTACGTCAAGTAACTAAACTATGGTATCGTGACAATCTGGATGAGTTGTACGAACAATTAGATGCCGATTCAGATAGTGATTTGTGATGTTTAATACTGGGAAATTTCAACAAAAAATTTGCATGGTTTGACAAAGATATTTTGGCTTTGCTTATTTTCTATAAATAGGTTGTAAAACAGATGAATGTGTATGTAACATCGTCAGCTAATTATTGGTTTGGCGCATATGCCAAAAAGTCAGAGTGGAGAAAAACAACAAAGAAGGTTTGCATCATGGTAGAATAAGTACAAGTTATAGTCATTAGAAATTTTGTTCTCAATTTCAAAACCCATATTACGTCAAACAAAAAAAATTTATATATATATATATATATATATATACGAGTTGCGTGAGTGACTGACTGACTCATTCATCATCGCGCAGCCCAAACCGCTGACCCTAGAAACTGAAATTTGGACTAGCGATTGGTCACTCCCCAAATCGATCCACTAAGACAGGATTTTTCGAAATTCGAATTCGAAAAAGGTAAAAACGGGAAAATTCGGTAATGTAATGTAATACTTATCGTTGTCCTTTAGAAAAATAAGCGGACAGGTGTCTGGTACTTTTTTGAAATTCGGCTCTATTAGAGAGTAAACGGGTAAAATCTGAATATTAGTACTTTTTTGCCACCTCATCTATCTTTTGAACCAATAAACATAGAAACAAAGTTAATACCACATTCGAAACTTATCAAAAAAAAAGTATACGAACTTTGTACTTTTTCGAAATTCGAAAGTAGTATGTTTATAACGGTCCTAACCCAACTTTTCCATACAAATTTGGGCGCATGCCAGTAGGGGAGTTCACAATCTGTGAACATACATAAAAAGTTGGGTGCTTATCATAAGGGTTATTCACAGATTGTGAACACCCCTAATGCCATGCATGCACTCTTGAGAAATAAGGGATGATAATTTTACTTGTGCATATTCGTATTGACGATTTACAAGTTGTTTATTTAGGAGAAGGTGCGAAACTTCTTCGTGGACGTGTCCATCTTGAATATTTATTTAGGACTTTAAAAAGAGATATCACAATTTTTTTTTGCTTGTGAGTATTCGTATTGACGATTTACTTAGAATTTTTGTAGTCATATGTATGTATGTAAAATCAACAAATAATTGAATATAAAACTGATCGTGGAATAATTATTATACCCTTCACCACAGGTGGTGAATAGGGTATATATAAGTTTGTTATTCCGTTTGTAATTTCTATAATATTGATGTTAGACCCTATAAAGTATATATATTCTGGGTCCTTATGAGGAGCGAAGTTGATTTAACGATGTCCGTCTGTTCGTCTGTCCGTTTAAATGGATTTTCCAAAGACCCCATATATGATGGGGGCCAGGTTATTATACATTTATATCACATATGGTCCGGAATTGTTTGCTATTGAAATTCAGAAAGATCGGTCCACAAATGGCTGAGATATGAGTAAAATACCACGACTGCCTTAAATTTTTTCCTTTAAAGGTCCAATTAGACGTGACATTACCATACCAGCACTGTATTACCAAAACGACATAACCATACCATACAAACCAATTTAATTTTGGTTTCTACGGTCATACAGTGTCTATGGTAATACAGTGTTGGTAATGTGGTTGTTTTTGTTGTTTTTTTTATACCCTTCACTACAAGTGGTGGATTTTATTTGTAATGTGTTTAATTTTACGCATACACATACACATTAATGCATGTATATGATACGCCGCTCAAATAAAAAAACAAACTCATAGACTCAATATATTTTAATTTAACGCTTCTTCAGTAAAAGCATTCGTAACCGAGTTGTTAAGTTCTCTCCTGAGACTGATGATATTGCCAGTTCGAATCCCAAAAATTTTTTTATGTTCTAAAAAACGATTTTAATATTATAAACCGAATTTCAAACATCAACTTTGGCAAAAGAGGAAACGGGCTTAGGTACATATGTATATAAATTTTTTGTTTTTTTTTATATTATTCGGCAAGGTGAAATGAAAAGTTGGCGTGGCTCAATTAATATTTATTTATACCTATCTAAAGAACGTTATTTATGTATATAACTTTTTGTTCTTATCTCATCATGGTGAAGGGTATATAAGATTCGGCATAGCCGAATATAGCACTCTTACTTGTTTTTTAGTTTTTTTGTGTGTTTTTTTTAAGCTGCATCGGCTTTCTAGCAACTATTTGTATACATGCCTCGGTAGGTTTGTGGGTAGTGAGCTAGTATTGAATAAAATTAAAACAAGCGTCAAAAATCAAATAAATTAATTTGACATTACATGGGTAAATAATGAAAACTTTCCCTAATGAACATACCTGATACTTATTGTACTATGGTTTGCATGAAGTTTTCTCAAAATATACCCGATAGAGTTTTTCTGTAATTTTATGACTGCTTCCGGCATGTTTTAAAGAAAACGGTACATTTTTGCCGAACTTTAAAGAATGAAGTTAGAAGTAAATACTATTTTATAAAAAATTAATGATTGTGCCGCATAACTACGTTGACCACATTTTTAAACTTTAAGAAAATTTTGCAAAAATAGAGAAAAATTGAGGATATATCTGTCGCTTGGTTCTTTTATTTTGCTGAGCAAATGTCTAAGTTAACACAGAACAGTGATGCAAAATGTGGCACAATTGTGCCATTTGTGGCACTTATGAATGTTTTATGGCCCTGTGGAAATCTATTTCGGCCCTTTCAGGTCTAAATTCAACACACTCCTATATTGAAAGATAATACTGTAAAGACTTGTTCTTGAATGTTTTGTATATTTAAAAAAAATATATTTTTGTTTGGTCCTTAAGAGTTTCCGATTTTGTTTTATTTTTTTTTTGTAATACTAAAAAAATCTTGTTCATAAATTGATAATTATGTAGTTGGTTTTTTGAAAAATTTGAATTATTAAAAAAATTTAACAAAGTTAAGTTAAAACTAACTGTTAATTTAACTTCCAGTTAACAATATGTTTTGACAACTATAGCTGATAGTTAATTATAACTGAACTTGGTAAAATTGGGGGTAAGATACCTGTTAAATAAATACAATGTTATTTTTCCATTGTTTCAAACATAACTATTATTTACGAAATTGTTTTGTTTGGCCATGGTCAAATAAACTACACAAGCGGTATGATCTATGATATAAAAACCATATGAAGCATGTTTGTACGAAAATCAAAAATTTTAAATATTCAGAAAAACATCCTGGTTGTTGTTGTCAAGCCGCTTGTGTAGTTTATTTGGACCTTTTAAGTAAGAACTCCTTATTTTTATTTGCGAGTCTGTCTTCTTTTAAATTGAAATTCTTTTAAGTAAATATCAAAAAAATAGAGTAGACTGCAAATGGTAAAAATACTTGCTAAATACAAAAATTAAATTTTGTATTGAAAAATTATATTTCCTGTTCTTTTAAGCAATGGTATTTGTGAAACATACGGTCATATTCTGGAAATAAAAATGACATGATATTTAAATCGATTGGTTTTTTTAATTAAATTTTTTTTTAAAACTACCATAGATTTTCCTGATTATAAGACTAGTTTCTGGTAAAGATAAGTGGTCCGCAAATAATGCGGTATATAAAAGGAAATATTTTTATAAACTTTAAACACAGGATGGTTTTCAAAATATGATCGATTTCAATTTCACGTGATTTCGATTTTCAGAACATGTCTGTTATAAAGTGCACAAACACATTAAAATTTAACAAAATGGACAAAAATACATACGTTTAAACCATTTAAAATTTGTTGTTTTTGTTCTTAAAAAAATAAGACATGTATTATGTATTACTAGAGTTTTTCTTTTTCCGGACTTTTTCATTTCCCGGGAAAGCGGGATTTATTTTTCGGGATCAATACAAATCGATGCAAAATTTTATTAAATTTAATTTATTTTAACAAATTACTTGATTATTTCTGTAGCAAAAAGGAAAAAGTGCCTAATGGCACCTTAAGATCTTCATGTTCCAAAAGTACCCATGGGCAAAATTTAAATTCTTTATAGGATTTTTGAGGAAGTAATAGCGAAATAAATTTTTGTTTATACTTCAATGTGCAATAACATTTGGACTAACAAAAACATCCGATCTGTGACATAAGTAGTGTTTCGGAGGTAATTGAATTGAAGGCAATCAACAACTCAAAATGCGTTTTTTGACTTAAGACCATTTTGCCTACCGAATAAGAATAAGATATTTTTCATGACACAACTTGTTTACTATTATATCAGCAGTAAAGTTGTCATAATTAAATAAAAAAAAATCCCGGATATTCCCGCACAAATTTGCCGGGATTTTTTTCCCGAAAAATGAGCGAGATCACGGAATTTTTGCCCAGGAAATCCCGTATGGAAAACACTATGTATTACTATTGGTTATATTTAAATTAATCAAATATTAAAAAAAAAATTTTTCGCCCTATCAAAAGTATTTTAGCCCAAAACAAAACCACTCAAAATGCATCACTGACACAGAACATCTTCATAAGGCGTTTCTTAGCCAATGTCACTATGAACCAGTGTTGCCAATCCATGTATAATTACACATATTGTGTGTAATTTCTACTTACATGTGTAATTTGTTTCATGTGTTATCTGTGTATAATTTGTTTGATTTCTGTTAAATAATTTTTTCAAGCTGACAATACTTTTAAAATCACGCAGTAAAAAAATATCAACATATACTGGCCTACCTGTAATATTTTTGAAAATTAAGTTAAGTATTTAAAATAAAACTTAACTGTAATTCTTTGTCCAGACCTGCAATTTTAGTTGCAGAAATTCTTGAGTTTATTGGAGGGAGAGTTGCGAAGACTGGGGTACACATTTTTAGGCCCCTATTAAGTTTCCACCCCTATTCAATCCCGGTTGCCCCCGCGTCCAATCTGGGCCACAGTGCCCTAGACACCCTGCAATCCGTTCTATCCCTCCAGGACCGGTTAACGTCATCACGGAATCTTTCCCGTATCACCCCATAGTAGTAACATAGGGGGGCTTTACCCCCCTGTCTCTTACCACTAAGTCCATATTCGAACCCTCTCTAGCGAAATCGTCCGCCACCTCATTTCCATCAACCATGCAGTTCTCTAAGAGCAGTCCTACACCGAGCGACCAGGCACGATCGCACCGTATAATTCGTCAATGCCCTAAGCGCCGCCTGACTATCGGCGTAAATTGTTACCACAGATCCACCCACGATGTGATCCAGTATCACTACCGTCGCCCTCCAGATCGCTAGGATCTCAGCCTGGAAGACACTGTACTCATAAGGGAGTCTGAATGACCGTTTCACATCGGTGTCCGCGATATATACACCGCCACCAGTGCCCGTTTCCATCTTGGATCCATCCGTAAATACTGCCCACCCCTCAAACCGGTTATTGGATCCAGAATAAGCTTCCCTATCCGGGAACTCCACTGATGGTGTTACACCGAAGTCCAGAGTCATAGTCCTATGATCTGAAATTCCCTCGAGAATAATACCCCGATCAAGCAGACCCACCTCGTACAAAATTCTCGTGTGATCATCCCGCCTAAGTCAAACAAGGAAGACTCATAAAGTCTAAGTAAGTTCCTAGCAGCCACACTCCTCACATAATGAGGGGACACACAGTATGATATCCAACGCTGCCTGCGGAGTGCTTCTCCTTGCACCTGTGATGCCAAGAGATGCACTCCCTTGAACCTTGCTGAGTATCTTCCTATAGCTATCCACTCTCAACGCATCCCACCAAACAGTGCATCCATAGGTAAGTATATGCCTAACCACCGATGTGTAAATCCAGTTTATATATTTTTTTATAACTTTTTAACACACTTATTATTTTATAAAAATATTTTCAACAAATTTATGTTCTTGCTGCCATTTTATTTTGCTTTCACTTTAATTACTTTTTTCTTACGGCAATAAAGCAAAGCAAGAGTAAAATTTATGTTGTACGTTTTTGTATTAAGAATTTGCTGCAATCTGAAAACAGTGGCGTGTAGAGCAAAACAATACCTAAGGTATACACAATATATAATTTACCTGTCGCGTAAAAGCAAAAAAAAAAAAAAAATCTGTAAATGTCAGCTCGAATTTTCAGTGTAATATTTCTATTCTGAACTGACAAACCATCTGAGAGCAACTGTCTTGCAAGTCATTGGTTTGTGGCTCGCTCAGTTCGTACGGGCTATCGCTGTCATCGGGCAGTACTTCTTCGAAAATGAGGTCGGCCAAGCAGTTAGCGTGAATGGTGTTCGCTATTGTGAGATGATAACGATCTCGCCATATGTATGCATAAACCCCATACCTAACAATTTTTTTTTTTAATGGTCTGTAGCTCCAACCAATAATTAGCTGGCGATATGCAGTTTCCTTAAAAAAAAAAAAAAAAAAAAATTAGTTTTTAAAATATTTAAATGTGAATCAAAGTACAAATTATTTAAACTATTTTTAACCTTTATTTATTGGCACAACAAATAATTAGCCTTATTCCGGTTGTCGTTGTCGTAATCGATCAAGTCGTTTTTTATAAGAGATTAAAGTAACACACAACCAGTGTTATTTAATCTCTTACAAAAAACACACAACCAGTTTCATTTAATCTCTTACAAAAAACGACTTAATCGATTACGACAACGACAACCAGAATAAGGCTGAATAATAATAATTTTAAACCTAAAGCGGCGTGGCCACACATCAAACTTCATCAAACTTACGTTAGTGTTGGTAATATTTTTTTTTGCTTAAGTCTGTTGTAAGTATATTTCATGTTTACACTGATGTTATAAGTAATATCAAAAATAATAACAAAAAAGGAGATGGTTACAATTTTACAATTTTTACAAAAACAACATGAACATTTCCTGAGTTGTTTTTGTAATTGTATAAAAATGTTAACACCTTCAATATATGCTGCTAAAGGCTAGTTTACACTACAGTTATTTCCACTTAATTGAGTATCTAAAAATGCACGACTTTTGACGCAATTAAACGGGAACTCAATTAAGCAGTACTTGGTTAATTGAATCGCCGACGCAATTAAAACGAAAACGCTTAATTGAGCAAGATGTACAATAAAGCGAAACACCCATGTGTAGGTAGAAAAAAACTCATTTTTTTATATATTTTATATAACATTTATTTATATAACAGAAACATGAAACATGACTTTCTTGCCGCAAAATAATTTTTTTTACAAAATTTATTATTAAAATTTCTGTATGACGTGCTAAATTCCCAATTTTTCATATTTGATAAATACACTGAAATTTATTGTTGAGGGAAAGCTAGCTTCTATGCGCATTTCACTGTTTGCTTAGGCCAGATTGTCAGGAAACCTTTTCCAAAGATTTTAGAAAAGCTAAAAATATTATACAAATAAAACCTTAAAGCGAATAAGAATTATAAACACTCAAAGTCTCAAAGTAAAGGAAAAGACAGAAGCTTTATTTTGAGCAAAAATAAAAAAAGCTTTCAATTTATAAACACTCAAAGTCTCACTTGTAACTAGAGTTTTTTTCCCCGGAGTTTTTCGATTCCCGGGAAGGCGGGAAATTTGTTTAAATTTCCCGGGATCCCGCTCCATACAAATAATACAAAGTAAATTTGTTTTTAATTAATGAAAAAAACTTTTTATAAACAAACGAAAGGGAACTTGTTTACAAAGTAAGTAAAAGAAATGCTTAAATACTACAAAAAATAATTGAAGATTGAAAGCAGAACTTTAATTATTATTACCTTACGCTTTTATATGCAAATTCCGTATTATTATGCTCTAGATACAAGATAATATAAACCTAACAATTTAATTCATAAAACAACAATAAAAACAAACAAAACTTGAGAAACTCAAGATATGAGATCAAAAAGTTAATTCATAAAATATTTTAATAAATATAACTATTAATATTTTTTTACGGCTTAAAACTCAAAGCGTTTAGTGAGTCGTCAACGAGTATATTTCTGATTTTATTTACTGATCACCATGTTTCCGAAAAATTTCGTTCACCTTTTTACCGAGGTCGGACAAATAGTTAAAAGTGCACCGCTGTTGCATGCTTCTGATGTCAAGTTTGATGCCAAAAATAGCATCATCCGAATTACTTCTTACTAACCTTTTCTTTTCATTACGCCCATCTGTAATCTTTAGGACAATGTGTCTTTCAAATTGTATGTTAAAGTATCTTACACGAGTTTCCTTATTGTTTTCATTTCGGTTTCCCGCACTTCTCGGGTATATTGCCACGCTTGATTTTTTTTGTAGATATGACTATGTTGCAATAAAGGAGCGATATGTTTAGGTATCTCCTATTTTTAAGACTTGTCCATGGACAATGAGAATTTACTGCCTGCATCTTATTTTGAATTTATGTTCTTTATCAACTCTTAACTTCACTAAATTTATTAAATATCAACTGTTCCATTGCCCATTCTGCTTTTAATAGATTTATTGCAGCAAGAGACATTGATTTACGTATGTATGTTCTCACTTCTTGTAATTGATCTAATCGACAACCCATCCACAAATGCTAATTTTAAGAGAAAAGACAACTAAATTTCATAGTAAAAATAGCTGTTTTCTAAAACTATGAGCAATTTTTTGTTTCCTGGGATCCTGCAAACAAAATCTCGGGAAAGCGGGAAATATAATAAATTTATTAAATATCAACTGTTCCATTGCCCATTCTGCTTTTAATAGATTTATTGCAGCAAGAGACATTGATTTACGTATGTATGTTCTCACTTCTTGTAATTGATCTAATAGACAACCCATCCACAAATGCTAATTTTAAGAGAAAAGACAACTAAATTTCATAGTAAAAATAGCTGTTTTCTAAAACTATGAGCAATTTTTTGTTTCCTGGGATCCCGCAAACAAAATCTCGGGAAAGCGGGAAATATAATAATTGAAATTCCCGGGACGGGAAATCCCGGGGAAAAACCCTACTTGTAACTTTATCAAAGCTTAAACAAAACACCAACAATAAGCAGTGAGTTTATCTTTTCTTATTTTTGTTTACGTTTGTTAAACAATTAACCGAAACATTTGCTCTTGTTTTTTGCAATGCGGTCTTATTTTGCGAAATAATTAAGCGGGTAACGCAATTAAATGGAACTCAACTAAACGTGTTTTTACATAGACAGTTAAACTGAATGATTTCGTTCCATGATTTTTAGTGCAACAAAACGGGAAACTCAATTAAGCGGGGCTCAATTAACCGACGCAAGAATTTTAAACGTTGGTTTTTAATAAGATTTTTGTGATGAATTTCATAACAAAAATGATAAAAATTCGATTAAAAGTGTATTAAAAATAACTTCCGAATTCTTGCGTTTTCGATATCCAAAACACCCCTGAATACATGTCAAAAACGCAAGTAATATGTAAAAGTGTGAGAGTGTGAAAGCAATGTGTCATGAAAATGACAAGTATTACGAAAAACATTTGACATCCCATACGACTTCATCGTTTTTTGAAAAATTTCTAAACAATAATTAGTATTGTGGTTATTTTGTTGAACTATTTATGGTTTTTAATCCAAATATTCAATAATTTTAATTAGGCTTAAGTTCATTAAATTTAATTTTCATTAAATTATTTTTATGAAGAAAGGAATTTTACAACATGAAAATTAATTAAAATTGTTATTGATAATCTTTCATTCTTGACCGTGGCCGGGGCTCGAACCCGGGCCGGCAGGTTACCATGACATGTTTCGATCGCAACCACTCGATCTCCTCAGATGGATTTGCCGTTTTACACTCGCAGCCATCGACGACTGCTGACGTCAATAGTCAAACATCAATCCTTAAACCAAATTGTATTTTAACCTTTGGTAGATCGAAGTTTGCTTTTTTGAATGATTATCCATTCTAATTGATTTTACATGTTCCTCCTTACTTCCGTTTTTTCGTACTTTTGTCAAGAATTTTTCTTGAAGTCCAAAGTACATTTTCTGTTTTTTCATTTTCTTTGTCTTTCTTTTTCTTGTTGACCTTTCCCAGTACAACTTGAAGGACAAATGAATACATAGAGCCCGTGCCTTAGCTTTAACAATAATTAGTATTGTGGTTATTTTGTTGAACTATTTATGGTTTTTAATCCAAATATTCAATAATTTTAATTAGGCTTAAGTTCATTAAATTTAATTTTCATTAAATTATTTTTATGAAGAAAGGAATTTTACAACATGAAAATTAATTAAAATTGTTATTGATAATCTTTCATTCTTGACCGTGGCCGGGGCTCGAACCCGGGCCGGCAGGTTACCATGACATGTTTCGATCGCAACCACTCGATCTCCTCAGATGGATTTGCCGTTTTACACTCGCAGCCATCGACGACTGCTGACGTCAATAGTCAAACATCAATCCTTAAACCAAATTGTATTTTAACCTTTGGTAGATCGAAGTTTGCTTTTTTGAATGATTATCCATTCTAATTGATTTTACATGTTCCTCCTTACTTCCGTTTTTTCGTACTTTTGTCAAGAATTTTTCTTGAAGTCCAAAGTACATTTTCTGTTTTTTCATTTTCTTTGTCTTTCTTTTTCTTGTTGACCTTTCCCAGTACAACTTGAAGGACAAATGAATACATAGAGCCCGTGCCTTAGCTTTAACAATAATTAGTATTGTGGTTATTTTGTTGAACTATTTATGGTTTTTAATCCAAATATTCAATAATTTTAATTAGGCTTAAGTTCATTAAATTTAATTTTCATTAAATTATTTTTATGAAGAAAGGAATTTTACAACATGAAAATTAATTAAAATTGTTATTGATAATCTTTCATTCTTGACCGTGGCCGGGGCTCGAACCCGGGCCGGCAGGTTACCATGACATGTTTCGATCGCAACCACGGAAGTAAGGAGGAACATGTAAAATCAATTAGAATGGATAATCATTCAAAAAAGCAAACTTCGATCTACCAAAGGTTAAAATACAATTTGGTTTAAGGATTGATGTTTGACTATTGACGTCAGCAGTCGTCGATGGCTGCGAGTGTAAAACGGCAAATCCATCTGAGGAGATCGAGTGGTTGCGATCGAAACATGTCATGGTAACCTGCCGGCCCGGGTTCGAGCCCCGGCCACGGTCAAGAATGAAAGATTATCAATAACAATTTTAATTAATTTTCATGTTGTAAAATTCCTTTCTTCATAAAAATAATTTAATGAAAATTAAATTTAATGAACTTAAGCCTAATTAAAATTATTGAATATTTGGATTAATTTCTAAACAATAATACTTTTCATTGCATCACTGTTGCATTTTTTTCATTGTACCTTGTGGAATACGTAAGACTTGTGAGTTAGTGTAATCTAGCCTTAAAATACACCTCTAGTGTGGTGAGAATACATAAGTTTCTAAAATGGTTTAGAAAAAAACATTAACCGACCGCTTGTCAGATTTTGTATTCGTATTCTCTCTTACTCAATACATTTTGCTTTTACATACATACACATACATTGTATTACCGTATAAACTAGCCTTTAGCACAGTCACACATTTGATTCAGGCCATTAAACTTCATACATATAAATAACTAGCGGACCCGTCGAACTTCGCCTCGCCTCAATTTAAATTTTTTCATTTGGAAAGCCATTAAGGAATAATTTCACCCAAAATTACATATAAAAACTCGATTTTCGATTTTTCTAATTTTCCGACTTTTCCGGAGGGAATTTCCAAAATTTTCTTCCGTAAAAACCTTCTCCTCGATTTTACAGAAATCGGCCCAGCCGTTCTCATTTTATGAATTACTATACATTTTTTACACCATTTATATACATATATACATATATATGTATAAATGTATATATATATATAATAATTATGATACAATTAATCAGGTAACCCAAGTTCTACAACAAGTCAAAAGCAACATGTATTTTGTTGGTAGAAAAACCTGACAAAATGTCAAAAAAAATGTATATTTCTAGCAACAATAATTCTGTACTCTTAAGCCTAGTCCCCATTTACATTATACGATTTTTGTCGCTGCGATTCTTACCTTATAGGCGAGAGGGGAGAGAGGAATTAAAAGGGGTTCACAAGCCAGTGTACTCTTCGATTCGTTTTGTTCACTTATTCGTTCCTTCATTGTTCTCTCATTTGACGAAAAATGTATTTAAGTTCGGTGGCACAAAAGAAGTTGTAACGACAAAAATCGAACAATGTAAATATCAGACCGACTTCAAAGAAGAAACGACAATAATAGAAACGAAAAAAATCGTATAATGTAAATTGGGACCATGGCCGATCCAATAGGTCTGCTTACCTCTACAACAATACACCAATACAAAAAACAACAGGCATTATGTTTGTGTAAAATTCCTCGCCGCTGTCAAAAGCTTACTACTACATAGAGGAAACAAAAGGAAAAATGTGTTTTGTGTGCATGTATGTGTGGCAAAAAACTAAAAACGTAAACAAAACTATACATGTATGTATAAGCAAAATGTAAACAACTTTTGACATCGTTAGGGAATAAACCAAATAAACATCTGGCTTCTTGCGCAGACCTATTGGATATACCTTGATTGAGACCTAGTACTCTGTTCAAATTTGTGAAAAATGATGAGCAACATTGATTATTTCACACGATAATTTTGACATGTATCAATGACATTGTCTTGCGTATGTAAACAACCCCAGTTGTGTTATTTCAATTTTCAATTTCTTGTATAATATTAAGTTCATATTTTTTTTTGCCTAAAATTCCACGCGGAATAGAGCAGCTTATATTATTTCGAAGTTGTAAAAAAATGTTGCCAGAAACATTTCGGAACTTTTTCACAAAATGATCAGAGTACACCTCTATTCCGCATAAGTTTTTTTCATATGCCGTTTGACAGCATCTTACGTGAAATGTTGAACAGAGTACCAGGCTTGAAAACAAACAAAATTGTCAACCAATTGTGACGTAATTATGTCATTAATGTAAGTGCCGGTACACACACGTCAAGTTTGACTCGTCAAGTCTTGAGTTTTTAGGAGAGAGGGGAAAAGAAATTATATTCTCTGTTCCCTTCTCTCCTAATAGCTCAAGAATGGACGAGTTAAACTTGACGTGTGTAAACCTGCATTAAGGTTCGTCAACAAAATTCAGCTTGTCTACTAGGGTTACCGTATTGTTCCTTGATAATAATAAATAAAATTAGATTTTTTTTGTTGGAAAATATTAAATTGTTTGTCAAAAAATAAAATTTTAATGAACAAATTTGAAAATTAAATTTTTTTTCATACATTTTAAACAAAACATACATACCTACGTACATAAATAAAATGTTAAAAAAATTCGTGCAAACACATCAAACTGGCGTCAAAAGTATTTTGATTTTCGTCAAATTTACACCAAACCGTGCGTGTAAGTTTTTTTTATTAAGGCCATATCGGATAAAACTTTTGCGTCGCGTTGCGTTAGAGATTCGCTTTGACATCCAAGATGAAATATTCATACTTATACGAAACATGTCACATAAAGTACTTTTAACGCAGAGCGAAGCGAAAAGTTAGGCAAATCTCATCTTTTAGCGCGCTTTGACAGTCTGCTAGTATAATTTTATTTATTTATTTATTTTTAACAAACAATTTGTGTATGTTGTCAAAGTGTTTATTGTGACATACACCTTTTTTGCGTTACGCTTTTTTGTCAAAGTTAGAAACGTCACGCAAAGCGATGAAGTTTTATCTGACATGGGCTTTACTGTTACAATTACAAAAATGTAAGTTTGATGTGTGGACATGCCTCTTTAATGCTAGAAGCTCAAGTATAACGAACGGCGAATTATTCGTAACGAATATTCGTTGTCGGAAATATAACAAGGGTAACCAGATTTTAAAATCAGAAAAACATAACATTGAACAAGAAAAAAACAGTAAATTTTTTTTGACGGAAAAATAACTATTTATTTAAATTATTAACGATATTTTTAATTAGGCTTAAGATCATCAAATTTAATTTTAATTTAATTATTTTAATTCATTAAGAAATTTTACAATGTGAAATGAACTAAAATTTATTGATAATTATGATTTATAACTACAACAATAATAAAAAGAAATACACTTAACAAGTATTACGTCAAAGGAAAGATTTACATTTTATTGATATTTAAACCACACACATAGTTGCACAAATCGTATAGAATCTCAGAAAATGTTTGTTTCTTATAGTGTTTTCGCACCTAAAGTTAAAACCTTGTTTTAACATTAAAATTATTAACAACTGATTGTACGTTCACATTACAAGTTAATTAAGGTTTTAATTCACAGTTTGTCTAATAATCACTTGTGTTGTTAAAACAGCACATTAGTAATTTTCTGCGCCTAAATTAATATTCACCGATTAAAGGGCGAATTTATGCCCAGAATCCGTGCAAAAAGGCTTAACTTTTAAATTATAAACGACGTTTTCAAAGCAAAAAACTATAATTATGAAAATAACTTTTATTTCTAAGGAATAAATAAAAATCAAGAAATTACGTTTATTTTCTGAGCAATAAATAAAAGTCAAAAATAATATTTATTTTAAAGCAAAAAATAAGATTAAAAAATATTTTTTATTTCCTAATCTCGCATTTACACGTGAAAGTAATTTTCTTGAAAGTCGCAATACACTCAAACTTTTTCACTTACACACACATAATTTTTATTTGTTTTTTTCAAAAATATTTTGACTCATTTTAAAATATTTCTAAGACAAAAACCTGGTATTCTAATGCCCATTTTTTAGGATAGTAATTAAATCTAAATTAAGTTAATTTTCATAAAAACTTAATTCGTATATAAATACAGATTGATTTTTTGAGTTTTATTTTAAGTCTTATTTAAATAAGATAAAAGTATGGTAACACTACTAAATACAAAAAAAATCATAAAAAAGTAAATTTATTTACAAGGTGGTCTCAAAAAACAGCTGATTGTTATTGCTTTGCCTCTTGTTGTTGTATTGTCGTGATATTGAGGCCACCTTGCTAAAATATTACAATAGAAACTTAAGTTCAAATTAAGTGTACCACATCGGTTAATTAAGTTTGATTTAAATATTTAGTGAAGAAGAGAATTTTGTATTTAAAACGATTTTAAACATAAATGTGTTTTAATATCAATCCTAAAAATTGGACATAAAACTATTATAAAATTGATAAAACGCTTATTAATGGAAACCATAAAAATGTAAACAATTAATAAGTAATTTTAATATAACAAAAAAAAAAAAAAATTATCAGTTTTGTGCATTTATTTTTTTTGATGACCGAGAAGGAGAGAACATTGCAACTTTTGGCGACACTTGAAACAAAATTCCAATCCTTAAGAATAACCGATTATACTTACAAGCAAATTTACTTGCTTTAGTGCATATTTTCTTCTGCTCAAAGAAAATGTGACTTATTTAGTAGGATTATAAAACCTGAAACCGAACTCGTCGGTCAACTGCTAAAAGTTTTTAATATGCACATCGATTCAATTCTGTTTGTTGGACTGGCGAATTAAACTCAGAACGTACTTATTTTGAAACAGCAATAAAAAATTTACGGTTGCCTTAATATTTTACCTTTTTTTTTTAAATTGTAATAAAACGGTATCCACATAGAAAAGTATTATTGCTTTTATTTCGTAAGAAAATATAAAAACCCTACAGGAAAACTACCGGTCATTTAACTAGTCATATGACCGGTAGTGTTGACCGATATATTGGTTAAAGTTTCTATTAGTGTATCAAGAGTAAATTAAAAAAAAACTAGCTGAAACTCTTGTGTACATGTGATTATGCCTCTCTCTCTAACTAATGAATTCCACTCTACTAGGGAACATATATCTATACTGCTTACGCTGCTGCTTTTTGCAATGATAACCTAAATAATGGTAACAAATACTTGCCACGGCTTCGGCGGCATACCTATATCCACAAAGCATACAGAGATGAAAAAAGTGACGTATGAAAAATGCCTAAATCATTTGCGAGGGCAGCTTTCGAAGAAAGAGAAAGAACACGTTTTTTGGTAGTAAAGTGGCAATGTGTAGAAACAGGCCGCTGCTATCAACACGAATTGCGTAATCCAAAAAAAAATTTAAAAAGGGCAGCTTTCGAAGAAAAAGACAGAAAAAACACCATATTTTCTGTCTCGTGACGCCTCTATGTGCTCTTTGCCTCTATCCGATGGTCCATATTTTCCATGACTCTGAGACATAATTGAGGTTCAATGTCGTAAATGTGCCGAATTATCTCATCCTTTAGGTCTTGAATTGTTCTTCCAAAGGAAGAAGTCTAACAGTGTTAAAAGACATGATAGTTGTGACCAGTTAACATCGCCACGACGTAAGATAACACGGCCATTGTTTCGATGGCTGTGTAGCAAGTAGCACCATCCTGTTGGAACCACATATCGTCCAGGTGATAGCGAACACCATTCACAGTAACTGCTTGCCGACCTCATTTTCAAAGAAGTACGAATAAGGACCTAAGGAAATCTGAAAAAATCAACTCCAGTTGCAAATAAAAAAATGGTGAATTATAAGAAGTTTTTGGAAGTTGTTTTAAAAAAGAAACAAAAAAGAAATTTTTTTAAATCATCGTGAAAATTGGGTGTCATATTTCGATTTATATAAAAATAATTGTTCTTAAATTTTTTTTAAATATTTTTTTTATTTGTTCATTTTTTTCTTCATATATAATTATACTTTCTTGAATGTATAATACACAGTTTTATTAATTATTTAAAAATAACTATAAAAAATATTTAATTGATTACAATAATAATATTCGGAGTTAAATATTAATTCCGACAAGAATATCGTTTCATTTTCAAAAACATAAATTTGTTGACTTTGACATTTTGTTTAGCATTAAAATAAAATAAAAAAATTTAAAAATAATAAATGAAATGTAAGAGATAAACATAAATTTAAATAACTACTAATTTATTTATAACTACAAGCTATTTTACAAAGATTTTTCTTATGTTAATTTTTAGTTGTTATAACAATTCTTTGAAAAATACTCTTAGTAATTAAAATCGAAAATATTTTGTTTATACTTTTGCCAACAAAAACTTAAACGCAAATTCTGGTGTGAAATGAGAAACAACAATAATTTTAAAAATGATTTTTTGTTCAGTTTTTTGTTTTTGTTTTACTTATAATTAACAAAGAAATTTACAAATTACTTTTAAAGGCCTTGTTGCTTTTAAGTTAACGTTTACGTTGCTAATCAGCTGTTCCGTTTTCCTTACCAAGTTTTTGTTTAAATAGGTACTGTTTACGTAAACCTGACGTTGTGTTGCGGATGAACCTAATAAAATTAAAATTTTTCTTATAAAACATCGACGTAACGCTCAAATAAAAAAAACAAAAATTTATAAATTAGTAATTAGTTCGACAAACAAAATCTTATTAATTAAAAATTTTGTATTCTCAAAAACTACTTAGATAATTTATAAATAAGTTTATAAGTTTTGACCAATTTTCTGTTTTCTTTTTAACATATTTCAACACGTTAACGTATTTTTAGTAACTTACAAACATTGACATCGACCGCAACGTTAACGTGTCCGCAACATTTACATTTGAGTAACGCGGCCTTAAGTTTAAAGCTATTATTAAATTGGTTTTCCACATTTATTAAAAACAAATTGAGAAAAAAGTTTTACATGTATAATTATATTTATGTATTTAAATTTGTATTGTTAAGGAATGTTTAAACTAATTTGTTAGTGCTTTTTTGTTTGTTTGTGCTGTAATTGATATGATTTTTTGTTTTTGTTTTGGGAAATTTCAGAAACATTTTTAAAAGATTTTTGTTTGAAATTTGTTTAAAAGTAAGTAAAAAAAATTGATTTTAATATTTACAAAAGAAAAATAAAAAATGTAAAAGAAATAATAATAATAATTATAATAATTTAAATTTTGTATTTTTATCTAAAACAAGTGGCAGTACAATGGAAACTTTTAAAATAAATATTCAATTAATTTTGTAATAAAATATCACAATTGAGGTTAGAAACGTTAAGATGCACAAAAAAAAAAAATAAAATTTTTAATTTAGAACTACGATTTTAAAAGTTTTCAATATACTGAGACTTTGCTAGATAATTATGTACTACTTTCGATTTAAAAAAGAAGGCACTTTATGTAAACTAATGACTAACTGGCTTCTTAATTATTAAGTAATTAGAAAAGTATTTTTAAAACTATTTTTATAAGTTTTCATAATTAATTAAATTGTTTTATTTATTTGTTACAAAGCGAATTTTTTCCTTTTAAATTTGATTTTTATTTTCCTTTCTTTTGTTGCCATTTTGTTTTATCGTTATAATTTAAAATAAAATTTTGAATTTTATCTTAATTATATTATCTACAAATTGTTGTAAGTGTTTTTGTTTTTGTTTTTAATGAAAGGGTCCTAATTTATTGTCCAAAAAGAACTATTTTTTTTTTATTTATTTAAATTAGCTTTTAGCTAACAATAAATTTTGCTACAAACATCATTAGAATTGTTGCCAATATTAGACTTTTAAAGTTGTTGCTGGTATTTGAGGTGGCACTTGACATATTGGAACGATCAGCGGTGGCTTCGTCATTGGGCTGATGATCATCAAAGCCTAATAGAAAGAAAAAGTTAAAAAAAAAACAGAAATAACTTAATTAATTTTATTTTAATCGAACAAATTTTTTAAATCATTAAAATATATATTTATAAGTGATTTTGAAACTAAAGTTTGCTATTAAGTAATTTGCAATTTTTTTTTAATATAAAAGATTGTTTACCAAAATTAAGTTGAAATCTAAGAAAAAATAAAATTTTATTTTAAAAATCATTTTTATTCTAAAATAAACTTTTCTTTTAGTTATATTGCCAGGGTATGACAAAAAATGAGAGCCTTCTCCTAGTTATATATGGCGGGCTCAGAGCTGAACCGAACCAAGTCAAAAACGAAAATGCAAAACTAATTGAACTCCCATTAATTTCTGGAGACAATCGCTTGGGTTTATTACCGTTACCTTAGGAACGAAACACTTTTTTAATTTAGTCCGTTACAGAACTGGATAGAGTTAAACTTTACGGAGAATTTCGGAAGTTTTGAAATACAAATGTGTATTATATTCTATGACTTGGTTCAATTTAGCTCTGAGCCCTCCATATAGAACTCCACCAAGGCACATTCATAAGCAGTGTAGCCAGTACAGTGTTGCTTATGTCCCCAATTCAAAGCTGGATGTCCCCAATAATCTCAAAATCTAAATCTCAAATTTTGTAATAATAATAAACATAAAGAATATCAGCCCAATTATGAATACAAATTCCTCGGGAGTTTTTTCCCTTTTCCCATTTTTACAATTGAACTTACATAGGAAGAAGGGGAAAATCTGTCCCCAAATTGGATGTGGATCAAAAAGATTAATGTTGTCTGTAAATTTTTATTGTATGATGTTTTACATTTAAAATAAAAAAAGTTCAATAAAACTTCATACAAAAAAATGGACCCCTAGTTAAACTGTCTCTGATTCATATACCTTATGAAAGTGTCTTGGTACTCCACTAGGCCTATTCGGCAAACTTATTGGGTTTCCACCAGACAAAAAGTTAATAATCGAAAGTCCTCTTAACTCGCTTCAGTTATGCGATGCCAAGAGAAATGCAACGCGAAACGCACGAAAGTCAGCCAAACAAGGACGGTCCGATTGCCCTTCAAAGATAATGGCAAGGACGCGCAAGCTGCTTTCCCGACCAGAGCAGTTTTTTAAGTCATTTCAAAATACAATCGCTCGCAATTGAATGCTGTGTATTTTAAATATTTTCAGCCTTATTTATAAAAAATAAAACATGTTAATAAATGGTTTATTAAACGGATTTTGTATGAAAATCCATTTTATTAACCCTTTATTAACCGGTTTTATTTTTTATAAATTAGGCCGTTTATATTTTGTGTGCGTTCTTCACAAAATGAAATTAATGTGGTTAATAGCAATCTTCGAAATTCGTAGAAGGGTGCAATTAGCAACACCTAACTATGAGCCTGTTTGAAAATTCATCACTGCACTGCATCCGATGCGCATCTGTGATTAGTGTGTGATTCTAATGCAACTTAGCTGATGCCAATGCTTGTTTGTTGCGCAGTTTGGTTAAATTTTTTACGCAATATGCATCAACCATTTTTGTGTTTTTGACTTTTTTGCGCATGTTTTGTTCTAACAGCTGACATTTGAAGTGGTGCTTTAACGAACGCGCGGCCATATTAAATCAACACAATAGTAAGACGGAAGGTACGCTAAAGCTGAAAAACAGGAACGACTTTATTATCCTTAAGGTTTAATACGAATGAACAATTTACAATAGCTTTGCGGTAAAATACCATACAAGACGTTCGAGCTCTTTTTTAAGATACATTTCACGAGTGTTTAATCTCAGATTGTGTAGCAGGCCAAAGTCGGGAATAAAAAAGGCAACCTTTACTATACCGGAATTTTCATCTTGAACTAGAAGACTGTCAAAATCAGTGTTCGAAAATAAACAGAACATTATCTAGCGTACGGCT
The DNA here is from genome assembly GCA_963931875.1 of Pollenia griseotomentosa. NCBI lineage: Eukaryota > Metazoa > Arthropoda > Insecta > Diptera > Polleniidae > Pollenia > Pollenia griseotomentosa. The sequence continues at coordinate 32,210,671 of OZ007564.1, forward strand.
CTCACACCCAGAAACGATATCTATTTCTTTTGTGTTTGTGTATACAAACACAACCCTTAATACCATTCGTAACTATTTTCAAGAAAGTAACGAACATTATATAGTGTTCTGTTTTTCGTTATAAAAGTGCCGTAGTGTTCTGCAGACAAACATTATATTTTAATGTTCTATACACAGAAAGAAAAACACTCGGGATAAATCAAGTTTTTTATGATTACTTTAAGTACGAGTCGTACTCAAAAATTCAAGTACGAATAACACTAAAACGTACTCAAAACAATCCTAAATGGGATTACTTTCGAAGATCAATCCCGGAATTTCTTGAAATAAGTATAAAATTCTTAAATCAATTAAAAAAAAGATTAAACTTTTTGTTGTGTTTAACCCTCCGGCCTACGCATGTTTTAATTTTCTATACACATTGAAAAAAGATCTGGCCAGACTCATGTGCACCACTAACGGTTAAAAAGTAAATTTGAACTCTTGATTCTCATTTAGTTTATATTTTTAGTTAAATATGTACATAAGATTTCTAAAATAAAAACCATATCGGGCATGATATTGGTGTTTTATCATTCTGTAAGGTGTAATACGGGTAAGTAAATCAATCATTATAACTTTTTCTTTCTAATTTCTTGATGAAATCAACTTTATAATACTTGAATCAATCGCATTTTGAGATTGAGTCAATCTTAGTTTTACATAAATCAAACAAAATTTTATGATTATTTTAAGTACGAATTAGGATTAAAACATTTTATATAATTTTAATCCAGCGCATATTGAGATTTATTCAATCTTAGTTTTACTTAACTCAATCTCATTTTCGGATTATTTCAAGTACAAAACGGGATTGAATATGGATTATTTAAGTATTTTGCGATTGAAAATCCGTACTTGAATCAATCTTTCTGTACTTGTTTCAAGAAAATCCGTACTCACTGTACTACTATTCAGCCCAATTATGAATAAAAATTCCCCGGGAGTTTTTTCCCTTTTCCCATTTTTACAATTAAATGAACATAGGAAAAATGGGAGAAGGGAGAAAACTCCCGGGGAATTATTATTCATAATTGGGCTGATTAATACCGCTTCGGATTGATTTGAGTACGGATGGATTGATTTTTCTTTTGAGTGTAGTGTTACTTTTTTAAATTGATAAAAAAATGAGCAAATAAAAATTTTAAGCAACGACCCCAGCACGGACAGCTTGTGTGTGTATTGCCCTACAGATATTATTGGACTACGTGGTCCATTGTGGCTTAAATGGACTACTAACAACATGGTCCAATCTACTGTAATATGGACCATGTTATAAGAAATAAACATGCAGTGCTGCCAACAACTGCATGGTGTATACTTTTCTATAGTTTACAGTATTACACATTGGTAGCCCTTTTGGTGTCCATTATTAATTGCTTATTAAAAAGTGAAAGTTTGTGAAATTTGTGAAAAAAAGGTAAACAAATTAAAATAGCAAGTAAATATATTTAATAATAGCAATAATAGACTACAGGGCACGCCATCAAAGGCGATTAGTAAAAAATGAAAAATGCTTAAACTACCCCTTTAGTGTACTCCATACTGTAGTGGCATGGAGTACTTTTAAAACTAACCCACTTTAGTACTCCATGGAGTAGTTTAGGGACTAATTCGGTGGGTTATATGGTCCCCTCTTAGGACATCGTAATGTTAAATGGTTCACCTTTTACCCATATATTTGGTGTAGTTTTGGTTTCCTACTCCTTTATGGACTACTCTTTACATGCATGTATGGACTAGTCTCGTTATCTGCAGGGTGTGCACAAGTTTTGTTTGTTAAAATTTTTCGCTGGCTTTTTGTTTTTTTTTCGTTACCATATGGATTTTTTTTTTGTAAATAATGTTTGATTTTTTTAAGCACAGCTAAAGCTTACGAACATTAATGTACTGAACCAAACACGACAAAGTTGTTTTTGTGTTCGAAGATCACAAACAGAGAAACATATTTTTTTAAATGATTTACTACACAAACACTATAAGCGTTTGTGTTTTTTACAAATCCACCGAAGTGTTAAGGCTAGATTATTCAATAACTATCACAGTAGCCTTCAACAATTTGCATTCGCTGCTATAACGAAAGTTTGACCTAAGTCCCACCTCAGACTAAACAAGGCAACTCTGGTCACCTTAAATTCCTTATCCTTATAACCCTCAGATCAGGCTTTTGGCAAAGAAAGTAAAATGTATCTTCCTTTTCCTCATTGTAACAACTCCTACAGTAGTCATTATGTTCCAGGCCTACTCTTATTGCATGGCTCCCTGTTAATCAGTGACCCGTTATGACCGATGCCACTGTTCTTATTTGGTCCCTGCCAAACCTAAGTAGGATGTTGGACAAAAATTGCCTTTACTTTCAATGACAAGAAGTTTTTAGACAGATCTGGTTCTTCTTCTCTAAAACTAAAATTAAATTTTGCTGGGAATACAATTGGGTCGCACGTCGTAAGAACGTAGGACGTAAGGCCGTAAAATTGTTTAAACAGGTTTAGATTATTTATTTATTTTTTGCTTCTTTTTATTATAAAGGGCCATTAAACTACACTAGCGGTTTGATTAAATATATGTATGTAGCAGGATTGTATAAAAATCAATAATTTTTCATATTCACACAAACATCTTGTTATTCTTGTCCAATCACTTGTATAGTAGATCTTTTAAAAAAACTCAAACTTTAAACAGGTCGAATGATTAATTTTAATTCAAAATTGAGGTTAACCATACGCTGTGGTCATATTGAAAAGAAGCTTAAGCTGATGTTAAACAGAATTAAGTTATTACAAGTAAAAAAGGTGTCAAATCGTTTATATCTACAATTTTTTTTTTTTTAAATTTACTTTCAGCCTCTGTGGAAGTTGTTACTAATACGAAACTTTAACAAGACTGATGATATTTCGAACTAACAATATTCGACATATTGGCACAGATAAATATGTAGATACATTTTGAATAATATATGTTTATATGTAAGGGCCAGTTTTTTATTTCGTATTTAAATATAAATTAACATTAACCGTTTACATGAATTCGCCTTGTCAGATTCTTTATTTTAGTTAAACATTTAGTAGTGCTACCATACTTTTATCTTAATAAAACAAGATAAAGTAAGTGGCCCTGATAAAACTGTATTTTAATACAATTTAAATTTAAATAAAAATTAATTAATTAAAATTTGTATTTAAATAGGAATTGAAAAATTGGCCATAGCTGTATAACTTTAAACAAATATTTTTTAATTTAAATTACAATAATATATATAATAAATTTACAAAAGTGTAATGATTATTACTCTTTCATGCAAATTAAACCATTTCCCGCCAATTTCTTTTTTTTTAAGTTGAGCTGTTACTAAAAAAATGGCGGTTATTAACTAAAATTAGTAAATATTATGAAGTTAAAAATATAAATTTACAACTTAATATGATAAACAATCCAATAGTGATAAATAAATAAAAAATATACATAATTATAAATAAAAAAGAATTATAAAAAGCAATAATATATTTTTACACTAAACCAAACGTTTTTTGTTGTTTTTGGAAAAAATTTTAAAATTAATAAAATTAAATTAAAACGTACTTTTTACGGGTTTTAAAGCGTTGCTGTTGAACATGTTTTTTGGTTTATTTTTTTTTTTTTGGCAAAAAAATAATGGCAAAATTGTTGGCAGCAGCTTTGTTTTATTATACATACATAGATTTTTGTTTAAAGGGACAAAATGTAAAACGTTCGCTTAGCGCCTTCAGCTTGTAATATTGTTGGCATAATGACGGACACATTTTTTACACATGGAACACAAAACAATGACACCACACTTGCCCATTTCGTAAGTTGGTACTTAGTTGGATAGTTTTTTTTTTTTGGTTTCTTAATGTGTTTGAAATGATGATGAGACATGATTTTCTGAGTTTCTTGTTCGTTTGTTTGAAAATGACCAGCAGGTGTTATGACCAAAAAATTGTTTTGTTTCTATCATTTGAATTGAGTGTTTTTTTTAATTACTAAGTCCCAGTTAGTTTATATTAGTTTTATCTTCTTTTTTTATCTTACAAAAAATATCACGTTTCTTTTGCTTTAAGTTAGATTTTGAGATATATATTTTTTGTTATTATTGTTTAAAACCATGAACGTGCTATATTCCACATCCAGCCAGGCGGTACAAATCTTCGTTCATTATTTACATCTTTTTTATTAATATCTGGTGTTATCGGTTTGAAAGTCATGTTTAACATTTTGAGTAAATACAAATTCATTTTGGAGTGTTTCGTTAAAAGTCGTAAGTTTTTGTTTCAAATAAATAAATAAATAAATAAAAAAAAACAAAAGAAATAAAATTGTTTAATAATTCAATTAATTTAAAATCACATTGAATTTTGTTGCGTTAGCAGTTGAACGAAAGTTATAAACAAAACCAACTAACAAACATTCAAATAAAAAGCGTGCGGCGGGCATTTCGTTTTTCTTTTCTACACTTGCTCTCTAATTCATACAATACAACCAAGGCGAATTCATCCCAGGTAATCTCGGTACTACAACAAGTACAACTCGTACAAAAACAACAAGCAATTTGTTTTTGTAAAATCATTGTACAATGTCAAAAACAGAAATAAAACAAAACAGAAACAAAGATAATAAAAGGGAATAAACAAAATATTGACATCCAACAGTGATTGTAGCTAATATCAGCAGGGCTTTTAAGACCACCTGTAATAAATTCGCCTTGAATACAACACACTTTATTGCAAAACGAAAGAGAAACAATAAACAGAAATAAATATTTTTAAAAATAATGAAATTAAAAGTGTTAGTTTTACTTAAAAAACAAAATAAATAAAAAAATGCTGGTTTGTTTACAATAAAACAAAAACAAGCATTGAAAGAGAGAGAGAGGGAGAAAGAGAGAGGTAGCATAGAAAAGGAAATGCTTGTGGTTTTTGTTTACTACTAAAAAACAGGAAGTGCAAATAAAAACAGAGAACAGGAGAGCAGTATAACATTGCTTTCAACTACTACAGCTACTACTACTATTTAACACTACCGTGTATGAGTTACACTTAAAGAACTTCTAGTATTTGTTTGTTTACATTACATTTTACGTTGACTTTTTTTAAGATTTTAGACTTTTTGTTTTTTTAAGGCGTTGTTTGTGGTAAGTGTAGGATTTTATTTATTTTGCTATTTGTTTTTATTGTATTTTTCTGTGTGTGTGTGTGTGTGTGAAGTTGGTTTTTTATTTATCCACGTTTTCGTACGCCTGTAAATATGCAGTTTATAAAATAAAAATAAAAACAAATTCATTACTTAATTTGTAGGCCTTGTTTAATTATTATAATTTTTGTTAATTAACAAACAACACACACATAAACATGCAGTTTCGTATTTGATTATAGTTTGGGGAAAAATAATGAAGAAAGGTTCAATTAAAAAAGAAAACAAAATCCTTTAAGTGAAATTTTGTAAATTAAAAATAGTTTTGTATTTTGAGAAAATTATTTTAGTTATTTAGTAAACTTTTAAAACATTTTCAATACATTTTTTAAGCTTTTGGTGATTTTTACTAAGGCCCCTATTACGGTTTACAACTCAACTCAGTTGAGTTGTAATTTCTTAATTTTTGTATTATGGTTTACAACTTTGCTATATTGCGGTGAACAAAAACATAACAAAAATTACAACTGATCACAACCAGTTGTCTTAATTACAACTCAACTCAGTTAAGTTGAAAACCGTAATAGGGGCCTAATACATTGATATTTTTAATTATTTTCAGTTAAGCTTCGATTTACGCGGTCTATTGGGACCGAACAAAAAACTTGTAAATTAAATTCGCTTACAATAATCTTAAGGATTAGTGCTTATATACTATTTTTTTGGGACCAATAACTTAACATATAGCGTAAATCGAAACTGACATACAAAATTTAATTTCGGAGCCTAAAAATTCCGTTCAATCAAAGCCACATACAATTATTAATAGTTTACTTATTTTATTTGTGCTTTACAAAAATACGAGAATAATACCCAAAACGCAAAATGTCCTAATTAACAAAAATTTAAAAATCAACTTTTTCATTGATTCTGATGTTTTGCATCAACACAAATGTCCACAAAAAGTTTTGGAATGTATCGACCAAAATTAACAAAAAAAAAAAATATTATGTAATATATTATTGAAATTCGATTTCCTTTGGAAATCTTCTTCGACAAAATTTGCAATTTGTGATGTCTTGACACAAGCAATAACGTCGGCAGAATAACTGCGTCAAATTGCAAATGTTCAAGCTCATATCTTGAGGTGGCGAAAACATAATTAAGTTTTTTTCTAATTTTTTACGTTTGTTCCCTAAAAAAAAAAACCACTCTGAATATACATGGCAAGCAAGGCGAAGTGAATTATAGGTGGCTGCATTAGGCTACACGTTGCGAGACCTGAAGAACAGGTGTTGCTGGTTGACAATCCTTGGCCGGTATTCGTTGAACTCCGAATCGTTCCGGTGCGTAGAACCGATTATCTTGGGAACGATAGGGCTACGTCATTATCTTCTGTGCAAAAGCAACTTGACTTTTCAAGCCCGAAGTGTCGAGTGCAATTTTTGTTGCAGCAGTTCTTGAGTTTATTAGTTAGAGGAGTGAGAAGATGGGGGAGGGGTACTTAGTTTCATTTACTCTGCAGGTCTGTTTTGTTATTCTCACACTTTTTAACCAAAAACTTTGCAGCCATAAAAATTTCAAGTCCGCACGATAACTAAGTGTTTTTGTCACTTTGTTAATTTTTCTTATCATATAAATATTTTTTTTTCGATTAAATTCTTTAAAGCAATTTCTTTTAAATAAAAAATTTTAGTACTTAATATAATACATTTTTGAAAATGTTTACGTTTTTTTGTATGAACCTTTCTCATTATTAACATTTTATAACAGATATTTAAAAAGTGCTGTGTAAAAAAACTCATGCAAATTTTGTTTTGTGTGTTTTATATTAAAAAAAAATTTTTTAAGGAAATCTTTATGACTTAATAAAAACATGCATATTTTTTTTTTTTTAAGTGTAGAAGTGTGGGTGTGTGTGTATAACAGTTTATTACAGCCAAACAGACACATAGTGATGGGGAAATTTTGATAACAACTTTAACAGAGAAAAATATGGTGGGCAACGCAACATTTAGCAACACAAAAGGAAAAGGGTGAACTACAACTAAATTTAAATAAGTTTATATAAAAAAGTATCAAACAACAATAAATTACTGAAAATAAAACAAAACTACGTTTAGGTTTAGTGTAAAAAAAAACAATAAATTAAATACACTAAATAAAAGGTAGAGAAAAATACATATTTTATTAAGAAAAAAAAATAGAAATAAATTAAATATGTATTTAAAGGCTAAATAAAAAATGTGCTACGAAAGAAATTTTTTTTTAATATGTAAAAAGAGTTAGTCCAAAATTGGAAAATTTTATATACAAAACTACTACCATTTAAAAAAAACTCAATAGGTATTTTTCCAAGTTCAAAATTTTTATAACTGTTTTTTTTTTTTTTTTTTTTTGGTTAGTTGAACAAATTTTTAGGCAATTTACTTAGTTCTAATGTTAGTTACTTGTATTAGATTGTTATTATAATTGTTAATGGTTTAAAATAGTAAGATATTGTTTTATAAATGTATAAAATGTCCAATTCAGATTAGTGAAACCGACCAAAGTTAACCAAAAATTTATTAAGTTTTTTTTTGGTATTTTTAATTTTTTGCCTTTAAAAAGTGTAAATTTTCTTAAATAAACTGTAAAAGAATTAAATTGGTTTGAAAATTAGTTCATTATTATTTTTTTAATGTGTTTGTTTAGCAAATTATTTTTAATTAATTGTGTATTTGCTGTTTAAATTATTTGTTTTGGCAATGGTATGCTAGATTATGTATTTATAATTAAATTAATTTATTAGCCCTTGATTTGCTTATTTTTTTTTTTAGTGTATAACTTAATTTTAGCGACAGTACAACAAAGATACACGGAATTATGATTGATATTATGGTTATTAGAGCATTTGTAAGGTATTAGAGCGTTGGTAAAAAGATTAAACAAAAATCACGGCATACTTTAAGGAAAAATTGAATAAATTGGATTTTTTTTTAACATCAGGGGCATTCTCACAGCCAAAGAAAATAAGGAAATTTGAAAAAGAAATTCCTTAAATTTTTAGTTTTTACGTTACATATAATTTTCAATTTAACCCTTTCATGCACTAAACGTCTTTGGAGCAGCTTTATTTTTTCAAAAAGTAATATATGATACATATTTTAAACGAGAAAATTGCTTAAAAAGTTGTTGTTGTACACAATGTGTACAACACATACAACAAGTGCATGAAGGGTTAAAATAATGTATTTCAAATGATAGTTTTTAACAATATTACAAAATGATTTTACGAACTGAGAAAAACGTTAAAGTAATTATTTTGAAATTTTTTTTTTAAATAGAAAACGTTAAAAGTGTGCTTTACATTTCTAACTAAAGGTAAATAGACGTGGCATATCATAGCCGTAAAGCGGCCTATACACTTGCAATATTATTGTATATGATGTTCGCCATATTATTTCTTTTTTGTCTTATATTTTGCAATAAGTCACACAATGGTTTCAATTTATATATTGCTCAACTTTCTTTCAATAAAAAGGTGAACACTTTCTTTTCGTTGTGCAATAAAAATCAGAAGTCTTTTGATTGTTGCCAATGTATTGTGCCACCTTCGAATATCATATACACATTGGCGATATAATTGTACAATACGTAAAATTAAAAAATTTTATTGCAAGTGTATGAGCTGTTTATGATTATGGAAAAAAACTCAATTGGTTTCTATAATTATGGCAAGTCACCTTTAATCAACTACAGTGTTGCTCATAAGGTTAATTCGAACAGCTGTTTTGTGAGCCGCGTCTAATTTTACCTTTTACCATAACTCTATTACTTTTATTTTTTTTATGATACACAAGGACTCGTTAAGCCATGTTCTGAAAATCGAATTTGGGTAAAATTCGAAAATGGACATTTTTGCTTCAATCCATCGATTTCAATTTTACGTGAATTCGATTTCCATAACATGTCCGTATATTAAGTTTTTTGGACGATATTTTTTACAATTTTACAAAAATATTGCTTTAGACAAATTTTTTAGGACCACTAAATGTTAATTAGGTTCAAACAAACTATATTTTTGTAATAAAATTTTGGTTATAATTGTTTATTTTTTTTTTTTTTACTTTTTACAAATTATTATTAGGAAACATTTTAATATGGGACTTAAGTTTCTACATAGATGATTTCTAATTATTTTTAAAGCAACAATTTTTAAAAATGTTTAACATATTAGTATGATTAAATTTTATTAATAATGATTTGTATACTTACCCTTTTTGAACAATGAATTTTATGTATCAAAATATAGAAAAAATTTTTTAGATTTGTTAATAAAAAGTTAATGAAATTTCGAAAAATTGTTAGCAAGACACTTAAAAGCAAGAAATATTTTTAAATCGAAATCAGAACATTTTGGGAAATTTAACAAATTACCTGAAAAGTTAATGAATTACACCCTACACCACCTGGTTTTGATATACTTCTTACCGCCGGTTCAACTATTTCGAACGAAAAATTGCTATGAAAAACGCTCGAATTAAAAATATTTGACATATTTGACATATATATATATATATATATATATATATATATATATATATATATATATATATAGAGTATACGAACGTTTTCGTTTGAAATTTATTCGCAGATGGACATTTGGTTTAATTTTCAATGGTATTTCGTATTTAAATTGAAAGATTTTGCACAGGTATGCCATATACAACATGAACGAAAGTAAAAATTTACAAATTTTTCAATTCTTAATGTTTTTGTTGTGCTTTTTTGTAATAAAGCTTTGTTCACAATGGGAGAAACAATTTCGTGTTTTCTTCTCTCTTATTTCTTCCAAAGTATTTCATATATTTTACCAAGGTATATTTACACAAGGTAAACTCGTTGGCCCATATGTTTGTCAGCTGTTTACCCCTAGTTGGAGCCACAACGTCAAATTGCGTGTATATGAGCCAAAATTTGTACATGTGTGCGTTAAATTGTTTTTGTTTTATATGAAGACACTTTTGACAAAATGGTTCCTTTTATAGAGCAGCATGTCTACACTCCCAAATGAGTCTACCTTGTGCAAATATACCTTGTATTTTACTTTAATTTTTGAACAAAAATGTTTTTTTAAAAAAGTTGAGTCTACTTCTACTTCAGAACATTTTGTATGAAATAAAATATGACGTTTATATTAATTTTATTTAGTTTTGACTGAAAATTTTAACAAAATGTTTTAACCAAGGTATATTTACACAAGGTAGACTCATTTGGGAGTGTAGACATGCTGCTCTATAAAAGGAGCCAAGTTGTCAAAATTGTCTTCATATAAAACAAAAACAATTTCACGCACACATGTACAAAGTTTGGCTCATATACACGAAATTTGACGTTTTGGCTCCAACTAGGGGTTAACAGCTGACAAACATATGGGCCAACGAGTTTAACTTGTGTAAATATACCTTGGTTTTAACGTAATATTGTTGTGGGCAAAATTTGCAAACGGTTTCTTAATGCAAAATGTGTGAGTTTGTGAAAAAATTTTTTTCTGTATTTTGAACACCAGTGAAAATGTTGCTGCTTATTGTGAACGACGCTTTGGAAACGAAAAATTTGTGGGGTTTAAGTTTTCACGAAAAGGTAAAAACGTTTTCATTTTTACTTTCGTACGAATTTAGTTTGTGTGACACACCTGATAATAAGATCAATATAAACTGAGTTATTAAAACGAAGAGCAAGTCATTAATTTCATAATTTTTAATCTGTATTGATTGAAAAGCTCTGAAAGTTTTATTCGCCTTTTTGGCGAAATAGAAACTTAGTTCTGGCAGTCGTGATCGAATACTTTGTTGATTCGAATGCAATCAGTGTTGTAAGACATCTATTTGAGTTTAAACAACACTGAAATAATAATTTCGATTCGTTAAGTATCGACTAAAGGAATTAAAAATAAAATTGCTTTCGAATTAACCCCAAAAACCTTTGATAGTTAACTTACAAGGCTTATTAATTTATAAGGTGATGGTAAAGGTCCAGCTGATTTCCAGCATTGACATTTCAAACAGAAAAAACAACAATGCAATGCAAAAAAGAAAGAAAATCTACGAACAATAACAAAAATCTCTTGATTTTGAGTTGTTGTATTTGTTGAAGTATTACTGCCATCGATTTACATACATAAAAAAGCCTAGGTATACTAAAGGGTGATTTAGTTTGCGGTTTCAGTGTAAAGAAAAGATTCGTGACATGTGGCAATGCCAAAAATGCTCATTAATTAACAGCCGTACCCAAACAAAAGCGGCACGCGTTGTCAAAAATTGCCATACCCATACTATTTGTATGAAGCACCCCTAAACACTTCTAACACCGTCAACATTTTGCAATTGAAAAATCCGATTATGACAGCGAGTTTAATAGTGAAGTTTTGTAAATAAATAGTGAAGTTTTTTGAATAAATATTGGCATTTTAGCTATTTTTTTTGGTCAATCTAGCGGTGTTATTTATTTATATTCTAATATTTGGCTTTTATTAAACAAGAAAGTTAACACTACTGTTGATGACACAACGTTGACGCTCTTGTTAAGGTTTGGCATATCAGCGTAAAAGCTAAGCGGAATAAAACGTTCCGCCATCCGCTTGTTTAGTTAGGTAAGACTGGAAGGTTTTTTATTTCACCATGTATAGACTAACAAACGAACAACGCTTGCAAAGCATTGATTTTTTTTTCTATCAAAGTTCGTACTGTGTGACAAATTTGCCTCGTAAATCACGTCTATTTAATGGTCGTCATAATGGGCCCACCGAACCAACACATTATTTAATCTGTTTTGACCAAATTTCAAACCAATTTTAATTTTTTGGACAAAAAATTACTAAGCCGTAAGCGAAGATTGCGTACTGGGGAGCATATTGCTGCTGTATCGGCCAGTGTCAATAAAGATAGGCGTATGCCAATTCGTCGTTGACTTTTTTTTGTCCAAAGTGGAAGAATTGTACTTAGTTGAAATGTGGTTTTAAAAAGACGATGCCAAATGCCACTCGGCACGCGATACAATGAACCTATTGAGAGGCAAGTTTGGTGAGCAATTAATCTCACGTTTTGGAGCAGTTTATTGGTCGCCAAGATCATGCGATTTGACCCACGTGTATACAGGGACGAGTCGGCCACAATTACAGCCCTGGAAGACAGCGGCCATTGGTGAGATACTGGCCGCAATGCTGGAAAAAATATGTCAAAATTTAAGCTTACGGATGGACTACATACGGCTTAGCCACGGGCAACTTTTACATGAAATAATTTTTTTAAAAAAAGTAGCAGGCATTCATTTATCGCCCCAAATAAATTTTTTTTTCACTTTGGCTTATTTTCTGTACTTTTTCTAATTTCCAAACACAAACGTTTATAAAATCCCCCTTTACAAATTTTATTGGTTGTTGTTTTTTGTTATATTAACGGTTTTTGAGAGTCTCTCAATAAGGGTATAAAAATTAGAGTTGTTATTGTTTCGATTGTTTGTTTACAAATATTTGCTTTTGCTTTTGTTTTTTCTTGCATTGTGCTTTGTTGTCAGTTCAATTGAGTTCATTTGGGAGTAATTTTATTGGGTTTTATTTCTTTGCCGTTCTTTTTTAATCTGTTGGATGAAGGTAACAGTTTGAATATTCAGAAATAAATAAAATTTTCTGAAAACCAAGGTGGTGTATAAGAAGAAAAACTAATGGGTCGATTACGGATGGCAATACAACCGAAGTTGAGTTGCCAGCAGCGGAATTACGCCACGACGCTTATGTTAAAATATACAACTTTTTTTTTAAGCCAAGAGCAGCGTTGCCTGATTTCGCTGCCGCCAACTCAACTTCAGTTCAGTTGCCATCCGTAATTTACCCATAAATCTTGAAAATGATATTAATCTTGGATGAATGTGGCGATATATAAATTATGTAAACAATTTGAAAAATCCGCTTGAAACCATTAAAAAACAATGTATGAATTGATAAAGTGAAGAAAGACCAGAAAATAGTAAAATTAAAAAAGACATTAGCTAAAATATATAAAATTATGTATTTTCCTTCATAAACACTTTAAAGATAAATATTTTTTTTTTATAAAAATATATAAAAACTATGTATTAGTAAACATTATATTACAATAAAATATTATTAATTTAATCAAACAGAACATTTAACAACTATTTTAAAATATTATATTAAACTTATAAAACTTAATATAACATACCACTTTTTACTTAATAACTTGTATTTTTTTTTTTTTTTGGTTGTTGAAAATTTTATATTTTAAAAATAATTTAAACTTTTGTAAATTATAATTTTGCATGTATAAAAAAAAAACATTTTTAAAGAGATCAAATAATTTACTTGGCTATGTAAAATTCTGTAATATTTTTGTTTTAAAAAAATCTATATTTAGATTTTAGTTCTGGGTCGGTTCCACTCACCTGCATCGAATATTGAATCATAATCATTAAAAGATGATTCATGCAATTCACTATCCTCTGAATTATCCACAATATTACCTGTAGTTGAGGGTGTATTCTTGCAACCAAACCACCAGTGGGCTGAAGGGCGGGGGAATGGAGGATCAGCTGAATCGACCTGTTCAAAAATTAATTCATTTATAAGTTTTTCAAAATTTCAAACTTTGATTCTTTTCTAATACTTACTGAGAAACTTCTATCGTTAAACCGATAGTATTTATCACCTTTAAAGAAGTAGGTATAACCATTGGTATATTGCAGGGCAGCATCTAAACTATTTGGCAAACCTTCCCAATTTGAAATGGGTTTGGGGTAGCTAGATTTTACAGGTGGTCTCTTTAAGGGATCAAAACGCCAGAATTTACTGCCTTTGAAGAAGTAAATTTTACCATTACCGCCCCAAACCATCGCAGCATCCAAATGATCGGGTACTCCGGTGAAACCTTCACTTATTTCTTTGGGATAGTCACCATCCATAAGACGGCCATTGTAGCGCCAATATTTGGTACCCTTAAAGAAATACGTTTTGCCATTTTTGTAGGTAAAAGCAGCATCAATATCGGCTTAAGAAAAAAAAACAGAATAATTCATTAAGTCAGACTTTAATTTCTAAAATAAAAATTTATCGCTTACCAGGCAAACCTGGCCATCCATCGGATATAAGTTTGGGATAACCATCGGCCACTGAGTTTTCAGTAAGCTTGTAATATTTATTACCCTTGAGAGCATAAGTCTGTCCGTCAGCTGAATTGAAGAGAGCATCAATTTTAGGATCTTTACACAACAGATCGTCTCTGGGTGTACGTGGGGGAGCAAAGGCGGGTCTTTGTGTTGTACGTGGGAAGGCACCACCACTAGTGGGATTGAGACCATTACCGCTCTGTGAAGATCTTTTGCCATATAAAGCTTGAATGGCCAGAACATCATCAGAATCCAATTTAAAAACAGGTTCAAAGCCACGATAGAAAGGAGCCATTAAAGCCGAACGTACATCCGAATGTGATAAACCCAAAGAGTGGCCGAATTCATGAGCAGCTACTTGGAATAGATTAGTGCCACGAGGACTACCAATTGTCCACAATTCAGCATCATCAAAATGAGCATCACCACCAAACACCGGGAAAAAAGCATGAGCCAAAGTTCCACCGACACCATCGAAAGCATCACCGTCTCCATGTTCACTTTCAACAAATCTAAAATTAAAAAAAATTTAATGAATCAATTTTTTCTCTTTTACTTTCTAATTCCAAAATCATACTTAATTTCAATATGCACTGGTCCCGAACTTTTGGGTGTAAAACTTAAATCGGTATATTCACTCCAGACAGCAAAAGCTCTAGCAATTTCAGCATCAACATCGCCTTTTTTCAAGCGTTTTGGATATTTCGAGATTTTATAGGTCAAAGCCTTTACACGCCAACGGCTGCCCTGAAGAGCATAACGTTTCGAACGGTTATCATTGCCAAAGCCCACCTTATCGCGGACACCACAACGAGGCAGTGACATTAATTCCATCGTCTCGTCATCGAGTTCACCGGTTGTATTTAGACCGGCAAAACTTTGAAAATCTTGCACGGCCTTGAACCAAGTATTGGCATCCAAGAGACCACCATTGGCAGAATTACGGGCGGAGGGTGGTAGGTAACCAAATTGTGATAAATATATCTAAAAGTAAATAAAAAAAATTAAATTATTAAAAAATAAATTTAAAATAAAATATGTTAAATATACCAAAAAGTGTAAAGTGTCTTAAAATCATATTTCTAATAGTATCTGAATTTTTCAAATCTTTGACTTAAGCTTCTGTTGTACAGCTTTAAACACGCAAAAGGAAAGTATTTAAAGGTCCTTAGTCTGGACTCACAGTATGAAAGTTTGCTTTCAGAAAGTGTCAGTTTATTGGTGAGCGGGGAGAGAATAGCATGTTCTCTTCCCTTCTCTTCCCTTCACAGACTTTTTTGAAAGAAAACTTGCATGGTGTGTTTCTCGGATCATATTTTGTAATGTTTATATTTCTTGATACATATATAAGAAAGCTTTTAAACAGAATATTAAACTTTTATGATTAAAACATGTAAAACTAAAAATTTTTTTTTTAATTTCCATATTATAAAAAAGTGCTTAAAAATTTTTTAAATACGCAAAAAAAACTTTTTAAAAAAAAATTTTTAAATAATAAATAAATTCCCAAGAAAAACTTTGACAACTAATATGCATGTGGCAGTGTAAATAAATCTGAACTAGCAAAATAAAATAAAGTAATATGTTTTTATTTTTGTTTTTTCTTTACCCACTTACAACTGCAGTTAGAGTTGACAAAAAATCAACCAATTGTAGTCGGGACTGTAAGAAAAGATAAACTCACTGTTTATTTTTGTTGTTTTTGTTTAAGCTTTGATATTGTTACAAGTAAAACTCTGGCTTATAATTCTTATTCGCTTAACAGTTTTATATGTGTAATATCTTTAGTTTTTCTAAAATCTTTGGATGTAGTTTCCTGACGATCTGGCCTAAGCAACCAGTGAAATGCGCATAGGAATAGCTTATCCCTTCAACAATAAATTTCAGTTTATCAATAGTATGAAATGGGAATGTAGCACATTTAAACGAAAACTTGTTAATTAAATTTTTGAATTCCAAGAAAAACTTTGATAATAAATTCTTTTTTAATGAAATGTATCCCTTGATTCCCCTTTCACCGCTGCCAGTAATATCAAAATGGGAGCCTGGCTAGATGCTTCAGAAGTTTATTCAAAAAACTTCGAGTAATTTAAGAATATTAGAAGAGCTTGTTGATGCCGAAGCTAGTGCAATTAAAAAAGAAAAAGAATTATTAAATTTAAATAACATCAGAAGTCAATAAGCATTTTTATTTTCCTATTACGGATATATTGGTGAAACAAAAACTAATAAGGAGGGATTTAGTTCACTTTATACTCCAGTCAAATTAATTGATATTGCAAAAAGTAAAGTTTACAATGTAGAAGGAAGAATAGCCCGACAAATTAAAAAAAACCAAAACGTTTTGCAAAAAAAAAAAAAATTAAGGATTTCAAAAAAAAGAAAAAAAAAAAAAAATTAATTTTGATTGATCTGAAATCAAAGTGGGATCTGAAAATAAATTTTTTCAAAATGCATTGGTATTCTTCAAGCACAAGGCAAAGTTTTAGTTCTAATAAAACAGTACTTATTTATTTAAACAAGCAAAAATTTAAATTAGTTATTTAAGTTTTTTTAAAAATATTTGAATAGCAATATTAAAAAACTATTTTATACGGAATTTTTTTAAGTTTTTAGTGCATATTTTTTTTTATTATTTGAGTGCATTTTTTGGATTTTTTTGTGCATATTTTAAGCACATGTTTTCGATTTTTTAGTGTATGAAAATCTCAACCCTAGTCATAATTTTTTTATCATTAACGACTTGTTTTTTCTTTACATAAGCGCGAAAAGTCATTAGAATATTAAGACAAAAATAAAAACCTGTCTGTTAAATTTGCGGAGAGTTTACCGGTCATGATGACTTCAATTTTATTTAAATAAATCGTTAATAAATAAATTAAAAAAGTAAAAAAATCACGTGTAACATGTGAGAAATTAAATTTATTGATTAATTAATACAAATAAACATGTGCATTATGTGCAAAGAGGATGAAAGTATTTTTAACTGTTTTGCCTTTGCAGATTTATTATATAATATATTGTAAATATTTGCTTTAAAAACTTATAAAAATTTTCATAAACGCAATTTACAATTTCATTAAAAATATTTGCTGCAGTAGATAAAAAGAATTTACATATAAGAAATACCTTACGAAAGAATACGAGAAAATAAAAAAGAAATTGTTGCTTTAATTTTTATTTGTGTTAAAAAAGTTTCATATTTTAATGCTTATCAAGCTTGGCTTAAATTCAAAGCTTTGTGCTTATGGTTAAAAAAACAGTGAATGTAGTTTAAACTTAACAGCTGTAAATCTGTGCCCCACATCTAGTTTAAAAAATAATAATGTGGCAGCACTACGATAAATGCTGTCAAATTCATATGATTTTTATTGGTAGTTTTAACCAGGGCTGGGAGTCGGAGTTGAGGTTTTTGTACCAAGGTCGCAGTACCCATAAAAACTCCAACTCCAACTCCAAAATTTTTCGGCATAAAAAATTAAAAAAAATTTTCTATTTATTTCCAAAATAAAAATTCTTCGAAATTGGAGATGCAATACCTAAAATACCGATTTGAAATTTTTACAGAATAATTTTCTTGCTATATTTAACCATTTAAAAGGTACTGCATTAAAAAAAACGTTTGAAGTCAAATAAGGACCAGTTTCATATATATTCAGCATCACTGTAAGAGTAGGATTCGGAGTTGGAGTCGAAATTGGAGCCTGAGTGGGACTTAACAATTTCAACGCTTGTAGTCGGAGTCGGAGTTAGAACTATTTTTGGATGACTCCACAGTCCTGTTGTTAACGTCCATTTTTATTCGTTTAGAGATGGTTTATATGTTTACTGGTTTTTAGATTTGCTGGCTTAAACACATTTTAAGCCAAAAAGAGAGTTAACCTTGCACTGAATTATTAGCCCTAAGGCCCGTTACTAAAATTTGCCTTTAAAGTTCTTGCTAGTAAAAATTATGTTCAGCTAAAGTAAAAAAAAATGGCCTTTTTATAATTTTCGTTATTCTAACTTTCCTGTTAGATAAATATAAAATTGTAAAAATTATGACAGCACTATAGCAAATACCGAATGCTTTTGACATTTGATTACATTCAATACATTTTGGTGTTTATATGGCAACTCTAAATGCATAAACTTTACGTAAAAAGTTAAAGATAAGATAATCTTCCCTTTTGCTTACCGTTAACTTTAAGCTTAAAGTAAAGTTATTGTATGAAATACGAATTACCCTGCAGATAACGAGACTAGTCCATACATGCATGTAAAGAGGAGTCCATAAGGGAGTAGGAGTACTCCAAAACTACTCCAAATATATGGGTAAAAGGTGGTCCATTTAACATTACGATGTCCTAGGAGGGGACCATATAACCCACTGAAGTAGTCCCTAAACTACTCCATGGAGTACTAAAGTGGGTTAGTTTTAAAAGTAATCCATGCCACTACAGTATGGAGTACACTACAGGGGTAGTTTAAGCATTTTTCATTTTTTACTAATCGCCTTTTATGGCGTGCCCTGTAGTCTATTATTGCTATTATTTAATATGTTTACTTGGTATTTTTAATTTGTTTACCTTTTTTTTTTTACAAATTTCACAAACTTTCACTTTTAAATAAACAATAATAATGGACACCATCAGGGCTATCAATGTGTAATACTGTAAACTATAGAAAATTATACATCATGCAGTTGTTGGCAGCACTGCCTGTTAATTTCTTTTAACATGGTCCATATTACAGTTGATTGGACCATGTTGTAAGTAGTCCATTTAAGCCACACTACGGACTACGTGGTCCGTCCAATATTATCTGTAAGGTATTTACCCAATAACATTTTTACCTTCTAACGATCGGCAAGTTCTAATCCTAACAAGTTTTAATATAAATGCTTTAGTTAAGACTTAACACGTTTAACTTGTACAACTCCATAAATTGCAAAACTTAATTTAATTTCCAGACAAGGAATAAAAATTATGAAAAAGTGTCAAGTCAAAGTTTTGCTAAGCTTTACCTTAACCAACATGGTTTTAATACAATTCTAGAAATTTAAATTAAATAAAACTTTCATCAAAATAAGTTAAACTTAGTTTGGTTTAAATTAAAAACTGCTTTAATAAAAAAATTTTAATTAAACTTTTTTAATAGAGATAAGGAACTGTTATTTTTAAAATTCTTAGCACCTTTTAAGTTATTAAGAATGCTACGCAAACATATTTAACAAATTAAATGCTTAATTATTTCCAAAACTATTTTGAAACTAAAATTTCTTTCCACATTTTTTTCACAAAATCCATAAAAAGTAGTGTTAAAAACGCCTTTTGTGATGCACACATAATTAATTTAATTGCGCGCAATTTTTTTTTTTTTAAACTGAGAAACAATTTCTAACGGAAATTTAATTAGCCATGCAACATGATGATACCCATTTAAACCCAGAGTTATTGAACTGCCAGTTAATTAAAAGCCTACAAACTGTCCGTTTATTTTAATTCCATATAATAACCTTGTTTTTTTTTTTAGCGTAATTAAGTCGAATTGAGAAATTTCTATTTAAAAATCCCGATTTCCTTACTTTCAATTAGAAATTCTAAGCAAATAGTTTTGAAATAAAGATGCTTTCAAGTTTTGGTTACAATTTCATTAAATTAACTTACTAATTTGTTATTGTTAGTCAATTGTATTTTATATAAACTATTTAGCACACAATAAAGTTGTAACGAAAAAAAAAATAAGTTATTAACTTCCTAGTAGCATCAAATTATTTATATTTCAAATAAATCACTTAATTTTTAATCGTTTTTTTTTTTTGTTGGTTTCATTGTTTAGACTTAATTTTGTTTAAACAAATTCACCTCAAGTCACACTTTTATTTACCCGCACTGAATTATTAATTAATTAAATAATGTTTTATTTTAATTTAAGAATTCAAAAGATTAAATAGAAATACAAATTGAGGCTGGAAAATTTTAAAAAATTATGGTGAAATTAATAATTTTATCAACCTTTGTTCCAGTTAATTTCAAGTTCTTAAATAATTTTTTTTAATTTTAAACGATTTCGAAAAATCGAGATTGCATTTGTACGTGGTGGCTTACTTCATAAAATAGCGGGAGGGGATAGTAGTGAGAAGCCCACTTAAGGGCAGATTTTTCACCACTTGTGGCAGAGATCGGTCTGAAGGAGGACTTCCCTAGGTGCTGTTGCTATTCAACAGAAGATACTGGCATATTATGAAAATAGTGGAGGTAAGATAGCTCCAGCTTCTAAGCAAGGGGCGAGTGTATAATTTTGCCGAATTAAACACTTAAACTGGCACCTAGGAGTGAAGATGCCTCTTACATTATGGAGCGGGTTGTAAATTCATTGTTTATTCACCAAGTGTTTAGATTCACCAAATGGCAGTTTCTCATGCAAAACTGTTTCCACATAAATTTTTCCATATATTTGGCTTTGCAACATGTTGCTAGCAACGCTTGGAGTTTCATTTAGCTTTTTTTATTTTAAATAACTTAAAAAAAATCATTTATCTGGACTTTTGTTGCCGGCAACATAAGTTTAATAACCATCTTAAAAGTTAGAAACAAATATTTGATTAATTATACATGTTAATAAAACTAATTTTGAATATATTTTTTTCAGAATTGACGTACATTTAGCTTTAAAATTCTTCAATGAAAATTTAATAATTTTTTCCTTGAAACATGTTTCTGGCTAAATAAACATCATAAGCTATTTATTATTATAAATAATTTTATAGAAACTCAAGATTTTCCTTTACACTTTTTGAAAATTTAAATATGATTAAAGTCAAACGAATTTTTTTAATGTTTTGTTGTCTTGCAGCATGTTGCTGGTCATATTAATTTCTGTTTTAAGCTGAGTATACTATTTAATTTTTTCTATATACAGTCAACGCCCGGTATAGCGAATGATATAATGTCACACCCATTCGTTATAGTGAAAAATTCGTTATATAGCAAAGTTTTTTATTTTATTTATTTATGTATTTTATATACATATATACTTATATTTATTTAAATTAAATGTTAAAAAAACCTTTTATGCAATTTTAAAACTAAACAACATTGAAAAAATTATTCAAAGTTGTTTGCTTATGCTCTATTTGTAAACTTTTTTGAACAGCTTCTTCCTGTATTTCTCTTAAAACTAATGATTTCGTAAAAGAAATATTATTTTGCTGACTCCATTGAATGCACTTGTCAAAACATTTAATTACTTCAGCATGTTTTATTTTTGTTTCATTATCGGCCACTGGAACTACAATGTCTACACTATTTTGTTCATTCTCGTCGTCTTCTTCGTCTGACATGAAATTATCATTTTGGTTCCAAACATTTAAATCTTCTGCATTAAAAGGGATCTAGAATAATAAAACAGTCGTATGTACGTAAATAGTAAATAACGAAAACTATGTGCTTTATTTTCTTACATTTGGAAAAACAGTGCTCAATAGTCTAACTCCACGTCGAATAGAAACAAATTCATCTCCCTCCAAAATTCTTGCCAAAGGTATGTCATCCTCCTCATCAAATTCGGAATCTTTGTGAATTAAAACTTTGCTCCAGCATTTTTCTAACGAATGTTGATCAATGTTTTTCCAGGCGAGTGCAATCATACATGATGCATCATATAGGTTAAGGTTTTTTAAAAAACTTACGACATCATCAACTTCAGAGGTAATAAGTTTCGAAAGCAGGCTATTTCTGTAATGCAATTTTACTAGCCGAATCGCATTCTGGTCCATTGGCTGGATAAGAGGTGTTACATTAGGTGGCATAAACATTGTCCATATCTTTCCCTCTCTTGTACTTTTAACCAGCTCTTCTGCAGGCGGATGGCTGGGAGCATTGTCTAGAATTAACAAAGCTTTAAGCGGCAAATTATTAGTCTCTAAATATGATTCAACCTAGAAAAGAAAGCAAATATTTTAATCTTCATCATTGCTTGCAAAATTTGGCTTACATACTTCGGGCACGAACATTTCGAAAAACCAAATTTTGAAAATTCCGCAATTCATCCAAGCATTTTTTGAATGCAAATAATTTACAGGTAAAATTTTGTTTCGAAACGATCGAGGCTTTTTTGCTTTTCCAATAAGAAGTGGTGTCACTTTCTTTTTACCCGATGCATTTGCGCAGAAAAGGGCAGTTATTCTTTCTTTTGATAATTTCCTACCCGGAGCCGTTTCTTCTCCAGCATGGACATATGTTTTGTCTGGAAGCATCTTCCAACACAAGCCCGTTTCGTCGGCATTGAAAATTAAATCATGTGTTAAGCCCTCTTCCAGTATGGTTTTCTGCAGCTTTCTTTTAAAAGGCTCTACTAAGTCATCTCTTGATGACAGCTTTTCTCCAGATTCCTTTAGAAGCCGTATACCATATCTCTTCTTAAATCTTCCTAGCCATCCATCACTTGCATTAAATCCACCGCTACAAAACCTGGCATGTATTTCAAGAGCTTTTGCTTTGAGTCCCATTCCATTTACCGGAATAAATTTTTTCCGCTGTTTTAGGAACCATTCGTAAAGTTTTTCCTCCATGTCGGGATACTCTCCCTTTCGAAGTGATCGCCTGTTTTTCGAACCATTGTTAGTGCCTTCCAAATTGGATACAATTTTGTTTTCCATTTTCTTTAATGTGCATATGGAAGATTTTGATATTCCATATTTATTAGAAATTGCTGACAATGAAAGTCCACTCTTGCACTCTTGCAAAATCTTAATTTTTTCATTTAAAGAAATTCTTTTTCTATTTCCCATATTGATTTGTACAACAGCTAACACTCAACTAAAAACAAGCTTTAACTCTTTCATTAATTACTGAGAAAGATGAGAAAAAAACTAACGGTACTATAACGAATACATATTCTTCTTTTTTGTCTTTGCGTTTCTATTAAAACACTTAAACAATCTGTGTTTACTTTTCTGTGTTTATTTTTTCAATCATTCGTTATACTGAGCGTAAAAATTTCAAAATATTCGCTATATAAGGTATCTAGTACTTGGACAAAACTCATTCGTTATATCGCGAATTCGTTATAATGAGTATTTGTTATACCGGGCGTTGACTGTATTAATAAATTAAAGCTAAATAATGAAATTTATTTCAAAAATATCGTCAAAGCAATAATAATGTTTTATCTTTGAAATGTTGCTAGCAACATTTTGTTCAGCGCTATTGTTTATTAGTTTAAGCTATTTAGTGTTATGAGACATTTTTCAAAATCAAAAAGTAATCAGTAATTTACAAATTATTATATATAAATGAACTTTAAAGATGCAAAAAAAAAAAAAAAAAAAAAATTATAAAATTTTTTTAAGAATTAATTTTGCTTTTCTGTTATTTTTTTATTTTCTCAATTTTACATGTTGCTTACGAATTCAAAATAAGGTTTCTAAACATTTTTTCGGCACTCTGCATAAAGAACAAAATTTTATTCGTAATAAGTTTATTTGGCCAAAATTTTTATAAATAGTATATCTCTTTTTTATATAAATATGTTCTGCTTTGTTTTGCAACATGTTGCTAGCAATGTAAATTATAAATAAAAAATAAAATTATATAATTTCGAAAAATTCAGTAAAACTTTTGTAATATTTATAAAACTTTAAGAATTTTAAACCAAATTCTTTTTTGTTAACAACATTTTACCTTTTTGCAACATGTTGCTTGTCTGCCCTTAAGTCTAATTAACAACTTTAAAATCATTTTTACAAATGTCATTTAATAAATCTCTCTTTAATGACAAAGTTTCGAATGAAAATATAATAAATAGAAGTTTAAGCAGCAAAAACTTTACAAAATATCCCATAAATTTCTCGATGTCATGATATTTTTTTCAACGCATTTCTTTGGTATTTATCACTGCATATTATTTTCCGTATTAAACAAAAAAGCCGACATTTATTTAAAAGGCGTATAAAAAGTACATATTAAAATATCCTTTAATGTGTTTCAATGTCATATTTTTGTTTTGTTGTCCAGTATTCGGAGAATGAAACCTAAACGAAACTGATTTTCAGGCTAAACTAAAGTTCAGTTTATCTGATTGCCATAAATTATTGGTGTGGCATACATATAACAATGCATTAATTCATATGGAATAAAATGCTATTCTAGAATAAATAGAGATTTATAGATAAAATGCCGTTTTAGGAAAAATATTTCGTAGAAGTTGGAGGGATTTTTTTAAATAGAAGTGTTTTTAGCTTCAACATGTGTTGAGAAATGTGGCAAAATGTTGATAACCTTTATCAACAGAGAATCAAGAATGACAAACTTTTGTTGCAATTTTTTGCATTTACATAAAAGAGAATAAGTGTTATATTCGTACTTTTTTTACAGATGTACTTAAAATTTTGTTATACAAATTTTATTTGTTTTATTAAATATATAAAATTTTATTAATATGTAGTTATGAAAAATTATGCTAAAATTTAAAAATATGTTTCGTTTAAATGTGCTAAATTCCTATTTCATACTGTTGACAAACTGATGGGCAAAGCTACTTTAAGCTAGTTTAAGATGCTGGCAAAATTTATAAATTATAAATTGCATGTTCCTTAGGAATTTTCGGTGTGTAAAAATTTTCAAAAAATTTAGATTCCAAATATTTTTGCAAAATGTAACCAGCAACATGTTGCGTTATATAATGTTAAAGCAAAATGTTGCTGAATTACTTTTTCTTTAACAGTACTTATTTTGCTGCCATTACCGATTTGCTAAAAGAATAGACACAGTTTGGGCAAATGTTGCTAGCAACATGTTTTTTAAGTAAAGTTTTTGTTATTATTTCTTATGTTTATATGGATATTTTATCAAAACTATTATTTCTTTGTTATTGTCAATATGTTTTGAAAATAATAAATATTGCCAAATTACATTAAAATATTTTTAGCAACATGTTGCTTGTAAAGATTTGACTTTTAAATATTTCTTTTTTATTAAGCTAGTAACAGCTTAATTATTAAATTTAAAACAATTTTTTTTGCCATCAAAATGCTGCAAAATTTTTTTTTAGCTTTAACCCCATTTTAAGCCAAAACTCTTGTTAGTTAAAAAAAATGCTAAAAAGTAATTCATTTGAATTTTGTTTAATTATTCTAAACAACATACAAAAATCATGTCATTCATTCAACAAAGTTCAACAAACTTTATGTAAATTTTTTGTCATTCTGTACAACAAAATAACAATAATGTTTAAAACAATCACACTTTACCGAAAAAATTATTATTAACTAAAAATTTACCAAGCCATACGCAAAAATGTTTTAACTCCGATAAATAAAAACCCTTTAAAACTTTTAACACACCTATACATTTGTAAAAAGCTTTACCGCATAGATCTTTTTATAAAAAATTTTAATTTTTCGACTTAAATTAAAAACAACTTGTACTCGTGCTTGTGTTTATATTAAAATACTTCCTCACTGGAATAAATAAACTTATATTCAGTTTCGGCCATAGTAAAAATAAAATCATTAACTTTTATAAATCCAAAATTTATGTGGTAGAGTAAAAAAAAGTCAAATGAAACTACAGAACTATTATCAATTTTTTATATAATTCTTTTGTTTTGCTAGTTCACCTCCCCTTTCCCTCAGAAGCATAAATTGTCCACATGAAAAGACATTTACTATTATTAACACATAAATTGCAAGTTTGTATGGGAGTCTATTGGACGGACTAACAGACAGACAGTCAGTTCGTCTCTCTGTCTGTCAGTATGTTATGCAAGTTTATCTTTGCGATTTTGTTTTTTTTTTTTTTTTTTTGGCTATAATTTAATATGAGAATCACATAATTTCATAATAACAGCTTAATAATTTTAAATCAAATTGATGATACTTAAAAAAAGTTGTACTTCTTGTGTTTCTTTCTCATTTTGTTTGTATAGGGGCCAAAAATAGTTTAAATACGTTAAAAAATTAAACCTAAATAGAGCTCTCAGTAATCTTGAGCTTGTGAGGAAAACAATTGACTTAAATGATTTTTGTTGCTAGCAACATGTTGCTTAAGAAAATTAAAATTAATAGTACGGTGAACAATTTAGATGGAAAAAAATTTTTAAATTATTGTTATTCGTTATTTTAAAACCTGTTTATATATCGGTACTTTACAGGCTTTTGACACTGAACAACATCTACCATCAATTTGCGGAGATGTAAACATCTTCCCATAAGAAATACATACGGCTAATGCTATGTTCATACGACGATATAAACCACTCGTTTCGCTCTCTGAAACTAGATTGCCAAACATGCGATTCATACGATTCACTCTTCTTTCATTTTGATATTTTTTTTTGTGTTGTTAGTGTGGTTTTATTTAAAATAGATAAAAAAAAATAAATAAAAGTTTAAAATATATTATTTAATACTTTTATTAATATTATTATTTTATTATTATCACTTTATTTTATTTAACATCAATTTTTATTTTGTTTTTTTCTTTGTTTTGATTTTTTTTAAGAGCTAGTTCAGATAAACTAACGATAATTGTTATCAAGATCGGAGATGATAGAACATTTTTTCCTGTTTCGCAGCATGTTTCAAAATGAAACGACCTGTTTCGCTTTAAAAATTTTGTATGGCAAAACATGTTGTTTCAATCATGTTTAAGGCGCTAAACAGGAATGGGAGAGCGAAACACGAATATTGCTCTCCGTGTGAAAATGGTATAAAAATTATGACTTTTAAACATCTTTAAAAGAAGTTTCTATCTCATTTTATTCCATTCTACAACTTTCGATTTCTAGTGATGACACTATAATGTCATCACTAGAAAAGTTTTTTTTTTAGCGGCAATAAGTTATATTATTATTATGATGGCATCGCTGCCAAAAAGACGTTGTTTTTAAAGCAGCGTTACTATTTGTCAATTTTTCCCTTTTTTGCAAAGTTTATTTTGCTTAATATTTTTTATATTTTTAAACAAATTGATTTTCAATTACATTTTTGTGCTTTCTTTTAAAATTTTTGCACTTTTGTAGAACAATTTTTTTCTTATAATCGGTGACTTTTTTTAGGTGGCAGCTCGGTAAAACACCAAAAACATCAAATTGCACGATCAGCTGTTTACAGAATGGTAACATTAATAGTTTACAAATTTCAAACAAATGGTCTCGTTATCAATAAAAATATCTATTAAAAAGCAAGCTTAACTGGTAAGTGATCGTGGATTACTCTATACAAGGACAATATAATTAACTAAATATCTGGAGAATAATAATAGTTAAAGTTTAAAACAACAACTTCGTTATCTTCGTTATCCATAAACGAGGTCTGTGCCTTGATTCTGGCAGTCGTGGTCTAGTACTTTCTCGATTCGAAAGCAATTGAATATCTAATTATTTCAGTCAATACTGAACGAATCGGAATTATTTTTTATTATTTGAGTTTCACAATACTGAAAAATAGTTTCGATTCATTCAGTATCGACTAAAAGAATTAGAAATAAAATTGCTTCCGAATCTAGAAAGTACGCGAGCGATCAAGACTGCCAGAATTAGGCCCCTGTTTTTTTTTTTAATTTTGCTAATTCTATTTCAATGGGCGGTAGCAAAGCGCACCGGGCTAAGCTGGCATTTTAGATTTATAAACTTAATTTAAAACTAAAGCTCACATCTTTTAGTTTTATTTTTATAAACAAACATACCAGCTACTTGCTGCTCAACAAATAAACAATTAAAAATCCATGAAATTATCTTTAAGTGGGTTCTTCTGTTCCACATCACTCAAGTCAAAGTTCAAACCACATTTGTTTTGGCTTTTATTAATCAGACCAATTTAAAAGCAACACATAGAATTTTAAATAATTCAAAAAAAAAAAAAAAAAAAAAAACAAATATCTGATGAAGCTATAAAATAAAATTGTTACTTTATTAGTTTTAAGTCTAAGTAAGGCAATGAAATGCTATTCGTACCCAGCGGTAACAAAAATGAGTAGAGGCCTTATAGCAAGCCTTATTTAGCAGACACAAGCCCTTATTTTTTACACAGGTTGCATTGGGAGCAAGACCTTCCACACTCTCTTTAACAACAGAGAAAGTATCTAATACATATCTTGTATAATATTTGATTCCAGAATTCATTATTCCTAACACATACCAAGTCCTAGGATTGCAATAAATTATTTTATGAATTACATAATTCATCCTTGATAATGAAAATTAGTAGACGAATAACGAGTTATTCTCAATAATACTACCGGAAACAATTCATTCCATGTATTCTATAAAGATTTTTTTTTTAAGAAAATATGTAATAGAAAGACACGAATAATACTCACGAACAGAAACAATTCATTCCTTGTTCTGCAAATGTGGGAATATACGTGGTAATCAGTTCATAATTATTTTGTCTGTTAAAATTCCTTCTCGATTCCAATGAATGCATTATTTTTCTTTCGAAAATAATACATTTTTTTTTTAATTATTTATGTAATCAATTCCTCATTTTCCCGCTAAGAAGCTCCCAGAAGTTGATTACATAAATAATTAACTTGGAATGAATTGTTTCTGTTCGTGAGTATTATTCGTGTCTTTCTGTTACATATTTTCTTAAAAAAATAGAATACTATACGAAGCGAGTCTTTTAAAAAGGAGTATAGATGCCTTCAAAAAGGCCTACCATTTGCGATCCTTTCAATATTTACCGCTGGGTATTCATTCATATACATAGAGAACATATACATATAAAGATAAATTATATAAATACAAAAAAAAAAAAAATACTTAACATTTATTCTCTACACAAGTAGTCACAAATGAAACATGCAACATCTCCGATAAAAAAAAACAGAAAATAAAAAATATTGCTTTT
Organism: Pollenia griseotomentosa; assembly: GCA_963931875.1. Taxonomy (NCBI): domain Eukaryota; kingdom Metazoa; phylum Arthropoda; class Insecta; order Diptera; family Polleniidae; genus Pollenia; species Pollenia griseotomentosa. The sequence continues at coordinate 32,239,856 of OZ007564.1, forward strand.
CAAGTGAAAGGGGGTGTGTATCCAAAGAATAAAATAAAAAAACAGATATCTAACAGATACTTACATACATACATCATGTAGGTCTGCACTTGTAATGCAATAAACTGTCAAAATGTTGTACAACATAAAAGAATATATTCACGATATGAAAACATGCTTTATAAAAACAAAGAAAAGAAATGAGAAAAAAGCAGTGATATCATTTTTAAAAAGCAACACTTAAAGTATCTGATGAATAATTAAAACTGGGTCATAGAGAAAATAAAAAAAACAGCAAAACACTATATCTACAAACAGTTGTACGTAATTCATTCATTCACTTCTTCAGCATTTCAGTCTATATTTTTTTGTTAAATATCTTTAAAGTTTAGATCTGCCTGCAAAAAAAAAAAAAAATTAAACTCAATCTAACTCAAATCCGTGCAAAAAGAAAAAAAGGTCATGGGTATTTGATGTTTATGCATCTATGTATTTGTGTGTGCGTGAGATTTGCATTTATATACGTTTAAGAAACATAAAACCTTTGACCCTTTAGGTGGTGTTTCTTTTCCAACGGCTGGTTGTTTTTTTTGTGCCTTTGGAAGCTAAAAACTGTTGTTTTTTTTTGTAATTTTCTTTAACCATTTCCTCGGATTTTTTTATAATATGTTTTTGTATCTTAACTATGTTGCTACACTTTTGTATTGCTTTAGGTTTTTTTTTATTAAAGTTGCAAATCAACACTTTTTGTGCGGTTTTTCTTATACAATTTCTTAGTAATTTACCTTTTTTTTGTCGTTTGTATCAAAGTAATTTCAAGGGTGTCAGAATACAAAAAAGCTAACATTTTCTTTGTTATATCAAATAGTAAAGAAAATTGCACGTAAAGAATTCTTTTATACAGAAAAAACTATGCTAAACTACTTTGTTGCAGAAATTTGAAATTGAACTTAGCATATTAGGCAGTTAAAAAATGAAATTTTAAGACTTTTTAAATCTGGAAAGTACAAAAAGTAATGCTTAGCAACAATGTTGCTAATAAATTATAAAAGAAACTAAAATAAACAAATTTAAAAAAAATATGTTTAGACGAAGCAATTAACAAATTTTAAAATCTAAGTGACTTAAAAACAATGTTGATTTACTTATATAAGCAATTTGAATCAACCTTAGTTTCTTTAAATTAAATTTAATTCCTAAATAGTTTTTAAGCAACATTTTTTAGAAATTAATATAAAAAGCATTTTTAGATTCAAACACAACATTTCTTTAATGAAATGGATAATTATTGGAAAAAAATGCTTAGCAACATTGTTGCAAACAAAAATTTTTTTAAAATTTAATTTAATGTAAGAACAATCAATATCTTAAACATGAACATCAACAAGTTAAAAAACAATTTGGTTACGTTTCCGGCAACATTGTTGCAATAACAATTGGTTAAAAGAAAGTCAAAAATAATTATTTTTCTTATTTTTTTTTAATTTAATTTAGGGAAATGTTGTATAAAAACGTATTTTAATAAATTTTTTTCAAAAAACCTGTTTGTTTCTTATATGTAGTTTTAAAAAGTTTTTATGTCTTAAAAATTTCATTAGCAACATTGGGGAGTTCTTTTTTTACATATAAATACATACATACTTTGATTTTATAACCCAGAAATTAAAACCGTAATGAAAAGTTTTTCGAATTGTGTTAAGAACTCTAAATGCTTTGCTGAAGAGCTTAGCAACATTATTTTTTATTTTTTATCTCATTTTACTTAGTGCAAAGCGTAAAAAAAATGTTTATGAACATTAATTTTCAATTTGTAATTAACAAAAAAAAAAACCAAATAAAGTATAAAAGATTTTGTTTTAAATTAATTTTTTTTGTAAGTCAACATTTTTCACAAGCCCAAAATATTTTGAATTGATAAACAAAATTAAAAATATGTTGCTAGCAACATTTTGAAAAACAGATTAACTGGCTTCAATAAAATTTTATTTCATTCATTGTTATATTTATTCTGGCAAAACTTTGTATGTTAAATCGAACAGTTCCGCGTTTAAAGCTTGACGAAAGATCGCTTAGCAACAATGTTGCAGGTTTAACAAAAACTTGAATCATGATTTTTTTTATTAAAAACACCAATAGCTACCAACTTTTCGAATATTTTTTTTCAATCTTAAGCCTGGTACTCTGTTCAACATTTCACGTGAAATGCTGTCAAAACTCATATGAAAAAACTTGTGCGGAATATCTATGAAATAAGGTTGATAAAGTTGTACTCTGTTCATTTTGTGAAAAAATTGCGAAATGTTTCTGGCAAAATTTTTTTACAACTGCGAAATAATGTAAGCTGCACTTATTTCACGTGGAATTTTAAGCGAAAGCAGAAAAGTATGAACTGATTTTTAAATCAGAAATAAATAATTAAGACAACACAACCGTTAACAGTTTTTTATCCATATTTACTTTCTATTTTATTAAATTTTTTATTAAAAAAAATAATTTTTAGTAAAAAACATGTCTGGTTTCATACGCAAAACAATGTCGCATACTTTGCAAGAATAAAAACGTCAAATCGTACAAACTCGCAAGATAGGCAACATTCATACATGTCAAAATTTGCGTGTGAAGTAATCAATGTTGCTGAACATTTTTCACAAAATTTAACAGAGTACCTAGGCTTTAATCAATATATATGTTGCTAAATATTGTGAAACATTTTTAAATGTTTCTGCAACATTTTTAAAACTTTAGTGATATCCCTCAGTGTCCTCAATTAATACCTATTTACATACACTTTTCTAAAAAATCTTTTTTTGCTTAGCTTTTTCTAAAGCAAACTAAAAACCAAACATAACAGTTGACCCGATTTGTTGCCAAAGAAAATTGTTAGCAATAAAGCAAAAAAGTAGACAAAAAAAGAACAGAAAACTTGGCCGAAAGGATTGTCAAGTAACAGTAGCAGTAAATGTATTTGTTGTTGTTATTGCAATTGCTAGTGTAAATTTTGTTGCTTCTAGTAGACTTCAAATAAAAATTTTACTGTCAACAACATTTACAATTAAAATATGAACTGAAAAAAATACAGCAAATGGCAAACAAAAGTGATGAAGCAGAAAAATGACGACAAAATTGCAAAATTAGACGACAAACATTTCGTTGACATTTTTCTTTTTTTATTTTTGTTATTCAAAGTTAAATACATATTTATACAAGTTAAATGTAAAACATGGCCAAAAGGTATGCACTTTTAAAACGATTTAAAAATGTTTATTCAAATTCAAAAGAAAATGATGGCCAGGGTCATGTTCTGAAAATAGTTAAGAAATGTTTTGATTTAGGAAATGTTAAGGCATTTAGAATACATACTTATGCACATATAACTTGTTTGAAATAGTTTTTTTTTGTTTTTTAGAAAAATATAAGTTAAATTAAAAACAAGTTAAAGAGCTTTATTCGGCTGTGCCAAATCTAAAATACCCTTCACATAACGTAATGCATCGTTTTAAATCTCTCACCCACTAACACACTTCATCAAATAGATTTTAAGAAATATGTTAAGTACATTTTTTTTGCTATAGCGTCAGCTTATTATTGGTTTGGCGCATATGCTAAAAAGTCGTAGTCGGGAAAAATGACTGAAGGTTTACATGAAGTTTTCTGAAAATACAAACGATGGAATTTTTTTGTATTTTCACCACTGCATCCGGCACAGGGAATGTAATTTTTTGTTAGCGTTTATAAACGAAGTTTGAAGTTAATAGTGATTTATTGAAAGTTAAATTTATTGTCTTGGGCCGCATACACCACTTATCTAATTTATTTTAAAAAAGGAGATTTTTGTGCTCCATACGTATACTTACTGACGGGTATTGAGTAGTTGACATTTTATTTTGCTTTAACTCCTTTTTTCATATGGCAATGAAGCGAAACAAGAGGGAAATTAATTTTCTTGTTGTCACTTTGTGTTGATTTCGCTTTAACTACTTTTTTTTTCTTACTGCAATGATGCAAAGCAAGAGTGAAATTTATTTGTAGGTTTTTGTATGAGGATTTTTCAGCATTTGCCGAACATTGGCGTGTAGAGCAAAACAATACTTAATAAACTTTTAAATAGTTGATATGGAGCAAACTTCATGCTTAATATTTCAGAAACCATAAAAAATCTTCATAAACAGGTTTAGGGCTCAGAAAGGGTGTATTCAATATATATATAAACCCATACCTAACTAAATTTTTTTTAAATGATCGGTAGGTCAAACCAGTAATGGGCTGACGATGTGTAGAAAAAAACAAAAAATACACAACAACAGGAATTTAATGACACAGATTAGAGGCTGGTGGGTTTTTGCTTATATATCAGCCATTTTGGACCGGTTTGGCCGGATTTCAATACTTTAATGGGTCATAAATATTGCAGCAATTACAAACGAAATGAAAAGCATCCACCTCTGGTGAAGGGTATATAGAATAAAAGGATTTGTGTAAATGCAATGAATGTAACGTTTGTCTGTGTTTAAATATTACAATAGCGCAATTCACAATCTTGTGCATTTGAGATTGCAAATTTTTTCAATTGTAAATATGGAGTGGCGCAGAATGAGGTTTATGGTTTGAACTCTCTATAACTATTTTAATTATTTTTTTTCTTTGTTTTATTTTCGGCATTTTGTGAAGAAGACTTGGGGAGTTTATTGTTAATAACTATACAATCGAACAACAAACAAAAATAATTTATATTGTTTCATTGCTTTATAACTTTTTTAATTTTTGGAAAATATGTTAAAAATATCACGTATGTGCGAATCAGAAAATGTACATTACTTTCTGAAAAAAGTTCCCCAATAATATACTTTTTTGAAAAAAAAAAAAAAAAAATATAATAATTGCATAAATTAAAAGTTATAAACAATTTACACCACATATATCATTTTGCATCATCCTGTATTTTCTATCAATAGTGAAGGATGAAACAATTTAACGCACATATGCACCAATTTTAGCTCATATAAACGATATTTGACAATTGGAGCTAATGCCTGTCCGCTAATGAGTCTATCTTGTGTAAATGTATTTGGTTGTAAAACACAAAATTCACAGCTGATTGATAAATGGTTCACTGAGTGTTGCCAGCTGTCGGTTTGCAATTAAGTGTTGCATACGTTGAGTAAATATAAACTATTGGTCTTAAGTGTTGATTAATAACAAAAGTGTATCAAGTGCATTGCTGTATATTTTGTTGATGTCGAGCAAAAAATACACTTTTCAATTTTGCAAATGTTACCATGCAAGAACATTTGCACCAGATTGTGAACAGCGCTAATATTTTGCACTAAAAATGTCAATCCTAATTCTAATAATAATTTTCCTGCCATTTTGCCATTAATCTAATACCACTTTAGCTTGATAAAATATATGTATGTAATTTCGTATACGGACATTGTTTATTATTTAATAGTATGTACATATTTTTTACTTTTTGCCTTTAATGACAAATTTTAATCAGTGATTGAGTTATAAAGATTAATGCTTTTAAATAAATTGTAGAAAATTATAGGGAAAGTAAATTATATTCTATATTGCAAACATTGTTGGGGCTAGTTTAAATTTTTTTTTTAAGAAGGGGTTAAAAAGTATAATAAAATGAGGTCAAAAATTTAGTTCATTAGACCGTTGGGTTTAAAAAGTTTTCATTTAACGAGAAAAAAATTTTGACATGGGAGTCTTTTTTTTTGTAAAACGAATTATGAGAATTAATGGAGGAGTATTTGCAAAACATATTATAAAATATGCATTAATTTTATCATGTTTTTATAACAAATGAGGTGCTACAATATTTATTTTAAATTATTAGAAAGCTTGTTATTTCATATAAACTTTAACAAGCTATTTCAAACCTCTTTTAAATATGTAATATAAAAAAAAAAATTACAATAATACAGAATAGAGGCCATATTACGGACGAAGCCTTTTTGAAATTGTGAGAATCGGTGCATTATTTCACATAGCCGCGAACTTCTCTTAAATACAGAGTGCTTGACTTAGGTAGTTATTTACCAGTTACGCATGTTTCACTTTTGTTGTATTTTGCCCGTTTTTTACGGAAGAAGTCTCAATTATAAGACACCAGCAGAATGGCACGATATGGTTTTCGTTATAATTTTGTTTACTTTGAACATTTTATGTATTTTTTATAATTATTTTAACAAATAGAATTCGGGAATTTTTTCTAGTTTTTATAAACATAATAAATCGAATGAATCGCTTATAATCTTGCAACTAAGAAAGTCTTAAAATGCGTGAACACAAAAAATGTACCGAGTCTTTGTTACCCTCCACTGACAGCTAGTATATTTCAGGAGGGGGCTTTATTCACATATTCACCAAAGTTGACAGTGTAATTTCTAGTATTATAAAACTATGACTGGCCAAATATTATTATAATAGCATTATTCGTTACGGTCTTACTCACATTAAATGGATTTCCGAGAGTAGGACTTGTACGGGTCTTACTGTAAATTATGGACCGAACTTTACGAGATTTAACAGTGTGATTTCTAGTCAAACCACAATTTCTTACCGTTTTATGCATTCTTAAGTGTTTCTTGGAAGTGTCCTTATATGGGGTCTATGGTCAGTTATGGACCGATCTTCACGATATTTAATGGTATAATTTCTAGTCATATGGAATAAACATGGCCCAAATCTTACATCAATATGTGCATTCCGCCACTATTTTTGTTGTTGTTACAAAATTATCAATGTTTAGGGTGGTTGTTAAACATTTTGAAATTTTATTAAATATTGAAACGATTTTGCTGGGCTATAATCCTAAACTACTTTGCAGAACTAGAAACCATTTGACATTAAAATTGTTCTTGTCTTTTGAGTCGTTCGAAAGTGAGCGTGCATTTAGCAGACTGACAGACATGGATAAATCGACTTAGAATTATTCAAGGACCCAAAATATAAACTTAATGGGTTCTTAGCTGAATATTAAAAGAGTTTCACACGGAATGATAAAATTAGTATACCCTCATCAACCACTAGTGGTGGAGGGTATGAACAAATTTGTGTTTTTCTTCTTGTAATGTTATTGTTGTTTCTACACAAAACAAGAACATAAATAGTTTTAATCTACTTTAGTAGTATTGTTATTGTTGTTCTTACAACAAACTTTTACATACACTCACGTACGCACGCATATAGAATGCAATACTGAGATATGAGACCAAGAACGATAGACATCTCTCAGAGTAGCATGAAATTTGTACTTGATTCAAGCTTTTTTTACTTGATTTAAGAATTTTATACTTATTTTAATAAATACCAGGACTAATTTTCGAAGAAAATCCCATTTTTGATTCTTTTAAGTATTTTTTAGTGTTTAAGTACGACACGTATTAAAAGCCGGGCCCATGTTTGCCCATGGGTACCAGATAAAGTAAGTACACTTTAAAAAAATTTTCTGTATATATTGTAGAATAGGGTATAATATAGTCGGGCTTGACCAACTTTACTTTCTTCATTGTTTTTGTTAAATTGATTGTGTAAAATTTGTGGGGATTTATGTAGGCAAACAAATTGTGGCGAGCCGGAAACAATTTTAATTTGTATTGACTTTGTAGGTATTTTTCTGGCAACACTGGTCGTAATAGACATTTGCGATCGTTTCCTTGAAAGACTGCATTTTAAAAATAGTTTAGGTGCTTTTTTTATTAGGGGAGCAATTTTAACAAATAAAAATTTGTAAAAATGTAAAAAATTTATTTGGAATTATAAAAAATATTTTTTTGTCGATGTTATTTCATCAATATTCTCTTTTATTCTTTGATTTTTCTTTGTTTTCAAAAAATTCCTTGCATAAAGCCTGGTACTCTGTTCAACATTTCACGTGAAATGCTGTCAAAATGCATATGAAAAAAACTTGTGCGGAATATCTACGAAATAATGTTGATGGAGTTGTACTCTGTTTATTTTGTGAAAAAGTTCCGAAATGTTTCTGGCAACATTTTTTTTACAACTGCGAAATAATGTAAGCTGCCTTTATTTCACGTGGAATTTTAAGCAAAAGCAAAAAATAGGAACTTAATATTAAAAAAGAAATAAAAAAATTAAAATAACACAATCGGTAACAGTTTTTTACCCATATTTACTTTTTTTTTATTAAATTTTTTATTAAAAAAAAATAATTTTAGTAAAATACATGTGGCGTTTGTTTACATACACGAAACAATGTAGCATACTTTGAAGGAATAAAAACGTCAAATTGTACAAACTCGCAAGATTGGTAACATTGATAAATGCCAAAATTTTCGTGTGGAATAATCAATGTTGCTCAACATTTTTCACAAATTTGAACAGAGTACTAGGCTTAACACTGTATACAGGGAAAAAGGGTACCAATTGCACATACATACATACATACATGTTTATAAAAAACATGCATAAAATCTAATCTCTTTTATTATATATTATAAAGTTGACATACAAATATAATAATTGACAGCAACATATTTACTGCAGAAGTCATTTAACATGATAAAGTTATTTTACACACATCGCATATGATATTCTTAATACTACTATCTACCTGGTACTTTATTTTTATAAATCTTAATTCCTCGTATTTGAAATACTCGTATTATATTTTTTTTTTGCTTGTTCTCGAATGCCATTCAAAATCGTTCACACTTACTACTCAACTCAAGACTTCAATCACAACAGTCCAATGAAAAAGAATCGATTCCATTTCTCATTCTCATTCTGATACCATCCATATTTAACAACTGAACAAACAGTGCGTTAGTGATAAAAATAATAATAATTGAAATCATAATCAAGTGAAAATTATTATGCAAATCCTGTGTTAAAATGTCATAGAAATAATAATTTGCTATTTGTAATAGTTTAGCAAAAAATAAAAAGTAAACAAATAAAAACAATTGACACATTTGACATGAAAAACAATGGGATTAAAATGGAGCTTAAAAAAATAATATTGAATTGATTTATTTACTTGAATATCCGTTTGAAACATAAATAAATCAAAGTGATGAACAGAAAAGGGTTAATAAACTTGTAAAAAATGGAAAATTTTATTGAACTTCTATTTTTAAATATTTTATAAATTTATGAATGGTATGATATATGAGTTGTATTTTCCTGACAGCTGAGGACAAATAAAACTGTTGTACTAAACAAATTTATTTATTTACTACAATAAATATCAGCCCTGTTAAAAGCAGCTTTGACTTTGAATTTTTGTTGACGAAGAGTGACAATAAAAGGGGTATATTTTTTTTTTTACCGTAAAAACTCTAGTCAAGCATGAATGACAGTTTTGGTCAAAGTTTTGCATTTTAATAGTATGTCCGCTGATTTTCGTCAGTCAATCATCAACCACAAATTATTTTGTGGTTGACTGTAGACTGATGAAAATTTTCAATATCACTCAAGTTTAATAGTGGTTACCCCGCTTTATGTTTTTAGTTAGATTTTTTCTTCTTTTAACTTCATATAAACACATATTTAGATTTTTTCACATATTTTGTTGTAGTAGGGCATAGAACCTATGCTACTATCTTCGTCCGTTCTCCCAAGCAAAAAAGTCATAATAAAATGAAGAACGATAGAAATTAAGTTTACTCCATCACGAAAACAAAATTTAAATGTTCTGCGCATGTTCACAAGCGACTTCACATGAACTACATTCCTATTGGCTAATAATTTCAACCTGGCAAACTCAAGATAGTGTCCGTCAGTGATGCAAAATGTGGCACAATTGTGCCATTTGTGGCACTTATGAATGTTTTATGGCCCTGTGGAAATCTATTTCGGCCCTTTCAGGTCTAAATTCAACACACTCCTATATTGAACGATAATGCTGTAAAGACTTGTTCTTGAATGTTTTGTATATTTAAAAAAAATATATTTTTGTTTGGTCCTTAAGAGTTTCCGATTTTGTTTTATTTTTTTTTTTTGTAATACTAAAAAAATCTTGTTCATAAATTGATAATTATGTAGTTGGTTTTTTGAAAAATTTGAATTATTAAAAAAATTTAACAAAGTTAAGTTAAAACTAACTATTACTTTAACTTCCAGTTAACAATATGTTTTGACAACTATAGCTGATAGTTAATTATAACTGAACTTGGTAAAATTGGGGGTAAGATACCTGTTAAATAAATACAATGTTATTTTTCCATTGTTTCAAACATAACTATTATTTACGAAATTGTTTTGTTTGGCCATGGCCATATGAAGCATGTTTGTATGAAAATCAAAAATTTTAAATATTCAGAAAAACATCCTGGTTGTTGTTGTTGTCAAGCCGCTTGTTTAGTTTATTTGGACCTTTTAAGTAAGAACTCCTTATTTTTATTTGCGAGTCTGTCTTCTTTTAAATTGAAATTCTTTTAAGCAAATATCAAAAAATTAGAGTAGACTGCAAATTGTAAAAATACTTGCTAAATACAAAAATTAAATTTTGTATTGAAAAATTATACATCCTGTTCCTTTAAGCAATGGTATTTGTGAAACATACGGCCATATTCTAGAAATAAAAATGACATGATATTTAAATCGATTAGTGTTTTTAATAAAATTTTTTTTAAAACTACCATAGATTTTGCTGATTATAAGACTAGTTTCTGGTAAAGATAAGTGGTCCGCAAATAATGCGGTATATAAAAGGAAATATTTTTATAAACAGGATGGTTTTCCAAATATGATCGATTTCAATTTCACGTGATTTCGATTTTCAGAACATGTCTGTTATAAAGTGCACAAACACACATTAAAATTTAACAAAATGGACAAAAATACGTTTAAACCATTTAAAATTTGTTGTTTTTGTTCTTAAAAAAAATAAGACATGTATTATGTATTACTGGAGTTTTTCTTTTTCCGGACTTTTTCATTTCACGGGAAAGCGGGATTTATTTTTCGGGATCAATACAAATCGATGCAAAATTTTATTAAATTTAATTTATTTTAACAAATTACTTTATTATTTCTGTGGCAAAAAGGAAAAAGTGCCTAATGGCACCTTAAGATCTTCATGTTCCAAAAGTACCCATGGGCAAAATTTAAATTCTTTATAGGATTTTTGAGGAAGTAATAGCGAAACAAATTTTTGTTTATACTTCAATGTGCAATAACATTTGGACTAACAAAAACTTCCGATCTGTGACATAAGTAGTGTTTCGGAGGTAATTGAATTGAAGCCAATCAACAACTCAAAATGCGTTTTTTGACTTAAGACCATTTTGCCTACCGAATAAGAATAAGATCTTTTTCATGACACAACTTGTTTACTATTATATCAGCAGTAAAGTTGTCATAATTAAATAAAAAAAATCCCGGATATTCCCGCACAAATTTCCCGGGGTTTTTTTCCCGAAAAATGAGCGGGATCACGGAATTTTTGCCCAGGAAATCCCGTATGGAAAACACTATGTATTACTATTGGTTATATTTAAATTAATCTAATATTAAAAAAAAATTTTTGGCCCTATCAAAAGTATTTTAGCCCTTTTAAATCGTCAATTTGGCCCAAAACAAAACCACTCAAAATGCATCACTGGTGCGTTTCGTACTTTATTGGCAAGAGGGGAAAGAGAAAAACGATTTTTTTTGTTCCCTCATTCGTTCTCTCATTTAAAGAAATTTAGTTCGGTCGCATTTTAGTTCGGTCGCAAATCTGTTACTCTCTCCTAAAAGCTCAAGACTTGACGAGTCAAATTTGACGTGTGTGAACCGGCACTAACAGAAAAAGTTGCTGCGATAAAAATTGCACAATGTAAACGCAAAAGCAACTTTAAAGAAGAACCGACAAAAGTTGCAGCGACAAAAATGGCTTAAAGTAATGGGCAAATAGCTGTTATTTAATTGTGGTGTTGCCAACTCTTATAAAATGCATAAATATTTTATAAGAAATTCAAAAATCTAAGGGACTTTTAACTTGTTAACCCTTGCCGTTCACAACTACGTCATCTAACGGGAAAACTTGCGCATGTAATCATTTTTTCTATCATTCTTGATATAAATCCTGTGGTTTCTTAAATTAGAAAATAATGTTATCTTTTGTAAATATCTTTAGTGAAAAATTTAATTCGAATAATTTTTTTCTTCAGATCAAAAACATAATTGTCTTTTATTATAAGATAATTACAACAACTTCCGCATATTTAATATATTCATAAGTATATTAATAAGTTGTTAGAATTATTTTAATCACATTATAATTTTTTAATGAATGAGGTAAATAGCAATAAGACTATTCTCTATACGATGCAAAATACGGAATTGAAAATCGGGTAAAAAAAAATTAAGAAAAAATTCAGCAAAATTGATAAATGTATAAGCATTTTTGACCCAAGCACGATGCCTATTTGCCAAATAAATAAAAGCGAAGTTCCGTTTTTGATGAAAATGGTTTTGCGAAAGTACAAATGTAAAATATATTGATTAAATAAAAACTTAACCACACAACAAAATGCTGTAGTGCTAAGTCTATGTTTTCTTATATTTGCAATAGAGCATCCATTCGCGTAAGCCTCTTTTACTCTTAAAAATTTCATAAGTTATTGATGTTTCTATAACTTTAATGCTGAATTTCTTTCCAGAAGATATGGGTGAATCCACCTTAATGGTGAACAGATTTTGGAAAAAAGCCCTGTGAAATCTCTTGTCTGTAAACGTAATAGGTATAAGCTACAGCAGTTTAAAATTTTAAAACAAATGGCGCACACAGAAAAAATTTTTGCGCCAATAAAAGAATTAATCAAAAATAAAATCAGTTTTAATTAAATATTTAATCAGGTGAATTAAACTTTTAATCAAGTGTATTAAATGTTTAATTACAATATTTCAATTAAACGTTTAATTCACTTGATTAAAAGTTTAATTCACCTGATTAAATATTTAATTAAAACTGATTTTATTTTTGATTAATTCTTTTACTGGCGCAAACATTTTTTTCTGTGCATGTTGATCCAAATAAACCTGTTCAATAAAATATAGGTTAAACTTTTTTCTGTTTTGAAGTCTATTTATTTAATTTGTAAAATTGCTAAGAAAGTTATGGCATTTGATATAAAAAATAAATGAGGTCTGTCTGTCTTTTAAAGGAAACCAAACATCGCACATTAAAAATATATACGTATGTATGTATGTATGTATGTAATAACAATAGAGTCAATATATAATTATTATTTAATACCAAAGATAAGAGAAATATGTAAGCTTTTTAAAAGCTTTTATGAAACCTGTGGTAAATCTAGTCGAATTTGTTATAAATTGATATGTATGAGTTTTTTAATTTATTTGTTTGTTTATTAAAAAAAAAATATTTTTTAGCAGCTTTAACTGGCGGTCAAACGATCAAGTTTTTTTTTAAATTTGATTCAAAGTTTACACTTTTTCACTAATACATTCACACTTTTTAAATTTGAGGCGAACCTGCTTTCAAATTCTCTTTCCAATTGTTTGTTTCAATTTACAGTTAAGTAAACAGCTGATTGCAATTTTAATGAGCAAATATTTTTTTTTTATTTTTTTTTGATGACATCTGGAAAATAAATTGCTTAAAAATTGAGTGCAGTCTACGTCAAAGCTTGCAGTTCTTGTGAATTCCGAGAAGCAGTATATGTAAAAATTTTGAAAGTAAAACGTGTGACTGAAAATGTTTTATATTTTCTTAACAATGTAATGCTTAAAAGTGTTTATTAAATATTAAACCATTTATTTAGCGAAAGCTTAAAAAACTTTTATTTTTAATTTTTGCCAAAAGCTCATTTAAAGGTACTTAAGAAAACCAAAACATTTTTAACTTAGTGCTAGTTCACACTCTTCAAGTTTTATTCGTCAAGTCTGGAGATTTAAGTAGAGAAGGAAAAAGAGAATGCCATTTCTTTTCCTCTCTCTCCGAAAAACTCAAAACTTGGCGACTAAACCTTGAAGAGTGTGAACCAGCAATTACATTGTTTGTTTTTTAATTTTTTGGAACGCAAATATTTTAAAAAGTTTAAATATTTTTCACAAAATTTTATGCTGACGGAAAAGCTGTTGACATTTTTCTTGTTTTATTTATTATATTAAGCGTTTAAAAAGCTAAAAAGTTTTGAAATCGTTAAAGGTATATATGTAAATGTGCAACCTTTTGTTTAATTTTTAACTCTAAAAAGTGATGTTTTTAATATTTTCCGTTTGCTATTTTCCCTATCAGCAAAACCTTAAAATTTGAAGCATTTTATAAAAGCTTTAAGCAGTCTAAGATCAAAACTTTCAAGGTTCTTAAAACTTTTGAAAAGCTTTAAACTAAAAACATTTTACAGATTAGGGACTTCGCAAAACTTAAGATTTTCAAATTTAAAAGAAGCAGTAAAAGTTTAAAAGCAACGCTTTAAATTCAAAGCTTTTAAATACAACGTTTTTTTTTTCGGAAAAAGGTTAAGAAAAGCTTTTCAGATTTTAAATTAAAGTTGTTCTAAATTTCTTAAAAAATAGCACGTTACGAACAAAAAACGCGAACAAGTGTTTTAAGAAGTTAAAAGTTTAATAAAGTTGAAGGCTTTAAAACGTGTAATATATATTATATTGTCTTCGGAAAAGCTTCTTAAAAGCTTTTAGGAAAAATGTTTTTCCTAAAATTGTTTTATAGCTTTTTCTTAGATAAGCTTTTAAATTATAAATAATATTTTAAAAAAGTTTAAAACAGTGGAAAAAACACTTAACCGCACTTAATACATAAATATTTTCATACTAATTTTTGAAATTTCAAAAAATTTTGTAAGAAAAAAATTCTCAACGCACAATGAAGGGATTTTCAAAATATTTCCCTAAATGAATTTTTTAAGCAAGTTTTTTAAATACGTTTATTTTAAAGTTTCAGTTAAGCCCCAGTATCTATTTTTTTAAAAATATGTATTCTTTAAGTTTTTTTTTTTAAGAATTTCTTTGCTCCAGCTTTCTTTAAATTACATATATTCCCTTCTCTGGCAGTGAAGTTGAAAAATTGTTTTCTTTAAATTGCTGCAAATAATATCAACTAACTCATTACAAAAAGCTTTTCTTATGTGTGTGCATTTAAACATTTCTTTTTTTTACATGGTGCTGCATCAATGACGTAATTTTAAAAGAGTATGCAACATGTTGAAACATGTTTTATGATTTTGTTTTCCTATTTGCCGCATTATATTGCAGTAGTACACAGGTATTAGTGTTGTCAATTAAGCTATTCAGTGCCTAGATTTAGCCATTTTTCATCTTGTGTAGTAAAAAAAAAATAATTTTGCCATTTATATTTTGCAAAGTTTACAAAAAAAACATTTATTTTGTCGTGGACTTACATTTTTAATTACTTGAAGTTTTTTCTTTTATACAGTCAAGGCGAATTCATTACAAGTAATTTCGGTACTACGACAAATACAACTCGTACAAAAACCTCAAGCAATTTGTTTTTGTAAAATCACAATGTCAAAAACAGAAACAGAACAAAATATAAGCAAAGATGATAAGCACAATTTTGACATCCAACAATTATAAAGCTAAAACAAAGCTTTCAGCAGGTCTTTAACATAGCGTTTACATTTGCCAGTACTGGCAAGACAGTAGCAATACATGCAAACTTTTTTACTAATACATGGACACTTTTCCAACTGTCTTGTCTACTGTCTAGCAAATTTTGCAGACAGTAAATATGGACAGTGATTTGAAGTTATGTTCGAAAAAGAAAAAAAAAATCAAGAAGTAAGAAAAAAATTAACATATTTTGCTTTGATTTTTTATGTTTTAGTTAAGTGCTATATTTGTTCACACAATAATGCTGTTTTAAGTTTTTTTTAAAATTTGTTTAGTTCATATAAAACATGTTTTAGCTGGACTTCCACTGCAACACTTACGTTTGGCATATTTTTAAAAGTGAACTGTCTTAACTACTGTCTGGACGCCTACTTCACAAAGACAGTTAGTAGTGTCTTTGGCAACTAATATGTATTTTATTACTGTCTTGCCAGTACTGTCAAATGTAAACGCTGTGTAAAGAACACCTGAAATGAATTCGCCATGTAGGTATACAGATTTAATTTTACAATTTTTAGTTTAGAAAATAAACGAGTAATTTTTGAGCCATTTTGGTGGTAAAAAGTTGATAACACTGACAAACAAAAAGTGTGTTCAATTATTTAAAATTGTTACGAATTTGTAACAATGGTTACTAGAAAGTGTTCACTTAACCAACAAATTTGCAAGTAGATAGCGTCAAGAGAGAGTAAAAATTGAGAGACAACAAAATTCTTGCACATTTTTACCGCTAAAATTTTACTTGCCAGAATTTTTGAAAAAGCTGTTTCATGTTGTTTTAATAAATAAATCGGATCGGCTTACAAATTTCTACTTAATAATAGTAAAAAAAAACTTTTAAAGATATAAAAAAATTTAAAAATAAATTAGTACATAGTACATAACAACAAAAAATAATTTATAGAAAAAAATTTAAATAATATAAGTAACATTTTAACACATTGAGTGCCACGTCATACGTTTCCGCACGACACCTAAGTCGTCGTGGGGTGCCACGTCGTACGTTTCCGTACGACAGTGATTTTTTTTTTCTTAGTTTATTTAGAGCCTGTCGTTCATTTATAGACTACATTGAGTGAAATTTGTTGTGATTTTTAAATAAAGAACTCTTTACTGAAAATTTTTGCAAAAGCATTCATGGATCTAGGATGATTTTTTGAGGTTTTATAAAGTGAAAAATTTATAAAATGTAAATAACACAAAAACTGCTTGGCCTCCTGGCAATCCTGGTACCTTATTGTATAACCGAGCCACTCTTACAGAAAATGAACGCTCCAAAACTGATGTTAATCTTGGCATTATCAACTGCTTATTTCTGTTTGATCTACCAAATTCAAACAAATTAACCAAATATTTAGGCGTTAGCAACCTATAAGACTTGTGTTTGTTTAATAAATAAATTAAATTAAAATGTGTAACAATATAATATTCGTAATTTTTAAACTAAAATTATCTAATAACACACTTTTTTTTGAGCAGTTAGGAGAAAAATTTTGAATTTACGCCCTCGTTGCAAGTTTTTGCTAGAAAAAGAATTGAACACACCTATTAACATAAACAATTTTAAAGTAAAAAACAAAACAGTTTAAAGAAAGGCTTTTTATCATGCGGCTTGCAGCAAGTACAAAGAAAAATAACAAAATTATTGTTAGTATCTCACTGTGCATACCCTTAATGTTAATGTGGCAAATAAAATAAATATAGGTAACTAATTTCTTTTGCTTAATATATAATGAGTTAAAATAGCAGAAACATTTTCTTATTTAATTAACCACTAGTTAACCTTATTCTCTTTATTTTTTTTTGTTTTATATATTTATTTATTAGTCATACTGTGGGCCAATGCCTTGAGTTTCAGCACCCTCTTCTTTTGACTTTTACATTTACTCCACCCAAGTCATTGACCCACACTAAGCGACCTAATTTTAAGCTATTTATGTAAAGTTAAGAGTTGTAGTTGTATTTCAGTGTAATTTATTTCCCTCTGTATTTGATTTTTTTTCCTTTTACTCGCCCCTTATTTTTAGTTCCTTTCATGCCATTTTACAATATAATTTATATCCTTACGCGTTTATTTAGCCGGAAATTTCAAACACACTGGGAGTTGTAATGATGTTTGTTATTTGCTGATGGTGGTTCTGGAGGTGAGTGATGATGGGTAAGTGTGCTACCATCCCACAAAGGTCTCTATTTAATATTCAATTCTCCACCCCCCACGACTGCTTTAGGACTTTAGAGCAGAAGCAACAGTCAGTTTGATTTGTTACTAAACTAAATACTTAAGAAACTATTTACATACATAAAAAAAAAGATTTATGCACTAGAAAAAATCTAGGAAAGCTTTTTCTACATTTACACGTATAAAAATAGGGAAAATGTGGTTTTGAAAGTTAAGGTTTTAACCCAAATGTTTTATTAAAGCAAGAGACAAGCAAACAGACAGACATGGCTAAGCCGACTTAGAACTATATATACTTTATACGATTATAGAAGAATATGTTTTAGTGTTACTCACTTAACGACAAACTTAATGTACCCTAAATAACCTCTTTTGATTGTGTAGGGTCAAAACAAGGAAGTAAAACACATAAATAACTTGGCTGGACATGAGATTTAAGTTCAAAGAGAAATTCAAAATATTTTTCGTATTTTCTCTATTAAATAATTTCTAACATTTTTTCTGATAAAAATCTGAACCTACACCAGAGTAAATATCTTGTCTTTATTATTATTAAAATTTTTTTTGTAGTAAAGTTCATTGTACTTTTTGGGGGTATGAGAAGGGACATTTATTTTGATATTCAATAAGTATAATCGTAGTAAACTATTATATTTATTTTGGGCGTTAATTTCTCTTAACACCTGTTTATTTTAGTTGGTTGTTTTTGCAAAAAATATTTATGGAAACAAATTGTAGGTTGAAGTTTTTCTCTAGATAGAAATCCAAAGAAAAAAAAAAAATTAACTTAGCAATTCTCAGCAGGATATTTTTTTTTCTTTTTTTTGTAAAAGGAAATGAAATGTAATTAAAAATATGTTAATTTGCTTTAATTTTAGGCTATTTTAAAAGAAAAAAAAACAGATTATTAAAAAAAACTTTTTTCACTGAATATTGAGAAAGGAAGAATTTGTATGGCTTAAAGCATGGCTCGATTAGTAGGCCTGCGCACAACTACAACAATCCAACAATAAAGAAAACAACACGTATTTGCTTGTGTAAAAAATGGTAAAAATGTCAAAAACAATTGCACGAAAAAAGCACAACTCTGCAAAAAATCAGCAGGCGTTTTGGGCAGACCTACTAATTAGACTATGGCTTAAAGCTGGATTATTGACACTAAACGAAAAAAAAACTTTGTTAAAAGACTTCACAATTTTGGAGTCTAAAGCAGGGTACCTAGTTTGGTTTTACACATTATCCCCAATCTGAGATTTTTCATCCCTCAAAATTCCCAAAATAGCTATTTTCTTAGCCCCAAAATTGGCCACAGATAATTAAAAATAAAATAAAATTGTGTCAAAGAAAACACATACATACATTTGTTTATTTAGTAAAATCCATTGCTGTTATATTATTAAAAAATGTTTTATTTGTCCCCAGGGACAATCCTGAAATTTTTATCCCCCCCTTAAAATAAATCACCTGTTAGGGGAAAAATCTACAAAACTGAGAATGCTATTATAAAGTTTTATAAAACACTTTTGAAAACCACGGAAAAAGCTTTTTTTGTATAGAAATAATTTTAATAAAATGCTTTACGCATATTAAAAAATATTTGTGTTTTTCCTTGTATAATTACATTTACTAAATTTAATATAGAAAGTTCTTTATTTAATAAAGAAGCCTTGGAAAATGTTTTATAAAGAAAATCTCTAAAAATATTGCAAAAAAAGAATTTTAATTAAATTATACTTAGACAAGGCTTGGAAAAGAGAAATATCCCAAAAGAAATAAATTCAAGAATTTTTATTGCTTTATTTTAATTCAGGTTTTTAAAGCTTTAGCCACAGGCGTTTCTATAAAATTTGTTTTGAGGCAAAATAAATACTTTAATAAAATATCAGAAAAGTTGTTTAAGCTTAATGCTTTTAATGGTGTTAGATTTTTTTTTATTTTTTGCAAAAGCTTAGAAAAAGCTTTAAAAAGCTATTTCAAAAATTTTTTAAATTTTCTAAAAGCTCTTATTGCCAACTTTTGAAAGTTTTTTAAAGCCTTTATAAACAAGCTTTTTACATTTCTTTTAAGCTTTTTGGTATAAATTGCATTCAAAAATATTGCTATAAGCTTTTACTGCTTAAATTGCACTTCACTTTGCAAAACAAGTTTTAATCCACTATTTTCACTTGGCGTTTGGTAAATTGGTTTACTTTCAGAAATTTCCGACTTTCGCGAAATGTCATTTGATCTAATTTTCAGTGCTTTGATACACAAAGCCTAAAAAACACTATTGATTTTTCTTTTAAAATAAACTGAAACAAATTATTCTAAATTATAGTCGAGATTAAAAATGAGTGCGTGAGTCACGCCATTTATGAAAACTTCCTCAACTTTATTCAATATGAAAAAAAAATTATTAATAAATTTCTCAAAAAACAGAACGCTTCCATAAAACATACACACGCACACACACTCACACTCATATCAACAAAGACGTCATTACTCATCTGCATATTTAGGCATAAAGCGGTAAGGAGGTAAGATGAATATGTATGAAAGAAACTTTAATTTCCTTGACTTTTATTGTTTTATTTTTTGGTGTTTGTTTTTGGGTGGTAAAACAAAAAAACAAACAAATGAAATAAATTAAAATAAAGGAATAAAATTAAGCAGGTGGTAATTATTCATTTTTATTATGATGACTTTTTGTACAGGTGAAGAATATGTGGGGTTTATTTAGTCGACATAAATTTGACAGTTGACATTTTTCTAGCAAAAAGTAGAAAAAAAAAAACAAATACTCTCAATCTCATATGAATAAAATTAAAAAAAGTCAACTACATATTTGAAAATTTATGAATCCTACAAAATCTGTTTCTATTTTCATTTTCCAATTATAATCTTCCTTATTTTTTTTTTTTTGGATAGATTTATTAAAATGACAGTTATTTATTATTTTATGTCTGCTCGAAATCGCTTTTTAAATAATTTTTATATTACAAACAAATTTTATTTAACAGACAATTTTACATTTTTACTGAAAAATCGATTAACACGTTCATAAAGCGGAAATAAACCTTGATGGAAATTTTAGCAAAAAAAAATATTGTACAATTTAAATAAACCAGTTTGCCAAGTTAAAATAAAAATAGGAAAAAAGCTCCCCAGTAGCAAAATCATCAAATATTCTATAAACGCTTTATATACTCCACACGTTCACTATTTAAAACGTACTCGTATTTATTTTTAATTTTAAACATTTACTTTATTTATATAGAAAAAAAAAATCTAAATTTCGTAATAATGATATTGATGATTATTTCTCTCGTTTTTCAGGTTTTTTTATGCTAAGCAAATTACTTTTCTCTAGACAGTGTCTAGAATTTAATAACTGTCTAGAATACACCCTTTCAAAAGAGTTGTTTTACAAGCGGTGCATTAAGTTAGTCGAAAATTTGTGACACTAACGGCCAATATCACTAAGGTGATCAGGTAAAATTAACTACTGCTTTAACTTCCAGTTAACAATACGTTTTTTAAAGTTATAACGGATAGTTAATTATAGCTGAACTTGGCGTAATTGGTCTTTAATTAAAATAATACGGATTTTTAATAAAACTTTCAAAAAGCTTTAAGCTTTAAACAATTTTCTTATTTAGTCTTTAAATTAACCAAAGCTTTAACATTCTTTTAATTCCTATTTTTAATTTATGAACTTAAAGCTACCAAATTTACAAAGATTTATTAACATAAAAGTTTAAGTCAAAAAGCTTCAAGCATTTATACAAATGTTTAAAAATTTATAAATATACATAATGATTAAAAAAAAAATTGTTCTAATTGCATTTGGTTTCAAATAAGCACTTAAAATTATGCAAAAAAGTTTTTGACGGTTAAAGAAGTCAAAGCTTAAAATTTATTTTAGAAAAAAAAAACCAAAAGCTGATATAATCGTGACAAGTTTTTGGTTGCTAAATTGTTTATAAATAAGTCTGAAATAAAAATAAAAGCTCACATTATGTATTCTAAGTTATGCGTAAAGCTACTATTAGAAAAGCTTTCTTTTTAAAACTTTGTTAATGTCAATACTGTTTATATTTAAGTTTTAAATTATTTGAATTAAAGCAAAAACTGCTTAGATTTGAGGTTGCTTTCCTAACTTATAATATTAGATCTTAAAATTTACACATCAAGTTTTCGAAGTGTGAAAAAATCTTTTAAAATAAAAAACAAAAGATTTTAAATTAAAGTCGTAAGCAAAGCCTTTAAGTCTTTAATTTCTTTAAAGTTTAATTTAATTCAGAATAATTTTTTTAATATAAATAAAGTCGTGTGACATAAATGCTACAAAGCTCTTGAATTTTACGTATGACATAAATGCTACAAAGCTTTTGAATTCTACAGTTTAGTTGAAGTATTTTTTTGGTTAAATCACAAATTTAGGTCTAATAGAAAAAACTGTTATTAATCTTAAAGTAATTTTTACCAAGTTTAGTTATGATTAACTATCACTATAACTGTCAAAAAACAGCTTGTTAACTGGTAGTTATAGCAATAGTTAATAATAACTGAACTTGGTGAAATTGGGCGTTAAAGTTTTATTTAAAAGCTTTTAAAAAGGTTAACCCAATTATACAAAGTCTTTGTTAAAACTTTAAACTTTAAAGTCTTCTCACGCGGACTTAAACGCTATTATTGTTAAAAAGGCTTATGAACAGTATACTAAATAAAAGCTTTTAGATATTTATCAAGTTCTCCCAATCGCACCCTCGTACATTACGAAAAACTACAAACCTTTTTGCCTAATTTCAAAGAAATTTAATCTTACAGTTCTTTTTATATTTTACCGTAAGGCATTTTTAAATTCGTTACAAGTTCCCTGTAGACACTTTCTCATGTCATTAATATTATGCCTAAAATTTTCAATTAATTGACAATTTGCCAAAGACCCCCAAAGCTTAATTGTTGTAATATAAAAATCAATGCTTTTGCAATTCCAATTGGCTACAAATCGCAATTTATCACAAATTGACAGCATTGGCTTCTTCGTAATACTCGTAACAATAATAATTACTACTGATCGCTAGTTGTACTTATACTATAAGTTCTTTTTTGTTAATGAAATTTATAGTTTCTATTCCAGAGAATAAAGAAAAAGCCAGCTAACAATTCAGAAAAACAAAACGGTGCAACTTAAAACTACACCCAGCAATTGCAGAACAAAGAATAGAAAATAAATTGCAATTTGACATTGTGCGTAATTTTAAAATCATTTGCTAGAAAATTATTGTAGAAATAGACAAACATTAAGTTTCGATTAAAATTAAACCTTTGAGGGGAATATTTTTAATTTTGTTTTTATTAAAAATGTTACGAATAGAATTTTAATTTAATTTTCCGAGCAAGAGTAACGAAGATCTTCAGCCCGTTGTAGCAAAATAGACCAAAGTCTTGAACTGATAGACAACCACACTACCAACCAGCCTACCGGTTCACACAATTTTTGAATAAAAAATAAACTTTTAAGGGGAAATTGTTAAAAAGAAGCAGTAATTGAAATGCTAAAATTGCTCCCAAATTTATCGCTGTAACTGCTTTTAGAAATATTCTAGAACTATATATAACTTTTTTCCAAATTCAAACTCGTTTCTTTATATTTTGAACTTTTTTTCATTTTACTTAGAAGCTAGTCCCCTGAAGCCATGGGGATCATCTGCAGGATAATATAATAACTTTTGCTATAAATTATTAAGCAATAATAAATACAAATGAACCATCAATTGATCCTAAGTTTGAAAGTCAAAAATTGGCTAGTTCTTATATTGTAGCGTATGTTTCAGTTTAAGTTTCTACTTCTACAACTTTACTTTAAAGAAAGTAGTAGCTCAGGTAGCAGCAAAATTAGGTTTGATGTAGCAAACAAGTAATCAAAAGACAAAATTGTCATCACTGCTTTTTTAAAATAAATAGTTATGCATTAAATGTTAAAAAGTGTTGTTCGTAAAAGGCGTCCGTAAAGCCGTCGTATTTTACTTAAAAGGAGCAATTGCGATGAAAATATTTTTTTAGGTTTTTTTGATTTATACGTTTACTGCTTTGTTGCTCCTTATTGCTGCATCTTTTGCCATCTCCTCTTCTGTTTCTGTTAGTTATATGCTTTTGTTTTTAGACCATTGCTTAAACTACTGTTACTTTATTGCTACGAGCACATAAAATGCTATTTTAATGCTACTGCTACTTTTACTGCTACTTTATTACTTCAACTTTTCCTACCTTTTCTTTTGTTTCTGTTAGCTATACACTTTCAAATTTAGACCGTTAGTAAAGCGACTGCTACGAGTAGTTGCTACTTTATTTCGGCTTCTACAACTACATCACTTGGTTCTTTATTGTAGCATATTTTGCTACATTTTCTTCTGTTGATGTTAGTTAAATGCTTTTATTTTTAGATCATTTCTAAATCTACTGCTACTTCATTGCTATGAGTACATAAAATATTACTTTATTCTTCTACTCTTCTACTGCTACCTAACTTTCTACTTTATTGCTGCATATTTTGCTATCTCTTCTTCTGTTGCTGTTAGTGGCATGCTTTTATTTTAAGACCATTACGAAAACTACTACTACTTTATTGCTATGAGTACATAAAATGCTACTTTAACGCTACTTCTACTCCTATATCATTTGATGCATCTTTTGCTATCTGTTCTTATGTTTCTGTTTGTTGTTGTATTTATATTTAGACTATTACTTAAACTACTGCTACTTTACTGCTGCGAGTACATCATGTGCTAATTCTATTTTAGCAAATAAAATTTAATAACTCCGTAGTAGCAAAAAAGGCCTCAAGGTCATTTTCATTTTTTAACTAGTAGACTATTTTAAATATTTTAGTAGCTAGTGCTACTTTTAGTTTAAAATTTTGTAACACTGGTTTGAAGTTGATATAACTGCGGAACAAAGGGGGGGGGGGGGGGTGTTCATAATCTCCCCGGGGCTGGTCGAAGACTTGAATTCTTTAATAAAAAATCCAGAATGGAGGTTGTTCCGACTGAATTTCCACTATCTGTCCCACTCTAAACTGAAGTCTGGATTCGCCCTTGAATGAATGACTTAAATTATTTGATATATTTTAGGTTATACTTTGTGTTTTAGTTTATATGATATTATTAAATAAATGAATTATGTGTTAAAAGGATATTAATAATGATCATGTTATTGAAGTTCATTGAAAGAAAGAATGACTTTAATAAAGTTATGATTCATTTTGAGTTTTTATCAATCACGTTTTATCTTTTCTTGTTATATTCTATTGGATAATTATGATTCATTTAAGAAACACAATTTCTCAATCTCAATGATTCATTCAATAAAGAATTTCTTTTTTGTGTCATTTGGTCAGATTTACAGACCAGCTACTAAAAGCTGGTCTGTAAATCTCATTTGTGACCGTAATGGGTTTTATTAAATTTTAAAAGAGGTTTATTTATTTTTGCATAAATAAGAAAAGGGAAAATTGTATCTTACCACAACGGGTAGATGACAAGTACAACAAATATATATCTAAAAGCCCATAAAGTATATATTCATGCATATACATATTTTGGGTCCTTGTGAAATTCTTATAGCCAAAACAAAGTTTACCATGGCCTTTAATGGGTTAATAGAAAAATTATTGAGGATTTAATTTTAAAACAATTAAATACACTCAAAATATTATGTAGTTAAATTCAAACGAAAATTCATTTTAAACAACTTAAAATTCATTCAAAAAACGGATCATTTACATTTCATTTAAAACAAATGATTTTTACATTCATTTCTAAATTTTTTATTTATTAAACAGCATATCCCTTAAAATTGAACAGTTTTTACTTTTAAAAAATATATTTTAACCGACAAAAATCAAACTACATAAGAAAATAAATACGGAAAAACATTATTTTTTGGTAGTTTGTTTTTTGAATAACAAACATAAATGTTAAAAAATAAAATTATTCGTAAAACAACTATATTTTTATTAAATTTGAACAGTACGGAAAACGAATTTAATAACCCACAATCAGTTACTGTAATAATTTTATAAGTGTATAAACAATTGAATTGTTTTACTATTTGTTCGTACCATATAAATTGAGTGGTTGACCACAAAGTTTAACTTTTGTAATTTGTTTATTTGGTTGTTGTTGTTGTAAATTTCATTGTTTTTTGATTGTTGAGATGAGCGTGAAATATTAATTGTTTTTATTTTACAAAACAATAAAAAATTTTAGAACCAAAAAAAAGAGAAAAAAAACATTACAACATTTATCTAAATGGTCAAAACAAAGGTTGTTCTTTTATTATAATGACAATAAAAATTAAAGCTCAAAATAAATAAAATGACAATAAATGTTCAATTTGAATTAAAATTAAGTTTTTTACAGCTTATTTATTTATTTAAAAGAAGCTTTAAGCGTTATTTTGCTTAAAGTCCATTAGGACATGACATTGTTATTCTATATCTAAAATCGGGTTTTTTTAGTCATATTTTGTTAATTAATTAAAACAAAAACTTTCAAGTTCTTAAAAGCTACAAATAGCTTTAAACTATAAAAAGCTTTAATATGTTTCTTTTTATCTAATATTAGATTTTTTTAAATGATAATTTGTCTTATTTATTTAAAAAAAGCTTTAAGCTTTTAAGAGCTTTAAGTTTTAAGGCTTTAAAAGCTAAACGCTGAAAGCTTATATTTAAATAGTTTTAATTTCATATCTGATATTAACCATTTATGCATCATTAATATTGTCTATTTATCTTAAACTTATCTTTTGTTTTTTTGAAGAATTCTGATGAAAGAATGTGGAGATTCTAGAAACATGTCAATTCAACCCGAGTTCGATCTCCAGCTCTGCCAAAAATGAAAATTATCAATAAATTTTAATAAAAATTTCATGTTGTAAAATTTTTTAAATTGTATTAAAAATTAAGAACGAAAATACTTGTTTAGTAGTGTTTTCTTTTCTACAAAAAAATGTGACATTTTATTTAAAAAAAATGCAATTTGGTGTCTGTTTCTTAAAAATTTTTCTCCCGAAAAGGATCAGTTTTTTAGAACAAAACAAGCCACGCTTTTCGGGAGCAAAATTTTTAAGAAACAGACACCAAATTGCATTATTTTTTAAAAAATATCACATTTTTTTGTAGAAAAGAAAACACCATTAGTCTCTTTATACAAAATAAGGTGTCCGTTTTGCTTGCTGTCGCTGAAACTATGAATTTTACAAAGTACGAGAGTTAATTTATAACGATTTTAAAGTATTTGCATTTGGTCGATCGATTACGGTTTGTATCCGAGAAAATGTATTGAATGTTATTTAAATTTTTTTAAATTAATTGAAAATTTCAAGTGTACAGCTTAGGAATTATATTAAAACGCGTCGAAGAGTACAAACCATAATTGTTTTAAATTCAACATATAGTTTGTAATGTGAAAAAATATTAAATTCATTTAAAAATGTATTGAGCGTTACATTGACAAACTTTTTATTATTTATCAGTAACTTTTAGAACGTCAAAAAAGTTAGCATCAGCAGAAAGAAGAAACGATGTACCTTTTTAACTGATGTAAATTACTTTTATACTTTTTTCAAATATTAATTATTTATTTTCTCTTCCAAAAACCTGAAAAAATGTATGTGTGTGAAGTTAAATTTTAAAACTTATAACCCTAGACACATTCTGTTATGTTAACAGAATGATGTTTACCACTTCACAGAACTTATGTTAACTCTGTTATGATGTATGCGAAAATTCAAAAGAGTAAATTGTCCATAAGTCGCTCCAACTCATGAAAAAAAGGCTAAAAAAATTTAGAATAGGGTTTGAAATATTCTAAATTTTTTTAGCCTTTTTTTCTTTAAAATCATTCCCAAAACAACCGTGAAAGCAAATGTAACGCTCAATACACAAAAATGTTAAAATTCGGAAAAAATAATACATATGAATAATTTTTATTCTTCCACGAATTTAATTCTAAACTAATATATGTAAACATATTTTTCAATATCACTGTAAAAAAAATTTAATTATTTTATGTATTTATTTTGCTATGTACACATCAGATTTTCATGCAAATAATCACTAAATTTTGATAAGATAAGAACAACTATCACCTTCAAAAATATCTAAAACATTTTCCTTTGGTTATTGACTTTTGGATATTTGTAAACATTATTTGCACAAAAAATTACAACATTTATTATACTCCTAATGACACACAAAAAACATGATTCAAATTTCTCGCACAACGAATTCTTTGTTATATTGACACGAGTAATTTGTTAATTAAGCAAATTGCAGTAGAAAATAAAATCAGTTAATAACTGTAACAAAATTAAACTTATTCAATGTTATCATATTGAAAACACATGCCACAGAATGCTCGAATATAATTTGAAAAAGCATCAAATAAATTCAGTAAATCAAACACAAAAAGATCTAATCTTAATAAAACTTAAAAAAAATCTAAATTCTCACTTAAATTGTCTACTTAATAAATACTGTGTGATTCATCCATGTGGAGACAAATGTTTGAGTTATGAAAAATTATTATTCTTTATAACGATTTGAAATGAAACATTTTTCACTAAATTACACATAAGTTTGAGTTTCGATTCAAAACGAAATTTATCATTTTTTTAATGCCACTTCCGATTATTGTTAAAGCGCTTACAATTTAAAATAAACAAATGTAAAAAAAAAATAATAAATAATTACTAAAATAAAATATTGCATGTCGAATGTAATTTTGTTGTTTAAGTCTCTACCAGACTAGAGATAATTTGGCAATAAACGAATGTGCGAATTAGGGGACTTTGAAAAGTTCAGATGAGTTAATAAAGATTAAATGGATGACAAGGTTTATTTTTTTTTTGAAAAAAAGGTCTCGAAGGAAAATTCTTCTTCAATAATAAAAAAAAATTTGAAAAAATAACGATAAAAGTTTTAAAGCTCTTTTAGTTGTACAAATGGCACTTCAAAGATTTTAAGAAAATTATAGATTTACAGATAATCGTAAATTTGTTTTTAAGCAAAAATAAAGTCTTATGAAAAAACTAAATAAAGCTCTTCGCAAAAGCATCTTAAAGCTTTAAGGGCTGGCAATGCAAGTATTACAATATAAATTAAAACCTCAATTTTGAAATGAATTGAAGCTTTTGGTAAAAAGTTCATCTTACATTTTTGACAAAAGCTTCCTATAAAGTACTTTTTCAAGCTTTTTGTTTGGTCAAAACTTAATTTTTGAAAGATTCATTTTATTTTTTCCAATTACTAAATACCTAATATTTTTTTAAATTAGCAAAAGCATTTATATTTAAATATTATTATAGAAAAAAAGTTCTAAAGCTCAGTGTAAGCCAATTAACAAGTTTTCTTAGTGCCATTATTACAACTTGCCGTTAGTTAAAGTTAAGATTTTGTGCCACGTATTAAAAGTTTTTTTTACTATACAATATGTTACAGGCAACTTTATTCTACCAGGTGGGTTTCAGTTAGTTGAACTAATAAATAACTTGTTATACGTCCAACAAAATCCTACCTTTAAATAACGGCAAGTTTTAATAAAATGGCACTTAAAGCTTAAGGGGCTGGCTATGAAAATATGTAAACAATATATTTTTTTATGATTAAGTGAGTTAAAGCCTCCAAGCCATCAGCAGAATGTGCAAGCTTTTTTAAAGATATTTGTGCTTTTACATTAAAGCTAAAAATTTGAACATAGAAAATTAAGCAAATAAATTGGGTAGCTTTTAAAAAAGCTCTTTTGAAAAAATCTGTTTTAGGAAGTATCAAAAAGTGTAATTTTTTTAAGTGCTAAGATTTTTAAAAAAATTTTTGCTACTTCACTAAAAGCAAAAGAACTCTTCCTTTCGCAGAACTATGTTCATTTAAAACAAAAACAAATTCTAAAAATTTTGTTTTTTTTTTAAAGGTATTTGTGCGAAAGAAAGCGTTTTTTCTACAGCGTAAAATTGGCAGTAAAGATTTTATAATTAATTATCGGATTTTTTTAATAAAAAAAAATATTTAAATCTAAGATTCTGTAAAAGCTTCTTTAAAAAGCTTTTTTTTTACTTTTATACAATTTTACAGTCACAGAGAAAGTTAAAGGTCATAAAACGAAAAATTAGGGGTTTTAAAGGTCTCAAATTTTTTACGTTATATTAAAAGGAAATGGAAGAGAAGAGAGGGTAGTTAAGACTTTGTTTTTTTTTTTGCATATTTTTATGGTGATTTATTAATAAAAAAGGCTATAACTTACATTCACGTAATATCAATTCAAATAATAATTTTTTAATGAAAAAAATTAAATTAAATCAAAAAAAACTTTTTAGGCGCCAATTGTTAACAAATTTATCTTGTATGTATTTGTGTGTGTGTGGTATAATTTAACTTTAAATTCTAAATTATTACTTTTGTTGAAAATTAAAAATTACAAATAAAAAAAAAAAATCCAGCTATAAGCAATTAACTGCAAAATTCTTGACCATAATTTTACTCAGAGGCTATAAATTGCATATTCAAGCGAAGTAGGAGTGTACAAAATTGATAAGAATATAAAAAATTATTATTAAGCAACACGTGATA
This sequence comes from Pollenia griseotomentosa, assembly GCA_963931875.1. Lineage (NCBI taxonomy): Eukaryota > Metazoa > Arthropoda > Insecta > Diptera > Polleniidae > Pollenia > Pollenia griseotomentosa. The sequence continues at coordinate 32,270,200 of OZ007564.1, forward strand.
AAAACAAAAACAAAATTTTACAAATAAAACTACAAAAATTATAAAAAAAAACATCATCACACCTTTTAAAAAGAACAAGACGACGACGACGACCACGACAAACAGGCATTTTGTATCTTCTTTATAAATTACAGAGAAACGTTAAAAACCTCCAGATATTGTGGGACTTAAATAGTTTTGTTCCAAACATTTTTTCCATTTCATTTAAATATTTAAGTATGCATAATGGGAGTTACTTACAGGTATACATTAAAAAGTAATAATAAAACTAAAATTATTAAAAATGTTGGAATTAAATACATACAAACACACATAAGAACGTGACAACCTTGCATCAATTAATAATGGAGAAACAATATATAAAGAGAATTGTGGAAAAAAAGTATTAGATAGTTAAATTAATAAAATTATTATGATAATGATCACTTTAGAATGCACAACAATTGAACATTATAGACACGATTTTGGAAAATCTAAAGTTAAATTAAAACAAATCAATAAAATGCAAATACAGACGGACAGACAGACCTACAGACAGTTGATTGAATTATGTAGCTTTTTATGAATATGAAAATGTACTTTGTAATCAAGTAGCTGGGAATAATTTTTTTTGTCATATGATGGTCTTTGAAAATTTGAGATTTTTGCTGGTTGTGTCATAAATATTTCAATTGATCTTCTAAACAAATATTTAATTGTGACAATTATTTGTCTGTAAAGTCATTAACATTTTAAACTTATTTTAATAACAAAACAATTACAATCCATTTACTTCATTTAAAAAAAAAAAAACAATAAATTTTTTGTTCTAACAAACTAAATAATGAATAAATGTTAAGGCTAAGGTTAAATTCACAAATAAATACTAATTCACTATGGATATGTGTCTAGATTCTAGATACATACATACATACATGCTTTTGTACATCCAAACATGCCCCAATCCATTATTTAGATCTCATGCTTTAATTCGTGGTTATACTCGTGTCAAAATTAAAACTCATAATACATGCAATTTTTATGTAAATTACGCTTAATTAATTATTATAGAGTAAAAACCAACCCCTTTTACTTATTTACTCTCTCCCTATCTCTCTTTCTCCCTGACTTTTCTTCATGCTCCGGCACATTCCAATTAATACTGTTGTTTTTTTTTTAGAGAATTTAGAGAATCTAAGTCCACTAAACACACAAAAGCAATTAAGAAAGTATAGTCGGTTAAGCTTGCCATATGATACCCTATACCACAATATTTAAAAACCAATTTTCCCTATTTGGGACCAATGGACTATCATGGACCCCCCAGAACAAAATTATGTTTTGAGGTCAAGATTCATGTTTAAGTTCTTTGTGCCGAATCTTGTTTAGATAGCTTCATCTATATGAAATTTTATTTGCCTTTAAGTGATTTTAGCAAGGGGGTTATATGGGAGCTATAGTTAATTTTGGACCTACCAGCACAATATTTTGTCATGCCATAGAATAAGAAATTAAGAACACTAAAAGCAATTTTCGGGAGTAGTAGTTGTATGGGATCTATGGTGAAATATAGACCGATTCCAATAAAATTTGGTAAGAAAATTTAGATTGCCATAAAATAAGTTGGGACCAAATTAAACCGAAATACCAACTTTAAAAGAGGGTTTATGGGTACAAAGACTCTATACCGAATAAAGGTTGTATGCTGGCTATTTGAAATTATAGACCGATTCTCACGATTTTTAATAGGCTTAGCCCATCTAAAAATTAGAATCTATCATAGTTGGGGGCAGTGCACTAAATTTTGATTTAAATCCGCATTGATTGCACTATCACTTACTAAAACTGCAAAAAAATTAGTTTGCACTCTTTTTACCAGCTTTAGTGATGATTGTTATTTTTTAACTACCACTAAAACATTTTGAGTGATATTGGAAATTTTTCACTATCACTAAACGCAGATTGAATGCAAAAATCTGCACTCAATTCAAATAGTGCAAAATTTGGACATGCAATCAAAAAAGCTGCATACAAATATTGTCTCACTAAAATTTAAAAGATGTAACTTTGTATGTGCATGGTTTTTAAATTCTTTTGAGGATATGCATAAGTGAAAAACATTAAACAAAATGAAATTTTTACAATAACGGTATTTTTTAAATTTAGTGCAACAATTTAAGTTGCACTCAAATGAGTGAAGAAGAAAAAAGTTTCAATAAGCTGATGATTGCTTTTTTTAAATCAAACAATTTTTTTTTGAGTGCAAAATTTTTTAACATCACTCACTCATGTTTAGTGAGGCTGCAAATTTTCAATTCATCACTCAACATCAACAAAATGATTGCAATATTTTTGCACTATCACTAAGTGTGAGTTGAAACTGCAAAATGAGTTTACTACGCCCATCTATGGAATCTATGTACCAAATTTCATAAAATTATCTCCAAAATGTGCTCTGCGCTCAAGATCTATTCAGACGGACGAACATAGTTAGATCGATTAAAAAAAGGACCAAAATTGTAATGTGTTAAAAACGTCAACAGAAACGGATAATATCCTCTCCAATATTTTGGTGTGGTATAATGACAGACACATGCATAGACTTTATACACATATCACTGGAATTTGGGTGTCATGGTAGGCTAGTTGGTAGTCTATCAGTGCGTGGGTTGCGGGTTCGATTCCCGCCAGAGACCCTGGTCTCCTGCAGATAAGCGCAGAGCTTCACGGGATTAGAATAAAATAAAAATAAAAACAAAAACAAATCTTTGAATTTTATATACCCTTCACTGTAGTAACAAAACCCTGAATTCGGGAGTACACTTGTCTAGGGGATGGGTAAACTAATAAGCCGCCTTCGCATATTTTTAACTTTAAATAATTTTTTTACCATTTAAGAAATATATAACCAAAATTCGGTCCTTCTAGCGCTATGTTATGTTTTTCATACTTTTTTTTTAAAGTACTTTAATGCATTTGTACCAAAAAAAATTATTTAAAATTTTATTAAGTTTCAAAGAATTAAAAAAGTATTAAAAATTTCTACATTTTTTATTTAAAAATCACTCCATTTTGAAAAAGTAAGATTTTAAAGTAAAAATGTATGTTATTCAAGGGAACTAAGTTTTAATTTTGGAAAAAGTACTTTAAATTTAATTTCGTTTCTAGGAAATTAAAAAGTAATGAAAAATGCACATTATTTTGGTTTAAAAAAAAAACTACAAAAAAAATTCATTATGTGGTGAGATTTTTAAACTGAAATAAAAATGAAGCTTTATGTTTTTCTTTTTACTTTTCGAAAAACTATTAGCAATATTAAATTTTCGTATTTAGTATTGAAAAAGTCCTTTTTCTAATTAAGCATTTTTGTTGTATGTTGCAAATAATTTTCAGAAAAAATGTGCTAAACATTAACTTTTTTAAAATCGTAATAATAAGAAATGTACTTTGTTTTAAAAATCAAATTTTAAATCACTTACCTCTGCTTGCGTTGTCGTTGACACCGGTCCTGATTGGACTGTGGCTATAACTGTTAAGAGTACGGCTAAACCTAAGAACACATAACTTTGGCGGGTAGACATTTTACGGCTATTTGAGCTTTTATAGGTGGACTTTAAATATGTATTTGATATGGCTGGTGGAACTGCTGCTTCTGATAAGGACACTGTTGAAACTGGCAATGATTTATTTATATTTCGTCGCTTTGTGGTAGGAGGTGGTAATTGCTTTCTATTAACCATATTCTATTTAAAACACTTTATTACTTGTATAATTCTTTTAACTTGTTATTATTTTTTTTTAAAGATATCAAATAAGATATGACACAATATACTGGCTCTGATTTGATTTGAAGGCACTGAGTTTATTATTAATTTTTATAAATAAAACAATTAAAATAAAAAGACTTTTTACACTGAAAGAAATGAAATCTGTAAAGAAAATGAATTAAAAGAGAATGCAATTAGTAAATAATTTAATTTAATTAAATAATAATTTCATTAAAATAATAAATAGTTTAATTGATTTATATTAAAGTTTGTGTGTAACTAATTAAATTTCCCTGTTACTTTGGTGTTTTTTTTATATTTTTAAATCTAGTTGTTATATTTAGCATGAATTTGGTATTTTAGTTTTAAACTCAAATGCCAACAGGTTGAATTTTAAATATGAAGAATGTTGTTGAATAAAAATTCAACTGTAAAGTAACGGAAACAGAACCTAAATAACTTGGCAAAAGGGTTAAATGTTAAATCTAGGCAACTAAAATGCAAATACCAGCAAAGCGTAACTTCCAACCCCAACTCAGACAAATTTTTAAATGTAAATAGAACCCAGCAAACAATTTTTGAGATACAAATTCAATATATTAGTATGGTTAACTTTATGGTTAAAAAAAAGGCAAAAAAGGGAGACAAATTTCATCAATTTCTCCAAGCAATTATGCTCTAAATTGAAAGCATAGAACACGACTAGAATAGAAAGAGAGAGAGAAAACACTGAACTCAGCTGTCAAAACAATCTAACTCTATGATTGTGTTTGTAATAAATGTGTTGACGAATTTCGAGAGGGAAATTTTTTGTTTTGCTTTAAGAAAGTCGTTTGGCCATGAAAAGGCAGGCCCATCTTGCACACACAATCAAATCGAATTCAAGATTTTTATTGCAACCATTCAACGCACATGCAGGTTTTTGTTTAGTCTAGGCGTTCTAACGTTTTGTTTACAATAAATAGTAGTATTTGTTTACATGTTAGAATTATTTATAAGTTTTAAATTTCAACCACTCTTCCCCCCTATCTATCTTCTTAAAACTCTATAACTGTGCAAGAAAACTGTCTGTGTGTAAATTGGCTAAAATCAGTTTTCCGATTAGAGAAAACATTTGCTGGTTTGCTGTTGCACCTTCAAACTACCCCTACCTTTATTCTACTTTTAGATTTCTATGTCAGATACTATAAAGACTAACTAGAAATGCCATGGCAATTTTTTTTTTTTGTAAAATGAAAACTGTCTGTTGAAAGGAAATTTTTAATGGCGCTCCACAATAACGAACTACACAACTTGTATGTACGAGTCACGAGCTGTTCTATTAGCATTTCGTTTTAATATTTATTATGACTTGGTTTTATTTTCATTTCCAGTATGTCTAAATTTAGAAGTTGTACGATTTCGCAAAATAAAATTGCTGGAGTTTTTCTTTGTCTATTTTTTTTTTTATTTAAATTAAAACAAATAAATACCTAAAAATAAAAAAAAAAGTTTATTTAAAGATTTAAGAGCTTAACATGTTTGGAAAGCTGCAGATCTTTCTATTCTATTTTTTTAAAGATTCAAAAGTCATGAGTTCCACTCAAAAATGTGGCCATAGTTCTACAACAATAGAAAAAAACAACAGGCGTTTTGTTGTTAGAATTGTGACGGTAAATGTCAAAAAAGCTTATTTGCCTTTATAAATAACATAAATAAACAAAACAAGTAAAAAAGTATATTTGGTCAAAACCGATCATATGATACCCTACAGCAAAATATTTAAAATACAATTTGGGAACCATGGGCAATAATGGATCTGTTTGAAAAAATTATTCTATAAGGTAAAGATTCATGTAAAAGTTCTATATAAAATGAGTTTGCCTTGAAGTGATTTTAGACAGAGGGCTTATAACGGAGCTATGGTTAATTTTGAACCTACCAGTACAATATTTTGTCATGACATAGTAGCTATCGTAAAAGATATTGTCGCCAAATTTTATGTCAATACCAAAATTTATATAAGAAAGTTAGGACACTAAAAGCAATTTTCGGGGAAGTATTTGTATAGGAACAATGGCCATATATAGACCGATTCCAATAAAATTTGGTACGATGATTTTGGAACAAATTAACTCTAAATACCAACATAATCGGATGGTTTATGGGTACAAAGACGCTATTCCGGAAAGAAGCTTTGTGTAAAATAATGGACCAATTTTTTCGATTTCCAATAGGCTTGGCCCCTGCAAAAGTTAAAACCTATGTGCCCAATTTTATTAAATTATCTCCAAAATGACGACCTGAAGGTACTTTGCACAGAAAAAATTTTTTAGGCCAGTAAAAGAATTAATCAATAATAAAATCAGTTTTAATTAAATATTTAATAAGGTGAATTAAACTTTTTAATCAAGTGTATAAAATGTTTAATTGACAATATTTCAATTAAAAGTTTAATTCACTTGATTAAAAGTTTAATTCACCTGATTAAATATTTTATAGAAACTGATTTTATTTTTGATTAATTCTTTTACTGGCCTAAAAAATTTTTTCTGTGTGCGCACAAGCTTTACATGAACAGCCAGCCAGTCGAACGGACATCGGGAGATCGACTAAGTTATTCTGAGTCGATTGGTATATTTAAAGGTGGGTCCTAGGACCAATATTTCACTTGAGCCGAGTTAAATAAATGAAAGTTGAAGGACAAGTAAGAGGATCTAAGATCAATAGACCATTCCATCTTTGGTGAAGGGTATAATATTCTCAATAAACGAGATAACTTTTATTCGGTTTATCAAATAACCGATTATTCGAATAATCGTTACCTGTTATAACATACAATTTTTGTATAGTAAAAAAAATTACTTCTTTTAACCCAATTATGTATTAATTTATTAATTATTCGCTTAACCAAATAACCGATTATTTTTTATTTTAAGGTAAAATAAAAGAAAACTTAAGCTTCATTTCAATAAAAATCTTAAATAATAATTTTATTCAATCTAAGAATTGATAATGGAATTAATCATACCTAAAAAACTATTCGATTAACCAAAATGTTATTCGATTGATAGTTCAAACATTTCAACAATTATTCGTTTATCTAGTAAACGATTTCTAATAAGGTCATGTTAAAACACTCCAAACTTTAATGGTAATTTTAAATTCGTTATAAAACAATTAAATTTAAACTGAAAGCGAGTACTCGATGAATCATACATCCGTGATTATTCGATTAATTACGTTACCCAATAAAAAATTTTATCATTTTGCGAAGCACTATTGGTAAATTAAAAATATAAGCGTACACTTATGCGCTACGCAATAAGACATACATAGATGCAGTAAAGTAAGTGAAGGAGCTCTTAACAAGTTTTATTAAAGAAAAAATTATAATTCAAGTGCCACGGCATTCCCTTGATACGAAGCAGGTTTGTAAGGGAGAACATCAAAAATAACTGTAAAAAATCGTTCAGTGTGTACAGCTAAAGGCTACGCTCACCAGTTTTTATATGCGTTAAATAAAGCGCCTTTTGTGTCAAAAATGTATTGCTTCAAAGTGGGAACTCGCCATATAAAATTCATGTTTTTCGTAAGCGGTATGGTAAGCGAAACTCTTACATTTCTCCCTTACAAGCCTGTTTCGTTTGAAGCTAAATTACTTTTATATTAGAATTTTATTATTACATATTTATCTAACTTATAGATAGTTTAAGGCAAATTCAGGAAAAAATAATAAAATAAATAAATTTTAAACATTATTCGGTTATATGTTAAAATATTTTGAGGATTATTCGGTTAAATAATAACTAATGATTTCTTTAATTAATCTTTAAAATTAGTTTTAAATACAAAAGTTTTTTTTAAGTTATAAAAAATTTACTCAAATTTTAAGCAACTCTAAGAAAAACATTTTCATTTAACTTTAAAATCGATTAATCGCTTAGTAAGGGTAAATTGATTCATCACTTTTAAAAACTTTTGGAATCTTGCTCACTAAAAAAAAATGTAATATAGATTTCATAAAAATTAAATATTTTGCGTTTAATTGTTAAAAAAGTACAAAGATTAATCGTTTAACCAGTAAACGATTATCCGATTAATGTATCAAATGGCTTTTAAAAAGAAATTTTTTTTTTACTAATTTTATAAAAAACAAGATTTAAAAACCGTTAAAACCAAATCGATTAATATAAAACCCGATTATTCGATTAATCTTACTTATTAAAACTTATTTCTTGAAACAAGGGTTCTAAAAATATAAAGAATTTAAAAAAGATGATTTGGGTATACAGTTTTGATTACTCAAATTTTAAGCAACTCTAAAAAAACGTTTTCATTCAACCTTTAAACCGATTATTCGTTTGGTCCTATTTTAATGATTTATCGATTTAAAATAGTTTAAGTTTGAAAATTTTTGAATCTTGCTTATAATAAAAAAATGTAACTAAGCTTAAATAAAAATTAACTATTTTCCATTTAATCGTTAAAAGAAGTACATATATAGATTATTCGTTAAGCCGGTAAACGATTGGTCGATTAATGTTTTAAGCTCCTTTTTAATAAAAAAAATTGTTACTAATATAATAAAAAAAACTTAATTTAAACATCTTTAAAATAAAATTGGTTAACCTAAAAACCGATTATTCGATTAATCGTACTTATTAAAACGTATTTCTTGTTACAAGAATTCTAAAACAGTTTAGAATCTAAAAAAATAAATAAATTTTTAAGTGTCTCATGATTTGTTTAAAAAGTTTAGAGTTTTAATTTTAAGCAAGTCTAAAAACTTTTTTTGTTTTTAACTTTAAAACCGATTAATCGTTTTATCCTATGTTAATGTTTAATCGATTAATCACTTTAAAAACACTTACAGCTTGAAAAGGGTTAAATCTTGCTCACTTATAATAAAACAATTTAATTTATCTTTAATAAAAATTAAATATTTAATTAATCGTTTAAATAAGTATAACGATTTTTCGTTTAACCAGTAAACGATTGGTCGATTAATGTTTTAAGCCTATTTTAAATATAAAAAATTGTTACTTTTATTATTAAAGCAAAAATTTTAACATTTAAAACAAAATTGGTTAACCTCAAAATCGATTATTCGATTAATCGTGCTTATTGAAGCTTTTTTTCTTGTAACAAAAATTCTAAAAAAGTTTGGAATTAAAAAAAGAAAACAAATTTCTTTAAAAAGTTTTGACTACATTCGTAATATCTTGTCACGGGTCGCAGGTGAAAGAAAAGTCTTCACCAGTACTCGCAATGTGTAATTTCAATGTCAAAACAGACTTTTATATTTTTTATGAATTCTTTCCGTTAATAAAATATAAAATTTTCAAACAATCTTGATTACATTTATTTGTTTGGCATAACAAATATTTAAAAGTCGTTTAAAATGAAAAACAATTGTTTTAATGTTTTAGGGATGAGTCACAAAAAAACAAAAACTTTTTAACAATTTAACTGCACTACTCATATTCATATTTATTAAATGTTTGTTTTTTATAATTTTTTTTTTTTTTGTATTTACAAAAAATTATTTTCTTTGTTCAAGAACTTATTCGAACGCTTTTTCGGCTCAACTCAATAAATAATGTAATGAACTTGACATTATTAAACCAAACACCGAAAGTTAAAAATTTCAACTTAATACTTATCGCCAAAAACAAAAGCGTCAAAGTTTTAAAATATTGATTTTGAAAATACCTTTTTTTTACCTGAATGTAGATTATTTTAAGTGCCTTTAAATATTTCAGTTTTTATCAATAAAAGATAATGAGACAAAATATTAATAATAATATTTAGGAACAAATAGTTGTAATTTACCTTTAAAATAAACAGAAAAAGAAAAAACCCGAAATTACTAGAAATGCTATCTATAAGGTCAAGTTCCTAGCGATGACAAAATATTTTAAAATTTTCAATATTTATGTTTATTTGGCAATGACCATTATTATATTTATTGAAAAGTAAACAAGGTTAAGTAAATAGGCAAACTTGAAAACCATAAAGCGGGAGGAGCAGAAGGTATTAAATATACCCAGGCATAGAGATAAAAATCTTTAGACTGCTCGCGGACTAGAGGTACTGTGATCAAATTACCGAAAAAGGACGATCTCAGAGAATGTGACAGCTGGAGAGGCATCACGTTGCTCGACTCCATCTATAAGGCACAAGCTGCAATAACTCTCAAGAGGCTAGAAACGATAGAGTCAAATGAACACTTTTATATGGAAGGGAAACATTGCTGTATAGTGATGCGACCAGGCAACGAATTCAAACTTTTATGAAAAAGAGCCTGCGTGCAGTATGTAGAATATTGTGACCTTACAATATAAGAACGAAAACTTCTGGCGGTTAGCTTTAATGTAACGTAAGCCGCCAATTAATCTAATATTCAGTTATTTGTTGAACTGCATTATCCTCAGGATTATTTAACGAATTATTATAATTTTATGCCTACGCGGATTTTATTGCCTAAGATGTTAAAAATTTTTTTTTTATAATTAAAAAAGAACTATTAAGCTTTGAGAAAGTTTAATCAAGAATTAATCAATTACTTGGGCAACCGAATAATCGTTATGAATATTTAACATACATTTATTATGTTTTACTAAATTTTATATTTCAATTGTTTTAAGAATTTTTTTTAAAAATATAACAATTATTCGATTCATTGTAGAACTGGTTATTCGAATAATCTTTTATTCGATTAATCGGATGAATGAATTAATCGAATAATCGTTTTTTTTTAACAAAGCATATATATATATATAAAAGTTATTCAAGTCAAATGTTTTAATGAAGCGAAAAATAATACGAGTGAAGTTTATTGAAGTGTGGAACTTTTACGCGGTTTTTTAACCAATATTTTAATTATTAGAACTATTGTTAAACTTGGATCATTTGGACCAGAAACTAACATTTTGGAACAGCATTTTCAATATATACTTTCTTTTCTTATTCTACACATTGCCATTACAATTTTGCCAAATTTTCGAAGTAGGGTATTCAGAAAAAATCCCCAATATTCCAAATATTAAATAAATTAAAGTATTTGCCAATAGCGCTAAAATACCCTAAGTTTAGCGTTTATTCAAGTAAATACTTTTACAAAAAAAAAAGCATTTTGTTATCTTATCATGAACAACGAATAAAAGAAACGAAATATTTACTCAAACACAAACTTATTTCGTTTTTGATAAACAAAAATATCAAACATGTTTTAACAAAATTACCATGGTGCGTCTACTGTTCTAATTTTTACGCCAAATTTGCTTTTGGGACTAAAACAAAACTCTTCTTAGAATTAAAATTTTTAAAAGCGAAACTTGTATTTTTAAAGAATAATTTTTGTTAAATTTTTTTTTATTATTTTTTCTTAAAGCTGTGATGAATTTTAATGATTTTTATTTGTATTTGGAAATACTATTTAACTTTTTAAAGACTTTTTCCTAAACAAACAGACACTAACAACAAAACAAAATGTGTGTTAAATATGAAAAAAAGTTTCTATTCTCTAGTTTAGCACATAAATTAATAAATAAATATTCAGAACAGATCGATAGCCATAAAAAAGAAGCAAATTGTTATTTTTTTGGCGTCGATAAAAAGTACGCTATAGTTGGTATCGACAACGGTGACATTGATTAAGCTCAATGACTTTAATAGTTGTCCTTAGGGTACATAAAGTACTTTAAAAAATAAAAAGAAGCGGTTTAAGTCGTTAAAAATTCGTCCGGCATGTTAAAGATACTTTTTAATAAACTCAAAATTATTATTTAGATATCGAATAATCGGTTAAACGTACTAAAAACTTAAAAAAGTAAAAAATGATAAAAGTTTTTTAAAAGACGAATTTTTTTTTAAGAAAAAAATAAAAATTGCCTAATTTACAGAAAAGCTTAAATTTTTCGATTAATCGAATAATAAAAAAGCGAATAATCGATTAATCGTACTTAAACTTGACAAAAAAGGATAAATGTTATTTAATAGACTGATTTTCTTAAAGAAAAAAAAAACTGCTTAATATATAGAAAAACTTATATTATTCGAATATTCGAATTGTTTGCTAGAAAAAATCCAGAAAACATCGAATAATCACATAAAAAGTTTCAAATACTAATATGTAACCCAAAAAAAAGAATTTGAAAAATTCATGGAAAATAGCCGAATAATCGTTTGAAAAATATGAAAAAAATGATTACCAAAGGTAAAATATTAATTGTTTTGTTAAAACTTAAAAAAATAAAAGACAAATAAGCTTAATTTACTGAACATTTTAAATTATTCAATTAATCGAATACTCCTTTAAAAATAAAATATGTATAAATTGTATTTAAAACCTAAATTTATATAAAAGGATTTTGTAAAAACTAAAAAGAAAATAAGGAATTATAACTTTAATCGAATAACCGATTACAGAATTTAACAAAATTTACAGAAAAACTTAAACTGTTCGATTAATCGAATAATCTACAAAACAAAATAATAAACGAAAACTTAACCAAACATACTGAACGTTTTAAATTATTCGATTATTCTAATACGTTTTTGGATAAGAAATTTGAATTAATTGTATTTAAAACTTAAATTTATATGAAAGAATCAGAAAAAAAAACTATTTTATAGATAACTAGCAATTATAAGTTTAATCAAATAACCGATTAATCGTATCTTAAATATTAACATAGTTTTTTTTTTGTTAAATTTATTATTATAATTATTTTACATAACTTTAAGAGAATACTTTGGAACAAAAAATTAAAAAAAAAAACAAATTTTATTCGATTAATAAAAAAGTTTCTTCAAGCAACATTAAAAAGACTTAATCCTGAAATTTAAACGCTTTATAAATTAATCGTATTAAAAACCAACAAAGAATTTTAATGTTTTTCAAAAATATATATATTTTTTTTTAAAACTTTAATAAATAAAAGAAAAATTATAAAATTTACAAGAAAGCTAACCATTATTCGGTTAATCATTAAATAGTTTTAGCAATTTAAAGAAATTGTCGAAAAATATTAAAAAGTTGCTTTTTTATAAAAAAAAATTTATTAAAATAAAATATAGAAGATTTTACAAAAAATAAAATTGTTTTTTTTTTAACTTAATTTTAACAAAATTGAAAAGATAAAATATCAGATTATTTGATTAATCATAATGACTTTTACGAAGTTACAAAATACTTTGATCACACTTTTAAGAGACTAGAAGGATTTTTTATTCGGAGCGGTACCTTTTTGCTTTAAGCATTTTACTAGAACTAGTACTGCTTTGTTACTTTCTGTACTATTTCTTAGCCATTAATTTTTGCACCTAAAGTAGGGTGTCCAAACTTTCCTTTTTTTTCTTTATTAACAAAATTTTTGTTTTTTGCTACAGACTTTATAATGATTTGTTTTTTATATGATAAGTTTAGTGTGTTTTATTGTTTTTGCAATCAAAATATTTGTGTTTTTATTTTTTAAATAATAAAAAAATATAAAATTATTTGTTTACACTCATCATATTTTTTTTACACGCAAATAATAAGACACATTCAATTTTGAGCAACAAAAAAAAAAAAAGTAAATGACTCATTTAAGAGTTTCGTTTAACAAAAGAAATGCTAATTTTTGTCAATACTTGGAAATTAAATGGTTAATAAAATTTTGTTTTCGGAAGAATAATTTATAAAAATAAAAAAAGTAAATAAATACTAAAAATTAATTTTTTAAAATTTTGCCTGTATCTTTTTGGTAAAAACCGATTAAAATTTAAATAAAATTTGTAATTTTGAAATATGGGATATATTTGATTCAATCGTAAATAAATTCATGTCTCTCTTTAATTTTAAATATAAAAGGTACATTTTAGGGAATGGTAAATCGATTTCGATTCCAATCGAAAATCGATTTTGTGGTAAAAAAAATCGATTTTTTGCAATCGAATTTACGTATGCGATTTTATACCGAAATCGATTATTGGGCTTTTAAAATCGATTTTTTATTTATATCAAAATTTTGGCAATTTTTAATTGTAATCTTAATTAAATCGATAAATTATGGGCATGCACAATAAAACTTATTTTTTTTTGTGCGTACATACATACGTCTGTAGGTATGCTTATGCAGTTTTCCAAGTTTAAAGTTGTAGTTTTACGTATTTATCTATTAGTACCCTTGGTATACTTCCAACTTTAATATAAGGTCTCTTGTTCTTCAGAAATTAAAGTCATCAATGGACAGTGAACAAAACAGTACTTAACATATCGTATCGAACCAAACACTTAAGGTCAGCCATGGCCTTCCTGTGGAAATATGCTAATATGCAAACAGACCAGTGTGTGAGCGATATTTAAATCTTGTTATAAACAGAGTGAAAAAACAAAAAGTGTGTAATTTATCCTATGAAATACGAAATTACAGGAAAGTATCTCTGCATCTTTCTGACATCAATGATATGCAAACGTTTGTTTCCTAAAACTAACTTAATAGTAAGTTAGCAAAAAAACAGTCGCCTCCGAGCAGGAACTATTGTCATAATCCTTTGAAATAATAAACATACATTCAGGTTTGTCACATATATCAATTCCCATCAAAAGTGATTTCGTTTTATGTGAAGCAAGATACAAAATCACTTCCACTTTCTAACGGACATCTCAAAATTTACACATTTTCACTTTTTACAGGAAAATTGTAAAAAGTAGTCATATCTACCCACTGTAAAAATCTCAGTTCAATTTCTCTAGTAGTTTGCCAAAAAAATGCTGGTGTATCCCCCTTTGTGATATAATGTATAAGATTGTAAACTAGTCTTAAACGATTTTGAAATCGATTTAAAATCGATTTTGACGTTCGATTAATCGATTTCAAAAACCGTAATAAAAAAGTCGATCGAAAAATCGAAAATCGATTTTGGAATCAATTTACCATTCCCTAGTACATTTCGAAATTTAATTTAATTTTAATAACCATTACAGTAAAACCCTGGTAGGCAATTTGGAAAGGGCACTGTAAACTATCAAAGTGCTTGACATCAAGGCGAATTCATTCGGGTGAATTCGGATTAAAATCTAAATGGGTTTAATTTTCCATCAAGTGTTGTTGGTGTTCCACATACAATCACATTTTTACTATTACTACCATAGCGCTTGATGAGTAGTTTTGATCAGCGTTGCCAGGACCAAAAAAAATTTGTAACCAAAATGCAAAAGTACTATTTTATTCGCACTTCAGTTTAAAAATATGTCTAAAAAAGAAATTGTGGTTTTTTGTATCTTGTAGGCTCATAAACCGCTGGACCGATTTTTTTAAAGTTTTGACAGTATATTACCAATTGTCTGGAAAGAACAATAGGCTATATAATTTTTAGTGGAAGTCTCACCTCCTATACAAAGTTAATACTTATTTTAAATCAATTTTAAAAACTTTATGAGCTAGAGCTTTCCACCTTTTTTATAAGGAGCTCCTACAATTAAAACTTTTAAAGTCTTGCTGTGCGTTATGGTATCAAAGAACATAATTATGCTAAATTATAAATATATAAATTAAATTGGCCAGTGGATATTAAATCCTATTAAACGGGATGAAATCGAAAGGGTTTTAACCTTATTGCTTATCTCGAAAAGTGTTTTAATAAAACCTATGAAGCATTAAGAGTAGCAGACAATGGCCATCTACACTTGAAGGTATATACCTTATATGTACTAATCTAGTTCAGTTGATAAAGAGCTGTTAAAGTTTAAGCTACTACAAAAATAATTTTTTTAAATTGGTAAAATAAGCGGAGCGGGTAGTTATTGTTCAAAAATTAAAAATTTGTTATTTTTGTGGTGAAAAAGAGTAACCAAAATAGAAAAAACGTACACAAGTACACATTGGAAAAAAAGTAACCAATTTTGGTTAAAAGAAACCGAAACGGCAACGCTGGTTTTGATAAGTGAATAATACTCTTAAGGGTTGAGAGTTTGATTCCCACTAAAGCCTCCGGTGTACTATAAACTCGTTTAATATAAACGAGATAAAGGTATCTTCGTTACTATTGTGCGGGAAAATTAAGTAAAAATACAATTTGAAATCGTATTTGTAATATATATTATAATAAATAAATAAAACTTATTATACAATGTTATAGAAAAAATTATAAATTTTTTAATAGATAGAAGTTAAATGCTTTATTTAAGAAAGATTTATTATTATTTTTAACAATATTCGAATTTTAATTTAAAAAAAAAAAAAATTTATACCCAAATAAATTTTTTTTAAGATATTAAAAACTATATTTCTTTAAAATAATTTTTAGCAAAAAAAAAAAAAAAAAAAAAAAAAAAAAAAAAAAAAAAAAAAAACAAGTAGTCATGGATACATTTAACGAAATTATTATTGATTTAACAATGTCTTCGTTTTTTGCCATTGCGAAAACATATTTTTGTAAATATTTATCTTAAAGGTTAATTGGTTACTTTTAGAACACAATAAAATTGACTGTAAACTGTCATAATGACCCGCAATGTTTTAAATGAAATTTGCATAAAGCAAAATTTGACTAACAGCCTGGCTGACGATGTTGATCGACAACTTAAGCGAGCAACACCAAATTACAAGGATCTTTACAGCCAAGGCCAAATCATAACAGGTGAACTCGAGGGATCAGCAGACAATTTGTTGCTCCGTGTATTTTAATCTAATTTGTCTTTTTAGTTTGTCAAAAACATTGTTTATACACTGATTTTGACAAAGGATTTTAGAAAAAAAAACTGGTAATTGTTCAGAGCGAATTTGGGGCAAATCTACGTGCTATAAATTTGCCTTGTTTACAGCCCATGCCCCGTTAAATTAAATTCAAGCAAACGAGTAGAGCAATTCTGTAATTTTTAACAATAGCAACATTTTGTTCAATTGTCAAACAGTTTTGTTGTTTGTACTAACGATTGTGCGACTCTGTAAAAAGACAAATAAACCACACAAACGGCTTAACAAATATTTGAAAAAAAAGAATGAAGCATGTTTGTGCGAATATTAAAATTTTATATTATTCACACAAACACCTTGTTGTTGTTGTCAAATTGCTTGTCTAGTTTATTTGAACCTCAATTTGTTTTTTAGAATATAGAGAAAAATAATTGAAAAAAAATTTTAAAATAACGAAAAGCGCAAAGAGTAACAAATAAACAAATGAAATTATTTTGAACTAAGCAGTTTTTTTAGTTTTTCTAAAGAGTGTAAAACGTAAAACATGCTTAATGCTTTACATATTACTTCCTTAAAATAATTTTTTTTTAAATGATATAAAGCAATATACTAACAACTCTAAATACAACTCTCAAACAGGTGACCGCATCAGAGATAGTTTTGCTGGCTGTTAATTTTTTTTTGTATAGAGTTTGACGTTAAGATTACATATAAGGGCCTGTTCGTAAATGCATCACTGCGCTGCATATGATGTGCAGTATGTTCATAAATGCAAACAGTGGCAACACTGCAGCTGTCACATGGTCGAAAATGCAACACAGCAGTAGATTAGGCGCAAACGAAAGCAAATATAAATCATAAAAATGTCTGATGCAATGGAAGAGTAAGTATGCAAACAATGCAAACAATCAAATGAGCAAATAAAAGCATCATGCACAGCTGATTAGCAAAGTCATCGCATAATAATCATGTTATGCAGTGCAGTGATGCATTTACGAACAGGCCCTTAGTGTTCAATCAGAACTGAGTCTTCAACTTTAAGCCTAGTACTCTGTTCCAATTTGTGAAAAATGTTGAGCAACATTAATTATTTCACATGAAAATTTTGACATGTACAAATGTTACCTATCATGCAAGTTTTAGCAATTTGACGTTTTTATTCCTGCAAAGTATGCGACATTGTTTTGCGTATGTAAACCAACTCCACATTTATTTAACTGAAAAATTTTTTTTATTAAAAAATTAATTAAAAAGAAAGTAAATATGGATAAGAAACTGTTACCATACTTTTTTGCTTTTGCTTAAAATTCCACGTGAAATAAGTGCAGCATACATTATTTAGCAGTTGTACAAAAATGTTGCCAGAAACATTTCGGAATTTTTTCACAAAATGAACAGAGTACAACTCTATCAATAGATGTTCCACACAAGTTTTTTTCATATAAGTTTTGACAGCATTTCACGTGAAATGTTGAACATAGTACCAGGCTTTAGGCAAAAATTCCAAGTCGGCAGTAACTTCAAATTCACTCTGATTTGATTGTTTCCATTTTCTTTTGTTTTTCATTTTCTGTTTACAAAATGTATGAAATTTAATGAAAGTATGGTAGCTTTGTAAGGAGACTCATTGACTATGGTTAGGAAAGGTTAGGTTAATATGGCCGCGCACAAAGATTTAGCATAGAACGTGTTGATCCCTAGCGTTACCATTGTGTAGAATAACCCTAAAATGAAAAGGTTAGTTGGATGTGATGAGTAGTCTAGTAGATCTAGAGTAGTCCACACTCTCTTGACGAATGCGAATAATGATCTTCCAGACAGTTCGCTCTGGAGCGTAAGAGTGCCAGACAGTAGCAGAGTATGTGCTCCATCGTTAATTTTCCAACTGGTGCCCCACAAAATCTACAAGTGTCACTAGTCAGTTGCCACGTGCTTTTGGTGTATACTAACGTCCCACAGTGACCCGTTATAAAACCTTAAAGAAGCCTACAGTCTTTTCTCGTCAGCGATAGAAAAAGTTTAGTCTACTTCGGATTAAAGGATCTTCACATAACCCTGGATACCCTGCACTTTTCGGTGTTTTGGCAACCACCTCTGTATTCCTCTGTATAGCGTGTCTATATGTGAGAGCATAATAAAAATGTTCTCAAAATAAAGTCGACTCAAGTTTACGACGGCTTTCTACAGAACATTTGTATGCCAAATTATTGATAAATGTGTTACTGACGCAGTTCTGTTTGAAAATTTAGTCAAAGGAAGAGTCAGCATAACTCTCTCTCTCTATCTCTCTCTGATGCGGTCACCTGTGTGAATTCATACATTGACACATACAGCTGCTTTATGATAGCAAGTGTTGTTTAAAATGTTACATAATGGCAAAATCGTTTATTTACTAACAAAATAAAATGCCGTAATTTGGCCTCTGATATGAAATTTTGACTTACTCTGGGTAGTAGGTGGGTAATGAATGACAAATAAATGTGGTTTTCTTTGAATTATATTAAAAAGTTAATTTTGTATTCATTTTTTTAGGGAATTCCCTTTTTCATTTAGTATTTATGCTTGTTTTAAAATGAGTCATCAATTTTTAAACTAAATTATTTCATTTTTTACAATTTCATTTATTTAATGTTTAACTTTGAAAAAATTTTGTATTTTGTTTATAAATGACTTTGTTGTCTTTTATTGTTTCGGCACTCCCAAAGTCTACTTAATTTTTTTTTTATAAATTCCAATTTTGTTCTTTTACTATTATTTTATAAAAATGTTAAGAACTTTTTTTTATTATATTTTTGTATCTAAGGTTCTTTAAATGATGTCACAGTAAAAACGTATTTTGATTATTTTCTTCATTGTGAATATAAATTTTTATCTGAAAAATACATTCAAATAACTGATAATGAAATGTGTAGCTAAACGATGTGGAATATATTTTTGAACAATCGACAGACGTTCGTCAAGTTATAAAAGAAATACTTTAAATATTTTGTGAAAACTAAAAATAAATTTTAAGAGCTAAAAGAACTCAAATACAGTAAAAGCTCTACTAACGGGCAGCTCTTCCAGTCGGACAGCACCAATAGACGGACGATTTTCTAAGCCCTTTGGTTTTCTAAATGGCCATCTAAACCACACAAGCGGTTACACAAACATATGAAAAAAGTATGGAGAATGTTTGAGTAAAATTAAATATTTAAAATATTTACACAAACATCTTGTTGTTGGCGTCAAACTGCTTGTGTAGTTTATTTGGCCTTAAGTTCCTTTTTGAGGTATTAAGACCATCGATAACGTTAATGGATATCTCTCGTCAGCGGATAAAATTGCGAAAATGATTTCTGAACACCTGCTTACCTTTGACTGTACAGATATTTGGACTGCCGTATTCATAAAAAATTAAAATAGATTTGAATTGTGTTTTAAGAAAAATTTGTTAGGAAATTTTGGCTTAAAACACATTTCAAACTTATTTGAATTTTTATAAATACGGCAGGAAATGTTGAACTAAGAAATTAAATTAGAGGAGTTACTTTTTTGGGGTGAAAACAAATGTTCATTAAAAATTTCGTTTATTTAAACAAACTACTGTAAGTTTTTTAGAAAGATTTTTTTTTTTAATTTTTTAACCATTTAATAAATAATAAAGTAAACGCCCTTTGTATCCATAAGCCCACATATGAAAAGTCTTACAACATTTAATTGAAAGTGTACTGTGTTTTTTAGCATCACCAATAAAGAGTTAAATTTTATATTTTTCTTTTCTTTTTTTCAGAAATTCCAATAAATTCCGTTTTTTGTAGACTTTAGTCTCTGTCATTAGCACTTACTAGACTTATAAGGACAGTTTTTGTAGCTTAAACTACGAGATGCATTAAAAGCATCTTCTCTCATTCACACAGTGGAGAAAATTTAAAAAAGGGGGAAATAAGATAGTATAGAAATCGGTCTTTTACTGCAACATAGTCATATCTCAAAAAATCAATAATTTCAAGTTACTTTAGTAAAAGTTTTCCTTATTCCTTCTTTATATGCAAGCAAAAACTCAGTATTATATCTCAAATAGAGACCTGCATGAAGGCCATTAAAAGAGAAAAATGTGCATTCATTCCATTATGAATGTGAATGAATTGTTTGAATGATTGAATGAACTGTGCTTGTTATTACTAATGTGTTTGTTAATGTATTGTTTTTGTGTGTACCAAAAAAATTTTTTTAGAGGATGGTTATTTTTATTGCTTTGCTATGAATGAGTCATTCATGCAGGTCTCTAATCTCAAACTGAACTGAAGCTATCACAGAAAAAATTTTTTAGGCCAGTAAAAGAATTAATCAAAAATAAAATCAGTTTTAGTTAAATATTAAATAAGGTGAATTAAACTTTTTAATCAAGTGTATAAAATGTTTAATTGACAATATTTCAATTAAAAGTTTAATTCAGTTGATTAAAAGTTTAATTCACCTGATTAAATATTTTATAAAAACTGATTTTATTTTTGATTAATTCTTTTACTGGCCTAAAAAATTTTTTCTGTGATAGCAAAATATATTTTATTTAATCTGTATATAAAGGTTCATTTGCCAAGATTGATTTTCTTTTATGATATGATTTTGTTGCAAAAAAACACCGATATCGTTAACTCATTATTGATTTGACTTACCGACCATTTTTAAAAAATTTAATACACCCTTTCTGAATCCAAAACCTGTTTCCTGAAATTTTTTATGGATTTAGGCATTAATTTTACTCCACATCAACTATTTAAAAGTTTATTAAGCTTTGTTTTGCACTTCACGCCACTGTTTGGCGATTGCAGCAAATTCTCCATACAAAAACGTACGAAATAAATTTTACTCTTGCTTGGCTTTATTGCCGTAAGAAAAAAAATAATAATAGCGAGAGCAAAATAAAATAACAACAACTCAATGCACAGCAGCAAGTACGAAGCACAAAAAGCTACTTTATAAAAAAAAAATTTTAAAAGTGCGGCATAAAACAATAATTTACTCTTCATTCATGAAAGCTCACAAAAATTTACATTTTTCTTCAAAACAAATGCCGGAAGCAGGGACGAACATACAAAAATTCTATGGGATATATTTTCGGAAAACTTCATGTAAATATTTACTGTCGTTTTTCACCACTACGACTTTTTGGCACATGCGCCAAACCAATAATGAGCTGATGATATATGCAATACTTTCGTGTAGGGTATCATATGGTCAAGCTTGCGGAATCCATATCGTGTTGGATCATTTAAATCAGACCGGAAAAAGTACCAAAATATTTTATTAAATTTATTAAAATTGCTTAAACTCATGATGTCCATGTTTAAGGCGTTGTGGGGGTTCTAACTTCAAAACATAAGCTCGACTGAAATTCTGCTTTAGATACCGTACCGGTTCCTCTAAAGGGGGAACTGGCTAATAATTTTTATTTATAAATTTTCAGTTGAGACCAAAAACGTGTTTTTTTCTCTTATGCCACAGAGTGTTCCTCTAAAGGGGGAACCGGTTTATAAATTTTCAGGAAAGACAATAACAACTATATGATTTCAACAGTGGGTAGATATGACACTTTTTACTTTTGCTTTAAAAAAGTAAAAATGTGTTAACTTTGATGTGCGATATGAAAATAGGAGAACATTTTTCAAAATCGGTTAATCTGTTTAGAAACCGCAGATTTATTTCCCGTTTTCTTTTTGCAAAATCTCCCTATTGTGCAAATGCATACAAATAAATAAAAATATATTCTCAGATACCGGTCTTGATGTTATAGTATCTTATAAAATTCTTAAAGTATCTATAAAATTTTTTAAGCACAACACAAACAGGATTGTGGGTTTAACAACATTCTTTTGTTAAACTCTTTTTTTTTTTGCCACAATCTATAAATTTATTTAAAAAGGAAATTGTTTATTTTTTTTTTTACACAAAAAAGGGCACAATAAATATTTGTTTGTATTAATTTTCTGAACAAAATTAAAAAATTACATAAATAACAAAAAAAAAAAATCCACAGTTAATAGATCAACGAACTGCCAGTAATAAATAAATTTTTATAATTTTTGTTTTTATCCTCACTCCTCATCAGTAAATTAATGAAAAAGATACAAAAGTATCTTTTTTGTCTGTATATAAAAAAAAGTTTATATGTTATAAAAAAAATTGTTTTTGTTTTTCATCTTGTGCATGTAGTTTTTGTTGTCACTTGTTTTTTGTATCCAGTAGTTTGTTTTTCTTTTTTGTTTTATTCGTATTTGATGTTAACGGGAATTATACGAAAAAAGGCTCGCGCTCTTTGTGCGTGGAACAGAGCTGTAAAATACTGCAATCGATTGGCATTGAAAACAAAATGATTTCAAACAAACTGATTTCATTCTTTGATTTCAAAATGATTGCTGATTTCGAAATTATATCCGGTAAAAATTATAATATTTTGTGACTGCAATCATTTTAAAATTGTTCTTTTTAGAAATCATTGAATGTAATTAATTTAATTGCAGTCAATTCAATTTAAATTCAATCAATTCCTCTTAAATCAAAACTAAAGTGGGAGTCCACAGAAATGACATACACTTGGATTTCAGTGATTCTAAACTAAAATTTACATTGTTGGCAATCTAAAATTCTCAGAGTCAGCTTGATGTCTAGAAGAAGGCGTTTCGCTTGAAAAGAACGAAAGTTTTAATTGTAATTTAACTTTGACTGCAATTACTGGATTTAATTGCAATTCAAGTACATATTACAATTAAATTAATTGCAATAAAATTACATTATATAATTGCGCACTAAATTATAAACAGGCACAAGTCAAAATTTATCAAAATCGTTTTTTTCATAAATCAGTTCACAAATCAAATATTTAGCGATCACGAAAATTTCGTTTGCTTCACGGTCTTCTTTAACTTCTCTTCTTTCAAGGACGCCTCATACAAACACGTGGAGTGCTTTTAAATAAAACTTGCTATACATAAATCCGGCAGCTAATAGCAAACTCAACTTTCTAGCGTTTCTGGAAACTTAAAAATGCATAGAAAAGTGTTTCGTCGGTTTCTAAGACCAACGCGCGGGTATAGGAAGATTAACATTTATGAAATATAATTTAAATAAAAAATTTCAACCGTATTTTTAAAACCCGTTTTTTCACTCTCCTAATTTTTTTGGAATTTTGAGTTGTGCCTCTTTAGGATTTTGTGTGCGATATGAATTGATTTAAAAGAATTCATTTCCTGCTTTCATGATTTCAAACTGAAATCATACAATAAATTTTCCGATTTTGAATAAAACCTAAAAAATTAGCTGCTTTTAACGAGAAATAATGTGCCTGCAATTAAAATAATTGCAATCTTTTACAGCTCTGGGGTGAAACAAGAAACAGAAAACATACTTATACATTTTCAGTCATAAAATTGTTATAAATTTTTTTATTATTAATGAATCGTATTAGTTAGTTCTTTATTCGATGCAGTAGAAAGATACATTTAAAAGGTCAGGGGTTCTGAAAGAGGTTCCCTGCATTTTTGGTTGCCCAAAAGCTTAAAGGAGCGAAAATGTAATCTATTGAAAAACGTATTACAAATTTGTTTGTACTTTAAATTCTTTCCAGGTAATGAATTACTTTAGCCATTACATGGGAAAAGCAAAATTTTTTCTTTTTACACTTTAATATTTATTTATTTCTGCCTTAAAGTGAATAGTGGAAATCTTAAAACTAGAAATCAGTCCCACTTTGAGAGAACATTGATGTTGAGATAGTCCTCAACCTAACGGATTAAAGGATCGGGCTCTTCGAAGCCATTATTGCGTTTGAAGTTGGGAAAGGTGCCTTGCAAGCGGATTTGGATAATCTTCCAGTTTTATAATATATTTTGCATGCGAAATTCATCTTTAGCTAGTGGAATCTCGAAATTCCTACGAATGTTTTTATTTTTTATACACCATGACGCTCCGGTCTTGGTTCTAAGAATTATTGATTGTGCCCTCTGTAATAGCTCGATACTGGAATTAAAAGTCGTTCCACAAAATTGGATATCATATCGCTCATTAACTTTAATAGTGACATAACTAAAAAAAAACCGTTGCGAGATAAACGCATTTAAAGTTTTGGTTTGCTCTAACCAGTTAGAAAAAAAAAACGATAAATTCTTTTCACACGGGAAATGTATAGCGGATAAAATGATGAATTTTATACACAGTATAAAAAAAACATAGCGAACAATCCTGCATCACTTACTCCAAAATTTCATTTTTTGATTTATGTCACTATTGAAGTAAATGAGCGATATGTCAAAATCGGTTTCACAAAATTTTAATAAAGGAAGACTTTACAGTCCAGCAGCCGTATTCTGTAATTCGCTAAAGCTAAATCTCCATCGCTAAAAGTCTACAAAGTTGATTTAGCGGATTTTGGCTTTGAATGCAATACTGTACAGTGCATTGCCAGATTTGGCAATGCAATGAAAATTTAATTCACTGCAATTTTAGCTTTTAATGATATCGCTTCAAATTTTAATTTTTGTATTTAAAGTCTCTTGGTTTTAACATGTCGACGCCAAGTCAATCCTCTATCCAAGGTATGCAACAAAATCAGACTGGGGTATTGCAACATTTTTAAGTGAGACTGGTGACAATTTCCTCTCCAGAGCGTAAACGTAGCGTAATTACTTTTTAACTCATTTCCTCAAATTCGCCAATGTTTTAAAGAACTGCCTGATCATTAATTTCGAACATTAACGTTCGCATAGAAAATTTGTATGAAATACACTCAGGTTTTTTCCATGTAACATTTTTTGCGAACGTTTACGTTCGAAGTTATTAAACAGGCAGCAAGTTTCTATTTGACTAAGATAGTCATTAAGTTGACGAGAAGCCACTTGCGGGTTCACATGCCAACTAAGATTAGCTGTATTATACGCAAATGTGGAAATGGTCAGTTTGTTGCATTTGGGCCAATCGGAGATGTATTTTAAAAAGCAAAATAAATGCGCAAAGCAATCTGTAGAAGGTCAATAAAATTGTGCTGCATTAAATGATTGTAGAACTTGTTCTAAATAGTGGTTCCTGACATTTTTGCCAACCTAAAGCATTCACTAATAACCCTGCTAGAAATTTGTGTAAATTGTTCGAAAAGCACTTATTCCGTGACCAGTGAATACAATATTATAAAAAAAGGAACGAATTGTGATAGGTGACAACAACAACAACACATATTACCTAACTGGTGATTAAGTGTTCAAAGTGTAGTTACTTCAGAGGAAAATTAATTGACAGAAAACTAGTCATGAGACTGGATTAGTGGTAGAGGCTGATTCTATCTGGTTCTATTACTTTATAGAAATTGGATCTATAATAAATATGTAAGTATTACAGATCCAATTGTGTTGGCCTGTTCACTCGGGACAATATCTATATCTATAGGCATTATATTAACCGAAATTGAATGTGTCCATTTAGGTTATTTCAGTAGCCTGTTACAATGCCTCAAAAAGGGGCAAATAAGCCCCCTCCTATAACATTGCCATCTTAAAGTCTCCAAGTCGCCTTCAGATAAAGTATTAGAACTTGAACCGTTACCTACCTCCTTACACTGTTCCGTGACAACATTGCCATTGCCATGCTAAAGTCCCCAAGTCGCTTGCTTATAAAGTGTTTGAACTAGAACCCGTCCCTACCAATTTAGAACTGTCACGTGTCAAGTTTGGTGTAAGGGAACTTACAATTCCCCTCGGGAATTCTACGGTTTTAAATAAACAATGACATTTTCCTCTTTTTCAAGAAGCAACATGTTATGGTTGAAAAACAACTTTACTATTGTTATGGGTAAACACATTATTTGTTTTATTTATTATAACATGGTTGTAGGCAGCCATAATACGGTTGTGCCTATTTGATGGAGGTCAAAATTAATCATCATATGGTTGGTGGTGACAATAATATGGTTAAGATAACCATAATATGCAAAAAAAAAGGTTTCGTTAAAAGTAGTTTTGTTCAATTCAATTAATTTTTTTTTTGCGTGTATTGATATTTTCCATTCTAGAAATTTAATTATAAAGTCATTTCAAAAACCCACTTATGAATCAATTATTTATTATAATTATAATGAATTACAAAATAAAATGTACTAATATAAAATATTACAGCAAATAAAAGAATTTTTTCAGCCAACCACAATAAAAACTATAAAATTATGAAATTTCTAGACACCACATTCACTTTAGTATAAATAACAATTTAAAGAGGTAAGTTTAATTCTGGAAAATTTAACTTGAAAAAAGATTTGAACACAAATTTAAAAACTGCATTATAGTAAAGAAATTTCCAATAAGTAATGGCAGAAGTAGGGGAAATATCCCTACATGTAGGCTCTATAATAAGTAGGGGAAAAATCAAACTTATTTTTTTTGACAATTTTAATAAATTCGGTTGAATCTAAGAAATTATGAAAATATTATTCGGTTTATTCCCTTTAGTATAATTAGCTTAATACTTATATAGGTAGCAGCAGCATCATCGTTTGGGAATTCCCTCTCTCTTTTAAGAATAGTGAGATGGGAATCATTATGATGATGATGTTTATGGCGATACTGGGCTGCTGGTGTTAATTTGTGATATTTTTAAATTGTTTTTATGCACTTAATGTTATCTTAAGGGGGGTCCAGAGGGTTTTTAATTGAAGACAATTAATTCTGTTTTTTTTGTTTTATAAAATTTAACTTAATACATATTCAACATTTAGCTCAAAATTTATCAAAATAAAATTTAATAATCATACATTTTTCTTACTTTTTCTTGTTTGTGATGTTTATTTGTTTTTGTTTTATTAGAAAACAATTTTTTTTAAATTAAATGTTTAATAACTTTTAAATTTTTACAACTTTGCAACTGTTTTATTTAAATATTTTTTATTAATTATATTAATAAAACTTCTTTCTTGAATTTAAAACACTTTGCACTTAAATGTTCTTTCAATATCAATTTGTTAATTCTTTTTATAAATTTCTTGTTTCTTAATTAAAATTTGTTCAAATTAATTTGTTTTTGGAATTTTCAAAAGTTCGTTCGTTTTATTAATTTCAAAATTAAATTCTTTTTTTTTAATTGAAATAAATAAAAAATTGTTCAAAACTCGCGTTTTAAAAATAAAATTTGTTGTTAAACAAAATAGTTTTCTTTTTTAATAATATTTTTTCTTGTTTTATCAAGAGGAGGAGCTGTTAACAACCTCTTGCTATGGCGAGTAAATTTCAACTGATTTTTTAAATTTACAATTTGTTAAAACAACAACCTCATACAATAATTATCGTCATCGTCATCATCATCTTCATTATGATCTTGTATTGCTTGCTATTTTGTTGCTTTTCAATTGTTTTTTGTTTTGTTTTTATCGTTTCTGGTTCCATGTATTGACTAATATCGAACTTTTGTGACTGACTCGCTAACGATCGAAAAGCTTTGCTAAAATCCATAGGAGTATAAAGAAGAATAAAGCTTTTGTTGGTATTAAGCACCAGCAGAGAACAAAGCAAACGATTGATTTTTTGCTTAATTTCGTTTTGTTAACTGTTAACAGTGAAAGAGGGAGTAAGAGAGTGGGTGAGTAGGTGATCGTGAGAGAGTGTGTAAATCCGATAGATAATATCTTGTTTGAGTATTCTGTTTTTAATTTTTTTATCTATTTTAACAAATTTATCAAAAACTTTTGCTTATTAATGGTTGTAAAGTTGCCATTTAAAGGAGTCTTAAAATACCCATGAGGGGTATTGGAATATCCATATTCAGGATATAGTCCACAGCTATTTTCGGTACGCTTTCTGGGCCTTTGTGTAGTGAAGTAGAGAGTTGAACTGATATTAAAATATGTAAAATCATAAGAGAAATTCATTTCAAATAATTCCATTTGTCATAAACCCTTTTTATCCGAAAGGTGTCGCTTATTCATAATCTATGTACTGTTCAAGGCGAATTTATACAGGTGACTGCATCACAGAGAGTTCTGCTAGCCGCCTTTAATTTTTGTATGAAGGTATATGTATTCTTAATGTCAAACTTCATAAAAAACCGACAGTATGGTGTTTATTATAAGGCGCAGTCGCGGAGGCCATGTGCCAGAAATTATTTTTAAGCATTAGATGCTATGAAATCTGTGAGCTAAAAAAGCCAAATTTCGATCATTCTATTGAATTTGTTGTATTTTGTTTAAAAAAAAGTTCTATTCCTCTAAATAAAACACACCCCTTGCAATGGCACCAAAAAAGCCTAACCTCACGGTGCTGATAATACCTTTCTTTTTTCTTCTAACGTTCCTGTGTAAAAGCAGACAAAACACAGGTGGCAATTTTAGTACAGAGGTATTTTGCTTTGGAGTTGGAACTGTCTCCAAAAAGAAAAAATTCTCAAAAATTTTTCACCAATTAAAGCATTAAAAAAATCAGTTTTAATTAAAAATGTAATGAAATGAATTAAACGTTTTATCAAGTGAATTAAACGTTTACTCAAGTAAATTAATCGTTGAATTGATACTATTAATTTGTTTACTGGTGCAAATTTAATTAATTTTTTATTTAATAACACAAATGTCGTAATTGAAATCAATTTTTATTTTTTTCTGTGTATGGGAAGATTATAAAGGTAGCTCCATAGGTTAAGGGAAAACATCAAACCCTAACACGGCTTTTAAGATAATAAACAAGTTATTTAAAGAAATATTTTGTAAACTTGAATTTCTCCTATAACAATTACAAAATCTATTTTCAATACATGGCAACTCTCCTTTTTTATGTTAATTTGATCTTTAACTCTCACTGTGTCATTAATCAAATATTGTATACTCTGGGTCTGTAGTGTCCGTGTTTTTCGTATTATTTGACAGAAGCTTATTTGCATTAATTGGTGGAACCTGTTAAATGGGCTTAAATAGAAAATACAAATAAACAATGTGCAAATGTGTTACTAACAAGTATCTTTACATCTATTCATGAGCACTAGTATCTTAAAGATACAGTTTAACAGTAAAACACAAACAAAACAAAATTAATAAAAAAAACATGATTTTAAAAGCTGTACAACAACAAAAATGTGTAAAAAAAATTATTTAATAAAATTAAATGATCAGCAGCAGCAGCAACAACAACAAATAGTTGTAGTAAATCGATGAATAATCCAAGATTTCTTGGAATTCAAAAACTTCGTCATGTTAACAACACCAACAACAACGACAATACACAAAAAAAAACATTCACACAAGACCAGACACTTTGAACAAAAAATAATATGTAATGGCAATGCAAAGACAGGGGGAACGAACAGATTGGCAAACCAACAGAAAGGCAAGCAGTCAGGTTGCTATCTCCATCTATCTGAACGTAATACATAAGTATCTTAAAGTAAGATTTAAACGAGGGTGTGTGCGTAATTTAGCGATAGCTTTTGTTTTAATTTTTATTGTCAGGCAATTTCTTTGTCATCAGACCCTAAAGTTTTTTATTTTCTTTTTGTTGCATTTCATCTTGAAAATGTTAAATTTCCTAATAATTTATAAGAGAAAAAAAAAAATACTTTCTTCAATCCACGTCAAAATGACTGGCCGGCTTAAAAATGGAGAAACCCCAAGCTGAAATTATAGTTCAATATTTAATATTCGCTTGTAAAATAAAACGTCATGTGTTAATACAGCAACATTTTTATGAATGAAATGGATTTCGAGATTATTTCGTTTTGGTAGGGAATTTCCTTGTATTTCCGGTTTATTTAAATTATCTCTTACGATTTCTTTTTGTTGCTTATAATGAATAATATTTTTTGGTGTTCTTGTTAAGCTTTTAATACTCACGCTACAATAGTGGATTAGGTATTATGAGTTTCCGCTGATGTATATAACATCTTCAAATATTGGTCCAAGACCCACCTTTTAGTATACCGATCGGCTAAGAATTACTTTTGCCAACTGGCTGGCTGCCCATGTACACAGAAAAAATTATTGCCGAATTATTTTCAAACAACCGCTTGTTTGAAAATTTTTTTAATTTCTATAAATATTTTTACTGATTCAATCAATATTTTTGTTTGATTTTTATTTAACCAACAAAAATGTGGACAACTCTTCAAAAATAAAATAAACGCGTTATTGGTGTCAAGTTTTCATAATTTTGTATGAAATATTTAACGCTCTTTAATGTTGTCGTCTTTTTGCATTTTTTTATTTGATCGTAAGCAACACTTCTTTATGTGAAATATAAGAACAGCAACAAAAAACACACACAGTCTATTTTTGGACGCTTTAAAAAAGTGCAACTATAAGAAAAACAATAGCAGACACGACATTATAAGAAACATAATCCCGTATTCAATTTTTTAAAACTGTTTGGTTAAATACATCAAATACAAAAATAGAATGATGACGAAAAACATATCGAGTCGGTCTGCTGCCGTTTTTGGTTACATTTCTTCTTTAGCAAAGGAAAGGATACAGCAACAGAGAGTGATAAAGAAAAACATTGTGTTGTGTGTATAAATAAGACTTCCCTACAAGAAGAGAATCAGCGAGTTGTCACTTTTTTCACGTTGGTGTTAAGAAAATGATAGAATGAAATGACCGAAATCAAGGTTTCTGTCATTTCTTTCTATCATTTTCTTAACACCAACGTGAAAAAAGTGACTACTCGCTCATTCACTTCTTGTAGGGTTCGTTCAAAAATTATTCCAACAAAAAAATGTGTTTCAAAGCCAGTCGGCGGCTCTGCTTTGCCGTCACCTTCTCATACAGTGCTTACTTGTGTGCGCGTCATTGCTTGTGCAAAAACTTTTTTTTTTTTTTATTTTGAATTTCAGTAAACTTTTTGTTTGATTCAGTTTGAAAAAATTAGTGTTTTTTTTCAGTAAACAAAATGCAAATAAATTGTTTGAATATGCAAATTTGTTTGTAGGACCGATTTCAGACAAAAAATTGTTTGATTCTACAAATTTTTTGTTTGAATTGGAAAAATAATTTTTTCTGTGTAAAACTTTTACGCAAAGTACAGGTCGCAATTTTAAAGTTCCAAGGCTATTAAAAATGCTGACAATCCGTCTATAATTTCTTCAAGCTTCTTTCCGGAATATAGTCTTTGTGATCGTTACTTATCTTATTTTGCTGATTTTAAGATTACATTTGGCCCAAAATTATTTTATTGCAACCAAACCATCTTACCAAATTTTATTAGAAGAGGTTCATATTTGACCACAGCTCCCATACAAATACTACGCCCGAAATAGCCTTTAATATCCCAATTTCCTTGTAAATGCAGGTATTAACATACAATTCGGCAACAGTAACTTTGACGATAAAAACTTTGTTGTATTGAAAGCAGAGTTCGAAAATAAACATTATTACCGTACGACAGATATATGAAATACACAAACGCTTATAGCGTTTTCGTAGTAATTACCTTAAAAAAACGTTTCTCTGTTTGTGATTTACGTACACAATAATAATACTGTTCTAATCCTACTCAAAATAAAGTTGAGAACATTTCATTGCGTTCACAAGCTTCGTTGTGTTCGGTTCTGCAAGTTAATGTTTGTTCATTTCCGTGGTTTCCAGCGTCCTTTTGGCTGGTAAAGACAACAAAAAATATTTTACAAAAACAAAATACAAATTTGTTTTTAACGAAAAAAAGGAAAACCAACTAAAAATTTTTACAAAAACAAAACATGTACACAATACAAATTCGTGCTTTGGTCGTGCAAATTGCCAAGCAACAATAATTCTAGCAAGGAGCTGTGTCTACAGAACCACTACAATTGTACTATTTTATAACGAAAAACAAAACAAACCATAATGTTTGTTTATTTCGTTAAAATAGTTATAAGCGGTATTAAGGATCGTGTAGAAAATTTATATCGTTTCTGAGTGTGTGTACGATACGCTAATTAATGTTCGACTTATTTTCCAAAGACAGGTTGGTAGGTCCAGAATTCAACACAGGGGTTATGATGAAGACATTTAAATAATATTCGGCACAAAGAAATTTTACGTGAATCTTAACCTCATAACATAATTTTTTTTTTTTATGGCGGATCTACTATACCTCATGTGTTCCAAATAGGGTACACTCTAGGAAATTTTACTCGAAATTGTGTGGAGTAGGGTATCATATGGTTGGGATTGACCGACTATACTTTCTTACTTATTTTCTGCTTGTTTTTGTTGGCTTTTAGCATGATTAATATAAATATTGAAAAATGTTCCTTAAAAAATGTGTTGGTGAGATTACACTCAAAATAAAGGGTAGTGTAACAAGATGTGCTGAAGATTTTTTTTTGTGCCAAATTTCGATTTATTATTGAAATTTACTACAAATACAACCAAAACCTTTAAATAAAAATTAAATAAGTAAACTTTTTTGCGCGTTTGTTGAAATGGGTTTTTGTAATGCCCCAAAGAGACTTTGGCTTAGATTATTATTTTATTGTGTTATACAGGAGTGTTCTGGAATCCGAAAACGCAAAACGCAAGAATTTTAAATGTCGTTTTTTAATAAGATTTCTGCAATAAAAATATTTTTTTTTTTTTTTTAATTCCCTAAACTAAACTCCGCGAAGCTCTGCGCTTGTCTGCAGGAAAGAAACCAGAGTCTTTGGCGAGAATCGAACCCGCAACCCCGGCGCTGAGAGACTAGCTCACTTCCAGCTAGCCTACTGGGGCACTCAAATGAAAAATATTATACAAATATTTCTCTATTAAACAGAATTTTATAACAAAAACTATGAAAATTAGATTAAAAGTGTGTTAAAAACAACTTCCAAATTCTTGCGTTTTGTGTTTTCGATTTTATTTTTTTGAAAATCACAAATATAAGTTAATAAATAGCAAAGAAATGAGCATAACTAAACTATTTTTTGTTATTTACTACACAACCGTAGGTGGGTAATACCTAGGGTATTCATTCGGTTAACCTTCAATCGGTTAAGCGATTAATTACTACCCGATTAACTGATCGGTTAATTTCAAATTGGCTTTTTTCGATTAACGATTAAACCGGTTAAATTCAGTCGATTAACCGATGTAATAAGATTTTTAATTTTTTGTAGTATTATAACATATTTTTTTTTGTATTTTTAATTATTTGTTTCGTCTCATATACAAAAGGTATGTGTTTAGAAAATATTTTTTCTTACAAACAGAGGTGTTCAGTGATCTTCATTTCAACCCATTTTCCGCCGACCGATTTCAATGTTCAATCAACAGGAATGTGGCGAAAAATGGGTTAAATGTTTGATTGCCAACACCTTTTTCTTGTTTCACGTACTTTTTATATGTATGTGTTTAGTTATTTGTTTCTTCTCATACCTTCTCATATCAGTCTTTTAACAAAATTAACCGAAACAATTAGAAGTGTTCAATATTTTTAAAAATTAAAACAGGACTCTAAGGGCATAATGGAATATTTTATATGTTTAGAGAAATCCTTAAAAAGGACTGAGAAATTAGATATTCATCTACGATAAGTGAAAGAATTTTTTCTAAGTCAAGTTTTGCCAAAACAAAAGAAAAGAATCGCTTAACTCCTAAACATTTAAACCAAATTACTTTTTTATAAGATCTCCTTTAACTATTGAAATAAATAATAAAATTATCTCAGTCTATTTTTTTTATAAATACATATTTGGGGGATTCACAAGGTAGTCATAAAGTTGTAAAGCCTTATGTCTTTAAATAATTACTAGAAATATATATCGTAGGATTAATATGCAAACCGGCTAAATCCACTTTTTATGTAAATAAACTTTTGATGTCGTGTGGTAGAGAAAGATACGCCTCGTCGACCAGCATGTAGTTTTTCTTCTATTTAAGTCTTGAAGTGTGTAAAACTAATTGTATTTTAATTTTCTCCTGTATAATGTGCTGAAAGGAAGTAAGCAGGTTTGCATATTAAGCCGACGATATGACTGTTGTGGGCTACCGTTAATAATTTATATTTCTACTGTGCAGTTATGACGAATCAATAAGCGCTGCATTAAAATTTTTATTTGGTTTGAAAAACAACAATAATTATTTTAAGCAATTGAAAAATATTATTTAGGACATTATGACGATATGACTTGATAGCACACCTTGTGAATCCCCCAATTATGTATTAATTGAAAAATGCATATTACATATTTATGAATTGTTTTTTTGTTTGCTCGTTTTAGTTCAAGAATTTTAATGTTTGGTATGTTATTGTTTTTTTACTAATTAACTCCAAATAATAAATAATTAATGCATTTCTATATACTGAAATTACTTAATTAATGAAAAAAACTTTATTAATCGGTTAACCGATCAAAAACAAAATTAACCGATTATTGACCGATTAAACCAAAACCTCGGTTAATTAATCGTAAAATATTTGTCTAATTTTAAATCTACTTAGTAATTCCACATTTACACCTCCTAATGAAGCTTCCTGTTAAATGATTGATTCTTTTGCTACACATCAAGTCATTTATTTAAGTTTTTGGTTAAATAACAATGAAATGGCACACGTTTATTTTGTATAGAACTTCGAATAAACATCTATTGGTACGAACGTGTGTCTTGTCTAGGTCTGTAGCAGTCATGGACAATTCAGTACTATTATGTTTTTTGGGTACTAATTTAGGTAGAAAATATCGCAGTATTACCATGACATAAAAAGTACAAAATACGCTTGGAAAAAAACCATCTGTTTTTAAAACAATGCAAATTTCCAAAATTATCTTGTTTTTTGGACTGATGTCTATTACAGAGATCTAATTATTCGGATTTCTTAATAGGTGCGTGGGCGGAGTAGTTATCATAATTTCTTTAAACAAAAATAACCGTGGAAGTTTCCGTGTTTATAACTAAATTGGAATTTTATTTTTGATTTCCGAGCGTTAATTGTACTGCAATTATTACTATTTTAATTAAGAGACGCATTTTCTCAATGTAACGACAAATTGCCTGTTACTTAATCTCGACATAAATTTATTAGACCGACAAACTGTCCATTGAGGATTTGGATTTTCTCAAAATACAGACAAAATCATTATAATCATATGGCATTATCTCTTAAAATAGATGTGAAAAATCAGAACGGCAAATAAATAATTGGCAGTTGTGGGCGCGTAAAGGCGACCGTACACGACATGTTTTTGTCATCTGACATATCAAATTTCCCACTCCAAAATACATACATGACGTGTGTTACCTTTACAAAATTTCAATTAAAGCGTGCTCTATTTTCTTCTGACAAACCATCTGACATCAGAAATCTATGCCAAGAAGAAACCGTCAGCGGTTTCTTTAGGAGTTACTGGGTGGCTGTCGTTTGTACCCAAGCTTGCGGTCAAGGAGATCTTTCACAATTGGCTCTGTAATGCTGGCGGATCTTTCTAGGTGCTGTGGAAAAGATATACATGGAAGCCTGAACTAGCGCCTAGCAAAGGTAGCAATTTGAGTGCACAATTCGGCAAGTTTATACACTCAACTCTTGTTTTGGATATGGAGCTATCTAACCTCTGCTGCTTCAGGAAAAAATGCTAGCAACATCTGGGAAGATCCTCCCTCAGGCCGAACTCTCCCACAAGTAGTCAAAAATCAGCCGTTTAGTGGGATTTTTAGGATATCCCTTCCCGTATTTCGCAAAGAGTATCAGACTTAAGTCAACATTTTGCCACAGAAATATTAAAGTATAAAAAAAACTTTGGTAAATGATTCTTCTTAACGTCAGTAAAATTTTGTTCTAAAGAATATTTTTATAACTAGAAACAATGAATCTAAAGGAGCTAAAATACTTCTCTTGATTTTGGAAGAGGTAAGAAAACATTTAGATTAACAACTTTTCCTGAAAATCAGAGTAGACTTTTTTCCAAGAAATATTTTTATTTGAGTAACTATTTTAAAGGTTTCAAATAATTAATTCATAAAGGAGTTTATTATATTTTTTTTTTAAAAAAATTACTTTTTTACTAGTGCTTCAGTACAATTTTAAAATCTCAATTCTCCATCCCTGGCTTAAATATACAATTATATTCATTAGTATTTTATTCTTTCTGTTGCTGTTTCTGTTGTTTAATTGTTTGTTTATTTCATTTTTATTTTTTAATTCATTCATTTGTTCATTGTCTGCTTTATGTTTTATTTTTCTTTAGCGGCAGACAAAAGTGTTGTGTGATTTTGTAGCAATTTAAAGAAAAAAAACAAGTTACATGTGTCATAATGCATTTAAACATGGGAGACCCAACCTATTTTTTTTTCATAAAAATAAATTTTTTTATTTTTTCTATGCCTACAAGTTTTGAAAGCATCATCAATCGTAAAATAAAAATTGTGTCGCGGAGAATGATAGAATTATACATATTCGAATTTTCTGAAAAGTTAATACTTTTCCAACCTTCTTTAAAATTTTGAATAACTAAACTTTTTTCACTAAATACCAAGAATACGGTTTCGTAGTTTTTTTTCTATAAAACTATAAATTTCTTAAAAGTTAATTTCCAATTTCTTAAAAAAAAATGCCAATACAAATTCATTAAATTGAAATGACTAATTTCGCTGGCCCATATTTTATT
This sequence comes from Pollenia griseotomentosa, assembly GCA_963931875.1. Lineage (NCBI taxonomy): Eukaryota > Metazoa > Arthropoda > Insecta > Diptera > Polleniidae > Pollenia > Pollenia griseotomentosa. The sequence continues at coordinate 32,307,167 of OZ007564.1, forward strand.
GTTTAATTAAGACTTTTACAAGCCAAAAAAAATGCAAATCTTTTTATTTTCAATATCTACAAGCAAATCACTTAATTGCAATTAATAAATATTCAAGAAAAAAATACTATTAACGCATTGTTAGCGTTTTACTGCCATAAATGTGTTAATAATACACAATAAGTAAAAGTACGTATAATAAAATGCAATAGTTTTTTTTTTGCTTTTGTTGACCCATTGTGTAGTTCAAAGAACACTTTATGAATCATCAAAATTGGCATACAAAATATTTAAATCAATTGTATTTTGTTTTTATTGAATATCAGCTACAATTGAAGATGATCTGTGAGATATTGTAAGTTTATCCAAAGGTTTGAATTTAGTTCTTAAAAATTAAAAAAAGTTAATAAGATTTTGTTTGTCGTGCTTAATTCCCAATTTTCATTCTTAATAAATACACTGAAATTAATAAATTCGTATGCGCATTTCACTTGTTGCTTAGGCCAGTAGTGCGATTCACTATGCTTTTTAAACCACAATTGTTTCGTTTAAAAATGTTGACCACAAAATTAACCATTTTGCTATTGACTAACACTTTTAACGATATCTGCTGGTGTTTAAAGCCAGCTGTTTTAGTCAGCTGTTATTTTTAACAAAACAAATTGTGGTTTATTAACACCAACACTTTTGGTGTGGTTAACTCCGCTTAGAAAAGTGTTTATTCGGCGTTATACCTATATAGTCGATGAATAATATGGCCTTGAGGTATTTAGCCTACAATTTATCCACTTCTTGTCACACACCAATTTTCCGCGGAACTCCTTATTTATTTATCCTAGAGCCAACCATTTGGCTCAAATAAAATGAAAAAAATTAATAAAATTTAAATTAAATTAATGAAATAATAAAATGAAATAACTAATAAAATAATAAAAATTAGTTATGTTTTACGCACTTTGTATAAATTAAAAGGTTTTTGTTTTGATTTCTTTTTATTCTTCTTTGTTATTTTATCCTGTTTTGATGTTTCTCTTGGCAGAGTTGCCACGATTTATCAATTCTAATAGAGAGAAATATAAAACTGTTTACCATGGTTATAAATAAGTTAGTGAATCACATAGTGGTTAGTGCAAACATCAAAATGTGTGGTTAAAGTTAACACTTTTTAAACTGAATCGCAGTACAGAAAAACTTAAGAAAAGCTAAAGATATAAGATAAGCAAATAAACTGTTGAGTGAATAAGAATTACAAACACTCAACATTTTATTTGCATCGATTTCAAAACTTAAACAAAATACCAACAATGAAGAGTGTGTTAATCTTGCCTTATACTACCCGTTACAATTATTATTAATTAAAAATTTCGTTTTCCCAAAAATTACTTTGATAATTAATAAAAGCTGTATTGGAAATCGAAATTGTAACAAATTTAGGAAGCGATTCACGGCATTCGATATCGATCGAAACTTCCTTTCAAGTTGCGTTGTAATTTTGATTTGTAAGGATACCGGTATTCTGAAATTCGGCTTCGCATCCTATCGTACGATTCATTCACACGAAAATATGACAGAAAAATATTAGAAAATGTCTGCAAAATCTGTTGTTAATGCTTAACTATCGCAAAAAAGAGACGCAAAAACATACATATATCTGTGGTTTTCACGAATAATCGCGTAAGTCGGTTTTTACCGAAATTGAGATAATGATGTCAAAGTGCTACATTTTGCATTAGGTTTTTATAAGTACATATTAATCTTTTTAGAATATAATGTGGTATTATTAATTTTTTTCTGCTAAAAACAACTTAAGTTAACTGTTTAATAAAATATTTTGCTATTATAACGATTTATGTCGACATACATCGCCAAAAATTGTAAAATTGCTGAATATGTTTCCAAATAAAAAGCATATGTGATGTTATGTTGTTATTCGTGCAAAAAATATGAAAGTATTTTTTGAAAATTTTTCTATTAATAACAACTTATATGTACATGTGCGTTTATTGTTGACTTCTTTAGTTGCAACAACAGCAGATGAGCGGTTGTTTGTAATTTTAAGTCCATACGTTGTGCTATAAGTATCAAAAACTCTGAATATGTCGCCAACTTGTGTGCTAAAAATAACAACGTAAGTCGTCATGTGAGATTAAAATGATAACATTTATTTTCACAAAAAAGTACTTATGTGGAGATATGATGTTATATTGCACACACTTAATGAGTCAATCAAACATATGCATTTTTAATCCTTTTACAGATTGTGATCCTGTGAGGATTTTTTCATGAAAACTATGTATAATACGTAGAGAGTCACTGTTAAGAGGATAGTAAAGAAAAAAGTTTAAAAAAGCATCTACAGAAGCCGCAATTGAAAAAAATAATTGTTTTTGCTCTCCTGAAAAGTTTGGTTTTATAACTTACGCGATTATTCGTGAAAACCACAGATATATGGCATTTTGACAAAACATCTTAAGAGATAAGATAGCAAAAAAGTTTTAAAAAAACCTCGTTGAAAAAATCATTTTTATTTACTAATAAAATAAACCAAAATTTCGTTTATAATACAAAATTTTAAAAACTTAAACAAAAATGGTTTTTGAATGAAAATTCTTATGGTTAACAACATTTTTTTCAACTTTCTAATTTGACTTCGCATATAATCCAGACTTGTCAAACATATCTGAATTTCAATTACATTTTTATGTCATACTATTCTACTTTATGAGCACAAACGATTTTTTTTGACAAATCCTAAGACTAAATAAAAAAGTAAATCGGCGAGTTATGAATAAATTTTCTGGAAATTTGATAAAATGGTTTTCATTTGTATGAAAAGTATATAATATAATATTTCGATGCGCTGGATATTATCCTTATGGGGGCCCTATGCTCCTTATAGGATCGTCGGGAAAATATATGTATATGGATAGTATCCTTCACCTACCACCCTTAGATCTGGTAGGGAAAAAAGATTGCGACGATCTTGATAATTCAACTAAAATGTACCAAACAGGTGGAGTGGAAACAGATACGGACACTGTAGGGCTATGAACACTACAATGTCGAACTGTTGAGTTGGTTACATCTCTCCAGTTTTAGGTCACAATCATCGTTTGAAGAACGCTGATACCAAGCCGGAATGCATTGGAGAACGGCAGGAGGAGAAGCGTGAATTTCTACACGGATAGCTTTTAGTCACGAATAGTCACAAATTGCTCTAATTCATGTCTGCTGTGGATACGGCTTTAACCCTAAAATACCTGAAATTTAAATATGTAGTTTGAAATTTATTTGTCTTTTCGCATCAAAGTTCTGACTAGAATGATTCCTTCTTACACACTATCTCAATCATTCAATTCAATTGGTACCGTTATACTGAGAATTGTATACTCATTTAAATTTTTTGCATCGTAACAGTGTGAAATAAATAGGTTTTCTTCAATACCTAATTATTGTGATGACCGTCTGTAGGCGGTCTTAGGTGTTTGAGGGTTAAATTCCCTCGTCCTGAGAAAGAGACCAGCACTAGACTGCCGCTCATCTCTTAACGAGACGACAGAGCAGTTTGATTTAAGGTTCATATGGGTCCCAGGGCACAGGTATATACTGGGGACAATAAGGGCGGATGAACTTGCTAGACTTGGAGCAATTTTAAGGATTTCACTGGATTTGGAAGGCGTTGGTTTGTCTCTACTCTCCTTCATCGATCGACTATAGTTGTTGCTAAGTACGCAAACTCTACTAAGATGCAAAATAGCAGGAAATTGTGGCCCCGCATGTATGGCGGGCGAACCAGGTCTCTACTTTCGATAACCAAAAGGAACGTATCACTTTTTGTATCTGTTGTTACGGGATACAGGAAGACATGTACAGCGTCTGGGAGCCGGTGATTACTGCCACAGCTGACATGAAGAAATGAGAAGGAGGTCATAGAACAGCCTATCTCTCCCTGTACTACACTGGCGGAAGGCGACTGGCCGAAATGGGATCTGCCAGCTTTGAGGAGTTTTATGAAATCGCCAGCGTTAAACTTAAGCGCATTTTAAATTTCGTTAGAAGTTCTGGTTGGTTATACGGTGGGGTTCTGTTTAGTAGAACTCCATGTTAGCACATTGTTCATTAGGTCGTTGTGTGTCGGATGAGTACTGACCGTACTTGCTACCTAATATCTCAATACTTAAAAGCTTTCGAAGTATTAAGTGCGATAAGAAGAGTTAATGAATTTTTTTTTTGCAATATTATTACTGTGTAATAAAAATTTTGATATCAAAAAAGTACGATTGCATTAACTTGTCCATCGTTGTATGTTCTTCTGTAATTTATACAGACCTGGAATAATTGCTAATACATTGAACAGTTTTTTATAATAAGCCAAATCACTTATATCTTGCTTCTTATATAAATGTCATAATTGTTACGGTCTCTGTTTAATTGTGGTAAAAAATCAAGTTTTATTAAAGCATATTGTTCACAAAATGTTTCATTAAAACAATTTTAGTGACAATGAACTAATAATGCATTATTCATATTAACACTATTTCTAGTGATAATGCAATAATAATGCACTCTTCATTGTGAGTTTTAATAATATTGGAGCAGTATTGGATTAGTTGGCATTCAGTGGCATTTGAAGAATGCACTATTTTGATTAGAAAATAATGAAGTTCATCAAAAATGTTAAAGTTAATGATAATGCAAAAATTCTGTACTAAAAAATTTTTTTGATCAAATGATTGGTGATGCAAAATTAGTGCAATTTTCCCAGGTCTGATTTAGTACAACATTGAAGGGTATCTTAGATTCGACACTACTGATTGTTGCGCTCGAATCTTTTGTGTATGTTTCCGTTACTCAATATTTTAAATCTGTCTAATTGTTTTTTTATAAAAAAAAAATGTTTACGAATATGCCTTCGTATGTGTTTATTTTCTTGGAAGCAAATATGTTTTCCAATGTTTCAATAACCCAGATGTTTGGTGACTAAATACCACAACATTTTATACACATTATCTAATTCACAGAAAGTATCCAAGAAATTTTTTAGGGTTAATATTTAGAATACTGTCAAATTTAAAAATGATTTATTATTGTTTTAGAAATTGGATACATCTGAAGAGGTTAAAAGTGATAATATTTTATGTATGTCATTTATAGAAAATATATTTGTTGGAAAGATACATATGTGGCATTCCACGCCAAATCAAATGGTTTATTTTATTTTTTATTTTTTTTTGATTTCCGCAATTTTGTGATATTTTGCAGAACACTTCAATAGGGCATTTCTGGAAAATTTTTAATATCTTTTTGATTATTTGTTTAAAATACACTTTTTTACTTTTTTTTATAACTTTCTTAGAAATGGTCCAAATTCTAAGCACCCATTTTTAGGCTTGTTTAAGGAGAGCCATAACTTCAAATAAGTCCTAATTGTAATCCAGAGCATACAAATAATCCCTAAAGTGAAAACAATATATATATTTGCGTTTGATCTCCATAATGCCCTAAAGTCACCAGTTGAGTAACCACAATGTGGCCCAAATGAGATGTGTTAACGTTAAAACTTATATCTTTTTTATATTGTAATGTAATTATTTTTTTCTTTTTGCAGGTTATAACTGAATGCGTTAAAATTATGGAAATTTCTCTTCTTTACAACGATCAATTGTTATTAAGCAGCGAATATATTGTCGAAATACTCACACTGAATGCAACGTGTTGAAAAAGATGCATTTGTCACAACTCGTTGTCGTTTCGACCAATTGGGCATTTCCAGAACAAAATTCAAGATTTTTTGGTTGCGAAAAAAAAAAAATTTTACACAACGGCGTCGTCCGAAATTTTTCATACTCACGGCGAACTTTAAGGCTCAGTTAGCCGGGAGTAACAGTAACGTTGCAAATCAGCTGCTTCATTTTGGTATATGTAAAGCAATTAGAATGATTATAGTTTGCAGTAAGATGTTACGTCTCATTCTGTAAGAAATAAATTGCTCTTACTTTTTTACGGTAAGGTTAAGTTACTGTTACTCCCGTCTAACTGAGCCTTTATTTCTATTTCTTACGCCGGCGAACGAGTAACAAGTCAGTACCAGTTGACTACATATGTTTGGTTTAAGTTTTCATGTGTTTTGTTAATGTTTTATTTTTTAAGTAGTATTTTTAATGTGGTCACACAAATTCTCTCTCTTTGCACAAAAATTTTCTCAATTGTTGCAGCGGTTGTTTTTTCTTCATTATTGTGCTTCTTACGATGAATTTACACAGCGGCAGGGCTGCCAGGTACTTTTTGTCCTTGTCCCCAAAAAATTAAAAAAATATCCCCAAAAATCCCCAGATTCCCAAATCCCCAAAAAACAAAACCTTAAAAAATTAATATTTTTTGTTTGTTTTTTTTCTGACCAAATTTAAAATTTTTTTTAAAAAAAGGTAAGAAAAATGTTAATAAGAAATCCCCAAAAATCCCCAAATAAAAATTTTTAGTCAAAAAAATCATTTTATTTGGTTTGTAGGGACTGGTTTCTGTATGTTTTCTTAAATCCTTTTTATGCGATTCCAGTGAGGAATTACAAGCAGAACAATATGCTGTTTTTGAAGACGAATGAGCCAGTTTATAAGAATTTGGAGCTTGTTCAATCGGTTAAAGTCATCCTTATAATCAACAATAAAAATACATATATCCAAATTTATTTAGTACTTCGATCCATCATATTGTATTGTATATAATGCATCATAACTACTAACCAATAGCTTAGCATTTTTTTCCCAATCTTTATTATATGATTTTTCATATTTACTTATTTTTGGGGAATACATTCATATATGCTTCAAAATTGTCTTTAAAAAATCAAAAATTTTATGTGTTTTCAACGATTTTAGATTCTATTTTAAAATTCTTTTTTTTAAACACTCACTCAAGAAAAATAACAAGTTTATAAAGTACCTTTTACACACTTAATAAAAATGATAATGTTAATTAGGACCCTTTACACTATATAAGAGTAAGATAAAAGTTTTGCTATTTTTCTTCATATATAATAAAAAATAATAAAAAAGTGTAAAATCCCCAAAAAATCCCCGAAATCTTTTTTGAAATCCCCAAAAAAATCCCCAATCCCCAAATGACTTTCCTTGTCCTTTTTGTTCACATAAAATCCCCAACTTTGGGGATAAATCCCCAAGTCTGACAACCCTGCACAGCGGGTAGAATGAATTGCATTAGTGTCCAGAAAATAAAATTCAAGTTTTACAATTTTTGTATTTTTATCTTGTCTTTCCTCTTCTCATTTTTATATTTTTTTTATATAATTAGAAATACAGTAGTTTTGATTCAAGTAAATAAAATCCCATAAAAAATCCTATTTTAAGTGCATTTTCTAAACCTGCACGTTTAAGATATGTGCACAAAATTGTTGGCATTTTAAAATTAGTGTCAACAAAAAACTCAAGTTAGCTGCACTTTGACTTAGCTGCCCAAAATACATATTTTCTGTAATTATTCTTCAAAATCCTTGCTTACGTGCATTTTGTATACCTTCATATATATCATATTTTTGGGCAGCTTTAAAATATTTTCATATATGTCCACTTTTTTATATAAATATCAAATTTTAATAAAATATCAATTTATTAATAAAAACGATTTTTCTTCTTCTTCTTTACTTTAGCTGCACTTTTATGCAAGTAACCACAATTGTGTACCTGCACATTAAGGCAGCTAAATGCATTTAAGATAAGAGCACTTTGGATTTATCTGCACAAAAAATCGTGCAAAGGAGATTGTGCAGCTAAGTCAAAATTACGTACACCTACAGCCAACTTCAAGTTAAAAAGTGAGAGAATTAGAAACAAAACAGATTTCATTCCCACCTATCTCACCAATAAACGCTGGAACTACTGCAACAAAAATTGTAAGTCTGGACGATGACTACCACTAGATTCAGACGGTGATTTTTTCATGTGAAGATATGAATTTTGTTGCTTGTAGAGGGGTAAAAAAAAAATCATATTTTCTGTTCTCTGTGTCTTTTTTTATATTTTCCTTTGCACACATTCGTATTTTTGTGGCAACATCTCTTTACAATACAAAGCCGTGTTTTTTGCGCATTTACATTAAAGAAGAATTACCGATAACGGGAAAAAATCAACCCTTAAATCATGGGGACAAATCATCGTTTGAATCTGTTGTGTTTTTCCAAGCAACTTTTAAAAGAAATTAAAAATTATTTTTAAATCACGGTCTGAATCTGGTGTAACTAAAATTTTGCTTGCATATTTTTGATTTTGCTTCCAATTTAATGGTTATTTTTCTAAAAAAAAAAACTTATTATGCAATAATTTAAAAATTTAGCCTTTTTATTGAAACAATAAATAAATTTCTATTCTTTATAAATTATTACTTGTCGCCAGTAATTATTCAGTTTTATAGTTTTTTAACAACTCAAAATCTCTTACAAATCTGTCGATTAAAAATCTGGGCACGTCATCGATTTCAGTGTCAAAATGTCTGGCAAATTAAATAAAAAAATTGGAAACAAATTAAAAAAAAAAAAGAAAAAAATTGTTTTATCAAGTTTGTTGCGGCTTTAAATCATTTATTAGATAAAATTGTTATGTAAAACTTGAAACATTTTTGTAATGGAAATATGTATTTTGCGAGGAATTTTTTTTTTTTTTGTAAATTTCTTAATAATTGTTAAAACAAAATTAAAAGAAAATCGGTTTAGTTCAAAGTGGTTAAAAATTGCAATGAAATTATAAGTATTTTAATTAAATTAATTGATTTTTAATTTGATAAATGATTTGTCAAGCTATTGATTGATATTTAAAGTCACATTATTTTTAATTTTTTTTTTTTTTTGATTAATAATGATAAAGTTTTTGTCTTACTAATAATAGTTATATTGCCAGGGTGTTAAACAATTTTGGAGACTAATCCAAAAGTCATCGGTCGACCTAAACCTTCGTGTAGAAAGGCGAGAGTTTTCAGAATTCGCTTCAGAGTATTTTGGCCTTTCCCAGTAATCAATTGGAGTTTTAAACGGCGCTCCATCAAATCACATCGAGTGATTTAGGATTTTCCATAAGAGAAATACGTTCAAAATGTGAGATTAAGAACGATTGAATATTGTTGATGTTAAAAACCACAAAACTGTAACTCGGTACGCCCAGCCATTAGACCATGAGAAATGTAACGCAAAACAAAAAGCAGACAAAAGCTGGGGTCCACACAAAGTGTTCAAACTAGAAGCGGTGTAAAATTGTATTGACAATTTTGACGCATAAAATGCATATACGCATCGAACGTAGGAATAGTATAAAGTATGCGTCGCATGCGTCTTAAAAAATTGTCAAGAAAGTATAAAACGCATAGACCGCGTAGTGTAAACCTCAAGCTAAATAAATGAAAAATTCGATTTTGAATTTTTGGTAAGTTAGGGCCTCTTACATTTTAGGTAACAATATACCCCTTCCACCTGTGATAAAGGGTATAAAAATAACGACAAAGATGTACGATCTGCTTTCCCGCCCAGAGCAGTTTTACGAATGTTAAGTCACATTTGAAAATATTTCAAAATTTACAGTGTGGCCAATTATAGTAGAAATATAAAAAAGCTGTGGTAACACCATATTTTAATAAGACATCGATCGTATTGTAATATATCGCAGTATTTTATAGAGACTGTTGTTTTATATGTAAAGAAATATATGAATTTAGAACTTACCTATAATTGTTAAATTATATGGACTTTTGTAACAATCTCATACGAAATTTGCAATTTCTTATTTATTTTAAGGCTTCACTTTCGAACTTTTTTGATTTCAGGTAAATTTTTTTAACACTGCTTTGAAATTTAAAACAAAAACATCGAAAATTAAATATTACATTCGTGTTTCTTATTTTAATAAGTGAACAAATTTTTTTTGTAGATATTACAAGAATTATTATAAGATTTTTTTCACTACTTGATTTTATCGGAATTTTTTATTTTTTTTTTTATTAAATTGTGGGAAAATTTTATTTCATTAATAAAAAAAACTTTGATAAATTTGTTAATTTTTGTTTGTGGATAAAGAAATAAAAAATAACAAACAATAGCACCATATAAACAATTTTTTTATCTTTTTTGAAAGAAAAATAAAAAAAATGTGTTTTATTTTGCTGCAATCGTGTTTTTTTTTGCTTCAGATAAGAATCAAACTTCCATATGACTTCTATACGTAATTTGTAATATTTTTCTCTTAAGACAGCGGCAAAATTTAATTTAACACTCATGATTAGATCAGAAATGCATGTCATACTTCTATTAAAGGCCAAATTGATAAGACTTTAAAAGGGATGAAGCGTAGTTTGCTCGTATAAGAGTATGAAAGAGAATTAAAGTGATTGCAAAATTCTTTTAATCAAATATTGTGAAAGTTTTGTGAACTGCATTCATTCGGAAAAAGATAAAATTTAGCTTGTATAGGTAGCAATTATTAAGGGGGTTTCAACAAAAATAAATAATTGGTGTAATTTTTTAATAAATATTATTTACTTAAAATAAACCAACAATGGTTCTGTACTGGTTATATTAGAATTGGAAATTCATAATAGAATTATGAGCTCGTAAAAATTAAGAGCATTTACCATAATGCTCAGAACACAACCTGCACGTACGACGAATTTCGCCCAACACAAAAAATTTGTCAGTAAAAATTTGCTGTGTAAATTCGTCGCCGAAAAAATAACAGCTGTTAGAAAGATGTTTACTGGTTGCGAGAAGAGAGGAAAATAGTGTGACCATACTAAAAAATTATACATTAGCTTCGTACAGAAGGTGGTCAGATCTAACAATATTGTCAGTAAAATGTGCTAAAAATTTATTTGAACCGTGCGAACTGGCATTTTTTTTTTGACAACGTTTCCAGAAAAAGCATTGTCAGTCTACTGTAAGACAACAATATTGTTAGATATCTGACAATCGTGTGAACACTCTTCGTTGCCATTAGGAGATCATTGTCAGAAGTTGCAACCTTATTTTTAATTGTCAGATGTGCGAAGTTTAGGCGATGCTGCCATTTTCAGAGACCTTTTTCTATTGGCAACGCTGCAAATACATCCGTATCAGGGATGGAAAATGGGCCTTAGGATTTTGTATCAACTTCAATAACAAATCGTAGTTTTGAGACTATGACGGCACCAATTTTATATTTTCTGGCTGATCTCTTGATGTATTTATTTAAAAAAAAATACTTTAATTAATAACGATTTTATTTTGATGATAAATGTATCAAGATAGATGTACCAAAAAAAGTACAACTGCACCATAGTTGTTATCCCTGATATGCATGAGTGAAAAGAAAAAACAAAAAAAGTTTAATATTGCAAAATTAAAACACCAAATTATAATGAACATCAATGAATCCTATTGAAAACTACTTAAAAAGTTAAAATTCTCGCTATTTTCCCTACAATAACAATATTTCCACTTTTCCAATTTATGGTTTTCTTACAATCGTCTGAACTGACAATTTACTTTTGGTGGCAATTTTACATTGTATTGTAAGATCTGTCCACCATCTGTACGAAGCTTAAATAAAAACCATTTTTACAATTAATTATTTTCTATAAATTGAAGTCAAGACCCTAATGGTCCGAAATTTTGCGAAACGAAATGAAAAATATGTATTAAGTAGAAAATTGCCACCATTTACAGAGTATCACTTTTAAAAGTTGTTCAAAATATCTAAATTCCCCAATAATAGGTATACTGTTTTTAAAAAAGGAATAATAATTAATTTTAATCTCATAAATAGAAATGTTATAAACTATTTTCTTTAGGAGAGCAGGGCGATTTCTCATCTTCAGAGATGGCTCTGGGACCAAGTTAGGTCTATTGTACCAACTGGTAAAACCATTTGGCTCATTCTGCTCACCCTGTTTAAAATTGGTACCAAATTCCGGCACGATTATTTCCAACGTGTGTATTACACTAATTCTTTAAAATACCTTTTTCTAACTTATAAAAAAAATTATATAAAAGATTTTTAAATAAATAAAATTCGTTGGCTCTTGTTGTGAAAATTTAAATATTGAATATGAAATTTTAGATGGAAAACCAAATTTTTAGAGTTGATGTGAAGTAATTCTCATTCTAAAAACCACAATTCAGGATTGGATTTCTTTAGATTTCAAATTCAATCCTAAATAAAAAAAATTTGGAATGCAAACTTAAAATTCTAGAGTTTTTATGATTTAGTTGTCTTTGAAAATGAAATTTTTTTTAAATTTATTTGCGAAAACTTCAATTTCAATTAATTTACAAATGAAAAATATTTTTGCCAGTTGTTGCCACAATTTAGAAGAGTTGAATCGGTAAATTAATCATTAAATTCAAAACCAAATTTCGAGAGTTTTAATGAACTAATTCCAAGAAGAATCAGAATGGTCAGTTATCAAATAATATTTATTTTAATTTTTTTAAACTGTTTTTTATCTCAATTTTAATGTTCATTTGTTAAATTACTGTTGGGAAATGTGTTTATTTTCTTTTTAATTTAATAATATTTTAAACCATTTTTTTTATAAATTTTTTAATTTTATAAATTTTTATTTTATTAATTTGTTTATTTGTAAAATAATTTTTAACTTTCACTTTTAAAATCCTATTTTTTTAGGAAATATGCAAAATTTTTTAAATTTATTACAAGAAATTCCCGTTTACAATTATTTTTTTTAAAAGTTTAAAAAACTATAATTTTTTAAATGTGTTTTAAATTTTTTGCCAATAATTCTTTTTATTGTTGTTAAATTTTTTAAGAAAAAAAAAACGTAACAAAACTCAACCTTTTCTGTTCACGTTGTGTTTTCGACTCGTTGCCGTTGTTAATGTGAATTTTACTCTTAACTTGTTTCGTTTATTGTTTTAACAATAAGTGTTGTTGCTACTGTAATTTTAGTTTTTGTTGTTGTATTTGTTTTTAGCCCTGTTGTACATGTAATAATAAATTTCTTAAAGCATTATTTTGCTTTTTGTTGTTATTATTACAAGCGAAAAAAAACCTTTCGGTTCTAAATTTTGTGAATGTCGTGGTAAAAATAGTATCAAATAGTTTCTCTCTGTGTATAGTGTAAAGTTCTTTCTATTTGGTGGTTGAAAGTATTTTTGTTATTTTTTAAGTCTGTAAGTTGTTGTTGTGAATATGTAGTTAGCACTTTGTATTAAAATATATTTTACTAACACAACCGTTGCATTTAAAACTACTATAAACGCTAATAGAATTTCCACTAACCACCACTACAATTACATTTTAACATACACACTAGCACGCAGTAAAAATAGAAATAATAATAAAATTTAACTCTATTTTACTCTCGGGCTCCACATTCTAGTCACAGTCTTACTGAACTCTAGTCACGCGAAATATCACTACAATAAAAAAAAGCACAAACTTTATTTTCTGCCAATGTAGTGAGCAATTCAATACCCTACACTCGTTATTGGTCGGGACGATGATATAAGTTTTTTTTATTAAGGATCATGGCCATTTAGAATGTATAAGAACGAATTGGAACCCCCTGCTTTACTCGTGTATATGGTATTCAAAAATTTTTATACTGTCTGTCAGTATACAAAATTAGGATTACAATAAATTTAAAACTCAAGCAATATTTTGAACCCTGAAGAATTTCTAGAGCTTGTTTGATTGAAAATATATGTATGTATTCTCAATTTGTGTGAATTAAGTATGTTGCCTATTTTATAAATCGATTCTTAACGCCCATATAAACTGTTTGCATATGAAGAAATAAAAGAAAACCTGTTCAGCTAAACCTGACTTGTCTGAACCAGCCCTTAGAAAATTGGATAATATTAAACATTTTAAGTAATCAATATAAAAAAAAAAATCAGAAAGTACCAATTAAAAAACAAAAAAGTTTTTCAATCACTTTGGACTCTGCATGTTCAATTTTATGTTTTTAGGTTCTGTATTATTAAAAATTCAACAAGTACCAGTTAAAGATCGAAAAAGTACCAAAAATATCCCCCTAACCGATTCTTATTCACTCACGACCTTGTGTGCTTAACTTTATGTTTCTAGTTTAAATAATAAGGGAAATTCAAAAAGTACCAAAAAAGTTCCCTCTTATAAATTATAATCCGCTTAGGATATTGCATATTTAATTTTATGTTTCGTGGTCCAATATAACGAAAACTAAAAAAGTCCCAGTCGCAGGACAAAAAAGTACCAATATCTTTCATCTTATAGATACTCATTCATTCAGAACCCTGCACCTTAACGTGCGATATCATAGAAAATTTAAAATTACCACATGCATGATACGTTTTTTCTCCCTATTAAAGTATCGAAAATTTCAATTGTAAATTTGTTCGTCGGCAAGCGGTTTTAGTGAGGGGGTTTATATGAGACCTTTGATCATTTATTGACACAACAGTAAAAAAATTTGTCATGACAAAAAGGCTACTTTGTATAAAAGTGATTTTATATGGAAGTAATGGGAGTGGTATTTGTATGGAAGCTATGGTCAAATATGGACCTATTTTAAAAAAGTTGGCAAGACGTTTTATGTTGTAAAAATATTTTTGGGCACAGAGACTATTCCGAAAAGAAGTTTGTATGGGGGCCATGTAAAATTGCGAACCTATTCTCACCATTTTCAGTAGGCTTTATCCTTATGCAAGTTAAGACGTTTTAACCAAATTTCATGAAAAATACAACCATCCTGCCAGCTAGCCGAACGGACATTTTTGGATCTACTCCGAAAGTGATTCTGAGCCGATCGGAATACTTAAAGTGGGGTTAGGACTAATATTTTAAGGTGTTTCATACATCAGCTCAAACATGCAAAACGTCTTCCATTATTGTGGAGAGCAAAAAAGTTTTTTGGGAGTAATTTCATTCAAATGAAAAAAGTATTCTGCAGGCAGGTCGGACAGGTACAAAAGTCTATATAGTTTAGTTTTTTGAAATTAAAAATATAAAAAAATACAGCCCATTATCGATAAAAGTCAAATATACAAAAATCTCAATTTTTTAAATAACATAAAATATTTGTTTTATATACCATGCCACGCCTACAATTGCCGATATTTTGATCTATTTTTTTGGCTGCCTTAGTTTAAATATGCTAACTATTGAAGGGGATTTAAATTTTGGAAATCGGTCATAACAAGATATAGGAACTTTTGGCTAATGAAATTAATTTCTGAACCACTGGGCCCCGCCAATCAAAATTTGAAAGCTTAATTTTTGTTACTAAAACATATTTATATAAAATTTTACCCAGTTTCCGTTAAGTAGTTAGATTTTTTAATGGTTTTCGTGAATTAATTTTAAAGGGGTTTCATAGCTAGATATGGGCCGTAATATATTAAATCGAAATTAATATTAATGGCTGTAAAAGCTGCAGCCAGTACAAACTGAAAAATTTAGTGATCAGATCTTAAAAGAAGTTTGTGTGTAAGGTAGATTTCAATCGGTCTAGACTGCTATAATTTTAAGTATTTTAATATTTTAGTACTCACAGTTAGAACTTTTATTATTAAGAACTTTTTTTAGTTTCCTCGTAAAACTGTTTGCTTATTTTTTTCGTTCCAGCGAAAAAATTCTCAATTGATTAGAGCGCCGTCTTACACTCAATTCACATGAGGGCTTTTACGACGTCGTTTTATCTTGATTTCCTTTTAAAGCAACTTCCAAAATCTCTTTGCGTTCATACGATGATTTTTGGTTGCATGTCTTTTTTTTATTTACAGTATGGCCTTGATTATCCGTCATTCGATTAACCGGCAGCTTCAATTGTCTGGAAAATAAAAAATTTTTTGCATTGATTTAAATTACCTCTATTATCCGGCATTACCTCTGTTATCCGAAACTATAAACAAATTATCTTTTTTTCGTTTACTTTTGAACAATCAAAACAAATTTAAATAAACGAAGAAAGAGAATTTCCCAACGTACTGAAAGCATGTTCTGCCAAAATTACTTTTTTCCTCGTGTTTACATAATAATACATTATATATTTACATAAAATAAGAAACACATCAAAAAATAAATAATCAAGAATGCTGCCGGTCGCGTCTATTATCGATAATCGAGGTCTCACTGTATTTTCAACCACACACTTCAAAGTAAGAAAAAGAATAAAACGTAAAAAGAAAAAGTTAAAAGAGAAATATAAAAAACGACATGAACAACACAAAACGAGTCGTTTTGTTTACCCCTCATTCTTCTCTACACCGCTCGCCAACAAACCAAAAGAGACGTCGACAAATCGACGTCGTAAAAGCCCTCATGTGAATTGAGTGTTAGAAAATGTTTCTACGACTTGTGGGTGTGGGTCAATGTTAGTTTTTGGATGTATTTTTTTTTGTTAAAAGGAAAACTACTCAATTAACCCTCATCATATATTTATGCTGTACAAGTTACACGTGGGAGCAGTGGGGAACAAAACTTGAAGCCTTAGTAAAATGAGAAAGGTAAATAAATAAAAACAAATTTGTTATTTGGAAAGCTTTTACATGATGATTTTAGAATTTAGAATTGTTATTATTTTACGGAAAACATAATGGACCTTAATTTACAGGTACGAGGATTTTGATACTTGTCCGCCTGGCAGATTGTCCATATAAATATTTTGCACAATGTACAGCAGGCAATTAGAAAAAAAATTTATTTTAAAATATAATTTTTGAATAAGATTTTTAAAGCACATACAAATTTTTTTTTAGATAAAACCGCATCCTGGGGCCTAATTCTGGCATTCGTGATCGAGTACTTTCTCGATTCGAAAGCTATTTTATTTCAGTCAACACTGAACGAATCCAAATTATTTTTTCAGTATTGTGAAACTCAAATGAATGATTTACAATAACGAAAAAATAGTTCCAATTCGTTCAGTATTGACTGAAATAATTAGATATTAAATTGCTTTCGAATCGAGAAATTACTCGATCACGAATGTCAGAATTTGGCGCCTGATTAATTTAGTTTACCTAATCCTTAAATAATTTCCAGTATGAGATAAGTTAATTTTATATTTGTATTGTTACTAAGCTTACTGCCTGTTTCACGATGTCACTCGAACATTAACGTTCGCACAAATAACATATAAAACAAAAACAAATTTTTGAATTTTGTTTTTTTTTTATATGTTATTTGTGCGAACGTAAACGTTCGAGTGACATCGTGAAATAGGCAGTTAGTCTTAATATTTCAGGTTTACAACCGGTTTATGAAACAAGTTTTCTATTAAAATTTGTTTAATAAACCTTTTATAAGTCAAAAATATTTTTTATGAATATTGGGGTTAGTGTAAGTTTCTGATACAAAAAAACTGTACACTAACTTAGTGTATTTTTTAAAAAACTTCTTTTAGTGTTCTTGAATTTGTACACAAACAATATACGGTACACAAGGATTTTGAGCTGACGAACACAAATTCTATGATAACGGCCCGATCTTGTTTAAGAGTAAGTGTAGTTTTCTTTAAGCGTACGGGTTGTCTTTTTTTAGTGTTCGGGTAAAATGCTGAAATTAAATTTTAGCTTAATAGATATCGGAGAAATGTGGGAATAGGGATAAACTTAAGGGAAATAGTTTTAATTTTATTTGAAACTTTATCATATCGTGCCCTATTTGCGATTATATCGTAAGCGACAGATGGCAATTTTTACGGGAGAAGGGTTTTAATTATTTGGATTCAGATGGGCTTTTTCTCTGCAGCAGTTCAAATTCAAAGTCTATTAATTTGTTTTATCATTGTAACGACTACTTATAACCTATTTGCAAGAAAAAAAAACAAATTTCGATAAAGGTTCGCTTGCGACATAGTCGAAAATTGGGCTCGATATGAACAAAATCATATGCCTGTTTCCAAAACGAATAAAAAAAGTCTTATAACTTTATCTTTTCATAATTTTTTTAAAACAATTTTGTTATTCACTGCTTTTAAATCCGTATTTTATTTAAGGAAAAAGTTGTTAAAACTTTTTTTTCTTTTACAGTAATTTTGTTAGTCATTGTTGACTTTGGAGTCATTAAATTTAATTTGTCTTTAATTATAAACTCAAACATTTTCGTTGTTATTTTAAGAAAAAAAGGTTAATTATAAAATGCAACGCTTTAATCGATATTTAAAAAATTACTTGTTGCTATTACTAAAACATAAAAAGGAAGTTTAAAATCTGATCTGTATCTAAAAATTCTTAATTGTTTTGATAGAAATCTTTAATAGAAATCTTTAATTTCCAAAACATTTTTAAGGTTTTTAATATCAACAGCAAATTTATTGAACATATTTAATATTTGTAGTTAGAAAGTGTGAATAAACCACGAAAAATATGAAACCCTATATGATCACGGGTATTTTTTAGTGGCAAAGAACCTTAAATTGGCGCTGTACTGTCTTCTGTAGGAATAACTTTCTTGTTGGTTTAAGGTCTGTTTTTTTTGTTTTTTGGCAAATCATCATGAAGAGGCTCACGCAAGAGCAATGTTGGCCAACTGTTTACATTTAAATTGAAAATCATTGTTAAATTTCATTTAAATATTTTGTCTAATGATGAATCACACTTTTGGTTTAATCACTATGCATTTGGAGCAATGACAATACTTTAGCCATTGTCGAACTACCACTACATTTAGAAAAACTTACTCTTTAAAACGATAATAGGGAAAATATAAGGCTGCTATCCTAAACGTCTGTATGCATTGTCAAAGCAGTGTTTAAATCAAGCAATTATACTTTACAACACTGTCAAATGAATTGTCATTTAAAACTTGCAAAAGTATTGTCAATTTAAATAATGCTCTAGTTGCGTTTTTTGCATATCAGATGTAAAACAGACGACTTTAAGAAGGCCATCATACTTTGTTAAAGTTTGCACGGTAGCGTTTGGGAATACGTGACATTGTTGCACTGCAGAGAAACATGTCTTTAGTAAGGCAGCCTAAGTGTTAACGATGAATAACATAGAGAAATTTGGAGAATTTCTTTCGTTTCTCAATTTGCTGGCACTAGTCATGCTGACCTGTAGTTTCAAAAGGACGGACCCACATGGTATACAGCTCAGACTACAGATAATTAACTGAAGCAAAATTTTAACAAACGCATTGAAGGCAATTGAACACCTGGAAATCAAAGTGCGAAAACTGAAGTTCCAGATTGCGCAACGTGCGAAAGGGCGGTTCCAGCCTTCTGTCCAGAGGGGGGCGGGGGGGACGTTTAGTAAAAATTCAATTGGGATAGTTTCTGAATCCAATTTATGATTTAAGAACGCCAGTGCTCGACTAGCCAAGGATGGTCATGACTCCTCCCTTGTATCCGAGTTTGCTATGGCGGCAACACGGAAAAAATCTTATTAAAACATTAATGGCATGACATTATCTATAAAATTAAGCACATTAATTTAAAAGTTATACTCTAAAAATTATTAAGAATTATAATTAATTCTTAAGGTACCCTGAACATGTTTAAGAAAAGTTTAGGTTTGTACACACAGAAAAAAATCAACGTAAAATCGTCGAAAACAAGGTTGATTTTACCGTTTTCGGTGGTGATTTTGCTTCATTGTTACTTCATGTTAATTTAACATGATTTTGCAATAACTTGCGAACAACATTTTTGTCTTTTAAAATAACTATAATTCATGTTAATTTATTAACATTGCAGTAAAGTTAGAGCAAAATGTAATTTTTATTGAAATAACAATCCGAATAACGTTGAATGAAAGTTATTTCAAGTTGAAACAACGTGAATTTCATGTAGAATCAAATTGGTTTGAGTGTGATATAACAGTTAGAAGAAGCTTCAGAGACAACATATGCATTTATTTAAGAATAATTCAAAACACTTACCCCTCTAACACATGTTCCACTTATTTTTATTCCCCTTTGTTAACAGAAGCATCAGCAGAATGGCCCAATATAGTTTTCGTCATCATTCTACTTTGAAAACTTGATGTACAATTTAACTAAATAATTTTAATTAAAAGAATACGGGAATTGTCTTCTTTTTATAACATATTTTAAAAATGAAAATAAAAAAATGTACATACTTAAGTATGTATGCATGTTAATTTAACAAGATAAACTTTTAATTTTAATATAAAATAGGTTTTTATGGATTTAATATTGAACAATATTATTTCAACAGTGAATAACATTAAATAAACGTGATTTAAAGTTATTTTAATATTTTTCATTTAAAATTAATATGAAATAATGATAAATTTAAATAAAGGGCATACTTTTGCAGAAATTTACTATGATTCTCAATCAACATTTCGCCATGTTAATTTAACATTGGTATTTTTTCTGTGTGTATATATCTACACAATTCCTATATTCCGATAGGCATTATACATATTAAATTTAAAATTGTAATAAATTTTAGCTGTGCACTTACTGTAGGAAAACACACTAGTTAACGACTTAACATAGAACTCGATAACGATTTAGTTTAACTAAATAGTCATTAAAGGCCGAAATAAACAACACAAGCAGTTTGACAACAACAACGAGATGTTTGTGTGAATATTGAAATTTGTAATACTCAAACAAACATGATTTATACTTTTCTTTCGCCTGATGGTTAGTTAACCCGTTTGTGTGTTTAATTTGGCTATTAACTTTCAATACAAATTCGACTCATTTTCTATACTTTATGAAAAATATGGAGTGGGACAAAAGTCACTATGGGGATTCAAAACTGAATAACTTTTTCGTTTTCTATATGTTTTTATTTTTATTTTTTCAGATTATAAATACAAAACGGAAATTTTTTTAAAATGGATACAAGTATTTCCACAGAAAAGTCTACTTTTTGTCACGTTACGACACCAACCATTTTTAATTGTTTCCCAAAGAATAATGAAAATATTATTTACTTTTTTGCATTTTGTTGTAGACCGCAACTAGGTTTACATTTAGTGAAAGATAGGATAAATTTGAACAACATGGTTCTAATTACAAGACTAATTGCTTGGTGTCGTAACGTGACAAAAAGTAGACTTTTCCCCATATGGAAAGTAATGCCACTTATATGACACCGTTTTCAGTTTCGCAATTATGGGCTCGTTTTAGAGCATTTTCCATGACATCTTTCAAAAGTTGTGGCTGTAGCGCTCGAATTTCTGCAACAACGTTGGCCTTGAGTTCAAGGGTTGTCGAGGGCTTGTTTACATATTGTTTACTCGCTCCTTCGAATAACGCCAAAGAAAATAATCTGGCGAAGGCGCTAGCCAATTAATTTCCGAATTCCGGAAAAATGTTCGCTCTCCTAAATCTAAAGTCCAAATCCAAAAATCTAAAACGAGCCCATGATTCCGAAGCTGATAAAGAGGGTCATTTAAGTGACATTATTTTCTATGCTTTGGGCCTATTTCAGCAATTCTATTTAAAAGTTATCAATTTATGTTAAAAATTCGTTTTTCATGTCAAAAAAAAAAAAAAAATAAAATTATATGAAAATCTGTATCTAAATAGTTATTAAATTGTTAAACCCATTGCAACTTTTGACCCACCCTGTATATTTCTAGAATTTTGCTATACAATTGTTACATGATTTAAATAATTTGCATGTTTTTTTTAAATTAATATGTTAAACTTTTGACTACTCGTCATATGAAAAATACGTCACTGGAAAATGTATAACACACTAGAGACTAAATCTTTTCTGATCTTACCAGTAATTCATTACATTGTTTTGATTAATTCCAAGTAAAGGCTTAATCACAATTGATTTCTTCTACTTAATTGGTTTTTTTTTAATTTACATAAACATTTCACTTCACGTTAATTTGATTGCAATTTATTTTGAAATTTTATTTTCTTTGAACTTTGTAGGAATTTTTAATTGTTATTGTATAAGTAAATATTATTTAATTTAGTTAGTTAAGGTTTTTTTCTAAATTACTTTTCATTTAATCGTCTAAACAAACAATTACTGTTGAATTTTTTTTGTTGCTCAATTAGTTATGAATTTAAAAAGCACTGGGGAATATGTAATTTTGGCGTCAAAGAGAATATTGTTGAATATTGTATTGATCGAATTGACGTTTTATTGATTGTTAAAATGACACGCTTTGATTTGTTTGTGTTTTTTTTTTGTTTTATTAATAATAAAACATTAATATTTATTATTTATTTGAATTATTGTTTTCAAAATAAAAATTCCATAGTAATTTTCTTTAATTATAAAGTTAGATTAAGCCAATCTTTTTGTTAAATTAAAAGTATTTATAGAATACATATTATTTTTTCTCTGAAATTTTCATAAGAAAACCAGTTTTATATCGATATTCACATCGACTTGATATTGATGATTTCTGAACAATTATCGAACGAAAAAGTAAATTTACTTTATTATTAAGTGAATTCGTTATTTAAATTTGTATACCTTAAATCACCATAGATGGACCTACAATCAGTGTTGCCAGAAAATTTTGGATTATGTTCCCAAATTAAATTTTGAAGCTCACAAAAAATCATCATTTCTAAGCATAAATCTCCAATTTTGTCTTGTCGATTTTTAATATTTATAATAAGCGATCATGGAGTGTTGTCTTCAACGTTTTATTTTCTCAAAGAAAATCGTGGGTTTGAAAAGAGAATTTACTTGGTGTATATAAAAAGTGATCCCAATTTTCTATCTTTAACGTTCTAAAATTTCTAGTTTACAAGACAAATTCGAAAACAGAAAAACAGTTTTTTTGAAAGAAAATCAATTTTAATAAATTACACAAGTTTTTAATAATTTGCACCCATTTTTTTTTTATTTTTTTTTTATTTATTTTTTTTCAAATTTTATTATAAAATATAACAATATTACAATTTCACCTCAGCGCTAGATTGGCATTGTAGAGGCTTGTTGGCAAAATTTAAACAAAAGTATTTCAATATATTTATAATAAATTTCATGTCATAAAGATTTTAGAAAAATTGTTTTTAACTGGAAAATTGTATCAATTGGAAGAATAATTGAGTTATTAATTATATTTTTTAGCCAAAGTTTAATATTTAAATCAGGCTAAAGTTCAAAATTTTCATTAAATTATTTTTATAAAGACGGGAATCTTACAACATGCAATGAATTAAAATTTATTGATGATTTTTCATTCTTGAATGAACTGCGAATCAAACCACGGGTTTCCGCGGGCAAGTTGCCCTGACGTTTTGATTGTAACCACACAATCTCTTTAAAGTTGTTTTGCCGTTTCACACTCATCGCCATTGACGACGGCTGTTTAATTTATTGTACTGTTTATGTTTTTTATGCAAATTTTGATATTTTAATCAGGTAGAAATTCTTCAAACATGCTTATAAAATTTACTTTTGATTTTTGTACATTTTTCTTTATGTTTATTATTTTATTTCTTAAAATTATTTAACTAAATAAAATAAAAACAACTCCTACATTTTGTAAAAATTACCAAATTCCGGTTTTCGAAAATATGTGCCCAAATTAATATTGAAATCCCCAATTTGGGGACAAAACGACTAATCTGGCAACACTGCCATCAACAACCTTTTGGTATACTGGGGGCTAGTTCTTGCTGTTTTGATCGAATACTTTTTCGATTCAAAAGCAATTTTATTTCGAGTTCGTTCAGTATCAATTGAATAAGGCCCCTGGTCGAATTATAATAATTTTTTAAGTCGAACTAACCATGTCCGTCCATCCGTCCGTAAAATTAGAGGTCACCATTTTGCCAACCATTTGATGCCATTTAATATACAAACTTTTATGGGCCCTTGTACGAAGCCTTTTGAAAATTTTGGATATTGGTCCATGGTTTCTAATATGTAGTTCTGATACAAGTATACACCCGTAATGTTTATAAAAAATTTATTGGTGGTACGTCCAAATTTTTTACCTCAATGGCCACGTCAATTAAAAAATGGGGCACCCAAAATCCAAGAATAATTGTTAAACATTAAATGCGCCCACTAAAATGCACGCTAAGGAGTGGAAAAACTTCGGAAAAGATCATTAGTTGCGGTTAATATGAATGACATTCAATACCGGGCAATAATTGCAACATTTTGTAAAGCCCGAGGTAGAGAACAATCAAGAATTGTGGTTCAAACAAGATGGAGCCTCATCTCAAACCGATTTTCCAAAAATGGCTCTTTTAGTCATAAAACGCATCAAGCGCGAATTCAAAGGAGGGGGTGGGTCATGAGCCCATTGACAAGTCAAGTACGGGTAATGTAAACTTATAGATTGAGAGCAGTCCCGATTAAATTTCCACTATTTTACCCCCGCCCATGACCTGAAGGCTGTATCCGCTCTTTTTTTGATATCGAGATTATAGAGAATTTGCTCTGTACAGCACATAAGGTGTTTCCTTGACAACAAGCGTGTATCTAACGAAGGGGGAGGGAGGATTCATGAAAACCATGGACTAGTCCAGCATTGGTATTCTAATATAAAAAATTGGATTTGGAGGCTATAACGATTGAATTTCCACCATTTGACCCTACGCTTTCTAAACTGAGGACTGTATCCGCTCTTGTTCGACATGGTTATCGATAAAGTTATACGAAATATTGAAACACTTTCAATACAAGTTTAACTCACTTTGCACATTTCGATTTTGCTTACTTGGATTAGTTTCCTCTATAGTGTGTGAAATTTTTAAAATGTTAACAGTAGAAATTATTCTTATCTCACGAAATTCCATAAAATTACAATAAATTACAAAAATCGCTTTAAAAGAACTTAATTTTAGCTTAATTTTAACATTTATTGATTTGCTTGTGTTTTTTTTTTTTTTTTTTTTTGAAAAATAAACTAAAAAAACTCACCTTTTTAAAAATATTTGAATTTTTTTAATCCTTGATAAAGAAATTGAGCAAAAGTTAAAGATATTTGACAGCACTAAGTTATCTGGTATCGTTTTGTTGACAAAACAGTTAATTTAACGGCTAATTTTATATACTATTGCTTTTTTTTGAATAAAAAAGCTTCTTTTGTCTCGTTTCAACACAATTTTGTTTTTAAGTCTCACGCTTTTAATAAACACTCTCTTTTTTACTTGTTTTTTTTTTTAATAGAACTCTCTTTTAACAGAGCACACAAAACAAATTGACAGCTTTATCAATATCCGTTAAACTCCGGAAGTTTAATAACGATTTAAAAACAACGATTTACATATACAAAATTTCCACTTTTCTTTGTTGTTAATTTTACAAACAAAATAAAAGCCGTTCTAATTAAAAAGCGAAATTTGAAACTTAAACCGTTTTTTTTCTTTAATTATTTTAGCAAAGCAATTTAAGACGTTCTACACCACTGAGAAACGTTTGCTTAATTACAAAATGAAAGTGTGTTCCTGGAGTAAGATCGCGTCTAGACTGAACTTGAATGCTGATTGTTTAGATACTTTTATACCCCCATCAGTTGGTTAAATGTTTTGATCTGTGTTGTAGCAACAGTTAGCAGTCGATTTAACGATTTTTATTGTTGCAATATCTCAATGAGAGTAATTTCTCTCTTTTGACGTGTTAAAAATTGTAAGTTTTTTTTTTTTTTTTTTGTAACAACTCTATTATAATTGGGGATAGAATTCAATAAACATTATTTAAATATTTGTTGTTGTTAGAGGTGTAGAGCTGGCATTGCCGTTTCGGATACAGTTCCTCCTAATGTGTCATTTCAAACTTGTATTCGTTTTATGTCCGTTTTAAAGTCTCATCATCTTCATTCAACTAATCAACAGCTTGATCGCATAATTATCATACACTTGCACTTGTATGCGCTACTTTTTTATTGCGGTATGTTGCGTTTTTTATTGGAAATAAGTTTAGCTTAATACTTTTTTTTACTTTTGAACCGGAATGTGATTTTTGGGCACAAGAGGAATAGTCAATACTTTTGCGGGCGTCTGCTAAAAAAGCTTTAAATACCGAAAGCTATTTCAACCGATTTTATATGAACAAAAAGGGGATTTTTACATTTTCGTCTAAGAAATTACTATTTTTTTTTTTATTAAATAACAGAAATATAGTTATCTGAGTTTTTTTAAGTTACATTTAAATTGCAACTAGAGTTGGTTTAAAATTAAATGATGAACAAACTCTTTGTGGTCCCAGCCATTGGGCTTAGTTTTTCGTAACCTAGCAGATTACATTTTTCTTTTTCTTTTCAAACATGGGCCAAAAGCACGACCATACAACACTTTAGCATTCAAAAATGATCCCAAATTAATAATCCGGGAACAAATAAAATTTTCTTAGCATTTAGTTTCGTTGCTGACCTTTTTACGAGAATTTCGTTATGATTAAAGCGATTTTCTTGTAACATAATTTTTTTTTTTGAAAATTTAATTTGTTTATCAAAATTTCGAAATTTTTGTTTTTCCCTGCAGCGCCTAGGATGCCTCTAGATAGGTCAAATGTATGACCGACCCCACTTTATTTTTTATCTCAATCATTTATTTCAAAAATACCTACCAGCTATCTCCATTCTTTAATACAAAATGTTCAATGCAGACTAGAAATATATTGAAAAAAAGTCCCATAAAGGCCCAGGGGTCTCCCCTCTATGACCGAACTTAATTAGTTTTTTGTCCTTAACATTTTCTCGAGACATACTTGCCCTTTATCACCACTTTTTAGGGGGGCTCCCATACAAATATTGCGTTTGATGAAATTCTTAAATTAATTAAAATGTTTCGACTTTTGTGAATAAAATCAAAAGTTGGTAACAGATTTTAATCGTTTATGGCTTGTTTTGTTTGCAGCTTCGTTTTTTATCATTTAGTTTTACTTTTCTTAAAGCAAATTTTAGTAATTTCAATAAACTAAACGGTTTTTGAGTTAGGCGAACATATGTCGTGCAACTTCCTCCATTTTCGAAATAAAGGTATATCTCGAAAACCAGAGCCAATCTAAAAAAACTGCGGGCACCATTGGATTATGTTTAAACGGCATGTGCCCAGCTGGTCAAAAAAGTGTCAATTTCTTGCACAGTGTAATCAATATATAGAAAGAGTTTCTAGATTTTCTAGACCTGTGTCCATGTTTCGTAACTCTCACGTCGAGAAACTTTTCGATTGAAATGTGAGAAATTAAACTTAAATGCCATAAATTTAAACAAGAAACTGTTTTTGTCACTTAACTGCGTCTGTAACATTTTTGGCGAGTATTAGCTATCACTTAAGAAAATTACTCGCCAATATACAGAGAAAGTGTGTCTGTAAAATTTATGTGAGAAAGTTCCCGCTTCGACCTTTTTTGTGGCTGTTAAATATTGGATAAACTATAAATAAATATATTTTGCATAACCTGACCTTGAGCTTGATTCAAAAATAAGAAGAAATAATAATAATTATATTTTGTTCTTGGCACATTTTATCATTGTTTAATTATTTTACTTTTAACATTTTTATAAAATATACGAATATTTTCAGAGCTCGTTTTTCGCTTCGAGTACAATGTTATGACACTTATAACGTAACGGCGTAATCTCTTTTGATACTTTTCGACATAAGTTACAGACACACTTTTTTCTCACTTTTCGAGAAACGATGGAATATTTTGTTTCACATCTTTTTGATGCGAGAAGTTCTCACTAAAGTTACAGAACATGGGCGTTCTGTCTAGTCTCGAAATTAACTTATCCTTTCGGCTCCGTTTCCAGAAATGTTATGTTTGGACGGTGTTCTTTATGGCTTGGAAACTGGATGCTAAAAATTAATACGATGAACAGACTCGAAGCTTTTGTGATGTGGTGTTTCCATAGACTTCTGAGTTTTCAACTTCGAAGTCTTTAGAAGTATAATTTATTTTAATTATTAATATGTATCAAATCGCTTAAAACAACTTATTTAAGACACATTGTGCGGGAGAGAAATAATAATGGAAGGCCGTATTGAAGGACGAAGGGACATGGGCAGGAAAAAAATAATGTCGTGGTTGCGCAATATTAGAAATTGGACGAGGCTAATTACCACAGGCGAGCTTATACACACATCAAGAAGTCGGGAAGAGTTTTGTATTATTGTTAAAAGTATAGGTTAGTTTATTTAGCTGCATGAAAACTTAAAATTATAATACAACACAGAAATATTGTTGGAAAGAAATTTGTTTTAATATAATCTGGTAGATAATTTCATGGCATTAATTTTTTAAATATGATTTCCGGCATACATCTGCCGCGTCTACGAGTTTCTACATGGGCCATTTGATCAGTCCAATTTTTTACTACTTTTTCCAATAAATCTGGCTGCATGGCGCCAATAGTTGCTTGAATATTGGCTTTTAAGGCAATTAGAGTTGCTAATTTGTCAGCATAAACCAATGACAACATAGCCCCATAAACGATAATCCAGAGGCGTTAAATTCCACGATCGAGAGGATAGGACCTGAATAGGACCTTTACTGAACAGAAATGTCAACACAGTTTGACATTCTCAGCTGTCAAGCCATAGTTATCGATATCGAAAGTCCCGATATAACCTTAAACAAAAATATTTTACTCAAAAAATAAATTATAAATAGTATGTATGTAATCACTTAAATCCAGTAATGGATGGCTAATAAAAGAAAAGAAATATCATTGCAAGCCCCTCAAAACGTGTCTTATATGATAGTGCAGGGTGTAATTCAATTCTTCATTCAATTGTAGTGTACCTCTCCAAATCATGTTAGATTTATTACAATTTTCCCATATTGATTGTGTGTGTTTTTTGATTTGAAATTTGCTTTTGTTTCCTTAGCTTCACAATATCCATATTAATTGGTTTTTTGTTTTCGAATTTTTAATTTGTTTTTTGTTGTTGTTGTAGTTGTCATATTCGTGTGGTTAATGTTTCATCTTCCTTTTGTTTTTGTAGCCGATAGATTTCAAACACTGAGAACAAGTTGTTGTTGTCTCTGATTTATTTTTTTGTTAAAATTTTTTTTATAAAACTTTTTTTATTCGTGATTTTATTTATTTATTTAAACAATTTTTTGTACAAGTTTTTGGGGTTGAAGGTGTTGATTAGTTTGTTGTTGTTCTTGTTTATTTTAAATTTTTATTGCTGATGATTTTGTATTTTAAACAGAAAGAACAGAATAAAACAAAAACAACTAAAAACGTGACATGCGACCGAGTGCATGTGTCTCCTCCATTTGCATTGCCAAACTGGACAATTTCATTAACGGTAATTTGACATAAACAGTGACATTTTATACAAAGTATGTATATTTTTGTTTTTTATATTATTATTTTATTTACAAACATGTCAACGTTTTTATGGTCAGTGTATAATTTGTATTTGTTTTAATGTACATTTTGTGAATTGATACTCCCACAGGAAGGTGAGAAATTGTGTTTAAGTGTGCGACATAAAAATTATAAATCGATAAGGACATACATATAAATATGCATATGTATGAATTTATATTTGTCATGTTTAGTCTTTAATGTTTTAGGTGGAATCATAAGTAAGATTCGAAAAGTTTCCAAGTCAACCCATTATAAAGGGTGATTTTTTAAGAGCTATAGGAAATTAAAAAAAAAACACATAAAATTCAGAAAAATGCATGAAATCTTTATTTGAATCGATAGTACGGCCTATATAATTTAATGTTTGAAGATTATTTCATGCAAATGTTGACCGTAACTGCGCCTCAAATGGTCCATCCGCTTAGTCCAATTTCGGCATACTCTTTCCAACATTTCGGCCGGTATCTCATGAATAAATGCTTCAATGTTGTCTTCCAATGCGTCAATTGAAGCGGGCATGTATGTATAAACATGAGCTTTAACATAGCCCCACAAAAAATAGTCTAAAGGCGTTTAATTGCACGATCTAGGCGGCCAATTGACCGGTCCCGAACGTGAAATAAAATGTTCACCGAACTCGCCTCTCAATAAGTCCATTGTTAAGCATGCTGTGTGGCATGTGGCACCGTCTTGTTGAAACCACATGTCATGCAAGTCAAGCTCTTGCATTTTGGGCAAAAAACAAGTTGGATATCATCTCACGGTAGCGCTCACCATTCACAGTTACGTTACGATTCGCATCATCTTTGAAGTATTACGGTCTAATAATGCCACCAGCCTATAAACCGCACCAAACTGTGACTTTTTCTGGATCTTGCAATGCTTCTGGCTGATCTTCACTCCAAAATCGACTATTCTGCTTATTAACGTACCCATTGAGCCAAAAATGAGCTTCGTCGCTGGACACAATTTTTCGATAAATTTTTTGATAATTTTTTTTAATATTTTTGATAATAAAATTCAATAATTTGCAAGCGTTATTCGTTTGTAAGACGATTCATGGTTAAATTATAGACCAAACTGAAGATATTGACAGTGAAACAAAACACGAAACGTGCGTCAGCTGTTTAAACCAGTGTTGCCAAAAAGATAAGAGCTAAAAAATCAATTAGTTTCTCTTTAAAATTCATCTTTATTAAATTATTTGATTACAAATTTACATTTTTCGAGATTTTATTTATAGATATTGCAGCGAATTATATTTTTAATCGCAGATATTGAGTAATTTTATATAGGTACTAAAATTTTTTAAAGGAAAAATAGGACAACCTTTATATGACAAAAAGAAAGGTAATCAAATATAGTTAAAATATAAGTATATGTGCACACAATTGCATTATCTAAAGCAGTGATGCTCATTCAAGCAAACAATTGTTTGGAAGCCCCACCCCTTTGTTTTTTACGCTCATTATTTTAGTTGCTCGTCAGACAGCGACGAATGCACATGTACGGAAGCTGTGTTGATCTTGTTTCAAATGCAGTGTGTAGAATAAGTAATAAAATTTAAAAAATATTTTAATGCTTTTACGAAACTGTCATAAAAGCATAAATGTAGAAGATTTTAGTGGAGTTCTTTTTATATATAATTCTTACTTTTAATTTCCAAACATGATCGCAGTTCACACTAAATTTTTTTAAAGGTAATATTGAAAAATTTCCAATTCTTACTGTTTTTGAAAAATTTTTAAAAGTTAAAATTTTAAAAGTCAATTTAAAAAATAGAAAATTTAGTTTGGACTGTATTATTATAAATGTTTTAGAGCCAAAACAATTTCTATCTAATAAATTTAAATAAAATTTGTGCGCTTAGTTTTGCGTATCTCTGTACTTTAACATTCTCTCGCAATACATATGCAAAACATTTTTGAGCACCCCTGATCTAAAGTAACAATGCATTTCACACATATAATGTTCAGTTTGGTCATTTTTGTTTTAAAGCTACCCTAAGACCCACTCTCTACATTCTCTTATCAGTTGATGAGACATTCATATCCAGTTTCGTTGTGAAGAAGCTTTGTAGAGTGTCTCCAGTGTTTATTATGTATGATCTTCAGACATTTGTTTTGGATAATCTCAAGTTTCTTTAGATGAGTTTTTGCCGCTTTATACCAAATGACCCATTATAGTTTGAATCTCCTCTACTGCTATTAATCTTAAAATATTTATTTTGATTTTTTTTATATAAAAATAGTAACACAGAAAAAAGAATTCCTAAGCAAAACATTTTTTTTCCAAATAGTACAAGGCACAATCATAAATACGAACAGGGTGGCGCAAAAGTAACGTTATAAAATATTTAATGAATACCTTTTGTTTAATTGTTTTAATTCAACGTTAGCATTTACTAAAATTAAGGTTATATGTAGTTTGAAAATAAATATGTTCACATTATGTTTTGAAGATATTTTTCAAATGGTGCCCATTGTTCGCTCATATTTTTGAATTTATGGTGTACGTGTTCACCATATCATAAAATGAACTTAAACATTGGCAATTTTACACAGTTTCCTGCCTGCGTTATTGATTGTGTTAAGACAATACAAATTGCTCGTGTGGTCGAGGGGTTACTGAAGAAGAGTTTTAACAATAACCACCTTATTTGATAAATTA
Source organism: Pollenia griseotomentosa (assembly GCA_963931875.1). Taxonomy (NCBI): domain Eukaryota; kingdom Metazoa; phylum Arthropoda; class Insecta; order Diptera; family Polleniidae; genus Pollenia; species Pollenia griseotomentosa. The sequence goes on from OZ007564.1 coordinate 32,339,037, forward strand.
AGAGAATAAAGCTAAGATTAAATGCCTAGTTTTATCATAAGCTAGATAAGTACTACGCAAATGTCCTTTAACTCGTTGTATGCAAATAATTTTATAGTTACAAAAAATACCATTTTTAAAATTGTACGAAAATTTTTAGCTCGAGCTTCAACGAAGTTAAGTAATAAAATCTAAATTATTCTGACCTGAAAGATGTAAATTTGTATTCAAATGTTAAACTGATCATTTACTTCAACTGAAAGTTTTCGCTTTGCTTTTTTTTGTTTTTGGTATAGAAATTCAGTTTAAGAAAATAATTCAGAATTACGTTTGAACGCGCGTTTGAGTGATTAAGACCATTGAACCTACCAAAACAAAATTGAAGGAAAAAAATTCAAATCAAATGGAATTCTATTAAATGCCAGTACACATGAAAAAAAAGAACAGTAAATGCTGTGACGATAGTGACAGACTGTGTGAATTAATCAATTAAGAGCCGATCGAACTATTACTGCCTGTTTATCGATTTCCGAAAGAAGACCACGTTCGCATAACTTACATTAAAAACAAGAACAAATTATAAAATATTGTTGTAATATATTTTACATGTAAGTTAAGCGAACGAAGTCTTCGTTCGAAATTGATGAACATGCCATTTCGTTCGAAATTCCTTGACTATTTTGAGTTTTTTTTTATACTCAAGGTACTAATGCTTTGTTCGCACGGTGCTTTGGATTACTTCGCTCTCCGTTTTAATTACTTATTTGAATTACCATGTTCGCACGGCATATTCCTAATCGGTTCTGACAGTTTTTCTTCTTCTTCTTTTTATTAATTTTGTTTATTGCTAAATTTAATTGTTTTTTTGCGGTAACTTGTATTGAGAATGAAAAGAAAAAGTAAGTAAAAAATATTATTTTAAAGAAATACATACATTTATTTATTTTCCCAGTAAATAGAATATTTTGTTTGTTTTTTTTGAGCGCTTTGACAGCTGGTGATGGGAAAAAAGCGATACAAATTAGAGATCACATTGATTTTAAAGTAATCCACAGGGTAATAAAAATTGAATTACGTACAAATGAGGTAATCCGCTCTCAAAATTTTGTATGACGAATTATGTAATTTGGATCATAATTAGGCTGTGAATTACGAATGAGAGAGCGAATTACGAAAAAACGCTGTCGTGCGAACATGGTATAACATATTAAAAATTTTAGGGGCGGAACAACAAACTCATTTAGCTCGCATAGGATTATTTACGGTACAATATGTAGAGAATGTGGCGAAGTGACCGAGACACAGGAACACTAGTTATGCGAAGCGAATGTCCTGTGGGTTAAATTTGGCAGTCGTAATCGTTAGCAATTTTATTTCTAATTCTCAAACAAACTCAAACATATGCTTAACTCTACGTTGCCACGAGCAAGTAATTACAGCCGATTGGCTGAAAGTACACAAATTGTGTGAATGTTATTGAAAAAGTTTGATTGTATTGAGTTTTAAAATATGTAGATGTAAAAGTTGGGAGTCAGCTGATTGAATTTATCTGTGCGGCATACAAATTAGGGAGGTAACGAATACCTATACCGATATATCGGCGATACTCCTGATTTGCCGATATATCGGTATCGATGATATTTTACTGTCGATACGACAATATTTTTTTTCAAAAATCAGTTTAATTTTCAATGCTTATTTTTGCATAACAGCTAAGAGAAATAACACATTTAAAAGCAGAACATAACATCAAACAGGATATTAAATGGTTTCCTTTAATTCTCGAGCTGGAGGCCCCATCACGCGTTCTATGTTTATGTTTATTTTTGAACTTTTTTTAAGACGCATGCTAAACTAGAAAATAATCCTACTTCATGCTTTCGATACGTATATATTATATACGCGTTTACTGTGTAACTTGTCAACACGATTTTGCACTTAGTTTTGTGAGAACAAAAATTATTTTTCTACAAATTTTGGATAACTTCGAAGAGATCAGAAAATCCATTAGCAAAGCCACTGCTATTCCGCAAGTTAACAGTCTTCGAAAATTATTTGAAGATACAATAAATGAGTAAACTGATATGTAATTTTGTTCAGAACCAAAAAATGTTCGAATCATTTAGCCCCCAATTTCAATTACCGAACGATTTGAGACACAAATCTCGAAAATTTTAACGACAATAGATTGAAAAAACGTCTTATTAAGCTACTTAACATGACTGTATTCCGCAAGTGTTGAAGACACAGTTACCCCTACAACTAGTAAAATTTCTGATGAGTCTACAAGAATTGACCTTTGAGGCGTTTGTGAAAATGTTATAAGAAAGTTTCGAGAAGGATTATGCGCCCTCCCTCCTACGCTGAGGTTTAGCTAAAGAAGAAGTCTTACCCTGCCTTTACACATGCAAGTAGTGGCATGCCACTGTTATATACATATTGTCAAAGAAAAATTTTTCGAAATAGTCGAATCTCATGCCATTTGCTTTTGTGTTTACACATGCCACTGCGAGTTCATTGCCAAAATGTCGTTGAAGCGTCAACTTGAGATAATTGAATAGTAAACATTCAAATTAAAAAAAGTACCAAAAAAACAATATGTATAGAGTTAACAAGTTAATCATATAGGCACATTTTTAGAGAAATGGTTTACATTTATTTATATAAGCATTATTTTAACAATATTAATGCTCTATAATTAACAAACTTGCTTTTATTATGATGCGTTTCAAAAAATTTATCATAATAATACATTTATTAAGTTAAAACTTTAATTTCAATTTGACAATAATCCAGTAAATGTGCATTAAATTTTTAACAAGGTAACATTGTTTATCGTTTTGTCATTTAATGGCATGCAAGTGCATCCAATTTTTGCTGCCACTGGAGCTGCCATTGCGAAAAATGTGAGTGCAAAATACAACAACAAAAATCTTATTAATATCAATTTTATATATTAACTAGCTTAACCCGGTGCGCTTCGCTACACTGCTTAAACCACTTCTTCAGTTGAGAGATATTTAATATATGCATCCTATGGAAGGTTTTCCCCCCTGCGCCTTCCCGCTTTATTTTTATTTTCAAAAGTGTAGTATACCATAGGAGTGACTTCTACTAAGTTTGAACATTCTTACTATAACAGTTCTTAAGATATGTGATATTAAACATTGGCGTCCTATGGGGGGTAACATTTCCCCGCTGCTATTTTATTTCAATTTTGGGGTTCAGAAGATCATACTACAAAAAGTTTAATAAAAAGAGTGCAGCGGCTCTAAATTGTATTTCTATCTATGAGGGGTACTGCTCCTCCTCTGTCCATTTCTATATTGAAATTTAAAGTTTGCCATAATAGTAGCTTTAACCACGTTTGAAGACTCTCCCTTTAATAGTTCTTGAGTTGAAAGATATTTAATATATGCATCCTATGGGAGGTATTTCCCCCCCTGCGCCTACCTGCTTTATTTTTATTTTCAAAAGTGAAGTATACCATAAGAGTGACTTCCACAAAGTTTGAACATTCTCACTATAACAGTTCTTAAGATATGCGATATTAAACATTGGCGTCCTATGGTGGGTACCACTACCCCCGCCGCTATTTTGTTTTAATTTTGGGGCTCAGAAGATCCTACTACCAAAAGTTCAACAAAATGCGTGCAGTGGCTCTTATTAATATTTCTATATATGAGGGGTACTGCTCCTCCCCCGTCTACCCCGCCCATTTGTATATTGAAATTTATAGTTTACTATAATAATAGCTTTAACCACTTTTGAAGACTCTCCCTTTAATAATTCTTTAGTTGAGCGATATTTAATATATGCATCCTATGGGAGGTATTCCCCCCCCCCTGCGCCTACCCGCTTTATTGTTATTTTCAATAGTGTTGTATACCAAAAGAGTGACTTCTAGCAAGTTTGAACATTCTCACTATTACAGTTCTTTAGATATGCGATGTTAAACATTGGCGTCCTATGGGGGATTCCACTTCCCCCGCTGCTATTTTATTTTAATTTTGGGGCTCAGAAGATCTTACTACCAAAAGTTCTGCATAATGCGTACAGCGGATCTTAATATATGCGATAATTAATATTGGCATCCTATGGGGGATACCAATTCCCCTGCCCCTATCGAAAAAATAAGTAGCCTATTTTATTTTTAGGGCTCACGTGATGTATCTGTAAAAATTTCAGGAAAATCGGTTCAGTAGTTTAGGAGTCTATAAGCCAACAAACAAACAAACAAACAAACAAACAAACAAACAAACACACATACAAACATTTTTCATTTTTATATATATAGAAGAAGAAGATAGAAGATAGAAGATAATCTCTTACACAGTTATTTTGTATAATAAAAAAATCACTCTACTTCAGTTTCATTAATTTTATCTTAAATTTAAATTTTATATTCGTATCGGTATCGCCGATATTTTCTTTTGAGTATCTGTATCGTATCGGCACAAAGGCGTATCGTTACCTCCCTAATATAAATAATTGACGGTTGAGTGCGAGTGAGCTTTGCGATAGAATAGAATAAAATGAGACATTGAGAAAACAAGATTTCTTTCATCTGTAGTTTTTCGTTAAAAAAAAAGATAATATCGTATTGAGAAAACGGTCATTAGGGGCTTATTTTGTTATTCACTTCCTTAACCTTTCGTTAAGAATTTTTGTACATAAAATTTTTTTAGTTTTAGAAAATTTGTATTACAATATTTTTTAAGCGTTTTACGAAATAAGGGCGTTGATAATGAAAAGAAATTGCTTTACTTTTTCAACTATCTTTTTTCCCTCAATCGGTTAATTAAGTGAATCACTATGCCTTCACAGAGTATACCAGGCGCCAACAGTGACATAAAAACACTCATCCCATATCCAACGTTAGTTCATACAGAAAATGATAAAGAAAAGAAAAGTAAGTACTCGTACGTACAATTTAGTACTTGTAGGTACGAGCTCAACAATATCTCAATATTAATGTACGTGTGTATGTATCTATAAGTATGAATAACAACAACTGTATGGATCGTTACATGGCAACAATTAAAATTGATTGATTGATGGATGGATTTACAAATAACTTCAAATAAAAATGTAAGTATATATTGTTAATTATTAAGTACGAATAAGATAAAATAAGGGACTTTTACATGTGTTTTTTTTTTTAATTTTCTTTTGTTAAAAATTATTTATCTTCTTATTTGTTTAAATATTTTTTTAATTAGTTGTATATTGTCAGTTTGAAGCACAAACAAAATGTGTTAGTTTTAAATAATTAATATATTGGGAAAAATAAGGTTTGGGATTTTTTCTCAATTTAAAAGGTAACTTGAAATATTCATTTCATTTATTTATACAATCATAATAACAATTTTTGCTCCAAATTATCTATACGTCCATCAAGAGAGTCACTTTAAAACCGCTTCAAATGAATTATACAGATACATTTTTCATATTTTAAAAATTTTTGTCGTGATGAAAATTGTACTTCTTTAAAGTATCAAGTCCAAATGCATTACCAACCAGTGGTAGACCCTAGGCAAGTATAATTTTTTTAGCTGTCACAGCTGTCTATACTCGTAAGTGGTCTAGGGCTGACTATACTTTTTATTTGTTTGTTTGACTAAAGTTAACACTGGTCAATGTTATCGTAATCTCTCCGTCATTCATATTAAACTTTCTATATGAATGTCCTTAATAATTTTTTGCTTAAACTTTTTTAAGTCGACATTTGATTTTATTCAAATAAAATAATTAATTTGATATTGATAATGAATTCGTTGTTACTTTTATTGCCTGTATTATTGGTTTTGTTTGATTTTTAATTGAATTGCTTGAATCTTTGTGTTTTATTTGATTAACTTTTGCGATAAAATCTGAATGTGAGAAGAGAATAAAAGAAATTTAATTGAATTGTTATCTTCGCACTCCAAACAAAATAATTTGATTTATTAGTTAATGGACGTGTTGGAATTTTTTCCTTAAAATTTTAAATAAAAATGAACATTTCAATTGTAACAAACAAAGATTTAACTTGTGTTAATTGTTTGTAAATTATTATTTTATTCCTTCTTTCATAATGTTAATGTAAATGTGTGCTACCGTTGTTGGACTGACATTTTGTTTATTTTTTTTAACTGTTTTGGTAGTGAGTCCCTGTCTCTCTGTCGGTCTGTGTATGTGTATGTGTGAGTGTGTTTGTTTGTAACCATTTTACATCAATGATTTTAAAAATTAAATACAAATAAGGAAACTGTTCCACGGAAATGTTTTATTTACTTTGTTATTTTTATTTTTCAACATAAAAATGAAACATTTCACTTTGATTGATACGCACCGTGAATTTCAATAATTTTTATTTCATTTCAATTTGGTTCTGTTCTGTTGTGTTGTGTTCATTAAAATCTACATACAATTTGTTCATTTCAGAACATTTTGCATTGTAATGATACTTTTTTTGTTTTTTGATAAAATGTGTGTTAAATATAATTAAAATACTTACTCGTACAGAATTTTCCTTTTATTTGTATATTTGTGGATTTTTTTGGTTTTTTTTTGTCTTAAATGGCTTAAACAACTTTCCTTTTGTAACGTATATTTTCATTTAAAACTATTCCTGAGAATATTATTATCATTGTTTGCTTTAAATCTAGTGCAATTCATTAGGCAGTTAATTAGATGTCTAATTAAAAGGTGAACGAGTTGTTGAGGCAGGATATTTATTGCACTCAATGGATTTGGGAAATTTGGGCAGTATGAGGCGGTCATTTGTAGTTTTACAACCGTGAAAGGTCACCATCATAATAACAAATGATTAGTATACATTTTTTGTTGTCAAGTAGAATAGCTAATGTAATAAAGCTATTTAAACAAATAATATAATGTTAGTTAAAAAAAAAATTACGAAACTTCATTTTGAGAAATAAAAAATTTGACTTTTTCGCCTTGTATTCATTATTCAAATTTTCAATCGATTTCCGCCTTGACCTTTCTTGAGGATATGGACATGAACGTTATGTGGTAACAACAGGATGGTGCCACACGTCAATCAAACAATGGCTTTTTTGCGCAAGAAATTCAATGGCCGTAATATCTCACTTCGCCGCCAAGATCATGTGATTTGACACCATCGCACCTCTTTCTTTGGGGATATTAAAAAGAAAAAGTGTACGTCAATAAGCCAAGAACAATACAAAAGCTAAAGGATGAGATAATCCATAAAATTAACGACATTAACCTACAATTATGTCTCAGAGTCATTGAAAATATGGACCATCGGACAGAAGAATGCCACCGAAGGCGTGCCGAGCATTTTGCTGATATTTTGTTTCACACATAATTGTCATATATCCTTCCATCATAAACAAAAATATTTGTTGTACCCTTTAACGAAGGTAAAAAGATATATATAAGTTTGTCATTCCGTTTGTGATTTCTACAATATAAAGTATATATGTATATTCTGGGTTCTTATATTAATCGCAGTTAATTTAACGTGTCGGTCTGTCTGTTGAAATGGGTTTTCCGAAGACCCCAGATGTGATAGGGACTTGTTAGTTACATAGTTATGTCAAATATATTCCGGATTGGAATTCAGCCTGATCGGTCCACGAATGGATGTGATATGAGCAAAAAACACGAATGCCTCAAATTTTACTCAAAATTCCCTTGTTATTGTCTTTTTATTTTATTTTATTTTATTTATCCGAAAAAATGCGGGCGGGATAGGACAAGTGGGCGTGGCACAACGTTGAATCATTTATATTTAAAGAATGGTATTTATTTCTTATATTTATCTCTATGCTCCCTAGAGGAGTGAAAGGAACATATATATATATATATATATCTCCTTCTGTTATTTTCGCACCATGGTGAGGGGTTTATAGGACTCGGCATAATCAAATATAGCGCTCTTACGTGCTTAATTTTTAATAAGCATCTTGCGTTTTGGTTGGACCATACTAACGTATGCGACTTTGTACTGAAATCGATTATTGGGGCTTTAAAATCCATATTTTTTGATTTTTATCAAAATTTTGGCAATTCTTAATACGTACATACACGATACAACTTAAAATTTCTATTTGAGCATACATGAGTGTTGTATATGTTTATGTAGTTTGCCAAGTTTGAAGTAAAAATACAGTTGTAGTTTTACGAATTTACCTATTATGTACGTAGAACCCTCGGAATAATTCCAACTTTATAAATGAGGAGCTTAGTTCCAAAACTCGAAAAAATCTCACAAATCTCGAAAAACGTTTATGCGTGACTTTTTCAGCTGATACCTTTTTTTGTTTTTTTTGGACTGGTATATTGTCCATTTTTGAAAAAAGAGAACTATTTTCCATGAAAAATATAGCGGCAGCATCTTATTTTTAATTGCAAGGAGCGAGTTTTGGAACGATGCACCGCAAGAAAAGTAGCAATTTTTGTTTTTTGCAAATTATTTTAGTCAGATCTATTTCTCAGTCGAGGGTGTGAAACAAGATAATTATTAAATATTTAATAAAATTTTTTTTTAATACATATAATAATATATTATGTAACAAAATTAAAAATTTTAATTTAATTTAAAATTGGATTCGGCATAAAATGAAAAAATTCAAATTCTTAAACCTTTATTTTCCTCAAAATTGTAATTTGCTTCATCGTTCCGGGATTTTTCTTCCGAAGCATCACCGCTGCTATCCAAAATATTACGGTAAAACTATTAACTTCCTATTCCTCGCCAAATATTCTAAAACTTTTCAACCAACTTTTCTGGTTTTGTGTAAACAGTATAAGGTAAAATATTGCTAGTGTCATGCCATTTTTTAAAATGTTTTCGGGAGCTGCACTAGTTACTGTTAAGCCTAGTACTCTGTTCAAATTTGTGAAAAATGTTGAGCAACATTGATTATTTCACACGAAAATTTTGACACGTATCAATGTTACCTATCTTGCGAGTTTGCACAATTTGACGTTTTTATTCCTGCTAAGTATGCGACATTGTTTTGCGTATGTAAACAAACCCCACATGTATTTTACTAAAAATTGTTTTTTTTTTTAATAAACAATTTAATAAAAAAAAAGTAAATATGGATTAAAAACTGTTACCGGTTGTGTTATTTAAATTTTTTATTTCTTATTTAATAACCAGTTCATGCTTTTTTGCTTTTCATTAAAATTCCACGTGAAATAAATGCAGCTTATATTATTTCGCATTTGTAAAAAAATGTTGCCAGAAACATTTCGGAAATTTTTCACAAAAAGAACAGAGTACAACTCTATCAACATTATTTCATAGATATTCCGAACAACATATGAACGTTTTGACAGCATTTCACGTGAAATGTTGAACAGAGTACCAGGCTTTAGTCGATGGTGCTCCTTCCCCTGTACAAAAGTTAACCTTCTGTTTTTTCTCGATAATCATTCGTCCAACTTAAAATGCAGGCCACCTGTTGCTTTAAACAAAGGTAAAAACTCTGCTTTTCAGTCCTCAGCTGCAACTTCCTTAATGATTTTATAGACTGTTGCGAAAAAACTGCAGACAAGCTTTAAAGCTTTGCAGGGATAATATAAGAAAACTTGTAAGTTTTAAAATCGAAATAAACTGAATTCTGAAAGTATGTCTAGTTCAGTGTTGCCAGAAGATTTTTCGGAAAAATACCTACACAGGCTAAGAAAAATCCGACTTTTCCCTACACGTTGAAAAAATTTCCCCTACAAAAAATCCCTACGCATCATTGTCATTGAAAAAGAAGAAAAATACCAAAAAAAAATAAATTTTATTCGAATATGTATATTTAAGTTTGACAAAAAAAAAAATATGTACATTTAGGCAACAACCAAATTTTGGCCCCAGTACCACACAATTGCGAATGTTGTGCTTTTTACGAAAAAAAAATTTCGGGTCATTTTGGAATAAAACCCTCACCCACAAAAATTACTTTGTAATATTTCCCAAATAAAAAAGTACATTAATTTTAAATAAAAATTTTCAAAATGTTAATAATAACTAAAAGTGAAAAATGTTGTTTGATTATTACATATTGATAACTAAAATAGTAAAATGAAAAATGTTATTTAATTATAACATACTGACTGAAAAAAAAAATATTTGCGTTTTTTGGATAAATAAATAAAAAACTAAAATATCTGATTTGCAAACTTTACCGCGTTTTGTGGGTGAAATTTTTTTGACAACCGCGAAAAAGTAATACCATTTTTATACCCTCCACCACAATTAGTTGTGAAGAGGGTATACTAAGTTTGTCATTCCGTGTGAAAATTTTTTATTATTCATCTCAGACCCCATAAAGTATATTCTGGCTGCTTGAGTAATTCTAAGTCGATTTAGCCATGTCCGTCTGTCCGTCTGTTGAAAACACGCTCACTTTCGAAAAACTCAAAAGAAATAAACAAACTAGGTGTCAAATTGCTTGTAGTTATCCTAAGCAGTTTGGGATTGAATTTCAGCAAAATCGGTTCAGTAGGACCAGAGCTATGAATCAAAATGTGGAACCACCACCTTCAAAAACTTGATAATTTTGTTACAAAAACTAACATAAATGATGCAAAAATGCACGGAATGACATAAGATTTTGCACAAGTCCGTTTTATTCGACTAGAAATTACACTGTAAAATTTCGCGAAGGTCGGTCCATAATTTACCCCATATAAACCCTACTCTCGGAAAACAGTTTTGTCCGCCTAAAACCGTAACTGATAATGCTATCATAACAGAATTTGACACGTCACAGTTTTATGGGACTGGAAATGACACTATGAAATTTCGTGAAAATCGGTCTATGATTTACCCTAGACCCCATATAAACCCTACTCCCGGAAAACAGTTTAGTACGCCTAAACCCGTAATTAATGATGATATCATAACGAAATTTGGCATGTCACAGTTTTTTTAGGACTATAAATGATACTGTGAAATTTCGTGAAGATCGGTACATAATTTACCCTAGGCCCCATATATGCCCTACTCCCGGAAAACAGTTTAGTCTCATAAAACCATAATTAATAACAAATCGTCACAGTTTAAGATAATAATAATAAAAAGACATCATACAGATATTACTCCTTAAACATTCGAACTGTCGGTGGAGGGTATCAAAGATTCGGCACAGCCGAATATAGCACTCTAACTTGTTTTAAATAATTTTCAGTGGTCTATTCAACTATGCTAGGGCCATTTTGATATTTGCAAAAAATGTAAAAAAAGTTATGGCCCTAATGTACATATGTACTTACTTTTAATTAAATTCAGTTAAATCTTTCAACATTGAATGATATCTTAGAACAAACATATACATACATACATATTAGTGTCGGCAACTTTTTAAGCCACAAACAACTCTGGCAATACGAGTATATTTTAATGCGATTTTAGGGAAAACAAAATTTTTCAACCTTAATAGACAAGAAAATATTACAAAAAAAAATTTTTTTTCTGCATTTATTTCATAAATAATGCGATATGACGAAAAATCCCTACATTTTGGAGATTATAAAAAATCTGTCCGATTTTCGCTACGCTGCTATTTTAGTATCAACAATACCTACATGTTGGGATTTCCCCTACTTCTGGCAACACTGGTCTAGTTACTCTTGTGGATTAATCATAGTTTCGACTTTTCTAATTTTTTTGGTAAACGAAACTTTGTATGTGTAAGAGGTTTGTGCATGAACTTTTTAGAAAATACTACAGCAAACGTTTTTGTGGAATATATTAACCCTCTAACTCCCCTTTATAAAGGTAGTTTTTGGCTCTTTTCTAACAAATCGTTAAAAATAAGCCTAAGAAGGGGGAAGGCGGGGATGAAATGCTCTATAAAAATCTTGACCATGAAATTTTACTACATATGTATATCAGAACACATCAAAGCCCAAGACTTGCTTTTGTAATGACATTTGCATAGTGGGAGATTTTGGAAAAAAATTGAAAATAATTCTGGATTTGGTTAGTCCGATTGATATGATTAAGGTGGCAATTTAAGACTTAAATTTGAGTTTCAGTTTTGGAGTTTTCTAAATTAGGGCACCTCGGGTATTATACAAATTAAAAACGATTCAGAATTCATAATATTTTTAATTTATATTTTCTGTGTGTCAATTTTGATTGTATATTAAGTTTTGATTTTGTGTGTTTATATTTATATTTTCCCTTTTATGCAAAAAAAAAGTTGAGGTTTACATTAGTTAACCAACACATTAGCCCATACACTTTAGCTGGGCTTAATGTGTTGGTGAACTAATGTGAACTTTAAATGTTTTTTGCATAAGTGGGTTAATGTATACCTTATTTTTTGATGAAAAGAGCTGCTTTAGCTTAAAAGCTGGCAAATTAATCTTAGGCGATTTAAAAATCGATTTGGCTTAAGATTAATTGATTTAAAATATTTAAAAAAAAAGTCGATCGAAAAAACCGATTTGGTAGTCCATTTACCATTTCCAAGCTGAAGTTTTATCAAATCAAACGGTATTGCCAACCCCAAGTTTTCGCTTCTAAAAAATTCGTTTCATATTTAAGATAAAAATGCCGGGTTTAAAAGTTTGCTAGTCATTGAATTCAAATTATTTTTGAAGTAATTAAGCTTCGTTCACAATCCAAGAAACATTTTCACTTGCTGTTCATAATAGAGCAACAATTTTTTTCGCAACCGCACACATTTTGCACTAAGAAACCGTTTGCAAACTTTACCCACAACAATATTATGCATTTCTTATTATTTGTTGGAACTTTTGTTAAACTTTTAATTCAAAATTAAATAAAATTATTTTAAACGTCAGAAACAATTTCATACAAATTGTTGCTGAAGTTATAGTTGAATCAAATTTTTAAAAAACTTTAGTTACATTTTTGTTTATAAAATGAAAGGAAAATATATGAAATACTTTGGGAAAAAATAAGATAGAAGAAAAAACGAAATTGTTGCTGTGATTGTGAACAAAGCTTTAAAGTTTCAATATTAAAAAAATCCATTTAATATTATATGTAAGTGTCTTATTAAATCACAAAATTATTTGTATGTACTTAAGAATTAAATATAAGTATAAACAAATAAGTAAAATGGAATGTCAGGATAAAACAAAAATAAAAAAAAAAAAATTATCAATATTTATTTGACAAAAATGTTTAACTTTTGTTTATTTTACAATTTCTTTTTTTTTTGAAAGATCAGTAAACTTAAATTTTTACAAAAGTGAAATAAAGTTTTAGGTGTGGTTTATTATTCCCCAAAAACAGAAGACGACATTTAAAAAGGATTTAACTTTATACAGTTAACATATCTTTCATTTGATCTAAACTCATTAAAATTCTTAAAAGAAATTGTGTGAGTCTGAAAATTTTCCTTCATTTGTAAAAAGCGTTCGAATAACTTTATAAAGTTTAAAAAGTTTATGGCGTTCTTACGTTTTTTAATTAAAAAAAAAAAAGTAAATCTGAAGTTCTTTTTCGAAAATTTTATTTTGACAAATTTATGGTCTGAAGACCAAAATATTTGTTAAATAATTTCGTTTTTTTATTACGAGTATTATGCAGACATTTCTTTTCCTTGAACAAAAAAAAAAAAAAAAAAAAAAAAGAAAAGAATTTTCGCTCGTATTGAAAAGATGTTTCTTTAATAATTTCTGTAAATTTCAATTGACTTACAGAAATTGTTTTGAGAAATGTTTGTAAATGAAATTATTCTTTAACATTTTAAAATTCAATTCACGGCCTATTCACCGCTGCACGTATTAATGACCCTTGTGTGCAAATATGTTTTTCTGTTTTCATTTTAAACACTCATATTTCAGCCATCAAGTGCAACAACGCTTAAAGCCGGGCTTTTTATTAAGAAGTTGAAGCTTGTCTTAGCATATGCCTGCCTTTTTGTAATTTTTTAATATTTCGTTTTTATTTTCAGAAAACAATTACTTTTTTTTTAAATATTTATTTATATTTTTGGTTGGAAAACAATAATTTTAATGGTGAATACGATGTAAATCATTTCAGCGACATGTTAACAACAAAATACTTGTATGAATAAAAAATATTCTTTGAATTGAATGGGAAAAAAACTTGACAAAAAAAAAAAAAAAAAATTACAAAACCTTTTTTCTAAGCAAAATATAAAAATTTCTAGTGAATTTTTTTCAATAAGGAGAGTTTAAAAAAATGTTGAATAACGACGTATGTTCGTGCGCAGAAAAAATAAAAATATTAATTAAAAAATTTATAAAATTTGCACTTGTAAACAAATTAATAGTATAAATTAAACTTTTAATTCACTTGATTAAACGTTTAATTCACTTGATTAAAATTATAATTACATCTGACTTTATTTTTAATTACATAATTAGTGAAACATTTTGGAGAAATTTTCTGTGTAGGTTAAAACATTAAAGAGATAAAATGGACCAATTCTTTTGTTACTATAAAATATTTGAACTTTTGTTCTTAAAGTTTTCATTTATTTTAAAAGATAAAAAAGCACATACGTTGTTATTTCGGATTACACGGTAAGTTTAATATCAATTTCTTTGTTCAGTTTTAATAGCTTTAAGTTACTTGTGTGCTTTTGTATATGCTTAAAACCGTTGTGAATTAACAACGTAACCTACTTGTGTGTTCATAGGTTGTTTTATGATGATGATGAATTTGCAATAGAAAACTGCTACCGCGGTAAAACCTGTCACATACGGTAACATTTTGGAGACTTGTTAATCCATTAACCAGAGCAGTTTAGACTTTTTAACACCATATATTTCTTCATAAATGGGTAACACCAACTTTAAGGCAAGGACAAGCTAGATTCAGACCTTGTTAGTCCACTATCGACATAAACAGCCTTCTTTATCTGTATCTATGCTTTATAGACTTCGAGAAGGCCTTTGATAAACTAGACCACGATGTGATTTGAAGTGCACTGGCATGCAGGAGAATCCCTCTAAAACTCATACACCTTATAAAGAGCCGGTGTCGCAACGCCTCTTGTGGGATAAAATAAGGCAAATTGTTGAAAACAACGGTGAGAGTCGGGACAGGTGTCACAGGACAGAGTCACCACTTCTATTTTATATAGATCTGGACACGATCCTTGAAAAAGCCCTTGATAAAGGCAGTGGGATATTATGGGAGCCGCCTTAACGATCTTAATTACGCAGACGGTATTTGACACAGCTAATCAGATTAAGCGGCAAACTTACGAAGCGTGGCGCTGGCAGCGGAATAAGCAGATTTAAAAATGAACGTATTGAAGACAAAAACTTTACTTATCAATACAACCTGGGTAATTGGTGCAAGCGGAATAGAAGACGCCAGCCAATTTTGCTATCTCGGAAGCGATATATATACGTGCGAAGCATCGGGGGAGGATATCGATAATCGCTTGCAAAAAGTACGTCAAACATTTTTAATCAATTTGGAAATCTCCATCTCTATCTGTGCGTATGACAATTACAATCTCTTAAACCTGGAACGCTGTCACTCGTGACATGCGTTCAATGCAAGTATTCGGGAATCGCTATCTTCGCAATACTCTACGAATATTCTGGCCAAGAACAATATCAAATCATGCTCTTTAGCGAAGAACAGGCCAACAAACGCTATCAATTAAGATAATGAGATTCAAATGGCGCTGGATGGGCCACACCCTAAGACGCCACACTAATGACATCACAAGAACTGCCATAGAATGCAACCCGCAAAGAAGCAGAAGAAGGGGACACTCAGCCCAAATATGGAGTAGACTGCTTAAGGCCGAAGTCAACAGTAGTGGCAAGAGTTGGGGTGAAGTACAGAGACCTGTGCCGTGGGATTTTATCGGCGGGCGCCGGCTGTGTGTACATTTTTGTATGTGTTTATATTATAACACAACCAATTTCAGCCAATTTTCTTACTCTAATTCACTACTCTTAATTCATTTTCGAATATGTCGTCATTTTGAAAATTTTGGTGCTTTATAAAGAGGAACTGACAGTATTAGGAGGCTGACATTATAAGATTTGCACTTGAATAAATATTCTTTACAAAGTAATCGGTGGCTAAGCTGGAGCCGATTTTTAGATGAAGAATCTCGGCGGCGGCGGCTACAAATATTTTTATCGGCGGCTGGCTTAGCCGGCTGTTAGCCGCTTCGGCGCAGGTCTCTGCTGAAGCATCATTGTAACATCTCCTCTATAAATTCTTTTTTAATTTGTCTAAGAACTTTTCTTTTGAATATGTGGAAATTTATTTTCAAAATTCGCGGTATTTTCGTCAAGTGTAGGGTGCGCATAATCGTCTATCTGAGCAGCTTATACACACAACTATGGATCTATTCACTACTACATTTACTCTTTTGAATATATTAATCAAAATCGAGCCAGTACTGTGTGCATAGAACAAGGCATCGCCGCTGTAGCCGTGAGTGTGACAGAGGGGACGAATTTATCAAGCTGACGGCATTCTCAGCAACTCGGTCTTTTAGCGTTCACTACTTAGTAAAATTTGAGGAAAGATATTTTCCTAAATCCATACAAGATTTAACTGGTGCAAACTATTACCCAACAGACTATCAATTGCATCGTGTGTTCAGTGAATGTCTCGTTCCTGGAAGTTGAACTAGATTTTTATCGTAAAATCATCTTCAGCAAAGATACTAGGGTATTCATTCGGTTAACCGTTAATCGGTTAACCGATTTATTACTACCCGATTAACTGATCGGTTAATTTAAATTTGTCTATTTTCGATTAACGATTAAACCGGTTAATTTCAGTCGATTAACCGATTAACCGATGTTACATAATTTTAAATTTTTTGTAATATTATAAAATTTTTTTTGTGTTTAAATTAATTGTTTCGTTTCACAAACATGTTGAGAAAACATTTTTTTTATACAATATATTTCCTTCTAGCAATATATTCTTAAAATACAGTACAAAAACAGAATAAACTCTCGATAGTAACACATACACTCTTTAAACAGAATTAACCGAAACAACTAGAAGTGTTAACCATTTTTAAAAATTAAATCAGGACTCTAATGGCATAATGGAAGATTTTATATGTTTAGAGAAATCCAGGAAAAGGATTGAGAAATTAGATATTCTGTATTAGGAGCTGTTTCTGATTCCTCCAACACCCACGATAAGTAAAAAAAATTCTCCAAGTCAATTGTTGTCAAAACTAAAGAAAATTATCGCTGTAATCCTAAACCAAAATTGTTTTGCAAAAAATTATTTTATCAGATCTCCTTAAACTATTGAAATAACTAATAAAATGATCCACAGTCTATTTTTAAATAAATACATATTCAGGGGTGTTCTGGAAAACGAAAACGCAAAACGCAAGAATTTGAAGGTTGTTTCTATTACACTTTTAATCAAATTTTTATAGTTTTTGTTATAAAATATTGAAATATTTGTATATATGTCAATAAAATTCTTTTACTACAGAAATTTTATTAAAAAACGACGTTCAAAAAGTTCTTGCGTTTTGCGTTTTCGATTTCCAGAACACCTCTTCTGATTATGTATTAATGTAAAAATACATGTCACATATATATGAATTATTTTTTTTTGTTTGCTTATTTTAGATAAAGATTTGTTTTCTTGTTTTTTTTACTAATAAACTCCAAATAATAGATAATTTATGCATTTTTAATTATTGGAATTACCTTATTTATAAAAAAGACTTTATTAATCGGTTAACAGATCAAAAACCAAATTAACCGATTATTTACCGATTAAACCAAAACCTCGGTTAATTAATCGAGCGATTAACCGATGAAAGCAAAAGCCCGATTAAATGAATACCCTAAAAGATACTTATTTCTGGCTAAACGGGTATTGTAAACAAGCAGTATTGTCGGCTTTAGAGAAAGCACAATCCTCATAAGATTTTGTGACATCTTTACTTCCCGGAATATTCACTAGTTGGTGCGATTTACATGCCGAAGGCTTCATCGGCTCATTTGCCTTTAAATCCAAAACCGGTGACAACATTATCGTGAATAGGGAACGTTACAGGCAAATGATTCGTGATTTTTTTTATTCTTTACTTTATTTGAAATCTTTTGGAGGGGAAATTGTTGCAACGAGGCGGTGCAACATCCCATAAAGGGCGTAAAATCATCACTTTGTTGAGCCAAACGTTTGGTAACCAAAGTATCTCAAGAAATGGACCTGAGAATTGGCCACCTCGTACGTGTAATTTGACTCCTTTGGATTACTTTTTGAGGGGAAACCTCAATTATCTAGTCTATGCGGATAAGCCAGCAATGATTAATCGTTAAAAAGCCAATATTCGACGCACTACGAAGTAAGACCGGGTGTGCTTAAAAAAGTGAACCATCCGGATGGCACTCATAATAGCCTTTTCACACTTGTCAACATTTAACATTTAACATCAATTTGCGAAGATGTTGGAATTTTCCCATAAGAAATACATAGGGATAAAAATAAAAATTTTTCAACATCTTTACAGAATGTTACTATCTCATTTTGTTCCCTTTTACATTTTTCGATTCTTTTGGTGTCATCACTAGAAAAGTGGCAATCAATTCTATTATTATTGTGGCATCACTGACAAAATAGAAGTTGCTTTGAAAGCAGCGTTACCATTTCTCAAGTTTTTCCTTTTTTGCAAGCCTTATTTTGCTTAATTTTGCTAAAATTATTAAACAAAATTAATTAGAAGTACATTTTGGTATTATCTTACAAAATGTTGGCACTTTTGCAGAAAAAAAGTATTAAAATACATAAAAGTTTTTTTTTTTCATAAATGGTGACATTTTTTATTGATAGTAAATGTTAGATGTTTCAAGTGTGAACTCGTATTTCACATTTTCAACATCTTCCATGCGTTCCTCCGAAATGTATGCAAGTGTACAAAGGGTATAAGGCACAGTCGCAGAGGCCATATGTCCGAAATTATTTTAAAACACCAAATTACATGAGCGTCCTTGTGTTCCTTATAGGAATTGATGAAAATATTTATATATCTACATATGTAACTACCATGAAATTTGCAAGCTAATCAAGCCAAAATTTTGGTCATTCCATTGACATTGTTGTGTTAAATTTTTAAGAAAAGTTTTATGCCTCTAAAAAACGCACCCTTTATTAGAATTTTTGTATAAATTTATACAATATTTCTGAATTGTGTAATAGATACTGCCAATACGTTATTTAAGTTTTGTAATCTGAAAAATAAAATTTTTAATTTTGCCACAAGTCATAAGAAATTTTAGAAAAAAAAATAAATTTTACAAAAATCTCATAATAATTTTATCTTAAAAAATAAATCAAAAAGCGGAATAAAAAACAATAACAAATTATCCAAATACGTCAGAAACAGTAATATAAGAGTAATGATTTTTTTATTTTAAAAAAAATTTTAGGGAAATTATTATGATTATTAATGCCCTACATTGTTTTAATTAAATGGTGCAGTCAACAAATAAATGTGAATTTAACAAACAATTGTGTGTAATTGAATTGCTAAATAACACAAGCCTTTAATTTTATTATCTGATATTAATATTAATTTATTAAAAATTACGGGTTCGAAACAAAAAACAAAAAAAAAAAAAGAAATTAATTGTTTTCTAATCGGCTCTCTAAGACGATTTGCAATTCAATTAGCCCATTGGCTTTTTATTGTGTTTATTCGTTTATTTTAATAATTTATTCAATGTCAAAAACTTAAACTGATTGAAATTGCGCGTACGATTATTAATATTCTCTAAGACTTTTTTCCAATTCATTTTTTAAGATGATTATCACCGATAACGGGGAGTAAGTAGCGAGTCGAGCAAGTGAATAAGTTGAGTCTAAATTTGAATGTAAATGTTGTCGCCGTTACGCATGTGCATAAATTGTTGTACTTGTTGTATCTGCGTTGTAGTTGTCGTTACTAGCTGGACGTATTAACGCATCAAGTATGAAATCAAATCAATTTGTACGTTAATATAAGTAAAAAATTAATTTCCTTATATTTATTAATATGCTGCCACCATCACAGTCATCTTCATCGTTATTGTTAAATAATCAGACAAACATAGATTGTAGCTGTAGGTAGTGGTGGGTACTAACAGATACGAATCGTTGTTGTATGGATTAACTATGTATTCATTCTTCACACACGCATACACACAAAGTGTTGACAGCGAGCTTGACCTCTATTTGAAATGAAGTAGTTGTTCAAATTGATAGATACAATTTGAATAATGGTTAAAACTGGTCATGTTGGTACCCTAAGTTGGGTGTTTTAAAGGGTTTTAAGAAAAAAGGTACGAAAACTAAGTTGAATAAAAAACCCGCTTAGGTCTAATTTTAATACCTTTTAGGCATCCCACCCAACGATCTTTCTTTCTTTTCTACATGTAAAGAACTGGGCTAAATTATTTTTCTAGTTTATCTCTTATTGCAGTTGTAATAATCATGAGCCGATTTTGTGCATTTGAAATAGCAAACAATATTTGTATAAAACATGTTAGAAAATATAAGAAGACACATTTTCGAAATTGTACCCTATTTGAGACCCATGGCTAATAATGCACCCAAGAAAAGAAAATTATGTTATGTGAATATTATTCATATGCGAGTTCTTTGTGCAGAATTGTATTTAGTTATCAACATCGATAAATAGCTTGATAGTCTTAAAGCGATTTTGGTGGGGGTTTATCTATTTTCTATTTTCGGGAGTGGTAAAATTTGAACCGATAAAAAAAAACAAACTGGTATGACGATTTATGTTGCACTAAAATATTTAAAAGCCAAATTTATAATTAAGCTATCTTATAGGCACAAAGACTATTCCGGAAAGAAGTTTGCACACAAATTTATATGGACAAACAACCAGCCTGCCGGCCATTCGGACGGATGGACATCGTTACATCGACTCAGAAATATAATAATATTAAGTCGATCGGTATACTAAAAGGTGGGCCTATTTTTTTGGTGTTACACACATCAGCTTAAAAGCTTAATACCTTCTCCACTATTGTGGTATGTGTATAATAATTAAAACTTGTTTCAATATGGTCACATTTAACAACACTATCTTGAAAAAAAAATGTTAACATATTAGGGACGGGCAATTTAAAAAATTATATCGATATATATCGAATCGATATTTTTTAAAAGTTATTATTTAAAAAATATCAATATATCGAACGTTTTTTGCTAAAACTATTACCAAATTAAAAAATTTTGTATACCTTTGGACATACATACATACATATTTATGAACAAACATAATATATGTAATAAAGCCCTTATGACACTACATTTTTAATGCATTGTTCAAGTTTTGGTGAACGGTACAAATATAATGTAAAACAAAAATTTACCAAGTGCAAAGAGTTAAGCTGTATTTAGATAAATGGCAAACTGTCAAAAATTTTACTAAAGTTATCGATAAAAAATGAAGTTATGTCAAAAAAAAATGTAAAATTGTTTAACTTAAAATTGACATTTCCAGCTTGAAATATTAAAAGTGTTGCTGAATCAGCGGTTTATGGGCAAATTCAGCGATTTACCGCTTTTTGTTTTTAGGTTTCTCATAAACAAAAAGTTGGCAACATTTAATAAAATAAACAAAACAGGCATGGCTAAGTTGTTTGAATTGTACTTTTTTGTTGATACTTTTTAAACTAAGATTTATAATACCTTTTTGTGGTGTTTTTTATGAACAAAAAAAAAATTAATTTCAACTAAAAAAATCTTTTAGTACAATTAGGGTAAAAAAGTAAAATTTTTAAAGGTTGTTGGTACAATTTTAAAAATTCTCAACCCCATCCCTGAAACAAAACCATAACAAGAGAAAAAAAAAAACTAAAAATTACGAAAATTTTAAATGGAAGTAAATAAGTCATGAAAGTACCAACTTGCCTTAAAATTTGAATTGCACCCCCAAAAGTACCAACTTTAAATAGAAATGTTTTTGATTGTTTTAGTTAAACCAGTAATCATCAGATATGGACATCAGGAGCACTCTCTGTTTTATGTGCTCTCCTGTCAATCTGTAGACGGCACTGCTTCTTATAAATGCCAATCATTTTAGATCTTCATATTAGTTTAAAAAACATATGATGCATGCATTGATGCCAATTCTTAAAAAACACATTGTTTAAAAAACGGCTAAAATTAAGAGTTTTTAATGAAGACTGACTTCAAAAAATAACGAATTCGATAGTCGTATTTCAATATCGATATATCGGTATTTTAAATATTGGCGATATATATCGACTATTTTTTATTTAAATATCGATATTTTGATATATCGATATTTTTTGCCCATTCCTAAAACATATTCACCCGTATTTACAAACAATTATTTAATTTAAAAAACCTTTATTACGGAAAATTTTCATAGCAAATTTGTTTTGTAAACCTTTTTTAAATTTAAAAACTTTTTATAAATACAGGCAATTATGTTTAATTTAACCATATTATTGTCGCCGACAACCATATTATGGTTTAATTATGGCTCCATCAAGAAGCCACAAATTCTGGTTGTCTTTAAAAATGTTATGGTTAATAATTACTTAAATATGTTTAACACTAAGCTCTGACAGAATTACTAACATAATGGGGCCTTTGGTAAATTATGGACCGATCTTCACAAAACGCTTTTGATGCTATAAATAGAAATTAGATTTAAAATTCTCTCAAGAACAAGTACGATCTTTCCAAGATAATAAATCTTATAAAGTCCCAATACACCCTCAACCATTAGGGGTTTCCATAACGGTAAAATCAGCCAGCCTTTCAAAACCATCAGCGAAGTACAAAAAAAGGATGGCTGTTTTCTTTTCATATCCAAACTTGACAAAATACAAGAATACTTAGTAAATAAAAACAAGGGCATCCCATGGGGACTTGATCATAGCCTCGAATAAATAGAATACGCTAACGACATTGTGCTGTTTGCAACGACTAATTAAAACATGCAAAGGAACGACCAATCTGAGTAATATGCGAAATTTGGGCGTTGCATAAACGCTGAAAAAACGAAATGCAAGACTGTTAAGCAAAATTAAAAGCCTAGATTTTATCGCAACAATAGACATAATGAGAATGCCAGCAGCTCTTGGTTCCTAGATAGCCAAACTAACGCGGGCGGGTGCAGCCTGGAAAATTTGGTGCACTTTCTACAAAACCCAAAATTAACATTTGTAACACATGCGTCAAGTCCATTTTACTATACTGATCCGAGGCTTGGTGAGTAAATGTTAGATAACTGCGTAACATTTTAAAAAACTGGCGGACAAGGAAAATAACAAACAAACAACTTATACAAATGACTCAACAAGAAGATATCAATCGACACACAAATAAAACGGCAGCCATATCTCAGCCATTTGTGGATAGTGGATTTTAATAGCAATTTATTCCAGACAATTAGAATTACATATACCTATAATATATTAAAATTACATATGTGAAAGTTTGTATGTTTGTTAGCTTGTGGTTCAATCATGCGAAAACCCCCCAATGGAATTAAATGAAATTTCGTAGACTAAAAGTGTATTGCCCAAATTAAAATAAAGTGTGTTTTTAGGAGGTAAAAATGGAGAAAAATTAGTACTTTTTTTATAAATTTGGTTTACAGAATTGCATATGGTTCAGATTAAAATATAGGGTCCTTTTTTATTGGGATGAAATTGGTACTTTCTAAAGGGTTAAAAACGGTATAAAATTGGTACAATTTATCTCTTTTCGGTTAATTTGAAAAACATAAAGTTTATAGCCTACACTAACATATAGTGTACTTTCTGGGGCATAAAATGAAGATAGCTTGGTACTTTTTTAGCTTTGGTACTTTTTCCCTTTTTAATAAATTTCGGATACAGATTGCATATGGAACCGGAATGAAATATTAAATTTTTAAGGGATAAATTTGGTACTTTTTATGGGGCAAAACGAAATTAAATTGGTACTTTTCTTTTTTCGATAAATTTGTTGTACATACAGGTTATAGCTTCATTAACACACTGTTCACTTTATAAGGTAAAGCTAGTACTCATTTACCTTTGGTACTATTCCTCTATTCGAAAAATTTGCCATAGAGATAGCATATGGCTCAGATTTAAATATAGGATACTTTTTATGACGTAAAAACGGAAGAAATTGGAACTTTTGGTACTTCTTCGCTTTTTGATAAATTTGGTATACAGATTAAATATGCCCCATTGGCCGGAATATACAAACATAAATATTTAGATACCAATTGTTTTGCATATGGACAGTTGACTATCGGTTGCTAAGAGCATCGAGTGCTCGAGCCTTTTTTGTAGGCTTGAGTTCATCAAATTTAATTTTAATTAAAATATTTTACTAAAGAAAGGAATTTTACAACATGAAATTAATTAATATTAATTGATAATTTTTATTCTTGGCTGAGCTGGGGATCGAACTCGGGTTGAATTTACGAGAATAACCACATTCTCATTATCAGAATTTTTTGTAGTTCTACCCTCTGCACCACTGCGGTGCCTGCCAGGCAACAGTCTAACATGAATCTTTTAACGAATGGTATTGGTGGTTCGAAATTTGCTGTAATTAATTATCATTTTTTTCAATTTATTAACATGTTTCTTTCTTTTTCTTCTGTTTTTTCGTACTCTTTCTGTCAAGACTTCGTCGTGAATACCTGGGTATATTTGTTTTTTTTTATTATGTTTTTTGTTTTATTATGTTATTTGTACAACTTGAAGTACAAATGTAAACATAAAGAGCTTTTGCCAAGCTTCTTTTAATATAAAATAAGTGTAAATGCAGAAAACTGCATACAATTTCTGTAAATTTTTTATAGGATAAACCATAATAAAAAAAACTTTATAGGATATTATAGAAATTACAAACGGAATGACAAACTTTCCGCCTCGGGCGAAGGATGTAAAAAGGTATGATAAAAATAATGTGTAGGGTATTAAAATAATTGATGTTAAACAGATAAAATTGTGTGAAAATAATAATAAATAAATGTTAATTACTTAAAACATATCTTAGTATCTAGTTATAAACAATATATAACAAAAAATATAAAAAAATTAAAAACAATAAACGTACATTATTTAAATTAATGAACACAATTACCAGCCCGCCTCGCAAGTGACAAAGACAGTGACATTAAGACAGAAACAGAATTACTGACTATTAGAAAAATCATAGACAGACGGACATACACACCCGTATTTAATTAACAAACAAAAGAAATAAAACACAACTTATAAATGAAAACTAGAATTTGTTTTTGGCTGTAGTTGACATTTGTTTATTTTTTTTTTTTGCAAATTACATTTTTTTTGTTTTTGTTTTTTTGATTGACAGGTCTGGTCACTTCGGAGGGTTAAATAATGAGACAAGCTTAATTTCAAATCAAATAGAAAAATATTTGTTTTTTAATTGACATGATTTTTGGCAAATATTCAATACTGCATACGGGCCAGTTGTTTCGTTGCTGTAACTGAATTAATTGAATGTTTAAGTTATTGTTATTATTATTTTTTTTATTTTTTATATTTAATTTGACTAGATGTTAGTTAGAATTACTTTGTTGTTGAAAATTTGTTAAAAATAATATTTTTTTTGTTTTTGGACTCGCCAACAGATGTTGAAAGCAGACATTTTTACTCCACCCAATTTTATGGGGGAATTAATGTGATTGATGTTGTTGTTTTTTCTGTTATTTATTTTTATTTATGAAACTTTTTGTTGTACGTATGTAAATAAATAATCATTAAATAATTTGATTGAAATCATGAAGTGTGTGGTGCTGTTGGTGTTATTATTTTTTTCACTTTCGCCACACGTTTTGCGGTCGGTTTTTTTGTCGTTTGGTTTTCGTATGGATGGTCTTAAATTTTAAAGTTAAATATAATTTCGATAAAGAAATAAAAACCGTCTGTTTCATTGGTACAATGAAATATAAAATCATTATTTTATGTAGATTTATTACTTCAGCCTTTTAAAATTAGTTAGAATTTTTGATGATTTTAATTAAAAGAATTGAGCGTTAATACATACATTAAGGGTGATCCTATTTAGTGCTCCAGGAAAATTGAAGGAAAAATAAACAGAAATTTCTTTACTCTTTATATTGTATCTTACTTTTGGTGTTAACAAGAATTCTTATTGTATTTTATATAAATATATATAACTAGCATATACCCGCTACTTCGTTAGCGTCTCTTTTTTCTTCGTGGACATATTTCTATGCCAAAGTTTATTTTTCTAGGTTTAAACTTGTTTAAATTCTAGCATTTAACCCGCTTCTTTAGTAGAACCAAAATACTAAAGAAAAATATCAAATTTCCTGTATTTCCTATTTTGGGTACAATATTTTCCCCTCATTAAAGTATCAAAAATTTCAGTATTGTAATGGCAGCCCATAATTTAGTACGAATATGTCAATGAATGGAGGAAAATGTTTTGTAAAAAAAAGTACCACAAATAGTTACGATTTTCACCCCTTAAATGTTCGAATTTCAAAAAAGTACCAAATTCGTATTTTACCCGTTTACTCCCTAATAGGGCCGAATTTCAAAAAAGTACCAGACATCTGTCCGCTTATTTTTCTAAAGAACAACGATAAGTATTACATTTATTTTGCATCTCTTTTAGTTTTGGAGATATAGGGTTACCGAATTTTCCCGTTTTTACCCCCTAAACATTCGAATTTCGAAAAATTCCGACTTAGTGGATCGATTTGGGGTCGAAATTTCAAGTTTCTACGGTCAGCGGTTTGGGCTAGGCGATGATGAATGAGTCAGTCACTCACGCAACTCTTTTATATATATAGATAAACGTCAAACTTCATATAAAACAAACCCTGACAAAAACTTTAAGGTTTTTTTAATAGACTTTGATGTCTGGTATGACAAAAAATTGTTAGATGAATACCCCACTTTAGTTAAAAAGATGTGATTGAATTTATATGTAGAAATTTCATTCA
Source organism: Pollenia griseotomentosa (assembly GCA_963931875.1). NCBI lineage: Eukaryota > Metazoa > Arthropoda > Insecta > Diptera > Polleniidae > Pollenia > Pollenia griseotomentosa. The sequence continues at coordinate 32,365,943 of OZ007564.1, forward strand.
TTAGATATTAGCTTTTAATATTCGCATACACTTTAGCGAATGTTAGCGCGAATGCAAAAAGCAAACATAAAAGTATAGTTCGCAAATGCGAACACAAATATTTGTAGCCCCTTAATTAAATATAAGGGGCGCCACGAATATTCGGGTACATGGTTTGGCAATTGTTAAAGATTGCCTGGCTGTTAGGACTCATAGTATAGACTTTATGTTAAAAAATACTACATTCGTACTTAAATGCTATTGTATATGAAAAATTTAAATTTTTAAATCAGAATAAGACGAATATTTACGTATTTTTAGGCATTTTATTGAAAATGAGATAATAGTTTGAAAATTCCTCTTGACTCTTGACATCACTGTGCAAGACTAACAAGTATTGAAGTTGTTGTTTGGCCTGGGTCCTTCGAGCCTTGATATAAAAAAATTTTTTTCTTTGTAAATGTTTTGTACTAGCTATTTGCTAACTGTTTATATCCACATTTGTAACGGGGACTCACAAGTTTTTTACCTTTTCAAATAAAAAAAAATCGTTTTACCTAAAAAATAAGTAGTGGATTTTTTTGCCATGCTATTACTGGGTAAGTTAAGTTTTTACTGGTCAACTTTGACTTAAATAAGTTTTATATGAATAAAACTTACGCTTCAACATTTTGTAAAGATCGGTGGTCCATAATAAACAATAGTTCACATGTAAACCCCACATTAAAAAAAACTCCTACACTCCAGAAGTTTTAACAAAATTTAATATTGTGCTTGTAAATGTAAATTGTTAGTTGAGCAAAAAAAAAAAAAAAAAAAAAAATTTTAAATCGGAAAAGATTTGTGTGTGTCTTTTATAAGCAAATATTCGGAGTAAAATCTGCAAAAATTAAAATTTTTAAGTTCTACACAGTGTTCAAAAATAAACAGAACATTGTTAAGGCTCACACACCCAAAAACAATACCTCTTTTTTAGTGTTTGTGTATACGAACAGGGTTGTGTTCGAAAGTGACGAAAGTAACGAACATTATATAGTGTCCTGTTCTTCCTTATAAAACAGAACAATTGTAGTGGTTCTGTTTATAAATATTATTTTTTAATGTTCTATAGTGTTTACATAGTGTAAATTTTAGCAACGGCTACAGCCGAACAGCTTGTGTGTGTATTGTTCGCTGGCGTTTTGTGGTTTGTGGTTTAAAATTAAATACAGAGTGCAATTCAATGTTCTCATATTTTTGTTGAATTGGATAAGTACAGTATTATGTTTGTGCTCGAACATCACATACAGAGAAACGTTATTTTATTTAATGATTTACTTACTACATTAGCCCTATTTTCTACAAATCTATAAAGCCGAGCGCTTAGGAAAGATATTTAATGTTTATTTTCGAACACTGCACACTGGTCAATTCCTTCCAAAAATCTTTAACTTCTTTATTTCTTTACGTAAATGGCGGAAATTTGGTATCCAACTTAAGAATAGCATGTTTGATCACTAGGTAAAATTTTGCAAACACGTGCATACAGGGGTTGGTTAGATAATCATTGAAGACCCAAAAGTATCGAACAAAATTAAAAATGGGCTTTGGGGGTGTACTTAAATATGATCATTTGTAGCTATTGTATTAGTAGTTTGTGAGCAAATAAAAGTAGATATGATCATATATGGTAACAATACAATATTAACATAACTCAGAAGTGGATCCGACTTGAGCTCCTGTGGGATGGGTGAAGGGGGTATTGCTTGGGAACCTTCAACTAAAACATACAATTTTAGAAAATTTTTTCGTTTAAGGTGGGGGTGTGATAAGGTGGGTTGAGATGAGTACCAATTCATTTTTCTTCCCCTGTACTCGCGACTGAATAACTATATATAAAAAATATCTGTTCTTTCAGTAAATAGCTCAAATTTGGCATTCAAATTGGACATATTTTCAGTATAAAAATAAAAATAGCTTAATAAAAAAACGTACCAACGATATTTATATATTCGAATTTCCAAAAGGTACCAAAATTTGTATGAGAGCTTTTAAAGAAAAGATAACAAAATTTAAATTTAATTGTTATCTTTATTACTTAAGAAGATAAATTGTTAGCCACAAAAGTACAAAAATAATATGTTTGCCCTTTTTTATACCCAAAATGTGCAAATTTCAAAAAGTACCAAATACATGACAATTAAGTTTTCGATTCAATAATGATATTTTTTAAGTTTTACGTCTACCTCTGTTAGATCACGAGATATAATGTTACTGATTGTACCTGTTTTAACGCATTTCTAACCCATTATGAATTGAACTTCCTAAAGTCTCCACTTTTCTTATTCACAGATTTGGGAGGGGAGTCTACATATAAAATTTCAAATGTCTGGCTTAAGTTGTTTGGGCTGGGCGATGATCACCCACTCAGTCACTTAAAATGATCTGGTTACAGGCGTGGCAGGTGGTGGCAGCTGAAATGTATAGTACTTAAGCCCATATGACACTACATTTTTAATGCATTGTTCAAGTTTTGGTGAACAGTACAAATATAATGTAATAGAAAAATTTACCAAGTGCAAAGAGTTCAGCTGTATTAAGATAAATGGCAAACTGTCAACAATTTTTAAAAAGTTATCGATAAAAAATGAAGTTATGTCAAAAAAAATGTAAAATTGTTTAACTTAAAATTGACATTTCAAGCTTGAAATATTAAAAGTGTTGCTGAATCAGCGGTTTATGGGCAAATTCAGCGATTTACCGCTTTTTGTTTTTAGGTTTCTCATAAACAAAAAGTTGGCAACACTTAATAAAATAAACAAAACAGGGATGGCTAAGTTGTTTCAATTGTACTTTTTTGTTGATACTTTTTAAACAAAGATGTATAATACCTTTCTGTGGTATTTTTTATGAACATAAATAAAATTAATTTCAACTAAAAAAATCTTTTAGTACAATTAGGGTAAAAAATTACAATTTTTAAAGGTTGTTGGTACAATTTTAAAAATTCTCAACGCCATCCCTGAAACAAAACCATAACAAGAGAAAAAAAAAACTACAAAACTTTGTTTACATTTTTTATAGTTTGCTCCAGTTTGCTCTTTCTAACATTTACTGTTTCTTTCTATCAATTCTATATCAATTAATGAATAAAAAATGTAGTGTCATAAGGGCTTTACTTTTGATACTTAACAGTTCTAGATAAAATTTCCACTTAACCTTTCCTATTTATTTTTAAAGTAACTCAAAATCACTTCACTTATCCCAAAAAATAACGCGCACAAAACCACAATTATCACATGGAATGATTTATTACTAATACGATTTAAACATAACGTGCTTATTTACAAAGAAAACTTTAACCCTCCGATGAGTGAGAGTGAGAAGGGACCTTTTTGCCTTTTCAAACTGAAATTACTCCTACTTCGGCCACTACAACCCCCCCCCCCCCAAGTTACTCTGTAATCCAAGAGTATTTTGTTGCGCATCTTTTGGAAAAAAGATCAAGCCGATCGGATCATTACTTTAGGAGCTATTGAGGTTTTAGTGAGAATAGTACGCGGACGTGTGAATAGGTCCGGATGGACCTTGATTCAGTACACTTCACTAATAAATGCATGTTTTTGGGCATCATTATAATTTTTTTATTGTTTCAACACATAATTTACTTGTTCTGAACACAAAGACCTAAACTCAAAGATATTAGGGATGATGATAAAACAAAAAATTCTAAGAAAAAATTCTAAGAACAAAAATACTAAGAACAAAAAATTCTAAGAACTAGTTTATTGCTAGTAGTATAAAATTAGAATACTGTGCCTTTCCTTGAAAGCAATAAAGTTCATATATGTAGAATTTAGTTATAAACAATAAAAACAAAAAAAAAATCAAAAACAAATTTTTTATATGAAAAAAACATGATTTACAAAAAAGGTCCGTAGGGACCTTTTCACACGGCCGTGAAGTTCAGAACTGTCACTCATCGGAGGGTTAAAGAAAAAATCATAGCTTACTTTTATTTCAAAGTACAAAAATCAACTTTGAAAACCTTAAATTTGTTAGAAAAAAATAACTACTTTGCTTCGGTATAAACAGTAAAATAGTTATGCAAGAGCCAAATTAAAAAATGAGTTGTATGTTTTGAAGTGTTCGGCTAAAATCTGCCATTAAAATTAAAAAAAAAAAAATCATTTTTTGGCGAGCGAATTTTTTAGAAATTTGCCTATACTCAAGGTGTCCTAATTTGGATCCTCCTGGAACTGCTCCCATTAAACATTTTGGTAAAAAGTTCAAAAACTAAACTTGACTACATTTCTACTTAATATTGGAATGCGAGTTATTTAATGAAAATCGGACAATCTGTTTTTTTTTTATATTACGCATTGCGATAATATAGAGGGTACTGCCCTAATATTTTTAGCACAATATTCCCAAATAATGTTTATCTGTTCTACGATATTTTCTTATGTTCAGTTTCTGCTTGCAAGTATTTTGCGCTACAATTATGCCGAATTGAAATTAAATGTGTGCAAAAATAGACTTATAAATTCCCACTGAGTCAATGGGAAGAAAACCAACCACATGGAAATTAAAACACTGAACATGATACGAAAAAAAAGTGAGTGTTGGGGCCCCTGTGAATACGCATGCAAATTGCATTTGTCATTTTGTCACTTTATTGACTTTTAATTGCTTTTCAAAATTTCTAAGAAAATTTATGAGTTTTATGGCGTGATTTGTACTGCAGTACTTAAACTTTTCCACTGATAATAAAATTGTAATAATTTAACTAATAAGGAACAGTAATCGATTAAAACTCATTCGAAATATTAGGTTTACGGCAAAGATAAAAAATTCAAAGTAGGGAATACAAATGATTCTTATTGTTTATTGAATTGTTAACCCATTAAAATGTATCATCCTTTTATTTAGTAGGAAAAAACAGTGTTATGGTTTTAACTTAAGTTTATAGAAACAACTTTTTGCACATCTACCCATTTAAGGTGTTTTCCCCATCATCCATCCAAGGTCAAAATGTTGTGCACTGTTTTTATTTCATGGCTTCAAGTACACGAGTGTTTATATATTTTGTAAACGAAAAAGAAATCAAAATTGTTTATTGTAAATTATCTTCCTGCTATTGAGTACCGATTGTGGTAACAAGTTCCTTTGTTTCATTAACTGTGTTTTTGTTTTGATTTCATTTCCTTTTTTTCTCGGTTCCAACGGTTGGAAGAATTCTGAGTTTTTGTCAGTCATGTTTGTGGAACGAGTAAATAATTAAATGAAAAAAAAGAATCAGTCATGATGACGATGATGTTGATGTAGATACTTGTAATAAATGGTACTTTACTTACAAATTGCTCAACAATAGGGCCAGGCTAACAATAACAATATTTTTTGTTGCCCTATTAACAAGGAGTTGAGAAGGGCTTTTGAAAGAAGACAAACAACATTATTGCTTTGTACCGAACAAGTACATACTTAAGTCGTTGTATTCGTAGCTTGAAAAGTTATTGTAGGTGTGCATATTTTTTTAATACTTCATATTAAGCAACAGAATCCGGCAATAAATAAGGCAATAAGTGTTAAAAAGTTTAAAAAGTTTTGGGTAAAAAGTGAGTGATATTAATTTTGTTTTTTAGTATTAGATAAAAAAAAACATATGAGGTCCCTGTCCCCGCAAAAATGTCCACCCGGAATAAAGGTAGTTAGTTGAATACGGTAGCTACAGAAATTGTATAATTGCAAGTGATATATAGTCTCTATGTACTGCCTATTTGGGTATTACAATGGCGACAATAGGTCTATTATTTTCGTCAACCCCCTTCAAATGTCCACCGAAATACTGATTTCTTAAAAAAAACGGCTTTCCACTAGTGCTGGGATACTAACGATATTTTTAACTATAGATATTTATCGATAGTTCAGTTCAGCTCAGCATCGATACTATCGACATTACTATCGAACGAATGTTTGCACTTGAGCAGGAAAACTTGAACTAGTTTTTATCAGGCAATAGTTCATTGTTTTTATCACTTTATTGAACGTATGAAACGTATGTTTGTACGCACGTTATTTCAGATGACAGTTTTTAAAAATTGTGCTGCTGATAAGCACCTTTCTGAAGGAACCGAAGTAGCAGGGACTATAGGATATTTTATTGCAACTTTAGATAATTTCTAAATTGGTTATGATTCTCAACCCAAAAGCCAATCAATCTAGCGGACTTTTCCTCTAATGGTCGTTCATTGTTTTGTTCTATGCTCGCAATTGCAATTGCAATTGCATTTGTATTTTCAATTTTTTTTACAACATTACAAATAAATTTGACATTTCAGTTCCTAAGTAAACTTATACAAATTTCGACATAAAAGCCTTTAATTAGATGTAAAAAAAGCACAGCTAAGAATTCCATACCACCTGCCATTCTTGTTGTTTGTATTCATTGCTGTAATTCAGCGCGAATTAATAATAGCAAGTAATAACTTGCGGCAAAAAACTGTGTGTGTATAGCTGCTGTTAAATGTCTTCATAGCTGTATTTTATATAATAATAATATCGATATTTTTCCTTTCAATATTTTTGATATTTTAAGACTATCGATAGTTCCCCAGCACTACTTTCCACTATGAAAATGGTGGTTCTCTTAAAGTAACATTCATACAGCCAATGAAACGATCAATTTATTGCAAACCAAATTTCCCGATCGTATAATTTTACGAACATCAGCTGTTAAGTGGCCAACCACTGGACTATTTTTTGTGGGGCTATGTTAAGGACAGAGTCTATAGGGAGCCAATCGAATCGATTGCAGCCTTAAAACTCAAAATCCATGATGTGATTAACGAAATAGGCCCGCCATTTTGCTAAAAAGTGATTTAAAACTTTGATGAAAGAATCGACAAATGGCAGCGTGCTCGTGGGCGACATTTGCCAGATATAATTTTTCATTCATAATTGCCGAACTTTTCTCTTCGTAATACAATAAAAATTTGAGTCATCTTCATCTAATTTTTGTTTTTTTTTTTTGGTTTTAGAAAACAAAGTTCTTGTTGAAAAACTTGATTTATAAAATTGAATGGAAATAATTTCTTTGACGGTTTAAAAATGCTTATATCTTATTTTTGAGTTTTTTTTATGACTTTTTTTTGAAAAGTATACATTTTTGAAAAGCACAGATCTTTTGAAAACTAAAACAAAAAATAATCAAAAAATATAATGAAAATTGAATTTTTTTAAATAAAATGTCGCATTTTTTTGTAGAAAAGAAAACACCATAAGATTCAGCAAAACCTAATGGAGCACTTATTAAAAATTCATTAAAAATTCTGGACCACACTTCATGACATAACTTTTGCATAGTACACACAGAAAAAAATACCAATGTAAAATTAACATGGAAAAATGTTGATTGAGAAATTTCTGCAAAAGTATGCCCTTTTATTAAATTTATCATTATTTCATAATAATTTTAAATAAAATAACCTTAAATCATGTTTATTTAATATTATTCACTGTTAAAATAAAAAAAATAAAAAATATTAAAATATAAATAAATATGGATTCAATATTGAATCCATAAAAACCAGTTTTATATTAAAATCAAAAGTGTATCTTGTTAAATTAACATGCATTCATACTTAAGTATGTACATTTTTTATTTTCATTCTTAAAATATGTTATAAAAAGAGGACAATTCCCGTATTCTTTTAATTAAAATTAGTTACTTAAATAGTGCATCAAGTTTTCAAAGTATATTGATGACGAAATCCATATCGGGCGATGCTGATGCTTCTGTTGACAAAGGAGAACTCAAAATAAGTGAAACATGTGTTACAGGGGTAAGTGTATTGAATTATTCTTAAATAAATGCATATGTTGTCTCTGAGGCTTCTTCACACTGTTATAACACACTTAAACCAATTTGATTCTACATGAAATTCACGTTGTTTCAACTTGAAATAACTTTCATTCAACGTGATTCGGATTGTTATTTCAATATAAATTACATTTTGCTCTAACTTTACTGCAATGTTAAATTAACATGAATAATAGTTATTTTAAAAGAAAAAAAATGTTGTTCGCAGTTATTGTAAAACCAGGTTGAATTAACATGAAAAACGTATAAAGCAAAATCACCACCGAAAAATTTTAAATCAACCTTGTTTTCTACGTTTTTAACTTGATTTTTTTCTGTGTGTATCAGTTAGAATCAATTAATAGGTTATAGTTTATCTAATTCCTACAAAGCACTTCTAAAAACCCACTTAAAAAAATGTACCCATTTTTCGAAAAAAAAAAATTTGTCACAAATTATGCTGACTTTAAATGCGGCGGAACTTAAAAGCCTTTAGCTATTTATTGATTTCTTTTGAAACTCCTTTATCATTTAAAAAAAAATAGCGATCCTCTGAAATAAATCATTATTAAAGAACTGAGTTTATATTTAGAAAAACATTTGTCATTTCAACCTTTCAAATACATATTTCCATAAATTTTCAATTCTTTTTTTATGTTAGTCCACACAAAATAAAAAAAAAAAAAAAAAAAAGGAAATACGTCTACAAAATGCTAAACTTTAATAAGGAATTAAGAATTATATTAATTAAAATCAAGTAAGAAAATATGGTCGGTTAAGATCGACCATATAATAAGCTATACCACAGTATTTGCAAACAGATTTTTAAGAGTGTTTACTATTTGGTACCCATGGGCAGTCATGGACCTACCAAAACAAGAATTTGTTATAAGGTTTAAATTTATATGAGAGTTATTTATGGCGTATGTTATCTAGGTATCAATATCTATATGAAATCATTTTAAAACGATCACCAGCCAGCTAGCAGGACGGACATTAAATCGATACAAGAAATTTCTCATTCTGAGCCGCTCGGTATTAGTGCTGGGAAACTATCGATAGTACTATCGATAGTACTATCGATACTATGGATAGTCTGAAACTATCGAAAATATCGATAGGAAAAATATTAATATCGATATCGATATTATTATTATTTAAAATACAGCTATGAAGACTTGTTACAGCAGCTATACACACACAGTTTTTTGCCGCAAGTTTTTACTTGCTAATATTAATTCGCGCAGAATTACAGTAATGAATACAAACATCAACAAGAATGGCAGGTGGTATGAATTGCTTAGCTGTGCTTATTTACTACTAACTTAAGTCCTTTATGCCGAAATTTTGATATGTATGTTTACATAGGGAAATGAAATGTCAGAAAGTTTTATAATGTTGTAAAAAAATAAAAAAAAAAAAATGCAATTGCAATTGCGAGCATAGAATAAAACAATGAACGACCATTAGAGGAAAAGTCCGCTAGATTGATTGCCTCTTGGGTTGAGAATCATAACCAATTTAGAACATTATCTAAAGTTGCAATAAAATATCCTATAGTCCCTGTTACTTTGGTTTCTTCAGAAAGGTGCTTATCAGCATTACAATTTTTAAAAACTGTCATCTAAAATAACGTGCGTACATACATTCGTCTCATACGTTCAATAAAGTGATAAAAGCAACGAACTGTAGCCTGATAAAAAGCTAGTTAAAGTTGTCCTACTTAAGTACAAACATTCAGTCGATAGTAATATCGATATATCGATAGTGAAATCTGAACTATCGATAAATATCGATAGTAGAAAATATAGATATTTTATATAAATATTTTTATGTGTTACTGAAATCAGCACAAACTCGTAATGCCCTTCCCACCGAAGGTGATCATCAGAAATAATTCTAAGACATTTAGAGTGAATCATTTTTATAACAAATCGCGTGATGAAATGTCAAATTGGTGAACAAATCTTCACACATAAAGCACATAATAAAAACAACAAAATATTTATGAAAAAAAAAAAAATTATTAACTTTAAATTTCGATCACGTTTTGTGGTCATTGGACGATGGATAAGTGATTAAGCAAAAACAAACAAGAGTACCGAAATATTTTTATGTACTAAAAAATTTAATAAAATCCAAAAATTGTTAACCAAAAACAAATATACTTTTATTTTGTTTATTTTAGTTAATTAAACATAAACAATGCATTATTTTAATTAAATAAAAATATGCCATTGACTTAAACTTTAAACTTTTAGTTTTAGGTTATAATACATATTTTAAGAATTTTTGCAAAACATCTGCGGTGGCTATTTATGCACAATATTGTGTTCGCTCTCAGACTTGATTTTTATCTTTAAGAGAAATTTTTGGTAAAAAAATGAAAAATTACAGCAAAAAAGGTGGTCAATGTGCAATGTTTGTGACAGTTTGGAAATAAATTTGTAATTTGGTATAAAATTCTGACGATATTAAGAGTCCTTTTTCACACGCAAAAGTGATGAAACGTGTATGCATAACCGTTTTACTTTGGGCGAAATATTAGTCTAGCCCATAAAAAGAAATCTGAGCCCAATAAAAAAAAAAATTTGACTGAAAACGAATTTCAATTTAGCGCGTTGAAATCTCCTTAGTCAATATATTTTTATTTAAAGTCGATTTATTTTACAGACCAGTGTCATTTATTTCATTTTGTAAAATTCATTTAATTAAAGCTGCAAAGCTAAATAAATACAGTTATTTCCGGTTAATTGAGTTTCTAAAAATGCAAGACTTTTGACGCAATTAAATGGGAACTAAAGTAAGCAGTTCTCGGTTAATTGAATCGCCGACGCAATAAAAACGAAAAACGCTTAATTGAGCAAGATGTGCAATAAAGCGAAACACCCATGTGTAGATAGAAAATAAAACTCATTTCTTTATTTATTTTATAAAACATTTATTTATATAACAGAAACATGAAACGTGGCTTTCTTGACGCAAAATATTAGTTTTATTGGAGAATTAAGTAAATAAATGGGAAAATTCGCAGAGGTGAACTCCGGTGTGGATAGCGTTCTGTCTGTTATTCACTTGGTAATGACAAGAAGCGATTTCTATGCCGAATTTTCTAAGCAGTTTGCTTCTTCCGGATTTAGACCTGGAAATGACGATCATGCATCAGCGTGGCGTCAGCTAGAGTGAGAATGCGAACTCTGCAGCTGATTAAACTGAATGGCATGCTATCACCGGTGCGTATCAGGTAAATACGTTAGCGATAGACGAAAACATATCCCTCACTGAAACTCACTGTGCCATTCAGGAATAAATGTATGGTGGTTGTCCGACTGAAAAACAACAGCTAAGCTAACCCTACTTTTCCACATGCAAGTAATTACTTGCAAGTAGTGTATACGTATTATCAACGAAAAATCGAGGAAACAACCGATTTACTGAAAGTACAGAAATTGTGTGAATGTTAGCTAAAAAGTGTAAGTGTATTGAGTTTTTCCACTTGCATGTGGAAACGGGGGGTAAGGTTAATCACCTAATTGTCTCAAATATATGACTTATGAAACCGAAATAATTGAAGGCTTTATAGGAGTTTCGTGGATTAATAATATATGCGTAGTTTCCTGATCCAGTAATTGCCATATATTATTATTTTTTTTTTTTTTTGGAATTTTTAAAAAGTAAAAATTGTGAAAAAGGTTTAACTTTGCACCAAAAAAGTGTTTTCTCTCATTGAAAACAATAGCTTTAAAGTTGCTTAAAGAAGACTAAAATTCAATAATCTTAATTAGTTTTTAACAAAGTTGGACGATTTTGTTTCAAGTTATAAACTTCAAAACTCATTTTTTTCTAAAATCAGTATATATCACATTATTGTGAAAAAATTGAACTTTTATCAATTGATTTTCATAAAATAAAGCTTGTTTTCTTAAGAAGATACGTAGTTTTAAGAAATCTTATAAAAGTATAAAGATTTTTCCATTTAGATTTTTTTATACGTTTTTTTAAAAAAAAAACTTTCCAATTTTGCCAAAAAAAATATTCCAAAACCGTTGAGTATATAAAAAAAAAATAATATAACCACGACTTAAAGACAATTTTATTTGAAGTTATTAAACAAATTTTAAAAAAATGTATCCATAATATTTTAATTTCGACTGTAGTTGGAGAACCCTAACAAATAAAAAAAAAATCTAGTTTTAATCCTTTTTATTTTTCTTGTTGCATGGTGTAATTAAAAGGAAGGCTTTTAGTTTCTCTTCCTATTTGAACAATTATCCAGAAATGAACTTGAACTTCATGTGCCGTATTTAAAACATCTGATAAAAAAACAATTTCAAAGGAATTTCAATTGAATCACATTGATGAGTTTTATTTATGTTTTTTTCTTTTTTTTTTTTTTTTTTTGCAAACTTATAAAAATCCATTCCATGAATAATTCGATTCCACAATTCAATTGTCTTAAAGAAAATCGAAGTCAGCGAACACCATAGACTGCACCTGCTGCTGACAATCAGACTGACAGACTAGCTGTCTGACTGCCTTCTTTTGTTCCGATCGATGAATGTGTGTCTCATCGAAAAAAAAAAAAAAATCGCACGTAGAGAATAAAAAAAAATCTCCTTTCTTTCCTCAGATGAATTACAATCAAAGAATCCCTGCTAATAAAAATAACAAGACAACAATAAATAAACAAATAAATAATTTCTTTGTTTTTGTAATTTTAATTGCGAATTCGTTTTGTTGTATTGTTTCAAGAACAAAAATATTTCCGTAATATTTCAACGTACAAACTTCTTAATTCTGCATTCTACACTTTTGTTGCAAATATTTTGCAATTCTTTTTGTAATATTTGCAGCTATTTGTTGCAAGTATTTATTTGCTGTTTATTGTCAAATTGAATTAAATGGATTTAAATTAAAAAAACAACAGCATCATTTTAATTAAAACTGATTTATACTACTTTAAAATAAAACGATTATTTGAAATGGATTAAAATCATAGGAAATTGAACAGTAAACAAAAAATTATTGATCCCCATAGAAACCGGAAATCAACGAACAAATCTTTTTGGAAGTTAAAATTTACTAATTAAATACAACTTAATTGCAATTTCTTTTTTTTTAATTTTAATCTTTATTTCTTTAATGTATTGAATTATTAAAATGTAGACGATGATGATGATGATGGTCCCTCTAGTAACCAAAGAAATTAAAGCCGCATAAGAGTTTATCAGGCCTACGTATACGTAAGATGCCAAATTGAAAAACGGACATGTCATCGGCCACATTCATATCCAGTGCCATTAATTTTTCAGCTGCCAACGGATGCCAGGACCCGAATGTACAAGCAGAATTTATCTGCAAAAGAAAAAAAAAGTAGTGAAAAAAAATTTAAAAGAAAGTGCATAAAAAATGAAAAGTATTTTGTAAATATTTTTTAATGTTTGCTCTAGTCATTGCTCTCCTGAATGTGAAAGCAGTTTCTTTGCTAAAGCATCACATTTCAATTTCCTTTAATTGCCTTCGTAGTGCTTCTCGAACTGCAAGTACCTTTCGCGAACTGTAAATGATAAATGGTTTCTGTTTCAACCAGCCATCTACCCACTCACCTCTTTACTGTAGTAATGACAGCGGCCATTAAGACGTGTAGACGGAATGTACTCTATAAAATCGACGACTGGGCAATGAGGTAGAAGTAGAGCAAGACCTGCAATGAAAAAATTTAAAAAAGGCATAATTAAGATATTACTGAATTTAGTTTAAATTAAGAGTATTTGTTAGGTTATATTTAATTGTTGGTTATACATATTAGTATTAAATTATATGAGAGACCTGGCCAATTACACGGTGCTAGTCGCAAATTTTAACAAGCTGGGCACCCTATTGGTGAAGTTCATTTGAGTACACTGAACTCAATGGTGATGCCGTCTTTCAAATTTAACGCTCGTATTCGTCATATTCACTATTTAAAATTTAAAAACTAAGGCTAATCCCACACCAACAAAAGACAAAACGGTTTTTTTTGACTAATACGACATTAGAACATTAGTTGTTAGAAGACAACCCACAAAAAAAAAACAACCGCAAAACTGACTTTTTGACTTACTGCGACAAAACATACATGTGGTTTGATACAGCATACCCACGTTGAGTAAGACAAAAATATAAAAAATAGTGAAATGAATCTGGCTGCACATAGTCAGCCTTATTAAGCTTGTCGTAAACGACTTTGTCGTTTTTTGCAGTAGATCAAGGAACACAGGTTGTGTTAAACTTTAATCTATTACAAAAAACAACACAGTCGTATACGACAACCACAATAAGGTTGAATTGCGTGCTTTCAAACGAAACGAAACGAAACGAAACAAGACAGAAAACTGTTTCGTATTGCTCTCTGATTACACAGTTCAACAAAATTCGGGTCGTCGCCGCCAGCCTCAATACTTGCAACGCGAAATGAAACAAGACTATTGGTAGAGCAAATCTGCCAAGGGTTTTGAAAAGTAAGCTCCGGTTTTCGAAACATCGGCCCCTAAAATTTTTGAATTTTTTGAAAAGGCGTTTGGTATAAGTCAAAAAAAAAAAAAAAAAAAAAATATATATATATATATACTAAATGTAATTCTGAGCTAAAATACTATTTTAGATGTCTTCAGTAAAATTGTATGGCGATTCTTTTCTTAGAATATATAAGGTTTACAATGCTTGAGGAATATATAAATGCAATTTGTCATGAAAATGACAAATATAACGAAAAACAATTTGACATCCCATACGACTTAATCGTTTTTAGAAATTTTTCAAAACAATAATACTTTAATTTGATTAGGTTTGCATTTTAACAAAATCATGTTGATGTGCGATAGTGTGACTACAAACTATAATATAATAATATTTTGCATCGATTTGTATTGAGCGGGAATTCCCGGAATCCCGGGAAATTGAAAAATAAATCCCGCTTTCCCGGGAAATGAACAAGTCCGGGAAAAGAAAAACTTTACTCTTAAGATAAAATCTTGATAATACGTTTTTTTTTGGTGCGGTTCAGCATTAAACAAGTGTCTTTGACTTTTAAGAACACTTTTTGTCTTTCGCTGGTGTGGGTTCAGACTAAAGTACCATAAAACAATATTTTGTTTTCCTTTACGATTGTTGTTCAATGTAATCAGCGTTTAAAAAACTGCAGTCAAAGCTTAAGCAAAAAAAAAAAATGTTGACTTTACTTCCGATTCATTAAATGTAAACAGTCGCTGTCAAACCAACTCAAAAAACGTAAAATTGTACACAAATTTTCGTTTTTTGCTCGACAGCTTTTGGTTTCGACTGCAGTTTTTTAAACCCTGAATGTAATTCAATTCAACTCTGTTAAAAACAATGTTTCCGCGATATTCTTAATGAATTTTTTTCTTAAATTTATTGAATATTTTGCTAAGCCCTGTTATATATATCTAGGGTTTATATTCAAAAATTTTAGAGGAGAGCGAAAACTTGATGTGGTGGAAAAAATCTGAATAAAGATTCGGATTCAGCGAAACTCAAACCTGGTCCATGGGATACAAATTTGTTGGTCTGTGTTATTTTAATTTTTTTTTATTTTAAATTGAAAGGCGTAGATATGCCTCTAAGTGGAACCGCCATATGGAACCATATTGATAAGTTTTAGCACAAAAAGAAAATTACATTTATGTTGGAAACAAATAAAACTATTAATGATGGTTGTCTATTTTCAATCAGAGTATTTAAGTACAAATCCGACAAATCCACCCGAAATATGTGAACGTCTTTATTTATAAGAATACATAAATTGTAATGCTTTTACACACATTTCTGGACGCTGTACTAGCCACTAAGTCTGAAGTCGGACTTATCTCGTTATTTCTGTTGGATAGCAACAACATATGGAAAAAATCACAATAAGCCTGAATTTTTTATGGTAAAATGAGAAGTGATATAACCGTTATCATACAAAATAGCTGTTCAAACCAATCTTATGCATAGAAAAATTATCGTAAATTTTTTTTCAATTAAACAATTAATCAAAATTAAATCATTTCCAATTAAAAATTTAATCACGTGAATTCAACGTTAACTTATATCTACAATATTATTGAAGAAAATGTTGTTAGTATCAAAAAACTTTTAATTGATACTATTAATTCGTTTACTTGTGCAAATTTAATTAATTTTTTAATTAATATCTCGAATTATTTAATTAAATTAATTTTTATTTTTCCTGTGTGGGCGACACTGTATTTGATTATAGTTGAATTGCTATAACGCTCTAACCAGTTTTGGCTTTTTCCGTAACTACAAAAAGCTGTTACGGTAGAAGTACATCACACGCGTTAGTGGACGCGCGCTCTGTAGACTTCAGTAAAAAAGAGTAAAACTAGTGTATTTTAATAGAACAAGCTACATGCAAAATATTTTGACGTGTTTGCGCCAGAAAGTTGGCTAACTGTTGGTTAATTTAAAAAGAATAAATTTAATAACATAAAAAAATTTTGCTATACTTTCGAATCCGTTTTTAATGTACAAATAAGTAAACTAATAAAAAACAGCTGACAGGAATGGCTTTTGTAGCGCGCGTTGTGTAACTTGCAATTTTCATACGCTAAAGTTTTTAAACGCACGACACACGTCGACGAACTAACGCATGTTATGTACTTCTACCTTTAAGGTTATGGCACATTTAATACGTGCTTTATATCTACTCCCTCTATCAGACTGGAGTTCAATCGGCAAAATTTTTTTTTGATCTCTTGGGATCAAGCTTAAGGTTATAATAAGAAAAAAACCCTTTTTCGTTTAGGTTTCTTAAAAAAATCATGTGATTAACATACCAATAAATCCCGAACTTGGTGGATTCTTTCGTATCGGTCGATTGCCAGCAAACATTTGCAGACTCTGCCACAAACGCCAAATCGAATGGGGATCAATTAAAAAGGCACGTGACTTTAGATAGCGACGCCGATACATTTCATAATTCGTAAATAAATCGTAGTCGGACGTGGTCAGCCAATCCTCGAGAGAGCCATTGTATTTGCCAGGATCCCAAGCGGCAATGGTGACATTTTGAAAAATGGGTGCATGTGTAAAATCGAATTCAGGCTTCGTCACAACCTAAAAGGAAGTCAAATATATGAACATAAATCTTTTTTTTTTCTTAGCGGCTGTAAAAATTTTTAAACAATAATGACAATTTGTGCATTAACGAAAACACAAATTAAAAACAAAACTTTTTTTATGCAATAAAATGCATACAAAGAGATTTAATTGAAATGAACAACAAATTGTTATTGTTATAACAACTTTATAACGAGTATGATGAAGATGTGTAGCAGCGTGTAAAAAATAAATGAAATTAATAAAAACACAGCAAATCAAAACGACATTAAAATGTGTAAATAAAAACGAAATCATAAAATAAATTGCGTATTTAGCTCGAGCCGTACGTACTCGATTTCATATGCGATGTAGTGTGATGGAAACACAGGTGAATACACATGAAATGTGTTCCAAAACTTACTTGAGAATTCACCACACGTATGGTAGTTTTACTGCCCACATCTACTTCGTATCCTCGAGTTGGAGCATGATTAAATCTCATTACGATGTCGTGAGTATCTAAACGACAACGATGATTTTGTTATTGTTGATGATGATAAAAATTAGAGTAAATTAAATTTTACCTTAATGTTTTTTATTATTATTATTTTTTATTAAATTTATTCTGTTTCATAAACTTATTTATTACCAGCTCTAAAAATGTCTGTGAGAACTGTTTTTCGGGTTTCGCAAAAAAAAAAAAAAAAAATTGTTGTAAAAATTTCATTAAAAAATAAAGTCGGTGGTTCGAAATCAAGACGTTTTATGTTTTTTTGTTTTAGGAATTAAAACCGCTAAATAATAATTAGCATTTTTTTTTGGATTTTTAGATTAAATGCAAAAGATTAAATAAAACATTTATGTTTTCTGTTTTTTAAATAGGGGAAATAAAAATTTATTTTTGTACTTTAAGGAGACGTAAATTCAATTTAATAGCTTGCGGACAGTTCTGGGGAACTCTTAACCGGTTAACAAAAGGAAAATTATTTTATATTGTAGTTAATAAAAATTAATAAATTACGTTAAAGAGTAGCCGCTTTTATAGGTTGCACAGTGGGATTGCTACAACATTTTTTGTAATTGTTCAAGAGTTTAGTGATGGAATGGATCCTTTAAGTCAGGGCTATAAGTTCTTCTAGAAGAAAACCTGGGTCATGTTAAGATACTATTTCAAAAAAATTTGAACCTGAGAAGTTCTTACTTAGCCTGGTATTGGCAAAATATTCTCATGATCATACTAATAGGTACAGAGCCTTAAATTATTTGCAAATGCCAATAAAGGCCGGCTTTCACAGTACTACACAATATAACGATTCATTTACACGAAAATCTGACAGAATTCTATCCGACATATAAAAAATGCCAGCTGCTCTGATCATAAGCATTTGCATAAGCATTTGCAAGTCGGACAGACTTTTCCGAAAATTTGTCACTCACATACAGTGATGCCAGGAGAAATTTCCAAAAATCCCTACGTGTCTAAAGGAAAATCCTTTTTTTCCCTACAACCAAAAAAATTTTCCCTACAATTTTCCCTACGTTTAAAATTAATTGTTTTTAGCAATGGGCTCTAAGTCCAATGAGCAATAAGTAAAAGTATATTGATTACAAAAAAAAAAAAAATTTAAGTTATCTCTTTTTTTGTTGTTGTTTTGTAGTGATGAGCAAAAGCGCTTAGTCCTGTTATCACAAGAAAAAGCTCTAAGTCCAAAAAGCTTTTATCTAGGCTTATATTTATTTTTAAATTTTGCTTCTACGCACATAGAAAAAAAATTACCTTTACAGAATTCCAATATTTTTACACAGAAAAAGTTTGATTGCTTTTTGTCTTTCCTATAAAATTTTAAAATATGTACTAAGAGCCATTGCATATTAGGCCAGCGATATAAAAATTCAATTTCAAAATTAGCACTCCGTGACATAGATATATAATTTTTTTCTTTTTTACAGAAACGCCTCTATATATCTTTAAATCTAGAGGCAGAACATAGTCAAACTTCGTATTTGATTTTTCATTTCCTCAACTTTTTTCCTTTTTAATTAGCTAAATGTTATTCAAGAATACTTATTTAAATATTTTTTTTTAGTATAAGCATCTAATGCCCAATTTTCAGGATAGTAATTAAATCTAAATTAAGTTAATTTTCATAAAAACTTAAATCGTATTTAAATAAAGATTGATTTTTTGAGTTTTTTTTGAAAAGTCTTATTTAAATAAGATAAAAGTATGGTAGCACTACTAAATACAAAAAAATATCAAAAAAGTATAATTATTTACGAGGTGGTCTCAAAAAACAGCTGTTTGTTATTGCTTTGCCTCTTGTTGTTCTATTGTTGTGATATTGAGGCCACCTTGCTAAAGTATTACAAAAGAAACTTGAGTTGAAATTAAGTGTACCACATCGGTGAATTAAGTTTGATTTAAGTATTTAGTGAAGAAGAGAATTTTGTATTTAAAACGATTTTAAACTTAAATGTGTTTTAATATCAATCCTGAAAATTGGCCATTAAAATATTTTCTTTAGTTTCCCTGAACTAAAGTTTTTTTAAAAAAAAAACCTCAAGCTCAACAATTTATTAATACTTAAAATATCTTTCCTTATCCTTAAAAGTTTTCATTAAATTCGAAATTGAAATGTTTTATTTCTCTTAGTTTCGAAGATGCGATTGTTTTTTATTCGCTTTTAATGTCCGCAAATATTTAAGCGAATGTAAGTGTGGATGCAAATAGCAAAAATAAGGGGCAACGAGGCTGTTAGGGCTCACAGTATAGGGATTTTTTTTTTTAAATACTACATTTGTACTTAAATACTATTGTATATGAAAAATTTTGATTTCTAAATAAAAATATGACGAATATTTACGTATTTTTAGGCAATATATTGAATATGAGATAATATTTTGAAAATTCCCTACATTTGCCTTCAAATAAAAAATCTGTCCTTTTTTCCCTACGCTTGAAATTTTCCGAAAAAATCCCTACAAAAAGGGAAAATTCCCTACTATTGGCATCACTGCTCACATATTCGATATTCTCGACAAATCGTACGACTGAATAGGATAGTGAATCGCCGGCTTCTCTGTTAAATTTAAATAAGTTTTTGATATGACAATGCCTTTAAAAACAAGTAGGAGTGATATGTTCGGCTTTGCCCAATCATAGATACCCTTCACCATAGTACATACTTAAGACCGGACCGACCGTTCGGTAGAATGTATTAGGGTGTTCAATTAATCGGCTTTTATTTTTGTTCGATTAAACGATTAATCGATTTTTGGCATTTTTAACTTATTTGAATAAAATATCGATAATCGATAAATTTTAAAATTAATCGATTAATCGAATAATTCTACATCCAAAAATTTTATAAATTACTAGATTTTATTTTCGATAATTTTTAAAAAAAAGTTAGTACTTGACTAAATAAATAAACATTGTTTTTAAATAAAACTTGTCAATGTAGCTCCAAAAAAGCAAACTTCGATCTACCAAAGGTTAAAATACAATTTGGTTTAAGGATTGATGTTTGACTATTGACGTCAGCAGTCGTCGATGGCTGCGAGTGTAAAACGGCAAATCCATCTGAGGAGATCGAGTGATTGCGATCGAAACATGTCATGGTAACCTGCCGGTCGCGGTCAAGAATGAAAGATTATCAATAACAATTTTAATTAATTTTCATGTTGTAAAATTCCTTTCTTCATAAAAATAATTTAATGAAAATTAAATTTAACGAACTTAAGCCTAATTAAAAATATTAAAAATTTGGATTAAAACCATAAATAAAATAACCACAATACTAATTATTGTAGCTCCAAATTGTCAATATAACATTGGATTTTTTGAAACATTTCACGGACATCCATCCTCTGCTATGCTTCTGCAAATAATTTCCTCTAGAGAATCGATCGAAGTATCTTGTTTAAAATATTTATTTATTGTTCCACTGGTAGCCCCCTGCATTTTTGTTGGCGGAGCAGCTTCTTTAAGTACTTTGTTATAGTTACTGTGTAAGTGGTAAATTAGTGAAGTTGTTGAAGAACATTAACGTACATATACATACATACATACATACATACATACATACATACATTTTTGGACACCTGTTATATTTAGCATTATTAGATTTATCCTTCGTACTCGTATTTTTAAACCAAACTCGTTCTAAAGAAAGAAACGCATAAACTATTTTTTTTTCATAAAAATATTCCATTTTATCTTCTTCATTCTTTAAGTATGTATCTATTATTTTTGCAAGAACAACACGTAAAACCGAGAAAAACTACGGTCATTTTGTAAATAATTGAATTTAAATTATCGTTCGATCTCAATTTCACTTCATTGCGATTTCTAGAACATACCCGATAAATTAATATAAATTCTTAAGTTAACATACCTTTGTCGTTTTTTCTTTTGTTAAATGAATTATTTAATTGTGTTAACGAAAATTATATTTAACGAAAATATAAGCTAAATTACTCACTTTTAATTCCAACGAACTTATACATTTGGTTTGTTTATTCGATTTAAAACTTTAAAAAAAATTATACATTTAATAGAAATACTATTTATTATTATAATTCGATTAATCGGTAGATGTTCTTCGATTAATCTTTTATTCGAAATTAGCAATTTTAAATTATTCGATTATTATTCGTCCAAAATTGTTCGATTAATCGTACAAGAATTAATTGACTGAACACCCTAGTATGTATGTCGGCCAGGTAAAATTATAGACAGATTTCGAATTAATATTTGATACTCGTTACATATCAGAAATTTCAGATAAATCTGTTATTTGCTCAACGAGCATTGTGGTACATACATCAATATTAATTGTTTGAATTTGCTTAAAAATGAGCAGTCAAAATATTTGTTCGACGATAAATCTAGTACAACTATATTAACTTACATTCGCCACTTCTAAGCTAATGAGATTTTTCTTTGCAGAAATACCCCACTGTGCAAAAAAACATATGTAAATGTTGTCGCCCGTAATAAATAAGTCTTACAAAATCTCTTTTAAAAAAAAAAAAAAAAAAAAAAAAAAAAAAAAAAAAAACTTTACTATAAATCTCACCTATAAATCTCCCCAGCTTCGAGCCAGCCATCGAACCAGCGCTCGACACTATTGCACACGTCTTTATATTCTTCTTTTGTCTAAAAAGCTTTTGTTTAGGAAATAGTTTTCCAAATTGCAATTTATTAAATGGTGGATCTTTGCGCTTTAGAACGCGAACGCCAGCTTCCATTACCAAACATGTCGAGGGATAGTATTGCTCTTCAAAACTATCTCCAAAAACCGGCTTAAAGTCGACATTGTAAAAGTTTGATTCGTTTAATGACTCCATCATGGCCTTATCGAATGTTCGCAGGATGCGCTCCTTAAAGGCCATCGTTTTATTTTCACACATCTGTAAGTACTTGTCGTGACACAGATAGAGTTTAGGATTCAGAGTGAGTTTGGTGCTTTTGGAAACTTTTAATCGAGGATGCGGTGCAAGTTTGGAAGAATTAATGGCCGGATTTTCATGAGATTCAACAATGAAGCGTTCATTTGGATTCCAGCGTACGTGAAAAACGCTACGTTTTTTGCGGCGCATGCTGGTGAAGTAGGAAAATCCTGTAATAGGGGATTAGATAAAAGTTATTGCAGAGTTGTTCAAGCTTTGTTTCTAAAATCATTTTAAGTTTAATAAAAAATATAAAATGGATACAAAAAATGTCGCCAACAAAAGTCGTATTTTAACGTCTCTAGGCTTTTACTCATGTGGTAACCAATTTTCATTTTGTAGTTTTTGTAGTCTGATATTTTACGTTTAATATCGGATATTTGCCAACAGCAGGAGTTGAGTCCACGTTTTCAGTGCACAATTAAACAAAAACGCAAAAAAAAGACATCATGTGCAAGTCAATTTTAAATTGCTGTCTTCCGATGAAATTTGCACCAAGGTTAGCCCTATTGGATAGTAGTTTAGACACAAATTTTCAACAAGATCGGTCAAAAAGTTTCTGAGATAGAGGGGGTCAAAGTTTGAAATTTTGACCATGTTCTTTATCATCCATGTAACTTATAACTAATTGGTGCTAGCAAAATTTGTCCCAAGTAGCTTCGATAGCTATTTAATCAATCTGTTGAAATTTTTTTTTTTTTTTTTTTAAAAATGTTTAAAATTTTTTTTTTTTTTGCTCAAAAGAAAGCTTCTTTCTGTCTTTTCCTTTAACAAAAAAATTTACCCACTTACAACTACAATTCGAGTCGGAAAAAAGCCAACCAATTGTAGGGGAATGAAATGCTAAGTTCACACTTAGGTTTTTAAACGCGTTTAAGCAAAATGTTAATTTAGCTAATCAAAGCCGTTCACATTACATTTGAGATGATTAAGATGACAGATGATTAAGAAAAAAAAAACACAACAAACAGATTTATATTTCTTTAAAGTCTAAAAAATGGATAAAAACACTTTTATAAAGTTATCAGAAGATTATTTTTATCAATTTAATGATGAAATTGTGAAAATTTATGAATTATTTAAGGAAAAAAATAAAAACATTAAGCAGAAATCGTGGCCGGTTGTACACGATCATGTTAGCGATTCTACATTTGAGGCATGTTCAGTGGATTCTATGTGATTTATGAAGTGATTTAGTTGTACTCATGTCAATTTGAAGTGATTAACAAGTCACTTCTATGTATGGGTAATCATCTCGATTTTGAAGTGATTAGAGCTTAATCACGTTCGAACTGCTTAAACCCGTTTAAGAAGCCAAATGTGAACATACTATAAGAAAAGATAACCTCACTGTTTATTGTTGGTGTTTTGTTTAAGCTTTGATATTTTTAGAGGTAAAACTTTGAGTAATTATAATTTTAATTCGCTTTACAGTTTTATTTTTATGTATAATATTTTTAGCTTTTCTAAACTCTTTGGAAAAAGGTTTTCTGATGATCTGGCCTTAGCAACCAGTGAAATGCGCATAGAAACTAGCTTTCCCTCAATAATATATTTCAGTGTGTTTATCAAATATGAAAAATTGTGAATTTAGCACGTCATAAAGAAATCTTAAAATGAATTATTTTTTAGTTTGTTAACTGTTGAATAAAGTACTCTTATGCTTGATGATCAGTAGGGATGAGATTTTGATGCACTAAAAAATCCAAAATATGCACCGAAGAAATAAAAAATATGCACTAAAAACTTAAAAAGATTCCATAAAAAAATAATTTTTTAATTTTACTAAAAACAAAACCATCAAAAATTCAGTCTATTGTTATTCAAATATATTTAAAAAACTTAAATAACTAATTAAAATTTTTGTTTGTTTAAATAAATATGTATGTACAGTTTTATTTAAATTAATTAAAAATATCAAAAGTCAAACTTTGTCTTGTACTTGCAGAATGCCAATGCATTTTGAAAAAATTTATTTTTAGATCCCATTTTGATGTCAGATGAGATCAAAAATATTTGAAAGTTCTTTTTGTGTATTTAAAAAAATTATTTAAGAATTTTTTCTATAATATGAAAATTAGGAAAAATTACTCCAAAATGTCAAAATATGCATTTAAAACCTAAATGTGCATTTTCACCAAAATATGCAGAAACAAATCGATGCCATTTTAACGCAAATTTAATGATTCGGAAAGATAACTGGTCGACATCGTTCTTAGACTATCGACAAACAACAAGAATTTGCATGGAAATCGCATCCCTAGGGATCAGTATCTAGCATCTTAATTTTTAAATTTTTCCCATCACTGCTTTCAACATTATGCCGCCATAACCTGTTGATTTTACGGCATTCATTTTTCATACATTCTGTTGAATAAATAAAAATACTGTTAACTGTAACTAACACTTTACCTTGCTTTAAGCGTTTCAAATTCACCACAGTCCGATTGTGTGTGTGTTTACATGCCGCTGTTATTGTTGTTGAATTCTCGGATGGTTGGTAACTTGGCTGAGCTTTTTGAAAGTTTTTGCCATGAGTTTGTAAATTTGTTGTATGGCTTAAAATTGTTTGAGGAAGGGGAAAATAACTATTGTTGTTGTTGTATTTGTTGTTGCTGCTAACGATGATGTTTTTATTATGGTTGTGGTAGTTGTTGTTGTTGTTGCTGTTTTCGTTGATTGTTTTGGCGCAATTTCTTTGAATTTGTATAAGTAGCACAATTAACAATGTTAAGTATTTTAACGTTTTAATTGAAGTTTTTAACATTTTTCAGCATTTAGTTTTAGTTTAAGTTTTTTTGTTTTACCTTTTTTTATATAAATATTTTGTTCTAATTTCTTTGTTCTATTTATTATTTATGGCAATTTTTGTTTGTTGTTTAAGCACTATTATGGCAGTTTTTAAACATTTTTCTTTTCTCTAATTTATACTGATTGTTATTCGAGCTGTTGCTGTTATGAAGGTCAAGAAAATGTTGAAAATTATATACAATTATTAAATGTTGTTAAGCTTGACGGAGTATTTAGGATAATTTAATTGCAACTAATTAGTTTTTGCATACAATTTATATACATTAACATATATTTTTTTAAATGTTCAATATATGGAGGGCTCACAGCTGAACTGAACTAACGGATGAATCACCTATAAGGAGTTTTAAAACTAGTGCGAAATTCTCCGCTAAGTTTAACACCATTCAGTTCAGTAACGGACTAAGTCAGAAAGTGTTTCGTTCCTAATGTAACGGTAAAAACCCAAAGTCAATGGCTCTCATTTTCGATGAAAGTAATGGCAGTTCATTTACTCAACCTTAAAAAAACTTCGATTAATTGTTTTCTAACTTGGTTCGCTTCAGCTGTGAGCTCTCCATATGTATATGCAATATAAAAAGGAAAACAGTAAAACTCGAACCAAATAAAAGAAAAAATGTTGCACCTTCAGTAAGTTTAAGTGGAAATTGTAATAATTCCATAAAAGTATTAAAAGAATTGAATCGTTTAATGACATCAAGTAAAATTTTTAAAACTTTTTGGATTTAAAAGTGGCCGTGGCAGACAAAGAAATTATTGGTAGTTTTAATAAACTACAATGAAGGCGTATAAGTTTACTAGACTTGGCACTACCTTACGAGTTCTATTGGATTTGGAGGGCATGGGGTTACCTTTACTTTTCTGGAAACTCGAACTTCAAATATTGACTATCGATATCGCTAACTAACAACAGATGGGCCGTGATGACTAGATGTAGGATTACACATATTTAAGTAATGCTTTTCGAGTTTAATAAAAATTAAAAGTGGCTTCATTCCCCATCCAAACAATTCATTAAGGAAGCCCCCTGACCAACCCTCCTACTGGAAAAGAGGAAAACATCATGACAAAGGTCAGTCAGTCGCCACCCACAAGGATACAAATAGGACTCATAATTAGCAAGGTTCCCCACTACTACACTAAAATAGATAAAAGGCCCTGCTTCTAGGCAACGACAGATGGCAGCCCCATTAACCTAGGACATGGTACAGCGGACCAATCATCTACTTAGCTAGAACAACAACCGATTAACGAAACCGATAGAAGGCAAAAAACAATACTGAATGGATCGATACTCGAGAACAAGGTTCACTGTCCTTGTCTATCATCTAACATTGGAAGACACGAAAACAACTGCAACAAGTCGTGTAAGATGGACATGCTTTGTGAAATTCATATGCTTCCAAAGTGGGTAATAGAGAAAAAAATCATTGGCAGCAAACAAAATTTGTGTTAACATAAAAAACTTAAAAATTAATCGAGATGGGATAGTTGAGTATAGCTTTCACATAAGTCCCTTAAAATCGCATTAAATTATTAAAAATTATTTTAAAACGAATAATTTAGATAATGTATTATACGTACATATATAAATTATTTTATGTGCTAAACTGAAGAGAAGAAATGCAATTTTTTTTTCTAATAATTTAATTTAGATATTAAAAAGTTATAAAAAGTCTAGTCCTAACAACTTTTATAAACGAATTTAAGACCCAAAAAAAAAAAAAAAAAAAATAATAATAAAAAAAAAAATAATAATAATTATTTATATGGGCATGGTAAATCAGCGGTTCTTACTGTAGAAAGCAAGTTTCATAAGATTTGGTTATGTAGAAGTAGCTTAAAAAGAATGACTCCTTTGCATGGGCCTTGTACTGCCCATTTTATAATGACAATTAAATGGGAATTTCGATCGATATCGAATGTCGTGTTTTGCCTCCTGTATTTATAGCGAAGATTAATCTGAGTTCAGTGAAACGCGCATAGAAACTAGCTTATCCTCCAACAATAAATTTCAGTGTTTTTATCAAAAATAAAAATTGGGAATTAAGCACGACAAATAAAATCTTATGAATAGTAAATTTCTTTAAAAATTGTCTTAAAAATACTAAATTTCTACAAAAATTTTCTATAAAATATTAATTTTTTAAAAATTGCCAATTAAATATTAAATTTTTTTAAAAAAGTAAATGTTTTAAAAATTTTCTATTAATTATTTAATTTTTTATTTCCCAATAAAAAAGTAAATTTGTTAAAAATTTTCTATAAAACGTAAATTTTTTAAAGATATCCTACAAAAAAGTAAATTTTTTAAAAATTTTCTATTAATTAGTTCATTTTTTATAAATTTCCTATAAGATAGTTAATTTTTTAAGGATTTCCCAAAAAAGTAAATTTTTTAAAGATTTCCTATAAAAAAGTAAATTTGTTAAAAATTTTCTATAGAACGTAAATTTTTTTAAAGATTTCCTCCAAAAAAGTAAATTTTTAAAAAATTTCCTATAAAAAAGTAATTTTTTAAAAAATTTCCTATAAAAAAGTAAATTTTTTTAAAATATCCTATAAACAAGTAAATTTTTTAAAAATTTCCTATAATAAGTAAACTTTTTAAAGATTTCCTATAAAAAACTAAATTTTTTTAAAGATTTCCTATTAAAAAGTAAATTTTTTAAGGATTTCCTATAAAACGTAAATTTTTTAATGGTTTCCTACAAAAAAGGAAATTTTTTAAAAGTTTTATATAAAAAAGTAAATTTTTTAAAATGTCCTATAAAAAAGTAAATTTTCTAAAAATTTCCTATAAAAAAGTAATTTTTTTCTAAAGACTTCCTACAACAAATACATTTTTTAAAAGTTTCCTATAAAATAGTTAATTTTTTAAAAATTTCCTATAAAATACTAACTTTTTTATAAATAGAAACTGGGAACTATTTCCTTTCGTAGGTTACTTTCTATTTGTTAAAATAGTTGAGTTAAATACATTCAATTTATAAAGTATCACTATCCAGTGTGACACAAAGAATGCTGACGAAGGCCGTAGCGGGCCAGAAAATGCATTACATTCTGCTGGTGTCTAATAATTGTAAATTTTTCTGTGCATACAATATACTTCATTGCTATCCAAAGGATAGCGTAGGTAAAATGTAACAAGAAGATACAATATAATAGTCTGGTAGTGTATAAAGTCATTCCTGAAAAATTGAAGGAATAAGACTATTACAAAAAAGCTTTATAAAATACATAACTGAAATTTAACTCATAGAATAAATTCGAAAAATAAAAAATGTTTTTTATAAATAGTTAATTTCTAATTTCAAAAGATTTTGTTATTCGTGCTTAATTCCCAGTTTTTATTATTGATAAAAACACTTGAAATTTATTGTTGATGGGATAAGCTATTCCTTTGAATTTATTATTTAATTTATTATTTATTATTTGATTTTATTACAAGTAGAACTGTTGCTATAAGTCTTATACGCTTAACAGTTTTATTTGGTTTAATATCTTTAGTTTTTCTAAAATCTTTATGGATGAAGTTTCCTGATGATCTGGCCTAAGCAACCAGTGAAATGCGCATAGGAATAGCTTATCCCATCAACAATAAATTTCAAGTGTTTTTATCAATAATAAAAACTGGGAATTAAGCACGAATAACAAAATCTTTTGAAATTAAAATTTTGTATTCCCAAAAATTGAAATTACTTTTTGATAGTTAATTTCTGTAAAAATTTTCTATAAAAAGTAATAATTTTTTTTTTATGTCCTATAAAAAATTTCCACCGTTTAAAACTTCCTTGATATAAGAAATTTGTGTAAAAGTTTCTTATAAAATAGTTCTTTTTTTAAAAATATCCCATAAAATCGTAAATTTATTTAAAAATTTCCTATAAAAAAGTTAATATCTGTAAAAATTTCCTATAAAATAATAAAATTTTTTAAATATAGTTAATTTCAGTACAAATTTCCTTTATAATAGATAATTTTTTAAATATATTTTTTTTTAATAGTAAATTTTTTAAGCATTTCCTATAAAATATTTTTTTTTATTCCTTTAAAATTGTTAACATTTTAAAAATTTTCTATAAAAAGCAAATTCTTAAAAATCTGATTATAATTTTATGTATATATTTTTGAGAAAGTAAAATTTTGTATTAATTTTCTGTAGTATATAGACAGTTCACAAAGTGTTGTATTGTGTCATATTGGTAAAACTTGCTTTATTTTTATGAACGTTATATTCATAAAAGTTTAGCATATACTCAATCATTATGACACAATACAACGCTTTGTGAATTGTCTAATAGTACATTTTTGTTAAACTTTTGTATATAAAGTACATAGTAATAGTAAATTTTCGTAAAATTTTATAAAAAAGTTAGTATTTTTTCGAAGATAAGGCCAATTTTTACACAGCATTCCAACTTTTTATAATAAGCTTTAATTTATTTGTTTTGTAATTTTTTCCTTTTTGCTTAACCGTTATCATTTACAATTTGTTTTTTTTTGTTTAAACATTTCTTTATCATCATTTCCGTTTCCATCTTAAACGACATTTTCCTTATTTTTAATTTGTATTTTCATCACTGTTTATTGCTTTTAATTACTTTTGTTTTAAGTTTATAACTTTTCTTATTGTTCAAGTTGTTTGTGAGTTGAATTTTTTTTAATTTAAAGATTTAAATAATTAATTAGATTTTTTGTTGAGAGTATGTTGAAATGTTTATCAGAGTTTGAGTTTTTAAAATTTTATTATTTGTTGCCATTGTTGTTGTTGTATTTGACATTATTCTGAATCCAAACAACTAAAAATACTTTCAATCACACATGCACATAAAGCTTGATTATTATCCTTTAAGGCATGTCATGAATTTTATGAAACAAAAAATATTTTAAAAACAAAATAAACTTTATGATATAAGATAAAAATATTAGTTTTAAGCATTTCGTTAGTTTGTCCAAAAAAAGTCTGTTAATTAGAAATTGTTTTGCCCTGCATAACCAAATTCAATAAATTGTTTCTAATTTTCCAGTGTGAATGGCACAATGTTTCTGGCTGAAGTTAAATACGCTTAAAACAAATTTAAATTTCCATTTTAAGCCCGACAAATAAATTCATGCAAATTTAATTGAAACAATGATAACCACAATCAAAAAATAAAAAAAAACCAAATAAATATTCCTTTATTTTTATTCCTTTAACGGATTATTGTGTTTTTGAGTTGGTATTTTTTGTTTTTAAATTTCACATTAAAAATTAAGACACGCGATTCTCACACATACAAAAATTCTGCGTTTTAAATAAAATATACTTTCTAAAATGAAGGAAGGCATCATCATACACACACACACACACACGAGAGCAAATGAAGTAATAATGAAAAAAATAAACAAAACACTTGACCAAGTCTTTGAAATCCTTAAAACAAATAAGTTCTTTTTCTTTTTTTTCTGCTCTTGACTTTATCGTATTTTTCCGTAATGCGTGTTTTTCCACACAACAACTTTCCCTTTCGCCAGTCGAAACGTATCTGATTTTCGTATTTTTCCTTAACAACCTGGCGAAAATGAAAATTTTAATCAAATTCGACATGAACGCGGTGCGTGCATGTGCTGAATATTGCTGCTACAAGTTCGCTGGTTGGCCGACTGACTGACTGACTATCGGAATAATTGACATATACACAGTGATTTTTTTTTTGTTCATTTCTACAACTACTCAATACGAAAGAAACTTTGAATGTGTATGTAAGATGTAATTGTGTTTAAATTGCGAGAGTAGTTTTTAAAGTTGCTTTATTTTTAAATAAATTTTTTGAACAAACAATTTTATTTTCTATGCTTAGTTTTTGCAAAAGAACTAAGAGCAATAACACATTAAAAAGCAGAGCATACAATTTTGTAGATATTACAAACGGAATGACAAGCTTATATATACCCTTTTATCGTTGGTCAAGGATATAATAAGAAGATTGTATAATAGGAATCCCGACTTTTAATGAATATGTGAAGAGAAAGAAACATCATACAAAAAAAAAAAAAAAAAAAATAAAAATTTAACTTATTTGCATTTACTATTTTTATTTAAATACTTTTTTCGCCTCCTCTCGTACTATACGACACGAGTTGCCTAAAAGCAGGCAACGTAATATACTCGTACGTATGAGCAACGTCATAAAATGGGGAGTTGTTGTGCTTCTTTTGGGTTGCCGCAACTACCTTTATTTGTCTGCAGGTGTGTATGCCCAAACCTGAGTGTTCTTCCTTTGCCTGTGCTAGTGGTATGAAATTTATACTCATTCAATCTTACGAATAAAAAAAAAAAAAAACTGTTATCATGTCATACAACACACAACACATCCAAGTCATTGGTATCGTAGTCAAATTTTGCTTTATTTGGTGTCTTGTTGTTTTTGTTGAATATACAAATACAATAATTACAGTGTACTATATGTTCTACAACAATAACAACTACAACGTTAAAAATAACAACACCAATAACCGAAAAAATACGTATTTTTTGAACATCATCGTTGTTCTTTTTGGTGCAGTGGTAAAAAGCTCTTCAAATGTTTCTACCTTTTAGTTTTTTTTTTGTTATAATAAAAAAATTACTGCTAAAAACAATTTAAAATAGATGATCGAAAATCTATTTTGATAGTTTTTTGTTCTGTTTGTTGTAGTAAAATTTTTCAAAAGGGTGAACAGAGAGGAGATGAAGCTTTAAACATAAACTGGAAAAATTAAACACCTGGCTTTGCTATAAATAATTTATTTTTATTCTATTCCTTTGACAGAAAATAATAAGTTTAAATTAATGTTCGAAAATTATAACATAATTTGAAAATCTTATATTAAAGGCTCAGTTAGCCGGGAGTAACAGTAACAGTAACCTTACCGTAAAAAAGTAAGACCAATCTATTTCTTACAGATTGAGACGTAAAATCTTACTGCTAACTGTAATCGTTCTAATTGCTTCACATACAACAAAATGAATCAGCTGATTTGTAACGTTACTGTTACTCCCGGCTAACTGAGCCTTAAGCCTAGACATTATTTTTCGATATTGATTGTTGATTTTTTATGATTATCTTTAATGGGGCTTAGATTTTTCGAAATTACCTATTTTATATTGGAAAAGTAGTATTTGTTCTAGAAAAAGGTGAAAAAGATTGGCAAACTATTAACTTTTTTAAGAAGTTTTAAAAATTTAAATAAAATATTTCTTAAGCCATAAAACGCTATTATTATAATTATGTAGTAAATTTTGTCTTTAATTTGATGTTATTTTATGTATTGATTATTCTTACTTACTAAAAGCAAAAAAAAAACTTAAATTAGAATAAAAAATAAAGCGTTTCAAAGAATGTTCGAAAGTCGAACACAATTTCGAAAGTTGTGTTTTTAACCAAAAGCAGTTTCCTTTTTAATTCTTGTTTTAAAAACAAATTTTATTTTGAATATTATCATGATATCCAGAACTTTTATATTTCGAAATTACATATGTAATTTGTTTTCAGAATAACTTGCATAACATTTGAAAATAATATTTAAATGGATAGATCTAAGGGCTAGAACAAGTATTTTTAAAAATAGTATAAACAATTGTGCTTTTTAACGAATGTTCGAAAATTCGAATTTAATTTCGAAAATTTTATATAGTGCCAACATCTTATTTATTTTACTTTTTAATTGTAAAAATAAATATTTTTGGCACAATCTTGATTCTATATAAAAAATTCATACACATTTTACTACATTCAGGCACTCTTTAATATCGAATCGATATCGATACCAAAACAAATTTGTATAAACAATAAAACTTTGTTGCAGATGATCGAAAATGTGTACATAATTTCGAAATTTGTATTAAATTTAGTTTAAATAAGCCTTTTTAATTGTTTATTTTAAAATTAAATACGCGCTTTTTATTGTCTTTTTGAAACCCATTTTTTTTAAATTATGTTTTTTGAAGTGAATTATTTTTTAGAAAATTTTCAATTTTTTCCACCAAAATATTACTTTAGAATTAGAACAATAAAGACTCATACGACGATTTTTTTTAATAAATAATGATTTTCTAATAATTTTTCTGGCCTTCTTCTTAAAGCAATAAATAAACATTTGTGGAAATTTTAGGAGAACAACCATGTTCTTTGTAAATTGTGGATTTGAAGGTTTTGTTTGTTATTTTTTATTTGAAAATTTCCCGAAATTTTCGTTCATTTGGGAATTGATCACCCATATAATTCCTTTTTTTTAAACACCCCTTATGTCGTTAATATGTATGTCGTTTATAGCAACATTATCATAATTATCAACAACTTTTACGATTACCATAATTATTAATGGCATGTTCAATAATGTATAATCACATTATTTTTATATAAAATTCGAAGTTATCTCTCGAAATATTTGAATTAATTTAAATACTTCATCATTAATTACGTATTATTTCTTACTTTGGCTTTAATTCAAAAAAACAGCAAAAACTTCTCTGCTAATTGAAGTATGTTAAAGAAAAAAAAAATTGCTTAAAAGAATTGTTAAACTATTAATTTATTATGCAATAAATTCAAATTATGTTTCAAAAAATTAAGTGCATTTTATTAAAATTTTAATTAATAATTTAAGTAATTTAATTCTTCATGAACTTTTAATTAGTCAAATGAATAATAAGTTTACAGCAAATAATTTTACTTTTATATTTTTGGTTTATATTAGTGGTTTTTTCAAAAGCGACAGAATTAATAGTCAGGATAGTGACACGATTAAAAAAAAAATTGAAGCATTTTCATTCGATTCACACTAGAGTAAACTTAATGTGAGGATAAATTAAAATGTTGATGAAATGATTTCAAACATCTGCTTTAATTGAAATAATATAAATAATATCAGCTGGTTAACAGGTGTGTTCATTTACTTTTCGACGACGAAGCCAAAAAAAACCTT
This sequence comes from Pollenia griseotomentosa, assembly GCA_963931875.1. Classification (NCBI taxonomy): domain Eukaryota; kingdom Metazoa; phylum Arthropoda; class Insecta; order Diptera; family Polleniidae; genus Pollenia; species Pollenia griseotomentosa. Next base: position 32,400,081 of record OZ007564.1, read on the forward strand.
TCTGAATTAATGCTACAAGGTCTCTCAGTAGTCACATTCTTTTTACATTGTTATTCAATCCCATACTCCATGTTTAGGAGCTTAAAGCTTCTACAATAGTTTTCTAGCTATTTTTGGTGTCTCTAAAAACAGTGTGTCCCACGTTTTTTGAGGTCTCTTTCACTGGTGTGCACCTTGCGAGTTTTAGGACAGAGCAGCATGAGAAGAATCTTCGTGGAGTATTCGCAGAGTATGCACAGTCCAGCCATAATGTTTTTTTTCTTATTTGTGCTGGTTGGTTGTTTTCCATACGTGATCATTAGATATGGTTCTGGGTTGCCATATTTGAAGAATATATCCGAGGCAACGGCTTATGAAATTATAAAGTTTTGCTTTCATTTCATCGGTAGCCAGCCATGTCTTTCAGCTGTAGAGAAGCACAGACTTTAATCAGGCATTTAAGATTCTGCCTTTATTTGCCGTGCTATTGATTTCTATGTCATTGGAAGATTTAATTTGCAGAGATTAGCAGCCTGTTCAACGATTTCGAACGTTAACGTTCTCATAGAAAATTACATTTAAAACAAAAACAAATTGTCGAAATTTGTTGTAGGTTTTGCTGATATTGACGTTTAAGGTCAACCTTAAACGAATCCTGCTCAATCTCAATGCTCAATGACTAAACGCTTAATCAAATAAATTAAACGTTTAATAATTTAATAATTGCTTACTGGTGTAAATTAATATTGTCAATTAAACGTTTTAAATTTTAATTTACTTGATTAAACGTTTAATTCACTTGATTAAATTTTTAATTAAAACTGATTTTATTTTTGATTAACGCTTTTACTGGTGCAACATTTTTTTCTGTCTTCCATTATGAATTTGAACGAATGAAAGAATTGTTTGAATGAATGAATGAATTTTTTGAATAAATGTATGAATTGTTGGAATGAATGAATGAATTGTGCTTGTTATCTCTCATGTGTTTGTAATGTATTGGTTTTGTGTGTATGCTTAAGAGGCAGATACACAAAATATATTTTTTTTTTAGAGTATGGTTTTTTATTGCTCTGCTATGAATGAATCATTCATGCAGGTCTCTAATTTAGATGTCAAGTGATTTCATCTTGGTTAGTAGCGCTGTCAAAAATTTCTAAAGACCCATCCAGCACAAAGATAAACAGCAGTGGCGATAAAAGGCATCCCTGTCTTACACCGGAGCTGAAGTTAAATGGTTAACTAAGGTTACCATTGTGCAAAACTCTGCGTTTATCGCCTTGGAAGCTGCAAAAAATAATATTTTTAATTTTCTATTGTATTTTTATGTTCTCCAATACATGCTAGTTGTATTCTCTTGTTATTAAGTCAAACCCCTTTTCGAAATCAATAAAAGCTACATACAGCGTATTGTTATATTCGATGCATTGCTCTAATGTTATTCGCATGGTATCAAAGTAATCAATGCATGATTGGTTTGCCTTAAAGCCGACCTGTTGTTTCCTCAAATACATGTTAAGTTTTATTGAACAACTTTTTCGCCCCTCTAAAATGTGTATTACCTTAAATAATATTCTGGAAAAAAGTCCTACTAAAATTATACCGATTAAAAAATGAACAGAAAATCAAGTTTTCTGACACTCCCCACTGCCATGAGGATTTTACAATTTCTACAACATAAACATATATGTATATTTGCGCTTTGAATTATTCAAACAATTAATCACCCCTCCTCCAATTTGATCAAGCATCCCTTTTGACACTAATTAATCGCTTTTTTTGAATATTTATTTTATTTCCGCATAGTAGAACAATTTTTAAAAAGCCTTTGTCGATGAAACGGCCACAAAGAAAATTTATTTTTAATTTAATTTATTGCACAAATATTTTTGCCCTTTTTTATCCGGCGTTAACTTTAAAAGTAAAAGTTTACTGGCATCGCATGTTTCAGCAGCAAAAGGGATTTCGTTTGCAATTTACTCAAACAAAAGTAAATGCATCCTTTTACTCTAAAGTAATTTATGTACAAGTAATTGGTTGAATCAACCTGCCCAATTGGAAAATTCCAAACGTACAAAAAACTACAATTATAGTTATGAAGAAAAAAAGTTCTTTTATACACTTTGTTGAATAAGTAGATTATTAAAACCCTAAAAGCAGGGGGTTTTCATTGGGATTTGCTTTCCGCACTCGCCCCTTTAATACTTTTAACAAACGTCTTTTAACAACAAAAAATAAAGAAAATAGAAACATTTTAATATTAAAAGAAAAAGTACAATCAAGCCCGGTCATATAATGACCTACATCACAATATTTACAGATAAATTTAGAGATAAATGTGTTCCATATTTGGGACCTATTGGCATTTTTAGACCCATCAGAACATAATTGTGTTATAAGCTTGAGATTCATATAAGAGTTCCTTGTGCCGAATATTATCTAGTTATCTACATTTATTTGAGATTTTTTCGGCTATTTTAGGGAGTGGCATTTGCTGCTGAGCATGGTCAAAAATGAACCGACTGCAAAAAAATTTGGTAGGATGATTAATGTTGGAATAAAATATTTCGAACCAACACATTAAAAGGTTCTATTCCGGAAAAAACTTTATATGGCAGCTAACTAAAATTATAGACCGATTCTTACCATTTTAAATAGGTTTGGAATTAACCAAAATTACACTGTGCACAAAGACTTTATTTTTATGTTAACACCAAAAAATTGGACTTTGCAGAGAAATCATACACGGTGGACATATCTACCTAACAGTGATGCCAACTCATTACTACTAAAAATGGCTAAACAAGTTTTTAATACAAAAAACGCATCAATATTAATAGAAAACTTTAAAAATTTATTTACTGCTACCCACTGTAAAAGTCTAACATTATTATACCCATAACCACAGGTTGTTTGTAACTTCTACAATATTGATCTAACCCCTATTAAGTATATATATTCTGTGTTCTTATGAATAGCTGTCTGTCTGACAGACGTTTGAAGAGGGGTTTCCGAAGACACTAGATATTATGGGGACTTAATTGGTATATATTTATGTTACACATGCACCGCTAAATGATGCTATGGAAATTCTGCCAGATCAGTTCATAAATGACTTAGATATGAGCCAAGAACCAGGGTTTAGAAAACTGCAGTCGAAACCAATAACTGCCGAACAAAAAATTCAAATTTGCTTACAACTTTTCACTTTTTGAGTTGGTTTTGCAGCGACTGTTTAGATTTAATGAATTAGAAGTAAAAGCAACAGTATTTTTTTTGGCCAATGGCAAATGAAGAAATAGAAGAAATGGCAGTTTTTCTTATTTGACTGCAGTTTTTTTAAAGCTGCAAAAAACCGAGACTGCCTAAAATTTTACCCATAAATTCCTTATTTTTGTTGCCGTTTTTCTGTATATCTGGAGAACGGCAAGAGCTAACGGTTCCAAATTCGGTACAAGCATCTTGGTAATCGATATACAACATCCGAACAAAATGTGGGCGGAATTAGAGGCGTGGGCGGTAAGAGAAAAATAGTTCAAATTTGGTAAACATAGCTGGGTTATCAATTGGAGAAGCGGGCGTGGCACCTCTCGTTCAAAGACATTATAGATTACTGTAAATCTGGAGCAAAGCAAGAGATAAAGTTTCGAAATTGGGCATAAGCATCGTGGTTATCAATACACAACATCCGAAAAAATGTGGGCGGGACTGTAAAAGTTGGCGTGGCACATAGATTTATAAATATCTAAAGAACGGTTTTTATGTAACTTTTTGTTCTAGTCGCACCATGGTGAAGAGTATAAAAGATACGGCATAGCCGAATTTATCATTCTTACTTGATAATGTGTGTTAGTGGGTGACTGGTTCAAGACTTTGCATAAGGCTAGAAGAGGAATATTAAAGATTCGTCGCAGCTTAATGTAACACTCTTACTTATTTTCTTTAATAAAAAATATACAGCGTTTTTCCTCTACTGGCAGCTTTGCTCGAAATATATAAAAAGATTAATTTGCGTAACCGACTTATAATAAGTATTGTGGTTAATTTATTGAACTGTTTATGGTCTTTAATCCAAATTTTAATATACAATATTAAAATTCTTTTTTAACCTTATTTTTTAAATGTATTCTACTTCGAAAGCGAGCTTTTGTGGAGTTCATAATTTCGACACAGGCAATACTTGTTGTAATTACCAGCATATAAAGTACAGCCAAAGCAAGTTCCTTTAAATGGTACGTACCTGCCGTATCCATGTAGCTATTAAATTTTGGGCTTAACCTATATAAATTAGATGAAATATCATCATTTAAACCCTCTTTACAATTAACAAACGCAAATTTTTCCGATTGTGTTTCCTAAACATTAAAAGGTACGTTAGGATTCATCAAAATTTTTCAACAACAACGTTGATAATAAATTGCTACATACATATAATGAAAAAATGTTCATAGTCTTTAATTATACATATTCATGTTTTAAGGAATTATATTAATTGATTCTTTCAAGAGCACTTTTAAAAACGAAAAACAGTTTTTTCGAAGATGTTTATTATCTTCATCAGCCATTTTAACATACATACTTTCAGATACTGACGATACATATGAATGCCTCAAATTTCATACATAAAAATACTAGAATAAAAGTAATATTTTTTCTTCTTATTGAATACATATAAGGAAGTTTAAAACAAATTTATAGCTCATCAAAAATAGCCAACAAAAACGCCAACTATTTTATAAATCGCCAAAAAGTCGCCATGTCGCCATGTCGCCATATCAAAAATTAGGTCGCCAAACAAGTTTGAAAATCACTACTATTGGCGAGAAATCGCCACATCTGACAACCCTATTCGTTGGTAGTGCCACTCTGAGAGTAAAATTACAAAGGGAGCTTTTTAATCCCGTTTTACTTATCAAAGTTTGTTGTAGAACTACAACAACACCCCGAAAGCACCCAGTGGCGAATTTTTCGATTACAGAAGCGATGAAGTGATAGACACGAGTAAGATAGTAATGCATACCATCTCAATTACAACCTAGTACACTTTTTCAAATGCATTGCCGCATTTATCGATTGAACGCCTACCACTTACACACAAAGTAAGCGGGATAGTGAAGTGTTCATTCAATAAATATAAACTCAGTACAGCTTCACATACATTGTAAGCAGGCAGTAGACAGTCTATGCAAAATCTCGCTTACTTCGTGGGCAAGTGGAAGGCGTCTAGCACACTACTTCGCACACATTGTAAGCGGACAGCGGGCAGCCTATACACATTGTCGCTTACTCCGTAGGCAAGTAGCAGGCGTCTTGCACACTACTTCCCACACATTGTAAGCAGGTAGCCTTTTTGGATTTTTGCGTTATTTCAGAATTATTGATTTTGTAACTGTTTTCAAGAAAATCAAACCAGACTTACGTTATAAAATTAAAAAATATATATTTAACTCGCAATATATTTTTAGATTGCTCCTTTTTACACAACAGGCCGCAAACTTATAAATCGCAATTAAAAAAAAAACTATTTTATAAAGTAGCAAATGAAAAATAACGGGTCAAAATAAAAACCTGCATATTTATAAACATACAGAATATATCAGCACATTTTAAAAGATGAACGAAATTCATTTTTGTCAATTCCATACACTGCCCTCATACACTTTGTAAGCTAGAGTTCATTGAACACAAAGTATGCAAAGTTCGCCGCTGGGTAGTTAAACGATTTGCTTATTGTGTGTGGAAACAACAAAAATACGACGAAAACACATAATTTTCATGTTTTAAAAGTAAAATTGAGAACTCTTGCTTCTCATTTAGTTTATATTTTCAGTTATATTCAGTTATATATATACATGTACTTTGAGTTTTTAAAGTAAAATCTATATCAGGAATGATGCTGGTATTTTATAATTGAAATTCTATAAGGTTTAAAACGGGCAAGTAAATCAATCATATTAAAATTCTCCTTCTTATTTCACTTTTGGTTTTTTTCAAATACGAATTCGGGATTGAATCCACTTTATAATACTTGCATCAAGCGCATTTTGAGATTGGTTCAATTTTAGTTTTACTTAAATCAATCTCATTTTCGGATAATTTCAGGTACGAATTCGGGATGAAATATGGATAAGTTAAGTATTTCGCGATTGAAAATCCGAACTTGAATCAATCTTTCTGTATTTGATTTATGAAAATCCGTACGCACCGTACTATTATTACCGCTTCGGATTGATTTGAGTAGGGATGGATTGATTTTTTTTTGAGTGTAGGCTTTCCAAAATAAACTACATTTTTGGGTTATAACGATATCTCTTATTTATTTTTTTGTAAATTTTGAACAAGAAACTATGGTTCTACTGAAAAATAATATTTTTCGTAATAACTACGACACTATTGAGTAAATGAATTTTATGTAATGAAAACTTTTCTAACTGATCAGATTAATAAAAAACAAAAACAGGTAGATGACTACTAAGGTTGTCTAGATTTATTCGTACTAGGACTGAATGCAGAATTAAGCGTACCCATAAAAGGTTTAACCCTATTAGAGCTGGCTGGTCAAATCTGAGCAAATTTCCTCGATGAAAACGTTGCTACGTTTTTAACTTTCTTATACATAGTAAACAAATCAATGTCTACATTTTTTAAAAATAGTTTTACTACGTTTTTCTCGTTTGCTGGATGGACTTTCTTTAATGGTAATTCATTTCAATGTTTGGCAATACATACACTCGCACACAAATTAACTGGTACACATTTACAAGCACTCATTTGAAAATATGTATGTACATTGCCAGTGTTAAGTTTTTGTTTTCAGCTATTTTATAAAACGTAGTTCGTTCTTGTCGGTGTTTTTCGTCTTTTATAAAAACAAATTAACACACGCACACACACACACACATAAACTTCGAGAATTTAGTGAATCGTGTGAATGGCAATTTTCTGCTGCCACTATTTGCTTAAGGAACTTATTTTATATGAACTTTAACATTAATTTTTTTCGTTCATTATGTTGTTGTTTGTGATGTTTTATTTTGATAGGACACATATTTTTACTCACATACACTCGCGTACCTTTTAAACATATTTGGAATTAATGACTTAAATAAGACTAAAAGTGTATGTGTACGTGTAAGTTTTGAAGTGAGCGTTTTTCGTAAGTGTAAAAGTGACGATTTTTATACCCTACAGCCAAATTTTTATATGTAAAAATACGTAGAATCATTTGTAACTTTTACTGTACATCGCAGTTTGTAATGGGATTTTTTTTGTTCATACTAAAAAAGTGCTTTTTTGAATGGTAAACAACAGAACATTATTATATAGGTATAACTAGTGCTTATTAATCCAGTAAATATGCAGATATTGAATCATTTGAAACATTTTTGATAGAATCATCATTGTTTTCCTGACTTTCATTTCACGGATAGAGCGCGAATTTTGCAGATCAAATTCCACAATTTGTAAACGTTGTTTTGGTGCAAGTATTTCCACGGTGATTTGCCAAAGCATGCAGAAAAAAAGCCAAACATACTTCATTAGTATGACAGCTAGTTTAACAGTTGTAATACTTCAGATAGGGATAGTTTTATACGTCTAAAATTGGAGTCATAGATGTAAAGTTCTGATGAACTCGCATTTCTGGCTTGCGTTACCCAAGATTAAAGAAAAACTTTATAGAGCCATAACCGCAAAAAAAGCTTAAGCGACAAAAACAAAATTTTACAGGAGAAGTTTTTTATTTTATTTCATAAAAATTTTGTATACAGGTTGTCGCTTGAGATTAAATTGTTTTTTGCTATAAAATTGTAACGGTAGCTTATGTGACCATGCTATTTTAGGAGAACGCAAATTTAAAATGATGTCGCTTAAGCTTTATTTGCAGTAAGGGCTCGATATGTTTTTCCAAATATATATCCAAAACTATACTTAGACCTGTTTCACACTAGTGACATTTCGCACAGAAATACTTCTTGGAACAAAATATTGCGACTACGCTTGTGTGATAGATAATATAGCACGAAATATTCGATCAAGTAACAATTTCATGTTCCCCTTTACATTTCGTATACATTTTTAAAATTTAAAGTAAAACGTCAAATTGTAGTTTATGACTTGGAACAAAAAAAAGACAAAAAATAAAAAATAAAAATAAAAGAATATTCACCACTATCGTGAATAAATTTTCCCCATTTCACATATTTGCGATCATGAAAAACTCCCATGAAAAATGGTAATTAAAAAAAAATAATAACGTGAAAAAATGTTAACGGGAAAAAAACTCACCTTATCGTGAAAAGTTGTTTCCCTCGTAATTTGTTCACGTTTCCCTTAGATTTGCTCAGTTAATTTTTGCTAGGGAACAGAACATGTATGTAAGTAGTTCCTCCTATAAATCGAATACTAAAGGCTAGATTCGTTAATGAGGCACAAACCGATATATTGGTCAACAAAATGCTGAACAACAGGTCCATTGCCAGCGGATTTGTGAAGCTTTTAAAAGACGTGGTAACAGAATTTTGGAAAATATTTTACTACATAAAATTTAAAAAGTGCAAAAAACTAACGTTGTAATCAAACTATTCCTCCAATACTAAATATTTTGCTTTATTATTTTAACTTTTCTTTAAAATTATACGTGTATATTTTTGAACACAAATTTCACTGATTTTTAATTTTTTCTAATCTTTCTTCTTTTGTACACTCACTGGAACTGTTAGCGTGAAAAATTTTTCACATGAGATTCACGATTGCTTTTTTCCCTTCAAGGGGAATGAAAATTTAATGGGAACAAAAATTCCACTTGTTATTCACGATAGGGGTGATTATATTCTAAATTATATTCTACTCCAGAACAAATAATTTCATTGAAATATAAATATTTCAACATAGATACTGTCAATTAGTACTAAGTAAATCGATTATTTAACTTTTTTCAAAAACCGGTTTTCGAATATTCCGAATAGTTGCCATTTCAAAAATACCGGTTTTCGGTTAAGCATTTAAAAAATAGACGGTTAACCGGCTTTAATTCGAATAAATAAAAACAGATATGATTTACCCAGTAAAAACTTCGCCTACTTTTTCAAAAGGAATAGTCTCTTTCACTCATTATTTAGTAGCTTTCTTCAATAACTACTTCTATAACTACTTCGATAACCATTTCTAAAACTACTTTTTTCTGGATGGATTATGGTAAAAAAAAGTACTTTCTTTTGAATGCGTTCATTTTGAGACGTCCCTTGTAAAATTCATTGGTTCATTCAGTAGAATTGTACGTAGTGATTTTATGTTTTTCTGATTACTCAACACGTTATTTTGTAGGCGAAGTTTTCACTGGGCCAACTAATTGACAAAAAGTTCTACACATATGATTTACATGTATTGTATTCGCACAGTTGCTTAAGCCAACTTAAGCATACATATTATTTTTGGGCCTTTAGAGTTTTTGAAGAACTTTGGGTTTAAAAAATTATTTAAATTTAATAAATTTATTATATGAGACATTCTTTTAAAATTTTATTTTAAATAAGTTTTAATTTTTTGGTGGTTAAGCATGTCTATACCAGTAGACTTCACCCATATTTTTTAAAAGTTACATGCAAAACCTCTTAGCCAGGATGATATAAATATTTCAAATGATTTTGTTTCAGAATTATAGAAACGAATAGTTATATGAACATTTTTTTTTTATGAAATATCTATTCATTCGTCGATTAAAAACCTTTCATGACATTGATTGATTTTTTCAAATTTGTTTTTTTAGTTTTTGGTGTTTTAATAAATAAAACGGGTGAAATTTTTCCATATAGTTGATTCCGCCGAATTGTTGTAGTTTTAAGCACAAATATATGCTAGAACTACTTAAGATTTTTTAGTGCCTTAACGGGCATTCCGTCTTAGACACCACAACGGGCTAATATTTCACCAATTGATTAATTTTTGGCATCGTATTTTAGTAATATATTACTTGTCGTCTCTTAAGAACTCCTTGCAATGAAGACAAGTTTTTGTTTACGCACATTAAAGGTGATAAATAAATATAAAAGGTGGTAAATAAGTGATAAATAAGTAGTGACGTCGAAGAACGTTTACAACTTATGGCTTTTTAGTCCCGTTCGAATATCTCCATAGACAATATCTGTATAAAAATATGCTATTTAGAATACTTTCACACAAGTCGCTATTTGCCTTTTAAACTGAACAATTCTTGTAGTACATATTTTGAATTGGTTTTTGTTTTGTTTTTTTTTTTACAAGAACACACGCTCTTATTAGTGATTTGTTTTTATATCGTCCATTTGATTTTGACATTCTTCATAAAGAGTTCAGGTTTGCCCAATATTACAATTTGGAAAAAACTTAAAGTATTGGTATATTTACAACAAAAGTAAGCAAAACGTAAATATGTTCAACATTATTAAAATAACCGATTTATTATACCAAAATAGCCGGTTTATTCGATATTCGAAAAATGGACATTTTAAAATAACCGGCTTTGATAAAACAAAATTAACCGGTCTAATAATATCCGTCCAATCTCCCTAATAAGTACCTTTAAATCACACAAAATCTTGCAGAGCATTTCAAAAAATGTTTTGTCTTAAAGGTCGCGTGAATCCTAAAAAATTTTAATGGAGTGTTTTTCAAAAAAGAACCTTTTATGATAACTAGGGCAACCAAAAAAAAGCATTGGAAAACATTTTTAAGGCCTTAAAAAAGGCGTTTAAAAACATGAAAATAAGCTGTGAAAATTAAAAAAAAAGCTATTTTTACTTGTTTATTTTCCGCTTAATTCGTTTAATACGTTGTTGTAGTAAATTATAAGTTGATGCAATAAATTTTCGAAAAGAAAATAATGTCTGTTTGGAGTCTGTACATAGAAAAAGTTCTTCCTACGTCTTAAGATGTAAAGGGAGCATATTTAAAATTGAGTATCTGCTCTGAAAAATATTTTATACGATTGGACTCATAACTCCGCTTACCTCCCAAAATCTTTTAATACCGAAAATCCCGCATTTTTTAATGAAACTGATTTAAATTTTGTATTAACTTTGTCTGCTATATCCCCTGGAACAAGGGACGTTTTTCTTACGGTCCATAACTATGTTCTCTTAGAATACCAATGAAAGATTTTTTATTTCTAATTTTGTTACAACTTCGTGTAAAACCCCAAAATTTGCAGAAATTAACAATATTTGATATTCAGAGAAATTCTTAGTAGCTAAAACTATATTAAAAAAGCAAAAAACAAGACCAACAACAGAGAGAAGGGGAACAAACAGTCGTTACTTTATACAAAAACTATATTTAAATAGAAATAAGACGTTACAAAGTATGATGGTAAAAGACGTTACAGACTGAGGAATTTGATCGTAAGAATACAGCTATGGAAGTTTCGAGAGAAAAGAACTTAAACAAACAAATAATAAAATACGTTGATAAAAAGGCTTAATACTAGAAACAAAAAAAAACATAAAAATTATACACAACACTATAAAAAGTACGTTACAGTACCGCTAAGACAGAGTTGCATAAAAATCAAGTAAGAAAGTATAGTCGGTCAAGCCCGACTACATGATACCCAGCACTACAGTATTTAAAAACAAGTTTCGAGAGTGGATGGCTATATGAATAGGGATCTATCTATGTTTTAAATTTCATTAAAATCGGTTAGTTACTGATGGGCAGAAATTGACCCTATCTCCCCTCTTGGTCCTATTTTTTTAAATAATGCATACCTTACGTGTCCATATATATATGGATCTATCTACATATGTCTCAAATTGCATTAAAATTGGTTTGATAGTGGGCACAAAGACCCTCTTCCGGTTAGCAGCTTGTATGGGGGTTATATTGAATTATGGACCGATTCGCAATTGTGCCAATTAGAACCCACGTACCAAATTTCATTAAATTATCTTTAAAATTGCGCCCTGTACTTTGCGCACGAGGTTACATGGACAGCCAGCCAGCCGGACGGACATCGTTAGATCGACTCAGAAAGTGATTCTGAGTCGATCGGTATACTTTAGGACCAATATTGTAAGGTGTTTCTCACATCAGCACAAATGCATAATACCCTCTCCACTCTTTAGTGTAGCTATAATAACATACAGATATAATATAGGTTTTTGGGATGATATTGTTCAAGGGAAGCACAAAATATTACCATAACGTTCAACGGTTTTTTTTAACCAGAGTTGTTACAGCACAGAAAAGGTTAATTTTTTTAGTATTTATAAAAAAAAGTTGCACATAAAAAAAAAAGTAATAATAACGATTTTTGCAAAATTACATTAAATAATTTTTTTTTCGTATGAAAAAAATTAAAAATTATCATAAAATGGCAAAATAAGTAAAAAAAGCCGATATCGCAAAAAAACCTAAAAAAAACCAATATTGCCAAAATAAGCAAAAAAAAAAAAAAAGCCCTTGCAAATATACATAGCTCATTTTCTTTGTTTTTTATGATCGGAATTTGTGTTCAATAAAAATCTTTCTATCTTGTAAACCAAAAAATAAGCATTTGCTTTTTTTTGGTTGCCCTAATGATAACCATTACGGATCATTGCTTCTTTAGGAACCCTCAAACCTTAAATTCACTTATATTGCAAAAATCGTTCAGATAACTTTCACAGCTAAAAATTTAATGGAAGTAGTTTCATGATGGACCATAAGTTCTTAACTCCTCAAACCAATCATTTTATTTCATACAAGATAGTGATGACACCCGAAAGGTATTGCCAGACCATACGCTTGTATAAATTTTATTAAGGTCGTACAAATATTCTATAAGATTAGAAAAAAAGTTAGAGAAATTTCTTAATAATTAGTATTGTGGTTATTTTGTTGAACTATTTTTGGTTTTTAATCCAAATTTTTTAATAATTTTAATTAGGCTTAAGTTCATTAAATTTAATTTTTATTAAATTATTTTTATGAAGAAAGTAATTTTACAACATGAAAATTAATTAAAATTGTTATTGATAATCTTTCATTATTGACCGTGGCCGGGGCTCGAACCCGGGCCGGCATTTTACCATGACATGTTTCGATCGCAACCACTCGATCTCCTCAGATGGATTTGCCGTTTTACACTCGCAGCCATCGACGACTGCTGACGTCAATAGTCAAACATCAATCCTTAAACCAAATTGTATTTTAACCTTTGGTAGATCGAAGTTTTGCTTTTTTGAATGATCATCCATTTTAATTGATTTTACATGTTCCTCCTTACCTCTGTTTTTTCGTACTTTTGTCAAGAATTTTTCCTTGAAGTCCAAAGTACATTTTTTGTTTTTTTTATTTTTTGTCCTTCTTTTTCTTGTTGACCTTTTTCAGTACAACTTGAAGGACAAATGAATACATAGAGCTCGTGCCCTAGCTTTAACAACAATTAGTATTGTGGTTATTTTGTTGAACTATTTATGGTTTTTAATCCAAATTTTTTAATAATTTTAATTAGGCTTAAGTTCATTAAATTTAATTTTCATTAAATTATTTTTATGAAGAAAGGAATTTTACAACATGAAAATTAATTAAAATTGTTTTTGATAATCTTTCATTATTCTCCACAAATTTTTTGTTTTAGCAAAATCGGACAAGTGGTTCTCGAGTTATGTTAAACAAAAAAACATCAAGATAAGGAAAAAATTTAAAATGTCATAAAAAAAAACTGACACATACGAACGCCAAACCCTTTGAGGGTTTTACTATACTGACCTAGTACCATCACCCTGACTTGGAATTTCTCACCCCCCAGATTGGCTGTTGTACTGTGTTATCAATAAGCTGGATCATTCCTTTCTAATAAAAATACGAAACAGGCTGGAGTATACAAATAACCAGATCTGTTAAAATACTTAAATAATTCATCAATTTTCGATATTTTGACATAATCGTTTCTAAGATTAATTTTGTGTTAAGTTTAGTCCAAATTTTTTCATTCAAATTGGTTCCAATTGCAGGACTTAACCTTTCTCCTTTCTAATATCTGCCCAGAACTGGAACTCTAGTGTTATTAAATCTACAACAGAGGGTCTAATCGAAAACTCTTTTTCCCCTAACAAATAGATAGTAGTGGATAATTACTTAAGTTTGTTATTTTTTTTATGAATTTATTTTATCAAAGCCTACTTCTGTACTTAATTATTTGTACTCGTTTATATACTTTTAGTTTTTTTTCTCTTGTGCTTCATGTCAGAAATAATATTCATTTGAGTCTTATCAGTTTTCATAAAACTTAAACATGCTTTTCAGTATCGTACACTTATATGACATAAATGCCGACATGCATGTGTATAAGTACAGGGCATGTTTGTGTGTGTTCTTATGTATGTTAACATTGATTTAAGTGAACAAACTATAAAGAAATCACTATCTGTGACAATGAATTTTAAAAGTGGACCTTATCTGAAGTCAAATATGGATCGAATGTATAAAAATGTTTAGTAAGATGTAGGTTTTGTTAATTTGTCATTTTAAGACAAATATTATGCTGGGTACACACAATGCAATGCATTTACACAATCTAGCAAATTAAATTCATTTTCATTCATTTTTTATTCATTTCAGAATGCATCAACATCAAAACGTATTGATATTTTGAGATTGCATTGATGTAGATTGCATGTAGATTGCACTGTGTGTACCCAGCACTATATCGCTATACGGTATACAAAAATTTTTCGTATAAAGGTGTTTTGAGTAAGAAAAATCATATTTTGGACCTAAGAAGAAATGGGAAGCTACCCCAAAATTTCAGGTCGTTTTGGCTTATTTGAAACATCAAACAAATTTGATGTATAGAGAACTTTAGATGTCAATTTCATCAAACTACACTGAAAAAATAATGCTTCATAAATCTGATGAATCATTTTCATAAATTTTTTTTCATTCAATGAAAAATTTAATTTCGGGAATGACATTTTTAAAATAAAATGCAGCACTTTCATTAACACTACGAAATTGAATTTCGTTAAAACTTGTCATTGGATTAATAAAAATTAAAAATATCTTTAAAAAAAATCTAATTGATATACATTTTATTTCAACAGATTTTTAATAGAAAATGTTACCAAATCAAAGAAAACAAAAAAAAAAAAAAAAAAAAATACTTATAACTAGAAATATTTTCTTCCTGAACTGTTTTAAACCCCTATTCTTGATCAAATTTTTGGCAATATACATTAGTGTGTCCCAAAAATTTTTTTTTTTGGATTTTCATGGGTGATCAAGCAGAATTTATGGGGTAAAGTATTTTTGAGATTGCTTGTAATAATATCATGGGTATAAATCTGAAAACCGGTATAACTCAGGAATGGTAAGAGCAATTTTAAAAATATTTGTTTCTAAATTATTTTAAAAGAATTGATCTTTCAAACTGCGTTAATAATTTTTTTCATTTTCATGAAAATTTAAAAAGTTACAAAGCAGTTTTTATAAAATTCATGGAAAAATTACGAAAAATTGTTACGTAGGGTACATAAATGAGCAAATTCATTGCTCATGAGCACTAAACTAAAGTTTAAACATTTTTCTTTTAAATTTCCTCTAAAGTGAAGAAAATCGCGGTTTTTGACGAAGTTATGAAGAATACTCAAAAAAGACCGGAAAACTCAACTTTTGCCAAAAATTCAACTTGAGCGACCTCTAAACCTCTTCCGATCTCAAAAATGCTTTACCCTATAAGCTTTTTGAATTGTGCTTGAGCCCCAAAATTTTTTTTTAACTAAATGTTAGTAATATGTAGGTTTAAAAAGAAACAACGAATAGAAAAAACAAGTAAGAGTGCTATATTCGGCTATGCCGAATCTTATATACCCTTCACCATGGTGAGGTAAGAACAAAAATTTATAAAAACTAGTGTTCACCTAATGATCAAAATTCGATCATAAATTTTTTTGTGCATATGAAGAAAACATACTTTATCTAAGTATATATGAATTAACATGTTTTGAGCACTAATTTTTGGCTCTGGTTCATATCTTATCTTCTACTAATTTAATTTTGTAAGTTCAATGTAAAAAATATCAGAAAATATCAATTGAAAAACAAAAAAGTATCATAACATCTCCACTCAGGATATTGCATGTTTAATTTTATTTTTCTATGTCTAATACATATTAACAAAAATTAATCAAAGTACCAGATGTTGAGCGAAAAGTACCAAAAAGCTGTCCTTACATGTTCTTATTCATTTTTCATCTCACTCAGGACCCTGAACATATAATATTATGTTTCTAAGTTAAATATTATAGAAAATTTAAAAATCAGCACATGCAGCACGGAAAAGTCAAATAAATTTAATTTCCCGTTTTTATATCGTCGATATATTCGAAAACCGGATCCTTCAAAATGTTGAATAATCGAGCACCCTAGTTTTTTATTATTTGATAATTGGAAAAAAAACAAATTTTATGTTTTGAACATATGTATGTGTTAGTAGCTAATTTGAACGCTTCCTTGTCGGACATTCAGTTAACTTTAAATTAACTGAAAGCTAACTATTTCTCAAGTAGTGGTGGTTGACACTTGCACTACTTTTATATGGAATTAACTAACTATTTTAACATTGCGATGTCCTAGGAAGTAGTCAATTGTCTGACGCTGCATTACTTTCAATTAACTTTAAAGTTAGCTACCTATACGTTAACTTAAAGTAAACTTTTTGTAGCTAGCTATAAACTTACTACTTAAAGTTAGCTTTAAGTTAAGTTAGTTTTAGTTAAGGCCGATTGTTACAAACTTAATATTTTTAAAAATATGTAATGACAATAAAAAAGTTGGTATAATGTTGATTTAAATCACCTGTCAAAATCGAAAAATTGTACTTAGTTTTTTTTTAATTTTTTAACACATTGACTGCTACGTCGGACCCATATGTGTGACAATGCACTATGTGGTTTACGTCATTTTCGTTACGCGATTTTCATTCTTTCTAGCCATGGCACACAAAAGTGGCTGACGATAAATATAATTTTTTTGCAGTAATATGATGTACGGCCCCTCATGAAATTTCTGTAAAAATGGTTTCGGCGCAGCTCAAAAATCAATTTAAAAATAAAAAAAAAAATATTATTCATTTTATTATACACAGTTAGAAAAAAAGTAAAAGAAAAATTATTTAACATATTTTTCTTATAATGCAAAGACACAAATTAACACGTGATAACGAAAAATATAAAGCGATATAGATTGTTTTTTGTCGTGCATATATGTCCGACATGGCCTTGCATTAAAAAAAATCGGTAGGCGCCACGTCGGACACATGTATGCGACACTCTTATTTCTAAAACACTCTCTGTTTTTAAGCAGTAAATATTACTGGTAGTATCCTAAATTCCAATATTAACGTTTTCGAAGATAAAACGCAAAAAAATGATGTGGCCACCAGCTTCTTATTTTCTAAAAGTGCCTTGGCAGTCAATGTGTTAATTATACTATAACCTGGCCATAACCGATTACCAATTTCTACTCCGTATATTATAAAATGGCCCTAATTAAATTAAATCTTTTGTGGGTCTTAGAGCCATTTGTTTTCCAGTCGACTTGGCTCTCTCTACTTAAAATAAACTACACAGTGATTGTATATACTTTGCTTAGTGTATATTTTGCATTGCGTAGTAGTTGGCTTTAAGTTAGTCTATACAAGCTGACTTAAAGTTGGTTTTTTTTGTAGTAAGCTACTCATTTGACGACAGTGTTATTACTTCGAAAATATTGAACAGATTTTAATAAAATATATATTGTGCACTTCTGTAAGTAAATATCTTTCAGATGGTGTGTGTTTTTTTTTTCAAATCGCCGATTTACATATACATAGATTATATTCTTTGGATATAAAAACATATTAATTGAGCCACGCCAGATTTTCATTTCGTCATACCGAAGAATATGACAAAATCCAAAAAAAAGGTATATATGTACCTAAGTCCGTTTCATATTTTGCCAAAGTTGATGTTTGAGATTCCTTTTATAATTTTATAATCTTAAAATCGTTTTTTAGAAAATGATTTTTTAGACTCGAACTCGCAACCACATTAGTCTCAGGCGAGAAGTTAGACAACTCGCTTTTACTGAGGAAGCGTTAAATTAAAATATATTGAGTCTGCGAGTTTGTTTCTTTATTTGAGCGGCATATCATGTACACACATGTTATCTTGTGCCACAGGAGTCAGTAGCCCCCGGATTGGTTAAGACCCCTGTTAGGATTCTTCTTGCGAGAAAGGCTTCTTGTCTTTAAGAATAATTATCATTGCGGTAGCGTTCTTAATGAAATGGAAAGAATGGAATTTTCGTTTTCGGCACAATTGGCTGTATTAACGGTGGAAAACAGAAGGCTACTTTCTTGGCGTAGGGGTACTTTTGGGTATTACGTGGTGGCTGTGTTTTATACCCAAACGGGAAGGGGAACTTCTGCATGGAAGGCTGATTGTCCACCTTTGTGGGAAAGTTCGGCACGTGGAGGTTCTTGCTAGGTGCTGTTGCTAATCGACGAAAGGTTCTGGATTTTAATATAGCAGTGGAGGTAAGGAAGCTGCGGATCATAAACAAGCGACGAGTGTACAAGTTTTGTCAGATTATACGCTCAAAATGGCTATATGTGGGTGAAGTTTTCGCGCGCAAACGGTTCAACAGAAATCGTCCTTAAAAAAATAAGATTGAAATTATCTTTACCATTGCAACCAGTACTTTGAACAAAAGGTTTACATTAAAATCTTTTGTGAACTTAATTTTAATGTATTTAATAAATTAAAGGATATTCCGGATATTGGCCAGATTTCAAAAACGTACGATTGTAGGTAGGTACGCAGTGCTACATAGTCAATTGTTGAAAAAATTAGAAATAAAATTTTAAAAATGTTACGTGTCCGATTTTAATGGCATACATATTGTACATTAGGGGTATAACCAATTTGGCATAGTACCATGAGGTCAACCATGTCCTAGTAACCATGGAAATTATAATCTTTTTCACGCACAAATTGATTTTTCTAAACCAATGCAATATTGAATATTCATAATTTTTTATGGTGTTTTTTTTTTATTCATTTTTAATTTTTTTCGTTAAAAAAGGTACGTTTTGGTTTGCGGAAAAATCTCTTACCATTTCTAAATATTAATGAAATTTCATACTGGAGCTATTTTTTTGTTTTAAATAAACATATTATTAATTTTTCTCAACCAAAAATAATATTAAAAATTTTTAAAACTTCATCGCGGTTGGTGTGTGAACTTTTTTAACCTTAGCAAAAAAAAATAAATATACTTTCCCTTATAGTTTTTTATGCTCTTTCGGATTGTACATAAAGAATAACAGAAATAAAGATTATGCCATCCCGAAAGCAGTGAAATCCCATGCGCATGTTGGACAAATGACGTCGAAACGCAAGATAGTTATTGTAGGGTTGCCAGCTCTTATAAAGTGCATACAGTTCTTAAACATAATTAGCGAGTCGTAGGGACTTTTAAACTTAAATAAAATTTTTGATATTTTTAGATTAGGCTTAAGTTCATTAAATTTAATTTTTATTAAATTATTTTTTAATGCAGGCAAGAATTTTACAACATGAAATTAATTTAATTTTTTTTAATAATTTTTATTCGATAATAATTACATTCCCATCATCAGAACTCTTTTGTCCTTTTAGTTGTACAAATGTACTTAGGTTTTCAAGACAATGTCTTGACGAATAGTACAAAAAAACAGAAGTAAGGGACAAACATATAAATAAATTGGAAATGTTTAAATATGGTCACCTCCAACAAAACTATTTTAAAAGGAAATTTTTACCATATTATGTTTAACTTAAACATTTTACTATCGCCGGTAACCATATTTTGATTAAATTAGTCGTTCATCAAGAAGCCAAACCATATTATGGTTGTCTCCGAAAATGTAATGGTTAATAATAACTAAAATACGTTTAACACTTATAATATGATGGTTGTTTTTCAACCATAGCATGTTGCTCTTGGAAAAGGGGAAAATACTATTGTTAGTTTTAAAACAAATTATTGTCATATTCAACCACAATATGTTTAGAGTAGGGCTTTTTTCCCGGGATTTTCCGTCCCGGGAATTCCCGGGAATTTCAATTATTTTATTTCCCGTTTTCCTGGGATTTTTCTTGCGGGATCCCGGGAAAAAAATTCCTCATAATTTCAGAAAATAGCTATTTATACTTTGAAATTTAGTTTTCTATTCTCTAAAAATTAGCATCTTTGGATGGGTTGTGGATTAGATCAATTACAAGAAGTGAGTACATGTATTTAAAGCAATAAATCTACTAAAAGCAGAATGGGCAGTGCAACAGTTAATAATTTTTACATTTAGTGAACTGAAGAGTTAATAAAGTACATTAATTCAAAATAAGATGCAGTAAAGTTTCATTGTTCATGAACAAGTCTTAAAAATAGGAGATACCTAAACATATCGCTCCTTCATTGCAACATAGTCATATCTATAAAAACAAACGATCTTGGCAAAATGCGATTAAAGTTTTCAAAATGAACCGATTTAAAGATACATTTTGCTATAACTTCGGTTCAGTTTGAGATATAATACGAGAAGGTATGAAGGAAAACTTTGCTTAAGTTACTTCAAATTTTGAGATATGACTATGATGCAATGAAGGAGCGATATGTTTATTAGGTGATAAACACAAATTTTCAATTTCAATTTGTGTTGGTTTATATACCCGTGAAGTGCGGGGAAACCGAAATAAAATAACATTTTGGAAACTTGTGTAAGATACTACAACGTACAACTTGAAAAACACATTGTCCAAAAGATTACAAATGGACCTATTGAAATGAAAAGGTTTGAAAGAAGCAGTCCGGTTGATGCTATTTTTGCATCAACCTTGACATACATTTGACTGATATAGACGTTGTTTATAAAAAAGAAAAAATTGCTTCTGATTGTGAATCCGAAGCATGCTACAACGGTGCACTTTTAACTATTTGTTTCACCTCGGTAAAAAATTAACGAAATTTTTCGGAAACATGACAATTAGTAAATAAAATCAGGAATATACTTTTTGACGACTTACTAAGCGCTTTGAGAAAGTTATTTCCTAAGCCGTTAAAAAATTTTATATATTTCTTTAAAATATTTTATCTATTTTATTAATTAACTATTTGATCTCATATCTTTATTACCTTAATTTTAATTTTGTTTTTATTATTGTTTTATGAATTAAATTGTTATGTCTATGTTATCTTTTTATCTTGTATCCAGAGCATAATAAAACTGAATAAAAGCATAATAATAGGGAATAAAGGCGTGAGGTGCCTTTAATATAATTTATAATTTATATTTATTTATAATTTTTATAATTTTTTAGTATTAAGCCATTTCTTTTACTTTCTTTGTAAACAAGTTCCCTTACGTTTTTTTATAAAAGTTTTTTTCATTAATTAATAACAAAGTTTACTTTGTATTATTTATATGGAGCGGGATCCCGGGATACCGGGAAATTTAAAAAAATTTCTCGCTTTCCCGGGAATCGAAAAAGTCCGGGAAAAAAAACTCTAGTTTAGAGGCATACATAATATGGTTGTGGCTTCTTGAGGGAGGACTAATTTGACAATTACATGGTTGTCGGTGAAAATAATATGGTTACATTAAACAAAATATGTTTAAAATTTTTTTTAACAATAGTTTTGTTGTTAAACATGTTTTTTCTCTGCGTGTAGAGAAGGGTATTTATATAACTTTCTGTTCTTATCGCACCAAGCTGAAGGATGTATAATATTCAGCATAGCCGAATGTAGCACTCTTACTTGTCTGTAAAAATGTAGTTGAAATAAATAAACGTTTAATTCACCTGATAAATTTTTTTAGTTAAAACTAATTTTATTTTTATAAAGGGCTTAATTGAAAAAAAAAATAGTGAGAATTTTTTCTGTGTGGGCCTTAACGGTGGAAGATGGAAGGAAGCTTTTGAAAGAAAAATAATTCAAAAAATAGACGACCAATGAGAGACGATGAGGGTGCTGTTATAAGAACTGTAAAGACGTAGTCTCATTTGTCAAGTTACAAAGGCTAAGCTGGGCTGGTCATTGAAAAAGAATGCCAGCGTACGGAGACCATGAAAGAATTTGAATTAGATGGCTTAATGGAGAAGAAGATGCCTGCAAAAAAGCAACCATTAATTATTGGAGACAGGTTTATAGCTCAGGACAGATTCGAATAAAAGAGGAAGAAAGGCCCATATTAAAAGGTAATGATTTAAAAGTACAGTTTAATTTTAAGTGTTGTCCCATTGCTAAACATGTAAGTAGATTTTCCTATTCGGTTTCAAGTTTTCTTTAGCATTTGATTTTAATTTTACTAAAGTTCAAGAAAAAAAATTAAACTTTAGCCGGCTGGACTGAACAAAACTGTGTTCTTAAAGTGGTACAGCCAATAAATGTTGTAGGAGTGTTCGTTTTATTTAAATTTGCAATTAAAAGAAGTCACTCGGTTTATTGAAAGGAAATAAGCCAGTGAGTTTTTAAAAAATAAAAACGTAAAAATACTTTACCGTTATTTCATTAGAGTAATTCACAGAAGGCTGATTTTCAGGTTAAAAGGTTATTTAGTTATTTAAACAATAACAAAATATAAATATTTTTTTTTTTTCAAATATATGTTCTTGCCATAACCATATAAGCTGATAATCCGCCATCCGTGAATACCCCTATTGTCTATTCCAAGCGAATGAAACATAGGTATTTTTTTTTTGGTAATTTTTTTATTTATTTCTTTTTTTGAACAATAATTATTTTTCTTTTGTTTTTATTTTGGTTTTTAATTATTTTATATTATTCATTTATTATAATTTTCATTTCATTTATCTGTTTTCATCTTCATCATCTTTATTTCTCTTTTTATTAATTAATTAATTTATTTAGTTTTTGTATCATAATCATAATAATTCTCTATACAAATACATTCAATAACAACAATTTTTTTTTATTTATTTATTTTAATTTTTTTTGTTTTTTACTTTATAATTATTTTTTTTTTTTTACTTATTTTACAAATACAATATTTATTAAATTATTATTTTTTGTTAGTTTTATAATTAAATTTAGCTTAAAATTAAATTAAGATTAATGGATTTATTTTTTTTTTAATTTTTTTGAAATCGTTTTTTCTTTCTGTAGTAAATTTTAAGAATTTTATTTAATTTTCTTTTGAATGCTTGAGTGTGGTGAGAATTATTGATTATTTTTTTGTTAAGATTTTTTTAAAACAATTACTGCTTTTAGTTATTTCAAGTTTTTCTTCTGTTGTATTTGAAAAAAAGTTTTATTTTTATAATTTTTTTTTTTTTTTTTTCTTTCATTAAAAATTGTATTTTATTTTCTTGATGGGAAAAAGTTTTCATTTTTTAGTTTTGGTGGAAAGAAATTTGAAAAGAAACTAAGAAGTTCTTTATTTTTAATATGTTTTCTTTTTTGTTTTAATTTATTTTGCAATTTTTACAAAGAGTTTTGTTTTTTTTTTAAGTAGCATTGTTTTGTAATTTTTCAAAATCATATGTTTTTGTTTTAAATTTTTTTTGTTGTTTAATTTGGCAAATTTATTGTTTCTTATTTTATTTTTTTTAATTGTTTTATAAAAAAAATTAACATTGATTTTTATTAATGAGTGCCTTGTTAATGTCATGTCTATTTTGAGTTGTTTTTTTTTTTGTCTAATCTGGGTTCACACTATGAAAATTTTCTTTTAGAAAGTCCGAGTTTATTGGTAAAAGGGGAAGAAAACATGCTCTTATTCCTTCGCCTCTCACCAATAAACTCAGACTTTCTAAAAAAAAAAAATACTTTCAAAGTGTAAACCTAGACTTTCTTAAGGGAAGAATTTTCTAATTTTATAGATTTTTTTTTCTACAAGAAATAATAAAAATTGTTCAATTTTTAGTTTAAGAATATTCCTAATTTTAATGTAGTGTTTGTGTGTTTGTATGAAAATTTATTAAAATATAAAATTTTTTTTAATAATCAACATTTCGTTTAGACATTCCAGATTTGGCTTTTTCATGAAACTATTTAAAAAAAAAATTAAGTTTATAAGAAGCAGAAACTTGTTATAACATTGAGAATGATTTGAAATTAAATGACCTCAAACGTCGAGAATAAGAACATCTTCCTCAACCACAAAAAAGAGAGAAACTTTTCGTGGATTTCTCAATAAGATGAAAAAACACGAGTTACAAATTGTAAGTGTGTGTTACACCGACAATGCTTGATGAAAAATCTAACCAGTTTAGATATTCCGTCAAGCATCCTGCGGAGAAACTGCAAGCGCTTCCACTTTTCTAAGAATTTCTGTAGAAAGCAACAACTTATGACTTTAGTTTTGCTTTCAATATAACTATTTCGCATTGCATTGCGTTATACATAATTAGGGCCTTAAAAATAATTGCTGTTGTAATTTCAAATGTTTGTTAGAAACACTTTCATCTTTAGCTCAAATCATTAATGCTTCACACAAAAGCTTTCTTAGCTTTTTTCCTAATGTGCTGTGATTGTTGTTATTTTTTTTTTAGTTTTTTAAAAATAAATTAATAATTAAATTTATGATTTTAGGCATTTTCATGTTAACTATATTATATTTTAAGTGAAATGAAAATAAATTTTAAATTAAGAATTTATCAAAATGAAAATATTTAACTAAAAGTTTTAAAAATTATTTATTAATTTTTTATATTTCTATATATAAATATTTTTTTTGGTTTTGTTTGTTTTTTTTTTTTGTAATTTGATATTTTTTATACTAAAAGTTTAATTTGTTTTTAGTTTTATCTTCGAATTTATCTACATTTACATGAAGTTATAAATATTTTTTTGTATTTTTTTATGAATTTTTTATATAAAGTTTTTTTTGGAATTTTTTTTTTTTCAATAATTTTTATTTTATATCATTGATTTTTTAAGACTAAATAATTTTTTTTTTGTATTTTTTCTAAATCCTTTTTTTGTTTCTTCTATACAAATGTTCTAATAAAAAATTGTTTATATTTTATTTTGTTTAATCTATTTTAACCAGTTTTTTTTAAATCATTTTTATAACAATCAATTTTTTTTAATATTTTTGAGTTTTTTGTCGTGTGTTATTATTCGTGTCTTTTTTTTTAAATTTATTTATATTTAAAACGGTTAAATAGGCTTGATTTCTTTCGGAATTTATTTAATTTTTTTGTTTATAAATTTAGATGTTGTCGTATGCTTCTTAAATATTACTAAACTCTTTATGTACTTTTTCCGTTAAAGTAATTCGTCAGTTTAATTTTTTTTATTATTTTTTTTAAATTCTCATACCTTTGTTTAAAAAAAAAAATTATAAAATAGAATTTTTTTTAATTTAAAATAAAAAAAAAAAAAAAATAATAATAATAATGAATATTTTTCAACTGCCAGCAGTTAAAAAATTTTAAATTATTAAAATTAATAAAAAAAAAAATTATTTTAAAAAATTCAAATTAATTGAAATTAAATCTTTTCAATCATTTTTATAATGTTAACTGTTTAGAATGAAGGCATTTTAAATATTGCTATTGATTATTTTTTATTTTGTTTATATTAAAAAAAAAATAAATAAATATATAAAAAAAAAAATTTTAAAAAAATTTACAACGAACTTTATGGGCAGTTTTTTTTAAATTGAGTCAAGTTTTTGAAAAAATATGAAACCTGAAACCTTAAAAGCACAAAAAGCTCCATGCTTAGACAAGCATATAAATATAAAGTAAAAAAGGTAAAAATTTTAAATTTAAAGTTAAATTTAATAGTTTTACATATTTTATAAAAAGCTTTCTGGGATTTTTACTAAAAACTCTTTTAAGATTTAGAGAAAAGGGCTTTTAAAATAAATAAAATAACCTAGAAATAATAAATAGCTTTAAAAAAACTCAAGTTAATAGTTAAGTAAGCTTTCAACAATTTATAAAGTTTAAAACAAAGCTTCAAAGCCCAAGCATTTTTTTAATCAAACCCTTTTAAACTATGATATAAGTGGCTGAAAGCTTTTATACAAAACGGTTTTTCAATTGTTCATTAATAAAATAATAAAACTGTTAATTTCATAAAAAAGCTAAAAGTATTAACCGTTTTAGCTTTCAAGCAAAAGTTTTTTTTGTTTCGGACAATTCACAAGTTAAACACAACACAGTAAATAAATTTTTTACACAACATTTTGTTACAAGTTGTTTTGAGCTTTAAGCCATCGATAGAAGCTTTTTAAAAAATATTTAAATTGTTTATAAAAAAAAATACAACAAGAAAATAAACATAAAATCTACCAATAAAAGAACTTCTATTTTTGTAGTTCTGTTATTAATAAAATGTACCTTAAAATTGTGCTTTTTTTAAACATATGTACGTAGGAGTTTCAAGGCTAAACATTGTTTAGTTTTAACACTTGGATTTTTTGCAATTTAAACAAAAACTATTTATTTAAACTTTCTGTTTTTTTTTTGATATCGTAAAATCCAAGACAAAAAAGTCTTACTTTTATAAAAACTTCATAAAAAAGAAGTTCCAAAAAGATTTTACATAAAAAAATCTATTTTTCTATCTAAAAATTTATGCTTTCAAGCTTTCAAAACCTTTGTAAGAAAAGTAATAAATCTGGAATATTTTGTATGGAAATGCATTTCAACTTTTTTATTGATTAACTTTTAAGTAATATAGGCTGAGTTCCAAAACGTCGGTTGCAAAGCAACTATCTTTTTTAAATGCATGCTACAATGCAACCGTGTAGGTTATTACAATTCTATTTGTCCCAATGTGCACCAAAAAAGTATTTAATGAGAACATAATACAAAAGCTGTGCATTATTAAACTTGAATATACATTTTTGACTTGTGCTGCAAAGTATATTGATGTTTTGGAACTCAGCCTTACTGTAAAGATTTTCGAGACTTATATTAAAATTCAAGTACATAAAGGCCAACCTTTTTCTGGAAATCTTTAAATTGACCGATTTTCTGTTTTTTATTAAACTTTTTTTTTTTTTTTGAAATACTTTTTCATTCCTTTCACTAAAAGCTTCTACCGGTTTGGTTTTTTAATAACATTTTTTGCTCAAAGTTTTTAAGTTTTTTGGGAATCTTCTAGAACAGCTTTTCATAGTTTTTAAGCATATAATTTTTTTTTTTTTTAAATTTTAAGCTCTTTTCAAAGTTTATTTTTTTAAGTTTTTACCATAAAAAAATTTAAAAACCATTTAAAAACTTTTCTGAGCTTTACTCTAAAAATAGTAAAATCAGGAACTCAGAATATTTTAATTAAAAGCTCCTTTAAGGATATTGCTTAACTTTTAATAAAACAAGTTTCTATTTTTGTCAACTAAGAGTTCTAAGCTTTTGGCTCTATTTAAACTCTTTTGATTAATTAAATTATTTCTGAGCTTTTTTAACCGTAAATATTAAAAAGAGGAGTCTTGATGTTAGAATAATGATGAATGTTTAATTTTTAAAGAATCCATGTTTAAATGAGCTTAAAGCTTTTAGAAATGAATTTAAATTCTCAGTTTTAAGAAATTTTAGCTTAATTAACTTTAAGTTGACATGCCTAAAAAACATACACAGAGCGCTTTTTATTAAAAGTAAAGGCGGTAAATTGAATATAGAAATAAATAATAAAAAAAAAACAAATAAAATCTTTAAATCCAGCTAAAAAGTTATCGGTTTAAAGGTAAAGTTTTAGTTGAGAATGTTTAGCTTAAAATTTCTAAAGCTTTTAACCAGTGACGCCTATTACTTATGTTACTATACTCGCGAGTTAAGGGCGAAAATTCTGCTGAAGCGAAGTTGTTTTGTTTACTTTTTTATACATTTCAATAAAGAGAATAAAATTAGTTTCCGTTCAGATATCGCTTTCCAACTTTTTTAAATTACTCATCGTGTTTTGCTGCTTCTTACAACCACATGCACATAATTGTGATTGTGGGTTTTTTAGGGCACCACTGCTTTAACTTTAAAAAAAAGCTTGTTTAATATGAAAATGTTTTCGGTTATCAGCTCCATAAGCTTACAGCTTTAAAAAGGCATTTGTTACAAGAGAACTTTTCTTGAAAGAGTAAATCAAATTAATAAAAAGTGAAAGACAGAAATTTAAATTTAGAATTGATACTTAATAATAAGTACTTTTTTAGAGAATAAGGGCTTGTTAAGAAATGCATCGCTGCGCAGCGCGTTCGTAAAAGCATCATCTGGCATCTCTGCAAATATCAGCTGTTCGAAAATACGTAACAAGGGCAGATTTGGCTTAAACAAATCTGAAACACAAAAATGACTAATGCATATTCAGCCCAATTATTAATATAAATTCCCCGGGAGTTTTTCCCTTTCCTATGTAAATTCAATTGTAAAAATTCATAATTGGGCTGATTATGTTCAAAAATATAACCAAACTGCGCAGCAAACAAGCATCGCCATTAGCAGATCTGCATTAGCATACGAAACTTATCAGAGATGCATATCAGGGCCTAAGGGTACAACAATCATATCGTATCTAAAAGTTTACGCTACGAATTTAAGAGAAAACGATAGGTTTTTAAATATTTGATGTCTGCTTTTATTAGAAGCGATTTCGGTTTGGAAATTTTAATGACCCCTATTCTGCGTTTCGATTCGGATCGAAATTTTCTCCGTTTTTGGCAACTTTGGTATTCTGTGCCCATATTTTGTAACTCCCGCGTTGAAAAACTTTTCGATTGAAATGTGGGAGCTGAAACAAAAATACCATAAATTGAAACAAACATGTTTTTCTCACTAAACTGTTACTGTATCATTTTTGGTGTGTAATAGCTGTAACGTAAGGAAATTACTCGCCAAAAATGTTTCAGTAACAGTTAAGTGAGAAAAACATGTTTGTTTCAACTTATGGTATTTTTGTTTCATTTCTCACATTTCAATCGAAAAGTTTCTCAACGCGGGAGTTACAGAACATTGGCACAAAACACCAAAGTTGCCAAAAACGGAGAAAATTTCGATCCGAATCGAAACGCAGAATAGGGGTGAATAAGTTTAAGGTCCGGATTTTTTATTTGAAAATTACTGTCTGTAGTGTTCTTTCTTTTAAATTTTTGATTTGTTTGCTCAAAATTATTCTGGTCCGAATATAAGGTCCAACATTTACAAATTTTCTTTTAAAGTTGCCTAAAACTTTATCTTTTTTTTTTGATCAAAATTTGTACAGAACATTAGTCTAAACTTAAATACATATTTTTTACATTACAGGGATATTCTAAAATTATTGTCCCGAACTTAAAGTTTGTGGTCGCCAAAAATCCTTATCTCAAAATCGAAATCCCCAATTTCGTTCTCAAAATTAAAATTATTTAATTACACATTAGTTTTGAATTTAAATTTATTAACTTTTCCTAAAAAAAAAATTTTATATTCGGTTGTGCCATATCTATAATGTCCTCCAACGAGAGTTAACACTTTTAGGAGTGGAGTTTATATGGGATCTATGATAAATTATCGGCCGATTAAAATTTTAAATTGGACCAAATCTTAATGTAACAATACAAATTGTTTCGGGGACCCAGTTAAGATTAAAATGGTTTTGTCAAAGAACTCTTGGAAACATAAACAGTTGCGCCGATACTGATTTGGTTGGGATTTATTCCTTCAAATGTACGGTTGGCTAAGAGAAAATTTAGCAGTCATGTAATATAATATAATATATTTCTTACGTCATATTACGTATGTTATATTATGACGTACGGGAGACAGTGACACATGGAAACACAACGGGAGCTATGCTTGATTGCAGCTGCGAATGGAACCTAACCTTATAAAATTTATATTATTATATATAAATTCTTAATATTAAATTAAATTCTGAATCGAGCATTATAAAATTCTTCAGTTCTTCTTCAAAATCATTATTTGTCACAGTTTTAGACGTACGCATAAAAATATTTTTTCTCATTGGCTTTTCGGCCATGTTCGCGCGATTTGAAATCGCAAAGCGCCAGAATTATTTTATGGTATCGGCTTACGATCTACCATAGTTTTTTAAAATTATTTTAGTTCCCTTCTCGCGATTGCGATTTACAGAAATGCGATTTCACTTCAGAATCTCAAATATTAAGCATTTTACGATTTTCGGAACATGTCCGTGGGAAATGTGAATTGAACTTCACGATATTTCGTGATTCCTATTCTTATGAAACGAATTTCTGGAAAACTTACTCCCATATTCTGTAAAACGCATATTGCTTAAAAGCGTTAGAAATTTGTATTCATATAAAATTTCATTTCTTTATTTTTCTTTTGTAGTGATTTTTCTTTGTTTACAAAATATTTAAAATTTAATAAAAGTATGGCGGCATTCTAAGGAGAATAAGTGTCTATATGTGAGAACATATGAAAATACGTACCCAAAATAAAAAAGATTTTACTTCTGTGTCAAATTGTCTGAAAAATGTGGTCTCGACGTAGTTATGTTTGAGCACTTAAGGCCCAACCATAATATGCATAGCCTTGCTTAACCTACTGTCAAAAATTTACAAAAAGTCTCTAAAATGTATTGAAAAAAATAAAATAAAAAACATTTGATTCCGTACGGAATGTGCGATCAGTTTCGCAATTTCACAGAAAAAAATTTTTGCGCCAGTAAAAGAATTAATCAAAAATAAAATCAGTTTTAATTAAATATTTAATCAGGTGAACTAAACTTTTAATCAAGTTTAATGTTTAATTGACAATATTTCAATTAAACGTTTAATTCACTTGATTAAAAGTTTAATTCACCTGATTAAATATTTAATTAAAACTGATTTTATTTTTGATTAATTCTTTTACTGGCGCAAAAATTTTTTTGTGTGTTGCTTAAGCAAATGACAGTTTCATAAAACTTAACAAAAAGTTTCCTTAAGTTTAATATGGTTTGCCTCATATAATTAACATGCATTCGCACATTTGCTTAAGGTAATTTAAGCACATTATGGTTGGGCCTTAAAAACACTTTTCTTCGTCAAACAATGAAAGACAAGTTTTAACCTTAAAGTTTAAGATCAATAAAACAGCTGGTGATCAGCTGATTAGTAGAGTTAAGGTTCAACTCTGTTAAAAATCTGAAAATTTAAACATTCCTTTTTAAGAGAATAAAAACTTGACTCGTTGCACAATAACTAAAACAATAAAAAAAAAATTAAAAAAATGTTGGCAGAAATTTCAACATGTTGAAGAACAGAACTGAACTGAAAGTCTTGTTTTATTCAATAATTGAGAAAACTAATTTTGTTTGTTTTTGTTTTGTATTTTGATAACAGTTTAATAAATATTTAATTATTTCAAATGACAATTTGAGAAAATGTACAAGAATCTAATTTATATTTTATATATAATTTGGTTTTGTTTATAATTATTTAATTAATTATTTATAATCAATTTGTTTTAATGGTATTAACAAGATTTGGCTTCTATTTTTGTTGTTTTTTTATAATTCAAAATTATTATATTTAAGTTTTTATATCAAAAATTTATACTATTATTATTTTTTTTTATAGTTTTATTTTAAATTCTATTATAAGTTTCTTTTTTTTCATTTTTAATATTTTATTTTTTTTTTTTTAATAAAGAATCTTAAATTAATTATTTAATTTATTTTCATTTAAGATTACTGTGCGCTTTATTTTTTTCATTAAAAAAAACGAACAAAAATAAGTTAATAAATTAAATAAAAAAAAAAAATAAAATAAAATATTATAAAAAAAAATTATAAATTTTATTTTTTAAATTGTTTTAGTAATAAATTTTGTTTTTTTATTTATAGTTTTTTAAGGGGGAAAATTTTGCTGTTATAGATTTTTGTAAGTATTTGATAATTTTAAATTGAAAACTCTATTTTTTGCTTAAAGAAATTGGTTTGTATTTAAATTTTTTTAAAAGGTGGCTGATACGAGATTTGTTATGTGTTTCTTTCTTTTTTTTATTTATTAAGTTTTATGACACATTTTTTTTATAATTTTTAACAAGTTTTTATATCTTATTTTTTTAAGAGACATTTATTTATTTTTTTTTTTTATATAATTTTTTTTATTTAATGTCTTGTTTTACAAGCTAAACCTATAAGAAATTATAGGTACTTTTATTATTTATATATTTTTTTTTAATTATTATTTAATAATTTATTTTATTAAATTTTTTTTCTATAAATATTTAATTATTTTTTTTGGCAGTTTTTTGGTTTTATAAATGAACTTATCTCTTGTTAATTAATTTTATTATTAATTTTTCTCTTTTTAAATTAAATATAATTTAAATATATTTTTTTTGTGTGTCTTTTTTGTCTGGCTTGTAATAAAATATGTTTTTTGTTTTGTTTTTGTAGTTTTATCATATTTTACATTGTTGTTTTATTTAACGGATTTTTTGTTGTTGTTTTTATTGTTGAAATTTTAATTTCTTTGCATTTCTTATTTTAAATACCTTTTGTCTGTTGTATTGATTTTTTTTGTTTGAGTTCAAGTTAAAAATTGATTTTTATAAAGAAGAAATAAATTGGCAGCATCCTTAAAATATTCTAATGATTAACGTTAAATAATAAAATAAAATAATAAAACTGTATTCTTAGCATTAGGACCAGGGATGGGAAATGGAGTTTCTAGTTCTGTGCCACATTCAGTGTTGCCACTAGTAAAATAAACAGTTACACAGCTGTAGATTTAAAAGAACTCAAAAAAGTATAAAATTACACAATAAATATTGAAAAAAAGCCGTGCGCATCAATTCGGCTGTTGCAAAAAGTTGTTTTCCCATGAAAGAAAAATTAAGCAGATACAGCTGTCGCTGAGTAACACCTTGTATACGTAACGCTCAAAACGTTTCTAAGATACGATGCGTTTACACTGATTCGTAAGATTCATCTAATACGATGAAATGGTGTCTGTCTTAAAAGTCATTATGTTCACGTAAACCTTTTAATAAGAAGAAGAACATGGCTCTATATCATGACAAAAACAACAATTGTCTCGTCAGCAATCGAATTTATTTTTTTTTTTTGAAAATAAAAATAAAAAGAGTGTCCCAGGTATAAGCACCTTCAAGAAGATACCTTTCAATTGTTTGCTGGGATGCCTTGAAGAAATTTTTAATTTTAAGCTCAGAAAGGACGGAAAAACTACAACTACAACGAAATAAATATAAGATGTTAAAATTGTGATGTTTTATGTTTTTGAATTATAATTCAGCTTATTTTTGTTGCTTATTGTTAATTAAGGTGTAAATCTCTGATCTTGTGCAGCACAAATGAAAACGTAAAATTTTTAAAAGAATATTCCTCAATAGAAAATAAATTAAAGACTGCCTTCAAACTTAATAAAACTGTTTTAACTCTTAAAATCAAAACTTAATTTAACATAGCACTATAACAAAATATATTGAACAAAATTCTCTTGACTTCTTAGGCCGCTCAATAACATGGACTCCGTTGCTTGGTGATGAATTGGATTTTCAACTAGGTTATGTGTTGTGAATGATCGGTGACGTCGCCGCCACCATCGTCTCCGTTGCCACCAATCGTTAATATTGAAATTATAATAATAAAAATAACGATAATTACCTTTTTTACTATTATAACTAGTATTTGGACTAAAACTAAGATTAGATTTAATAATATTTTTCATATGATTATTGTATTTCATTTTCAAAAATGACCTTAACAATAACAGCATTATCAACATTAACAATATCTTAAAAATCATTATCATCATTGTAACTATCATCGTTAGCAGCCGTAGCATGATCTGGGAGATCATGCTGATCTTCAATAGGTTATTTAACGTGAACGTGATAGTTGTTGAAATAGACGTTGAAGTTAACGTTAACGTAAATAAGAACGCTTTTAATAAAACGTTGTTGCTATTGATCGCTTTGTTGGGCTTAGATTTAAGTTTATAATAATTATAACAATCGCTATAATTATAATAATAATGATAACGATGATGATGATGACTATCTTTATTATTTTTATTATTATTTGAAGTTAAACTAAAACTATTAAAGATTTGTTTGTTGTTATTGGAATTATTTTTAATATTATAACTTATTATTATAATAGTTATAATATTATAACAAATTGTTTTGTTGTTATTATAAGAATTTATTATAAATATATGAGTTGTTGTTGTAGTAGTATTAAATTTAATTATAGAAACTTTCTTATAATTAATTTTCATTATCATCATATTGTTGTTTTTGTTGTTGTATTTAGTATTATTTTTATTAAAATTACAAGTACTAAAATTATATTTAAATTTCTTTATATATTTATTATAATAATAATAATAATTATTATTATTAATATTTTTATTACAACTACAACTAAATATTTGACTACAACTACAGTAATAATTATAATAATGGATTTGATTTTTATTAAAACTACATTTTTTCGGTTTCGATCTCAAGTTTTGGCAACCTAAATCTCTTAAGATGGACCAACAGCGTCTTCTTGAACTTTTATTTATCTGCGTTCTTGTTGTTTTTGTTTTTCTTATTAGTGTTGGAAATTTCTTAAATTTTCGTTTTCTTAGTTTTTGTCTTTTCTTAAACAATAGTAATAAAAATTCTTTATAATTTATTAACAAAATCAAAGAGGGAATTTTTAAGATTTTCAAATTCATCTTAACACTAGTCCTACGTAGAATTTGTCTTAGATTTCTGTCAATCAAATATTTCTCTCTTAAGGATTTTTTATGATCTATTGATGTTTTTGTTCCGTTATAAATTTTTATTATATATTTGATAATAATTTTAGACTCCTTGTTATCATACCATAATTCAATAACCTTTTCCTCGCACGTTTTCCCCTGATTTTGCATAATTTCGCGAGTTTGACAACTCTGGCACGTATATCCCCTCTGGAAGGCAGTATTAGTTGTTTTGTGTTGTTGTTGATGTGTAAGTTGTTGCTGTCTCTTGTCCTCGTTAAAGCGCCTTATTCTCATAGATCGGGCGCTGTAACAGGACCACAGACACAACAGAGTACTCAGCCATATTAAGAGCTTTTGCGCCTCGTTATTTTTGCGATACGAACCCAACATTTCGGCCGATGATATATAATTGGTGGCATAGTGGGGTATGGAGCAGCGAATTTGTACTGGTGGCAATGCCCGGCAATTTTCCGAACTGGGGTATTCGGGCATATCGTCGGCATCATCGTCATAGTAAAAGACTCCGTCGCAGAAGGCATAATATTGAAGGCGTTCGGCTAGTCGTGTAGCATTCTCAAATGCTGTATCATTGCGTACCGCTATCGCTACGGTGGACATTTTAAGGCCATTCTTTTCTTCGCCAATTTTTTGCTGTATCTTCGTTTCCACTCTTATCGTGGCAGCAGTGTCCTCTCGGCCTTTTGTTTTCATCGTTATATTGAAAACTTTCGTTTCTCTTTCTTCGCTTAAAATTTCGGCTTCTCTATCGATTTCCGTCTTGTCCCAAATGTCGTTGCAGTACGTGCAAATGCCATCTGCAGAATTACTGCAGTAAGTGTAGCAACAGTCATTAGGCCCATGGCTGGCCTTTCTAAGTTGTTCCTCAGTTTCGGCAATATTGTAGTCTAAAATAATATTTTACAAATTGTTACTAGAAAAATGTGAAAAAATGGATTTGCGGCAAAATTAACTTACCTAAACATAAAAATGTTGGTTCACCGGCATATTGTGTTGGCATCGATGGCGCACGATCAGCTGGTAAGAGATATGGACATTTTTGCTCTACAGTTTGGCACACACTTAGGCAGGGTCGTATTCTTCGTCTTTTACGAAATTCAAATTCTTTGCGTTTTGATCTGAAACACAGAAATTGTTTTAGGAAAGGATGCATGAAAAATAAATCGTAAGTCTCTATGTGTTTAGAAGCTCAAATATTAAACTTATATAATTACTATTTTATACCTTTATAGCAATTATAGGTACTCTGCAATAGCAAAATTTACCACACCATCAAAGGAATTCATTATAATAAATGATTGACTACCAATTGACTTTTAAACCTAATTCAATTTCAAACTAAATGAATCTGGCGTATGGAAGACAATTAATTGCGACATAAATATCGCAGAGAATTTACAAGCGATCATCCACTCCGGCAAACAGTATGATAAATCGATATTGGATGAACCAATCTATTTCGAAGATATCTTAAATTATTCAATGACTAAAAACCCAACAAGCTCTGTAAATGTTTGAATAATGTGGAGCTTAAAATTGGATAACACCGATTGATGTATAAGTTTCTGAATAATGTAATCATACGCAAAAATATTATTGCGGATCTGCGTTTTCCGGTAGGCTAGTTGGTAATAAGCTAGTATATTAGTGCGATGGTTGCGGGTTCGATTCCAGCCCAAGGCTCTGGCCTGTTCCACTACAAAGGCCTGCAGGTCTTAATTAGTATTGCTCAGTTGATAAAGTTAGAATATAATTTGAAATTGTAATGTCAATAACCCTGCAGCTTCAGTTTTAACTAAAAAGGTTTTGGACTAACATCAGAAAAGTACAATAATAAGAGAAGTGACGAAATTGAGACTGTACTACTTTGTTCG
The DNA here is from genome assembly GCA_963931875.1 of Pollenia griseotomentosa. Taxonomy (NCBI): domain Eukaryota; kingdom Metazoa; phylum Arthropoda; class Insecta; order Diptera; family Polleniidae; genus Pollenia; species Pollenia griseotomentosa. The sequence goes on from OZ007564.1 coordinate 32,436,624, forward strand.
TGACGACGTTTGTTTTAGAAATAACAACAATGCTAAAAATATTCGTTAAAAAAGATAGACTTGTTCGTTTTAGGAACAATAACAACACTTCACAAGTAGATAAAAAACGATTAACTTGTTTGTTGTAGAAACAAACAAACAAACAACACTACATGAAGAAAAACATACAGTTTTGGTTGGTATCCGAGTTGATAAATTATTTTATAAAAAGGAGAATAAATTCCCGATTTTTATTTCTTAAAAATATTTAGTTAAGTGCATCAAATTTTTAAAGCAGAATGATGATGAAGAAAACCATATCGGGTCGGTGTTTTATAATTCAGAAATCTTCTGTAAAAACAGTGGAATATGCACAACAAAACAGAAAAACAAAGAATAATATTTATTCACTCTCTATCTCTGGACTGGGTGTTAAGTCTTTAAACTTGTTATAAAAAAAGTTTATAAAGGGTGTTTTTTTAAGCTAGATAGAACTTTAAATTGTAAAAAGTAACACAAAAAATTAAATTTTGATGAAATATTTTTTTTTATCGTTTCAGTATACTCTGACAAATCATCATGAATAGACTCACGCTTGGACAACGCTACGAAATTATCCAAATTTACTTTGAAAATCAGTCGTCGATTCGCGCAACTTATAGACGATAGATATCGCAAAATTGTGTTCAGCGATTAGGCGCATTTTTGGCTTAACGGGTTTGTTAATAAGCAAAATTGCCGCATATGGAGCGAGACCAATCCACAAGAGACCCTACAGACTCCATTACATCCAGAAAAATGCACCGTTAGGTGCGGTTTTCACGCTGGTGGCATCATCGGACCTTATTTCTTTAAAAATGAGGCCGGAGCTCGCGTTACGGTCAATGGAGATCGTTACCGCACCATGATCAATGATTTTTTGTTTAAAAATATGGATGACATTGATCCGGAGGAGATGTGGTTTCAACAGGATGGCGCTACGTGCCATACGGCGAACGCAACCATCGACTTATTGAAATCAAAATTTGGCGATAAGTTGATTTCGAGAAATGGACCTGTCAATTGGCCTCCAAGGTCGTGCGATTTGACACCTCTCGATTATTTCCTGTGGGGCTACGTGAAGTCACTGGTTTATGCTGATAAACCAGCAACAATTGACGCCTTGGAGACCAGCATTGTTCGTGTTATTCGTGACATACGGCCAGCAGTGCTCGAAAAAGTGGCCCAAAATTGGACGTCCAGAATGCGCTTCGTCAAGAACAGCCGCGGTGCCCATATGCCCGAAATCAATTTCAAATGTTAATGTCACGTATTGATCTTTCGAATAAAAATTTAATTTTTTGTGTTATTTTTTACAATTTCAAGTTCTATCGGGCTTAAAAAACACCCTTTATGATGCTTTTTAAGCTTCTTCTCACTTCTGCTTTGCTTTGTCTTGCAGCTGTACTTAATCAAGTGCGGAAAGCGGATAATTTTCTTCCGCTTACCTTTTACGCTGATCTGCCATACCTAAACAAGAGCGTCAGTGTTGTGTCACGAACAGCATTGTTAACATTCCTGTTTGATAAAACCCACATAATAACGTATGCGGAATGCAATATGGACTGATTTTCAACCATCAGTGCAAAAATAAAACAAAATGTAATATAAAAACCAAATGTGGAAAAAGTAACGGTACTAACTATAACTATTTGGCTAGAGATCAGTTCAATAAATTGATAATAAGTAGAAAAAATACCATAAAACGAATTAGAAGGTGTAAATTGATTTGTAAATTTTGTGAAAATAGTCCTCATTAAAGAAAATTTTAATTTTTCGCCACTTTTCTGAAATCCATATTGAAAATTTCGAAAGTAAGAAACCTTATAATAGAAAACGACGGTCCGGTAAAAATTTTTGAATCAATGCAACCAAACTCGAGCTATGTTGAAGGTAGAAATTGCCGGATATACTTCGAAATCTTACCACGCGTTGGCAAATAAATGAAGAGTTAAAAATTAGAAGTACGTAGCCTTAAAATATGAAAAAAGCCCATCGATGTGAATCTTTTAGTAAAATAAGTTTAAGTTGTGTAGTTTAACAATTACATATAAACTTTGATTTTTTAATACCTGATATAAATTTTTTATTACTGCTAATGTGTCAGTCCATATTTTATTCCGCATGCGTTAGAAATAAAAAAAAATGGAGATAAACCTCTAGATTGACCAAAAAATAGCTAAATTGCTATTGAAGGGTGGTCCCGCCTTAGTGCACAATGTTTATTTTAAGCAGTTTTGCCAATTATGCATTTTTCATGCTAGATCTAGCATTATTTAAATTCATTTGGCGTGAAAAAAACTGAACTGAGCATGTTGCATTTTTTCTAGCATTATTAAAAAATTCCTAGCATTTTTTAGTTCTTGTGATATTTTTAATATTTTCCATTTTATAATGTGTATTACAAATATAAAAGAAAAAAATAGTTTTTTAAAAACTTTGCAAAAGATAACTACAAACATTCATTGTGACAGCTAATAGGCTCGAGCACACACAGTACAATCGAATTGAAAGACTTAAGCTACGGTCACACTTGTCAAATATTTGACGAAATAAACGGGACCAACAAGCAAACTTAATAATCATTTCCTTTAATTTCAATATTTATTTTGATTATAATACCACATCTTACACAAAACAGTTTTTCGCTATGTCTAGTAGTATAATTAGTTTATTTTGTGATATTAAGACCATGCTAAATATCACCAACTATTTACAAAAGAAGGGGTTACGCTTATTTGGTCAAATATTTAATAAATGTGACTGTAGTAGTCAACTTGAAAAAATCAAAATCTTTTGATTTTTCTTCAACCAACTCGACAACCGTCAAACTAATCAATTGACAAAGCCATACACGCTTTGATTTGGTCAACAACCGACTCAATTGACAATTGAATTGAATCGTGTATGGGCTGCTTTAGAAAAAACCTTTTGCAATTACTGCAAATGCGATATTGTTTAAAATTAGTGGACTGGAACAACACGCAGAAAAGAGAAAGCACAAAAGTGTTAGTGGCATAACTAAAATCTAGTGCTGGGAAACTATCGATAGTATCGACATTACTATTTTTTAAAATACAGCTATGAAGACATGTAACAGCAGCTATACACCCACAGTTTTTTGCCGCAAATTTGAACTTGCTATTACTAATTCGTGCTGAATTACAGCAATAAATACAGACAACAAGAATGGCAGTTGTAGATTGCTTAGCTGCGCTTTTATTACTGCTAATTAAAGGCCTTTATGTCGAAATTTGTATATGTTTGCAAAGGGACTGAAATGTCAAATATTTTTGTAATGTTGTAAAAAAAAAATGCAAATACAAATGAAATTGCAGTGAAGGACCAGAAGAAAAGTCCACTAGATTGATTGCCTTTTAGGTTGAGAATCATCACCAATTTAGAACATTATCTAAAGTTGCAATAAAATATCTTATAGTCCCTGCTACTTCGGTTGCTGCTTATCAGCAGCACAATTTATAAAAACAGTCATCTAAAATAACGTGCGCACATACATACGTCTCATACGTTCAATAAAGTGATAAAAACAACGAACTGTAGCCTGATAAAAACTAGTTCAAGTTTTCCTGCTCAAGTACAAACATTGAGTCGATAGTAATATCGAAATCTGAGCTGTCGATAAATATCGATAGTAGAAAATATCGATAGTATCCCACCACTACTAAAAACAATCATATCCCTTTCTAAAGGCGACCGTACACGATATGTTTTTGTCATCTGACATGTCAAATTTTCCACTTCAAAACACATACATGTCGTGTGTTACCTTTTTAACTTTGCTTCTGTAAAAGTCAGACGCAAAGTCATCTGACAAAATTTCAATTAGAGCGTGCTCTATTTTCTTCTGACAAACCATCTGACATCAGAAAGCTATGCCGGCAAGAAACCGGCAGCGGCGTCCACTATTGACGGAATCATTAGCCGGCTGAAGTTAATTTTTTACAATACCGAGATATGTTTGATCATCTTACCATTGAATAGAATTTATGTGAATATATATATAAAAACCGTTTTATTATAAAATCCTAAATTGGTATCTTTGAATTAAAAGAAAAAAATGTTAAGATGGCTGAACTATTTTACGGCGCAAATAAAACTTTTCATGGCGGCAGCAAGCTATTTTGAAACCGAGCACTACTTTGGTTTCTGCAATAACAATGCGAAAAAAACAGAGACAATGTCAGAAGCAAATTACATGTACGTTTGTGACCGAATATTATAAAGCTTATGTAAAACAGCGATTTTGACAGACATGCACAATTACATGTGACTTGAAAATTTGACATGTCAGATGACAAAAACATGTCGTCTATATGCGCCTTAAAGAATTTGTTACAAAGTTCAGCAGAGGCGACATTAAGTTTATTTGCTTTGCATAGTTCGATTGCACCTGTTGAGTATCTGACAAACATTTATTACCCTACAGATAACATTGGACTACGTGGTCCATTGTGGCTTAAATGGACTACTTACAACATGGTCCAATCTACTGTAATATGGACCATGTTATAAGAAATTAACATGCAGTGCTGCCAACAACTGCATGATGTATACTTTTCTATAGTTTACAGTATTACACATTGGTAGCGCTGATGGTGTCCATTATTAATTGTTTATTTAAAAGTGAAAGTTTGTGAAATTTGTGAAAAAAAAGGTAAACAAATTAAAAATACCAAGTAAATATATTTAATAATAGCAATAATAGACTACAGGGCATGCCATAAAAGGCTATTAGTAAAAAATTAAAAATGCTTAAACAACCGCTTTAGTGTACTCCATACTGTAATGACATGGAGTACTTTTAAAAATAACCCACTTTAGTATTCCATGGAGTAGTTTAGGGACTACTTCGGTGGGTTATATGGTCTCCTCCTAGGACATCGTATGTTAAATGTACCACCTTTTACCCATATATTTGGAGTAGTTTTGGAGTACTCCTACTCCTTTATGGACTACTCTTTACATGCATGTATGGACTAGTCTCGTTATCTGCAGGGTAAAGGAAATTTGACAGATCGTCGTTGAACCTGAAGGGCAATATGCAGCATTTTATAAAAAAAAAAAAAATAAAATGAAGATCTGTCTATATTTTTCATATAAACTATTTAAGCATTTATCAAGCATTTTTTTTTTAACAAAATCTAGCATGTTTTCCACAATAAGTTTTGACAACACTGATTGTGAGTCACACCTTAACGTCAAGTTTTTTGCCCAACTTAATTTGACATCTCTTGGTTTCAGTTTTTGACAACTTTAACCATGGAGAGGTGCACAATTGAGCATAGTTTTTAGATTGTTGAAGCCTTCTCGAAAATGCATTTCGTGCACTTCGTGATTTGTTTTGGTCAGTATAATCGACCAAATGTGTCTACAATAGGGAGAATCGTGCTAAAATTTCAGCAAATCGGGTCTGTGGGAAATGTGAAAACACTGTTTGACGCTGTTTATGGGCTGGCGGCGTCATCGGGGCGTACTTCTTCCAGAAGGAGGTTGAATGGTGCTCGCTATTGCGAGATGATAACGGACTTCTTGTGGCCACAAAAACTGAAGATATGGCCCTGGAGGATATGTGGTTCCAACAGCATGGTGCCACTTGCCACAGCCTACGAAACAATGGCTCTTTTGCGTGAGAAATTTAATAGCCGTTGCGATCATGTGATTTGACACCATTGGACTTCTTTCTTTGGGAATATTTAAAAGAAAAAGCAAATAAGCCAAGAACAATTCCAGAGTTAAAGGAAGAGATAATTCGGCACATTAACGACTGGAACCTCAGTTATGTCTCAGAGTCATCAAAAATATGGCCTATCGGATAGGGGTATGACACCGAAGCCATGGCGAGCATTTGGCCGATATTTTGTTCACACATAATTGTTATAGATCCTTCTATAATAATAAGAAATATTTAGATAAGTTTTTGAAAACTTTTTGTTTTATTTACAAATAACTTCGTGCGTTTTGGTTACAATTTATTTATTTATTTACAATAGCGCTTTGACGCCGCGTTATTTAGGGAAGCTTCATACAAGTTGTATGTGGGCTTGAGAATTTTGACAGCTAGGAAACACGTGCCGCTTTTGTTTAGGTATGGCTGTTCACAAGTAAAACATATTGAGGGGAATAGTAAAATGTTATTCTGCTTTAATAACACATACTGTAAATAAAGCAACTAGTTTAAAACTGTAATTAAAATAAATAATATGAACAAGTTAGGCTAGTATGGCAACCCTATGTTAAATACGATTGTTTAATATGCGAAAAAAATAAATCAAAAGTGCAACTAGTTTAAAGTAAAAGCCAACCAGTATATTTCTAGCTAAATACTAGTTTCTTTGTCTACAGGTAAAAAGATAAATATTGCGGATTAAGTGAAGAGATCTGGGCGCTGTCTTCATTCGTTAATGGAAAGACAATAATGTATCCATTTGGGTAAAACAAGGAACATAAAGTTAAAAATAGCTGAAAAAATGATTTAAATAAAAATTTTATAAAAACGTCAGTTTCGTGTACAATCTAAGTTAACAAATCGATTTTCAATTGACAATAAACCTGATCCCATGTAAAAAAAAAAAATCCAGAGTCCAGCTGCAAAATAGTGGCTGGCTTAAAGTCTTTAAAAATTTTTTTGATACCAAGATGGCTCTGAAAATTTGCCAAGATAGCACTCGCAAAAATATTTTATAAGTTTATTATACCTTTTTAATAATTTGGTTATCACTGAATTCTTAACATAAAAAGAATCCTCATTATTGGCAGTCGATATGAAATTAAAAGATTGTTGTTGTTCTTTTTGTCTCAGCATTTGATGCACCGTTGATGAGGATGACGATGACGATGATGACATTGATGGTCTGGTAACAACGACGTCGGTTGCTGTTGTATTATCACTGCGTTTTTGTCTTTTATTCGTTGATTTATGATGAAAATTGTGTCCGAATGTTAACTCATTAATCGCATTAATGCTCTGGTGACGCGTTGCATTTGATCCTAAAGGATTCCTTGGACTTGTTGTCCGTGAATTGTGTGTGATGATGATGTCATTAAATATTAATGCCTGGGTGGTGAAAGTTGAGGGATGCGGTTGAAGTTGTGGTTGATTTTTCTGGTGAATTACAATCGTTTTATAATGAATGTCATTTATTTTGTAACTGCTGCTGGCGTTAGTGTTGCTGTTGTTGCTGCTATTAATCAATTTATGATTGGGATGTTGTTGGTGTTGCTGTTGAATGTTTCTTCTTTTAACATGATGTTGTTGTTGCTGCTGCTGCTGTTGCATGTAAAAATGTAGCTGATAATTTTTGGCATTGTATTGCATGTCATGTTTATTGTTGTTGCTGTTTGTTATAAAATTCGATGTGACTGTTTTTGGTGTCATTGCAGATGACATGTCTGTTTCATTGCTGTTTTGAATCGCTGATTTTGCTGTATTATGAGAGGTAGTCATGTTTGAGGCCATGGTGGTATTGTTGTTGTTATTAAATGAATTGTTATGAAATTTTTGCGAATTTTTCGGACTGTGTAAATGACCACTGCTGCTAGCCACACTTGCACTTTTCATAGTAGTGGTTAAAATTCGAGGTGGCTTCATAACATCGCTGGTCTCAGCAAAATACGGCACCAATGTACTGCAAACCCAGCGTCGATAAGCTTCCTAGAATGACAAAAAAAAAATGTTTTAGATAAGCAATAGTTATAAATCTTTAACTTTTATATTTATATATATGAAATTGTTTTATCTGTGTAAACCCTAAAGACACACACTATCAAATATTTGTGTCTAGTCGAATACTGTTTGCTTGCTTTTCCAGTTTGTCCCCTTTGGCCAATTTAGGCATTCATTTTTGTCTAGTTGATTGCAAAAATAATATAGATACATAAATAATAGAAAAGTAACTTAAATACCCTGAAGGCCAAAAATGCTACTCAACTCTACACTTTACACAACGATTGATAATATATCAGCACTATAATTTTTAGCACACTATTACACATGCAGCCATTCACAACACAACACATGCATTCACACCCTCAAATACATACAACTGAAAACCAGTGCAGTCAACTCTTCACCAATAAATATGGCTAAATAGTGGCTTAAATATGGCTTAACAGGATTTTATTATAGAAAAGGTATCAATATTAACAAAAACTTAGAAAATATATTTATTACACTAAAATGGCACATAAAAGATTATTTTGTTAAAATATATAAATTTTTGTTAACAATAAAAGGAACATGAAATATTTTTAAATAACGAAAGGCTCAATTTATCGATAATTTAAACTTTTTAATTGTAAAAGTTAACTTTTTAAGAAAAGTTTAACGTTACGACCAGGGATGAGGATTCGGAGTTGAGGTTTTTGTAACGGAGTCGGAGTCGAAGTACCAAAAAAAAAAAAAAAAAAAATTTCGCGACTCCGACTCCAAAAATTTTCCGGCATAAAAAAGTTTCTAATACTAACCAAAAAAAAAAAAAAAAAAAAAAAAAAAAAAAAAAAAAAAAAAAAAATAGAGGGTCTGCCTTAAAAATTTTGAAGTCTACTTTACATACTATCCCAGTAAAAACTTCGCCTCCTTTTTTAAAATGAATAGCTTCTTTCACTTATTATTTAGTAGCTTTTTTCTATATAACTACTACAATCACTTCTTCTATAAGAACTTATTTTCCCGATGTATGTGGGTAAAAAAATTATGACTTACATTAAAATACGTTCATTTTGGGACATCCCTTGTAGAATTCATTGGTTCTTTCAGTAGAATTGGAAGAAGCATTTTTACTTTTTCCTGATTACTTAACACATTATTTTGTAGGCGATGTTTTTACTTGGATGTAAACCAAATATATTATAGCTCCATGCGGCGCGTGTTAGAATTAAAATAACGATTTGAACTTTTTACAGAATAATTAGTATTGTGGTTATTTTGTTGAACTATTTATGGTTTTTAATCCAAATTTTTAATAATTTTAATTAGGCTTAAGTTCATTAAATTTAATTTTCATTAAATTATTTTTATGAAGAAAGGAATTTTACAACATGAAAATGAATTAAAATTGTTATTGATAATCTTTCATTCTTGACCGTGGCCGGGGCTCGAACCCGGGCCGGCAGGTTACCATGACATGTTTCGATCGCAACCACTTTTTTACAGAATAATTTTCTTTCTATACTCAAACATTTAACACTGCATTGAAAAAATATATTTTAAAATCTAGTAAGGACCAGTCTCATACTCATTTAGCATCAAGGTTAGAGTAGGAGTCGAAGTCACAGTCGGACTTAAACAATTTCGGCGAATGTAGTCGGAGTTAAAACTATTTTTTGACGACCTAACAGCCCTAGTTACAACACAACTTGTGCAGCTTTTATAATATTTTTTCGTAAATTTGCCTAAATAAATATGGATTAAAACACGGCTCATCACTAAATTGGTTTTTAATGACTAAAGGAGATATGAAATGGCTAAGGCTAGCCCCTAAATTGCTAAATTGGCAAGACTGCTGAAAACCCTTGATCAACGCTCACACAAAACTTACAACACTAAACAAGAGAGCGAGCGGGTCAACCACCAAACAAAACAAAAAAAGTTGTAGAATGACACATACGTTAATGAAGTTTCTCAAAAACAGCAAAATTCTGTTTTGCCACGCCTCAAAATACAGCCCTTTTTGTTTTTTACATATAGCGCCGCACAGTGAGACAGCCCTTTAGTAACCGCGGCAAAAAATGGTTTTTGGCGTGTCGTCCAATTTGGATGAAATTTTCACAGTATATTAACAGATATATTAGTAACAATTCCATGAAATTTCAGCCTCATAGCTTTATTTTTTTTTGGTCTAGAGCAAGTCAAAATTGAGGGATGGCAACGCGCTTGAAATATGTAAGTTCAATATGTAATATTCAAAAGAATAAAAAAATACATAATTTTTTTTTTTAATTTTTGTTTTTAATTTTTTTAATTAATTTAGTTGTTGTGAATGAGTAGATGAAAAAATAAATTAAAAAAAAAAAAACACAAAAAAAAATTTCTTAACAACAGAATTGTGGTGTAAAAATTGAACATTTTGCATTTTCAATGGACTAGGAAATATAGAGCAGCCCCTCGCCCTAGGTGCACCCTTATATCAAATGAAAGATTGAAGTCTCAGCTTTCATTTGAAGTTAAGAACATATAGAAAAAGTTTGCAAAAGAACTTTAAAAATACAAAAAACTAAAAAATCCGCAACGCGCACATTCTGTCGCTATACGTAATAACTGTAAAATCATATTAAATTGTTGTTGTTTTTAATATTATTGATCAACAAATGGTAATTGCAATATATATTTATATTTAATTCACAATCTATTTGAGAGTGCAAGTTTATACAAGTTTATATAAAGTGTTAAAAACAAAATTTACAAGGTCATGGATAATTCAACAATTTCTTATAGTGCAATTTCTGATATTTGGTGACATATCAACAAAATTCAATGAAATGTCAGACTTAATTATTAAAAAATTTCGTGATTCTTTAATAAAATATTTCATACCAAAATTAAAATCCAAATGGAACAAATCTGGGCGCAAAAAAAGTAAATTTTTGTCTGATAATGAAGAATGGATTGCACAGCTTTACACCATATGTGAAGAAACTTTGGATGATGAACAACCAAGCACTTCGCTATATTGCCAATAGGTTTGTTTGCAATTTTTTTTTTGAAAGTATTTTTTTAAATTTTTTTTAAAATTAACTTTTTTTTTGCTACAGGAATGTTATCCGAAGGAGCGCAAGAAGCAATGAATAAGGAGTATAGAAACTGTAGGCTATTCCATTCTCGTAAAAATTCACGTATTTCTACGAATGAAGATGTAATGCACTATTTGCAAATATCATCAGATCCTTATATTAATTCATTTAGAATGAGAATGAAATTGAAAAAATTAGAATACCATGATGATGTTAAAAAATTATTGATAGAATGAAAAAAAAAAAATTGTTCTTTTTTATTGCATTTCAATGGGAGGTGGGCGTAATAGTGGGCGTGTTATTGTAATTTTTGCATGAAACATTTTAAATGATATAAATTACAGTAATATCAAATTTGAAGGTTGTACCTAAAATATTTTAGAAAATATGGCACTTTTTATGTTGAGGTTGTATGGGTGGTGGGGGTAAAAGTGGGCCAAAGTTCAAAATTTTTTTCCGATAATATATGTAACAATATAACATTCAAGTATACCAAAATTTAAAGTTATACTTAAAGTATTACGGACAATACGGCATTTTACAAATTTCGATTGTATGGGAGGTGGGCGTAAAAGTGGGCGGATTTTCTTAATTTTTTTTAAAAAAACTGGAATTGTCTCAAAATTAACCTGTGCAAAATTTCAGAGCTCTACAATGACTCCTTGTATTTAATGCCGGCGTTGTCTCACTGTGCGCCGCCCTTTCGAATCCCATCTCATCACATATCGCTGTTCAGAGCTTGAATATGGCTTAATTTTTGCCTTTGTTGAGTTTTTAGCCCGACATAAAATTCGGGGCTCCAGTTATGCCTTCTCGGATCCTTCCCCCTAATGTCCACGTGCAAAGAAATTCCTTCTAAAATTTAGTATGTCTAACTTTTAACATACTCACTTAATGGAACGCTTCAAAATTGGGCACCTTTTTCCACATACAATTAACGTACTTTAAAACAAAAAAAATTTCCAGTCACATTTGCAGAAATGTCAATAAAGTTTCTAGCAGGAAACAAATTTTTTTGCCACGCACCAAAATACAGTTATTTTTTATATATAGCGCCGACATTTAAGGTCGCATCGCATTTCATTGTTTGTTGGCTTGAGCGTGACTGAATAATGATATTCGATATGATTATGTTGATTGTTCCCAAATTTTAGCCAACTTAAGGACTATTTGCAATGAGATCATAATTTATGAGTAGGGGTGAAATAATATGCAAATGATACGCATTTGTTAAAATAACAAAACTAGTCAAAAATCATAATTTCATAATTTTGTTGTTGCTTTCTATAGAAATTTTTATTGCGTTTCAAAATTTTCAACGCCACAAGATACGCAGCGTTAAAAATCTAAAAATTTTATAAAAATTTCTGTAGAAAGCAACAACAAAATTACAAAATATTTTTGACTTTGTTTTTGCTTTTAATGTAATATTTGGCGTTGCGTTGTACACAATTAGGGCCTTAGTTTTTGGTTAGTTAGGGCCGTTTGCGTATAAGGTTACCATCACCATATTGCCCAATATAGAAAGTTCATCATAAACTTGCTAATTTCACTTATGTTTTTTACATTCAATGCATGTAATGCCAGTTTCGAAATGATTTTTACATACATTTATTGTATGCTGTACATTTGCTTAAATATTCTGTATTGACTTAATAGTGTTGGGAAATTTTAAAACTTGTTTAAAAATATCTATATATATATAAAAGAGTTGCGTGAGTGACTGACTCATTTATCATCGCCCAGCCCAAACCGCTGACCCTAGAAACTTGAAATTTGGATTCGCTAAGACGGGATTTTTCAAAATTCAATGTTTAGGGGGTAAAAATGGTAAAAACGGGAAAATTTGGTAACCTTATATCTCCAAAACTAAAAACGATGCAAAAAAAATGTAATACTTATCGTTGTTCTTTAGAAAAATAAGCGGACAGGTATCTGTCCGCAATTTGCAATTTGCTCTATTTAACTTCGTTTGCACTAAAAAAAAACCATGAGCAAAATTAGTAGTGCATATTTGCTCAGTTGCAAACAAATATAAACAAAAACGTTTGACATATAAAGCGCCATATTGTTTTTTAAGGAAACTTATAAATTGAACATTGTCGTGGGTTTTAATATAAAATAGAGAATTAAATTTAAATAATTTAAAAAGAAAAAATTTATTTTATTTTGCTTGTGTATAATTGTAAACAAATGCAGATTTTTAACAGTGCTGCCAGAAGTTTTTTGTGTTGCCAGAATAAATTTTTAGAAAAATAGCACATTTGCACAAAAAATAAAATTGGTGTGCTCACGATCAATCATAATACGCACTTCAATTTACAATGACCATCGTGATTACCCTTAGAAAAAAGTTAATACCACATTTGATTATCAAAAAAAAAATACGTAAACGGATTTGGTACTTTTTCGAAATTCGAACATTTAAGGGGGGAAAATCATAAAAACTTTTGGTACTTTTTTTTACAAAACATTTTCCTCAATTAATTGGCATATTCGTACTAAATTATGGGCTGCCACTACAGTAAGGAAATTTTTGATACTTTAATGGGGGAAATATATTGTACCCAAAAAAGGAAATACCGGAAATTTGATATTTTTCTTTAGCCTTTTGGTTCAACTAAAGTAGCGGGTTAAATGCTAGAATTTAAACAAGTTTAAACTAAGAAAAATAAACTTTGGCATAAAAATATGTCCACGAAGAAAAAGGAGACGCTAACGAAGTAGCGGGTATATGCTAGTATTTAATATATATACATTATTATTGCACATAAATTTCGAAAAAATTAATTAAGTTGTTTCGAAAATAATCTATATATGTACATTAGCGTGGCCGTTAGTTGTATGGAGAACTTTTTTTTTTTGATTTCTTATACTCTCCCCCTCCAAATCGGTTCAGTTTTATGTAAAAAAAAATACAAAAAAATTTCGTAGCGATAAGTTGTGTTTTAGGGAGGGCGTCCGCCCCTCAAAGTTTGCCATCAAGCCATTTATTCAAATGTAATTTGTTTGCGTATGACTATCTTCTAAAAACAACATTTTACAAGAATATGATATATGGCAATATTTTAGCTCTTCTAGTCAACAACATAAGCCTCCAAGAAAGTTTTTTGCTAAGACTAATATCTTAGAAAATAATTAAGAAAATAACAACAAAATACCAAACATTTTATATACGTTTTATATATATAAAAAGGCGATTTAGTGTCAAGTGACACAATTTTGAAATCGATGTCTTCCGATTTGGATGAAATTTACACCAAGGTTAGTCCTATTAGATAGTAGATTACACACAAATTTTCAACAAGATCGGTCAAAATGTTTCAGAGGTAGAGGGGGTCAAAGTTTGCCATACAGGTGTTCTTTCTCATCCATGTAATTTATTACCTATTGGTGTTAGCAAAATGTGTCCCAAGTAGCTTAGATAGCTATTTAATCAATCTTTTTTAAAAATATTTTTTTGTTTTTTTTAAAAAATTTTAAAATTTTTTTTTTAAATTTAAAACTTTTTTTTTTATTTTTTTTAGCCAAGTGTTAAATTTAAAAAAAAAAAAATTTTAAAAATTTTTTAAAAAAACAAAAACAATTTTTTTTAAAAATTTGATCAAAAAGCTATCTAAGCTACTTGGGACAAATTTTGCTTACACCAATAGGTAATAAGTTACATGGATGATAAAGAACACCTGTATGGCCAAAATGTCAAACTTTGACCCCCTCTAACTCAGAAACTTTTTGACCGATCTTGTTGAAAATTTGTGTCTAAGCTACTATCTAGCAGTACTAAAATTGGTATAAATTTCATTTAAATCGAAAGACATCTATTTCAAAATTGGGTCACTTGACATTAAATCCCCCTTTTATATATATAAAACGTATATAAAATGTTTGGTATTTTGTTTTTATTTTCTTAATTATTTTCTAAAATATTGATTTTAGCAAAAAACTTTCTTAGAGGCTTATATTGTTGACTAGAAGAGCTAAAATATTGCCATATATCATATTCTTGTAAAATGTTGTTTTAAGAAGATAGTCATACGCAAACAAATTACATTTGAATAAATGGCTTGATGGCAATCTTTGAGGGACGGACGCCCCCCCTAAAACACAACTTATCGCTACGAAATTTTTTTGTATTTTTTTTTACATAAAACTGAACCGATTTAGGGGGGGAGAATATAAGAAATCAAAATAAAAAAAATAACGGCCACCCTAATGTACATATATACAAATGAAAAATGTTTGTCTGTTTGTTTGTTGGCTTAAAGACTTCTTAACCACTGAACCGATTTTCTCGCAATTTTTACAGTAGCATCACGTGAGCCCCGATAGGGGCAGGGAAAGTTGTACCCTCTATGGGATGCCAGTATTAAGTATCGCATATCTTAAGAACTGTTATAAATAGTGACAATGTCTAAACTTGGTAGGAGTCACTCTTATGGTAAAATACACATTAAAAAACAATAATGGGAGTAAGTGCAGGCGAAGCAATAAATTTGTACAGAAAACCAAAAAAAATAAAATAGACTTCTTATTTTGTCGATAGGGGTAGGGGAGCAGTACCCCTATTGAATGCAAATGTTGAATAAAATTGATGACTTAGTCAAGTGACTGATTCATTATCGCGCAGCCCAAACGGCTTAAGTTAGAGACATGAAATTTGGACAGTAAATAAGTCCTCCAACGAATAGATCCACGGAAAAGAGATTCTTAGAAGTTTAAATATTTAGAGGATAAAATGGTTTAAATTACTTAACATAGGCTTTAAATATTTGTAAAACTTCAGGTGGGCGTAGCACCTCCCAAACAAAGACAATATGAATAACTTAATATCTGGGGAACGGTTACAGAAAAGTTTTCAAATTTAAAACAAATAACTTTGTTATCAATACACAACATCGGACGAAAAGTGGACTGGATTGGAGAAGTGGGAGTGGCTCCGTCATTACAAAGGTATTGTGAAAAACAGTGATCCGGAGAACGGTTACAGGTAAAAATTAAAATTTTGTACAAATATTTAGCTTGGTTATCAATACACAACATTTATCAAAAAGTGAGCTAGATTGGAGAAGTGAGCGTGACAATTGAGATTTCTTTATATTTGGGGAGTGGTCACAGTGTGTAAAAGTTTTTAAATTTGCAAAAATTGCTCGGTGTTCTTTGCAAAATATCTGCAAAAACAGTTGGCTGGATTAGACAATATAGGTTTTTGTATATCAGTAGAACGGTAACAGTAAAAGTATCTAAATTTGGTACTATTTAACTAATTTTATTTCAATGGGGAAAGCGAAGGGCACCGGGTAAAGCTAGTAAGCAATAAAATCTGTTTGGGCAATTTCGACCCATGAAATCAGGATGAGAGTTAAAAAAAAACACATTTTAAATTAATTGAAATACACATAAAATTGAATAGAAATAGAAATCAGGGGCCAAATCGTCGCATTATAAAGGGTCATTTTTTATGAATTAAGTTTTTGGGGCTGGCAGCACTGGTTGGTAATTGTGTCCAAACTACATCTGTGGAAGTGAAAACTGTTCAGTATTCTCTGCCATTTCATCATGGAGAATCTCACAAATGAGCAACGACTGCAAATCGTTGAAATTTATTATCAAAATTCAGCTCGATGGAAATTCACTGTTTTATCGAAAAATTGTGTTCAGCGATGAGGCTCGTTTCTGGCTAAATGGATACGTAAACAAGCAAAACTGCCGCATCTGGGGTGAAGAACAGCCACATGCCGTACAAGAGTTACCGATGCATCCCGAAAAAACTACAGTTTGGTGTGGCTTTTGGGCTGGTGGCATCATCGGATCATTTTTCTTCACAGACGACCGTGGAAGAAACGTTACCGTCAACGGCGAACGATATCGAGCCATGATACGCGACTTTTTTTTGCCCCAATTGTCTGAGTTGGACTTGGTTGATATGTGGTTTCAACAAAACGGTGCCACATGCCACACAGCTCGTGAAACAATGGACGTATTGAAGAATGAATTTGGTGAGCAGTTTATCTCTCAAAATGGCCCTTTGAGTTGGCCGCCAAGATCATGTTATTTGACGCCTCTTGACTATTTCTTGAGGGGTAATGCCGTGGCACTCGAAATGTTTTTTTTTCTTTTAGAAATCTTGTTAAGAGTTCCATCACTTACTTTACTGCATCCCTTTATATCTTATTGCGTAGCGCATAATTGTAGGCTTGTTTTTTAATTGTACTATAAGTGCTTCGTAAAATGATAAAATTTTTTATTGGGTCGTTGGTGGCAAAACTATTCCATCCAATCATAAAGTTGGAACCAGAAAACTCATATGAATGTATCAATACATTCATGGAAAAATATAGGATTGTCATTAATCACAATAATTCCAAATGCAGAAGGTATTGTTCGATCGACTATTTGTTATCGAATGCCGTGATCTCAAATTTCGACACACACTATTCGATGTCGAGGACGGCGACCTCCTAAAGTAAGATTTCGATTTAAGTCATTCGATCAGGAAGGCGAAGATTTGGCCCCAGTATATAATTTGATATTGTAAACAATTTTAGGTTATGACAGATGAAACCAAAAACGAACATAAGAAAGAAAAAATTAAAAACATTCTGTGTTTGTTCATTTTGACTTCATAGAAAAAAATATTTCGGACACTAATTCATATCTACTAGAACTAAAGTTATGCCAAATATAAAGGAATTCCAACAAAAATTTTTTTTTTGGATTGTCCGCTTCACAAATAAGGCCCCATATGTTTTTAACATCAGACAAAGCCACTGCAAAATACATGTCGTCTAAGTTGTTTAAGAAGTCAAGCATGGAAAAAAGTAGCAGTTCATTTCAGCGTTTACAAAACTGCAGTCAAAGTAGAAAAACTGCCATTTATTCTACTTCTTCATTTGTCATAGACCAAAAAAAAAAAAAAAATTTTGCTTTTACTTCCGATTTATTGTATGTAAGCAGTCGCTGTCAAACCAACTCAAAGATCGAAAAGTTGTAAACAAATTTTCGTTTTTTGTTCAACAGTTTTTGGTTTTGACTGCAGTTTTTTAAACCTTTTTCATTTTGTCTTTCGATAAAAATTCGACCTATGTAGTATTAATTTTAAAATTCTTTTTAATTTTTTTTTTAAGATTACTTTACTTTGCCCGGAAAGTGAAAAATTCCTGGAATGAAAAAACCCTACTGAACGCACCACTACACACAGAAGCAGTTTAATATATAAATTATTAATTGGCAATTTAGTTTATTGTGCTTCAACCTCCTAAATAAATACTAATAAAAAGCAAAAAAGAAACATCTTAACAAAGTAAACTATAAAATATTGTCATAATTTATTAGTCAATGAACTTTTGAAACAGAGAGAGAGAGAGAGAAAGACTGAGTTAAACAAACACACACATTTAACCGTTGTCCCCAAATACTCATACACACAAAGTAGGAAAAGTAATTAAACAATTATCAAAACAAAATGTCTAAGGACAATAAACTTATATGACTCCTGTTAAATAAATATTAAAAATTGTAAAGACAATGACATCTACAAAAAAAAAATATAAAAAAAAATACTGAAATACACTTTGCAACAGTCCACATTACACAGTCGTTCTATTAGTTTTTCTAATAAAATTAATGATACTGACAACAGGGGTTTTCTTTTTTTTTTTTTTTGTTATTTTGAAATATTTATTGGTGTCATTTCAGCGGAGAATTGAGTGGAACTAAAGCTGTTGTTTTATGTTCTGGGTGTTAATAATTAATTAGTTTATAAATCATAATGGAAATGATGAAGTATTTTGTTTGTATTGGTGTGGTTTTTTAAGCAATTATGTTATATTCTGTTAAGTTCAAACAGTTAGCGCGTTCAGTACCATTTGAAATTTATCATTTAGGTCAAGTTTTTTTTTTGTTGAGAATTATTGAAGACAAGGGGACTGGTTGTTTAAGTTCGTATTATATTACAGGACGTACGATAAGAAAATACCTATTATAAGTTTGTATGAAGATAAAGAAAACTACATATACTGTTTATAATGTAAAATATTCAATCATATTATGGTAAATGTTTAAATCTATATGTCCATTACAACCACATTTTGATTGTTTTTATTCGATATATAAAAAATTACGTATCACTGGTCTCTTGTACACAGAACATTTTTTCAATAATTAAAGCATTAATCGACAATAAAATCAGTTTTAATTAAAAATTTAATCAAGTTAATTAAGAGTTTAATCAAGTGAATTAAACGTTTAATCAATTAACTTGATTTTAATTGATACTATTAATTGGTTTACTGGTACATTTAACAAATCTTTTAATTAATATGACAAATTTTTTCATTGAAATCAATTTTTATTTTTTCTTAAGTTAATTGTTTTTGAAATTGAAGATTTTTAATGATTTCAATTCATTTCACACAAATAGAGCTGGTCCAATTCAATGAAAAAGTATCAAAACTTGTTTTCTTGTCATTTAGGCGATGCATTTTTACTTCAACTAGCAAGTCGTAGTACTCCAGGAAATTAAAGCCAAGATAATTGCTTGTGGAATTATTTCGCAGTAAATATTACTAACTGTGTTGTAAGAAACCTTAAGCCTTATGTCCCAGGTCTATTACGTTTATGTTGAATTGTAGCGGGAATAATTGACCCGTCAGAGCCCGTTTCAATTAAAAATTTATGATTTATGAGTATTGTCTCGCAAACATAGGCGATTTATCGTCAAATTTCATGTGCCCGTCACCTTAGACGTGGGAGTTCTTAGTTTTCCGATTGATAATAACAAAGAGGTTGACATTTTGTTGCTTCCGATCAAAAAGTAAAATCATACAAATTTTTCTTTCACTGTAATTATTAGGAGTGAAAAACTTTTGTTTTGCTTTTTGATTGTATGTCTGTCTATCTATTTATTTTGATTGTATTTATAAGATGTCTAATTTTAATAATTAGAAAAACTGATATCGGCCAAGTGACCGCATAGTGAACTTCTGATGTACGTAAATGTAATAAACGCGTACGCTAAGACAAGATCGTTACGTTGTTTAAGTATAAGTTATGTACCTTATTTTGTTTGTTTACAAGTTCACAAACATAAAATCATTTTTTTATTGTGTATTTTTGTATAGAATGTGTATGTGCAATATTCATGGCAAAACACGCTACGGTACACTAACGTGCCTAAACTAAGTGTAATTTTTTCAAACTCTGCTTCGCAGTCAAAGTCAAAAATGAAGCTTCAAGTTTAACGATACACAGTTTGCTTCTTGTGTACGCTTCGATAAGTATTTTGGTGCACTGTGGGACGAATAGCCTTGTAAATTTTTTTAAAATTGCATTGTAGAACGGATTAAAACAGGCGCGTTGCTTTGCAATTGACGTTTTGGAGCTAAGCCCTTGCTCGGATTTTATAAATAAATGTATTTCACAAATATGTTTATAACGTATGGTGAATGAAATACGAACCAGTCCAACACTGTTAAAAAAGGACCCATGACACTTGCAAAAAAAAAAATATATAAAAAATGCATAATTAAACTGCACTATCTAGTTATTAAAAAAAACTAATATTGCTCTGATCAGTTAATAATTAGTTTGAAAAATGTCACTAAGCAAGCTGAATCGTTGCAAAGTAATTTGTAAGTTTTGTGAAGAAAATCGAAATAAGACTTAAAGTGAAATTTTTATTCATTTTAAAGACATACGTTAAAAAAAAATTTATTTACAGGAAAATAAACTTGTTTAAGAATAAAAAATCGTTTGAAGAAAATGTAGGTCAGTACCCATGTTCTGTAACTATAGTGAGAACTTCTCGCATCGAAAAGATGTGAAACAAAATATTCCATCGTTTCTCGAAAAGTGAGAAAAAAGTGTGAGTGTAAATCATGTTGAAAACTATCAAAAGAGATTACGTCGTTACGTTATAAATGTCATAACATTGAACTCGAAGCCGATGCGACATTCCAGCCGTTCAGAATGCCAGTCACACATATCGTTGACGGCGATTAAAATTTACTAAAATAGAAAGTTTTTCAAAGACGGCGGCGAAAATACAACCGTCGTCTATACCAAATAAAGTAAAGTGCGACTTTAATGCAAACGAGCTTTGAAAACATTCGTATATTTTATAAAAATGTTAAAAGCAAAATAATAAAACAATAAAAAAAATTTGTGCCAAGAACAATATATTATTATTATTATTCTTTTTTATTTTGCATTTGTAATTGTTTTTTAGTGTTAAAATTTTTTCTCGCCCCGTTTTTATTCGTGAGTTTATTTGACAGTTCAAAGCGGGAACTTTTCTCTTTTCTGCAAATTGGCGAGTAATTTTTCTGCAAATTGGCGAGTAATTACCTTACGTAACAGTTAGTACTCGCCAAAAAAAGTTACAGTTAGAGTTTAGTGAGAAAAACAGCTGTTTCTTTCAATTTATGGCATTTTTGTTTCATTTCGCACATTTCAATCGAAAAGTTTCTCGACGCGAGAGTTACAGAACATGGGCACAGGTCGGAAATGTAGTTTGCACAACTCTAAAGCACAGAATACTACAGAACTGTCACGAGACGGAAGATTTTGCGTTTTTTTTGTCTCTTTTTAAGAAAGCTGCCCTTTTTGCATTTCTTTTTGCATTTCTCTTTGCATCATCTTTTATGCCGCAATACAATGAACACAAATTTATTTAGTTGAGATTTATTTGCAAAGCTTTTGTAAAAATTAACTTTTAAGTTTACCACAACAAAAGTAAATAATATTTAAGTAAATAAATAACATTATAAAACAAAAAAATATTAATAAATAAATTTTTTTTTCACAAAACACAACGTTTGCTGAGCTAATGCATTTGTTTAACGTGGTTTGTGTTTTGTTATTTTTGTTTTGATCAGTCCATTTGTGTTGATTATTGCTGCCTGTTTTTACACATTGCCACTTCACTACCAAAAAAAGCTTTCTGTCTTTTCTTCGAAAGCTGCCCTCGCAACTGATTTGGGCCTTTTTCACACGTCACTTTTTACAGTTCTGTGGTATTCTGTGCTCTAAAGTTCGGCCAAAACTTAAATCTGAAACAGTAGATTGCAGTGCAAAGTAACTTTTTAATTGAAAGAAAACAAAAACGAAATTTGTAAATATAAAAAATTTTGTAAATTAAAATTGTTAAAACTCAACAAATCAACAATGAATTTAGTTTGTAATATTGAATACAATATTTGTTAACAATTAAATATAATTTTTTATTGTGAGTTTGTCTTATTAACAAGTTAAGTTGTTGCTAAGTATGTTGAATAAGAAAATGCATTTAAAAATTGTTGTTATTAATTTGGTAATAAAATACATATGTATAATAAAAATAGCATCACAAATAACATAATAATTTCAATGAACCGATGATGCTGGATTTCAATCCCAAACTGCTTAGAAGAACTATAAAGAGTTGGGCACCAATTTTATTTTCTGTTGAGTTTTTCAACAGACGAACAGACAGACAAGCGGACATGGATAAATATCCTAAAGCTACGGTCAGACTTATCAAATATTTGATGAAAAAAACGGGACCAATAACCAAACTAAAAAATCATTTCGCTTAATATCAATATTTATATTGATTAAAATACCACATCTTACAAAAAACTGTTTTTTTGCTACGTCTAGTGGTATAATTAGTTTATTTTGTAATATTAAGACCATTTTAAATCTCACTAACTATTAACAAAAGTAGGGGTTACGCTTATTTGATCAAATATTTAATAAGTGTGATCGTAGCTTAAGAGTAACTCAGGAACCTAGGATATATATGCTTTATGGTGTCTTAGATACAAATTGATTCATTACCGCAAAAAAAGCTTATAGGCTTTTTACACTTGCTCACATCTTACATCTTATCGCAATGATGATAACATCTTCCCATAAGAATTGTACAGGGCTAAAAATCAACATCTTTCTTCATCTTTAAAAGATGTTATCTCATGTTGTTTCATTCAACATTTTTCGTTTATTTTAGAGTCATCACTAGAAAAAACAAATAATTTGTTAAAAAGTATATACCAACACTAGAAAAAAATACAAAAGAGCAGGAGAGCAATATCACTTATTTAGTTTTTATTCGCTCTTACACGTGAAAATAAATATTTTTATGATGAAAGATGTTACAAATGTAAACACGTTTTTCTCATTTTCAACATCTTTCACGCATTCCTCTTAGATGTACACAAGTGTAAAGGCGCAGTTAGCCGGGAGTAACAGTAACGTTGCAAATCAGCTGTTTCATTTTGTATGTAAAGCAATAAGAACGATTATAGTTAGCAGTAAGATGTTACGTCTCAATCTTTAAGAAATAGATTAGTCTTACTTTTTTACGGCAAGGTTACTGTTACTGCCGGCTTACTGAGCCTTAATTTTATTTCATATGAATTTTTTATGAAGGTTGTCGCTTGAGATAACGGTACCTTAAATAACCATGACATTTTAGGAGATGATGCAAGTGTTGTCAATAAAGTCATTTATTAAAAAAAAATAACGAAAATTAAAATTGCGGTAATGCCTCAATATGAAAAAAGTTTCACGCTAAATGACAAACTTAGTATACCATCATTCAGCGCTAGTGGTGGTGGCTATAAAAGTCATAAACACCTTTGCCTAAATCTTTCGTTCTTAGCAACTGTCAACTTTAATTTCTTACAAAGAAACCGTTTTGAAAATTATTTACTTTAATACTATTTTTTAACTATTTTTCTTTCACAATTTATTTGTTTTCTCTTTAAGCAAAATAAAAAAAAAAAATTTTTATAAACTGTATTGAAAAAAAGCAGAACGTGTCTTTCTTCTAAAACTTTAAGTCATTGAACAGCATGAAAGGAAATAGTTTATTGACTTTTGCTTAAATTAAAAAAGCAACAGAAAAAAATATTATTTGTCTACTTAAATAACTAAAGGTCAAAGAAAATATTATTCTTTTTATGAAAGATTAAAAATGTTTAAGGTTATCGAACGGATGTTAAGGATTTGACAAAAAAGACATAAACATTATTTTCTTTAGAGACATCCATTTTTTATATCAACTTGGTAGATTAGAACTTGTGTACCATATTTTTTTTTTTTTTTTTTTTAATGAAAACAATTGAATTTACAAATGGACTTGTTGGAAATTTCATTAGGAATGCTGATATTATATTCCTAGAAACTAAAAGAAATTAAAATAATAAAATCCATCAAATCCATCTGAGGAGATCGAGTGGTTGCCGGTCAGGGTTCGAGCCCCAGCCACAGTCAAGAATGAAAGATTAGCAATAACTATTTTAATTAATTTTCATGTTCCTTTCTTCATAAAAATAATTCAATGAAAATTAAATTTGATGAACTTAAACCTAATTAAAAATTTAAAAAAAAAAGAATTTTGGATTAAAATAATAAATTTAAGGCAAATTTCACCAAGTTCAGTTATAATTAACTATCAGTTTAAACCATCAAAAACATATTGTTAACTGGAAGCTAAAGTAATGGTTAGTTTTAACTAAGCGTACTGAAATTTGCCGTTTTTATAGAAAATGTTTTTTGTAAGAAGTGAGTCAGCCAGTTAAAACTTTAAAATTCTTTTGTCTGTTGACAATGATTAAAACCGTTTAGTAGAATATTTCCAATGAACTCGTAAGTTATAAGTCCGTTTGTATTCTTTTATTACTTTATGAACATATTTGTTGTTGTTTTGCTTTGTGGTTACTTTTTTCTTTCTTTTAATATAAAAACTAATTAACATTAAAAAAGACCGAAATGCCGAATTAATGACTAAAAACGACATTTTTTGGCAATCGGCTGCAGAAAAGTAATAGGAGCGTATGACAAAATTATGAATATGGCGCCATAACTAATATTCATAAAAACAACAACAACAAAACACAATACTCCACAGAGTCATAACACTCACACTTAAGCAAATAAGCGCATAGAAATTACGTACCATAGGGAAATGACAAGAGGAAACAAAATAGAACTTGTTTTTCTTAAATTCCGTCCGTGTGAAATTACAACAATAAAGTAAACACATTTCTTACTAAGACAATCATAGATCTATTTTTTTTTTAATCTTTCTCTGCCTGTTCTAGTCGCTGTTTATGTAACAAACGAAGTTTAGAAATAAAGTAATAAAATAAAACTCTCTTCCTCCTCCCACACATCAACCCAACACACGTCATTAAAAAAAAAAATACCGTTACAGTAGCTACTTAAATATGTACGTATGTATGTATGCGCGTGTGATTGTGTGTGTCTTTGTATATGAAAATCATTTAGTGAAGTTTATTTGCAACAAAATAAAAGAATCATTAAAATTCAAGTTATTTTTAATGTAATTGTTATTGTTTGAAACATTTGGTTTTTTTTTTTTTTTTGAAGATTGTCTTTCTTCAATAGCGGAGAAAAAAATTAATATTTATAAAATGTATAATAAAAGAGGAGGGTATCGCAAAATTACCGCAAGATTTGAATTCAAATTATGGCAATCTTAAAATAACAAGATTTTTACAGCTGACTGTTAAAGGCCACGTGACTTGACAACAACAAAAACTAAATGGAGTGCATTGAATGGATTATTAGAACATCAACAAGTGAATGCCAATTTTTAAATCAAAATTATCCATTTGCGATGAAGCATTTTTTCGGCTTAATGGCTTTGTTGCCGCATTTTGGTTTTACTGTGTACGATGATTGCGGCTCAGGGGGAGGGGGGGGATGTTTTAAATTATAAATGGAAAACTATAATAATCAACTCAGAAAATGGATTTTCTTGTAACGCATGTTTTAACTCTCGATACTTTACCCAAACATCGCCCAATAAAAAATTTTATCATTTTGCGAAGCACTAATGGTACATTTAAAAAAATAAGCGCACAATTATGCGCTACGCAATAAGACATACAGAAATGCAGTAAAGTAAGTGAAAGAACTCTCAACAACTTTAATAAAAAATAAATAAAATTTCAAGTGCTACGGCATTCCCTTGCTACGAAGCAGGTTTGTAAGGGAGAATACTAAAAAATAACTGTATCAAAACATTCAGTGTGTAAAGCTGATCGTTACATCCAACAATTTTTATATGCGCTGAATAATAGCGCACTAGGTGTCAAAAATGTATTGCTTCAAAGTGGGAACTCGCCATATAAAATTCATGCTTCGCTGGAAGCTCCATTTTTTATTGGGCGATTTTTCATAATCAGGAAAACCATAAATATGCAATTGCAAGTTTTCCTTGTGCGACCAATGAAGGCAGAAACAATATATTTATCCGTTTTAGTGCTTTTTATGAATTTTGGCATCGATTTGTTAGTGCATATTTTTTGCATATTTTAGCATTTGCAGCATTTTGTTTGCATAATTTAGTTGAAATAGCTTTTTTGCAGCATATTTTAAGTTAATAGCGCATATTTTGCATTTTTGTGGCATATTTTGATACATGTAAAATTTTTTTAGATGCCTACAAGAGCTTTCGCAGCAAATAAAAAATAAAATATTTATTTTATGCGTCATTCTGACTCTTTTGTTTTAAATATCTATCTGTATACCACACATTTTGCTTTAATTTCTTAATCTTAATTAAAATTTTACTCTTAAATTGTAAGACAAAACAAAATGTTTTTTTAACTTGAAAATTTTTTATATTCAAAACTTAAGGAAAAAGCAATTATATACGTTTTGGCGATGTGTGTAACAAATAGAAATCTGGACCAATCTTTTAGTATACCGATCGATTAAGAATCACTTTTTAAAGTAATGTAACCATAACCATCGGTCCGTCTGGCTGGTTGCCTGTCCATGTAATTTTGTGTGCAAAGTGCAAGTTGCAATCTTAGAAAATTTGACAGGTGGTGTCGAAACGCCATCTAATTTTGACAGTTCGAACCTATTTGTTTTGATTTGTAAGTGTTTTGCTAAGAATAGTTGACATTTCGAGCCGTAAACACTAACAATGCAATGCAAAAAATCCAATGCTGTTTCTGTTATTTTTGGATTGTTGTAGTTCCGACAGCACCTGTAGTTGAATTCGCCTTGATAATTTGATTAAATTTGGTAAATACATTTTAATTGTAAGGAAGAAGTTTATGCAAATGATGAGAATCGGTCTTTATTTTCACATATTCGCCTTAAAAACTTTTTTTCAAATATGACTATTCATTGTGTCCGCAAAACCATCTAATTATGCTGTATTTCGATTAAATTCGCCCCAAAAATATTTTACTGCAAATAAGATTCTTTTGAAATCTGTTCACATTTGCCCAAAGCTCTCATCTAAATCTAGTTAACCGACGCATATCCAAATAAAACAAGTACCTAAGGTGATAGAAAATTAAAAAATAAGAAGAAAAAATTAAATAAAAATATTGGCGCAAACGCTTAGTTTTCGAGTTATGGACGTTTTTAGTTTTCATAGAAATATGTGATTTGGCTAAAGTGCAGTTTAAGGGGCTACGAAAAAAATAAAAAAATATGCCACCCGATTCAGAATAAAAAAAGAAAAAAAACCAAAATTAAAATTTAAGGGGACTGAGGTCCGTGGGGAACCAAAAAACTGCCCCGATCACTTAGTGATGTGTGTGGGTACTCAAAAAATTTTTAATTTTTAAAGCGAAGGCTAAACCGTCCCTCACGCACGCCAAAGTTTGAGAAAAATCATTAAGTCCGACTTTTATGCCTCATAATTTTTACATAAACATCGTTTACAAAGAAGATGTTATCTGTGAAGTTTCTAACAACTTTTGTCTGAACAAGTTTTCTCTTAATCTCATATTTAACAAAAAGTAACCAAAAAAAAAGAGCAAACAGCAGCATTAATGCGAATTTTTCTTTAGAAAAATTTTTTCTTACACACGTCAATTCAACTTTAATGTTTGCGTTTGTGTGCGTTTGCGTTTGCTTAAAAAAATCAAACGCATATCATTTGTTTCTACCATACCTACCCGCTAGAATACTAGAACTATATTGAAGAAAAAGGCCCATAACTGCCAAGGAACCGCCCCTAGGGATAAAAAAAGTATGACGGACCTTCATTAATTTGTTGTGCTTAACGTTTTCTCAAAAAATACTTGCCATATATCTCCAACCCTTAGGGGGCTCCTTTACAAATATGGCGGTTTAATGAAAATCTAAAATTTGGCCCCTGCAGCGTCTAGGATGTCCCTTGATGAGTCAAATATATGACCGATCCCACTTTATTTTCTATCCCCTCATTTGTTATTAACATACCCAACAGCTATATATATTCCTTAAGGAGGCTCACATACAAAATGTTCAATACAGACTAGGAATATATGGAAGAAAAAGCCCCATAACTGCCAAGAAGGATAAAATATATGACCGACCTCCATTAGTTTTGGTTTTTAACATTTTTCAAAAACAGACTTGCCATTTATCCCCACTTTTTAGGAAGGCTCCCATACAAATATTGCATTTTATGAAATTCTTAAATTTAATGGAAATTTTTCGTCTTTTGTGAAAAAATTAAAAGTTATGAACAGATTTTAATCACCTATAGCTTCTTTTTTTTTGTTTGAATATTTCGTTTTTTATATGTCTAAAAAAATTATAAGCACAGCTGCATCTTCCATTGTTTATAATTTTTTTAAGAACAAAAATTTTGAAATTTTGCTAAAAAATTATTTATTTTTTGCTAAAAAAATTAAGTTTCTAAAATGACTGCACATATAAGAAAAACCTTTAGGCTTTTTTTAAGGTAATTTTATTGCGGAATTTCGGTTTTTTTAATTTATTTTGTGCAACCTCCTCCATTTTCGAAATAACGGTATATTTCCAAAACAAATGCTAACCTAAAAAAACGGATACCACCACGTGATTCAGCGTACCCGAATTAGGTTAAAATACCAGGTACCCACCAAATTGGCGGGTGAGACCCAAAGAAATCCAACTTTTGATTTTAACGGTCACCCTAATGGTACATAGGTACTAATTTTGATTTAAATATTTCCATAAAAATAAAACATCTTTTTGAAAAAAAAAAAATAAAAAATTTAAATTTATACACTTATGCCCAATTCTCAGGATAGTAATTAAATCTAAATGAAGTTAATTTTCATGAAAACTTTAATCGTATTTAAATACAGATTAATTTTTTGAGTTTTATTTTAAGTCGTATTTAAATAAGATAAAAGTATGGTAGCACTACTAAATACAAAAAAAATATCATAAAAAAGTATAATTATTTACAAGGTGGTTTTAAAAAAACAGCTGATTAATATTGCTTTGCCTCTTGTTGTTGTATTGTCGTGATATTGAGGTCACCTTGCATAAATATTACAATAGAAACTCAAGTTGAAATTAAGTGTACCACATCGGTGAATTAATTTTGATTTAAGTATTTAGTGAGGAACAGAATTTTGTATTTAAAACGATTTAAAGCATAAATGTGTTTTAATATCAATCCTGAAAATTGGCCATTAGTACACAAAAACTGTAATGTGAGCTTAAAAGAAAGACCTAGTCAAAACCTTCAAAATAATACCAATATTGGCCATATACCTTTAGAAATGTAGTGGAAAAATTACATATTTCTATGAAAACTAAAAACGTCCATAACTCGAAAACTAAGCGTTTGCGCCAATTTTCTTATTTAATTTTTTCTTCTTATTTTTCCATTTTCTATCAACTTGGGTACTTTTTTTATTTGGAGCTGCGTCGGTAAACTAGATTGTTCCCTCATCTATAAATAGATTTAACTTCTTTTTAAATGTTAGCATTAATAAACAGTTAAGTGACCGTCCCTAAAATCCCTTTAAGAAAAAATTTTGATAATATTGGGCACAAATAACTCTTATATGCATTTTAACCTCTTCACATTACTTTGTTTTTGTAAGCCGATTACTGCCCATCGTTTTCAAATAGGGTAAGCTCTTGAAAATTCGTCTGTAAATACTATAGTGTATGGGATTGACCAATTATAATTTTAGGATTGTTTTTATTAAATGGAACTGTTATTAACTTGTTGAATATTTTATTTTCAAATTAGCAATTTTTTAATTTTTTTGGGCATATTTTTTAACAATTTTCAGGGCATATTTTCAAGTTTTTACTGCATATTTAAAGCGCATAAAACGCGTTTTAGAGCATATTTCTGGTTTCCCTATTGATAATAATAAAGACCTGAGAAAAATTGCATGTTCTTTGGATAAATTAAGTTTTAGCCATAAAATACATAAAGTTATAAAATCAGAACGGCAGCTTAACTAGCAAAACCGAAATAGCGTTTTGTTAGTTTCGCTAAGTACTTCGAGAAATTCCACACGAAAAGGAGTTTGCATTTTATAAGTTGCACAGTGCTACATAATACAAATCTTATAAAAGTCAGTCTTTATTATTCCATATTGTCATGTCTTTGCAAAGAATTAATTTTTATTCATTAAATGCTTATGATAATCTAATCATTGATTTTTAATTCATAAAATTTGAAAAAATATATTCACAGGTCGGCTTTATCCCGTGTGCAGCCTCTTAAGTACTATCTTGTTGCCACTTCCATAGACCAACCCATTACACCAGCAATATTTAATAGCAGACAAAAGGTTGCATGGGTAATAAAGTCTAATGAAAAAAGAAAAAAAAAAATACAACAATAACAAGAGTTAATAATACCTCAGGCACAAAAAACATTAATCCAAAAAAGAGTGGCTAAATATTAAAGTGTTTGATTATGAGTGTTTGCCCGCTCTTTCTTCATCTCAGTGTGTTTAAGTTTAAGTGTCTATGACATGAATTGAAAAGAGTGCCCCTTTATGTAAAATATACAATAGCTCGGTGACACTGAAGCGAGTCACATAAAACAACAACAAAAATCCAACAACCCTGTACACTAATAAAAACAATAGTGAAAACCAACACAAAGACTTTACGATACTTTCTACAGCTCCGGGGAATATTTTAAACGGTACTTAAAGCTTTGGGAAAAATTTCAAAAGGAACGAAAAGTGAAATGAAATGATGAGAGAAGGACAAACACAAAGGCATAATTAAGACGAATTGAGGACTTCCATAATAAAACGAAATAATTTCACTTATTAATTTTTGCTTAATAAAAAACATTTTAAGCTTAATGGGTACGTCAACAAACAGAATTACTAAATTCGTCGTGAAGAACAGCCTTATAAAGTTCCAGAGCTACTAAGACACCCAGAAAGATGTACGGCTTGTAGGCCTGCGCCATCATTGGACTATACTTCTTCAAGAAAGATAAATATCGCAGTATTACGGTCAATGGTACTGAGTTTTTTTTTGTGCCCAGAATGGATAAATTGGACTTGGTTGAGATGTGGTTTCAACATGACAACATGACAGCTGCTACTGGTGGGATACTGCCCGAAATATTGAGTAAAACTATGACAACATTAAAGCTCACGGATGAAACCACCTACGACGTAGCTGTGGGAAGCATTTACATGTAATAATCTTAAAAAAAAATAAATGGCAGGCATTCATTTATCGCTCCAGATAAATATTTTATTCACTTTAGCAAATTTTCTGTGTTCTTTTTTAATAAAAAAGAAAAAAAAAACAGAGGGTTTTGTTTCTAGGCAACGACAGATGGCAGCCCCATTATCCTAGGACTTACTATAGTAGACCAATCATCTACTTAGCAGGACAACAACCGATTATAAAGGACAGAAATAAAAGAGGGAAAGGAGAACACAAAAGATTGGATCACGTGGCAACGACCTTTGCACACGGAAAAACGGGAACACGAATGGCACAATGGAATAAACGAACTACATGGAGAAGTACGATAAGCTAGGAAGGGCTGCAACAGAATCTTTCAACCTAACCGAATCTATATCCTGCAGAAATGCCGAATGTCTTTTCGCGGTTAGATTAGATTATACTTTGAGATTGAAGGTTGTAAAGAAGTTCAGTTTAAGAAATATATATAGATAATAATAATAATAATTTTAATTAGTATTGGGGTTAATTTATTTAACTGTTTCTCTACCAAAGTTTAAATACCATTTCGTTTAAAGATTGATTGATGTTCGACTGCCAGCCGTCGCACAGTGGCGCCCATAGAGCAAACGAGGTTGCAAAAATCAAAATTTTCATGAGCGCCGACGAAGTTTTGATTAACCCCATGTTATAGGAAACTTTTCAACGATTTCAAATATGTCACTCTTAACAATATCACATTTTTAGTTTAGAAGATATAACCGTTCAAAGTTGACCGACTTTCGGTTTTCAAAAAAACACACAATTTTTAGTCAATTTGTTGCGATTTCAGGTGTAATATCACGAAAAATAGGTAACGAATCGCCTTATTTTTTGTTTGTATTGATTGATGTATTTATTAAATGTATGTATAATGATAAAAAAAATTAACTGTTTGCTTTGTGTTTCTCCTGGTAAAACTATCCGTTTTTTTACTATTTTTCAACTTTGACGGAAAATAAAAAAAATCTATATTTTTCTATATTTGCCATATTTGCAAAACCTGTTCTTTGATTATTTCTTTACATAATTCAAAAGGTTTTATCTGCCCGTACGTGCCCGTTTTGCTTCTAGAGGTAAAAAAGGTTAAAAAGACATGGTTGCAGAAATTGTATGGCGTCCATCCCTTATATGTTTTGACTGACAGTAGTTTGATCTAATAGTTTGAAAAAAACTACTCATTGAAATTAGCAGGTACGTACCTCACTTAAACAATACTTTGGCGTACAAATGGTCAAGAACAATGTCATGCCCGATTTGCAATAAGAGTCAGAAGAACTTTGGTAATTTAAACGATTCTAAAATGAGGAGAATTACGAATATGGAATGTCACCATTGCACGCAAGGATAAGGTGTATGGAATTCTTGCTAAAACTGGCGTATACCCTAGCACAAGAGAAGGAAAACTTCGATGAAAATACATCAATAAAGGATAAGGAAAAGATCAGAAAGAAGCAAATACAGGATGCTTTTTTTAAACAAGTTGGACTAAAAGTAGACTGTCCCAAGCACGGATACGGTAACTCAAACGATGGAAACACTTCTAGGAGATTTTTTGAATATGATGAGGTAGTAACTAGAATCACTGGAATTGACAATCAAATCGTGAAAAGATTGGGAACGATCTTGGATGTTTTAAACTGCAAAGAAAATGTCAATTTTACAAAATATGGAGAATATGCGTCGAAAACTGCATCCATCTCGTTTAGCAGAAATGTATTCACAGAAGAAGTTGACCCCGACCGTCCATAAAATATTGGCGCATGGCAAATATATAATTGAGTACCAGTCTTTGCCAATTGGAGAGCTTTCTGAAGAAGCACAGAAGTCTCTTAACAAATTTTTTAAAAAATATTGATTGCAGAACACATTCAAAGCATCAAGGGTAAGGCAAAATGAGGACCTCTTCAACATGTTGGCAGCATCTTCCGATCCACTTATTTCTTCCCTGCGGCATGTGAAGTCACGAATAGAGTTAGAAAATAATTATAGTTTAGAAATGGTTAGTCTTTTAGATATACCTTTTCTTACGAATTGTGATGAATATTTTACAGAAAATTGAAAAAATAAATTTAAACAAAAAAAAAATTTTTTTTTTTAATTTGTTGGGTAATAATTTAAAACATAAAACCCTAAAGAAAAAAAATAAAAACAATCTAAAAATGTAAAAATAATTTTTTTTAGTTACCATAAAATTGATTTTTCTACTAATTTTAACTTTGATAACCCATAAGTAGGCTCCTACAAAGCGTAGCACCCTTTCCAAACGCTCATTTCATAGGCTGAACATCTATCTATCATATGCTGTTTAAACTGTTCAATTATCTTATTCGGTTCAAAAGATATGATTTTTGCAACGAAAAAACTCAAATGGCGCCACTGTGCGTCGTCAATGGCGGTGAGTGTTAAACGGCAAAGATTACTGAAGCAATAGTGTGATTACTATCGAAACATGTCTAATCAACCTGTACGTGAACGTGGCTGCGATTCCCGCGGCAGTCAAGAATAACAATTTATTAATAAATTTTAATTAATTTCATGTTGTATAATTCCTTTCTTCATAAAAATAATTTAATGAAAATTAAATTCAGAAAACTTTATACCGTGTTCAGATATACCTTTTTTATTGAGTCAATATTCGGTTTATTGACATAATTATCTTTCTGTTCACATATACACAATTAAGCTAACTCAATTTATATTACTACTACATACAACATTCAACGTTAACAAAAATGTACATGTATAAGCAAAATGTAAACAAGTTTTGACATCTTTAAGGAATAAACATCTGGCTTTTGCAACGACCTAATTGATGGCATTTGTTTTGTTGTAATTTCAGTTGCCAAATGTCAAAACCCTGTTTAGTAAGCTGTGTTATGCTCAATAAACACACTTGTGACAGGGTCGCATTTTAATTTTACTCAATATTTATAACAATTTCGTATTAATTGAGCAATAACTAAATTGCAATTTTATATGGATAATTGAGCTCAATAATGCCATTTATGGCGTAAAACTCAATTAAGGTGCATATCTGAACACGGTATTAGCCTGATTAAAATAATAATTATCTTTAAAAAAAAAATTGTAAAACCCAACGGTCAAAAAAGTAACCTGTTTTGTAATTAGCCCAAAAGTTTAAAATAGTTTTGAGCATTTGCTGGAGTAAAATAGACTTTAAGGAAAATTTTAACAGAAATGTCAAGTTGTATTAAATTTCGGTTTTGTTTCAGTACATCCATAACTGAACAAAAATGTAATTTATTAAACAAAAGTAATCGATAAGTTTTGAATAGATTTTAAAAATCTATATTAATCTGAATTATAATTTACGACATAGAATAAAAGCAAAAGTATTGCCCTTAGAATTGCTTTCGAACAAATTTTACATAAATTGAATTCACTCAATAAATAAAAAAATTTTTATGATATCACCTTGTTATGGAACTCCTCAAATAATGTTTTGTATTTCTTTGTTTAAATTTTAGAGGACAATTTGCTTTTAAATAGTAATTAGACGGAAAGACATGAAAAATTAATTGTGTTATTTTAATAAAATCTTAGGCAAATGCACGAGAAAGAAAAAATTCATCATCTCAAATATCTTTCGTTAGGAATTTGTTACTAATATAAAAAAATTAAACAGTCTTAAATGTAGAATTTTAAAACATATACGAAAAACTTGATAACAAATTTTAATCAAATTTAATAGAATTAAACTGAATTAAAATAGAATTAAAAATTAAATTTAATAGAATTAAACTGATAACTCTTTTTGTAAACATGTGCAGCTTTACCTTCCTAAAAAATCATCTCTAAAATTACCCTGCCAAAAGGAAGGAGGAGGGGTTAAACCCCAGTTAAAATAAACTGGGGTTGTTTGTGCATAAGAAAGCTTTTACATAATAAATTTAGAATGACATTTTCTAATGCACTTGTTTATATTTTATGTGGTTACATGTTTTGTCTTCTAATATCTTTTCTCATTCCATTTTGCAACCGAGATGTCAATGCATCTGGTTACATGACAACGACCACAATCGTTTGCGTAGACACGTGCGAGTTGCTTGTTGTGAATTTGTAAATCTTTTGCTTTTTTTTTAACATTAAAACAATAAACAAGTAAGAGTGCTTTACTCGGCTATGCTGAAATTTATATACCCTTCAGCATTGTGCGCTAAGAATAGAGAGTTATAAAAATACCGTTAGTTAGATATAAAAAACTCTATTTTGTGTCACGCCTACTTCTCTAATTACTCCCACATTTTGGCGGATGTTGTATATTTTTAACCAAGATGCTTTTACTTCATTTTAAGCTTTGGCTCTTGCTGTTCTTCAGATTTACAAAAATCTCTAATGTCTTTATATGGGAGTTAGCACGCCCACTTCTCCAAACCCGCCCATTTTTTAGAGAGGTTTTGCTTTCAAAACTTCGCTATGTGTACCAAATTTTGACAATTTTTCTCTAACCATTCTTTGGATATTAATATATTTAATTTATGCCACGCCCAGGGCTCCTATCCTGCCCACATTCTGTTGAATGTTGTGTATTGATATCCACGATGTTTATACCTTTTTAGAAAACTATCTCTTGCCGATATACAGTAATCTAAATGTCTTTGTACGGGGAGTAACACGCTCACTTCTCCTATCCCGCCCATATTTTGTCGGATGTTGATTGCCAAATGACTTGTACCTAATTTAGAAACTCTATGTCTTGCAGTTCTTCAGATATAATTTTACAAAAAACAATAACAAAAAGGGATTTGTGGCTAAAATTTTTTTTCATACGTGTGGACCGATCTAGATGAATTTTAATAGCAAATTTTTCAAAAATATATGTGTCATAAATCTATAACCACCTTGTCTCCATCCTATCAAAGTTCTTTGGAAACCCTATTTCAACGGAGACACGGATAGACTGACATCGGTTAATCAACTTCCCTTAAGGGCCCAGAATATATACATTTTATAGGGTCTTATTGACTCTTATATGAATATTTATCTCAAAATCTTACTTTTTTTTACGGGTTAATGATTACCAAAAGGTCTTTTTCCAAAATTTGTCTGTAAATACTGAGGTGTAGGGTATCACATGGTGAGTCTTGACCGACTATACTTTCGTACTTGCTTTTTTTCAAAACAAAAATGAAAAATTTAATACAATTTTCTGAAGAACTTAAAAAAATTGATGACTTTTGTAAATTGTACTTTGTGATTTTTTTAAGAGTAATTACAAATTTTATTCGTAAAAAGAAAATTGAAGAAATACAAATATTTCGTTTGTTAAAATATTAAAAAAAATAATTTTCGTAAAGTCGCTTGAAGCGCCGCTGTTTATATTTTGTGAAATTTCAAACAATTAACGTCAGTTTGTAAGAAACTTCAATAAAAAAAATTAAAAAAAAAAAAAAATATAAAGTAAAGGGTTGTCCACTTGAGTTAATGGCATCTTTGAGATCTTCACATTTAAAAGTACTCATTATTTTTTACGATTTTTAAGAAAGTTAAAGCAAAATGACTTTTTGCTTATCTTTTTTCGATATTCAATACCAATTGGCATAAGAATTTATGTTTGCCTCCGATCTGTGGCATTAGATATATTGGAAACAAAAACTTAAAACAACTATAGACGCAGAGATGATTAAATTGGAATAGGAGTAATTATAGAGTTTAGAACTGTTTTGTTATTGCCATATCGAGACCTAACCGCAAAAAATAACGTGAGCGACATAATTTTAAATTTACGTTTTTTTTTTAATAAATAACTTTATTGGCAACACTTGCTTTATCTCATAAAATGTCATGGTCACATAAGGTATCGTTACGATTTTATAGCATTTTTATCGTAAGCGACAAATTTCATACAAAATTTATGTGAAGTAAAATAAAAAAACCTCTCTCCTGTAAAATTTGATTTTTGGCGCTTACGTTATTTTCGCGGTTAGGGCTCGATTTATTATGGCTAGTTTACACTATCACACAAGTCTTTCGTATTCCATAATACTTTGTGAGATAGAAATCTGATGATTTTCGTTGCGACTGTCAAAAAATCTAATGTAACATTACTCTTCGTAGGCACACTATCGCATATGAACAAGCTTTTGTTAAAATGCAACCCTGATCAAATGAAAAGTATAATTGTTTTGAAAAATTTAAAAAAACGATGAAGTCGTATGGCATGTCAAATTTTTTTTCGTAATACTTGTCGTTTTCATAACATATTGCATTCACACTATCACACTTTCACATATTACTTGAGTTTTTGACATGTATTAATACAAATTACCCTACTAGCATTTGGAAGATTGTTTTATCAAAAATCACCTAACTAAGTCTTCTTCGAGTACTTTTGACGATTAAAAACTGATTATTCACTTGAAGAGTTTGAAAAAAGACTCGAAAATGATTCGTTCTTATGCTTAAAAAGTAATTTATTGAAAATGCAAGAACAAAACATACAGAAATCGAAAATGTTATTTATGAATAATATTTTGCTCATCTAGATGATGAAAAACTGATTTTAATTCTGTTATTTTTATTTGTTAAAATGACAAAAATATAAAAACGTGGTGCCATCTATCGGATAAATACGAAACTCCACAGAAACACTCCTCATGCCTCATACATCAAACGCACAAATTTTGGTCAAAATCGGTGCAGTAGTTTTCGAGTTTAGCGATTACAAACAAACACTTCTCTTTTATATATATAGAAGATTTATTAAATAATTTTAATAAACTGCATTAATTAATAATTTAAATCGAAAAATATTTCTTTTTGTAATCTATTACAAATATGACTGAAATAGTCAAAAAAGACTCGCAAATGATCAGAAATACGCCTAAAAAACGACTCATAAATCATTCGCAAACGGTTAGAATTAGGACTAAAAAATGAGTCAAAAAAGACTCTTAAACGATAAGAAATACGACTAAAAAATGAGTCGAAAAAGACTCTTAGACGATCAAAAATACGACTTAAAAATGAGTCGAAAAAGACTCGCAAACAATCAGAAATACGACTAAAAAATTACTTGAAAAAGACTCGCAAATCATTAGAAATATGAGTCATAAATGAGACGAAACTGATCAGAAAACCGGGTAATAAAAGACTCTTCAAGAAGAGTCCCGGGTAGGGCACCATTTCCTCACGAGAAAACAATTATTTATGATCAGAAAATGAGCTCATATATGCCTATTTTAATCGCGCAGAGGAGTCATAAATGACTCGAATGTGATTATTTTTTTCATAAAATGCTTGCAGGGTATAATAGTGTAAACTAGTATATCTAATACTACAATTAATTACAAAATAGTGTTAAAAAATTATTAAACATTAATAATATTTTATAAAATATTTAATAGAAATAGTTAACTTCAGACAAACACACAACCAGCCGAATACATACTATTGTAATCCAATTTTAATGCGTGTTCGAAATTGGGATTTATATTAAATATTACTCATACGTACGCGTTTCACATACACAAACAGCCACAAAGTTATTAAACATACTTATACGCCTATGGAAATTTTTTTAAATATTTATAACATATGTACTTTGCACAATTGGACAAAAATTAAGTGTTTGATGGCCGTTGCACAGTGGGTAGATAATTAAGGAAATCAGTTAAAAAAAAAAATGTAATCTTTCTTAATGGATACATTTCTTTAGAAGGACACTGTTGCCTAGTCCAGTCTGCATTTAATAACAAAAACCCTGCCTTTTTTGAGAGGACATTCCCCTTGTAAAGGGGTTCAAATTGCCATGCAACTTGGGAATACTTTACAACTTGTCATGGTTGTTGTCATCGTTATGAATTTTTTAAGTATTTTTTTTTTTGGGAGTAGTTTTGTTATGGGATCTGTAGTCAGTTATATTTTGATCTTTATAAAATTTTGTATTATATGCAATTTCTACATAGTCGTTTTAGAATAGTTTGTGTAAAATGATAAAATCGATTTTTCTCCATCGACTTAATGCTAAGTTTTGGTATTGTGCTCCTTCAAAACTGAGTTATCTTACCTTATGTAACGCCCAACTAAGTGATCCTCTCAATAAATGTTTCATTAAAGTAACAATATACTGCCAGGCTACAAAAAATAATAATGTTGAATAAATATGTGACACAGAAAGTTAAAAAGGTTCAATTGGCAGAAAATAAGTTTTGGAGAAAAATGACTTTGAAGTGAACAATTCGATTAAGATGCGCCTGAACGCTTTTTTGGCTTGAAACTTTATACTAGGAGGTTTTCAGAGTCCCTGATTACGAATGTGTTCTTTGTTAAAAAACAGAACAATTGTAGTGATACTGTAGACAAACATTATATTTTAATGTTCTATAATGTTTCTCTTTTTACAATGAAATGAACAAACAAAAAATTTTAAAAACGACCACTGCACAAACAGCTTCTGTGTGTATTGTGTATATGTTTTGTTTGTGTTAAATTATTTTGCTGGCTTTTTGTTTTTTTTTTCGTATGTGTATTTTGTTTTTGTAAAAAATTTTTGGTTTTTTTTTTACCAGTCAAAAGCGACGAATTAATGAGCCTAACCGAACACAATAAAGTTTTTGGTTAAAAAAAAAAAACCAAACGAAATTAAATGTTCTCATCTTTTGTTGGGTTGGATATAAACAAAATTATTTTTATGTTCGAAAGATGACAAACAGGGAAACATTATTTCTTTTAATGATTTTCTACACAAACACTCTCTACCTCTCACTATCTACCGAACCGAACACTAAAGAGCGATATTTAGTGTTTATTCTCGAACACTGCTTTGAAATTTCATTATGAATCGACTTACACCAGAGCAACGCGTTCAAATTCTTGTTTTAATCAAAATTATTGTTCTATTCGTCAAACTCATCGTGCACTTTTGCCATTTTATGGCGTACATAATCGGCCTTCAGAGTGGCTAATTCGGAGAACAATAAATCGTTTTCTGACCACATTTACTGTTACTGATAATATGCATCCCTTGAGACGCCAAACAGTGCTCGCTGAGGAAGCTGTAGCCGCTATACAGAAAAGCCAATGCTCCTAATCAATCGATTCGCCGCCGTTCTCAGCAACTGGGGTTGTGGCCTTCCACACTGATAGAAAAATTCATCTTCACATTTATGCCCTAACTTCAGAATTGCTACTACAAATGGCATCAATGATGCAAAAGTAACATCAATCCAACGACTAACGTCTTCGTACAATTTTGTCATTTTTTACGTGTCATATATTTTATGACTAAAGTGACATCAATTCGATATATTCGATGTATATTATTAACATTATTTTCATGAAAACAATGTATTATAAGAAGCAAAAGTTCCTATATTTTATTTTTTTAAATTATTTAGTTGAATACATCAAATTTTCAAAGTAGAGTGATTACAAAAACCGAATGGGGCATGGTGCTGGTGTCTTTTTATTGAGAGTTCTGCTGTAAACAAAGGTCGTTATTCAACAA
This sequence comes from Pollenia griseotomentosa, assembly GCA_963931875.1. Lineage (NCBI taxonomy): Eukaryota > Metazoa > Arthropoda > Insecta > Diptera > Polleniidae > Pollenia > Pollenia griseotomentosa. The sequence continues at coordinate 32,477,317 of OZ007564.1, forward strand.
ACGTGAAACGAACATCTATAACGGGTAAGTAAATAATAATATTCTCACACTTTGACTTAAGTCAATTCCAATGACTTTGACTTAATGACAAACTGTCATTAAATTAATGCTAATGTGTCCTTTCTCCGATGTTACTGCGTAATCGCACTGAGGACATGTCCGTCATTTCTGTGATGCCGATGTGTCATCCCATTGATGACATAATTTTATTTTGACCCTGATGACACTTTGCCCAAGTGATGTTAAGGTTGACATTACAATGATGAAAAGTGTCATGGGGTCAAAAACGAAGACACTTGTCATAGTACTGATGTCAAAATACATCAGCGTTATGACGCCTTTTCTATCAGTGCACTTAATGGAAGATTTTACGAAACGATCTTGGCATAAAAGCTTTCAAGATTCAACTTGTGCAGGAACTACAGCCAAACGACCATTGTATGCGCCGCCAATTCGACGAATGGGCTGAAGCACAAATTGATACTGATTTTTAATTTCCATTCAAAATTTTATTTTCTAATGAAGCCCATTTCTGGTTGAATGGGTACGGAAATAAGCAGAATTGTTGCATTTGGAGTGAGGAAAATATACAACTTTTGTCGAAACACCATCACATCCACAGAAAATTACTGTTTGGCGCGCTTTATGGGTTGGCGGAGTCATTAACCCATATGTCTTCAAAAACGATGATAGTCAGAATGCGAAAAGTTATTGACAATTGGTGTTCCAGATTGCGCCTTCTACGCACCAGCCGTAGCGGCCACATGGCAGGAATCATATTTAAACATACATTTCATAAAATTGTCTTTCCAATTAAGCCCGTTTCATTGATATCAAAAATATATTTTCTTGTTATATTAAGATTTAAACTTGTGTCACTCTATAAAAACACCCTTTATATAAATTTAAGTCGAAAAACACCAAACGGCGATCATGATCAAATTGGTACTTTATCACTAAAAAATAAGGGTTTTTTTGCATCGAATTGTGATTACAGATATGGATGGATCGATTATGAAAATCCGAACAAAATCAACGAGGTCAATGTGTAGTTGGTTAATAGCTCATTTTAAAACTGCTGAACTATTAGATAAAGATTAGATTAACGGAGTAGCTCAGAATACGCTTCCCAATATGAAGTAATTATTTTTTTTCAAAACGCATAACTTTGGTTTAATCCTTTTTTACTTTTTAGCCTTCAGACCAGTGTTGCCAGAAGTAGGGGAAGATCCCTACATGTAGGTATTTTTGATACTAAAATAGAAGCGTAGGGAAAATCGGACAGATTTTTTATGATCTCCAAAATGTAGGGATTTTTTTGTCATATCGCATTTTTTATGAAATAAATAAAGAAAAAGCTTTTTTAAGTGATATTTTCTTGTTCAAAACTGTTGAAAAATTTTCTTTTCCCTAAAATCGCTTAAAAATATATTTCTAGAGTTGTTTGTGATTTGAAAAGTAGGCGACACTAATGTGTATGTAGTATATGTTTTTTCTAAGTTATCATTCAATGTTGAAAAATTTAATTGAATTTATATAAGAGTACATAAATATATGGGGGATTTTGTGTCAAGTGACCCAATTTTTAAATCGATGTCTTCCGATTTGGATGAAATTCGCACCAAGGTTGGTCCTTTTGGATTTTTTGCTCAAAAGAAAGCTTATGTATTTTCCTTTAAGGCAGTTTTGATCGCTTTTTGGGATGCGAGTGGCTTATGTATTAAAAAAAAAAATAGGCTGACTTCCAAAACGTACTAATACAAAGTTCGTACACAATTTTACTACTGTATTTCAACCATGTACACGGACAAAGTACCGAAACAATGCAACTATGTGTTTTGTTTATTAAAACATTTTAAAATGTAAGTGATGCAATGCATAATACTTTTAAAATAAGTCTGTATTGCTTGCAAATAAAATGTTAAATGTCACAAAGCATCAACTTTAAAACCGATGCTCTGATTGCTTTTTTGATGCGTTACTAATACTTAGCAGTGACGTTTTGGAAGGGTTTGCATTGTATATATATTGTACTGCGGCGTTATGAAACATTATACTTTGTTCTAATACAAAGCAATTGACGTTTTGGAAGTCAGCCATAGTTTCTAACTCTAGACGAGGGATTTTCCACCTTGGTGCAAATTTCATCCAAATAGGAAGACATCAATTTAAAAATTGGGTCACATGACATGAAATTCCCCATATGTATTATATTTTTTAGTTTTTTGTCAAAGCTTGAATCGAATAAAATTTATTTTTTATAATGATGTTTTTGTTAATGAAAATAATGCGTAGGGATTTTTGTAGGGGAAGTTTTTTGAGCGTGTAGGGAAAAATCTGTTTTTTTTTAGCACGTGTAGGTATTTTTTCGAAAAATCCACTGGCAACACTGCTTCAGACAAAACTGACTTATCTCTTAACAGGCTCCCCAAAAACTTCTGGGAATATTAAAAAATTATTTGGGAATTCAGGTATTTGTAAGATTTCTATTTATTATATCGCATTGGTTCCTCTAAAGGGGGTCAACTCAAAAATTCAAAACTTTCTGTAGAGGGGGTAATGGGCAAATATGCCCACTGGAAAGCGTTTTCTTGCATAAAATGAAAATTGCAAATGATTGTTCATAGAATCATGAACCTGGAAAACCAAAACAATGTTGTGAGGTAAAGTTTCATAAAAGAGTTTCTTGTGCCAATAATTATCTAGATATCTAAACATATATGAGATTTTTTCGGTTTAAAGCGATTTAAGGAAGAGGGTTCATGAAAAAAAAAACAATCTGAAATCAATATTTTTCATGATGATGCTACCATTTTATGTAGGATCTCTGGTCTTTAATAAGTGCTTCTTAATTGAGGCACCATGCCCCTTATGGGAGCCAAAGGAATCAATATGTATCTATTTATATATTGAAACGTGCAGTAAAGAATCTCAAAATATTTCTAACGTTAAAATTTTTGTTATGTTTTTTTTTTTTTTTTATTTAACTTTAAACAGGCTTATTAAGTTTTTGTATTCTATGGAAATAAAAAAAATTATACCATCATTTTTTCTTTCAATGTTTCGTTGGAGACTCCCAACCAACATCTTCAGGGAGATATTTTTATTGATATATAATCTTCTCGTCAATTATTTACATTTTTGGTAATATTTTCTATTTTTGTTTGCTTGGTAAGACACGTATCGTATTTAATGTTTGCATGTATTTGAGCTCATTTTCAAGGGCGTGTTTTTTTTTAAATATTTTATTTATTTATGTATAAGATTTGTGCATGTGTTTTTTTAGTATGTAATTTAAAATAAATGGTTTCGGACGTGTGCTAATGATGCGTTATAGAAAAATTTGAGTTTCAATCTTAAAAAGGAGAAATCTATAACATAAATCTACATATAGCAAAAAAAAAAAAAAAAAAAAATAAATAAATAAATTATTAAGTCACATACACACATTAATGTATTTGTCCCAAAAATTTTGTTAACATGTGTGTTTCTGACGGAGTCCTTATTTTTTGATGTTTGTGTGGTAGAGATTTTTGGAAATAACTCTTCCTTAATTTCTATGTTAATAATTTTTATAGACATTTGTTATCGATTACAACCCCCTTTCAACAATTTCATCAATGACTATTAAATTCACATATTTTCATATCTCAAGTCTTCTTCTACAAGAATTGTTTGTTGCTAGCCGTTGATTGAAATAGAATTTCAAGAGATTACAAAAAGTCTTGAGAAATATGTTTTTAAATTTCAGTAAAAAAAAAAAAAGGAAAAATTGATTTTAATTAAAAAATTTGTGATATTAATTAAAAAATTGATTAAAAATGCACTAGTAAAAAATTAACAGTATCAGTTGAACGTTTAATTTACTGGATTTAACGTTTAATTTACTCGATTAAACGTTTAATTCACTTTATTAAATTTTTAATTAATTGGTGAACAAATTTTGGAGAATATTTTTCTGTGTATATTTTACCAGAAATTTCTCAAGAGATCGTACCATTCGATTTAAACACAAACTGATTTTTTCTGAGTTATCCAACATATATTCCGCAAGAATGGTTTATAGCAACTGCCGTAAAATACAAAATCATTATTAATAATTGCATAATTCTTATTTCAATCCTATTATGTAAGATTTTTTTTTCGTTAATCTCAGTATACATTTATGAAAGTGTAGCTGCCTTCTTTTTCTTTTTTTTTTTTGTATTTTTTTGATTGCTTCCTTTACAAAAGCACACAAATCTGAACTGTATAAAGTTCAAATGATTGATGGCAAATACTTTTAACGCGGCGAACAAATATTTGTTCTTTATGTTTTATTCTTAAAACAAAAAAAGGAAAATTAAAGAAAATTTTTATTTCAATTTAAGTGCGTTATAGCTGAGGAATTTTACCTGGTATATTTAATACTTTAATTTTATTGTTAATTATTTTTTTTTTTACCAAATATTTGACTCTCAACTTACAGAATGCCACACTACACTGAAATCAGTGCTAATGTTCTGTTACTCACGCGTTGAGAAATTTTTCGATTGAAATGAAACAAAAATGCCATATATTGAAACAGACAGCTGTTTTTCTCTCTAAACTGTGTCTGTAACTTTTTTTTTTGGCGAGCACTAGCTGTCACGTAAGGAAATTACTCGCCAATTAATAGAAAAAGTGTGTCTGAAAAATTTCTGTGAGAAAGTTCCCGCTTTGAACTGTCATATAAACTCACGAATAAAAATGGTTCGAGAAAATATTTCAACGCTAAAAAAACAATTAAAAATGGGAAGAATGATAATAATAATATTTTGTTCTTGGCACATTTTTTTATTGTTTGATTATTTTGCTTTTAACATTTTTATAAAATAATGCGAATGTCTTCAAAGCTCGTTTGCAAACAACAAACAATTAAGTCGCACTTTAAATTATTTGGTATAGCCGACGCACACTGGGTTATTGGTAGGGTATTCATTCGGTTAACCGTTAATCGGTTAACCGATTAATTACTACCCGATTAACTGATCGGTTAATTTAAAATTGGCAATTTTCGATTAACGATTAAATCGGTTAATTTCAGTCGATTAACCGATTAACCGATGTTACAATTTTTTTTAGTTTTTTGTAGTATTATAACATATTTTTTAGTGTTTTTATTAAAAACTTTTTAATTATTTGTTTCGTCTCATATAAAAAAGGTATATGTATTCCAGCAATACATTCTTAAAATACAGTACAAAAACAGAAACTAGGGGTTAAAAAATAAATGTTTTGCTTTGCCAGGATGAGTCAGATGATGACCTAACAATAGAAGAAACTCTCGATTGTAACACAAACTACCTTTAACAAAATTAGCCGAAATAATAGCATAATGGAAAATGTTGTATGTTGAGAGAAATCCTGGAAAAGGACTGAGAAATTAGATAATCAGTTGAATTTTGTAAACATGTGCAATGCGTAATCTTGTTTTTATCATTCTTGAATCTGTATTATGGGTTGCTTTCAATTTCTCCAACATCTTCGATAATTGAAATAATTTTTTCCGAGTCAAGTTTTATCAAAACTAAAGAGAAGAATCCTAAATCCTACACATTTAAACCAAATTATTTTTCCAAAAGATCATTTTATAAGATCTTAAACTATTGAAATAATTAACAAAAAAATCTTGGCTGATTTTTTAATAAACGCATAAAAATATTATGTATTAATTATAAAATATGTTTTTTATATTTATGAATTACTTTTTTGTTTGCTTCTTTTAGTTCAAGAATTGTTTTGTTCGTTATATTATTGTTTTTTTACTAATAGACTCCAATAATAAATAATTTTTGCATTTTTATTAATTGAAATTACTTAATTTATAACAAAACTTTATTAATCGGTTAACCGATGAATTACAAAATTAACCGATTATTAACCGATTAAACCAAAACCTCGGTTAATTAATAGAGCGATTAACCGATTAAAGCGAAGGCCCGATTAAATGAATCAAAACTGTGGATTAATTAAAAAATTAATTTTGAAATAACACTCGAATACTTAATAACTATAGAAACAAGATATAATTCTGCGTCACTAACCGAAAAAAATAACGGCTCTAAGTTGTATAGAGCAGCTGCATTGTGTTTCCGAATATACACTTTCATTCTTTGTTCGCTTACGCTCGCTGTAAAATTGATATTTCAAGTTAATCAAAGTGTTTTTTCGATAAAAAAAAAACTTCAAGTAAAATTTAAATCTGAGTATGGAGCCTTCAACTTCAGGTATTGAATTATTTTTCAGATACAAGTATTACAGCAAAAAAAGTGTTTTAATATTTAAAATTATTTTTTTTGTTCAAAGTCCCCAAAATGTGCATATTTGGAGTATATAGCTGGACATGTAGTTAATTATCGGACTAGATCGTGCTCTGATTTTTTTTTAATTTTGCGGATTGTTGACGATGTTTGTTCATAATGTCAGTGGTCAAAACTGAGCAATTTCCAGGCATGTTTTGTGTTGCTGGCGTTTTGTGTATCTGTTTTGTTTTGTTATAGCTAGAGCATGATAGAGTCAATGAAGAAATTAAACATTTAACTTATTCAACTGTGGCACTTAGTGAGAAAGTTGTAGTAGTGAGACATAGTTTAATATTATCTATGATAGATGGAAAAGTTTGTAACGCCCTTACTGAAACTACATCTACACAAAAGTGTTAGTTCTGCGGATCCACTAGCAAAGATTTTAACCAAATTGATAAAATGGTAAAAAAGGAAATTAACACTGATCATTTACAATTTGAGTTATCGATTTTGCATGGATGGATACGATTTTTTGAGTGCCTCCTTCATTTGTCATATAAACTGCCAATCAAAAAATGGCTAGCTAGATCAGACTGTCGAAAAAACTAAAGCAGAAATTCAAAAACAATTTAAAGAGAGGACTGGTTTAGGCGTTTTTTTCAGAATGCGGAACTATCAGCGGAAATTACGAAAATTAACGTTAATTTAATAGTCAGAATGCATAATATACTGATTGCTGTTTCTTGTGGTCATGCAGTAAATGTACATAAGTTTCGGGGATATTTCACGGCTAGAATCTTTGTAGAAAATTATCCGTGGTACTCTATGCCTCCCACATTGCATAAATTTTTTATTCACGGACCTGAAATAAGAGCATACACAGAAAAAATTCTCCAAAATTTTTCACCAATTAAAGTATTAATCAAAAACATAATCAATTTTAATTACAAATTTAATCAAGTGAATTAAACTTTTAATCAAGTGAATTAAACGTTTAATTAATACTATTAACTGGTTTAATTGATACTATTAATTTGTTTACTGGTGCAAATTTAATTACTTTTTTAATTAATATCACAAATTTTTTAATTAAAATCAATTTTTATTTTTTTCTGTGTACGCATTGTTACCGATTGGCCAATTATCGGAAGAAGCGCAACAAAGATTTCAAAAAATATAGAGAGTGTTATTCTAGAAAAATGGATCGACAAAAGTCGAATCAAGACTTTTTAAATATGATGCTGATTACTTCTGATCCAATAATATCAAGCAGGAGAAAATTTCCTGAAAAAAAAAAATAACACAGCCTACCAAAAACGGCTGTAGATATGTTACAATCTCCATCCTTAAATTTGGCAAAAGCTTATGCCAGAGACAATAATAGTGCTCATGGCAGTGATTCCGACGAGGAATTATCGACATGCGAGACTGAATTGTTTTAATTTTTTTCTTCTGTACGTGTGCTGAAGTACGTGTAAATAAGAGAATAACAAAGCGCCCATGGACGGCCTTTTGCCTATCTCTGGTCTAGAACCAATATTGTAAGGTGTTACAAACATCAGCACAAATGTATAATACCCTCTTCACTATTGTGGTGTAGGAATAATAACCCAGCTAGCATTTGGGGTGATTATTTTGGGTAAAAACCCCTAAATGAGTCTTTTCAGATCAGTTGTGCTGATTAAAGACTGATTTATCACTTGAGCGATAGAAAAAGGATTCATATATGATTCATTGATACGTTAAAATAATGATTTTTAAATATTTTGAATTTATGTTTTGCCAGATCAAAAAAAATTAAAATAGAAACTTTCGTGTCAGCCAGTCAAATAAAAAGCTTGGCTAAAAAAAGAAACCCAAAAAAAAATGATTGACAATTTATGAACATAAATGTTAGTGCAAATTATTTCTTTTCTTCTTTTTTTTTTTTTTTGGTTCAAAATAAAGCTTGGTTTGAGTAATCAAAAGCCATAATGGTGCTGATTTTATCGGAGAAAAATAAAAAGAACATGACAATTAAAAAATAATATGAAATATAATCAAAATCTGTATAATTTACGATTGAAAAATGAGACGAAAACGATTCAATAATGATTATAAAAACTAACATTAAAAGGATCAAAAAGGAATCAGAAAATTGTATCACAAATGATTCTTTCAGGCGATTCATCTGTAGGGTACCATTTCCTCACAACGAAAGTATAATTTATGATTGAAAAATGAGCTCATATACGGGTATTTTGATCGTGAAGCTGATTCCTAAATGATTAGATTATGATACAAAATGCTAGCTGGGAAAAACTAAAGTATACTTTTCGGCAAAAAATTACAAGGTTTTTCAGTCTTAATAGATTTTAATTTGACCAGATATTCAATTTTTCTCAGAGAAAACAGGAATAACAAAAATTGTCTGTTGTCTACATCTTAACTGGTATTTTTTTATTGCTCTAATCTGTCTTTATTTTGTTACTCTTATTTTAATTTCTACTTAACTACTAATTTTCTTTGAATTTTCTTTTTGCACTACCTTTATCGAGCTTTTTCTTCAACTTCTTGGAAAAAAAAAATTATACCACTTAATATGAGTTCTATTTTTTAGTTTGCGAATCTTAAGGGATGGTTGGCTTTTCTTCATCTTCGCTTCAGGTTATGGAGTTTTTTAAATTCGTTTTTTTTTTGCTGTTTTCTTTGTTAGAACTGTGTGGGCGCAACCTTTGGTTTCTTTTTTTTTTTTTTTTTGGTATTTGATTTATTTGCCTTTTGATTATAGTTAAAATACCAATCGCTTCTCTTTGTATTTTCTTTTAACTTTTATGTTGATTTTTTGTTTTCATTTATCTATTCGCCAGCCGAATGTTGGTGTAATTTCAAGAAAAGTCCTTTTTACGGTTTCTCTGTTTTTTGTTGCTAAATTTATGGTTGTTGTTATTTAAAACAGCAAGGATAACTTATTATACATGTTTTTATGTGTATTGCCCATGAATGAATATTATTAATACATGTGTTTTAATTTCGAATGTGTTTGTATGCATGTGTTAGGAAAAAAGTATATAAATCTATAGTTGAATGTACGAGTGAGTTCTATTCGCATTTATGGACGTCATTCATATGAAAATTCATTACTTTTATAAAAACTGTAGACATATTAATTTTCTTTGTTTTTCTCTGTATTTCTATTTTAATGTGTTTCTCTTTTAATAATATTTTTTCGGCATAAAATATTAATATTTATTACAAAAAATATTATTTTATAGAAGCTTAAGGACCTCTAGGACTTTGTTATCCAACATCTTGATGTGTCATTGTTCCTTTGTAGGCGTTCGATATTAAAAAATTTATCGTTAGGCTGAGTAAAATTTTTAAAACATTATAATAAAATCATTAACAATATTTTATTAATAAGAAAGTAGCGTCGATCAAGCCCGAATATATGATACCCTACACCACAAGTAAAAAATGACAAAACATTTTTAAAGAGAGGAATTATGGAGCAAAAGAACTATTTGTGATGAAATTATGGTTTTTACTAAAACAAACCAATACTTGTATAAGATTTATTTTAATTAAATTAAATTTCAAAGTGGAATCCAATATGAACTAAGATCAACTTTGGAGAGCGAGGAGTCTATCGGTTGAAAGAAAAATATTTATTTTAGAAACCATTTTTGAACTTTATTTTTAATAACAAGTAAAAGTTATTTATTCAGCTTTGCTGAATCTTTTATACCCTTCACCACAGTATCAAAAAGCCAATTGTGCCCTAACTCTTAGGTCAAAACTCGTGTCAAAATTTTTATTCCGGGAGCATATTTTATCTGGCGATAGATGAAACAATAATTCGGTTTTGCTGATTTTTAGAATCAAACAAATCTCATGTAAATAAAATATTTTAGCTTAATCAACCCAGCTTAAAAACATGGTCCGAACGTGAATTCCTTCACACATGGACGTCCACTTCCGGATTAAGACAGTCCAGGAGATTCGTGACTCTGTACCGTAGCAGGGCAGATATTCTACTTCTGCTCGAGAAGGGTGAACTAAGGCTACTTGTTGGCCTTTTTACGGGGCACTGTGGTCTCAGATACGATCAGTTTATAATACGTAATGTTGGTACTTAGTTGTGCAAATTCTGTAAGTTTGATGACGAAACGTCGATACATCTCCTCTGCTGCTGTCCCCCGTTAGGGACATTCAGGCGGAAATTTGTCGGGGGGCTATTGATAAACCCAACATAATTCTTGAATCTTTTACCGGGCAGGGTGATAGGCTTTATACGCAGCCTGAATCTGGCATGGTGTGATATGTAGGCTGCACAAAAGATCCTCTGAATTGCGATGTGTAGTGTCTTCTACATATCTTTCTATCTATCTATCAACCTAGCTTTTCTTTTATGGATCCTATTATATAAAAACCTTTCCCCGGGGGGGTTGTAGGGATCATCTCAAGCATAATTAAGCTTTTGGTGTTACATCCTTCCAGGCAAATCAGGTATTGCATACCTGGTAGTAAACAAAGATCCAAAATAACAGACCTCTTGAAGTCTTCGTGATTTCTTAAGACCGAAGGTTCACCAGAGTACTTTTTCATTCTGGTGCGATGCGGGTCAGTAGACCCCGCTGGATGCAAGGCACCGGTCTGACTATTGGTTAAGTTCCTCGGTAATGTAATTCTTGCGCGAAATGCTTTCTGTCTTGCAGGATTATTGTCTTTGCGAAAGCTTGCTTTTCTAATGGAAGTTTGCTTTTTATCAAGTTGTTCTCCGTTCGATGGGGGAGTGCTTTTTTCTAGGCATGAACTCACAAAAGGGTTTAACGAAAGGTATCGTTTTAGACGGAGAGATACTTTCTGGGATCACGAGGTCACTGTGCCTTATGCCCAAAACCGCGGGAAGAGAGACTTTCACAAGGAAGGCTGATCAGCCTTGTTGGATTTATTTATTTATTTATTTATTTATTTATAATAGCAGTGAAGGATTATACACTCAAAACTCTTATCTGTCTGTGAAGTATTTGTGGACACGGGGACGCTTGGTATACGCATTGCTTGTGACCTAGTAGTGAAGACCCACCATTAGATAAGGCCATATGGCAGGTATGTCCAGTGATGTTATACACTTTTTTGAAAAATCATTACGCAGCCTCAAAAAAATTTCCCTACGCGTTTAAAAAATTGTCTCTACAAAAATCCCTACAACTTTTAAGTGATAATATCACAGAAAAAAATTTGTGCGCCAGTAAAAGAATTAATCAAAAATAAAATCAGTTTTAATTAAATATTTAATCAGGTGAATTAAACTTTTAATCAAGTGTATTAAATGTTTAGTTGACAATATTTCAATTAAACGTTTACAACATTTCAATTAAACGTTTAATTTACTTGATTAAAAGTTTAATTCACCTGATTAAATATTTAATTAAAACTGATTTTATTTTTGAGTAATTCTCTTACTGGCGCAAAAATTTTTTTCTGTGATATCAGTACAAATTAAACCATTTTTATTAATGTTTATCAGGGTTTTAAACACTGCAGTCGAAACAACAAACGAAAATTTGTGTACAACTCTTCGCTTTTTGAGTTGGTTTGACATCGACTGTTTAAATTTAATGAATTTTTTTGACAATGACAAATGAAGAAGTTGAATAAATGGAATTTTTTTACTTTGACTGCAGTTTTTTAAACGCTAATGTATTTACATATTATTTAAAGTTGTTTGCAACTATCATTTGGGTGATAATTTTTTGTAAAAATAACCTTAATGAGTCTTCTCAGATAAATTTTGATAATCAAAAACTGATTTATCACTTGAACGATTGAAAAAGGGTTCATAAATAATTTATGGCCGAAGAAATGGCTAAAAAATAGAAGCCCAAAAATTATTGTCAATTAATGAAAATAAATGAAACTCCAAATGGTTTTTCCGTTTCTTAACGAGAGCCCGATAATAACTCGATAACTTTTGTTTGGTTCAAAATAAATTTGTTCAATAATTCAAGAGCCACGCTTTTATCAGAGGAAAAAATTAAAACATGACGATTAAAAAAATGATTTAAATTAAAATCAAAAACTATATAGTTAACGATTGTAACTAAGACAAAAAATACTCTCCAATAATTTTAAAAATTACAATTAAATGGCTCAAAAAGAGATCTGAAAATTGTCTCACAAATTATTCTTTGAGTATCATTTATGAGCTCATGTGCGTTTATTTCGCTCCTTACTATTTCGACTTAACTCCCAAAACTTTTTTAAGCCCATCTTTTACAAATTATCTATTTCTTGCTCTGTAAAAGAGATGATCACAAAATTACATCAAAACCGTAATGACGGCAAGCGATGACTTAAAGAAATTTAGCAATTTGTAATAGTGCCCTATCAACAATTTTATTAGAATGTTTTCACAAATCGAAAAAGATTGCCAAATATATACAGTAGGGCTATAACTTTTTCACACTTTTTGCGAATATCAAAAACGGCATAGTCGTGTAGCACATTAAGGGCCATTATTACAACTTACAAATAGTTATTTTTAGGATGCTATCTGACAGATAAATAGTTTTTGGTTATTACAAGTTAACATTAACCTAAAAAGTGACTGATAAGCTAACATCAAGTTTGTCCTCATGGTAACTTTACAAGTGAACTTTAAGAACTTGAAGATGCCACATTTTCTGCTGAAGATATGGTAACTTCAATGATAGTCTTAAATTACTCAACTTTTTCAAAAAACACAATTTAACACAAAAAACAAAACAATTTACCATTAATACCAAAAATAAAGCACAAAAATTTACTTTTGTTTTTAATTAATAAATAAAACAAAACTAAGTCGTTGCCACTACGCATTTTAAACAACCAAAAGTAGTCGGTATATACTGCAATGTTGCCACAGTATATAAATTACATTTTCTATTTTATCGGACAGTTGTAATAATGGAAAAAACTTATTGGTCACTTTATCGTTCAAGATAGATATTGTTCACGTTAACTATCAGCAACTTTATCATTAGGTTGTAATAATGGCCCTAAAAGTTATTAATAAAATATATGATAATTTTTTCAGATTGTTAAAAAAGTTCACGCAGTGATCGGGTTGAAGTTGGAAAGCAACAAAATGTATCTTAGGAAGATTTTAAAAAAATATACACCTGATATTTGTATATATCTCTATACGTATCACTTAAATGTTATTTTGGAATTTATCCACTGCTTTAGCTGCTCAAAATTTCTTGGAATGTTTAAGAAATTTGCTTCCCTGCGTGAGGTTTTTTCGCAAAACGACGGGAGACAGGTGTTTTCATTACTAAAACATTCTTGGCCACCCCGTGGTACTATGCCAAAAATTTGTTTATAGCCCTAATATACAGTTTTGCCACGTTTTTGAAAAGTCCCTAAATTTTAATGATTTCACAATATCTGTCGTTTTTTCCCTACGGTAATTTTTTTTAGAAGAAACTCCCTACGAATAGCGATTTTTCCCTTCGTATAACATCACTAGGTATACCTCATGTAAATCATTTCCACATTAGATATACAAAAATTGTAAGTTCCTTAGGACAATAATGGAACGATTTGGCTCATTTTTAGCACTTAATATATATGTTCTAATCGATCCTATAAGAAGCATAGGGCCTCAATACTTAATACTCTTTTTATATTTTTGAAATATCTGCAGCCAATTCGGTCCTCTGTTTTGTATGGTATGAGCACTATTGTGCCTAAACCTTTATTCCGTGAAGAAATAGGTAGTTATTGGTCTATAGCTAGGTCACGTGAAGGTAAAAAATAAAGTACAAAGATTATTAGAAGATTTCGAAAAGAAGAGGTTTATTTAAAAAATATTTGGGATAGCTGGGTAAAAGTTTTCTCACATCTCAGCCATTTATGGACCAACCAGGGTAAATTTCAAAAGCTATTTATTCTAGACTATATGTATATTTTTTCAAATATATAACAGTATAGTAACTTGTATTTCAGGGATCTTCATAACACTAATTTTAACATATGCACGGGCTGACGGATAAAACTTCGCTACTCATAAGGACCCAGAATATGTTAAATAGCTCTAAGAGCAATATTGTAAAAAATTACAAACGAAAGGACAATCTTATAATATATGGGCACTTCCATAGCAAAAGCTGTATTATTGTCACATTACGCCACCAAGCAATTAAGCATTTAGACCCGTGTTGTTTAAATTTTTTTCTCCTTTTCACGAAATGCTAATTTCGCTTTACACCGAAATACAAAAATGTAAATAACATTTTTTTTTTATTTACTCTTGAGCATAGCTGGGGGTAGTGCACTAAATATTGATTTAAATCAGCATTGATTGCACTATCACTAAATAAAACTGCAAAGAAATGAGTTTGCATTTTTTTTTACCAGCTTTAGTGATGATTGTTATTTTTTAACTACCACTAAAAAATTTTGAGTGATATTGCAAATTTTTTCACTATCACTAAACGCAGATTTGAATGCAAAAATCTGCAATCAAATCAAATAGTGCAAAATTTGGACATGCAATCAAAAAGCTGCATAGAAATATTGTCTCACTGAAATTTAAAAACTGTAACTTTGTATGTGCATGGTTTTTGATTTCTTTTGAGGATAAGCATAAGTAAAAAACATTAAACAAAATGAAATTTTTACGATAACGGTATAATTATTGGCTTTAATTATGAAAAAACAAGTTTTTAATTTTAAATTTAGTGCAACAATTTAAGTTGCACTCAAATGAGTGATGAAGAAAAAATTTGCAATAAGCTGATGATTGCATTTTTTAAATCAAACTATTTTTTTTGAGTGCAAAATTTTTTAACATCACTATTCATCACTCAACATCCACAAAATGATTGCAATATTTTTGCACTATCACTAAGAGTGAGTTGAAACTACAAAATGAGTGCACTACCCCCATTTATGCTCTTGAGAAACAATTTCAAATGCTTGGTGGCGTTACGGAACAAAAAGTAAACTTTTCTGTGGAAGTCCCCATATACTCTTTTGACCTGTGGTAATGGATATACAATTTTTTTAATTTGTAATCTATTTGGAATCAGAAATCTATATATATATATATAAATTAAGCGGTCCATGTGTGTAATCGCATCACGTAGGAACGGCTGGTGCGATTTAGCTGATTTTTTTTCTATTCGATTTGAAATTATCAGGAGATGGTTTGTTAAGAAAAATAAATTAAAAAAATTCCTGGTAAAACATTAAAGTTTTTATTATATTGCCTACTATTCACTTTTTCTAAGTATAAACCAATTTAAAAGGAAAAGTTCAACATTTAACTCTTTCAATATTTTTTGCCTCCTTTTTACTTCTCATTTTTCTTAAAAAGAGAAAATTTAAAGGCCCAACTATAATATGCTTAAGTTGGCCTAAGCAATTGTGCGAATACATGTCATCCATATGTGTCGAGCCATATTGAACTTAAGAAAACTTTTTGGTTAATTTTATGAAACTGACATTTGCTTAAGCAAGTTGCGAAACAGATCGCACTTTCCGTATGGAATAAAATATTTTTTGATTTTATTTTTTTTTTTAAGCAAATTTAAGGCGAAACTCAAAGAACTAAATTTTTTTACAAACTGCATCCTTTTCACTGCTCATTAGTGAGCGAAGCTACCGAGCGAAGCCCGTGAGGACAGCTAGTGCTTAATATATTTTAGTTTGACATTTTTTTGTAACTTTTCCTTGTCAAATAATTCATTCCTTCGATTTTATGCTGTGGATTATGAAAAAAGCTCAATGCAAATGATTTTATTTTAAAACTATTTAGAAAAAAAAAAACACAAAAAGAATATTTTAACAAAGTTCGTCAAGCCCAAAAAAGTGGTGAACAAACTGCATTTCAAAGTGGTAAACAAAAAAAAATATTCCTTTACAACGGTCAACAAACTTTTGACCTGATCCTTTTGATAAAGTCAATACTGACAATTTGTTTTTCTCTTGTCATCTTGTTGTTGTTAATTAAATTGTCCTGTTTATTTAAACTTTCTTGTTGTTTTACACTCATTTTCACTATAACGTTAAAAAACCCCCCTGAATTTAGAGAAGAAGAAAAAAAACAACATATTGTTCTTGTTGCTCTCTTTCTTTTACAGAAGGTGGTAGAGTTCAAGAACCCCTTTAATTTTGTAACATAAATTTATTAATGTCAGAGCATTTTTTTTTTGGTCCATCTGTAACCAGAGGACGTAAAAATTAATTGAAATGCAATTTACTCCCACTTGCAACAGGGTGTTTTGGTTACTATTCCTCTATTTGTTTTCTAACTTTAAATTTATTTTAAAGAATGCAAAGAAAAAAGTTCATTAAGAAAATAACTTTCATACAATTAACCATTTGCACACACTTGCGAACCCAGCTAACATTTTTCAAAACAGTTTAAAATGAGTCTTCTTTAAGTATTTTTGATGATTAAAGACCAACAAATACCGAGCGTTTAAAAAAGACACACAAATTATTCGCGCTTGCTCTAAAAAAACTAGGGGCAAATAACCGCACACAGTACCGACCGAAAATACATTAACATTAGTAGTGCAAATTCGTAATTTGTCTCCTGATTAATTTTAAATACAGAAACAAAATATACAAAAACAACAAATTTCTTATGAAAAAGTTTGTAATGTGACACAATAATATTTTATAATCAGAAAATGATCCCGTTTATTTAATTCAGTTAAAAAAGTACAAAATATGTGATCATTAATTTGATAAAACGCCGACTGGGTCGTTAAAATCGTAGTTCGTTAAACCCTGTTTTCCTGAAAGTCTTTTAATTATACCAACGCTACAATAGTGGAGGAAGTATTATGCGTTTGTGTTGATTTTTGTAACACCTAAAAATATTGGACCCACCTTCAAATACCGATCGACTTAGTCACTTTTTCACTTTTTGAATCGATCTAACGATGTCCGTCCGTCTGTCCAGGTGGCTGGCTGGTTGTCCATGTGAACCTTAAGCGCAAGGAACTTGTAACAATTTTGGAGATAAATTGAGGAAATTTGGTACAAAGATTCTACAAGGACCAAACCTATTACAAAGTGTGACAATCGGTCCATAATTTCACATAATATTCCCAAATAGGGTACACAGTCGAAACTTTCTTTTTTAATATTGTGGTGTAGGGAATCATATGGTCGGGCTTGACCAACTATACTTTCTAACTTGTTTTTCCCCACTTAGTTGGGTAATTTCAGTTTAAAATTGTATTTAAACTATGAAAATTAAATGAAATATCAAAAAAAAGTCCTAACTTTAAAAATTAACAATTAAAATTTAACCAAATACCGAAAAATGGTTCAAATTTAATTTAATAAATTTGAAACAATCAATATGTATTTAAAGTTTCAACAGGTAAATTTAATTATTATCATTCTAAAAAATGCTTGCTGGGTAAAATGTAGCACACCTACTCGTACGCAGTCATTTGAACAAGCGTTTAAAAAATCAAATACTAAAACGTTAGGTCGGTTTTTATCTTTGTAATTTTTCTAAGCCACTTAAATGCCAACCAAACAGATTTATACATTCATTCACATTCTGAAAAGTACGCCACTTGCAGTTGTTATAACAGTGGGGTAAATGACCAAAAAAAGGGAGAACAGAATTTGCAGTTTCGAAATGGCTAAGCCATTTTTCTTCATCCATAGAGATGCAGTGAAGTAAAAATTTTAAATTTCGATTCTATATGTTTAACGCGAATGAATCTAGGAAGCCTCAACCTTTTAAAAAGCACAAAAAATCAGCAAGTGGGATCGTTTTCCGAATCCTCATGTCAGCTTAATTTGAAGCTTTCATTGCCCTTATTCTCATATGTTTCAAAATCAAAGCTAAAACACGAATATTTGTATTTCTTATGGTAATTCCGCGAAGCTCTACGCTTGTCTGCAGGAGACCAGAGTCTCTGGCGGGAATCGAACCCGCAACACCCGCACTGATAGACTAGGGCACTAACAGCTAGCCTACCGGGACACCCTCTACTAATGAGAATTTCTGCTTATAAACTGCAGTTTAACATTTATTTATTTATTTGATTTCCAATACAATAAGATTTAAAATCTTATAGTTATAGTAATGGATTTTTAAATTGTATAGAAACATGACGTTAACAATAAGTGTTCATTTAAAATTGTTACATAAATACTGATAATTATTATTAACAAAATTAATTAATATAAAACACAATAGAAATATTTAATTTGACGGAGTAAATCATCTATAATGCTTTAGCAATTCTTTTTTAAAGTGTAGTGCGTTGCGTATAAACTGTGTGGTCGGTGTTAACGAGTTCCAAAGACGGATTGCATGGACGTAAAATTGCCGCTCAGATACTAAAGTTCGATATCTTATATGAATAATGTCTTTTGACCTTCCTGATTGTGTAAATAAGATTTTATCAAACAGTTAGACTGGTTCAAGAGTGTTGATAATCTTGTGTAGAAGCATTAAGGTTCTTATTTTCATTAGATTAAATAATAATAACATCCTATTAACTTGGTACTAAAAGTAAGGAAGTAGGATTGTGTTGAAGTTTTACGGATAATTTGGAGCTTCCTAGGCTTTAGGTGTAAGACATAGACCCGACTACTATCGCTTTATGTGTACACAGAGAGAAAAACACTCGGGATAAATTAAGTTTTTAATGATTCCTTTAAGTACGAGTCGTACTCAAAAATTCAAGAACGAATAACATTAAAACGTACTCCAAACAATCCTAAATTGAATTACTTTCAAAAATCAATCCCGGAATTTCTTGAGATAAGTATAAAATTCTTAAATCAAGTAAAAAAAAAACTTTTCGTCTTACGCATGTTTTGATTTTCTATACACATTTAAAAAAGGTCTGGCCAGACTCATGTGTACCAAGAAGGGTTAAAAAGTAAATTTGAACTCTTGCTTCTCATTTAGTTCATATTTTTGTTTAAATATAAGACTTCTCAAGCCAAAACCACATCCAGCATGAGGTTGGTGTTTTATCATTCTGTAAGGTGTAAAAACGGGTAAGTAAATCAATCATAATAATTTTATCATTCTAATTTCTTTTTTGGTTTTTTCAAACACTAATTCCGGATAACATCAACTTTATAATACTTGAATCAAGCGCATATTGAGATTGATTCAATCTTAGTTATACTGAAATCAATCTCATTTTCGGATTATTTCAAGTACGAAATCGGGATTGAATATGGATAATTTAAGTATTTTGCGATTGAAAATCTGTACTTCAATCCATCTTTCTGTACTTGATTCAAGAAAATCCGTACTCATCGTGCTGTTAATACCGCTTCGGATTGATTTGAGAACGGATGGATTGAATTTTATTTTGAGTGTATATATGTATATACTCGAATTTTCTCTAAATAGAACTATTCGTTTAGATACTATAACTTTATTTCCTCTTAATTTCAAAATTCGCCCCACTGTGCAGTTTAAATATATACACATGTTTAAAAACAAACACACTTGACAGGAAGATGATGTAAACGAAGGAGAATGTGCAAACAATCAAGAAAAAGAAAATAAATAACTAATGGTAAATGTCAGTGAATAAACTTTTTTGAAAGGTAAGAGATTGCTGACTAGTGTGTTTGTATACGTGTGCGTTTATTTAGCCAATAAAAGTGCTAAAAATAATTTTAGGTATGCAACGAAAAAGGACACATGAGAACTCAAAAATAAAAAATTGACATTTCAATGATTTCAGACAATTCTACACTCACAATATTATTACAGTAACGGCCTGTAGTTTATTTAAGAAATATTCCGTTCAGTAATTTTTAAATAAATAAACATTTAAAATTCCAAGCAAGGTATATTTATAGCAGGTAGTCTCGGAAAGCCAGCTGTTTATTTTTTATTTGCTTGTTTTGTGGTACGAACTGTCAAATGTTGTATAGTAAACATGTAAACAAGTTTTTTGTCTCTATCTTTTGTCTCTTATCAACCCCTTTGCCTTTTGACAGTTCGTACCACATAACAACAATAAAAAGCCCTGTTGTTTGTTTTATTGTACAATTGTTGTAATCTCGCGGCTACCTGCTATAAATATACCTTGATTCCAAGCAAATTTATTTTTAACTGATTCTAACAGTTATTCAAAAAACGAAGTGCATATTAATACGGATTTTCAGTTGCAGTTAATATTGTCCGTTGATTGAGTTAAGTTCTTTTTAATGTTAAAGTAAATAAAAATGTAATTTAAAGCAACGAAAAGTTCATTTAATTTTTACTGTCAAAAATTCAACCGCGAATTCCGTAAAAACAAATCAATATTCAGTTATCTTATATAAATTAATTGTCAAAAAATTAACTACATATTCCGTAAAAACAAATAAATGTGCAGTTATTTTATAAAATTTTACTGTCAAAAATTCAACACCATATTCAGTAAAAACAATTAAATATTCAGTTATTTTATATAATTTTACTACCAAAAATTAATTTTTACTTATCTATAAAAAATTAATTGCTTGTTTTGTGTAAGCAATTCCCATTTTCTATTTGTTAAAATAATTTAGTTAAATACATAAAATTTTAAAAGTAAAATAATTGCGAAGCCATATCGGTCATGCTGCTGGTGTCTTATAATGTAAACAACGTGGTCAGTACAACAAAAGTAAAACAAACGTGTGTAACTGGGTAAGTAAATAAAAATATTCTCCCTCTCTCGCTATTTAGAAATTCGGCTCTTTTGTGGAGTAAACGAAAATTTAATAAAATAACTGTATATTTAATTGTTTTTACTGAATATGGGGTCAATTTTTTTACAGTAAAATTTTACAAAATAACTGAATATTTATTTGATTTTACGGAACATGGTGTTGAATTTTTGACAGTAAAAATTAAATGAGCTTTTTGTTAAAAATAAATGAAAAATAGGTAGACCGGTTTTTAATTGAACTTTCATTTATTTTATATTACAATTTCAGTTAATTTTACGTACAGAATATTGTGAGTGTATTTAATTATGATTTTTTTTAGTTATTACTGAAAAAAAACAAGTAATAAAGTATAATCGGTCAAGCCCGACCATATGATACCCTACACCACAGTATTTAAAAACACATCATGCTTATGTGTCCATATAAATATGGATTTATCTTTGTTTATAAACTTCATTAAAATCGGTTTGAAAGTTTGTGAGAGGCAGAAATTGCCCCTACCTCCCCTTGTAGTCCTATTTTTAAAAAACTGTATAGCTTATGTGTCCATATAGATATGGATCTATCCATGTTTGATATTTTATTAAAATCGGTTTGATCGTTTCTGAGAGGAAGAAATTTCCCCCTATCTTCCCTCGTGGTCCTACGATTCGGCCAATTAGCTAAAAGGCCTGATCCATGTGCCAATAAGAACCTATGTCCCAAATTTTATCCAATTATCTCTAAAATTACGACCTGTACTTTGCGCACAAGGTTTCATGGACAGCCAGGCAGCCAGCCTGCCAGCCTGCCAGCCTGCCAGCCTGCCAGCCTGCCAACCAGCCAGCCGGACGGACATCGCTAGTTCGACTCAGAAAGTGATTCTGAGTTTAGGTCTAGGACCAATATTTTAAGGCGTTACACACATCAGCAGAAATGCACAATAGTCCACTATTGTGGTGTGGGTATAATTAGGTAAAAAAATATTTGTAAAATTTTAAGAAAGCGTGGCATCTTTAAGACAGCAAACAAGTTTTTATAAAAAACTCGGTGAAAAAATCATTTTTATCGAATAATAAAATAAATTAAAATTAAAGAAAAATTTCGTTTATAATATAAAATTGTAAAAACGTAAAAAAATGTTTGTTGAATGAAAATTCGTATGATAAACAACATTTTTTTTAATAACATTTCTTTATGACGTGCTAAATTCCTTTATATTTTAACTTTTAAAATTTGACTTAAGATGTTTTATCCAAATTTTCTGTTTTTTGCACCTTTTTTCAGGATAAAGCTTTAAAGCATAATGTACCCATTTTCATTATTTTTAATTGTGTCGTTACGATAAAAATATTTATTAAATATTGGCGTACTTACATTGACAAATTAATTTGAAAAGTGTTTCTATGTCGGTCGTTAAAATAAAATTAATAGGAATATAATAAAAGGAATAGGAATTAGTTCTTAGACTATTACATCTTTTGTTAACCACATGACTCCCAAACTTTACTTACTAGTGTTTCTTATTTCTTTTAAACACATACACACACATATGTCAATTTTCATACTCTTGTTCCCAGCTAGCATTTGGGTGATCATTTTTTGTAAAAATCCTTATTTTTGATGGTTAAAAAACTGATTTATCACTTGAGCGATTAAAAATTGTATCACAAAAGATTCTTTGAGGTGGTACATCGTTAGTTTACCATTTTCTCACAGCGAAAGTATGATCGAAAAATGAGCTCATATGCGGTTATATTGCTCCTGGAGTTGATTCCTAAAAGATTTGATTATTAAACAAAATGGTAGCTATGTTCAAATACATACAGCTAGTCACACTATAAATGGGACACATAGAAGAAGTCTTATCCCAGCGGGGGATGTTGCCATATTTTTGTGCTCAAATTAAAAGCCTGACTGCCTGTTCAACTATTTCGATATATAGATATTGCGCCTTTTAGTGTTCGGTTCGGTAGATTTACGCTAATAGTGTTTGTGTAGTAAATCATTAAAAAATAACGTTTCCCTGTTTTCATCTTTCGAACACAAAAATAATACTGTTCTTAACCAACTCAACAAAAGATGAGAACATTTAATTCCGTTCGGTTTTTTTTTTTTTAAACCACAAACTTCATTGTGTTCGGTTCATTAATGTTCGTCGCTTTTGGCTAGTAAAAAAAACCAAACATTTTTTACAAAAACAAGCTGTACGTGCTGCGGTCGTTGCTAAAATTTTTTGTTTGTTCATTTCTTTATCAATGTAAGGAAAGAAAAATTATAGAACATTTAAATATAATGTTTCTCACTACAATTGTTGTGTTTTTTTTTACCGAAGAACATAACATTATACAATTTTCGGCTCTTTTTTGAAATAGTTACAAGCGGTAGTAAGGGTTGTGTTCGTCTACACAATCACTAAAAAAATAGATTTCGTTTTTGGGTGTGTGAGCCGAACGCTTAATAATGTACTGTTTATTTTCGAACACTGATTTAAAGTATGTAAAGTAAGTATTTTTATAAGGTGTCCCACTTTTAGCGTGAGTAGCTGTATGTTAGTACTCATGTATATACAAAGAGAGTCTGCAAAGTAAATAAGTATGTATATTAGTTGTGTTGTGTACTCACTTGTGTGAGTATTTAGTGTACACATACATGTTTAAAATTTAATTTTCTTGTGATAATTTGTGTTGTTTTTTTTTTATAAGAAAAACAAGTACTCGTGTCGCTTTTCATATAAAGTGATGTCAAGTTAATTTTATTTTCATTTACTTGTCTAATAAGGCACCAAACAAAATTAGTTTGCTGTTGTTGTTGTTTCATATTGTAATAATTTGCTTTTCCTTGTTGTCATACAAACACTTACTGTCATTTTCTTCTTCTCAGTTTTCAAATTTTTCTTGAACTCCATCCTTAACTTTTAAAATTAAATTATGACTGTTGTTGTAATATTTTCAGAGACATGGTTGTAAATGTGTGTGCGTGTGTGTGTGTGCATGAGGAAAGCTTAATTTTCAAAGGCCTTATGAATTAGTTTTTTTTATGAATATTTTTTCACTTTAATGTGGTTTTGTATGTAGTTTGTTGTTTTATTATTTATTATTATTACTTTTTTATTTTCTTTAATATTTCTTAATGAGGAGTTTGAATATTAGAAAATAAAAAACGAGGTGTGAGTAAAATTATTTGACATTTAAACCACAACATCTTAAAATCTTACTAATTAGCAAGATTGTGGTTAGAAAGTTTAAAGTCCTTTATATTTTTTTTTTTTTTTTAGTAAATATTGTTTTATTTATTTTGATATCTTAATTTTTACTAATTAGCCTTAATGTTTTATTTAAATGGATTAATATAATTGCTAAATTTTAAGTATAATCGGAAAAGTTTGACCATATATTGCCCTAAATCCAAGCCATTAACTCTTAGTAAGTATTTCCGAAAAAGTATGAAATAAAAATATCTTTTCTAAGCTTTTAGGTAGATTTTAGTGGTTTCTTTAAGTTTAAGTTTTTCATTTTTGCCATTCTTCTGCCAGCAGAGTTCAGTAGTGCATTCGTTAATTGACAACCGCAACATTTAGGCCCCTATATGAGTTACATTCGACAAACGATTTTCGCTGGCTATCGAACTTCGACTATCGAATGTTAATTTGGTATTATGAGTTGGCAGCACTGTCGAAAATTTCGCTGTGCAGCGAATCATCATGTAAAAAAGTGAGATGACATCCCACTGAAGCTGATCGAAAATGTACTACTGTGAATTAACAAAATCACAATAGTAAATTTTTATCGAATGCGCGCCATAATACCAAGTGAAAATTCGTTCGGTCAGCTAATTTGACTGCTGTCGAAAATCGAATTTAGTTCATAATAGGCACCTTAAGCCAATGATGGCTAAATGGGGCGGTTTCTGTGTTAAAGTCAATGATTTGTCAAACATTTTAGGAAAAAGAAAAATATTGGGAAGAAATATAACACAGGACGATATTGAAAAAGTTATTTTAGCCATTCCAACTGATCCTTGTGTTTTTTTCGGCATACGATATCTCAATAAGCTCAGTTTTGTCCCATCACGACATCTGTCAGATGCTTCCAGAGTTAAAGTCTTGTTCAATTAAACTTTTTTTGAAAAGCGGTTCTGCTTTTCTGGCGTTTTTTAAAAGTCAAGATAGCTTATTTTTCTTCCAGTTTCTGGCAACGCTGGTAGATATTTAAAATAGTTTTTTTTAACTATTCCAAAGGAACCTTATGTTTTTTGGCATGCTTTATCCAAAAATGAACTCAGTTTTGTCCCATCACATCAAATTTATCAGACAGATAACGATCTATTTGTGTTTTTCGCTGTATATTTCTCTTTGAGACGCCTTGAAAATCTGATTCAATTCAAATGAATTCTACCTTCTTTGAAAAGCTACTGAATTTAGCGTCGAACAGTGAATAATTGGCTTGGCAACATGAAAAATTGCTGCAAAAAAATTTCACAATGTTAGTTCAAGTGCAACTTTTTAAAAGAAACTAAAATTACACAATGTAAACAGGGACCTAATTTTATTTTCAAAAGTAAAGACGAAATAACAAACGGCTTTGCAAACATGTCAAAATTGTGTACAAGCCTTTTGTGTTGTTCATTGGAGTATTTGACAAACAACTAATACATATTTTTAGAAAATCGAAAATGTTTGTTTTCGTCCAAAACATGTACTTAATTTTATGCGCTTTACCTAATCATTTTAGTAAAAGTTTTGCAGGGTATAAAAAGAAAAGATGAAATATAAAAAATTAACGAGCACAAAAGTTTTTTATTAGAATTTATTGAAAAATTATGAATTATGTTTGGGTAGTTTATTTGCAAACGGAAAGTCTGTATTTGTCAAGCTGCTTGTTTAGTTTTTTTAGCTATTAAGGTTCGCCAATGTTGTACGAGTACATGTTAAAGAAATAAGGTATGATTATTGCTTTAGAAATAAGAAATAATACAAAAACATTTATGTTCAACATTTTTTATTTTTCGAATTGATTCTATGAGCTAAATTTCAGTTATGTATTTTATAAAGCTTTTTTGTAATAGTTCTATTCCTTAAAAATTTAGGAATGACTTTTATACACTACCAGACTATTATATTATTATATCCTTTGGATAGCTATGAAGTATATAGTATGTACAGAAAAATTTACAATTATTAGACACCAGCAGAATGTAATGCATTTTCTGGCCCGCTACGGCCTTCGTCAGCATTCTTTGTGTCAGCAGCCCAGAAAATGCATTACATTCTGCTGGTGGTGCAATTGTACCAACTTTTGCATACCTGGTTTCTACTCTGCAAAACGAACACAGTTTAGGTCACCAATAAAAAATATACAGAGAACGTTAATGACTGTCTTCATATGTATTTTTATACATTAGTGTTTGCCAAATACTATACAAATATATGGCATTTTCTTGTTGCTTTTCAAGCAAATTTAAAAAGCTTTTTTACCACTGTTATGTTTATATTGTGCATATCTACACAAAACTGCCTTTTAAGGCATAAATGCTTCATCAATATTGTTGAACGATAAGATACTAAAAATTCTACCACAAAAAATTGTTGTCATTATTGCTTTTGCGCATAATGGCAAAAAGTCGTAGTGGAGAAAAACGGCAATAAAGGTTTAATACATGAAGTTTTCTGAAAATATACCCGGTAGAATCTTTTTTGTATTTTCACTACTGCTTCTGGCATATGTTTTGAAGAAAAATTTTTTGAACGTTAATTAACGAACATTAAGGTTAATAGGGCAATTCCACGCATAAGTCTACCATCATTGAAAAAAATTAATATCTGATTTTGGTAGTAAAGTAATGGTGGCAACATTATGTTACTTTTAAGTTTTTAAGTGGCAACAATTTTTTGATATTTTTTAAAAAAATTTGATATTTTTTTTTTTTAAATTGGAATTAAAAAAAAACAAATTTTTTAAGTTTTTGAAACATTTATATTTCTTATTTCTAAAAAGGGTTTGTTTTGAATTATTTTGGTTTCAATGTTGGTTTCTTATAGTATGTTCACATTTGGCTTCTTAAACGCGTTTAAGCAGTTCGAACGTGATTAAGCTCTAATCACTTCAAAATCGAGATGATTACCCATACATTGAAGTGATTTGTTAATCACTTCAAATTGACATGATTACAACTAAATCACTTCATAAATCACATAGAATCCACTGAACATGCCTCAAATGTAGAATCGCCAACATGATCGTGTACAACCGGCCAAGATTTCTGCTTAATGTTTTTATTTTTTTTCAATAATTCATAAATTTTCACAATTTCATCATTAAAATGATTAAAATAATCTTCTAATAACTTTATAAAATTGTTTTTATCCATTTATAATACTTTAAAGAAATATAAATTTGTTTGTTGTATTTTTTTTTTCTTAATCATCTCAAATGTAGTGTGAACGGTTTTGATTAGCTAAATCATCATTTTGCTTAAACGCGCTTAAAAACCTAAGTGTGAACTTAGCATTACTTATTATAAGTGATTTCGTGTAGGTGGTGTTTATATATTCAAAAACAGCATTTTAACGAGTCCATTAAATACAATTTTGTATCTTTCAAATAATTTCAGAGTTCCTATTTTATGTGCTGTGATTTCAATTCTAACGTTTCATGTAAAAATACAGACTTTTATACTACACAAAGTGAGTGTAGTGTCGGTCACGTGTTGGGCTGTAGTGTCAGTCACAATTTATTTTACTAATAAATATTTTTTTAAGCAGCTTATTGCATTTATTTCAGCATTTTTTAATAGATGTTTTCTTTAACTTTCAATAAAAACACAAATTTAAGTATGTAATTACGAATGTGCAGAGGAAGATTATTGAAATTTAAAAACATTCTCGAAAACGACTTCCTTTAGCATATAGTGTCAGTCACGTTTATATTTTGCTAAATAAATGATATTTCAAAATATCAGTGGTTGTCATTTTTTTCTCTATCGGATAACTGTTGAAACTGCTACATAGCCATGTTTAAATTGATACTAAAAAAATATCAATAATCGTAATATAAGACAAAACGAAAATTGTGTCAAATGTAGAGTCAGTCACATATGGAATTTCCCAATAGCATTCTATTGAAAGCGAAAATGATTGTTTTGTGCCGTATAAGCCACTTTTCTAAATTTATTTTTAAAAAATAGCTTTTTGTGCTGCATACACATACTTACTGCTGTGTATTGATTTGTTGACAGTTTATATTGCTTTTGCTTTAACTACTGTTTTTCCAACGGCAATGAGGCACAGCAAGACTTAAGCTTATTTTGTACGTTTTTGTATAAAGAATTTTCTGCATTCGCCAAACAGTGGCGTGTAGAGCAAAAGAATACTTAATAAGCTTTAATATAGTTGATATGGAACAAAATGTATGCTTATTATCTCAAAAACCTTAAAAAATTTGGTGAAACAGGTTTCGGATTCAGAAAGGCGGTATTTAAAATAGTTATACCCCATAACTAACTGAATTTTTTTTTTTTAAATAATCGGTAGGTCAAATCAATAATGAGCTGACGATATATCGGGTGATTTTTTAGCTATTATCTTTTTGGCAACACTGGTTTAAACAGCTGACGCACGTTTCGTGTTTTGTTTCACTGTCAAACATCTTCAGTTTGGTTATAATTTAACCATCAATCGTCTTACAAACGAACAACGCTTGCAAATTATTGAATTTTATTATCAAAATGCGATCCACTTCTTTATCGAAAAGTTGTGTTCAGCGACGAAGCTAATTTTTGGCTCAATGGGTACGCTTAATAAGCAGAATTGTCGATTTTGGAGTGAAGATCAGCCAGAAGCATTGCAAGAGCTACCAATGCATCCAGAAAGAGTCACAGTTTGGTGCGGTTTATGGGCTGGTGGCATCATTGGACCGTACTTCTTCAAAGATGATGAGAGTCGTAACGTAACTGTGAATGGTGAGCGCTACCGTGAGATGATATCCAACTTTTTTTTACTCAAAATGCAAGAGCTTGACTTGCATGCCATGTGGTTTCAACAAGACGGTGCCACATGCCACACAGCACGCTTAACAATGGACTTATTGAGAGGCGAGTTCGGTGAACATTTTATTTCACGTTCGGGACCGGTCAATTGGCCGCCTATATCGTGCAATTTAACGCCTTTAGACTATTTTTTGTGGGGCTATGTTAAAGCTCATGTTTATACATACATGCCCGCTTCAATTGACGCATTGGAAGACAACATTGAAGCATTTATTCATGAGATACCGGCCGAAATGTTGGAAAGAGTATGCCAAAATTGGACTAAGCGGGTGGACTATTTGAGGCACAGTCACGGTCAACATTTGCATTAAATAATCTTCAAACATAAATTATATGGACCGTACTATCGGTTCAAATAAAGATTTCATGCATTTTACTGAATTTTATGTGTTTTTTTTTTAAACTTTCCTATAGCTCTTAAAAAATCACCCAATATAAGATATTTCACTATGGTATTTAAAAAAAATGTTTGTTAAATAATACAAAATTGTTAAAAATAAAGTCAATTCTTATTTAATTTGTTTGTTTGTAATTCTTAGCTACTGGATTTTTTCTTAAAATATTTTTTTAATATGTGAATGTACTTTAACTATGTAATGAATGCAATCCTTTATCTTCTCTAATCAAATATCAATCATACGTCTAGTGTTTACTAGAGTTGTCAACCGATTAAGAATAATTCGATTAATCGATCAAACAAAACCAAACTCTTGTTCTAATAATTTTAAAATGGCGATCTTCGAATAACGAAAAAATCGATTAATTAATGTCGATTACAATTTTTATTTATTAAAAAATATATTAAATAAAAGCTTAGAATTTGATTTATTCTCACACGTTTTTAGTGGTTTTATACAAAATGTGGAAAAGTTCAAAAAATAATGTAGCCATAGCCCTGATTGTAATTAATCTCAATGTTTGTTAAGCAAAAACCCTGTTGAGTACTCATAGTATTTCAAAAATGTATGTTTTGTTCTTATTGAACAAATCTTTGAACAACAATTGTATCTCCTAGACGATTAAACATGCTAGCTCGGTTCCGCGCGAACATAATTTGTAATTATATCTGTAACTCTTAATTAATATATAAAATATTTCTCCTAGTTATTAAAATTTTAACATAAATTCTTAGTTTGTTCTTTTACACAACAAGAAAATCCTGAACGAATGAACTAAATGAATTAAGGCAATATGGTACTAAATTTGTAATTTTTATATTGGGTGAATTACTTAAAAAAACGGATTTTTTTTTACCAAATTTGAGTGTCTATTGTAAAACATTGGTACACTTTCCAATAACTCAAGGTATTTCCACAACATATGGATTCCGCGTCAAAGAAAAAAAATTACTAACTTTGGATACCCTGTTTTGAAAAAAGTTTAGTATTAGTGTTCTAAGTAGAGTATTTTTTCCCCGGACTTTTTCGATTCCCGGGAAAGCGGGAAATTTTTTTAAATTTCCCGGGATCCCGGGATCCCGCTCCATATAAATAAAACAAAGTAAATTTTGTTATTAATTAATGAAAAAAACTTTATAATTGAAGATTGAAATAGGAACTTGAATTCTTATTACCTCACGCCTTTATTCCCTATTATTATGCTTTTATTCAGTATTATTATGCTCTGGATACAAGATAAAAAGATAACATAAACATAACAATTTAATTCATAAAGCAATAATAAAAACAAAATAAAAATTAAGATACTCAGAATATGAAATCAAAAACTTAATTAATAAAATAGATAAAATATTTTAAAGAAATAGATAACATTTTTTAATGGCTTAGGAAATAACTTTCAGACAGACTCAAAGCATTTGTAAGTCGTCAAAAAGTATATTCCTGATTTTATTTACTAATTATCATGTTTCCGATTTCGTTCATTTTTTACCGAGGTTGGACAAATAGTTAAAAGTGCATGCTTCGGATTCACAATCAGAAGTAATTTTTTCTTTTTTATAAACAACGTCTATATCAGTCAAATGTATATCAATGTTTATGCAAAAAAAGCATCAACCGGACTGCTTCTTCCAAACCTTTTCATTTCAATAGGTCCATTTGTTATCTTTAGGACACTGTGTTATTCAAGTTGTATGTTGTAGTATCTTACACGAGTTTCCAAAATGTTATTTTATTTCGGTTTCCCCGCACTTCACGGGTATATAAACCAACACAAATTTAAAAAAAATTGCGTTTATCAACAAATAAACATATCGCTCCTTCATTGCATCATAATCATATCTCAAAATTTGAAGTAACTTTAGCAAAGTTTTACTTCATACCTTCTCGTATTATATCTCAAACTGAACCGGAGTTATAGCAAAATATATCTTTAAATCGTTACATTTTTAAAACTTTAATCGCATTTTGCCAAGATCGTTTGTTTTTGTAGATATTACTATGTTGCAATAAAGGAGCGGCGATATGTTTAGGTATCTCCTATTTTTAAGACTTGTTCATGGACAATGAAACTTTACTGCCTGCATCTTATTTTGAATTAATGTACTTTATTAACTCTTCACTTCACTAAATGTAATAATTATCAACTGTTGCACTGCCAATTCTGCTTTTAGTAGATTTATTGCATCAGGAGACATTGATTTAAATACATGTACTCACTTCTTGTTATTGATCTAATCCACAACCCATCCACAGATGCTAATTTTTAGAGAAAAGAAAACTAAATTTCAAAGTATAAATAGCTATTTTCTCAAATTATGAGGAATTTTTTATTTCTCGGGATCCCGCAAGAAAAATCCCGGGAAAACGGGAAATAAAATAATTGAAATTCCCGGGAATTCCCGGGAATTCCCGGGCAATGCGTTGTCATGCTGGATTATAACGGCTTCTTGTCTAGGCTTTTCTTGTATAAAATACTGTACGCAGTCTGAAAAATTAGATTTAATAATGTTTTAATGCGTGTTTAAATAAGAAAAGTAGGCTGACACAAGAACTGGGTAAAAATATTTCAAAGTATTATAAACATACATAAATGTACATATGGGGGATTTCATGTCAAATGACCCGATTTTTAAATCGATGTCTTCCGATTTGGATGAAATTTTCACCAATCAACAAGATCGGTCAAAAAGTTTCTGAGTAAGAGGGGGTCACAGTTTAACATTTTGGCCATACAGGTGTTCCTTCTCATCCATGTAACTTATTCCCTATTGGTGTTACCAAAATTTGCCCAAGTAACTTCAAAAGCTATTTGATCAATCTTTTGAAAAATATTTTTTTTCGGAAGACATCGATTTAAAAATTGGGTCACTTGACATGAAATCCCCCATATGTATATGAATATATGTTTGAAGATCTGTAAAAATTTAATCGTGTACATACCAGAGAATGACAAAAGTATCATTTTAAGTACTCTTTCAATATTAGTGAAAAAACATGTATGGGCATGCATGAGTAAAGATCAAAACCATACACACACATACCAATACCTATAACAAGCTAAAGTTGAATATGTATAGGTATACGCTGCCAATGTGTATTTGCATATTCATTCTTCTTTTTGAATGTACATGCAGATATAAATAAAATTTCTGTTAGCTATCTGCAATACCCATATAAGTATGTGTATTACCGTAAGTATAACGTAAATATACAGAGCGCGAGAGAGAGCAGAGATGGCAAATGCAATTTTAAAAATTTAGAAACTAGGCAAAAGTTTTTGTGTGTTGTTATTCAGAAAAATATCAAGATTATTTTAAAGCATTTTAAGATTTGACTAAGCTGTTTTATAACTCGAGAACTACTCAACCTATTTACAAACCAATACATGCGTCGGAAAAGGGTACTTTTACCGAGGAAACTATCTAACAGATCTTTATGAAATTTAAAACATAGATAGATCCATATTTATATAGACACATAAGCTATGTATTTTTTAAAAAATATCATCACGAGGGGAAATAGGGGGCAATTTATGCCTCTCCAAAACTATATCGTTTTTATTGTAAATATTCAGATTTTGACAATTTAGTCTAACCAAATACAAAGTAAAAATGGGAATCCCATTTTAATAGATGATTTACAGATCTTATTGTTGTTGTTAGAGTTTAAAAGTCAGTTTTTTGGTGTTTGTATTATAAATACTTAAATGAACTGAATTGCTTTTTTTTGTTATATTTCGTTAAGTTTTTTTAAAGTTTTTATGTTAAATAAACTAAAATTAACAAGAAACAAAGTTTTTTATATCTTTATGGTCAAAATTTACCTAAATTTTTTTATAAAAATACCGTCCAGAAATTCGGAAATTCGAATCGCCCTAAAAACAAAGAGGTTTGAATTTACGAGCGGGTACTGTAATGTATATTTTATTCATTTACCTCTGGTAATTAAAAATAAAATTAAGTAATTAAATTGAGCAAACTACCAAATAGTCCTATTTCATCATAGTTTGTTAGAAAAAAATGTGTAATTACGCGGTTTTGCATTAAGAAAATAAACACACTTGTAGTTACGTCCCTTTGTTTTTTGTTAATAAAAGCGTCACTTTTGATCGAAGAAGTGTCCAGACATGTATTTTAATGGCATTCATAATAATCAATCAAAAAGCTGATTTTTAATTTTTTGTTAGTTACGACTTTTTGCGTTTTAGCTAACGATATACACATGCTTGTGTAATTGTGTTTTTGCTTAATGTTTAACGGTAAAACAAACAAGTGTGAGTATAACATGGGCATGCCACAATTTCTATAGAATCTACAACATTGATGTCAAAAAAATTTTGCAACTGTACTGATCAGAGAATTTTAAAGTACAGCAAACACAAAAAACTAAGCGCAAATATTTTTATTAACATTTAATCACAATAAATGGTTTTGGCTGGAAATAAATTTAAAACATATTAAATTTTCATACTTAATTTTTTAAACTGATTTAAAACTTTGACTTTAAAAATTTTTTTAAAACAATATGTATTAAAAATTTCCTCATTTTAGGTAAATCAATTAAAAAAATAATTTAATTCAGTGTGAACTGCTATAATGTTTTGCAAATTAAAGCAAGAATTGTATCAAAGAAAACTCAAATAAAATCTTCTACATGTATGCTTTTATGACAGTTTCGTAAAGCCAATAAAATTATTTTTTTTTTTAATTTTACCATAATTTATTTTACACACTGTAGTTGTTAAAATATAAACGCAGTTACCATACACATGCACTTGTCGCTGTCACACCCGCAAAGCATAGATAAGTGGCACGAGAAGGCATACATGGCTTTTTATGTATGCTTGTAAGTATGGATTTGTATGTTGTGCTAATAAGAAAGAGTGAAACAACCACTCAATACATTTATTTACATTGGTTTTTGTAGCGTTTGCGACATGTTTTTTACATCTGACTTGTCAACTTTTTAGGTCACATGTTATTCTGCATGTGTGTCAAAATTGCTGTTTAACAAAATTTTTTTAATATTCGATCCAAAACGTACATGTAATTTGCTCCTCGTGGTCTTAGTTTGAAAAAAAAAAATACATAGCTACTGTGTATCTATATTTTTAATTTCATTATTTTTAAGAAAGTTTTGGGGAGGCAGAAAATACCCCATATCTCCCTCCTAGTTCTATTTTTTAAAAAAATATATAGCTTGTGTCCATATAAGTAGGCCCCTTTCTATGTTTTAAATTTAATTAAAATCTGTTGGATGGTTTTGCAGAGGCAGAAAATACCCCCGAGCTTCCCTCCTAGTCCTATTTTCTAAAAAATACAAAGCTTATGTGTCCATATAAATATGGATCTATCAATGTTTTAAATTTCAATAAAATCTGTTAGATAGCTTCGGAGAGCAGAAATTGCCCCTTTCCACCCCTCGTGGTCCTATTTTTTATAAAAATATAGAGCTTATGTGTAGTTTTACATAGGCAATGCTGATGACAAATTTATTTTATGTATCATAAAAAATATTTACAGAGTCCCATACCTGCCAAGTGATCAAAGCACAATTTTGCTAAAAAAAATTTTTTTCATTTTTACACAGAAGTGCCAAAAATACTGAAGGTATTTTTTTTAACATGGATATTTTAAATGTATGGCAGATACCCAAAACACATTCATGGTTATTGAATAATATCTGCATAACATTCATGTATTTTTGTTTACTGAATATGGTTGCGTGAAGATATTGTCGTGCATAAGTATAAGTAATAACCATACTTTTTGCGTTATAAATATGTGCATACACAATAACGAAAAGCGTGGGTAAATACCTCTGTATATTATTCTTATGGGTACTTGTTGTCATTCTCTGGTACATACATACATATTTCATACGATTTATGTGTGTATTATAAAGTTCATTCGATGATTTAAAACGGAAATTACAATATGTTTATATTCATGCACTTCATATATGTATGTATGTATCTATGTGTGTACATTGACTTGGCACAGGAAAAATATTATTAAAAAACTTGTGACTGTTGTGTGTATGAAACATACAATACTATGCCTGTGTGTGTGTGTGTGTGTGTCTATGTCAATGTAAATGTCATAAACCTATTAACATTTACACAATCATTTTTTGAAATGTTTACTTCGTATGTTTGTACACCCGCCCCCCCCCCCCCCCCCCCAACACCTTTTTTCACACTCTTCGTTTCGTATTCTGTCACTTTCTCTCATTCTCTATCTATTCCTTTTCTTCGTTCATATTTTATGTGTTAGTTAATGCGTTTGTGTATAAATTGTGTATATGTATCCCATGTATTGTGTTTATGTCTGTGTCTGAAAATATTATAACACGTCTCAAAGGAAAATGATTAATTTATGTTTATTATAATGTGGAGCACAAGCAAAATAGAAGATGAATTTAATAAAAAATAAAATCACAATAATTTAATAAAAGTCCAGGATGTTCTAATGACAATGAATAATTTGTATTAACGCTTTGTTTTTTTAAGAAAAATAATAGATTAAGGAATTATAATTTTTATGTTAACAACCAGATAAAATTGTGGCATGAAATGAAAATATACACCTATGAACATTTTTAATTTTTTTGAGGCTAAGATCAAATGTTGATATGGAAGATATAGGAAAAATGTCAAATTGTCATTGTCATGGCATATGTGGAAAAAGATTTTTCAGGTATTATTTCTAGTCTAAAATCTCAGATTGCCGGACAATGACAGATAAAATGTCATTCTCCTCGTCGCCACAAATTCTACATAAGTCATTGTAAGGGAGTCCTAGCCTTTTGGTGTGTCTCCCAACGGGCAAGTGGCCGGTTGTAATGGCAAATTGGTTGAGTTGATGTCTGGACAGCTGTAATGCCCGCCGAATCCTTTTTTCATCTATGATGGACCAGATTTTTCTGATTTCCCTACGGGTCGTTTCTGGCTGGCAATAAGATATAACTTGTGAGCAATAAGTTGCTTACTCCTTGTTAGAGAAACACCTATATTATATGTTGAAACATCTCTAGGGAGATCATTATTTAAAAGAAGAAATAAAAAAGGTCCCAAATAACCGCTCTGAGGAACTCCAGATGAGACTTCTTTATATCTCAAAAAATAATCATTGCATTTAGGATATTGTTTGCAGTCTTTTATATACGATTTTATCCCCTTTACGAAGTTAACAGAAAACCTTATCACATCAAGTTTTGAGATTAATAAATTATAGTTGAGCTTGTCAAAAGCCTTACTAAAGTCAGTATAAATACACCAGTTTTCAATCTGTTACAAAATTCTGCGTTAATTTATGTCGTCAATTCCATGCAGTTTGTTGAGGTTGATCTTCCTTGACAAAAGTCATGTTGTAACTTCAAAGAATTGATAACATTTCTGAGGAAAGATATCTGTAATCATTTCTCAAACAGCTTAGGGATTGCACCTAGTTTGGCTATAGCTCTATAGTTGCTAGCATTACACCGGCTGCCAGATTTTTGAAGAGTTATAATGATTGAATCTTTCCAGCAATTAGGATAGCATATTCCTTTAGAGACGAATTAAACAAGTGCGTGATAGGAAACAGCGTTTAAAAAACTGCAGTCAAAGTTAAAAACTGTCATTTGTTCCACTTTTTAAATTGCCATTTGCCAAAAAACTGCTGCTTTTACTTATGATTTATTAAATGTTAACATTCGCAGTCAAAACCAAAGCAAAAATAGGGAAAAGTTTTACACAATTTTTCGTTTTTTGTTCGAAAGTTTTTGTTTTCGACTGCAGTTTTTTAAACACTGATAGGAAAGGCCAATGCTTTGGCACAGTTGTTTCAAACACCATCTGGTCCAGGATTAAATAAAGTCTTTAAGCTCTTTAGATATTTAACAACGGCTGAGATCTCCAAAGAAGAAGAAATATTTACAGATGCTGTCGTCTAAATGTCATAAAGTTAAAGCAAAGAAATCCGGACATGAATTAGCAATATCGGCATCATTGGAATAAGTTGCGCCCTTAAATTTTATAGAAGTTGAATGAGACAACACTCTGCGCTTGGAGTTTACAGAATTGTTAAAAATGTTTGCATTCTTTTTAATCTTCAATTTTGTTTTTGTTTTAAATCTTAGTTGAACGAATAACTTTTGCGCTCGCGTTCGAAAAACGGGCATTTAGTTTTATTTTCCTTAAATAAAACTTTTTTTCTACGTAAAACTGACTGCCTGCAATTAAATAAAGGCATCAATCACATTTTCAGTTGCTTTTCTTATGGTCGTTTCATGTGGAGGTAACAAAATTTTTAAATTTTTATTATAACATATTTTTTGTGTTTAATTGTTTCGTCTCATATACAAGAGATATGTGTTTTAGATAATATTTTTTCATACAATATATATTTCCTTCTAGCAATACATTCTTAAAATGCGGCACAAAAGCTGAAGTTTACGAATTCGGAAATAAATAAAATGTTCTATGCGGAGCTTTGCAAGGATGAGTAAGATGATGACCTGACAACAGACAAAACTCTGGATAGTAACACAAACAATCTTTTAACAGAATTAACCAAAACAATTAGAAGTGTTAAACATTTTAAAAACTTAAAACAGTAGCCCGTTTCTGTATTTCTCGCATTGTAAAATTTTCCGAATGAAACCAGTGAATCGGGACAGAAACAGTGAAAAATGAAACAGAAAATGGTTTTTCTCACACAAGTGTTTCTGTATCTTTCCTTTGCGAGAAGTATCTGTAATTTAAATAATTTTCCAGCAATTATTGGAAAGATGTGAGAAAAAGTGTTTCTGTAACAATATTTTGTAACAATATTCTGACAAGAACTGTCAAAATAAGTCACATTTAAAATTGGTGCGAGAAAAACAAAATATAGATATTTTAAATTTAAAAAATTTTTATTTGTTGCTATTTTTTTAATATAAATAAAAAATAGAAAGAATTTAAATGATGAATTCATAATTTAAATGATGAAAATAAAAAATTCACCATTGTAATATTTTGTTAATTTAAATTTTTTTAGCCTTTCCTTGTTTTGGTTTTATTCAGGGCTGCCAGACAAATTTGTGTAAAAATCGTCAACTTCCTGAGAAAAAATAAAAAGTTCGTCTGTTTTGTTTTAAAAAATCGGACAATTTAAAACTAATTTTAAAAAATTTTTGTTCGATTAAACATAATCAATCAATTCGATAAAACATAATCAATCAAAAACATACTTAGTTAAAGGTAATGGGTATTTTATACATAATTTTTTAAATTTATATTTATTTTATTAAGCTTGAAGTCTATTTTTTATAAAATTATTTATTTTTTTAATCCGACATCAATTTAAAATTGTTATTTTCCCTGAAGAAGTCACACAAAGGCGTGACAAAATATCATATTAAAAATATATATTAACAAAAAAAAAACCATAAAGAAGTCAAGCTTAATAAATAAACATACATACCTTTTAAAAATAGATAAGTATATACAAATACCAAGAAATCAAAAATTTTCAAAGTTTTTCTTGGGTTTAAACAAATTAATTAAACAGGTTTCGTTTAATTGTGCAAAATTGACATTTCATTCTATTGAATTGTTAAATTAAATCAGCTTTGATAACAGTATTATAAATATTTAAATATTTAGGGTTTTTATTTTTGCGAAAAACCTAGAATTGATAGTGACGACGTTGTTTTATATTTATACCGTATGTAGACCGAAATAGGATATTATTGAAATTTAACAATATCGGTTCACAAATGGCTGAGATAAGAGTAAAAAAACACGTTTGCCTCTAATTTTTACCCATAAATCTATAATTTACCTATTCTTAAAACTATTAACTTTATTTTTGCACTTGAAATAGACTTAGTAGAATACCTGGTAGTTAAAACTGAAAAAATCGGTTCATAAATAAACAGGTTATAGACAAACAACTTTTTTTCTTGCC
Organism: Pollenia griseotomentosa; assembly: GCA_963931875.1. Classification (NCBI taxonomy): domain Eukaryota; kingdom Metazoa; phylum Arthropoda; class Insecta; order Diptera; family Polleniidae; genus Pollenia; species Pollenia griseotomentosa. The sequence continues at coordinate 32,516,620 of OZ007564.1, forward strand.
GATATAATGGTTTGGCACAAAAGTGCCCATATAAGCTAAGAAGATCAAATATATAAATTTGTTGTTGCTTTTTACATAAATACAAATTGTTTTTTTAAATTTTCAACGCCACAAAATATGAAGTGTTTGAAATTTAAAAACTCAATATGAATTTTTATAGAAAGCTACAACAACATTATAAATATTTTTGATTTTGTTTTTGCTTTCGTCACTTTTTTAGAAAAGACCAGCAAATCGGCACTTTGCTTATTTCGGAGCCAAAATCGCCAAAATGAAAATAAATCGTAAAATCTGGCAGCCCTGTTTTTATTATATTTATTTCTTTTAAATTTTATATTGTCAATGTTAATCATATTATGGTTATTTATTTCATCTATTTTTTCAATTTGTTTGCTTAGTGTGAAATTATAATTTAATTTAATTTTTTATTCCTGATAGGTGTTATGTTTCACTTTTGTAAAAAAAAATCCCCTCTGATTCATATTCCAGCCTGTGACGACATTCATTACCATTTTTTCTGTTCTTCTAGTTTATTCTATGTAAATTTATATATTTTATTCAACAATTAAAATAAAATGAATGAGAGTTTTAAGCAAACTAAGTAAAATGCAAACGACCAGAATGTTGTTGCTTTCTAATCATATTATTTTAAATTTAAAATTTAGCATACAATGTTTTAAAATATACTCATTTCTAGCATATTATTGTTATTTAATATTATCCATAACATGTTTGGAGGCAACCAAAATATGGTTACAGCTTTTGGATGTATGAATTTAACAATAATATGGTTGCTGTGATAATAATATTGTTAAGGTAACCATAATATGTTTAATTGTATAGTTGTAGCTTTATTTTATTAAAACATTATATTGTTAAATTCAACCATATTTGAAGTTTCAAAGGAGTTAAACACTTTATTGTTAAATAGAAACAAAATATTATCAATCGTTAAAAAAGTTTTGACAAAAACAACAAAAGTTTGTTTGTTGCCATTGAAGTGACCATAATATGTTTTTTTTAACCATACTTCAACCATATTTTTTCTCTGCGTGTACAGCAGAAAATCGCTTAAATCGTAAACATTTAAACCAAATTTTTTTCCAAAAGATTTTTTTAAAGATCTCCTTAAACAACGGAAATCTTATATATAAATACGGGAACTTTTTTTTTTTTTTTTTTTGGTTGGTTTTTAACTATCTTTTCGTCCACTGATTTTAATGAAACAGATATCGTTTTAGAGGTTTTTGTGTGTAGGTATGCACAGTATGTTATTTTCTCTAAATTTTTGGAATTAAAGTGTTTGAAAAGCCTTTTAATTTATCTTGCAGACACACGTACAAAGATGGGTGAATAGTGCATTTTGGCGTTCTCTTAAAATGTGTTCGTTTTTGTTGTATAACGCACAGGTTCTCCCGAAAGTAAATGTCAAGTGGTCGGCCACCGGGCGATCCTAGAAATTTTTTAAATGATCTCGGTTTATTTTTCAATTGGTACATAATATCGTTAGCTAAAATACAAAATGGCGTTACTAACAAAAAATTCCAAATCGTATTTTTGATTGGTTACTATGAATACCATTGAACTACATGTCTTGACAGAATTCTACACTTCTGCGATCAAAAACGACGCTTATATTAACAAAAAATAAAGGGACGTAACCACAAAAGTGTAGAAATGTCAAATTACGTAATAACCCTTTTTTTAAATGGTTCCTTTTAAAATTGTTTGAAGAATTCCATGGGCGACTTATCAATGCATGTTTTCTGACATGTTTATAGTTTTCATTTTATTAAGTTTTTTAGTTAGTTAGTTACGCCTTTTTGCATTTCAGCTAACGATATGTATTAATTAAAAAAATATGTATTACATGCATATTAATGAATTATTTTTTTGTTTGCTCGTTTTCGCTCAAGAATTGTTTTGTTTGTTGTGTTATTTGTTTTTTTTTTTAACTAATAAATTAATTTATAACAAAACTTTATTAATCGGTTAACCGATCAATAACAAAGTTTACCAATTATTAACCGATTAAACGAGCGATTAGCCGAGGACATTTAAATGTTGACACTTTCGAGCTGAACTTGAACTACGCTGAATTAGAACTGAACTGAAATTTAACTAGAGCTTATTCTGAACTGATCATAAAATGGAACTGAATAGAGGAAAAACTGAACCTGTAAATAAAATTAAATTATTCGCTTAAAGAAAAAAACACATAATTTTCATTATTTATCTCAACTAAAGTTACATTTATTTTTGTAGTTTTTGAGAATATTAAAATACAATTAAAATATAATTTATTGACTTCTCGTGTTTTTTGGCTTTTAACTTGTATTAAGTTTCTGTTTATATGTCGCTTAAAAGATGTTTAAAAAGTTGCTTTTTCCACAATCTTTATTTAAATATTTATATGCAATTAATTCGTTTTTTATCCTTCTCATGCTGATGCTGGAGTATTTTTGATGACAGCAATCACACCAATACAAGTACAACAACAATATATATACATATTATTATCTCCTTAAATAAACAGTATTTTTCAAGAAAATTTGTATATGCGCGTGTGACTGTGCGGATTTGAGTAGATGTGTGTAGTTGTTATTGCTCCTTTATATGTTTTTATTTTGTTTTTGTTGTTTTGATTATTGTTCGTGTGTTCTTGAGAAAATGTAAAATTTCAACGACTACTGAACGAAAAAATTAACCAAGCAAGCAAAACCAACAACTACAACTTTAACATAAATATACAGGTCAGTGTTGCTGCAAATGCAGATACACATACCTACATCCATACATATATTTGCCACGAAGTGTGTGTGCAAATTAATATATTAGACCAATTCACGATCTTGTTTAATATTTGTAAATAGTTTCTACCAAATTGTGATTGACCTTTTTGGTTTAGTTTACAACGCTTGTTGCAAAGCTCAGAATTTACAGCTGATTGATAAACAAACTTATTTTCTACTGAAGTTTTCGCTTAAAAACCTTCGTATGTCTAAGAAAATTTTTAAATAACAATTATCTTCTGTCAACTTTTTATAGGGGTTTATCCAGTTCTATTGGTTTTATTAATTTTTTATGATTTTACATGCTTGTATTTTTCACTTTTTAATTTGAATTTTTGTTTTCTTATTGTCAGCATACTTTTTCATCGGCTTTGTTCTGTCGCCAAAGCGGCTTTTTAAGAATAAAGTCAGAGGTGGCGGGTTTAACTCTTTCAGGTTTGGTGGTTAGTTATCTAACCACCTTTTCAAGAGCTTAAAAATTGTATTTTTTAAGATCATCGATTATAAATTTATGCGAAATTTTGGACCATAAATTCTAAAATTTAACATTTATTTATTTTTTTAAATGTGTAAGCTTTTTTTAAGACGGGATTTCCCCAAGTTAAAAAAAAAAACAGCCACAGGTTGTTTGCTTTGTTAAAAAAAATTATATCTAGTGCGTACTGCATAGTAATACAGCACCTGTAGAGTTCCTCTATGCATCCGAACAAAAAAAAAACGTTTTTTCAGATTTTCACCAAAAATAAATTTTTAAGCCAACCGTCATGGCGGTTAGAAAACTAACCACCTTATTTATCAAAATTATCAACATTTTTATAATAAAAAAACTTTAAATAATGCAAAATTGCGCCTATTTTAGTTATTAAGTTGCATATATAAAAGTGTGGCTCAAAGAGTTAAGCGGCTGATAGTGAGCTATGCTATCAGCGCTAGGGTTGTGGGTTCGATTCCCACCAGAGACTCTGGTTTCTTTCCTGCAGACAGCAGAGCTTTGCGGGAATTAAAAAAAAACTAAGCGACGGCGTTTAGCCACCGATTTAAGGTCGATCGGCTTGGTGAGTTTTAGCTGTCGATTTGCATAACTCGAGTAAAAATAAACTCTTGGTTTTAAGTGTTGCATATTAGCAAAAAAGTAGCAAGTGCATTGCTGTATTTCTTGTTGGTGTAGAGTAAACATGTACCCATACCATTTTGCAAGTGCCACCACGATGCAAGACCATTTGCACAATATTGTGAACTGGGCTATTATAAATAGTTGTAGTTGGATGACCTCGTGGGTTTAAATAACTGTACGTAGTTGGTTGCTGCGTGTAAGTGGATATGAAAAACATTATAAAAGAAGCTATAAAAAAAAAATTATTACAGTAGAATAAAAAAAGCACACGAAACGAAATAATACATTAAATGCTTTAATAAAAACTTTGCTTGTATAAATAGTAACAAGAACAGCACAACATGATGTTTAAGGATTTGCCGTAAGAATATTGTCAGTGTACCAATTTGCGTTACTGTTACTGTATTGGATTTAAAGTATGTACGTGTGTTTTGTCAAAGCCTCATAATCTGAGAGTTGGTATTTTACAGTGGGTTTTGCTTAGAAAATTAACATTTTTATGTGCTTTAATTTCGATTAGTCAGTTACGTTTTCTATATGCATATTGGCTGAAAAATTTAATAGATTTTAGTATTGGAAAAAGTAAGAAATCACCTTTACAAATTCTCTTAACGTATAAATATAGTGGAACCCCGATATTCGGTAAACAAAAGGGACCAGCCATTTTTAACTAATAAAATATATTATTAGTTTAATGCGACTTCGTCTGAAAGAGGTTAACATACATAAAATGCATACATACATATGTACATTTATTAATTGTGTTTTTCGCATTGCATTACGATTTTTAAGAGGTTCAAAAGATTTTGTATCGAAAAAAAAAAAATAGAATTTACGAGTGGTCCGAAATGTATGAAATTATTGCGATTTAAGGAGATTTTTTTAAGGAAACAAAATTATGTTACGAATTATTGAGAGTTTGATTTCACGGGCTGTGAGTTATCGCGGTTCCACTGTATTTACTTTTATTTCCGAGAATATGTAAAAATGTATCTAAGATTTACGCTTAAATTGGCAACTTATATCTTTTTATTGTAATCAGTTTTGCTAAATCTTCGATGAACCTGGGAAGGGAGGATCCAAAGGGGCCGAACTTAAGGCAACCGGATGGGTCACAAGTTTCGAATAATAAACTGCAATTAAAAATGAAGGTTAGCTGAGAATAAGTGTCTTCTACGAATAAACAGTATCGGACAACAAACGGATGTTTGATTGGTTGGTAACATCGAAAAGCTAAATAAGTACCATCATTAAATTTTTTACTCCCGGAACCAAAAATTCCCTCAATCATTGTAGTGTCTGATCATCGATTACTAATCGAAGCTTATCCCAAATATGTTTCATGATGAGATGATTTATTTAGCTTAGAGTTTGCGATTTTTATACGCAAGACACAGGGCAGACAGGGCAGCCCAAAAAGTTCGAAGATGATGAATTAGAGAAATTACTTGATGAATATTGCTGTCAAGCTAAAAACGAACTTGCAACAGGATTCATGAAAAAGCAAGAAAATTGGTTGTCATATGAGTTAAAGCTGAATGTAATGTATGTGTGAAGAAGGCCATAAGCACCAAGACCTAGAGGATCTATTGTGCACCACATTTTTCTCACCATTTCAGGTTAAGGATAAATATAAAGCCCATTACCCTGCCTGCTGAAAGATCATAAATATCAGTTGGGCTCATCATTTACCCCGGGAAAATTTCCGCCAGGAAGTCCCCAAGGCAGGACAGCAGCAGATCAGTTGTTCTGACGTTTCGTCATCCACCTCAGAAAATCTGCATATCTTAGTGCATGCTTTACTCATTATAAACTGAGGGTATCTAAAGCCACAGAGCCCCGTAGATAGGCAAACCAGCAGTCTAAGTTCAGCCTTTTCAAGCAATAGTAGCTAACCTGCCTTGCCACGGGACAGTGTTTCACATCTCATGTGTGAAGAAATTCACGCTCGCACTATTTTAATAACGTCCCCCTCATGTGACCGAAAGTAACAGCTGAAAGACGTCAAAGGAGTATTTCGCCTTGAATTCGACAAAAAATTTAATTTTTGCACTGAAATTTAACTGGCGATATTCGATCCATTGAGACAAACATTAGCGCAAAATATCGTACGTATAACGCGGTAAATCAGTAAAAAGCCAGATATTTTTGACACCAAGATTATGCTTAATTTTTGCTGGAAGTAGAAGAATTCCACATATTTTTATACTGGGAAAGTGAAGTGAATTCGAATGCCTTATTTGTATACAAAGCCAATACTGTTCAGACGTCCACCTCAGGCTCTGTCCAGCAAGAAGCATAAACTTGGTGTTTTCCGATAAAAAAAAAAAAAAAAAAAACAAAAAAGGCCCTGACGAACGATCACATACCTCAAATGGCTTAAGTTTTAGGGTATCTGGACGGCCATGTGGCCGCCACGACTGACGCGTAGAAAGCGTAATCTGGAACACCAAATTTCAAAAACTTTTCGCAGCATTTGCGGCCGTATTTCGCCGATTACTCTTCGAATGTTGATTTCCACGTGTTCAATTATTTGTGGTTTATTGACGTAGACAAGTGACTTAACATAACCCCAAAGAATATAATACAATGGGGTTAAATCACACGATCTTGGTTGCCAATTAATTGAGCCATTACGTGAAATTATTTTTGTATCAAGAGTTTTGTTGAGTAAATCAATTGTAGCGCCCGCTGTGTGGTATGTGGCTCCGTCCTGTTGGAACGTAATTAAGGTACGAAAAAATTTCGAATCATGTTCCAATACCGTTCACCATTGACAGTAACATTCTGACCATTATCGTTTTTGAAGACATATGGGCCAATGACTCTGTCAACCCATAAATCGCACCGAACAGTAATTTTCTTTAGATGTAATGGTGTTTCGACAAAAGCTTGTGGATTTTCCTCACTCCAAATGTGACAATTCTGCTTATTTTAGTACCCATTCAACCAGAAATGAGCTTTATCGGAAAATAAAATAAAAATATTATCAGTTTGAGCTTCAGCCCATTCGACGAATTGGTGGCGCATACGATGGCCGTTTGGCTTCTGCACAAGTTGAATCTTGAAAGCTTTTAAGCCAAGATCGTTTTGTAAAATCTTCCATAAAGTGGAAGGACACAGCCCCAGTTGCTGAGAACAGCAACGAATTGATTGATTAGGATCATCATCAATGCTTTCCTGTACAGCGGCTACAGCTTCTTCAGTGCGCACTATTCGGCATCTCACGGGATGAACATTATCAGTAACAGTAAATGTATTCCGAAAACGATATATTGTTTTTCGAATTAGCCGCTCTGAAGGGCGATTATGTACGGAATAAAATGGAAGAAGTGCACGATGAGTTTAACGAATAGAACAATTATTTTGATTTAAGATTTGAACAATTTGCACGCATTTCTCTGCTGTAAGTCGATTCATTTGAAATTTCAAGGCTAACTTAACAATAAAGCAGTGATGTCAACTGAAAAAACACGCTTTATTTTCTGCAACCAATGTTTTGTGGCAGTAAGTTAATACAGTTTTGCAGTTGTCTTGTAGGTTGCCTCATAAGAACTAATGTTCTATTGTCGTATTATTAAAAAAAAAAACTGTTTTGTTTTTTGTTGGTGTGGGTTCAGCCTAAGCTGCGGCTTTTTTTTGCTAGGATATTTGTATTTATAATTGGCCTTTTGACTAACTTTCATCAAATTATTTTTAAAATTCCACCAATTCTTTGGAAGCAGCCTGACGTTATTGGCTGTGCGGATAAACGGAGGTATGTACAAGATTCTAAATAGAGTGAGTGAGTGGCCTCAAACGCACAGTACCCTTCCCCCGAAGATGATTTTAAAATACTATTTTGTTGATAAGAATGTTATGTCAGGAGGATGAATTATAAAGTGCTATTTTGTTTTTACAACCCAACTGACTGCATTTCGTTTAAATTTTCTGCTCAGTCTATAGTATCCAGAGCTACTTTGAAAGCAATTGAATAATGAAAAACTAGTGATGACAGTATTGTGGCAGTTTTAGTGAAAGTAGTGTCCGTATCATTACCCAACCAAATACTAGAAAATGAAAATAAAATAATAGAGAAAGTGGAAAAAAAATATATAACGAATAAAAATAAAACGTGGAGAACAACCAAGTGCCATTTACAAAGTGGTTTTGTACAGTTGTTTTTAAAATGTGTAAATACACTTAAAAAAATAATATAGATAATAAAAATAGGAATTAGATATTCTCGAAGTGAACTAATTTCAACGATTTGTTTTTTTTTTTTTTATAATATTTATTGTAGATATGACTTTGGAACGTATAAGTTTCGTTGGCGATACTTAACCCTAAAAAGATAATCATATCATGACAAACGTTAAAGATAATCATACGTAAAAATAACGCATTATTTTAACCTGCTATATGGTTGTATTAATTGATTAATTAAGAAAAAACTTATATGAATTTTAATTTAAAATTTTTAAAAATACAAATACAAAATTTTAAATATGTTTATATATGAAATGTCTGAAGTGCACAGCAACTTATTTAAGCTTAATAAAAAGATATAGCAATATTTCGAAAGTGCGTGCGTAAAATTTACGCAGATTATCTTTCTAGGGTTAATTTAATCAAAAATAATCTGTCCATCCATTAGTACATTTGTTAAAAAAAATAAACAAACAAATTAGTAAATTTTTCGTTCTATTACAAAACAGATTCTTCAACAACCTCTACTATTTCTTCGTGTGTATTTGTTCTATATTCATGTAATTCTTTCAAGATTTTGTAGTAGATTTTCTTCATCTTCTTATTATGATGGCAGCTTTTTTTTTTAACTCTAGAATATATTGCGGAACAATTTAGCAAAATCTCCTCTGAATGGCAATACACATGTGTCAGCTGTATCACTTGAGTTCTTGATATAACAAATATACACGCATATAACAAATATAGACTCACACATTCATAAACTCTTGTATCCTGTCCTCAGCATTTACACACATAGAAATTGTATCACTCAACACAAAACATATACATACGCATCTACATTTGACTACTGAGAGCAAGAGCATGGTTATATAGTTTTATGAATATAGTTGATTTTTTGTTGTTTTTTTTGTTTTACTTATTCAGATAGTTTTATATAACAGTAAGTAAACAGTAGTTGTTGTTGGCTTAATACATATATATTAAGATTTGTTAAATTTACTGCAGCGCTTTCATAGAAGCAGTTGTTTATGCTGCTCTTATTATCAGGGCAAGTTTTGAGAGGTTTTTGCTTTAAATATAAGTTTTTGTATATTTCTTAAAATTACCCCCCCCCCCCCCGGGGTTTAAAGTGAAACATTTAAAGGATATTTCACATTCTGGTGTGACATCCTCTGGGAAAATCAAAAGCAGCCAAACACCTGGGATTCGGCTGAATTCAAAACTGACAGATGTTTTCTTGAGATCGCGGCTGACCAGAGATCCCAACTGGTACCACGGGAGTCAGTAGCCACGGTGGCATACCCACAGACTGAGTATTAGTTGTGGGTCCTTCTGGGATCACTTGGTGGTTGTAGTTCGGACCCAAAGTCAAAGGTAGGGAGATCTTGAAATATTCTGCTGTAGGGCGGATTTTTCATCATTTGTGATAAAGTTCAGCGTGTGGGAATAAAACTAAAAGCCGAGGAGGTTAGATAGCTTCGGCTCCTAAGCAAGGGACACGGCCTATGCCCTGTAAGTGTTGGTTGCGCTCACACACAGGGGTGATACGTAAGGGCTTTGTTTGTCACCCACTGGATAAAACCACCTTGAGATTTGTCCATTACGGCAGGTGCGCAAGTAATTCTTTTCTCCCCATTTCATAAAATTTTGCAAAAAATTATCAAAGTAATTTTCGTGCTTTATTCCCAATTTCTTCTTCTTGGTAAAAACACTGAAATTTATTGTTGATTCCTATACGCATTTGACTGGTTGCTTAGGCCAGGAGATCAGGAAACTTCATCCAAAGATTTAAGAGAAACTAAAGATATTATACAAATAAAACTGTTAAGCGTATAAGAATTATAAGCACCCGTTTTACTTGTAACAATCCCCCCTATTGCTAATGTCAATGTCGACTTAAATGGCGTCGACATCGCAGTCATGGCATTACCGCCGTCAATATTTACGATAACCGAATACTATTGACAAAGAATTTGTATTAATAAAGACGATTTAACGCCGACGTTGACACGAATTGGCTTTGATTTTGTCAACAAAGTTTTTACCGTCGTCAAGTGAAATTGTGACAAAGTTCTTACAATATATTAAAAAAAAAAAATTAAAAAAATATATTCATAATATTTAAATGGAAAAAAAAATTAAAGTAACAACTTTAAAACAATTTGAAATCCTTATTGCAGAACTTGAAAATAAGCCCAGTTTGGCAAAAGGATTTCAACGCAGCTCAACTCCTAACAATTTCGAAAAAGAATGGGAGGAAATAACAACAAAATTAAATTCGAGGGTTGGCAAAAGGTTTGGCTAGAAAATTTTTTAAAAATATAAATGTTTAAATTTTGACATTTCAAGGTGTGGAGGGATTTTAAATGTAAGTTAAAAAAAAAAACTAACTCACAACAAGGCGGAAATCAATGCAACTGGTGGTGGTACATAAAGCAATTACCACTTTCGCATCTGGAAGAAGCTGCAGCAAATTTTTTACAATTTGAGAAACAATTGAGTCCTGGAGGTAAATTACAAGGAATAGTTTCTGGTGATGATATTTAAATAGAAAATACTATATCTGATTTGGATGTTACAATTTTGGAGGATGATGAAAACGTGCCATCAAAAAGGAAACGGACGATGGATGAACGGAAAGAATTGTTTGAAAAGCATAATGCCATTCATAAAGAAGCTTTTCATGAGATTTTCACAAATACAAACCAAATTGTTTTATTACTCACGTGTTGTCCGGCAAATTGAAAATGGATGATCTGTCTCTTATAACTTTCCTCTGAAGTTTAAGCATTTCTTTATTTTCTTCATCACTAATTTCAGAGTCAAACAAAAATAACATTTTACACGAAAATTTAAAAAATAAATTAATTTACTGTCAAAATACATAGGGATGAGCAATTTTTTTTTTCAAATATCGATAACATGTCGACATCAATAATACATGCAAATTAATACCGATTTAATGTCGAGTGGACGTCGGCGTCGACTAAATGTGACGTGAGCTTAAAATTAACGACGAGTTTAGTAATAGAGGGGAATATCATAACTTAAGAGCGCAGTATTATGTTGATCTGAATATATTTTAATCTTGAAAAATAAAATACTTTCACAAAAATAAAAGAAAAAAAACCAAACTCTTTTTATTAAAAATATATACAAAAAATAAAAATATTTTGAATGTCCCATTTTAAAACTTATATCAAATACAACCAATAAGACACAATAGAACACTTTGTGAATTGCGTAATTGATATTTTGAGGGTTCAGAGTTGAACCGAACCAAGTCATAAAATAAAATACATGTATCGCACGGGTTCCTCTAAAGAGAGTCAACTCAACATTTTTTTATTTTCACTTGTAGCAAGAAGTCGATGTACAGTGGTCATATCTACGCACTGTAAAATTCTTAAATCAATATCTCTAGTATTTTGCAAAAAAAAAAAAAAAAAAAAAAAAATACAATTGTATCCCCCGTTGTAGATTTGATTACTTACATATAAAAACAAAACAGTTTTTTGTCTCTACTAAAAATTTATAAATTTAAGTTAACCACCTTTAGATGAACCAGTGCGATATGTATTTCAAAACTGGTGTGGAATTCTCCGCAAATTTAAACTCTGTCCAGCCCTGTAACAGCAAAAATCAAAAAGTTTTTCGTTCCTAAGGCAAAGGTTATAAGCCCAAGTCTGTGGCTCCAGAAATTAATGGCAGTTCACTTGCTCAAACTCAAAATACTTTTGAATTTTCTTTTTTGACTTGAATCGCTTCATCCCTAAACCCACCATTTATGCTTATTTTTTTTAAGTACTTTTCAGTTATTTTGCATTCACATTTTAAAACTTGTGAGAATTAAAAACTTTCCCTGCTTATTATCATCGTATGGAATTTGCAGTATTTTACTTTTGGCTTAAACAGAATGCTGAGATAAAACATTGAAATAACAAAAATGAATCGAATAGTTAAACCGCAGTCGCCTTCGATTCATGTGATTTTTCTTGTTGTTACTGTTGTTGGCTAAGTGCTTAACTGTATGTGTGTCGGGTTTGGATTGGAATTGTCTGGCTGGGTTTCATTTAAAGTATCTCTTTTTCTCTTACCAACCACTCACTTATTAATGAATCACGTGTCAAATTTTGTCACATTTCAATACAATGCGAACGATAAAGAAAATACTTAAATACAAAAATTATTTTGCCATTTAAAAACATGAAGGTAAAAACGAGTATGCACCGCTCACAAGAACAACAAAATAGATAAAAAGAGGAAAAAAACCGAGAAACACTCAAGAACAAAACATTAAGGTCCTTAAACAGCAAGATAAAAAGTGGGGATAAATGAGAAAAGGATAACAATTACAATGATCAATTATTTGATATCTTCTTTGTTTGCACAAAAACAAAAAAGAAAAAAATGTGATTGCAAGATGTTGGAAAGAGTACAGGAGGTTGGTAGGAAGGGGACCTCATAATTGTTGCCAATTACATAAAAGGTTTATAATATTTTTTTTTTCTTTAAACGTGCAGTCAGAAACAAGTGTAAAACTTGAAAAGCGTATTATGCGTTTGTGATGATGTGTGAAATATAAAAAAATAGTAAAATATACCGATCAAATCAGAATAACTTTCTGAATCGATCCAACAATATGAGTCCGTTCGATTGGTTGTGTCTAGCTGTCCATGAAAACCTTGTGCATGGAAAACAGGACTAAGCCTATTGAAAATATTATCCAATATTTTACAATCCGCCCACACAAATCTCTTCCAGAATAGAGTCTTTGTGGTCATAAAGCATCGAATTATGCTGGTATGTAGATTAAATTTGGCCAAATAACATTTTGTAAAAATTTTATCACAGTTCCCACACAAAATTAGAACAATTTTAGTTTTATTTTTCAACATAATACCCTTTTAGCTTAATACAATTTTCCCAGAGATATTCAATAGCATCGATACCATGTTTATAGTAAGATTTGTATCGGACATGTTCTGACAATCGCAGGATTTAAAATCGCAAAACGCCAGTTTTAAAGCATGTTTTTTTAAGAGTGTCACAACTTTGAGTTGGCATCACTGTTTTATCTGAGAACCCAATTAACAGCTGATAGTTGCTTTTTGTTTAGTTTGCTTTTTTCATCATATCGACTTACACCAGAGCAACGCGTGCAAATTGTTAAAATTTTTAATCAAAATAATTGTTCTATTTATGATTTTATGGCGTACATAATCGTCCTTTAGGGCGGCTGATTCAAAGAAAAATAGATCGTTTTCGGACCACATTTACTGTTACTGATAATGTGCATCCCGTGGGACGCCGAATAGTGCGCACTGAAGAAGCTGTAGCCCATGTACAGGAAAGCATTGAAGATGCTCCTAATCAATCAATTCGTAGCCGTTCTCAGCAACTGGGGCTGTGTCCTTCCACTTTATGGAAGATTTTACGAAACGATCTTGGCTTAAAAGCTTTCACGATTCAACTTGTGCAGAATTTAAAGCCAAACGACCATCGTATGCGCCGCCAATTCGGCGAATGGGCTGAAGCACAAATTGATATTGATTTCTAATTTCCATTCAAAATTAAATTTCCAATGAAGCCCATTTCTGGTTGAATGGGTACGTGTTGGGCGCGCTTTATGGGTTGGCGGAGTCATTAACCCATATGTCTTCAAAAACGATGATAGTCAGAATGCGAAAAGGTGTTGACAATTGGTGTTCCAGGTTGCGCCTTCTAGACGCCAGCCGTGGCGGTCACAAGGCAGAGATCATAGTTAAACATTAATTTCATAAAATTTTCTTTTCAATAAAGTCGGTTTCATTGATATTTAAAATATATTTCCTTGTTTTATTATGATTTAAACATGTGTCACTCTATAAACAACACCCTTTATTTTATGGTGTTTTGAAACTCGTGCGTTTAGCGTGCGACCAGGCTTATTTTCTTAGAACTATTTTATTTCAATGAAGCATACATTTTCAATTTGAAGTCGACAATTTTTTTGCTATTGCGATTTACAGAACACCTATTATGCGCTTTCAAGTCAGAATCGTCAGATAAAACAGAAGGTAATATAAATACCATCCTTTGGATCAGTGAAGGGCACACACATACCATCACATTTATGCTTGTGTGGGAAGCAGCAGAAAACGAATGACGCTCATCAACGAGAAATGATAACAAAGCAACAGCCGAACGTACATTGTCACAGACCACACGAAGAAGTTTATAGTGTACAGCATTTTTGTTCCTACATACAGCATTTTTGCGTACATAGGATTTGCAAAAGTGCCCTTTACTGCTTTAGATATAAATAAACTTCGTCGGATGTTGTGTATTGATTACCTAGCTGCTTGTTTCTAATTGGGAAGCTTTTTCTCTTACCGTTCTCCAGATATGTAGAAATCCAAAATGTCTTTAAATAGAAGGTGCCACGCCCACTTCTCCAATTCCGCCCAATTTTTTGAAGATAACCAAGAGCTTGTACCAAATTAGGTAACTTTGGCTCTTGCTCTTATTCAGATATATAAAGAAAGAAAAAAAAAAACACACACACACACATAACAACAACAAGGGATTATTGGCTAAAATAAGAGGCAGTGGTGGTTTTTCGCTCATGCCTCAGACATTTATTGACCGATCTGGCTGAATTTCAATAGCAAACTTTAACGGTCCCCTTTATATATTGCAGACATTACAAACGGAATGAACAACTTATATATACCCTTTCCAGCTGTGGTGAATGGTTTAAAAATGATCCGAGTGAGTTAAGTCTGGCGAATAAGCTGCGTGATGAAGCAATTTGCACTTTAGTTTTTTGGTCATCTTAGAGCCAGTTTTTGACATAAAGATCAGCGATTAAATTAGAACTAATCTTTGAAAATCGTTTTTGAGTAGTCAATTATTTCATTTTGTTTTCAAGTTTAAACGCCCAAAGTTGGCGGTTTAAACTTGCGACAGAACTTTCAAAAGTACGAACAGCTTATAAAAGGAAATATTACTTATGAAAATAAAACTCTTGTATAAAATTAATAAAATGAACTTTTTAAATAATAAAAAAGAATTAAAAATATTTGAAAATTTAAACAACAAAAATACCAAGGGCAATAAAAATAGGGCCAAATCTTTTTTTATTTGTTTAATGACAATTTTTTTTGTATTTATAGTTTTATTAAATATTCCACCTCATAAGATAAAATATTGCTTGATTGTTTTGCTTCTTTTTCGATTTCATTTATTTATAAATACATATATATATAACACAATACAAAATTCTCGCCTTTTCTTCTTTTTTTTTACGTTAAGAACAGTAATTTGATGACAATTTTTGGCATTTGTTTTAAACTGCCATACTTATACAAAAAAGTATTTTAAATTCATATGGCAATGCTAAAAGCTTTAATCTTTCACTCAAAAACGCTAAAGAGGATTAAGACTAGATTAATTTTATTTTAAGATTAACAAATCTTACTATTGATCCTGGTTTAAGCTCTAAGTAAAAAACCCGCTCTTAATAGTGAATGAAGGTATTTTCATTCAATTTATTTTAGCTAGCGTACGAACTTTCAGCCGACGATTGTCCAACAACATTTTGCAGATTGTCCATACCGTTTATGACGTAGACACCACAATTGGTGTACCACTAAAGTGTTCTTCTTAGCAGCTCAAACGGACACGTTTAAACTTTTCCCGTCAATATTTTATAGTCGTAAACAAGCAGAAGCATACTTCTCTAGATAAGTCGGTTTGTAAATTGTGCTTTGTGTTATCAAAGTGGTACGATAGAGTCATTAAAGTGAATAAGGGTCTGTATATTTTTAATTTGCATTAAAAAAATTCAAGGTTTATAAAAAGAAATAGATATAACAAAAATTACCACAATTTTTAATCTTTTAAGGGCCATTATTACAACCTAATGATAAAGTTGCTGATAGTTAACGTGAACAATAGCTATCTTGAACGATAAAGTGACCAATAAGTTTTTTCCATTATTACAACTGTCCGATAAAATAAAAAATGTAATTTATATACTGTGGCAACATTGCAGTATATACCGACTACTTTTGGTTGTTTTAAATATGTAGTGGCAACGACTTAGTTTTGTTTTATTTATTAATTGAAAACAAAAGTAAATTTTTGTGCTTTATTTTTGGTTTTAATGGTAAATTGTTTTGTTTTTTGTGTAAAATTGTGTTTTTTGAAAAATTTGAGTAATTTAAGACTATCATTGAAGTTAGCATATCTTCAGCAGAAAATATGGCGTCTTCAAGTTCTTAAAGTTCACTTGTAAAGTTACCATGAGGACAAACCTGATGTTAGCTTATCAGTCACTTTTCAGGTTAATGTTAACATGTAATAACCAAAAACTATTTATCTGTCAGATAGCATCCTAAAAATAACTATTTGTAAGTTGTAATAATGGCCCTAAGAGTTATAGTTCACATTAGTTAACCAACACATTACGCCCAGCAAAAGTGTATGGGCTGAACGTGTTGGTTAACTAAAGTAAACTTAAATTTTTTTTGCATAAATTGGTAATTAATTAATTGATAACAATATGAGATTTTAACTTAAGCAAAAAAAAAGAGGAATTGTTAATACTGGATTTCCGGAAGATTTTTTTTGATAAAAAAAAAATATGGAAAGTACTTAAAGTTATATATATATATATATATACAGGGTGGTACAAATAACACTTTTAAATGTTAAACATTTAAATTGTATAATTTTATTAGTTGTTTTTGTTGTCCACGTACATAAAAAAAATAAAAAATAAAAACTGTTGATTTTTGTTTTTTATATTTTTATTTTGTTCCCAATATTTCGGTTAGCATCGCTAACCATCTTCAGAAGTATCCCAGTAAAAACTTCGCTTACTTTTTTGAATTGAATAGCTTATTTCACTCATTATTTAGTAGCTTTCTTCTTTAACTAATTCTTCAATAACTTCTGTAACAACTTTTCTGGATGTATGTAGTTAAAAAAAAATATGACTCACTTTTGAATGTGTTTATTTTGGGACATCCCTTGTAAAATTCGTTGGTTCTTTCAGTAGAATTGGTTCTTTCAGTAGAATTGTAAGTAGTGCTTTTAAGTTTTTCTGATTACTCAACACATTATTTTGTAGGCGAAGTTTTTAAGCCCTTATGACACTACATTTTTAATGCATTGTTAAAGTTTTGGTGAACAGTACAAATATAATGTAATACAAAAATTTACCAAGTGCAAAGAGTTAAGCTGTATTAAGATAAATGGCAAACTGTCAAAAATTTTACTAAAGTTATCGATAAAAAATGAAGTTATGTCAAAAAAAATGTAAAATTGTTTAACTTAAAATTGACATTTCAAGCTTGAAATATTAAAAGTGTTGCTGAATCAGCGGTTTATGGGCAAATTCAGCGATTTACCGCTTTTTGTTTTTAGGTTTCTCATAAACAAAAAGTTGGCAGCATTTAATAAAATAAACAAAACAGGGATGGCTAAGTTGTTTCAATTGTTCTTTTTTGTTGATACTTTTTTAACTAAGATTTATAATACCTTTTTGTGGTGTTTTTTATGAACATAATTAAAATTAATTTCAACTAAAAAAAATCTTTTAGTACAATTAGGGTAAAAAACTATAATTTTTAAAGGTTGTTGGTACAATATTAAAAATTCTCAACGCCATCCCTGAAACAAAAACATAACATACATATAGTTTGCTCTTTCTTACATTTACTGTTTCTTTCTATCAATTCTATATCAATTAATGATTAAAAAATGTAGTGTCATAAGGGCTTTACTGGGATGTTAACAATTAAAAACTATAATAAACACAAAATTTCACAATAACACTTGTGCCACTTCTTATTAGATTTTCTTAATTTTGTAATATATGTAATTGTTTTTTTTTCCTTTTTGCAGGTTATAACTGATTTCTTGGAAATTTATAATGAGTGCATTCAAAACACAGCAACGCGTTTTAATGATTGAAGTTTTCTATTCCCATCAACGATTAACGATTGTTATACCGCAACGCGAAAATCGTCAATTTTCTGTAATTAATTAGGAATAAAGTCGGCCGTTTTGAGGAACGCAGCTCATTTTAAGATGCACTGTTTTGGGTTGAACCGCCAACGATTTCCTAAGCTTAATAACAGAACGGACCAAATCGATCTTGAATCGGTTACGTGTAAACCTAGCAGATCACAATGGAGCAATCTTTGGAATAGAGATCTCCCATATTTCTACTATTTATCGAATTACCAGGGCCTTTGCTACTTTCCGCTATCAGGCACTTTGATACAAGGGACACCTGAGCTTATCAAGGCTTTGTATGGCAACTCAACAAGCCACACAGAAAAAAATAACAATGTTAAATTAACATGGCGAAATGTTGATTAAGAATCATACAGGGGTGTGCTGGAAATCGCAAACGCAAAACGCAAGAATTTTAACAGTCGTTTTTTAGTAAGATTTCTGTTATAAAAGAATTTTATGACCAATATTAAACAAACATTTCCCTATTAAACAGAATTTTATAACAAAAATTATAAAAATGAGATTAAAAGTGTATTAAAAACAGCCGACAAATTCTTGCGTTTTGCGTTTGCGATTTCCAGCACACCTCCCATAGTAAATTTCGGCAAAAGTATGCCCTTTATTTAAATTTATCATTATTTCATATTAATTTTAAATGAAAAATATTAAAATAACCTTAAATCACGTTTATTTAATATTATTCACTGTTAAAAATTACATTGTTCAATATTGAATCCATAAAAACCGGTTTTTATGTATCGACTCTTTTAAAATTATCTTGCTGTCATGTTTATTCTAAATGAAAAATGTTAAAATAAAATTGTATAGAAAATAACAGCACCATTTTTTTTTTATTTTCATGCTTAAAATATGTTATAAAAAGAATACAATTCCCGTATTCTTTTAGTTAAATAGTACATCAAGTTTTCAAAGTAGAATGATGACGAAAACCATATCGGGACATTCTGCTGATGCTTCTGTCAACAAATGGGAATCAAAATAAGTGAAACATGTGTTACAGGGGTAAGTGTTCTCACTGTTATATCGCACTCAAACCAATTTGTTTCTAAGTACATGAAATTCACGTTGTTTCAACTTGAAATAACTTTCATTTAACGTGATTCGGATTGTTATTTCAATATAAATGACATTTGGCTCTAACTTTACTGCAATGTCAAATTAACATGAATTATAGTTATTTTTAAAGAAAAAAATGTTGTTCGCAAGTTACTGTAAAATCATGTTAAATTAACATGAAGTAACAATGAAGCAAAATCACCACCGAAAACGGTAAAATCAACCTTGTTTTCGACGATTTTACCTTGATTTATTTCTGTGTGCAAGCACTGTATGAACGCATGTTAAGCAACCCGTTTGGTGTAAGTAAGGGTAAATGACAGGGATGTATTCTTTCTCCTCTCTTATTCAATATTGACAAAGTGGGACAACCAAGATTTGAACGAGTTATGGGCCGCCACTTATACCCCTGACAGACATAGGACTTGTGTACTATACTATCATGGTATACTACATGTGTGTCAACCTAAACTTAAATCATGAAATAAAGTGGTATATTGATGGTTTATATACTACTGTAGTATGCATACCATGGTATTGAAACTATATGTCTGTCAGGGGTATTAGACAACTCAGCCAACCCACATCAGAAGAGGCTTTATTCAGATGTGGTATGAATAGTCGGCTGGATGATCTGGATTATGTTGGTGATGAGATTATTGAGATATCAGCCAAATTGGATCAGATACACCAGCTAACATCTGGTGTTGGTCGTCATATTAACCTCGACAAAACGAAAGTTATGCGTATCAGTTTAACCAACCCCACTAAGCTCAGGGTCAACAACACAGAAATCGAAGATGCATCATATTCTCCACAGGCAGCCCTCGTAAATATATTGCATATCGCATAAAAAGTAAAAAGAGTAACTTGGTGAATTACAAAAAATATGGAAGCCACAACATAAACATAGAGGTTCTTAGCTTCGCCTTATTGCCTCAAATATTTGCTCTTCCGTGAGCAGAGCGTTAAGATTGTTGAAACCTTTTACGAAAATGGGCGTTCAAATCAAAATGCATTTCGTGCACTTCATGTTTTTTTTGTTCAGCATAGTCGACCAAATGTGTTCACAACCGGGAGAATTGTGCGCAAATTTCAGCAAACTGGGTCTGTAGGAAATAAGAAAACACCTGCGCCTGCTCGACCCAGTTCGTTCTGCGTCATCGGGCCGTACATGTTCGAAAATGAGGTCGGTCAAGCAGTAACAGTGAATGGAGTTCGCTTTCGCGAGATGATAACGGACTTCTTGTGGCCAGAAATTGAGGATATGGATCTGGGCGATATGTGGTTCCAACTTGCCACACAGCCAACGAAACAATGGCTCTCTCACGTCATGGCGATGTTTATTGGCCGCCACGATCATGTGATTTGACTTCTTACTCTGGGGATATTTAAAAGAAAAAGTTAACAATTCAAGAGCTAAAGGATGAGATAATTCAGCACGTTAACGACATTGAACCTCAATTGTGTCTCAGAGTCATTGAAAATATGAACCATCGGATAGAAGAATGCGACCGAAGATTTGGCTAGCATTTGGCCGATTTTTTGTTTCACACATTATTTTTATAGATCCTTCTACCATAAAAAAAAAATGTCAAGATAATTCTCTGCAAAGTTTTTGTTAACTACGTGGGTTTTTTTGGAGCACTCTTTACAATTAAACTAAAAAGCAACCAGCCCAGTTTGTGTCTGTCATATAAAATATAATTATTATTTAAAGAAAATAAGTGTTTGAATAAACTTGCTGTCTTTTTTTATAAATTGCAAGCAGTTTGTATTTTGTTTTCTTCATTTTTACCTTCAGAGTTTACATTTCAATTTTCAAAGTAATTATTAGTTAGATTTTTTGTTTAAGTTCCGCCCTTATGTAAACTCTGTAACTAATTTTCATTTTCTAGTCTGCTTCTATTCGTTTCATTTTGTTTGCTTTATTCAATAAGAAAAACTTTGTATGTCTTGTATTCCTTTTTTGCTTTTTTCTCATTATCATATTATTTTTTTTTTCGTTTTAATTTCGAAATAAATATTATTCGATATTCCAGTATTTGAAATAGAATTTAATGAGACTGACAGTTGGTTTGCTAAAAGGAAATCTAATGAAAAGCTTTTGGTTAATAGGGAAACTCTCAGAAAAACGACTCTTTTTGTTTGGAAATCCTAAACACTCTTTGGTTTAAGGCGCCTGCTCGTTTAAGTGAAAGTGTGTGAGACTTTTTGTTAGGATTTTTCCTTGCTCTCTCTTTTTTTTTTTTTTTTTTTTGTTATTTACTCTCTATCACCTGATTTAGTAGTTCAGATGTTAAAAAGAAAATCTTTTTTTTTTTTTTTGTTCATTATGTAGTTTTTTTCTTCTTTCCTTTGATTCTCTGTGGCAAGTATTCTATGCCATGCAGCAAATATGTGGGAGTAATAAATAGGACACAAACTCTTACACATACTTGCTGATACTTTTTTGTAACTTCTTTGTCCTTTTTTTTTTGTTTGCAGTAACACACAGCTGCTTCTAGCTGCTGGTTTTAAGTTTGAAAAAATATAAAATGAAAAATAAAGAAACTAAAAAAAAAAAAAAAAAAAAATTTTGATGAAAACATACGAGAAAAAATGTAAATTTTTATACAGAAACAAACAGGAGCTGAAAAATGTGTGTTAAGAGAACACGAGGAGGGATTTGCATCAAAAACACTGGGTTAATGTTGTACGTATGTGTGTGTGTGTGTGTGTGTGTATGTGAATTTTAAAGTGTAGAGGTATGTCTGAATGTTTGTTAGTTTTTTAAGTATACTTTTTTCCCCACTAACAAGACAAAACAACTATAACAATAACGAGCTGGTCTTTGTCATGTTTTGTTGTTGTTGAACAAAAAAGGAACGGAAAAAACTTTTTCCTTTTTTTAGTTTTAAAGTTAAAAAAAAAAAAATGAAAAATGAAAAATGAAAAATTAAAATAAACAAATCAAACAAAGTAGCGGTATTAAAGTTTCCTGTTGTACAACTTTTTTTTGCCTTCCTTTTAATCTGAGCAGTGAAGGGTTATTTTACAAGCAAAAGGTTCTGTCAAAGTCATTTGCAAGGATTTGCTAAAATATTTAAAGTTTCAGCAAAAAGCAACGATTCTTAAGAAAAAGAAAAAAAAAATATTTTCATTTTATTACTAAAGCCAATAAATACACTCTCATACTTTAATGGAGTTTTTGCTTTAAGAATAAAAATTGTTTAGTAAACATTTATATTAAAGTAATAATTGAATGGTCAAAATACAGACGGTGGTCAGTTCTAACAATATTGTCAGTAACATTTGTTTAAAATGTTTTGCAACCGCCTGGACGGGCAATTTTTGTTTAAAAACGTTGTCTGAAAAAGTAAAATTTTTCTTTAGCAGTATATTGTCCAAGCTGTAATTTGACATCTTTCGTTAAACAGCGCTCCACAGCGCTAAAAAGATGCAGTCCACTCAAGTTGATGAACATTGAAATTTTGATGTTGCTTATATATTTGGGGTATTCACAAGGTGTCCTATCATGTTATATTGTCATAATGTTCTAACATTTTACAATGGTTTAAAAAAATTGTTGTTGCTTTGTTAACAAAAAGTGTCTTAAATTAATAGAACTTTGCTTGCTATGTTTATTGCGCTGTTGTAATTAATCAGAAGAGACCTGCGCTGAGCGGCTGAGCCGAACCGATTAGTTTTTGTAGCCGTCGCCGTTGATGGTATAGTTTTATCCGGCTAATATTCGAATTTAACCTGCGGCTAGCAATTTTTGCAACAAAACACTTGCGGCGTCAAATTATATCGGCTTAGGACTCTGATGTTTGGTAAGCAAACAAAATAAAATGTATTTGTGATTTGCGTCTAAAAAATGGAAAATAGTCAAATAAGATCTAATATAATTTATTAATTCATGGATTAGAATTAAAAAATATGTTGATGTTAGGTTAACATTTAATTTTTTTATGTTTGTTTTAAATCAGCTGATTTAAATTCAAAATAGCACACTAAATTATGAGGGGTTGTTCACAACAGTCGTATTTTTTCATGTTATTATTTTAAGACTTATGACTTTATGACACCTTGTGAATCCCTCAATTGTTCTACGAAATTTTTTTATATGGCACTTTTTCCAACTTTTTTAATGCGAATCTCATCTATGACAATTGTTATTTACTTAAATATACAACAAAGTCAAATAATTAGTTTACTGTGATTGTACCAAAAGATTGAATATACTGTAAATTTGCATGCCATTTTAAACAAGCGAACATATATGAACTTTGAGCGTGTCTGTCCAAACAAATAATAAATATATCAGGCTTATATTACTGAATCATAATATTCAGATATCTGACAACAAAATACCAAAAAAATATCCAAATCGGCGAACATGAAAAAATTAATTAATGCCGCTCTTGAACCAATGTGCAGCGTGTTAACCAAAGCAAATGATGGATTTTTCAGTACAATGTGGAAAAGATTGACATGAGTAGCTGCCATATGGCCTAATCTCTAGTGGATACCCACTATAAAAGTAGTACTTTTAACTAAATAATCCGACAAACGTTATACACTCACCCCTTGTAAAGGAGCTGGAGCTCCTCCACCTTTGCTGTAATATTACAAATCCAGCAGCTTCTGTAAAGCTTTCGCAAAGACAATAATCCTGAAAGACAGGAAGCATTTCCAGCAAGAAGCATTCTTACGGGGGCCTCAATCAATAGTCAAATCGGTGCATTACACTTACCGGAGTCTACTCGCTCCCTCTAAACCCGAGTAAGAAAGTACTCTGCTGGAACACCGGACTCAACAATTCAAAAAGACAACAAGAGCCCTGTCATATTGGATTTTTGTCGCATCCAAGGTATACATACGCCTGATTTGCCTGGGAGGATGCAACACTAAGAGGTGAAATATCCTTCAGATGATCCATACACCCCCGGGGGAGTCTATAGGGTCTGTTGTGGATTGGTGTCACTTCATATGTGGCAATTTTGTTTAATAAAAAACCTGTCAAGTCAAAAATTAGCGACCACGCCATTTGACAGAGTATCATAAATATGTATCAAATAGTGGGCGTATGACAGTATGTTTAACAGCTAACACTTTCCTAAGTTCTAGCGGAATTAAGAATTACCCTTTGTTAGGCAATTTATCAGTTAACTTAAAGTCCTCCTTAAAACATCAATTTTTTTTTGTCTTTAATAGTGTGGTAAAAGTTATTTCCCATCTCTCTTTCTTCTTTTAGGGTCTGAATATCCCATTTTAGAACATAAAATATCAAAAGTCCTTTGAATTTAATTCAACTTCTAATTTGGTTATTATGTATATTGAATAAATTTTTAGTGTTAAATTTATGTATATTTCTGCACTTCATCAACATTTTACAACTACATATTGTTAATATTAATTAAATATTTTATTTCTTTTGAAATCATATAATAATAATAATTTTCTGGCCTTAAAATAATTTCAGAAACAACAAGAGCAAAAGCAACACTGTTTTATGTATATTTATCCAACAATAGCAAAACTCTTTGCCAGCAATAAAATTGGATGGACTAAAAGAGCACAGCATATGCAAAGGGGCAATTACAGTGAGTAATAAAAACATAACTAAATATTTATGGGATATAAATTAAAACAAATTAAAAGAATGCAGTCCATCAAAAAATTTTAGTACCCGAAAAAGGTTTTGTTTAGCAAAATGTAAATAAACATCCTATTTTTTTTGGGAATTAGATTAAGGATGCCAAAAGTTTTTAAGCTTTTTGGACTAAACTTTGCTAAATCGAGTTGAAATTTTAATGATTAGCAACAATAAATAGAAAGCAAAAGATTAAAGTCAAGCAAGCCAAATAAATTAATGAATTTTTACCAGGGTTTTTTAGCGGGGTTTTCTTCTTATTTTATATACTTGAGTCCCAAACAAAAATTTGGTCGCAAGAAGTATGACAAAGTATTAGAGAACGTTTACACAAATTCAGACAAACTTGTCTTTGTGCTTAATTTAAGAAACATTAAACGAGGATAAAAATTGTCTTCATACCGTCAGCTCATTATTGGTTTGACCTACCGACCACTTTAAAAAAAAATGGAGTTTCTGAATCCAAAACCTGTTTCACAAAATTTTTTATAGTGTCTGAGATATTAAGCATTAATTTTGCTCCATATCAATTATTTTAAAGTTTACTAAGTATTGTTTTGCTCTACACGCCACTGTTTGGCGAATGCCGCAAATTTCTTATACAAAAAAGTACAAAATAAATTATACTGTTGCTTTGCTTCATTGCTGTAAGAAAAACAAGTAAATAGTTTAAGCGAAAGCAAAATTAAATGTCAACTACTCAATACACTGCATTAAGTGTACGTATGCAGCACAAAAAGCTCCTTTTTAAAAATAAATTTTGAAAAGTGGCGTATGCGGCACAAAACAATAATATTCAATTTCAATAAAATACTATAAATTTATGCCAGAAGCAGTATATTTAGAAAACTTCATGTAAACCTTTATTGTCTTTTTTCTCCACTAAGAATTTTTGGCATATACGTCAAACCAATAATGAACTGACGATATGTGTTATAAAAGGAGACTTTTTGCACTTATTTTTAATGACCGGCACAACAGATTATGATAGGCTGTTTCTAGATGGCCACCACAAGCATTATATGGTTAAACACGATAATTTTATGTGTATTAGAAGTAAATGTATGGTTGCTTAACCAGAAAAGTTTGGTGTTAAAATCACACGAGTTGAATTTTTATCAGGTTTTTATCTCTCCTGAATTTTTTTTTTAAAAATTATGGGTCGGTCCTACAATATTTTATATGACGATATGGATATGGTATAAATGTATTAAACTTTGTTGAGTTATCTGATCTCAAGATTATCATGTATATACGAAGGCCAACTTAGAAAAATGTAGTAAGTTAATTATTTTTGGGTTTACATTAGAAATCAGTAACAAATTGTAATAATATTTATTCACATCAGACTTTTTTTTGTTAAGAAATGGCGTTGATGTGTTTGCTCATATTTTATACTTTAACTTTCTTTCGACATAAAATATTTTTGCTGCATATACATAAATTTGCGTTTAAAATTACTTGCTGGAAAAAAATTATTGGTTCATACTAGAGTTGTCAATTATTCGCCTATCAACTTGGTTCGAATAATTCAAATAATTGTTTTTGTTCGTTCGATCAAACGATTAAATCAAAAAAATTATTCGATTAATCGATGAAAATAACGAATAAAAAAATTATTTTTACAAAAAAATTACAATGGAAAGTCTTCCATTCCATCCGCTATGACTTCTTCTTTTTTTATGCATAACATTTTTCTATTAATTCCATACTGTTTTATTACTTAAAGGCATCATTAAGCCCTTTTTATTCCTTAATAATCCAATATTACTTTGGATTTTCGAAAGGAGTTGGCAGCCTACCATCTTCAGCCAAACCTCGTATACAATTTCTTCTATAGAACAGCCGCTTTCTCTCTTAATGTATTTTTCCATTTTACCAAGTTCGGCATTTCTTGATGTCTTTGGATTATCTTCCACTACATCGTTTTCAATGGTTACATTGTGACACTTACGCAAATGGTAAAGATATACATACATACAAATATAAATTTAAAAATATATATAATACAATAACAACATTTTCTACTTTCAAGATATGATTTATACAAATCCATTCTTTATTTTTAAGCTTTTTGTTTATTTCCATATTTTTCACACGAAATTGAAAAATCCCTTTTCTTGAAAATTGTTTAACGTTTGATTTAAAAATAAAACAGCCGATACAATTGAGAAGGTGAGTTGTAAAAATCGTTTGGTACAAAATTAAAAATACGAGATGGTAATTGATTCTAACAGTTCTTTTGGCGCTTTATTAGACGAAATATTCTGATTGCATCGATGCATGTCCGTGCTAAAAACATGGAAGAGGACATGCATTGATACAATTAGTATATTTTTTCTCATAAAGCGCCAAATGAACTGTTAGAATCAATTACCATCTCGTATTTTTAATTATGTAACGAACGAGTTTTGCAACTCACCTTCGCAATTGTTTGTTAAGATTTGTTTAATAAGAACATAAAGTACATTTTTGAAATACTAAGAGTAGTCAACACGGTTTTTGCTTACTAAACATTGAGATTAATTACAGCCAGGGCTATGGCAACAATATTTTTTAACTTTCCCACATTTTGTATAAAATCACTAAAAATGTATGAGAATAAATTAAATTCTAAGCTTTAATTTAATTTATTTTTTAATAAAAAAAATTGTTCGGTTAATCGACATTAACTAATCGATTTATTCGTTATTCGAAGATCGCCATTTTAAAATTATTCGAACAAGAGTTTGGTTTTGTTTGATCGATTAATCGAATTATTCTTAATCGGTTGACAACTCTAGTGCATACTTTACGGTTTAAAGCAGTCTCATTGTGATTTAAAGGGCAGGTGTAATGTCTACTTTTTTTTGTTTATTTAAAAATCCCTTAGATTCTTTATCTTCTTCCTCTTTAACAATCTTCAACATAAAAGCGTTTAAAGGCGTCAAAAAATAAGATCTACACGAAAAAGAAAAAAAAGCTTAGAGGTAGCCATAATCTAAGAGCAACATATTATATATAATCAGGGGTGTTCAGGAAGTCGAAAACGCAAGACGCAAGAATTTTAAACGTTGTTTTTTAATAAGATTTCTGTAATAAAAGAATTTTATGAAAAATATTATACAAATATTTCTCCTTATAACAAAACTTTTAAATATTACATTAAAAGTGTATTAAAAACAACTTCCAAATTCCTGCGTTTTGTGTTTTCGATTTCCAGAACACCTCTGAATAATTAATTTTGATTATATCCTGTTTCATTTCGATCATAATAAGGTCGAGCTTAAACATATTTTAATCAAAAGTTACAAGACTTGGTAAAAGTCTCCAATAATGTTCAATGTTAACCATATTGTTTTAAATAATAGAACTTTTTTCGTTACGGATTTCAGATATTTTTTTAATGTGCATTTTTGAACAAGTTGAAACTTTATTTAGCACTTTTAAGTTCTGTGTTACTTTTATAAGCCAATATAAAATTTGATTTTTGATGGACAGTGAAATAAAATTGTATGCATTTTTGCTTTTTCGTAAAGTTCAAGTATTTAAGTTGACAATTAAAAGAAAAAGAATGTGAGAATTTAAAGCAATAATAAAGTGATTGAAAAGCATTCAACAACTATAGAGAAAAAAAAAACAACTGTAATTATGTTACTTTTAAACATAATGTTTAATAATTTATAATATTTAGATTTAAAATTTTTTAATACTTATGGTCGTAGCTTAAATTTTTAAACATTATATTTTCCTGGCCAACCATATTTGAAATTTTAAGGGAGGTTAACATTTTAATGTTGAATGTTAAACAATAGTAAATTTAATATAGTTTTTTTAACACTACTTAAACCATTTTTTTTCTACGTGTATGAGTGGTACCAAAAAAGGAAAGCCTTCGCTACTACCTTCACTAGAAAAACAATTTTAATGGGTTTTTACTTAATTTTTAATGCAGAAAAAACATGTTGCTGAGGAAGAGGTAATTCTGTCTATCGCTATGAAATAGGAGAGCTTTTTATATTGCAAATAAACAAAAGTTTCATTTTGCAAATGGTGACAAAAAAGTCTCTTAAATCACTAAAAAATGCAATTACAGCGGCCAGTATATGGATTTGATTTGCTAGTTTTACATTGCATGAAATTTAATCCTTTCGTTTAAAACGCAGTGTGGCCAGCATCATTTTGCCCTATCAAATTTTTGTATGTGCAGGTATTATTTACCTTGATTGTCCTAGCAAAAGCGCAAATCAATTTTTTACCAGCAAGCTTCAAGCAAAATGTTTTATTTTTTTTTTTTTTTTTTGGCAAATTATAATGTTTCTTTTTTTAAAAACGAAGTAATTACCCGCACACACATCAATTTGGCTGTAAATTCATATTAAACGTGTAAGTTTTTTTGATTGTTTACACAGGCACAATAATGTGCGTTTGATGAGCCCGTTTGATGTGTGGTCATGCCACTTAAAAAGATACCCCGTTATTCATAACAAATATTTTTTATTTAGAGGAGGTTTATTAAACGAATTTTTCTATTAAAAAACTTTTTTTAAACCTAAAATATTTTTTACGATAAGGCCTATATTTTATTACACTTCACCCTAGGTGGAAAGGCGTAACTAACAAAAATTTTATAAAATAAAAACTATAGACATGCACAGAAAAAATTCTCCAAAATTAATCACCAATTAAAGCATTAATCAAAAATATAATCAGTTTTAATTAAAAATTTAATCAAGTGAATTAAACTTTTAATCAAGTGAATTAAACGTCTAATCAAGTGAATTAAACGTTTAATTAATACTATTTAATTGATGCTATTAATTTGTTAACTGGTGCAAATTTAATTAATTTTTTAATTAATATCACAAATTTTTTAATTGAAATCAATTTTTATTCTTTTTTGTGTGTCAGAAAAACATGTATTGATAAGTCGTCCATGGAATTATTAAAACAATATTTAAAGAAAATCATTTCATTACATTTTGTTAGAAAATAAGTAAGAGTGTTATATTCGGCTGTGCCGAATCTTTGAGACACTCCACCGACAATTTGAATATTTCAGGAGTGATATCTATATGATGTCTATTTATTATTAATTTATATTTATAAAAACAGACATCAGCATTAAAATTGGTTCCGGCTTAGACGTATTTTAAATCTTGAGTAAAATATCTTGTTTCGTAACAGTTTAAGCCGAACTTAAATGATTTTCAGGAGGGGAATTTATATTGGAGCCATGGTAAGTTATGAACCAATCATCTTAAAATTCCGTTGAGTGATTTCGGGCATTAAAAAACATAAATTTCAATACAGTGGTGAAATTAGTTTTAGCGTTAACAGTGAATTTCCGAAGGCTGCAAAATATGGTATCTAAAGTAAATTATGGACCGTATATCACAAAATTGCATGACATTTTTTCTGGTCATATGAAACTAAGTTGGAAGAATATTTACCAAAATAAATATATCTGCTACGATTTTAGGCGTATTTAATTAATTTACCAGAGTGGGCTTTATATGGGGCCTAGGGTAAATTATGGACCGATCATAACGAAATTTTAGTGCTATTTATAGTCCTAAAAAACTGTGACATGCTAAATTTTGTTATGTTAGCATTAATAATTACGGTTTTAGGCGTAGTAAACTGTTTTCCGGGAGTAGAGTTTATATGGGGCCTAGGATAAATTATGTACCGATATTCATGAAATTTCACAGTGTGATTTCCAGTCGAATAAAACGAATATTTGCAAAATTTCATATCATTTCGTGCATAGTTCAATCATTTATGTTAGTTTTTGTAACAAAATTATCAATTTTTTAAAGTGTTGGTTCCACATTTTGATTCATAGCTCTGATCCTACTGAACCGATTTTGCTGAATTTCAATCCCAAACTGCTTAGGATAACTACAAGCAATTTGACACCCAGATTTTCTTATTTCTTTTGAGTTTTTCGAAAGTGAGCGTGTTTTCAGCAGACGGACAGACAGACGGACATGGCTAAATCGACTTAGAATTACTCAAGCAGCCAGAATATATATACTTTATGGGGTCTGAGGCGAATAATAAAAAAGTTTCACACGGAATGACAAACTTAGTATACCCTCTTCACAACTTATTGTGGTGGAGGGTATAAAAATGTGTAATCACGTCGTTTTTCTTTTTTAAAATAACACTTGTAGTTACGTCCGTTTCTTTTTTGTTATTAAAAGCGTAATTTTTGATCACATTCTTTGTAACTAGGGATGCGATTTCCATGCAAATGCATGTTTTTTATCGATAGTTTGAGAACGATATCGACCAATTATCTTTCCGAATCATGAAATTTGCGTTAAAATGTCATGAAAATGCATATTTTTGCATATTTAGGTTTTTAATGCATATTTTGACATTTTTGAGTGATTTGGGTTTTTAGGGCCTGTTCGTCGATAACGAATGAAGACTTCGTTCGCTTAAATTACATTTAAAACAAAAACAAATTATAAAATATTGTTTTTGTTTTACATGTAAGTTAAGCGAACGAAGTCTTCATTCGTTATCGACGAACAGGCCATTAATTTTCATATTGTAAAAAAATTTTTAAAATACACAAAAAACCCTTCCAAAAAAATTTTAAAAATCAATAAATAAATTCTTTTAAAGCATTGCTTTATATAAAAGATTTTCAAGATTTCTACAAGAGATCCTTCTTTTTTTAAACAATGCAGCACCTTATTTTACCCAAAACTGTTACAAGCCAATTCGATAATATTGCAATTTTTAATGAGATGTTTCTCTTGATTCCCCTTCCACTGCAGCCAGTAGTAATAAGATGGGGTCCTGACTAGACGCTTTAGAATGCTATTCAAAAAACTTTGAGTAATTTAAGGATGTTAGAAGAGCTTGTTGATACCGATGATTAAAATTTACAATGTGGAAGAAAGAATATCCCGACAAATTAAAAAAAAATCAAAATCGTTTTGCAAAAAATTAGGAATTTTAATATATATGAAATAAATTTTGAATATTTTTAATCTTAAATCAAAGTGGGATCGGAAAATAAATTTTTTCAAAATGCATTGGCATTCTTCAAGTACAAGACAAAGTTTTACATTTAATAAAACCGTACTTTTTTATTTAAACAAACAACAATTCTAATTAGTTATTTAATTTCTTTTAAAGATATTTGAATAACAATAGACTGAATTTTTTATATTTTTGTTTTTAGTAAAATTAAATTAATTTTTTAGTGCATAATTTTGATTTTTTAGTGCATTTTTTAAGCGTATATTTTTTTAATACATGAAAATCTCATTCCTAAATTATAATTATTTGTTAGTAAATATAAATTGAATGAAGTAGAAAGTATTTGGAGACTAAAATTTTTTTTGGAGATTGAAAATTTAAAATTTTGTATCCGGCTCTAAAACCATCTGGAAACCCTGATCTAATGTACCTTACATGGCCCCTTTCTGCTTAGTTTGCATAACATAATTGTAAACATTAAATCAGTTTTATTTCAGTGCTTATAACAAATAGAAAAAGTAGCAAAACGAAAAAAATGGCAAAAATAAACTTACTAGTCCATACAGAG
Source organism: Pollenia griseotomentosa (assembly GCA_963931875.1). Classification (NCBI taxonomy): domain Eukaryota; kingdom Metazoa; phylum Arthropoda; class Insecta; order Diptera; family Polleniidae; genus Pollenia; species Pollenia griseotomentosa. The sequence continues at coordinate 32,548,992 of OZ007564.1, forward strand.
GCTAAATATAAAAACAGGAGAAAAAATATAAACATCACTTTTACGGCAGGATATAAAATACTACAAATTTACACACACACCCACACAAACACTTAATGCATGAATTTACATTAAATATTCGTGATTCGTGCTGTATTAAAGTACTTGAGTATTTTTTTTTTTTTTTGTTGAACGACAATAACATTTAAACCCTTAAAAAAAAAAAATAAATCTTGTGTAGGTGTATTAAGTTGATAGAGGTTTATAACTTTGATTTTAGTTGTTTGTGCCAGCACGGTTGTGTCCATATCACAAAAAACTTGCTGAAGTCAATTACTAACGTTTCATATTTACGGTCATTTAACAAAAACAACAACAAAAAGAAACACCGAATATAAAAAAATTCCGGTAACATATAAACACACACACAGGAACCAGGGCAGCATGATGTACAGCAGAATGAAATTAAAGCTTTTTAATGTTAAAATTTATAAAATTCTTTTTGCTGCTGTTCATTTTCATTCCAACATGTCAGGGCTACAAAACCGACAAAAAAGAAGAAAATGATGAAAAGATCAACTGCAGGAAAAAAGTGTTGTAAAATATAAATTGCAGTGCAAAGTTTTGAAATGAACACAAACATAAAATGAAAATAAAAAAAATTATTTTAAATATTTAGGTTTTAATTTTTTTTGAAATCAAAAAAAGAGGAGCACTTCTTTAACGTTTAATTTGACGAATTCTTTAAACATAAAACAACCTGAAAGTATGCTAATAAAATGTGTATTTTAAGTGACCCAATTTATATCCTTTTTTTTATTGCACAGTGACAATGATTGATAAATAATTGCATATTTTTTGGATTATTTATATCAAACGGATTAAATTTAATTTCCCTATGAATTACTTGACAATTTAGAGAACAAAGAAAAAATGTTTAAAAATAGAATGCAAAATCTTTTTCTTTTTCCTTTTTTTTTATTTTATATTCTATAAATAATCAACAATTAGTTTTTTGTTTTCCTTTTTTAAAAAAAAAAAAAAGAGAAAAGAAATTAAATCCTTATAATCACCAAGATTTTTCTACAAATTAATTTTAACTGTCTCTGGGTCTTAAGTTCTAATTAAACTGCTTTTGTTAAATGCAAAAGAAGAAACGAATAACAAGAACAAAAATGTTGCAGCCATGGCACCAACAATATTTCAAGGAAAAATGGCAGACGTAAGAAACGCTGTTATTGAATTAATACAAAATGTAGAAATGACAACGTAAAAGTGTTGAAAATTCAAAAAATAAAATATTAAAAAACACAATTACGAATAAGCAGCGAAACCAGAAATATGCAATTAAAAAACAATTTTATATTATTTGCATAAAAAAGACATTTAAAAAAAAGTATAGTCGGCCAAAGCAGTAATCGGCCAACAAGAATATAATTATATTTTAAGAAATAGAATCTGAGAATTATTCCTTTAAATACGTTGGTTTTTGGTAAAATTCAACATTTTTATTTTTCGAATGTATTCTATGAGGTAAATTTTAATTTTTAAAAAGCTTTTATGAAAAAGTCCTATTCCTTCAATATTTCACATACTTTTTTGTTGCTTTAGAAATTCTTTAGAAAATCTTGTTCATCTACTAAGGAATTATTTTTATATAGACTTAAAGAAGTCCAATATACGCTTTAAACTGAAAAAATATTCTTTTCACGATTATATGCAAAAAAATGCTGCAAAAAGTTAAAAATATGCAAAAATATGCACTAACAATTTGATACCAAAATTCATAAAAAGCTCTAAGACGGATAAATACATAATGTTTTTCTCCCTCTTGCACAGTGGCCGATTCGTCTGATCTAGCGTAACGAAATCGAAATTTTTATCTTTTAAATTCAACCAAAATTTGATCTCCGCCCGTTAGCTAAATGTTCATTTAGCAAATCGATAAATTCCGAATTGATAAATTTGCTTTAATTGGTCAACTGTGAGCTTTTGAACACAGCATATGTTTAAACAGCTGCGACAGAAATATTTTGCCACGTTTTTACAATTATGCAGATTGTGATAAAAAATTGGGAAACATAATTTTTGTTAAACATTTTAGTTGGATTTTTTATAAGTTAAAGGTATGTTATTAAAAAAAGTGTAAAGTTTCTTGTGCAATATATGTTATAGCAGAAAATTATGGTTGATATAAACAAGTTTGTTAACTCTTTTATTGTGACCGAACATGAACTTCTGTAGAGTAAAACTTAGATAGCTGGTATCGGCCGGTAAAGAGACTGTTGTGTTATGTTAATATGTTCCGTCTACTTTGTGAAATGTCCAATATCTGCTGCTTTGAGTCGCTTTTGCTCACAATGTTGTAATTTTTAGGAACAATGTCGGTATGCAAACGCACCCTTTTTTCAGTATGGCAGGGTGAAAAAGATGCTTTAAAAAAATTTTCCACTGAGAAATCTAACTGCACTGAGGAGAAGTACAACTTAATTATTAAAAAACTGAAAGCTTTTTGCAAAAGGCCGACTGCAAAGTGGAGAGAATGCCGTAGGGGTCGGGAATGGTTCGAGAATAATTACAAAGTTTGGTTGGACGAAGAATTAGTTATTGTATGTCAAAATACTAAAAATGGAGCAGGAAGAAAACAAAAGGAAATTGCAGAATGCCACGGAAAACGTCAGTGTACCAAAGTTTCGGAACTAGTCGAAGGCAATACTTGTAATGAGCTTATGATAGCGACTCGCGTCAGCTTATACAAAGCTGGAAAACGAAGTGAATCGCAAGTTGTTTCAATGGTAGCCACTGATTCCGATGCGTCTAAAAAAATTAAACGAAGTCTTGAAATAGATCAACAGCTCCCGATCAAGTATACGGCAGAGGAAGCTTTTGCTCTGTATATTGATGGAGGGTTTACCAAAAACTCATATAAACTTATGCAAGCTGGTGCAAAAGCTCGAAATTGTAATATCAACCCAACATACGATGTTTTGCTATCCGCCAAAAAGAAGTGTTATCCAGAAGCAAAAATAACCGAAGAATCTTGTGCTGAAGATCCACTGCAAGAACTGCTAGATCACATAATTAAAAGAATTGTTCAAGCCCACCCAGAGGCATTTAGTCAAATGTCTTTTAATGAAGACAAATATGAACATCCAACTGTGTTTTATAAATGGGGATGCGATGGGAGTTCAGGACACTCAACGTATCGGCAAAGCTTTACCAATTCTGAGAAAATTATGGTAGATGAGCATTTATTTGCAGTTTGTATTGTGCCACTACAAGTAGTATTGGGTAGCTGCATACTCTGGAAAAATCCGCGGCCATCATCAACTCGATATTGTAGACCTCTTAAAATAATGTTTGCAAAAGAGTCCGCAGATTTGATTCGTGCCGAGATCGAAAAAATTAAAGCACAAATTTTGAAACTTGAACCCACACGTCTGAGCTGTTATCAAGTTAAGCACAATTTGCAGCTTACAATGATCGACGGCAAAGTGTTCGCGAATAAATACAATGGAGGATCTTATAAACGCTTTATTAATTTCTTCAGATCCTTTAATAACGAGTTTATGCAGAAACCCATCCCGTTTGTCAAAAAAATATACATTTTTAGATAGGGAGATGAAATATCTTCTTTTAGATGCTTTTGAAGTATCAGAAAAGTCCGCTTCAGACTGGAGTACTGATTCGGAATAACTTTATTAAAAACGTATTCAAATTAAAAATAAAAAAAATATATAAAAAAAATTTGAAATAAAATATTAAAAAAAAAAAAAATTTTTTTTATAAATTTTAAAATTTAAAAAAAAAAAAATATTTCAGTTGGTTCCTTATTGGATTTCTATTCCAGCAAAATTTTTATTTTTAGGTAAACTTCATTATTTTTTAAATAATTAATTTCGTTACGCTAGATCAGACAAACCTATGCCCTATGCTCCCCAGAGGAGTAAAAGGAACATATATATATCAGACAAACCGGTCACTGTACATTGGTCGTGCAACTTAAAACATTTAATTGCATATTTACGATTTCCCTGCCAATAACAAACAGTTTGGATGAAAATGTTATTTTATAGTTGGGGCAAATATTTATTTGTATATCCTCGATATTATTAAGTTCTTCTAAAGGGATTCTTGCATCATTTTTTGATTATCATTGACAATTCTTCTCGATAAACTTCTAACATATTTTCCTACAGCGGGGCACTGACAACCGATTACGAATGATATAAGTTTAGCAGCTGATGAAGTGCAAGATCGTTACTAGTAAGGTTTTGGCCTAGTCTTTTACTAGTTTTAGGCGTATTTAAATGAGAAAGATAATAAAATTTCGGCTGCGCAGCAACAACACTACAAAATTGGTAAAAAAAATCTATTTAATACGTTCGTTCCAGAGTAGATAAAAAAAATAATTTACTTGCACTGAACCAAAAATCCAATGAAAATGTACGTTAAGCAAACGAATTACGTTTATTAAAATATTTTCGTTGGCTCAACAAAATTTTCGTTAATATTTAGCTATTATTTTCATTATATTAACGAATAATTCGTTGAGCCAACGAAAATATTTTGATAAACGTTATTTCGTTTGCTAAACGTACATTTTCATTGGATTTTTGGTTCAGTGTAGACACAACCACAACACTACAAAAAGAAACACGTACATTTGTGGTTGGTTTAAGAGTTGACAAATTATTTTCGTGTTGTAAAAATGAATAAAGTGAAGAAGAATTCCCATATTCTTTTTGTTAAAATTATTTAGTTAAATACATAAAATTAACAATGTAAAAAAAGGAAAAAAACCTTATCGGGGTATTCTACTAGTTTCTTAAAATTCTGTAAACAAAGGAAATTCAACAAAAGTGAAACAGGGGTGTTACAGAAAAATAAATTATTTTATTCCCTCTATCGATCTGCTATCAGGGGTAAGTGCCTTGAGCTATTCTTAAATAAATACATATACATACTAAAAAAAATTAAATATGATAAAAAATAAAAAGGGGAATTGTTAAAATTAGTTCTGCAATAAGTTTTAAACTATTTTATAAATGCATTAAAACGAACTAGTTTGACTCCTATGACAACCCAACGTTAAACACAATATTTTGATATGTAAAAAAATCAAAAGTACAAAAAGTCTGGAGTCAAAACTAACCTGTATATTCCTAGCTAAATACTAGTCACTTTGTCTGCAGGGTAGCTACACACAAAGAAACAGCTCGTAATAAATTTAAGTTTTTCTTGAACTTTTCGTTGGTTGTGCCACTCTCAAAGTAAAATTACCAAGTGAGCATATTATTCTCAGAGAAATAATAAGTCTCTTCTCTCAGGTTTGCAATCGGTATGCGTGCATACGCGCGTGTTTGTAAAAGTTTGTTGTAGAAACAACAACACTACAAGAAGAAAAACTTGTATTATTTTCATGTTTTTAAAGAAAAAAAAGAAGCAAAAATTCCCGATTTCTATTTTTTTAAATTAATTATTTAAATAAATCAAATTTTCAAAGTATGTAGAATGATTACGAAAAGCATATCGCTCTGCTGCTGGTGTTTTAAAATGCAGGGTTCTTCCGTTTAAAAGGGGGGGGGGGGGGGGGAGTACAACAAAAATTAAACAAAACTTATGTAACGGGTAAGTAAATAATAATACTCTGTCTCTGTCTCTCTCTCTCTTTGGTTAGAATCAATCTCACTTTTGGATTATTTCCAGTACGAATTCGGGATTAAGCCAACTTTGGAATTCTCGAATCTAGCACAGTTTGTGTTCAATTTTGATCTCACTTTAACAGCCAATCCAGTTTTCAGATTATTTTAAGTACGGAGTACTTGAATAATACGTACTAGAATCAAGCATTCTGAACTTGATTTAAGGGAATCAGTACTTCCCGTTCAATTTACCGGGATTTGAAAAACTGCAGTCGAAACCGAACACTGTCAAGCAAAAATTGAAAATTGGTGTACAAGTTTTCGCTTTTTGAGTTGGTTTGATAGCGACTGTTTACATTTAATGAATCAGAAGTAAAAGCAAAAGTGTTTTTTGGCCAATAACAAATGAAGAAATGGCAGTTTTTCTACTTTGTTTGCAGTTTTTTAAACGCTAAAATTTCCATCTCTTTGGCTGGATTTAAGTACGGATGTATTACCTATTCTTTTTATTGTACTCTTTTGTGATCAATGGTCAATACAGGTGACAAAATTATAAACATTAATGCCCAGAACAGAAGGTAAAACGCAACGAAACCCTTTTGAAATTATTAGTTCGGAACGTGTAATTTACGTTTTGACGTCAAGATCATGTGATTTACTGCCGTTTGACTTTTTTGTGGGACTAGGGACTACGCGGATAATACCCGAACGACGAAGCACTAAAAAGCCAACATTCGTCAAGTAATTGCTAAAGTACAGCACAAAATGTACGTAAAAGTTGTCGAAAAAAGTCGAAAAGGATGGACTTTTGCAACGAATCTACAGGAGGTCATTTAAATGACATTGTACTTCGCAGCATTATAATAAAATAAAAAAAATGAAAGTACATATCATCGAAATCACTGGCCTTAAAAGACCGCTAAGGAGGTCATAAGCTTTTGGTGGTTTGCACCACAGGTTTTACTTTTATACACAGAAAAAAATAATTTTCATATTTGAATAAGAAAATCGCATATTTGATTAAAAACATTTTTACATTTTCTGCGATGACGATTCTTGCGGTATTGATAAAAAAAAGTTTGTAGGTATAGTATATTATATATATAAGTCAACAACCAAGTTTATTGAGTCAATAAAAAAAGTTGTTGCCCAAAATAGTTTTTTTCAACAGAATGTTTACTTGATTTGTTAAAATAAATTGTTGGAAATGTGAATAAATTAAACAAAATGTTTATAGAATCTTTATTTATTAATTTACTAGCTGTCCCGGCAAACGTCGTTTTGCCATATAACATATTTCTAGTGAAAGAAAGAGGAATAAAGCACCTTATACCATGATCGGCGATGAAAAAAAGCAATAGTTATTTGTTTCTTTTCGTTACATATTCAAAAGTTAAACATAAAAAAGTAATGTATTTGTTATCCTGAAGTATAAAAATCAAACAGATATAGTCAATTTGTATTACGAAGAGCAATTGCGTGTACGATATTTTTTGTCATTCCGTCTTTAGCCAACACAAATAAGCTCGATGGCTTGCCGACGCGAGAACATGCCACGTATAATTGTCCGTGTGAAAAACATGGTGTGCTCAAATCTAAGCCGCAAACATACATCGTTTGGCCTTGCGACATATGGGTTATTATTGCAAATTCCAATCTAATTGGAAAATAATCGCGTTTGAATTCAATTGGGACGTGTGGGACAATCATCGGAGTTCGTGGCAGCAAAACATTTTCATCTCGGAATTGACCATTCAAAATGGTAGCTCCTATAACGTTTTTCATCAATTTTTTAACGACCAATCGTGTACCATTGCAAAGGCGAAGAAGAGTAACCGGAGAAAAAAATGTTAAAAAAATACATAAACTTTTCAAATTAATTATGAAGGTATTGGATGTGGGTGCTTTTACCCGTTTACTTTTATTTTACGCCGTAAATGTTAAAATTTAAAGCCCTTAGTTCCTTCAAGACTTAAAACTTTAATTAAGAAGACATGGGGAGATGGAGCTTTTACCCCTCTTGCCCTATTTTATATCTTAAAGTTCCTTTAGATACTACAGTATCTGCATGCCAAATTTAAAGAATACCGGTTGATCAGTTAATAAGATATAGGGAGGGGGAGTGTTTGCCCCTCTTACCCAATTTCATGCCCTGAATAATATAAATTATAGGCTATAGTTCCTTCCAGATGTTATACTATTTGCCTGCAAAATTTCAAGAAAATTGGTTGATTAGTTAAGAAAATATTGGAAGGGGGAGCTTTTACCCGTTTTGCCCTATGATACGCCTTCTAGCGATATGAAATATATACTACGATCTATTCTGAATGTCATTGTACACATTAGGCATGGTTTGGTAACTTTTCAAGAAACAATAAAAAATCATAATATGGATAATGAAACCCATTTTGTTCATATTTATATGGGAATAATATATAGCAAAATCTAAATATAATATCTCCGGAACCACTGGGCCGATTTCGTCCAAACTTCACATAAACCATCTACAGACTATCCCCAAAGTACCGTATTAGTTTTCATTTAAATCGTTTGACCCATTTTCGCAGTTAGTGGTGACATCAAAGTGTACACTTCTTTTTATATGTATAGAAGATTAATTATGATGTGCTAAATTCCCAATTTTTATTTTTTGATAAATACACTTAAATTTATTGTGGGGAAAGAAACTAGTTCCTATTCGCCTTTCGCTGGTTGCTTAGGCCAGATCATCAGGAAACCTTCTTTCAAAGACTTTGGAAAAACTAAATAAAGTATACAAATAAAGCAAATGGGAATTATGAGCTATTAAACATGTAAAAATACTGCATTTACTTTGATTTAAATATTTTTTTTATTGACTATGAAGAAATATTTTATTATTAAATATGTTTTATTGAGTGCTATTTTGCAAAGTGTAATTTTGATGAATTTTTCATTAAATCAAATAAAAAGTTTGTTGACCTAAAGTTCTATTTTTAACAAACTGTGTTGTTAAAAATTTTCTTGAGATATTTTTTCTGTGTAATTTTTTTAAACCCTATTTGAATTACATCTTCATATAAAGTATAGATAAGCCTGTTTTTCATTAAACCCCAAGCATTTTAAAATGTACCCTGAGATTTTATTATACATATAAACAATGAGCAAACTCTCAGTTTCGGTATTAGTTTATTATTTAAGAAGTTTCTGGGCCACAAATATGTTATTTTACCCATATTGAAAATTTTTTTCAATTTAATATGATTTTAATTAAACATGTTAATAATTTCTCACTTACCTTGCAATCATTACACTGATGTATAATCGAATACACCTGACGACAATCGAAACGAAAAAGTATTTCCGTTAGGCTACACGTGATTTTTGACGCCAAAGCATCTAAATCCATTATATCTTGCAGGACACGCAAACACCCAGCGCCCCCGCTGAGTGTGGCATTCAATGCCAACGTATGCAACGCACTGTACACGTTTCGTTCGCAGCAATTGCGCAGACGCAGATGACGTAATTGAGCCAAACGATCGCTGGGCGTCAGAAGATGGCACAAGTGCGTGGGCGTTGTTTTATCACTGTCGCCTAAGTATTCAAGGCACTGTTGTTGTTCTTTCTCCGATGGTGGTGGTTTATTCAAATACTGATCACTGTTGAGATTGTTGGCAACAACTGCATTGTTTATCGTTGTTGCTGATGGTAAAGTTCCGAAGCGTTGTTGGGAATTGTTGATATTGTTGCTTTGATATCTTCTGTTATTGTTGCTGTTGCTGCTGCTGCTGCTGCTGCTACTCACATGATCTTGTTTCATATGATTATATTTCAATTCGATTTGATTATTATTGTTATTGTGAGGACTTCTGTTGTCATTGTAATTTGTTGCTGTCAGTTTCATTTTAACAATATTGTTATTGTTGTGATTTTGTTGCTTTTGTTGCTCTTCATTAAGTTGCATGGCAACAGCAGAAGCTGCTATGGCAGCATCATTAATCTGATGATCATGATAATGATGATCATGTTCAATTTGTTTATTTGTGGCAGCTTCATCTTGTTGCATCAACATTTCGTGCAACAACTCATAATCTTCACTAGAATGCAAAGACAACGCCGCTAGAGACTGTGAGTCATTGCGCTGGTTACTTTGCGTGGCATTCATCGAGTGTGACTTTTTTGTGGCATCATCATCATCATCATCATCATTGAGTCCAGATCTTGCTGACGATGATGTTTCCTTTGAATTTCTTCTAATTGTAGCCATATTGTTACTTTTATAGTTGTTGTTATTAATTTGATAATAATTAAAAGGATTTAAAAGTTTTTGTTTGGTATTATAACTTTTGTTTGTGTTATTATTATCCATATTGTTGCTGTTGTTGTTGTTATTATTATTATTTGAATTCGTACTATGACTAATAGTTGGCTGACTATTTCTTAACTTAATATTAAAGGTGTTTGTTGTTGTTATATAACCTACTAATTTATTTAATTTATTATCGTTTTTATTTTTATTTGATTTACTATTATTATTATTAATCGAATTATTATTATTAATTAAATTATTAATCATATTATCCTTATTCAACTTATTTGTAAATGGCGTTTCTTCTTTACACGATTGGAGACACATTGGCGGACCAGGGCCTTCAACGACCCTTGCAACAGGCAGTGTACCAGCTGAGCATTCACCCTGTAAAGGAAAAGAAAATAGAGGCTGAGGGTTAAACATTTTTCGTTTATATAATTAAGAATTTATATTTACATATATTAAAATTTTTTATAGTCTCCTGAAGATATGAAATAAGAGATTTTTATTCATTTAATTTTTATATCAGGGTTTTCTAAAGCTTGTTACTTTTAGATCTCTCAAAATTTGGGAATAAAATCAAGCACAAAAGGCTCAGTAGGAAAAGAAAATGAACTCAAATGTTCTAAAGTTTTTTTCTGTTTACTCAGTTTTTACTACTTAAGCTACGGTCACACTTATTAAATATTTGATCAAATAAGCGTAACCCCTACTTTTGTAAATAGTTAGTGAGATTTAAAATGGTCTTAATATTACAAAATAAACTAATTATACTACTAGACGTAGCAATAAACAGTTTTTTGTAAGATGTGGTATTTTAATCAAAATAAATATTGATATTAAGCGAAATGATTTTTTAGTTTGGTTGTTGGTCCCGTTTTTTTCGTCAAATATTTGATAAGTCTGACCGTAGCTTTAGGATGTTACTTTTTTAATGTGTCCAAACGATGTTTCGTTATTCCATTTAAACAAATTTTTTGAACAACTACCCACATGGTAGATCGCTACAGCACCAAAATCTTTTTTTTTTTTAATTTGACATTTTGGCCATACAGGAATTTTTTTTTTATCATTGTAACTTATTACCTATTGGTATTAGCAAAATTTGTCCCAAGTAGCTTCGATAGCTATTTGATCAATCTTTCGAAAAATTTTTTTTTTTTTAATTTTAAACTTTTTTTTATCCGGAATGTTTTTTTTTTTTTTGCTATAAAGATAGCTTATGTCTTTTCCTTGAAGGTAGTTCTGGTCTTTAAGGAAAAAGTTCAAAATAGTGCTGCATATGCTAAACATCTAAAAACGCTCGTCTGGAGTTAGAAATTATTTTTTTTTTATACATAAGTCATTCGCATCCCAAAGACATAAGCTTTCTTTTTTTTTTTTTTTTTTTTTTTTTTTGTATTAATATATATTTTTATTATATATATTTAGCTGGTGAGGCCTAACTCCATTTGTGAAAATAAAAATGCAAAATTTTTTATTTCATTTTTCCCGACGTTTCGTGAATTTTATGTTCACTTCTTCAGGGGATTCGTCTATTAATATAAAATAAAAACATCAACATTTAATAATACAATAAATATAAATGTAACGAACTTACAGTGAAAAGAAACAAATTTGTATTACATTAATATATTTTTAAAAACATAAAAGCCAACACTAGTGGTGTCATCTACTGTTTTTCAAAACAACTCTATAACTGGCGCTTAAATTGTCAGTATCTTCTTTTTTATTCATTGTTCTATTTATTTTCTGTTGAATTCTTAAGCTTTCTGTTGTATATCTTTTCCTCACGTTATTTACCTTGTCAAGTATTCTTATGTTGTCAAAATCAGGTTTGTGTTTTGTTTGTAATATGTGCTGTGATAATGCAGTGCTTTCTTTGTTTTTGTTTATGTCTGAATTGTGTTCTCCCATTCTTATCTCCAAATTCCTTTTGGTCGTACCAATGTAAACTAAGTCACAGCTGTTGTTGTTGTCTCCCTTGCATGGTATTTCATACACTACATTATTTTGTTGTAGTTTGTGTATTGGAGTTTTTGTATTTGTAAATATTGCACTTAATGTTTTGTTTGGTTTGTAAGCAAAGCTCATGTCATTTTTATCTATTGCACCTTTTATGTTTTTATTGTCCGTGAGGCCCGGTATGTATTTTACACTGATAAGCTTTCTTTTGAGCAAAAAAAAAAAAAAAAAAAAAAAAAAAAAAAAAAAAAAAAATAAAACAAAGTTTTAAATTTAAAAAAAAAAATTTTAAAAATTTTTAAAAAAACAAAAAAAATTTTTTTTAAAGATTGATCAAAAAGCTATCGAAGCTACTTAGGACAAATTTTGCTAACACCAATAAGTAATAAGTTACAAGGATGAAAAAGAACACCTGTATGGCCAAAATGTCTAATTTTGACCCCCCTCTAACTCAGAAACGTTTTGACCGATCTTGTTGAAAATTTGTGTCTAAGCTACTATCCAATAGGTGCACTACTAAACTTGGTGCAAATTTCATCCAAATCAAAAGACATCGGTTTAAAAATTGGGTCACTTGACATGAAATCCCCCATATGTATATAGAAATTTAGGTTTATATGACCCGACATCATAAAATGTTGTGGTAATTGGTGGTCTTAAGAGCATACTCGGAAAAACTCGTACTTAATTTGAGTGTCTTCCACTTACTTAAATCAAGAGTCGTACTTGAAGACTTAAATACGAGTAAAACCAAAAAGTACTTAAAACAATTTAAAGTTTTGCATTAAAAAAGCGTGCAATAGTTCTTTGTATTAACAACACAACAATACTACAAAGGTAGGTAAACAAATATTTGACTGTTTTGCTACACAATGTTTCAAAAGAAAAAATAAGTGGTAAAAATTCCCCAATTCTATTTTTAAAAAACTATTTAGTTCAATAAATCACATTTCAACCAAAACACGAAATAATTTAGAAATTCTTACTATATGTTTTGTGAAATTTCGCGGACCAAGGATTTTCTAAGTAAAAATAATTTTATTTGCACAAATTTTCGTACAGACAAAAGATATAAAATTAAATTTATAAGTGTAAGTAAATTACACTGTGCTAGTTGAAAAAATAGACAAGCCGGGCACATAATCATTATGTTTCAAAAATGACTGCGCATATTAGAAAAGAGTTTTACCTTACTTAAAGGAAATTTTATTTGGGAATTTTAAAAACTAAACCGTTTTTAAGTTACGCGAATATATGTTGTGCAACCTCCTTCATTTTCGAAATAACGGTATATCTCGAAAACCAGAGCCAATCTAAAAAACGGTGAGCACCACCGGATTCAGCGTACCCGAATTATGTTAAAACGACAAGTGCCCAACTTGTCTAAAAAAAGTGTAAATTTCTATCACGTGTTATTAACTATGGTCCCCAAGTGGGACTATTTAAGTAAAATATTTTTTATCAAAGTTATTTTCGGGAATATAAAAAAAAAAATATTTTCATATAAGTATGTATTTCATTAAATAGTTATAATTTGGCATGTTCAAAATTAAGTGGATTTAAAACTACTACTTCATAAAATAAGTACTAGCAGAAACCGAAATTAAAATGATCAACACATTTCATTATCTTGAAAATGTTGCACTGTGTTATTTATCACAGATCTCAATATAAAGCACACTTTCGAAAAGTTCCTGTCCTTGGTGGTTACGTTACAATTAAATGAGAGTTTAAAATAATCTTTAGTATTTACATGGATACCGCTTTGCGCTTTCCTAAAATCTTCTTGCCCACATAGATAGAATATTAGCCCTTAAAGCCGAATTTTCAAAATCTCCCAACTTTCTAATCTTACTTCCAAATCTTACCAACAACTAGCTACTAGCTTCCGCGGCACAAAATAAATTCCTTAAGTCAGCCATGATCTACAAAGGGATCTAATAATTTTGCTAGATTTTCAATATGATTTTTATATAGCCCGGGGCGTATATAAGGGGCGTCTTAAGGTATATTCCACCTTCGAGAGACAATAAAGAATACAAATAAAAGAAGTTTTTATAACTTTAATTTTTAACTGTAAGGATGTGCGTTTCACACAAAGTTCTATGGTGAATTAAAATTTTCAACAATTTCTACGCTAATGTTAACATAGCGTTTACATTTGCCAGTACTGGCAAGACAGTAAGAAAATACATATTAGTTGCCAAAAACACTGCTAACTGTCTTCGTGACGTAGGCGTCTAGACAGTAGTTAAGACAGTTCACTTTGAAATATATGTCAAACATGAATGTTGCAGTGAAAGTTCAGCTAAACGTGTTTTATATGAACTAAATAAACTTAAAAACAGTCTAAAATAAATATATATTTAAAAAAAAAACATAACACTTAACTAAAACATAAAAAAATCAAAGCAAAATATATGTATTTTTTACGTTTTTTTTCCTTTTGCAAATAAAACTTCAGATTATTGTTAGAAAATGTCAAATCACTGTCCAATTTTACTGTCTGCAAAATTTGCTCGACAGTAGACAAGACAGTTGGAAAAGTGTGCATGTATTAGTAAAAAAGTTTGCATGTATTGCTACTGTCATGCCAGCACTGGCAAATGTAAACGCCAGGTAAAAGTTAAAACTAGCCCCCAGAGGGCTAGTGAAATTTTATTCACCTCAACAGTGTAAAAATTTTACTTCCATGAGTACTTTGCTACCGTTTCACACACACTCTAAATAGTAAAATGAAAGTAAAAAATTCGCCACTAAACACTTTTCAGTTTCACCTCCATCTTCAACTGAGTGCAATTGAATTTTAAATTAAAAGCAAAACAAAACATTTAATGAAATGCACTTGTATTACATAACAAAAAGGAAGATAGGAAAAATCAGAAAAAACACAATTTGAACTTGATTGCATTTACACAGAGTGCCTGCCAAAAAGTACTTGTTTGTAACAACAACGAAATAAAATGTAGAGTTACGTTGTTAAGGAAATATCAGCTGAGTAGTCCACTTGTAAACACCGCTAAGTAAAAAAAAAAAAAATTAATAAAAATTTTGTAAAAGCCGCCATTTTATTTGTTTTTATAATGCCTCCCTAAGCCTTTATCAATCTCGTTCAAAACTCTGTAAGTTACGCGCAAGTTCTGGTTAATTACACTGTGCTAGCTTGAAAATAGACAAGCTGGGCACATGGCGTTTTAACATACTTCGGATACGCTGAATCCAATGGGGCTAACCGTTTTTTTAGGTTAGCTCTTGTTTTCGAGATATACTGTTATTTCGAAAATGGAGGAGGTTGCACAGCATATGTTCGCGTTAATCAAAAGCGGTTTAATTTATTAAAATTACTAAAAAACCGAAATACCGCAATAAGATTTCCTTTAAGAAAGGTAAAAGTTTCTAATATGCGCAGTCGTTTTAGAAACATATTTGTTTTTTTTTGAAAAAAATTTTTTTTTTTATAAAAATTTCGAAAATATTCTTTTTAAAAATTCATAAAAAATTGGAAAATGCAGCTAGGCTTCTAGTTTTTTCCAGACGTATAAAAAGGAATGGAGATAGCGGATAGGTATGTTAGAAACAAATGATTAAGATGAAAAATAAAGTGGGGTTGGTTATACATTTAAACCATCTAGGGGCATCGTACGCGCGGCTGGGGCCAAATTTAAGTATTTTATAAAACCGCCATGTTTGTACGGTTGAAATTCTTAAATTTAGCCGGTACAGCGCGTTGGATGCTCCTAGATGGGTCAAATGTATTACCGACCCCACTTTATTTTTCATTAGTTTTTTGTCTCTAACATTTTCTCAAATCACCACTCCTTAAAGGCGCTCCTATACAAATATTGAGGCTTATTAAAATTCTTAAATTTGGCGCCTGCAGCGCCTAGGATGCCCCTAGATGGGTCAAATGTATGACTAAACCCACTTTATTTTTCATCTCAATTATTTATTTCTAACATACCTACCCGCTATCTCCATTCCTTAAGGGGGCTCCCATGCAAAATGTTCAATGCAGACTAGAAATTTATTGAAGAAAAAGTCCCATAAATGCCCAGGAGTCTCTCCTAGTGGGATTAAATGTATGACCGACCTCAATTAGTTGTTTGTACTTAACATTTTCTCGAGACATACTTGCCTGCTATCGCCACTACTTAGGGGTGCTCCCATACAAATTCCTTAATTAATTACAGTTTTCAACTTTTGTAAATAAAATCAAAAGTTGCTAACAGATTTTATTCATTTATGGCTTGTTTTCTTTGCAATTTAGTTTATACGTCTGGAAAAAATTAGAAGCCTAGCTGCATTTTCCAATTTTTTATGAATTTTTTAACAACAAAAATTTCGAAATTTTGATAAAAAAAATATTGAAAAAAAAAAAATTATGTTTCTAAAACAACTGCGCATGTTAGAAAAAAGCTTTCCTTTTCTTAAAGGAAATTTTATTGCGGAGTTTCGGTTTTTAAGTTTTTTCAATAGGCTAAAGCGTTTTTGAGTTACGCGAACAAATGCTAGGCAACCTCCTCCATTTTCGAAACAACGGAATATCTTGAAAATTAGAGCTAACCTAAAAAAAACGGCTAGCACCACTGTATTCAGCGTACACGAAGTAATTTAAAACGACAACTGCCCAGCTTGTCTAAAAAAAAGTGTC
Organism: Pollenia griseotomentosa; assembly: GCA_963931875.1. NCBI lineage: Eukaryota > Metazoa > Arthropoda > Insecta > Diptera > Polleniidae > Pollenia > Pollenia griseotomentosa. Next base: position 32,565,526 of record OZ007564.1, read on the forward strand.
AATTTCTAGCACAGTGCTATTCAATACTCCTGCAAAACTCTCTCTATATTGTTTAGCAGTTCACTTTCAAATAACTCTAAGTTACATATAAACTTTCAAAAGTCGCCAAGTTGCGTACTAATTTCTGCTCCAAATAATATACAAAAATATTACAATCATATATCCCATCGTAGAGCTTTAATTTTTCCTTCCCACCGAATTTTCGGAAATATCGAAAGGGCAACACGGTCTATAAATGTGATTGTAGAACCAGAAACCTATTTTGATATTTTCCAAAAATTTGGTACGGTACGGAGACTTGGCTGACAGAGTAAAAGGGGCAAATCATATTAACTTATTGAACCCGATTTGATAAATATTGGCGTTCCCGTAGTATCAGCAAAACTAAATGATATGAGAAAACTACTCATAAAACATTTTGGAGAGGATTGTACTACCCTTGATAATCTAAAGAAGCAACCGATACTGAAGAACCATTAATGAATGAATGTTAATTGTATACAACTGCATAAGTATCTAAATTTGCAAAACTGGCTATGTTTTAATTAAAACTACAAATTTAAAGACTTACAGCCGTATTCATAAAAACTTATTGATGATTAATTGCCCGTTTTTAGGCAAAAATTGCTAAAGTTGTATTCATAAACGAAAAATAGTCTATTGAACCTTTAATAAACCATTCATAATGTAAGAAAATTTATTGTTGGATTTGCCCATCTTTAAACCAAAAATAAAATGACATTTTGAAAGGTGTTTGCATTTTATAATATTATTTTTGTGAAATATGTTGAAAAATAATGACAAAAATGTTTTATTTATTACAACGGACATTTACAATTTTTTTTTTATTTTAGACAGCCAATTTAAAGTTATATTGATAATTATTTAAAAAAAATTTATGTGATTTAAATGAATATGTTCAGGGGCTAATGAGATATTCTCTTTAAATATTTATTAAATTATTGCAACTAGTTGTTTTTTTTTTTTTTTTTTTGTTTAAAACAACAAATTATTGTTCAAAAATATAAAAAAAAGATAAAATAAAACAATCATAATAGTAGTGATGTTAATAAAAAGAAAACAAACTTTTTATTCGATTACTTTCTTATCGTATATTTAAAAAAGGTTCAAACAAAAGCTTTTATGATACCTTTCGGAAACATTTTGTTCGGAAACTAAAATAATATTTAGTTTTATTTGATAAGAATAATGTTTAAGGTCTACAATTAAAAAAAAATTATAAAAAAAATTTAAATATCGAATATCATGTAAACCGAATAGAAGTTTCATGCATCACTAACAATAAAATGGCAGCAAAATATAAAGAAAGTTGCCATACTTAAACAGAAAATCGCTGCAAACACTTAATAGCAAAAGAGCTGTTAAAGTACGATTATGAATACAAATTTTTATAAGAGGTTTATAAGACAAAAAGCGTTTAATAGTTATTACATACTATAAGCTTAAAATAAGAACTTTTTATGAATATGGCTGTTAAAGCGTGATTTTATTTATTATAGGAAAATGGCTCCCTGTGACAATAATGCTCAATCATATGCGGTAATATAAATATTCATAGCTCCATTTTAGAACTAGAACATTTAGTGGTTGCGATCAAAACATGTCATGGTATCCTGCCGGCCCGGGTTCGAGCCCCGGCCACGGTCAAGAATGAAAGATTATCAATAACAATTTTAATTAATTTTCAAGTTGTAAAATTCCTTTCTTTATAAAAATAATTTAATGAAAATTAAATTTAATGAACTTGAGCCTAATTAAAATTATTAAAAATTTGGATTAAAAACCATAAATAGTTCGACAAAATAACCACAATACTAATTACGTTTAATCGATTTTCTTAAAATTAATTTCTGTTAACATAGCGGTGTTTGCAAGTGGACTACTCAGTTGTATTCGTTGGTTTTTAAAATTTAGGAACATTAAATCTGAAATTTATTACATATCCTTATGAAACTTAAGAACAGTGGCGGACATTGCGCATACAACTTTATTTGCAGATGTCTTTCTACAGTACCAAGCATTTTTTACAAGGTTCAAAGCGCCGACCTATCACCCCGCTAGGTCCAAGACCATCTTAACATTAATGTTCTCCTAGAGTGGAACTTATTTTTAGTTTAAAGATTTTTTGTACTTAATTTTAGGCCTACATTAGGCAGACTCGTATATAAATTAAAAAAAAAAAATCATACACTACAATTGTGTAAAGATTGGTCTATAAATCACCAAAACAGTTCCCTAATTTAAATGTTGTTTAATTAATGCCCTTATTATCTTAACATTGACTTAAAACTTTCTAGAAACATTTCTTTTCAATTCCTTTTAAAGAATTTCGTTTATTCAAACAATACAAAAAAAATAACAATAAAAGTCTACTTTAAAATCACACTTGTATTCATATGTGGACAATGAAATATCCTTGAAAATATACAACTCATACTATAATAAAAACGCCAAAAAAAAACCACACATTTTTTTTTTTTTTTGTTTAATATTTTAAGACATTTAAATAACAATTAAAAAAACTCTCTTTTTTTACTTGAAAAAAAAGAACGAGAAATCAAACAGAACAACAAATCTTGCCACTTTATAGAAAAAAATTTGCTGAATCTAGAGAACACTGTAAAAACAAGATGTTGACGACCAGTGAAAACAACAACAGATACACAAAAGCAACATTTCCATATACAGTGAGTCTCATAATTATTTTGCATATCAGAAAAATAAGCGTTTTAGAAAAAACTTGATTGACATCCATTTATTTATTATATTATACAGGAATTTTTTTTTATTAATGTGTTAGGAGAAAGACAAAGAATTAAGTAATAAAAAAAAATTTAGAACTTCTTAATTATTATACTCTTTTGACGAGATTTAAGAAAAAATATAGTGTATTTTTAAGGTCACAAGAGTATTTTGCTTTAAAAAAATATCAAGTATTTTTGCCGTGTAACAATGAATATGTCACAGTTCATACTTTGTGGCATATCCGATGTTTTTAGAAACTGGAGCTAATCGTCATGGTATAGATTCCACCAAATTTCGGCTCTTTTCTTGAGGTATTTTTTCACATTATTGTAGCAAAACTTGCTTCAACGTACACACAGAAAAAAATACCAATGTAAAATTAACATGGAAAAATGTTGATTGAGAGTCATATTAAATTTCTGCAAAAGTATGCCCTTTATTAAAATTTATCATTATTTCATATTAATTTTAAATAAAATAACCTCAAATCACGTTTATTTAATATTATTCACTGTTAAAATAAAAAAAAAAAAATTAAAATATAAATAAATATGGATTTAATATTGAATCCATAAAAACCTGTTTTATATTAAATTCAAAAGTTGATCTTGTTATATTAACATGAATACATACTTAAGTATTTACATTTTTTTATTTTCATTTTTAAAATATCTTATAAAAATAAGACAATTCCCGTATTCTTTTAATTAAAATTAGTTAGTTAAATAGTACATCAAGTTTTCAAAGTAGAATGATGACGAAACCCATATCGGGCGATTCTGCTGATGCTTCTGTCAACAAATGGGAATAAAAATAAGTGAAACATGTGTTACAGGGGTTAGTGTTTTGAATAATTCTTAAATAAATGCATATGTTGTCTCCGAAGCTTCTTCTGACTGTTATATCACACTCAAACCAATTTGATTCTACATGAAATTCACGTTGTTTTAACTTGAAATAACTTTCATTCAACGTGATTGAGATTGTAATTTCAATATAAATTACATTTTGCTCTAACCTTACTGCAATGTTAAATTAACATGAATTAAAGTTATTTTAAAAGAAAAAGATGTTGTTAACGAGTCATTGCAAAATCCAGGTTGAATTAACATGAAAAACGTATGAAGCAAAATCACCACCGAAAAAATTTAAATCAACCTTGTTTTCTACGTTTTTAACTTGATTTTTTTCTGTGTGTAGTTTTCGAAGATATGTGGCGTTGAATTTGAATTTTTTTTAGTGGGTTCAAGCCCGGGCTTTGAGGAGGCGTTAGCAAATGTTTGGTGTTATAAAGAATCCACAGTTTAACATCTAAGGCTGTTTGTTTGGGATCGTTGTCCTGTTGGAAATAAAAACCTCTTGCTGGAAGTCCCATTTTATAAGCACTCGCGTTAAGGTTTTCTTTAAGAATTGACAGATACACAAGTCTGTTCATAATTTCATCCATAAAGACTAAATTTCCAACTCCTGGAGCTGACATACAGCCCCAAACCATAACAGAACCTCATCAATGTTTTACTGTCGGCTTGATATTTTTTTATATTAAGGGACTCATTTGGCTTTCTCCAAATTATGCGTCGTCCATCAGACCCAAAAATATTATATTTGCTTTCATCGGTAAATATTACGGATTTCCAAAAGTCAAAACCTTTGGTTATATGTTGATTAGCCAAGAATAATCGCTTATTTTTATTTATTTCAGAAATTAGCGGTTTTTTTCTTGCTACTCGAGCATTAAAGTTGTTTGATCGTAGTACTCTACGAAGTGTTTTGGTGCTCACATTGTTGCATAGAGTTCCTCTCAGCTTATCATTCAGTTTTGGAGCAGATAAATGCGGGTTTACACGAATCTTTTTAAGTATTTTCCTTTTATTTCTGGGTGAAAACAACTTTGGACGGCCATGTCATTCCAAATTTTCAATATTTCCACGTTCTTTTGCACGCTAAATTATATTTTCTATTCAAAGGTTTTCTTGGGATTCAAAAATTTAATTAACAAGGTTTCGTTTAAATGTGCTACATTCCCATTTCATACTATTGATAAACTGAAATTTATTGTTGAAGGGATAAGCTATTCCTATGCGCATTTCACTGGTTGCTTAGGCCAGATCGTCAGGAAACTTCATCCATAAAGATTTTAGAAAAACTAAAGATATTAAACCAAATAAAACTGTTAAACGAATAAGAATTATAAGCCACAGTTTTAATTGTAACAATATCAAAGCTTAAACAAAAACAACAACAATAAACAGTCAGTTTATCTCTTCTATTGTTTGACGACACCCCTCAAATATTTGCGATATAACAAAAACTGTTTTACCTTGGTCATGAAGGTGCAACATGATTTACCTCTCGTCAAAACTTAGTTCCTTTGCTTTCGGCATTTTAATTAGATAAATAATAGCAAAATACCTTGAAAATATTATTTTATTCCAACGAAAATATGATTGAAACGTATAAACGAAGCAAGCCCATATAAAATGTAAAAATTTATAACCATATTTTTCAAGGATAAGATGATTTCCTTAAAAAAGCAAAATACTTTTGTGAGTATTAATTATAGGGTCAAAATAGCTTTAATATCGGAAAAAGGCCATGAAATTACAAGTTTTTGTAATTTTTTTTTTTATCATATTTACGTTGTTACACATATCACCTACGTAATAAAAAGACCATATTCTCAAAAATTAAACAACTGGTACTTCATTTTGAGGAATGTATTTAATCTTTATGGAGTACAACAATATGCAAAATATTTATGAGACTCACTGTACAAAAAAAAACTTGTCTTGTGCAACAACATGTACTAAATATTTATGCAGTGAAGTGTAATGTTGTTTTTATTCTTGTTCCAGTTGCACATGCTGTGGCCTATGGTTAAGTGGTTGTAGTGCTACTCATGGTGTTGATTCTAAAGGCCTTCTTTGGTTTAGTTGAATCTTTAACCTGACTGAGAAAAACGCAAGAAAAAATTTCAAAAAAAAAAAAAATATCATGGAAATACAATGGAAGCAAAGATAGATGAAATTTATTTTTCAGTTGTAACGAATATTTTATCCCTACAATAATTTAAACATATTAATGGACGCCTTAAATGGGACAATATGAATAAGCTCAACAGCCTCAACACTTTTCAAACCAGATGAGATTGCTTCACCTCAAATAGTGACATATTTTGACGTACGATCCGGGAAAGTAATTTCTGAACGATCGGTTGAATGGCGTTCAGCCTTATGCTTAAAACACAACTGGGACAAACGACGAATTATTCGCAACAAATATTCGTAGTCAGAAATAGAACACATTGGTAAGTATGAAAATACACACAATGGCTGACTTCCAAAACGTCAACTGCTTTGTATTAGAACAAAGTATAATGTTTCATAACGCCGCAGTACAATATAAATACAATGCAAACCCTTCCAAAACGTCACTGCTAAGTATTAGTAACGCACCAAAAAAGCAATCAGAGCATCGGTTTTAAAGGTGACATTTAACATTTTATTTGCAAGAAAAACAGATTTATTTTAAAAGTATTATGCATTGCATCACTTACATTTCAAAACGTTTTAATAAACAAAACACATAGTTGCATTGTTTCGGTACTTTGTACGTGTACATGGTTGAAATACAGTAGTAAAATTGTGTACGAACTTTGTATTAGTACGTTTTGGAAGTCAGCCAATCATTGCGTAGACCGAAATTCGTCGTGCGTTTCTATTTCTTACGCAGACGAACGACGCATAAATTGGGATAGGGACAGCTAACCGCAGCATGATAGCAAAGTCTAAAACTTATTAAAAATCGTGAAATCTGTGAAATTTTATCGCGAACATGGCTGAAGTTCGCGAAAAATTGTAATATTTGAAACAAACCCAAAAACTAATTTGAAATCGCTAAATCGAAATGCAGAACACCAAGAATGTTGAAGTAATCCACTTTCGAGTTGATTCGAATTCTAGAACACACCAGTTTAATCACACGATCTTTGTGGCCAATTAATTGGGCCATAACGTGAAATTATTTTTTATCAAAAGTTTCTTTGAGTAAATTTATTGTAGCGCCCGCTGTGTGGTATCTCGCTCCGTCCTGTTGGAATCACATATCAGCAAGAATAATGCCACGTTATTGAGGTACGAAAAATTTTCGAATCATGTTCCTGTACCGTTCACCATTGACCATCATCGTTTTTGAAGACATATGGGCCAGGTTGTGGATTCTCCTCACTCAAAATGCGACGGAAAATAACATTTTTAATGGAAATTCAAAATCAATATCAATTTGTGCTTCAGCTCATTCGCCGATTTGGCGGCGCATACGATGGTCGTTTGGCTTAAATTCCTTCACAACCCCAGTTGCTGAGAACAGCAACGAATTGATTGATTAGGATCATCATCAATGCTTTCCTGTACAGCGGCTACAGCTTCTTCAGTGCGCACTATTCGGCATCTCACGGGATGTACATTATCAGTAACAGTAAATGTAATCCGAAAACGATATATTGTTCTTCGAATTAGCCGTTCTGAAGGACGATTATGTACGCCTTGAAATGGAAGAAGTCCACGATGAGTTTGTCAAATAGAAGAATTATTTAGATTAAAAATTAAAACAATTTGCAAGCATTGCTCTGGTGTAAGTCGATTCATAATGAAATTTCAAAGTAAACTTAACAAAAAGCAACTATCAGCTGTTAATTGGGTGCTCAAATAAAGCAGTGATACCAACTCAAAGTTGTGACACTCTAAAAAAAACACGCTTTATAACTAGAACTGTAGAGGAACATAATCACCTAGAAGTAAAACTGAACTAGAACTAAACTAGAATTAGATTGAACTAAACTTTAACTTAAAGTAGAACTAAAATTAGAACTAAAAGTAGAACTGCAGTTAAAACCAAGATGTTATACAGAAAATAATACAGAAATCTATAATGTCGTTGTATTTTAATACCGGCCACATTTGGGCAGAAGTTGCTTATCCGCAAGCATTATTTGGAATCTTTGGCTCCTGCCGCTCTTCGGTTATAAAGGGTGGCCCAACCATAATGCACGATGTTAATTGTGAGTCACACTTTAACGTCTATTATTTTGCCTCACTAAATTTGACATTTCATTTTTTCAGTAATTGAAAAATAATATCTTGGAGAGGTACACAATTGAGCAGCGCGTAAAGATGGTTGAAGCCTTTTACGAAAATGGGCGTTAAAATCAAAATGCATTTCGTGCACTTCGTGAGGCACACTTTCATCTTAGTGAATTCGTTAACAATAGCCGCATTTGTGCAAATGAGAGAATTTACGAGTGATTGTTGAAAAGCCGATACATCCGAAAAGAGTGACTGTTTGGTGCGGTTTCATCAAAAATTAAGTCAGCCAAGTTATCGTGAATGGTGTTTGCTCTCGCGAGATGATTACAGATTTTATTGTGGCCGGAAAATGAGGATATGGACCTAGACAAAATATGGTTTCAACAGGATGGTGCGACTTGCCACACAGCCAATCAAACAATGGCTCTTTTGTGCAAGAAATTAAACGGCCGTCTTATTTCACGTCGCGAGATGACAACGGACTTGGCCAGAAAATGGACGTGGACGATATGTGGTTCCAACAGGATGGTGGCACTTGCCACACAGCCAACGAAACAATGGCTCTTTTGCTCAAGAAATTCAATGGCCCTGTTTCTCACATTGCGGCAATGTTAATTGCCCGCCACGATCATGTGATTTGCCTCCGTTGGACTTCTATCTTTGGGGATATTTTAAAGAAAAAGTGTACGACAATAAGCCAAGAAAAATTCAAGAGCTAAAGCCCTTATGGCACTACATTTTTTATTCATTAATTGATATAGAATTGATAGAAAGAAACAGTAAATGCTAGAAAGAGCAAACTATAAAAAATTTAAATAAAGGTTTTTATTTTTTTTTTCTCTTGTTATGGTTTTGTTTCAGGGATGGCGTTGAGAATTTTTAAAATTGTACCAACAACCTTTAAAAATTGTACTTTTTTACCCTAATTGTACTAAAACATTTTTTTAATTTAAATTAATTTTATTTATGTTCATAAAACTAAAAACAAAAAGCGGTAAATCTTTGAATTTGCCCATAAACCGCTGATTCAGCAACACTTTTAATATTTCAAGCTTGAAATGTCAATTTTAAGTTACCCTGCGGCCATACGAACAAGTTGTTCTTGATAGTCTTTTACATATACATACTGCTTGTCAAAATTTACAAAAATTGAAAGCTGTGACGTAGGCTGCACTCAATTTGTAAGCAATTAACTTCCAAGATGTCAAAAAAAAACAATTTATAAGCACTAACATGTAATCAGCTGTTAAATTGATAGTAAAATTGCCAAACAAATGAAGAGGTGAAATTGAAAGCAATCTCGTGGTCAATTTAAAAAGTGTGAGTGTGTTAGTAAAAAAGTGAGAGTGTATTGCAAATTGAAGGGAATTGAAAGGAAAAACTTGATCATGTGGCCACCAAGTTAAACAATTTTACATTTTTTTTTTTGACATAACTTCATTTTTATCGATAACTTTAGTAAAATTTTTGACAGTTTGCCATTTATCTTAATACAGCTTAACTCTTTGCACTTGGTAAATTTTGGTTTTAAATTATATTTGTGAACATGAACATGAACAATGCATTAAAAACGTAGTGTCATAAGGGCTTTTAGGATGAGATAATTCGGCTCATTTGCGACATTTAACTTCAATTATGTCTCAGAGTCATTGAAAATACAGTCGGGCCTCGATTATCCGTGATCCCGTTAACCGGTAACCCCGATAAACCGTGATGGCCAAAGATCAGTCTATTGTTTTTTGTTTGCAATGTTTTCAAATTGTTTGCTTCGATTAACCGTGATTACCTCTATTATCCGTGATGGCAGAATTTTTTTATTAACTTCAAATTCATACATACATACATACATACAAACAATATAATAAACATGAAAACGGGGAATTCTCTTGTTTGCATACGATGAGTCAGAAGCATTTACAAGTGATTAGGTTAAATTTGACAAGCAACATTACACGACTATTTTTAATAAATTGTATTCTTTTTTTGCTTGATGTCCTTTTTTTGCCTCATCCCTACAAGAAATGGATGACCAAAACTAATACAAACGCACTATTTTTTTTTTTTTTTATTGTTACAACTGGCGTTGCCACTGATGGCCGTTTGTATACCAAACTAGGAATATTTGTTTAAGCACAAGTTTTATTAATCTTTTCTTCTTATTATATATTAACTTAATAATACGTTAAATATATATGTTAATACGTTTCATAAATGTTAATTATTATAAGAATTTAGCTAAATTAGAATTAATTAATTAAAAAAAAAGTTGTGGAATTTTGGGAATTGCTGTTGTAAAACACATTTTAGGAAGAAATTTTTGATAGTGGCAACGCTAATTACTTCAGGTATGAAATGCGTATGCAAGAGTGAAACAACAAATGCATGTATGATCGTTTTATATTTTAATGGAATGTGCAAAATATGGAAAAAAAAATTTTAAAGCGAAAGGAATTTTGTGAGATTTTGACGTGCGCGCATTACTTTTGTTATTAAAAATATATATAAAAAATTAAATAAAATTGACAGTGACAATAAAGAAAAAACGAAAAATTACACAAAAAGAATAAATTAATAGTGACAATAAAAATAACACAAATATTAACAAATAAAAAAGTGAGAATATTAAGAAATTAAATTAAATAAAAGTTTAGTTTTTGTGATAGAAATTAAATATTAAAAAAAGACGTTTGCAGAATTGTCATCATTGGAAAAAAGGACATTTGAGTCCAATATTCAAATGTATAGAAGATTAATGGAAAGCGAAGATAGTGCACGAAGATAAAGAGCTACTATACAACCTGTTCCTTCAATAAGTGTAAATTGTAACCCAGAACTTTTTTTTATTTCTTTTTTTCGAGCAACAATATATTTATAAGTATATGTATGTAGAACATAGAACAAGAAATAATTATTTATTTTGTAAAAAGTACAAATATTGATTTTTATTTTAAATAAAGGCAAAAATATGAGAATTGAATGAAATGAATAGTGTTTTATTTAAGCTAAAAAGTACGTCAACAGTGACGAATACAGTCATCAGTACTGACTAGTCAGATGTGTCCGGTATAAGCATCAGTACTGACTAGTCAGCTGTGCCCGTTGTATACATCAGTACTGACTAGGCAGCTGTGCCCGGTTTATACATCAGTACTGATGTTTACAGAGTATAAGAGTAAACAGCTCAGCTATATATTTTATCAACCACAAATTTCAATGGTTAAAGAGGGATGCAAAATCACACGTATACAAAAGTTTCCATCAGTTTTTTCACGTTGGCCTTAAGAAAATGATAGAAACTTTGTTCTACGCGATGATGGATATTCGCGACAGCAATGCCAGTCATATGATAGGTCAAATGACTGTCACTGTTCTGGTAGGGATGTTTTCAATAGAAATTGTAATGTACACATACCTAATTAATTTAAAAATGTACATAAACTTCTTGAATTAATTTTTTTTTTTTATGTAAATATGTATGTACACCAATGTTCACTTGTTAAATAATAAAAATATTAAAAAAAACTGTATAATCAAAATTGTTATTCGATTAACTGTGAAAATCGATCATCCGTAATGCTTCTGGTCCCGACCATCACCGATAATCGAGGCCCGACTGTATGAACAACCGGATAAAGGTATGCCACCCAAGCCGTGACGAGCATATGACCGATATTTTGTTTTACATATAATTGTCATAGATCCTTCTAAAACAATAAAAACTATTAAGATGCGCGTTATTTACAATTACCATCGTCCGTTTTGGTTGACCACCCTTTATAAAAAAATTAATAAAACAACAACAACATAGAGTTAATGTGTAAAATTAGAGGCAGTCGTGGATTTTTGCATATATCAGCCATTTGTGGGCCGATTAGGCTGAATTAATTTAGCAGACAATTTCGGACTGTATGTGACATAAATATAAAAACAGCTGGCCGCCAACATACCTGGGGTCTTCAGAAAATCCATTTCAACGGCTAATTAAGAACTCAATTTGAATTAAACTTCATTAATTGACTTTTAATTCCCACCATTGTTAATGAAGTTATATCCTCCATCATTTATCAGTCTAGTTAGATTACCTTTGAAGTCGTTGTGAACTATCTTACAAATCTTTCCCTGGCTGTTCCACAATTGTCATGTCGTAACAAAAAACATCGCACGAAACTGATGGCAATGATGCGGCTGCAGTTGATGGGTGATGAGTGTAAAAAATGAATATGAAAACTTGTAGGAAGCTGACGTAAAAACACAAGCAACAACAACAACAACAAGGTGCATAGTGTTAAAATATGTTTGTTTTTTACAAAACAAACCTGAAAAAAAGGTGGAAAAAATTTTAAATAAAAAATGATGATAATGATTTTCCCTGCTGCAGTTCTTTGTTGAATTGCTGCACTATGAATGTCTCTCTGTCTGAGTTGTCTAATGCAACACGTCCTTATGTGTTGCATAATAATATTTTATCATAAATAAGTAGTATAAGTATGTGTATATAGGTGTTGGTTTCTATAAAAAAAAAGAAAAACATTAGTTGGCACTGTAACAAAATACAGTGCGACATGTAACAAGTCAAACATTTGCAAGCGTTCTAAGAGGGATATTTTGTTGAGTGTATTCCCAGTAGAAAGCAATTTGTAAGCCTTTCTACAGTTTTCCCTTTAACCAGTCGTATGTGCAAAAGTACATGTAGAATTAAACGAAACTGCCTTGTAGCTGTTGCCAAGAATAAGCATAATTGTTTGTCACTTGATGGGGTCCTTAAAACGTCTACTTTTCTCTTCTTTTCCCACCATTTTCTCTACTCAACTTAGTAAGTATGTGTGTAGTACTTATACATATGAATGAAGTATACAAATACATGTGTATTTTTTTATTTCTTCCTTTAACAAATAGATTCACGTAGATTCCATACATTCACTCATTCATTCGCCCATTTCAATGTTTCTAATGCAAAGTGTTTGTTTTGTGTTGTGTAAAAAAAAATATATATACATATTAACAACAACATCTACAACTGCAGCATTAAACAACAATAAGGAAAAAAAACTGAAGTATGTCAAATGTAAATGTCATTTAGATATTTTTTTTTCCATTTATCCTCAACAATGAACCAAGACCATTAAGTGAAAAAGACAATAGAATTTTGTGCATGTTTTGGTAGTGTTTTTCTTTTTCTAGAACAATAAATAAATAACTGGGCTTGTAGTTGGTACTGGAAAATAAAAACACTCAGGATTTATTAGACATTGAATATTAACATTTCTTTTCATTTTGATGCAAAAAAAAATTAAATAAATAAATAATTGGAGGTTTCCAATTCAGTTGCTTGATGCAAGTGAAGCGACAATACAAATATAAACATAAATGATGTGTTTTTATCAAATATAAAGTTGTTCTTTCGCTTAACAAGTTAGAGGAGTTGTTAGAAAACGATGTTGTATGACCGCTTGAATTTAAATGTAATATGTACAACCATTTCATATTTAACTCCATTTGAAACACAGAAAAAAATAATTCTTAGATAAAATGAAATTCATATACAGAAAAACAAGCTGCAATTTTATAAGAAAGTGTCCGTTTACATTGTGAGGTTTTTGTCGATGCTATTCTTACTTTTTTGGGCAAGAGGGGAGAAAGAGGAAATAAAGGGGTACACTCGATTTGTTTTGTTCGCTCTTTCGTTCTCTCATTGTTCTCTCTTTTGACGAAATACATATGTATTTAAGTTCGGCCGCACGGAAAAAATTGCTGCGATAAAAATTGCATAATGTAAACGCCAAACCAGTTTTTATTTCCCATGAAATATAACGTCGAATCAGTTCTCATAAAGCCACGCCCCTCCTGTTGGGGACCATGTATTTATATATTTTCTGCAATATTTATTGAAAAGATCCATTTTCTTAACGATTTTTTATTTTCACTTTATTTTAACTTAAATCTTATTTCAATTTTTATTTTATTTTTACACTTTTTTAATTAAAATTTACAATCTTTTTGACCGGCGTCTGGCTGGTTGAAGTTTTTGAAAGCAAGTAAAGTAAAGGCCCAACCAGAATGTGAATAACGTGACTTAAGCAACTGAGCAAATACATGTAAATCATATGTGTAAAACCATATTGAACTTATGGTAACTTTATGTTAAATTTTATAAAACTGTCATTTGCTTAAGCAAGGTGCGAAACTAATCGCTTATTCCGTACGGAATCAATGTTTTTTTATTTCTTGTTGTTTTAAATGCATTTGAGAGGCTTTTTGTTTTCTTTTTGACAGTAGCTTAAGTTTGTTTGTGCACATTCTGGTTGGGCCTTAACCAGTGTTGGGCAAAATACATGGTTTGCGGTATTTAAAATACAAAATACTTGCTGGTCATGTATTTAAAATACAAAATACAAAATACTTTCAGGTTATGTATTTAAAATACAAAACACAAAATACTTACACATCCTGTATGTATTTAAAATACAAAATACAAAATACTTCCATTTATTGTACGTATTTCAAATACAAAATACAAAATACTTCCACGTTATGTACATTAAGGTTATAACTTTTTTTTGAGTGCAAAATACCACTCCAGCGCCATGTGGGCAATTTTGTTCTGATAATAAAAAACTGTTTTTTAAGCTGATTCGGTGAAAAAAGTTTCCGCACCGTAAGCGATTTCAAAACTCCATATTATGTGTAAATTTTATTTTTGAAAATTGAAACCCTTTTGATTTTGCATTAGACTTATGAAAAATGGTTTAATATTGAAGATTATATATGAATTTAAACAAAAACGAACTTATTTAAGACAAGAGCCACTGATTTAATGATGAAAATAAAAACAAAACTTCAACGCTTTCGGTGCGGAAACTTTTTTCACGAAAGATGAAAAGTGACACCATATTTTTTTATATTTTGGTAGATTAAAATGCAATCAACCATCAATAAACTGACAGAATATATTTTGTAAACTATGTTTTTAAAATACAAAATACTCCCATTTTTTTATGTATTTAAAATACAAAATACAAACTACTTATATTTATTGTATGTATTTAAAATACAAAATACTTGCTGGATATGTATTTAAAATACAAAATACAAAAAAAATGCACGTCATGTATTTAAAATACAAATACAAAATACGTATTTGTATTTTAAATACGTATTTCAAATACATGTATTTCAAATACTGCCCAGCCCTGGCCTTAACTCTTCAGGTGACGTTAACAGGCTACATACAGCATGGGGTGTTGCCAGATGCCACCACCACATGTAGTCCGGTGTCACACGATCAAAAATACTGGGAAATATCAAAAATTGTTTTAATAAATACCACGCCCATTCATGCCAAATATCAATAATTTTTATTTAATTTAAAAAACTTATTTGATATTTTATTAGAGTTTTAATGTTAAAATTTATGATTTTTGAAATATACGACTTAGACTGAAATTCTTTTGAATGAGTTACTTGAGGACCACTGTGTCCAAATCCTTCCATCTCAGGGAATCAAACCTGTAAGAGGTTGAAGACAATGGACAGCGCTACCGTAATCTATAAGCACTATATCCAAATTGTATTTGTAGAAATTTTTATACATGTCCCTCGCAGAGCGTATGGTAGGTAGTATGGTAGGAACCAAATAAGGATAGTGACATCCCCGGCAAATACGAGTCACTGGCCGATAGGGACCCATTGATTTAGACTGGCCTTGGAATACAATGAATATTCTAGGAGCTGTCAGTCTTAGGGGGAAGAAGAGACGGTACTTCACTTACTTTGACAATGTCTGTCTTAGGAATATAAGGAGTAAGCATTGTAAGAGACCAGCATTGCCCTGTTTGAATATTCTATCTATGAAAGGACTAAGGTGAATGTTTCTTTATGGGGTCAAAATAGTTGGAGGCTGAAGTGATGCCTATGGGTTAATTTAGCTTCCACACTGACCACAAGACTTTAGAAAACTAATTTAAAAGGTTAGAAATTAAAAAAATTTCCAAGCACAAATCGACAGCTCAATTTCAAAGCACGATAAGTCGACTTAGCATGATTTTTACTTATGAAATGTACTTAGCATACAACTGAATGTTGTATCGTCCGTAAACTTTAAAAGGTTTTCCTCCAAAACTTTACTTTTCGGGTTAAGGTATGTTTACAGTTAACAAAAATTTTTACGATAAAACCTGAAAAAGTGTGACCACTATATTGATCAACAATTAAAATTCTTTTTACCATTTTAATGAATTTATTCAGCTTTATTTCTAAAAACAACTCGTACTAAAATCTAAATAACCAATTGTAAAATGCTTTTGATTTTGTGTAAAATTCAACGAAAACTTAATTAAAATACTAATTGCGTGTGGGGCATCAAATATTTGTTAAGTGGGATCAATGCTTTAGCAAGTTTTGGAATTGAGTTATCGAAAGACTAGATAAAAAATCGAACCGAAAACTAGATTGGTTTTTAGTTAAAGTTGACTGAAACTATAGAATATGAATGATGAATATTTTTTAATTTCTTAATACCTTTGGTCAAGGTTTACACTAAGTAAGTTTTCTGTCTAAGAGTCTGACTTTATAGGTAGGAAGGGAAGAGAACAGGCTTTTCTTCTCTCCACTCTTACCTATAAACTCGGACTTTCTGAAAGAAAACGTTCATAGTGTGAACCCAGACTAAGCAAAATCGCGATTGGAGGTCCGAGAAAAAAGATTCTCCAGGGGCCCACTTAGAAGAAACCGGTGGGAACCTCTGACATATATTATAATATGATTCAAGACATCAAGGCATTTAGAGCAGTTCTAGTTCTCATTCATCATTTAAAGAACTATGTAACATGTATGAATTTCCACTTTCTTTTTTAAAATCCTAAATCAATTCTTTACAGATACTTACATGCGTGTATGTGTGTGTATGTATGTGCATAATATAGTTGCATGTATTATTTACAGATTATTGTCACCAAAAGTGAAATGTTTCTTATTGAAAGTGTTAGTTTTCGCTCTAAATAATCACTTGTTTATCGGATGTGTTTTTGTAGGTGACTACAACAACATTATTATAATATTATGTTGTTGCAATTTATAATACCACTACTACTATACCACAACAACTACAACCATACTGATGTTGTTGTTGATCAAATCGTTTACATAATTGTTGTTAAAGAATTTGAATTTTATAGTTGTGTTGTGTATTTCCCGTCTTAGAATTAGGGTTAATAGCATATTAACGGAAAACTTCTATACAAAATAGAAAAAATTAGAATATACAACATAATTTTCGTTATGCAATACTCTTTTTAAAGTGTTCGTATAAAATAAAAAGATTTTTTCTGTGACAAGTGCAGGAAGAAAAAGAGGAATAAAAAGTTTTGGCAAAAATATAATTAGAAGTTTAACTATCATGTCTGTCATATGAGTCAAGGCCTTGTTTCTCATTCGTAAATGTTGCGGACACGTTAACGTTGCGGTCGACTTGGTTTCAAAGAGTGTTAAAAAGAAAACTGAAATTTTATCAAAATTTATAAATACCGTTAAAAAGAAGACTTTCATAAATCTTGTATAAAAATATAAAAAGAGTACGCCGTGTACGTTATTTTAATGTTTGCTTAACAAATAATTATAAACAAATATAAAATTCTTAATAAGCTGATACTTAAAAGCAGAGAAACATTTTAGTTTTTTCAGTTTTATTCGCAACGCAACGTCACGTTTACGTAAGAGTAAATATTTATACATAAGCTTGGTAAGGTAAATGCAACAGCTCATTTGCAGTGTTACAAGGCCTAAGTTTGTCAGACAATTGTGGTCCAACGGATCAGTGGGCTAAAGTCTATCAGATGTGTTCTGACTGCCATTTCTTCCTTACTTTACCTAACGAGTCCTTTACGTAAAAATTACATATGGGGGTTCCATATTATATTTTTTTTTTGTTGAACGATGTCACGAAAAATATAGAAATTTTTATAACTAAAGTTTGAACAGTAGTCGAAATTCAACCATAATTATTAATGCAAATATGAAGAAAACATCCATCCTAGTGGATCGATTAGGCGAGGGACCAACCTCCATATGTTATCTACCACTCAAATCCTTGAATGTTTAATTCGATTTTGTTAGTTCAATAATATTAAAAAAAAATCTGAAAGTACTAATTGAAAAACAAAAAAGTACCAAAAGTCTCCTCTTATAGTTTCTCAATTCTTCTGGATTCTGAATGTTGAATTTTATGTTTCTAGGTGCAGCCTTAATAAAAAACGAAAAAGTACCAAAAATATCCCTCCTACAGATTCTCATTCAATTATGGCCTTGCATGTTTAATTTTGTGTTTTTTGGTCCAATACTAGCGGATATTCAAAAAGTAGCAGTTAAAGAACAAAAAAGTACCAACAAGTTCTTTCTTACATATGCTTATTTACTCAGGACATTGCACGTTTAATTTTTTGTTTCTTAGTCCAGTATTAACAAAAATTACAATAAGTACCAGTTATAGAAGGACAAAGTACCAAAAAGCCAAAACTTATAGATTCTAATTCACTTAGGACCAGGCATGTTCAATTTTGTGTTTCTAAGTCATATATTTACGAAAAAAATTACATTAAATAAGTACCAAAAAGCTAATCCTTACAAATTCTTATTCACTTAGGTTCAGGCATGTTTAATTTTATGTTTCTAAGTTTCTTATGTTTCCTGCAAAAATTCAAAAGGTACCTGTTGAACACCAAAAAAGTACGAACATCCTTTAGATTCCCATTCCCTCAGAATCACCCTGCACCTATAATTTTATGTTTCTAATTTCAATATGATAGAAAATTCAAATATTAACACAAGCACGGAAAGAAGTTTAATTTCACGTATTTCCCCGTTGTGATACTTTTTTCTCCCCATTGATGTATCAAAAATTTCATTATTGCAGTGGAAACCCATAATTAAATACGCATATGCCAATGAATAAAGAAAAATGTTTTGTTAAAAAAGAAATAACAAAAGTAGGTACGATTTTCAGCCCATAAACGTTCGAATTTCGAAAAAGTACCATAATATATTTATATTTTTTTTTAGATAAGTTACGAATTTGGTATTATCATTATTTCTATGTTAATTGGTTTAAAAGAAAGATTGGGTAACAAAGAAGCTCTAAAATACAGGTTATACTTGTTTACTCTCTACAAGGACAGAATTTGAAAAAAAGTACCAGACACCTGTGCGCTTTTTTTCTAATGTACAACGATAAATATTAAATTTTTTTGTAACTCTTTTAGTTTTGAAGATACGAAATTTAACGAATTGACCGCTTTTTACCCTTTTATTTTTATCAGAATTAAATAATATATATGATGCACTTCTGTAAGTAAATACTACTGTATTCATTTAATCGGGGTTTTGCTTTAATCGGTTAATCGCTCGATTAATTAACCGAGGTTTTGGTTTAATCGGTTTATAATCGGTTAATTTTGTTATTGATCGGTTAACCGATTAATAAAGTTTTGTTATAAATTAAGTAATTTCAATTAATAAAAATGCAAAAATTATTTATTATTTGGAATTGATTAGTAAAAAAACTATAACAAAACAAACAAAACAATTCTTGAACTTAAAAGAGCAAAAAAGTAATTCATAAATATGTAATAAATACATATGAGGAGGTCCATAACAAAACGCAATAATTAAATTTTTCAAGTTTTTTGATTTGTTGATTGAATCCTGTTCTACACATTGAAATCTATATAACCATTATTATAAAGCATTCCAAAACTCAATAACTACACTGCAATTCAATATCAAATATAATGGTTCAGAGCAAAATGCAATAATTACACATCGTTGCAATAAATCGCTACAAGAAATTTTAAAAAAGTCAACTTTATAAATAAAGTATGCTCTGGTGGCAACTCTTAGATAACTGTAAAACGTAAGGAATTTTTGTTTAGTTAATACCTTTCGCTTTTGTTAAGTTAATGGAGGAGGTCCATAACAAAACGCAATAATTACATGAATAAATATTTTTATTCGGACCAAAACGCAATAATTCCAAATTTGCTATCTAAATAACTTTAAAACAAACTGTCAGATAAAATAATAAATTTGTGATTAATAATAATTTTTTTTGTAGACAATAATACCTCAATAATTGTTTTTAAAAAAAATTAAGTGCTACTTACTTAAATTACATTTTGTCGTTTATCCAACAAAATGTTATGGTGTAATTATTGCGTTTTGTTATGGACCTCCTCATATTTTATAATATATATATGTTATGTATTTAATAAGAAATAAACTGTAAGATCATTTTATTAATAAATTTTTCAAAAGTTTAAGGAGATCTTATAAAATAATCTTTTATTAAAATAATTTGGCTTAAATGTTTAGGATTTAAGAGATTCTTTTCTTTAGTTTCGATAAAACTCGACTTGGAAACAATTCTTTCACTTATCGCTGATGTTGGAAATCTCGAAAGCAATCCATAATACAGATTATCTAATTTCTCAGTTCTTTTCCTGTATTTCCTGACTTTGTACTGTATTTAAAGAATGTATTGCTAGAAGGAAAAAATATTTTTCTAAACACATACCTTTTGTATATGAGACAAAATAAATAATTAAAAACACAAAAAATATGTGATAATACTACAAAAAATTTAAAATTTTGTTACTTCGGTTAATCGGTTAATCGACTGAAATTAACCGGTTTAATCGTTAATCGAAAAAAGCCAATTTTAAATTAACCGATCAGTTAATCAGGTAGTAATTAATCGGTTAACCGATTAACGGTTAACCGAATGAATACCCTAGTAAATACCTTTCAAATGGTGTATTTTTTGTTCAAATCGGCTTATGAAAGTGTTCTTAGTTGTTTTGCCTCTGCCGACTTATAAAAAGGTGGTCCAACCATAATGCATGATGTTAATTGTGTGTCACACCTTAACGTCAAGTTTTTTGCTCAAATTATTTTGACATTTCTTTGTTTAAGTGTTTGACAAATTCAACTATGGAGAGGTACACAATTGAACAGCGCGTTAAGATTGTTGCAGCCTGTTACGAAAATGGTCGTTCAAATCAAAATGCATTTCATGCACTTCGTGCCTGTTACGAAAATGGTCGTTCAAATCAAAATGCATTTCATGCACTTCGTGATTTTTTTGGTCAGCATAATCGACCAAATGTGTCCACAATCGGGAGAATTGTGCGCAAATTTCAGCAATCCGGGTCTGTAGGAAATGTGAAAAAACCTGTGCATACCCGCCAAATTTGTTCTGGGCTGGCGGCGTCATCAGGCCGTACTACTTTGAAAATGGGGTTGGCCAAGCAGTTAACGTGAATGGTGTTCTCTATCGCGAGATGATGACGGACTTCTTGTGGCCAGAAATTTACAAAATGGTCCTGTGGCTCCAACAGGATGGTGCCACTTGCCACACAGCCAACGAAACAATGGCTCTTTAGCGCGAGAAATTCAATCGCCATGTTATCTCACGTCGTGGCGGTGTTAATTAGCCGCCACGATCATGTTATTTGGCTCCGTTGGACTTCTTTCTTTGGGACTATTTAAAAGAAAATGTCAAGCGCTAAAAGATGATATAATACGGCAAATTAACAATATTGAACCTCAATTATGTCTCAGAGTCATTGAAAATATGGACCATCGGATAAAAAAATGCCACCGAAGCCGCGACGAGCATTTGGCTGATATTTGGTTTCACACATAATTGCCATAGATCCTTCTATAATAATAAAAAATATTAAGATAAATCTCGGAAAACTTTGTTGTTAAGCTACAATTAACATCGTGGGTTTTGGTTGGAGCACCCTTTATAAAACTTAAGCTATTTCAAAACTATTATTTTTCGTTAATGTTGTAAGCTTAATTTTTCCAATTAACCTAGTGAATCGTTATCGAGTGAAGTGAGAATTTATCTATTAAAAATTGATATGATTCATGGTACTAAAAGTTGCAATGACGAAAAGTACAATGAATTGATGGTCCATTTTTCACCAGAAAATAAATTTATTATTATTATTTAAAATATGTGCTGTAATAATTTGTCACATTGGGTTTAAAATTGGCAGACTTTAAAGCTTTCCTCCGATAAGCACTTCTACGTCTATAAATTCGGTTTTGCTATAACTGACGGATTTTAATTAAAATCTTAAACTCAAAGACCCCACTGATATTTAAACAGCCATTTTATTTACATAATTTTTTTTTTAATTCCCCACTGTATGTCGTAATTACGTTGGGCCATAAAACCTTCTTAACTTTTTCGGCTTCAAAATAAGAGTGCATTTAACTGTATAATTCGTTTTTGAACAGGCTTTATTAAATGTTGACCATATAAAATGCATAATTTTTTTTATTACTTATTTTGCATTATTTACTCTTTATTAGTTTTAAATATGTAAATACATAATAAATTTTCTAATTGAAACCTCAACAACTGCCAAAATAAACTCGAACACATAAACACAATTTAATCTGCCATCACTTTAAATATGTCGATAATTGTCCATGAGAGTCAATAATTAATAATAGAAAATATTTTTATTATTAATATTTATTATATGGTTTTGTTAGATAAAATTGTCCCTGTGGCTTTAATTTTTGATTTTGTTTTTGAGTTTTGATTGCAAAATAGTTTTTTTTTTAATTTTTTAAAACTGCTGGCCATTAAAAATGTAGACATAATTTAATTAGTGTTTATAGTTTTGTTCGAAAACGTAGGCATTTTAAAATAAATTTTTTTGTGATAAAAAAAGTAAAAAAAAAAAAATATTGCATTTGAAAAAGCCTGACCAAACAGAACGACTACATTAGAAGCGTGTAGGGTTTCTACATGGGAAAAATATCTTTTGTAATGAAATTAGAGTTCATCATGTAATCGCTTTTGTAGAAAGGGCAGTTTTTTTTGTTGATAAAATCGCTAAATTTGGGTTGAAGCAAAACAGCAAAACAGGGTTTTAAAAACTGCAGTCGAAACCAAAAACTGTCGAACAAAAGACGAAAATTTGTATACAACTTTTCGCTTTTAGAGTTGGTTTAACAGCGATTGTTCAAAATCAAAAGTAAAAGCAATAGTTTTTTTCGCCAATGACAAATGAAGAAGTGGAAGAAATTACAGTTTTTCTACTCTGACAGCAGTTTTTTAAACGCTGCATCAGAATCAATGAAAAAGTCGACTTTTAACTTTTGTTTTATAAGGGCCGTTTGCGCTTTAGGTAACTATACGTAAATACTTTATGAGTACACAGAAAAAAATTTTTGCGCCAGTAAAAGAATTAATCAAAAATAAAATCAGTTTTAATTAAATATTTAATCAGGTGAATTAAACTTTTAATCAAGTGAATTAAGCGTTTAATTGAAATATTCTAAGCGTTTAATTGAAATATTGTCAATTAAACATTTAATACACTTGATTAAAAGTTTAATTCACCTGATTAAATATTATATTAAAACTGATTTTATTTTTGATTAATTCTTTTACTGGCGCACAAATTTTTTACTGTGTACTCATAAAGTGTTTACATATAGTTACCTAAAGCGCAAACGGCCCTTATAAAACAAAAGTTAAAAGTCGACTTTTTCATTGATTCTGATGATTAATTCTTTTACTGGCGCACAAATTTTTTTCTATGTATTCTTTGGTATTACATACGTTACGACTAACTTTATATACCTTCAGTCACCACTCGTGGCAGTGCAAAAACCCACCAACAATTATTGAGACTGTATGTTAACTAAAATTTAAGTTATTTTTCTATTTATATTTAACTAAAAATCAAAATAATGCAGTTTTTAAAATAGTATTAAAATATTTAAGTCCATAAAATCTGTTCTGTTATTGCTTAAACATTTAATAATTGTGATTGTAAATGGGCGTTAAAATAACTTTTTCAACTGCAAATATACAAATTTCATATGCACAATTAAATGCAAATTTTTTTTTCATAATGCATTTTAGCTAAAATCATTATAAATTATAAATTAACTAAAGCCAATTTTAATTTATAAAATCCTAATAAAGAATAAAGTTATTGGGAATGTAATGCAATTATTAAACGCATAAACGAAATAATTGTAAATGAAAATGTTTTAGTTTTAAAATACAGGATTTTCCGAAAAGTTATTCAAAGTACAAGGTGTTTTTATAAGGCGGAGAATTGGCTGATGTCTCTTCTAAGATAGCTGATTTAATAGTTATCGATTGCCTTGAAGTAAGTTTGATTTTCCAATTCATCAGAAATCGACTCTTTTCTCTGGGGATATTTAAAATCCCAAGTCTAAACCAGAAAAATTTAAACGCCTGGAAGGAAATATTCAACGCGTTTTTAGCGAAATACAGCCCGTCTAACTTAGAAGAGTGGACAAACATTTTTTACGCCATATACACGCTAGCCGCGGCGGCATGCATTAATGCCATAAAGGCTGCATTAATGTCAAACAATTTTGAAATCAATAATGCCAATGAGATAGATAACTAAAATGTTTTTCTCATTTTTTTTTTCAATTTTTTGCCTTAAAAAACACTACAAAAGATGTCCAATATCATCGGTTCTACACGCAGAGAAAAATATAAAAATATGGTGCGGCATTGTTACGGTAACTACTTAAGCCCTGCACGAATGCATTTGAATGCCGTTTCAAAATATTCGTTTGTTTTTTAAATACTGACTGTCGATTGCTCTTTGCTAACGAATCAAATACTATATTGTGAAAAACACATAAAGCACGAAAAAAATATAAACACACAAATGCAAATGAATTTTAATTAGTGTTTTATAAACAACCAAATACGAAGTGTAAAGAGTACGGAATATACTCCATACAACAACGAAAAAAAAAAATTGCACTAACTACACCAAATCACACCAAACAACAGTAACTGCTTACTTCTACAACAATACAAAAAACTACATTTTGTTTGTGTAAAATTCCTCGCCGTTGTCAATATCTTACTACGGCATAGGCGAAACAAAAGGAAAAATGTGTTTTGTGTGCATGTATGTGTGGCAGAGCACATAGTGTGTATTGAAAAGTTGACCGTACATAACTGTGTTATAGACTTACAATTGTTGTGTGTTGTGTTTTCGTATACATTGAGTTGATTTGTTTAAATCAAACTACTGCTTAACACCGAGTTGTTTGAAACCAACTACTGTTTTAACATTGCTTAGGTTTTTCGTAATGTATCATTCGAACTGATTTAAAAAAAAAACACAGTACTTGACACAACAATAACTTGGTGTGAAGAACTGTGAGAAAGATACAAATGCATTCGTGCAGGGCTTTAGTAGCTACACTATGTTTATTGTAAAAATATACTTATATTTTTATAAAATACTAGCTGACCCGGTCCGCTTTGCTGGCCCTAAGCAAACATTAGTGTTGTATTACCAGACGATTTAAATTGAGCTTTAAACGAAATTTAAATTTAAATAAAAATCCATGGAATACCTATCTTAAAGTGTTCTATTTACATTTTAGTTGGTAAGATCAATATTCAGCTAACTTAAAAAAGTTTTCCCAGTTCCACCGGGAGCGTTTAGGAAAAAATCCCTCCAGTTTCATCTTTCACAGCTTTCATTAGGATTTCGTATGCCTATTTTTGCTGTCGATTCAACAGTGGAAATTTTGTTCGAACTGATTCCCTTAGGGCTTCGCAAAATCGGTGCAACTGTTTTCCGATTTTAGATAAATAGAAAAAGTAGCGTGGTATATTTTTCTTTCGATGAAAACTTAAAATGGATTAATACAAACATTTGAAAGAAAAATTAGTCAAATCGATGGAGCCGTTTTCTGATTTTAGGTAAATCGAAAAAAGCGGGCGTTAAAGTGGGCGGGGCAAAATTCTATTTTCGCATAAATCTAAGTTGGACCATGGCGATAATTGTAAAGAAAAAATTGTCCAAATTATATAGATGTCATTGGTGGTGCAATATGAAAATTGGATTTTGCCACGCCCCTTCGCCCGCAGACCGAAAATCAGACTTCACAGTGTCACCCGCCTGAATATTCTGAAGATTCCCTGAAAATTTTATCAAAATCGGCCCAGCCGTTTTGGAGTGCATACGTTACATGCACACATACATACATACATACATACATCCTATTTTATATATATAGATAAGTAATATAATAGTAACTGTAAACATATCAACGTTTATCGCAATTATAAGTTTGAGTATTGTTGACTAAAAAATAATTATTTTTCTAACAACTAAATAACGATAGCTTTGAATACATATTAAATTACTCACATTTTGTGATCGCCATTTGTTAAATAATTTGGAATCAGTTGTGTCGTTTGTTTTTTACCTAAGTGTAGGCAAATACACAGAAAAAACTTTTTTTCCAACTCAAACAAAAAATTTGTAGAATCAAAACATTTTTTGTGCGAAATCGGTTCTATAAACAAATTTGTATATTCAAAAAATTTATTTTGCATTTCGTTAATAAACGTTAATAAAATCCAGATTTTTTCAAACAAACTGAATCAAACGAAAAGTTAACTGAAATTCAAATAAATTTCAAACAAATAATTTTGGTGAATCAAACAAAAAAGTTAACCTTTTTTGCACAAGCACTGAAAGAGATGATGAAGGCAGAGCAGAGCGGCGGCTGGCTTTGAGACACATTTTTTTGTTGGAATAATTTTTTAACCAAGTCTGGTTTTTTATACACACAATATTTTTTTTCATCACTACTGTTGCTGTATTCTTTTCTTGGCTAAAGAAGAAGCAATGTCAACCAAAAACGCTATTTTATTATCCTTCTAATTGTTGTACTTTTTTAAGGCGTACAAAAATAAACTCCATGTGTTTTTATTTAATGTTCATATATTTCACATAAAGAAGTGTTGCTTACGATCAAATAAAAAAAAATGCAAAAAAAAGACAACGTTATTAAAACTTGAAACGAATAACGCGTCTACATATTATATTTTTGAATAGTTGTCAGCATTTTTGTTGGTTAAATAAAAATCAAACAAAAATATTAATTGAAACAGTAAAAAAATTTGTAGAAAATAAAAAAAGTTTTCAAACAACCGTTTGTTTGAAAATAATTTTTTCTGTGTATAGAATTCTGTGTTAGTTAGTTGTTGATTCACAATTAAAAAAAAAATTACCCATTAAAAAAACAAGTTTAAAGAAATTAAAAAATAAAGAAATTGTTTTTACATTAAAAAAATTTGTTAAAGGCAAGATTACACTATTATACTTTGTATTAATACATATCAAAAACTCAAGTAATATGACAAAGTGTGATAGTGTGAATGCAATGTGTTACGAAAATGACAAGTATGTATTATGAAAAAAGTTTGACATCCCATACGACTTCATCGTTTTTCGAAAAATTTCTAAACAATAATACTTTTCATTGGATCAGGGTTGCATTTTATTTCATATGTGGGTGTTTATACTTTGTGTGATGGTGTGAACACAAATTGTCGTGTTAAATTAGATTTTTTTAAAGTCGCAACAAAACTCATAAGATTTCTATCTCACAATGTATTAAGAAATACGTAAGACTTGTGAGATAGTGAAAACTAACCTTAAGTGCCACAAAATAAAAAATCGATGCAAAAATATTTTAATTTTACTTTATTGTTGTGAAAGTGTTGCTGTATCATAATATGATTACTTTTAAATTTATTTTGGTTAACATGATAATAATATGATTACTTTTTAACTTGTTATGATTACCAAGATAAGAATATAATTAAGGGAACAATGTTATGATATAATATTTGGAATATTTTTGGTCATAATTTGATTAAATAATAACACTGCGCTGGAAATTGACTCTTTCTTTTTTTGACAAGCTGGGCAATTGTCATTTTAACCTAGCCTAGTGCTAGCCGTTTTTTAGGTTAGCTCTGGTTTTCGAGATATACCGTTATTTCGAAAATGGAGGAGGTTGCACAGCGTAGGTTCACGTAACTCAAAAACGCTTAAACTTATTGAAAAAAACTAATAAACCGAAATTCCGCAATTTGATTTAAGAAAGGTAAAACTTCTTTCTAATATGCCCAGTAGTGTGTCCCAAATTTTTTTTCTTTTGGATTTTCATGAGTGCTCAAGCATAATAAGTATATAAGTATTTTTGAAATTTTTTTCAGATTTTTCGAAAGAGGTTAGAGGTCGCTCATTTTATCCAAAAATCGGGTCTGCCGGTCTTTTTTTAAGTTTTTTTTTATAACTTTGTCAAAAACCACGATTTTCTTCACTTTTAAGAAAATAATTTAAAAGAAAAATGTCCAAGCCTTTTTTTGGTGTACAAAGACTATAAGTTTTTGCAATTCATTTGCTCATTTATGCACCCAACATTAAAATTTTTCGTAATTTTTCCATAAATTTTGTAAATAACGCTTTGTAATTTTTAAAATCTGTATGCAAAAGAAACAAACCAACAATGCAGTTTGAAAGATCAATTTATTCTAAATAATTTATAAGCAAATATTTTTGAATTTGCTCTTACCGTTCCTGAGTTATACCGGTTTTAAGCTTTGTACCCAGTTTATAATATTATTACTAATACCCAACAAACAATTAAATATCAAACTTTTGCTTAGAAATCATTTATTGGGGTTCAAACGATGTAGCTCTATGCCCTGCAATAAATTCGGAAAATCAGTTTCACAAGTTGTGACATTGATGTAAGCGCTATCCATAACCAATACGTGAAGATTTGGGCCGTTTTATTAAAGGCCAGCTTGAAAACATGCAACCAATAGGACTATGTAGAATCCAAAAAAAAAAAAAAACTTTTTATTTTAATTAAAAAAAGGCCGAAAAAATTAAATTTTGTTGCTATCAGATTTTAATCATTTATGGCTTGTTTTTAAACGAATTTTTAACAAACAAAAATTTCGAAATTTTGATAAAAAAATTTTTTTTCCAAAAAAAAAAAAAAATATGCTCTAAAACGACTGGGCATATTAGAAAGAAGTTTTACCTTTCATAAAGGAAATTTTATTGCGGAATTGTTTTAGTAGTCTTAATAAACTCAACCGTTTTTGAGTTACGCGAATATATGTTGTGCAACCGCCTCCATTTTCGAAATAACGGTATATATCGAAAACATTAAATTCAGCATACCCGAATTATGTTAAAACGCCATGTGCTCGGCTTGTCTATTTTTTTAAACTAGCACATTGTAATCGTACTATGGTGACTACAATCATGAATCTTACCATAATATGTTGCTCTTAGAATATGTTTACCACAACCATGTTTTTTATTTGCGTGCTGTATTATGCTAAGTTCACACTTAGGTTTTTAAACGCGTTTAAGCAAAATGTTGATTTAGCTAATCAAAGCCGTTCACATTACATTAGAGATGATTAAGATGACAGATGCTTAAGAAAAAAAAAAAACACACAACAAACACACAAAAAAAAACAACAAACAAATTTATATGTCTTTTAAGTATTAAAAATGGATAAAAATACTTTTATAAAGTTATTAGAAGATTATTTTAATCATTTTAATGATGAAATTGTGAAAATTTATGAATTATTTAAGGAAAAAAATAAAAACATTAAGCTGAAATCTTGGCCGGTTGTACACGATCATGTTGGCGATTCTACATTTGAGGTATGTTCAGTGGATTCTATGTGATTTATGAAGTGATTTAGTTGTAATCATGTCAATTTGAAGTGATTAACAAATCACTTCAATGTATGGGTAATCATCTCGATTTCGAAGTGATTAGAGCTTAATCAAGTTCGAACTGCTTAAACGCGTTTAAGAAGCCAAATGTGAACATACTATTAAAGCGAGGCGCAGTCTATCCAGTTAAGATATTGTGCTTCCGTTGGCAAAAAGACTGGCCGCCGAAAGTACTCAAACTTGCTCTATAAGTGGCATTAGGCAAAACTTGCCAACAACTATTTTTCAAAAAAATTTTAATTAACCTTAAATATTTTTGTGAATAAGGCCCTTAAATTATAACAAAAACAAATTTTCAAAATATGTTTTTTCACATAAGCAAATACTATAAAAAATTTTTTTGAAGACAAACTTATTATTTATTATTGAGAGTTACAAATACAATTACAAATTATATTCTAACTTAATTAACCGAGCAATAGTAACGTAGACCTTCAGCCCGTTGTCGTGAAACAGACCAGAGTCTCTGGCGGGAATCGAACCCGCAACCCCCGCACTGATAGACTAGCTCACTACCAACTAGCCTACCGGGGCACCCGGACAAACTTATTTTAGTTGTTTATACTTACAATTTTTAATCGTTTTGTTTCTCAAACTGTTACTCACTCATACTCATGTTACCGAATACATTTTATATGTCATAATTATGGCAAATTGATTTGTAACCTCAAGGGATGTTTGTTCACAGCTTAACTCAACATGCAACAAATATTCACAGATACATTGTGTTATTGTGTTGCTGTCTATGTGTTTGTAAGTATTCGGCTGTAAGTGTATGTTTCGGAAGTTGGGAACAATGAAACATTTAAAAATGATGTGCCCGTTAACGGATGATGGTAGTGTGCAGTGTATGGATACAATGCAATGTGATATGCAGATATTTATTTACAAGTATTTTGTTTTTTTTTTGGAAGCGGTTGGGGGGGCGAGGGAGGAGCATGTAATGTGATCTATTTTTTTGTGTAGTAGTAGTTACATATGCATGTACGTTTATTCTAACTACGTGATTATTTACTTGTAAATGTGCAGTAAATGTATTTTTGGATGTTTCTAAAAGATAGAAATTGTGCAACATAAAATGCTTACGCGATTGTTGTTGTGTGAGCTGTAAGTTCAAAACATTGTGGACTTTCAAAGCCAACATCTAATAGGCTTAAAAAGCCTTTTAGAAAAAGCTTTTAGAATAATTTTTTTTATAGTTTCTAAAAGCTTTTCCCTTAAAAGGTTCATGGAGTTTACTTTAAAATTAATAATAATTTTTACATAAGTCCTTTAAGGTTTTTGTTAAAAGTAAAAATGGTTTCTTTGTTAAAAGTTAACAAATTTTTTTTAGCAGTTTATTTTTGGAAATTCTAAAATGTTCAATATTAGTCTTAAATCTTTTTTACGATTTTTTAAACCCTTATTAATAATTCTTTATGCTTAAGAATTTTCTAATTTTAGAAGTTAAAAAAGCAAATTTATTTAATAGATATAATTCATAAGGATCTAAACTTAAAAGGCTTATTAAAAGAAATTTCGTAGAAAAATTTGTTATGAGCCTGCATTTTTTGTTTATGAATAATGCCTTAAGAGTTTTGTCTTAAAATTATTAACTGCCTATTTCGCGATGTCGAATGAAGTCTTTCGTACGTACAACTACATTTGAAACAAAACAAAACAAGTAAGAGCGCTATATTCGGCTATGCCAAATCGTTTATAAACTTCATTATAGCGCGATAAGAAAGTTATTTAAATACAGTATAGATATAAATACATACACCTATTCCGTTTCGTCCACATATATATTGAAGAAAAACTGCCATAAATGCCCAGGAGTCGGAGGAGTGGGATAAAATGTATGACCGACCTCAACTAGTTTTTTGTCCTTAACACTTTCTCGAGACATACTTGCCCCTTATCACCACTTCTTAGGGGGGCTTTCATACAAATATTGCGTTTTATGAAATTCTTAAATTAATTAAAAAGTTGCTAACAGATATAATCATTTATGGCTTGTTTTGTGTGAAATTTCGCTTTTTAGACGTCTAGAAAAATTCCAAATATTCCGTTTCGTCCACATATTGTGGGATGTTGTGCATTGATAAACAAGATGCTTGTACCTGATTGGAACACTTTGGCTGTTGCCGTTCTGAAGATATGCAAAAATCTAAAATGTCTTTGTAGACACGTACCACACCCACTTTTTCAATCCTGTTCACATTTTGTTGAATATTGTGTATTGATAACCAAGATGCTGGTGCCCAATTTGGAAACTTTTGCTCTTGCCTTGATCCAGATATACAAAAATCTAGAATGTCCTTGTTAGGAAGGTGCCACGCCCACTTCTCTAATCCCGCCCTTACTATTAGAGAGGTTGTGTCTCTTACAGTTCTTTAGATACAAAAAAATTTATTTTGTGCCACGCCCACCTGTCCAATCCTGCCCAAATTTTGTGGGATTTGGTGTACTGATTACCAAGTTGCTTGTTTCTTATCTATAAACTTTGCCTACTGCCGATCAAACATAAAAAAAAAAAAAACAACAACAACAACTATAGATTTATGTTTTAAATCAGAGGCAGTCGTTGCTTTTTGCTCATATCTCAGGCATTTACAGACCGATCTGGCTGATTTTCAATAGCAGACTTTACCGGAGTATAAGCGACATAAATATATAACAATCCAGTCCCATCATTTCTGAAGCCTAGGGAAAACGCATTTCAACATACACATGGACAGACAGACATTGTTAAATCAACTACGCTACTCATAAGGACCCATACAAGAAAAATATTATACAAATTACGAACGGAATGACAAACTTATATATATCCTTTCACCTTCGGTGAAGGGTATAAAACAAAATGTTAGAGTTTGTGTTTAAAATAGGCAGTAAAGTATTTGCTTTGTAATAATAACCCCAGTTTTCTTTAAAAGCTTTTTTCTTAAAGAATTTTTTTTTAAAAGCTCAAACTTTTTTTTCTTTCAAAACATTAAAGCTTTTCCCTTAAAACTTTGGGAAACACTTTCTATATATTTTTGTTTTCTTGCCTAAAATCATTTCTAAGCTTTTTTTCTTAAAACTAAACTGGGTTTTCCTCAATTCGTTTACTTTAAATAACTAAAAACTAATTGTTTGAGAGATGCTTTAAAAAGGCTTAAATACATTCCATTAAAAGCTTTTAACTATGTTTCAGCTTAAAAGCTTTTTATTAAAAAGCTAAAGAACTTTATTTCCTTAATAATCTTAAAATCAATTTTAAAAATCTTAAAAAGTTGTTGTTTCTTTTCAAGCTTTAAGCTATTTTCTCATCAAGCTTAAAAGATTTTTGCTTTAAAAATCTTAAGAACTTTTTAAAGGCGCAATATTTTTGCGTTGAAACACTTTTTTAATCAAAATTTGTTCGAGAAGAAAAAAAAATTTTTTTAATTAAAAGCTGATTTAAATAAAAAAGGTGGTTTAATATTTATTTTGATAAAAAAATAAAAAAAATGATAATTAATTACAGCAAATATTGAACCACCAATACCATTGGTTAAAGATTGATGTTTGACTGTTGGCTGGCAGGCATCGCAGTGGTGCAGAGGCTAGAACTGCAAAGAATCCTGATGATGAGAATGTGGTTATTTTCGAATCTTAAATTCAACCCGTGTTCGATCCCCAGCTCAGCCAAGAATAAAAATTGGCAATTAATTTTAATTTAATTCATGTTGTAAAATTCTTTCCTTCAGTAAAAATAATTTAATGAAAATTAAATTTGATTTGAAATCAAGCCTAACTCAATATCAAAATTTCAATACAAAAAATTTTTACGAACGAATCTCTTTTATATCAAGAAAAAAAATGAGCATGTTAAATCTTATATTCTTATTGAACAGGCATCGATTTCGAACGAAGACTACGTTGGCTTAACTCACATTTGAGTACACTCACAATATTATTACAGTAACGGACTGTAGTTTATTTAAGAAGTATTCCGTTCAGTCATTTTTAAATAAATAAACATTTAAAATTCCAAGAAAATTTATTTTTAACTTATTCTAACAGTTATTCAAAAAACAAAGTGCATATTAATACGGATTTTCAGTTGCAGTTAATATTGTCCGCAGATTAAGTAAAATCCTTCTTTATGTAAAATTACATGAAAATGTAATTAAAAGTAGCGAAAAGTTCTTTTAATTTTTACTGCCAAAAATTCAACTGCGAATTCCGTAAAAACCAATGACTATTCAGGTATTTGATATAAATTAGCTGTCAAAAAATTAACTACATATTCCGTAAAAAACAAAGGAATATTCAGTTAGCATATACCCGCTACTTCGTTAGCGTCTCCTTTTTCTTCGTGGACATATTTTTATGCCAATGTTTTTTTTTCTAGGTTTAAACTTGTTTAAATTCTAGCATTTAACCCGCTGCTTTAGTTGAACCAAAAAGCTTAAGAAAAATATCAAATTTTCCGTATTTCCTTTTTTGGGTACAATATTTTTCCCCCATTAAAGTATCAACAATTTCAGTATTGTAGTGGCAGCCCATAATTTAGTACGAATATGTCAATGAATGGAGGAAAATGTTTTGTACAAAAAAGTACCAAAAATAGTTACGATATTCACCCCTTAAATCTTCGAATTTCGAAAAAGTACCAAATTCGTATACGTATTTTTTTTTGATAAGTTTCGAAATTGGTATTAACTTTGTTTCTATGTTTATTGGTTCAAAAGATAGATGGGGTGGCAAAAAAGTACTAAAATTCAGATTTTACCTGTTTACTCCCTAATAGAGCCGAATATCAAAAAAAGTACCAGACACCTGTCCGCTTATTTTTCTAAAGAACAACAATAAGTATTACATTTATTTTGCATCTCTTTTAGTTTTGGAGATATAAGGTTACCGAATTTTCCCGTTTTTACCTTTTTTTACCCCCTTAACATTCGAATTTCGAAAATTCGATTTGGGGAGTGACCAACCGCTAGTCCAAATTTCAAATTTGCTTGTTTTGTGTAAAACAATTCCCAGTTTCTATTTGTTAAAATAATTTAGTTAAATACATCAAATTTTTAAAGAAAATAATTGCGAAGCCATATCGGTCATGCTGCTGGTGTCTTATAATTGAGAGAGAGTTCTTTTGTAAACAACGTGGTCAATACAACAAAAGTAAAACAAACGTGTGTAACGGGGTCAGTAAATAATCATGAATCAAAAAAACAAGATTGCGCACTCAGCCGTACAAAAAAATCTACGTCATCGTAGACAAAATATAAGTGTTTGTTGTAAAAAATGCAAGACACATACAAATTCACATACACAAAGTCTATTTCTACGTCACACATAAAAATAACGGACCTACGCAATGCGCAATCTTGTTTCTTTAATTCATGGTAAATAATAATAACTTATAAGAAAAACAAGCGGCTCTTTTGTGGAGTAAACGAAAATTACAGAATTTAATAAAAAAACTGAATATTCCTTTGTTTTTTACGGAATATTCAGTTAATTTTTTGATAGTTAATT
Source organism: Pollenia griseotomentosa (assembly GCA_963931875.1). NCBI lineage: Eukaryota > Metazoa > Arthropoda > Insecta > Diptera > Polleniidae > Pollenia > Pollenia griseotomentosa. The sequence continues at coordinate 32,600,519 of OZ007564.1, forward strand.
TATATAAAATAATTTAAAATTCATTTGTTTTTACGGAACATGGAGTTGAATTTTTGACAGTAAAAATTAAATAAACTTTTCATTAAAAATAAATGAAAAATAAGTACACCGGTTTTTAACTGAATTTTCATTTATTTTTTACTACAATTTCAGTTAATTTTACGTACAGAATATTGTGAGTGTAGGTGAGTAGGTTGCATAACTCATTCGTTACAAAATTGAAAATACGAGATGAAAATTGATTCTAAAAGCTCTTTTGGCGCTTTATGAGAAGGAATATACTAATTGCATCAATGCATGTCCTCTTGCATGCTTTCCAAGGACATGCATTAATAGGTCAAATCCGTTTATTGCTTCAACTTGTTTATCTCAAAATGTCCCTTCGGAATACGAAATTTTAAAGCGAAGGTTTTGGTTCCGAAAAAAAGGTCCAATTGATTCATTAGTTAAAACTATACAAACGTATCCTTGGAATAAGGATATAAAGTAACTAATCAAGACGACCTAGAGCGATGTATTTAGTTGGTGTTTAAAAATAAGCCAGTTCAAATAATTTTTCCATTTTTCAGCTAAAAATAAGTCTCTTCCCTTCTTAATTGGTGTATTTTTAGGGCTACGGGGAATAGCTTAGACAATATATTGGCCTTAAAAATGAATTTTGTCTCCATAGCATGTTTAACCAATAAAAGATTAAACCTTGTCCCTTTAAAATTTTCCCTAGAACAAGGTTTTCGAAAAGATGGCAGCCACGTCGGTTGAGCTGGAAAAACGTATTATCCTTAATATTTACAAGCTACTTGCAACTAATTAAAAATTTTATCTACTAGAAGCCTATCTATTATGTGTACTACTTTTACTTTTATTGTATTGAAAAATCCTTGTCTTGTTTATTTAAGTTAAAAAAAAAAACATTACCAAGCTTTTCACTCTACAAAATGAAATTTTTATTTTTTTTACATCTGTAAAATTTGCTATGCATGCCTTTGCAAGATTCCTATTTGTTGTTATGCACGACAAAGTATTAGCACATGTCCCATGCATGTGTCCAATTTTTTATAAAAGATATTTTCGAAAAAAATAAAACTTATGACTAAAATTTTACAACATGTCAAAAAAGTTCTTGTCTTCTGAATGCAGTTGAATTTTGTTTTCTTTTTCATAAAACGAGTTGTTGGTTACATAAGAAAGTATAAACTACCCTGCAGTCAAAGTTACTAGTGTTAAGGTAGACTTATACCAGTTGTTTTTTACTTCAGACTCGATCTCAATCTCTAAATTTTAACATTGGTTTACTATCTCAATCTCTTAATTCTAACATTGGTTTCCTATATAGGAGCCCAATCAAATACTGTTTATGCAATTTAATACTAGTTTAAAACTAGTTGTTACATTTTTAGCTTAAACCAAAATTAAATAAGTAAAAGAATGAAAGAAAAATGCTTTAAGCCAGGGTAAATTGCTTTAAACACAACTTTAAGTTAACAGAGAGAGAGAGAGAGAAGATGTGAGGTATTTTTTTAGCGATTAGGATTAAATGTATTTTTTTAGGATTTACTTACAACTAAAGGGTGGTTTTTTTAAGGGCCGATGTTGAATGTGAACCACACCTTAACGTCAAATTGTTTTCTGCATTTCATTTGACATTTCTCAATTTCAGACTTACTCAATTTGAACCATCGAAAAATTCACAGTTGAGCAACGCGTTAAAGTTAATCAGGCTTATTATGAAAATGGGCGTACAAATTAAAATGCATATCGTGCATTTCATGGTTTTTTTGGTCAATTAAATCGTCCAAATGTGCGTACAACCGGAAAAATCGTGCAAAAACTTTAGCAAACCGGGTCTGTAGGAGATGTAAAAATACTAGTGCATGCTCGTACAGCTCGTACTGCAAAAAATATTGCTGCTGTTCGCGATAGTGTGGCTGAAAAGCCGTACACCTCAACTCGTCGTCGTGCCCAACAATTGCACCTCTCACGCTCTTCGTTGATGAACATTATGCATAAAGACTTGCAATAACACGCTTACAAGGTGCAATTGACTCAAGAACTAAAGCTTCTTGACCATTTCAAACGTCGTCAATGGTCAGAATGGTGGCAAGAAATGGCATTAGTGAATGATAAATTTTCAAAGAAAATCATCTTCAGTGATGAGGCACATTTTCACCTCAGTGGATTCGTCAACAAGCAGAATTGCCGCATTTGGGCTAATGATAATCTAAGAGTGATTGTCGAAAAACCAATGCTCTCACAAAGAGTGACTGCTTGGTGCGACTTATGGACTGGCGGCATCATCGGACCGTATTTTTTTTCCAAAATAAGGCCGGTCAGGCAGTAACTGTGAATGGTGTTCGCTATCGTGAGATGATAACGAAATGATTGTGGTCCGAATTGGAAGATATGGATGTGGACGATATGTGGTTTCAACAGGACGGTGCCACTTGCCACACAGCTAACCAAACAGTGGCTCTTTTGCGCGACAAATTCAATGGCCATAGTATCTCACATGGTGGCGATGTCAATTGGCCGCCAATATCATGCGATTTGACACCGTCGGACTTCTTTCTTTGGGGTTATTTGAAAAAAAGGTGTACTTCGATAACCCAGCAACAATTCAAGAGCTAAATGACGAGATAATTCGGCACATTTACGGCATAGAACCTTAATTATGCCTCAGCGTCTTCGAAAATTTGGACCATCGGATGGAGGTGTACCGCACACTGGGGATTTCGCGGAAAAAAGTCAAATTGTCAACATACTCGTCATGCAATATGCAGTGATATTTTGAAATTTTAGACTAAATGGTACAATCAAATCAAAAAGAATCCCTCCGATCTGACTGCCGGTTTTTTTTTATATCCGCCTCAAACTCAGTACTTATATGTTTTACCGAGCCAACTTAATTTAAACCTAATAATTTAAAAACAAATATTATTTAATTATGTGAGTTAACGTTTTTATTTTTATTTTTTATTTAAAGAAGGATATTTCAGTATACTAAAATTGAAAAAATAAACTCTGCAGAGACTTGTTTTTTTTTTGTTTATTTTTATGAACATATAACAAAAACCCCTGCAATTTGAGCCTTACTTTCCCACAGTTGGAAATCACTTCTAATACATTGTCTCATATCTGTTTTTACATTTTTAATCAATTTCAAGAGCCACCAGGTGCCATCTCTCAATTTTTACAACATTTTTCAGCTGATTGATTCGGCACTCAACTCTAATAAGGCTCTTTTGTGTAACACAAGTCGAGAAAAACTAGTCGGAATTTGCTCAAACAAATTTAGAAAAATCAAGAATTACAATTACTTTCACCTGTTTATATAACGTTTTGCTACATGAGCAACAGTTTCGCAGTTATAATCAAATGTATGAAGAAAAAAAAAATATTTTTTTCCTAAAAAATTTAAATTTTTTTTTAATTCATAAAAAATCCAAAACGGTAAAACGTGTCAAGTCCTATTACTTTCACGTAAAGTCGCATAACCTATGAACAAAATGAGACATAAATCACAAAAATCGATGAACGCGTTTCGCTTTTAATCACAATTAAGTGAAGGTATGAATTTCAAAAATTTGCTCGAAATATGCACAAAATTCTTTGAAAAAAACATTTATGACTTTTTTTATGAAAAAAGTAATAAACAAAGGGTTATTAGATTTTTATGATTGCGGGAGCAAAGTAATAAGCGGCAATAAATGTGCGTGGACAATTAAAATATAAAATATATCGCCTTAGACACTCCCGAAAATGCAGTCGAATTACCACGAACGAAGATATTATGCACCGCATGATGGTAACATCAGATCCCATCATCTTACATTTGACTCCTTTATTTAGCCAGAAAAAGCATAGTGATATAAGCGACGAAGTTAAGGCTCTTTTAGAATAAAAATTTAAAAATAGATTTAAAATAAATAATAAATTAAAAAAATCATTTAAATTTTTCTGTTAGTTAGGGCTTTTTACATTGTAGGTACCGATATACATTTCTCTAACTTTCTTTATTTTGATTTCTTTTGTGTATTACTATACAAATAAAACTAAATTTATGATGAAATCACTACATTTTTTGACAAATATATTTTTTTCCTCACCTCCATACAAAACTCCCCAGTGTGTGCCGCCGAGGAGGCCATTTGGCCGATATTTTGTCCAATATATAATTGATCCATACAAATATTATCATAACAAAAAAAAATGACAATAATTTCCTTAATAATTTGTATTTTATTTAAAATCAGCATCGGCCCTTAAAATTCGATTCGGAATAAAGCCAACCAACTGTAGGGGAATGTAAGACAAGATAAACTCACTGTTTATTGATGATATTTTGTCTATGCTTTAATATCGCATGCAAGTAAGACCTTGCAATTCTTATTTTAATACTTTTGGCTTTTCCAAAGTCTTTGGGAAAGGTTTCCTGATGCGCATGGGAATAAGCTTGTCACACCAACAATAAATTTCAGTGCATTTATCAATGAATATTGGGAATTCAATTAACACTTAATTAATGAATAGAAAATTTTTATATTCTCGAAAATAACTTTGAAAGAGTACGAAAAAAGAGAAGAAAAGAAAGAAACATGTAAATAAATTGAAAAAAAAAGATAATTAATTACAGCAAATTTCGATTTACCAATACCATTGATTAAAGATTGAGTTTGACTGTTGGCTGCCAGGCACCGCAGTGGTGCAGAGGCTAGAACTGCAAAGAATTCTGATGATGAGAATGTGGTTATTTTCGAAACGTAAATTCAGCCCGAGTTTGATCCCCAGCTCAGCCAAGAATAAAAATTATCAATAAATTTTAATTAATTTCATGTTGTAAAATTCCTGCCTTCAGTAAAATAATTTAAAGAAAATTAAATTTGATGAAGCCTAATTAAATATTAAAATTTCAAATTGAGAATCGATAGTTCAACTAAAGAAAAAAAAATCACAATTGTTCTAAAAAAAAATATTTTTAATTTTTCAAGAAATTGATATTTCATTGTCAAAGCTAATAAAAAAGTCTTTGGCGATTTTTGGCATTGAATTTGGCGAAAAAGATCAAAATATATCGAACAGTTCTGCTGTCAATATTTTCTTGTTGTTCCAATTATTTCACTAGTATGAAAATTAAACTTTTGCAACAAGTGTCGTTACAACTAGTATTAGGACTGTTCCAAAATGTAACGGTTATAATTTTCAACTGTAGGTTAGTGCAAAGAAAATACACACATACAGAGGTGGATTATTTATTTAAAAATACACAGAAAAAAATATCTCAAGAAAATTTTTAACAACACAGTTTGTTAAAAATAAAATTTTAGTTCAACAAACTTTTTGTTTGATTCAAAGAAAAAATTTATCAAATTTACACTTTGCAAAATAGCACTCAATAAAACATATTTTATAATAAAATAATTAAATATTTCTTCATATTCAATAAAAAAAATATTTAAATCAAAGTAAAGACATTATTTTAACAACTCTTGTTCATTTTTAAATAGCTTATAATTCTCATTTGTTTTACATTTTTATTTGAATAATATATTTTGTTTTGCCAAAGTCTTTGGAAAAGGTTTTCTGATGATCTGGCCTAAGCAACAAGTGAAATGCGCATAGGAACTTACTTATCCCCGCATAATAAATTTTAGTGTTTTTATAAAAATATAAAAATTGAAAATTAATGACATCATCATTAATAAATAAAAAAAATAAAGATTCGATTAACATTTTGTTTGATTTATCCAACATTTTCAACAATTTATTTTAACAAATCAAGTAAACATTTTGTTGAAAAAAATTATTTTGGGCAACAACTTTTTTTATTGACTCAATAAACTTGGTTGTTGACTAAAAATTTAACAATTATACATACAAACTTTTTTATCAATACCGCAAAAATCGTCATCGCAGAAAAATGCGATTTTCGTATTCAAATATGAAAATAATTTTCTTCTGTGTACTAGAAAGTTTTCAGATTAATATTGTTAAAAATGAAAAAAGACTTAAGCGAAAAGTATTGCAAAGCCAAAGAGATCTTGAGGTTGAGATGGTGAACTGTTTGGAAATAAATTTGGCAATTTTTTGGGCATTTTTTAGAAATCAATTTTACAAATGCACTTTTATTTTATCAAAGATTATCTTATTTTTCTTTATCCAATATATTTTTAAAACATTTGTGTTGCAAAAATTAATCAATAAGAAATTTGTAGTAAAAATTCTAAAAAATGGAAATTTTTCATGGATTTGTTTCATTAAACATGCATAATGTTCATACAACAAAGTCACACATGCAAACACACACAAACAAACACACACACACACACATGATTACAAATAACCGACACGGAAAATATTATCATTGATGTGTTTCTCTACATAAGACATGAATTTCTTTCGATGTATGTGTCTGTGAAGAAATGCAAGTTTAAATATTTTTGTGCTCATCTACCGGAATAAAGTAGAGGTATGTGTGTGTGTGTGTGAGTGTGAGTATATGCATTTGTGTTTGTTTGTTCGTTTGTTTCATTTTTAATGAAACTCTTAATTGTATCAATATGCCTGAGGGGTCTTACACTTGAATTGTGTTTGTGTACACTCAGTTCCCGCTGTACTCTTGTTTGTATGTACGTTTTTTTTTTTTTTTGCTTTTGATAAATAATTAATGCTTTTTCTGTTTAATAACAAAAAGGAAAATGTTAAAAATGTTCAAGCAAATTAAGTTAAAAACACAAAAAATATATGAACATTTCTTAATTGAGAAATATATTTTGCAAACATTTATAGTGGTTTTAAATCTCTTAATGTTTTGACAAACTAAAGAGTTTAATTAGTGTGATTCTTAAACTGTTTAAAATAAAATAAATTAATTTAAAAAAATGCTATAGACGTATATCGTATCTGAAACTAAAAGTTAGATTGTTTTAGAAGTGGACTATTAATGGATCTGTGATCAACTATGAACTTATCTTTAAAAAATCCGACCTCACAGCTTAATAAATAATTTTTTGCGGTTTATGGTGTTTTAAAGTCTATGCCGAGAGTAGTGCTGGGATACTATCGATATTTATGCCCAGAGGGAGGGACGGCTGAATGGTGACAATTGTAGATTCTGTGGGTTACCAGGCGAAAAGAAGACAGTGGAGCATATACTCTGCTACTGTCCGGCACTCGTGCGCTCCAGGGCGAACTGTCTGGGAGATCATTACTTCCAGGGTCTCGGGGAAGTCTCTGGAATTGGGTAAATGAGACTCCTGGCAATCGTCAAGAGAGTGTGGGGTTCTCTGAGTATCATCACATCGGAATGACCTTTTTCTAACTTTCTTCTATGGGTTATCGTACAATGTGGTGCGTGGTCTTTGTGACCGGCTACTCTAACCTAACCTCACCTAACCTAACCTAACCTAACCTAACCTAACCTAACCTAACCTAACCTAACCTAACCTAACCTAACCTAACCTAACCTACTATCGATATTTTCCACTATCAATATTTATCGATAGTTCAGATTTACCTATCGATAGTATCGATATTACTATCGTCCTTTTTTATTAATTAATTTATTTCAACAACTGAATAAACATAGAAATAAAGCCCGATAAGGAACTTGATACTATTTGCATTATACATATCGTTACCTTAAATGCAAAACACCCTATCTAACATTTTGAAAATTTTACAGGAGAAGCAAAAAAAGTATTTAAAGTTTAAATTGATAAATCTCTTTAAGCTGTTTATAATTTAATTTTCTAAATTAATAAATACCAGTTTTTTTGCCAATTGAAAATGTTGTGTATTATGCAAACTGTTAGTAAGGTCTTATCTTAAGTTAATAAAATCTTGTTATAGACATTTTTGTTGATGCAATATATAAGAATCAATTGAAAAGTTGATTTTTATTTTTGGTAAGTTAAGGCCTTTTGCGTTTTAGGTAACGATATGTAGCACGTAGGTTCACATAAAATGCGTAAAGATTTATTTGAAAACAGGGTTTAAAAAACGGTAGTCCAAATTCAAAACTGTAGAACCAAATATGAACATTTGTGTACAAGTTTTCGCTTTTTGAGTTGGTTTGACAGCTGCTGTTTAAATTTAATGAATCAGAAGTAAAATCAACATAGTTTTTGCCGAATGACAAATGAAGAAGTGTAAGAAATTGCAGTTTTTCGACTTTGATTGCTGTTTTTTAAGCGCTCCCAGCAAAAACTTAGTAATGACTTGCAATTACTGAACAACTTACTTTTCAATGCCTACTTTATACCAACTGCATTACATAGAAGTAGTTTAGTAATGGCTGGCATATAATCTGATACATGAGTACTTGTTTATGAGTTGATTAACGAAATTTATAATTAATTCATAATAAAATGCATCTCAGGTTTTATTTGTTCAAATCTAATACAAAATGATTTTATTTGTACTAAATGAAGAATTTTTTTGTAATTGATTTGAATATGAAAAATTTAAATACTTAATTGATTTTGATATATATTTTAAAATTAAAAACTTGAATAAAAACTAGGTAAAAAAAATCAACCAAACGATATTATAACGATATCGTCTAGGTGATATATATAAATACAATTGATATCGATATTGTATTATAAACTTAATGACTTATTTAACTCCCTATTTGTAAGCCAGGGTGGTAAGTACTTGCCTCCAATGACATCACCGTGTAAAAATAATAAGTTAAAAGGCCAATGTAGAAGTAGTGAAGAGTAGTTTTATTAGCTTTTTAACGCATTACTTTGCAATGTAAGTTTTTGCTGGGCTGTTTGAAAAGAAAACCAAAAACATAAATTTTTTAATAAATTTTAATAATGTTCTAAATTGGTTTTGATTCTCCAGTCAAAAGATAATCGCTCTAGAGGACTTTTCCTCTAATCGTTGTTCATTGTATTTCCTTATACATACAATTGTGAATTTTTTTGTCGATTTAAGCTTCCGGAAACTTTTCGCACCAACGTTTTCAAGCTCTTATTTAAAATTTTAAAAATGGCTAATACAAAGTTTGATGTGTAGAAATGAATGATTTTCTACATTAATTGATTTAACAACACTTTAAACACATTTGACATTTCAGTCGCTATGTAAACATATTCAAATGTTGACATAAGGGACACTAGTTAGCAGTTAAAAGAAGCACAGCTAAGCTATCGGTACCACCTGCTATTCTTCTTGTTTGTAAACATTACAGTAATTTAGCGCCAATTAATAATGTAAACTGGCAGCGAAAAACTGTGATTATAGCTGCTGTAACTTGTTTTCATAGCTGTATTTTAAATAAAAATATCGATATCGTTATTTTTTTCTATAGATATTTTAAGACTATCGATAGTTTCCAAGCACTAGTCGAGAGTAGTTTTATATGGGATCTATGTTAAACTATAGGCCGATCATGACAAAGATTAATTTTTATTATCAAACCACTTTGTGGGAATACAATACTTTAAATTAATAAGATTTTGTTTGTCGTGCTTAATTCTCAATTCTTATTCTTGATAAATACACTGAAATTTATTGTTGAAGGCTAAGCAAGTTTCTATGCGCATTTCACTGATTGCTTAGGCCAGATCATCAGGAAACGTTCTTCCAAAAAATTAGCAAATAAAACTGCAGAGCGAATGAGAATTACAAACTCTCAAAAAGTCTTTTTTGCAACGATATTTTTTTTTTTTTTTTTTTTTTTTTTTTTTTATTTCCTAAGCTAATCCCGCGAAGCTCTTCGCTTGTCTGCAGGAAAGAAACCAGTGTCTGTGGCGGGAATCGAACCCGCAACCCCGGCGCTGATAGACTAGCTCACTACCAGCTAGGCTACCGGGGCACACAATCAAAGCTTAAACAAAATACCAACACTAAATAGTGAGTTTATTTTTTCTGACATTTCCCAGCACGACAAATAAAATTTTAATAATTAAAAGTCGCGCGGGTCCATAGAGATATACAGGATCCTTTGAAAAATTTTATTTTGAATACACGTTTGCTATACTTGTGTCAGTTTTTACAAACATGTAGCCATTTTTGATTCTAACTTATATAATTTTGCTTAAATAAAAATCAATTTTATCAAATAATTCATTCCGACCCAAAAACGTATATCTGTGGTTTTCACGCATAATCGCGTAAGTCGGTTTTTACCGAAATTGAGATAATGATGTCAAAGTGCTACATTTTGCATTAGGTTTTTATAAGTATTAAGCTTTTTAGAATATAATGTAGTATTATTAATTTTTTTCTGCTAAAAACAACTTAAGTTAACTGTTTAATAAAATATTTTGCTATTATAACGATTTATGTCGACATACATCGCCAAAAATTGTAAAATTGCTGAATATGTTTCCAAATAAAAAGCATATGTGATGTTATGTTGTTATTCGTGCAAAAAATATGAAAGTATTTTTTGAAAATTTTTCTATTAATAACAACTTATATGTACATGTGCGTTTATTGTTGACTTCTTTAGTTGCAACAACAGCAGATGAGCGGTTGTTTGTAATTTTAAGTCCATACGTTGTGCTATAAGTATCAAAAATTCTGAATATGTCGCCAACTTGTGTGCTAAAAATAACAACGTAAGTCGTCATATGTGATTAAAATGATAACATTTATTTTCACAAAAAAGAACTTATGTGGAGATATGATGTTATATTGCACACACATAATAAGTCAATCAAACATATGCATTTTTAATCCTTTTACAGATTGTGATCCTGTGAGGATTTTTTCATGAAAACTATGTATAATACGTAGAAAGTCACTGTTAAGAGGATAGTAAAGAAACAAGTTTAAAAAAGCATCTACAGAAGCCGCAATTGAAAAAAATAATTGTTTTTGCTCTCCTGAAAAGTTTGGTTTTATAACTTACGCGATTATTCGTGAAAACCACAGATATAATAGTGTCCTGAACTGCCCTTAACTGCGTACAAGTGCTTATATTGCAATTAAAATTTTCCTTAATTGAATTTTTAATTTAGTTTTTTCTTTTTTTCAAATTAATTTTAAATTTAATTATATTATTATTATTTCTATAAATATTTTTAAAAGTTGTATCTTTAAAGATAATACACTGTGACGTATGATTAATATTTAATTAGTTTAATACTCGTAAGCATTAAATATAAATCATACGCCATGTTAAATTTATAAAGATTACAAAAAAAAAAAAAAATAAATAAATAAATATTTTTATAATATTTCATATTAATATTGTCATATTTTATGTAAATATTGCAAAAGAAAAATATATAACCAGGGGAAGTTTTCTTATAAAAACAAAAAAAAAAAAAAAAAAATATTAAAATGCCTAACACAATCAGAGCAACAATTACGTTTTTTCTTCTATCTTATTTCTTCTCAAAGTATTTTATATATTTTACTTTCATTTTTCGAACAAAAATGTAACTTAAGTGTTTTTAAAAAGTTGAGTCAACTTCTACTTCACCAAAAATTTGAATGAAATTGTTTATGACGTTTATAATAATTTTATTTAGATTTGAATAAATTTTTTAGCAAAATGTTCCAACCAATAATAATAAATATGTAATATTGTTCTGGGCAAAATTTGCAAAAGGTTTGTTTATTTAAAATGTGTGTGGTCGCGATAAAAATTATTGCTCTATTATGAACACCAGTGAAACGACCCTTTAAGCATTTTAAAAAAGAACAAATATTGTTATTTTCTAAAAAAATTTTGATTGAAAATGTGTGTTTTTGTAACTAAACCATAATGCACGCTGTTAGTCACACCTTAACGTCAAGTTTTTTGGCCAACTTAATTGGACTTTTCTTTGTTTAAGTGTTTGACAAATTCAACCATGGAGGGGTACACAATTGAAAAGCGCGTTAAGATTGTTGAAGCCATTAACGAAAATAGGCGTTTAAATCAAAATGTATTTCGTTCTCTTCGTGTTTTTTTTTTTTTGGTCACCGTAATCGACTAAATGTGTCCACAGTAGAGAGAATTGTGCGCAAATTTCAGCAATCCGGGTCTGTAGGAAATGTGAAAAAACCTGGGCATACCCGCGCAGTTTGTTCTGGGCTGGCGGCGTCATCAGGCCGTACTACTTCGAAAATGGGGTTGGCCAAGCAGTTAACGTGAATGGTGATCTCTATCGCGAGATGATGACGGACTTCTTGTGGCCAGAAATTTAGAAAATGGTCCTGTGGCTCCAACAGGATGGTGCCACTTGCCACACAGCCAACGAAACAATGGCTCTTTAGCGCGAGAAATTCAATCGCCATGTTATCTCACGTCGTGGCGGTGTTAATTGGCCGCCACGATCATGTTATTTGGCTCCGTTGGACTTCTTTCTCTGGGGATATTTAAAACAAAAATTATACGTGAATAAGACAAGAACAAATCAAGAGCTAAAGAATGAGATAACTCGGCACATGTACGACATTAAACCTCAGTTATGTCTCAGAGTCATTGAAAATATGAACCATCGGATGGAAGAATGCCACCGAAGCCTTGGAGGGCATTTGCCCGATATTTGGTTTCACACATAATTGTCATAGATCCTGCTATCATAATAAAAAATATTAAGATAATTTTTTGAAAACTTTTCGACTTAATCTTGCAAGAGGCCATCACCGTTTGTATTAGGATAAAATTTGATTAATTATTGTTAGTTCATATTTAATATATGAAGATTCAATAAACAAATAATGAAAAAAAAAGTTTGTAAAGAAATTGCAAAACAAGCATAAATATGCAAAAAAAACTGCACTTTTCTAAAATTCAAGTCAAATAAGCAAAGAAAAAGTTATTTTTAATGCAAAAATTCAGAAAACTTGCCCTGTATACCTTTAACGTATGAAATTCAAATGCCCGCAAACATTAAGGGATAAAAATAGATGACAGACAAATTTTGCAAAGTTGCCTTAACTCTATATGTGAATGTGGTGTGTGTGTTTTTTTTTTTTGTCATACTTCAACATCTGGTCACATTAATATGATAAAAATTGTTTATGGATATAGAAAAATAAAAAAGTAAAACAAACCAGGGAAAAAAGAAAAAATAAGGGAATAAAGCGAAAAAATAACCAGCAATTTATAATTTGTATGTATGTGTATACTAATATTTATATACATATGAATATGGAATACATTTTATGTACATGCATATATATGTTAGTGCTCTACACATACAAACATGCTCCTTTATGGCATACCTTAATGCTTTTTTTTTAACCGTAACTGGAGGTTTTATTTTTTATAAAATTATACGAATTGAATAAATCAAAATGAAATGAGAAAAAGGATGAAAACAAAAGTATTAAGCACACACAAACACACACACAGAAAAGCATACTCTCATTCACACAGATTCATTTAAACATCGACAAGCTGACTTACTGACTGATAAGCGTAGCAAATTTGTGTATACCAGAGCAATAACTGAGTAAATGTGGCCAAATTTTTCTTTATAGTGAACAAAAAAAAAAAAAAAAAAATTACTATAACAACAACACATTTAATCATGAGGGGGCCGAAACAAACAAAACGAAACTACTTACGTAATCGTATGCAAATATTAATGATTACGCTTTTACTCATGCAAACAATACAAGCAAACAAACTTCACAATACAGACAAAACAGGGGGACGTATAACCCAAATACATTGGCTATGCCTTTCAATTAAAATTATTTTCTTTTTTTCAGAGCTTGCACACGTAATGCGAAAGGTCCAGGTTTGGAGGCCTTTTATAAAAAAAAAGAAACTTTCAGGGCTATTTAAAAGAAAGGTAATTGACCAAGTTCTGGAAATCGATGTGAAGTGAAATTAAAATCGATAAAGATTTTCTGTTAAATTTTTTTTTTTAGAGTTATTGTAGTTTTTTTTTATTTCAGGAGCAAATACTTTTATGAGCTTTCAAAATGGAACAATTCTCAGAATTTTTTCGATTTCAATTTAACACGAATTCTACTTTCAGAGCGCTGTTTATCTTCTATTGTACGTGAAACTACAAAACTGTTTTAAATTTGAAAAACATCTAACTGCCATACATTAATGTAGAGAAAACAAATTTTTCGATATGGTCACCTCTAACAAAACTATTTCGAAAGAATTAGTTTTTAACAAATTATGGTCACATTATTACACAATATAGTCGAGGGCAACCACAAGTCGTGAAAATCCCCCCTTTAAAGGAATTTTCAGGATATCACTTTCCGCAACTTTGGATAGTAAACCACAACCCAAATGTGATCTTGAAAACGGGACAGCGAAACTTTCGCAAAGACAATCTTTCTGAAAGACAGAAATCGTTTCCCACAAGAAGTGTGCCAATAGTCAGCCCGGTGCCGTGGAACTGGGGGCTACTGCCTCACGTGGTACCAGAAAAATATCTCTGGTCAACCGCGATCACAAGCGAAAGTGAAGATGTCCGGAGATCTGACCTTTGTGGATTTTTGCCGAGTCCCAGATACTGACTGCACCTGATTTCCCTAGAGAATATAACAACAAAAGGTAAAATATTCTTAAGATGATCACTACAAATCCGCGGGGGAGGGTCTTTGGATTAAGCTATATTGGCCGATTATTGCAATTAAATATTTTTGTGTAAAAATTTTGCTGAATACCAGATATCAGCAATGAATCGTTTTTTCGCTACTCATACTGACTCATAAAATTTAAAGTATAAGTGAGTACACGCAAATAAAAAACATGGTTGTGGTAAACATATTCTAAGAGCAACATATTATGATAAGAATTATGACTGTAGTCACCATATTAAGGCCTGTTTTCACAACTTACCGATAGCTTAAAGTAGACTTTAACCGGCCTTATAAAAAGTGTTCCATTATTAAAACTTTACTTTAATATAAAGTGAGCGATTAAGTAAATTTAGGTACATCCTAAATGGTAGGTAAAAGTAAAGTTTTAATAATGGAACACTTTTTATACGGCCGATAAAATCCTACCTTTAGCTATCGGTAAGTTGTGAAAACGGGCCTAAGATTATTATTAAAACTTATTATGACTCAATATACTCGTAATATGTCATCATAATATTTTTCCCTTAATCATATTATTATTCTGTTAATCATACTAAGTTAAGAAGTAATCAAATTATTGTCATGTTAATCATAATAAGCTAAGAAATTAATCATATTATTGTCATGTTAATCATAATAAGCTTAGAAGTAATCATATTATCATCATGTTAATCATAATAAATTTAGAAGCAATCATATTATGATACAGCACCTTTCATAGCTGTCATAAAAATACAAAATAAATTTAAATATTTTTGAATCGATTTTTTATTTTGTGGCTTTTAACAATTTTTCTTAATGTTAATCAAATAGCGGAGTTCAATATAAGGCTTGCTAAAGAGCAAATGAGAAATCTGTGGTTTTCATGGGCAACCGCGTGTGTCCATTTTTTTGATTTTAAGATGTTGATGCCATATTGCCTAATTTTGAACGCTCTTTATATTTTTTTGAAAAAAGATGGATCAATTCCGTTTTGTAACGTAATGACAAAGTTTAAAATGTGCAATACCTAGCCCATAGTTTGATCTAGAATGGGTTTTCGGCTTTCCTGAAGAATTTGTTTTAAGACATACGCGGTTGCCCATGAAAACCACAGAAATATCGTAGCACTTTTATAAAATATAACGAAATCTCTGTGTGTTTTGTTGTTGGATTTTACAAAAAACTATGATATTTTGCATTTGCACTATTACATCACTAATACTTGAATGAACTCCGCTAATATTTTAATTTTTTAATTTCTTTAAACTTATTTTTTTTATGGAATTTTATCTTTTAATTGTTTAACCGCTCACAAATAAAAAAAACGGCACAACTTCTTCAAAATTATTTTACAAATGGCGCTAACATAATATGATTAGAGTAAAAATAGTTTGATTGCATCTTTAACATAATATGATAAATGTATAGAAAGTTATCATGTTATGGCTATTAAATATCATGATATGGTTGTGAGAAATATAATATGTTTAGAAAGTTATCATAATTAAGTTGTTAGAAAAATAATTATTTTTCGGTCAACAATACTCAAATTCATAATTGCGATATTGCTGATATTAAATAAAAATAACAATTATTTGTGTACGACAACAATATATTGTTACATTAAACATAGCGTTGTTGCCGTAACCATGCCCAACCATATTTTTTCTCTGCGTGTAGACATTATTAAAACTCCACTACTCTGATTTACTCAAAATCACGAGACCGTTGATTTATAAGTATAGGTTGCAATATGATTGTGACGTCGACATCATACTCATACTCAAAAATGACAACAAAATAAATCACTTAAATACGTAACCAAAAAACTTGCTTTTTTTAAATATCCGGCAAGGCATTTATAAAGTTAGTATGTAAAAATATTTAAAACGGCAGTTGAGGTAAAAAAAGTAAATTTCTCTTGAATTTCGAAAATCATAGAGACCAATATCTCGGCACTTCCTTGAATGCCTTCTTCAGGGTTTTGTTTTTTCTTTTCTTATTTTATAAATTGGTTCGGATAAACATTTAAAGTTTAAAAAAAAGACCTAAAGCTCGACAATTTATTTATACTTGAAAATAATAAAGGTCGAATAAAATACATTTTATATAAATACAAAACATATTTATATTTTTAATAAATATGTATGTGCATTAGGGCTATAACTTTTTCACACTTTTTGCTAATCTCAAAAACGGCATAGTATAGTCGTGTAGAACATTAAAAGTTATTAATAAAAAATATGATAATTTTTTCGGATTGTTAAAAAAGTTCACGCAGGGATCGGGTTGAAGCTTGAAAACAACCATTTCTATCTATGCTGTTTTGGAATTTATCCAAGTCTTTAGATTAAAAAATTTTCCTACGGCTTACAATTCATCGCGATTCAAAATTTCTTGGAAGGTTTAAGAAATTGGCTTTCCTGCGTGAGGTTTTTTTCGCAACACGACAGGAGACAGGTGTTTTTATTACTAAAACATTATTGGCCACTCCGTGGTACTACGCCAACAATTTGGTTATTGCCCTAATGTGCATATGTATTCATGTAAGACAGTTTATTGAATAAGTTTCAGTTTTAATATTATATTTTATTTCGTATGAGATCTAGGTATAAAAAATGTTATTTTCCCTTATAACCAAAAAATATATTTCATGCCTTGTAAATACTATAAGAGAAAAATCTGTCACGTACGGTATGTCACGAACGATATTACAGTTTATTCATTATAAAACCGTCCAAAAAAAAAATTTTTTTCCAATTACGGATTATAAAGGAAAAATATGTGGTTTAATGTCAAAAATTAAAAAAAAGAAGAAAAACCTCCCACAATTCGCAGATTTTCCTATTTTTTTACATTCACCCCAAAATCACTTCCGTTTTATGTCACGTACGATATGCACTTACTTTGCTCGATATTTTGGACAACAAGGTTCCGAATTTAATAATTTTTTTTTCATATATAGTACCCTCTAAATGAAGCATAATGATAAAAAAAAATTCCAGTGAAAACTATTTTTGCAAAATATCTATCTCTCTAAAGGCGTACAAATGTCACGTACGATGACATGGAAATGCCCATAAATGGGGCATTACACACTAAATCGCATGGTTAAGATTTTTTTTTTTTTTTTGATTTCCCCAATTTTGAGATATTTTTAAGTACACTTCAAAAGGAACTTCCTGGGGAATTTTAAAATTTTTTATCAGTCTTTTATGTGACTGTTTTTATTTTTATTTTTTTATAACTTTCTTAATCAGGGTACAAATATATTTTTTTGGCTCCATGACAACGTTCGATATCGATAAAAAAGGTTTGTCTGATGCGAATGTCAAACTGTGTTGGCATTTCAAAGCAAAATTCCAGTATTTGAAGCAAAGACAATGCTCCTTCAAAAATAACTGTTTGGTGCGGTTTACTCGCTCTTTCGAAATGAGCAAGAGGCTACTGTTAAGGCGAGCGCTATCAAACCATGCTGACTGAATTTTCGTTTCGAAAAATTAATGAGCTAAAGATAGTTGTTTCCAACAACACGGCCCAACTTGCCACACAGCGCGCTTAACAATCGATTTATTGCAAAATTATTTTTTCTTACAATTTTATTTCCAGAAGTGATCCAGTTCACTGGCCCCCTCGTTCGTGCGACTAAATTTCTCTGGATTCTTGTTTATGGAACTATATTAAGTCATTGTGCAATGCCGACAAACTAGTGCATCTTGACTAGAGTTTTTTTTTCCCGGACTTTTTCGATTCCCGGGAAAGCGGGAAATTTTTTTAAATTTCCCGGGATCCCGGGATCCCGCTCCATATAAATAATACAAAGTAAATTTTGTTGTTAATAAATGAAAAAAACTTTTATAAAAAACGTAAGGGAACTTGTTTACAAAGAAAGTAAAAGAAATGGTTCAATACTAAAAAATTTATTGAAGATTGAAATAGGAACTTGAATTATTATCACCTCACGCCTTTATTCCATATTATTATGCTTTTATTCAGTATTATTATGCCCTGGATACAAGATAAAAAGATAACATAAACATAACAATTTAATTCATAAAACAATAATAAAAACAAAATTAAAATTAAGGTACTCAAGATATGAGTTAAAAAAGTTAATTAATAAAATAGATAAAATATTTTAAAGAAATACAAAAATTTTTTAACGACTTAGGAAATAACTTTCTGACACACTCAAAGCGCTTAGTAAGTCGTCAAAAAGTATATTCCTGATTTTATTTAGTCTGGGATCACACTATGAAAGTTTTCTTTCAGAAAGTCTGAGTTTATTGGTGAGAGGGGAAGAGAACATGCTTTTCATCTCTCCTCTCTCACCCATTAACTCAGACTTTCTGAAAGAAAACTTTCATAGTGTGAACCCAGACTTACTAATTGTCATGTTTCAGAAAAATTTCGTTAATTTTTTACCGAGGTTGGACAAATAGTTAAAAGTGCACCGTTGTAGCATGCTTCGGATTCACAATCAAAAGCAATTTTTTCTTTTTTATAAACAACGTCTATGTCAGTCAAATGTATGTCAAGGTTGATGCAAAAATAGCATCAACCGGACTGCTTCTTACAAACCTTCAATAGGTCCATTTGTAATCTTTGGGACAATGTCTTTTTCAAGTTGTATGTTGTAGTATCTTACACGAGTTTCCAAAATGTTATTTTATTTCGGTTTCCCCGCACTTCACGGGTATATAAACCAAGACAAATTGAAATTGAAAATTTGTGTTTATAACCTAATAAACATATCGCTCTTTCATTGCATCATAGTCACATATCAAAATTTGAAGTAACTTTAGTTAAGTTTTCCTTCATACCTTCTCGTATTATATCTCAAACTGAAACGAAGTTATAGCAAAATATATCTTTAAATCGGTACATTTTGAAAACTTTAATCGCATTTTGCCAAGATCGTTTGTTTTTGTATATATGACTATGTTGCAATAAAGAAGCGATAGGTTTAGGCATCTCCTATTTTAAAGACTTGTTCATGGACAATGAAACTTTACTGCCTGCATCTTATTTTGAATTAATGTACTTTATTAACTCTTCACTTCACTAAATGTAATAATTATCAACTGTTGCATTGCCCATTCTGCTTTTAGTAGATTTATTGCATCAGGACACATTGATTTAATCCTCCGACGAGCGGTAACTTTTTAGTCGGTCGTTGAGCGGTAAGGTCAGAATTTTGCTAAAATTTGTATTTCTTTTAATTCATTTTGATGTAAATATGTTAAAATATTACTTTGTTATTATTTTGAACATGCTTTAAACATTTGTTTTAAGAAATTTAGTACATTTTTTAGTCATTCATATGAAAATTCATACAAGGTCCCTACGGACCTTACTGCTCAACGGCGTACTAAGTCTTTAAAATAAAATACTCTGCAAATAAGAAATCTCCTGGAATTAGTATTAAAACACTAATAACACTCCAATAATAGAAGTCATGAAATATGTGGCCATTCTCCCCATCCGTTTTTAAATGGCACTTGTTTAAAAATGTAAAAAGTCCACAGGGACCTTACCGCGCGTCGGAGGGTTAAATACATGTTCTCACTTCTTGTAATTGATCTAATCCACAACCCATCGACAGATGCAAATTTTTAGAGAATATAAAACTAAATTTCAAAGTATTAATAGCTATTTTCTGAAATTATGAGGAATTTTTTATTTCCCGGGATCCCGCAAGAAAAATCCCGGGAAAACGGGAAATAAAATAATTGAAATTCCCGGGAATTCCCGGGACCCTAATCTTGACGCATTGAAATCCAATATTTAATATTCACAATTGACGGCATACGGCCAAATTTATTGAAAAAAGTAGTCAAAAAATTGGACTGATTGAATGGATTTTGTAAAAGTAAGTAATTATTTTTTTTACCTACACGCATCCAGAAAAAATTAGTTATAGAAGTTGTTATAGATGTAAATATAGAAGAAAGCTTCTAAATAATGAGCTAAAGAAGCTATTCATTTTGAAAAAGTAAGCGAAGTTTTTACTGGGCACATTATAATAAAAAATTCATTCCAACAATATTTTTGGCTTGTATTATCATTTCAAGTTCTCATGTAGCTAAAAAATTTCACTATATATTTGTTTTTTTTTTTTTGTTTTACGAGTAGATTCATTCATTCATTTGCTTTTAAACAAGGTAAATGTTGGTTGAAAGATTTTTATGAATATAAACCCATACCCACACATTGTTTTAATTTGTTTTTTTTTTCTGAATCGCTGGTTGTCTGTCTGACTTTAACTCCTACGCTCGTATTTCGTCCGCTCAAAAATATTGATAAACTGAAAATGAAACGGTGTTTATCCATCTATCAAAAAATGCAAACATCAAATTGAAATGACAGTTGTTTGGCGGGGTTATTCATTAAGTAAACATTACACGAACTGAACTCTCAAATTATGAAATTTACAAAGGAATGATATTTATGCATACATAAGTAAAACATTCTTAAACATCTCCATATACAGACATGTGTATAAATGCCAGTTAACATGTTTATTTAGTAATACATGCTATATAACTCTATATACACATTGTCTCACACATACATACATATACTATATATATTTTATAACTATGCATACGCATAAAGTTATTTTATTATAAAGATTTCACAGTTGAGTTAAAAAAGGGGCACTCAATATTTGTAAAGAATAGCAAAATGTAAAGTATTTGTAAAAATTAAATCCTTTTATTTTCTAAAACACTTCACCTCAATTTAAAAATATTTTTTTTTTTTTTTTGAAACAAATCCAAACTTATTTCATGAAAAATGTCTTAAACAAATACGCCGTCAATTTTCAAAAAAAAACACTTTCCATTTACCAACTACTCCGCCGTTAACTTCCCTAGAAGAAATGAATGAGCGAATAGTCACATTTTTTACGTTGGTGTTAAGAAAATGATAGAAAGAAATGACAGAAGACTTGATTTCGGTCATTTCTTTCTATCATTTTCTTAACACCAACGTGAACAATGTGACTATTCGCTCATTCATTTCTTGTAGGTTTATTTTGTTTTTTTTTTTTTTTTTTTTTTTTGAAAAAAAATTTAAAAGATTCCAAGTTCATTTTAATTGTTATTTACTTGATTTTTTTCATTTATTTTCTTTTCAAATATTCAATAAAAAAAGAACACAAAAATAAATCAATTTTATATTTTTCATTTTCTTTTTCTATGACAATATGGTCATAGCTGGCGTATAAAATATATTTAGGTCTAACGTACGAAGTTGATACACTTAAACGTTTACATCAGCTGCTGTGTGCCTTTGTATAAAATATCATACGTTTTAATTTAAAACGTATTTACATCGTACGCCACTACGTCCATACACAGAAAAAATTATCAGTGGTTTTTTATCAATTAAGAAAATTGTTTAAAAAGTATTTAAATTTAATTAATGTAATAATAACATCGATTATATTGTTTAATGAAAGAAAATTGAAAACATAATTTTGATTTAATTAATATTTTAGTTGTTTTAAAGTCAATTTTTTATTAAAATATTATTTTAAAAACAGAAATTCTTAATTGATTTTTTAGTTTAAAATAAAATAATTGTTAACAACTTGTAAAATTATTGTAGAAAATTGTCAAAACCTGAGCTGTATATGTTAATTATTTAACACATTGTTTGAAAAGGCAAAGTTTTTTGGTAATTTTTTTTAATTAAAATTATAAATATCATTTATTGAAAAAAAAAAAATTTACAATTTTTAGTAATCAATATAATCATTTTGGTAAAAGGGGCAAAATCAACATATTGTTTGCTTGATTCTATGAATTTGGTGATTGGAGACAATTTTTAATTTTTTCTGTGTTAGGTACATTTGTGTTCTTACACAAAAAAAATTCTCCGAAATTTTTTACCAATTAAAGCATTTATAAAAAATAAAATCAGTTTCAATTAAAAATTTAATCACGTGAATTAAGCGTTTAATCAAGTAAATTTATCGTTTAATCAAGTGAATTAAACATTTAATTGATACTATTAATTTTTTAACTGGTGTTAATTTAATTAATTTTTTAATTATTATCACAAATTTTTTAATTGAAATCAATTTTTATTATTCGAAAATTTTTAATTAATTCAATTAAGCGTTTAATCAAGTTAATTTATCGTTTAATCAAGTGAATTAAACATTTAATTGATACTATTAATTTGTTAACTGGTGTAAATTTAATTTATTTTTTAATTATTATCACAAATTTTTTAATTGAAATCAATTTTTATTATTCGAAAATTTTTAATTAATTCAATTAAGCGTTTAATCAAGTTAATTTATCGTTTAATCAAGTGAATTAAACATTTAATTGATACTAATAATTTGTTAACTGGTGTAAATTTAATTTATTTTTTAATTATTATCACAAATTTTTTAATTGAAATCAATTTTTATTATTCGAAAATTTTTAATTAATTCAATTAAGCGTTTAATCAAGTTAATTTATCGTTTAATCAAGTGAATTAAACATTTAATTGATACTATTAATTTGTTAACTGGTGTAAATTTAATTTATTTTTTAATTATTATCACAAATTTTTTAATTGAAATCAATTTTTATTATTCGAAAATTTTTAATTAATTCAATTAAGCGTTTAATCAAGTTAATTTATCGTTTAATCAAGTGAATTAAACATTTAATTGATACTATTAATTTGTTAACTGGTGTAAATTTAATTTATTTTTTAATTATTATCACAAATTTTTTAATTGAAATCAATTTTTATTATTCGAAAATTTTTAATTAATTCAAATTAATGTTTTTTTTCTTTTATTTTGTTTTTAAATATTTAATTTTAAAACACAAAAGATTATTTTATATTTTGTTTTAAATTTTTTTTTCTATGACAATACGAACGCAACCGAAGCGCAGTATGAAACAGAATTAGTTCTAAGTCGACGTACGATGTAGATACGCTTTTACGTTAACATCAGCTAAAGTATAATATATAATACGTTTAAATTTGAAAACGTATCTTCTTCGTACGCTTCTACGTTTATATGGTACTAGGGTGTTCAGTCGATTAACTCGTGTTCGATTAATCGAATAATTTTAAACGATTAATTGTTCGAATAATTTAAAATTGCTAATTTTGATTAAAGGATTAATCGAAGAATAATTTTTTTAAAGTTTTAAGTCAAATAAACAAACCAAATGTATGTGTCCTTTGGAATTAAAAAAACTGTTATGTTTAATGAGTAATTTAGCTTATATTTTTGTTACATTTTTTAATGACATGTCATGACGTCCAGTGTCATAGTGTCCGTGGACTTTATGCCACTTTTAAAAGTGTCATAATGTCCATCAGAGCGCGGACGTTATGACACTTTGCAAAGTGTCATAATGTCCACAACTTAACTTATAACCAAAAATATGAAAATGTGTAAAATTTGTTTCAAAATACCGTTAAAATTTTAAGTGATTATTAAAACTTAGAAAACAAAAATATGATTTATTGATAGAAATTTTTTACAATTCGAAGCTTTGGCTGTTCATACAGACTATGAAGCAGCTTTAAGGCAGGCTTTAGAAAATGTGTTTCCTAATGCGTCATTAAAAGGTTTCTGGTTCCATTACTGCCAAGCTCTGAAACGCAGAGGTCAAAAGATAAGCAGGTTTGGAAATTTAATAAAAAGAAATAAAGACTGTGGTAATTGGTACCGCGAAATCCTAAATCTGCCATTGGTTGGCTTCGCTAGCTAAAGCTTCTCTGCACAGACGGCCTTCGGCCGGGCGCAAGGATGTTCTCCTCTATGGTATAACAAACACCGGCTTCGCTAACTAAAGCTTCTCTGTATAGCGGGCCTTCGGCCGTGCACAAGTATTTTCTCCTATATGGTATAACAACGAGCGTACATTATCTCACTTTTAAAAGTGTCATAGTGTCCATGGACACTTTTTGGAGTGTCACTGGACGTGTCATAGTGTTCATGGACACTATGACACTGGACGTTATGACATGCCACCCATTTTTTCAACACAATTTAATAATTAATTTCACAACAACAAAAAAAAACGACAAAGGTATGTTAACTCAAAGATTATATTAATTTATCGGGTATGTTCTTTAAATCGAAATGAACTGAAATTGAAATCGAACGATTATTTAAGTTTAATTATTTTTTTTTAAATGACCGTAGTTTTTCGTGTTTTTAAGTGTTGTTCTTGCAAAAATATTAGATACTTAAACAATGAAGTAGATAAAATGGAATATTTCTATGAACTTTCATTACAGGGTCGTTTTTAAAATTTGATTGATTTTAAATCGACTTCATTTCGATTTCTAGAGCTAGCCCGTATTTCTTAACAAACTAGTTCATGCGTTTCTCTCTTTAGAATGAATTTGGCTTAAAAATATTGTACGAAGGATAAATCTAATAATGCTAAATGTAACAGGTGTCCAAAATGTATTCACTTAAATGTTCTTCAGCAATTTCACTAATTTACCATTTAGTGACTATAACAAAGAACTTGAAGAAGCTGCTCCGCCAACAAAATCAAAGGAGGCTACAAGTGGACCTATAAATAAATATTTTAAAGAAGATACTTCGATCGATTCTCTAGAGGAAATTATTTGCAGAAGCATATTAGAGAATGGAATGTCCGTGAAAAGTTTTAAAAAAATCTAAAGTTATATTGACTTGTTTAAAATCCAAGTGCCCGAAAGTGAAGCAACAATTTTGAGCTACATTGATAAGTTTTATTTAAAAAAAAAAATTGTTTGTTAACTCAAGTACTAATTTTTTCTAAAATTATCGAAAAAATCTCGTAATTTATACAATTTCTGGATTTGGAATTATTCGATTAATCTATTAAATTTAAAATTTTATTCGTTTAATCAAACAATCGAACAAAAATAAAACCCGATTTATTGAACACCCTATATAGTACTATAGTGTTCCTATGATAAGTTAAATAAAATTGCGTTTTCTCTCATTTATTTTTCATAAAGGCCTCGCTACTTTAACGTAAAGTTTACGTCAAGTTCTGTTGCAGATGAGCCTGATTAAAATAAGCTGTTTTTTAAGAAATTAATAATTGCCCAAAATATGTTATATAAATTTTATATAAGAATTTCTAGAGATAGTATTAAAATTCCGAATTCTTATTTCCAAAAGAAGAAACTCCTTGCTGGCTATGCAGAAATGTTTTAGTAAGCGAAGCTGGTGTTTGTTATACAATAAAGAGGAAAATCTTTGCGCCCAGACGAAGCCCGGCTATGTAGAGAAGCTTTTGTTAGCGAAGCCAGTGTTCGTTAAACTATAGCGGATGAAGTCCTTCCATCCAGGCGAAGGCCCAACCATGCTATTTAACGTTCGATTTTTGAAACCAAAATTGTATAATTATTCAGAATATTAAATTTCCGGAAATTCTGTGCTTTTTAACTTGGGATTTCGAAATTCGCGACTTCAAATTTGGGACTTTAAGTTAAGGGCATTTAATAACAAACCAAACTTTAAATATAACTTTTTCGTGCTTTTTTTAATTTTAACTTTTTTGGCGTAAAAATTCATTGAACATTTTGAGGTGAATTTTTATAAGGAAGAATTACCCCAAATTAGAGGCCAATAAAAACATGTGTGTGAAGATAAATTCGAATTTATAAACCCAAGACACAAACCAACGTCTTTAACATTCAATGATTTCAAGGCTAACATTGCAATGTTACATACTTAACAGAGCTATGTTAACATTAAAGAAATCACAAAAACATTAAAAAAAACAGCAAATTTAATAAAATACCACTATCCCACTACACGGAATCGATGGGCAGGAAAACGGTCTATCGAACGAGGGTAGCGGTAGTTCTGAAATAATTTCAGAACTTAAGAAATTTTATAAAAAAAAATTAAAAATTCTAATTTTTTAAGTTTCTAAGACGGATGAGTGGTCACTATGGAGTACAGGGAAATACTACCACTATCCCACTACATAGAACCGATGGGCAGAAAAACGGTCTATCGAACGAGGGTAGCGGTAGTTCTAAAATAATTTCAGAACTTAAGAAATTTTATAAAAAAAAATTAAAAATTCTAATTTTTTAAGTTTCTAAGACGGATGAGTGGTCACTATGGAGTCCAGGGAAATTGTTGAAAATACTACTTAGTTATAATAACTTGTTGTTTTAAATTACAAACCTAATCTTAGTAGGCTTTGAATTTGTATAATTATTTTTAATCGTAGCAACCTTTGCTTTGTACATAAAAATACATTTGTATATTTCTTTCTTTATTTCATTCCTTAATAAAACTTTAAATCGTTTAGAAGTATTACGGGTTTTATTTACAATATTTCTTACATTTGGTTATGGGCCCAGACGTCTAGCCATTTTAAATTTTTTAACAGAATATTGTGTTCAGAATTGACTAAAGGAAAACTAAATATGACGTCGCCGTTCTTGCAAATCGAGAAGCTAGATGAAAGGAATTATGATTCCTGGCATGTGCATATGAAGAGCGTGCTTATCCACAATGGGTTGTGGAAGTTCGCAAATGGTCAATTGAACTGTGAGCCTAATTGGACTGCGCAACAGAAATCCGATTGGGAAGGGAATGACGAAAAAGCGCTTGCCACTATTGTTTTGAGCATAAAGGGAAGTCAGCTAAATTACATTAAGAAATGTACAAAATCTGCAGAAGCTTGGAACAAATTAGAGGAAGTGCATAAGCCCAGGGGGCCAATACAAAAAGTTATGCTTTATAAACGGTTGATGCATCTAAAAATGGATGACAACGAAGCTTTGAGCCAGTATTTAAATAAATTCGAGGAAGTCATAGAAAAACTAGCAGATAGCGGTATCCAGCTTCAAGATGAATTAGTTGTCATAACGTTATTATCAAGTTTGCCGAAGTCGTATGAAGCTTTTATAATTGCTATGGAGACTCGGGATAATTTGCCAACATTTCAAGTCTTGAAACTGAAATTGTTAGAAGAAGGTGACCGTCGAGCTAATGTACAACAGGAAGCTGAAGGTAGTAGTTATCAGCAAGCATATGCAGCACGTTCTAATAAGAAATCCAAACGTTTAAACTCAAGAGAAGTAAAAGACAATAAGGAAATTACTGGAAAGTGTTTCACATGTGGTCGTAAAGGTCATTACGCTAGAGATTGTCGAGAAAAGAAAGCAGTGGAACAGAAAACATGTGCATTAGTTGCAGCAGCAAAAGGTTTTAAACAAGATTTGT
This sequence comes from Pollenia griseotomentosa, assembly GCA_963931875.1. Taxonomy (NCBI): domain Eukaryota; kingdom Metazoa; phylum Arthropoda; class Insecta; order Diptera; family Polleniidae; genus Pollenia; species Pollenia griseotomentosa. The sequence continues at coordinate 32,628,222 of OZ007564.1, forward strand.
GGTATGTTGATAGTGGGGCCACATCTCACATGTGTAACAATAAAAAGTTATTTGACACCCTGGTCAAATGTGAGGAGAAAATTTATCTCGCAGCTGATAAACGTATTACCGCAACTGGTAGAGGTAAAGTTATAATAAAAGCGGAATGCGAAATACACCTGGAAAATGTAATTTTTGCACCGGAATTGCAAGGAAATTTTATTTCGATTAGTAAGGCAGTAGAAAATGGGTGCACAGCAACATTTAATTCCGATGGAGTTCAAATTAAGGACAGTGCAGGTGATGTTATAATATATGCTTACAAAGAAGAGAATTTGTTTATTTTACGTCAAGAATCCAAAGAGCGTATTTTTGCAGCAAGTAGTAGCGACATGCTGTGGTATTGCCGATTTGGTCATTTAAATTTTAATGACTTAGGGATAATAAGTAAAAAAGGTCTAGCAAATGGCATGAAGATTTCGAATCAAGCTGAAAACCACAGGTGCAAAACGTGTATGATAAGCAAGATCCATGTTGCACCATTTCCTAAAGCAAGTGAACATCGTTCTGAAAATGTATTGGAGTTAATACATTCAGATGTATGTGGTCCAATAAATGTGCCGTCTGTGGGTGGATCCAGATATTTTGTCACCTTTATTGACGATAAGACGAGGAGAGTATTTGTATTCTTCATTAAGTCAAAGAATGAGGTATTCGAAAAATTCAAGATATTCAGGCAGCAAGTTGAACGTGAAACTGGAAAACAGATTAAAATATTAAGAAGCGATAACGGACGTGAGTACATTAACAAAGTTTTTGATTCTTATCTACAGGAGCACGGTATTTTGAGGCAGTTAACCGTAGTTTACACACCTCAACAAAATGGTGTTGCAGAACGTGCAAATCGAACGTTGGTGGAGATGTCGCGATCCATGTTAGTACATGCGAAACTCAACAAAAATCTGTGGGCAGAAGCTGTTGCCACAGCAGTCTATTTGCGAAATCGTTCTCCTACTAAAGCTCTGTTAGAAAAAACTCCATATGAAGCTTGGTATGGATATAAGCCGAAAGTTAGCCATTTAAAGATTTTTGGTTCATGCGCAATAGCCTTAAATAAACGTCAAAAATCAAAATTTGATGCAAAAGGAAAACAAAATATTATGGTGGGATATTCTCAAGTTGCAAAGGCGTACAGATTGTATGACAAAGAAACACAAAATGTTATTGAAAGACGTGACGTAAGTTTTGATGAAAATTCGTTCGATTCTGTTGGTAGTGAAAATAGTCAAGAGAGCAAAGATGATGATTATATGATATTTCCCACGTACGAGATTCAAGCAAGTTCTCAGTCCTCTCATGCTACAGTAGATGAATCAGTTATACAAGTGATTGACGATCAAGAAGATTGTTTTAATACGGCCGATGAGGGGGACAGTGATGAAATTGAAGAGACTCATGACGACACAATGCTTAATGAAATTCAATCAGAGGAAGATAATTTGGTAGATGATAGTCAGCAGCCAAAAAGGGGAAGAGGTCGTCCTAAAATAATTCGAGATGGCAGACCTGGTAGACCTAAAAAACAATATAACGTGATAAATAGTTTATTCACAAAAGAAAAATTCGTGCCCCAAACTACGGAAGAAGCAATTAGTTGTAAAAAATCGTCAGAATGGAAGAATGCTATGCAAACAGAATTTAATGTTTTGGTAAGAAATAAAACATGGGACTTGGTTGATTTGCCAGCTGAAAAAAGACCTATTGGATGCAAATGGGTATATGCCGTTAAAACAACAAAAGATGGTCGTGTTGAGCGATACAAAGCAAGACTCGTGGCCAAAGGATGTAGCCAAAAGTACGGTATTGATTACCACGAAACGTTTTCTCCTGTTATAAGGTATGCAAATATAAGACTTCTATTCGCTTTAGCTGTGAAAAAAGGTATGTACTTACATCAAATTGATATTGTAAGCGCATATTTAAATGGAAATCTCAACGAGGAGGTGTATATGCAGCAGCCAAAAATGTTCGTTGATAAAGAGCATCCAAATAAGGTTTTGAGATTGCGAAAGTCTCTATATGGCCTTAAACAATCAGGCCGAGAGTGGAATACTAAATTGGACGTGTCTCTAAAAAAAATTGGTTTCACCAACTGTGATAATGAACCATGCTTGTATAAAATGTTAGCTGATAATGAGTTAGTTATATTGGCAGTGTACGTGGATGATATTCTTATCGGATGCAGAAACAAATCAGTTATACAACGAATCAAATTCGAACTATCAACGGAGTTTGATGTCAGCGATAAAGGTCCAGTGCAGCATTTTCTTGGAATGGAAATAAACAGAGATGGTGAAACAGGCGATTTAACAGTGAGTAATATTCAGTATATAAAAACTTTGTTGAGCAAATATAATATGGAGCAATGTAAGAAGGTATCAGTTCCCCTTGAACCTGGTTTTCAAGTAGTTTGTGACGGCAATTGCAAAAAAGTGGAACTTAAAACGTATCAAACAATTATGGGTGAACTTATGTATTTAGCTATCACAACTCGTCCTGATATATTGCATTCAGTAGCAAAGTTATCACAGAGAAACACAGATCCGCATATTGAACATATGAAAGCTGCCAAAAATATTTTAAAATATTTATTGGGAACGAAAGAACTGAAGCTTCATTACAAATACAATGAGGGTGAATTAACTGGATATGCAGATGCAGATCGGGGCGGAAATGCTCTGGACAGAAAATCATATTCAGGGTTTATGTTTTACTATGGCAGTTGTTTGGTTTCTTGGGAGTCCAAAAAACAGAATGTTGTCGCATTAAGTAGCACAGAGGCGGAGTACATTTCGATGTCAAATGCTACAAAGGAAGCCATTTATTTAAAAAGATTGTTACTTGAACTTGAGTGCGTTGAAGATGTTCCAGTGACATTAAATGTGGATAATCAAGGTGCTTTAAAAATAGCTTCGAATGCTATATTTCACAACAGGAGTAAGCACATCGATATCAAGTACCATCACATACGAAACGCAGTTAGCATGAAGCAAATTAAACTTAAATATCTTAGCACGGAATATATGATAGCAGATATATTTACGAAAAATCTGTCTAGGATTAAACACATGAAATTTATTGAACTTATGAATATTAATTAACTTTTATTGTAAATTAAGTATCTAGTATTAGGTTTGAGAAGGTGTGTTGAAAATACTACTTAGTTATAATAACTTGTTGTTTTAAATTACAAACCTAATCTTAGTAGGCTTTGAATTTGTATAATTATTTTTAATCGTAGCAACCTTTGCTTTGTACATAAAAATACATTTGTATATTTCTTTCTTTATTTCATTCCTTAATAAAACTTTAAATCGTTTAGAAGTATTACGGGTTTTATTTACAATATTTCTTACAGAAATACTACCACTATCCCACTACATAGAAGCGATGGGCAGAAAAACGGTCTATCGAACGAGGGTAGCGGTAGTTCTGAAATAATTTCAGAACTTAAATTTTAGAAAAAAAAATTAAAAATTCTAATTTTTTAAGTTTCTAAGACGGATGAGTGGTCACTATGGAGTCCAGGGAAATACTACCACTATCCCACTACATAGAAGCGATGGGCAGAAAAACGGTCTATCGAACGAGGGTAGCGGTAGTTCTGAAATAATTTCAGAACTTAAGAAATTTTATAAAAAAAAATTAAAAATTCTAATTTTTTAAGTTTCTAAGACGGATGAGTGGTGTTTTATTAAATTTGCTGTTTTTTTTAGTTTTTTGTGATTTCTTTAATGTTAACATAGCTCTGTTAAGTATGTAACATTGCAATGTTAGCCTTGAAATCATTGTATGTTAAAGACGTTGGTTTTTGTCTTGGGTTTATAAATTCGAATTTATCTACACACATAATAAAAACAAGTCTTCAACGTGGATTTCATTTTATTTTAAGGGTTATTTTTAATTTTTTTGGGATAATTTTTCAACAAAAAAATGAGGTCAAATGTTTTTGGCCATATTTCGCAGTGCTCTTCTTTATATGTATAATTGTTTTCTTAAAATTTCTTTTTAAAGTCCTTCAACAACAGATGGCACGTTAAGCTATTCAACCTTATTCCGGTTGTCGTTGTCGAAATCGATCAAGTCTTTTTTTGTTAAAGATTAAAGTAACACACAACCAGTGTTCATTAATCTCTTACAAAAAACGACTTGATCGATTACTAGAACGACAACCGAAATAAGGCTAATTGTCAGTTACTACCAACCATTAAAGTCGACCGCAACGTTAACGTGTCCGTAACATTTACGTTTAAGTAACGAGGCCTTTACCTTTTATATAATTATATATTTTTTCATTTACAATTTCCATACCAGTATTTTAGTTGATTGCAAACAGTTTTAGATTTACTTAACATGCAATTTGTATTGAAAATGTGGTTGGCCATTTTAGTTTGATGTGACATATTTTCTTTTTTTTAAACAAAAATGTGTGAATTTTAAATATTTAAACACTAGGCTTGTTCATTTAAAGGATATACAAGTTATTTGTCCTTGAAATACACCAAAATGTAATTTTTAATAAATTTTAATTAATTTCTTCTTATTTTTAAATCATGCTCAAGGTCAGGTTATGCAAAAAATATTTATTTAAAGTTTATCCAATATTTCGCTGCCACAATGGACAGCTTCTTCAGGGATCTTTGGTTAATAAATTTCAAACAAATTTTTAAAAAACTAAATTTAAATTAAATAACAATAATTGTCAACATGAAAAAATAATACACAGGAAACAAAATTATTCTATTACATTTTTGAAACTTATTCAATTTCCTATCTTATTCTTATAAATTAAATGTCTGTAATTTTGAGCTACATTGTCTGTATCGGTTTTAAAATTAATTCTTCGTTCTATTGGTGTGTTGATTATTTGTAGCATTTCTAACATAAAGCGTCGTTTGTAGTTTGTTTCTGTATTTAAAACTGTTGTATTTTCAAAATCTGGTGTATGATTAAAATTGGCACAATGTGTAGACAATGCAGTTTTTTGAGAAGATGTATTTTTGTATTTTTGATCAGATCTATGTCCTGCTAGTCTAGTTTTTAATTTGTTTTTCATAGTACCTAATGGGTGTTTTTTTTACAGGTTTGTTTTTCGAATAGAGATAAAACTGGCATTTTGTGGTCAAATCTGGCAACTCTAATGTCATTTATGTTCAGTTTGGTTTGCCATTTCATAATGAACAGGTTGACAAAAGAACAACGCTTGGTGTATGGGCCGAAAATGAGATTGATCTCGATGCTGATTTTCATCGCAAAATTTTTTCAGTGATGAGGCTCATTTTTGGTTGAATGGCTACGTCAACAAGCAAAATTGCCGCATTTGGAGTGAAGAGAATCCACATGAGACCCTTGAGACGCCATTACATCCACAAAAACTGACTGTTTGGTGTGCTCTATGGGCTGGTGGAGTCATTGGGCCATACTTCTTCCGAAATAATGCTGGAGAGGCAGTTACCGTTAATGGAGACCGGTATAGAGCCATGATAACCGACTATTTTGTTCCCGAATTGGATGGCATGAATGTGGATGAGTTGTGGTTCCAACAAGACGGCGCTACATGCCACACAGCGCACGCCACAATCGATTTATTGAAGTAAACATTCGATGAGCGCATAATTTCGCGGAATGGACCTGTCAATTGGCCACCAAGATCGTGTGATTTGACACCATTGGATTATTTTCTTTGGGGATATGTGAAGTCGCTCGTCTACGCCAACAAACCAGAAACGTTAGGGGAATTGGAAGCCAACATTCGTGGCGTTATTGCCGACATACGGCCCCATATTCTCGAAAAAGTGGTTGAAAATTGGACCTGTAGAATTGGCTTTATTCGAGCCAGCCGCGGCGGCCACATGCCTGAAATCATATTTAAACATTAATGGCATAAAATTATCCTTCCAATAAAGCCAAATTGATGGTCATTAAAACGATTTTCTTGTGTTTTATTTCAATTCGAAGTTCTATACCACTGAAAAAAACACCCATTATATATACCTTACTACATATTTCATTATCCTTACCCTTGCAAGGAATTTTGTAAGTAATATTAAATCTATCTAATTTCTCTGTTCTATCTTTCATTTTACTAAATAATCTATCTAATGTATTATATGTCTTATGAGCCATCCTATAATTATTGATGTCATAAATATTAGAGTTTTCCAGTCGTTCAGAAATTACTGGTACATAAGTTAAAGACTTATAAATCTTAGGTTCAGTAACCGTACTCCTACCACCTTCCCTATGTCCTTTGTACTGTCCAATCAATTTACAGATCAATTCTCCTGGGAAATTATTATCCTCTAAAATATTTTTAATTCTTATTTTGTTTCTTCTATGAAAAACTATATCGCTAATATTTAAAACTTTATCTATAAGATTTTTGGCAGTATTTATAATAATTCTTCTCGGATGTTTGGAATAATAATTAATAATTCTTCCTGAAGAAATTGGTTTCTGGTACCAATCTACTAATAACTTATTCCCCTTTCTTATAATTAATGTGTCTAAATATGGAAGTTTTAGATCACATTCCTTTTCAATTGTAAATTTAATATCCTGGTGAAAGGAGTTAAATATGTTTAACATGTTTTCCATTTCACATTCTGAAATAATACAAAATAGGTCATCTACATATTTTGTTATAATTTTTGGTTTAATATTTAATCCTCTAATACAAGTATCAAGAAGCTCCTCCATAACTATATCTGCTACAACTGGAGAAGCTGGAGAACCCATAGGTAATCCTTTTTGTTGAGAATATATTTTGTTACCATATTGAAAATATCTACTATCATCTATGCAAAATTTGAGAATTCTTAAAAATAATTCTTTCTCAATAGTCATATGTTCCCTAATTATATTCCATTTTCTTTCTATAATACTTAAGGCTACATCTATAGGAATACTAGGGAATAATGAGATTACATCTAACGAAATTATCTTCTTCTCCTTTTCAATCTTGACGTTTTTAATCCTATCTTTAAATTGTAATGAGTTCTTAACATTACATACTGAATTTTCTGTTATCTTTCTAAGAATTCCTGTTATATATCTGCTAAGTTCATGAGATGGAGCATTGATGCTCGAACAAATTGGTCTTAAAGGAAATGATTCCTTATGGACTTTTGGAACTCTATATAATTTGGGTGCCATAGAAGTTGTTGTTTTAAGATGCTTTCTCTCCAAATGTGTTATGTGAATTATTTTTAAGAATTCTCAAATTTTGCATAGATGATAGTAGATATTTTCAATATGGTAACAAAATATATTCTCAACAAAAAGGATTACCTATGGGTTCTCCAGCTTCTCCAGTTGTAGCAGATATAGTTATGGAGGAGCTTCTTGATACTTGTATTAGAGGATTAAATATTAAACCAAAAATTATAACAAAATATGTAGATGACCTATTTTGTATTATTTCAGAATGTGAAATAGAAAACATGTTAAACATATTTTACTCCTTTCACCAGGATATTAAATTTACAATTGAAAAGGAATGTGATCTAAAACTTCCATATTTAGACACATTAATTATAAGAAAGGGGAATAAGTTATTAGTAGATTGGTACCAGAAACCAATTTCTTCAGGAAGAATTATTAATTATTATTCCAAGCATCCGAGAAGAATTATTATAAATACTGCCAAAAATCTTATAGATAAAGTTTTAAATATTAGCGATATAGTTTTTCATAGAAGAAACAAAATAAAAATTAAAAATATTTTAGAGGATAATAATTTCCCAGGAGAATTGATCTGTAAATTGATTGGACAGTACAAAGGACATAGGGAAGGTGGTAGGAGTACGGTTACTGAACCTTAGATTTATAAGTCTTTAACTTATGTACCAGTAATTTCTGAACGACTGGAAAACTCTAATATTTATGACAGGATGGCTCATAAGACATATAAGACATCATAAGACATATAATACATTAGATAGATTATTTAGTAAAATGAAAGATAGAACAGAGAAATTAGATAGATTTAATATTACTTACAAAATTCCTTGCAAGGGTAAGGATAATGAAATATGTAGTAAGGTATATATAGGTACTACGAAAAACAAATTAAAAACTAGACTAGCAGGACATAGATCTGATCAAAAATACAAAAATACATCTTCTCAAAAAACTGCATTGTCTACACATTGTGCCAATTTTAATCATACACCAGATTTTGAAAATACAACAGTTTTAAATACAGAAACAAACTACAAACGACGCTTTATGTTAGAAATGCTACAAATAATCAACACACCAATAGAACGAAGAATTAATTTTAAAACCGATACAGACAATGTAGCTCAAAATTACAGACATTTAATTTATAAGAATAAGATAGGAAATTGAATAAGTTTCAAAAATGTAATAGAATAATTTTGTTTCCTGTGTATTATTTTTTCATGTTGACAATTATTGTTATTTAATTTAAATTTAGTTTTTTAAAAATTTGTTTGAAATTTATTAACCAAAGATCCCTGAAGAAGCTGTCCATTGTTGCAGCGAAATATTGGATAAACTTTAAATAACTATTTTTTGCATAACCTGACCTTGAGCTTGATTTAAAAATAAGAAGAAATAAAATCAAAAGGTCGAAGAATATAGACTAAATAAATTTTAATTAAGTATATTTTTAGGAAATTTTGGTTAAAAAATTTTCTGAAATCGCTGGTAATAAAAAGATTTTACTTACAAATTTTTAGTTAGTTAGAGAAAAATATTACCTGAAAATAAAAAAAAAATATATAATTTTTATTATATGTATTTAATTTTTTATAAAAAACAAAAAAACCTCAAGCTTAATAAATTATATTGCAATTTTATATGTATAATTTTTAATTTTTTAATATATTTTTTTGTTTTTTTTAACGTAAAAGTGGATCTGGGGAAATAAATGCAAATTTTATGTCAAATTAAGAATGAAATTTTACCCAATTGGTGCTTTTATTAGGACCAATGGGCAGCCGACACGAGGACGGCTTACTTGGGTCCTTACAATGGTTTTTTTTTACCATGAGAAACTTCTTATCTGGGATATAATTTGTAAAAGGACCTTGGCCAAACTGATATTTAATTTATTTCAAAATCTAAGAACTTCTTTGAGTTGACATTAAAGAGATGTTTGCAACCAGGACACAAGCACACACATATGAATATACATACATAGAAGCTTTTGTTTGTATGTGTGCATAAATTAAACATCCGTTATGTGATATTACATACCAAAAAAACGAACCGATACATTCTAACAACAACAAAAGAGGTTAGTAAATAAAACCACATCATTTCTGGTTAAATAGAAATATTTTATTTTATATATTAAGTGCAAATGAATTTCAGAGAGTATTTAGTGGAAAAAGGGTACGAAAGGGGGGCCTGTTAAGAGGCCTTTTTTAGGAAAATTTTAGATTAAATCTTTATACAACAATCTCAGTTCTGTATGTATTAAACAAGACGTCTTCTTAAAGAACTTCTAGGTCCTTAATTAAGGGGAAATATTTGAAGGCTTTTTGAGGCTAGATAAAATCGCTAAGTCTGGGTTCGCACTATGAAAGTTTTGTTTCAGAAATACTAAAGGCCCAACTATAATATGCTTAAGTTGGCTTAAGCAACTGTGAGAACGCATGTAAATCATGTGCGTCAAACCATATTGTAATTAAAGAAGCTTTTTGTTAAGTTTTATAAATCTATCATTTGCTTTAGCAAAGTACGAAACTGATCGCTTTTTCCATACGGAATCACAAGTTTTTGATTTTGTCTTTGTGTTTTTAAACGCATTTGACAGACGTTTTGTTAATTTTTGACCGAGCTTAAGTAAGCTTTTGCATATTATAGTTGGGCCTTAAGTTAATTGGTGAAAGGGGAGAGAAGAATAGACTCTGACTTGCGGAAAGGCAACACTTGAAAATTGTTCTTTAAATGCTCTGGCGCAGGCTATTAAATGGTGGGCTGTGATCTACTGTTCATTTTTACTTGTTCATTATATTCAAATTTATTAAATTGTTAAATGTTTTGCTTTAAAATAAGCAACTTTAGTGTTTTTAATTACATTCACCGAAAAATTCCCAAAAATTTTCAGCGCTGAGGCCGAAATTGAAATGTATTTTAAAGATTTTGTACAAATAAAATTTTTTCTGTAGAAAAGTTTTTTCAAACAACAAACAAAACAAAAAAAAACAAAAAAAAAAATAAGATCAGTTTTAATAAAAAAATTTAATCCAGTGAATTAAACGTTTAATCAAATTAATTAAACGTTTAATCAAGTGAATCAAATGTTTAATAGATACTAATAATTTGTTTACTAGGGCAAATTAAATTAGTTTTTTAATTAAAATCAATTTTTATTTTTTTTTCAGTGTATTTTAATCAATTTTTATATATCTGTGGCGAAAAGTAAAATGTGCTTAAGTCGAACTTAAGCAAAATTTGAGTTCATGGCACATTTGTAATCTCTATGTTTGAAAGTACCCATGGACAAAGTTTCAATTATCGATTTTTTAAGAAGTTTTAGCATAATTACACAGAAAAAAATAAAAATTAATTTCAATTAAAAAATTTGTGATATTAATTAAAAAATTAATTAAATTTGCGCCAGTAAACAAATTCATAGTATCAATTAAACCAGTTAATAGTATTAATTAAACGTTTAATTCACTTGATTAAACTTTCAATTCACTTGATTAAAAGTTTAATTCACTTGATTAAATTTTTAATAAAAACTGATTATATTTTTGATTAATGCTTTAATTGGTGAAACACTTTCGAGAATTTTTTCTGTGTACTTTTTGCTTATTTCTTTTCAATGTACAATAAAATTTGGAATAACAACTTAAGTTAACCTCCGATCGGTCACGTTGGGAGTATTTATAGAATAAAAATTTAAAAAGCTAATTATAGCCGAAGAGAAGTTATGATATTATTAGAATAAAAATATATTTTCAAAAACAACCTTCAAAGTTTCAAATGGCATTCCTACTTTCTATTTCCGAACGAAGACTTCGTTATATTGTTTTTTGTTTAACATAAAAGTTTAAACAACGAAATATTCGTTCGAAATCGATGAACAGCCAATAAAAAATTGAGCTTCAAACGAAGCATGTTTGTAAGGGAGAAATGTAAGAGTTTCGCTTACCATTAAGAACTTTTTTATTATTGCCACAGATATATTTCTGCATATTTCCGGGTTTCCTGGTAATTTATTACCAATTGTCATTAAATTCTCCCACATTTGATCATAAAGGATAAGGATATTTTTTTTTTCTCAAAATAAAAATTTCGTTTTCTTTTAAAGGGCCCTACTCGATCTTAAAGAAGGCCTTCCGACTTTTTTCTTCCTTAAGGCATGTTTTCCTAAAAAAAACTTTTGTACAGTTTACTGTTTATTTGCTGTAACTACTTTTTATGGTAAATAGTTTTTGGTCTTTTATAAATTTAAATCTACACATACATACATACAAACACATATATGTGCATACATCCATATAATAACGGTTTGTTTATTTAGTTTGATTTAGTGTTATTTGCATGTGTCACTGTCAATTAATTTTACAAGTATATAATCGGATGTGTATCTGTGTGACCATGTGTATTTGTTTATAATATTGTAATAATTATTTAAAAATAATTCTATTCTGCAAATAACATGGTATAAATAATATTATTTTTAATTATAAAAATGTAAAAGTAATTTTGAGACCCCTTTAAATTTATTACAAAAAACAACCAGAGTGGTGTAATCAGCTGTGTTGAATTTTATAAACCCTTCACCATGTTGCGGTAAGAACAGAACGTTATATTTAGATATAAATAAATCTATGTCACGTTCACTTTTCCGATTCCGCCCACATTTTGTCATATGTTGTATATGTTTGGAAACATTGACCCTTGCCGTTCTTTAGATATACTTTTGAAAAACAACAAGAATAAAAATAGGTAAAATAAGAGGATCGATCTGGCTGAATTTCAATAGCAAACTACTTCGGATAGTATTTATGTATCTATATATATATATATAAAAATGGAAAATGTTTGTATGTTTGTTTGTTTGTTGGCTTATAGACTCCTAAACTTCTGAGCCGATTTTCCTGAAATTTTTACAGTACCATCACGTAAATTGGTAAATTGGTACCCCCATAGGATGTCAATACTAAATATCGCATATCTTAAGAGCCGCTGCACGCATTTTGTTGAACTTTTGGTAGTAGGATCTTCTGAGCCCCAAAATTGAAATCAAATAGCAGCGGGGGAAGTGGTACCCCTCATAGGGCGCCAATGTTTAATAACGCATATCTTAAGAACTGTAATAGTGAGATTGTTCAAACTTTGTGGAAGTCACTCTTATGGTATACTACACTTTTGAAAATAAAAATAAAGCGGGTAGGCGCAGGGGGGGGGGAAGTACCTCCCATAGGATGCATACATTTAATATCGCTCAACTGAAGAACCATTGAAGGGAGAGTCTTCAAACGTGGTTAAAGCTACTATTATGGTAAACTATAAATTTCAATATAAAAATGAGCGGGGAACACAGAGGAGGAGCAGTACTCCACATAGATAGAAATATTAATAAGAGCCGCTGCACGCATTTTTTGAACTTTTGGTAGAAGGATCTTCTGAGCCCCAAAATTGAAATAAAATAGCAGCGGGGGAAGTGGTACCCCCATAGGACGCCAATGTTTAATATCGCATATCTTAAGAGCTGTTATAGTGAGAATGTTCAAACTTTGCAGAAGTCACTATTATGATAAACTACACTTTTAAACATAAAAATAAAGCGGGTAGGCGCAGGGGGGAAACTCCTCCCATAGGATGCATATATTAAATATCTCTCAACTGAAGGACTATTAAAGGGAGAGTCTTCAAACGTGGTTAAAGCAGTGTAGTGAAGCGCACCGGGTTAAGCTAGTGTGATATAAATATAAAGCAGCCATCATATCAAGGGTCTTCAGAAAAACTATTTTAACGGACACACGGACATCGTTAAATAAACTTCGCTTCTTAAAAGAACCCAGAATATATATGTATATGGGCATTTCCTGGGGTCGCGAACGTACGTTCGTACGCTTTTGATTTACAAATAATATAGAAAACAAAACTTTTCCTAGCATTTTTTCTTGCGATTCGATAGCATTTGGGTAGATGTATGTTTAGTGCAAAGGATGGATTTCATCGAGTTTAAGTTTTCATAATAAGAGTTATAAATATGTGGTCGCGAACGTACGCAAAATAGAAGTCAACTTTGGCTGACAGCAGTTAAATGTAAAAATCTGCGTAATGGAACGGAATATTCAAAAGTGATTAATTTATTTTAAAAGTGTGTTAATGTAGGTCTCCATGCAGTATTTACCAAAAAAAATATCTCTTTTGGTTTTTGTTTATTTGGCTTATGTACCGGTCGCGAACGTACGATTTTTCCATATGTTTTTTTATTATTATCACCATGCAGTTTCCCATTAATGTCTTCAAATTTCCTTAACAAACAACTAAATACTCAATTTACAATTGATTGTAATGAAAAGATTATGAAGAAAGAGTGTAAACATAACATATTTTTGCATGTAAAATAAGCATATAAAAATGTGTTTAGAAGTAGAAAATATAAGAAAATATAAAATTTTCCAGTTTCCAGTGCAATTTCTTCGAGTAAAACAGCTGAGACATGCTATGAAGCCATTCTTTTATTACAGCATAGACTTTTTTTATAATAATAAACAATAAAAGACGATGATTATCAACATTTTATTTTTTCATCCTGGTAGACCATTCTAGGGAAATGCCCATATATATATACATTATAGGGTTTTTCATCAATATTGCAGGATTTACAAACGAAATGACGAACTTATATACACCCTTTCCACTTGTAGCCTCTAAATTACATTAAAAAAGTGTGTTATTTTTGTTTAAGCTTTGATATTGTTACAAGTACAGCTGTTGCTTATAATTCTTATACGCTTAATAGTTTTATTTAATATCTTTAGTTTTTCTAAAATTTTTGGATGAAGTTGCCTGACGATCCGGCCTAAGCAACCAGTGAAATGCGCATAAGAATAGCTTAACCCTTCAACAATAAATTTCAGTGTTTTTATCAAGAATAAAAATTGGGAACTAAGCACGACAAACAAAATCTTGTAAATTACAAATTTTGTATTCCCACAAAATTTAACACGTACCAGTTTATGCGAACGGACATATTCTCCATTGATTATAGAAAATATTTCTTGGAAGGCTTATTAGTTTTGAGCTATAATGGCAACCTCAGTATTTTGGATTTTGTTTCAACGGGCTAAAGGTTTTCGTTAAAACTTAATTGTTGCCATTTTGAACATATTATAATAAAAAATAAACAGGACATGTTCTAAAGACTTTTTTATTGTTATGATTTCAATGAAGTCATACAAAATACAAAATTTTTAATTTACAAGCTCAAAACAAAATTTAAAAAAAGTTCTGTATGTCTGGAGTAACAACAGCAATAGTAAGGTCTTGGACTGGTTTATTACTAGTTGTTAGGAGCCGAAAAATAAAAAAGATGAGAAAAATTCGACAGCACAGCTTTAAACGTGACGCCATTTATTGTATAAACAACAACAACACTACAAAAATTGGAAGAAAACGATTTATTACTTGTTTGTTGTAGGAACAGCAACAATTCTACAAAAGTGTTCGGATACTACAAAAAGAAAAACGTTAATTTTTGTTGCTTTTTGAGTTTGCAAGTCGTTTTCAATTTAAAACAAATATATAAAAAGAAAGAAAATCCCCGAATTCTTTTTGTTAAAATTATTTGATTAAGTATATCAAATTTACAATGTACAATGAAGAAGAAAACCATATCGGGGCGTTCTGCTGGTTACTTATCAGCTTATAAAAAACTGCAGTCATAGTGAAAACACTGTAATTTCTTCCACTTCTTCATTTGTCATTGGCTAAAAAAAAACTGCTGCTTTTACTTCTGATTTATTACATGTAAACAGTTGCTATCAAACCAACTCAAAAAGCGAAAAGTTGTTGACAAGGTTTCGTTTTTTGTTCGACAGCTTTTTGCTGCGACTGCAGCTTTTTAAACCCTGTGTCTTATAATTGAGAGTTTCTTCTGTAAACAACGGGGAATTCAACAAAAATGAAACATATATGGGCTATTCACAAGCTAGTCATAAAGTTGTAAAGTCATATGTCTTAAAATAATTACAAGAAATATTTATGACTGCTGTGGGCAAGCGCTCATAATTTAGATTTCTAATGTACAGTTACGACAAAATAATGAACACAGCATTAAAATTTTTATTTTGTTTCAAACACAACAACATTTTTTTAAACAATTGTAAAATATTATTTAGGACATTATGACGATATGACTTGATAGCACACCTTGTGAATAGCCCAATAGTGTTAAGGGAAAATAAATAATAATATTCTCTCTCTCTGGTTCCAGGGTTTAAGTACTTAGAATTAGTCTTAAATAAATACACATGTACATTAGGGGTATAACCAAATTTTAGCCCTAGCACTACGCGATAACGAATATTGTGTTATTTACGAAAACAATTTGTTTGGGTCGTTTGAAAATAAAAACCTCACCCACAAAAGCGATTTCCTAAAATCCCTAAAGAAAAAAATTTGATAAAAAAGTTTTAAATATTTTATTAATAAATGAAAAAAATGTTGAAAAGTTTCTTAATTATTAAAGGACATGAATTTCAAATTTAAAAACTGTGAGTTTTTGGCTAAATGTTTAAGTACAAATAAAAATAAAAAAAAATAATTTTCTAACTTTACCGCGTTTTGTGGGTGACCTTTTTTGAAAACCGCGAAAAATTAATATAATTTTTTTTTAAAAGTTTTTAATGGAGTATTCGATTGTGCTAGGGCCATTTTGATATTTGCAAAAAATGGGAATAAGTTATACCTCTAATGTACATTCTATAAAGCAATAATTATATATGAAAAAATATCGACAGTAATTGTAAAATTTAGTTTTGCTTTTTTATTATTACTAATACTGTAAAAAAGCAACTAGTTTTAAACTATTATAAAAAGGCATAAAAATAAGCTCGTTGGGTTCCTTCGATAACCCAACGTTAAATACAATAGCTTGATGTATGAAAAAAATCAAAAGTTCAACTAGTTTAAAGAAAAAACTTACCAGTTTTTTTCTAGCTAAATACTAGTTACTTTGTCACGTTTTTCTTACTAACACAATTATAGAGTGAGGTTATTTCACAGCTGAGTTCAAGCTTTTTTTCTATCTCTTGCTGTTTTAGTAATTTTCTATGGATTTCAAATACAACTTCGAGTAAATTTCATTATCATTTTTTTTTTAATAAATTGTTTTCTTTAGTCTTAGACGAAACGATTGGGCGAGCATTTTTCGTTAATTAAAAATGTTTATTCTGTTAAGTTTTTTTAATGATCTTTAACTGAGCTACCTAAACAAGAGCGACAAGCGTTTTTATAACCACGAAAATTCTTTATCCAATACATTTTCCATAAAACAACCGGCCGGGTGGTGTTGTATTCGCTTTCTAAAGGTTTGTTTCGTATAAACTGTACGAAAATGAGAAGTTTTGCCGCTTGTCTTTCTTATTTAGGTAGTTCAGTTATTTTTTTAATTGAACTAAAAACAAATAAACTCAACTTTTAAAACTGTTTCGATTAATATTTAAATACTTTTTGTAAAAGACTTTAATAGTAAATATTTGGAAACACTCGTTTGTAATCTTCTTAATTTTAATCGTGTAAATTATAATTATGAAATGCTGGATATTAAATCTCTAATATTTTTAGAAATTATTTAATTGAATGTTTTACATATGAAAATTTTAAATAGTTTGATATTCCTTACGATGTTTATTACTAAACCATTTAAATATTAACGTTTTTATTATTCTCATTATTAAAATTTTATGACCACTTAAGTTTTTTTTTTCTTTAAAAAGAGCTCAAATTCTTGTTTTATTGAAAGTTTTAAATTATGAAGACATTAAATTTTACAGAGAAAGTTAGTTTTTTTCACGGTGTTCATAAACGATTTTTAAATTTAACAAACGTTTAGTAAAAGAAAAATGTTCATTGACAAATTTTTTGTAAATATCAATTTATTTTCAAATGTCCATAAAAAGTTTAAGCTGTACTTTAGTACCTTTTTCAATGATATTTTTTTTGAAGTCACATAGAAAACTTCAGTCATAATTTATTGTATTTTTTTAATTTTTTTAAATATAAAATAAATGTCTTTTGGACTTTTCTTAATAAAATAAACACCACTGACATAATATTTCAAATTCATTTTATTCGATTGTAGGGAAGTTTAGTTTGTTTAAGTTCCTTTAACCAACAACTATTTTCACTTTACTAAAGAGCGTGCACAGCAAAAGATACTCTTGCAAAAAAAAAAAAAAAAAAAAAAAACAAATTTAGAGAAAGAAAGCTACTAGAAAAAGAATTAAATCTACTACAAGTATAGAATAAAATTTCCTCTTCAACTTGAAAAGAAAATAAATACACAGAAAGATAGATAGGTACTATTTGCCACTAGTCTTCGCCTTTTATAAATGGAAAACAATAAAATTTAAACCACCATCAATTGCTACACAACTCCCTGCTATTTATTCAAAACGTTTCAGAAGCTCACTCGCTCACTTGCTCATATGCTCGCACGCTCATGTGATTTTCTTTAACTTTAACGTTGGTGGCGTTTTACCAAACGCAGCCAAACTAAATTGAAGAAAACCACGATAAACCGCCAATAAATAAAACACCCTCCAACGACTGATAGAGGGCAACAACAACAACAACAAAAATAAATAAAAAATAGATAGATAGATAGAAAAACCCTACAAATAGCAAGAAAAACAAGAAGAAGAAAAAAATGTATTTATGTCAAGGATACTATAAAATCAATTATATATGAATTTTAGTATGTGTGTGTTGGTGTCCTGTGTTGATACCGAAAACGAAAAAATAAGTTGCAAGCAAAAAAAAAAAAAAGGAAACTACTCGTAAAAGTTTTCTTCTGCCATTCTCAAACACACACACATTCACATACACTGAATTATACACAAACGATTTTGAACGTGTATCAACAGACGCGTACATCCACTTTGCAAGAAACTACTTACATGTGTATGTACAATATACTTGTAGTGGCTTACAGTGGGATCAGTTGTAAAATTGAGAAAAAATCAGCCATGTTCTGGAAATTGTTAACGAGTCAAATTAAAATCGAACAAGCTTTGTAAAGGATCCAGAGTTTAAAGTTCATCAAAAATACACGAAACAGGTACGAAATGAGTTTTCATGATTGTAAGGCGGCATTTATACGATGTCTTTTCAGACATGTCTAACAAACACGTTTGTTTTGTTTGTAGGCGATCGGAGAAGAAGAAGAGCTACCAAATAGAGACGAAATTAATTTTCATGTGTTTCAATATGCTTAAAAATAAGATTAGACAATTAGACATGAAAACAGACATATCGTCGCTGTTTTTACTAAATGACCTAACAAACATTAAACAAATTTTACAGGAGAGCTGTTTAAATGTTTTTTGTCTTCAATGTAGTAATTTTCTAGCCAAAATACGAATGAAATTAAGTTTATGCATTATTTGTTATGTAATATAACATATTTTGTTCAGCGTTTAAAAAGCTGCAGTTGAGATAGTAAAAGTCATAAGATTATGCTGCAACTTCGACATCTTCATTTGTCATTGGACAAAAATAAACTGTTGGCTTTACTTCTGATTCATTAAATGAAAACAGTCGCAGTGAAGGCAAAAGCAAAAAACGAAATGTTGTACACAACAAAGAACATTGGCAGTCGTCATGTTAGAAAGTGTTTGGTTTGACAGATCAAAACTTTTAAAAAATCCCGTAGTTATCGAAGATGGGACGTTGTGTTTGTGTTTTTATTTTCCATATTTTTTTTAATAATACATGCGTTCATAAAAACATAAATATGTACATAAGTACATATTAATTATTTTTAAGCTTAACAAATCTTTTTAATTTTTTGAAATTAAATAAAACTGTAAATAACATCATCGCTTTCATATATATACAATGAACACAACGTCCCATCTTCGTTAACTTCGGGATTTATTAAAAGTTTCAATCTGTCAAACCAAACACTTTCTAACATGACGACTGCCAATGTTCTTTGTTGTGTACAACATTTCGTTTTTTGCTTTTGCCTTCACTGCGACTGTTTTCATTTAATGAATCAGAAGTAAAAGCAACGGTTTATTTTTGTTCAATGAAAAATCAAAAAGTGGAAGAAAAAGCAATTTTTTCATTTTGACTGTAGTTTTTTAAACCCTGATTTTGTTATGTTTTAAATAAAGAAAAAAAATATTTTTATTTCAAATACCTAACTCAATTTTCAAATAACTTTCAGTTAGGTCAGTAAGTACAAACAGCGACGGTACACGCAAAGACAAAACATGGTTGTGGTAAACATATTCTAAGAGTCATATTATGATAAGAATTATGATTGTAGTCACCATATTAAGATTATTAATGAAACATATTATGACTCAATATACTCGTAATATGTCATCATAATATTTTTCCCCTAATCATATTATTATTCTGTTAATCATACTAAGTTAAGAAGTAATCAAATTATTGTCATGTTAATCATAATAAGCTAAGAAATTAATCATATTATTGTCATGTTTATCATAATAAGCTAAGAAGTAATCATATTATCATCATGTTAATCATAATAAATTTAGAAGCAATCATATTATGATACAGCACCTTTCATAGCTGTCATAAAAATACAAAATAAATTTAAATATTTTTGAATCGATTTTTTATTTTGTGGCTTTTTACAATTTTTCTTAATGTTAATCAAATAGCGGAGTTCAATATAAGGCTTGCAAAAGAGCAAATGAAAAATCTGTGGTTTTCATGGGCAACCGCGTGTGTCCATTTTTTTGATTTTAAGATGTTGATGCCATATTGCCTAATTTTGAACGCTCTTTATATTTTTTTGAAAAAAGATGGATCAATTCCGTTTTGTAACGTAAAGACAAAGTTTAAAATGTCCAATACCTAGCCAAAAGTTTGATCTAGAATGGGTTTTCGGCTTTCCTGAACGATTTGTTTTAAGACATACGCGGTTGCCCATGAAAACCACAGAAATATCGTAGCACTTTTATAAAATATAACGAAATCTCTGTGTGTTTTGTTGTTGGATTTTACAAAAAACTATGATATTTTGCATTTGCACTATTACATCACTAATACTTGAATGAACTCCGGTAATATTTTAATTTTTTAATTTCTTTAAACTTATTTTTTTTATGGAATTTTATCTTTTAATTGTTTAACCGCTCACAAATAAAAAAAATGACACAACTTCTTCAAAATTATTTTACAAATGGCGCTAATATAATATAATAAATGTATAGAAAGTTATCATGTTATGGCTATTAAATATCATGATATGGTTGTGAGAAATATAATATGTTTAGAAAGTTATCATAATTAAGTTGTTAGAAAAATAATTATTTTTCAGTCAACAATACTCAAATTCATAATTGCGATAAACATTGATATGTTTACAATAACTATAATATTGTTGATAATCAATAAAAATAACAATTATTTGTGTACGACAACAATATATTGTTACATTAAACATATTGTTGTTGCCGTAACCATGCCCAACCATATTTTTTCTCTGCGTGTACTTGGAAAATGCAAAAGGTTTTTGGTATGATTTTTAAAGAGAATGAATAAACAGGACATGTCTGAAAAGACATAATATAAATGACCCAATGCTCTTAAAAACAGGAAAGCCTTCGGTAATTTTTAAAACAATTTAACTAAAAAACTCAATCGATTTGTATTTCACTTGATTTTGATTTCCGGTACACGGCTGTATATAAAAATTCAATAAATTAACAAATCGGTTTTACCGGCTAAGGAGAATGAATTTTTTAAACATTAATAACCTCCAAATGTTGAAATTTTTTAGTACAGGATGAACTAAATAAGACCTTTCATTTCAATTGGGAGATTCACAAGGCAGTTATAAAGTCATGTCTTAAAATAATAACAAGAAAAAAAATACGACTGCTGTAAGCAACCTTTCATAATTTAGATTTATAATGTGTAGTTGTGACAAAACAATAAACACAGCAGCAAAAGTCTTATGCCTGTATTCATAAAAAAATTTTAAATTTAATAAAGGCTTAAAGAACAAATTTACTATGAACATTCTGTGGTTTTCACGAATAATCGCGTAAGTTATAAAACCAAACTTTTCAGGAGAGCAAAAACAATTATTTTCGTCAATTGCGGCTTCTGATGCTTTTTTAAACTTGTTTTTTTACTTTTCTCTTAACATTGACTTTGTACGTATTATACATAGTTTTCATGAAAAATCCTCACAGGATCACAATCTGTAAAAGGATTAAGAATGCATATGTTTGATTGACTCATTAAGTGTGTGTGCATTATAACATCATATCTCCACATAAGTTCTTTTTTGTGAAAATAAATGTTATCATTTTAATCACACATGACGACTTACGTTGTTATTTTTAGCACACAAGTTGGCGACATATTCAGAGTTTTTGATACTTATAGCACAACGTATGGACTTAAAATTACAAACAACCGCTCATCTGCTGTTGTTGCAACTAAAGAAGTCAACAATAAACGCACATGTACATATAAGTTGTTATTAATAGAAAAATTTTCAAAAAATACTTTCATATTTTTTGCACGAATAACAACATAACATCACATATGCTTTTTATTTGGAAACATATTCAGCAATTTTACAATTTTTGGCGATGTATGTCGACATAAATCGTTATAATAGCAAAATATTTTATTAAACAGTTAACTTGAGTTGTTTTTAGCAGAAAAAAATTTATAATACTACATTATATTCTAAAAAGCTTAATACTTATAAAAACCTAATGCAAAATGTAGCACTTTGACATCATTATCTCAATTTCGGTAAAAACCGACTTACGCGATTATTCGTGAAAACCACAGAATTATCCCTAATAAACGTTTTCGTTTATGAATACGGAGGTTATTATTATTTTATTTTTTTTTTTTTTTGAAACACATAAAAAATTTTTTAACTATTTTAAAATATTAAGATATTAGTACAATATGACTTGATAGCACACGTTGTGAGTCCCCCAAATGTTAAACTCATAGAACTTTTTTATTTTGTAGTCTAAATGTTTTATTCTTCTTGCAGATTATAACTGAATTGATAATCACTGCGTTCAGTACAGAGCAATGCGTTTAAATTATCGAATTTTTTCATTCTTGCCAACGATAAATTGTTTTGACGCAGCGAAAATAGTGTCAATACTTTAATTCAAGATAAGGAATTCATCCGGAACGGCTTTCAGTGATCGACTGAAAGAAGAGCTCATAGAAATATACGCATTGCGGCTGAGAGTTAAAATGATCCATATGTTTTAACTCATCCTCGTTCTGGCCAATTGGGCATTTTCTAAAAAACATTGCAAAAAATTTTAAAATTGACCCTTAATATTTGGAATAACGACGAATTTCACCTAATACGACGAATTTTTATAGTTAATTATTTTGTATACCTATACATATTTATTGCAACAAAATAAAAAAGAGCACTTATTAAAGTAAAAAGTAAGTTTAGTTATTCAAAGACATGAAAACTGATTTGACGTTCGCCGACGTAAGAAAAAGAAATTAATCTATTACAAAGTTCAATGCGTATGACAAATATCGGCCAATGCCATAATTGTCCGAATTTTTGTGTACACAAATATGTTCAATTTTTAAAGTTATTTTTGGGAATAGAAACTTTATTATTAATAAGATTTTTATATGTCGTGTTTTATTTTTGCCAAGGAATGTTCGCTGCCAAAAATTCGTCGTTCGTCCTAGTTGGGTTCCTATCATAAGACGGGTCCATACAAAACTAAAACTGAGTCTTTTTGGGCCAGCATAATTTCTCGGATGAGAAATTTAATTCCTACCAGTAACCTAAAAATATAATTATCCATAGCAAATATTAGGAATGGGCAAAAAATATCGATAGATCAAAATATCGATATTAAGAAAAAAAATAATCGATATATATCGCCGATATTGAAAATACCGATATATCGATGTATCGATATTGAAATACGACTATCGAATTCAATATTTTTTAAAGTCAGTCTTCATTAAAAACTCTAAATTTTTTTCAAACAATATGTTTTTTTAAGAATTGGCATTACTGTTTTTTAAGCTAATATGAAGATCTAAAACGATTGGCATTTATAAGAAGCAGTGCCGGATACAAGAAGCAGATTGACAGGAGAGCACATAAAACAGAGAGTGCTCCTAATGTCCATATCTGATGATTACTGGGTTGACTTAAGCAATCAAAAACATTTCTAGTTAAAGTTGGTACGTTTGGGGTGCAATTCAAATTTTAAAGTAATGGTGTTTTCTTTTCTACAAAAAAAAATACCACATACTAAAAGGTGCATTTAAAGGGTAGTTAAATTTCAAGGGCCGATGTTGATTTAAAACACAAACTATTTAGGAAATTATTGTAATTTTATTTTATTATGATATATTGGTATTACTCAATTATGTATGGAACAAAATATCGGCCAAATGGGCGCCGCGACCACGGCGGCACACCTCCATCCGATGGTCCAAATTTTCGATGACCCTGAGGCATAATGGAGGTTCTATGCCGTTAATGTGCCGAATTATCTCATCCTTTAGCTCTTGAATTGTTGCTGGCTTATCGACGTACACCTTTTCTTTCAAATAACCCCAAAGAAAAAAGTCCAACGGTGTCAAATCACATGATCTTGGCGGCCAATTGACATCGCCATTACGTGAGATAACACGGCCATTGAATTTGTTGCGCAAAAGAGCCATTGTTTCGTTAGCTGTGTGGCAAGTGGCACCGTCCTGCTGAAACCACATATCGTCCACATCCATATCTTCCAATTCGGGCCATAAAAAGTTCGTTATCATCTCACGAGAGCGAACACCATTCACAGTAACTGCCTGACCGGCCTCATTTTGGAAAAAATACGGTCCGATGATGCCGCCAGCCCATAAACCGCACCAAACAGTCACTCTTTGTGGATGCATTGGTTTTTCGACAATCACTCTTGGATTATTATTCGCCCAAATGCGGAAATTCTGCTTATCGACAAATCCACTGAGGTGAAAATGTGCCTCATCACTGAAGATGATTTTCTTCGCAATTTATCATCCATTTTCATAATAAGTCTGGATAACTTTAACACGTTGTTGGATTGTGTATCTCTCCATGGTTCAAATTGAGTAAGTTTGAAATAGAGAAATGTCAAATAAAATTCGGAAAAAACTTGGCGTTTAGGTGTGGTTCACATTCAACATCGGCCCTTACAATTTAACCACCCTTTATAAAATGGCTTGCCTAACATGTAATAATGCAATTTTTTTTTAACGAGAACAAAACACAAAATTGGAGCGCCATGTTTTTAACAGCTGACAAAAAGTTTGTTCTTCAATATATAAAAAAATATGTACATAAATCAAAAAGTATGTTCTTCAAAATATAAAAAAAAAATACACATAAACCCAAATTTGATAATATATTATTATTTAATTAATAAATAAATGAACAAAATGAATGACCAAATTCCAATTTCTTTAGTTTGTTTTTCATAAAATATGTAAACAAGAAAATACCTTTGCCAGATTGCGAATTTGTTAACACCAAGTTTTTACGATTTCTTGATTTGACGTTTTTTTTCAAAAACAATTTTATAACACCGAATCCATTTAAATTTTATGTCACTGACAACCTACCATTAATAATGTAATGCTTTCTTTTGTTTTTACTATAAAATAATAGACAAAATTACTACTAAAAATTAAAAATTTTACTGTCCTGATTAGAGGCGATTTTTTCCCAACTTCGTCTGGTAACCCTATATATAAACAGAAGCCATCTTTTTACAGGGCATTATCAACACTCTCGATTTATACGGGGCGTAAAGTGCAATGCCTTATGACATTTAAGGGTGAATTTTTTAGAATAAAATACGCTGCCCTCTTTGAGAGCAAAGCATTTTTAAGAAACGAACACCAAATTACATTTTTTTAAATAAAATGTGACATTTTTTGTAGAAAAGAAAACACCATAAGTTGGTACTTCCATGACTTATTTTCTTCCATTTAAATTTTTCGTCATATACTTTTTTTTAGATTTCATATGGTTTTTTTTTGTATTCTTCCCTTTTGTTTTTGTTATATTTGAATTTTTTGTTTTGATTGCATTTTTTGTTCTTAGTAATTTTTTGAAATAAAAAGTAACAATCTACATAATTACATAAAATATGTTTGTTCATAAATATGTATGTACAAAAGTATATTAAATTTTTTAATTTGGTAATAGTTTTAGCAAATAGAAACTGGGAATTATTTCCTTTCGTAGGTAACTTTTTATATTATATTCAACATTTTTTATTTTTCGAATTTATTCTATGAGTTAAATTTCAGTTATGTATTTTATAAAGCTTTTTTGTAATAGTCTTATTCCTTCAATTTTTCAGGAATGACTTTATACACTACCAGACTATTATATTGTATCTTCTTGTTACATTTTACCTATGCTAACAAGAAGATACAATATAATAGTCTGGTAGTGTATAAAGTCATTTCTGAAAAATTGAAGGAATAAGACTATTACAAAAAAGCTTTATAAAATACATAACTGAAATTTAACTCATAGAATAAATTCGAAAAATAAAAAATGTTGAATGTAATAGTTTTAGCAAAATACGTTCGATATATCGATATTTTTGAAACAATTAATATCGATACTCTTAAAAAATATCAATTCCATATATATTGATATATTTATTCAATTTGCCCATCCCTAGCAAATATTAGCCTAAAAATGAATTTTAAAACATGTGCTTTTGTTACATAACGTCACCTTAAATGCAAGCGGACCTAGCAAAAAACAAATTCCAAATGTTGTTTTAAATTGGTTGTAGTTCGTTTTATCAAGCTACATTCTGACGCAAATTTATAGACTCCTGCGATAAAAATGGGGGCTTTATTAAAGAAATTCAAAATCCAAGATTACTTTATTACTATTGATTTTGTAATGTTTTTTGCTTCTCCTGTAAATTAATTAAAATGTATATACGTTTGCATTTAAGTTGGTGATATATTCCTGCACTGTATCTAAACAAAATATGGAGTTATGAATAAAACGTAAATCACGATTACACTGCTCTATATTGCTCCACTGTCAAAGTAGACGTACAGCGGAACGATTTGAAAAGCAATAATTTCAAACATTTCTGCAAGATCTTACAGTAGGAAATTCAATTTACGGCATTCGACATCCATCGAAATTCCCCTATACATACATTGTTTTGTAATTTCGTTCGATTTCAAATGCAATAATTTGGGCCCTGTTTTCTTATATTTCATACACACAATAACAAACAATGTTTTTTAGAAAATAACGATAGAAGACTTGAATAAAAAGAGAGTGATAAGAAAAAAATGAATTTTCTCCTAAAATTTGCTGCGCGCAACGGTACAACGGCAAAACAGAACACATTTCTTACAAAAGCGCATAATAAACTACACAAACGGCTTGGCAAACACATACTTTAAATTTTCGAATTAACGCCACAAACATTATTATTAATTTTCCAATATACTTATTTCAATTGAAAACTTTCATTGTCTTAAATTTTTTTCTTTTTAGCGTTTTGTTTTTCCCTTTTTCACCTTGGCAAAATTTTCACTTAAATGATTAATTTGATCACTAGGCAGTTTAACAAATATTTAAAATCAAAAATGTTTGATGTTTTACAAAATTTCTTAAGCCGTCTTATCAAACAATCAAACAGCCCAATTAGCAATGCAAAAGGTTTTTTCAAACTTAAAATTTTGACGTGTTTGTCAAGTTATTTGCGTAGTTTATTTTTGCCTTAACACAATTAAATAGGTAGATATTTAGGTTCTTTTACTCTTTTTCAACCTCTATGAAAGCAAACATTACAAAATACAGCTCGACAATGCGATAACATGCTATAAAACACTTTAGTTTATTGTTTGCTGCATGAACATGATTATAGATTCACTCTCTCAATGAAATCTTTAAGTGACAAGAAAACATGAACAATGGCATGTAGCGCCATATTTTTGGCTTAGTTTTATCGGTCGCACATCAACTATTCCACAAATCAAACGCTAGTTTGAAAATAAAAATCTACAAAACACTTAGTGGCTGATTCCATTTAGTTCTATTACTTTATATGAAGTAGTTTTACCATAATAACATGGTTCATTCGGGACAATATCTGCGATATTTAGGTATATTCATTGACCTGAAAATCGCCATGTTATAGAGACAAGTCCCCTTCAAATAAAGTGAAGGAACTAGAACCGATTCCCAACACTTTAGAACTGTCTTGTGACAAATTTTTGGAATACAAAATTTATTTTATAATAAGACTTTTGTATGACGTGCCAAGTTCCCAATTTTTATTTAATATTCTATTTATTTTCAATCTTTTAAATTATATTGTATTATTTTATTGGTATTAATTTTTATATTATTAAATTTATTACTTCATTCCCACTGTTTAACTGTAAGCAATACAAACTAACATTAAATAACAAAGCAAAGAAATAGCAGAAGCATATTTGCTCTTTACGCCAGCCATCCCTCTCTCTCTTACTATGACTACCCTCTACAGTTGCAAAACTATCGAAGTTTATGATAAAACTATTGATAGTATCGAATCTTCTATATATATATTTTTATATATATAAAAAGAAGTGTACACTTTGATGTCACTTCTAACTGCGTAAACGGGTCGACCGATTTCAACCAAAATGCATGGGTACGTTGGGAATAGACTGTAGATGGTTTATGTTAAGTTTGCACGAAATTGGCCCAGGGGCGTTGGAGATTTTCCTATATATTCCCATATAAATATCAACAAAATGCCCTCCATTTTGAACTCCTCTGAAAAGACTTGACCGATTTTTTTTGAAATTTATGAGAATAGGTCGTAAAGTTTATTTCATATCGCTAGAGGGCGTAAAAAGCGCAAGAGGGGCAAAAGCTCCCCTCCCTATAACAAAGGCAAATAGTGTAACATTTGGAAAGAATTAGCCTATAATTTTTATTATTAAGGGTGTGAAATAGGGCAAGATGGGAAAACGCTGCCCCTCCCTAATCTTCAAAATTAATCACGCGGTTTTCTCAAAATTTGGCATTCAGGCACTGTAACATCAAAAAGAAAATAGGATATAGGGCGTAACATGGGATAAGAGGGGTAAAAGTTCCCCCTCCCTAAATCTTTTCAGCTACTTAACCGATTTTCTTGAAATTTTGAAGGCAAATAGTGTTACATCTGGAAAGAACTATAGCCTATAATTTTTATTATTTAGGGCGTGAAATAAGACAAGAGGGTAAAAGCTCCCCCTCCCCAATGTTCTAAATTAATCAACCAGGTTTCTTAAAATTTGGCATGCAGGGGTAAAAGCTTCCCCTCCCTATATCTTCTTTACTAATCAACCGATTTTCTTAAAATTTGGCAGGCAAATAGTGTAACATCTGGAAAAAACTATAATTTGTATTATCTTCTTAGCTTATCAACCGGTTTTCTTAAAATTGGGCAAGCAGACACTGTAACATTTGAAAGAAATAAGTTATATGGCAAAACAACGTTTGCCGCGTCGGCTTGTATTTTATAGAATTGTAAGTTTCGAATTTTACCTTATCGTCCATAAGTGTTTTTCGGGATGGGGTCAATATGAGACCTAAGGTCAATTCTGGACCTACCAGCACAACAATTTGCCATGACATATCTCAAAAAAAAAATCAAACTTGGCAAAATGCGATTAAAGTTTTCAAAATGTACCTTTATATACAGATTTAATAAAATATATTTTGCTATAACTTCGATTTCATTTCAGAAATAATTCTGATTTTTCTTTTACATATGAAGAAGCTACGAAGGAACACTTTTGCTCAAGTAACCAAAAATTTTTGATTTTTTGAGATATGACTGACTGTGTTGCAATAAAGGAGCGATATAAGTTATGGTTAAAAGTATTGTTGCCAATTTGTATGTGAATACAAGGTTTGGCATTAAAAGCTATTTTCGGGAGTAATATTTGTATCGGAGCTATGGTCAAATATGGACCGATTGTAATTAAATTTGGTAAGATGATTTAGATGGCAACAAAATATGTTTGGACGAAATCTAATCTAAATACCAACATAATAAAATATTTTATGCGTACAAAATCTCAATTTCGTGAAATCATTGTATGGGGGCTATGGGAAATTATGGACCACAAAAAGACCTTAAGCTCGAAAATTTAGTAATATTTAAAAAATATTTAATATATAAAACTAATTAGATATTTTATTAGTTTTTTATATTTAAATCTATGAATTTTGAAAAAATATGACTTAGAGTGAAATTCTCATGAAAGTGCTCTGTGAGGGATATGGCTACTGTGTCCAAATTCTGCGATCTCAGGGAATCAAACCTAATGGAAAATGAAGAGTATGGACAAGTCTACAATAATCTATATCCAAATTGTATTTGTGAAACATTTTGTTGAATGTGAACCACACCTAAACGTCAAGTTTTTTTCTGCATTTCATTTGACATTTCTCCATTTCAGACTAACTCAATTTGAACCATGGAAAGATACACAATAGAGCAACGCGTTAAAGTTATACAGGCTTATTATGAAAATGGGCATTCAAATCAAAGTGCATATCGTGCACTTCGTGATTTTTTCGGTCAATTTAATCGTCCAAATGTGCGTACAATTGGAAAAATCGTGCAAAAATTTGAGCAAACCGGGTCGGTATGAGATGTGAAAACACCAGTGCATACTCGTACAGCTCGTACTGCAAAAAATATTGCTGCTGTTCGCGATAGTGTGGCTGAAGAGCCGTCAACCTCAACTCGCCGTCGTACCCCACAATTGCACCACTCTCGCTCGTCATTGATAAACATTATGCATAAAGATTTGCATTTACACGCTTACAAGGTGCAACGTTTTGATTTAAACGGCTACAAATGATT
This sequence comes from Pollenia griseotomentosa, assembly GCA_963931875.1. Lineage (NCBI taxonomy): Eukaryota > Metazoa > Arthropoda > Insecta > Diptera > Polleniidae > Pollenia > Pollenia griseotomentosa. The sequence goes on from OZ007564.1 coordinate 32,658,362, forward strand.
CGAATGCTTTATAATCCACGTCTTCACTCTGCAAAGTTTTCGCAGAAATGATTACATTTAGACATCACAATCAACATGTCAGACATCATATCAACATGTCTGCCAAATATTAAAAATTTTTAAAATTTCTACAAACAGGCTTCCAGCAAAAACCGCAATCAACAACACAAAATATTTGTACAAACGTAAAATTTTTAAAATGATGTATGTAGTTTATTATGCTCTTTACAAGTGAACTTTAAGAGTTGTAAGCTGCCATATTTTCTTCTCAAGACAATTGGGCTATTCACAAGGTGTACTATTAAGTCATACCGTCATAATGTCCTAAATAATATTTTACAATTGTTTAAAAAAAATATTGTTGTGTTTGAAACAAAATATAAATGTTAATGCAGCGCTCATTGATTCCTCATAACTGCACAGTAAAAATATAAATTATTAGCGGTAGCCCACAACAGTCATATCGTCAAAACTTGACTTAGAAAAAATTTGTTCACTTATCGTAGATGAATATCTAATTTCTCAGTCCTTTTTCAGGATTGCTCTAAACAAATAAAATATTCCATTATGCCCTTAGAGTCTGTTTTAATTTTTACAAATGTTTATCACTTCTAGTTGTTTCGGTTAATTTTGTTAAAACACTGTTATGAGAAGGTATGAGAAGAAACAAATAACTAAACACATACATATAAAAAGTACGTGAACACCACATTCCTGTTGATTGAACATTGAAATCAGTCGGCGGAAAATGGGCTGAAATGAAGATCACAGAACACCTTTGTTTGTATGAAAAAATATTTTCTAAACACAAACCTTTTGTATTGTATATGGGACGAAACAAATAACACTACGTAACAATTTTTTGACCAAATGCATTTGAAACGTAATCCTTATGTAAAATTTTCCGCTGAATCCGAATATGAAGTCAGAATTGTCAAAAGTAGAACAGTTTTTGAGATATTCCAAAATAACCGTTATTTGTGTTTTTAAAAAAGATGATGTGACTGATATGCAAATATTCATAAAATAAAATTTTAGCCTATTTTAATACGAACATTTTGTGCCCAATAGGATCCAGATCGGTGCAAAAATGACAAAGATACAGAAGATTAATTAAATTAACCCACAACTAATAAATATACAAAGCTAAATTTTTAGTAACCATAAATATTAAAAGTTGCTTGAAAGTTTTGAATTTCTATGTGGGTTAATTTACTAAACCTTCTGTAGCTTTGTCATTTTTGTACCAATCTATGTCTTGTTGGGCGCAAAATGTTCATATTAAAATAATCTAACGCCGCATGCAATAAAACATTAGAATTTTTAAATGATTGGTTTAAAAAAAATAACTTTAAAAGAGCAAAATTGAACAAAATCATAAAATTTTCAATGAAGCTTGAACTTTTGTCCCCTGTAACTCTGGCATTTCTTGACCAATCTTCACAAGCAATCCATGGTTATTTTAGAAATGTTATAACCTTTTACTAAAAAGAAAGAAATACATAATTCGTTTACAATTTTTTAAGATATTTGCATTTCAGTCACATCATCTTTTTTAAAAACACAAATAACGGTTATTTTGGAATATCTGAAAAACTGTTCTACTTTTGACAATTCTGAGTTCATATTCGGATTCAGCGGAAAATTTTACATAAAGATTACCTGTCAGATTCATTTGGTCACGACTTTGTTGAAATTTTGTCACGTAGTGTAATTAAAAATACAAAAAAAAATATGTTTTAATACTACAAAAATTAAAAAATCTTATTACATCGTCGTCATTATTTCGTCGTAACTGTACATTAGAAATCTAAATTATAAGCGCTTGCCCACAGCAGTCATATATATTTCTTGTAATTATTTTAAGACATATTACTTTAAAACTTTATGACTACCTTGTGAATAGCCCAAATATGTTTGTAATAGTGGCGCATAATAGTTCATCATATCATTTAGCTATTCTGTACTTTTGCAACATGGAATCAATGTAGCCAGATAAATAGATTTGTACACAATTTGCGCATTTCAACATTTATTTTACATACATTTTTGTAGGGAGGTATGATGACAATGAGGGTATACTAAGTTTGTCATTCCGTGTGAAACTTTTTAAATATTCATCCACTTCCCCATAAACTAATTATATTCTGGGTCCCTGAATAATTCAAAGTTGTTTTAGCCATGTCCGTCTTTCCTTCTGTCCGCCTGTTGAAAACACGTTCACTTTCGTGAGTTCAGCAGGATAAGAGTTATGAATCCAAATGTGAAAACACCACCCTAAAAAAATTAATAATTTTGTTGCAAAATCTTACATAAATGGTGGTATAATGCACGGATTTACATAAGATTTGGCCGAAATTCGTTCTATATGACTAAAAATCATACTGTAACATTGGGTGAAGATAGATCCATAATTTACGAAAGGCCCCATAGCAAGACTAGTCTCGGAAAAGAGTTTAGAGCGCTCAAAACCGTAACAAATAACGGTACTGTTGAATTATATTTGCCACTTGACTCCAAATGAAAATTTTAAAATTTCCAAACAACAAGAACAAGTTCCTAATTAACACTCAATACTCATTTGTCAGTCAATCAGTAAATACCCTGAAGGAAACCTGGGTGCAAGTGTCTCCAAGTCACCAGTTTTGTCGACTATTTTGGTGACATTGTCAACGAAGTGTCTACACTACACTACATTTGCCACTATATTTGGCTTTAATACGAAAACAATTTTATCAATAACAATTGAGAAGTACAATTCCTATAAAAGTTCCTATAAATAATCATGGATAGATGTTAACAGCAATACATGTATAATTGGCCTTTTAGGCTTTCTTTGTATTGAAAGAATGGAATAAAAAAATAAAAAAAAAAGTTAAAGAAATAATAAAAAAAAATTGTATTCGTACCAAAAGTGTAGACTACATGTACTAAAATGTACTAGTGATTCTCTGGTTCCAATGTCTACATATGTTCCCAAAGGAACTACCTAGTCAGTACCTAGTCAGTAGTACCAACGTCAGTAGTAGATTTCCAATGACACGCACATGTTAAATGTCTATAGTAAATAACATTGTCTGGGGTATAATAAGTCACTAGTACTGGTGACTGTGTCAATAGTGAATCAGTACAGATTCACTAGTGACATTTCCTGCAGGGTATATACATTTACTTATACATATTCATGTGCATGCATGTACATTGTACATAATCGTATGTAAGCACATGTGTGTGCACATATGTGTACAAAAATAAATTAATAATGCATTTATAATTTCATTCATTCATTTAATTCCATTTATATTGCAAAAAAAAAAAACAATAGCGGGTAAACTCTCTCACCTACAGACAAACATTTTCACACAGATTGTTCAGGTGAAAGTTAAAGAGAAGTGCTGGTTGTTTGATGACTTTTAGCGATAAATATATAAGTGAGTGTATGCATGGGTGTGTGTGTGTGAATGTGGAAACTTTTACTTTAAATTGTTATTGTTAAAAGTTTGACACTCTAGCATTCTGACTAAAGTTTCTACTTTTAAAATTTGTTTAATTTGCTCTTCCTTTTCAGTTTTTTGCCCTTCTCCACCCCCTACCTAGTTCATTAATTGTATTGGAAATATAAAATCTAATTGAACTTATTGGCAATGTATGAATGTGAATATTGCTTGTAGCATTAACCAGGCTTTCTTTCTTTGTACGAGGGTGTTTAAAAGATTTTAGAATTTAATGATATCGTAGATGTTGCTCTTGCTTTGTTACATCGCTACTCGATTAATAGCAATACCAGCTTCAAACTCAATTTGTTTGTACCCATACACGTAGTGAATTACATGGACTATTTGTGAGTAAAGGACTTTGTTCTAACGTGATAGCAGATATTTCTACACCTCTATATGTATGTGTGAGTGTGTGTGTGTGTTTATATACACAGTATCTAATTGGCTTTAATTGTATAGAATACATACAATGATAATTGATTTAGAAAAATGTTTATTCTGTCAATATATTTATACACATACATTTGTACAGGCACACATACCAGCTCAACAATTAAGTTATACATACATACCCTGTAGGAAATATCAATAGTGAAAATGTGCAGAGTTAGTATTGGCCTTGTCAATAGTAATACTGGCCAGCTTTATTCCAGACAATGCTTTGTGCGATAGACATTTATTACGTGCTTTGGAATCCACCTCTGACCTTAAAACTATTGAGTAGGTAGTTCTTATGGAATCATATGGAGGTATTGGAACCATAGACTTACTAGTTCATTTAAAATGTTATACTTTACACTAGTCTAACTTTCTCTACAGCTTACATGCAATAGCAAAAAAGTAGAGGCTTTGTTGACTGCGTCAGCAAAATAATCGTCACAAGTGGGGACTTAGGCCGGGTTTTTAAAATGTAAATTAAATTTAAACTTAGTTTTACGTAGTCTAAACTCGGATTTTTTCGGCGAAATGTAATTTTATTTTATTATTTCATCAAAGACCGACATTTTAAGCAGAACTAAGCTGTTTCATAAAAATTTTGTATACAAACTTGGTATTGCTGGCACAAATCTGTTTTCTGGTTAACTAAACCAAGTTTAACTGAGATCTCAAAAACTCAGATTTAGAGACACACAACCCCAGGCTTCCTACAGGGTATGTTTATGCCCCTTTATAACTACACAAAATATTTTGTTGATGTTATTTGTTTCTTCTCCAATCATTAATTTTAGATAATTTATGAAAACAATTTTGAACTGGTTTATGGAATGATTTAGAAGCACGTACGACATTTTTTTTTAACAAATCATCGGTTATTTGCAATCAAGTTAAACAGTCTTAACGAAAGATAATGCAGAGTTTGAGTAACCCATTTTTTAACATCTAAATTTAAAAGAGAAATCATATCTTTCTCTATGCCAGAGAATACGTCAACATACTTTAACAAAAATTTAAAACAGGGTTAGCTTGGTGCGCATCACTTCATCTATTGAAAAAAAAAAATTTAAGAGAAATTTTAATTAAAATGGAAATTTCGATCGATATCGAATGCCGTAATTTGACCCCTGATCTCGTGTAACGAAGCCATTTGTACCAAATTTAGATACTTACCTCCGAATTCATAAATGAATATTAAATTTAACAAACGTTTATTAAGTCAAATTTTCATACTAAATTAGTTTTGTAAACCTTTATTAAATTTAAAAAGATTTATGAATACAGGCATTCTTCTATTAGCCTTCTGCAGATATTTACAGCCGTATTCATAAAAACTTATTGATGATTAATTGACCGTTTTTAAACAAAAATTGCTAAAGTTGTATTCATAAACGAAAAATAGTCTATTGAACCTTTAATAAACCATTTATAAAGTAAGAAAATTTATTGTTGGATTTGCCCTTCTTTAAACCAAAAATAAAATGACATTTTGATAAGTGTTTGCATATTATAATATTTTTTTTTGTGAAATATCTTGAAAAATAATGACAAAAATGTTTTATTTATTACAACCGACATGTTAAATAGATTTTACAAATTTTTTTTTTATTTTAGACAGCCAATTTAAAGTTATATTGATAATTATTTAAAAAAAAAAGTTATATGATTTAAATGAATATGTTCAGGGGCAAATGCAGATATTCTCCTTAATTATTTATTAAATTATTGCAACTAGTTGTTTTTTTGTTTAAAACAACAAATTATTGTTCAAAAATATTTAAAAAAAAAATTAAAATAAGCAAATCATAATAATAGTGATGTTAATAAAAAGTAAACAAACTTTTTATTCGAATACTTTCTTATCGAATATTTAAAAAAGGTTCAAACAAATGATATTATGATAGCTTTCGGCAACATTTTGTTCAGAAACTATATATTATTTTAGTTTTATTTGATAAGAATAATTTTGAAGGGGTACAATTAAAAAAAAATTATAAAAGAAATTTAAATATAGAATATCATGTAAACCGCATAGAAGTTTCATGCATCACTAACAATAAAATGGCAGCTAAATATAAAGAAAGTTGCCATACTTAAACAGAAAATCGCTGCAAACAGTTAATAGTAAAAAAGCTGTTATTGTACGTTTATGAATACAAATTTTTATAAGAGGTTTATAAATCAAAAAGCGTTTAATAGTTATTACATAATATAAGCTTAAAATAAGAACTTTTTATAAATATTTAAAGCCTTTATTCGATTAATCGAGCAGTTTTAAAATAAAAAAAACCGATTAATTCCTTACTCGAACAAAACCAAAAGTCGAATAATTGAATACTCTACTAGATACACCAATTATAAGAGATAATTTGTCTTAAAGGGATTAGAGGGAAAGTGGCTTAATTTTTTATTAATACTAACATATAAAAAAATAAAATAACTTAAATATTTTAGTGATTAATATTTGAATGGAAGCTGTATATTTAAATGTGAACCGATTCAACAAAATTTATATTTTGGGCCAAATTTAATCATGGTTTATGGACATAAAGGAATTAGTTTGCAAGGGGACTATGTAATATTATGGACCGATTATCACAATTAACATAGGTTTCGTTGTTATGACAATTAAAACGTATTAAACAAATTTTATTAAATTATCTAAAAATTGCAACTTTTACTCTGCGCACAAGCCCTTCATGGACAGACAACCAGCCAGACGGACGGACGGACATGAAAAAAGTGTATCTGAGTCGATCAGTACACTAAAATATGCGTCTACATTTCTATGTACCAGCACAAATTTATATATTTGCTTTTTCCCTATACACATGTATAAAATATTACAGTTTGGAATAAGATTTATCTTCAACGAAAACTTGCTTTGGCTTACAATCGTATAGTGGAAATGAAATGTAGATGGTGAAACTAAAGCAACAGAAAATTCATCTGCTATTCTACATTTAAACCTACGCAAATACTAGTATTTACGAGATTTCGAGCCAAATCTAGTTGTTTTTGACTAGATTTCCCATACAAAACAAAATCTACTTCGTGACAAGATTTCGACGAAATCTACTCAAAATCTAGTAGTACTTAATGATGCAACTATGGTTTTTTCAATATAGCACTAAAAAATACTTCTCTGCACAAGAAAAAATTACATTAAAAAAACAAAACAAAAATTGTTAAAAAAAAAAGTTTTATAAAAATTGTAAAACAATAAAAAAAGACGAATAATATTGATAAAATAAATATCGTTGATTAGTAATAAAAGGTAATGCAAATTCTTTAATGTATATTTTTTTGTGTTTGTATGTGTAACGAAAAAACTTTGTCAGTTGTTTTGTTATAAAAACAAAATCTCGCTAATGTCAAAAAAGTATAATGTAAACGCACCAGATTTCGAAGAAGATTTTAAATCAAATTTACAAGATTTCGGCCAAATGTAAATGTAGTATTAACCAGAATTTTAATAATAAATTTTTTTATTCGCTGAACATGTATAAAAATATGCTTCAGAAATTAGTCATCAAAGTTTTTCTTGGGATTCAAGAATTAATCTTTGGATGAAGTTTCCTGACGATCTGGCCTAAGCAACCAGTGAAATGCGCATAGGAATAGCTTATCCCTTCAACAACAAATTTCAGTTTATCAATAGTATGGAATGGGAATTTAGCACAATTAAACGAAACCTTGTAAATTAATTTTTTGAATCCCATGAAAAACTTTGATAAATAATAATCTTTTACACTTGTTTTGTTACAAAAGGTAATTTAACTTTTGGTAATTTTACTATGAGTTCAAATTCAATTCGTTGTTTTTTTAAATCTTATCAATATCAATTTTAAATATTAATAATAATCTCTTACACTGTAATTTACTATTAGAAAACATATCACTTCCAACAGCATCGAATACCTTACGAATGGTATAAATGTTTTTAATGCTGATGAAAAGAAATTTCTGTATATATTATAAGTTGTATTGAACAACACTTTAACAACATGGTTTTGGTGTTTGTTTGGCAAAATTCTTAAGTCAAATAACGAAAATCGTACTAATATTTTGCGAAGCTACACAGGATTTTTGTTTCTCTGAGTTTATGTTTTTTTTTAAGTAAACTGGGATACTAGAAATCGAGAAAATAAATTAAAGCAAAACTGGTTGTTACTACCCTGCAAATAGTTATGGACAACCTGATCCATTTTGATCAAATGGACTACTCCCTGGATTGGTCCAATGTAATGCAAGCATGGACCATGTCATTGTTTAAAAGAGTTTGTAGTGAAACGACATGTCTTCGTTTTTTAACAACATGTTTTCGTATTTAAACGATTTCAAAGGTAATCCTCTGGAGTAGTTTTAAGACTACTCCTTTGTAATCCAAAGCTGGGTCATATGGTCCTGCCCTAGGATATCGTTATGTTAAATATACCATGTTTTTCCCATACATTGGGGTTACCTTTGGACTACACTGAAAGAAAAATGCTTCATATATTTAATGAATCATTTTCATAAAAAAAATTTCATTGGTTTAATGAAAATTTTCATTGTCTAAATGGAACTTCATAGTTATAATAAAGTATTTTCGTTAAAATCGCTTCATTGGATTTCGTAATTACGTTAAAAATTTTCATTGGATACAGTATTCCTCGGATAATTACCTCGCCAGAAATGCCAATATTTTTGGGTAATTATGCGGGGTAAGCATTTAAACGAATACGCTTAAATACCTCGTTGAGGTAATTATAAGAATACGTTTAACTACCTCATTGAGGTAATTAAACGAATACGTTTAAATACCTCAGTGAGGTAATTAAGCATATTTACTTACAAGATACCTTAACTTTGATGTATGAAAAGAAATTTGACAGGAATTTTTTAACGTAACACCGAAATCTAAAGAGATATAAATAAAAAACAATGGGATTTGCTGTCTTAAATTTTATCTGTAATGCTTTTTGAGATGTTCTGTCATATTCTACCAACAAAAGCGTACTCATACATATGTACAAATTTATTATCAGCGAAACCGTAAATTTGCAATTGCATGGTTTTTTTTGTGCGATAAACGGATGCAGAAACAATATATTTATCCGTTTTAAAACCTTTTAAATTTTGGAATCGATTTGTTTGTGAATTATTTGCATATTTTAGCTATTGCTGCATTTTTTGCATGTTCATTAAATAAAAAATGCTTAAAATAATTTGCAAAACAGATGAATTTTCTGTTGCTTAAATTTCGCCATCTACATTTAATTTTCACTCTACAATTGTAAGCCAAAGCAAGTTTTCGTTGAAGATAAATGTTATTTCAAATTGTAAAGTTTTAAATACTTATATGCAAAAATTAAAGAAACAGGAATTACATAAATTTGTGCTGATACATAGAATTCTGGACACTTCGTTTAGTAAACCAATCGAATCAAAAATACTTTTAAAAGTAATCTTTTCGTGTCCGTTTTTAATTTGATAAAGTTTAGTAAATACGTTTTAATTGTCTTAAGAACGACTTTGTAAATTGTGAGAATCGGTCTGTAATATCACAGAGTCCCTATGCAAACTTCTTTCTTTATGTCCATAATCCATTAAAACATGTTCGTATTAAGATTAAATTTTTCCCGAAAATCTGGTGAGCACAGAATAAAGTTTATTTTAAAACAAATATAAAATTGTGGAATATTTTGCTTTAAATAAGCCATATTTTGTTTTTTGGGCATATTTTTTTTTTAATTTTTAGTGCATATTTCAAAATTATTAACATGTAAACTTGGTTGCAATTCTTTCTGTGTTGTTGTCAAGTCGTATTGAGGCAATTAAACGAATGAAATTTAGGTGTAATTTTGTTTTGGGAGTTTAATTTTTAAGGCAGTTATCCGAATTTCGTAATTAAGCGTAAGGCAATTAAACGTGGATTTTTGTTTGAAAAATGAAAGAAAAAAAACCGGGGATTTAAAACTCAAGGTAAATAAGCGTGAAAGGCATTTAAGCGTGGGGTAATTAACCGGGTTATACTGTATATGAAAAATAAAGTTTGTCCAAGTTAAACAAAAAATTTTAATTGGGAACATAAAAAACAATATACAAACATAACTATATTCATTAATTAATACAAAATTATAGTTTCCTTTAAAAAATGTTTAATTGTAATGTAAGATTTAATTATTTCATACATCTAATGTAATATGCCATTAAATTTATGAAATCAAAAATTTTTTATAGAAGCAACATATTTCAATAATTGAAAAAAAAATTATTTTTAATATTCAATAACTCTATAGTCTCAATAACTAAAAGTATAAAAATATTTCGAAAAAGCATGCCTTCATAAATAAAATGTTCATTATGACAATGAAAAATGTCATTATAGCAATGAAACAAGAACTTTCAATCCATAAATATGTATGTTTTTAGTTCTCTTTAATATGTACATATCTAAATACATATAGTATGTACTAAGTAATGATTAAATAAATGTTCTCCTTTAAAAAAACACACCCTTATTTTAAACTGTTGTCAACCAAATGATGTATACGAAAAAGCTTGTTCTCTCTTTATGTGGTCTTTTTTTATAATGCGTTAGCAACAAAAATCAAAGTTGTTATTGTTGTTATGGCAAAATACATAGTTTTTTTATTCAAAACCTACACTACACAGGCTTGCTGGTACTGAGCTAGTCTATCAGCGCCGGGGTTGCTGGATCGATTCCCGCCAGAGACTGGTTCCTGCAGACAGAGAAGCGTAAAGCATCGCGGGATTAGCTTAGGGAATTAATAATAAAAAATAAAAAAATTACAAAAAAAAAAATTGAAAGTCTTCATTAAAATAGTGATAAAAAATATTATTTTCAATGAAATTTTGTTATTAAAATCTTGTATATTCATCATCATATTTTCATGAATATTATGAAATAAAATCGTTGAATCTTATAAAAATATATTTATTCATCCAAAGAATAATATTCATAGATCTAATGTAATGTTTAATTAAATACATTTTAATGAAACAGGTTTTATTGATCCAACGAAGCGCTGCATAGGTTCCTTTTTAATGCAATTATTCATGGGATTAATGTCAAAACTTATTGGTATTGTGAAGAAAATTCTTTCAGGGTAGTCCTAGTCCCTTATGGGCTACATTTACATGCGTATATGGACTAGTCTCATTATTTGCAGGGAAGCTATAAGCACACACATAAAGCTGCGAATACCGAACGAATGGTGTCATTGTTTCTTGTACTTTTATTTGGCGTCATGTTATTTAATAGCTTGATGTAAAGAGGCACTACAGAAAGAATTTCTAAAGAAGGCAATTAAAAAATGCATATTTTTATTGTTGTCGACTAAAGGCAATGCTAAAGCAATGAATTTAGGAATATGCAGCAAAATTTAATGTATTCACTCTCCTATTCTCTATGGTTGGTGCATGATACTAGTTTGGAAACTGAAAATACTTTTTAACAGTCACCAATAAAGTCGCCAATATATTTTTCAATGAAATTTCAATTGAAGAAAATGTCTGGCATTTAATTTGCTTCGTAAGCTTGATAAACCTTTTTTGTTCGTTTAATACTTCAATAAAATGCTTTAACTTGACTTTAATTCTATTGACTTCAATTCCCTTACGAAAAGTTTTTACGAAATATGTAAAAACCTTTTTACCTGGTAAAATACATGCATGTGAATATATTTTTAGAAAAGTTCAAACATTTTGTGGTTTTTCGGTTTCATATTTAAACTATTTTATAGCATGAGTGAGGTTTTAGAAAATGTAAGTTTTTTTTTTAAATTTATGTAAAAATTAAGGTGGCTTGAAAAAATAATTTCCTTAACAAAGCTTTGAAATTAAGTTTTGTTTTCAAGTTGTTTTAATTTTTATTAAAAATTATTTAATAAAAAATTTTAAACCAAAAAAAAAAAAAAAGTTTAAAACTTTTGTTATTAAATTGCTAAAATCAAGAGCGACCCTAATATTAATTAATAAATACAAGTGGCTTTGTATGCCTTTGTTATATTTTTCCTTACAGTTGCAAAAGGGTATGTATGAAATTGTCATTCCCTTTGTAATTTCTACAATATTTACCTTGGTGTTTATATATTCTGGGTCCTTATGAGCAGCAAAGTTGATCTATGGATGTCCGTCTGTCTATGTGTTAATTGAGATTGGTTCTTTGACGAGCCCAGATGTTAAGACAACTATTTATTATATATATATATATATATTACTCTAAAGCTGAAAGTCCACACCATGCGTATGTCATTTTTATGCATCTGACAAAAAAGTAGAATCGGTGTAATTGTATGTGACAAGTTACACAGCAAAATGCATAGAATGCATACACGTATCAACGCACCAAAGAACCCAGCGGGAAAAAGAAGGAGTAGGAAGGCTTTCTAGAAGGCCCCTGTACCCCTTCTTTTGGATGTACAAGGCCTTCTTGCTCCATTCCATACTCATATCTTTTTTACACACGTTGTCATTGCGGAGAAGGCCTTCCGCTTCTTCAGCAGGTACATAAGAAGGGTAACGGGACCAAAAAAAATTGATTTTGCTTTTGCTTGTGCAAAAAAACAATACAAAAAATGTTACTCCCTTCTCATAGAAGCGAGTGTGGAAGGTGTATCTTATCTTTTATACGAAAGAGCCGAGGCCTTCTATGAGGCATTCTTTAGCATTTAGATAAGAATATTAGTTGAATCAAAAAATATTTTAAGCAGGCCTTTAAAAAGGCCTGAAGTAAGAAGGTCTTCTGAGTTTTCCCGCTGGGTGCGATCGGCAACCTATACTATTACATTTTGCGTTTACATGTTGTAAAATTATCTTCTATGTGTGTGCACACGTACGTAATGAAAGCGTATAAAAGAGAATAATAGAGAAAGGAGAAAACGCGGCGGCCTGATTTTGCCGATAGCAGGTTTACTTTCTACTTTTGTATGCGTCGCATGCGTGGTGAAAAAAAGTCAGCTGTTGTTGATGGCCATGGATGACAAATCATATTTTTTTTTCAATTATATCGATAAATATGTTTATCTAGTGGATTACTTTTTAATATTTTTTTGTATTCAAAAAAAGTTTTTAATAAAAGGAAAAGCTTTCGTAATAAAGATTACGTAAACTTGAAGGAATAAAATACATTAAATTTATTTTTAAGCACAATTTTACCACGAACAAAATTTGCCATTCTAGTTATCGATTACTTTTATGTTCTGAGTGCCATCTTTTTTTTTTACAAATGCCATGAACTGGAAACTTATTGATACCGTGAAAAATCACGAATATTTGTATAATAAAAGCCTACTTCTCTTTCCTTTTAAATAAATTCTATTAAAATATCAATAATACTTTCCATTTTTGCCAAAATTATTTTTATTTAATAAAAATTTTTTCACAACAGCTGATAAAAAAAAAAAAACAATTTGCCGCATAAAACACATTGCATGTAACTTGAATTTAGAAACGTATAAAATGCACAAAACGGATCATACGCATCCACGCATGAACGCATGGTGTGGACCTCCAGCTTAGCTCCCACTGGAGGACCAGGCCACAATATATTTTTATCACATATTGTCCGTAACAGTTTGCTAAAGGGTGTTAGTTGTGTTAGTTGTGAGTCACACCTTTACGTCAAGCTTTTTGCCCAACTTAATTTGACATTTCGTTGTTTCAGTAATTGAAAAATAAAATCTTAGAGAGGTACACAATTAAGCACCGCGTTAAAATTGTTGACGCCTTTTACGAAAATTGGCGTTCAAATAAAAATGCAGTTCGTGCACTTTGTGCTATTTTTGGTCAGCATAATTGATCAAATGTGTTCACAACCCAGAGAATTGTGCGCAAATTTCAGCAAACCGGGTCTGTTGGAAATGTGGAAATACCTGTGCATGCTTACCCGCTTCGTTCTTCTTACTTCTTTAAAAATGAGTTCAGCCAAGCAGTTACCGTGAATGCTGTTCGCTTTCGCGAGATGATGATAACGGACTTTTTGTGGCCAGAAATTGAGGATATGGATCTGGACGATATTCGGTTCCAACAGGGTGGTGCCACTTGCCACACAGCCAACGAAACAATGGCTCTTTTGCGCGAGAAATTCAATGGCCTTGTTATCTCACGTCGTAGCGATCATTTGATTTGCCACCGTTGGACTTCTTTCTTTCGTCGATAGACCACGAACAATTCAAGAACTAAAGAATAAGATAATTCAGAATATTAACGACATTAAACCTCAATTATGTCTTAGAGTCAGTTGAAAATATGGATCATCGGATAGAAAAATGCCACAGAAGCCGAGGCGATTATTTGGCCGATATTTTGTGTCATACATAATTGCCATATTTCCTTCTATTATAATAAAAATTATTGATATAATTCGCAGAAAACGTTTTGTTCTTTAACAATTAACATCTTGGGGTTTTAATTGGACCACCCTTTTATATGGCTGAGTTATGGGCGAAAAATCAGCCAAACATATAGTAGGTCGGTTACCTAGCGGCCATGAAATATACTCCTGGAATAAACATTTTTAGGCAATAACGCCCAATGGCTTTTCAGTACTACGGTAAAGGGTATAAAAGATTCGGCTTTAACTCAGTTTCCTTAAACATAAATCGTACATATGTATTACATCCAAGCGGGGAAAAGAAGGAGTACGGAGGCCTTCTAGAAGGCCTCTGTTCCCCTTTTTTTGGATGTACAAGGCCTTCTTGCTCCATTCCATACTCATATCTTTTTTACACACGTTGTCATTGCGGAGCAGGCCTTCCGCTCTCGCTTTTTTAGCAGGTACATAAGAATGGTAACGGAAATAAATAAAAAAATTATTTAGCTTTTGCTTGTGCAAAAAACAATATCAAAAATGTTACTCCTTCTCTACTCCCTTCTCATAGAAGCGAGTGTGGAAGGTGTATCTTATCTTTTATACGAAAGAGCCGAGGCCTTCTATGAGGCATTCTTTAGCATTTAGATAAGAATATTAGTTGAATCAAAAAATATTTTAAGCAGGCCTTTAAAAGGCCTGAAGTAAGAAAGTCTTCTGAGTTTTCCCGCTGGGATATTGCATATTGGTTTGTGTTGAAAATTTCTATTTTTAAAAAGTTTCGTTTATTTTGATGTTGTTGTTGCATTCCTCCGGAAATTACAAACCGGTTGAGTGAGTGTGTGTGTAGGTGTGGAAAAAGTTATAGTAAAAAAAGTTAAGTGTAAAATAAAGTTAGAAAATACCTTCGATTTGTACAAGACTTTTTTCGAAAGTATTTTATTTCTTTTAATTTTAAAAAAAAAACAAATTTAGAAAACGATGTGTTTTTTATAAAAAAACCAGCATTTAACCCGCTACTTCGTTAGCGTGTCCTTTTCTTTCGTCGACATATTTTTATGCCAAAGTTTATGTTTCTAGGTTTTAACAAAAATGTATATACATCTTTTTATCTTTTTTTTTTTTTTGTTAGGACCAGCACTCAGGAGACGACCCCTACTAATGCATTGCATTCAGGGGTGTCATAGAATCCAAGTCGGTTTAGCTCATTGCCGGTTTTGCAAACCAATATTGGTTTTATTTTGTGTCATGAAAACAAATCGAATTTTTTATTTTCGAATACAAATAAAACAGATATTAGAATCAGCTGTTTAATGTTTTGGCTCACGGGTTTACAGCTTTTAATGCTGTTTTTGTTTTACAATTTTGTAAAATATTATTTGTGCGCTAAAATATTGTTTAAATCTGTGTTTTTATTAAAGGAAAATTATAGAAAAGTTAATAAGAAGTGGTAATACAGTAAACATATGAAATAATTGCCGTCGTTGTATTACTTGCATTGCATTTGTTGTTTACATTGGTGTAATATTATTGTTTTGTATAAATATGTAGGTATAAAGCGAATTTATTAAAAATATAAACAAATTTGTTGATTAACTTTGTAAATAAATAGAATGATCACTGCTGTTTGCAGAAAAAGTGAGAAGAAGACTTTTGCGAATTTGCAGCAGCCCGCTGCCGGAGACTATCGGAAACGTGCAAAAAATAATATTTTACCAATTTTATTTACTTCTATCTGTGGAAAAAATCTAACTGTTGAACAAAATTGTATAAAAAAATAAGCTTTTAACAACTTTATTTATTTCCAACAAAAAAAAAAAAAAAAAAACAAGAGCTGTAAGCTGCTTGGCTTCTTTTCAATAAAAAACCGATAATTTCTGTGACATCATAAACCGACACTAACTGGAGTTCGAACAAAAAACCGACAACATTGGATTTCATGACACCAACGTATTTTTTTTTGTCGGTTTCAAAGCCAATCCGATAAGATTGGTTTCTATGACACACCTGATTGTGTTGGAACTAGAAAAATAGGTCATGGGAAGGAGGATAGAGGGAGTAGTGCTTGTGTACATTCGATTTGAACTTATTCATGTTAAAAGTGAGAGGAAAGACTTCAGCAGGAAGGTTATTCCACATACGAATAGTCCGGCCAAAAAACGAATTTTCCTTGAAATACGTTGTACGATGCACCAGACAATCGGCCACAAAAGAATGAAGAAAATCGTGTATTTAGAACAAACGTATGGGTTTCGGGAACCAGATCTCGAATTTCATCAGAACACATAACATTGTGGTAACGATAAAACAGGCAAATACAACCCACATTGCGGCGGTGCTCAAGGGAGTCAATAGAATTGGATAACCTACTGTTACTAATGAGAACCTTCGTCCTCTCCTGCACGCGGCCGAGAAGCTCCAAAATAGACTTAGAAGCACCGGCCCGCACATGAGAGTTGTATTCTATACGCGGTCGTATATAATTGGTATAAATTGTAAGGAGATCAGATAGAGTAAAGAATATGTTACACCGTTTTTTCGACACTTTGAATATATGTTCTGTCCATCGGACATCACATTGTATCTTCATGCCCAGAATAACAAGAGATGCTGATTGCTCAATAATTATACTACCCATACAATTGAGGCACCTGGATCCGTCGCGTCGTTTATGCGCCAGCACACAACATCTTATAGGTAATCATTCACCCTGCATCATAATTTTATATTTCTAAGTTCAATACTGAAGTATCAAAAATTTCCATATTGTTGTGGGAGCTAATAATTTAATACGTATAATTTAGGTTTTTATTATGACTTTTTTGCGTGAAATTAAAAGGCATGCCATTGTATTATGTACCCGAAGAGTTTTAAAAACTTATCTTCATGTCCTTTTACACGCTTAGCTAAACAAAAAAGTCATAAAAAAATAAATTTTTATTTACCCCGCATGTCTTTCTACACCATTCACCAACAAAAATTCAATTAGCTAAACAAAAAAGTCATAACAAAAACTAATTTTTATTTTGAAAAGCATGCGTTTCTGGCAAAAAAAAATTCTAAGGCATGCCTGTTCCCGAAGCAAAAAAGTCATAATTAAGACTCATTTTTATTTACAACAAGAACTCAAATCCATGTCACTTTCCCGAAGGGAAAAAAGGCAAAATCAAAGGCATGCCTGTCCCCCCTCCTTCCAGAAACAAGTCATAATCCAAATTTTGTTTAAAACACAAAAAAAAAAAAATAACAATGTAGTATTAGTTATAAAATGCGATCCGATTTTTAATAATAATTAATTTTGACCTCCATTCCCTTTTAACCTCACTATTCCCTCAAGCAATTTTGTGATCCCTTTTATTCATAACCCCTCAGAAAAGGATACACAACCACCCTTGAGATGGTTTAATTAAAGTATATTTTTTTCGCATTATATTTCTCATGCTTCCCTTGTTTTGTCTAAATGAAGTATATTTTTTTAATCATCAAAATTTGCAATCAAATGTTTTAAATCAGTCTTAAATGAATTAGAATTATTTTTTCTTCATTTTCATTTTGTTAACAATTACAATTTACACTTGGTTTGCTCTCTGGAGAACTATATAAAACAACAAAATTCTTTCTTTTTTTCCATGTCCATGACAATCTTTTAAAGACATGTAAATGACAGTTTCATCAACGCTCTCAGTTTCCCGTATATAAACACACATACTCAAATGAAAAAACACCCATACTCCTACAGGGATGTAAAATACATACATACATACTGTTAACACAGTCACATTTTGTCCCCTTAGCGTAACACGTGCTCTTCTGACACAAAAAGAAAGTTAAATACACGGTTTAATGAGTACAGACATAGTTATGCTTATATGTCTGTATGTATGTGTAGGAGAGAAAATGTCTCAAATGGGGAAGGAAGACGAGAGAGAAAGTAGCAATATTATACATTTTTAGCCAGACATGGAAAATTTAGTACTTTTTACTGATAATACCGCAGTAACCCCGAGACGGAAAATGTTCTATTATGACTTTGAAGTTACACAGAAAAAAAATTAATTAAAAAATTATTTAAATTTGCACCAGTAAACAAATTAATAGTATCAATGAAATATTTTTTCATATTAACAATATTTTTTGCAGTAATTTTGTTGATATAAGTAAACGTTTAATTCACTTGATTAAAACTTATTTTATTTTTGATACATATTTTCATTTAAAAAAAAAGCCGAAATTTTTTTCTGTGTGGGCAAGTCAGAAATTGTAGTTTTTCCTAATGTCAAATTGAAAATTGTGTTATTGCTTTATTTAATTGTCTTATTTATTAAAGAACAAATAATTTCGATTAGAACTTAGAACCAGGGCGCTAATTCTGGCAGTCGTGATCGAATCCTTTTTGGTTTCGAAAGCAATATTATTCCTAATTCTTTCAGTCGATACTAAGCGAATTGAAACTATTTTTTCAGTGTTGTAAAGAATTTATTTAAGTTTCACAAAACTAAATAAATAATTTTGGTTGACTGAAAGAATAAGAAATAAAATTTCTTTCGAGTCAAACAAGTTTTCGATCACGACGGCCAGAATTAGCCCCCAGTTGTGCTAGACATAAGTTATTGATACCAAATGACAGAGAAAAAAAATATATTAATTACAAAAATTGGTTCTATTCATTAAACAATTATTTAAATTTGCACCAGTAAACAATTAAATAGTATCAATTAAATATTTTTTCATATTTACAATTTTTTTTCAGCAGTAATTTTGTTGATATACGTAAACGTTTAATTCACTTGATTAAATTTTTGATTAAAACTGATTTCTTTTGCGATTAATGGTTTTATTATTTTTTATTTTCTGTGTATATTATGAGCTGTAAAGAACATTTACATAAATACCCCTCCTAGAGCCTACAACAAGGGGAGTTTTAACCTATGGGTGGTAAGCAATGCTTTTATTAAACGCCCCCCCCCCCCCCTTGTTTGGGATCTTAAGGAATCTAACTTTTGCTGTTTTTGAAAATATACTATCAGCATCTGTTTAATAGCAGCAGTACTTAGGGATACTCCGTCGTCAGGCCGAACTCTCCCACAAATTGTGAAAAATCAGCTTTTTAGCGGGATTTTTAAGAAATTCCTTCCCTCGACTTTAGTTAGTAAGCCACAACCGCCAAATGATCCCCGAAAGTATATTTTCAACGGAAAAGCAAAACTTCCGCAAAGACAATTGTCCTTAAAGACGGAAATTTCCCGCAAGGAGCATACTGACGGAGGCCTCAAGCAATAGTCAGTTCGGTGCCGTGACCTTTTATTTACAATTAACATCGTGCATTATGGTTGGACCACCTTTTGGAATCTCTGATCAGCCACGATAGCAAGAAACTGTGAAGATCTTTAAGATATGTAAATTTCGTATTTTTTCCGAATCCCAGGTATTGACTGAACCTGATTTTGCCGAAGGATGTAACACAAAAAATTGAGTATATTATGAGCTGAAAGCCATAGGTTAATACCCGCATTAATGATGAAACAGAACTGGGGCTGAACGATGTTTTCCATACAGTTTGACATAAAATTATGCCAGAGAATGCGGTCGAGAAATAATGATGAAGCAGAACTGGGGCTGAACGATGTTTTTCATACAGTTTGACATAAAATTATGCCAGAGAATGCGGTCGAGAAATAAAATCAATTTTATTTTGAGGACGTTTTTTCTAATGCTCTCACATAAAGACGCTTATTCTCTTACCAATGCTACCATACTTTCATTCAATTTCATACAATTTGTAAACAAAGAAAAATAAGAACAAAAGAAAAAGAAAGAGATAAGAGAGATTTTGAAGTTACTGCCGACGTTTTAATTATGGGCTTTAGAATTTTTGCCTGAAGTTGAAGACTCAATTCTGTTTCATCATTTAAAATCAATTTTATTTTGAGGACTTTTTTCTAATGCTCTCACATATAGATACTTATTCTCTTAACAATGCTACCATATTTTCATTCAATTTCGTACATTTTGTAAACAAAGAAAAATAAGAACAAAAGAAAAAGAAAGAAATGAGAGAGAATTTGAAGTTTCTGCAGACGTTTTAATTATGGGCTTTAGAATTTCTGCCTGAAGTTGAAGACTCAACTCTGTTTCATCTTTAAAGTATAACTCAAAAATATTAGTTTTACAAAAAATGACTTTAAAGTTGAGGATAAACATGCAACGAAATGGAAAAAAATGTATTCTTCTCTCAAGAGTTGAATTTACAACATCTAAATATGAACTAATTAGACTTCATATCAAGTCAAAATTTGTGATTTTTGCAATATGACGATGTGTAAATTAATTTTGCTAATTATCGCATGCGATAAAAAATATATGAAAAAATATCGCATGCGATAAGAAAAAATATTAAAAAGAAAATACGATTATTTACACGAAATAAATTTTTACACGATTACATTATACATTTTTGAAAAATGCAATGTAAAAATTTGCATAAGTTCAATTTAGATATAGTGTTTATAGAGTCTGGTAGCCTTGGCTATGGTCTTTATTTTCTTATAGCTTTGATTTTTTGAGAAGGAAGGATTTGGACACAGTGGCCATATCCCTTACGGAACTTATTTACAAGAAATTATAAGTTTTAATACTAAAAGATCAAATAAGTTTTTAAAAATCGATAAAAAATGATTGAGACGTTTTTGCAGTAAATGTAATGTATGCAAAACAGTGTTAAATCCAAGTAGTAGTATTTTTGATTTTTTTTTAATTGTTTTAATCGCTCTTTCTCTCTCTCTCTCTCTGTTCTTCTATAGCTGTTTCAGAAAATAATACTTTGATTTGTATTTTGACAACTTTTGCTCAGGGAATCATTTTAAAAATTGTTACAAAAAAATTTTATTCAAAGACTGAAACTTCTTTTTATCAGAAGATTAAATCCTTTTTGCGGAATCTCAATTTCCCGTCTCTGCTTAAAGCCATTGTATGAATTAGAAGAATGAAAAGAAATGCCATTTTAAGAATAAAGCTAATTTCATGTGATTGCCAGGGAAATTTGTAATTAATTTAAAAGAAAATAAAGTTTTGCTACACATTGTTCGTTACCCCCCTCCCTCCATTTCCTTTTCGTTACTAAGCATGTATTTGTAGGATATGCTTTCGAGTGGTTATGTATGTGTGTGTGTGTGTGTGTGTGTGTGTGAACAAAATTTTGTCTCTTTTTGTTATCAAGTTTGCCAAACAAAAGCAAATATTTATATAGAAAAGTGTGCAAAAAATGTATATGAATTTTTATTTACAAAAAATATATATTGTACATATATTTTTTGATATCTACCCTTAACTTATTTTAAGTTTTTATTTATTTTTCTAGCTTTGTATTTTTTCTATTTAGTTTTAGTTCTGTTTTTTGAGGGGAAGGGAGGGATGGAGGGAAAAATATCAATATTAATTTCAACTAAAAGTTTTGTAGTGCTGTTTTTTCTTCTCTATTTGCCATGATTATCTTAAATTTTAGTTTTTTTTTATTTTATTAAACCACATGAGGGTACAACTTACTGACTTTATCACTTGTAAAAATAAAATCGCACATACATACACACAAAAATATGTGCATAAATTTGTCTGTATTTATGTACCTAAAATATAAATATGTATATTTTTATAGGGAGAGTTACATATAAAAAGCGTTTGTCTCCCTTTTCTTGATAAGGAAATATCGGGTGTTTTATTTAAAGAACCTTAAATTAAAAAAAAAACTAGAAAAAAATAGTTAAAGCATCCATCCCCTTGACCTTATTAATCAAATAATTTTAAATGTTCAAATATGAATTGGGGATGTGGCTGCCGCAGCTAACACGTTCAGTAGTAACGCGTTATATATTCGCTTGCAAGTGCTAGATCATTACTAATTTATCAGCACATAAACACATGTTTCAAGGTGATTACAATTGTGTTTACTGTAACCATATTATTGTCACCGGCAACTATACTATGGTTAAAATAGTCCTCTATCAAGAAGCCACAATAATCTTAATCGTAACATTTTGCTCTTGGAAAAAAGAAAAATGTTGTAATTCTTCTAAAACTATAGAACTTTAAATGGTTGACAAATTATTGTTGTTATTAACCATAACATGTTTGGGCAATCCGTTTTATCGCCGTAGTGTCTCAATGGAGGACTTATTCAATTATAAATAATTTTACTAGAGGGTACCCAAATTTGAGGTTAGTTCGTACACGTTGAAAAAATTTCCCCTACAAAAATCCCTACGCATTGTTGTCATTAAAACAAATTTTATGCGAATATGTATATTAAAGCTTTGACAAAAAAAAGTACAAAACTAAAAAAAATAATACATTTATATAACTTATAAAATTACATCTTAGAAAAAACATATACATCAAACAACTGGAAATATATTTTTAAGCGATTTTAGGAAAAAGAAACTTTTTCAGCCGTTTAAGACAAGAAAATCTCATTAAAAAAACGTTTTTTTCTGCATTTATTTCATAAATAATGCGATATGACGAAAAATCGCAACATTTCGGAGAATATAAAAAATCTGTCCGATTTCCCTACGCTTCTATTTTAGTATCAAAAATACCTACATTTAGGTATTTTCCCCTACCTCTGGCAACACTGACAGGGAGATGATCCGAAGCTTTTTGTAAAGGAAAATTTATAATTTAGACGTACAGAATATGTGGTTTCAACAGGATGGTGCAACTTGCTATACAGCAAGCGAAACAATGGGACTTTTGAATGAAAAGTTCGAAGATTGCATTATTTCTCGCAGAGGTGGAGTGAATTGGCCACCAAGAGCGTGCAATTTGACATTGTAGACTATGTTTTGTGGAGTTTTTTGAAATCGAAAGTCTATAGCAATAATCCCACAAGAGCTTAAGAGCTTAAAAACAACATTATCGAGCAGATATCAACCATTGACAACAGTTTATTGAAAAACCTGATTGAGAATTTTGGTAAAAGATGGGGAGCCTGATTGACATAATTTTAAACCGGAAGCTATTTGTAATAAACTGAAATAAAAATATTTTTAATATCTCAAAATAAAATCTTTTTTTATTAAAATGAAATTATATGAACGATGTGGCCAGTTTACACAGAAAAAAAATATATCAAGCAAATTTTTAACCACACAGTTTGTTAAAAGTAAAATTTTAAGTCAACAAACTTTTTATTTGATTCAATTGAAAAATTTATCAAAATTACACTTTTTAAAATAGCACTCAAAAAACATATTTAATAGTGAAATTATTTAATATTTCTTCATATTTCATAAAAAAAATATTCGAATCAAAGTAAGGACGGTATTTTGACAGCTCTTGTCCATTTTATAATTGCTCATAATTCCCATTCGCTTTACAGTTTTATTTGTATAATAAATTCAGTTTTACCAAGGTCTTTGGAAAAAGGTTTCCTGATGATCAGGCCTAAGCGAAATGCACATAGAAACTAGCTTTTCCCCCACACAAAATTTTAGTGTATTTACCAAAAATATAAAAATTCAATAACTATACCTAAAAGCACTTTTATCAATACCGCAAAAGTAGTCATCACAGAAAATTTAATTTTTTTTTTTTTTATCAAATATGCGATTTTCGTATTCGAATATTGAATTTTTAGTCAACAACCAAGTATATTGAGTCAATAAAACTATTATACAAATATATTATACAAATTAAACTGTATAGCGAATGAGAATTAGAAAAAGAGTTGTAAAAATACTGTATTTACTTTGATTCAAATATTTTTTTTATTAAATATGAAGAAATATCAAATTATTTTATTATAAAATATGTTTTATTGAGTGCTATTTTGCAAAGTGTAAATTTGATAAATTTTTTCATTGAATGAAACAAAAAGTTTGTTGACCTAAAATTTTATTTTCAGCAAACTGTGTTGTTAAAAATTTTCTTGAGATATTTTTTTCTGAATAGAATTTACTGGTGAATTTTCCAGATTGCAACCTATTTGGAACCAATTGGCAGTCTCACCAGGACTTATAAAAACCAAGTTATGTTAAGAGATTAAAGTTCATATCAGACAACATCTATATGAGATTTTTTGTCTTCAAGGGATTTAAGTGACGGCCGCTAAGTTTTATTTTGTTAAGAACATTAACCTATTTACGGATGGGAGTCGATTCCGATTCTAAAGAGAATTTATTTGCAGTAAAATATTTTTGGGGGGAATTCAATCTAAAAACGAAGACAATTAGAAGATCTATTGACACCAAGAGTCCATCTCAAAATAAAATTGGTATTGGGACGTTGTCCTTAGTATAATTAAAACATATTTACCAACTTTTATCAAATTATCTAACAAAACTGCAACTTGTACTTTGCCGACAAGGTTTACTAAGACAGCCAGACCAGCCAGACGGACGGACATCGTAAGATCACTTTGTAAATGTGATTCTGAGTTGATCGGCATACTAGTGGTTAACTTTTATTTATTTATAAATTGGAAACTTCTATAACAAAACATATATTTTTTATAATAATAGAAGTGCGGACACAGTTATTTGGTTGCAGAAAAATTATGTTAAGTTTTAACAAAAGTTACTTCAAAAATCTTTTTAATTAAGCTATAACGATTGAGCAGGTAATAAGAAAATTAATTGATTTAATTAATAATAGTATAGGTTATAAAATAATTAAAATTATGATATTTTAATTAGGCTTAAGTTCATCAAATTTAATTTTCATTAAATTATTTTTATGAAGAAAGGAATTTTACAACATAAAATTTATTGATAATTTTTCATTCTTGACTGAGCTGGGAACTGAACCCAGGTTTATCATGGTCAGGTTACCCTTACATGTTTACATTCAAATGTCGTCCAGTGAGGTATGATCGCATTAATTAAGAAGGCAATGAAGAAAAATGTATAATTTTGTTAAGGTTATGAATTAAAACATCATGGTCAACATTTTCAAAAGCCATTATGTGGTCTTCACAAGAAGAAAAACTTTCGGGATAAATTAAGTTTTATTTACTTACTTTGAGCACGAGTTGTACTCAAAAATTCAAGTACGAATAAAACTAAAACATACCTTAAACAATCCTAAATGGGATTTCTTTCGAATATCAAGAAATAAGTACAAAATATAGTTAAAATAATAACATAAGTATATATACCAATTTTATTGAGCCTAAGGCCTTGAAGACATGGCCATGTACCTACGTCAGTCTATAATTTATAATTATTTTCTAATGCTACAAATAAATAAAATAAATAAGTACAAATTTCTTGAAACAAGTAAAAAAAGATTAATCTTTTCGTTGGTAGTACCCACTCGGAGAGTTTTAATCTCATTTAACTTAAAGTTTGTTTCAGACACTACAACAACACCACACAATTTGCTTGTTGTATGTAGAAACAAGGAAAACACATTTCATGTTTAAAAAGTAGAATTGAGAGCTCTTGCTTCTCATTTAGTTTATGTTTTCAGTTATATGTGCAGACTAAGTTTTTAAAGTAAAAACCATATCGGGAATGATGCTGTTGTTTTATAATTGAAATTCTGTAAGTTCTCAAACGGGCAAGTAAATCAATCATAATACAATTCTCCTTCTTATTTCACTTTTGGTTTAGCTTAAGTACGAATGCGGGATTGAATCAACTTTAATCAACTTAGTTTTACTTAAATCAATCTCTTTGTCGGACTATTTCAAGTACGATTTCGGGATTGAATATGAATAAGTTAAAGTATTTCGCGATTGAAAATCCGTACTTGAATCAATCTTTCTGTACTTGATTCAAGAAAATCCGTACTCACCGTACTATTAATACTGCTTCGGATTGATTTGATTACGGATAGATTGATTTTTCTTTTGAGTGTAGCACCATCAACAATGCTCTGTGGCCATAATCTAGCCCTTTTTAGTTTGTAATTCAGCGTGAAACTTTTTTAGTATTCATTTAAGACCCTATAATGTTTATTTGTTCTGGATCCTTGAGTAATTCTAAGTCGATTAAGCTCTATCCGTCTGTCTCTCCGTCTGTTGAAATCATGCTCACTTTCGAACGATTCAAAAAAGAGAACGATATTAATCTAAAATTGTTTCTAGTTCTCTTAAAAACTTTGGGATTGAAATCCAGCAAAATTGTTTCAGAAGGATACATATGGATTCCTTTAACTCCTGCGAGAAACAAAGGGCCGCTTAGGTTTCAAAAGGATATGATTAAGCAATTAAAATGTGAAACAACCACCTTAAAAAATTGACTATTTTGTTACAAAACAGTGATAGTGAGCTAGTCTATTAGTCGGGCTCGAAAGACTCTGGTCTGTCTCCTGCAGACAATCGTATTCGCGGGATTAGCTTAGGGAAACAAAAAAAAAAAAAAATAGTGGCGACATGCACATATTGATATAAGATTAAAGATCATACTACAATTTCGTGCAGATCGGTCCATAATTTAACATAGGCCCTAATAAAGCCTATTCCTGAAATATGGTAACTGTCGGTGGAGGATATCAAATATTCGGCACAGCCGAATGTGGCACTCTAACTTGTTGCTTCAAAAACGTTTAATGAATTGGAAACTCATTTAATAGAACTCATGAATTGTTATTTGTTTTTTTTCACCGTTTTATATTAAGCGGGATTCCCAGGATATTTATAAAAAAGTCAGGCTTTCCCGGGAAATGAAAAAGTCCGGGAGAAGAAAAACTCTACTCATGGGACATTAATACACACATTGTTTTCTCAAACGTCATTTTAGATCGTCGAAAACTTTAACTCTAACTTTTATTTACTTCAAAAGTTTTTTTCCTTTTATATTATTGAACATTTCATATGAATTAAAGTTGTTGAATAAATAAACTGCAGTTCGTATGTGCATTCAAGTGTATTAACAAAATATTTTTGTTTTTTTTTTGTCTATTGAATGTGGTACGAAAAAATTATATACATAAAATACTACATGCATAAACAATTTTCTGCAGAGTAGACGAATTCAAGTATTTTTCATAAGCCACTGAATGTCACAAGTGGTTACTTTTTTCTCTTCTCTCGCATTCATGTGTATGTTGGTATTAAAAAAACTGCTTTACTTCTCTTAATAAAAAATATTAAAAATTTAGTATATACACACGTTTAGATGTAAAAGGGAGCCAATAGATCGTAAAACTAGCTACGAACTAACAAAATCGTAAGCCATAAAGATATCTCGATATTCAGCCTTCTAACTAACTAAGCAAATAAGGAATTGGAGATCAAAAGAAAAAAAATTATTGTGTATTTCTTTTATTTTAAGGATTAGAAGAGATTTATTAACTAAAATTTTTTTATGTGTACACTTTTCTCGCAATCGGTGGACCTAAAATTGACTCGCTAAAATATTAATTTGGATAGTGGAAAATATTTAAATTTTATATCAAAATTACTGGGGAACGGTGGCCACACCTACCGGTGGGTGTGTAAATGAACACCAACATTTAAATTTTATTCAACAAAATGTACAGCTGTTAAATAATCCACCAAGCAAGTATTTGGTTGAATATCGTTGGCATCATGTAAAAAGGAGAAAAAAAAACTAATTAGAAACTGTAATGTGTGTGAAGATAAATTCGAATTTATCTAGCAAAGACACAAACCATATTTTTTTTAAATTGCTCATTTTGCAGTTAAAAGAGCCATGTTAACCACTTAACAGTCATACTAATATACTACGGAGACACAAAATCAAGATTTGAATGACCATTTTGGACATATATGGAGTTGCACATATATACTACCACAAATAATTTTGGAATTTAAGAAAATTAATTTTGAAAAAAATCATATTTATTTGAAATTTCTGGAGAAGATCAATGAGCATTTTGGACACATATGGAGTTGCACATATATGCCACCATATAGGAATGGTAGTCCAGAGGGTCCTTAATATGATTCCAAAAGTCACAGTCACAAGACAAAATTAATTTTCTCAAATTCCAAAATTATTTCAGAAATGTGACCATTCCTATATGGTGTTATATGTGTGCAACTCCAAATTTGGTAAAATGGTCATTAAAATCTTGATATTTTGTATTACAATGACTGTTAAGTCGTTAACATTGCTCTTTTAACTGCAAAATGAGCAATGTTAAAACATATGGTTTGAGTCTTTGCTAGTTAAATTCGAATTAATCTTCACACACATGAAACTGTATGGATGAATCAAGCTTCGTACAGACGATGGTCAGATCTTACAATGTTGTCATTGACGAGGTGTGTTTGTGTAAAGTTTTAAAATAATTGATGCCGACTAAAAAAATTTTATTAATTTTTTGTGTTTTTTGAAAATGATTTCAAAATGTACTTAAACAGTCCTTTATTACATTAAGCCCTTTTTATAAAGTTTTAAAATGTCTTCACGCGCTTAGTGTCCCAAAAGTTGGCATTGCTGGTTGAAATCACTTAAAAATTCACATTGGGAAAAACCGAATTAAAGCATTTTTAAATGAGACCAACGATATGTATATTGTGTATCGGTATAAGTGCGTGTGTAAACGGGTAGTTGTGCTGGTTGTTTTTCAGTTATATTTTCCATTATGGTGACCTACAAAACTCATTTTTGTTATTTTTCTGTTTTTGTTTATGCAACCATTTTTCGCAAACTCCTTCAAGTAGATTTTATTGTGTACATATTTCGCAAAAAAGTAAAATTCTACTGCAAAAAAGGACAAATTTAGTAAAACATATTCCCTTAATTGGAAAAGTATAATATTCAATTCAGGAGGAGTATACCATAATTTCGGTGACTATATTTATAAAATAAAAAAACAGAACAGGAGTTTCATATTGTATAGTTAAGGTCACACAATAAATAAAAAACATAAAAAAAACGTTCCAAATATTTCATTTATGCTTTAGAATAAATCCATTTTATTGATTAAAATACGCAAATTTTAACTTCTTTATAATTTGCAAGGCTTTTTGCGAACCTGAAACTTGAAGACAGCATAGTATAAATTTTTAATCTATATACATTAGAGCAGTGTTCGCAAATAAACACTAAATATCGCTCCTTAGTATTCGGTTCGGTAGATTTGTGGAAAACACAATCGCTATAGTGTTTATGTAGAAAATCATTGAAAAAAATAGTGTTTCCCTGTTTGTCATCTTTCAACACAAAAATAATACCGTTTTTATCAAACTCAACAAAAGACGCGAACATTTAATTCCGTTCGGTTTTTTTTTAAATCCACAAGCTTCATTGTTTTCGGTTCGGCTCGTTAAAGTTCGTCCCTTTTGGCTGGTAAAAAAACCAAAAATTTTTTTCAAAAACAAAATACACATACGAAATAAAACAAAAAGCCAGCAAAACAATTTTACACAAACAAAACACATACACAATACACACACAAACTGTTCGTGGTGCGGTCGTTGCAAAAAGTTTTTGTTTGTTCATTTCTTCATTAATGTAAAAAAGTAACATTATAGAACATTAAAATATTTATAATGTTTGTGTACAGTATCACTACAATTGTTCTGATTTCAAACAAAGAACAGAACAATATATAATGTTCGGCTCCTTCTTGAAAATAGTTACGAACGGTATGTTCGCATACACAATCACTAAAAAATAGTAAAAAATCGTTATTGGGTGTGTAAGCCGAACGCTAAAAAATGTACTGTTTATTTTCGAACACTGCATTAGAGTGCTAAAGCAAAAAAAGAATTATTTTATGTATTGGAGATACACGTTGTGTTTTTGCAGGATAACATCGAGCCCTAACCGCGAAAATAACGTAAGCGCCAAAAATCAAATTTTACTGGAGAGAGTTTTTTATTTTATTTCATATAAATTTTGTATGAAATTTCTTGCTTACGATAAAATTTTTCTTGCTATAAATTCGTAACGGCACCTCATTTGACCATGTTATATTTAAGGAGATGATGCAAGTGTTGGCAATACAGTAATTTATTAAAAAAAACGAAAATTGAAAATGATGTCGCTTACGTTATTTTCGCGGTTAGGACTCGACGTTTGCTGGTGCCGCAACAACGCTGAAGTTTGAAGGTGCATTCACAAGGGGAAAAATTACATTTTCTCCAGTTCGTGTACAAACTTTGCCATTAAATAATTCTTTTTGCTATTAAATTTAAAAGAATTGAAATGTTTGACAGATTTTTCGAAGTGTAAAAAGGGTGGAGTCAATTTGACCCCAAGTTTAATTAAGGGTTAATCTCAATTTTTGCATTGTTTTGTCTTCGTATAAATTGAGAGCATATTTTTTTTTAGTTTTATATAAATCGGAACAAAAATACACAATATTTCTATATGTCAAAATTTGACCTTTCACTTTCATGATTTTAGGGTTAAAGTTTTCCGATTTTGACCTTTGACCTTCATGATTTTAGGGTAAAGTTTTTTGTAAAACCTTCAGGGTATATTTTAAATTATCTGGACTATTATATTCTAAAGAAGTTTTACTTAAAATATGAAATAAAATGTAAAAAATTGGGCTTATTCGCCAAAATATGGCCAAAAAATAAGTTTTTCTCGAAAATCGCAAAATTTAAATCGAAGGTACGGAAAATCTATGGGAGGTACCAACATAATTTTTTCACATTTTTATTTCCTATTATATCCTCAATAAATCCTTATGAGATGATCAAAAAATTCGCAAATTTGTTTAACAAAATTTTTGAAAATTTGAAAATGGAATTTTTAAACGGCCGTTAAAAAATTAATTTTTTTTGGTCATACCTGCGAGTAGATTATAGGTATCCTACGAAGACAAAAACTCATATACAAGGAAATACGGGTAAAGATTAGGTAAAAATAAGCTATTATGGCCTGGGGAAATTTTCATAACTTTAACATTTTTTTAACCAAATTTTGTCTTTTATATCTGATAAGAACGATAACTACGTACACGTTTCGATTTTTTTGTACTTAATTGCAAAAGTAATTTTTTAGTGGCAAATTTTTTACAAGACCTGAAAATAAGTAGTTTTTTCCCTTGTTAATTGAATTGATGCTTTCTGAATTGCAACTGACTTATAGCCTTTTCACACTGATCAACATCTAACATCTACCATCAATTTGCCACGATTTGCGAAGATCTTAACATTTTTCCATAAGAAATATATAGTGCTAAAAACCAACATCTTTAACCCTGCACGGTTACTCCTTGTCGAATCGACGAAGCTCATTAACATTTTATCATATAACTTTTTAATGTGTATTCAAATTACGCTCCTTTTTTCAACAACGTTAGCTGATGACGAAAGCTTTAAACAAATAATTAGTTTGAAAACACAAAAAAGTGCTAAAATTCGTATCATATTTTCAGATAGATGAAAAACTTTTATTTTTTATGATTTATTTTAGTTTATTTTTTAATAAAATGCTTAACTAAAGAAGTTTTTGTTAATTTTTTACTAGAATTTTTTTTAAAAAGTTCGTCGACTCGACGAAGAGTAACCTTAATGAACCAAAATGAAGAGTAACCTTTCAGGGTTAAAAGATGTTCCTATCTCATGTTATTTCATTCTATTTACATCTTTCGATTATTTTAGTGTCATCACTAGAATAGTGCCAATAAGTTCTATTATTATTGTGGCATCACTGACAAAAAAAAAAAAAATTGGTTTTGAAAGCAGCGCTACCATTTCTCAAGTTTTCTCTGTTATTGCAATGTTTTTTTGTTAAACATTTTTTTTTTATTTTTTTCATAAAAACTGCAAACACATTTTTTTGTTTTCTTTTTAAATTTTGGCACTTTTGTAGAAAAAACCATTTTTTATTAAAAAAATTTTTTTTTTTCAAAAATGGTGACATTTTTGTTTGATGGTAGATGTTAGATGTGAGCAATGTAAACGAGTGGCTTACATTTTTTACATCTTTGATGGTAGATTTTAGATGGTGATCAGTAGGGATGAGATTTTTATGCACGAAAAAATCGAAAATATGGCCATAAAAAATAAAAAATATGCAGTAAAAACTTAAAAACTTAAGCAAACCCTTTTTTATTTTATTTAAAACCAAAAAAATAACAAAATTCTATTGTTGTTTTAATTTAATTGTTATTCATAAGTATAAAAAAAACTTAGGCCCCTATTACGGTTCACAACTCAAATCAGTTGAGTTGTAATTAAGACAACTGGTTGTGATCAGTTGTAAACCGTAACACAAAAATTAAGAAATTCCAACTCAACTGAGTTGAGTTGTGAACCGTAATAGGGGCCTTAAAACTTACTGCCAGGCCCACAATGTCGACAAGAACATTTCTTTCGCATATCTATATTGAAAACAATAATAAAAAACTAAAATTTGTTTTTGTTTTCAATATAAATATACGATAGAAATTTTATTGTCGACATCGTGGGCCAGTCAGTTAATTTAAATAACTACATCATTTAAATCAAATTAATAATTTTTTATATCATCAAGTGTAAATCTTTGTCTGTTAAAAAGCTTTTGTACATGGAAAATGATCTCTCAACGTCAACCGCAAGTAAGCAAACTTGAAGGATGCCAGTTCATTTGGAGAATATTTTCTAATTCAGATCCCACATTTGATTCTGGATTAAAAATAGTTTGAATTTGTTTTGTTGTTTGAAATCCCATATTTTTTTTGCCAAACATTTTGGATTTTTTTTAATTTGCCGGGCTATTCTTCCTTTCACATTGTTTCCCTTAAGAAATCAATAAATCAATATTATCGAATTGGCCTCTTATTTCCTCTGCATCTTGATGTAACCCATGTGCCTGGCAAGTAACATGTAACACTTTCGGATAAATTCTTTAAGGCCAATTGGCAGCCTTAACAATGTAAGGTCCTGCATCGGTTAAAAATTTAAGGATCCATCCTTTGGCGAATTCTTGTATTTTAAGCAGAGTTCCAAAAAAAATTTATTTATTGATTTAAAAAATTTTTATTTTTGAATATTTTTTTTATACAATTTTAAAATTGTTTTAAGAACTTTTTTTTATAATATGGAAATTTAAAAAATATTTCACTCAAAAATGTTAAAATATGCAAAAATATGCATTTAAAACAGAAATATGCAAAAATATGCTTTTTCACCGAAATATGCAACAATATGCAAAAACAAATCGATGCCATTTTACGCAAATTTAATGATTCGGAAAGATTATTGGTCGACATCGATCTTAGACTACCGACAAAAAACATGAATTTGCATGGAAATCGCATCCCTAGTGATCAGTGTTAAAAAACCTATTATCTGAATTAAAATTGACGCTTTTTGGATTATAATTTACGCCTTCTAGATTACAATTGTAAAAGGTGTAGTTCAGTTCAATTCCAGTTTTAGTTCAGTTTAAATTCTAGTTTTGTCTTGAGGGCTGTAGGAAATATCGCCCAAAGAAAAATGGCCCAAAAAAAAAATGAAAAATCGCCCAAAAAACTTCCATGTAAAATTGGGCTTAAATTCATATGAAAAGTGACCCAAAATTGTTGGGCTTTTTTTCGTTATTATTGGGTGATTTTTCGTTTTTTAAATTGGGTGATGAAAATCCTTTCATAACGAAAAGGATTCTCTGCGTATATGGCCTTCGTTCGAAAACAATGCAGATTTTAGAAGCTTTACTTAGCGAAACCGGTACTTGTGCTACCATAGAGGAGAAAATCCTTGCGCCCGGCCGAAGGCCGGCTATACAGAGAAACTTTAGTTAGCGAAGCCGGTGTTTGTTATACCATAGAGGAGAAAATCCTTGCGCCCGGCCGAAGGCCGTCTATGCAGAGAAGCTTAGCGAAGTTAGCGCAGCCGGTATTACTGTCCTTACTGCCGAGCAGCTGTTGAAGATACAATGCAATTTTTTACATAAAACTTACACTTGTATGTATCTAAATTTATATGAATAATAAACACTTTTTTGCAAATTGGGTAATTTTTATTTTTTTTTTTGGAAAATTCGTTTTTGCTTTTTGGGTAATTTTTCATTTTTTTTGGGCCCTTTTTCGTTTTTGTTGGGCAAAATTTCATATATAACTTTTTGGGTCATTTTTCATGTTCTTTTGGGCGATTCTTCATTTGGGCGATTTTTCATTTTTTTTTTTGGGCCATTTTTCTTTGGGCGATATTCCCTACAGCCATAATTGAGGCCCTATGCTCCTTATAAGATCGAGGGGAATATATATATATAATTATACTATTCACATCTTAAGAAACTAATTCTAATTTTACAGCCATTTTCTGCTACGAAAATTACACAATAATTTTGAATTTGATTTAAAATTCTTTTATTAGCTTGCGATCTGTTAACTCAATTCTTTAAAATATTTCACCATTTATTTCACAATACAGCTGGTGGTAGTGGATAAAGGAATTCTAAACATTAAATTAAATTAAAATATTTAATTTTATCACTTTGGGGAACATGGAGTTGTGACACTTGCAATTTAGAGAATGTCAACTGAATAAAGTATGCTCATTTAGCGAGCTTTCCTTAATTTTTGTATGTTTGTAATTCCCTGAATAATTATCTAAATTGAAGGAATACTACTTTTTTATGTTTGTATGTAGATGAAGGAGCCACAGTTCATGCATGACGAAATGTTTTCAGTAAATACGAGTACTAATATACTCACATATCCACTAATTGACACTTTTTTTTTGGTGAATTTAAATTTCATTTTATTAATTATCTTTAAAATGTCGTAATATTTAACAATTGGATTTTACTGTAGGCTGCTGCTTATATTTGGTGTTCCTTTCTTCGTTTAGAAAAGCCGAGCGATGATTAAAACACTAATTTAGTCGCAGGCACACAGACACACACACACACTCGAACACATACCAGAAGGCCGTTTAAGGCAAAATTTAAACGTTTACAAAATGCTCTAATAGTCAGACATTGTAGATGTGAGTATGAATGTGTTTTTTCTAAATTTGCTTATGTGTTTGCCTTAGTACATACACGAAAATGAGCATGTGTTTGTTTTGTAATTATATATGAGTTTGGGTATTTTAAACAAGGACGCCCTCAAGCTACACGTGCCAATGACAGCCACCCCCACCCCCTTCCCCATTTAATAAAATTATTATGGAGACATTTTTCTTACATTTTCTAATTGTTTTGAAGAAGTAACAACAACGACGGTTTGTATGTACAATAAAAGGCTTAGCAGTGCCAAGAGCAATAATAATGAGAGTAATTTAAAACTAGCTGAGTAAAGCAAATTTGTAAGATTGGCGATGCACCTTTAACATTAAACTGAACGACTAAAACTGATCTAAAACGGAACTAGAATTAAACTAGATTGAAACTTTTTCTTTTTTTTTATACTTTAGAGCTTTTAAAATGAAAACGCCTGGCAAAATTTACCATGGGATATGTGAAGTTTAGCTGCACACAATGAAAAAACTCTTACTAAGTTTAAGTTTTTTCTTCTTTCTTTAGTACGGGTGTACTCAAAAATTTAAGTACGGATAACACTTAAAAGTACTTAAAACCAGTGTTCGAAAATAAACAGAATATTACTTAGCGTTCGGCTCACACACCCAGGAACGACATTTTTTTAGTGTTTGTGAAAACGAACACAACCCTTCACACATTGAGTGCCAAGCGATTTTGACGAAAACCTTCCCAGGAGTCCAAGCAGTTTTTGTGTTATTTACATTTTATACATTTTTCACTTTATAAAACCTCAAAAAATCATCCTAGACCCATGAATGCTTTTGCAAAAATTTTCAGAAAAGAGTTCTTTATTTAAAAATCACAACAAATTTCACTCAATGTCGTCTATAAATGAACGACAGGCTCTAAATAAACTAAGAAAAAAAATCACTGTCGTACGGAAACGTACGACGTGGCACCCCACGACGACTTAGGTGTCGTGCGGAAACGTACGACGTGGCACTCAATGTGTTAATACCGTTCGTAAATATTTTCAAGAAAGAGACGAACATTATATGGTGTTCTGTTCTTTGTTAAAAACAGAACAATTGTAGTGATACTTTAGACAAACATTAAATTTTAATGTTCTATAATGTTTCTTTTTTTTAAATTGATAAACAAATGAACAAACAAAAAATGTATGCAACGACCGCAGCACGAGCAGCTGGTGTGTGTATTGTGTATATGTTTTGTTCGTGTAAAATAATTTTGCCGCTTCTTGTTTTTTTTCGTATGTGTATTTTGTTTTTGTAAAAAATGTTTGGTTTTTTTACGAGCCAAACGGGCGCTACACACAACAGAAGCGAACAAACATTAATCAGCTGAACTGAACTCAATGAACTTTGTGGTTTAAATAAAAAACCGAATGGAATTAATGTTCTCATTTTTGTTTTATGGAGTTGGATAAGAACAGTATTATTTTTGTGTTCGAAAGATGACAAACAGGGAAACACGCTATTTTTTTTTTATGATTTTTTACAAAAACACTACTAGCGTTTGTGTTTTCCACAAATCTACCTAACCGAACACTAAGGAGCAATATTAAGAGTTTATTTTCGAACACTGCTTAAAACAATCCGAAATGGGATAAATTTCGAAAACCAATACTCGCGCATACGCGACACAGCAACAACACTAAAAGAAGAAAAATATAGATTTTTTTAATGTTTAAAAAGTAAAATAAAAAAGCAATAATTCCCATATTCTTTTATTAAATTATTTAGTTAAATACATTAAATTTTTAAAGCAGAATGATTACGTAAACCATATCGGCATGTTGCTGGTGTCTTATAATTGAGAATTCGTATGTAAACGAAGGGGCGGTAAGGAACAGTAAGTAAAATAATCATTTTCTCTATGGGTCTGTGGGATAAGAGTTTGGGTTAGGCTAAATCTAATCTCATTTTCGAATTATTTCAAGTACGAATCGAGATTAAACCGTCTTAGAAGTCCTTAATCAAGCACAGTTTGAGATTAGTTTTATCTAACTTTTAATTAAGTCAATCCTGTTTTCGGATTATTTTTAGTACGAATTCGGGATTTAATATGGATAAGTACTTCATTTAAGAAAATCCGTACTTACCTTTTGATATTTTTAGTTAGTCTTTAGGTTCATCAAATTTAATTTTCATTAAATTATTTTTACTGAAGAAAAAAATTTTACAACATGAAATTTATTGATAATTTTTATTCTTGGCTGAGCTGGGGATCGAACTCGGGTTGAATTTACATGTTTCAAGAATCACCACATTCTTCCATCAGAATTCTTTGACGTTCGAACCACCAGTATTACCTGTAATTGTCATTTTCAATTTTATTTACATTTTTCTTCCTTTCTTTTGTTTTTTCGTATTCTTTCTGTCAAGAAAGACACCGCTTCGACTTGATTTAAGTACGGTTACATTGATTTGTTTTTCTCGTTTGGTTTTATTAAGAAAACTCTCTTGCCGAACAATTTCATAAATTTTACCATCTTAATTTCATTGGTTTTTTATAAATTTATTGTACAAAATTATGACAAGTAAAGTTGTTGAATTTAGGGGGACGGCCTTTGTGGTATACCTTCAGCTTGGCAACAAGCGCCCATGGACTGTCTCCAAGTGGTACTTACTGGAAACATCTAGATATTTCTAGAAGTCTAACGGCCAGGGCTAATAATACAAATTAATCACACTGCTCGTTTAAAGGAAGATTAGTAAAAATATTTAGAGAAAAATTAGCATTTTGCGATGTAAATCATAATGGGAAGCGTACTTGGTTAACAAATCAGGATGGGGTCATCCCGGGAAACGAAGGGGGACACTTAACTCAAGTCACCCTCGGTTATGTATTTTGGGATGTACGGGTGTACTGGCATTCTTCGGAATCTCATACACCGAAATAAGCGAATGCTACTTGATAGCGCCATAAAACTATCGAAAGACAAAGTTCTTTTTGGTTCGCGGATCAAATTAAGCTCGAAGTTATACCTCATGGGTGTCAGTGGCACACTGCTGGATGAGGTCTCCGTTTAGTATGCTTCTTGCGAGAAATGCTTCCTGTCTTTCAGGTTGATTGTCTTTGCGGAAGCCTGTGCCCTATGGAGGGATACTATTCAAGAGAGCACGTAGTGGCTGTGGTTTATAACTAGAACCTACCCACGGTTCGCTTCACGCAAAGTTCGGGCTCTGAGGGCTTCCTGGGTGCTGTTGCTATTCAACAGACGCTGCCAAAAAATAGTTAGCGGAATTTAGATAGTTCCGGCTTTCAAGCTAGGGGTGAATGTATATGCTTTGGAGGGTATATACACTCGAAGTTGCCACCAGTGTGTGCGAATGAATTGTAACTCACACAGGGGCATGGGGGTTAGTGCTTAATACTAACACTCCAATGTAGGTGAGATCCACTGTGAGATTACTCTTATGGCGGTGCTCACATAGATCACGACCATAGTTGTACAAAATGCTTAAAAATTTAAGAAAATTGTTTACATGTATTTAAATTTTTTTTTTTTTCATAAATTTTTATTTAAACCTAATTTCTTAATACTAGGGCTGCCAGATACATTTTTCCCCTGTCCTCAAAAAGGTAAAAATACCCAAATTAAAAAACAGAACCTTAAAAAGGTTATATATATTTTTTTTTTTTTTTTTGTTTTTTTTTCTGCGACTGGTTTCGGCATGTTTTTTAAAATTCTTTCTATGCGATTCCAGTGAGGAATTACAAGCAGAACAATATCCTGTTTTTGAAGACGAATGAGAAAATTTAGAAGAATTTGGAGAATTTGGTTTTAGTCATTCTTAAAATCAACAATAAAAATACATATATCCGTCATTTATTTATTCTTTTTCCCAAACTTTATTTTATTGTCTTTCATTTTTACTTATTTTTGGAGAAGACACATTTCGGCGTCCGAAAGTTGAAGTGCTCTACGTGCAAAAAATGAATTTTGAGATAATCGATTTCGAAGGTTCAGACTTTTTTTCTTAACAAACTACTCGATAGGATTTTTTGATTTTTATACCACATATTCGTCTTAAAAGGATAATTCTGAATAGATGCTTTTTATCTCCAGATCGCAACTACAACGGTATATTTTCTAATGGTAATAAAATTCCTGCTTGCTCTATACGCCACCTTAGTCATATTTCCTTGCAAATACATACACGTGGAACAAAACGGCATTAACAAAGCAATATAACACATCTTAAATTATTTATAAAAAAAACAGTATATTTATTTAAAAAAAAAAATGAAATAAAAACTATTCATAAGTTATTATAAGATACATTTTATAAAGTTATTATAACAAAATTAACTTCTTAATTGAATAACAGTTTTAGATCGGAAATTTTTTCATATTGAATTTTTTTTTCTCTTAAATATGTTCAACTGTGTTTCAAAAATATTTAACGGTGTTAGTAAATGTACCGGAAACCTCTTTTTATACCCTCCTCCACAATTAGTTGTAAAGAGGGTATACTAAGTTTCCGTGTGAAACTGTTTTATTATTCATCTCAGACCCCATAAAGTATATATATTCTGGCTCCTTGAGTAATTCTAAGTCGATTTAGCCATGTCTGTCTATCTGTTTTTTCGTCTGTCCGTTTGTTGAAAACACGCTAACTTTCGAAAATTCAAAAGAAATGAACAAACTTGGTGTCAAATTGCTTGTAGTTATCCTAAGCAGTTTGGGATTGAAATCCAGCAATATCGGTTCAGTAGGATTAGAGCTTTGAATCAAAATGTGGAACCATCACCTTAAAAAAAATGATAATTTTGTTAGATTTTGCAAAAATTCGTTTTTTTTTTTACTGAAAATCACGCTGTAAAATTTCGTGAAGATCGGTCCATAATTTACCCTAGGCCCCATATAAACCCTACTCCCGGAAAACCGTTTAGTACGCATAAAACCTTAATTAATAATGCTATCTTAACAAAATTTGGTATGTCACAGTTTTATAGGACTAGAAATGACACTGTGAAAATTCGTGATGATCAGTTAAAAATTTACTAATACCCATATAAAGCCCACTCTGGTAAATTAATTAAATACGCCTAAACTTAGTTTCATATGGCCTGAAAAAATGTTATTAATTTTGTGATATACGGTTCATAATTTACCTTATATCCCATATTTAGCAGCCTTCTAAAATTCACTGTAAACGCTAAAACTAATTTCACCGCTGTTTTGAAATATATTGAAATTTATGTTTTTAATACCAGAAATTACTCTGCAGAATTTTAGGATGATTGGTTCATAAATTACCATGGCTTCAATATAAATCCCCCTCCTCAAAATCATTTAAGTTCGGCTTAAAATTTTACGAATCACGATATTTTACTAAAACTAGTTAAAATTGTTAAAAAAAAGCATAAAACTTTCTGATTGTCGGTCAATAACTAAGTAAAGGTCTAAACCCTAACCAATTTTAATGCTGATGTCTGTTTTTATAAAGATAAATTAATAATAAAAAAAGATATCATATAGATATCACTCCTGAAATATTCGAACTGTCGGTGGAGGGTATCGAAGATTCGGCACAGCCGAATAAAGCACTCTAACTTGTTTTTTTTTTAAGAGTAAGAGAAAATATATTCTTAATAATTCTTTTTTAGAGAAAATTTACTGAAAAATATTTGCATTAAATAATACTAACTCCACGTAGAGCAAAATGTCCATCAGCAACCAATTTCCATGTTTTGTATCGAAATTTTGCTCTATACGCCACTAAATGGAATATAGTGCAACATTTCAGAAAACATTTTTGTTTTGAAGGATATAGAGCAAAATGGACACGATTTATCTCAGCCACCAGACGAGATAGCCGAAAACGGATTGCAGATTTGAAAAATTTGGGGTAGAAAACCTAAGGTGGCATCCTTAACTCAAAATCGTCAAAATGGCGTATAGAGCACTTAAACTTTCGGAAGACGATTTGCTTGAAAATTGTCTTTAATAAATCTTAAATTTGTATGTGTTCTTCTTTTAAAAACACTCACTCAAGAAAAGAAAAGTTTATTAAGTACCTTTTACACACTTAACAAAAATGGTAATCTTAGTTAGGACCCTGTACACCGTATAAGTTGTTGATAACAGTATGATAACAATATTGCTACTTTTTTCATATAAAGAAAAATAAATAATAAAAGAAGGGGGAAAAATATTAAAAATGAGTAAAATCCCCAAGAAATCCCCGAATTATTTTTTTAATCTCCAAAAAAGCCCGAATCACGAAATGACTTTCTTCGTCCTTTTTGCTTGCATGAAATCCCCAACTTTAGGGATAAATCCCGAAGTCTAGCAGCCCTGCTTAATACCTTCAAATGCTGAATTGTATTGCTTGCGGTGATTTCATAATTTCTTTTACACTGAAGTGGTTCCTTGTTTCTTTCTTTTTTTTCTTTGTGAGCACCGTGATTTGGCAACAATTCAAAAAGAAGGGACGTGTGCACCCTTCAGCTTTTTGTAGGCCTGTCAAGATGGAATTCACTAAATGATTGTTGAGCGAGCAAAAGAACAAAAAAAAAATGCATTGAATTGTT
Source organism: Pollenia griseotomentosa (assembly GCA_963931875.1). Lineage (NCBI taxonomy): Eukaryota > Metazoa > Arthropoda > Insecta > Diptera > Polleniidae > Pollenia > Pollenia griseotomentosa. Next base: position 32,700,010 of record OZ007564.1, read on the forward strand.
GCTTTCACAAAATTTAAGCAGTTGGGCCTTTTTCTTGTATATGGTTGCAACAATGTGTTGTGTTGGCTGTTATGTGAATGTATGTGCATGTTGTCACATGTACATACATACATACACAAAAAAAAGTAAGTGGCAGGCTGTTGAACAATTACTAGACTTTTTGTGTTCGATTGCTTCTGGTAGATGAGGAGAATGACGACGACAATTTTTTTTATGATTGTTGAGTGGTGCTGAAGCTGGAGTGTATTGAATTGATTGTGAAATGATTGCAGCTTATTTATGACAAAAGTTTTCTTTATCGTTTTTTTTTTTTTTTTTTTTTTTTGAGTGAACAAAAATGTAACAAGTTGTGTTAAAATCACTTACAAAACAATGAAATTATGATTGTGGATACAACAATGCAAAATTATAGTAAAATTTAAAAAGGCAGAAGAAAGCGTAGGTTTGTAATTGAACAGAATTCGTATTCATAAAAAACAATACTTAAAACTTAAACCATAAAACAGGATTTTTCCCAAACACGCCCAAAAAAGTATTACTTAACTAATCGAAACAAAAAAAAAACCACATTAACAAAAGCACATTTAAATCGACAAGTGCCGACAGGGATTTTCCTTGTACATGGCTTTATTTCTGGATGGATCCGTTTCATCATTTCATGTTTAATATATTAAAAAAAAGCCGCAAAGAATAAACATTTTGTAATAAAAAAATATACTATGGTTTTATTCTGCTATTGTTGTTAACCATTTTCATTGCACTATTTATTACCCTTGACCTTTATTTTCATATCCTTTTTCGCTCTCTCTCTCTACTTATCTCACTCTATCTTTTAATTTCCATACGCCACAGTAATGTTAACTTTTATTTTTTTTTGTTACCGTACGACCCTCTAAAAATTACCGTTTTCGAGAAAAAATTACCGTACACAAAGATTTTTAATCAAAACTTTAATTTATTTTAAAAGCACTCAGTCAATGTTTGTTTTTAAAAATTAATTGAAAAATGCAGCTAGGCTACTAATTTGTTCCAGCCGTATAAAAAACGAGACATACTTGCCCCTTATCCCCACTTCTTAGAAGGGCTCCCATACAAAGGCGTTTTATGAAATTCTTAAATTAATTAAAATTTTTCGACTTTTGTGAATGAAATCAAAAGTTGGTACATAACAGATTTTAATTATTTATGGCTTGTTTTGTTTTTGCAATTTCGGTTTTTATACGTCTGGAAAAAATTAGAAGCCTAGCTGCATTTTTCAAGTTATTATAAATTTTGAAAAAAAAACAAAAATTTCGAAATTTTGATAAAAAAAATTATTTTTTTTACAAAAAAAAAAAAAAAAAAAAAATATGTTTCCAAAACGAATGCACAAATTAGAAAAAATTTTCGCCTTTCTTAAAGGAAATATTATTGCGAAATATCAGTTTTTTTTAGTTTTTTCAATAAGCTAAAGCGTTGTTGAGTTACGTGAATATATGATGTGCAACCTCCTCCTTTTCGAAATAACGGTATATATCGAAAACAAGAGTTAACCTAAAAAAAAACGGTTAGCACCATTGGATTCAGCGTAACCGAATTATGTTAAAACGCCATGTGCCCGTCTTGTCTATTTTTTTTAACTAGCGCAGTGTAATATATATACAAGAGTAATTTCATTTTTGTTATTTTGTACTTTTCGGTGTTATGAAAACATTTGCAGAAACATAATGTTCATAACCTTTTGTTATAACATCTATCTATTTAAATTTAAATTTACCTTTTTAAAGTTAAAATTATAAAACCTTTATATGTAAGTAGTATATGTATATGTATATGTACATAAAATTACCTTGGTACCTTTTGCGGCCCAAAATTACCCTAAAAAAGAGTAATTACCGTACGGTTAACATCACTGATACGCCACATTTTACCAAACGACTTTTTATTTCATGTTTTTTTTTTAAGAAATCATTTGTAGTTTATGTGAAATTAGTTTCCGGGAAAAAGATTGACAAAGACTTAAATAAATTTAAGCAAAAAGTCGATTTTGAATTATTTGTCACTTGGGGTCTTTTGGATTTTTGGTGAAGATAATTTTAATTAATAAAGAAAAATCAGTTTTATTAAATTTTTTGGGATGACCCCTACTAATGCATTGCATTGTGTTGAAACTAGGAAAATAGATTATGCGAAGGGTGAGTGAAAGAGAAGTGCTTGTGGACATTCGATTTGAACTTCATGTTGAATACGAACATTCCAGCCATAAAACTAATTATCGCTGTTATGCGTTGTACGATACTCCGGCAATCGCCCACAATAGGATGGGCTCTTGAGGGCAAACGTGTACTATGAGCAAACGTTCGGGTTTCTGGAACCAGATCCCTAATTTCATCACTACACATCCCTTTGCAGTAACGATAAAACGGGCAAATACAACCCCCATTGGGACGGTACTTAATGCAGCCAATTGAATTTGATATTCTACTGTCACCAATGAGAAACTAAAAAAAAAGCTTTGAAGCACCGGTCCACACATGAGAGTTGTTTTCCATACGCGATCGCATAAAGGTGGTATAAAAAGTAAAGAGATCAGATTGAGTGAAGTATCTCTTAGGCCGTTTTAAAAAACCGAGGCACTTGAATGCTTCTTTCGCCACCTTGAATATATATTTTGTCCAGCGGACATCACATTGTATCTTCATGCCTTGAACATCAAGAGATTCTGATTACACAATATTGATACCACCCAAAAATATATATAGATCAGGCATCTTGAGCAGTCGCGCGTTTATTCTTCAGCATGCAAAATTGGTTTTTTCGATCATTAAAATCGAACCTATTCGCACGACCCCTTAACATATCATAGCCCCAAACATCGGATACGCTTGGTCTAAAATCAAATGAATACGAATGGCAAAGGTTTCTGCAAAAGAGTAGATATGGTTGGAAGTTGGACATAGAAGGTTATTTAGAAAAATAGTTAATAGAGTGGGAATGGAGCTCTGCTGCACCCCTGCAAACTTCTACTTAACAACTCTTTTTTAAAGCCAATTTAGTGCTACGGTATTCAGTTAAAGGGCACTGCCTTGGCCTCCAATATTAAAAACACCCAAGGGTGCCAAAATAAACTGCCCCTGGTATATAAAAAACGCAAATATTAACAAGGATCTCAATGTGCCATTAGGAAAAACTGGTAAAATATTTACAAACCTTGAATCGCACCCAAATCCGCTAGCTCGAAATATTTCAGATGGTGGCGGCAACAATCGCTGAAGGAGAAGAGAAACTCAACCGATTAGAAAAGTGCTAAACACCTACATATGTGAACAGAAACCGTGAGGGGAAAAATTTTCCTCCGGCACTGACAGGACATAAAATAAAGCATTAGACTAAGATTTGCTTAAAATGGAGCTTTTTAAAAATTTCCTGAATAAAAATTACTCATCCTTATGTATTTTCATCTGCTGATAACTTTAAAGATTTTTAAGATTTTCTGTTTTATTCGGTCAGTTTTTCGCTAACGGTCCTTCAAAAATTAAAGTACTTTCTGGATTATTAATCTACACAAAAAGAGCTATCTTTTGAGTAGGGTTCCATTACTGAATTTATCAAGATGTTATTGCAAGAATATTAAAATTTTTGTGTTTTTTGGTTTAGTCCTTAAATCTTCTGCAATGGAAATAAGAGATCCTTATGTATTTTTGACCGCTAAATACGAATATAACATTCGTTTTGCCTACCACCTCTCGTTTAAGAGATATTGTGCATTTATTTAAAAACAATTTTTAACTTTTCTTTTTAACCCAATTCAAAGTAATTTGATTTTTATGCAAAATTTATCATCAATAACAAAATGGCTACGAAGGAAAGACTCTGTGCAAATAATCCAGACAGCTTTGTGTCAATATATTCTTGCACAGTATCGTAAATCTCTGGACTTCAGGAAAGCTGCATATTTCAAGTATTTTAAAATAAATATTTCCAATCAAAGTAAACAAAAGATACGAAATACTGTTTGACAAAACTGCGCAGTGTCTTTAAGGCGATGGTAACTTGGGAAATGACCCACTATCAAATTTTGGTCCCCAATGATCTGGCGGGAGCCCCGTAATTATCATGAAGCTTGTTATTTTTGGTACTGTTCCAAACATGTAGAAAATAAGATGAAATGTGTGATATTTTACGACTATTTTAGTGGGTTTAAATTTTTTTTATTAAAATAAGTTCGCTGAAATATCTAGTTTGTGCGTACATTAAAAAATGGGATTTTTCAAAGTTTTAAGGACTAATCTAAAAATACATAATTTTAAACATCCTTGCAATACAAGTTAGATATCCTGACAAACTCACCAATGTGATTTTATTTAAATGAAAGATATTTTTGTGTAGATTAATAATCCAGAAAATATTTTAAAGTTTGTAGGGTAATTCGTGAATAAATAAGCGAATAATACAAAAATGGGTTTAATTTTGCAAAAATTAAATGCCACTATCAGTCCAATTATGAATAAAAATTCCCCGGGAGTTTTCTCCCTTCTCCGATTTTTACTATGTTAATTCTATTGCAAAAATGGGAAAAGGGAAAAAACTCCCGGGGAATTTGTATTCATAATTGGGCTGTATATCTTTTAAACTAAAGCTGTTAAAACAGCACTCTCAAACTAACTAAAAACAATGGACAGAAATCAGGAAACATTTGGTGTGCTGACCACTGTTATGATAAGTTCATAAATAAAAAATGAGGATTTAATAAATAAACATTAAAAGAAAGTTCAATGACGCCTTAAAAACTATCAAAGGACCTGTATCTTCATATATGAAGCCGAAACTTCCAAAAAAAGCTCTTTACAATTCTTACTACGATAAGTTATTTTCGGTTCTCTACCACGTTGCAAAAGGTTATGTAAGAAATAATTGGTAAATGTCGAATGCTGAAAAATCATTAACCAATGCGAACTTAACGTAAAACGCGCGTAAGCAGACAAATAGAGATGAACAGATTGTCCTTATGCAATAATGACAATGACGCGCGAGAAGTTTCCCATCCCAGATCAGTTTTACGAATGTTGTTGTATTTATTTCAAAAGTTTTTGAAATGCAATAATGTTAAACATACTTTTATTTTATTTTGATTCATCGACAATGAGGCGGGCCTATGAAAGAATGGTGAACCGATCTTTTTGAGAAAGTCTTATTCATATGAAAAGCCTTTTTATAGGGAAAAAAAGTTGAGGGATTTACAGATAACAGACGACGCATTTTTTACATATGGTTTGTGTCTTGAATAACTTATAAAGCATTATGTAGGGTTAACATTAGGATGGAGCGTCGGTGTATAGAAGAAAAAAAAAAGTCTTCCAATAGATTTCGAATACCTTCAGAATGTTGCATCTAACTAAACTGTAAGCAAACATATTTTTTATTATTTTTTTTTTTTTTTTTTTTTTTTGACATTTAATTTAGACCTCTACGAGGGCTGGAAATTGTTTAGTTGTATGATTTTTAATTTTAAATTGCTTAAATAGTACGGACACTTTTATTTATTTTAAGACTACAGGTAAAAAACAATTTTGTGCTGTACACAGAAAAAATTCTCCAAAATTTTTCACCAATTTAAGCATTAATCAAAAATATAATCAGTTTTAGTTAAAAATTTAATCAAGTGAATTAAACGTTTAATCAAGTGAATTAAACGTTTAATTAATACTATTAACTGGGTGCAAGTTTAATTAAATTTTTAATTAATATCACAAATTTTTTAATTGAAATCAATTTTTATTTTTTTCTGTGTATAAAAGAAACTTTAAATCGCAGATATCTGAAATTGAGAGAGTTATACGCCATTAAGTGGCGAATAACTTTACAAAATTGTTTTTAATCAAAAAGAGTTTTATACTGACAACTAAATTGATTTAGGCTAGTTGGTAGTGAGCTAGTCTATCTGTGCAACGATTGCGGTCCACTACAACGGACTGAAGGTCTAAGTTATTATGGCTCAGTTTATTTAGTTGAAATATAATTTGTAATTGTATTGGAAACTCTTGATAAATAAATAAAAATAAATTACTGCCTCTTTTTTTTGGGACTAATGATCATAGGCCGATTTTGAATTGAATTCTCCTTAGTTGTTCTCATTTAACAACTGTTTATCAGCTAAATCAACTTCTTCAATTTTGCCTTGACGATATTTGGAATTTTATCACTGTTGCACGACATGTTTATATACTTGAGTAAGTATAGATGTAAAACAACATCCACCAACACTTGCACAACTAATAATGCCTGACAAATTATCAACAACAATATAAACCAACTAGAAGCCAGTAAAAAGATGGCATTGTTAGCGGTTTAAAAAAGAAATATTTAAGTATGAAAAGTCATCTAAAGAATACATTCAGTCTTATTAAAATCTTATACAGACCCACATACACTCATCCATCCGCACAATGATAACTCATTCACTTATATAGGGTGTTTTTTTTTGGCTGCATGAGAACTATAAAATGATCATACAAGAAAGAAATATTACTGGAATGACATTTTTTTATTATAAACTCTTTTTTTAAATTATTATTAGAATCTGGTAGATATTTTCAATCGCTAGAAGCTCCTTCTCGGGAGTAGTACCCCTCGTTAAGCGCTAACTAAATAAAAAAAAAAGATAATTTCATGGCATTTATTTTTTAGGTATGATTTCCGGCATATGTCCGCCGCGGCTAGAGTAACAACATCCACATAGACTACTTTTTCCAATAAATCTGGTGTCTTAAATATTGACTTTCAATGCTTTAAGAGTTGCTGGTTTGTCGGCATAAACCAATGAGTTAACATAGTCCGATACAAAGTATTTCAGAGGCGTTAAATCGCACGAAAAAGGGGCCAGGGAGCACTTCTGGAAAAAAGTTGTCGCCAACTTAGTTCTGCAATAAATCGATTCTTAAACGCGCTGTATGGCAAGTTAAGCCGTCTTGTTGGAACAAAAAGTCGTTGATATTTAACTAATTAATTTTTGGAAGCAAAAATTCGATAGCGCTCGCCATTCACCTTAACGGTACACAGAAAGAAAAACACTCGGAATAAATAAGGTTTTTAATACCTATTTAACACAGAATACTATATTGCACCAGTAAAAGCATAAATAAAAAATAAAATCACTTTTAATTAAAAATGTATTCAAGTGAATTGAACGTTTAATCAAGTGCATTAAACTTTTTATCAAACGTTTAATTGACAATATTAATTTTCACCAGTAAACAAATTAATAATATCAATTAAACGTTTAATATACTGGATTAAACGTTTAATTCACTTGATTAAACGTTGAATTCACTTTATTAAATTTTTATTTAAAACTGATTTTATTTTTGGTTAATGCTTTTACTGGTGCAAAATTCTTTTCTGTGTAAGTACGAGTCGTACTCAAAAATTAAAGATCGAATATTACTAAAACGTAGCTAAAACAATCCTAAATGGGATTTCGAACAAAATTATTAAACCATCTCAAAGAAATAAAAACTTTAGCTCGAGGTTTAAGAATTAATAAAAGTTGGTTTTTTTATTCGACCTTTTCTTAATGAAATCTTAAAGAAATAACTACTCAAGGTCATAGGTTTTTTTTATAAAAAAAATAAAAAACCTATGAAAGGTAGTTATTTCTTTAAGATTTCATTAAGTAAAGGTCGAATAAAAAAACCAACTTTTATTAATTCGTAAACTAAGTAAAAAAGATTAAACTTCTCGTTAGTATACTATAGTGCCACTCTGAGAGTAAAATTACAAAGTGAGAGTTTTAATCTCATTTAACTTGTAAAAGTTTGCTGTAGACACAAGTAGTTAAAAAACGATTTGCTTGTTGTGTGTGGAAACAAGGAAAACACATTATTTTAATTTTTAAAAGTAAAATTGAGAACTTTTGCTTCTCATTTAGTTTATATTTTCAGTTATTATGTATATTAAGTTTTTAAAGTAAAAACGAAATCGGGAATGATGCTGGTGTTTTACTATTCTGTAAGGTGTAAAACGGGTAAGAAAATCAATCACAATAATTTCCTCATTCTAATTTTTGTTTTTTTTTTTGTTTTTTCAAACACGAATACGGGATAAAATCAACTGTAAAATACTTAAATCAAGCGCAGTTTGAGTTTTGTTCAATCTTAGTTTTACTTAAGTCAATCTTATTTTTGGATTTGGAATTTGGTATTGAATATGGAAAAGTAAGTATTTCGCGATTGAAAATCCGTACTTGAATCTATCTTTCTGTACTTGATTCAAGAAAATGCGTCCTCACCGTACTATCAACACCGCTTCAGATTGATTTGAGTACGGATGGATTGATTTTTCTTTTGAGTGTAGCTCCTTGCTCATTTCGAAAGAGCGTGGAAACCGCACGAAAGAGTCAATTTTTTGGATTGCCTTTGCTCTAAAAATTGCAATTTTGCTTATTGACGTCGCCATTTAACCAGAAATGAGCTTCGTAAAATGAACGAAGTGTTCTATGAACTTCGCGAGCAGATTTATTTTTTTCAAAGTAAATTTTTTTGCATTAAACGATTCGTGATGTTTTGCCAAGCCTTTACGAACAGAAATGTCACCACAGTTTGACATTCTCAGCTGTCAAAGGACAGTTATCGATATCGACAGTTCGCATGGAGCTAAAAGAAACACCCTATACAGCTACAGAAAAACTCACACATATCTTTTTATACAATTTAATATTACTTTGCCTTATCCTGTCACAAGGTCACTATTATTTCAGTCAAGAAGAACTAAAAGAAAGAGAGAGAGAGAGAGAGAGAAAAAAAACAAAACAACTACAAAATGAAAAATACGAAAGAAATTAGTTAGAAAAGAATAAAAAAAAAACTAGAATATAACGAAAAAAACACAACATTGACAGGAAAGAATAGAGCATTTGGTAGATTTTAATTGTGTATTAAAGTCAAGTAAGGATTAAAATTGTATAAATATATGTATGTATATACTTATATATGTCCACTGCTTATGTATAATTGTATGAATGTATGCGAAGAAATATCCATTTGTGTGCGCGATTGTGTATTGTGCATGTAGATGTGAGTTTTGTTGTCGTTTTCTAAAGAGGAATTGTGTCAGAACAACGAATTGAAAATATAATGAAAAATTGAAAACCGAAAAGGTCATATTATTATTTATCTAAACTCTGACATTAAAAATGTATGTATAAATGTATTTATTTCATATTTACCAATACACACACACACACACACACATAAATACTTACTAATTCGTGTGAATAGTTACATACACACTTGCACAACTAGACAGACAATCACAAGTAATTAAAGTAATTTGACATGTGACTGATTAAAAAGGAAATGGAGGAAAGAAAGGATTTCAATAGAACCTGACAAAATATGTAGAGGAAAAAGTGAATTCAAAATTCATTAGCAGAGTGTTTGTGTGTGTGTGTTTTTTTTTTCTTTCTTTGGATTTAACAAAAAAAAGAACAGTAATTTGTATTGAATAATTGATACATTTACAAATATTGATTGAAGTTCGACTCTTTTTTATAATTTAAAAACACTTTTAGCTGATTTTAAAGGCAAAAACAGATAATCGAGTTATTTGGCGGGGTCTCTGAAGTGTGTATTTCTTATATGCACAGAAAAAATGACCGCCAATTTTCTTTCAATTAAACCATTAATCAAAAATAAAATCAGTTTTAATTAAAAATTTAATGAAGTGAATTAAACGTTTGCTTACATCAACAACATTACTGCAGGAAATGTTAGTAATATAAAAAATATTTAATTAATACTATTTATATGTTTACTGGTGCTAATTTAATTAATTTTTTAATTAATACCACACATTTTTTAATTTCTGTCTGCTGGCGTTATTTCTTATCTTAAGACATCGCAAATTGCTTTTGTGGTCGGAGGTAAAGAAATTGGCACTTAAAAATCTACAATTTTTACAACTCACACTTTTTGTTTGTGGTGTTGGTACTGACTGACACGCTTCAGGCTCAGCTGAGAAGTTTTTAAATTTTCTTTTGGACCTGCACTTACGTTTATAGAGTCTGAATGCGTGCGACTTATTTTTAAGCACAACATTTTTGTTTTGTTCGCTACACACGGTGCTACTTTCATCTGGCATAACATGTACACAAAGGTTAATGTGTATTAGTGTTTTTTAATGTGTATGTATTGGTTTTTTCTGCTCATGTGGGATTTCTTGCCTAAAAACTCCAGCATAATTAGATTCGTGTGGGAAAGCCCACACACGAACTACAGCTTTATGGCGTATTTCAATTCGAAAGCAATAATTTACGAGCTCAAACAATTTGTACTGCGTATTGCGATTTTCGTACTTTTGCGAAACGATGGCAGAGTTCTATAAACAAATGGGAGATTTGATGAAAAGTTATTGTTCGCAAGGCTATCTCTTGGACGATATGTTCGTCGACGGCCTGATCCTCATTTCAATGATTCGGTGTAAAACTCTCAGTAAACGTGAGTGATACAGAAGGGCTCAGGAGATATGGCAGGTTGAGAATACCTGCTTACCGGACTCTATGGGCTGGCCACGACTCGTCGAGAATGCGCGTGCTACTTGGTTTCGGTAGGAACCAGAAAAGCAGAAAAATTCTTGACAAAAGGTACGAAAAAACGGAAGTAAGGAAAAACATGTAAATCAATTGAAATAGATAATAATTCAAAGCAAATTTCGATCTGCCAAAGTTTAAATACAATTTGTTTTAAAGATTGATGTTTGACTATTGACTGCCAGCAGTCGTCAAAGCCGTTCACATTACATTTGAGATGATTAAGATGACAGATGATTAAGAAAAAAACCAGGGACCGAAAATAACAGTTATATTCGAATTTTAAAACAAAAATAACATATAGAAGTAAATGTTGAAAACCTGATTCAAGTATACCATATTGATCCCTATGAATTTGTCTATGGTAAAATATATTGATTTTTAAAATTTTGCTTTTTATTTTTTCGATAAAAATAAAGAGTTATTTTTTGATTTTTATTTTTTTGAGCAAAAATAAAAGTTATTCTTTAAAGAAATGTACGTGTAATAATAATTTAGTTAACTTTAAATGTTTATTTTAATGTGTAATCATCATTGGGAGTTCTTATGCACATTAAAATAAATATTTAAAGTCAACTAAATTATTATTACACGTACATTTCTTTAAAGAATAACTTTTATTTTTGCTCAAAAAAATAAAAATCAAAAATTAGCTGTTATTTTGTTTAAAAAATTAAAAATCAAAAAATAACTGTTATTTATTGATTTTTATTTTTTCGAGCAAAAATAACAGTTATTTTTTGATTTTTAATTTTTTAAACAAAAATAACAGCTAATTTTAATTAATCAAAAAATAACTGTTTTCATCTGACTTTTATGAAAAAAGGAATAACTGTTACGGTCCCTGAAAAAAACTCAACAAACAAATTTATATTTTTATTGGATAAAAATACTTTTATAAAGTTATCAGAAGATTATTTTAAGCATTTTAACGATAAAATTGTGAAAATTTATGAATTCTTAAGAAAAAATAAAAACATTAAGCATAAATCGTGGCCGGTTGTGCACGTTCAGGTTGGCCGATTCTACATTATACTCAGTTTGAAATATGTTCAGTGTATTCTATGTGATTAAGAAGTGATTTAGTTGTTATCATCACTTCAATGTATGGTTAATCATCTCGATTTTGACGTGATTAGAGCTTTAGCTCGTACGAGGTGCTTAAAAGCTTTTAAGAACTCAAGTTTGAACATAGTATTAAACGGCAAAACCCTCTGAATAGATTGATTGGTTGCAATTGAAACATGTAAGGGTAACGTGTCTGTGCAAGCCTGGGTTCGATTCCTGCGGCAGTCAAGAATGAAAAATTATCCACAAATTTTCATTAATTTCATGCTGTAAAATTCTTTTCTTCATAAAAATAATGTAATGAAAATTAAATTTGATGAACTTTAGCCTTATTAAAATATAAAAATTCAGGTTAAAACCATAAACAGTTCAACAAAATATCCACAATACAAGCTAGTTCAACTAATCGGGTTTTATTTTGGTCCGATTAAACGATTAATAGATATTTGGCATTTTTAATTTATTCGATTAAACGAATAAAATTTAAAAATTAATTGATTAATCGAATAATTCTTAATCCAGAAATTTTTTAAATGACGAGATTTTTATCCGATAATTTTAGAAAAAATTAGTACTTGAGTAAATAAACATTATTTTTTAAATAAAAGTTGTCAATGTAGCTCCAAATTGTTGCTTCACTTTTGGGCACTTGGATTTTAAAAAATTTTTCATGGACAGTCCATCCTCTGCTTCGCTTCTGCAAATAATTTCCTCTAGAGAATCGATCGAAGTATCTTCTTTAAAATATTTATTCATTGGACCACTTGTGGCCCCCTTTGATTTTGTTGGTGAAGCATCTTCTTCAAGTTCTATTTTATAGTCACTGTGTAAGTGGTAAATTAGTGAAGGTGTTGAAGAACATTTACGTTAATACATTTTTGAACACCTGTTACATTTAGCATTATTAGATTTATCTTTCGTTCAGTATTTTAAAACAAACTCATTCTAAGTAGAGAAACGCATGAACTATTTTGTTAAAAAATACGTGCGAGTTCTAGAAATTGAAACGAATTAGATTTAAAATCGATCAAATGTTAAAAACGACCCTGTAATATTTTAATTAAATTAAATTTAAATTAAACATTTTATTAAAAAATAAAATAAAACTAAAAAATTAAAGTTCTTCATCTATTTCAAAATTTGATACGAATTTAAGCACTTTTTTGTGTTTTCAAATTAATTATTTTGTTAAAGCGTTCGTCATCAGCTAACGTTGTTGAAACAATACCGTTTTCTAAATACACATACAAAAGTTATATGATAATATGTAAATGAGCTTCGTCGAATCGACGAACAGTTACCATCCAGGGTTAATGATAGCATTTAAAAGCAAGTTAAAGCTGTTTATGAATGGAAGCTTTGGGCAAATGTGAACTGATTCCAAAAGAATTTTACTTGCATTAAAATATTTTTGGTGTCGAATTTAATCGAAATACCAACATAATGAGATGGTCTACGGGCACAAAGAGTCTTATTTGGAAAGAAGTTGTTTGTGGAGAAAATGTAAAGTTATAGACCGATTCTCATCATTTACATATAACTCGTCCTTAGTACAATTAAAATGTATTTACCAAATTTGATCGAATTATCTAAAAGATTGCAACTTTCACTTTGCAGACAAAATCAACATGGACAGGCAACCAGCCAGACGGACGGATGGGTTTGGTTACATCACTTTAAAAAGTGATTCTTAATCGATCGGTATACTAAAGGATTGGTCCAGATTTCTATGTATTACACAAATCGCCAAAATCGTATATAATTGCTTTTTCCTTAATTTTTTTGTTTAAAGCGGCTCATACACTTGCAATAAAATTGTTCGATTTTACGTATTGTACAATTATATCGCCAATGTGTATGTGATATTCGAAGGTGGCACAATGTATTGGCAACAATCAAAAGACTTTTGATTTTTATTGCACAACGAAGAGAAAGTGAAATATGTTGGCAACATTGTACAATGCGGTTTATGTTATTCCTATAGGTAATGTTCGCCTTTTTATTGAATGAATGAAACCATTGTGCGACTTATTGTATAATATAGGACAAAATGGAATATTATGGCGAATATCAATTACAATAATATTGCAAGTGTATCGGCCGCTTAAAATAACATTTATCTTTAATGACAACCGCTTTGTCTTAGACCCCTTTCAGGCTCAGCAAGTTAATTGCGTAAGTTACTTGCCGCGTACAACAAAGTCTGTACAAAATTTGTTTTTCCTTACCCCGACCTTACCGCTGATGTCTACAAACAAAGTTCTTGCGCAAGTAACTTACCGAGTGTGACAGGGGTCTTACAATTTTCGTGTAAAAATTAACTGTAGATGGAGAAATTGAAGAAACACGTTGGGTATACAGATTGATATTTAAAACAGAAAAGCCAAAATTTCGCCAAAAAAAAATTTTTATTTGCTGCGAATGCTCTTGTAGGCATCTAAAAATATATAACATGTATCAAAAAGGAAAAATATGCGCTATAATCTTAAAAAATGTTGCAAAAAGGGTCTTTTACAAACGGTAAAATATGCAAAAATATGCACTAACAAATCGATGCCAAAATTCATTAAAATCTCTAAAACGGATAAATACAAGGCAAATACATTTTTCATGTGGCGTTGAAAGCACAGTTGTGCTACTTTTTTCTTCTAAATTAGAGAGAGGAATGTCAAAAGTTACTTGTGCTTTTGACATATCGACCAACGAAAGCAACAAATAAAGTACAATGTTATGTTTTTGGTATTGTTACTTGTTGTAGTGTCGCCACCACCGTGTACATGAATTCGCGTTGGATAAATATATTGTTTCTGTCTTCATTGGTCGCAGAAGGAAAAACAAGCAATTGCATATTATGCACTTTATCGTTTTTTTTTCTTTTTTTAACTTTAATGCAATCTTTATGAAAAGTAATGTTTATTAAAAATTGTGATTTTTAGTTGAACTGTTAATTTTTAATTTTTTGATATTTTTTTAGTTAGACCCCTTTCAGACTCGGCAAGTTAGTTGCGCAAGTTACTTGCCGATAACAACAAAGTCTTAACAAAATTTATTTTTCTTTACCCCGACCTTACCGCTAACGTCTACAAACCAAGAGTTGCGCAAGAGACTTGCGCAAGTAACTTGCCGAGTGTGAAAGGGGTCTTAGACTCGAGTTCATTAAATTTAATTTTCATTAAATTATGTTTACTGAAGGAAGAAACTTTACAACATGAAATATTTTTATTAAAATTTATTGATAATTTTCTTGGCTGAGCTTGGGTTCGAACCTGGGTTGAATTTATATGTTTCAAGAATCACCATATTCTCTCATCAGAATTCTTTGAGTTCTAACCTCTGCACCATTGCGGTGCCTGACAGCCAACAGTCAAACATCAATATTTAAACAGTGGTCCTGGCCAAGAAAATTATCAATAAATTTTAATAAAAAAAGTTCATGTTTCAAAAATTTCAAAATATTAGTAATGTTTATTTTTAAAAATATGTGACTACAGTATTGCCGTGTTTCCGATATCATAAAATTACTAGAAAGAATATTTTGATTTAAATTTTTTTTTTCTAAATGCCTGAAATTTATGTTCAAAAATACCGTTAAGATGCGTTTTATAAATACACAGAAATCAGCTATAAACATAAATTTTATTTTACTAAATACTAGTTAATTGATACAAAACTCATCTACGGTAACACTGTTTCTTCATTTGTCATTTTACTTGCCGTCATTACTCTCTTGCAAATTGAGCTGCAAGAACGAAAAATGTGTAAGTAAAAAAGTGTGAGTGTATTGAGTATTTCGAACTTGCACTTGCATGTGCCATCGGGAGGTTTTACGCTTTATTTGATTTTTTGTATTAAAAAATACTGGGATTATTTTTGGTTGAAAATTTTCTTCATACAAAATTTTATTGAAGTTTGTCGTTTCGTTTTATAAAATCAATTACATACTATATTTTCTTTAAAACAAGAACAATTTTATTCACAGCGATACGCAGATAATGCTAGGAACACAACTGGGACGAACGACGAATTTCGCCCTACACGACTAAATGAATTCGTCGTATGAAACACAATAACGACGAATAACTAACAGCTTTACTAATTGAGAAAGTTGTTTGCTGTTTGTGCAAAGAGAGAGAAATAGTGTGACCAATGGTCGCCGACAATATAAATAAATAAAATTTACTCAAAAAAAAGAAAAAGAAAAACACAAACATTAACAAAAACACAAATAAAAACTATTCTTAAAGTTATCTACTTTGTATATTTATAAAATAATTAAAAACAATTATTACAGTAAATACCAGCGTTGCCGTTAGGATACGAAAGATACATTTTTCGTATCTTTTGACTACTTAAGGTATCATGTATAATCCTGACATTTTTCGTATCTTTTGAATCTGTACGCAAAATGTACAGAAACAAAACATTCGAAAATGTTTAGCCAACTAAAACTTATTAAGACTGATCATCGTAACCGACTCCATACTAAAACAATAGCAGCCAAGGCGCATTGACTAAAAGGTGAGGTCAACTCTACAACAACACTGCTTCTGTGGTCGGATTGTCAAAAATATTGCTAGTAAAAAAGGTTAGTTTACATAAACAATTAGTTTGCATACACACTTTGACAAGTCGACCACCGAAAAAAAACACCATATGTTGACTTGACCCCACCTTCCAGTGAATTCGCCTTGATATCAGCTTTAATAATGGTGAAAGAAAACATTAAGGGGTTGCAACATACGATGCACCTAAATCGATGATTACTAGTAGTGCGAAGTTGTTCTGAGGAAAAATGAACATCTTTTTTAATTTCAGGAAATTTATATGAACTTTTTAATATAATTGCCTTAGTATAAACGCCTTAACTCGTATATTAATTTTTACAAAAATGAATTTGTTTTGATAACATACATATAATTAATTTTAGAGTTTGCTTACTGTATATTTAAAAATTACGTGTGTACCTAATATTTATGACTTAAATAAATATAAAAATGAATTTATACTAAATCATTTTATTTACAACATAAAAATTTTATATTAATAAATATTAAACGTTAAAAATGGATTTTCAATTTTTTTTCAAAACGTATCTTTTTGGGAAAAAGTGTATCTTTTTGGAAACTAAAATGTATCTTTCTCGAAATTTCACTGGCAACACTGGTAAATACTAAAATACTTGAAACCTAAAATCAAACATGGTCACCTGGTACTAATTTGTTCGTCGTTCGCCGGCGTATGAAATAGAAATAAATCTAATGCAAAGTCGCCGCGTATGACGAATTTCAGCCGACGCCATGATTGTGTGTATTTTCATATACACAAATATGTTTTATTTTGGCGACGAATATTCGCGGCTAAAAATTCGTCGTTCGCCTCAGTTGTAATACCTTAAAATAAAAACACAAAGCGTGGTGGCGAGTAGAATCCTCTCCCTACCAACCCACTTTCTTCTTTCTTCACTGTCCTAAAATGACATTATCAAAATGAAATTTTAAATTCCACATTAAAGTAGATTTCTATGGGGAATCTAGTAAAAAAAGACAACTTTAGTTTGGTGAAAATCTCGTAAAGGCTTGATTTGGATCAACTAGCAACTAAAATCTTCAAAATGTTTAGAAATTTTGACATATAAAAGAAGTAAATCTAAGATACATAAAGCAAATATCTACAATTTTTTTTTCCAAATTTCCTTTAAAACATAACCTTAAAACTACAAACATACCTGCAAATCTGGTGCTGATATTGGACCAGGTTGTGCCAGATCACAAGCTGATATCCAAGGATTAAGGCGTGTTAGTGCAAAATTACTTTGCAATATCGAATGATATCTATTGGGACTATCTAACTCTGCCTTTGGATGTGTTGTGCTAGAAGTTGTTGTACCTTGTTTCATCTCTTTCTCGGACGCTTCTAAAGCTGAGGAGAGTGTTGGGTCTGTTTCAGTTATGGAAACAATTTCTTCGTTGCTATTGCCCACTAAATGAGCACTATAGACCGTATCAACAACATCTTGTTCTGAATCATGAACTTCGCTGGGTTTTTCCTTAAACCCTTCGTCAACATCATCATTATCATCACCGTTGCCTTGGAGTTTAGGACTTTCATGATGTTGATCCTGTTGCTGCTGCTGGTTCTGTTGATGTTCACGCACGAAATCCTCAATAGCATTTTGCTGATCTGGTGTATCGTGTACATTATCTGGAGCACCACTGCCACTACCACTCGATGACTCGACTACAGTCTCCGTGCCGCTGCTATAGTCTTCTTCGTTCGTGTCACCAATTTTGTCGTTTGTTAGTTTAACCAAATGATCAAAGGACTCTTCGGAAAGAAGATCGTCCTCGGCTACTAAGGCAAATATGTCGTCTTCGTCAAGGGACCTTGACGAATCGGCGGCGGTTAGTGAGGGAAAGTGTACGGGTAGACCGCGGGCTAGTGTTGTTTGATGATCACTTAATGCACTATCACTGCTGCTATCGGCAGCCGTTGTCAGTGATGTTAGAGTGTCGTCTGAATCGTTGAGATTCTCGGTAGCGTCGTCGCTCCCAGTACCGCTGCCCCTAAAATTAACGTGAGCACTGCGCGTTCTTCTCCTTCGTCGCCGTCGAAAGTTTGTGGCCGCGCGACGCGTATGTTTTGCCGACTGCAAAACACTATTCGATTCCGTACGAGCACGCGGATCGTCGTAATGTTGTCGTAAGTGCGAGGGCAGCGGATACGTGTGGGCGAAATTGTTCGACGTAGGGGAATACGAGCTGTAAGAGTTGCGAGTAAAAAATGTATTAAAAAAGTTAAAGGGCACTGGTTCTTTGGGCCGTTTAGTGAGATGGAGTTGATGTTGGTCGTCTTCTTGTTCTTGTTCGCTGAATGATGGTGAACCGAAAAAACCAAAATTTTCATAAATATTTTTTGGTTGTATTGGTGGTGATGACGTGGTTATGATGCTGTCGCCTGTTGCAGTTGTTAGTGTGGAGGTGGTAGTGGTAGTAGTTGTTATTGCTGTTGAAGTAATGAATGAGAAGGAAGCTGACGACGTCGGTGATGTTGTTACGGTTTGTTGAAATAATGCTAATGATGATGTTGGTGGTGGTGGTGTTGTTGTAGTAAATATTTGTGGTGTTGTTGTTGGTTGTGGTGGTGACGACGTTGTTGTAGTCTTTGAACTGATGCTGCTGGTGCTGCCACGCCGAGCCCCCGAAATAAACGCAAGCGCCATCACGACCAGCCCGGGTCCTGGCCGCATATTGACCTCGGGTTCGGCGGTGCTAGCATGGTGCAGGCCCGCTTGAGACGCGCTTGCGACTCCAACTCAATGTCGGTAATGATGGGCTCATGGCCCCATCATCATTAGGTTTATTATTTAAGTTTCTTATCAACACGTTTAATCTACAACTTTTAAAACTTTGTGGAAAATTAATTTCGTATTTGATTTCTTTTCTGTCTGCTTTCACACAAGTTTTCTTATACGATTGTTTTGAATTTTTTAAATAATTTGTTTTAGAATATTTTAATAAAACTTTCATTGATCACTTTTGTTTTTATTTTTTTTTTTTTATATTGTTTTATTTATAGTTAAGATTTTTTTTGATTTAGAAGAATGCACAGAGGCACCAAAAGGATTTTTACAGTTTCCATTACCTGCAAGTAGAGTAAAAACAAATTTGATTAGAAATGGTTTTTTTGAAAACACATACTTATACATATATATATTTTATTCATCATGCAAAGCAACTATAAGAGTCGATATAATTTTTTTTGAAAACCCCCTCTTGTTTGCAAATTTTTTTTTTTTTTATCTGAGATTATCAAAACAACAAAGTCTAATGGTCAATTTTCAGGATTGATATTAAAACACATTTATGTTTAAAATCGTTTTAAATACAAAATTCTCTTCTTCACTTAATACTTAAATCAAACTTAATTCACCGATGTGGTACACTTAATTTTAACTTAAGTTTCTATTGTAATATTTTAGCAAGGTGGCCTCAATATCACGACAATACAACAGGCAAAGCAATAACAATCAGCTGTTTTTTATTAATTTGTTTATTAATTGTGATGAGCTAAATTGCCAATTTTTTTATTTTTTGATAAAAACACTAAAATTTATTGTGGGGGGATAAGCTAGTTCCTATGCGCAGTTCGCTGGTTGCTTAGGCCAGATCATTAGGAAATCTTTTTCAAAGACTTTGGTAAAACTGAATAAATAATACAAATAAAACTATAAAGCGAATGGGAATTATGAACTATTAAAAAATAGATAAGAGTTGTAAAAATACTGCTTTACTTTGATTCAAATATATTTTTTTTTATTAAATATGAAGCAATATTTTATTATTAAATAGGTTTTATTGAGTGCTATTTTGCAAAGTGTAATTTTGATAAATTTTTTCATTGAATCAAATAAAAAGTTTGTCGACCTACGCTTCTGTATAAGCGTAAAATTGTTATCGTCGGGCAAAAAATTAAGCAATAACGACATATTTAGTGAAAACATCCGAATTTGAATTTTCATAAACAATTTTTTTTTTTTTATCCGTCAATATGGTCCTTATTGCGGTTTTGGGTAGTATGCTTTCACTTATCGTTCTATTTTAAGAGACTGGATGACATAAATGCAATGTTGCAAAGCATCACTGAAAACGAATGCGTTGACAAAGCATCACAAAAAAAAAAACAATGCACAAATTTTACAACCGTTGTGCAGTGAACACGGTTACCATTCAATAATGAACTCAAGGCATGGTTTTTAGAAACGTTGTCTATGAGTTCTTTGCATTTCAGGGGTCCAATCACCGCAAACGATATCGAGCAAAATTGATCGACACCTTTTATTTTGGTATCATGACACTCGATATCGAATGAAGTATATCATAACTTGAGATGATAGCATTCGATATCGAGTAACCAAAGACATTACATCACTCTAGTCTTCATTTGATACATCAGTGTCTATCGTGTTCAGAAAAATACGATAGTTCACTCGAAACGATAGTTTACTCGATATCTAATGCGGTGATTAGACCCCAGTGTTGCATTGCAACACCGAGCTTATGAAGTTAGCTACTGTCCCGCTTTTGTTTTTTTAATAAGTTTTGAAATTTCCAAATTAAATTGTATAAAAAAATATTTATATATTTACTTAATAACTCTTAGTTTGTTTGGGGTCTGTCTACATTATTAAAAAAAAAGTGTCCAAAGAAAGTTGACCAAAATCTTTTTAGAAACTTATAAACTTAAAAGCCATGACTCGAAACGTATTTTTTTCTACGTGTTATGTTAAATTAACTAAATTTGGCACGGGCATGTAGGAAAATTTGTCATTCGGTGAGCCAGTTGAATGAAGGGATGCAATTGATCATATGACTGATTCCTTATCTCCATGACCAAAGTGCACAGCGGAAAAAAATATAAATCACTTGATCTCCATTCCAAAAGCAAAAACCTCCAGCATTAAAAGTAAGATCGGAGTTTTAATTCTATAGGTGATATGAATATTAAACTATGAGTCAAAGCGCACTTAATGATTAACACGTGATTTAAACTTGTCAAAATATAACTCGAAATTAAACGCTTCGTGTTTGAAAGAATAGTTCCAAGACATATGGAATTCTTTTTAGAGAGTAGCAAGTGGGTTTTAGTCAGTATTATTTGAAGTCGAAATGCGTATCCTGTAATTACAGGAGCACATATCTCAATGAAAATGCGTTTTCTTAAAAGCGGCCCATACACTTGCAATATTATTGTATTTCCATTTTGTCCTATATTATGCAATCAGTCGCACAATGGTTTCAGTCATTCAATAAAAAGGTGAACACAACCTATAGGAATAACATAAACAGCATTGTACAATGTTGCCAACACACACACTTTTCTTTTCGTTGTGCAATAAAAATCAAAAGTCTTTTGATTGTTGCCAATATATTTTGCCACCTTCGAATATCACATACACATAGGCGATATAATTGTACAATACGTAAAATTGAGCAATTTTATTGCAAGTGTATGAGCCGCTTAACACTTTTTAGACTTGTTTCATTGTGACTAACCAGTTTCCATGTTCTGTAACTTCAGTGAGAACTTCTTGCATCGAAAATATGTGAAACAAAATATTCCATCGTTTCTCGAAAAGTGAGAAAAAAGTGTATCTGTAACTCATGTCGAAAACTATCAAAAGAGATTACATCGTTACGTTATAAATGTGATAACATTGCACCCGAAGCCGATGTGACATTGCAGACGTTGAGAACGCCAGTCACACATATCGTTGACGGCGTTCAAAATTTACTAAAATTGAAAAATTTTCAAGGACGGCGGCAAAAATACAACCACCAGCTATACCAAATAATGTAAAGTGCGACTTTAATGTTTGTTGTTTGCAAACGAGCTCTAAAAAAAATTCGTATATTTTATAAAAATGTTAAAAGCAAAATAATTAAACAATAAAAAAAATGAGCCAAGAACAAAATGTTAATATAATTATTCTTTTTATTTTGCATTTTTAATTGTTTTTTAGAATTAAAATTTTTTTCTCGCTTCATTTTTATTCGTGAGTTTATTTGATTCGTAACAGTTAAGGCCAAACTTAAATGATTTTCAGGAGGAGAATTTATATTAGAGCCATGGTTAGTTATGAACCAATCATCCCAAAATTCCGCAGAGGTATTTCTGGCATAAGAAACCATAAATTTCAATACAGTGGTGAAATTTGTTTTAGCGTTTACAGTAAATTTCAGAAGGCTGCCAAATATGGGATCTAAGGTAAATTATGGACTTTAATGTTTGTTGTTTGCAAACGAGCTTTAAAAAAATATTTTTATAAAAATGTTAAAAGCAAAATAGTAAATTATGGACCGATCATCACGAAATTTTTTAGTGCTATTTCTAGTCCTATAAAACTTTGAAGTATTCAATTTTATTCTGATACTATTATAAATTACGGTTTTAGGCGTACCAAACTGTTTTCCGGTGGTAGGGTTTATATGGGGTCTAGGGTAAATTATGGACCGATCTTCACGAAATTTTACAAAATTATTTCTAGTCCTCTAAAACTGTTACGTGCCATCTTTTGCTATGAAAGCACTATTAATTACGGTTTTTGGCGTACTAAACTGTTTTCCGGGAGTAGGGTTTATATGGGGCCTAGAGTAAATTATCAAGCGATCTTCATGAAATTATACAGTGCCATTTCTCGTCCCAAAAAACTGTGACGTGCGATATTAATACGATAGCTTTAATATTTACGGTCTTAGGCGTACTAAACGGTTTTCCGGGAGTAGGGTTCATATGGGGTCTAGGGTAAATTATGGACCGATCTTCATGAAATTTAACAGTGTGATTTCCAGTCGAATAAAACGAATATTTGCAAAATTTTATATTATTTCGTGCATTGTACAATAATTTATGTTAGTTTTTCTAACAAAATGATCAATTTTTAAAAGGTTGTGGTTCCACATTTTGATTCATAGCTCTGGTCCTACTGAACCGATTTTGTTGAATTTCAATCCCAAACTGCTTAGCAATTTGACACCCAGTTTGTTCATTTCTTTTGTTTTCGAAAGTGAGCGTGTTTTCAACAGACGGACAGACAGACGGACATGGCTAAATCGACTTAGAATTACTCAAGCAGCCAGAATATGTATACTTTATGGGGTCTAAGATGAATAATAAAAAAGTTTTACATGGAATGACAAACTAAGTATACCCTCTTCACAACTTTTTGTGGTGAAAAAAAATGTATCGTATGTGTTTCATATTGGCTTGGTTTAATTCTTGGGCAATTCTTTACAAGACTGATAACTAACTGTTGTCAATAAATCAACGGTGTTTTATCAAAATAATCACAACATGCTGTCGAAATGAGACCATTATGGTGTAAATATGTTTACAGTTTGCTGTCAGAATGAGACCAAATGGTGATAAAATAAGAACGAGGTGGTATAAAAATCATGACACCATACGGTATCAAATCGAACACAAAGGTAGTTGGCTCACTTTTGACAACGGATGGTGGTATGGAGGTGCAGCTTTAGCCGTTCTGCTTTGCAGCATACTAGTTAATGTTCTCTCATTGATAAATCTTTAATGTATTTGTACGTTTTAACATTTTTCTGCTTATTTTTAATAATTTTTGTGAAAATAAAAATAAAATTTGGAGTTACTTCGAAGATACTACAAAATTCATTATCAAAGCCAATGATGCAATTTCTGTAGCTATTTCGCTTGTTAACAGTCTGGAAACATTATTAGAAAATAAATTTATTGAATAAACTGAGATGCAGAATAGTGAAGAGTCCCTAAAATTGGCGACTTAAGGCCCAACTCTAATATGCATAGCCGTGCTTAATCTACTCTCATAAATTACCAAAAAGTCTCTTATATGTATTTAAAAAAACAATAATAATATCAAAAACATTTGATTTCGTATGGAATGTGCAATCAGTTTCGCACTTTGCTTAAGCAAATGACAGTTTCATAAAACTTAACAAAAAGTTTCCGTAAGTTCAATATGGTTTGCTTCATATGATTTACATGTATTCGCGCATTTGCTTAATCCAACTTCAACACATTATAGTTAGGCCTTTACTTAGTCGCCAATTTCAATGAATAAAAGATTTGAAACACAAAGTTCTAAAATTTAAAAGACAATAGATTGATAAAACCTCTTATTGAACTAATTAACATGACTCTGCATTCCGAAAGTGTTGAAGACACGGTCAAAGTTCTGATAAGTCAACAAAAACTGCCCTTTGGATCTTTTGTGAAAATGTCATAAGTAAATTTCGAGAAGGATAATGATGCTCCTCCATCCATCCCACGCTGAGGTTCAGCTTAAAAATAAGTCTAAAGATACCTTAGATTTTTTAATTTTTCAAGAAAGGCATTTCCGCTTCTTCCGCTTGACGAAAAGAAATGTTATACCCAAAATTTAAATGCATAGCGCAGAAATGAGTCCTGTCGCATCTGAGAGACTATTTTGCACTGCAGGTCTGCTTCAAACGGATTTGCAAAACACAAAAACAAAAATTTTATTTATATTAATTTTAAATAATTATTTAAAATAATATTTAATATTTTTAATTAGGCTTAAGTTCATTAGATTTAATTTTCATTAAATTATTTAACTTAAGCCTAATTAAAAATATTAAAAATTTGGATTAAAAACCATAAATAGTTCAACAAAATAACCGCAATAATAATTATTTCAAATAATAATTTAACTTTTGTTAATTTTACAATGAATTCAAATTCAATTTGTTGTTTTTAAAATCGTTTTAATATCAAATTAAAATATTAATAATAGGCTGACTTCTAAAACGTACTAATACAAAGTTCGTACACATTTTTACTACTGTATTTCAACCATGTACACGTACAAAGTACCGAAACAATGCAACTATGTGTTTTGTTTATTAAAACGTTTTGAAATGTAAGTGATGCAATGCAAAATACTTTTAAAATAAATCTGTATTGCTTGCAAATAAAATGTTAAATGTCACAAAGCATCAACTTTAAAACCGATGCTCTGATTGCTTTTTTGATGCGTAACTAATACTTAGCAGTGACGTTTTGGAAGGGTTTGCATTGTATATATATTGTACTGCGGCGTTATGAAACATTATACGTTGTTCTAATACAAAGCAATTGACGTTTTGGAAGTCAGCCATAATCTCTTACACAGCAATTTTGTATAAGAAAAAAAAAATAGCTCTACTTGAGTTTTGTTAATTTCTCCTTAAATTTAAATTTTATATTCGTATCGGTATTCGTCGACGTTAAAAGTCGTATTTGCTTAAAAAAAAAGTATGGGAAAACTTAAAAAAAAAATTAATTTTTTAGTGGTAGGGGAAACTTTTCCCCTCTTGGTCCAATTTTATTTATTTTTGGGCTTTACCTGCCTATGACCATAATACATATTCCTGCGAAGTTTTATCGATTAAAGGTCCTAGATTCTAGGAGCACTCAATAATTTTTAAAAAGCAATATAAACTAAAAACAAAAGTAATGTCTGGCTAGATTGGCAAACAACCCCTGCACAGTGGCTGAAAATCGTTTTTCGTTGGCCAAAAATCTGTAACTTTTGAACCGAAGGAGATATTTTAGTGCATTTTTTTAATCGACAGACAGATTCTTAAACTTTCTCCACTTTCAATTTCATTAAAATCGGTTGAGTAGTTATTGGGGAATTTAGGGGAAAGTGGAACTTTAGATTTTTTTTGACTTTAGCGTGCAATATGGTCTTTTTATTTCTTTTAATTATTTAAAAATGTAATTTTTAGATTTAAATAATAATCATTAACATTTTTTGTAATAATGTAAAAATGCTCATGATGTCAAATCCTACCGACCTATTTCGTTACTGCCAATAATGGGAAAACTATTTGACAGAATAATTAGCACAAGACTAGAATTCGTTATAAAAACCAAAAACCTGATTCCAGATCATCAATTTGGATTTAGAAAACAGCACTCTACTATTGAGCAGATACACAGAGTTACACATCAAATAGAGATCGCTCTTGAACACAAGGAGGTATGTTCAGCAGTGTTCTTAGACGTATCCCAAGCTTTCGATGGTGTCTGGCATGCTGGACTTATGCGAAAGATACAAAATATTCTACCTACAACATATTGCAAACTACTTCAGTCCAACATTTCAGATAGGTACTATAGAGTAAGATGCGAAAATCAGTACTCTAAACTTCATCAAATAACCTCTGGTGTCCCTCAAGGTAGTATTTTGGGCCCAACGTTATATTTATTGTACACATACGATATGCCTGTCTCAAACAACTGTTTTATAGGCACTTTTGCTGATGATACAGTAATATTAGCGAAAGGTAAATCTAATCAAGAATCAACAACAATTCTTCAAAACGCGTTAAATCAAGTTGATCTGTGGACACAAACTTGGCGTCTACAACTAAACAGCTCTAAATCAATCCATATCGACTTCACTCTAAAAAAAATTGAGCATATTCCTATCTATATAGACAAACAACAGGTGCCTTTATCCGACCATGCAAAATTCCTGGGAATGACGCTTGATGAAAAGCTTCTTTGGAAGAAGCATGTTGAAAAGAAAAAAATGAGCTCGACTTTAAATTTAGAAAATTAATGTGGCTAGTTGGTAGAAATTCAAATCTTTCGACACACAATAAATTAATGTTGTACAACCAAGTTCTCAAGCCTGTATGGTTGTATGGCATTCAAATTTGGGGATGCGCCAAAAACCATGTAATCGAGATAGTTCAGCGGTTTCAAAACAAAGTTTTAAGAAACATAGTAGGTGCACCGTGGTACATCAGAAATGAAGACCTTCATCGGGATCTTAAAATAAACTCCGTAAAACAGGAAATAATTCCACATGCTAGAAAACATGACACAAGGCTACAAAACCACACAAACTCGGAAATTCCTACGTTGCTTAATACATCAGTATTAAGCAGAAGGCTAAATCGCTTCAAACCTCATGATCTGGTAACACGGTTCGATGGGGAACATCAAGGCCAATGAGCCTATAAACTAATAAATATCCATAAATGAACTACTAGTTAGTCACTAAATGAGACTAGTTGTAGGTTAATGTTAAGCAAAACTAATCTTAATTTGTTTAAATAAAGAAGAAAAAAAAAAAAAAAAAAAAAAAAATTAACATTTTTTGTAATAATGGGACACTCAAAAAAATTAAATGTTTACACTATAAAAAAAATGTTAACATTAAAAAGAAAATAGTAAAATCCACTGGAAATTTTGCTATTATTGCTGAAAAATAAGCAATTTTTTGCTTTCAATTTTGTTTACACTTATTTATTCTTATTTGTTTATAAAAACATTTCATACATATGTGGATAAAAAAACCTTTTAAAAATAATAGCAGCAATAGATTTTAATAGCTTTTGTAAAAATGTGAGTTTCTGTTTATTATTATTTTTTACTAATACAATGTCTGTCTTAGATCTAATGAATTATAATTATTGTTCATTTAATTGAAAGATTGATTGCAAATATTCCATATTCTGTTCTGTGTTATTTCTGCTCTTTAGTAGTTTTTTGACTTCTTCATACCAATGTTCCACTTTCCATTGATTTCGAATACTGAAGATGAACGGATCTGACGTTGCCAATAACATATTAAATAGATCTTCATTATTGGAATTTCGTGAAATTTTTCTAGTATTGTGCTCTCTATAAAATCTGTAATTCTTATTCCTTTTTTTCTGAGCTTCCGCTGATAAATCTCCAAGTGGCACCAACTGATATTTATTGACATCTTCTCCGTGATAAAGGATTTTGTGAACTGTAGCAGACATATTTCTCCATGGGTACTTGGTTGTTTATATTTTTGCAGTTTCCTTAGCAAAATCTCCAAATTTTCTAGTCAATTTCTTCATTGCACGCAAGTACTTCTAGAATTATTTTAAATCTAAAAATTAGGTTAAAATCAACACCTGTTATTTCAGATGCTGTTTCTGGATCTGAAAAGTATCTTCTTGCGGTAATGCCATCATTTGTATTGCCTGGCCCTTGTTTCGGCTGATCTATAATCAACCCAAATTTGCGATATTCATCTTGAACATGTTTCCTTTTTGAACTTCTTAACTCCTTGCTGGTTTCGTTGTTTCTTATTGATCCTGAAGATCCGTCGTAAGTCGTATTGTTGCGTGTAGTGGTGATAATCCAAAGTTATATGCATCAGTATTATCTAATGATTTTGTCGGGACTTGGTTTAATTGGCTTGATGTTGCATGGCATATGATGCAGCTGGATGCAGCCTTCGTGTTAGTCAAAGCCTGGCCTACTTTTTCATCTATCATTGTTAGCACTGATTGGTAGCTAACTTCAATTTGCTGCCCATCTAAATCTAACTGTAATGGCTGTAGTATTGTAATTTGGGCCTTGATATCACTAACTTCTTTGTTAATGGCATCATGAGTTTCTTTTTTGAATTCAAATTTAATACAGTACTTTTCGCTTATAGTCCACTACTATAGTTGCACAACTTTTGTGGACTATAAGCGAATTTGGACTATAACCGTTTTTTTTTTATAAGCCATTTTATGGATAATAAGTGAAACCTTGTATAATCCACATTTTGGACTATATAAATATTATTTTCTTCAATAAATCCACTCTTTTTAAACCAAAGAAAAGTTTATTTAAAACATAACCAAATATTGATTTATTTTAAATAAATAGTTAAAACAAAAATCTTTTTAATTAATTAATTCAAATGCTTTAAAAGATTTCAATAAAAACAAATGCGTATGAGATTCATTTTAATTTTTTGGATGATGAAATCAAACACAACATTAATATCAATTTCATAGGATATTTACATGGGGTCTCCACCTGACAGTTTTTTGTTATACCAAACGTCAAAGTCTATATAAAAAAACTCTTTAGTTTTTATTAGCGTTTTTTTATGAAGTTGGACGTTTATTTAACAAAAAATTGTCAGACGAAGACACCATGTCATGAAATATAAATTGCGAAATTTGGCATTTATAATACAGTAGACGCTCAGAATCAACTTGATGTTGTTAGAGTTTAAAACTCAGTTTTTTGGTGTTTGTATTACACATACTAAAAAAAGTCAAATGAACTGAATTGTTATTTTTTATATTTCGTTACGTTTTTTATAGTTTTTATGTTAAATAAACTAAAATTAAAAAAAAGTATAGTTTTGTATATCTTAATGGTCAAATTTATCTAAATTTTTGTAAAAAAAAAACCGTCCAGAAATTCGAATAATTCGGAAACTCGAATCGCCCTAAAAACAAAGTGGATCGAATTTCCGAGCGTGTGCTGTAATTGCCAGAAAGGTAAATTAAAACATGTTGCCAGTTGATTAAAAATATATATAAAAAACAGAATGGACTATAAGCGAACATTTTTGCATGAAGAATTATATACGCATGCTAAGAAAATGTGGCTTTTAAACGAAAATGGACTACAAGCGAAATGGACCTTAGAACAAATAATTTGTATGAAATTCGAAAAAATCTGCATGTGAATATGACAGTTTTGGCTTATATCCGTTTTTGGCCTTTAAGCGGAATGGCCTATAAGCGAAAAGTACTGTAGGTCTGCAATATTTCGTAGAAGATGGGCTGTCTTATTTTTCCAAATATCCTTTGTTTGCGTTGTACTAGTCGAAGGCTCTGAATCTTCCAAAATCTTTTTTAATCGCAATGGTACAAATGATACCATGAACATATCTGAGTCCGAAATATTTTCACATACTACTTGTTTGTATTGTTTTTGTCCGGAAGAATCATCACATCCCCATTTACAAAAAAGAATTAACTTTGTGTTTCCATATTTCTTTAACTCATTTCCTTTTATTGATTGTAGCAAGCGTTCGGCTGTGTGATCAAGTAGAGATTGTAGTTGTACCTCTGCCGAAATTGATGTGATTGTAATAGCGTCCTTTAATGGCAAACAGTCCATTTTAGCAGCATGCTGGATACAGATTTGAGCCTTTTTCAATAGAACGCAATCTGAGCTGAATATATTGCTGTTTTGTTAATTTCAAATCCAGAAATAATGCTAATGCCTCCTCATTTGTGAATTGTTTTGCATCGCTCGGAGCTGGTATACTTTTAAGAATCCACTTTGTTCTCAATGGACTAGCTTTAACAACTTTTTCAATGATATCCACTTTTGTCAATTGTTTCTGTGATCGTAATTGATGTAGGAAAGTATCTTGAATATTTTTCATATCCGATTTCTTCATTTATATCCTTAAGCTTCCGCCTCTTAGATCTATCGCTACAGTTGTCCAGCGATTTTTGTGGTCTCCCACGAGTGTTTTGATTTGAAGTTTCTGAAGCGATCTGGACAGAAAGTTCGTTCTCTTACCACTTTGCAAAGCTCTTATAAAATCTATCTTTGCTGTAATCAACTTTCCTGTGTCGCTGTTTTACATTTTTTATGAAAACAGATAATTTATTTTCTAAGTACAATTATCAGCCATGTCACAGAGTACAATTTCGTTCGGAATGTTTCCGTTCGGAATCGAAGAAAACATATTTGTTTATTGGTAGAAAGTGTATTTTGATAGTTTTTTGGCCTTTCAGATACAGAAAACTCCCATTCCGTTCATGAAAACCAAAATGGTTTCATTCCGAAAAATTTTTCGTCACTTTCTGAAGCACCAAAATACGGAATGAATTCCGTTTCCGAACGGAATTGTACTCAGTGACATGGCTGTATATTTCAGTGCTATAGGAATTTAAGTTTCCTTTTTTTCGAATGTAATTTTTAACATCTTCCTCGTTTTTGTTTCTAAAATACTCTCCGGCCAATTCTTTATAGCTGAAGCTCTTCATGTTTAAGAAAAACGTTGTTATTGCTCAGATATATTATATCCACTGAGTTTGCATCCGAATGTCACTTGCTTTACAAACTTATCATACTTTTTTTCATACCAAATACAGGTAGAATAAAAAGGATTAAAAAACTTAAAATCCTTTTATTTATATGCTATAAAATACCTGACACAAATTTAACAACGCATTGCATAGCTATAGGGTCATGGAATATTATTAGAGTCATAAAAACAGATAAAATAAAAAGACCAAACAAAATTTAAAAATCCCTTCTAAGGTGGAATTCACAATATACCTGTTTAGCGTAAACGCATGTCTAAGCTCTTTATTCTACTATAAAATACGCTAGTGTGAACGTAGTGTAACGTATGAATAAGGGTAGCTATACGTTTTTCTGATTGTGTAATATTTATAAATTTTTTATTATTTTCGATCACGATCAATTTTCCCTATACCATAAAATTTTTTTTGAAAATAAATACCACATGATAAAAAAAAATTGTAAAAAAAACAATTTCAAAAAAAATTTTTTTTTTGAGTAATTTCATTAAAATTACGTTTCTATCAGTGGTTTTACCTTCTTAATCCCTTTTGATCCGCAAAAGTTCTATTCTACTAAAGTTGAAATTTGACAAAAATATAGTAGTTAGAAATTTTTTTTTTTAATAATTTCATTAAAATTAAAAAAGTGTTAAACAGACGGGTCCAAACGGGTACAAGAGTATACACAGGGTTGAAGAAAACACTTTCACCTTTCTATCAGTGGTTTTACCTTTTTAATCCCTTTTGATCCGCAAAAGTTCTATTCTACTAAAGTTGAAATTTGACAAAAATATAGTAGTTAGAAATTTTTTTTTTGAGTAATTTCATTAAAATTAAAAAAGTGTTAAACAGACGGGTCCAAACGGGTACAAGAGTATATACAGGGTTGAAGAAAACACTTTCACCTTTCTATCAGTGGTTTTACCTTTTTAATCCCTTTTGATCCGCAAAAGTTCTATTCTACTAAAGTTGAAATTGGACAAAAATATAGTAGTTTAGAAATTTTTATTTGAGTAATTTCATTAAAATTAAAAAATGTTAAACAGACGGGTCCAAACGGGTACAAGAGTATATACATGGTTGAAGAAAACATTTTCACCTTTCTATCAGTGGTTTTACCTTCTTAATCCCTTTTGATCCGCAAAAGTTCTATTCTACTAAAGTTGAAATTTGACAAAAATATAGTAGTTTAGAAATTTTTTTTTTTGAGTAATTTGATTAAAATTAAAAAAGTGTTAAACAGACGGGTCCAAACGGGTACAAGAGTATATACAGGGTTAAAGAAAACACTTTCACCTTTCTATCAGTGGTTTTACCTTCTTAATCCCTTTTGATCCGCAAAAGTTCTATTCTACTAAAGTTGAAATTTGACAAAAATATAGTAGTTTAGAAATTTTTTTTTTTGAGTAATTTGAATAAAATTAAAAAAGTGTTAAACAGACGGGTCCAAACGGGTACAAGAGTATATACAGGGTTAAAGAAAACACTTTCACCTTTCTATCAGTGGTTTTACCTTCTTAATCCCTTTTGATCCGCAAAAGTTCTATTCTACTAAAGTTGAAATTTGACAAAAATATAGTAGTTTAGAAATTTTTTTTTGAGTAATTTGAATAAAATTAAAAAAGTGTTAAACAGACGGGTCCAAACGGGTACAAGAGTATATACAGGGTTAAAGAAAACACTTTCACCTTTCTATCAGTGGTTTTACCTTCTTAATCCCTTTTGATCCGCAAAAGTTCTATTCTACTAAAGTTGAAATTTGACCAAAATATACTAGTTTAGAAATGTTTTTTTTTGAGTAATTTCATTAAAATTAAAAAAGTGTTAAACAGACGGGTCCAAACGGGTACAAGAGTGTATACAGGGTTAAAGAAAATACTTTCACCTTTCTATCAGTGGTTTTACCTTCTTAATCCCTTTTGATCCGCAAAAGTTCTATTCTACTAAAGTTGAAATTTGACAAAAATGTAGTAGTTTAGAACTTTTTTTTTAGTAATTTCATTAAAATTAAAAAAGTGTTAAACAGACGGGTCCAAACGGGTACAAGAGTGTATACAGGGTTAAAGAAAACACTTTCACCTTTCTATCAGTGGTTTTACCTTCTTAATCCCTTTTGATCCGCAAAAGTTCTATTCTACTAAAGTTGAAATTTGACAAAAATATAGTAGTTTAGAAAATTTGTCCTAACATCTCAAATATAAATAACACAACAGTCGCAAATATTACCTTTTTAAAGGTAACAAGACTACCAACCTAGCAAAAAAGTAGGCAGGTCATTATC
The DNA here is from genome assembly GCA_963931875.1 of Pollenia griseotomentosa. Lineage (NCBI taxonomy): Eukaryota > Metazoa > Arthropoda > Insecta > Diptera > Polleniidae > Pollenia > Pollenia griseotomentosa. The sequence continues at coordinate 32,733,302 of OZ007564.1, forward strand.
GCTGATAGTTTTTGTGCAATGATTATTTCTTTCGGATTAAATATTAAAAAAAAACATTTTTTTCTGAATTAAAAAAAAGTTCTGTTTAACAACATGGCACAGCCACAATTACCAATATTTTGACCTTATTTTTTGGCTACCTTAGTTTCAATATGTTTACTATTAAATAAAATTAAAATGTTTGAAATCGGTGACAAACAAAAATTGCACTTTTGGCCAATGAAATAAAATTTTCAGCCACAGTGCCCTGTGTGCGCTGTCCGTTCGAGAGGGAAAAATCAAAAGTCCACTAAGAAGTTTTTGGGACTGAAAAAACTGGCCGTTTATGGGAGGTGTCCGCTTCATAGGGGTGTCCGTTTGGAGAGAGTTCACTGTTATATGTTCCAACATTTTTGTGATTTCCTGTTTTTCATTGCTTTACAAACACTTTGTTGCCGTTTTCTTTATTTTTTTCACAGAATTTATAATTTCCGTTTCAAAGAGCAGTTGTAAATTTCTATAGCATATCTTAAGGGTACCATTTTTTCAAATAAGCTTAACTGCTAAAGCACATTAAATACACACGTACACATAAATACTCACACACAATCTTTTGTAGTTATTTATTCCCAATTTAAATGAAAGAAAAAGAGTTGGTTGTTGTTAATCCTTTATAGTTTTAAAATAACTTATTTTATCCATTATGGTATTGATTTTGTTATACGAACAAATGAATTTTGTAACAAAAAGATATTTTTACACTCATTTAAAATTTAGAGAAAAGAACAAAACGAAAAAATAAGACAAGAAAATCTTTTTAGGAGACAGTTTGCACTGATTGATATACACAGTTTTTTTTCTTTTTGAGACGTTTTAAAATTTTTTTCTTATTTTTTTTTTTTTTTTTTGAAAATATTTTTTTCTTTTCTTTGTAATTGATTTCTTAAGAATGTAAGTATATGTTACTTTTGTTGTTATGATTATTTTTACAACAATTTATTAAACGCTTTCTTTTTTTGTGGGATTTACGAAATAACACATATTGTATAAAATATACTTATAACGATAAATAACGTACGTTAAACTACGACGAGTTTTAAGACGAGCACGACGACGATGAAGGAGACAAAGACGACGACAAAAGCAAAGGAAAAGACGAGAAGGACACGATTTTTACGACGACGACGACGACGTTTAAGGACGACAACGAGTATTACGATAACACAAACATGTATACAGGAACGTTAATGAAGTGATGAAGAAGAGTGTGGCTTAAAACTTTGTTTTTTGTTTGTAATAATAAACTGAGTTTAAGTTAAGTATTAAAATATTATTAACAAATAAGAGTTTAAAAAGAAAATTTAAATAATATTTTTTTAAAATTTTTGTTTTTTTTTGGGCTTTTTTGTTTTCAATTATTTAAAATATTTTAAGGAATTTTATTTGTTTTTTTTTTCTTTTTGAAAACAAGGACTTGTTTGTTGTAGTTTTTAGTTGAAATGATGGTGGTTTTATTTCTTTAAGAAGGGGGGCTTGAAATTGAAATTTTTTTGAGGACTTTTTTTATAGTTTGCAAAATTTTTTGTTTCTATTTTCTATAGATTCTTCTTATTACTTTGTTTTTATTCTCGTTTTTGTTGTCAATTTTATCACATTTTCTTTAGGGTTTTGTTTTTTCTTAAACTCTTTTTTTTTACTTTTATTTTACTGCATTTCTTGCTGTGTTTTATTAATAGTAACCTTGAAGAAGATTTTGAAAAGGAAAATATAAAATGAGATTTGATATTTTTTTAAATTTTGAGTGCAATATTTTTTGTTAATTTGTTAAAAATTTTGTTTAATTTGGGTTTTTAAAAATTTTAAAGATTTTTTTTAAACTAATTTTGGGTATATTTTAATACAAAAAGCTTTTTTTTAAGTCACTTGCACGTTTTTTTTTTTTTTTTTGGGTGTTTGCTTTACATAACGGTTTTTAACTATTACTATATTACTCTCACTATCTGGTTTTCTTGTTTGCTCTCTTACTTTGCACGTACAATGGCCTACACACATTTAAACTTGCACTCTCTTTTGCATACTTTTTGCTTCCGATTTTAACTTCTTTGTTTGTTTGTTAATGGTTTATTTACTCTTAAGGTAACGGTTTTATTTCCAGAGAGCTAAAGCTTTTTGTTTTGTTTTTTTTTTTTTTTTTTTGTTTATTTTAAAGAGATAGATAGAGAGTAACTGTTATTGCCTTAAATTAATTTAACTTTCCAGTTAAAAGAGTTGCCATATGTGTTATTTTTATGATTTCCTTTTATTTCTTGATTTACTTGTTCTTTTTGTTATCTGTGTGTGTGTGTGTGTTTTTTTAATGTGTGTATGTGTTTTCAGAAGAACTTCATATTATGCTAAGATTTTATTATTGGTTGTTTCCTTTTGCTTTAAGTCTTACTGTTAGCACAAAAACGAATTAACGATGACAAACGAATTGTCAAGAACTGAAGATAGAAAATCAACGAACTAACGGTTTTTGGTTTTTGAGGGGGGGGGGGGGGGGATTTTTCTTTCGAGTAACGGTATGTGTATTTGAGGGAACTTAAGGAAGATTAAAGAATGAAAGAAAAAAATTATTGAAAAGACAAATCAAAAAATGAAATACTAAATTTTTGAATTGAAAGTTCTTAAAGAAAATTTTTACAAGCTTTAACATGTTAACAAAAAACGAAAAGAAAATTTCTTTAAGTTAAATATTTTTTATAAAAATTCTTTGACATTTTTGAGGGTTAAAAGATTTTTTAAAACCTTTCGCTTTTTAAATTTGCAAAAGTATTAAAAATGTTTAACTGAGTTCATTTTATTACAGCGTTTTTTTTCAATATTTTTACTCTTGTCTAGTTTCTTGTCTAAATTAGTTTTTTCTGCCAGGTTTTTGTTTGTTAAACAACATACCTTTTAAATTATATAACAGAGTTGCCGTAAAACAAACTCAGAAAATTTTTTTCTAGTCCAGTCCATTTTTCAAATTTCTTTTTTTTTAAACAAAAACAATTCAAGTGTTTAAACAAAAACCCAATACTAGAAATTTAAATTTTCACTTAAACAAGAAAAACAAAATTGTTTTCAAATTTCTTCAAACTTTCCGAAATAATTTTATAAATTAAAAAAGAAAATTCTTATTTAAAATTTTCTTGATTTTTTTTGGAAAAAACTCAGGGTTTTGATGTATAAAAATTTTTCGCTTGTTTTTCGTTATACGTGTATATGGCGATGCGCAAGCGAAAATTTCTTTTGTTCTTATGCGATTTTTTTTCAGATTTTTCTTTTGCACCCACAATTTTTTTTTTTTTATATAGAAAAGATTTTTTTCCTTTTTTGTTAGTTATAAATTTTTATGTTATATAAACTATAGTTTGCTGTTAAATTATTTCGAATAAATTTTTCACTCAGCTTACTTTTTCTTTTTTTAAGGGTTTTAAAATTTTCGTTTTTTCATCAAGTAAAATTTTCTATTAGTAGAGCTTTTATTATCAAAATTGTTGCCTTTTTTTCTTGGTTTAAATAACAAATAGTTTTGTTTTAAAATTTATTTAAATAATTTTGTAGGTATTCCATTTTTTGTTGGCTGGTAATTTTTTTTTTTTTTTTTTTGTGTAGTAGAAAAAAGAAAAGTATAAGGATTGCGCGTCGCAGGATTTTAACCGTACTACCCTGCTTCTTGGCTGATGGCCCCAAATGGCACTGACTGTAACACAATTGCAGATGGCGCTTAACTGGAAGGTAATACTAAAATACTATACTACGCCATTTTCGAATGAAAATAGCAAATAGCTTTTGCTATAAATTCTCGCGCTCTTAGCTTGCTCTTACTCTTTCTCTCTCTCACCCACATTTTCTAACTCTTAAAAAAACATGTTTTCCTTTTACTTTCACAGGTAGTTCTTAATTTTTGAGCTTTCTTTATTTTAATCTTTACTCTTTTTTTTAGGTTTATTCATTTTCAAATTCTTTTATGTTGTTTATTTTCTGTATTATTTTTCTCCATTTCCATTTCAAAGAAGAAAAAAAATGAAAATAATCGTACACACATTCTTACAAAACTTTTTCTCCAATTTTTGATTTTTTTTTTGTTATCGATTCAAATCATTCTCTTTTGTTTGTTACATTTTCGCTTTTTCTTATCTATTTTCTCCCTTGATGACAGATGTTCACGCACTTTATCATGTGCTTTTGTTTAAGAGTCGCTTTTTGTTGTTGTTGATTTTTCTTTATGCCTTTATCGCTGTCATTTGCATTAGAAGTTGATTTGAATTGGTATTGCATTTTGTATTTTTTAAGTTTTAATTTTTTTTTTTTTTTTATTCGCCTTTAACACTTGGCCTACATGCCTAATCATCGTTAATCCTTTTTTTAATCCTACTTATGTTGTTTTTGGTTTTATTTGTATGTTGTTGTTTTGTTTTCATTTCCTCGTCGTTGCTTATATATTTTTTTAATGTCGCAGCTTAAAAGATGTTGGATTATTAGACCTTTTAGTTAAATTTTGTTCGAATTTATTCATATAAAATTCATATTATATGTACATATCTTGTTTGTACATGTCCTCCAGCACTCTTATCTTTTCGATCAATTTTACTAAAAAAAACTAATTTAAACATTTAATTATAAAAGTTGTTTTATAAGACCTATAAAGCTTACAAAAGAGCTAGAAGGCAAACGAACTGTCCAGCACACGCTGGAAAATCACCAAGAATATATTCACGCTTAAGCAACGCTACCAAATTTTACAAAATCATCAATTCGCGCATCTTATAGACGACTTTGGGATTTTCTTGGCGCACTGCTCATTTTGGGCTGCATAAATAAAAATTGCTGCATAAGCAGTGAGGCTGAAAGACAAAGGACCCAACAGACTATTTAACATCCAGAAAAATTCCCCGTGTGGCATTATCGAAACTTTTTTTTTCAAAAATGCAGCTGGAGCTCGCTTAACAGTCAATGGAAATCATTACCGCAACTTGATCAAGGATTTTTTGTTTGAAAATATGGAAGTCATTAACCCGGGCGAGATCCGATTTCAACAGAAGGGCGATACATGCGTTACAACGACTGCAAACTTCGACTTTTTTAAATCAAAATTTGTCGTTGGGCTGCTTTCGAAAAATGAACATGCCAATTGGCCTACATTGTCTGGCGATTTGACACATTTTAAATACTTTCTGTGGGGGTGAATAAAGTCTCTGGTGTCTGCTGATAAGCCAGCAACATTTGACGCCTTAAGGGCGAGACATACGGGCAGCAATGCACGATGCTTGAATGTTTTGATGCTCTTTCAAAACAATCCAAATAGCTTTTTCCAAGTTGTTAATGAAAATTTCCGAGTTTTTTTTTATAAGCACGGTATATGCATATAAGCGAGATTTTATTTAAAAGCACCAAATAAACTGCAAATTTTAAAAAGCTTGTAAGCGGTAAAAACTGTTTTAGCCTTTTGCTAATAAATATTCTCGATTTACTATTGTTCACAAATAGTTTTTTTTTTCTTTTTTTAAGACAAAGTGATTAGAGACCTAATTTTATTTTCTTCCTAAAGGGTCTTCCAAAAGAAAAATCTTATGCGGCAATATTTTTAAAGTTATATTTGTCAAATTGGTTGTCATTTATTCAGTATATTTTGCCAAATCACCATTGAAGGATTAATCATCTTTAGCGATTAGGGCCATTTCTGAATAAACAAAATGATAGAATTTGGGACAATCGGCATAAAATCTCCAAAGTGTTGCCATTTGATGTTGATTTTTGGCTGGCGGTGTAATTTCATGTTATTCATGGATGATGTAAACTGGCCTCTGGGATTCCTTTATGGCAGGCTTGTGCGAATAAGTAAGCAAGCACAACGGTTCTCAAGGCAACGATGATTCATGCCATCGGCCAAATTTTGCCTAAAAGTTTTTTTCTACTTACTTTTAGTACCAGTCGTTCTTAAAAATTTAGATGAACAGAAAAAAATTCTCGGCATTTTTTTTTTTTTCAATTGAACAAAAATAAAATAAAATTTAATTAAAAATTTAATCATGTGAGTTAAATGTTTACTTATATCAACAATACTGCAGAAAATGTTGTTAATATCAAAAATATTTAATTGATACTATTTGTTGGCTTATGGTGCAAATTTAAATAATTTTTTGATTAATATCACACATTTTTTAAATGAGATCTATTTTTTTTTCTGTGTACGAATAACACTGACAAGAACTGAAAACAATTAAAAATGGGATAGGTTTCGAAAACCAGTATGCGTGCTTACGCATGTGTTTCTAAAGCCCATTATTACAACTTGAAGTTAGCTAAAGTTAGGATTAAGTTGACAGATAGTAATGTGTTATCTGTCAAAAAGCATCTGTTATCTGACTTATAGCAGCTAAAGCCAAGTTGTAATAATTACCCTAAGAGTTTGTTGTAGAAAAAAACAACAACACTATAAAAGAAGGTAAGCAACGGTTTGATTGCTTTGTGTAGAAACAACCACAACAACACTACAAGAAGAAAAACTTGCATTCTTTTCATGTTTTTAAAGAAAAAATAAGAAGCGAAAATTCCCAAATTCTTTTTGTTTAAATGCTGGTGTCTTATAATTGAGAGTTCTTTTGTAAACAAAGGGCGAAATACAACAAAAGCGAAACAGAAATGAGTAAAGGGTAAATTTTTATATTCTCTCCATCTCTGGGGTATATTCCGAGTCACATAGAATCCTTTGTACTTTATATGTCTCTTTTTTCCATTGTCAACTAAGTTGATACACAGGTTTTCTTATGAGTTTTGTCACGTCTTAACGCAAAGTACTACAGTTGGGCAACTTTTAACGTACGTTGAGTTCTTAAAAGCGATTAGTTTGGTTTTTGGTTGGTTTAAATTTAATTTTTTTTGTAGTGTGTTAGCAAAAATAAAATAAATTAGCAAAAAAAAAATAAATAAATAAATTAGCACAAATTATAGTATGTGCCATAATATGTTGTTTAAAAAAAAAAAAAAAAGAAAATATTATTGTTGATTATCAACCATATTATTATTTGTGGTAAATATTTTAATGTGTTAAACCTAAAAACTCAATAAATCCACATGTCTATGTGTGTGTGGGTCAGTCGGTAAATTACCAATAACTTTGCACAATCTCTTTCATACACTTCTCCTAAAACGCTTAAACAGCAGTCAAATTAAAAACAAACTAACCTCTTACATCCTACGACAATTGCTCTCTCGTTAGAAGAGGACATCCCCAAGGTGTTGTTCTTTGGCTTAATAAAATTATATAGTATTTTAATGGCTTTCGAAATGAAGCCACCACAGTTATTTTTGCCCTGCTTTTCATCCCATTAATTTTGTTTATCCTGTCGATCATCACCCTTTAAATTCATGCAAAGAATGTTTAATTCAGACTACACGTTGACATCTCGAAATGAAAACATAAAATCTATGCTTTTTTATGCCACAAATACAACAAAAAAAAACAATAATAATAAGAAAACGGAAAATATCCTTTTTCTTCCTATGAAAAGAGGAAATAAAACCATCATCATTACTCTTATCACAATTACAAGTATGTGTTTGCATACGAGCGAATGGGGAAATGTATGTGTGTATGTACCCTGAAGGAAACCTGGGTGCAAGTGTCTCCAAGTCACCAGTTTTGTCGACTATTTTGGTGACATTGTCAACGAAGTGTCTACACTACACTACATTTGCCACTATATTTGGCTTTAATACGAAAACAATTTTATCAATAACAATTGAGAAGTACAATTCCTATAAAAGTTAAAGAAGTAATAAAAAAAAAATTGTATTCGTACCAAAAGTGTAGACTACATGTACTAAAATGTACTAGTGATTCTCTGGTTCCAATGTCTACATATGTTCCCAAAGGAACTACCTAGTCAGTACCTAGTCAGTAGTACCAACGTCAGTAGTAGATTTCCAATGACACGCACATGTTAAATGTCTATAGTAAATAACATTGTCTGGGGTATAATAAGTCACTAGTACTGGTGACTGTGTCAATAGTGAATCAGTACAGATTCACTAGTGACATTTCCTGCAGGGTACATATGGAGTGTGAGTGTAGAGGTAAATGTGTGCACCCCATGAACATTTTTTTTGTCGAGTTTTGTTAGAGTTCATTTCAACAGTCTGCAAAAATTGGCGTTTCTGCGTTAAATGTCCGAACGAAAACGTACCGAACTTTGTGTAGGGGGGGTTGACAAGAATTTGGAACTTTTTATCTGGGGAAACTTGAAAGATTTTGATATGACGCACAACAGTAGCTGAAAATCGTTTTTCATCGGCAAAAAATCTGCAACTTTTCAACCGATAGAGATAATTTTGGAATTTTTCGCTGGAGGGAAAACTTCTTGAACTTTCCTACAGTTTAAATTTTATTAAAACCGGTTTGGCAGTTATTGAGAAATTCAAGGTCAAAGTTAAACTTTTGATGTTTTTTAGCATTTAGTAAGAAAATGCTTTTCATTGAGATTAAGAATTATGGTATTTTTTATTCAAAGAGGGGGATGTTTTAAAGTGCACTGTTTTAAGAACTTTTTAACCTGTATAACTGCCAAATTTCACTATGATATCTTTATTCATGTCAGATTTATAGAATGTCAAACCAAAAAATTACTATATTTTACTCATATTGAAAGCCCTCTCATTCATTTACACTATAGAAATAATAATTTTAATGTTTAACATTCCAAGAATCAGACATGGATAGGGATATCACCAGAATGAAATTTTGAAGTGATGTAGACCGAAGAGGTCTTAAAACAGTGGTTTTAAAATTATCCCTATATTTGATTAACAAATACCCCAAATTCCCCATACCGGAAAAACGCATTTTTTTACAAATATGCCAATACTGTCATCATTTACCACTCGATATTGAGAATTTTTCAGAAAATCATGGACATATTAGAAAATAATTCTGTTCTGGCTGTATAAAAATCGGTATGTTGAATTATTAGAATTTTTTGCTTTAATAAATTTTTTTTTTTTTTTTTTTTTTTGGATAGGGCATGTGGGGGAAACAAATGTCAAAATGACTAAAAATTGCTTCTACAAGCATACTCATTACGTTGTTTTTTTTCGTAAAATACATTTAAACATTTTTAAAAATGTCTGGAGAAAATATTGCTTTATCAGCGAAAGAACTAGCAATCGTTTGTTGAAATAGTATGAGTATTAGGGTGGTTACAAGGTATGTATATGGTAAATCTTTTTAGGGGCTATCTATACCCCTCTAAAATGTGCCAATAGGCTAGAAATTCCGATTGACAAAGTTTAAGCCCAATCGGACAACGCTAACACGTGTCTTATTGAGCATAAATTCGGGAAAAACAGCGATTATTCACTAAAATTCGTATTTCTTTGTCCTTAATTAATGCTAAATATCTCTTTATCTATTGGTATAAGGAAGAAAACTGTCAAGATCAAAATTAATAAGAATAAAATTTCCTATAAAACAAGACACGACTCAGGTTCGAAGAACGAATGGTTTCGTTTATAAAAACAAAGAAATACGAATTTTAGAGAAAAATCGCTGTTTTTTCTTAATTTATGCTCAATGAGGCACGTGTTAGCGTTATCCGATTGGGCCTAATACTTTGTCCGTCGAATTTTTTATGCTATTTGGCCCATTCTAAAGGAGTGCTCCGATGGAAAATCTAACATTGATTTCTTGTTACCACCCTAATGAGTATTCTTATGTATTACCTTTATACGCAAATACATTCGCCTCGAATATAGCACTATACTTATAGAAAAATACATAAGCATTTAATGCTGGGTACACACTATGCGATGCATTTACGTAATCTAGCAAATTTAATTCATTTTCATTCATTTTTCATTCATTCCAGATTGCATCAACATCAAAACGCTTTGATATTTTGAGGTTGCATTGAAATAGATAACAATACAACATACTATTGCTTAAAGTCTGCTTTCCCAATGTTTAACCCACTACTGATAACAGTTTGATATTAAACATAATCCACCCGATTAAAAAAGAAAAGAAAAATCGTTAAAAAAATAAACTCACAAAATCCGTTTATCCGCATATATCTAAAGGCAAAGGCAATAAACTTCACATTTTAGCATATTTGTTGTAAACCAGCTTAAGGCCCGTTTTCACGACTTAACGATAGCTAAATGTAGGAAGTTATCGAACAGATAATGAGTTTTTAAATATCACAAGTTCTCTTTAACCTTAAAGTGAAGAATAAGCTAAAGAGAGGAACATTCTACCTTTAACTTTTGTCGTAAGGTTTAGATTTGAGATTACCATATTATATTAACATATTTTTTATATATGGCAACTCCAATTATACGTATATTTTGTAAACGTAAAAAAAGTACGTAGTTGCCAGTTCGTATTTTTATATTGGCAAAAATAATCGGTATTTTCTTTAGTATTGCCACTTTTTTAAAAATGTTAAGTTTATTTTATACAGAAGTTGTGAAAACGAAAAATAGTTGAAGGTAACTTTATTCCTCACTAGTGCTAAAGGTAGCGTTAACTATATCGAACTTTAAAGGTAAGTCGTGAAAACGGGCCTAAGTCTAATTTCAATAGCCGAGGCTACCTATTTTGAAGGACAAAAAGTCACTCTCACGACCCTCTATGGACCCGTGTTCTTTCAAATCAAAAGCTGCCCGGCTTTGACAGTTTCAAGAATTGTTTCAGTTGCAGAATTATTTTTCAAAGCAAAAAGTTTGTAAGCCATTGTGTTATATTTCAGAAAAAAAAGAGCCAAAAAAATGTTGCGAGTAATTTCATTAAAATGAAAAAAGTGTTCAACACACAATTTCAAACAGTTGCAAAAGTATATATGGGTTAAAGAAGAGACTTTCAGCTTTCAGATGGTATTTTTCGATATTTTTTAAGAGTATCGATATTTATTATTTCAAAAATATCGAACGTATTTTACTGAAAATACTACCAAATCAAAAAATTTAACATACCTTTGTACATACATATTTATGAACAAACATATTTTATGTAATTACCTTGTTACTCTTTATTGCTTCATTTTATTTCAAAAAATTAGTAAGAACAGAAAATTCCAGCAAAACAAAAAATTCAATAAAAACAAAAAATGTAATTTTAACAAAAACAAAAGGGAAGAATACAAAATAACCATATGAAATTTAAAAAAAAAAGTATATTACGAAAAATTTAAACGGAAGTAAAAAAGTCATGGAAGTACCAACTTAGTTCAAAATTAGAACTGCACCTGTTTTATGTGCTCTCCTGTCAATCTGCTTCTTGTATCCGGCACTGCTTCTTAAAAATGCCAATCATTTTAGATCTTCATATTAGTTTGAAAAGCATATGATGCAGTGATGCCAATTATTAAAAATAAAAATATTGTTTGAAAAACGGCTTAAATTTTAAGTTTTTAGTGAAGACTGACTTTAAAAAATATCGAATTCGATAGTCGTATTTCAATATCGATATATCGGTATTTTAAATATCGGCGATATAAATTGACTATTTTCTTTTAAAATATCGATATTTGGATATATCAATATTTTTGCCCATTACTATCCGATGGTACTAAGATCTCTTTAACCCTTTTGACCCTAACAAGTTCTATTCCTCTGAAATAACGATTTAGCTAATATATAGAACCCGAGGAAACTTTTAATAACGCATCACGTATAAATGACGAACCATTTCTTAAAGACTACTATCCTACTAATATAACAATTTCGACCCATTATCAGGGCTGTGGAGTCGGAGTCGGAGTCGGAGTTGAGGAGTCGGAGTTGAGGTTTTTGTACCGGAGTCGGAGTCGGAGTCGGAGTCGAAGTACCCACAAAAACTAGCGACTCCGACTCCGACTTTTTTGCATTAAAATTTGTCTAATATTTTTCAAAATAAAAAATTTTAATGACCAATTTCTCCAATTCTTTTTAAATATCAATTCATATTTAAATATAATTTTTCTTATAATTTTATTTTTATTTGACATAAGAAAACAAATTTTAGACATAAATTGATATATTAATAAATTAGTGGAATTGGCCATAAGAGGGTCTGCTTTTTGAAATTGTGAAGTCAGAAAATAAGGACCAGTATACTTTTCATATGAGTAGGTGAGTTTCAAAAATTAAAAAATTGAGATAACATCTTATTTTGCCAATTTATAAGAATAGTTATATAGATTGTATCAAAGCATGTCCTTTTCTATGTTTTAATGTGACCTCAAATTTCTGTAACAAAAACCAGCGGGTTCACTATTTGAATTTCGCCAAGATATCGTTAATGAAATAAAGCCGAATTAAGGAATTTAAAAATTAAATTTGTAAAGATGTTGTTTTTTATTTATCACATATTAACAAATATATAGCCATATAGCCAAAAATAGCCATGTTCATAAATATGACTTGAAATCTGCTGTAGCTCCTGTGGTGAAAGCATTAAGTGAACTACATTTGAAGTTCCAACCTTAAAGGTGAATTATAATAGAATAAAAGGAAAAGGAACTCGGAAAAATACATGACATTGTTCCAGATATAATTCCCATCAATGTGGGAAAAATGATTTGAGAATACTTTTATCTACTCACTTTAGGGAAAATTGGAGAGATAATAAAGACTTGCAATTTCAAATTTCGGTCTTGGACAATAATAATATTGAATTAGGAACGGAAAAATGCAATGGCGAGTACACTGAAGAAAAAGATTTAAATTTAGCAGTTTAAAAATTCACATTTTTTTTAACTCTGCAGGTGGGAGATAAACTACATCAAGCCACATTTTGAAAACTTTACAGCAGACCGCGCAAACATGTTGATAATCGCAAATGATGTTTATGTTATAAAAATGTGCATTTGTACGAATATTTTATATGATCCTAACATATTTTTTTTATGTCGATGATATACATAAAAAATTACGTCATAAAAGGTTCGTTACCTTCTATGGTACTGTTCCATGCCATGAGACAAACAGCACCAAGTCCAACAACAAAAGGGGTACTATTGGACTTCGTGTTGTTTTCAACTTTTCCAAAATCCAAATAAAATTTTTTGCAGCTTTCCTACTCATATGTTAGTAACTAGTATGTTAAAGCTCAATGCGCGGCACGTTAGAATTAAAATATCGATTTGAAATTTTTACAGAATCATTTTCTTGCTATATTTAACCATTTAACAGGTACTAAATTAAAAAAGAGTTTAAAGTCAAAACAAAACTAGTCTCTTAAATAATGCTAGGTTAGAGTAGGAGTCGGAGTCGGAGTCGGAGTCGGAGTCGGAGTTGGAGTCGGAGTCGGAGTTGGAGTCGTACTTAAAAAATTTCACCAAAAGGAGTCGGAGTCGGAGTTATAACTTTTTCTTAACGACTCCACAGCCCTGCCCATTATTGATAACAGTTGACGAGTAATCATAATTTAATTCTGATAAAATTTACAAAAATAAAATTTTTTCTAAAACAACATGATATATATGTTTCCAGCAGCATGCCACAACCACAATTACCAATATTTTAGTCAAGTTTTTTGGATACCTTCGTTCTAAAATGTTTGCTATCGAATGGCAATAAAATTTTTGAAATCGGCGATAGCAAAACATCGGACTTTTGGCCGATGAAATTCTATTTTCAGCCACAGTGCGACGCACAGAGGGATTTTGGTTACAAAACATTAATTCTGTGGTTTTCACGAATAATCGCGTAAGTCGATTTTTACCGAAATTGAGATAATGATGTCAAAGTGCTTTTTTTTTGTTGTTATTCGTGCAAAAAATATGAAAGTATTTTTTGAAAATTTTTCTATTAATAACAACTTATATGTACATGTGCGTTTATTGTTGACTTCTTTAGTTGCAACAGCAGATGAGCGGTTGTTTGTAATTTTAAGTCCATACGTTGTGCTATAAGTATCAAAAACTCTGAATATGTCGCCAACTTGTGTGCTAAAAATAACAACGTAAGTCGTCATGTGTGATTAAAATGATAACATTTATTTTCACAAAAAAGAACTTATGTGGAGATATGATGTTATATTGCACACACTTAATGAGTCAATCAAACATATGCATTTTTAATCCTTTTACAGATTGTGATCCTGTGAGGATTTTTTCATGAAAACTATGTGTAATACGTAGAAAGTCACTGTTAAGAGGATAGTAAAGAAACAAGTTTAAAAAAGCATCTACAGAAGCCGCAATTGAAAAAAATAATTGTTTTTGCTCTCCTGAAAAGTTTGGTTTTATAACTTACGCGATTATTCGTGAAAACCACAGAATTTTTCAATTATTATTTTTCCAGAATCAAATGATGCTGTTTTAAAGAAAATAGTTTTAAAAAAGAGGAATTTCTAACTGGTCACATAAACATCATTCAGAAGTAGATGATGAGTTAAAGAAATGATAGTTGAAGAATAAAATGTTTGATTATTTTAAACTAATTTTTTTGTAAATGGGCGGTGGGCGTGGTTGATGTTGATGAACCTTTTCATGCACAAATTGTTTATTCTAAAGAGTGTATTTGAAGACTTTTGCTTAAATAGGAAAAGTTTTAAGCGAACAAATTGTTTCTGATTGTGTGGGAGGTTCTAATAAAATTCCGTTTTTTTTTCTCTCAATTTAGTCATTGTAATGCTTGGTGCCAACCTTCAATGATCTAGAACCACTCCTTATATTTTTTTTTTACCAAAAATGTATGAAGCCTTCCCTTTTCCCACTGCTCCTAATATACAATATCAATACAAATTTTCTTCTGATAATGTGCGGACTTATCTTAAAATAGTCCTTAAAAGGACAGAATATGCCAAGAAAGCGATTACGAAGAAATTACTTGATAATTCTGTGAAATGATTTAAGTAAATTCCGAAATTCAGGTTTAAGTTCTGATAAAATTGTAGACTTTTTCTAAATGTCAACAAAAATGGTTTGCTGGATTCGCACACACGTGCACACATACTTATGCAGACAAATACTTCAACACATGTATTGACGAGGTAATCAAACAATTTCCGTTGGGTTTTTTCCTCTACTTATAATTTTATTCTTTTGCTGTTGTATTACTTTTTCTACTTGTAATAGAAAAAAAAAAATTTAAAATAACGCGAATGGGTATTCAGCCATTTCTATAGGATTTTGTTCAGCGTAGTTGTTTTCCTACAGTTGTTGTAATTTTTTATGCATGACAAAATAAAAAAACCTTAAACGCACAAAAACTAAATTGTAACCAAAAATCTCCAATGCCACTCAAATCAATACTTTTGTCATATGCTCCCACAAAAAACTAACACCAACAACAACAACAGCAAATAGAAGCAACAACAATTATATTTGCAGCAGCTACAACAAAAACCCAATACCAGTAACAATCGAATAATAATAATAATAAGACCAACAACAGCAACAACAAAACGTCTTCAACAACAATAGAAACTTGGCAAATGAAAAGAAACTCGCAGCAGAGGTGAAGACAGCGGGGACAGAGGTGACAAAGTATTGAATCAGTAAATATGTCTATGTGCTTGTGTGCGACATATTTGGGGGCCGTAAGTGGATGAGGGTTAAGGGGATGAAATGTAGAATGATTACAGGAAACCGGAATGAATATGTCAAACTTATTTGCAAAGCAATTGATAACAGCAACTGAGAAGAAAAAGACGAAAAATAAATAAAATATGTAATAAAAATGAAAAACACTTTACGAACAAAATAAGAAATAAAAGAAATCACCAACGCACTCATTCATGACTAGCAACCCGTATGAAAGCGAAGAAGATGCTAAAGCAAAATAAAAATTACTTTTCAGTCAGGGAAAACTAATAATTCAGGATAACAATAACAACAAAATTAACGTTATACAGTGGAACTGCTGCGTATCATTTCAAGTACAAAAACAACAAGGGAAATCTATTTATAATCTCAAATCTTTATTCCGGGAAATCTATTGCATTTATTAAATAAACGGCCAATTTCACAAAGTGCAGTTATAATTAGGGACGCGATTTCCATGCTAATGCATGTTTTTTGTAGATAGTCTAAAATCGATGTCGACTAATTATCTTTCCGAATCATTAAATTTGCGTTAAAATGGCATCGATTTGTTTTTGCATATTTTGGTGAAAATGCATATTTTTGCATATTTTGGTGCAAATGCATATTTTTGCATATTTTGGTGCAAATGCATATTTTTGCATATTTTGGTGCAAATGCATATTTTGGTGCAAATGCATATTTTAGCATATTTTGGTGAAAATGCATATTTTTGCATGTTTAAAATTTTTTAGTGATCTATTTTTTTAAATTTCCATATTATAAAAAAAAGTTCTTCAAAAAATTTCCAAATTTTATATAAATTAATTTCTTAAAAAAAATTTTTTTTAAATTTATTAAATAAATTTTTTTTAGCTCTTCTTAAAATACAAGATTTCGACAAAGGAACCTTTTGTTTCTAACCGATGCAGCACCTTAGATGGTTAAGGCTGCCAATTGTCCTAAAACAATTTATCCAAAACTGTTAGATGTTGAACGTTTGGCACATGAGTTACACCGAGTTCCAGAAGAAATTAGAAGCCAATTCGATAATATTGATTTATTGGTTTCATACGGGAAAAATATTTTTAAAGGCTCCTGTACGAGCTGCAATTTTTAATGAAATGTATCCCTTGGTACACCGCAGCCAGTATTAACAAGAAGGGGAACCTGGATAGATGCTTAAGAATGCTATTCAAAAAACTTTGAGCAATTTAAGAAGGTTATTGAAGAACTTGTTGCTACCGGTTCTTATGCAATAAAAGAAGTAAAACAAATATTAATTTTAAATAACATCAAAAGCCAATTAGCATTTCGTCGTTCGCAAGTTATTGTGTTCTATACCGCAAAATATAAAAAATTGAGATAAGATTGATTTTTAGGTAAACTTTTAGAGATCTGTCGATCTGTGTCATCAGTTTGATCGTATCATTTATAGTTTTCGAAATATGAGACATTAACTTTGTGCTATACAACACTTCAGTGAGAAGCTTCGTAACCTATTGTGTTCTATATGCAAAAAATGGTGCATATAGAACAAAAACGGAGCAAAAATACTAAATTAAAAAAAAAATTTTTTATTTTGTTCTATATGAAAGTGTAAATGAAGTTTGTAGTAATTTGGAACTTTTTGCATTGTCTTTTTTCGTTTTATTTCCTTTTGTGACTTCACATTTAATGTCTTTTTGTGATTTCACATTGCACTTGGCAAATAAAATGAAACAAAAAAAAAGAAAAGAAAAAAAAACAACAAACAAACAGTATGCAAAAGCCATTATTTTTTACTTGGGTACCCGTTTTTTCAAATTGATGATATCAATGAAATATTATTAATTGTTGTGTTGCTAAAAGCTAGATTACACTATTATACTTTGTATTAATACATTTCAAAAACTCAAGTAATATGACAAAGTGTAATAGTGTGAATGCAATGTGTCACGAAAATGACAAGTATTATAAAAAAAAGTTTGACATCCCATACGACTTCATCGTTTTTTGAAAAATTTCTAAACAATATTGCTTTTATCAAAGGTTTTCTTGGGAGTCAAAAATTTAATTAACAAGGTTTCGTTAAAAAGTGCTACATTCCCATCTCATACTATTGATAAACTGAAATTTATTGTTGAAGGGATGAGCTATTCCTATGCGCATTTCACTGGTTGCTTAGGCCAGATCGTCAGGAAACTTCATCCAAAGATTTTAGAAAAACTAAAGATATTACACATATAAAACTGTTAAGCGAATAAGAATTATAAGCCACAGTTTTACTTGTAACAATATCAAAGCTTAAACAAAAACAACAACAATAAACAGTGAGTTAATTTTTTCTTACAGTCCCGGCTTATAATTCTTATTCGCTAAACAGTTTTATATGTGTAATATCTTTAGTTTTTCTAAAACCTTTGGATGAAGTTTCCTGACGATCTGGCCTTAGCAACCAGTGAAATGCGCATAGGAATAGCCTTATCCCTTCAACAATAAATTTCAGTTTAAACTAAATGAAATAAAGTTTTTGGTGTGTGAAAACACATTGCTTTTCATTTCTCACAATATTTTTTAACATATTGTTCTATATGCTATAAAACAATAAGAGATTCGTAAATAATTGCATATAGAACAAAGGTTTTTTTTTTTAAACGCTTATTACTCTTAGAAGCTTTTTTAAGGCCGGAAATTTTTTTTACCAAAAAAATCAGACACTGTAGAAGTTTACTAGGTAAGAAGGTTGCGACAACTTTTTCGGTTCAGTTTTTTGTAACTAACAATTAAACTTTAACAGCGATTTACCAAAAAAACATTTTTGTCATATAGAACACAATAACTTACGAACGACGATTTGTATTTTCCAACTTCGGATATATTGCTGAAACAACAACCAAATTGGAAGGATTTTGTTCACTTAATAGTCAACTCAAAATAATTGATATGGCAGAAAACTAACATGTGGAAGGAAAAATAGCCCGACAAATTAAAACAAAATCCAAAACGTGTTGAAAAGGATTTCAAAAAATAAAACAGATTTCAAATATTTTTGATCTGGAGTCAAAGGTGGGATCTTAATTAGAAAATTAATATTCTCCAAGTGAATTGGCATCCTTCAAGTATGCCTGAACTTCGGTTGACGTTGAGAGATAATTTTCCATGTTCAAATGCTTTTTAACAGACAAATATAAAAAAGTATTTATTTGATTATGCAAACAAAAATTTAAATTATGTAGTTATTTAAATATTATTCTTAATAAATTATTCAAGCTTAAGGTCACTTTTTAAAAAATTAATTAAAATATTTTAATTCTTATTTTCAATATTTCGATTTCCGTTGGAAATCTTCTTCAGGAAATTTTTATAATAAAATTATATTTGACAATAAATGGAAAAATAAAACATGAAAAATTTCAATTAACAAAATTATCATTCCATCAACCTATTTATTTTTATTCAATAAATGTCTATAAATTTGAGCTAAGCCCTCAGTATCTTTTTTAAAATTAATCCTTATCTCAAATGGAACATTATTTATCTGCAACATTTCTAACATATATCTACGTTTCATCAAACTTTCCGTATTCAAAATTGATGTGTTTTCAAAATCAGGATAATGATTAAAATCCCTACAATGGGTTGATAACGCCGTTCCATGGGATGAATTATAATTCCAATATTTTTGGTCATGTTTATGTCCTGCTAATCTAATTAAATTAAGTTTTAAAAAATATTATACCTTTGAATAACAATAGAATAAAAACAACAACAGAATTTTTAATTTTGTTTTGTTTTAATTTATAAAATAAAAAAACAAACTCTTTTTTTATTGCATAGTGCATATTTTTTATTTTTTTTAAATATGCACTAATAACCCTAACTGCCTGTTTAACGATTTCGAACGACAACGTTCGAAATCGATGAACAGCCTGTAAAAGTGCATATTTTATGCGCATATTTTCGATTTTTTAGTGCATGAAAATCTCATCCCTAGTTATAATTAACAATTAGTTATAGCTGTCAAAACAAATTCACCCCTATCGTGAATAATTTTTCCCTTGTAATAATTCCCCTTTTCACATATTTGCGATCATGAAAAACTCCCATGAAAAAAAGGTAATTCAAATGGGAATAATAACGTGAAAAAATATTCAAGGGAAATAATTCCCCTTATCGTGAAAAGATTTTTCCCTCGTAATTTGTTCGCATTTCCCTTAGATTTTCTCACTTTATTTTTGCTCGGGAACAGAACATGTATGTTAGTAGTTCATCCTATACATCGAATATTAAGGGCTAGATCCGTTAATAAGGCACAAACCGATATATTGGTTAACAAAATGCAAAACATTAAGTCGATTGCCTGTGGATTTGTAAAGCTTTCAAAAGACGTGGTGGCAGAATTTTGGCAAATATTTTACTATGTACATAAAATTTCAAAATTGCAAAAAACTAACGTTGTAATCAAACTATCCCTGCAATACTTAATATTTTGATTTATTATTTAACTTTTCTTTAAAATATATACGTGTACAAAAATTTCATTGAATTTTAATTTTTTTTCTTTTTTACATTCACTGGAACTGATAGCGTGAAAAATTTTTCACATAAGATTCACGATTGCTTTTTCCCCTTCGAGGGGAATGAAAATTTCATGGGAACAAAAATTCCACTTGTTATTCACGATAGGGGTGATTGTTACCTGAAATTTAAAATGATAGTTAGTTTTAACTGAACTTGGCCATAAGTGGATAGAATTAATTGAAGTGTACAAAATTTGTTTTAAAAATAAAATTTGTTTAAAGCTTAATTGTACAAAAGAGACTTATACGTTGGTACTAGGATATTGTAATCCACTATTTTCTCGATCTACACTATTATCCCGGGTTTTCCAATAGGTACTTGACAACTCTGAATTTAATTTGTGAACGCACTATTTCACTGATCATCAAACTGTTACTTTCCTTTTTTTAAGTAAACTCAACATTTTAATCATCGTAAAGTACACGAGCGAGCAACGTATGCAAATAATAAAAATGTACTACCGAAATTCGGAGCGGGTGACCGCAAATTTAAAAGCGTTAGCTTCAATTTTCAGTCGTTATTCTCGCCCTAGTAGACAAGCAATAACAAGTTTAGTGCAAACATTTGAGTCTACATATTCATTGTGTGATGCTGATGTGTCAGTGAGACAACAATATCGATGCCGTTCAGGCGTCCGTAGCAAACGATCCAAATCAGTCGATTCCGCGGTGTTCTCAAGAACTGGGCATCGCCAAGACCACTTTATGGCGAATTTTGCGTAAAGATCTTAGTTTACACCCATACAAGATCAAGCAGAAGCCGATGGACCATTTGACGCGACGTACGTTCTCCGATTGGGCTCTAGAGAAGATTCGCCAAGATGATGAATTTCATCGCAAAACGAAACTCATTTTTAGCTCTCAATGGGTTCGTCAATAAGCAAAATATGCGTAATTGATTTGGGAAAAATCCACATGTGCTTCATGAATCACCACTTCATCCACAGAAAATAACTCTTTGGTGCGGTTTGCATGCCGGCGGCGTCATTGGGCCATATTTTTTTGTCGACAATAACGCTCATCACGTTATTGTGAATGGCGATCACTATCGCGCTATGATTACCGATTATTTTTGGCCCGAATTGGAAACCATGGACTTGGGCGACATGTGGTTTTAACCAGGGTTTAAAAAACTGCAGCCGAAATCAAAAACTGTCAAACAAAAAACGAAAATTTGTGTACTTTTCGATTTTTGAGCTGGTTTGACAGCGACCGTTTTATATTTTATGAATTAGAACTAAAAGTAATAGTTTTTTTTGGCTAATGCCAAATGAAGAAGTGGAAGAAATAACAATTTTTCTACTTTGACTCCAGTTTTTTAAACGCTGGTTTTAACAGGACGGTGCCACAAAGCACACAGCACAAATGACAATAGATTTATTGAAGAGCAAGTTTGGTGAGCGAGCGTGTTATCTCAAGAAATGGACCAGTCAATTGGCCGCCTCGTTCGAGCGATTTAACGCCTCTAGACTTTTTTTCATTTCTGTTATATTTTAAATAATACATATGTCAATTAATTTACATTTTTACCATTAATTTTGCTTGCTTATAGCGTATTTGCCATTAAAAAACTTAAAACGTAGCTTTCTTTTATGAGCAAAAAGTGTTATGTTATTTAATTTTTTTTTTTTTTTTTATTCAAATAAATTCATAAATTGCTTAAATCTACAACCTACGAAGCCATTGGCTTGTCTGTAGGAACTTATGCTATTTTCAAAAATTCATTAAGGCCCGTTTTCACGACTTACCTTTAAAGTTCGATATAGTTAACGCTACCTTTAGCACTAGTGAGCAATAAAGTTACCTTTAACTATTTTTCGTTTTCACAACTTCTGTATAAAATAAACTTAACATTTTTAAAAAAGTGGCAATACTAAAGAAAATAGCGATTATTTTTGCCAAAATAAAAATACGAACTGGCAACTACGTACTTTTTTTACATTTCGTTACTTTAATATAGAAAAGCCCTAACTAACATTTTCCTTACTTTACAGGAGAAGGAAAAAACTTTAAAAAAATTGTAGTATTGTAGTTGCGATTCTTTTTAAACGCAGTTTTTTATTAAATTGTTTAGAGAAATTAATAAAAAACTGCGTTTAAAAAAAATCGCGACTACAAGACTATAATTTTTATTAAGTTTTTTCCTTCTTCTGTAAAGTAAGGAAAACGTTAGTTAGGGCTTTTCTATATTAAAGTAACGATTTACAAAATATACGTATAATTGGAGTTGCCATATATAAAAAATATGTGAATATAATATGGCAGTCTCAAATCTAAACCTTACGACAAAAGTTAAAGGTAGAACGTTCCTCTCTTTAGCTTATTCATCACTTTAAGGTTAAAGAGAACTTGTGATAATTAAAAACTCATTATCTGTTCGATAACTTCCTACATTTAGCTATAGTTAAGTCGTGAAAACGGGCCTAAATGTCTTATCTTATTATGTTTGTATTTAAATTTAATTTGGCTCAAAAATATTCTTTTGTAACATTAATTGTCTTAGATTACACTGCGGAAAAATAACATTTTAAATGAGAGGTCCATAACAAAACGCAATAATTACACCATAACATTTTTTTGGGTAAACGACAAAATGTAATGTAAGTAAGTAGCACATAACTTAAAAAAAAAAAACAATTATTGAGGTATTATTGGCCACCAAAAATAATATTAATCACAAATAAAATATTTTATTTGACAGTTTCTTTTAAAGTTATTAAGATAGCAAATTTGGAATTATTGCGTTTTGGTCCGAATCATAGTGGGTGGTATTATTGATTCCGCACGGAAAGAAAAATTCGACGGAAATAAATATCGATCGACATGCAAATTGCAATTATTCATTACTGCGGTATAAGCTTTCCGCAATAAGTTTTTAACATCCCTGTTTTAATAATTTCTGAGTTGATATTAGGTCTTGTTTTTTTACTTTTTGAGTAAAGTTCGTGCAAATGAGAGCAAGCATACATTTCTCTCATAAAGAGACAAAATTACGCAAAAGTACAGGTACAGAAAAAACACAATTCAAAGAACTTTTAACAAAAAAAAAAAAAAACAAACAATAACTTATCCCTAATATTTCAGTACAAAACTATCTATTTAAGTACATTATTTTATTCCACAACACTTTTTCCAGAATTTGGACCATGAACTTTTTATCTTTGCTTTTTCTGTTTGGTTTATGTTTTACAGCTGTTTGACAATTTACACAATTTGCACGAAAAAAATGTCTAGGCTGTTTTGTGCAAGAAGAAGAATTTTAATCTCTCAAGCCCGCTCTCATTTACAAAAGTTTAAAGTACGGGAACGCTTTTCGTTCAAATTGAAATCCCGAGTGATCCCAAAGTAGAGTAAAGAAACAGAGCTATTGTGTCTGCTGTTGGTAAAGCCCTTATGACACTATATTTTTTATTCATTAATTGATATAGAATTGATAGAAAGAAACAGTAACTGTTAGAAAGAGCAAACTATAAAAAATGAAAACAAAGTTTTTTAGTTTTTTTTTCTCTTGTTATGGTTTTGTTTCAGGGATGGGGTTGAGAATTTTTAAAATTGTACCAACAACCTTTAAAAATTTTACTTTTTTACCCTAATTGTACTAAAAGATTTTTTTAGTTGAAATTAATTTTATTTTTGTTTATAAAAAACACCACAAAAAGGCATTATAAATCTTAGTTTAAAAAGTATCAACAAAAAAGTACAATTGAAACAACTTAGCCATCCCTGTTTTGTTTATTTTATTAAATGTTGCCAACTTTTTGTTTATGAGAAACCTAAAAACAAAAAGCGGTAAATCGCTGAATTTGCCCATAAACCGCTGATTCAGCAAAACTTTTAATATTTCAAGCTTGAAATTTCAATTTTAAGTTAAACAATTTTACATTTTTTTTTACATAACTTCATTTCTTATCGATAACTTTAGTAAAATGTTTGAATGTTTGCCATTTATCTTAAGATACAGCTTAACTCTTTGCACTTGGTAAATTTTTGTATTACATTGTATTTGTACTGTTCACCAAAACTTGAACAATGCATTAAAAATGTAGTGTCATAAGGGCTGTATTGAGGTATTATTTGCCACAAAAAATAATATTAATCACAAATAAAATATTTTATTTGACAGTTTCTTTTAAAGTTATTTAGATAGCAAATTTGGAATTATTGCGTTTTGGTTTGAATCATAGTATTTATTTCATTTTGCTTTGAACTGTATGAAAATATTGCGTTTTGATCTAAAATAATGCTGAAATTTCTGCTTTTTCTTTGAATAAATTTGTATTATATCATTTTGATTGCAACCAATTGTAGAAAATTGAAAACACTTGTTTATGTGTAATTATTGCATTTTGCTCTGAATTATTATATTTGATATTGAATTGCAGTGTAGTTATTGAGTTTTGGAATGCTTTATAATAAAGGTTATATAGATTTCAATGTGTAGAATAGGATTCAATCAACCAATCAAAAAACTTGAAAAATGTAATTATTGCGTTTTGTTATGGACCTCCTCAAATATGTGTGTGTGTCATGAACGTTTTTTTCTTTTTGTATGGAAATCGATATTCAGTTTTCTCAGTGAATTGTGAATAAAATCAAAAGTTGTCCACCGATTACAATGAAATAAACCTCATTTCATTCGAAATTATGTTAAGATAAACGTTTTTAGACCAAAACTGTGAATTTTTGTCGCATATTTATTTTCTATGAATTTTTAAAAACAAAATATTTGTTTTTTTTTCAAAATGTTCTTTTTTTTCTTCAACAATTAAACCATATCTCTCCATAACTACAAAGCAAATATAAAAACAATGTAAGCCCAGCTTATAGATAATACTGTTGCCGAATTTTGGACAGAACGGTATAACTCGAAAAGTAGAGCTGAAAGAGAAAAATGGAGATTCGATTTGAAATCAGCGACCTCAAATTAGTAAAAATTTGCAATGAAAATCCGTACTATTAATACCGCTTCAGATTGATTTGATTACGGAAGGATTAATTTTTTCTTTTGAGTGTACATAAAGAGGAATACTACTCAATTGCCCTTAACAGATTCCCATTAAGTTTCTGGCAATTTTCCTTAATGTATTTGTTTCGTCTTACTAATATTCCTGCAACATTTCACATGGGTATAAGAATGAATATTAAGTAAGAAAGTGTTCAAATAAAAATTTAGTCGATGACCACTGTGCCAAATATATCTAACGAAATATTTAAATCAAACTTACCCAGACAATGTAAAAGTTAAAAGGAGATACTAAAGTAAATACAAAAACAAAACGTACAAAAAAAAAGAAGAAATAATTCAAGATTCTTAAAACTCAGCGTCTTTTAAAAACTACAAAGTTAGTTTTCTTTTATATTTGGTCTTTCATTCTTAATTTGGCAAAAATACAGATCCATTGAAACACACACACGTATAAGCTACACAAACTTTAACACACACACACACACACACACACACGTACAATAGGCAAAACTGTATCTGCAAATATTTATTGCTTGTTTGTATGTGTCAATAACACACATAAACGAACAACGAGCACAGACAACAACAGAAGTAGCAGCAGTTAAGAGAAGAAGAAAAAAGGACGAAAATGACAACGGCTACAAATAAACCATTTAAAATACTTTAAAGGCCGTCAGCAGCAGCAGACTCAGCCAATATTGTGATGGGTGCAACATTCATAACACAAGTGTTAAAGAGATATGGAGCAGGTCTTTCTAATATTTTGTCGAAATTGTTTTCTTTTTTTTTTTTTTTGTTTTCCTTTACCTTATTGTTCTTTAGTGTCGTAAATTTCTTTTAAGAACATTGTTTAGGGTTTATCGATGTCCCCAGTGAGGGGTAGTTAATATTGTTTGATCAAATATGCGAAAAACCCCCTTGGCACTGCCTTTTGTTGTGCAGACTGGACTCCACCCTTCACAAATCGCAAATACCGAAACATAACATTATTAACAAAGAAGACGAGTGGAAAAAAACAACAATAATAATATCAACAAAAATCAAATATTTTAGTTTATCTTTTGACTGTATAAGAACTTGCATCCCCCCCCCCCCCCCAAAAAAAAAATCCAACTTGTATGTTTAGATACAAAAACTAAAGCAAACAACATCGCCACCACTAATACCATCACCCCGGCTATTATTTACCATAATAATATGACGACAAAAACAGCATGTGCTTCAAATGTCTTAAACGATAAAAGAAAAACAACAATTTAAGCCCACTACTACCACGGCCGATACCACCAACCATCATCTCATACTCTAAGACACACAAGTGTAACACTAACATTCTGTTGTCGTCAAAATAATATTCACATCGGAGATGGTACATTTGCATTACTTTATTGGAACAATTTCGTTCGAATCGGTTGAAATTGAAAGTCTATTAACAATAGGTTTGTTCCCTTCCTTAAAATTGGGATACAAATGAAAACAAAAACCAAAAATGTTTGTCTACGGCAGCGCTTTTTGGTAACAGACGTGTCTATTTATTAACGTGAGTGCCTGCTTTGCGGCTTAACCTCACAATTCTACTTACACCAGGTCACAGCAATGCGCTGACTAGCTCTCCATTTACTCCTCCACCTCAAGACCATGACACTAGAGCAAGAGTGCCGACTTCTAATTCATGCATTTGGATATGTTCTCGGTGAAGACCGGACCCTACCTTACACTCGTACCATTCTAAGGGCAAAAAATTTATCTACTTGAAATTAAGGCACCGCGATGCTCCCCGATGTGCCACATCAACAGTTAGACTGAAACCGAAGTTTCAGGGCTCCTGACTCCCTTTAGTACCAAATAAAAACTCCGGTTAGCTTTATGACGCAGCAGATGACAGGCACACCAGAGCAAACATTCGCATAAAAGTATTTAAGGTACATTTTCGCAAGGTAGACTTATTTGGGATTGTAGACATGCTGCTCCTAAAAAATACCCAAATTGTCACAATACCAAACTAACAGTTCGACGATATCCGCAAACATAAGCTCGCTATACACCGCGAATAACTGCTTCTACTATCTCCGTAATCTTCTAACAATCATTGCCTAATCTCCTTATTGTCCGATCGTGCTCTATAGTCCCAAACAGCCCCAGCAAATTTATAGAAAGCATTGTGCAAGCTTATAGTTCGACGATATCCGTGAACATCGGTTTGCTAATAAACGCGAGTGACTGCTTTCATTATCTCCGTATACTCCTAAGAAACACTCCCGGGAAAAATTGGCAAATCTCCTTATCGTCCGACCGTTCTTTTTAACCCCAACCGGCCCCAGTTTGAAAGATGCTCATACTTTCTAAATTCCTAGTGGCACTTGGCAAAAACGTGCCATACGTGCTCAGGTCCCAAGCCACATCCATATCTTAAAGTGTCGGATAATCTCCTCTGATGCAAAAATGGATTAAGCGAACCATGTCCCTTTACCAAGAACCCAGACTCAAACCGAAGCAAACATCTAGGCGTTCACATACGAAGGTAGCATCACGTACTAACTCATACGAAACACGACCCTAGTCGAAGGCCTAATCTCCTTATTGTCCGATCGTGCTCTATAGTCCCAACCAGCCCCAGCAAATTTATAGCAAGCATTGTGCAAGCTAATAGTTCGACGATATCCGTGAACATCGGCTCGCTAATAAACGCGAGTGACTGCTTCCATTATCTCCGTATACTCCTAAGAAACACTCCCGGGAAAAATTGGCAAATCTCCTTATCGTCCGACCGTTCTCTTTAACACCAAACGGCCCCTGTATGAAAGATGCTAATACTTTCTAAATTCCTAGTGACACTTGGCAAAAACGTGCCATACGTGCTCAGGTCCCAAGCCACATCCATATCTTAAAGTGTCGGATAATCTCCTCTGATGCAAAAATGGATTAAGCGAACCATGTCCCTTTACCAAGAACCCAGACTCAAACCGAAGCAAACATCTAGGCGTTCACATACGAAGGTAGCATCACGTACTAACTCATACGAAACACGACCCTAGTCGAAGGCCTAATCTCCTTATTGTCCGATCGTGCTCTATAGTCCCAACCAGCCCCA
Source organism: Pollenia griseotomentosa (assembly GCA_963931875.1). Classification (NCBI taxonomy): domain Eukaryota; kingdom Metazoa; phylum Arthropoda; class Insecta; order Diptera; family Polleniidae; genus Pollenia; species Pollenia griseotomentosa. Next base: position 32,761,430 of record OZ007564.1, read on the forward strand.
GCAAATTTATAGAAAGCATTGTGCAAGCTTATAGTTCGACGATATCCGTGAACATCGGTTTGCTAATAAACGCGAGTGACTGCTTCCATTATCTCCGTATACTCCTAAGAAACACTCCCGGGAAAAATTGGCAAATCTCCTTATCGTCCGACCGTTCTCTTTAACACCAAACGGCCCCTGTATGAAAGATGCTAATACTTTCTAAATTCCTAGTGACACTTGGCAAAAACGTGCCATACGTGCTCAGGTCCCAAGCCACATCCATATCTTAAAGTGTCGGATAATCTCCTCTGATGCAAAAATGGAGTAAGCGAACCATGTCCCTTTACCAAGAACCCAGACTCAAACCGAAGCAAACATCTAGGCGTTCACATACGAAGGTAGCGTTACGTTTTAACTCATACGAAACACGACCCTAGTCGTAGGCCGTCCAGCGTATCCATCACTTAGAATCAAATATCCTCGGCCAACAACACCTCGATTTCCCTAATTCCCCTATTTGTAACTTCAACAGCAGAAAGCCAATCATGCGTAAGATGCGAAAAGTCTTTCTTGAATTTAAAAGCAAAAGCTCGACGTATCACTTCCAAGTCAAGAGAAGCTGCACCCAGGACACCCATCCGTAGTAACAATAGGATCCTTATTTTCAGTAAAGGACCGAACTTTTTATCAAAAAATGCTTGAATAGAGAATATTTCAAGTTTTTTTTCTGTATCGCATTAAAAATGGAAATTTCGATAAGTTTTCGTCCCAATGTTGATTAGAGTACTGGAAAATGTAATTAAAAAGCAGTGGGTGGGATGCAAAACAACCTGTATAGAAAACATTTAATTTCATTCTATTAACGCCTTTCTTGTCTCAAACAAGGAAAAGTCTTTTTGGAGCAAAGTTCGTCTATTGCCAGGCAAATGGAAAAGATTTAAATACGACAAATATTTACTTTGAACAATATTTTAATTAAAAATATTATTAACAATATTTTTTACTAAAAACCTTTAGAACTTATTTAAACTTAGTCCAACAACATGTATTTACCTTTACGCAGGGCGCCTAAAAGTATGTAAAGAAAAATAAATGAAAATAAAACTATACCATCACTATTTAAAACAAAACAAAAACTACTACTTCTACTACATACAACTATCCAAAGCAGTCTTTGTCCATGTCTTATCTTTTTTTAACTTTTATATTTAAAATTTCTTTTATTAATTTTGTCTTTTTCTTCATGCAAAAACTAAAACTTTTCTTTCCACAACTTCTTCTTTAAAATGTTGTTGGTCTTATTATTATTCCCTTCGTCTCCTCAACATTTTGTTGTCACTTGTATGGATGATGGCATCAGTCGAACATCTGTTAGTTGTGAAAATAAAAAAAATAAAAAAAAAACAGCAAAATTATGAAAACTTATAAAATTGAATAACAGTAAAACTTTTTCCTTCATAACTGACACACGTATACATTTAAGAATATAAATTGAAGCGCGTTCGCGTTCATATAATATTTTCTTGTATGGATCTGCTCATAACATATGATATAAAATAACAACAACAACAACAAGAACATCAACAAAATTTGCCATCAAAATAATAAAATCACAGCCAGTTATACAATAAACAAACACACACACACATACATTTCAAGATACATTATATAGAAACACATGCATGTATCATATGGTGCATGAATGTATGTGTGTGTTATGTATACAAAATACTATAAACGGTTACAAGGACATTATGTTTACTGCTTATTGCAGAGCAGAACATTATTTTATTTTAAGTGGACTTGGGTTGGAAGTGTTGCCAATGCAAAAAAAAAACAAAAAGGTTTAATTTATAGGAAAAAAAAATGTAATTAATGCAGGCTAAAAGAAAAAAAGAGTTAAACAAGATTTTACAAAAGTATTGAACAAAAAAAAAAAAAAGGAACAAAAGTAGTTTCCTTCATTAATATTGTAAATTTCCTATTAAAAACGAAAATTTTTAAACAATAAAGTATGCAGAAGTAAAATTTTTTTTTTTTAAACATTAAAATGCAATTTTACACTAGGAATGACATTTAAAGTTATATAACGTGTGAGATGACAAATACGAAATGTTAAATTAGTTTTTTTTTAAATACCGCATGCGATAAAAAATTTATCAAAAAATATCACATGCAATAAAAAATTTATCAAAAAATATCGCATGCGATAAAAAAATATTATAAAGGAAATGCGACTTTTACTTTTATCATTTTGATTTAACATTTAAAACTAATTTGATATTTTATTAGTCTTTTTATATTAAAATTTATGATTTTTGAAAAAAATATGATTAGACTGCAATTCTTATGAATGAGTTCCGTTAGGGATATGGCCACTGTGTCCAAGTCCTTCCATATCAGGGAATCAAACCTAATACAAAATGAATGCTATGGACAAGTCTACCATAATCTATAAGCACTATATCCAAATTGTATTTGGAACATTTTTATAAATTTTTGAAAATTTGACTAAGAGTGAAATTAGAGTTTGGTTCCCTGAAATGGAAGGACAGTGGTCAATCCCTCACGGAACTCATTCATAAGAATTTCAGTCTGTCATATTTTTGCAAAAATCATAAAATTTAATAAAAGACTAACAAAATATCAAATTAGTTTTTAATGTTAAATAATAATTATTGATTTTTTATAAAAACTTTATAATATTTTTTTTTTGCATGCGATATTTTTTTAATATATTTTTTATCGCGATATTTTTAAAAAATGAATTTAACTTTTCATATTTATCTTAACACACGTCTTAATATAAGCAGTTCGCGTTTGTAAATATAACCTTATTTTTTAGTAAAGAATAATTTAAGATTTTTAAAAGGTTTATTAAACATAAACTGATTTCTAAACCTTTCATAAGCCTAAAATACTTTTTTTATGAAGAAGGCCTTTAACGTTTTCCCTGTACTGTGCATCACATATGATGCACAGCAAGCTGCTTTTATATGCTTGTGCATCACATGTGATTCACAAAAGATATATTTTTTTTGGGTTTGCATTTTAAAAGGGCGTGTGCAAAATAATGAATTTAAAAAGAGAAACGTGTGAACATGGCATTTGTGATCTTGTGTGAAGTCGCCACATGCCTTACTTTTCTACTTTAGAAGTTTAATGGGAAAAGAAAAAATAATAAATTTTAATATTATTTATCAATATATACGAAAAAAAACTACATTTGACCGCAATGTTCTTAAAGGCTAGTTTACACGGTAATACAATGTATTACGACTTTGTAGAATCAAAATAATATGAAATTCTCTCAGTGCTTAAAAGAAAAAAATGAAAATCTGTTGTAAGTATAGTTCATGTTTACACGGATGGTAAAAGTAAAATCAAAAAAGCAGATGGTTGCAGTTTTAAGTTTATACAAAAACCACATGAAAATTTCCTGAGTTGATTTTAGTTGTTTTTGTAATTGTATAAAAATGCTACAACCGTCAATACACTCTGTACACAATGTATTACCGCGTAAACTAGCCTCAAGTAATCTGTTCTTTTTTTGTTTCAAAAACATTGTCAGAGGAATATTTTTGTACCAGTTACAGTAGATAACGGATATAAGATCATCTCATATAAGAATAAAACAACTTTAAAAGAGTATTTCAAAAGCCCCATGTCTTTGTTTTACATGTGTCAATATAAAAATTATTCTGTAAAAGAAAACTTTTTATAAAAAAAAGAAAACTGATACAAAAAATATTTTGCCCTCCACCAATAACAAAAATGCGTACAAAAATCATTTTATGCTGGGATATCATTCACACCCAGGTCGCAATTAAAGTGTAAAATCCTGCAATAATTTGACCCTTGTTAAGCAGCTGGAGCTATATACCCTCCACTGATATATTAATTTTAAGCAGCTTATGTTGAATAGAAACAGCACCTTTGCGTCCCTCCACAGGCCAAAGTGATGGAGTCTCTTCCTGCAGTTTTTGGTGTTACACACAGCCACCATGTGCTGTCCGCAAGTATCTCCTGGTCAAAAAGGCTGTTCCTCGTTAAACCATTTTGTTAGTTCGCGCCCTAAAAAACGCACTTTCTTATCGGACAGTCAACAATTTACTAAAGAGCAACGCGCCATCAGAAGAGCAAAGCTTTCGCAAAGACAATCTTCACGAAAAACATTTCAGGTAATAAGCATACTATCGGATCCCTCAATCAATATCCAGATCGGTGCCTACACCCAGGAGGGCTACTGACTACCTTGGCACCACACATAAGTACTGTGGAAAACTTCGGACTCGTTTCCAATCATAGAATTTCAAGAGCCCAGTAATTTTAATGTTTGGCGCATTTTAGATTGCATGCACATGGTATTATGACCCGATTTCACTTGGACCCTTATGGCCGCACTTAATACACAGCAATACCCTAAGAACGATATTCAGCAAGTTGCTAGGGCTTCAAAACCATTTCTTTTATTAGGGATAATGCAGTAATTCCATTTTTTATTGTCAGTGATTTGTCTATGCAAAAATTAATTTGTTTAATATTGTTCAAACAGCATTTAAACGACGTCTTTTGGCTGTGAACCCCACGAAGTTCACAGCATCTTTATTTTCGATGAATCCTGCTGCTTGCAAACGTTTTAAAAATCTTGCTTAAGCGGCTCTTAATGATTTTCAAGTTCTTCTTAGCACAGAAAAAAAATTTTTCACGAATTAAAGCATTAGTTAAAAATAAAATCAGTTTTAATTATAAATTTAATTAAGTAAATTAAACGTTTAATCAAGTGAATTAAAAAAAATTTCACAAATAAAAGCATTTATCAAAAAAAAAAAAAATAAAATCAGTTTTAATTAAAAATTTAATCAAGTGAATTAAACGATTAATTCGCTTGATTAAACGTTTAGTTCACTTAATTAAACGTTTAATTCACTTGATTAAATTTTTAATTAAACTGATTTTATTTTAAACTAATACACACTTTAATTCGTGAAAAATTTTTTCTAAGAAGTTTGACAACAATTTTTACACAGAAAAAAAATAAAAATTGATAAGAATTAAAAATTTGTGATATTAATTAAAAAATTAATTAAATTTGCACCACTAAGCAAATTAATTGTATCAATTAAATATTTTTTTATATTAACTACATATTCTGCAGTAGTGTGGTTGATATAAGTAAACGTTAATTAACATAATTAAAAATTAACAAAAGCATTAATTAAAAATAAAATCAGTTTCAATTAAAAATTTAATCAAGTGAATTAAACGTTTAATCAAGTGAATTTAAAAAATGTTCACCAATTAAAACATTTATCAAAAAAAAATCAGTTTATATTAAACATTTTATCAAGTGAATTAAACGTTGAATTCCCTTGATTAAACGTTGAATTTCCTCGATTAAATTTTTAATTAAAACTGTTTTATTTTTAATTAAAACTGATTTTATTTTTGATTAATGGTTTAATTGAAAACAATTAGGCGAGACTTTTTCTGTGTTATGGAGTAATGCCTTTATTTCATTATCTGAGAACTTTTTGTGGCAGTGTTAGTCTTCCTTGTCATGTGTAGAAGAAACGCAATTTGCTGTAAAAACTGCATTTTTAATGTGAAATACAAACGTGGTGAACATGTTTAAAAATCATAATATAGTTGCATTAATCAAAAGTAAGATTAAAGTGATCATAACAACTGTAAAGACAGCGTTTAGGGCATCTCTGTGAATGTGTTTAGTATGTGAACAGTAACACAACAGCAATACTTGAGCCAAAACCCAAAACAAGTCAACTTAGCCAAACAAATATTTCATACATTGGAACTCAGCCATAACACACAGACACACTTACAAATAAACATATATGAAATATTAAAAACAACAACGCACCCACATTATGAATGCTTAGCATACAAACATATTTATTTAGTTGTGTATGTATTTGAAAACGTGTGTATATTTATAAACATACATTAAACTAGTCTACAATAACACACTCACAAACCCATACACACTTTTAAACAAACCCTTGCGAACAAATCTACTAAATACTACATCTAAATACAAAAATTACCCAAAATACCATAAACTGTAGAGCGAAAAACAAACAAAATAACAAGACAAAGTATTGAAAACAACTACAACAACAAAAATAAGTATACAAGTGTTGTATCCTTAGATCTCGTTATAAGGATTTTGCGCACATCCACTCTTTTCGAATGACGATGATGATGATGATGAACATAAAAAAAAAATATTCAAACAATTTTCATTATTTTTGTGCAAAGATTTTCATTTTCAATGCTTGTGTAAGTTTTCCGCTTTCTTTTTTTCATCATGTTATATTTGGAATATTGATGTTGTTGAAAATGTTTGAAATAAGGTTTATTCGAACAAAGTACTTTTCATTTCATTCTGTTTTGTTGCTGTTGTTGTTTTTGCTGTTGCTTTCAGCTGTAGTAAATATGTGCAGTTGGTAGAATGTTGAGAATTTAACTTTCCACACTGAGAAGATTAATGATATTATTACAGTTGTTATTGCTGTTGTTGTTGCTGTCGTTGTGACTGCGGATAATACCCAACAGCAGCAGCAAAACCAATACACCATCACGCCATCGCTTCTTTGAAGAAAAAAAAAACCAAATACATACAAATTTCTTCAGAACACAAACATTTACACACGCAAACACCGACTACCGTCTGCACCAGAAAATTAAATTTTTGTGAATGAAAATTCCATAACAGCAAAGTTTTCTTTTCTTTCAAATTTACACACCCACACACAAATTTACAAGTTGGTTTGAGTTATTTACACATACAATTACAGGTTAAACACACACACTTGGCACTCATATTCTTGTAGGCTTGTAAAAACAACAACACTATTAGTTTTTTTTTCATCCAGCATTTGGCTTTTATTAATCTTTTGTTGGCCAAATATGTTACAACTTGGTACATTTTCTTTAAGATTATTAAAAACTGTACTGGTTTTTCAATAAAGTTCTTTTTTGTATAAAGATCGCATCAATGCTAGAATGTATGCTATATGAATACTTTTTCGAAACTTCCTAAAATTATGCTACAGTTTTATATGGTTTTATCAGAGAAAGTTTTTCAAGCCCATCACGAAGGTTACTTGTGGTTTTTTTTCCAAATCACTGAGAGATTTAACTCAGTACCTGACCACATTTGACAGGAACTCAAAAGAGTATAAAGCTCTAAAATCCGCCTGACTATCTGACATTGCAAATTAGCATAAAACCTATCGAATTTTTTCTCAAAAATTCCATAACAAATATAAGAATGCCATTAATTTCCGCCTGGAAAATCGATGGTCCTTTACCCCTTGCTAGGCACCGATGGAATGTTATCCCAAAAATATAACGGCCACGATATTGACATTCGTCTGTTTGCAATCACTGGTGATCTGGAATCGCCTGCCCCTAAGAACGGCCTCACAGTCAGGAATAAAAACATTAAAACTTCTATTTAATAGCAGACTTGTTATTAAATGATCCTTATATAAAAAAAGATGAATCGTTTAAAACCATTTTCAAACCCGGTTTAAAACTAAGCACTGTGCGGCTTTATAATAGCGCTCCTTCCGGATTCCTCCTTTACAGAAATACATTTTAACTGAAGGAATGTGCAGGATAGCTCCCAAAGTCAAGTTGGGGCAGAACTTCATAGCTACTGTGATCGAAACACAAATTAGCCGATAAACTTTATCAAGACAAGTTTAACTAAGCTTTGACTAGCTCAACTTTCAAGTAGTAGATCATTCGCGGTTGCAACCCCCACGTTTTTCCAAAAGTCTTTGGCAGGCACAAACTGGCCTTGCTACTCTCTATATATACATTATTATTTGTTCATTTTACTCCCCTGGGGAGCATAGGGCCGCAACAAGTTGATTCCAATGAGCTTGATCATCAGCGCGATGTCTCAGTAAGATAAGTTCAGTTATGATTTGGCGTTTCCAGGTGTGTGATGCTCGTCCGATGCGCCTGCTTCCCTGGGAGTTCCAGTCTACGGCCTTCTTAGTGATATTATCTAATGGCTTGCAGAGAGTGTGTCCATGCCAACCCCATTTGCCTCTTCTTATTTCCATCTCAATTGGTTGCTCGTTTGTGTCTGACCAGAGTTGGGCATTTTATATTAAGGAGGGCCAGTAAAGACGCGTTTACGTTTCGCAACCGTGCAATAATGTGGATTTAAGGTTCGAATTGAAAATTTTAATTTTGCTGCGTCTCGATAGGTTAGACGATTTCCAGACAGGGTTACAATGGGCAAATGCATTGCGTGCCTTATTAATGCGACTGGCAACATCTGATGTTGAACCACCGGATTTATCGATTATACTGCCTAGATAGCAGAATAACTCCACATTTTCGCGCTGCGTTAGCATTTATCCTGCGTGTTTTGGTTTTGGAGATGTTTATTTTCTACCCAGCTAACTGTGGTTTTGCTAACTAGATTTAGCTTTGATTGCATGTCCGGAAAAGAGTGACTTAGTAAGCATATATCATCCGCATAGTCCAAGAGTGGTGATAACACACAGCCTTGGCGAACTCCGGTTTTTATTTTCATGGTTCTGCTTAACTGTTTCTCATGTAATACGCGGCATGTGGCGTTGCTGTACAGTGTATTTTGTGTGTGACTCTTTTGGTAACAATACAATAAATGACTGTTCCAAGTAAGATTTTTTTCCAGATTGCTACTTAAGTACTTCACTTTTCCCTACGGAGGCGCAGCACAACCTCTTAGGGGGCGATGTTTAAGCACAATGAGGAGTTCTGGCATTCTTCGGAATCTCATACATTTTAAGGACAGATGAATGCAAGCTGGCATGTACCAAACATTTAAAAGCTAGAGCTCCTTGTATTCCTACAGACTTTATTGGGTTCGAAGTTGTACCTCAGTACTTAATTGATGGTGCCACTGGAGTCAGTAGCCCCTGGTGGTATGACTCTTGGTTGAGGTTCCCGTTAGTCTGCTGGTTGCGAGAAATGCTTCCCGTCTTTCAGGATGATCATCTTTGCGGAAGCTTTACTTTTCTGATGGAAGGCTGCTTTTCAACAAGATTTTCTCCGTTTGATAGTGGAGTGCCTTTTTCAAGGCATGAACTCACAAAAAGCTTCAAGGAAGCGCGGCTTTTTAGCTAAGAGACACTAAAGGGGTGCACGTGGTAGTTGTGGTTTAAACACAATTTCGAGGGTAGGGTGACGTCTAGTTGGAGGACTGAACTATGACCTGCGGTAAAGTTCGGTTCGTGAAGGGATCGCTAGGTGCTGTTGCTATTCGAAAGAAGCTGCTGGGATTATGATAAAGCAGGGTAGTATTTATATGTTTTTTTATGCTAATTCCGCAAAGATCAACGCTTGTCTGCAGCAGACCAGACTGGCTAGACTAGCTCACTACCAGCTAGCCAGCAGTGGAGGTAAGATAACAAGGGGTGGGTGGTCTTAGGGCCCTGCTTCTATAGAAGGTTGCTAGAGTAGTATTTGTGGGGTTAATGTTAAGCGTCTTCTCTCTCTTTACACCAATTTAGTGTAATATACAGGGCCTGCTTCGTCCTCTTCGCTTAAGTTACATCTTCAAATCCAGTCACAGACATAAATAAACTCCTGGCGTAAGTGTTAGTACGAAAGCACAAATCAGAAGGTTATTTCAGTAGCTTATCGATAAGTAAAGTCCACAGCAGAAACTTATGGACAGCCCTTGGTGGCTTTAAGATGTAACTTGATGAATCTGGATGCCAGTATTTCCCTAAGCAAATTCCTTATAGCACTCTAAAAAATTTTCCTAATTAATGATAACTGACCACATCATAGAAAGTGTTGTCGCAGGCTCCCTGAATGTCGACAAATGCAGAAAGGATGATTTAGTTATCGACCAGAGCCTACACGATCGTGATTGAAACATGGTGAATAGCAGTCATCGCAGATTTGTCTGGTTAATAGACCAACTCAACCTAATGTCTCAAGTTTTCCGATAGATAAACAATCCTTCTTGTCAATCAGTTTTTCCAAAAAGTGGAGTTAAAATGAGCTAATGCTTATTGGTTAAAAGGGCTAAGGCAAGAGCTCAGAGTTGTCTCCTGCGTTAGGTAGAAAAACAACTCGTCAAGTTAACGGAACATAACACTCTAGTAAACTGGATTTAAAGTTTCTCGACAGTTGGGAAATAATATTTGTCTCCCCCTTGCAGCTTAGGAAAACCTCATCCAGTCTAGGTGCAACCACAGAAATTCAAAAAATAAAAAATAAGTTAACAGACCAGGGTTGCAACTGGTACAATTTGGAAGTTTCATTTCCAATTATTCTTTCCTGCTCTAATACTACCTTTTCAAAACAACCAAACCTAATTGAAACATATTTAAAATAGAATTAAGCCCAAATTCATTATCATGTATATGTGTGTGTGTGTGTGAAATTCCAAGTCTGTGTGTAACTGTAAATATGAACTGTAAAGTGAACATAGTTTTTGCTCAACATTCTTTTCAGTTTTTATTTATTAGAATTTTTTTTCTTGCTTTTACTCCTTGTACGTTTAATTCTCATTTCATATTTTGTGTGATTACGAGTACAACAAATTTTAGCTACTAAGTGTCACTTTTCACAGATTTGACCTTAATCTTTTTACGAAAACAAAAAAAATAATAAAAAATAAAAGAAGGAAAAGAAAAAAGATCGACCCAGTTAATGAACGACCATTAATGAGGTTGACAAAAACATAAAGCTTTTAAGTTTCAGACAGAGAAGAAAACAACGAAAAAAAATCACATAAAAAAAGAATAAGTAGTCATAAAAATATAATTGTGACAAATGTTAAGTACTTACACTGTGCGGTATTTAAAAAAAACAAGCATTTTTCTATTTAAGGGCTCTTGAAAACACACAAAAAACTTTTGTTGGTACAGACGGACAGACAATACTCTTTCGGTTGTGAGTTTTAATAAGTTATTAGGTCTTTTAAATGAAGTTAAGTGGGATTTTGAGATTATAGACAGCATTGTGGGCTATAATTTATTTTAATCGTTTTTGGGTTTTTTTTTAATACTGAACTTGTTTTGAAAAATCTACAATGTAAGACAACAGCAACACTATTTTTCGCAAAGGGAAAACCGTCTCTAAAGTGCCGTTTTAGTATACTTTTGTGTAAACATTTAAAAAAAGGACAAAAATGATCCCTTAAAATTAGTGTTAGAGGGTTAATATATTCTTAGAAAAGAATCGCCATTCAATTCTACTGAAGACATCTGAAATAGACTTTTAGCTCAGAAGAACATTTAGTATATTTTTTTTGACTTATACTTAACACATTTTCAAAAAATTCAAAAACTTCCGGTTCCGATATTTTGGGAACCCCAGCTAACTTTTCAAAACCCTTTGGCAGATTTGCTCCACAATAGTCTAGTTTCATTTCGCGTTAAAAGTATTGAGGCTGGTTTTTTTGTTGCACAGTGTAATTGCATAAATGGTTGGGGTATTAGTAAAAAATTACTATTGACTTAAAGTTTTAGCCACAAAACCCCCAACTTTTTGAAGCTTACATGTAATTAACTGACTCTTTTGTTAATCATTCATCTGTAGGCACTTTCGAACCTTATTTCTTGCAGCCGGAGCTCGCTTTACGGTCAAGAGAGTTCGTAACCGCGTCATCATCATTAATAAAGTGACCACAACCATCCTATTTTGTACATCAAATCCTTGCCTTAAAGAAATGGTGCTGCTAATTTCCGTGCTGTGTCGTGCGATTTAAGACCTCTTGATAATTTTCTGTGAGGCTACGTTAAGAGACTGGTTTATGCTGACAAAATAGCAATAATTTAGGACTTTAAAAGCTAAGATTGGTCGCGTTATTCGTGGCATACTTCCAGCAATGCTCGAGTGACCGGAAATTGTACGTCCAACCTCATCATACACGACTCCCCACCATACCATCCCTGAAGCGGGATAGTATTCCCTTTAAACTCTTGGAACGACATCTGCTGCTTCTCTTATATCCTATCATATTGTTCCATCCAAATTTGGAATATCTAAAGCGTGCCCTTATCTTTACAGTGGATAAGACTCCTATGAATGTAGTGCGTGCTGGCTTAGACGAATGTGCTCTAAGAGTTTGGCTATGCTGAAAGGCAAATTATGGCCGTTTTGAATAAAAGTTTTCTTAGTACATTCTTAAATATGTTACAAACAAAATACAATTGGTTTTTATAAAAAAAAACCTTTCAAAAACGGTCTCATTGCATAAAAATCAGGTACAAGAACTTAATAAGTATTAAGTCTTGCACATCGACATCATATTCTAATTCACTGTTTCTTTTTTAAATATTATACATATATAAATATTATTAAAAGGTCATATGAGATTACTAAAGAACATCAATTTCCCAACACAGATAATAACGATTTTAATGTGACTTTCTAAAAAATCATAAATCTTTTTTTTTCAGTTTTGTTATGGCCTCAAATAAAAAAAATAATAATAATAAATTATAAAAAATGGTAACTACCTTTAAAAGAACATACAGGTAACAACAACACTTGTGATAACTGAGCCAAATCGTTTTAAAATACCACAAAATATGAAATATGTAGTAATAATGATCGACCTTCCTCTTCCTCTTGGTTTTCACACATTTTTATAATGAACATCATGTTGATACCCAGCGGTAAAACTCAGAAGACCTTCTTACTTCAGGCCTTTTGAAAGGCCTGCTTAAAAGATTTTTTGATTCAATTACTATTCTTATCTAACTGCTAAAGAAGGCCTCATAGAAGGCCTCGGCTCTTTCATATAAAAGATAAGATACACCTTCCACACTCGCTTCTATGAGAAGTGAGTAGAGAAGGAGTAACATTTTTTGTATTGTTTTTAGCACAAGCAAAAGCAAAATCAATTTTTTTTGTTCCCGTTACCCTTCTTATGTACCTGCTGAAGAAGCGAGAGCGGAAGGCCTTCTCCGCAATGACAACGTGTGTAAAAAAGATATGAGTATGGAATGGAGCAAGAAGGCCTTGTACATCCAAAAGAAGGGGTACAGAGGCCTTCTAGAAGGCCTTTCTACTCCTTCTTTTTCCCGTTGGGTATATTTTGCAGTTTGAATTTTTAAATTTTATTAGTAAAATAATGTTATGCATAATTGTAGTGTTAACATCACTGTAGAGATTATTCCAGTAAAAATGTTATGGTAAAATACTCGTCATGCCTAAAAGTAGTCGTTAAATTACAATTTGTAACAGTTTTAATATCATAAGGTTGGAAAAGCACCATTGTGAAGGTTTATGAAATTGCTAGCCGTTTAGGATTTGGTATAAATAAGTCCCAACACAATGCTGCGATGTGGGATTTATTTGAGTATTCGTCTACATAGTAAAGATCGGGTTTGTGAACTGTACTATCATAGCGACACAACAAAGGCTGTTTAAACGAATAAGTGTGTGTTTATTTTAACCCTGCAAATAATAGGACTAGTCTAAACAAGCGTGTAAAATGTAGCCCACAAGGGACTAAGTCCAAAGGTAACCCACATGTATGAAAAAAACATAGTCTATTAAACATTACGATGTCCTAGGACAGGACCATATAACCCAGCTTTGGATTACAAAGGAGTAGTTTTAAAACTATTCCACGGTATACTCAAAAGGATTAGTTTTGAAGTTGCTTGACAACGATAGCATGTCGTTAAAAACGAAGACATGTCTTCACACTACAAACACATTTTAACAATGACATGGTTCATGCTTGCATTACATCGGACCAGTCCATGGAGTAGTCCATTTGATAAAAATGGATCAGGTATATATATAACTAATATGCATGTGGCAGTGTAAATAAAACTGAACTGGCAAAATAAAATAAAGTAATTTGTTCTTATTTTTGTTTTTTCTTTACCCACTTACAACTACATTTAGAGTTGACAAAAAATCAACCAATTGTAGGCGGGACTGTAAGAAAAGATAAACTCACTTTTTATTGTTGTTGTTTTTGTTTAAGCTTTGATATTGTTACAAGTAAAACTGGTGCTTATAATTCTTATTCGCTTAACAGTTTTATTTGTATAATATCTTTAGTTTTTTTTTTGATGAAGTTTCCTGACGATCTGGCCTAGGAATAACTTATCCCTTCAACAATAAATTTCAGTTTATCAATAGTATGAAATGGGAATTTAACACATTTAAACGAAACCTTGTTAGAAAAAGTTAAGATTTATTTATTTATTTATTTATTTATTTATTTACTTGAGTTTTAAGCCCTTAGGGGCCAATAAACCAGAAAAATATAACAAATGGCATATATAACATAAATTTAAAATTATCCTATTACATATTCCATTTTGAATAACAAAAATTCTATCTGAAAAGAAGGAAAAGAAATATTTAATATGTAAAACCCCCTATTGCACAAAAGTTGAAAGCAATCAAAAATAATAATTAATGTGGAAACCGATTGACAACAACATAACAGAATTATACAGCAAAAATAAAATTTTACAACTGCTTTAAAATCAAATACTTAAACTTCTTTAAGGAATATGAAAATGTTCGCTCTGAATAAGGAAGTAAAGAGTTCCATAAATTAATGGATTTTACGACAAACGATCATATCGTGGAGAAACAAGAGCTTGAGTTCTTGTAGAGGTACCGAATAAATATCTACGTCTCAGATATGGTGGACAACAGTGTTGAAAAATTCAGTACTTTGGTACTATTTTCAGTACTTTTTCATATTAAAAATACCACAGTACCCCCGCGTTGTTTTCAGTACTTTTTTATCCTTTGAGCTTTTTAACTGTGTGAAAATAATTACCGACGTTAATATTGAAATGAAAAGCGTGGACGCTAGAATTCATATTTTGCTTTCCAGAATGGGCTATTTGTTTTTACAACTGACAAGAAAATTTATAAAAAGGGATGCATAGGATAATATGGTAGTGGAAAATTTAAATGAAAACCATATTTATAGAAACATGCAATGTTAAGCAATTGGTTTATAAAGTAAAAGAAACTTCGAAATCGTTTTATTCGACAATTTGCGAAACATCAAGAACTAAACTTTGTTTTGAACATAAAACCTTAAAAGTAATAATCAGCTTCACTCCAGAAAATATTGTTTCCGAAAAAAATATTTTCATAATACTGATGCTATTAATGTTATTTACAAACGATAAAGAGAACTATAATAATAAATAAGTTCTCAATTCCGTGTTCTAGCGGATCTTATAACAATTAAGCATTTCAGAACTGAATATATTTAAATTTCTTGGAAAAATATAGCCAAAATTAAGAACGAAACTAATGTTTGCTGACATTTCACATATTGCTTTTGGTATTTTATCGACACCACATTTCTAAGAATCAATTGAACGCAGAATTTCAAATGCAAAATGATGAAAAAGCAAAGGAAGAAATCGTTTACACGTAGAAACTGTTGCAAGTTTGATAAAAACTAAAGATCTATTAAAACCAACTGGTAGTTGCTGTTGTAGTTATAATATATCTTATGATATCTTAAAGTAAATTTGCTTTATCTTATAACACTGAATTAAAATCTTTTTTTTAAACATTAATGTTTTAAATGGGTTTGTGAAATTCAAAGGTGACACAATATATTGGCAAGAATCAAAATCAGAAAAGAAGTGCAATATACTGTGAAATGTGTTTGCATCAACAAACTATGTTGTTTTGCTTTAAAGGTTATGTTTTTTTTTATAAGAGTTGCGCCATATTTGAATTGAAACCATTGTGCCACTTAATGAATAATATAGGGCCATATAGAAATAATATGACGAATAACATATACAATAATATTGTATATGTTATAAGCTTGACGCTTATGGATAACAGAAATATTATTTACATGTGTAGCTCAAATATACGGGCCTGTTCTGAAAATCACGTGCTTTTAAAATCACAACTGTGATTTTGTGGGATTCTAAAAGTCATACCGTTTTTGTGTTTCTTGGCTTTCGGCAATTGCAGATCACACCAAAACACACAAAAACGGAACACCAAAACATCACACTTGTGATTTAAAAGGCACATGTGATTTGATATCACGTGATTTGAGCCAAAGTGATTTTCAGAATAAATACTAAATTTGCTATTAAATACTTAGATAAATGAATTCCAATAAAATATTTTTTGTTCCTTTTACATATTTTCATAAAAAATCAAAAAAGTACCATTTGGTGGGAAAAATACTCTTTTAGTTGAAGTTCAGTACCATTTCAAAATTTCAATTTTGCAACACTGGTGGACAATTAGGGTTGTTACCTTATACAACATAAGCAAAATTCTCATGTTCATAAAACATGGAAAGTTACAGCCAAGAAGTGCTATTATGTATGATGTTATATGAGATCTATATTTAAGCACATACACATATTGTGAGGGTCAAAATTATAGCTAATTGTGGCACACAATAAAAGTTTGGTCACGCAAAGCAAAAAGAGGCTGTTGTTTGTTGTACTGGGGGGGACAATGGATTTACATCCATGCACTGGGGGCGGATGTACATCCGCCAACTTGGTTTATTTTTCGTTACAGATAATCCGGAGGTCGATGGGGTACAGGAGGTGGAACTAAGTCAGGGGTAGGTGGAGGGTCATACTGACTAGCAGGGTTAATCGAGTAGTCAACAGAGTGGCGTCAGCAGAGGAGAAGCGACAGAGAGGCGTTAGCAGAGAAGTGTTGACAGAGAGTTGTCAGCGGAGAAGAGAAGTCAAAGAGCGGGAGATAATGAAAGCAGATGCAATACAGCAGGCAGTGTGATGAGAGTTTACCGCTAGCGGTTCAAACCAAAGTAGAAATGTAGCAGCTTCAAAACAACATTTGTGTACTTATACGCGAGTATAAAAGGAGGAGTATTAAAATAATAGGGGCTTGGTTTTTTTTTGGACGGCAAAGTGAGACGTTGTAACAGAGCCGGTAAGAATAAGTTTTCTTAAAAAAATAAAGTGGAAAAAATACACAGTGTAGGGGATTGGTAACACCAATTCCGTGATAGTAAAGAACAGGTACTGGTTTTACAACCAGTAAAGTGAGGAGGATTTACATCCGACTTATCTGGACTAGGATTAACATCCAGTCTGGAAGGAGGCTAGAGCACTGTGTAAGGGCTAAGCGGTAGGCATTTCTGAGGTTACACCCAGAAAACAGAGGGTCCTAGAGTAGTCTTGGATTTACATCCAAGTTGAACGAAGGGTAGGAGTTAGAGGGCAGGAGTGGTAGGGCACTGGCTCTGATTACAAAAAGCGCTCTACGAGGCGGCAGGAGCTTCCCTGGAAATCTTGGTGTGAACAGAAACAAACCATCGAAAGTGTGTTAAAGAGAAAAAAACAATAAATAAAGAAGCAAACCCAGTAAAGTTTAAATAAGTGTTTTCTTTCCCGTAAACAAAATTTATGTAACGGACCCTGGACGCGACTGAGTCGTACCCCAGCTTCAAACCCGGAGTAACCGGAGGTTCTTTACATTGGCGCCCGAGCAGGGACACGATTTAACAACAGGAAACAAGTGAGATATATTATCATGGTGCGTACGTCGTGGGTTTACACACTCCGGAAGGATGAACTTGTCCAATATTTAGAAGAGTTCGAGGTGGAAACAGGCGGCACTGTAGACGAGATGAGAAAACGGCTGACAATTTTTGTATCTGGCGAACACAAAGAAAACGTTCTTTCCAGGTTAGAAGAGCTGGAGAACAAGCACGGGCGTTGTCCTACACCGACCGGCCCAGGTATGGCCACACAACTTGAGTTACCAACCATACCGTATACGTCAAGGGCGGGACAACAGGCAGCCACAGGCAGTCCGTTGGGCCCGACACCATACAGTACCCCAAATGTGGAAACATCAACACATTTACCATACCCAGCTATGGTGGATATCGTAAGGAAGTGGTCGTTCCGCTATGAGGGTGGAAAAGATCCAATATCGTTTGTTGAGCGAGTGGAAGAGCTTGCAGATGTCTATGGGCTAGACAAGAATATGTTGCCACGTACAATGCCGGAGTTGCTTAAGGACGCGGCGCTTATGTGGTTCCGAAATAACAACCGTCAGTGGCGAACGTGGGGAAGCTTTAAGGACGACTTTTTACAATTTTTTCTCCCGCCCCGTTATTTTGAAAGTCTGGACGACGAGATACGCCGGAGACAACAGAAACCCCGGGAATCTTTCAAAGATTACGTGATTGTGCTGCAGAACATGATGCGACATGCAGGTTACACGCGGGAGCAGCAAGTCGACAGGATTTTTAGAAATTGTCTGGTGGACTATCAACTGTACATCCGAAGGAAAGATTTCAAATCCCTGGCCGAGCTGATCCAATTGGCCGAAGACTTTGAGGTGATTCGAAGCAACCACCCGGAGGTACGCTCTAACCACCAGGACAGCCGCCAAAACCAGCGCCGAGAGGACAGAACGCGCCAGTTAGTACCCACGGAAGAAGCAGCCATTGATCCAACAACAGCTTGTCGAAGATGCGGCCAGGAAGGGCATGGGTATCGGTTTTGTCAGAACGAGAGTGTACTGTTTTGCTGGCAGTGTGGAAGAAGGGGAGTCAGAACCAGGGGCTGCTGTCGTAGAGCTGCGGGAAACGCCAATGGACCGCACCAACAGCAAGGGTTGGCAGCGGCCCTCAACAATCAAACCTTGCCCCAGTAAATGTTTTTAGGCAGACAGAAACGAGGTTATTAGCTGCAATACAAATTGGTGGCCAGCACGAGGAGGCTACTATCGATACGGGGGCGTCCAGGAGTTATGTGAGTGAGCAGGTGGCGGAGAAGATAAGAGGGTATGGTGAAGTGATACCCATAGATAGCCAAATCAGCCTGGCAAATGGGTCAACAGTGGAAGTGAGGGAGGTGATACGAGTAAGGGTGAGACTAGGCGGTAGAGAATGCGATATGGAGGTTGGAGTGATGCCTCGTATGCTCGATGATGTGTTACTGGGGTTGGATTTTTTAAGAGCGGTGGGGTTTGAGATGCAGTGTGGTGACCAAAGGGTACAGTTTAAACCCAGTTCGCATCAGGTAATGACGGCCGTGGCGCCGGCAGGCCATATAAAACGAAGCGAGGATGAAGTAATTAATGCGTTTCTGCAAGAGGAGCTAAATAAGTTTAACGAGGTGAGAGGTCCCACAACTCTAGCTGAACACAAGATAATATTAAAAGATGACAGACCGGTCCGGCAAAGGTATACGCAGCGAAATCCCGAGATGCAACGGAAAATAAATGAAGAAGTAGATGAGCTACTCAGGAATGGGTGCATAGAACCTTCTAAGAGCCCCTACAGTGCACCCATAGTCATGGCCCCAAAGAAGAATGGCACCCTGAGGTTGTGCATAGATTACAGGCAACTCAATGCCAAATCCGTAGCCGATGCGTATCCGTTACCGCGGATAAACGCCATTCTGGATCGCCTTCAGAACGCCAAGTACATAAGCAGTATAGACCTGAAGAACGGTTACTGGCAAATACCAATGGCCGAGGATAGCAAAGAGTACACCGCGTTTACGGTAGCAGGGAAAGGCTTGTTTCAGTGGAAGGTTATGCCGTTCGGTTAAACATCAGCACCAGCAACTTTTCAGAGAACGTTAGACCGAGTAATTGGCGCTGAAATGGAGCCGCACGCATTTGCCTACCTGGATGACATAGTGGTGCTAGGTGGATCTCTAGAGGAGCACATGACGAACTTAAAGGAGGTGTTTAGAAGGCTACGGCAGGCCCGGCTGGTAATAAATAGAGAGAAGTGCAAGTTTTTCCAAAAGGAGATAAAGTACTTAGGCCATGTGGTTAACGAAAACGGCATTAACACTGACCCTGAAAAAATAGCAGCGATTCAAGAGCTACAACCCCCAAGAAACGTTAGAGAATTACGAAGATGTCTAGGTATAGCCTCGTGGTATAGAAGATTTGTGCCAGGGTTTGCCCAGATTGTTCACCCGCTAACCGCCATGCTCAAGAAGGGAAAACACTTCCGATGGAACCAAGAGCAGCAGGCCGCATTCGAGGTTTTGAAGAAACAGTTAACGGAAGCGCCGGTACTGGCATGCCCGGACTTTACCAGGAAGTTTACCCTACAAACCGATGCATGTGATTATGGCTTAGGAGCAGTACTGACCCAGGAGGTCGAGGGGAAGGAAAAAGTTATTTCATACGCCAGTCGCCGTCTCAACCCAGCGGAGATGAATTACTCGGCAACGGAGAAGGAATGTCTCGCGATTGTGTGGGCGGTAAGGAAGCTAAGACCTTACTTAGAAGGTTACCGCTTCACCGTGGTGACGGATCATCTCGCCATTAAGTGGCTAAACTCTATAGAAAGTCCCTCAGGTCGTATTGCAAGGTGGGCGTTGGAGCTTCAGCAATATAGTTTTGATATGCAGTATCGCAGAGGTAAATTAAACGTAGTAGCAGATGCATTATCCCGTGATCCAGTAAACGTGTGCCAGACAGTAAAAGAAAACCCGATGGAGTGTAGGTGGTGGCAGGCAAAGTGTGCTGATGTTCAAAGAGAACCAGAAAAATTTCCCGATTTTTCAATTATGAATGGGCAGCTATATCGTCATCTCCCAACAACTGATCGTGACGAGGAGTGTGCCCCGTGGAAACTATGTGTGCCGTCATTGCAGAGAAAAAGGGTGTTTGAAGAGAATCATGATTCACCAACCGCAGGCCACTTGGGAATCAGGAAAACCATATCCCGGATTACGAGCAAATACTACTGGCCTGGAATGTTTCGAGATATCCGGAGTTATGTAAGACGGTGCCAGATATGTCAAAAACATAAACCCAGTCAGCAGCTTGCCGCAGGACAAATGTTGTCACGTATCGCGGAGGAGCCATGGTCTATTGTGTGCGCGATTTTGTCGGGCCCCTACCAAGGTCAAGGCATGGGAATTCGATGATGCTCGTGTTTACGGACAAATTTTCTAAATGGTCAGAATTTGTACCCTTACGCCGAGCGACGGGGGAGACTTTAAGGAGGGCTTTTCGGGAGAGAATCTTGGCTAACTTTGGTGTGCCAAAAGTGTTTATCTCCGACAATGGTTCGCAGTTTACCTGCAAGGCGTTCAGAAACTACCTTAAAGAAATGGGAATACAACACCAACTAACGGCCCCGTATACCCCACAAGAAAATCCCACCGAACGAGTAAACCGCACGATAAAAACTATGATCGCACAGTATGCCGGGTCCAACCAGAGGACGTGGGATGAGTTGTTGCCGGAATTACAGCTGGCATTCAACACCGCAAAATCTGACACCACACAGTATAGCGCAGCCTTTCTTGTGCAAGGGAGGGAACCTAGACTCCCCGCCACATTGTATGATGAAGTCACACCGGGTACAGGAACGGAAAACCGAGACCCCCAGGAGAACGCAAGAATGCTTAAGCAAGTGTTTGAGCTGGTGAGAAGGAACCTGGTTAAAGCCGCCAAGGACCAAGCACGTTACTACAACCTCCGTCGTAGAAAGTGGAGTCCGAAAATTGGCGAATTGGTTTTAGTCAAAGAACACCATTTGTCCAGTGCAGTAGATAGTTTTGCTGCTAAATTAGCCCCGAAATTCGAAGGTCCTTATACCATTCATCGAATTATATCCCCGGTGATCGTAGAGGTACGCAAGGACGGCCAAAGGAATTACCGCACAGCCCATGTCAGTGATCTAAAACTTTATCGAGACAATGAATAGTGTACAAGTGGAAATTAAGGGAAAAACTTTAAGTTAAAATCTAAAAGAAAACATTAAAAGGGGAAAAAATAAGGAAAAAATTTAAAAAAAAGGTGAACGTTAAAAAAAAAAAAAAAAAAAAAAAAAAAAATACGAATGAATTCAAGTAAAACGTTAATTAGAAAATAATAATATAGATATTTATGTTTGGAATGAATTAAAGGGAAAAAAAAACTCATGAACATTGAATTAACTAAAAAAAAAAAAAACGTAAACATGGGGAAAAAAAACGCTAAAATGGCAACAGTGTTCGATGGTTCGATCAAACCTGCGCGCAACCATAGGGAAAAAAAACAACACACACACAATACCTCCTACGGCACGCATTGAATTAGTTTGTTACAAGCAGTGCGCGGACGTGGTAGTTGTCGGCGAGCGATAATAATAAATAAAAAAAAAAACTCACAGCCACCAACAACACGTAAACAACTTATAAAAAATTCAGTGGTTTGGAAAAAAAAACAAAACAAACAGTAATACAGCAACAGAGGCCAACGGGAAACAATAATAAAATAAAAACAAAAGGAAAAAATAATAAAACAGTGAGTGAGCAGTATAACTGTAGTCCGGCAGCAATCGAAGCAGCAAGGCAAAGTATTGACAGTGAGTAAATAGAAAACCGATACAACAGAATGTGACGGTGCGCGCGCTTCCTGTAAGAAAGGGGGAAGTGTGAGGGTCAAAATTATAGCTAATTGTGGCACACAATAAAAGTTTGGTCACGCAAAGCAAAAAGAGGCTGTTGTTTGTTGTACTGGGGGGGACAATGGATTTACATCCATGCACTGGGGGCGGATGTACATCCGCCAACTTGGTTTATTTTTCGTTACAGATAATACGGAGGTCGATGGGGTACAGGAGGTGGAACTAAGTCAGGGGTAGGTGGAGGGTCATACTGACTAGCAGGGTTAATCGAGTAGTCAACAGAGTGGCGTCAGCAGAGGAGAAGCGACAGAGAGGCGTTAGCAGAGAAGTGTTGACAGAGAGTTGTCAGCGGAGAAGAGAAGTCAAAGAGCGGGAGATAATGAAAGCAGATGCAATACAGCAGGCAGTGTGATGAGAGTTTACCGCTAGCGGTTCAAACCAAAGTAGAAATGTAGCAGCTTCAAAACAACATTTGTGTACTTATACGCGAGTATAAAAGGAGGAGTATTAAAATAATAGGGGCTTGGTTTTTTTTTTGGACGGCAAAGTGAGACGTTGTAACAGAGCCGGTAAGAATAAGTTTTCTTAAAAAAATAAAGTGGAAAAAATACACAGTGTAGGGGATTGGTAACACCAATTCCGTGATAGTAAAGAACAGGTACTGGTTTTACAACCAGTAAAGTGAGGAGGATTTACATCCGACTTATCTGGACTAGGATTAACATCCAGTCTGGAAGGAGGCTAGAGCACTGTGTAAGGGCTAAGCGGTAGGCATTTCTGAGGTTACACCCAGAAAACAGAGGGTCCTAGAGTAGTCTTGGATTTACATCCAAGTTGAACGAAGGGTAGGAGTTAGAGGGCAGGAGTGGTAGGGCACTGGCTCTGATTACAAAAAGCGCTCTACGAGGCGGCAGGAGCTTCCCTGGAAATCTTGGTGTGAACAGAAACAAACCATCGAAAGTGTGTTAAAGAGAAAAAAACAATAAATAAAGAAGCAAACCCAGTAAAGTTTAAATAAGTGTTTTCTTTCCCGTAAACAAAATTTATGTAACGGACCCTGGACGCGACTGAGTCGTACCCCAGCTTCAAACCCGGAGTAACCGGAGGTTCTTTACATTGGCGCCCGAGCAGGGACCCGATTTAACAACAGGAAACAAGTGAGATATATTATCATGGTGCGTACGTCGTGGGTTTACACACTCCGGAAGGATGAACTTGTCCAATATTTAGAAGAGTTCGAGGTGGAAACAGGCGGCACTGTAGACGAGATGAGAAAACGGCTGACAATTTTTGTATCTGGCGAACACAAAGAAAACGTTCTTTCCAGGTTAGAAGAGCTGGAGAACAAGCACGGGCGTTGTCCTACACCGACCGGCCCAGGTATGGACACAACTTGAGTTACCAACCATACCGTATACGTCAAGGGCGGGACAACAGGCAGCCACAGGCAGTCCGTTGGGCCCGACACCATACAGTACCCCAAATGTGGAAACATCAACACATTTACCATACCCAGCTATGGTGGATATCGTAAGGAAGTGGTCGTTCCGCTATGAGGGTGGAAAAGATCCAATATCGTTTGTTGAGCGAGTGGAAGAGCTTGCAGATGTCTATGGGCTAGACAAGAATATGTTGCCACGTACAATGCCGGAGTTGCTTAAGGACGCGGCGCTTATGTGGTTCCGAAATAACAACCGTCAGTGGCGAACGTGGGGAAGCTTTAAGGACGACTTTTTACAATTTTTTCTCCCGCCCCGTTATTTTGAAAGTCTGGACGACGAGATACGCCGGAGACAACAGAAACCCCGGGAATCTTTCAAAGATTACGTGATTGTGCTGCAGAACATGATGCGACATGCAGGTTACACGCGGGAGCAGCAAGTCGACAGGATTTTTAGAAATTGTCTGGTGGACTATCAACTGTACATCCGAAGGAAAGATTTCAAATCCCTGGCCGAGCTGATCCAATTGGCCGAAGACTTTGAGGTGATTCGAAGCAACCACCCGGAGGTACGCTCTAACCACCAGGACAGCCGCCAAAACCAGCGCCGAGAGGACAGAACGCGCCAGTTAGTACCCACGGAAGAAGCAGCCATTGATCCAACAACAGCTTGTCGAAGATGCGGCCAGGAAGGGCATGGGTATCGGTTTTGTCAGAACGAGAGTGTACTGTTTTGCTGGCAGTGTGGAAGAAGGGGAGTCAGAACCAGGGGCTGCTGTCGTAGAGCTGCGGGAAACGCCAATGGACCGCACCAACAGCAAGGGTTGGCAGCGGCCCTCAACAATCAAACCTTGCCCCAGTAAATGTTTTTAGGCAGACAGAAACGAGGTTATTAGCTGCAATACAAATTGGTGGCCAGCACGAGGAGGCTACTATCGATACGGGGGCGTCCAGGAGTTATGTGAGTGAGCAGGTGGCGGAGAAGATAAGAGGGTATGGTGAAGTGATACCCATAGATAGCCAAATCAGCCTGGCAAATGGGTCAACAGTGGAAGTGAGGGAGGTGATACGAGTAAGGGTGAGACTAGGCGGTAGAGAATGCGATATGGAGGTTGGAGTGATGCCTCGTATGCTCGATGATGTGTTACTGGGGTTGGATTTTTTAAGAGCGGTGGGGTTTGAGATGCAGTGTGGTGACCAAAGGGTACAGTTTAAACCCAGTTCGCATCAGGAAATGACGGCCGTGGCGCCGGCAGGCCATATAAAACGAAGCGAGGATGAAGTAATTAATGCGTTTCTGCAAGAGGAGCTAAATAAGTTTAACGAGGTGAGAGGTCCCACAACTCTAGCTGAACACAAGATAATATTAAAAGATGACAGACCGGTCCGGCAAAGGTATACGCAGCGAAATCCCGAGATGCAACGGAAAATAAATGAAGAAGTAGATGAGCTACTCAGGAATGGGTGCATAGAACCTTCTAAGAGCCCCTACAGTGCACCCATAGTCATGGCCCCAAAGAAGAATGGCACCCTGAGGTTTTGCATAGATTACAGGCAACTCAATGCCAAATCCGTAGCCGATGCGTATCCGTTACCGCGGATAAACGCCATTCTGGATCGCCTTCAGAACGCCAAGTACATAAGCAGTATAGACCTGAAGAACGGTTACTGGCAAATACCAATGGCCGAGGATAGCAAAGAGTACACCGCGTTTACGGTAGCAGGGAAAGGCTTGTTTCAGTGGAAGGTTATGCCGTTCGGTTTAACATCAGCACCAGCAACTTTTCAGAGAACGTTAGACCGAGTAATTGGCGCTGAAATGGAGCCGCACGCATTTGCCTACCTGGATGACATAGTGGTGCTAGGTGGATCTCTAGAGGAGCACATGACGAACTTAAAGGAGGTGTTTAGAAGGCTACGGCAGGCCCGGCTGGTAATAAATAGAGAGAAGTGCAAGTTTTTCCAAAAGGAGATAAAGTACTTAGGCCATGTGGTTAACGAAAACGGCATTAACACTGACCCTGAAAAAATAGCAGCGATTCAAGAGCTACAACCCCCAAGAAACGTTAGAGAATTACGAAGATGTCTAGGTATAGCCTCGTGGTATAGAAGATTTGTGCCAGGGTTTGCCCAGATTGTTCACCCGCTAACCGCC
The DNA here is from genome assembly GCA_963931875.1 of Pollenia griseotomentosa. NCBI lineage: Eukaryota > Metazoa > Arthropoda > Insecta > Diptera > Polleniidae > Pollenia > Pollenia griseotomentosa. The sequence continues at coordinate 32,787,380 of OZ007564.1, forward strand.
ATGCTCAAGAAGGGAAAACACTTCCGATGGAACCAAGAGCAGCAGGCCGCATTCGAGGTTTTGAAGAAACAGTTAACGGAAGCGCCGGTACTGGCATGCCCGGACTTTACCAGGAAGTTTACCCTACAAACCGATGCATGTGATTATGGCTTAGGAGCAGTACTGACCCAGGAGGTCGAGGGGAAGGAAAAAGTTATTTCATACGCCAGTCGCCGTCTCAACCCAGCGGAGATGAATTACTCGGCAACGGAGAAGGAATGTCTCGCGATTGTGTGGGCGGTAAGGAAGCTAAGACCTTACTTAGAAGGTTACCGCTTCACCGTGGTGACGGATCATCTCGCCCTTAAGTGGCTAAACTCTATAGAAAGTCCCTCAGGTCGTATTGCAAGGTGGGCGTTGGAGCTTCAGCAATATAGTTTTGATGTGCAGTATCGCAGAGGTAAATTAAACGTAGTAGCAGATGCATTATCCCGTGATCCAGTAAACGTGTGCCAGACAGTAAAAGAAAACCCGATGGAGTGTAGGTGGTGGCAGGCAAAGTGTGCTGATGTTCAAAGAGAACCCGAAAAATTTCCCGATTTTTCAATTATGAATGGGCAGCTATATCGTCATCTCCCAACAACTGATCGTGACGAGGAGTGTGCCCCGTGGAAACTATGTGTGCCGTCATTGCAGAGAAAAAGGGTGTTTGAAGAGAATCATGATTCACCAACCGCAGGCCACTTGGGAATCAGGAAAACCATATCCCGGATTACGAGCAAATACTACTGGCCTGGAATGTTTCGAGATATCCGGAGTTATGTAAGACGGTGCCAGATATGTCAAAAACATAAACCCAGTCAGCAGCTTGCCGCAGGACAAATGTTGTCACGTATCGCGGAGGAGCCATGGTCTATTGTGTGCGCCGATTTTGTCGGGCCCCTACCAAGGTCAAGGCATGGGAATTCGATGATGCTCGTGTTTACGGACAAATTTTCTAAATGGTCAGAATTTGTACCCTTACGCCGAGCGACGGGGGAGACTTTAAGGAGGGCTTTTCGGGAGAGAATCTTGGCTAACTTTGGTGTGCCAAAAGTGTTTATCTCCGACAATGGTTCGCAGTTTACCTGCAAGGCGTTCAGAAACTACCTTAAAGAAATGGGAATACAACACCAACTAACGGCCCCGTATACCCCACAAGAAAATCCCACCGAACGAGTAAACCGCACGATAAAAACTATGATCGCACAGTATGCCGGGTCCAACCAGAGGACGTGGGATGAGTTGTTGCCGGAATTACAGCTGGCATTCAACACCGCAAAATCTGACACCACACAGTATAGCGCAGCCTTTCTTGTGCAAGGGAGGGAACCTAGACTCCCCGCCACATTGTATGATGAAGTCACACCGGGTACAGGAACGGAAAACCGAGACCCCCAGGAGAACGCAAGAATGCTTAAGCAAGTGTTTGAGCTGGTGAGAAGGAACCTGGTTAAAGCCGCCAAGGACCAAGCACGTTACTACAACCTCCGTCGTAGAAAGTGGAGTCCGAAAATTGGCGAATTGGTTTTAGTCAAAGAACACCATTTGTCCAGTGCAGTAGATAGTTTTGCTGCTAAATTAGCCCCGAAATTCGAAGGTCCTTATACCATTCATCGAATTATATCCCCGGTGATCGTAGAGGTACGCAAGGACGGCCAAAGGAATTACCGCACAGCCCATGTCAGTGATCTAAAACTTTATCGAGACAATGAATAGTGTACAAGTGGAAATTAAGGGAAAAACTTTAAGTTAAAATCTAAAAGAAAACATTAAAAGGGGAAAAAATAAGGAAAAAATTTAAAAAAAAGGTGAACGTTAAAAAAAAAAAAAAAAAAAAATACGAATGAATTCAAGTAAAACGTTAATTAGAAAATAATAATATAGATATTTATGTTTGGAATGAATTAAAGGGAAAAAAAAACTCATGAACATTGAATTAACTAAAAAAAAAAAAAACGTAAACATGGGGAAAAAAAACGCTAAAATGGCAACAGTGTTCGATGGTTCGATCAAACCTGCGCGCAACCATAGGGAAAAAAAACAACACACACACAATACCTCCTACGGCACGCATTGAATTAGTTTGTTACAAGCAGTGCGCGGACGTGGTAGTTGTCGGCGAGCGATAATAATAAATAAAAAAAAAAACTCACAGCCACCAACAACACGTAAACAGCTTATAAAAAATTCAGTGGTTTGGAAAAAAAAACAAAACAAACAGTAATACAGCAACAGAGGCCAACGGGAAACAATAATAAAATAAAAACAAAAGGAAAAAATAATAAAACAGTGAGTGAGCAGTATAACTGTAGTCCGGCAGCAATCGAAGCAGCAAGGCAAAGTATTGACAGTGAGTAAATAGAAAACCGATACAACAGAATGTGACGGTGCGCGCGCTTCCTGTAAGAAAGGGGGAAGTGTGAGGGTCAAAATTATAGCTAATTGTGGCACACAATAAAAGTTTGGTCACGCAAAGCAAAAAGAGGCTGTTGTTTGTTGTACTGGGGGGGACAATGGATTTACATCCATGCACTGGGGGCGGATGTACATCCGCCAACTTGGTTTATTTTTCGTTACAGATAATCCGGAGGTCGATGGGGTACAGGAGGTGGAACTAAGTCAGGGGTAGGTGGAGGGTCATACTGACTAGCAGGGTTAATCGAGTAGTCAACAGAGTGGCGTCAGCAGAGGAGAAGCGACAGAGAGGCGTTAGCAGAGAAGTGTTGACAGAGAGTTGTCAGCGGAGAAGAGAAGTCAAAGAGCGGGAGATAATGAAAGCAGATGCAATACAGCAGGCAGTGTGATGAGAGTTTACCGCTAGCGGTTCAAACCAAAGTAGAAATGTAGCAGCTTCAAAACAACATTTGTGTACTTATACGCGAGTATAAAAGGAGGAGTATTAAAATAATAGGGGCTTGGTTTTTTTTTGGACGGCAAAGTGAGACGTTGTAACAGAGCCGGTAAGAATAAGTTTTCTTAAAAAAATAAAGTGGAAAAAATACACAGTGTAGGGGATTGGTAACACCAATTCCGTGATAGTAAAGAACAGGTACTGGTTTTACAACCAGTAAAGTGAGGAGGATTTACATCCGACTTATCTGGACTAGGATTAACATCCAGTCTGGAAGGAGGCTAGAGCACTGTGTAAGGGCTAAGCGGTAGGCATTTCTGAGGTTACACCCAGAAAACAGAGGGTCCTAGAGTAGTCTTGGATTTACATCCAAGTTGAACGAAGGGTAGGAGTTAGAGGGCAGGAGTGGTAGGGCACTGGCTCTGATTACAAAAAGCGCTCTACGAGGCGGCAGGAGCTTCCCTGGAAATCTTGGTGTGAACAGAAACAAACCATCGAAAGTGTGTTAAAGAGAAAAAAACAATAAATAAAGAAGCAAACCCAGTAAAGTTTAAATAAGTGTTTTCTTTCCCGTAAACAAAATTTATGTAACGGACCCTGGACGCGACTGAGTCGTACCCCAGCTTCAAACCCGGAGTAACCGGAGGTTCTTTACAATATCTTACCCTCCTTATAAAACAATGCTCTGGTCTTTCCAGGTTATGCGTCGAAGTACCGCTATATATTTCCATTCCATAAAGGAAAACGGGCATGCAGACAGGAAAAAAAAAATTTTTCTTGACAGTAACTGGTAGATAACAACACTCACAATATTCTGTACGTAAAATTAACTGAAATTGTAATATAAAATAAATGAAAGTTCAATTAAAAACCGGTCTACCTATTTTTCATTTATTTTTAACAAAAAGTTCATTTAATTTTTACTGTCAAAAATTCAACACCATATTCCGTTAAATCAAATAAATATTCAGTTATGTTGTAAAATTTTACTGTAAAAAATTGACCCCATATTCAGTAAAAACAATTAAATATTCAGTTATTTTATTAAATTTTCGTTTACTCCACAAAAGAGCCGAATTTCTAAAAAATACCAGACAGACACCTGTCCGCTTGTTTTTCTTATAAGCGAGAGAGGGAGAATATTTTTATTTACTTACCCAGTTACACACGTTTGTTTTACTTTTGTTGTACTGACCACGTTGTTTACATTATAAGACACCAGCAGCATGACCGATATGGCTTCGCAATTATTTTACTTTTAAAATTTTATGTATTTAACTAAATTATTTTAACAAATAGAAAATGGGAATTGCTTACACAAAACAAGCAATTCATTTTTTATAGATAAGTAAAAATTAATTTTTGGTAGTAAAATTATATAAAATAACTGAATATTTAATTGTTTTTACTGAATATGGTGTTGAATTTTTGACAGTAAAATTTTATAAAATAACTGCATATTTATTTGTTTTTACGGAATATGTAGTTAATTTTTTGACAATTAATTTATATAAGATAACTGAATATTGATTTGTTTTTACGGAATTCGCGGTTGAATTTTTGACAGTAAAAATTAAATGAACTTTTCGTTGCTTTAACGCGTTGACGACCACACGACGCATATATGCTTCATGCGGGTTTTCCCATAAACCGAGGACGCTTATATGCGTCGCAATTTGTTTTGTACTTCATGTATTATAGTTTCTATATTGGTGTACAGATTCTATTGATTTTTTTTTTTTGGTTTAGGGGAAGTACCAAGTTGTTATTTTCTGTGTTTGGTTTTGGTGTGGGTATCTCATACTATATGAGAAAGGGAACTTTTAACTGCTACTGTTTACGAACATAATCGACTGATTCTAAAATGATGGTCATCACTGTATTCATTATTGTTTCTCATTTGTTGAATTACGGTACCCCTTTTTTTGTTGCAATTGAGTTAATTTGTCGTGTTACTTTTAGTGTGTACATACAGTGTGTTTTAGTGTATAGACCTTTGGACGGACAAGTTGATTTTCTCCCGAGTAAAGTGGCTCCAGTAATAAAGTCATATATACAATTAATTGTTTTATTCTATAAATTGCAAAAACAACATTTCTTTTCGTTTAGTTTTATTTAGTTTACACTATTTTAGTGACGCATATGTGCGACCTGCGGTTTATACAACAAATTTCGTTCCATAAACCGGCGACGCGAATAAGCGTCATACTATCTCTGACGTCACAAACTCCACAAAACACATAAAAAAAACATAAACTCTAATATTGTGTTAGAGTTAATTCATTTCGTGGAAATTTATCATCTGGTTTGTGGCCACCCCCCAGCCTGATCGCTTCGGTCGTGAACGCGTTAAATTACATTTTTATTTACTTTAACATAAAGAAGAATTTAACTCAATCAACGGACAATATTAACTGCAACTGAAAATCCGTATTTATATGCACTTAGTTTTTTGAATAACTGTTAGAATCAGTTAAAAATAAATTTGCTTGGAATTTTAAATGTTTATTTATTTAAAAATGACTGAACGGAATATTTCTTAAATAAACTACAGTCCGTTACTGTAATAATATTGTGAGTGAACCTATTGCATATAAGCGTTTCAGTGAAAAAGATATCGAAGCAATGATATGACTTATATGAACATCAAAATTTAAATGACAATCAAGGTATACGCCAAGCGACTTAACGTATGATACAAACTCAATGGGGCCGGGCCTCCTGCCAAGATAAGGTTAATATTTGCTCGTAAGTTATTGGAAAACAAAACTGCTCTTGTTTTTACCGGATTGAGATTTAAAAAATTTAGTTCAGACCAATGCAGAATACGTTATAAATCTTCATTTATATTCAAAGATAAATAATTAACACAATTTCCTTTATCAGATGCAACTACCTGTATATCATCGGCGTAAGCAAAACATGTACAAAAGAGTATTTGAGAAAAAATGTCATTAACATACATCATAAAAAGTAGCGGGCCAAGTATTGAGCCCTGCGGTACGCCCCTTTGAGTTTTTAAAGTAGACGATTTTATACCCTGGACTTCGGAAAATTGACTTCGGGATGAAAGAAAAGAATTTTTAAGATTACAAGACGTGTTTCCAAACTGAAATATATTCAACAACTTTTGCGCCAACATTTTATGGCTTATAGAGCCAAAAGCCTTGAAATAATCTAAAAATATTGTCACCGATTCAAATTTTTTATCCAAATTATTCCTTAAAATTTCAACCGCCTCTAACGTTAAACCTGTTGTGTTATAATTCCATCTAAAACCCGACTGAAATTCACAAAATAACTTTTTTACCCGCAAATAATCTCGAATCTGATTCCGAATTAACAGTTCCAACATTTTTGAACCGCATGATAATATACTTATAGGTCGAAAATCATTAATCAATCGGAGTGATTTTATCTTTGCGCGGACGTTCTGGACGCCCAGGTGGTGTTTACACCCAAAAGAATGAACAAAATTCACAATGTTGTTGGTGTATGGCATATTGAGAGTGCGACATATTCTGGAAGCCTCAAGCATCTCACAATGCTCACTTGCTTCAATACTAAATGATAATTTGTGTGGAGTTCCCCAATATAGATGCCGCTTTTAATCAAATTCGATAACAAACGTAATCGACTCACATCATTTGGCATTGTTCAACCGCACAATTGACGAGTTTCTGCGCTCTTTCTTAACCGTGAAATAAACGTGGTTCCTCCACTACTTACCAAAAACTAATCAGGAGTCAAGGGTTATAACCCCCACCTTGGCCAGAAAAGGCTAATCCACATTAACTACCCCCAAATAGATAAAACAATCAATGGTAATGGAGTTTGGAAAAAAACAACCCAGGGCAAGCCACAGCTGCAAACAAGGGTTATGGGTTAATTAAGGATGGCAAATCAACTGAAGTTGAGTTGCCAGAAGCGAAATCAGGCACCGCAGCTCATGTTAAAACTTTTTTTTTTATTTTATATTTTAACATGAGCGCCGTTGCCTGATTTCGTTCCTAGCAACTAAACTTTAGTTCAGTTGCCGTTCTATTGTCCGGACTTAGCCCTGAGTAGCTATTTTCTGTCTCCAAACCTGAAGAAATAGCTGGGTGAAAAGAGGTTGGACTCCAACGATGAAGTCAACAAACAAAAAAACTTTATTTTTGAAAAGCATAAAAAAAACCAGAGAAACGTTGGGCACTGTGTTAAGAGCTCAAAGGAGAATACCGGCCAATTTCACCAAGTTCGGTTAAAACTAACCTTTAATTAAAGTTCCGGTTACCAATATGTTTTGACAGCTATAACTGATGGTTAATTATAACCGTACGTTGTAAAATTAAATAATTTTTTACCCAAAAACCTGAGTTTCATTAAAAAAGTAGGGAACTTATTGGCCTGTTTTGCAGCAGATTAAGAGTGACTTGTCAAAATGCCAGTAGTACAATTACTAGAACAAGAGGTACTTGTGCTAACGGGATTTGAGTTTTTATATTAAAATACTATTGCTTAAGGGTACTAGTACTTGATGTAGTACAAGGGCAGTACTTGTAGACTGATAGAATTATTTGTAATAAAACTAAAATTCGAGTCCAAATTTGCATTTTGATACTCCTTCTTAAGTTTGATTTCGAACCATTTATTTATGCGAATTTATTTAAAAAAAAAGTGTTAACATGGAAAATGCCAATTTTTTCTATATACAAGAACTAGTAGCAAACGGGTTCTTAAGCACCCAAGTGTACTAGTACAGGTCTAGAACCACTAGTACTATTGATTTTCCAAGCACATTCAATGCTTATTTAAGCATTAAGATGGTATAGAGAAGTCTAGAGTTGAGAGCTAGTACTGGATATTTTTGCACTAGTTTGATACTAGTTAGTTACTTGTTCAATCTCCAGCAGGGTAGTTTCTTTTTTAAAAACAGACAGTTAAACTAGCATTTGTTTTTAATTTGTTTTTAGTTTTGATGTTTTGTTTATTCAACTTCATAAACTAAAATCGTCATTAGCTGTCTGACTAACCCTGCAACAATATTCGTATTTTTTATGGTGTCCCTCCGAAGCATCGTACAACCATAAGCTACAATTTGCCGTTTTACCATTTCCAATTTAAATATTAAATTTCAAAAAATTGCACAGTCCTGCATGATCTTATATTTTGTGCTTCATTGTTAACCCCGCAACCATCTCTAAACCATTCGAATAAATCTTCTGTTTCATGCAATATTTCCTTGCGACTTATCGCTTAGTGTGAAACAGGTCTTCTATGTATTTTGTTCTGTATGTTGCAGTTATGTTTGCTATTTTCCTTTAAATTATAAACAAGTATAATGTGCCATGTTATTTCTTGTTGTTTTAGCTGCTTTTGTTTTTTCTATATGTCCTTAAATTTCTAGCTGTAGCTGTTGGTTTTTAAAAGCCTATTTAGTCTTATTGTTATAACTAATGTACACTTTAATATTTTATACACAAGTCCCGACACACACACACATACACATGCAATGAAATACAGACAGAAAGACATACATTTACACTTAAATGTGAATATTTGATGGTATATGTGCACATACCCAGCGGGAAAAAGAAGGAGTAGAAAGGCCTTCTAGAAGGCCTCTGTACCCCTTCTTTTGGATGTACAAGGCCTTCTTGCTCCATTCCATACTCATATCTTTTTTACACACGTTGTCATTGCGGAGAAGGCCTTCCGCTCTCGCTATAGTTTCAATGTCATGGGAGTATAAGTGAGTGAATAACTGTAAGGGTGTGTGCGTGTGTATGTTTTAATAGGCTATTGTCGTGCCGTGCAGGAAATCTTGAATCAAGTGTTTCAAAGTCGCCTCTTTTGTCGCTTATTTTTGGTGAGACTGTCAACAAAGCGAATACACTTTTTTCTGCTGTTGAGAGAAAAAAAATGAAGCTAGACTTGATGAGAAGAATACAACAGTTTAAAAGTCAAACTTTTTGATTTTTTTCTGAAATAATTATAAGTTCGTTTTACAAATTAAACATCTTATTTCAACAATATATATGCACGTAGTTTGATTTATATAATAAGTCCAAAAATTTAATAAAAATATTAAAAAATATAGACTTGAACTACTAAAATCTACTAGTGAATCTCTGGTGCCAAATTCACCGTATTGTCCCACAAGAACTACCCAGTAAAAAATTTGCTCCAAAAGGAGCTGAATTTATACCTCGAATCGCTTTAAACCTGCTGATTGGATGCCTGATTTTTGTATGGGGTGTTGCCCTTTTGGATGACTATTTTCTGTTGACAATAAGCATTTCTTTTAACATGCAAACAAAGCACTCCTTAAGTGTTTTTTAAAGGGCTAACTATATTAACATATTCATTACTGTTTTGCTTTTACTTGCTTAAATGCCTTTTTCAATCATTTTCGTAAACCATAATATATTTTTATTTTTTTTCGATTTAAAACCTTCTTCGTTTTCGGCACTAAAATAGCAGCTTTTTTGTATATTTTATTCAATATCATATACTGCTGTATAAAAGCTCTCTTCTTGAAGTGCTCGATGATGCGCTTTTTCCCAAAAGTGCTTCAAAAAACCCAAATTTTTTTACTGGGCACCAAGTCAATAGCGCGGACCTCAGTAATAGGTGATTGACAAACACTTGTCTATAGAAACACCATTGTTTAGGCTATAGTTGGCAGAAACTGTAAATAATTGCAATCGATTTAATTCCAATCACATGATTTCTAATTGCTTATATTTTGATTGCATTCAAAATTGGAAAATTGATTGAATGATTTCAATTTTTGACTCAAACAAGCAATTTTCTGATTTTTAATTGGAATAAATTTCTTGAAATCAATTTATATGATTATTGATTGTAATAAAATTCGATTGCAAATGATTTGATTGCAATACTTTAAAAGCATTCCACTATCTGTGTAGTGTCGTATCAGTATTAGACGGCTCGCGATAAGATGCAACAAATCACATCAAAAAGTCAAAACAAGCATTTGGGGCACTGCAAAAAGTATTAAAATCATCCCAAACTCAGCTGAGGACCAAACTCCACCTCTTTTCATCTAACGAGGGTGCGGTCCTGTTGTATCGCTGTGAATCCTGGAACACCACAGTTAGCGTCTTTAAATCCTTGCAGGTATTCATTAATCGCTCGTTACGCTACTCAGGATATTTTGGCCAAATGTTATCTCAAATAGAGACCTGTGGGAAAGAGCAGGTGAAACACTAATACGTATCCAGATCATCACTAGTACATGGAGTTGGATTGGCCATGTTATCAGACGCACCAACGACAACGTAGGTAAGATGGCAATCAAATGAAACACCAAAGACAGTAGAAGAAGGGGCAGATCCGCTTACACCTGGAGGAGACAAATCGAATGTGAAACAAACTCCATTGAAAAGTCCTGGGCAGATAAGAAGCAGATACCACAGGATAGATCACAATGAAAGAACTTTGTTCTGGCCTTTGTTCCTTCTTGCAGCCACAGTAATCAATATATATATATATAAATAAATCCAGTTATTGCTACCAAAATGAAATCAGAATTAAAATTTGCTTTATGCTTTAATAAAATTGTTTATTCTAGAAATAAAGTTCGACTCTGATAATTTTGAATTGTCAACAACAAGGCGAATTTACACCAGGTCAAGGCGAATTTACACCAGGTGAACTTATCTTGCTACGTAAGCAACAGCTGATAACTAACCTTGTGTCAAAATGTTATACCGTTCTAGTGGTTCTGGGGAATCTTTACTAAATTCTATAATTTTCGCTTAAAATTATGAAATTTAAAACTTTTTTAAGTTATTACATTTCAAAACACACAATTTAAAATTGAAAACAAAATGAAATATTTGCTTGAATTTTTAACACAACGTTAAAATATTTTACAGTGCTGCAAAACGTTTTCAAAATAAGACCACCTTGTATGAATTCGCCTTGCACCAGGTGAACTTATCTTGCTACGTAAGAAACAGCTGATAACTAACCTTGTGTCAAAATGGTATACCGTTCTAGTGGTTCTGTGGAATCTTTACTAAATTCTATAATTTTTGCTTAAAATTATGAAATTGAAAACTTTTTTAAGTTATTAAATTTCAAAACACACAATTTAAAATTGAAAACAAAATGAAATATTTGCTTGAATTTTTGACACAATGTTAAAATATTTTACAGTGTTGTAAAACGTTTTCAAAATAAGACCACCTTGTATGAATTCGCCTTGGTCAACAACCGCCAGACTCTAAGTGAATATTATTTCGTTGAACTTTCTTTATAGCTGTGATTACAAAGGAAATAGATTAAAATCGCATGATTTCAATTAAAATTTGATTGCAATCGTATTAATTGCAATTATACTGATTGCAATTAATTAATTTAAAAAAGAATGATTAAAAATGATTGCAATCACAAGGTACTGCAATCTTGTGATTGCTATCATTGTAAATCTGAAATCGCTTTGAAATCAAAGAATGAAAGCAGTTTGGCTTGCAATCAAAATCGATTGCAGTTTTTTACAGCGCTGTTGTATTTTTCTGAACACACGTAAGACTAATGTTAAGAAAAATACAACCCTTTTATGATAAAATGGTCTTGTCTTTTTCAAAATGTTCAAACAATTATTAGATCAGAGATGCATTTTCATCAAAATGCGTACGCCTTGTGTGATAATGAAAAACAGTATTTAGTAGCGCGGGTGACAAAGTCTATAGTGAGTCAGTCAATGACAACAGTGAGTCAGTCATTGGCATTTCCTACTGGGAATCGAACTACTCTGTTATTACAAATTTGAATGTAAAAACAGTTAACGATCCTTGCAGAAGAATACTATTATGAATATATGCATGATGCACATACACATATCTCTGCCAATAAGAAAAACTATGTAATATTCAATATTGTAGTTGCAAAATATCCTTAGTTTTGTTGAGGTTTTATTCAAGAAGTTTCTCTCTGCTTGAAGTCTGCATATTATCGTATAAGTAATAATTTCAATAGAGGTTTAAAGTTAAAGTTCAAAAAAAATGTTGCTAATGTAAAAGAATTAAATCCATTTATACTTGAAATAACTCAACTTGTCTTACATCGACTTAAGCTACTCTTCCATGTGTCTGGGTTCACACTATGAAAGTTTTCTTTCAGAAAGTCTGAGTTTATAGATGAGAGAGGAGAAAAGAAAAGCATGTTCTCTTCCCCTCTCACCATTAAACTCAGACTTTCTGAAAGAAAACTTTCATAGTGTGATCCCAGACTATGACCACAGATATTCTTTGCTGCTACACGGGCTTTTCTTATTTGAAACTCACACATTCGTTTAGATAAATTTGAGTTAAGGTGCTTTACATTTTTTTTTTGTACGTCCTGTTCATGTTTAATGTCTTCAATTGGTCCAGCTCTTTTAAATTTTTCAGTTGATCTCTTTATAGTTGACAAAATTTAAACACAATTTCGCTCATATTTTGTATGAAATGTTTAAAAGGTTAGGCAGTTCCTGTTGTTGGGCTGTCAAATAAGTTTTTTAGTTCTGCCAACACTTTTCTTTAAATGGCTACCAATTAAAGTATAACGTTAATTTTGTTTCATTATTTATAATAAAATAAAATAATCTGATTGAAGGTCCAACCATAATGTGCTTAAGTTGGCTTAAGTAAATGTGCGAATACATGTAAATCTTATGAGGCAAAGCCCATATTGAACTTAAATGAACTTTTTGTTAAGTTTTATGAAACTGTCATTTGCTTAAGCAAAGTGCGAAAGGATCGCACATTCCGTATGTAATCAAATGTTTTTTGATTTTGTTTTTGCTTTTTTTTTATACATTTGAGAAACTTTTTGACAGTAGGTTTAGCAAGGCTATGCATATTATGGTTGGGCCTTTAGAAGAACTTTCGAAGAACTATGAGCCCAAAAATGTAATGGTGCTATATTCGGCTATGCCGAATCTTATATACCCTTCACCATGTACATGTACATGTAGGGATTTGTTATGTGCAAAGACGTATTTGTTTATGTTAAAAAAAAAAACAACATATACATATATAAATAACTTGTTACTTTCGGTGATTGATATAAAAAAAAACAACAACATGGGATTTTAGCAGAAAGATTAAGGGCAGTTGTGGGTTTTTTAGCATATCTGAGCTATTTATGGACGGATCTCACTGAATTTCAATAGCAAACAATTCCGTACTATATGTGACATAAATATAAAACTACCTGGTTCCCATCATATCTGGGGTCCTTGGAAAACCCATTTCAACGGCCACACAGACAGACGGATAGACGGACATGGTTTAATCAACTTCGCTACTCATAAGATTCCAGAATATAAATATGTACTTAATAGCGTCTAAAATCAATATTGCAGACACTATAAACGGAATGACAAAAATATATACCCTTTGACCTTCGGTGAAGGGTATAATCATGTAATCACATTTCGAGAAATTTTAACTCCGAAAAGATGATTCATAAATAAAAAATTAATACTAAGCTACAACCTACAATTCGTATTAAGCACGTTGTCAAATTGTTTTCAAAGTTTTTTTATGGCCAATTTTTATTTTAAATGTTAAGCCACTGTGCGAACATAAATGACAATTACAGCAGACACACCTTTTTATAAGCGCAATTAACATTAATCTTTTCACAGGTCTACAACCCACTTTAACACCCAAATAGGACAAATTATAAAATCTCTTTAATCACAATGATGACAAAGTTTAATATTAATAATAGCATTTAATTACTCATACACAATCAAAATCGAAAGCAGAAATTACACTGTGATAGAAATTGACACTTTTTTTTAGACAAGCTGAGCACTTGTCGTTTTAGCCTAAGGGTGCGAACAGAGTGGCCGCTTGTTGCCGAGCCGAGTCGCCTGACGCTTATGACGAGCACTTGTTCATGCGAGAAACAAGTTTGAGTGTGCATAGTGGATGCGAGAATTAGCGCCACTCTGTTCGCGCCCTTAGTCAGGTAAATACCGTTTTTTCAGGTAAGCTTAGGTTTTCGAGATATACCGTTATTTCGAAAATGGAGGAGGTTGCACAACATATATTCGCGTAACTCAAAAACGGTTTAGTGTATCAAAGTTACTAAAAAATAATCTTTAAGAAAGGTAAACCCTTTTTTTAATATGAGCAGTCGTTTTATAAACATAATTTTTTTTTGAAAAAAAAAAAATAATTTTTTTATCAAAATTTCGAGATTTTTGTTTTTTAAAAACTCATAAAAACTTGGAAAATGCAGCTAGGCTTTTAAAAAGACGTATAAAAACGCAACTGCCTAATTTAATTTGAGAATTTCAAAAAACGCAATATTTGTATGAGAGCCCCCCTAAGAAGAAAATGGACAAAAATCTAATTAGGGAATTTTTCTTCAATATATTTCTAGTCTGCATTGAACATTTTGTATGGGAGCCCCCTTATGGAAAGGATAAATGATTGAGATTAAAAATAAAGTTGGGTTGGTCATACATACATACAGGGGCCAAATTTAAGAATTTCATTTAACGGCCATATTTGTATGGGAGCCTCCTAAGGGGGGGTGTTAAGAACAAAAAACTAATGGAGGTCGGTCAAACATTTTATCCCCCTAGGGGCGATTCCTTGGCAGTTATGGGGCCTTTTCTTCAATGTATATCTAATCTGTTGTCAAAGTAATTTTTGGGAATACAAAATTTTTAATTTACAAGATTTTATTAGTCGTGTTTAATTCGAAAACCAGAGCTTACCTTTAAAAAAACGGCTAGCACCACTGGATTCAGCGCACCCGAATTATGTTAGAACGCCATGTGCCCGGCTTGTCTTTTTTTTCAACTAGCACAGTGTTATTAATCGAATACATGTCATATTGGTGTGTACTTGGGCGTATGAGTATTTTTTAATTAATATTTTCAAACGTATACGCAAGATATGACTTAAAGCGGCCCAACACTAAAACGTACACTCACAATATTCTGTACGTAAAATTAACTGAAATTGTAATATAAAATAAATGAAATTTCAATTAAAAACCGGTCTACCTATTTTTCATTTATTTTTAACAAAAAGTTCATTTAATTTTTACCGTCAAAAATTCAACACCATATTCCGTAAAATCAAATAAATATTCAGTTATTTTGTAAAATTTTACTGTCAAAAAATTGACCCCATATTCAGTAAAAAGAATTAAATATTCAGTTATTTTATTAAATTTTCGTTTACTCCACAATACCAGGCAGACACCTGTCCGCTTGTTTTTCTTATAAGCGAGAGAGGGAGAATATTTTTATTTGCTTACCCAGTTACACACGTTTGTTTTACTCTTGTTGTACTGACCACGTTGTTTACAGAAGAACTCTCAATTATAAGACACCAGCAGCATGACCGATATGGCTTCGCAATTATTTTACTTTTAAAATTTGATGTATTTAACTAAATTATTTTAACAAATAGAAAATGGGAATTGCTTACACAAAACAAGCAATTCATTTTTTATAGATAAGTAAAAATTAATTTTTGGTAGTAAAATTATATAAATTTATATAAGTAAAAGATAAGTAAAAATTAATTTTTGGTAGTAAAATTATATAAAATACTGAATATTTAATTGTTTTTACTGAATATGGTGTTGAATTTTTGAAAGTAAAATTTTATAAAATAACTGCATATTTATTTGTTTTTACGGAATATGTAGTTAATTTTTTGACAATTAATTTATATAAGATAACTGAATATTGATTTGTTTTTACGGAATTCGCGGTTGAATTTTTGACAGTAAGAATTAAATGAACTTTTCGTTGCTTTAAATTACATTTTTATTTACTTTAACATAAAGAAGAATTTAACTCAATCAACGGACAATATTAACTGCAACTGAAAATCCGTATTAATATGCACTTTGTTTTTTGAATAACTGTAAGAATCAGTTAAAAATAAATTTGCTTGGAATTTTAAATGTTTATTTATTTAAAAATGACTCAACGGAATATTTCTTAAATAAACTACAGTCCGTTGCTGTAATAATATTGTGAGTGTACTGAAAACAATCCTAAATGGGATAACTTTCGAAAATCGATCCCGGAATTTCTTAAAAAAGAAGTATAAAATTCTTAAATCAAGTAAAAAAGATTGAAGTTTTCGTTGATAGTGCCACTATGAGAGTAAAATTACAAAGTGAGCGTTTTAATCTTATATAACTTATTAGTCCCATCTCTCAGCAGTGCATTCTTTATGCGTGTATACGCGTGTGTTTGCTAATGTTTGTTTCAGAAACTACAGCAACACCACACAAGTAGGTAAAAAAAGGATTTGTTGTTTTGTGTAGAAGCAACAGAACAATAAGAAAAACATTCATTATTTTCAGGTTTAAAAAGTTAAATAAAAAACAAAAGTTCCCATTTAGTTTATATTTAGTTAAAAATATGTGCATAAAATTTTTTAAGTAGAAAACATGTCGGGCATGATGCTGGTGCTTTATAATAGAAATTATGGGTAAAATTAAATTAAATATGGGTAAGTTAAATATTTCGTACTTGAATAAATCTTTCTGTACTTGATTCAAGAAAATCCGTTCTTACCGTACCGACTGATTTAAGTACGGAGTGATTGATTTTTCTCTTTAGTGCACGAATCTTCTGAGAGTGTCCTTTGTGAATAGGATTTCTAAGTCACTGCGACTTATTTTGGAGACTTTCTTGCCTTTGTTTGCATGAAAATTTATTTTTTTCCTCTTTTACTATAATATAATATAACTGTAAAAAAATTCTTAAAAGTCATGTTACGAACATAAACACGATCGTATTATCATTCCGTACATTTTGCAAATATTGTGTTTGTTCTTTTAACAATTCGCTTATTAGTCATTTGAATTGATCTTTTTGTAGTCTTTTTTTTTTTGAGTGCTCAACCTTTTTTCAAAAACAATCTTGCAACTGCTTACTGTGATAACATCTATTGTTGGCTGGTAGGTGGTATGTGTGTTCGTAACTTGGCCGTAAATTTGCTAAAATTTCGTTAAGTTCTGTTAGAAAATAAGTTTGGCTTTTTGTGCTTTGATTTTATAAAATATATTGTTGAAAAAAAGTGTCTAACAGCAACATGTTTTGCCGAATTTGAAAAGTAGTCTGCAAAAAGCTTTTCTTAAATTTGGGTACTTTGATTGTGGCACTGGTTTCCAAAACTCATGCGCAGGTTGAGCTGATTTGTGACAAATTTTAAGTTATCTTGAAGTTTTAATAGTTCAATTTCTTCTATGGCACTTTCATTCAAAATATTATAAGTAATCGATAATCCATCATTGATAACGTCATTCTCTAATGGATTTGCAAGAAAATTTAAAGAAATCTTTAAATTATTTAAGTCATCAAATCGCAAGTAAAAGTGTTTTAATAAATCTTGAGCAGATATCAACCACAAAGTTTTTTAAAAACGTGATTGAGAATTTTGGTAAAAAAATTGGAGGCCTGCAGAGGCATTAGGAAGGGGGTGGGGGCGGTCCGACCGACTTAATTTTTCATTTTTAGCGGGAACCTATTTGTCAATAAACTGAAATAAAAATATTTTTAATATCTCATCAAAAAAAACCCTTTTTTCTATTAAAATTAAAATGATATCTCAATTTTTGGACACCCTTTAAATTTAATATGTATATATGTTGGTGTTAGTTTACATACTTATAAGAATATGTTTAAAAAGTAAGTCTGTGTCAGACGAATACTTTGTCGAACGTAACAAAAATCTAAATAATGATTTATTAGGCTGAGTTGAATTTAAAATACCCTCAGACTTTTTACTCATTTAAGCATTAAAATTAACTACCAAATCTATTATAAACTTTCAGATTTGGCTGATTTTCAATAGCCACATTTTAAAGGAACAATGAATATGAAAAAAAAAAACAAATTTTTCCTTTATCCATAAACATCAATAACTCTCTATATACTAAATAAAGGACTTATATTTATCCTTATCGTCATGCCTTTGCGTACAAATAACAAACAAAATTTGTTGTAATGGATAAATGATGACATATGAAGACATTTTAAGTTGCGTCTTTAAGTGTGTGTGTGAGTGCGTGTATAAGAGGAAACATTTATTTATTTTGTTTTCTCATCTCAACCATATAAGCGTTCACTTGTGGGTGAATTTACCCAGTTAATAATTTTTTCAAAATTCAGACGAAGTCTTCAATATTTTTTAAAAAGTCTATATTAAATAAATAAAATAGAAAATGTATTTTAAGATATTTAAAAGAAGTGTCCTCACTTTTTTCCGTTTTTTCTTGGCACATTTTGTCGTTTGAAAAGTTTATTAACTGCTTGTTTGTTTAACACAAGGTATATTTACACAAGGTAGTAGACTCATTTGGGAGTGTAGACATGCTGCTCTATAAAAAGAACTTCGGGATTTATTAAAAGTTTCAGTCTGTCAAACCAAACACTTCCGAGCATGTCGACTGCCGATGTTCTTTGTTATGTACAACATTTCGTTTTTTGCTTTTGCCTGGACTACGACTGTTTTCATTTAATGAATCAGAAGTAAAAGCAACGGTTTATTTTTGCCCAATAAAAAATCAAAAAGTGAAAGAAAAAGCAATTTTTTCATTTTGACTGCAGTTTTTTATTTAAACCCTGAAGTAAACCTTTAATTTACTTGACTAAATTTTTATTTAAAATTGATTTTAATTTGGATTAAAAAAAATTGGCGATAATGTTTTTCTGTCGCGTGTATTTTTAAATTGAGGTACATACATTTGAAAATAGTATTTAAATAATTGAATAAGTCGTTATTTAGCTACGATTGGAATTTGGAAGCTTCGGTCTACATATTGTTGATATGTTCAAAAGCAATCGCATATTTATCTGAATCGGAAATGGATTCTTTCCATTATACTTTAATTTCAGGTCGTTCGGGACAAATGGAATAAATGTTCTGCCTTTTTCACTAATTGCGAAGGAACTTACACTTTCGCTTAATAAAATGTAAAGCAAATTCTTAAAATTTTGTTTTTGTTTAAAATGTAAATGTGCAAAAGAAAGCGTTCTTTCGAGACCTTGAAATTCTTAGTTAATGGCATCTCATACAGGTGTATGCTGCCGATCGTCAAGTTCACAAAAATCACAAAAACCACTTTAAACACTGTTACAATCACAACTGCACTTGTATACTATACAAATTACTAAAAACAGTCGCGGGTCAAGTCAGTGTTTTATCAATTCGTTTGTATTTTTTATGGATCTTCACTCAAAACTTTCCCATTACTAAACTGATTTGAAATTTTTTTTCTTTACTACTTCCTAATTGGCGGCGTCTTTTTATTTACAGACTCCATGTCCGTCTGTTTGTCCACACTACAGGAGTCCAAAAATGTTCAAAACTTCAAAGAGCGGTAGAGAACTCAAAATACAGGCCGCTATTACGGTTCACAACTCAACTCAGTTGTGTTGTAATTAAGACAACTGGTTGTGATCGGTTGTAATTTTTGTCATGTTTTTGTTCACCGCAATTTAGCAAAGTTGTAAACCATAATACAAAGTTAAGAAATTACAACTCAACTGAGTTGAGTTGTTTACCGTAACAGGGGCCACAGTTTAATTTTATTCTAAAAGTGATTTTTGTATTCTACGATCAATTACGCTAACTGTGAGAGGTGTTGCGTTACGAAAACCAAAAATAAAATTTTCATGACACACAACCTTACAATCGTTGCGAAATCGGCAACAGTTGCCAACCCTCAGCTCAAATGCTAACGCAGCAAAAAATGTTTGTGGGGTAAATATGAGTAAGTTTGTTTATTTATATATGTGTGTTTGTGAGTATTCCCAGCTAGCATTTGGGGGATAATTTTTTTGTAGAAATTAACTAAATGAGTCTTTTCAGATTACTTTTTATGATTTAAAACTGATTTATCACCTAAGCGATTGGAAAAGGATTCATATATGATTCATTCAAATGCTCAAAAAGGGATCAGCAAATTGTATCACGAATGATTCTTTAAAGGGTTTTTATTTTTTCATAACAAGAGCTTCATTAATGATCGAAAACTAAGCCTATTTGAGGTTATTTTGCTCCTGAAGCTGATTTTTAAAAGATTCGATTATGATACAAAATGCTAGCTGGGTTATATTATTTATGTTATTCTTTCTGTCTTTTCTAATGAATGACATTAAACAAATGTTTACTGAATATATCCGATAAGTGCGGAAAGGAGGATGATGGTAATGATTATGAGGAGGAGATGATGAATGTTGGAACAGCATGTCAGCAACTCAGTTTGATGGACAATAACATACATAAGTATACAAACATAATTTAGTTAGAATAAACATATTGTAAAATATATACAATGAATCTATATTTTGTAAGACTTAACAACCTATTCCCGGTTTGTATTTTTTTAATATTTTTTAAATATAATTTGAAAACAAAATCAGTTTGCGAAAGAAATTTAATAGTTTAACAGTTTGGTATTTAATTTTTTGACATATCACTCATTTTCTGCAACAAAGTCATAAGTTAATAATCTCAAAAATATTGACTTAATGCATACACAGAAAAAAACACTCGGGATAGATTAAGTACAAGTCGTACTTAAAAAATTTAGTACGAATTACACTAAAACGTACTAAAAAAATGCAAAATGGGAATACTTTTAAAAACCAATCCCGGCATTTCTTAAAATAATTATAAAATTCATAAACCAAGTAAAAAAAATATTGAACTTTTCGTTGGTAGTGCCACTCTGAGAGTAAAATTACAAAGTGAGAGTTTTATCTCATTTACAGGGGTGCCAGAAGCTTTTGATAAGAAATCGGCATATTTTCAAAAAAAAATCGGTAAAAAATCGAAAAACTTAAAATGCCTCTTTTAAATACAATAAAATAAATTTTTAATAAAAAAAAAACAGAAAAATGCAACATTAATTAATGTTTAAAACATAATAATCAATAAAAAAAGAAACGTTTGATAAATAAATTGTAGATAATTAAAAACAAGTTTATATATATGGGCATTTCTCCAATGTCGAATGCGACTTTCGTACGCCTTAAGTGAAAAAAACATACACCAAAACATTATTTTTCTTTAACGAAAGGCGAAACTTATAGCTCTTGATTAGCACTATAATTTGTGCTAAGGTGACTTTGAGCAATTGTTCGTTTTCAAGATAATTAAAAAAAAAAAACCAAGGCATTTGCATGCGACAAAAACAGAAGTCGCCTTTAAGGCAAAAAGTTCAAACACAGATTTCAGCGAAACCTGATGAAATATTTAAATGCGACTAATTTTAAAATGTTATTCATTGATGTATCTTAATAATGGTTTTTATTTAATTCAAAAATATTGTGTAGTTTAGTTTTTATTTAATTTTAATCACTGTCGCACGCTACATGTTGAATGCGACATTTTGTTCCATCATACTTTTATGTTTATGTTTTTATTTTTTATGTAATTAGACATGCGAAAGATTATTCTACATTATTTTAAATTCATTCAATATATTTATTTTTCAAACAAAAATTATAAACTTAAAAAATATCTTCAATAAAGAAAAATACAAATATAGAACAAAAAACTAACATAACTGGAAATAGTATTGCTAGTCTCAAATTAAGTTTTTTTTTAATGTAATATGCTGTTCTTGCTGCTTTTAGTTGTTGGCCATCGCAAATAAAGACATTTTAGAAATTTTTTTTTTTTTTTTTTTTAATTTATGCATTTTACACTTACGATGTCGCACGCTACAAATTTAAAATAAGTACCAAGAGAAAAGCATTGATTATTTTCCAGGAAAATTTTTTTTTATTAAATTTGCAACAAAAATATCTGTTTGTTACTAATATTTGATGCGCATTGTACAAATACCCTCGACGCACTGATAACAAATGTTCTTTTTCAATGTCGCACGCTACATCGAAATATACATTAAAGCAAAGAAAAAAATTGTCGCAACTGGCAATCGCATCGTTTCGTTTACATTTTCTTATATTGTTTGAATATAAACCGAGATTTAAAAAGCAATTGTCAATGCATTATGTTTCTAATTAAGATCATTAAGCAAAACAAAACGTGCCATAGAAATGTTCAAAACAGAATTTTTGCACTTGTTCGACTTTGCAATTGAATATTTCAAAGTGTGTTATGAATAAATGTTAAATTTGTTTACATTATTGAAAGTTGATAGATTCCCTATAAAAATATGTTAAAACTACATACTTTTATAGACTTTGAATTTTTTTGGGTGCGGTTGACATTTCTGTGGAAATGCCCATATATGTATATTGTACTTTAGCGTACATTTTTTTTTGAACTTTTTTTATTACAGACAAATATTTAAATTTGACATTTTTATTAAATCATACATTAAAAATATTATTAAATCATTCTGGCAGTCGCGATCGAATACAATTTTATTTCTAATTCTTTTAGTCGATACTGAAGGAATCGTAATTATTTTCTCAATGTCGTAAGGCATTTATTTAAGTTTAACAACACTGAAAAAATAATTTCAATACGTTCAGCATCGACTGAAAGAATTAGAAATAAAATTGCTTTCGAAACGAAAAAGTATTCGATCAAGACTGACAGAATCTGCCCCCTGAAATCAGTTTCAAAACAATTCGAATTAGTAAACTTGAAAAATTAGAATTCCTGCCAAATTTTAATTTTTCAGAAACCATCGATATTTTGTTTTATTTGTGTAGACATGGCTACATATTCTTTTATCATTTTCAAAAGCTTAGAAGGAAAATAATTTTTTGGAAATGCACACTTCTAAAATTTTCAAGTTTTAAACATGAATTTTTGCCAAATAGCTTGCAAATTTACTCCACTTCCTTACATTAGATTAGCTATCGGATGTAGCTGCATCATTATCAATTCCGTATAATCTTATGAAAATAATTTTTTTATTCAAATTATTTTTATTGATAGTGAATATAAATTTAGCTTACCCTTTCTTTTTTGTTCAATTTTAAACTCATATATAAAGTTTTTTATATTTTCCACATAGAAAAAGATATTTTTAGCGTTGACTTTTTTATTTTATTTAGATTTAGTGTCCGGGTACGCAACACAGCTTTACCGTGAATACCTCCATGAGCTCTCTCAGAGCATTTGTACAATAATTTGTCAATGCTCTTAGCGCAGCCTGATTATTAACGTTAATTGTCACCACAGATCCCCCTACGATGTGCTCCAATATAACCTCCTTCGCCCTCCAGATTGCTAGGATCTCAGCCTGGTGGACACTGCACTCATCCGGGAGTCTGAATGACCTTTTCACGTCAGTGTCAACAATATAAACACCGGCACCAGTGCCACTTTCCATCTTGGACCCGTCCGTAAACACTGTCCACCCCTCAAACAGCCGATTGGATCCACGCCAAACTTCCCTATCCGGGACCCCCACCGGTGGTATTTGATACTAGCCCTGCTACCACTTTTTTTTAACACATTCTTAGATTTAACTTTTTTTCGACAACTGAACTTGATTTTTGGCAATCTGGTTTCATATTAAGCTATAAACTATGACTTAAAAAAGAAAATTTGTTCTTGCTTCAAAAATTACAAATTTTGTGCTGCACTTTTGAAAAAAATATGCAGCTGCAGATTTTTTTAATTTGTTTCATAAACTTCAAGGGCGTTAGATGATTTGTGGGCTTCAGAAGTAGTGATTTTAACACGGAAGCCACAGACTGCCAAGTTCGAAGATAGTAAATAGCAGCGTTTTAAAAATAGCAGCGAAAGTGTAGAAACTGCCGTTTCTTCCACTTCTTCATTTTTCATTGGCCAAAAACTGTTGCTTTTACTTCTGATCCATTTAATATAAACAGTCGCTGTCAAACCAACTCAAAAAGCGAAAAGTTGAACTCAAATTTTTGGTTTTTGTTCGACAGTTTTTGGTTTCGACTGCAGTTTTTTAAACGCTGGTAAATAGAAGGCATTACTCCATGAAGATGTTGCCGAACTCAAAATGAACTTGCGAAATCATTAAAACATTTGCCAGCAGCGGGGCTCATTAAAAGCATTATTGCGGTTCAATTTTGCATGTTCGAAAAGAAGTAATTTTTGCATAAAATCATTGGTGTAGATTAAAATTAGATAAACTACGATAACTAGAAGAGCAAACAACCGCATGTTAAGCCGGATCAACCAGCCGAAGCAACGCCAAAGCGGAATATCAATGGTGTGAAGATAATGCCCTGCATTTGGTAGGAACAGAAGGGTGCCCTCTATTGCACTAGGCAACATGCCAACAGAATCACAATGCAACTCAGTTGTTCACCAAAAAAAAAAAAAAAATTAAATAAAAAATATAACAAAAAATAATTAACAGCAGTTATAACAGACCAACCTAATCAGTACGATTTTCCTGCGCCTAACTTTAGCGCTTGAATGGCAAACTTAAGTAAGAGCGTCAACGCTGTGTCATAAACAGTAATCTTAACTTATCTTGTTTAGTAAAACCCACAAAATATTGTTACGTTACTGCCTTTCAATAACGTTTTGGTTTATTTCCTTTATAATAAACCGTTTCGAGTTCTTTATTGCAACTTTAATAAAATAAATAAAACAGAAACACTTTAAACACTGTTTACAATTTACACAACTCTATTTAGTACTAAGTCTTTTTAACAACCGTAATTTATAGCTTTTATTCACAGCCAACTATAATTTTCTGCGCGTGATACGTTATTGACAAAGTCTGAACTTAGAATGATCTTATTATGCCAGTTGCCGCTAGTATTTATACTGCAATTTGGTTGTCTAGAACATTCGAAATGTTTTTCGAAGGTTCGAGGCTTTGCTATTCCCCACTCTAATTTGATTTATGGCGGCACTTATGTTTACATAATTTCACCAATAAAGCATTTTTTGCGGTTATTTCAAGGGCTTTCTGCACATTGGGATTGAAGTGTACTAAATTATAACAAAAAAACCATGTAAACTAATAAAATTACTTATGAATACAAGATTGCTAATAAATACAAGATAACTAATAAATACAAGATAACTAATAAATACAAGATAACTAATAATTATAACTAATTCTTAACCAATAATTACACAGAAAGAAAAACACTCGGGATAAATTGATCTTTTTATGCTCACTTTTAGCACGAGGCGTGCTCAAAAAATAGAGTACGAAAAACAGTTAAACGTACTTTAAACAATCCCAAACGTTCTTAAAACAATCCAAATGGGATCATTTTCGAAAATCAATCCCGGAATTTCTCATAATAAGTATAAAATTATCAAATCAAGTAAAGGGTGTTTTTTTAAGCTAGATAGAACTTTAAATTGTAAAAAGTAACACAAAAAATTAAATTTTGATGAAATATTTTTTTTTATCGTTTCAGTATACTCTGACAAATCATCATGAATAGACTCACGCTTAAACAACGCTACGAAATTATCCAAATTTACTTTGAAAAATTTAAAAATTTAATCCAAATTTAAATCGCAAAATTGTGTTCAGCGATGAGGCGCATTTTTGGCTTAACGGGTTTGTTAATAAGCAAAATTGCCGCATATGGAGCGAGACCAATCCACAAGAGACCCTACAGACTCCATTACATCCAGAAAAATGCACCGTTTGGTGCGGTTTTCACGCTGGTGGCATCATCGGACCTTATTTCTTTAAAAATGAGGCCGGAGCTCGCGTTACGGTCAATGGAGATCGTTACCGCACCATGGTTAATGACTTTTTGTTTGAAAATATGGATGACATTGATCCGGAGGAGATGTGGTTTCAACAGGATGGCGCTACGTGTCATATGGCGAACGCAACCATCGACTTATTGAAATCAAAATTTGGCGATAAGTTGATTTCGAGAAATGGACCTGTCAATTGGCCTCCAAGGTCGTGCGATTTGACACCTCTCGATTATTTCCTGTGGGGCTACGTGAAGTCACTGGTTTATGCTGATAAACCAGCAACAATTGACGCCTTGGAGGCCAGCATTGTTCGTGTTATTCGTGACACACGGCCAGCAGTGCTCGAAAAAGTGGCCCAAAATTGGACGTCCAGAATGCGCTTCGTCAAGAACAGCCGCGGTGCCCATATGCCCGAAATCATTTTCAAATGTTAATGTCACGTATTGATCTTTCGAATAAAAAAAAATTTTGATTACAATTTAATTTTTTGTGTTATTTTAAAAAAACACCCTATACAAAAAAGATTGAACTTTTCGTTGGTATTGCCACTTTGAGAGTTAAATTATAAAGTGAGCGAAATTCCGCAATAAAATTTCATTTCAGAAAAAAAAAAAAAAAAAAAAAAATTTTATAGAGAGGGTATTGAAAATCAGCGACGAACTATTTCATCATAAAAACATAAACACAATTTATGAAATATTAACACAAAACAGTTTTCCAAAAAAATTAATTAAATCTTTAATTGATGACGTAAATAGGCGGTTAAAAAATAATAACATAATTGACAATACTGATGAAAAAGAAAACAGGAAATTTTACAGTGTACAATACATCCCTGGCCTAACTGACAACAGAAACATGAGAGAAACACTGAAACAAAATAACATATGTTTTGCGTATAAACCAAACAAAACAACAAGTGCAATATTTACGAAAATAAAAGCGCCAGTGGAAAAACAACAACAAAGTAATGTTGTTTATGAAATCAGGTGTAAGGGAAATGACAAAGAACAATGTAATCAAATATACATTGGAACAACAAAGAGGGCGTTATCTACAAGGATCGGAGAACATAAAATGGACATTGCAAAACAGAAGGAGACCACAGCTTTAGCTATGCATATAATTGAATCCCAACATGTACCAGATTTCCAACAAATAAGGATATTAGACAAAGAAGACTCTACAAGAAAACGATTTACTAAAGAAAGCTTAAGGATCCAACAAAACATAAAAAATACGTTGAATCTGAAAGAAGATACGAACAACATTTGTGCAAGTTATAGAGTCGCCATAAAATAAGTTGTGTAGTGGAAAAATGTTTTTTAAAAATAACTCAATGTTTTATGTTGTTACGTTATATATGTTAAATGTAAATTTTGTCATTTTGATGTAATAATATATAAAATGTAAGTTTTCCACGTTATTTGTCAAAAATTTTGTTAATAAAATGTTATGTTTTTATTAAATAGACGTATCCCCAGAAGAAGTCGACAAAAAATCGACGAAACGTCGGGAAAAAAATGTATTAAAATTGTGTTTTAATTACATTAAAGATTTTAGGCCGTATTAGCTTGATAAGGAAATATAAAAATAAAATTCTTTTTTTAATATGAGTAGTCGTTATTGAAACATAATTTTTTTTTGAAAAAAAAATTAATTTTTTTATCAAAATTTCGAAATTTTTGTTTTTTAAAAACTCATACAAAATTAAAGTAAAAATATTTTTTATAAATTCTAAAAAATAAATTTGTTCAGTATCGCTAAAATACGCCAAAAATTTAAAAAAAGTCGCCATAATATATGTTTTGTTTAATATCACTGTGCATGAAATTGACACTTTTTTTTCGTGACAAGCCGGGCACATGGCGTTTTAACATAATTCGGGGACGCTGAATCCAGTGGTGCCCGCGGTTTTTTCAGATTGGCTCTGGTTTTCGAGATATGCCGTTATTTCGAAACAGGAGGAGGTTGCTCAACATATATTCGCGTAACTCAAAAACGGTTTAGTTTATTGAAATTACTAAAAAAACCGAAATTCCGCAATAAAATTTCATTTCAGAAAAGTAAAACTCTTTTTCTAATATGAGTAGTCGTTATTGAAACATAATTTTTTTTTGAAAAAAAAAATTAATTTTTTTATCAAAATTTCGAATTTTTTGTTTTTTAAAAATTCATAAAAAATTAAAAAATGCAGCTAGGCTTCTAATTTTTTGCAGACTTATAAAAAACATAGCTACAAACAAAACCAGCCATAAATGATTAAAATCTGTTTGCAACTTTTGATTTTATTCACAAAAGTCGACAAATTTTAATTAATTTAAGAATTTCATAAAACGCAATATTTGTATGGGAGCCCCCTAAGGGAAATTCTTAAATTAATGAAAAATTTGTCGACTTTCGTGAATAAAATCAAAAGTTGCAAACAGATTTTAATCATTTATGGCTTATTTTGTTTGTAGCTTCGTTTTTTATAAGTCTGCAAAAAATAGAAGCCTAGCTGCATTTTTTAATTTTATATGAATTTTTAAAAAACAAAAATTTCGAAATTTTGATAAAAAAATTAATTTTTTTTTTCAAAAAAAAATTATGTTTCAATAACGACTACTCATATTAGAAAAAGAGTTTTACTTTTCTGAAATGAAATTTTATTGCGGAATTTCGGTTTTTTTAGTAATTTCAATAAACTAAACCGTTTTTGAGTTACGCGAATATATGTTGAGCAACCTCCTCCTGTTTCTAAATAACGGTATATCTCGAAAACCAGAGCCAATCTGAAAAAACCGCGGGCACCACTGGATTCAGCGTCCCCGAATTATGTTAAAACGCCATGTGCCCGGCTTGTCACGAAAAAAAAGTGTCAATTTCATGCACAGTGATATTAAACAAAACATATATTATGGCGACTTTTTTTAAATTTTTGGCGTATTTTAGCGATACTGAACAAATTTATTTTTTAGAATTTATAAAAAATATTTTTACTAATTCTAAAATTATTTATTTTATTGTCAAAAACTGAAAAACAAAGGTTTTGGCGATTTTTGACATTGAATTTGGCGAAAAAGGTCAAAATCAATCTGACAACCCTGCTTTTCGTTGGTAGTGCCACTCTGAGAGTAAAATTACAAAGTGAGAGTTTTTATCTCATTTACATTGGTGCCAGAAGCTTTTGATAAGAAATCGGTATATTTTCAAAAAAAAAAATCGGCAAAAAATCGAAAAACTTAAAATTCCTGTTTAAATACAATAAAATAAATTTTTAATAAAAAAAAAAAACAGAAAAATGCAACATTAACTAATGTTTTAAGCATAATAATCAATACAAAAAAGAAACGTTTGATAAATAATTTTGGAGATAATTAAAAACAAGTATATATCTGTGGTTTTCACGAATAATCGCGTAAGTTATAAAACCAAACTTTTCAGGAGAGCAAAAACAATTATTTTTTTCAATTGCGGCTTCTGTAGATGCTTTTTTAAACTTTTTTCTTTACTTTTCTCTTAACATTGACTTTGTACGTATTATACATAGTTTTCATGAAAAAATCCTCACAGGATCACAATCTGTAAAAGGATTAAAAATGCATATGTTTGATTGACTCATTAAGTGTGTGCAATATAACATCATATCTCCACATAAGTTCTTTTTTGTGAAAATAAATGTTATCATTTTAATCACACATGACGACTTACGTTGTTATTTTTAGCACACAAGTTGGCGACATATTCAGAGTTTTTGATACTTATAGCACAACGTATGGACTTAAAATTACAAACAACCGCTCATCTGCTGTTGTTGCAACTAAAGAAGTCAACAATAAACGCACATGTACATATAAGTTGTTATTAATAGAAAAATTTTCAAAAAATACTTTCATATTTTTTGCACGAATAACAACATAACATCACATATGCTTTTTATTTGGAAACATATTCAGCAATTTTACAGTTTTTGGCGATGTATGTCGACATAAATCGTTATAATAGCAAAATATTTTATTAAACAGTTAACTTAAGTTGTTTTTAGCAGAAAAAAATTAATAATACTACATTATATTCTAAAAAGCTTAATACTTATAAAAACCTAATGCAAAATGTAGCACTTTGACATCATTATCTCAATTTCGGTAAAAACCGACTTACGCGATTATTCGTGAAAACCACAGATATATATATATATATATATATATATATATATATATATTGTACTTTAGCGTACATTTTTTTTAACTTTTTTTATTACAGACAAATATTTAAATTTGACATTTTTATTAAATCATACATTAAAAATATTATTAAATCATTTTGGCAGTCGCGATCGAATACAATTTTATTTCTAATTCTTTTAGTCGATACTGAAGGAATCGTAATTATTTTCTCAATGTCGTAAGGCATTTATTTAAGTTTAACAACACTGAAAAAATAATTTCAATACGTTCAGCATCGACTGAAAAAATTAGAAATAAAATTGCTTTCGAAACGAAAAAGTATTCGATCAAGACTGACAGAATCTGCCCCCTGAAATCAGTTTCAAAACAATTCGAATTAGTAAACTTGAAAAATGAAAATTCCTTCCAAATTTTAATTTTTCAGGGACCATCGATATTTTGTGTTATTTGTGTTGACTTGGCTACATATTCTTTTATCATTTTCAAAAGCTTAGAAGGAAAATAATTTTTTGGATATGCACACTTCTAAAATTTTCAAGTTTTAAACATGAATTTTTGCCAAATAGCTTGCAAATTTACTCCACTTCCTTACATTAGATTAGCTATCGGATGTAGCTGCATCATTATCAATTCCGTATAATCTTATGAAAATAATTTTTTTATTCAAATTATTTTTATTGATAGTGAATATAAATTTAGCTTACCCTTTCTTTTTTGTTCAATTTTAAACTCATATATAAAGTTTTTTATATTTTCCACATAGAAAAAGATATTTTTAGCGTTGACTTTTTTATTTTATTTAGATTTAGTGTCCGGGTACGCAACACAGCTTTACCGTGAATACCTCCATGAGCTCTCTCAGAGCATTTGTACAATAATTTGTCAATGCTCTTAGCGCAGCCTGATTATTAACGTTAATTGTCACCACAGATCCCCCTACGATGTGCTCCAATATAACCTCCTTCGCCCTCCAGATTGCTAGGATCTCAGCCTGGTGGACACTGCACTCATCCGGGAGTCTGAATGACCTTTTCACGTCAGTGTCAACAATATAAACACCGGCACCAGTGCCACTTTCCATCTTGGACCCGTCCGTAAACACTGTCCACCCCTCAAACAGCCGATTGGATCCACGCCAAACTTCCCTATCCGGGACCCCCACCGGTGGTATTTGATACTAGCCCTGCTACCACTTTTTTTTAACACATTCTTAGATTTAACTTTTTTTCGACAACTGAACTTGATTTTTGGCAATCTGGTTTCATATTAAGCTATAAACTATGACTTAAAAAAGAAAATTTGTTCTTGCTTCAAAAATTACAAATTTTGTGCTGCACTTTTGAAAAAAATATGCAGCTGCAGATTTTTTTAATTTGTTTCATAAACTTCAAGGGCGTTAGATGATTTGTGGGCTTCAGAAGTAGTGATTTTAACACGGAAGCCACAGACTGCCAAGGTCGAAGATAGTAAATAGCAGCGTTTTAAAAATAGCAGCGAAAGTGTAGAAACTGCCGTTTCTTCCACTTCTTCATTTTTCATTGGCCAAAAACTGTTGCTTTTACTTCTGATCCATTTAATATAAACAGTCGCTGTCAAACCAACTCAAAAAGCGAAAAGTTGAACTCAAATTTTTGGTTTTTGTTCGACAGTTTTTGGTTTCGACTGCAGTTTTTTAAACGCTGGTAAATAGAAGGCATTACTCCATGAAGATGTTGCCGAACTCAAAATGAACTTGCGAAATCATTAAAACATTTGCCAGCAGCGGGGCTCATTAAAAGCATTATTGCGGTTCAATTTTGCATGTTCGAAAAGAAGTAATTTTTGCATAAAATCATTGGTGTAGATTAAAATTAGATAAACTACGATAACTAGAAGAGCAAACAACCGCATGTTAAGCCGGATCAACCAGCCGAAGCAACGCCAAAGCGGAATATCAATGGTGTGAAGATAATGCCCTGCATTTGGTAGGAACAGAAGGGTGCCCTCTATTGCACTAGGCAACATGCCAACAGAATCACAATGCAACTCAGTTGTTCACCAAAAAAAAAAAAAAAAATAAATAAAAAATATAACAAAAAATAATTAACAGCAGTTATAACAGACCAACCTAATCAGTACGATTTTCCTGCGCCTAACTTTAGCGCTTGAATGGCAAACTTAAGTAAGAGCGTCAACGCTGTGTCATAAACAGTAATCTTAACTTATCTTGTTTAGTAAAACCCACAAAATATTGTTACGTTACTGCCTTTCAATAACGTTTTGGTTTATTTCCTTTATAATAAACCGTTTCGAGTTCTTTATTGCAACTTTAATAAAATAAATAAAACACAAACACTTTAAACACTGTTTACAATTTACACAACTCTATTTAGTACTAAGTCTTTTTAACAACCGTAATTTATAGCTTTTATTCACAGCCAACTATAATTTTCTGCGCGTGATACGTTATTGACAAAGTCTGAACTTAGAATGATCTTATTATGCCAGTTGCCGCTAGTATTTATACTGCAATTTGGTTGTCTAGAACATTCGAAATGTTTTTCGAAGGTTCGAGGCTTTGCTATTCCCCACTCTAATTTGATTTATGGCGGCACTTATGTTTACATAATTTCACCAATAAAGCATTTTTTGCGGTTATTTCAAGGGCTTTCTGCACATTGGGATTGAAGTGTACTAAATTATAACAAAAAAACCATGTAAACTAATAAAATTACTTATGAATACAAGATTGCTAATAAATACAAGATAACTAATAAATACAAGATAACTAATAAATACAAGATAACTAATAATTATAACTAATTCTTAACCAATAATTACACAGAAAGAAAAACACTCGGGATAAATTGATCTTTTTATGCTCACTTTTAGCACGAGGCGTGCTCAAAAAATAGAGTACGAAAAACAGTTAAACGTACTTTAAACAATCCCAAACGTACTTAAAACAATCCAAATGGGATCATTTTCGAAAATCAATCCCGGAATTTCTCATAATAAGTATAAAATTATCAAATCAAGTAAAGGGTGTTTTTTTAAGCTAGATAGAACTTTAAATTGTAAAAAGTAACACAAAAAATTAAATTTTGATGAAATATTTTTTTTTATCGTTTCAGTATACTCTGACAAATCATCATGAATAGACGCTTAAACAACGCTACGAAATTATCCAAATTTACTTTGAAAAATTTAAAAATTTAATCCAAATTTAAATCGCAAAATTGTGTTCAGCGATGAGGCGCATTTTTGGCTTAACGGGTTTGTTAATAAGCAAAATTGCCGCATATGGAGCGAGACCAATCCACAAGAGACCCTACAGACTCCATTACATCCAGAAAAATGCACCGTTTGGTGCGGTTTTCACGCTGGTGGCATCATCGGACCTTATTTCTTTAAAAATGAGGCCGGAGCTCGCGTTACGGTCAATGGAGATCGTTACCGCACCATGATTAATGACTTTTTGTTTGAAAATATGGATGACATTGATCCGGAGGAGATGTGGTTTCAACAGGATGGCGCTACGTGTCATATGGCGAACGCAACCATCGACTTATTGAAATCAAAATTTGGCGATAAGTTGATTTCGAGAAATGGACCTGTCAATTGGCCTCCAAGGTCGTGCGATTTGACACCTCTCGATTATTTCCTGTGGGGCTACGTGAAGTCACTGGTTTATGCTGATAAACCAGCAACAATTGACGCCTTGGAGGCCAGCATTGTTCGTGTTATTCGTGACATACGGCCAGCAGTGCTCGAAAAAGTGGCCCAAAATTGGACGTCCAGAATGCGCTTCGTCAAGAACAGCCGCGGTGCCCATATGCCCGAAATCATTTTCAAATGTTAATGTCACGTATTGATCTTTCGAATAAAAAAAAATTTTGATTACAATTTAATTTTTTGTGTTATTTTTTACAATTTCAAGTTCTATCGGGCTTAAAAAAACACCCTATACAAAAAAGATTGAACTTTTCGTTGGTATTGCCACTTTGAGAGTTAAATTATAAAGTGAGCGTATTGTTCTCAGAGAACTTATAAGTCTAATCTCTCAGCTTTGCATTCTTTTATGCGTGCGTACGTGTGTGTTTTTCAAAATTTGTTGTACAATTGCAAAAACACGACACAAGTTCGAACAAAACGATTTGCTTTTTGTTTGTAGTAACAACAAAAACAACAGAACAAGAAGGAAAACATATACATACATAAATATATATGTATGTATTATTTTCATGTTTAACCCTCCGGCTTACGCATGTTTTAATTATTTATTCACATTAAACAAAGGTCTGGCCAGACTCTTGTGTACCATGAAGGGTTAAAAAGTAAATTTGAGCTCTTGCTTCTCATTTAGTTTATATTTTTGGTTAAATATGTACATAAGATTTTTAAAGTAAAAACCATATCGGCATTATGTTGGTGTTTTATCATTCTGTAAGGTGTAATACGGGTAAGTAAATCAATCATAATCACTTTTTCTTTCTTGTTTTTTTACGTTTTTTTTTCAAGCACGAATTGGGGATAAAATTAACTTTATCATACTTGAATCAAGCGCATTTTGAGATTAATTTGATCCTACTTTTACTTAAATCAATCTCGTTTTCAAATTACTTCAAGTACGAATTCGGGATCAAATATGGATAAAGTGAGAATTTTGGGATTGAATAATCCGTACTTGAATCAATCTTTTTGTACTTGATTCAAGAAAATCCGTACTCACCGTACTATCAGTGTTACCGTCGGATATTTTCAAAAAGTACCAAAAAAAGTGGCACCAAAAAGTGGATTTTTTTAAAAAAAGGGGCACATCTTTTAAAATTAAAATAAGTACACCACATTATGTATTTTTTACGTTTTTTTTTTATTTATTATAATTTTAAATGGTATAAAAACTAAAACAAATATTTTGTAAATATTTCTCTCGAGAAGTAATTTTTATAAAATATTTATTTTAATGTTTTGGTAATTCAAAAACTTTTAACTCGTTTTCTGCTAAACATGTTTTTTGGATTATGCCACTATTGCAGCAAATAGAAGATATTAATGAAATGTGTTTTATATATACGTTTAGTAATATATTTCTTGTTATTCCTTCTAAATACATTTTCTTTGATTTATTTAAGTTACTGTATTGTACAGGTAGACATTTATAAACTTTTTAGACATTTATTTGCCCATTCCACCAGATTCTTCTGTTTTTTGAAATGCTATGGCCGAATATGAGCACAGTTTTCTCCCATCACGTCACATTTATCAGATACACCAATTGTTGTAATTTCGGATGATGATTTGTACCACAATTAAAAACAAAATCCATAGTTTTATAATTTAATTCTACAGTCAACCTAATTACAAAAGTTGTAGACCCAGGCCCACGAAGTCGACAATAAAATTTCTTTCGTATATTTGTTATGAAAACAAAAACAAATTTTAGTTTTTATTATTGTTTTTAATATAAATATGCGAAAGAAATGTCTTGTCGACACCGTGGGCCTGGCAGCTAAGCTATAATCGGATGAAAACCAGAAATCCTATAACAAAAAACGAAAATATCACTTTTTCAAATACCTTATAAATAATCAGTTCCTCACTTTAATACAAATAAATGCACGGCATGCATGCTACTAAATTTAAGTGCTAGTGCTTTGACTTCTTTACTATAGCATATTTAGTTTTTATCCAATTTCGTCTATTATTGCTTAAAATTTTTGTAATCAGGTTTATAGAACAAAAATATAAAACTGGATTTTGTTATTAATTGTGGTACAAAACATCTTCCGAAATTACAATAATTGGTGTATCTGATAAATGTGACGTGATGGGGGAAAACTGTGTTCATATTCGTCTTTAGCATTCCAAAAACATAAGAATCAGTTGGAATGGTTAACAAACTTTTTCAATGTCGTCCTGTGCTACATATTTATTAATGGTCAGTTTCATAAAAATTTTACAATTAATTCTTCTTAAAACGACTTCCATACTTTTTGAATATAATTTATTTTTCAATGGGCCTATTTCACGCCAAAAATCTTCAGCATTCGAAATTTTAAATATGTGTTCATAATTCGTGTATAAATGCATCTGGGTCAGTTATAATATCTTTAAACTCTGAAACTAATTCGAAATAGTTTATATCTTCATTAGACACTATAAAAATTGGGTCTAAATACTTCAATATATTGATCTTTTTGTTTTTATATCAATTCTTATTATCAATTCATTACACAATTTTTGGTAAAAACTTAGATTTTACTTTTAATGTCAATTACACAAATTTTAGACAAGTTTTCGGTACACAACAGTTCGGTTTCTGCTTCATGACTTCTAAGGAGAGACAACATACTTTTTTTTGCCAAATATTTGAAACTTTTTGCTATATATTCTTTTAAATATTTATAGGAATTTTTCCTAATTCTTGATTTATTAAAGAATATATAGCAAGAAGTTTCAAATATTTGGTAACAAATAAAATAGGTTACTAGACAGTTTATTAAACCGATTTTCAGGTAACGACGCATGACTAGAAAAAAATTTCATATAAACTTGCTTACATATACACATATTAAAACCGTTTTACATATATTAAAGCTAGGGGTTATAAAAAAACAGAAAGAAAAAAAAAAGGATATTTTCCTAGCGTAAAAAGTATCAAAAAAGTGGCAAGAATCGCAAAAAGTACCACATTTGGGTGCATTTTGTAAAAGTGGCCAAATAGTATCCAAGCAGTCGAAAAAGTGGCAAATTGCCACTTTAGTGGCACCAACGGTAACGCTGCGTACTATTGATACCGCTCCGGATTGATTTGAGTACGGATGGATTGATTTTGTTTTTTGAGTGTACAACTAATTCTTAACTAAAGTTACTTTCGTAACAATATGATAGAAGGATTTATGACAATTATGTGTGAAACAAAATATCGGCCAAATGCTCGCCATTTGTGGCATGTCTCTATTTGATGGTCCATATTTTCAATGACATAATCAGGGCCACAGAATACTAACAGAACTGAAAAAAGTGACGTGTGAAAAAGGCCCAAATCAGTTGCGAGGGCAGCTTTCGAAGAAAGAGACAAAAAGCTTTTTTTGGTGGTGAAGTGGCAATGTGTAAAAACAGGCAGCAACAATCAACACAAATGGCATGATCAAAACAAAAATAACAAAACACAGACCACGTTAAAAAAATGCATTAGTTCAACAAACGTTGTGTTTTGTGCAAAAAAAAATTTATTTATTAATATTTTTTGTTTTATAATGTTATTTATTTACTTAAATATTATTTACTTGTGTTGTGGTAAACTTAAAAGTTAATTTTTACAAAAGCTTTGCAAATAAATCTCAACTAAATAAATTTGTGTTCATTGTATTGCGGCATAAAAGATGATGCAAAGAGAAATGAAAAAGGGCAGCTTTCTTAGAAAGAGACAAAAAAAACGCAAAATCTTCCGTCTCGTGACAGTTCTGTTAGTATTCTGTGATCAGGGCTGCCAGATTTATTGTCACTTTGACGAGTTTTTGTTCCGAAATGAGCAAAGTGCCGATTTGCTGATTTTTTTCTAAAAAGTGACGATTTTTTAGTCGCCAAAGTCTGAATAAAACATTAAATTTTCTGACACGTTCGTTTTTTAATCTTGGAACAGCCGTACCTTAACAAAAGCGGAAGGCGGAACATTTTCTTTCGCTTAGCTTTTACGCTGATATACCATATCTAAGTAAGAGCGTCAACCTTTTTTCACGAACAGCAGTAAAAGCTTTCTTGTTTAATAAAATCCACAAGTTAAAAATAAAAATAGAGATAAAAACGCTAGATTTACCAAAAATTGCTAAATTGCCATTGTTAATTAACAATAGCGGCTAACTTCACTATTAAACGAGCTGCAAAGCGTTGAGGCTGCTCTATTCAAAAACTATTAAAGCAGCGTCTTTCGAATCTAAGTCGTGTTACAGTTTTTCCCGTATGAGGAATCTTCTACGATTAAAAAATGCGGTCATCGGTGATCAAAGACAGTCTTCATAAAACTTCCAGTATCTCTTACACGATTGAAAATAAATTTGTTTTTATCAAAGTTATTTACGGGAATACAAAATTTTTCATTAATACGATTTCCGTATGACGTGCTAAATTCCCAATTTTTCATATTTGATAAATACACTGAAAATTGTGTTTGAATGTTTTTTGTTTTATAAAAGCGAACAAAAATTGTTTAAAAAAATTAAACTTTAAGTTGTCCGATTTTTTTGACGATTTTTCGAAACGTGAAATACGATTTTTTTATTTTTTCTCAGGAAATTGACGATTTCCTCAAAAAATTTATCTGGCAGCACTGGACATAATTGAAGTTCAGTGTCGTTAATGTGCCGAATTATCTTATCCTTTAAATTTTGAATCATTCTTGGCGTATGTACTTTTTTTTAAAAAAATCCCCAAAAAAGAAGTCAAATCACATGATCGTGACGGCCAATTAATATCTCCACGACTTGAGATACCACGGCCGTTGAATTTCTCGCGCAAAATAGCCATTGTTTCGTTGGCTGTGTGTTAAGTGGCACTATCCCGTTATTACCACATACCTGTCGTCCAGCTCCATATCCTCATTTTCTAGCCACAAGAAGTCCGTTATTGTCTCGAAATGGGGAATACCATTTACGATAACTGCTTTACCGACCTCATTTGCAAAGAATTACGGCCTGATGGCGCCGCCATCCCATAAACCGCATCAAACAGGTGTTTTCACATTTCCTACAGACCCGGTTTGCTGAAATTTGCACACGATTCTATCGATTGTGGAAACATTTGGACGATTATGCTGACCAAAAAAGATCACGAAGTGCACGAAATGCATTTTCATTTGAGCGCCCATTTTCGTAAAAGGCTGCAACAATTTGAACACGCTGCTGAATTGTGTACCTCTCTATCATTAAATTTGTCAAATACTGAAAAAAAGAAATGTCAAATAAATTTCGACAAAAAACTTGACGTTAAGGTGTGACTCACCATTAACATCGTGCATTATGATTTAACCACCCTTTACTGATGTTTCATATTTTGCCGATAAATTCAAAAATACAATTTACAATTTATTTTCAGTCAACAATCAGCTTAATAAATAACAATTTAAAGCTTTTTATTACAATTAAAAATTTCTTCAGTTTTTTTTTTTTTTTTTTTTTTTTTTTTTGTTTTTTAATAACATAAAAAAACCTTGCCCAGATAATAATTTTTTAAAACAATACTATTGCAATTTATTGCCAACACATTCAACAACACTTGGCTGCACTACTAAATATCCCGCTGATTTGTATAATACAATAACTTAATTAGTTTTATCCATAAATATGTCTACAACTATGTTTCAGAAGTTTCTGACTAATTTTCCAAGAACATACTCGTACATAAAGAAAAAAAATTTATAATCGAATAGAAACTTCCTGCTAGTTTTATGGCCCATATCTTATATTCTTATGCAATTAAGTCACATTTAGCACTTGGAAGGTTTTAATATGTTTATAGCTGCCTAAACATTAATATTTTAACATAAATTGTTTAAGGGCCACACCTCTGACACAAACAGTCGCACATACAGCAAACACACTATCTCACATTTACTTTCAAATACAAATTGAAACGAACAAACAAACAAAGACTTAAAAACATACGATAGAGAGGAAACGGAAGTATCATTAACTAATTTCATCATTTATTCATAATTCATTTACATGTCTATTAAGCAAAAAAAAAACAAACAAACCAACTCTCTGTCAAACACACACATACATACATACATACACACAACAAACAAATAAACAACTGCCCTAACGCAAACAGTTCCTCACACATACTGACAAATGTTTATTCTTGTGTAATAAATATAATATTTAAATGGGCATAGGAAAATTTTTCTTAATGTATTTAGTCATATAAACTAAATTGAGCTTATTTGTTTAAAGAAACAACTACAACAACAACAGCAACAGCAATTATACAACATACAGCGACAGCAGTAACTATTCACTAACAACCCAGTCATAAATATTGCAAGGACCGCAAGTGGCAGGGCTTTTTAAAGGCCTCTATACTCATGTCTCAAAGATTCGTTTCTTTTGATATTCTGCCCTCAGAAATAGGCCTTCACACAGAAAATTTAAATAAAAATTGATTTCAATTAAAAAATTTGTGATATTAGTAAAAAAATTTATTAAATTTGCACCCGTAAACAAATTCTAAGTATCAATTAAAAGTTTAATTTACTTGATTAAACGTTTCATTCTCTTGATTAAATTTTTAATTAAAATTAATTTTATTTTTGATTAATGCTTTATTTGAAGAAAAAAGTAAGAAGAATTTTTTCTATGCAAAAGGTATGGATTTGTTTTAACCCTAGAAATATAATCTGCGTAAATTTAACGCATGCACTTTTGAAATATTGATACATATTTTTTTTTAATTAGCTTGAATAAGTTGCTGTGCATTTTAGACATTTTATAAGTGCACATATTTTAAATTTTCTTTAACGTATGATATGATTATCTTTTAAGTGGTTACAATAGAAACATGTAAGGGTTACCTGTCCGTGAAAGCCTGGGTTCGAGCCCCGCGGCAGTCAAGAATGAAAAATTATCAATAAAATAATTAGTATTGTGGTTATTTTGTTGAACTATTTGTGGTTTTTAATCCAAATTTTTTAATATTTTTAATTAGGCTTAAGTTCATTCATTCAAGTTGTGCTGAAAAAGGTCAACAAGAAAAAGAAAGACAAAAAAGAAAAAACAAAAAATGTACTTTGAACTTCAAGAAGAATTCTTGACAAAAGTACGAAAAAACCGAAGTAAGGAAAAAACATGTAAAATCAATTAAAATGAATTATCATTCAAAAAAGCAAATTTCGATCTACCAAAAAGTTAAAATACAATTTGGTTTAAGGATTGATGTTTGACTATTGACGTCAGCAGTCGTCGATGACTGCGAGTGTAAAACGGCAAATCCATCTGAGGAGATCGAGTGATTGCGATTGAAACATGTCATGGTAACCTGCCGGCCGCGGCTCGAATCCCGGCCACGGTCAAGAATGAAAGATTATCAATAACAATTTTAATTAATTTTCAGGTTGTAAAATTCCTTTCTTCATAAAAATAATTTAATGAAAATTAAATTTAATGAACTTAAGCCTAATTAAAAATTTTAAAAAATTATCAATAAATCTTAATTAATTTCATGTTTTAAATTCCTTTCTTCATAAAAATAATTTAATGAGAATTAAACTTGATGAACTTTAGCTTAATTAAAAATATCAAAATTTGGATTAAAAACCATAAACAGTTCAACAAACATAACCACTACACTGATTATTATTATCTTTTAAGGGTTAAAAAGACTTTCCAAAATATTCAACACACTTTCACTACTTTCTTCTTTAAAAAGGGAGAAACGAAGTTGTTAAGTTTTAATATTTTGTTTTGTTCTTCGTGACATTCGTTAGTACTTCTTTGGTGAGCGAAAAAAGTTGTTAAATTTTCATATTTTTTATGTCGTTACTCTCACGTAAACGAATATGTTCGGATCAGCTGTTCCGTTTTCCTTACCAAGATTATGTATTTATAGGAAATCTCTCTTACGTAAACGTGGAGTTGCGTTTTGGATGAACCGGATAGTAAACAATATTTCCTCCGTTTTTAAGTATCAGCTGTGAAAGAATATACGGGCATGTTCTAGAAATCGAAATGACGTGGAATTGAAATCGAACGAGATTTTGAACTCAATTTTTTACATGTAGTTTTTCCTTTTTTTAACAGTGGTTCTTGTAAAGGCAATTGGTACTCAAAGTATATAGTATATAAAAGGGAACATTATTATAAACTTTCTTTACAGGCTCATTTTCAAAATTGGTGCGATTTTAAATCTACTTCATTTCGATTTGTAGAACATGCCCGATTATGTTCGATTATGTTTCTTGATAAATCGAAATTTTTTATATTTTTATACAAAACGCACAATTAAAAAAACTAAAATTTATTTATAATAAAAATTTTACAAATTTTCTCTTTTCTTTTTAAAGCATTTTAACACGTTAACGTATTTTTAGTAACCACCAACCATTGAAGTCGAGCGCAACATTCTTAATACTCCCCTCTAACAGTCCTTCATCTAAAAGCCTTTAAGAATTCCTGTAAGAAGAAGAAAGTGTAAAAGGGGCTTGCTCTCAATGACAAATAAAAAGGCATAGAATGCGGCGTGAAGTACTTTTTTCTGCTAAATAAGGCCTTTTATTAGGTCTTTTTATCATTATTTTTACCCCTGGGAACATGCAACACACTGACACACACGCACACACCCAAAATAAAACAACCCCGCTAGCATTTTGTATTATAAGGGAATTTTTTATGAATCAGCTTCACGAGCAAAATAACCGCATATGACCCAATTTTTCTATCATAAACGATATTCTCGTTGTGACAAAATGGTACCCACCGGAATGTTTCGAAAAGACTTGTTCAGGTGATTTTTACAAAAAATCATCACCCAAATGTTAACTGGGAAAATATAATAAATAAAAACAAGTAAGAAAGTATAGTCAACCCCGACCGTATGATATCCTACACCACACTATACACAAACAAATTTCGAGAGTGTGCCAAATGGGTAGTAATCAGTGTTCGAAAATAAACATTAAATATCGTTCCTAACGCTAATAGAGTTTGTGAAGTAAATTATTAAAAAAATAACGTGTCTCTGTTTGTGATCTTCGAACACAAAAACTCAACAATAAAATGAGAACATTATATTCCGTTCAGTTCATTTCTGTTTTTTTATTTTTTTTTATTTTAAACACAAACTTTGTTGTGCTCGGTTCGGCATATTAATGTTTGGTCGTTTCAGTTGTGCTAAGCACCTTTTTTGCTGGCAAAAAAAAAAACAAACATTTTTTTACAAAAACAAAAAACACATACGAAAAAAAACAAAAGGCCAGCGAAAAAACATAACATGTACACAATACACATACAAGCTATTCGTGCTGTGGTCGTTGCTAAAATATTTTGTGTTTGCTTATTTCTTTATCAATGTAAAAACAAAAACACATTATAGAACAGTAAAATATAATGTTTGTCTACAATATCACTACAATTGTTCTGTTTTTTAACGAAGAACAGAACACTATATAATGTTCGGCTCTTTCTTGAAAATAGTTACGAACGCTATTAAATGTTTGTGTTCGTATACACAAACATTAAAAAAAAATAGATATCGTTTCTAGATGTGTGAGTCGTACGTTAAATAATGTTCTGTTTATTTTCGAATACTGCTTTAAAATAAATCTTTTCTGGTAAGTCGTTTGAAAGCGAGCATGTTGTTAACAGACATACATACAAAACTAACTCCTCTTAGATTTCCTAACGGTTCCAAAATACTTTATGGAGTCTTAATAAATATTTCTAGGTATTACACACGGTATGATAAACTTATCATCATTCACCAAACGCTGTTCTGAAGGGTATACAACAAGAGAAATGATAAAACAAAAGAAAAATCACACAGGCTTACACACATACAGACACTAATATCTACATGTCTGTTCTCGCAGTAGTGTGGTAGTAGAAAAAATAAAAAGTGCTTATAACATCCAATAAAATATACGACAAAAAGAACGAAAAAAAAATGAATTAAAATCTTGTACAATATAAAACAGAAATATAAAGGACCTCAGACCTCTAATCAGACTTCATTCTATGAGCTATGTTGCTAGTGCTAGTATTTTTTTTTTTTTAACCGAGCACAGTGGTTCGATTTAAAAACAAAGACATTTTTGGCTAAGGTAAATTTTAGCAAAATGAAGTAAAGTGTTATAGTTTGAATGCAAAGTGTTATGAAAATAACAAGTATAACGAAAAAATTGCAATTGATGTCCCGTACGACTACATGGTTTTTTTTTAATTTTTTTTAAAAAATAATACTTTTCATTTGATCAGAGTTGCATTTTAACAAAAGCATGTTTACGTGTGATAGTGTGAATACAAACTGTGATGTTAAATTAGATATTTTGACAGTCACAACAAAACTCTATCTAACAAAGTATAATGAAATACGTAAGAATTGTGTAAAGTACGCTTTAGAACTGACAAACTTTTTTTAAAATATTTTAACTGGCAAATTTTAGCGTTTCTGTGTTCAAACAGAACTGCGTCGATACCACAATTTGCATAAAATTTTGTATAAAAATTTGTCGTAGAAAGCCGTCGTGAAATAAAATCTATTTTATTTTGAGAAAATTGTTTCCAGGGCTCTCACATATAGACACATTTTCTCCCAACAATGCTACCATACTTTCATTAGATTTCAAACATTTTGTACACAGAAAATGAGAAACAACAAAAAATAAAAAGTTAAAACAATCAAATGAGAGAGAATTTGAAGTAACTGCCGACGTTTTAATTATGGGATATTTATGATTTTTGCCTGAAGTAAGAGACTCGATTCTGTTTGAACACTATTGTGAAATACTTGTTCAATATAACATTATTAAAAATGTTGACCATCACATTTTCCAACATTCTGGGAACATAAACTCATAGATTCCGCACTACGAGAACTGCTAATTGATTTTTAGGGACAAAATTTAATCAAACCAATTTCGGATACCTTCCCAGCAAAAACTTACATTGCAAAGTAATAAGTTAAAAAGCTAGTATAACGACTCTTCACTACTTATACATTGGCATTTTAACTCATTATTTTAACACGGTGATGTCATTGGAGGCAAGTACTTACCACCATCGCTTACAAATAAGGAATTAAATAAGTCA
Source organism: Pollenia griseotomentosa (assembly GCA_963931875.1). Classification (NCBI taxonomy): domain Eukaryota; kingdom Metazoa; phylum Arthropoda; class Insecta; order Diptera; family Polleniidae; genus Pollenia; species Pollenia griseotomentosa. Next base: position 32,831,841 of record OZ007564.1, read on the forward strand.
TTACCACATTCGCTTACTAATAGGGACTTAAATAACTTATTACTCCGATGTCACCAAAATTACAACTAACATGTAGTGTTATTCATTGGATGAATACTTTCAATAAAGTAAAAAAAAATTTTTTTTTTTATTATTTTTTTTAATTATTTTTTTTTCTATTTAATTACTGATTTTACACAAGTAAAGGGTGGTTAAATTGTAAGGGCCAATTTTGAATGTGAACCACACCTAAACGCCAAGTTTTTTTCCGAATTTTATTTGACATTTCTCTATTCCAGACTTACTCAATTTGAACCATGGAGAGATACACAATCCAACAACGTGTTAAAGTTATCCAGATTTATTATGAAAATGGATGATAAATTTCGAAGAAAATCATCTTCAGTGATGAGGCACATTTTCACCTCAGTGGATTTGTCGATAAGCAGAATTTCCGCATTTGGGCGAATAATAATCCAAGAGTGATTGTCGAAAAACCAATGCACCCACAAAGAGTGACTGTTTGGTGCGGTTTATGGGCTGGCGGCATCATCGGGCCGTATTTTTTCCAAAATGAGGCCGGCCAGGCAGTTACTGTGAATGGTGTTCGCTATCGTGAGATGATAACGAACTTTTTATGGCCCGAATTGGAAGATATGGATGTGGACGATATGTGGTTTCAGCAGGACGGTGCCACTTGCCACACAGCTATGGCTCTTTTGCGCAACAAATTCAATGGCCGTGTTATCTCACGTAATGGCGATGTCAATTGGCCGCCAAGATCATGTGATTTGACACCGTTGGACTTTTTTCTTTGGGGTTATTTGAAAGAAAAGGTGTACGTCGATAAGCCAGCAACAATTCAAGAGCTAAAGGATGAGATAATTCGGCACATTAACGGCATAGAACCTCCATTATGCCTCAGGGTCATCGAAAATTTGGACCATCGGATGGAGGTGTGCCGCCGTGGTCGCGGCGCCCATTTGGCCGATATTTTGTTCCATACATAATTGAGTAATACCAATATATCATAATAAAATAAAATTACAATAATTTCCTAAATAGTTTGTGTTTTATTCAAAATCAACATCGGCCCTTGAAATTTAACCACCCTTTACTTAGGTATCAGATTATATGTCAGCCATCACTAAACTACTTATATGTAATGCAGATGGTATGAAGCAGTCATTGAAAAGTAAGTTGTTCAGTAATGGCAAGTCATTACCAAGTTTTTGCTGGGTTGTTCTGAAGTGAAACGTGTTTTAGAGAAAAATTTATAGCCAATTGATTTTTTTTTTTTTTTCAATTAAACCATTAATCAAAACTATGTCCCACTGTTGCCAGATAAGGGGAATTGTCCAAAGTTTTTAACAGTTATTTAGTAGATTTTTGTAATAACGAAAAAAAATTTTGTTCAGGTTTTACAATTGCACACGATTTGTAATCGTAATTTTTAAAGACATTTTAGGCAAAGAATTAGAATTTCTGCTTTTTTAGTTCGTTTTAGTTTTTAAAATATAAAAACAGCACTTTAAAAATCTAGTTACTTTAATAACGTCTAGGCAAATCTCGTACATAATGTAGAATTAATTTCTTAAATTCGTTAGATTCTGTCACACTGTACAGTACAAACTAAAACACTTGCAGATATTTAGGATCAAACAAGAGTAAGTATTTAATAGGGTATTCATTCGGTTAACCGTTAATCGGTTAACTGATTAATTACTACCCGATTAACTGATCGCTTAATTTAAAATTGGCTTTTTTCGATTAACGATTAAACCGGTTAATTTCAGTCGATTAACCGATTAACCGTTGTAACAAAAATTATAAATTTTTGTAGTATTAAAACATATTTTTTTTGTTTTTAATTGTGGGTGAGTTCCAAAACTTCGGTTGCAAAGCAACTCGCTTTTTTAAATACATTCTACTGTGCAACCATGAACAATTTTACAACGTTATCCGTACCAAAATTCACCAAAAAAGTTACCAAAGTGCACCAAAAAAGTTGTTCTTAGAACTATTTTTTATACAATATATTTCCTTCTATAAATACATTTTTAAAATACAATACAAAAACAGAAATTAAGGAATTCGGAAATGAACTTTTTTGCAGAATGTTCGGTGCTGAGCTTTGCCAGGATGAGTTAGATGATGACCTGACAGCAGAAGAAACTTACGATAGTAACGCAACAACAGAATTAACCCAAACAATTAGAAGTGTTAAAAATTTTAAAAAATAAAGCAGGATTTAAATGGCATAATGGAAGATTTTATATGTTTAGAGAAATCCAGAAAAAAGACTGAGAATTTAGATATTCTGTATTATGGGTTGCTTTCGATTTCTCCAAAATCTACGATAAGTGAAAGAATTTTTTCCAAGCCAAATTTATCAAAACTAGAGAAAGGAGTCGCTTAAATCCAAAACATTTTAACCAAATTATTTATCTAAAGGATTATTTTATAAGATTTTCTTAAACTATTTAAATTACTAATAAAATGATCTCACAGTTTATTTTTTAATAAATACATAATCGGTCTTGTTCTGGAAATCAAAATCACGTGAAATTGAAATCGAACAAATTTTTAATTCTATCCTGTGTTTAAAATTGATAAAAATATTTCTTTTTCATTACCTCATACTTTTTCATCTACATTATGAATTGTAACGCTGTGATTGATTTCGTTTTCTAGACCACATATCTTTACCAAAACTAATTTTGAAATCAGGAAAAGCTACGTTTTTTTTTAAAAAATTGAACTTAAAATCTCCATCGATTTTAATGTCACGATTTCGATTTACAGAACGTGGCCGAATATGTATGAATTAAAAAATATGTATTACATATGAATTATTTTTTTTTTGTCGTTTTAGTTCAAGATTTGTTACTGTTTTTTTTACTACTAAACTCCAAATAATAAATAATTTTTCATTTTTATTCATAGAAATTACCTTATTTATAAAAAAAACTTCATTAATCGGTTAACCGATCAATTACAAAATTAACCGATTATTAACCGATTAAACCAAAACCTCGATTAATTAATCGAGCGATTAACCGATTAAAGTAAAAACCCGATTAAATGAATACCCTAGTATTTAAAACATACATTTTCTTTTAACAAATTTTTTTTGGTTTATTTTGCCTTAAGAAGGTACAATAAAAGCAAAAAAAAAAATATGTACTGGACATGGAAAATTAATAACGCTTTCTAAATTTAATGTCAACCAAATTCTTATATGAGGAAAGAAAATGATTAAGAAATGGCAGGTTATGATTTCAATCAGTAATATATCGAAAGAATGCAGTTACATGGGTCTTAGATCCTTAAACATCCTCGACTAAGTTCCACTGTGATATCTGGTGCGAATATGCAAATAGTTTATTTTTACTGCAAGTCAGCGAACACTTCCATCGTATTGGGAACGGCTGAGAAATGCGAAGTTAAAATGCTTTAAGGCCCAAATACACTTATCAAAATATTCATCAAGCATTGTTGTAGTATTAGCAAAAATGTGTTTATTTGTGTGACATCGACGATGCTGGATGGAAATTAATAAATTTAGATATGACTGCCTGCATCACAAGCCTCTGGCAATTGTATTTGGAACTAAGGAAGCGAAATAAGAACAGAAAACTCTACATTAAAGCGAAAAGAAAGAGAACGAAACTCTAGATTTGCACAACAAAAAATTTTAGATAGTAGGTATTATTTTAGTATTAAACTCCCTGTCCCACTTTTAAACCCTCCACTGTCTTTTTGAATATAACAACTAAACGAAAATTACATCATTGTCATTTTTGTGTATTTTATTTTATTTTCTTAGTTTATGTGTTCAATTTTTTTTTTCTTATTATTCTACTGCTTCATCATCTACTTACGCTTCTTACGTACATTCGTTATTATGACTTTTACTCACACCCGATTTCAAAAGCCAGCAATATAAAATCTTAAGAGAAAATAAAGAACAAAAACGAAATCGCCCACTCCTCAATCGCTATTAATGTACGAAAGAAAGTATTTCTTATCATTGTCTACAAGTCTTGGCAGGTGGCTTTATTTTTAATACAAACAACTACGACAACAACAAAATAACGCAAAGGGAAAACTCAGAAGACCTTCTTACTTCAGGCCTTTTTAAATGCCTGCTTCAAAAACTTTTTTGAGAATGCCCTATAGAAGAACTCGGCTCTTTCGTATGAAAGATAAGATACACATTTCACATTCCCTTCAATGAGAATGGAGAATAGAAGGAGTAGCATTTTTTTTTTTTTTTTTGTGTAAAAAAGATATGAGTATGGAATGGAGCGAGCAGGTCTTTTAGAAGGCCTCTGTACTCCTTCTTTTTCCCGCTGGGAATATTAAAAAATACACATATTTTATTACACACACATACACATTTGTGTTCATATACTTGTAAAATTTAGTCATCATGTGTCACGTTTCACACCACTGTTATAACTATTTTCATATTTAACCTGTGTCCCTCAGCTGGCAACGAGATTTCAGACCGTTTGAACGCTGTCGGTGTTAGATTTCCCAATTGCAACCACTCTAGCAACTTAGGAAAATGTGCACGGCTGTGGCTCGTCGGGCTTCGGCAGTGGTACGTTGAAGTAATAGAGGAAACGACAATATACAACTACAAAAGAACTGAGTCTTCAACTTCAGTCAAAAATTTTACAGCCCTTTTTTTAAACTTCGGCAGTAACTTTAAACTCTCTCTTATTTTATTGATTTATTTTCTGTTTACAAAAGGTATGAAATTTAATGAACGTATTGTAGCACTATTGGAAGAAAAAGTGTCTATATGTGAGAGCATTATAGAAAACGTTCTCAAAATAAAAAAGATTTAATTTTCCGACGGCTTTCTACTTAAAATTTATATGTCAAATCAGGGTTTTAAAAACTGCAGTCGAAACCAAAAACTCTCGAACAAAAAACGAAGATTTGTGTACAACTTTTCCCTTTTTGAGTTGTCTTAACGTCGACTGTTTACATTTAATGAATCAGTAGTTAAAAAAAACAGTTATTTTGGTAAAAGACAAATGAAGAAGTGGGGGAAATCGCAGTTTGTCTGCTTTGACTGCAGTTTTTTAAGCTGCTGTTTTATAGATGCAGTTCTGTTTGAGCACTTACTGTTAATCTTGGAGCAAATTGTATAGTTTTTTCTTGTAATTTTAAGGTTACGATTTTTTCCTTTTAAGTTTTCTAGTAAATTAGCACGTTATGTAATGTGTTACTTATGAATCATTCCATTTGATTATTGTGATTTGGTGCGCGTAATTTTTTTGGATAAGTGATTGTGAGTTACTTAAAAAATAAATAAAAGCTAAACAGAACCAAATTTACAAATGCCATAACAAAATAGTTGAGGCTAGGCGAGGTTAAGCGCTACTTACATCTACTACTGTTAAGTATCAAAAGAAAGTATGAATTAAAAATTTAAGCTGCCACCACGTGCTATTCTAGTAACCAGAGCATTTTTCATGGCTTCATCTATTTACATAAGACTAGCGTGACTGACTGGGTGATCATCGCCCAGCCCAAACAATTTAATCCATAGACTTGAAATTTTGTATGTAGACTCCCCTCGGAACGGGTGGAAGAACTCAGTAGAGTTTTTGGAAATTCCATTCCTAAAGGTATGATATGGATAAAAAGGGGTCAAATGGCAACCTTATATGTCATGATATGAGGTAGACGGTAGACGTAAAATTCAACAAATATCATTATTGAATCAAAAATTATACTGACATGTGCTTAAAAGTTTTTTTAAATGAATTTTTCATATTATTCGAATGTGTATTCTATGTCAAATACATTCCTCAAAAGCTTTTATACTTTAATAGTCTCATTCCTTCATTATTTCACAGGAATATTTTCTATGCACTATCAGAATGAAGGAATGAGACTATTAAAGTATAAAAGCTTTTGAGGAATGTATTTGACATAGAATACACATTCGAATAATATGAAAAATTTATATAATAAATGTAACTCACCATGAGAAATAAATTCCCAGATTCTGTTTTTTTAAATGTTTACATTTTGGGAACGAAAAAGGGCAAAAAGATAATTTTGGTACTGGCAATTCATTTATCTTCTAAACAAGCAAAGATAGAGACAAAATTAAGATTATGTTGTCCTTTCCTTTAGAAGCTCTTAAATAAATTTAAGTACTTCTCGGAAATTCGAATATATAAATCTTTTTGGTATTTTTTCTATACAGCTACACAGAAGACAATAATTTTCATAATTGAATACGAAAATCGCATATTTGATTAAAAAAAATGTTTGAATTTTCTACGATAACGATTTTTGCGGTATTTCTAAAAAAGTTTGTGGGTATAGTTATTGAATTTGTAGTCAACAACCCAGTTTATTGAGTCAATAACAAAAATTGTTGTCCAAAATAACAACAAACAAAACAAAATGTTTACATGATTTGTTAAAATAAATTGTTGGAAATTTTTAATAAATCATGCTAGGAACACAATTGGGTCGCACGTCGTAAGAACGACGGGCGTTAGGCCGTACATTCTTATAAACACGCTCTATTTACCCACAATTCCGTCGTAAACGTTTTTTGTTTTCTTTTGAAATTAATGTTAAAAAATCCAAATTTATTTAAATGTTTGTTTATTTTTCCCTTCTTTTATTTTTCTTTCAAATATTCAATTTTGAAAACCCAAAAATAATTTATTTTATATTTTTAATTTTTCTTTTTCTATGACAATACGCTCGTAACAGGCGTATAAAATAAAATTAGATCGAAGTCGACGTACGACGTAGATACGCTTTTACGTCTGCGCCAGCTATTGTGTGCCATTTTACACAGAAAAAAAATAATTTTCATAATTGAATACGAAAATTGCATATTTGATAAAAAAAATTTTTTAATTTTCTGCAATGACGATTTTTGTGGTGTTGATAAAAAAGTTTGTAGTCAAAGTAATTGAATTCTTTGTCAACAAACAAGTTTATTGAGTCAATAAAAAAGTTATTGCCTAAAATGGTTGAATTTGTGGACAAAAATATTTAAAAAAACCGAAAAAAGTAGTATAAATTCTTACTTTACTTTGATTCAAATACTTTGTTATTATTGAATATGAAGAAATATTTAATTATTTCATTATAAAATATGTTTTATTGACTGCTATTTTGCAAAGTGTAATTTTGACAAATATTTTCATTGAATCAAATAAAGAGTTTATTGAATTGAAATTTTACTTTTGACAAACGGTGTTGTTAAAAATTTTCTTGGCATATTTTTTTCTGTGTATATGTATTTTTATATATACACAATATTTGGTACAAATTAGGGTGTTCAATTAATCGGGTTTTATTTTTGTTCTTTTAAACGATTAATCGATATTTGGAATTTTTAACTTATTCGATTAAACGAATAAAATTTTAAAATTAATCGATTAATCGAATAATTTTAAATCGAGAAATTTTATAAATTACGAGATTTTTTTCGATAATTTTAGAAAACATTAGTACTTGAGTTAATAAAAATTCTTTTTTAAATTAAACTTGTCAATGCAGCTCCAAATTGTTGACTCACTTTTGGGCACATAGATTTAAAAAGAGTCAATATAACTTTGGATATTTTTAAGCTTTTCACGAACATTTCATCCTCTGCTTTGCTTCTGCAAATAATTTCCTCTAGAGAGTCGATCGAAGTATCTTGTTTAAAATATTTATTCATTGGACCACTAATAGCCCCCTCTGATTTTGTTGGTGGAGCATCTTCTTCAAGTACTATGTTTAGGCACTATGTTAAGTCGTCTTCAAGTACTATGTTTAGTTAGTGAAGTTGTTGAAGAACATTTACGTTAATACATTTTTGGACACCTGTTACATTTAGCATTATTCGATTTATCCTTTGTACAATATTATTAAAGCAAACTCATTCTAAAGAGAGAAACGCATGAACTATTTTGTTAAAGATATTGGCGTGTTCTAAAAATCGAAATGAAGTGGATTTCAGATCGAGCAAATTTTTAAAACGACCCTGTAATGAAAGTTCATAAAAATATTTTATTTTATCTACTTTATTCTTTAAGTATCTATTATTTTTGCAAGAGTTACAAAAAAATAGTAGTTGAATTTAAATTATCGTTCGATTTTAATCTCACTTCATTTCGATCTTTAGAACATACCCGATAAATTAATAGAAATCTTTGAGTTAACATATCTACTTTTGTCGTTTTTTCTTTTGTGAATAAATTACTAAATTGTGTTGAAAAGATGCAACAAAAATATAAGCTAAATTACTCATTAAACATGACTGTTTTTTTATTGCTTATTCGACTTAAAACTTAAAAAAAAATTTTACATATAACAAAAATTCCATATATTATATATTATTATATAATATTATATACGATTAATCGGTATAAATTCTTCGATTAATCCTTTAATCGAAATTAAAAATTTTAAAATATTCGAATAATTGATCATCTAAAATTGTTCGATTAATTCTTGTTCGATTAATCGAACAATTTTAGACGATCAATTATTCGAATAATTTAAAATTGCTCAGTCGATTAATTCTTGTTCGATTAATCGACTGAACACCCTAGTACAAATAAAGAGTTACGAACCTCATAATATAATTTTGTTTTTTGGGTACCAAATATAAAATTTTGTCTATATTTACTGTGGTGGAGGGTATCAAATGGGCGGTCAAGACAGACTATACTTTCTTATTTGTTTTTTTTTTTTTTTGTTTTATTTATTAGTTGCTTTTGTCGTCGTTTTTACTCGTTATATTCTTCATTCCATTTTTTTTTTATCATCCTTTATTTCGCTTTTTCATATTTCGAAACCTAAAAAAAAACTCAGAGGCCTGAAGAGGTTATAGACGTTTGAATGGGCCATTATTTGTTATATTGTTTTATGAGGCATTTAGACAACTTATTTTGTGTCTTTTTTATGTTTTAGCCTAGTTCTCCTTAAGTTTTTTTTTTTTTTTTGTTTTTATCATCGTCACAATCTTCAAATGTTTGTTGGTGGGTTTGATGTAAAGGAAAACGTGTGTGCTTGTGTGTGTGTTTGCAAAATGTTTAAAAGAAAATCTAAGCTTTTTTTTCTTTCCTTTGTAGCAGTTTGAGTACCTTTCAAACACTTTTTTCTTTCATTTTGTAAACCACAACGACGTCGACAAAATTTAGAAAGGTGTTTAATCGCTTGTTTAAAAAAGCCAATTGCTAATCAAAGTAAGATATGAAGTAGAAGAAGGAAATTATTTCAACCACAACAAATTACCGCACCCCCAAGTGTTCTCAACGTATTTTAGTGTTTGCGTGTATTTGTGATCATAATTTGCTTTTATGACTACAGTCTACTGAATTAATGAAGATGGCTAAAGCACGTTTTTTATAAATAAACGATGGATAAATTGTAAACATTAAATTTAATTTCAATTTTAGTCTGCTTAATTTTTAGACTACAAAGAAGAGTTCGTGAGCATAAGATGTAAATATGAAAGATGTTTGTCAAATTGTTATCATTTATTATGAAAACATTGGCATGATTTAGTCCCAGTATTGGTAATCGTTAGCTGTTAACTTGTACCACCTTTCTCGCAACTTATAGGTTTCGCACCATAAGAACTGCTCAGTTTTAAAGGGCCAAGGCGACTTTTAAATACCTTCTTCTAGAGTAAAACAAATTCCAGTGAGAGCGTTCTTGATCAAAACAAATGGTTTTTGGACAGTGCAAGTTCTGGACTATAAGGCGTGGGAGTCAAAATTTACCAAGCACTGTTTCGTAAATAGTTTAACCTTATGAAATAGTGAATGGAATAGAACGGCTTCATATCTGACCGCATAATTCGACCGTTTTTTGTCAATGCTCGCTTTAACCCTTATCCTGTATTCATTATTTAAAAAGGTTTTTTTTTATTTTTCAAGGTAGTCTCCTTTGGACCTCTAAGCACTTCTTCTAACATTTTTCCAATTTTTTTTATCCCTTCCAAAAACAAAAAAAAATCGTTAAGGTGATAGGATAAGCTATTCCTATGCGCATTTCACTGGTTGCTTAGGCCAGATCATCAGGAAATTTGATTTAAAGATTTTAGAAAAGCTAAAGATATTATTTAAATAAAACTGTTAAGCGAATAGGAATTATAAACACTCAAAAGTCTTGCCCGTAATCTATTTTTTTTTTTTTTTTATTAATGCTTTAATTGGTGAAAAATTTTGGAGAATTTTCGTCTGTGCACTGTTAGGACTCCTATTTGGTGTCTAGTGTGTTCTGGTGGATTTACGTTTCTTCGACGGCTACGAAAATGTGCAAAAACTCTTCTACATTGCGTTTGAATAACGTGAAAAACTCTTGTAAAATTGTATTGCAATTGCGTTTGTGGTCGATTGTAAGGAAACGCGGCACCCATCTTGCGGAAAGCTTTCTCATACCCAAATTATCATTAAAAATTGAAAACACTTAGCCATGTGAAATGACAATGGCTTCCACAATCTCTCGCACTTTCCATTTTAATTGTTTCGGGTACAGAGACCTCAACTAGGCGTCAAGAAATTTTTGGACCTTTCGTGCTTGTTCGGCCACTACGAAACTCAGTAAATCACTTTTTTATACCCTCCACCACAATTAGTTGTGAAGAGGGTATACTAAGTTTGTCACTCCGTGTGAAACTTTTTTATTATTCATCTCAGACCACATAAAGTATATATATTCTGGCTGCTTGAGTAATTCTAAGTCGATTTAGCCATGTCCGTCTGTCTGTCCGTCTGTCCGTCTGTTGAAAACACGCTCACTTTCGAAAAACTCAAAAGAAATAAACAAGCTAGGTGTCAAATTGCTTGTAGTTATCCTAAGCAGTTTGGGATTGAATTTCAGCAAAATCGGTTCAGTAGGACCAGAGCTATGAATCAAAATGTGGAACCACCACCTTCAAAAACTTGATAATTTTGTTACAAAAACTTACATAAATGATGCAAAAATGCACGGAATGACATAAGATTTTGCACAAGTCCGTTTTATTCGACTAGAAATGACACTGTAAAATTTCGTGAAGATCGGTACATAATTTACCCTAGGCCCCATATATGCCCTACTCCCGGAAAACAGTTTAGTCTCCTAAAACCATAATTAATAACAAATCGTCACAGTTTAAGATAATAATAATAAAAAGACATCATACAGATATTACTCCTTAAACATTTGAACTGTCGGTGGAGGGTATCAAAGATTCCGCACAGCCGAATATAGCACTCTAACTTGTTAACTCTTGATATTGATGGCTCGGAGTTCCCATAGTATTACTCAAGCTTAACCTCGGTGTGATTGATGTTTTTTTTTTCGCAAAAAATAATGCTTAAGGAGCTCACGAAATTCAATTTTTCTTATTTTCTCCTTAAATCATGCGGTAGTCTGATATCAACGTGTGACAAAAATAAACTGAGTTACGACGCTTATTCAAATTTTGACGGTAGTCAACTGACAGACAGGCTGTTTTCAGAAGCAACGTTAGTTAAAAGGCAAGAAATTCTAAAAGTGACGGATATCACTTACAAGCGCCGCAGTGGCGCAAAGAGTAGAACGGCAAAGAATTCTGTTGATGGGAATGTGGTTATTCTCAAAACATGTATATTCTACCCGAATTCAATCCCGCATTTAGTCAAGGTAAAATTACCAAAAAAAAATTTTTAATTCATTTCATGTTGTAAATTCCTTCCTTTACTTAAAAAATTTGATTAATATTTAATTTGATGAACTTAGCCTGATATAAATATCAAAAAGTGCAAATAATATTTTTTTTTTTTCAAATTTACGAATGTTTTTTGACTTCTTTAATCAACTTAAAAATTCTCTTAATTTAATTTATTCGCTGTATTTGAATTGTGGCTATAAAATTAAATTCTTTTTAATCCAAATTTAGATTTTTTTAATAAGGATTTTTATTTTTATGAAGAAGGAATTTTACAACACATTTTTTTTTCTTAATTCTTTGTTTTATAATGTTATTTTTAATCGGCTTTATAAATTTTTTTTAATCAAAAATTAACCATTATCCGAAATTCTCATATGTCTAAAAAAATATCATGATCCGCCAAATAAAATTTAAAGAATATATTTTTGAAAATTGTAAACTATTAATGACAACTTAAAAATAAACTCACTGCTTATTGTTGGTGTTTTATTTAAGCTTTGATAGCGTTGCAAATAAGATCTAAGTGTTTTAAAATTATCATACCACTCTCAATTTTTGTTTGCATAATATCTTTGGCTTTTCTAAAGTTTTTGGGAAAAAGTTGGCCAAGGCAACCAGTGAAATGCGCAAAGGGACCAGCTTACCCCTCAAAAAAAATTTCAATGTTTTTATCAAGAACAAAAACTGGGAATTACGCGCGTTGTAATTAATGAATAGATAATAAATAAACATGATTTGTTCGCACACAGAAAAAAATAATTTTCATATTTGAATACGAAAATCGCATATTTGATTACAAAAATTTTTGAATTTTCTTCTATGACGATTTTTGCGGTATTGATAAAAAAGTTTGTATGTATAATTGTTAAATTTTTAGTCAACAACCAAGTTTATTGAGTCAATAAAAAAAGTTGTTGCCCAAAATAATTTTTTTCAACAAAATGTTTACTTGATTTGTTAAAATAAATTGTTGAAAATGTTGGATAAATCAAACAAAATGTTAATCGAATCTTTATTTTTTTATTTATTAATTATGATGTCATTAATTTTCAGTTTTTATATTTTTATAAAAACACTAAAATTTATTATGCACGGATAAGTAAGTTCCTATGCGGATTTCACTGGTTGCTTAGGCCAGATCATCAAGAAACCTTTTCCAAAGACTTTGGCAAAACTAAATATATTATTGAAATAAAACTGTAAAACAAATGAGAATTATGAGCTATTTAAAAATGGACAAGAGTTGTTAAAATACTGTCTTTACTTTGATTCAAATATTTTTTTTATCGAATATGAAGAAATATTTAATTATTTCATTATTCAATATATTTTATTGAGTGCTATTTTGCAAAGTGTTAATTTGATAAATTTTTTCTTTGAATCAAACAAAAAGTTTGTAGACCTAAAATTTTATTTTTAACAAACTGTGTTGTTAAAAATTTTCTTGAGATATTTTTTTCTGTGCATGAAATTTAATTTATTACAATCTTAAAAATCATTAAATGTAACAGTTTAAGACAAAAATAAACAAGTTATAAAACAATATCGATTACAATTTCTCGAGACGCATCTAAATAATTTATTTTCTTTTCGATTGATCCCCATTTTCTTTTGACTCTCAACCATCCATAAACTAATTTCGCTTGTTATTTACACCTAAAATATGAACTCTGCTTTCCATAATCAAAATCAAAATTGACTTTAGCTAACTGGTCTTCCCATACTGCTCCTTCCCCTCCCATTACACCACTCTGGTATTAATAGACATTTTTCTAAAATTACCTTGATTTGTGCTCGTCTTTATCAAATTTGTCATAATTTAATTGAGGAGTTTTGATTTTTTTTTTCTTTTTGCTCTTTATCTGTTTCTCCAAATTTGTTTCTTCCTTTTTTCCCCCTAATATTCGTATTTTCTTCGGGTTTAGCTTTAAATGATGTATTAATTTTTTTTATAAATCTCTTTTTTCTGTTGTAACCACACAATTGCGTAAGTTCAAATAGCCAACAAAAAAAAAAGAAAAAGCAGCAACTTAAAAAGACCAAAAAAAAAAACAGAAAAAAAAATCTGCCGTAAAAGAGAAAAATGTTGTCAAGTACATAAAACATTAGCATTTTATTTAAATGGATATAGAATCAGGCTTGCCAGTTTAGCACTTTTAGTGTTAGGCTTAGCACATTTTTTTCTGAATTAGCGCTAAGAACTTCGAGAAAGTGCTAAGTGCTAGTTTAGCACACTTTTATAATTATTTAGCATTTTTAGCACTTTTTTTACATCCCAAAACCCCATACATATTAGGCATATAATTTTTTACAATTTTTGCAAATATCGGGTGTTTTTTTCAGTGGTATAGAACTTCGAATTGAAATAAAACACAAGAAAATCGTTTTAATGACCATCAATTTGGCTTTATTGGAAGGATAATTTTATGCCATTAATGTTTAAATATGATTTCAGGCATGTGGCCGCCGAGGCTGGCTCGAATAAAGCCAATTCTACAGGTCCAATTTTCAACCACTTTTTCGAGCATTTGGGGCCGTATGTCGGCAATAACGCCACGAATGTTGGCTTCCAATTCCCCTAACGTTTCTGGTTTGTTGGCGTAGACGAGCGACTTCACATATCCCCAAAGAAAATAATCCAATGGTGTCAAATCACACGATCTTGGTGGCCAATTGACAGGTCCATTCCGCGAAATTATGCGCTCATCGAATGTTTCCTTCAATAAATCGATTGTGGCGTGCGCTGTGTGGCATGTAGCGCCGTCTTGTTGGAACCACAACTCATCCACATTCATGCCATCCAATTCGGGAACAAAATAGTCGGTTATCATGGCTCTATACCGGTCTCCATTAACGGTATCTGCCTCTCCAGCATTATTTCGGAAGAAGTATGGCCCAATGACTCCACCAGCCAATAGAGCACACCAAACAGTCAGTTTTTGTGGATGTAATGGCGTCTCAAGGGCCTCGTGTGGATTCTCTTCACTCCAAATGCGGTAATTTTGCTTGTTGACGTAGCCATTCAACCAAAAATGAGCCACTGAACAAAATTTTCCGATGAAAATCAGCATCGAGATCAATCTCATTTTCGGCCCATACACAAAAATCACGACGCATTGCATGGTCTCGCGGCTTTAATTCTTGCACAAGCTGGATCTTGTGAGGTCGCAAGCCAAGATCTTTGCGCAAAATCTTCCATAAAGTTGATGGACAAAGCTCCAATTGCTGTGCACAGTGGCGAATCGATTCATTCGGGTCCTCTTCAACACTTTGCTCTACAGCGGCAATTGTTTCTTCGGTGCGCACTGTTCGACGTCTCTGCGGATGCGTATTATCACATAGAGTAAACGTAGTGCGAAAACAATCCATGGTTAACCGAATTAATTGCTCTGATGGACGATTATGTCGACCATAAAATGGACGGAGCTTGCGGTAAACTTCGCGAACTGAACCGTTATTTTCGAAATAAATTTGCACGATTTGCAAGCGTTGTTCTTTTGTCAACCTGTTCATGATGAAATGGCAAACCAAACTGAACATAAATGACATTAGAGTTGCCAGATTTGACCACAAAATGCCAGTTTTATCTCTATTCGAAAAACAAACCTGTAAAAAAAAACACCCGAAAAATGGCAAAGCATAGTCGAATAGAGCATTTTTTTTTTAAACACATAGAAGTTTTCGCATCAAACACAATTACCTTTTTTATAAGATCATATAGCCATTTGATTTATCATTAATTTTTTATAAATGTTATTTGTGAAAAAATACTTATGTGAATTGGCTAAACCTTTTAAATACTTTTAAAAATTATTATTTTCCCTATAATAAAAATAGATCAATGCCAGCACTCATTAATGCTCGTTGGAGTTCTGGCACTTTTGTTTTTTATACTAATTCCGGAATATCAAATGCAATTATTTGCTATTTGTAAATTTGTATTTGATGATAAGAGCGAAGTCTGGTTTTCTGTCCACAAAAATAACTTCGCCACACTACAAAAATCATTGTCCGGCTTTAGAGAAGCAAATGAATGTTATCTCAGGCATTGGGACAAAAAACCATCAGCTATTTAGAAAGTTCAGCGAGGCAACCTCATACTAAACCAAAGACCTATTGGATGGACCTTGCCGAGAACTAGAATGAAAACAGAACTGTTATGTTCAATTATACGCATAAGAGAAGGTGCAAAATAAGACAACGTTTGTTGCCACACTTTAAACATATCTGACGATATTGTAAAAAAATCGGTTTAAATGAAAAGTACCAAAATGAGTTGGTATATGAGGAAGATAAAAATGACATAATTGAAATTTTAAACAGTTGTAACAACTTATATTATAATGCAACATTATAATAACACAGAAAAAAATATCTTAAGAAAATTTTTAACAACACAGTTTGTTAAAAATAAAATTTTAGGTCAACAAACTTTTTGTTTGATTCAAAGAAAAAATTTATCAAATTTACACTTTGCAAAATAGCACTCAATAAAATATATTTAATAATGAAATAATTAAATGTTTCTTCATATTCAATAAAAAAATGTTTGAATCAAAGTAAAGACAGTATTTTAACAACTCTTGTCCATTTTTAAATAGCTCATAATTCTCATTTGTTTTACAGTTTTATTTGAATAATATATTTAGTTTTGCCAAAGTCTCTGGAAAAGATTTCTTGATGATCTGGCCTAAGCAACCAGTGAAATGCGCATAGGAACTTACTTATCCCCGCATAATAAATTTTAGTGTTTTTATAAAAATATAAAAATTGAAAATTAATGACATCATAATTAATAAATAAAAAAATAAAGATTCGATTAACATTTTGTTTGATTTATCCAACATTTTCAACAATTTATTTTAACAAATCAAGTAAACATTTTATTGAAAAAAATTATTTTGGGCAACAACTTTTTTTATTAACTCAATAAACTTAGTTGTTGGCTAAAAATTTAACAATTATACATACAAACTTTTTTATCAATACCGCAAAAATCGTCAAAGAAGAAAATTCAAAAATTTTTGTAATCAAATATGCGATTTTCGTATTCAAATATGAAAATTATTTTTTCCAAAAACTTTGGCAAAACTAAATGTATTATTCAAATAAAACTGTAAAAGAAATGAGAATTATGAGCTATTTAAAAATGGACAAGAGTTGTTAAAATACTGTCCTCACTTTGATTCAAATATTTTTGTTATTGAATATGAAGAAATATTTAATTATTTCATTTTTAAATATGTTTTATAGAGTGCTATTTTGCAAAGTGTAAATTTGATAAATTTTTTCTTTGAATCAAACAGAAATTTTGTTGACCTAAAATTTTATTTTTAACAAACTGTGTTGTTAAAAATTTTCTTGAGATATTTTTTTCTGTGTAGCTCTTTGCTTAGTACAAAAAAGGATTTCATCGAGTTTAAGTTTACATAATGATAGCTGTAAACATGTGGTCACGAACGTACACAAAATAGAAGTCTACTCTGGGTGACAGCAGTGAAATGTAAAAATCTACAAAATGGAACGGAATATTCAAAAGTGATTTATTTATTTTAAAAGTGTATTAATGTAGGTCTCTATCCAGTATTTACACAATAAAATATCTATATTGGTTTTTGTTTAATTGGCTTAAGTACCAGTCGCGAACGTACGATTTTTCCATATGTTTTTTTATTATTATCACCATGCATTTTCCCATAAATATCTTCAAATTTCCTCAACAAAAAAACTAAATACTCCCTTTACAATTGATTGCAATGGAGTGATTATGAAGAAAGAGTGCAAACATAACATATTTTTAACATGTAAAGTAATTATATAAAAATGTCTTTAGAAGTAGCTTAAAAAAATATATAAAATTTTCCAGTTTCCAGCCCAATTTCCTCAAGTAAAACAGCTGAGATATGCTATGAAACCATTCTATTATAAAAACAAAGACTTTTTTTATAATAACAAGCAATAAAAGACGATGATTATCAATATTTTGTTTTTCCATCTTGGTTGACTATTCTGAGGAAATGCCCATATGTAAAAATAATTTCAAATGTAAATTTTTTATTATATTCGAAAAAATCAATGTTACAAAACTAGCACTTTTGTTTTTCACTGTAGAACAATTTAGCACTTCTTTTTTTTTTGTCGAATTAGCACTTTTAATTTAAATTCTTCTGGCAAGCCTGTATAAAATAAATGTCCGTGGCAGTGAGAATGTGTGTAGGGTTTTGTGTGTTTTTAACTGTGAGTGTATTGATAATGTAAAATATATGTTCGTTTTATAATCAAACAAACGTATTTGCATTTTTCTAACACCAACAGAAAAACCAGCTTTTTAATAAACGATTAAATATTTGTGATTTAATAGACATCTTTTTATTTAAATTTATTTTAATAGCAAAATCTATTTTAAGATAGTAAAGCCCGTTTTCACAACTTACCGATAGCTAAAGCTATGATTTAATCGGCCGTATAAAATGTGTTCCATTACACTGTGCAACAAAAAAACCAGCCCTAATACTTGCAACGTGAAATAAAACTAGACTAATGGTAGAGCAAATCTGCCAAGGGTTTTGAAAAGTTAGCTCGGGTTCCCGAAATATCGGCCCCTAAGGTTTTTGAATTTTTTGAAAAGGCGTTTGGTATAAGTCAAAAAATATTTGCTAAATGCACTTCTGAGCTAAAATACTATTTCAGATGTCATCAGTAGAATAGTATGGCGATTCTTTTCTTAGAATATATTAACCCTCTAACCCGCATTTTAAGGGGTAATTTTTGTCCTTTTTTAAATTCCCCACAAAATTATACTTAAACGGCACTTTAAAGGGTTAAAATGTTCGACGAATATTTTTTGTATCAAATTTTACTTGGGGTATGTGCCTTTATTTCGAAACCTAAAGTCCCTAGAGCAAAAAACAGATAACTTTATAGCAAAAAAAAAAACATTTTTTATGTAGTTTCCTAATTAACGCTCTAATCAAAAAAGGACATTAATCTGTGATCACTTGAAATTTTCTTCAAAAATCAATTTGAACACAATAAAACATGAAAAAACTTGATATTGCTGTAGTTTCTTAAACAACGCTCCGATCGAAAAAAGAACGTTAATTTGTGATCACTTTAATTTCTTATCAAAAATTTATTTTTTCATAATAAAATGTATAAAAAACTTAAAACTTCTGCAGTTACCGTAATCCTTATCAAAAAAGTACATTATTTCGTATTCACTTCCGCTTTTCATCAAAACTTTTTCATTAAGTTCCGCTAGCAGTTAAATTGTGTGATCACTTTAATTTCTTATCAAAAATCTATTTTTTTCATAATAAAATGTATGTATGTAAAACACCACTTTTTTTAAATTTTATTCTCTCACATGTACATGTCCTGTGTGAATTCAACACACTTGAGAGAAAAAAAATCAAAACAAATGTCACGAATTTTTGCGTCAAATATTTAGGAAAATTGGGATTGTTCCAGATTTTTATTATAACACATCTAATTATTTTAATTTTTTATAAATATTTTTCACATTTTAACAGATAAAATCAGTTCTTATTACACAAATAAAAAAAAAAAAAAAATTATAATTTTTGACGTAACATTTTTTTATGGTAGATTTTAAATTAGTTTATCAGAGTTGCTAATTTTAGTATTAATGTGTTGAAAAAAGGGATAAAAAATAAAAATTTACAAAGTTTACATAAACCTTTTAAATGCTTTAATTACACTGTTCCACACATAGTCAGTTTCTTTGTTTGGAAAATTAAATAACATTCCAAATTTTTACAGTGGCGGACACAGATTCTTCCCATTTTTCTAATCGGTTTTGAGATTTTTTTTAATGTTTATTTTCTAGATATCTGTAAATTAAAATAAATTAAATTCTCAAATGAATAACATCTGCCGAGAAAAATTCACGATATTATCCTATTTAATATCTGTATATTTAAATTTAAAAATTTTCAAGTATCATTTTCTGTTAATGGTTTATTTTGGTTTTGACATCGAGGTAAAAAAGAGTTGAAAAAATGTATTCTTGAAGATGATAGTAAAGGTAGCAAATTTTTTTTACAGTACAATTTTTTGAATAATATTAACTTTAAAACGATTTTTGTATACATGATACATTAAAATACGGTTTAATGTTAAATTTCTGCGTTTTCTATAAATCAATATCCATATTTGTTAATAAGAACTGATTTTATCTGTTAAAATGTGAAAAATATTTATAAAAAATTAAAATAATTAGATGTGTTATAATAAAAATCTGGAACAATCCCAATTTTCCTAAATATTTGACGCAAAAATTCGTGACATTTGTTTTGATTTTGTTACTCTCAAGTGTGTTGAATTCACACAGGACATGTACATGTGAGAGAATAAAATTTTAAAAAGAGTCATGTTACTTATTATACTTTGGCCCTAACCTACCGTTTGCAAAATATGCAACATTGTCAACTGTCAAAACGACTGGTAGGTTTTACAAAAAAAGTAGAAGAAAAATAAATTATAAACAGTTTAAGGCGATTAATAAATTTATCATTTTACATAGTTTTTTGCTTCTCCAGTAAAATTTTCAAACTTTTAGATAGGGCTTTTTGCATTTTAGGTAATTATATACATAAATATAGATTACTAAATACAAAATATAAGTAAAAACAGAAATTGTCATTAAAAACATAAAACGCTATTCAACAGCATTTTTAGTAAATTTAATTACACATTAAACACATCATTATATGAATAGTTTTCCTTTACTGCCAAAGTGTTGGTCAAAATACCATTAGAATATGATTTGTTTGCATCACACATTTTTATAAGATCAACAGTTATGATAAACTGCAACATTAATTTAGCCTTTTTAGTCCACATCTAACGTAAATCAATGAATTCAAAACCATCCTTCTAATCTTGGTTTTTATTAGATTCATACCGCTAAAAATTCCTTCAACTTCCGCGTTACTAACTGGGAAACCCAAAAACTTCATAACAAAAGAAGCTAACTCGTTGAAAGCATTTTCTTTTAAAGCATTTGTGTACACAATAGTTAAACTTTGGTTCATCCATTCGCATGCATTCAGCTTTTGCCATTGCTGTTCCAAAACCGTTAATTCTTCTGTAGTAAAATCTACCATTTCTTCTTTAAATTTTGTTTGGTGTTTACAGGGTTGCTATTATTATACATTTGTATGAACGTATAAATGACAGAAATTTTAAGTTATATTGTGAAATAGCAATATATGTATAAGATTTATAAGATTAAAAAATGCTAAAGAATGCTAATAAAATATTAGAAAAATGCTAAAAATTATGCTAAATGCAATTTGAAAAATTCACTGCTAAAGCTTCGTACAGACGGTGGTCGGATCTTACAATGTTGTCATTTTTCTGACAACGGTGCCATTTTCAGATTGCCTTAATTTCACACATCTGCCAAATGAAAATGAGCTTACAATGTTCATACAGTTGCAAGACATTTTTAGGCAATTTTAATGACAACATTGTAAGATCTGACCACCGTCTGTCTGTACGAAGCTTAAATCAAAATAAATATGTAATGATAAATTTAGCAGTAAAAATGTTGAAAGGGTCACACTGTTGTTTACTCTTATTTGTGGGATGAAAAAAGACTAACTTCGGTTATAAAATACTGGGAATTTTTTTCAATTAAAATTTTTCCAACCGTAAGTAGGTTTGTGAACATGCTAAAGCCACTTAACTGCATTTTAGTACAAATTTTGAAATATAGGAGATACATAGTAAAAAAATAACTATCGAAAAAAGTCTACACGTATCTTTTTTTGAATTCGGTTATTTTTTTATTTCTAAAATTTTGTACTTTTCTTTTCTTTTTTATTTTTTTTTTTTTTTGGTAGGGGACGGGCACAGTGGGCTAGAATATTCTGTTTTCTTAGATCAATTGAGGCAAGCTATTTTCGGTTAAATTTTTCATTATTTTTTTTAATACTTTTAAAGAATAAAAATAAAAATTTTGTAGGTATGTATGTTTGAGCACAATTTCATAAAATACTTCCAGATGTCACTTTAAATACTACTGGAAATCTGTGTAAATTTTATACAAACATCTTATAATGAATCATCATCATTATTATCATCATCAACAATAAAATAGCTCTTGTTCGGGGCTGTAGGTACAATAAAATCAATTGCCAATGGCAAACCATTAACCTTCTTTGTAGGAAAGTTGTTCATGTTTGAAATAATTAGGCCGGGGTTAATCAAAACATATTAAAACTGTCTTGATTTGATTTTTCGCTGTTTAACATAAGCAAGTAAAAAGTATTGGCGGTCCAGCCCGACCATATGATACCCTACAGCACAGTACTTAAAAACAAACTTTCGCAAGTGTACCCTATGTGTGATCCAAGGGCAATCATGGACCCGCCTAAACAAAATTATGTTACAAATTTAAGTTTAATTTCAAAAGTTCGTTGAGCCGAATATTATTTAGATATCTATGTATATGAAATTTGCTTGCTTTTAAAACATTTAAAGGAAGGGGGTTTATTAGGCTCTTTGTTTACTTTTGAATCTTCCAGTACAACATTTTTTCATGACATAGTAGCTATCGTAAAAGTTACAGTTACCAATTTGTATTTCAATACCAATATTCATAAATAAGAATGTAATGGAGTTAAAAAATATTTTTGGGATTATTATTTGTATATAAGCTGTGGTCAAATATGTACCGATTCTATTAAAATTTAGAAAGTTGATCGCGAGGTCAACTCTTCACTACTGAAAATAGCTAAACAAGTTTTTATGGCAAAAACGCATCTACAATAATAAAAAAAAAATTACAAATTTAAATTACTACACTCAAATTGCACATAAGAGATTATTTTGTTTATATTTATTCATTTTTACTATCAATAAACAAAACATAAGAAAAAATATTTGAATACAGAAAAGATCAAATTATCGATATAATTGATTTTTTTTTTTTCTGTAAAAGTTATTTGCGTTAACTAATTAATAAACATTTTAAAAACTTGAAGAAAAAAAAAACTAATGGCTAAGTTAATATTTTCATGTCTAGACGAGATGAATAATGGCTGTATCTAGGCTTGCCATTTCTATTTTGAGAAAAAGAGGACGCCAGCATAAAAAATGTAGGAAAAAAAGAGGACACTTTTAAACAACCTAATATTAATAAAATTAACGACGGCATAAAAATTAACAACCAAAATTTTTTTGTACACAAAAACTTAATTTGGGTAATTCCATCTCATGTCGACCAAGAGTGGGACTCGACCCCTTTCGATTTGAATGTAATTTAGCGAGAGGGTTTATTTGATCCCATAAAGAACATATATCAACAAAAAAACATTTTTTAATTTTTTTTTTTTAAAGTTATGTCATATTCAAATTGTCATAACTTCGACGAATAAGCCGAATGTGTTGAGTTTATTCTTTTAATATCTCGAAAACTACTTTACATACGAAGATGATTTTTGTCAGTTTAAAGAGAATACTAGAGGCTAGAATAAATATATTGAAAAAAATGTCAAATGTCAAGTCAAAACCCTATTTTTTTGCTGAATTTTTTTTATATAATACTTCAAACTGTTTTTTAAAAATCCTAAAACTTTGAAGGATGTGCTTTTTTTAAGATATGATTTTTTTTTCTTTCCAAAAGTAATCTTAAAATAAAATTTTAATATAATCATTTGAGCAAAAGTAACGACATTGATAAGGTTGCTTTTGCTTATTTGTTGCATTTTTTAGGGAGCTCCATTTTGGGCACATTCAAAGAAAAGTACTCTTTTTGTCACGTTACGTCCCCAAAAAGTTAAATCATACCTATCTTAAAAAAAACCCGTGCACCTAAATCTTTTTTTTTAATGAATTTTGTGAACTGTGATTTAAAGTTTAAATGCAGGAACAAATTTTCAATGAAGGTGTAAAAAGCCGGACAACCCCGGACACTTGATGAAAAAGAAGTAGGACTGCCCCGGATACCCAAAAAAAGAGGACGGTGTCCGGGGAAAAGAGGACTGATGGCAACCCTAGCTGTATCTAGCCACTAAATTGGCAACACTGAAGGTGACTTATGGCGTTCTCTTTTCTAAAAAATAATAATGCATTATATTTGTGTAATGTATTTATCAGATTGCACGCACCCTACAAAGTAATACATTTTTCAATATTGAATGCAAAGTTTGTATGTACTAATAAGCGATATTCAACACGGTTGCAGCGGTTTTCAACATAAAATTTTCTTTGAATTCCAATAAGCGTTAGCAACACTGATTTTCAATAATTAAAGTCAGTTGTTGTTGAAAATTATGCGCAAAAATAAATAATTTTTAAATAAAAGTTAAACAAACGAAAAAAAAAGTTTTTTTTATACATCACAATATGTATAACAATAAATCACAAAACAACACAAATTGTACGCAGAAACAAGAAAAAATTTAATAAGAAAAATACTTGCTTGCATGAAATTATCTCACACCCAATTATAACTGGGGGTAAGTAATGGAAAAAAAATTGTAATATATTTTTGCAACATATTTAGAAAGGAAAACGACAAGTTCTCACACTTTTGAACTTTAGAACAAAAACCCGCGCGAATGGTAGCATACATGGATCATTATTTTCAGAAATGATAACGTCATTAGATTAAAAAAAAAAATAAGTTTGTACCAAATTAAATCTAAATACAAATATAAAAAATAGAAAAAAAATAGGTCGTACCAGAAATTTTCATTAAAAAAATTCATTTCTGAAAAAATGCCTACATTTAATAAATTTAAGCTAGACGTGGGGACAATATAAAGTGTTAAACAACTTAATCTCAAAAATCTTTCTTATGGAAAAAATGTCTTCAACTCTTATTTTGACTAAAAAATCTCCAAAAAAAATAGGTAAATTTTTCATTTTGGCATCGCTGCATCTATCCTTTCTTCCTGCGCTCAGGGCTGCATGATACTTTTTTTCCTTGTCCCCAAAAAATTTAAAAAAATCCCCAAATTACAATAAAAAACCTTAAAAAGTTAATATTTTTTTATCAATTTTTTTTTTCTGACCAAATTTAAAATTTTTTTATAAAATAGAAAGAAAAATTTTAATTAGAAATCCCCAAAAATCCGTACATAAAAATTTTTAGTAAAAAAATTATTTTATTTTGTTTTTAACGACTGCTTTCGCCATGTTTTTTTTAAAATCCTTTTTATGCGGTTCCAGTGAGGAATTACAAACAGAACAACATCCTTTTTTTTAAGACGAATGAGTCACTTTATAAGAATTTGGAGCTAATTCAATCGGTCAATCAACTATAAAAATACATATTTCCCAAACTTTATTATATTGTCATTCATATTTACTTATTTGTGGAAAAGACATATTTGCTTGAAAATTGTCTTTAAAAAATCAGAAATTGTATGGTTTTTCAACCGTTTTAAATTTTTTTTTAAAATTTTTCTTTTTTAAAACACTAACTCAAGAATAATAACATGAGTTTATTGAATACCTTTTACACACTTAACAAAAATATTCATCTTAATTAGAACCCTTTACACCGTATAAGTTGTGGTTAGGAGTATGATAAAAGTTTTGCTGCTTTTTCCATGTTTTATATACGAAAGAAAGAAAAATAAGCGTAAATAATAAAAAAAAGGGAAAATATATCAAAAATGTGTTTAAATCCCCGAAAATCCCCTATTATTTTTATTTAATCCCCGGAAAAATTACCAATCCCCAAATGTCATTTTTACTTGCATGAAATCCCCAACTTTGAGGATAAATCCTCAAGTCAGACAGCCCTGCCTACGCTTGAAATATTTAAAAAAATCCCTACAAAAAGGGGAAAAATTCAGAATTTGGCATCACTATATACGACTGCCGCCACCTATATGTGAATTTTACCAACATTTTTTAGCAAATGCAAGAACCACCAAAATACATCGTTTTTTGCATATCGATAACTTTTTTAACAAAAAAAAAGTCGGCTGGCTGGCTGCATGGTGTTTGAAAATAAAAATTTATTTAAGGGCAAACATTTTTTGTTTTGTTACCTTTCTTTTATTCTACTTGGAAACAAAGGGTTTCTACAAGAGTATTCCAACTTATTCTATGAATTCATAAGACTTTTATTTCATCATAAGTTTGCTCGTTCTAAATCGTTAAGGACTGTTCTGCGCCATGTGTTTTTTGGGCGACTTTCTTGCGAGTTTCATTACAATCTGTGTAAAATCGGTTATTTGTTAGTTAGGGTGTTTTACCATTTAGGTAACGATATATGAGTTTATATGTAAGTCATCCTACCAATATTATAAATGTAAAAGTTTGATGTTTGTTAGTTTGTGGCTCAATTACGCGAAAACCGCTTAACTGATTTGGATGAAACTTGTTAGGCGGATCGCATATGGGATTTAAATAAAAGGTACTTTTGAGAAGGAAAATCAGGTAAAAATTCGTACTTTCTATGTTTTCAAAAGAATAGGTAGGTATAAGGCTTATGACCCAGATTAAATTGTTGGGTACTTTTTATAATGTAAAAACGGAACAAATTGGTGATTTTGGTACTTTTCTCTTTTTGAAAAGTTTGGTATACAGATTTATGGTCCAGCTCCCGCAACATAAATATTAAGAGCACTGTTGGGATCTGACAACTTTTAAATTGTACCGACTCAATGGAAAAAATGTACCAAAATTTCCCTATAAAATAAAAAAATTACATATAGTAATTCATAACACTTTTGCATTCAAGCCGACCATTTGATACCCTATACCAGAGTATATAATAGGGTATTCATTTAACCGGGCTTTTGCTTTAATCGTTTAATCGCTCGATTAATTAACCGAGGTTTTGGTTTAATCGGTTAATAATCGGGTAATTTGGTTTTTGATCGGTTAACCGATTAATAGCGTCTTTTTTATAAATAAGATAATTTCAATAATTAAAAATGCGTAAATTATTTATTATTTGAAGTTGATTAGTAAAAAAAACAAGAATAAGAATTCTTTATCTAAAACGAGCCAACGAAAAAAAAATAATTCATATATGGATATGTGATATGTATTTTTAAATAAATACATAATCAGAGGTGCTCTGGAAATCGAAAACGCGAAACGCAAGAACTTTTTAAGCGTCGTTTTTTAATAACATTTCTGTAGCAAAAGAATTTTATTGACAAATATACAAATATTTCAATATTTTATAACAAAAATTATAAAAGTAAGATTAAAAGTGTATTAGAAACAACTTTAAAATTCTTGCGTTTTGCGTTTTCGATTTCCAGAACACTCCTGAATATGTATTCATTTAAAAATAGACTGTGGATCATTTTATTAGTTATTTCAATAGTTTAAGGAGATCTGATAAAATAATTTTTTGGAAAACAATTTTAGTTAAGGATTAAAGCGATAATTTTTTTAGTTTTGACAACACTTGACTTAGAAATTTTTTTCACTTATCGTAGGTGTTGGAGGTATCAGAAGCAGCCCATAATACAGACTATCTAATTTCTCAATTCTTTTCCTAGATATTCTAAACATATAAAATCTTCCATTATGCCATTAGAGTCCTGATTTAATTTTTAAAAATGTTTAACACTTCTAATTGTTTCGGTTAAATCTGTTTAAAGAGTGTGTGTTACTATCGAGAGTTTATTCTGTTTTTGTACTGTATTTTAACAATGTATTGCTAGAAGGAAATATATTGTATAAAAAAATATTGTCTGAACATGTATATGAGACGAAGCAATTAATTAAAACACAAAAAAATTTTTATAATATTACAAAAAATTTAAATCTATAAAGCATCGGTTAATCGACTGAAATTAACCGGTTTAATCGTTAATCGAAAATAGACATTTTTATATTAACCGATCAGTTAATCGGGTAGTAATAAATCGGTTAACCGATTAACGGCTAACCGAATGAATACCCTAGTATACAAAGACAAATTTTCGATATTGTACCCTATTTGGAAGCTATGGGCAATCATGCCCGCCAGAACAAAATTACGTCTGAGGTTAAGACTCATGGGAAAGTTCTGTTTGCCGAATATAATTTAAAAATCTTCATCTACATAATATTTACTTGCCCTTAAGTGATTTTAGAAAGGGCGCTTATATTATAATGCTGGACCTACCAGCCATGACATAGTTGTTATCGTAAAAGTAATTGTAGCCAATTGTTATGTCAATACCATCATTTATAAGGAAGTTATGGCATTAAAAGCTATCGTCAAATGTGTACCGATTCTAATAAAATATGGTATGCTGATTTAGATAGCAATAAAATAAATTTAATCTAAATGCCAACATAATTAAATGCTTTATAGGCACAAACACTATTTCGCAAAGAAGTTTGTATGGGGGCTAGTTACGTGAAATTATGAACCGATTCTCACCATTTTCAGTAATCTTCTTCCTTATGAATTGAAACCAATGTAAAAAATTGCATCAAAAGATGGATCTAGGGACCAGTTTTTTTAGTGTTATACACATTAGCACAAACGCGTATTACTCTCTCACTATTGTCTCTATTTCTCTTTGTCAAAGGCAGACAAAATTGTAGATAGGTTTACTAAAACAATCGACAAAAGTGGCGATTTGGAGACTCTTGATCCCAGGCTTCCTACAAGGATACAAGTACATATTCTTATGTATGTATGTATATACTTAATATGTTAGTATAACATCATGAACAAAAATTATCAATTATGCAATTTTTAGTAGTTCTGGTCAGGGCGTGGATATGTTACTGAAAATTTTATTATTGAAGAGAAAAGTTTGCAAATGATAAAACTTGGTGGGTATTTTTTTTTTAATTTGTAATTTTTTAAATTGTACCAAAAAAGGATGAATTGCACCAGTGTACCAATAAAGTTTCGATTGTACCAAATTTGGTACAACTGTACCACAAATCCCATCAGTGATTTAGAGACCCCTTGCTATTCATATGAACAGTTGAATGTCGGTTGCTTAAGAGTATTAAGTGCTCGAAACTTAAAAGTAAGTGCTGGCGACAAAAAATAATTCCTATAATGTTGTTAATTTAAATATTTTAACAAAAAACAAGTATGAAAGTATAGTCGGTCAAGCCCGACCATATGATACCCTAATTAAAAACACATCATGCTTATGTGTCCATATATTTAAATCGGTTTGAAAGTTTGTGAGAGGCAGAAATTGCCCCCTACCTGCCCTTGTGGTCCTATTTTTGAAAAACTGTATAGCTTATGTGTCCATATAGATATGGATCTATCTATGTTTTAAATTTGATTAAAATCGGTTTGAGAGGCAAAAATTGCCCCCTACCTCCCCTTGTGGTCCTATTTTTGAAAAACTGTATAGCTTATGTGTCCATATAGATATGGATCTATCTATGTTTTAAATTTGATTAAAATCGGTTTGAGAGGCAAAAATTGCCCCCTACCTCCCCTTGTGGTCCTATTTTTTTTCAAACTGTATAACTTATGTGTCCATATAGATATGGATCTATCTATGTCTTAAATTTGATTAAAATCGGTTTGAGAGGCAAAAATTGCCCCCATCTCCCCTTGTGGTCCTATTTTTGAAAAACTGTATAGCTTATGTGTCCATATAGATATGGATCTATCTATGTTTTAAATTTCCTTAAAATCGGTTTGATAGTTTCTGAGAGGAAGAAATTTTCCCCTATCTTCCCTCGTGGTACTACGATTCGGCCCATTTTAAATAGGCTTGGTCCTTGTGCCAATAAAAACCTATGTCCCAAATTTTATCAAATTATCTCCAAAATTGCGACCTGTACTTTGCGCACAAGGTTACATGGACAGCCAGCCTGCCAGCCAGCCGGACGGACATCGCTAGTTCGACTCAGAAAGTGATTCTGAGTCGATCGGTATACTTTAAGGTGGGTCTAGGACCAATATTTTAAGGCGTTACACACATCAGCACAAATGCATAATACCCTCTCCACTATTGTGGTGTGGGTATAATAATAAATATAGATGCAAAAACGCATACAACTTTTGTACATTTTTTATATGATAAACCCTTTTCTTTAAAACTTGCTTTAATTTTTACGTGAACATAGTCACGGGTAAAAGCTAGTCTTTAATAAGGTTTGCATTTTATTTTTTAGTTTGTATTTAGTATTAAGGGCTTAAAACACGAGTGGTTTGACAACAAAAGATGTTTGTGTGAATATCAAAAATTTTAAATTTTCGTACAAACATTCTTCATTCAAACTCTTTTTATATGATACCCTACAATACAGTACTTATAGACAAATATTCGAGAGTGTACCCAATTTGAAACCCATGGGCAATCATGGACCCGAAAGAACAAAAAATATTATAAAGTTGCTTCACATATCAGCACAAACGCATAATACCGCTCCATCAATAGTAGTGTTTCTTATAGAAATTTACCTTATAAATAGTAAAAGTGTCATTTTCAATCGCTTGTGTTTGTTTTAACGTTTGCTTAAAATTGTCCTCAAAGGGTACTTTGCACTATCACTCAAGTCTTACGTAATTTGAAGAAAATACAACCCTGTTGTAAAAAAAACATCAGAGAGATGATTTTCGTAAGACTTGTGTGACAGTGTAAAGTACCATTAATTATGTAAAAGCAACTCGAATAAACTTTTCGCATGCAAATGAAGGAAGTTTTGCATAGATTTTTTACAATAAAATTTTAAACAAAAGAAAATTTTAAAAATTGGCTTAAATAAATAGGTTTTCTTTAACAATTAGTTGCGATGTCTGCATAGATTAAGAGGAAATAATATCCAATTTAGATGTAAGACAAATTTTTGGATGCTGGCAGACATCAGGGTTTAAAAAACTGCAGTCGAAACCAAAAACTGTCAAACAAAAAAAGAAACATTTTGTACAAGTTAGGTTAGGTCGAGAGGAGGAAGAAGCCTCAAGGATTCAACCTCCTATCAAAGTGATATACACCTAGGCCTCTACTGAGTCTGTTGTGCGCTCCTTAAGAACATGGATATCTAGGTGTAAGAAGTAAATCAACCTTTTTTTTTGGCTAATGTCAAATAAAGAAACGGCATTTTTTTCACTTCTTATTCAACGCAATACCTTGTTTTTAAGAACTTCTACTATGACCGTTACCAAATATTTAATAATTGCTAAATCATTCTCTTTGCATTTAAACAGAAACTTAAACAAAAGAAAGAATTCCTTTAGTATAAAAAAAATTACATTTTATTTCACATCTTTCCATTATGAACAATTTACAAGTCTCTTCTTATATTTACAATATTTTGTTCAGTTCTGCTTTATTTATGTTCTCATACATTTTATGGTTGAACTTGATGCGGTTCCTGCTGTTGTTGTTGTTTTTGTGTGTATTTATTTGCACAATTACTTAACTGCCAACAACGCATGCGTGACATTTTTAAAATAATTTCACCTTCCTTCCTGTGGCGGTGAAATCATTTTGCACAAAAAAAAATTGAAAGCAACGAAACAAGAAAATAAAAACAAAAGGTGAGAATAATATATTCGGCTAAGCCGAATCTATAATGCTCTTCACTTATGTGCTAATTTGTAAAAACAAATGACCCTCCACGCCTGAATAGGAGCTTGGATCCGCCCTTGGCAGCAGGGAACTAAATGTGCAAGTCAAATATTTGAACAGATATTAAAAAAAACGTTATTAATGTTGGTTCTAAATAGAAATGAGTGTGTAAACGGAATATCCATATCAGTCATTTCGGTTGGTCCACATTTGGATCCGCAACTACTTTTGCACAAAACCATTTGTGTAAATATTTCTTGTTATTACAAACGGTATGACAAATTTATTTGGCTGCTCATACTACCACAACTCGTAGAGATGGAAGGTCTAAAGAAAAAACAATAAATAAAATGACGACCAAAAACAATCGACAACAAAAACAACATTGTGCAACATAAAAAACGTTAAGGAGAATAAAACGAATCTTGCAGAATACTAGAAATAATAGCAGAAGAATCACACTCCTGAACACATGAACATGAAACGTACTACGCGGATTGTGCACCTTTGCCAAGGAAAAAATTCAAAAGGGCTAAATGATTTACTTTACTGTGCACACACACACTTACACACAAACACAAATTGGACTTGGACTTTTTAAAGCCAAAAGGCGCACGTACAAGTACATGCATGAACAAATGGTTACCTGGATCGTTGGTTTGGCTGACTGGCTGTTGGCTGGCTGATTTTCAGCCGGTTAACTGGATGTTTGCTGAATTGGATGAGTTTGTACAAATGATGACACTAGTGGTACCCTTAAAACGTACGTCTGCCAACTGGATGATAATAAATAAAGCACATGTGTGTATGAGTGCACGCCGAGAAAAAATATGTTTGAATATGGTCACGTATAACTAAACTATTTTTGAAGTAAATAAATTGAATACATATTATGATTTCTTTTAACATTTTATTGTTACTGCAACCATACACAGAAAAAATGAAAAACCAACTTCAATTAACGTATTTGTTAGAAATTTGTACTATTAATTAAATTCTGTACTGATTTTCCGCCAGCAAACAAATTGGTCATATCAATTAACACATTTGTAAGTTTGAGCT
This sequence comes from Pollenia griseotomentosa, assembly GCA_963931875.1. Taxonomy (NCBI): domain Eukaryota; kingdom Metazoa; phylum Arthropoda; class Insecta; order Diptera; family Polleniidae; genus Pollenia; species Pollenia griseotomentosa. The sequence continues at coordinate 32,864,061 of OZ007564.1, forward strand.
TTTCTTGCTGTTCAGTTTCAATCAATAGGTTTAATTGAAATGTAACCACCAGCATGTATTATGGTAAAATTAGTCTTCTTTTAACCAATCACAACCATATTATTTTTGCTTGCGGTCATGTTATGGTTATTATTAACATCTATATGTTTACAGAAATAAACTTAATGGTTGCTTTTAAAGTACATACACAGAAAAAAATAAAAATTGATTTCAATTTAAAAATTTTGTGATATTAATTAAAAAACTAATTAAATTTGCACCAGTAAACAAATCAATAGTTTTAATTTATTAATTAAATCAAGTGAATTAAACGTTTAATTAATACTATTAATTTGTTAGCTAGTACAAAATTAATTAATTTTTTAATTAATATCACAAATTTATTAATTGAAATTACTTTCTATTTTTTTCTTTGTTTTTCACTTGATTAAATTTTTAATTTACTTGATTAAATTTTTAATTCACTTGATTAAATTTATAATTGACTTGATTAAATTTTTAATTCACTTGATTAAATTATTAATTAATGCTTTAATTGGTGAAAAATTTTGATTAAAGGAGCAAAATGTTAGAATTAAATTTTATATATAGTCAAAAAAAAAAAAATAAAAAAAATTGCAGAATTGTGGACAACCATAATATGATTGTGAAAGACATGAGAGAAACTAATGCGATCATAATATAATTGCGTCAAAAACTACTTTTCGAATTTGCTGTTCGTAACCATATCGAGCCATATTTTTCTCTGCGTGTTAAGGTGTGTGTGTCAACACAAATATAGACCGCAAGCAAATAATAAAAATAAAACGAGCAACCTACAGATTCCCTTAAGAATAAAAGTAAAAAAAAAAATCATAAAAACAACAACAATACTTGCTTAAAAAAACACATACAACTTAAAACAATACAAACAACAAACAACAAAATAACCCAAAAAGAACGAACACAATTACGAACAAACATACAATTGTAAAATTGGAATTTTTGCAACATGTTGCAAGCGTAAATAAAATGTAATAAAACGTGCAAGCAGGGTGGCATACGTTGTAACAATACAAAATTCAATGTAATGTGTACATTTCAACAAACGAACGTGCCCCTCAACCAAACACTATTCATTAACTCGCTCACTCAGTCATCATCTACTCACTCACTTGTACATTTTGTGTACATTTTATCCACCATTTTAGCCACCCACTCACTCACTTACATATACTCCCACTTCCACTACGAGCATGTAGCAGAAAGATCTTACATATTTATTTATTTTTTTTTATAAAAAAAAATTTAATTGTCACTTTTGGTACTTTTGTGAGGATCTTAAATACTATTTTGAAATGGGTACAAATTATAAAAGCATTTCTGAAATCCAAATGAAAATCTGTGATTAATAGTTTTTGAAGATGAAATTGGCACTTTAAAATTTTTGTTTTTGCTGAATTTTTTTTTTTTTTTTTGATTATTTTTTTATAAGAGTTCCACCGTCAAAAATTTATTTTTGATGCAAACATATTTGTAAGAGTTCGGGAAAAAAGTCAATAACACAGAAAAAAATATCTAAAGAAAATTTTTAACAACACAGTTTGTTAAAAATAAAATTTTGGGTCAACAAATTATGTATTTGATTCAATGAAAAAATTTATCTAAATTACACTTTGCAAAATAGCACTCAATAAAACATATCTCATAATTAAATATTTTTTCATATTCAATAAAACAAACATTTGAATCAAAGTAAAGACAGTATTTTTACAACTTTTGTCCATTTTTTAACTAATAATTCTCATTCGCTTTACAGTTTAAGTTGAATAATATCTTTAGTTTTTCTAAAGTCTTTGAAAGAAGGGTTCCTGATAATCTGGCCTAAGCAATTAGCGAATAGGAACTAGCTTCTTTCCCCACAATAAATTTAAGTGTATTTATCAAAGAATACAATTTAGGAATTTAGCACATCATAATTAATAAATAAATAAATTCGATAACATTTTGTTTGATTTATTCGACATTTCCAACAATTTACTTTACCAAATCACATAAACATTTTGTTGAAAAAAATTATTTTGGGCAACAACTTTTTTTATTGACGCAATAAACTTGGTTGTTGACTTAAAATTCAACAATTATAACTACAAACTTTTTTTTATCAAAATCAATCGTCATCGCAGAAAATCCAAAAATTTTTGTAATCAAATATGCGATTTTCGTATTCAAATCTGAAAATTATTTATTATTATTATTTAACGGCTGCGAAACATGGAAAGCTGCCCCTGGCGACATGACATCTGGATGTTTGTGAATTAAAGTCTTCGCAGGATCTCGTGAATATTCTGGCCGAGTGTGATACCCAATACCCATCCAATCTAAGGCATAAAGCCACAGATAAAATGACGTACATAAATGGAGGTGGCATAGTCTTGTAACGATATCGTAGAGAAAGACAGCGACAATAAATGACATAGAAAGGCAGCAGAAGAAGGGGACGCCCAGCTCATACGGAAAGAAGGCTAATCGGTGTAGAAGGAGGTGGAATGTGTAAAAGCTGGAGTGAAGTGAGAGCATTAGAACCAGTTTTCGAAAATAAACACTAAATATCGCTCCTTAGTGTTCGGTTCGGAAGATTTGTGGAGAACACAAACGCGAATAGTGTTTGTGTAGAAAATCATTAAAAAATAACGTTTTCCAGTTTTCCCCTTTCGAACACAAAATAATACTGTTCTTATCTTACACAACAAAAATATGCGAACATTTAATTCCGCTCGTTTTTTTTCAAGCCACAAACTTCAGCTTTACCAAAAACAAAATACACATACGAAAAAAACAAAAAACCAGCAAAATAATTTTACACAAAGAAGCTGCGATCGTTGCTAAAATTTTTTGTTTGTTCATTTCTTTATCAATGTAAAAAAAAACATTTACGAACATTAAAATATAATCAGCCTTATTCCGGTTGTCGTAATCGATCAAGTCCTTTTTTGTAAGAGATTAAAGAACACTGGTTGTGTGTTACTGTAAGTGTTGTTTAATCTCTTACAAAAAACGACTTCATCGATCACGACAACGACAACCGGAATAATACCGAATGTTTGTCTACACACTCATAAAATTATTACATTAACTGATTGTGGTTTATTAAATTCGTTTTCCGTACTGTTAAAGTTTAATAAAATTATAGTTATTTTACGAATAATTTTATTTTTTAACATTTATGATTGTTATTCAAAAAACAAGCTACCAAAAAATAATGTTTTTTCGTATTTATTTTGTTATGTAGTTTGATTTTTGTCGGTTAAAATATATTTTTTTTTAAACGAAAACTGTTCAGTTTTAAGGAATATGCTGTTCAATAAATAAAAAATTTAAAAATTAATTTTAAAATCATTTGTTTTAAATGAAATGTAAATGATCCGCTTCTTAAATGAATTTTAAGTTGTTTAAAATGAATTTTCGTTTGAATTTAACTACATAATATTTTGATTGCAGTATCACTACAATTGTTCTGTTTTTTAACGAAGAACAGTACACTATATAATGTTCAGATCTTTCTTGAAAATAGTTACGAACGATATTAAGGGTAGTGTTCGTCTACACAAACACTAAAAAAATAGATATCGTTCTTGGGTGTGTGAGCCGAACGCTTAATAATGTTCCATTTATTTTCGAACACAGATTAGAACAAGATATGAGGAATATGTTCAACCAAATTATTAAGGCCCTATGCTCCTTATAGAATGGAAAGGAATATATTGCACATTATGGAGTTATGCACACAGAAAAAAATCAAGTTAAAAACGTAGAAAACAAGGTTGATTTAAAATTTTTCGGTGGTGATTTTGCTTTATACGTTTTTCATGTTAATTCAACCTGGTTTTACAATAACTGCGAACAACATTTTTTTTCTTTTAAAATAACTATAATTCATGTTAATTTAACATTGCAGTAAAGTTAGAGCAAAATGTAATTTATATTGAAATAACAATCCGAATCACGTTGAATGAAAGTTATTTCAAGTTGAAACAACGTGAATTTCATGTAGAATCAAATTGGTTTGAGTGTGTTATAACAGTGTGAAGAAGCCTCAGAGACAACATATGCATTTATTTAAGAATAATTCAATACACTTACCCCTGTAACACATGTTTCACTTATTTTGAGTTCTCCTTTGTCAACAGAAGCATCAGCATCGCCCGATATGGATTTCGTCATCAATATACTTTGAAAACTTGATGCACTATTTAAGTAACTAATTTTAATTAAAAGAATACGGGAATTGTCCTCTTTTTATAACATATTTTAAGAATGAAAATAAAAAATGTACATACTTAAGTATGAATGCATGTTAATTTAACAAGATACACTTTTGATTTTAATATAAAACTGGTTTTTATGGATTCAATATTGAATCCATATTTATTTATATTTTAATATTTTTTTTTTTTTTATTTTAACAGTGAATAATATTAAATAAACATTATTTAAGGTTATTTTATTTAAAATTATTATGAAATAATGATAAATTTAAAAAAGGGCATACTTTTGCAGAAATTTACTATGATTCTCAATCAACATTTTTCCATGTTAATTTTACATTGGCATTTTTTTCTGTGTGTGGAAACTTAAATTTTTGTGACCAGATTTTGGCTTGCACAGAAGTAATTTGTGCCTAAATTTATATTGATACGAATATCATTTTTAGAATTTTGATATGAAAGGTGGATTTATCCATTTATGCCGCACAATGTTTGTTGACGGAGAATAATTTTTTTTACTGAAAGTGTTCTGCAGAACGATTCACCATTCACTCATATGACCGCAGTTCACTAAGTGTCGGAAGCCGTTAAGGTCGTTCGAAATCAGGTACTGTGCCAGGAAACAGTGATGCTCTGCGCAAACTGAAAAGCAAGATCGGCATGTGACATATCGAGAGATTGGTCAGAAATTAACAATTATATTTTAATTTTTATTGTATACAACATGTAATCAGTTATTGTAAATCGGTTGTAGTTTTTCGATTTTGCGATGTTGCTTAATTTTAAACACACTTTACATGGCTCTAAAAATTTCTGAACAAAGATGGACCAATTCGGATTTTTAACGTAATAACAAAGTTCAATATCACCCTATTGCTAGGAACACAACTGGGATGAACGACAAACTTTTAGCCGCGAATATTCGTCGCCAAAATAAAACATATTTGTGTATATGAAAATACACACAATCATGGCGTCGGCCGAAATTCGTCATACGCGGCGACTTTGCAATAGATTTATTTATATAACATACGCCGGCGAACGACGAACAAATCAGTACCAGGTGACCATGTTTGATTTTAGTTTTAAATTATTTTAGTATATTAAGTTACTTTTTTACTTTAGTAACTGTTTTTTATTATTTTATCGCATTTAAAATAAATATACAAAGCAGATAACTATAAGAATAGTTTTTAATTGTGGTTTCGTTAATGTTTGTGTTTTTTAAGTAATTTTTTTTATATGGTCACACTATTTCTCTCTCTTTGCAGAAACAGCAAAGAACTTTTCCAATTAGTAAAGCTGTGAGTTATTCGTCGTTATTGTGTTTCATACGACGAATTTACTCAGCGAATTTTTACTAAAAAATTCGTCGTGTAGGGCGAAATTCGTCGTGTAGGGCGAAATTCGTCGTTCGTCCCAGTTGTGTTCCTAGCATAACTTACACGTATAATTTGGTAGTTTGATCCATGGTTTTTCGGCTTTCCTCAAAAATGTGATTTTCAGACAAACGCGGTTGCCCAGTCAAAAAACTTCCTTCTCCATTGTTTTCAACATAAAAGTCAACATCAAAGAAATTCTCTGTCTTAAAGTCCCCCGAAAATTTAAAAAATTATCTTCCCGTGATTTTTTGGAAATTTTTTTCCCCCCAATAGGAGTACTTACTCCATCTGATTTAAAAACAACATACAATTTTCATTTTTTCTTTTGCTGAAATCTGGATTTTTTTAGTGAAATGCAAATTTTATCGGAGATATGAAAAAGGAAAGCATAATTAATTAAAAATGTATGTATGATTCTTTTTAATTTCCTTTTGAAAAATGTTTAAATAAAAATTTCACTTATTATTTTTTAATTAATCAACCTGAAAAAGGGCCAAGTGAAACCAGTTTGTGGACAAGAAGCTCTTCAGCGACAATAAAAAAAAAACACGTCAAAAAAAACAGAAAAAAGAAACTGAAACTCTTGAAACCATTAAGAGGAAAAAATAAAACAGAACCACTTTCTCAGTCGAAATCATTGGGCCAGAAGTTAAAATGTTTGCTAAAAAATATACAACAACTACAATTTTAGCAAATTACAAAAAATAAATAAGAAATAAAGGACAGTCAAGAACGACATTTACTACTGCTGGTCAAAAAATTGTTGTGCTGATGAAGACCAAGTTGCTAAAACAGAGGCGTCGTTAATTTCATTTTTGATAAAGCGTTACAAATACAGTAGTGGAGCAGAGACCAGCGTCTCTGATGGGTACCGCAACTGCAACTTTCGCATTGATAGTCGACGATCTTAGTACCAACTGGTCTATTGGGCCTCCCGTTGGTTTTTTTGAAGACTTTTGAAAAAGCATTTGCAAAAATATGCTTGATAAATAAGCTTTTGCATATTAAAGTTGATATTTATCAATTTAATATTCAGTTGTTAAACAAGAATTTTTACATATTTTAATTTTTTTTTATTTTCAATTTGACAACAATATTGGCAACTTAAGATCGAAAATTTTGCATCACTACGGTTTTTAATTTGAAAACTTGAAACAAATTCTTTTTCAAAATTTTAAGTGGACAATTTACTAAGCCAAATAACAAGAACAAGTTTTCGTAAAAGTTCTTAAATTTTTTACCACTGGTGAAAAGGGTAAAAAGGACTTCCTGGAGACAAGGTTGTTATATATTTCTATAACATATAACAGAGGGGTCTATGCAATAACTCCCACGAAATAAGTCCCACCAAAAATTGCTTAAAAAAATGAAATAACTCCCACGAAATAAGTCCCACTTTTGAAAGCGAAAAAAGTCCCACCAAAATGAAATGATTTAAAAATTTACTTGAAATGAAATAACTCCCACTCAAAATGAAAAAACTCCCCCTTGAATAATATATTTCTTAAATGAATTAAGTCCCACTTTCATAAACGAAATAAGTCCCACTTTTTCACTGTTTAATGCGATTTCAAATAAGAAGTATTTGACCCGAAAAATCGTATGCAAGCTTGCAGAAGGCTTCTTAATGGAATGGATATTACGAATTTTGATAGAGTTCTAGAATTTATTATTAATTCTTTTTTCGGTCAAGGAACGTATAGAGAACGCCTACTAGTAACAACGTTTGGATTCGTAAATGGATTAAGTACAGATCAATTGTTCTTATTATTAAGATGGAAACCGTTCCGGAAGGACCATCAGATTAAAATTACCGACCTTTATAAATGGCTTGAAGATCCAGTGCATGGTAGACGGTATTATAGTTTTAACGTGGCATTGGGATTAGTTGTATTTTGTAATGGTGATATTAGAAAACATGGAACACGAATTCCAATTTCCTACTAAAAATATAATAAAACACATACATACGTAATTACGTCAACAATTTTTTTTAATATTGTTTTTCCAGTAGTTAAGTTCGGTACCTATTTGTACACATTTCTTTAAAGTTTTTTTATTATAGTAAGTATAAAGTAATTAATAACAAAAAAAGGAGTGCCATGAGAGATAAGGACACAAAATTATAGTTGTCCCTTTTACGAAATGTCCAATATATAACTTTTTGCATAAGAAAAAAATGAGAAATAAAGCATAAGAAATAAAATATAAATTTAGGGGTATGAAATAACTCCCACTTTACAAAACGAATTTATTCCCACTCAAAACGAAATAAGTCCCACTTAAAATAAAAACGCGTAACGAAATAAGTCCCACCAATTGACGAAATAAGTCCCACTTTTAAAAACGAAATAACTCCCACTTTCAAAACAGCAATTTTTTGTGGGACTTATTTCGTTTTTAAAAGTGGGACTTATTTCGTGGGAGTTATTGCATAGACCCATAATAGAGGTATAAGAAAAAATCACTTGCCTCCAATTTTTATCCATAAAACATATTTTTTTTTTAATTTCCGGATAATCTAGCAACGCTCTTTTTTCACTTTTACGCAATTAAAGCATTAATCAAAAATAAAATCAGTTTTAATAAACAGTTTAATCAAGTGAATTAGACGTTAAATCGATACCATTAATTTGTTAACTGGTGCAAATTTAATTAATTTTTTGATTAATATCACAAATTTTTTAATTGAAATCAATTTTTATTTTTGGCTTGGACACACTTGGCGAATGGAAAATGATGCTCCGGCCCATGAGGCATACAAAGAAGAACCCATCGGTGGGAAACGTAGAAAAGGGCGATCCAATCTCCGTTGGAACCACCAGGTACAACAAAACCTAACAGCACTTGGCGTATCTAACTGGCGCCAGCATGCAGAAGAAAGAAATAGCTGGCATTATATTCTATTTCAGGCTAAAAACCGACTCCCGGTTGTAATAGCGATCTTAAGTAAGTAAAGTTTACTTAAGTCTCTCAACACGCAAATAATCCGATATGGCAGAAAACCTTATAATCATGGAAACAGAAAAGGCAAAGACAAGTCTTAAAATAAATATTGCCAAAACCAAGATGATGAGGATATATTCGACGGAAAGTACATCCAAAGTATGGAACTTTCAAAAGTGAGTTATTTCTTCTAATTGGGATGGAAGATTTTTTCGAAAGAAGGGTCACCAAGGATGTTCCAAGCCACATCATGAGGGCACGTAACGTATTGGGCCAAATATGTGGTAATCACTATAAATTTCAAGTCGTGTTAAAGTAGCTTTTTTTATTTCTTCTTTACATTTGTGAAACTTGGAATACCGCCTTCAAGGATGTTAATGCCTTTCAATGAAACAAACGCTTAAGAAGAATTTTCCAAATTTCCCTGGGCCATCATATTAGAAATGCTAAGCTTTGGGCATGAACCAAACAGATTCCTCTCAAAAGCAAATGCCAATATTGATCATATCGAAGGACGACCACAAGATTGAATCACTAGCACTGATAATAATTAATTGCAGCCAGCAAGATAGTTTAAGAAAAGGACGACCGGCTCAGACTTGGCAAAAAGCGTTTGACGCTTTAGTATCTCGAAAAGCTGGAAAAAAATCATGAAAATTGCACTAAATAAAAATGATTGGATGTAAGAGGAACTTAAGCAGCCAATATATAATAATCGGTTCATTAATGACCGAGATTTGTACATTCACTTAGCTCCCTTTTTCTTTCCGATAAACGTACATATCTGGTAAATAACGTCCATACCATATGACCTAGGAAAACATAATTTGGTTCAGATATTTCTTAGATATAAAGTATTTTTGTACTGATAATAAGACAGATCCCCCTCCCCACCCCCATTACGGCCCCTATTGCGGTTCACAACTTAACTCAGTTGAGTTGTAAATAATATAACTGGTTGTGTTGAATTGTAATTTTTTGATGTTTTTGTTCGCCGCAATATAGCAAAGTTGTAAACCATAATACAAAATTTAAAAAATTACAACTCCACTGAGTTGAGTTGTGAACCGCAATAGGGGCCTACATGTGTCCACCCGTAATAAAAGTTTTGGTACAAAAGGTTCCTTACAAAACAAGCGGAATTGATTAAATATAGCCCAGATATATTCTGTACGTGAGTTTTGCATTTGTATTGGAAATCATTTAAGTCGCTCAGTTCCACAATCTTTCTCAGAGCAAAGTGACATATTTTCGCATTATAAAAACAAAATACAATCTACAATAACTGAATATTTAAATTTGTGCCTTATTTACAAATTTGATAGGCGAGTGGTTACTCTCCATTCTTCCCTATTTTCCGGTAGATGTACAGCTAAATGTAGGGTTGCTTCAATTAGTGGTTTCAATTGGGGTGACCATCTTGTAGGTGACCTCCCTCTTTTTCTGGTTCCATCAACCCTTCCATACACTATCAATCTTTCCATGGTTCCTTCTCTTCTCGCAATGAGGCCGAAATATTAGAGATACGAAAGATTATGTACATATAAAAATACAGGTCCTATATTTAACTTCTGAATCAATCTAACGATGCCTTTGGACATGGATTGGAGATAATTCAATGAGATTAGTACAAACTTCTTTGCAAAATAGAGTTAAATAGTCTTAGCCCAAAAATATTCTATTGCAACCTAAATCATCTTATCAAATTTTAATGGATTCGGCCTATAGGTGGCATACATTTACCATTAGCGAAAAAAGCTTCTTATAAATATTTATATCGATAACAAATTTGGCGACGATAACTTCCATAACTGCTATTAAGTCATGTCAAAATTGTGTGCCATGTTAACCTCATCCCCAAATATAATTAAAGTCTTAAAAATAATATTAACGGCCGTTATACACTATTCCACATCGTATCATGATAAGTAGTTATCGCTTTTTGAAGAATTTTAAACAACAATTATATCAAGGAAGCATTTTCGTAAAATACTTAAGACTTTGTGGAATAGTGTATAACAGCTTTAACACGTAGGTAGATATTTAACTTATAGTCGGCGCCAAGAGCTCTTATTTATATGAAATTAACCTCAAAATATAGTTTCGTTTTGGCGTGCCCATGAATTTCTTGAAAAATATATTGGGTCGGCCTCGGCCGACTATTCTCTCTTTATAGTTTAATATTTAATAATTGACCATGTTTTACAACTATTTACAAGGCTTCTAACGACAACGTAACTTTAAAACTCTTCATCTGTTTGGCTCCCCCCTAAATAGCTTATTTGAGCAACGCCTTTAAATTGTTCGTCATATTCTTATTTTGGCGATAGGTTTAAAAAAAAATAAGAAATACAAAATAAAAGAAATACTCATCATGCCATAGACATTATTTTCGTTTAAATATTTTTGTGTATTGTAAAAGTATGTACACAAGCAGACCTTTTAAACAATTAATTATTTAATTTACTTTACATATTTAAGTCCGAACACTATAGGCTTCCTATTCGGGGAAAATATTTCCAGGAGTACCGGAAGACTATGTTTCCTGTTTAATTAATGGGTCGATTACGGATAGCAACACAACTGAAGTTGAGTTGCCAGCAGCGAAATTAGGCAAAAGCCGCTCATGTTTAAAGATACAATTTTTTTTATTTTATATTTTAACATGAGCGGCCTGAATTTCAGTTCAGTCGTCATCCGTAGTCGACCCATTTTTTTTATTATTTTCCACAAAAAAGTCACACAAAAAATTATATTTTAGGCATAACTCTTATCATAGATCAATATTGTAGAAATAACAAACGAATCGTCATTTCGTAATACAGTAGTTTTGACTTAACTGCCTTTTATTTACGTGCTCTTTTGACTTAGCTGCACAAAATTGATAATTTTTGGCATTTTTCTTTATAATCCCATACAAATTCCTTTTTTAAGTGCACTTTCTTTACCTGCACATTTAAGATAAGTGCCCAAAACTTTTGGCATTTTAAAATTATTTTCATACAAAAAATTCAATTTAGCTGCACTTTGACTTAGCTGCCCAAAATACATATTTTCTGTAATTTTTATTCCAAATCCTTCTTTATGTGCATTTTGTATACCTGCACATTTTTCGTATTTTTGGGCAGCTTTAAAATATTTTCATATAAAACATCAAAGTTAGCTGCACACATGAAAAAATATGGTGGCCACTTTTTTACATAAATATCCAATTTTAGCAGTTTATAAAATCAAAAATCGCAAACAAGTCAAGTTGGTATCATTATAATTCATTTATTTTGTTTAAATGTATTTACATTTATGCATATGGGTTGTGGTTACAGCAACTTTACCACGATTATATGAAAGGAATAGCAAATCTTTGGTCTGGAACAGAATAAAGTAGTTGTAGTAGTATTTGAAGCTGACGAATGCTCTGTAGCGCACAGTGTTGCCAAAACTTGGTGACGAAAAATTGCTAAATTTACGGAAAAAAATGGCTAAAAATGGGCTAAAAAATGGCTAAACTTTTTTTTTTAAGTAAAAACACATTAAAATTCAATAACAAAACAGAAATAATTCATTTAAAGTTGTTTACGACGAAATTGTAAGTTAAGATCAATTTCTTAAATAAGAATAAACTTAAATTAATATTTTGATAGATATTTAAAAAATTAAATCATCGAAAAATTCGTCGTTATTGCTCATCTCATAGGAATCACTCGTGCCTATTAGTTTTAAATAATTCAAAGGAAAATCATAATCACGACAACATTTACCCAACATTATGAGTCCAGATCTACAATAAAAAACAAGTAAAAAAGTATAGTCGGTCAACCCTGACTAGATGATACCGTACACCACATTATAACCTATGTACCAAATTTTATTGAATTATCTTTAAATTTGCGAACTGTACTTTGCGCACAAGGTGTGCATGGACAGCCAGCCAGCCAGCCGGACAAGCATCGTTAATTCGACTCAGAAAGTGATTCAGAGTCAATCGGTATACGTAAAGGTTGGCTAAAGCTATGTTCACACCTATTAGATATTTGACGTCCTACACGTGACCACTAGTTTTCTTAAAGAATTGTTTGCTTTTGCAAAACGTTTGGCTAGGGCAAACACTATTTAACAGTTTCTAAATTACATTATACAATGATCATTTTAAAATGAAAGTTTTGTAAATAAATAGAAATTGTTAAAAATAAAGCTTAAGTTTGATCAATTTACTGGCAACGCTTTTTTGTATTTTATTGTCAAATATTTGTTAGGTCTGAACATACCTTAAGTATCAATATTTTAAGGTGTTTCAAACATCAGCACAAACGCATAGTACCCTCTCCACTGTTGTGGTGTTGGTAAAAATATTTTATTGTTACAGTAAAATTCTTTACCTAATTAAAAAAATCGAATTAACGGTTGCTAAATGTAACCTATTTCTCAAATTACTTTAAACAATATTTACTTGGCAAAATACCATCTCTACTTCAGCATTAGACCATGGAAGTGAGAGCAACTTTATAGTCAATTCTGGAATTTCTAAAAAAATTTTGTTGCTGCCTGCATCTCTTTACTGAAATACTTGCAACCAGAAAGAAACACCAATGTTTGTGGTGATCCATTTTATAAATTTAGTATTGGAATACTGTTCCTTTATTTTGAAAGATGTTTCATCATCATCGTTTATAGCGATTTTCAACATTTGTAAAAGTTGTGATTTCAATTAAAGGCGTTTTAATTGTTAAAAGTGTTTGTTTTACTTTTATAAATTTTTATAATAAAATAAAAATTATTCCTTTAAAAGAAAAACGGCAAAAAAATTTTATTGCTAAACAATTTGAAAAATGGCTAAAAAAAAATGGCTAATGACTAAACTCATTTTTTTAAGGCTAAACAGGGTGAAAAATGGCTTAATATAGCCACTAAATGGCTAAATTGGCAACACTGGTAGCGCAACAAAGTTCAAAACATAAATCAAATATTCAAAATTATATTTTAAATGTTTTAAATGACAATTTCAACTAAGACCTTAATTTGTAAAAAAAAACTAAACATTTTAATTTTGAAATTAAATTTATCTTGTAACTTGTCTCCGAAAGTTAGTTGCTACGAAAGTAATAAAACTCACCCAAAATAAACCCACTCCTTAAGGGCTCTGCTTGTAGTATGTCCAATAAATGTTGGTTGGTTGTTTGTTTGGCTGTCTGATGTGCTCTCGTATGTTGCATGTTTTAAAACAGATCATGGCATCATCATCGTGATCTGCAGCGACGTCGCTCGCAACTTTGCCATAACCGGGCGTAGTCGTCACCCAGATTATCAGGAAACTGGAGGAACCAGTTTGAGCAGCCTAAATTTAGAACATTACAAAAATACTTCTACTTCTCTTCTTTAGCGCTTTTTGGTTTTTTTTTTTGTTTTTATTGTACTTTTTGTTGGTTTCCAATTTTTTTTTTTGTCGATTTTGGCCAACAAACTATAGATTCAATGTTTATTTTATGTGTATACAATTTTATTTTATTTTGTTTTTTTCGTTGGACGCTGTCGTTTTTGTTTTAAGAAGCTTTTATTTGTTGGTCTTGGATACTTTTGGATTTTTTTTTTTTTTATTTATTTACAAAAGTACAGCAGGAGTTTATTTTGGGTGGGTATTTCTATGAGTGCATCTGACTTTGGATGTGTGTGCGTGTGTGTAAGAAATCCTAAGCAATTTTAATTTTATCATCATCTAATTAGAATCTGGCAAGTATTTAATTGTTAAATTCGCCGTAAACTTATGCTTCAAAAGATGTAAAAAAACTAATTTAAAAAATTTTAAGCGATTTTAAAATTTTTAAAAGAGATTTTTAATTTTACCACTCGGTTATTTCTTAAGGCAGCAAAGCCCCGCTCAAAAGGGTTTAAACTGGAGGTCCGCACCATGCGTTTTCGCCTCCACGCATTGCATAATTCATGCGTTTTATGTTTCAAGTTACATGCACCGCTTTTTTTGCGGCATCAACCCAAGTAAAAATTAAATTTCATTTTTCAAAACCAGCTGATTTGTTCGAGCGCTGCTTGTGACGCTTACAAAAGTAGCATTCAACGCTTTTGTGCATGTAACTTGTTACAAATAACTACACAGATTCTACATTTTTGACAGCTGCGTAGACAGCAAAAATGCGTTTAGCGCGTTGTGTGGGCCTCCAGCTTAAGGAAAACGAAACCAAATATTAACAGGCCTGTATTTTATCTTACACGCTACACAGAAAAAATTTTTGGCGCCAGTAAAAGAATTAATCAAAAATAAAATCAGTTTTAATTACATATTTAATCAGGTGAATTAAACTTTTAATCAAGTGAATTAAACGTTTAAGTGAAATATTGTAAACGTTTAATTGAAATATTGTCAATTAAACATTTAATACACTTGATTAAAAGTTAAGTTCACCTGATTAAATATTTAATTAAAACTGATTTTATTTTTGATTAATTCTTTTACTGGCGCAAAAATTTTTTTCTGTGTAGATACACAACAAAAAATACTCTTGCGGGAATCAGATGTCCTACATGTACTAGAAAGGACAGTTCCATTGTTAAAAAAGTACACATAACATTTACCTTGCTACAGGAATCATGCTGCACGAGTTATCCGATTGAAAGAGTGCTAAACACCTTCATATGTCAACAGAAAATAAAGTGTTAGAATAAAATTTGATTAACTTCTTTCTATTAACCACCAACGATTGAATTCGGCTGCAACGTTAACGTGTCCTTAATATTTACGTATGAGTAGCGAGTCCTATACAGTGACTGGTATTAAAGATTTAAAAGTGGAGTCGGATGTACCAATGCAATTCCTAATTAAAAAGATTCGGCAAAGAGCGGGGAATGGTTGTGTCTACGAATATTTTAAAGGGCCTAGAACTAATTTTTCATTCCGTCAAACTTGGACATGGTAAAACAACGGCAACTAATTACTGGACGTGAGCTGTGCGTGATTGCGGCTGCCAATGGCACCTAACTTAACCTAACCTACCCCAAAATGGTCATTCAGTTCACCAATTGTAATGATGGCAGGTAGGACAATTGGTGCGATCAACAAAAAATAAAAATAATTTACAGAGCATATATGTAAATATATTAAATCGTACAGAACTTTTTATATAAACCTAAATTCAAATATTCATACACATACACATGTAAGTGTGTTTGTCTAAGCAGCCCTAAAGTTATTTCGGCACCAAATTATTTTCCCTACGAATAACAGGGTTTTGTTCACCTTCATCGCCAAATAGTATACCGAAAATCGCCAAAAATTAATTTTTTTAGATTTTTGGTAAAAAAAAATCGCCAAAATCGCCAAATAAAAGTTTTATATAAAAAAGAGTATACAAGTGTATTTTACATTTATATAAATGTTAAATATTTATTCTTATTCTAGTAGTGTGTTTATATTATAGTAGAACATCGCCAAACGCTTAACATTTGTGATTCTGACTTGAATTCTGTAATTTGTAAATCATAAATCGCAGTCGCAGTCGCAAGAAGTTTGGCGACTTCAAATTGCAAAAGTATGCTGAAGGGAACTAGAATTTTCATAATCATAAGAAGGCTGATTATCTTAAAACCTAGAACTTGTGAGATCAGTTAATTGAATTGTGCCAAAACATAAATATCTTAAAAGGTGTATTCAAATACCTTAAGTCAACTCAATCTTCTAAACAAATTACATGAATTATTTTTAAAAATTACCTTCTAACTCAGATTCGTTTCCAATTCTATATAAAGTCAGGGTTTTAAAATTTGAAGTGAATATGGGTAGTTCCAAAGTGTTGAACGTGACAGTCGTACGCATCAAAAATGCAATAACATTTTAAACAACAAATATTTAAAATGTTATAGCACTCAGAAAGCACTATTACCTATGCTAAAGCTTATGGGGGCGCGATTCTAGGTCAAAGATAATAGCAAAAGAAGTAGCGGTTCGAACGTGAAAAAAATGAAGTAGTTTTTGTGGCCATGTATAAAAAGGCGTAATTCAATGAAACCTGTCGCAATTTTTTAGTCAAACTACTTTCAGAATTTTACGTAGCAATGTAAAATTTTAATGTCTTTGGTTTGATTCCAAAATCTTCTGTATTTTTCTTTGTTTAAGCCAATATCTGGTTCGATACGTGACATTTCGAACGTGACATTTTTTCCATAATAACTTAACTAAATAATGATTACAAAAAATAAAAATTTACCGTTAATTCGAATAACTTATTATTCTTCGAACTCATCATTTTATTACAGACCATGTAAGAAAATTTTTTGGAATAATTTTCATCAAATATCACCTCTTTTAAGGAAGATAATATTAAAGAAAACATGCAATAAAACATTGTAACAAATAAGAAATTACGTTTGCACAACTTTGCAGTCTGATTGTTTATCTAAGTGAACAAATTTATGAGTAAATTTATAAAACTAGTAAAATCTAAATATTTCTCTATAACAATATCGTAAAATAATTAGCTCTTAATAACTTTTAAATTTTCGGTCACGGTGGACCTTTTGACGGAAATGCCCATATTTAATTTTTTTTTAATATTTTAAGGTTTAAAAGAAATATTTGATTTTATTTCGTAAAAAACAAAGTTAAAATGTGTAAAAAAAACTGCACATTGAAAAATACGAAAAATTTAAAAAAACCCATTTCATATGCAATCGAAAACGATTGTGTTTTTAAAATTTATTTTGCAAAATAAGTTTTTCGGTAAAGATCCGATTATTGATACTTCTGATCAGGAAAATGTGCAAAAATCTAAGAAAGCTTAAGCTTTATTCCAAATTTCTATGGCGACAATTCGTTAGTTTTCAATGTAATGATCTGGCAATGTTATCAATTTATCATTTAAAACAATCGCATTCGTAATGCGATTTTAAAATTTGTTAAAAATTCAAAAACTTTGCCCGTACTTATAAATTTGTTCATATAAATATGAAAAAAAGATAAAATATGTTTTAAGAATCGCCAAATAATCGCCAACTTCTTTTTAATTTTGCCAAAAAAATCGCCATGTCGCCAAACACAAAATTGCATGGCCAATAAGGTTTATAAATCGCCACGATTGGCAAAAAAATCGCCACATCTGACAGCCCTGACGAATAATAAAATTCCCAATCATATTATTCGCTCGAATTTTTTTTTTTTTTGTGTTTGTTTATATTACATATTTAACTTCATAACATTTTTATTTGTTGTTGTTATTGTTGCGTTGTATCTTTAATGAATATTTTTACGTTTTTGTTTTTATTTTTCAGATAAAAACAAAACAATCAACAGGTAAACACCCCAACAACAACGAAAAACTTCATTATGCATTTCATTCAGAGTTTTTTTTTCTCTTTTTGTTTTTGGCGAACAGTGTCTAAGAGAGCGGGCAAGTTGTACTCTTAAAAGATATATTCGCCTTGCGTACAGTGTTGCCACCTCATGTGTAGCCCATGTGTAATTGACTTCATGTGTAATTTAAAATTTTAACGTTTTGTTTCACTGACTTTTGTTATTATTTTGTCACAAGATGTAAAAATGTTTAATATTCTTGGCAAAACTTAAAAATTTTATTAAAAGAATGTAAGCGTTAAGAGGTCTGAACTAAAAATGGTTGGATCATTTACTACTAACCATTTGGCATTTAGATAGCTTTTGTCACAATTTATTACCTATAACGACGAAACTTCCCGGGTACGTTATTCTTGTTTTTATTTCAAAAGAGTGGATCATTGACTGCAAAAGAAATGTTGGAGCATCACAAAAGCACAATTATAGAAAAATGGATTCCTTTTAAAAATCTAGTTGGATTTGCACCAGATACACCTAATATAATGTTTGGACAGTGTGTTAAGATGTAAAAAGACGAAAAGCCAGATATTGCTTTGATAAAATGCTCGTGCCACCTAATACAACATGCACTCTTACATTTTCAAAAATTTTAGCTTCAAAGTAATTTGGAGCCAGAATATTATTGAAAAAAAGTTTTTAAAATAAAAAATTCCTTGGGAGACAGATTATTTCAAATATTTATTTTTTTTTTTTAATCTTTTCAAATGCTGCTGTGGAAAGAATATTGAGCAATTCAAACAATTGTACGACAGATTTTATACCAATCGTTAAAAACAAAAATCAAAAAAAATTTATCCCAATGTTAATGTGGTGCATTTTACATTGTTTATTTTTAAGTTATAAATTACTATAAAAAATTATGTGAATTTTTTCTTTGAACCGTGATTTTTATGAAATAAAAAACGATGACTAGATAATTTTTTGAAAAAAAAACTCAGTCGTTATTTTTTTTTTTTTGTGGCAACACTGCTTGCGTATTTTTTTTATGGTAAAGCAAATTTATTTATTTGATAAAATTAACCGGTTGCCATCACTAACAGCCGTACCCAAACAAGAGCGGAACGCGTTTTCTAGCTGTCAAAAATTCTCATGTCCATACAATTTGTATGAAGCATCCCTAAATAGCGCGACGTCAACGCTTTGTAATTGGAATATCCGATTTTTTAAGCCCCAAAAGAGACAACATGTTAATCTTTAATCAAAAAATGTTTTTAATCCAATATGTTTTTCATAAAAAAAGTAGATAAAAACTGAACAATAGATTTGTTTTATTAACCCTGGAAGGTTACTCTTCATTTTAGTACATTAAGACCCGTTTTCACGACTTACCTATAAAGTTAGAAATAGTTAACGGTACCTTTAGCACTAGTGAGGAATAAAGTTACCTTCAACTATTTTTCGTTTTCACAACTTCTGTATAAAAAAAATTCAACATTTTTGAAAATGTGCCAACACTAAAGAAAATACCGATTATTTTTGCCAAAATAAAAATACGAGCTGGCAACTACGTGCTTTTTTACATTTACAAAATATACGTATAATTGGAGCTGCCATATATAAAAAATATGTGAATATATTATGGCAATCTTGAATCTAAATCTTACGACAAAAGTTAAAGGTAGAACGTTCCTATCTTTAGCTTATCCTTCACTTTTAGATTAAAGGGAACTTGTGATAACTAAGAACTCATTATCTGTTTGATAACTTCCTACATTTAGCTATCGTTAAGTCGTGAAAACGGGCCTAAGATTGTCTTTCGTCGAATCGACGAACTTTTTTAAAAATAAATTCTAACGAATTAATTAACTTCTCAAAACAACAAAAACAAAACTGGTTAACAAATGCAGTTTTCTTACCCAGCCTTTAAAGATAATGCCTCAAATAATACAAAAGAAAAATATATTTAGTTATTAGCCTTATTTTACGCATGAGGCACAAAGTTCAATTTTATGTTTACAACAGATGCTTTTCTTGCATATATTACATGTACTTTTCGGCATTCAGAGTTTGCTATGAGGACAGAGGTGACAAATTTTACGTCTTTTGACAACATTTTCGACGGATTCTTGTCGATTAGATATTTTATTTTTAATTTTTTCCTTAATTAAGGCCGGCAAGCTAGGTGTCTCTTATCTGTCTCTTAAAAAGAGAACCACAAAAGAATAATGAAGATTTTTCAGATACTGCCGTCGGTTTTTGGATTATCAATCTTAATGGAACATATTGTGAGTATATATGAGGCAGCTGTTGACAAAAGTCATATTTAAAATTCCAAAAGCATAGACACAAAAACTTACAGTAAGGTTAATCTTCGTCGTTGCGACAAGAACACACCTCTTAATTTTAACTTAATAAAAATGAGGATCCCGCGTACGTCCACTCACTACAAGCTTTCGACATCAGAAAGGGCGTTATTTAAACACTCATAAAAAATGTATACGATAAAAAGTAAATGAGCTTCGTCGATTCGACGAACAGTAACGTTAAAAATAACGGCTAAAAAATGTTTTAATCAACATTCTTTTAATAAAACATGCAGCATAACAATAACAAAAAATAATATTTTACTTTTTCATTGAAAATTTGCTTCATAGCACAAAAAGTTACGAATAAAGCAAAACGATGTTTAGAGAATTGTAAAATTGAGGACGTGAGGCAATGTTAGTACATACTTGATATCTCTAAGCATATTCGAGATATAAAAAATGGATTAAAATTTGTAAAGAGGGCACATTTTTTATATTGAATTGATTTACATCTCAGTTTTTGTAAAAATGTGCCATGCGGCATACCAGACACTACCCGACGATATGGCATTAATCTTTTAAAAATAATTTTGGGCGTAGAAGTAAGGCTGCTGCCCTTGACTTAGTGCGTCCTGGACGTCCAATATTGAGCAACTTTTGCGAGCATTGCTGGCCGTATATCACAAATAATACGAGCAATGTTGGACTTCAAGGCCAAGTAGAACCACAAAAAATGGAGGAGAGGTGTCAAACGTCACTGCATTCGAAATCTACTTATCGCCAAATTTTGATTATCATTAGTCGACGGAAGTCACCCATATTTTCCAACTAAGCAATAAATAATCTATCATTGTGCGGTTATGATCTCTATGATCTCTATCGACTGAACCGCAAGCTTTGGCTTATATATTTGTTTCTTTTAACTCTTATAAGGAGTATAAGGCTGTAAATCGGGTTTATTTTTAATTGTTGCTGTTGTTATGGTTTCGGTAATCAGGTTTCATTTAAGACGAATGATTAGGCCAGATCATCGGATCCTGCTTTAGAGCTGCCAACATCGCATCCAGGCATGCAGCTACGCAGGGATTTAGTTCGTGCGGCCTAAAGGGTTTTACAACTCATGGTCGGTATTATTGGATTTTTGGATGGCACCAATTGCTCGCCAGGACGTTACAAGGATCACAGAAAAACTTGGGATTAAGTAAAGATCGAAAGACCCTCCGAGATTTTCTCCTTGCAACCGCTGACTGTCCGGGACTGCCAAAGGCAGCTACTCCGCATATCTATAGAACGTACCACTATCCGCAATCTGTGACGCTTCCTGTGACAGCTGAGTGCTTCTCATAAGCAGATAATATAGCATACCTCGTCATAAAAATGGCAATGAATAATATATTATCCGGCTTAAGTCCTGACGAATTTTGAAGTTATCTACTGCTTTGGGTAGGTCTCCCCTCATATCCGGAAATTTTTGTTATTAGCAAAACTGTTACAATAAAACAATTTTGAGATAAAACATCGATGAATGTTCTCAAAGTAAATTAGGATAATTTGTTATAAGGGATCCAATCATGATGGTTTTGCAGAGTATACATATCACTAATATCAAAAAGTGAGCGCAGTATGACAGCATTTGACAGCAATCGTATTTATTTTTGTATGTATACAGGCCGCACTCTTAAAACACGTTATCAGTGAAAAAAACGTCTTAAATGTCGATGTTGTTATTGAATGAGGTTTAAATGACTCAATGTTAGAAAAAAAAACAATTTCGAACACACAACTCGAAATCTTTTAAGGTAGTAAAAAAAACTTTCAAACACTTTAAGAAAAGTTTACAAAATAAATATAAAAGACTATGGACTAGAACAATTGTAAAACATGGCTAAGCAACATTAAAAACATTCTTAAAATGTAATTAATTGGCAACACTTTATATTGTTTACTTATTCGTTAGTAATTCTGTTAGACCCCTTTCAGACTCGGCAAGTTAGTTGCGCAAGTTACTTGCCGACAACAACAAAGTATGTACAAAATTTTTTTTTCTTTACCGCGACCTTACCGCTAGCGTCTACAAGCCAAGAGTTGCGCAAGAGACTTGAGCAAGTAACTTGCCTAGTGTAAAAGGGGTCTTACTAATAAACACTCAACGCCCTACAAGAAATGAATGAGCGAGTACTGACTTTTTTTACGTTGGTGTTAAGAAAACTATAGAATGAAATGACCGAAATCAAGTTTTCTGTCATTTCTTTCTATCATTTTCTTAAAACCAGCGTGAAAAAAGTGACAACTTGCTCATTCTCTTCTTGTAGGGCGGTTGCGCAACAGTTAAGTCTTATGAACGTGAACAATGCTTTTAACTTCCCAATCTCCTAAAATAATCCAACTGCAATTTGGAATTTAAAATAACTCCCAACCTTGGCAACCCTTAAAAAAAAACACAAGTACGTACTTATTGAAAGGTACTTTTTTCTCTTACATACTCGTACAAAGATTTTTATGGCTGGATTTCTTGAAGATCTTTCTTATATGAACAAATTATTTGGTGTGAGTTTTCGACTGAGTATCTTTTCAAACTTCATTCGCTTATTTGCATTGAACGCGTTCGGTACACGTCAGAGTCTTTCTTTCTGGTCTCTCACACAAAAAACTAAAAGTAAATAAAAATAAATAAAAAACGGCTTAATAAAAATATTGTTTACAAAATAATTAATATCAGAAAAAAATAAGAAAATTAAATTTAATAAAAATCCAAGTGTAAAAATAAAAAAATATTTTAAAACAAAACAACTTGAAATTTAAGATAAAAATAATAAAAAGAGCAAAAAGTTTAAAAAGTAACGACAAAAATTCAAACAAGTCGTTTTGGTGATAAACAAATAAATGCGAAAATAAATATTATATCTAAAGCAAAAACAACAACAACAACAACATATAAATTATAAGTTATTTAAATAAAATATTAACAAAAAGAAAAACAGCAGCAGCAGAAAATCAACAAAAACTACTGATAACAGCTTTTTCTTTTTTAAAAAAGATTTAAGGAATTTTTCAGATACGAGCGAGCAAAATCATCAGTCAAAGTAATTATTTGCATAATTTGGTTGAATTCTTTTTAAAACCCTAAAAAAGTATTTCTCTTTTATTTTGCTATAATTATGGATTTTGGTTATAAAAATTAATTTTTTTTTTATGGGTTTCGTAGAATTTCCCAGAAACTTGAGTATTGCGAATTATATGCTTTAAAGGTTTGTGTGGCTTGTGTTTGTTTTCTAATTTCGCGGAAAACTTGAACTTGATTTATGTGGAATGCTTAATAATTTTTGTACCTATGTGCTGAAATTTTTGGATTTTTTTTTTTTTTGGTGTAAAATTATATAAAAAAATATAAAAGATATAAGAAGATAAATTAAAGCAAAAAAGTGAATGGTTGCACACAAAGTATAAATAAAATTTTTTGATTATTTATTTTTTACGGAATATAGGTATTCATGACTATTAGGAAAAGTTTTTCTAACTGTTTGCTTGAAAACTAAGTTTTTTGCTTTGTTCTAGTAAAAAAAAAAAAAAAAAAAAAAAAAAAAAAAAAAATTATGATTTTGTGAAATCCCAGAAATGGTTGGTTGGTTGTTGTGGTATGTCATTTGTGCAAACAGTCAAACAGATTCGAAAGGACTTCGGTTTAAATAGGCCACACCACTCGTCAGATGTTTTGCCATTTTTATTGTGGTGTATACGATTTAAAGGCCTGTATAAATAACAAATAATTAAAAAAACTTTTAAATATGTTTCACCGACAGCTCTATATAGGAAGCCCATTTGCATTAGAAATAAGTGAATTTATGAATCGAGTCTCTCTCTTTTGACAAACTTTGTTTTGGATCAATAGAAACTTATGTACCGAATTTCATAACGGGCATTCTAATGCTGGGTATACACAGTGCAATCTACATGCAATCTACATCAATGCAATCTCAAAATATCAACACGTTTTGATGTTGATGCAATCTGGAATGAATGAAAAATGAATGAAAATGAATTTAATTTGCTAGATTGCGTAAATGCATTGCATTGTGTGTACCCAGCATTAGATCTTATCAGGAAAAGTACTTTAATGGTAGAAACCAGTGATGCCAACTTTTTGAGAGCAAAAAGCACTTTAAAATTTAAAAAAAGCACTAAAAAACACTATTTTGAACAAAAAAAGCGTAAAAAAGCACTAATCCATTTTTACAATTTAATTAAACACAAAACAAGTTGCCTTCGGCTGTGCCGAATACTAAATACCTCTAAAATTTTAAAAAAGGCGACGGCGTAGATGGGGGACCATTTTTATTTAAAATTAAATAATAAATATATTTACATTTGTATATAAAAAGTTTTAAATGTATTATTATTATCTTCAATAAAAATAATATTATCCAAATCAGTTGGAGTTTGAATTGGCCACAAAACAGTTTAAAAGTAATACAGTGCGAGCTCGGTTTTCGTAGCTCGAAAAAATAAGGTTTCCGACTTTTAATACGTTTTTTCTACATGACTAAAAATCGTTGTTTATTTTTCCATTTACAATTCTTAATATTTTTCAAGCCATTTTCTATTTTTAAAACAGTGTCTACATCTTTAAAAAAATGTTTACCGAAAACAAATACATCGTTTTTATTACGATTACTTAATATGTTGTCAACGCTTAAAAGTGCAACGTTTTGTAAAATTTCCAAATTGCTAGGAAGCCTAGCTCAAACCTCGTAAATAAAGTTTGTGGTAAAACGAATGCAACTTTCTTTTATCACTTTTTTATCATTTTAAATCTTAAAATCTTTACAGGCTTTCTCAAAATTGTACTCCAAATAGCTAATCTCATCTAAATCATCCTCTATATAACCGAAGTTTTAAAAAATGGTAAAAAAAATAAAAATTTTAAAAAGCATTAAAGGCACTAACGAAAAATTTAAAAAGCACCAAGTTAGTGCTTTTTCTTAGTTTGGCGTTTTGAGGCATCAAAAAGCACCATAAATAGTGCTAAAAGCACTAAGTAGGCATCACTGATGATGCTTGAGAAAAGCCTAGAAGAGTTTGCGAATACTACTTAAAACATAAATGCAAATAATACGCAGTTGGTTAAAAAAGTATTCGCTGTGTTTACAGAATAGTAGCAAAATGGTTCAGTGCCAAAAATATATGTAGATTACTTAAAAGGCACTTAAAAGCACTGTGAGAAATTGTTAAAAGCACTATAAATACCCGCTTTTCAAAAACGGGTGTTTAACAAAACTTCGGGTATTGCATAAAGCTACGGTCAGACTTATCAAATATTTGACGAAAAAAACGGGACCAACAACCAAACTAAAAAATCATTTCGCTTAATATCAATATTTATTTTGATTAAAATACCACATCTTACAAAAAACTGTTTTTTGCTATGTCTAGTAGTATAATTAGTTTATTTTGTAATATTAAGACCATTTTAAATCTCACTAACTATTAACTAAAGTAGGGGTTACGCTTATTTGATCAAATATTTAATAAGTATGACCGTAGCTTAAGCAAAAAAGCACCAAAAAATACCCGAAAGGCACCAAAATGGCAACGCTGGTAGCAACACAACTGGGACTATGGACAAATTTTGCCTAACACGACGAGTTTTTCAGCAAAAATACGAAGAGTAATTTTGGGATTCCGTCAGTCGTGTTCGAATGCAACTTTGCGAGTTTTTAAACGTATGCAGAAAACCTATCGACCAACGTTTTTTATGTAAACAAGAGAATAAAAAGGAAATCTAAGTTAGATTTGTTTAAGAACTAAAATACTAACTCCCTTATTCATAAAACATATTTTGGATTTATAAAAGGTTTGTTTAACAAATTTTCATTCATCGTTGTACACAGTGTTTAAAAAGCTGCAGTTAAGATAGTAAAAATCATAAGATTCTGCTGGAACTTCGACTTCGTCATTTGCCATTGGACAAAAAAAAACTTTTGCCTTTACTTCTGATTGATTCATTAAATGAAAACAGTCGCAGTTAAGGCAAAAGCAAAAAACGAAAAGTTGTACACAACTAAGAACATCGACAGTCGACATGTTCGGAAGTGTGATGGGATGGGATGTTGTGTTTTAGTTTTCAATTTTTTTTTTTTTTTAATACTACATGTACATAAATATTTATTTATTTTAATGCTAAACAATCTTTTTAATTTTTTTAAAATTAATAAAACTTTCAACAACAATATCTTTTTTTTATACATACACTAGCTTAATCCGGTGCGCTTCGCTACACTGCGCCTACCCGCTTTAAATTTCACAGAAAAAATTAAAAATTGATTTCAATTAAAAAATGTGTGATATTAATTAAAAAATTAATTAAATTTGCACCAGTAAACAAATAAATAGTATCAATTAAACCAGTTAATAATATTAATTAAACGTTTAATTCACTTGATTAAATTTTTAATTAAAACTGATTATTTTTTTGATTAATGCTTTAATTGGTGAAAAATTTTGGATAATTTTTTCTGTGTTATTTTCAAAAGTGTAGTATACCATAAGAGTGACTTCTAAAAAGTTTGAACATTCTCACTATAACAGTTCTTAAGATATGCGATATTAATATTTCTATCTATGAGGGGTACTGCTCCTCCTCCTTTGTCTACCCCGCCCATTTTTATATTGAAATTTATAGTTTACCGTAATAGTAGCTTTAACCGCGTTTGAAAATTCTGCCTTTAATAGTTCTTCTGTTGAGCGACATTAAATATATGCATCCTTTGGGAGGTATTTCCCCCCTTGCGCCTAACCGCTTTATTTTTATTTTCAAAAATGTAGTACACCATAAGAGTGACTTCTACAAAGTTTAAACATGTTCACTATAACAGTTCTTAAGATATGCGATATTAAACATTGGTGCCCTATGGGGGTACCTCTTCCCCCGCTGCTATTTTATTTCAATTTTGGGGCTCAGAAGATCTAACTACCAAAAGTTCAACAAAATGCGTGCATTATTTACTATTGGCATCCTATGAGGGGTACCAATTCCCCTGCCCCTATCGAAAAAACAAGTAGCCTATATTATTTTTAGGGCTCACGAGATGTAACTGTAAAAATTTCAGTCGGTTCAGTAGTTTAGGAGTCTATAAGCCAACAAACAAACAAACACACAAACATTTTTCATCTGTCAAACCAAACACTTCCGAACATGTCGACTGCCGATGTTCTTTGTTGTATACAACTTTTCGTTTTTTGCTTGTGCCTGGACAACGACTGTTTTCATTGAATGAATCAAAAGTAAAAGCAACAGTTTATTTTTGTCCAATGAAAACTCAAAAAGTGGAAGAAAAACATGTTTTTTATTTTTTAAACCCTGGCTTTACAATCCTTTTTTTAAACTTAATTTATTTTCCATTATTATTTTCCATAAGGCCCTTAAACTCTTACTTTGTTTAAGTATTTTAGTTCAAAATAAACAAAAATAAATTCAAGAATAGAATGTGGGAATTATTTCTTTTTCGTAAATTATATTTAATTATATTAACCATCCTTCTAGAAGCACATTCAAAAAAAAAAAATTGTTAATACAATTAAAAATAAATTATGTATAACCAAAGGAGATTATCGGAAACTTTATGGCTACCCATACAAAAGAATATTTCCGAAATTTAATTCTCTAAGAGCGCAATGACAGCTTACTTTTTCCAACAAGAACTTACTCCTTGTTTGACAAACTATCTATGGTACAGTTTATTTCTTTCGGATGACGTTCAGGTTTTTATTCTCGTCGCAATCCAAAGATGACGAGTTCAAAAGAATGCGGGATCCTTTTAAAATGGGTTTTAACTTAAAAAAATTACTTTTCACTTTTTTGAATTGCTAAACAGTTTGCAAACAACAATATGTTGTTTGTTTACAATTCCTTTACATTTTTTCAGTGTTGTAAAATATTTATTTAAGTTTTCACAACACTCAAAAATTCTTTGGATTCGTTCAGTATTGATTGTGCGTACATCAGTGTTGCCGTTAGGATACGAAAGATACATTTTTCGTATCTTTTGACTACTTCAGGTATCATGTATAATCCTGACATTTTTCGTATCTTTTAAATCTGTACGCAAAATTTACAGAAACAAAACATTCGAGAATTTTTAGCCAACTAAAACTTATTAAGACTGATCATCGTAATCGTCTCAATACTAATACAATAGCAGCCAAGGCGCATTAACTAGAAAGTGAGGTCTACTCTACAACAACACTGCTTCTGTGGTCGGATTGTCAAAAATATTGCTAGTAAAAAAAGGTTAGTTTACATAAAAAATTAGTTTGCATACACACTTTGACAAGTCGACCTCCGAAAAAACACTATATGTAGACTTGACCCCACCTTCTAGTGAATTCGCCTTGATAGCAGCTTCAATAATGGTGAAAGAAAACATTAAGGGGTTACAACATACGATCCACCTAAATCGAAGTTCTTCCAAGGAAATATGAGCATCGTTTTTGCTTTCAGGAAATTTATATGAACTTTTTGATATAATCGCCTTAGTATAAACGCCTTAACTCGTATATTAATTTTTACAAAAATGAATTTGTTTTGATAACATCCAAAGATAATTACATATAATTAATTTTAAAGTTTGCTTAATGTATTTTTTAAAAATTACATATGTACCTAATATTTATGACTTAAATAAATATAAAAATTAATTTATACGAAATCATTTTCTTTACAATATTCATTTAAATATGAAATAAAAATGTTATATTAATAAATGTTAAACGTTGAAAATGGATTTTCAAATTTTTTAAAAACGTATCTTTTTGGGAAAAAGTGTATCTTTTTGGAAACTTAAATGTATCTTTCTCGGAATTTCACTGGCAACACTGGCGTACATATCATTGTTCGAAAATAAACATGAAACATCGTTCCTTAGTGTTCGGTTCGGTAGATTTGTGTTGTAGCAAATCATTAAAAATAACGTTTCTCCGTTTGTGATCTTCGAACAAAAAAGCAATACTGTACTTACACAGAAAAAATTCTCCAAAATTTTTCACCAATTAAAGCATTAATCAAAAATAAAATCAGTTTTAATTAAAAATGTAATCAAGTGAATTAAACGTTTAATCAAGTGAATTAAACGTTTAATTAATACTATTAACTGGTTTAATTGATACAATTAATTTGTTTACTGGTGCAAATTTAATTAATTTTTTAATTAATATCACAAATTTTTTAATTGAAATCAATTTTTTTCTGTGTATCCAACTAAACAAAAAGATGAAAACATTTAATTGCGTTTTGTTTTTTTTTACCACAAACTTTGTTGTGTTCTGTTCGGCACATTAATGTTCGTTTCAGCTGTGCTTAGCACCATTTTAGCTGGTGAAATAAAATATTTTTTTCAAAAACAACACGAAAAAAACAAAAAGCCAGCAAAATAATTTTACACAAACAAAACATACACACAATACACATACAAGCTGTTCTTGCTGCGGTCGTTGCTAAACTTTTTGTTTGTTCATTTTCTTTTTCAATGTAAAAAAAGAAACATTATAGAACATTCAAACATAATGTTTGGCTACAGTATCACTACAATTGTTATGTTTTTTAACGAAGAACAGAACACTATATAATGTTCGTTACTTTCCTGAAAATCGTCAAGGGTTGTGTTGGTTTACACAAACACTAAGAAAAAATAGATATCATCTCTTGGTGTGTGAGTTGTACGCTAAATAACGTTCTGTTTATTTTCGAGCACTGGTACATATTTTCATAAACAAGAATGTGTTCTTTTTCTAAAGACCAATAGTGGTTACGAATAATTTACCCTCTAGGTAAAATAGTTATCATCATTGCCCGGTATGAAATATCATTAACATTAACCGCAACTTGTAGGTATGTCGTTTTCGAAAAAGTCGGTACATTTGATGTTCAACAATTATTATTTGTTTTTTTTAGTGGCCTATATTCTGCACTTTTGTTTATTTACGTGACCATTGTGGTGAAAATGGGCCTCATCGATCATTATTCGATATGATCGATGTGTCTGAATAATCGAATGCTGAGTTTCAGAATGATATTAAACAACTTTAGTTCTGTGTTATGTGCCGAATCTTTGCATCAAAAATTACCCAAGATTTTCATAGTTCATTGTGGAAAAAAATACAAAAAAGAAAAGAAGTAAACAAAAATTAATTAAATTAAAATTATATACCTATTAAATAAAATCGATCCGTGAATAAAATATTTCTCTTAATTATTTTTACGTAAGTGTAAGTGACTAATTTAACCACTGATTAATTAAACCATAATATTGTTATGGTAACAAGAAATTGTTAGAGGTAACCATACTGTGTATGAAAATTTTTTGTTTAAAATAGTTCGGTTATCCGAGACCATATGCAAACATATTTTTTTCTGCGTGTACTTTTTAACTTGTAATTTTCATCTTTTAACCTTTTTTTAGATGACGCTTTTGATAAACATTACATTTTTAACTTGCTGTAGGGCATTAAATGTTTGACCTAAAACCTCCACTATTTTCAACTTGTTAAAAATATGTCTTAAACAGTTTTTGTATTCAATTCAAGCCGGTTTGTTGTTGGCAAAAAATCTGTTGTATTCTTTATTGTTTATTTTTTTCTGTTTCTTTTTTGGACTCAAATTCTTTCTCTTAAAAAAATTTTTTTTTGTTATTGTATCAAAATCAAAAAAAAAGTAGAATAAATAAAAAAAATATAAATTCGTTGATTTTTTGTTTATGAATTTGATTGATGTGATCCAGTTTTAAGACTCTCTCATGCTTGTACTTTCTTACTCTGTTAGGTAAATTAAAGGGTGGTTTTTTAAGCACGATATCAATTAAAATTACAAATTTATTTTTTTCGAAAGAACAATACCTGGCCTTAATATTGGATTATGTTTTCGGGCATATGGGCACCACTGCGGCTAATTTTGTGAAGCGCATTTTGAATGTCTTAATTTTTAAAAGAATTTAACTGCGATAATGCCACCAGCGTGTTAACCGCGCCTTGGATATCAGAGATCAGCAATAAATCGTTGTTTCGCTACTCATACTGACTCATAAAATTGTAAGTATAAGTGCGTTGACATCATTTTTAACTCAACTGCTCTGATTCACTCATACTCACGAGGGCAATAAATATGAGTAAATATACGCATACTCATAAATGACATCAGTTTGATTTATAATTTAAGTAAAATACTTATAATACCCACATTGATTCAACTCATTCAGCTCATCCATTTGCCGTTTTAACACAGCAGATCAAACACACAACTTCACAATCAGCGCTGACAGATAAATTTGCCGAAAAATCGTCCACTTCATGCATATAACTTTTGTAAACTGTAATTGCCAAATCGGCACTTTGTTATTTCGGGGACAAATCTGGCAGCCTCGCATTTTGCTTCGCCTATACGCATTGAGTTAATTTGAATCTAAATCAACCACTACATAAATGTTGCTAAAGGCCCAACTATAATATGCTTAAGCTCCTGTCAAAAAAAAACCAAAAATCTTTTCAAATGCATTTAAAAACACAAAAACAAAACCAAAAAACATTTGATTCCATACGGAAAGTACGATTTGTTTCGCATCTTGCTTAAGCAAATGACAGATTCATAAAATTTAACAAAAAGTTTAAGTTCAATATGGTTTGACATATATGATTTACATGTTTTCGCCCATTTGCTTGAGCCAACTTAAGCATATTATAAAGGGTGGTTAAATTGTAAGGGCCGATGTTGAATGTGAACCACACCTAAACGCCAAGTTTTTTTCCGAAATTTTATTTGACATTTCTCTATTTTAGACTTATTTAATTTGAACCATGGAGAGATACACAATCCAACAACGTGTTAAAGTTGTCCAGACTTATTATGAAAATGGATGATAAATTTCGAAGAAAATCATCTTCAGTGATGAGGCACATTTTCACCTCAGTGGATTTGTCGATAAGCAGAATTTCCGCATTTGGGCGAATAATAATCCAAGAGTGATTGTCGAAAAACCAATGCACCCACAAAGAGTGACTGTTTGGTGCGGTTTATGGGCTGGCGGCATCATCGGGCCGTATTTTTTCCAAAATGAGGCCGGTCAGGCAGTTACTGTGAATGGTGTTCGCTATCGTGAGATGATAACGAACTTTTTATGGCCCGAATTGGAAGATATGGATGTGGACGATATGTGGTTTCAGCAGGACGGTGCCACTTGCCACACAGCTAACGAAACAATGGCTCTTTTGCGCAACAAATTCAATAGCCGTGTTATCTCACGTAATGGTGATGTCAATTGGCCGCCAAGATCATGTGATTTGACACTGTTGGACTTTTTTCTTTGGGGTTATTTGAAAGAAAAGGTGTACGTCGATAAGCCAGCAACAATTCAAGAGCTAAAGGATGAGATAATTCGGCACATTAACGGCATAGAACCTCCATTATGCCTCAGGGTTATCGAAAATTTGGACCATCGGATGGAGGTGTGCCGCCGTGGTCGCGGCGCCCATTTGGCCGATATTTTGTTCCATACATAATTGAGTAATACCACTTTATCATAATAAAATAAAATTACAATAATTTTATTCAAAATCAACATCGGCCCTTGAAATTTAACCACCCTTTAGTTGGGCCTTAAAGCTGAAGGTCCACAACATGCGTTCATGCGTAGATGCGTATGATACTTTTTGTGCATTTCAAGCGTTTCTAAATTCAAGTTACATGCAAAGCGTTTTATGCGACAAATTGTTTTTTTTTTTTTTTATCAGCTGTTGTGAGAATATTTTTTATTTAATAAAAATAATTTTGGCAAAAATGGAAAGTGTCATTGATATTTTAATAGGATTTATTTAAAAGGATTCAAAGAGGAGTAGGCTTTTATTATACAAATATTCGTGATTTTTCACGGTATCAATAAGTTTCCAGTTCATGGCATTTGTAAAAAAAAAAACACACAAAAAAGATGACACTCAGAACATAAAAGTAATCGATAACTAGAATGGCAAATTTTGTTCGTGGTAAAATTGTGCTTAAAATTCATTTTAATATATTTTATTCTTTCAAGTTTATCCAATCTTTATTACCAAAGCTTTTTCTTTTATTAAAAACCTTTTTTAATGCAAAAAAATAGTAAAAAGTAATCCACCACACAAACATATTTATTGATAACATTGAAAATAAAATATGATTTGTCATCCATGGCCATCAATAACAGCTGACTTTTATTCACCACACATGCTACGGATACAAAAGTAGAAAGTAAACCTACTTTGATGGGTTCATACGTCTATGAATTCTATGCATTTTGGTGTGTAACTTGTCACATACAAATTCGCTGATTCTACTTTTTTGTCAAATGCATAAAAAGGACAGACGCATAAACGCATGGTGTGGACCTTCAGCTTAACGACATTGAAGCTCAATTATGTGTCAGAGTCATTTAAAATATAGACCATCGGATAGAGGTTTGCCACCGAAGCCGTGGCGAGATCCTTTTATAATAATGTAAAAATATTAAGATAATTCTATGAAAACTTTTTATCTTATTTATAATTAACATCGTGCATTTTGGTTGGACCACCCTTTTATGTATTGACCATAATATGCACTATGCTTAAACTTAACGAAAAGTCTTCTTAAGTTCAAAATGGTTCGACAGATATAATTGACATTCATTTGCAGAAGGGCTTTTAAGTCAGCACATGCATGTTATGGTTGGGCCTTAACCCTTTCGTAAGTTCTATCGGTCTTAAAAAAACACCCGTTATTATTAAGCCGAATTTCTGTTAAAAAAAAAACATTTGAATTGATTGGAAGAGGCCTGAGTTTAAACTTTTTTTTTTTTTGTTATTGCAAAGAAAGTTGTTTTTGTATTCAGTTTAATTTGTTTGGATGTGAATATTTGAAAAAAAAAATATTTGAGCATATTTTGTTGTTGTTATTTTTGATCTTATCTAAATTAAATTTATCATAAAAAAATTTACATAAGTGTGACATGTTTCTTATTATTCGTTATTGAAACACAAAAAAAGGAAATTAAAAATTTGATTGATTTTTGTGAAGGCAACAAACAAATTAATGAATTATTGTTGTTTGCTTGAAGAAGAAAAAAACACATTTAAATAACTCATTTAATTTCTGTTTAATGTCACTTAGAAATGATTATCGTATTTAACACTGTGAAGTGTTAATTGATTTCATTTTCAAGTGATTCATGAATACGTAAATCTTTGAATTATAGAAATTAGCAATTAATTTTTAATTTAACTCGTTCGTTTGTGGAATATAATGAGTTTTTAGCACCGGAACTATTTGTTGCTGCTTTTGATTGATTACTCATTTCACTGTATTCAAATTAAACTTTTCAAAATAGAAATATCTGCAAAAGAAATTCAATTGAAATTGAAGTAAGAATTTTGAGCTTGTCGGTGTCAAATGTTTGATATCGGGATTGTTGGTTAATACGCTTTACATAGTGTGCCACGGGTGGGCCGATTCGAAAATTGATTTGCTTCATTTGTTACACACCAACGACTTCTAAATGGAAGGCGGCGTTAAACGTTTACACCTTTGTTATTATAATATGAAACAGCTAACGAAATTAAAGCACTTTATCGTTTAACCTTTAAAAAAATATATTTAAACTATAGCTGTGCATTAATACGATTTCCGTATGACGTGCTAAATTCCCAATTTTTCATATTTGATAAATACACTGAAATTTATTGTTGAGGGAAAGCTAGCTTCTATGCGCATTTCACTAAGATTTTAGAAAAGATTTTAGAAAAGCTAAAAATATTATACGAATAAAACCCTAAAGCGAATAAGAATTTTAAACACTCAAATTCTTACTTGTAAGTAACAATATCAAAGCTTAAACAAAACACCAACAATAAACAGTGAGTTTATCTTTTCTTACATCCCCCTACAATTGGTTGGGTTCTTTCCGACTCGAATTGTAGTTGTAAGTGGGTAAAAAGTAAAAACAAAATTAAAAAACAAATTGTTTCATTCTATTGTCTTCTTTAACACGTTAGTGTTTTTTTTTCTTTTGATTCACGATCACGCACGCGCACGAGGAAAATTAATGTAATTATGAACGCTCACGTTGCAGGAAATTTTAGAATTCTCACGATCAACAAACAAAATTTTTTTATTATCAGACACGATCACTCACAAATCATTTGCAAAGTCGTACAATCAAGCACACTCGCCAAATGTTTTATTAAAAAAATAAAGGGTGTTTTTTTACGGTCCGTTGATCCTAGTACTCTGTTCGAACTTGCGAAAAATGTTGAGCAACATTGATTATTTCACACGAAAATTTTGTCATGTAACAATATTGTCTATTTTGGGGTTTTTCAAAACTTAACGTTTTTATTAGTTACAAGTATACAACATTATTTTGCGAAGGGAAACAAAAACCATAGTTGGGGGTAGTGCACTAAATATTGATTTAAATCAACACTGCACTCTCACAAAAAAAAAAAAAAAAAACTGCAAAAAATTAGTTTTTACTATTTTTTACCAGCTTTAATAATGATTGGTTTTTTTTCACTAGCACTTAAATAATAAAGTGGTATTACAAATTTTTCAACTATCACTAACTCAATTCTTATATCTGTGGTTTTCACGAATAATCGCGTAAGTCGGTTTTTACCGAAATTGAGATAATGATGTCAAAGTGCTACATTTTGCATTAGGTTTTTATAAGTACATATTAAGCTTATTAGAATATAAGGTAGTATTATTAATTTTTTTCTGCTAAAAACAACTTAAGTTTACTGTTTAATAAAATATTTTGCTATTATAACGATTTATGTCGACATACATCGCCAAAAATTGTAAAATTGCTGAATATGTTTCCAAATAAAAAGCATATGTGATGTTTTGTTGTTATTCGTGCAAAAAATATGAAAGTATTTTTTGAAAATTTTTCTATTAATAACAACTTATATGTACATGTGCGTTTATTGTTGACTTCTTTAGTTGCAACAACAGCAGATGAGCGGTTGTTTGTAATTTTAAGTCCATACGTTGTGCTATAAGTATCAAAAACTCTGAATATGTCGCCAACTTGTGTGCTAAAAATAACAACGTAAGTCGTCATGTGTGATTAAAATGAAAACATTTATTTTCACAAAAAAGAACTTATGTGGAGATATGATGTTATATTGCACACACTTAATGAGTCAATCAAACATATGAATTTTTAATCCTTTTACAGATTGTGATCCTGTGTGGATTTTTTCATGAAAACTATGTATAATACGTAGAAAGTCACTGTTAAGAGGATAGTAAAGAAAAAAGTTTAAAAAAGCATCAACAGAAGCCGCAATTGAAAAAAATAATTGTTTTTGCTCTCCTGAAAAGTTTGGTTTTATAACTTACGCGATTATTCGTGAAAACCACAGAATATGTAGTGCAAAATTTGAACTTGCAATCAAAAAGCTGTAACAAAACATAACATCACTAAAATTTAAAAAAAAAATAATTTTGTATGTGCATGCATGCCATGGTTTTCTGATGATATGCATAAGCAAAGGAAATTTAACTTAATGAAATTCTGTCAATAACGAAATAATTCTTGGATTTAATGAAATCATGATTATAGTCATGAAAACACTAGTTTTGTATTTTAAATTGTGTGCAAAATTTTTAGTCAAATAAGTGAAGAAAATAATATTGCAATATACTGATGATTACTTTTTTTTAAATCAAACTATTTTTTTGGCGCAAAATGTTTTAACATTTTTATCACTCATGCTAATTTTCAATTCATCACTCAACATCAACAACTATTGTAATCATTTTGAACTAGTGCACTACCCCCATCTATGACAAAAACTATGTGTTTTGATAATTGTCATTAAAAAAAAGAAAAATTTAATTTTATTATTAATTTTTGCACTTTTCAAAATTTTTCTTTTTGAAACGCTTGTTATAAACCCCACCTCACATATGAAAAATAAAAAATTACAAAAATTATAAGCTGTTGCTTAAAATTCCGTGCGAAATAATATGAGCTGCACTTGTTTCGCACGGAAAAAAAAATTGTTGCTAGAAACATTTCGCATATTTTTCGTAATATATGTAAATAGAGTACAACTCTATCAACATTTTTTCGTTTGTATTTCACAGAATTTTTTTTATATTGATTTTTAAAACATTTCGCACGAAATACTGAACAGAGAGTACCAGGCTTTAGAGCTTGAAATTGTAAAAAATAAAATTGTATTAGTAAAAAGTTTTAATTCCTAAGATTAATTCATGGCATTAACAATTGAAAATGATTTCGGGCAAATGGGTACCACCGCGGCTGTTCTTCACAAAATGCATTCTTTTTTTTTAATAACACTCAAATAACTGAACGCTTTTCATATAGATTTTACTAAACGTTCAATCACTTGTGTTGTGAAAACAGCACATTAATCCCTGTCAAAGGTGGTGCATATTAAAAGAAGATGAGGAAAATTTCGTAAGGCCAGCTGTGGAAAACCGTCCAACCTTGTGTTTTTCCAGAACACACTGCAGGCGCCACGATGGCTTTGGTATGTGACATGTTGGCAACACATTATTTCGCCTGAATTTTACAGCTCCTGGCGGGTTTCTTTAGAGATAGTTTAAAGACAAAGTTTATAGTAACAAGCAAAAAAAAAAACATTTTACAAATAAAGACAATCATAGGAAATTAAATCATGGGCACTGCACCTGAAATTTTGCTAAAAGTTATGTTATCGTTACTTTTTATTAAACTCAAAATTTGTTTTGTGAAATTTATAAAATGTTGAAGCTTTTTCTGTGTAAAATTTAATTAAGATTCCTGCAACAATAACACTGTGCATGAAATTGACACTTTTTTTTCGTGACAAGCCGGGCACATGGCGTTTTAACATAATTCTGGGACGCTGAATCCAGTGGTGCCCGCGGCTTTTTCAGATTGGCTCTGGTTTTCGAGATATACCGTTATTTCGAAAATGGAGGAGGTTGCTCAACATTTATTCGCGTAACTCAAAAACGGTTTAGTTTATTGAAATTACTAAAAAAACCGAAATTCCGCAATAAAATTTCAATTCAGAAAAGTAAAACTCTTTTTCTAATATGAGTAGTCGTTATTGAAACATAATTTTTTTTTTGAAAAAAAAATTAATTTTTTTATCAAAATTTCGAAATTTTTGTTTTTTAAAAATTCATAAAAAATTAAAAAATGCAGCTAGGCTTCTAATTTTTTGCAGACTTATAAAAAATTAAGCTACAAACAAAATAAGCCATAAATGATTAAAATCTGTTTGCAACTTTTGATTTTATTCACAAAAGTCGACAAATTTTTCATTAATTTAAGAATTTCCCTTAGGGGGCTCCTATACAAATATTGCGTTTTATGAAATTCTTAAATTAATTAAAATTTGTCGACTTTTGTGAATAAAATCAAAAGTTGCAAACAGATTTTAATCATTTATGGCTTGTTTTGTTTGTTGCTTCGTTTTTTATAAGTCTGCAAAAAATTAGAAGCCTAGCTGCATTTTTTAATATTTTATGAATTTTTAAAAAACAAAAATTTCGAAATTTTGATAAAAAAATAATTTTTTTTTTCAAAAAAAAATTATGTTTCAATAACGACTACTCATATTAGAAAAAGAGTTTTACTTTTCTGAATTGAAATTTTATTGCGGAATTTCGGTTTTTTTAGTAATTTCAAAAAACTAAACCGTTTTTGAGTTACTCGAATATATGTTGTGCAACCTCCTCCATTTTCGAAATAACGGTATATCTCGAAAACCAGAGCCAATATGAAAAAACCGCGGGCACCACTGGATTCAGCGTCCCCGAATTTTGTTAAAACGCCATGTGCCCGGCTTGTCAGTTTTTTCAACTAGCATAGTGTAATTAATAACACTGTTCTCGAAATTGAAATTTTTTTTTAGACAAGCCGGGCACATGGCGTTTTAGCATAATTCGGGTACGCTGAATCCAATGGTGCCCACCTTTTTTTTTGGTTAGCTCTTGTTTTCGAGATATACCGTTATTTCGAAAATGGAGGAGGTTGCACAACATATATTCGCGTTACTCAAAAACGGTTTAGTTTATTGAAATAACTAAAAAACGGAAATTCCGCATTAAATTTCCTTTAAGAAAATATTTTTTAGAAACATATTTTTTTTTGGGAAAAAAAATAATTTTTTTTATCAAAATTTTGAAATTTTTGTTTTTTAAAAATTCATAAAAAATTGGAAAATGCAGCTAGGCTTCTAATTTTTTGCAGACATATAAAATACGAAGCTGCAAACAAAACAAATGATTAAAATCTGTTACCAACTTTTGATTTTATTCACAAATCGAAATTTTAATTAATCGAAACATTTCATGGTAACCTGCTGGCCGCGGTTCGAATCCCGGCCTCGGTCAAGAATGAAAGATTATCAATAACAATTTTAATTAATTTTCATGTTGTAAATTTCCTTTCTTCATAAAAATAATTTAATGAAAATTAAATTTAATGAACTTAAGCCTAATTAAAAATATTGAAAATTTGGATTAAAATTTTTAATTAATTTAAGAATTTCATAAAACGCAATATTTGTTTGGGAGCCCCCCTAAAAAGTGGTGATAAGGGGCAAGTATGTAAAGAGAAAATGTTAAGGACAAAAA
The DNA here is from genome assembly GCA_963931875.1 of Pollenia griseotomentosa. Lineage (NCBI taxonomy): Eukaryota > Metazoa > Arthropoda > Insecta > Diptera > Polleniidae > Pollenia > Pollenia griseotomentosa. The sequence continues at coordinate 32,903,888 of OZ007564.1, forward strand.
ACTAATTGAGGTCGGTCATACATTTTATCTTACTTGGGGCGACTCCTGGGCATTAATGGGACTTTTTTTCAATATATTTCAATTCTGCATTGGAGCCCCGTTGAAGCCCTTAAGCCCTTATGACACTACATTTTTTATTCATTAATTGATATAGAATTGATAGAAAGAAACAGTAAATGTTAGAAAGAGCTAACTATACATAATGTAAATAAAGATTTTTGTTTTTTTTTTCTCTTGTTATGGTTTTGTCTCAGGGATAGCGTTGAGAATTTTTAAAATTGTACCAACAACCTTTAAAACTTTTACTTTTTTACCCTAATTGTACTAAAAGATTTTTTTTAGTTGAAATTAATTTTATTTATGTTCATAAAAAACACCAAAAAAAGGTATTATAAATCTTAGTTTAAAAAGTATCAACAAAAAAGTACAATTGAAACAACTTAGCCATCCCTGTTTTGTTTATTTTATTAAATGTTGCCAACTTTTTGTTTATGAGAAACCTAAAAACAGAAAGCGGTAAATCGCTGAATTTGCCCATAAGCCGCTGATTCAGCAACACTTTTAATATTTCAAGCTGGAAATGTCAATTTTAAGTTAAACAATTTTACATTTTTTTTGACATAACTTCATTTTTTATCGATAACTTTAGTAAAATTTTTGACGGTTTTCCATTTATCTTAATACAGCTTAACTCTTTGCACTTGGTAAATTTTTCTATTACATTATATTTGTACTGTTCACCAAAACTTGAACAATGCTTTAAAAATGTAGTGTCATAAGGGCTTTATGACCCTAAATTTTTAATGCATTATTTAAGTTTTGGTGAACAGTACAAATATAATGTAATAGAAAAATTTACCAAGCGCAAAGAGTTAAGCTGTATTAAGATAAATGGAAAAATGTCAAAAAATTTACTAAAGTTATCGATAAAAAATTAAGTTATGTCAAAAAAAAAAGGTAAAATTGTTCAACTTAAAAGTAACATTTCAAGCTTGAAATATTAAAAGTGTTGCTGAATCAGCGATTTATGGGCAAATTCAGCGATTTACCGCTTTTTGTTTGTTTTGTTTTTATGTTTCTCATAAACAAAAAGTTGACAACATTTCATAAAATAAACGAAACCATAATAAAAGAAAAAAACTTTGTTTACCTTTTTTATAGTAGATTTGTTGTTAAAGGCCCAACTATAATATGCTTAAGCTCCTGTCAAAAATTAACAAAAATCTTTTCAAATCCATTTAAAAACACAAAAACAAAACCAAAAAACATTTGATTCCGTACGGAAAGTGCGATTTGTTTCGCACCTTGCTTAAGTAAATGACAGATTCATAAAATTTAACAAAAAGTTTCCTTAAGTTCAATATGGTTTACATGTATTCGCCCATTTGCTTAAGCCAACTTAAGCATATTATAGTTGGGCCTTAACACCTTAGGGGGCCTCCCATACAAATATTGCGTTTTGTGAAATTCTTGAATTCGACTTTTGTGAATAAAATCAAAAGTTGGTAACAGATTTTAATCAAACAAAACAAGTCCTAAATGTTTTGTTTTCATCTTCGTTTTTCGCTGCATTTTTCAAAAATTTCGAAATTTTGATAAAAAAAATTGTTTTTTTCCAAAAAAAATTATGTTTCTAAAACGACTGCTCATATTAAAAAAAATTTTTACTTTTCTTAAAGTAAATTTAATTGCGGATTTTTTTTTGTTAGTATTTTTAATAAACTTAATCGTTTTTGAGTTACGCGAATAAATGTTGTGCAACCTCCTCCATTTTCGAAATAACGGTATAACTCGAATACAAGAGCTAACCTGAAAAAACGGTTGTCACCATTGGATTCAGCGTACCCAAATTATGCTAAAAGCCATGTGCCCGGCTTGTCTAGTTTTGCAACTAGCACAGTGAAATCTTTGTCCGGGTGATAGCCGGTTCCTTCCAGACCGAAGATAAAATGGTCGTGGGAACGTACCCTCCTTTATCACTTTCTGAGGAAAAAATAAAAATTTGGTTTCAATTAAAAAATTTGTGATAATATTAAAAAAATTAACTAAATTTGCACCACTTAAGAAATTAATTAAATACTAACAACCTTTTCTGCAGTAATGTTGTTGATATAAGTAAACGTTTAATTCACTTGATAAATTTTTTTAATTTAAACGCATTCTATTTTTGATTTATGGTTTATTTGAAAAAAAAAAATTGGTGAGATTTTTTTCTGTCTAGGGTGGCGGAGGGTTAAAAATGCAAACTTTTTTGCACCCTTCTTGTTAAACACTGTGCTACCGATAAACGTTTAAAGTCATCTTAAATTACGTGCCCAAATTTGAAACAAAATGCATCAAGTTATTTTTATATTTTTTTAGTTATTTGCCATATATGAAGCGAATATAATTTTCCATAAAAAAACCTTGCAAAATATATTAACTTGACCATATGCTAATGTTTTTTTTTCTATTTAAAGCAAAAAATCAATCAAATTCAAATAGACAGCCTTAGAGATGTATTATATAAACTAGAGTTTTGATCATCTATAAAAATGTACATACTTTAATTGACCCAATTTCATTTTATTTATTATTATTGTTATTTTTTTTTTTGCTAAAACTATAAAATATTTTGTTACTAAAATATAGAAAAATAAAGACATAAATCGTCAAAATAAACTACAGCAAATTTTTTAAAAAAAAAACCTTGAATTTTGTATTGATTTTGATGAAAATTATTGTGAACAGAAAATATTGTTACAAATTTATAGATTAACTAAAAAGGAAAAAAAAATTATGAATAAAATCGAACAAAAAATAAACTTTGGTGTGTCTGAGCAGCGACATAATAAAAATTATAATAAAATGTTCTACAAAAAAAAAAAAAAAAAAAAATTCTTCTGTTCGGTATTTTTACAAAATACATTTTCATTAAACATATTAGCCTTATATTTTTTGCTCTTTAAAAATAAAATAAAATCTTTAAGAGTTTTCTTCTTTTTATTTGAGATTTTTTGGGCCAAGGTTGTAAAATATTTACCGAACATAAAATAAGAATAAAGTTTATGTCTATCGTCTGTATGAGAAATGTAAAGAAAATTGTGTGTGTTTAATCGTATAGAGTTAAAAAATTTGAAATTAAATAGAAACTAATAGTGTCAAATTTTATGGGAAATAAATTATTTGGCTAATAAAAGAGAAGAAAATGTTACAAAAGTACTGAACAGCTGAGCAACTTAAGTACTTTTCCCTTTTGTCTGGTTTTAATGTTGAATTTTATATCATACACCTCCACCCAGGGGTATGTGGGGAAACATTTTTATTACACTGTTGCAATACGAAATAAAACTAGACTATTGGTAGATCAAATTTGCCAAAGGATTTTAAAAAGTTAGCTCATGTTTCCGAAATTTCGGCTCTTAAGCTTTGAGATTTTTTGAATTTTATTAAGCGTTTTACATACATTGCATGACTTTTAGCCTTTGAAGACCAGTAGTGAAATTTAATGTCAAAAAAATTTTCTTAAAACATTTTAACCCTCTAAAGTGCAGTTTAGTATACTTTTGTGTATAAGTTGAAAATAAGGACCAAAATTACCCTTTTAAAACTTAAGGTGCCAAAATTTCGGACACCCGAGCTAACTTTTCAAAAACCTTTGCTAGATTTGCTCTACCAATAGTCTAGTTTCATTTCGCATTGCACACAGAAAAAAATATCTCAAGAAAATTTTTAACAACACTGTTTGTTAAAAATAAAATTTTAGGTCAACAAACTTTTTGTTTGATTCAAAGAAAAAATTTATCAAATTTACACTTTGCAAAATAGCACTCAATAAAAAATATTTAATAATGAAATAATTAAATATTTCTTCATATTCAATAAAAAAAATATTTGAATCAAAGTAAAGACATTTTTTTAATAACTCTTGTCCATTTTTAAATAGCTCATAATTCTCATTTGTTTTACAGTTTTATTTGAATAATATATTTAGTTTTGCCAAAGTCTTTGGAAAAGGTTTCTTGATGAACTGGCCTAAGCAACCAGTGAAATGCGCATAGCAACTTACCCGTATAATAAATTTTAGTGTTTTTATAAAAATATAAAAATTAAAAATTTATGACATCATAATTAATAAATAAAAAAATAAAGATTCGATTAACATTTTGTTTGATTTATCCAACATTTTCAACAATTTATTTTAACAAATCAAGTAAACATTTTGTTGAAAAAAATTATTTTGGGCAACAACTTTTTTTATTGACTCAATAAACTTGGTTGTTGACTAAAAATTTAACAATTATACATACAAACTTTTTTTATCAATACCGCAAAAATCGTCATCGCAGAAAATTCAAAAATTTTTGTAATCAAATATGCGATTTTCGTATTCAAATATGAAAATTATTTTTTTCTGTGCAAGTAATGAGGCTGGCGGCGATGACCCGAATTTTGTTGCACTGTCCACTTATTGGTGTTACATTCTCCGGAGAAAAACGTCCACCCAACATTTGGCACTGCAGGTTTTTAACGATAAAACCTTACAGGGTGAAATATTTTATTAGCATCCATTTGTTATCGTTTTGAAATACTAGATAATTCTCCACAGGAAACCCTGTAGCACAAAAGTAGCAATAGAAGTAGCAAATTATGTAGCAAACTCTTCCCTACCAACTCGCATACTGGCGGCATTAGTAATCTCAATAATTATTTTATTTTTTTTATATTTATATTTTTAGTTTTTAGTTTACGTCAATATTATAGTTAAACAAACTAAAATACATTTATTTAACATTTTTATTTTTTTTTCTCTATTTTGTTGTTTATAATTTAGGATTAATTAGAAACAATTTGCTGTTTATTCAAAAATAATGTTTATTGATTATTTAGAAATCATAAAATAATTACAAATAAAAACTATTGCAATAAATTAAACAAATAAAAACATAAAATGTAATTTAATATTTGTTAATATGTTCTCTACTTAAATTAGATTTGTTTAAGGCAATTCGAAATATATTTTTTATTTAATCTTAAATTATGTGAAAAGTTGAAGTATAAATTTCCTAGAAAAGAATTTTTATTTATTTATTTTATTTATTTATTAATCCATATTGTAATACAAAGCCATTTAGGCCAAAAAAACGTATTACACAGCAATATAATCCCGAGTATAGTACTTAGCCTAATCTATAAAAATAACTTACATTTACTAATGTAACTACACCCATTAATACAACTTATTGGCTCCTCAGCCGTAAAAAATTATAAAAGTACTATAAAAAAAAGATTCAGTTCAGCAATTTTTATCCGGTATTTGTCACAACTCATATCAAACGTAGAAGTGAAAAAACAATTTGAAAGCTACCTTACAGACAACATAAAAAATTATCGAAAGAAACTTGAGAAATGCTTAAAAAGCTTAGGGCGAAACACATTATTAGATTGCGAAAAATACGCAATTCATGCGGTAAACTATTCCAGCAGCGAGCAACCCTTACAATAAAAGACCTTTCAAACAAAGAACACCTGATTCTAGGTATTATAATTTGCTTGTTCCTATTCGACCGCGAAAAAGTAAATTCGTTACATAACTGGACAGGTATGCCACTTTTAATAATGCGATGAAATAAAAGAATATTACGGTACTTTACGAATTTATCAAAGTAACACCCTAAAAAATTCTTTACAAATTCGGATATATGCTCACGTCTACGGATATTAAAAACATAACGAGTCACAGTATTAACAACCCGCTCCAATATCTTTAAGTTCATGGCAATAGTCCCTGACACCAACTCAAGTCCATATAAGATATGCGGCATAAGAAGCGCATGAGCTAGTCTACATTTAACCCGAAAAGGCAGGAATATATTTGTGGAATATATTCTACGTAAAGTACAAGAAATCTTGCGATGTACATATACAAAATGAGACTCATAACTAAGCCTATTATCAATGATGATACCCCAACATCTATGTTGACTTACAAAATCGATTTTAGAATCCCGAATAAAAATCTCAAAAGCTGTCACAAAGTTCACAGACGATCCAAACAAAATCGCCTTAGATTTAGACGGGTTTACAGCCAGTGAATTTCTGGAAGACCACAGGTCGATTTTATTAAGGCAGTAGTTAATATTAGACTCCAATACATCAGCAAAATCTCGACCAGTACCAAATAAAAGCAAAATATCATCTGCAAATAAAAACGGCTTACACATACTAGAACTTAGAACTTCAGGCAAATCATTAATATAAAGTATAAATAAATTTTTTTGTTTAAGCCTGGTACTCTGTTCAACATTTCACGTGAAATGCTGTCAAAACGCATATGAAAAAAACTTGTGCGGAATATCTATGAAATAATGTTGATAGAGTTGTACTCTGTTCATTTTGTGAAAAAGTTCCGAAATGTTTCTGGCAACATTTTTTCAGAATTGCGAAACAATGTAAGCTGCACTTATTTCACGTGGAATTTTAAGGAAAGGCTAAAAAGTATGAACTGATTTTTAATTTAAAAATAAAAAATTCAAACAACACAACCGGTAACCGTTTTTTATCTATATTTACTTTATTTTTTATTAAATTTTTTATTAATGTGGGGTTTGTTTACATACACAAAACAATGTTGCATACTTTGCAGGAATAAAAACGTCAAATTGTACAAACTCTTATAATAGGTAACATTGATACATGCCAAAATGTTCGTGTGAAATAATCAATGTTGCTCAACATTTTTCACAAATTTGAACAGAGTACTAGGCTTTATTTAAAGTTCATTTTCGAATCATGTGGGCATTGTGTCTAGCTGAATTTTTTTTTTTAATAGATTTATTTAAATTTAATTTCTTTTTATCAGTGTTCGAAAATTAACATTAAATATAGTTCCTTAGTGTTCGGCTCGGTAGATTTGTGGAAAACTCAAACGGTAACAGTGTTTTTTTTTTTGTTTGCTCCTTTCTTTATCAATGTAAAAAAGAAACACTATAGAACATTAAAAAATAATGTATTTCTGCGAAATAACTACAATTGTTCTGTTTTATAACGTTACTTTCTTTAAAATAGTTACGAACGGTATTAAGGGTGTTGTTCGTATACACAAACACTAAAAAATAGATATCGTTTCTGGGTTTGTAAGATAAAATAACAAATAAAAATAAAAAAAATAGAAATAATTTTTTGTTTATTTTCGAACCCTGCTTTTTACTACTCATAAAATAATTCTTTACTTATAAATTATATTACTTTAAAAAGATATGTATTGTTAAAGTTGTATTAAACTTCTTAGAAGCGTACGGCATAGATACGTTGTCCAACTCAAATTTATAATATTTAATACAAAGGCACACAATTTACGCCCTGCGTTCCTACACATACAAAACAAGAATGTTTGTTTTAGTTTTTTTGATTTGATTTTTTGATTTGTTGAACAATTTTTATTCAAAAAATTTTGCTACAATCGTTGAATGGCCGAAAGAACGTGAATCAAAAACTCAGGGTTCCAAAATCACTGGTTAAACAGTAATTACGAGTCATGATTAAGGAAGATGTATGTGTGCGAACTTCCATAACCAAATGATGCAATTCCACTTGAACACATGTCTTTTTCGTAAAATCAACGAAGTGCTCTATGAACTTCGTGAACACATTTTTTTCTTTTTTCAAAGTAAATTTCCACAATTTGAAAGCGATGTTCTATCGTTAAACGTTTCATGATAGCTTGCACTGTTGCCAATTTAAAGATTTTCCCGCTAAATCTAGCGTTTTTGAAATGTCAATCGCGGGAAAAAATACGTTTTAACTGTAAGCGGGAAATCTAGCGATTTTCAAACATCTCCAAGCGGTTCATTTCCTCTACATAAACCTTTCTCAAATATTTAATTTACAGATTTTATACTTTTTTTTATTTTTTTTTTTTTTTTTCTGGCTAAAAACTACTTATTTATGTTCACGGTTCTACTTACGTTTGTAGTTTTAGTGAACCGAAGATTGTATGTGACATTTTTTCGGTTTTTAGCTAGTATGTATTTTGTTGTGTGACAATTCATAACTTTAAGTTTGCTAAAAATTTTGAAACAAAAGTTTAGGTATTGATCTAGATTATCTCGATAGATCCCATGCAATATAATTCACTTACTTTCATCTGATTAATTTTATTTAATTGCTTAAAACGGCACAACGATCGGTCCATAATTAAAGATAGGCCTAATAAAAAGCCCACTCTCTAAAAACACTTTAGTACGCCGAAAACGGTAACAAATAATGCTATTGTAATAAATTTTAATCTGTCGCAGTTTTATATGACAAAAAATTACACTGTCAACTTTCGAGCCGATCGGTCGATAACCATTAGCCCCATATAAAGCCTTCTCTCGGGAAAAGCTTTAGTACGCGTACAATCGTAAAGCTCTCAATCTGTATTCTATAAAAAAAAATTACAATACTATAAATTACTTTCTCAAATTTCGTGAAGATCGACCCATAATTTACCATAGGTCCCATATAAAGACCACTCCGGAAATTTTCCAACTGTAGGTTTAGGGTATCAAAGATTCAGCACAGCGGAATACATTACTATAACGTTTATTTTGGGATTAAAATAGCTAAAGAAGTTGGAAACCTGAGTATGAAACGTAATTTGAGAGTCGTATACTTTTGAAAAAGCATCCTATATCTAGATTTATATTAAACTTTTAAAAATGTTAAGGTTTTAGCGGTATTTAAAAAAAAAATACCGCTAAATTAAATATTTAGCGGTTTCCAGCGGGTTTTAAGTCCGATTTGGCGGGAAGTGTTCAAAAAAAGTTGGCAACAGTGATAGCTTGCCAAACTTCATTGAACAGAATTGTCAACAAAGTTTGCGATTTTCAGCTGCCAAACCATAGTTATCGATATCGAAAGCTCTCATGCAGCTAAAAAACACCGAACACATAGTCAATTAGCCGCATTTTGGTTGCAAAATAAGTTTTTGCATAGGTGGGATGTAGTATACCCAAAAATCGTAGGCCAGCTTCAAGGGCTTAGTTTTTATCCACATGGGGGAGCTTCGGCTTGCTGGCGAGTCTCCCTATGTTCTGTTGTTATTAAGCAGATACTGCTTTCAGCAGAAGAGCGTCATGTGAGTGTGGTCTTGTTTTCAAATGGTGGCGCCTGATAAACGCATTGTTTCCTCCAAGTGGTTAGACAATCATGAGATAAGGCTGTAAGGCTGTTGCTCATGTACATCTACCATAAACTGTGCGAAAGTTGTATGCCGCGTTTGCTCATCTTAGAACAAAAACAGTGTCGCAAAGATGTTTCAATAGATTGCTTGGCGATGTATTGCAGCAACAAAGCCTAGTTTGATTAGTAACCACCCTTGGGGATAGAAAACTAGCCCTAAACTTGTCACGTGACAGTTATTAAGTGGAAGGGACTGATTTTAGTTCTAACACTTCATATGAAGCGGACTTGTCACTTTAACATGGAGGAGGGGGTTAATTGGCATCTTTTGACACTTTGTAACAGGACCACTGAAATCACCTAAATAGACACATTCAATTTCGGTTAAGATAATGCCAGTCGCAGATATTGTCCCGAGTGAACCATATTAATGTGATTGATCTCCGTCATATAAAGAAATATATATAATAAAATCCAGTCACATGATTAGTTTTGTGTAAATTATCTTTCCTCTGGCGTAACTTTAAACGCGTTATTACGAGTTAAGTGATATGTCTTTTTTTACCTTTTCAAATTCGTTCCTTTTTGTTATAATATTGTGTTCACGAGATAAGTGCTTTAAGAACAATTAACACAAATTTCACGTGGGACATGAATAAGACATGAGTTCACTACTTCACAACTAAAATAATAAAAATAGTCAAATTAGAATGGAAGAACCGTGTCCAAAAGAGGCGAAAATATGCTGCTTTCCATTTCATCTGTATGCAATGTCAAATCAGTGTTTAAACCCACAAATTATATGTAACAACACAACTTATAAAATAAATTGCCATTTTAATCCTTGCTAAGGCATTGTTAATTAAAATAATGCGCAAGTTGCGCTTTTTTTTAAGGAAAAAGAAAATGTTGTTTTAGCAGACGATGCAGTTTAATGAAGACAATGCACCACTTTACACAACCACTATTGCGTTAGCCAAAATCATAAGACTAAAGTTCAAATATGCGGCAGACGTTGGCAGATCTTAAATGCTGAAAGAAAAAAACAAAAACATTTTCTCAAATTTGTTCTGATTTCTTTTTTTAGTAATCTAATGTTAGGAACGCCCTTCACCAGACAACTTTTTGAGGTGAAAGGTATTTATAATAAAAACAAGTTAGAATGCTATATTCGGCTGTGCCGAATCTTTGATACCCTTCACCATGATGAGATAAGAACAAAAAGTTATACAGTAATTTTGACTTAGCTGCACAATCTCCTTTGCACGATTTTTTGTGCAGGTAAATCAAAAATGCAGCTATCTTAAATGTATTTAGCTGCCTTAATGTGCAGGTACGCAATTGTGGTTACCTGCATAAAAGTGCAGCTAAAGTAAAGTGTTTGAAAGAGGAGTAACAACGTTTTTATTAATAAATTGATAGTAACAGTGACGTTCAAACAACCTGTAGTCATTTGTTATGCATTTTTATAATAGCCAAATTGGTAAAAATAAAGGGGGGAACAGAATAGTCGTTGTAGTACAACGTTAATATTAGCGCTGCAAGCTGTCAAAAGTTAAAAACGGCAGTTTCAAAGTAGTGTAAACAGAATACATAGTTGAAGTAGTCTTTGAAGTTGAAGCGCAAAATTCGAAATTTTGAACTCTGTTGCGCCACAGAACATTCGCCAGCTTCAAATACTACTATAACTACTTTATTTTGTTCCAGGTCTAGGATTTGCTATTCATTTTATATAATCGTGGTAAAGTTGCTATAACTACAAACCATATGCATAAATGTAGGTACATGCAAACAAAATAAATGAATTATAATGATGCCAGTCTGACTTGTTTGCGATTTTTGTTTTTATAAACAGCTCAAATTGGATATTTATGTGAAAAAGTGGCCACCATGTGTGCAGCTAACTTTGATGTTTTATATGAAAATATTTTAACGCTGCCCAAAAATATGAAAAATGTGCAGGTATACAAAATGCACGTAAAGAAAGATTTTGAAGAATAATTACAGAAAATATGTAATTTGGGCAGTTAAGTCAAAGGGCAGCTAACTTGGATTTTTTGTATGAAAATAATTTTAAAATGCCAAAAATTTTGGGCACTTATCTTAAATGTGCAGGTAAAGAAAGTGCACTTAAAAAAGGAATTTGTATGGGATTATAAAGAATAATGCCAAAAATTATCAATTTTGTGCAGTTAAGTCAAAAGTGCACGTAAATAAAAGGCAGTTAAGTCAAAACTACTGTATACATAAATAACGTTCTTTTTGATGTTTGAAATTCGTTTTATAATCTTAAAATCGATTTTTAGAACATAAAAAAATTGAATAAAAAAAAAATGAAAAAAAATTCTTTTTGGGATTCGAACCGGCAATATCATCAGTCTCAGGAGAGAACTTAACAACACGGCTACGAATGCTTTTACTGAAGAAGCGTTCAATTAAAATATATTGAGTCTATGAGTTTGTTTCTTTATTTGAGCGGCATATCATGTACATGCATTAATGTGTATGTGTATGCGTAAAATTAAACACATTACAAATAAAATCCACCAGTTGTAGTGAAGGGTATAAGAAAACAACAAAAAACCACATTACCAACACTGTATTATCATATCCACTGTATGACCGTAGAAACCAAAATTGAATTGGTTTGTATGGTATGTTTATGTCATTTTGGTAATACAGTGTTGGTATTGTAATGTCACGTCTAATTGGACCTTTAACCCTAGAGTACTAATGATCGACGTTTCGACGAGCATCGCTTCCTTTTAATTAATTTATTTTTAAATGGGTGTGTCTAACACTCTCAAATTTTGTATGCTGTTAGTAGATGATTTACTTTTGCTGTGTGTAATTGTGTTTTTTGAATTGCGTTGCTGGAACATTGCTTTTATTGGTTTTGTACTCGTCGAATCGTCGATGGTTAGTATTAACGTGACTTTTATTTTTCAACTTTGTGAGCAAATATTGCAAATGTTGTTACTTCAAACAATAGTGGCACCAATGTCCAGCTTAGGAGAAAATAAAAAAGAACACAAATGAAGTATGTGTAGATCATGCCCATACGAAAAAATGACGAATGTCAAAATCAAAATGTGATATATGCGAAAAACCCATATGAGGAGAGCACAAAGTTGAACTTTGTGACTCTGGCTCAAAGTGTTATTTAAAAAAAAAATTTTTTATTTTTTTTTAAAGACAAAAATGTCTTTTTTAAGTTTTGATTCTTTTTTAGTTTTTCAGTTTTCCTAACAATATTTTATAGGTAATTTTTTATGATCCCAAAAATATGTGCAACATAAAATAAAAAAGTTCTAAAATTAAATATTTCGTTTATCTATATGAATTAAAATAAAATTATTTTTTTATATAAACTTATAAGGTGCCATAATGAATAATAACATTTATTGAAAAAGTATATTTGCTTTTAAGCCAAAGTTATAGGCAGTTAAAAAATACATCGTCGAATCGACGATCATTAGTTACAACGTACGTAAAATATGGTTCGTACTCTAGGGTTAAAGGAAAAAAGTTGAGGCAGTCGTGGTTTTTTACTCATATCTCAGCCATTTGTGGACCGATCTTGCTGAATTTCAATAGCAAACCATTCCGGACCATATGTGACATAAATGTATAAAAACCTGGCCCCCATCATATATGGGGTCTTCCGAAAATCCATTTCAACGGACAGACGGACATCGTCAAATCAACTTCGCTTCTCATAAGGACCCAGAATATATATACTTTATAGGGTCAATATTATATTATTATAGAAATTACAAACGGAATGACAAATTTTTTATACCCTATTCAACACCTGTGGTGAAGGGTATAACAAGTTAGAGTGCTATATTCGGCTGTGCTGAATCTTTGATACCCTCCACCGACAGTTAGAATATTTCAGGAGTGGGCTTTATTTATTACTATATTCGCTAGGGTATAAGACATACTAGAAAGTTTTCCTTAGGTGGGCTTAATATGGGGCATATGATAAACTACGAACAGTGTGATTTCTTGTCCTATAAAACTGTGACGTTCCAAATTTTATTACAATAGCATCACAGCATAGGCGTGCTAAACTTTTTTCCGAAAGTAGACTACATATGGGACCTATTGTAAATTATGCAGCGATCTTCACGAATCAGTATCATTTCTAGTCATATAGAACGAATATGTACAAAATTTTATATCATTCCGTGCATTATTCCAACATTTATGTTAGTCTTTGTAACAAAATTATCAATTATTTAGGGTGGTGGTTCCAAACTTTGATTCATAGCTCTGATCATACTAAACTGTTTCTGCGGGAATTCAATATCCAACTGTTTACGATAACTAAAAGCAATTTGGCACCACCATTGTTCTTTTCTTTTGAGTTTTTCGAAAGTGAGCGTGTTTTCAACAGAAGGACAGACCAACGGACATACGGACAGACAGACGGACAGGGCTAAATCGACTTAGAATTGCTCAAGAAGACAGAATATATAATTTTTATTAAGTCTGAGATGAATAATAAAAAAGTTTCACACGGAATGAATACCTTAGTATACCCTTATTCACCGCTACTGATGGTGAAGGGTATAAAAACAACAACTTTTAAAATTTAGATCCAGTCACTTTTGACATGACAAATTTTGCTAATGGATACATGTTTTTGTTTTTAATAATTTCAAATAAATTTTAGCACAAATTAAATATATTGGGTTACTTAATAAATACATTTCCGGTTTAGAAAAGAAAAAAGGAAAAAAAAATAACAAATAGTGACAAAAACCGACAAGTGTTTTGTGTTCTTTCAGTTTCTATTTTATTTTACGATTACGATTTTTTGTTTAATGATTACTGTAAACAATAAAAGACAAACTAAAATACTTTTTTAAAAGTTTTTTAATAAAAACACAAAAATAGTCGAAGAAATTAAGAGAGCAAAGTTTTAGTAAATGAAAAGTAAAAGGAAAATCTTAGAAAAATTGTAACTTTAAAAAAAAATTAATGGCCAGAAGCCAAAATTATCTAAACAATTAAATGTAAATAAATTTACACACACACACACTCATTTACACATTAAATAAATTCAACAAATAAGAAATAAAAAAAAAAACAAAAAATTTTCATATTGAAATACAGTCAAAGCCCGGTTTAACGAATGATATAATGTTCAGACCTTTTGTTATACCGAGATATTCGTTATATCGATCAGTAATTTTTACCTTAAAATTTTATAAAAAAACGGTGGTCTACAATTTGAAAAACATTAAAAATTAATTGTATTTATAATTTAGTGTCGAAATAGAACTTTAATAAGATTTTGGTATTCCATACTTTTGAATATTACTGAAAGATTTACACCTTTCTTATACTCTTCTAAAATCTTAAATTTTTTTATCAAAAGTAATTCTTTTTCGATTTGACATCTCGTTTTCACAATGAACCAAACCAAACTACAAAAACTTTAACGAAAAAAGCAACGCATCACACGTGTTCTTTCAATACAAACATAAAAATGTAACGGTTCTGTTAAGATTTTTTTATTTTGCTTTGTCATTCGTTAAATCGGTAATATTTTTTTTCTGCCATTCGCTATACAAGGTAGTTAATGTAAAAATTGGGCCATTCGTTATATCGGATATTCGTTAAACTGCGTATTCGTTATACCGGGCTTTGACTGTAAATAAATTTTTAAAAGCAAATTGAAAATCGAATTGAATTGTTTGTGTGTAGTTTTGTAGTATTTTGATACGAAAAGTATAGAAAATTAAAAAACTAAAGAAAAAAAAAAAAGTTCTAAAGAAAAATCAAAGAAATGTGAAAAACGCAAAATGCAAATCTAAATGCGAGATAGAAGAAAATTTCGAAAGAAAAACACTGATTTTCGAAAATATTTCTTGTGCTTTTTCTAAATTTTCCCGAATTTTTCTTTAGTTGAGAGAAAACCGTCGCTTGGTTAACGTCGCTTTTTTTAGTAAGAAGAAAAACACATAATTTTTTCTAAGTTCTTTTAACCAAAAACGAATTTTATTTAGAAACGATCAAAATTCTTTGAAATTTTTTTCAAACGTTTAGTTTTTATAACAATTAAATAAAAAATAATTGCTTAAAAAAAATTCAAGCGATTAAACGCCGCATTTCGAGCCAATTTACGAACCAATATTCAAAAGGATCTTAATAAGAAACAAATGTGTGTAATCTAGCAAAAAAAAAAAAAATAAAAATAATACCAATTATTTTTAAAAAAAATAAATTATAGAATTTTTTTAAAAAAAAAAAATAATAAAATAAATTTTATTAAAAAAAAAAAATTAACATTAACTGAAACTAATTGAATATATAATTTTTCTTGTTTTATAAAAATTTTCCCCAAACAAGTGCTTTCAATTTCATCTCGCAGATAAAATTTTTAAAAAATAAAAAAAAAATTTTTTTTTTATACCAAAATATTTTGAAGGTTATCTTTCATTACGAAACCAGTCAACAACAACAATACAAAAAAAAAAAAAACAAATTTATAAAAAATAAATTTAAAAGAAAATTATATACAGTGCTAATTTTATAAGAAAAATTTTCTTTAAAAAAGAAACAACAACAATTACAACCACAAAAAACCAAAATCTTTTTATAACAACCACCCACTTTTATTGGATTTTTTTTTTTTTTGCAACAACTACAACAAATAAACATCATTATCATCTTTAAAATTTTGTGTTAATTTTTGTTTTTTTTTCTCTTCTTCTTCTCTTTTCTATCCGGTGGATTCTTTTCATCATAGATTCTTCTTGGAGATCTGTTTAATTTTAATTCGAACCAAAAAATCTAAAAAAATACCTTTCGGAATATTATTTGAGCAACAACACAGCCTTCTCATCTTTAATAATTTAGTCGTCGTCAAACAGGCGTTTTATATATTTAATCAAAAACAACAACAACACTGAAAAAAATATATATTTTGTCTATATCTAAATTTTAAACGAAAAGATTTCAAGGTGAGTATATTTTTAGAAAAATATTTTTGCTCAACTAAGAAAATAAATCTTAAATGTATTTGTATTAATTTCATTTCAAATTCATACATGTAAATATGCATGTGTATGTTGGTCCGAAAAATATATAAAATACTAATACAAACGAAATTTAGGCCCCCTGTATTAATTTAAACAAAAAGAAATTTGCATAAAATGTACAATCTGAGCTGTCCCAGCTTTATAACCACAACTTTTCTAGGTTAACACCTTTTTGCACACTCTTATTTTATTAATAATGGCAAACGCCTACAAGTATACTTTCGTTTTTCTTATTATCTGTCATAGTTTTTTAACCTTAAGGTTATTGTGCTGCTCTTGAACTTTTTTGAAAACTCAACGACACCTGTCGTTAGTGTAAATTGATGTGAAAGGTGTTTGGCATAAGTTCTCTTTTACTGTTACTTTAAAGAAAGAGAGAACAGTAGGAATCAAAATGTATTAAAAAACTGACCTCAGTACTACAACAATGCCACTTAAGAAAAAATAAACAGGCATTTTGTTGCTAGAACTTGGACAGCAAATGTCAAAATGCCTTTTTGAAAAATGTAAATAAACAAATGAAAAAAGACACCAAACGTCACTCCACGAAGAAAAACACTGCGAACAGCTGCGTTATTGAGGTCACTTTATAAGTACATTCTGGTATGAATATTAACTTGAAAAACGATAAATATTTTTTTTGAAGGGTTTTTCATTAAGCGTTTTCTAATTTAAAGAACAAAACACGTATGTTTGAAAGGCCTAACGATACCATTATGTATGGAGTGCAAACGTCCAGTGCGGCTGTGCTGGGTGGCTTACTTCCAATATGCGTAATTTGTCATGGCCCTGGCGCATGGGCTATGTTCGCTTGGAGAACCGGTGTGGTTTGTGGAAACGCCATATAAAAAGTCTATTGTGGTCAAGTCGCACGATCTCGATGGCCAGTTTATATAACCTCCACGTAAGATGGCCTTGACCTCAAATAACTCGTTCAGAATGACTCATGTGGCATAAGCTGTAGTGCCGACCACATATCGTTGGAGCCCAAAAGAAGTTGGCTATCATCGACCAGCGAGCGCTTTCGCAGTTGAAAGGGATGTCCTCGCCAACGTCGTTCTCAAAGAAATGAGAACCGACGACGGCACCAGCTCAAAATCCACACAAAACAGTGATGTTTTCAGAATGCATTAGACGCTCTGGGTTCTCATGGGGATAAGCATCGTTCAAATTCGTCAATTTTCATTGTTAACTTGCACATTCATCATAAAACAGCCAGCCCTGACTCATCGCTCAAGATGAATAAAAAATAGGTTTAGAACAGGAAATCCATTTTAATTAACAAATTTTTTCTTTTCCACGTGTTGTTAAATGCTCAATCCGTAAGTGGTGGTTTGACAAAATAGACTGAAAAAATAACAGTTTATTCGACAGATATGGCTCTAACAATATGATCGCTATAAACCGTCAATGTTCCGAACTCCTTATTGGAAGACCCTTCATATAAAAATAAAAGAGAAATAAACATCTTCAAGTAGTTAAAAGTATTCTTAAAAAAATTGCCAAAATAAAAACTTTGATTCCCGTTGTTGAAATAAAATCCCCGTATTTGAATAAAAATTCCCCGGGAGGTTTCTCCCTTCACCCATTTTTCCTATGTAAATTCAATTGTAAAAGTGGGAAAAGCGAAAAACTCCCGGGGAATTTGTATTCATAATTGGGTTGATTATCTTTATTTGACAACAATGATTTCACTAAATTTGAGAATTATTTCAGTTACAAATTTTATAGCGGCTTCTGTTGTACCAAGTTTTGTTTGCTGATGTATGATTAGCTATTACAGATGCTTTGTTACCGCTTTTTATTATTTTTAATAGTAAAAATAGTAGTGATAACAGATTCTTATTATTTACGCTCTAACTCTTATAGTTTACGAGAAAACCGCATTGAAAGTCCCTCCGGGAAATTTGTGTCAATTATTCCTTAAGCACTTATCCCGTGATCAGTGAATAAAATTTTATTATAAAACGTGATAGGTAAACACAAGACATATCACTTAACTGGTGATAATGTGTTTAAAGTACATATATTACTCTGGAGGAGGGGCAATTGACGCAAAACTAGGCATGTGACTGTATTTTATGCTGGTAGTGGCTGATTCTATCTGGTATTACCTTATATGAAGGGAAACGATCATATTAACATGGTTCACTCGGGACAATATCTTTTACAGGCATTATTTTAACCAAAATCGAATGTACCCATTTAGGTTATTTTTGTGACCTGTCACAAAATGTCAAAAAGGTGCCAATTAGCCCCCTCCTGGGACATCGCCATGTAAAAGTGACAAGTCCCCTTCATATAAAGTGTTAGAACTGGAACCGGTCCCTTCCACTTTAGAGCTGTCCCATGATAAGTTTGGTGTTAGTTCCCTTTCCCCTAGGGGTTTTTCGTACAAAAACATGAAAAAAATAATAAATTTGTGAATGCTGGCCCATATTACACTATAGAGCTTTATCTTTATACGATAAGTTCGAATTTGATTTTCAAACATGTGCTGATTTTAGAAGTCCAATATTCGGACACCTTTTTAAACATTTAGGACGATATCTCGGAAATGATCCGAACACTGCTATCGTAACATTAAAGTCCATTTGAAGAACTACTAAAGGCTAGATTACACTATTATACTTTGTGTTAATACATGTCAAAAACTTAAGTAATATGACAAAGTGTGAATACAATGTGTCACGAAAATGACAAGTATTATGAAAAAAGTTTGACATCCCATACGACTTCATCGTTTTTTGAAAAATTTCTAAACAATAATACTTTGTATTGGATCAGGGTTGCATTTTATTTCATGTGTGAGTGTTTATACTTTGTGTGATGGTGTGAACACAAACTGTCCAATGGACCAGTTTGATCCATTGTGGCCTTAGCTAACAAAAGAAGATTAAGACACTAAGGGCCATTATTACAACTTACAATTAGTTATTTTTAGGATGCTATCTGACAGATAAATAGTTTTTGGTTATTACAAGTTAACATTAACCTAAAAAGTGACTGATAAGCTAACATCACGTTTGTCCTCATGGTAACTTTACAAGTGAACTTTAAGAACTTGAAGATGCCATATTTTCTGCTGAAGATATGGTAACTTCAATAATAGTCTTAAATTACTCAACTTTTTCAAAAAACACAATTTAACACAAAAAACAAAACAATTTACCATTAAAACCAAAAATAAAGCACACAAATTTTCTTTTGTTTTTAATTAATAAATAAAACAAAACTAAGTTGTAATAATACGTATTTTAAACAACCAAAAGTAGTCGGTATATACTGCAATGTTGCCACAGTATATAAATTACATTTTTTATTTTATCGGACAGTTGTAATAATGGAAAAAACTTATTGGTCACTTTATCGTTCAAGATAGCTATTGTTCACGTTAACTATCAGCAACTTTATCATTAGGTTGTAATAATGGCCCTAAGTAGATTAGGTGGACAACTTTCGTTATCTTTATATCGAGCCCTTTTTTTTGGTGTGACCTCTGATCGCTGGTCTTGTAATTGGTTGTATTATTGTAAAAGTAACTAAGTAAGTTTAACAGAAGGAATTCGTCCTTTAGTCTGTCAAGCTTTTCAACACGCCTTTACATTTTTGTGAAGTGAAACAGCAACCAAAGTACCCACACGGTATTCGGTTTTTTCAAAATGTTGATTTTTCGAATGTCGAATAGTCCGCTTTTTTTTAATTTAAAAACCGGCTTAGACGAACCATTTCGATTGATTTTCCTAAGACGTCTTTTACAAATTGGAAATAAAAAGCCCGACAGATGAAGTGTGTTGGTAAGGGGGCGACTCTGTATGCATGACACACTTTAGGTTAGGTTAAGAAGGAGATCAAAGCGGTCCATTGTGAATCCCTTCAACACACTTTACTATTCTTCTTTTCGACAACAAACTTCGTCTGTCTGCATTTCAGCTTTTAAAATTTAAAAGGGTATCATTTACTGAAAAATGCTATTAAGGTGACTCAATTTTATAGGGTTGTAGCAGGTTAGAATTAAATTGAGTTGGACATTAATTGTACATCACAATACAATTGGGTGTTGAAGTATACATGTATATAAAAAGTGTTGCCTAGTTTTGTTGACATTTTACCTAATATTTATTATGGGAGTTTGACATCCATAGTCGACCAAAAATGCTTTTGTTTTCGTGTTGCTGTATTTGTATGTTATTCAAATTAAATTTTTATATTCTTTTATGGTATTTACATCAACTGTTAAATTTTTGTTTAATAAAGCAAAATCTAATCAAATAATAGTTATCTCATTGAAAATCCGGCTGACCGGATTTTTTCACTTTTTAAAGCCGTAACCGGTTTTTTGAAAATTCCATATGGTTGAACTATGCGAAAACCGGTTTCTAAAAAATGTTGAATAAGCGATCACCAAAGTGCGTACTCTACTCGTAGTTATTATCAAATTAATTTTCTCTTAAAAGTTAGTTTTGCCCTTTCAACCCTTTTGAAAAGAAGACAACAACAAATTCATAACCATTGTTTATTCTTGGGATAAGAGCTAACCAAGATTAAAAGAAGAAAACCGAATTTGACCTGCGATCAAATGAATGAGAGCGGCTGATAATATTATATAACTACCACGTAGCCTCCGGAAGAGAGAGAGAAGAGCCTATAAGGGGAAATAATCGTATGCAAGTACAACGAACGAGACAGTGACAGGAGGGTATTCCTGGGGACTTTATGGCTTGTAACAGAAAAACGGCTACACTGGTTTAAATTCACAGTACTTACATAGGTATTTATTTTAGTACTTATGTTTAAATTTACAAGTTATGTATACTTAGGGATGAGAAAACTAATAGATTTTTGAACGTTGATTTAGGAGCTGGAGGATGACCTGGTCATTACAACCGCTATTAGCGAACTGAACTCGACCGAGTTAACTTAACTCTTTTTACCGCCAAACAAAGAAAACGCGGCGAATATAGACCGGTAGAAAAAAGAGTAATAATTCACGATACGCTGAACGAGTCAGAGCCGGAAATGTAGAAACAAACTATAATTTTTGTTTTAAAGGAGTACTTTAAACAACCATAATTAAAAATTTGTTTATGGTCCTTCGAACCGGAGATTTCAGGTTTTACAGAAAAACAATCCAGTAGTTGTAAAACAGGCAAAATTGATCGAAATGTTTTATTTTGGTATCATGACACTGGATATCTAATGAAAACGGGCCCTAACCTGAAAATAACGTAAGCGCCAAAAATCAAATTTTACAGGAGAGAGTTTTTTCTATTTTATTTCATATAAATTTTTTATGAAATTTGTCGCTAACGATAAATTTCTTCTTGCTATAAAATCGTAACGGTACCTAATGTGACCATGACATTTTAGGAGATGATGCAAGTGTTGCCAATAAAGTCATTTAATAAAAAAAAAAAACGAAAATTGGAAATGATGTCGCTAACGTTATTTTCGCGGTTAGGGCTCGAAATATATTGTAATTTGAGATGATAGCATTCGGTATTCAATAGTTTTCATTCGATTCGTCAGTGTTTATCCTATGCATAAAAATACGATATTTTTGCTCGAAACGATAGTTTACTCGATATCGAATGCGGTGACTAGACCCCTGAATGATCACGTGGATGTTCGAAGTGCCGTGAAGCACGTGATACTCTTCTCTTGGTAAAAGACAAGGCATTTTAAAAAAGGTATATGTATTAGAGAGAGAGGGAGATGTATTTAAAATTCCAAATTGTCAAAAGTTTATTTATTTCGTATGACTGAGCAAAAAATGAGCATCTGTGCGTTCAGTTTCTTTTTCTTTTTAATATATGGGGGATTTCATGTCAAGTGACCCAATTTTTAAATTGATGTCTTCCGATTTGGATGAAATTTGAAGACATCGATTTAAAAATTGGGTCATTTGACATGAAATCCCCCATATGTTTATGGAGACAATTTAACAACTTGAAATTTTCTGTAGGAACAACAAATTAGAAGGGCGACGAGCTCACATTGTTAAATATGCCTTGCAAAAAGATATATTCATTCAATTTGGGCCTTATATAATTGGCTTAATATCGTCCCCATTGACTTTAGTTTTGAAGATGACTTTACCGATTTTTTATAGAAGCTGCGTTGCATGACTTAAATTGCGGCAATCTTAATTACTGAATTGAAAATTTTGTGAAAAGTGAATCTTTTAACGGACGTCCGTGGAAAATAATTATTTGAAAGAGCAGCGAATTTTTTTTAACCATAAAATATTTTATTAGCCGAAACTGTCTTTAATTTGTCAGAACTGGAAACAGTGGTTTTATTTGTGCTTAATTTGCATTAATATTTTTTTAAAAATTTTTAAATTTGTTAGTATCTTTCAATAAAGTCGCAGAACTTTTCTATGATCTTGTTGGCCTCCAAAATTTATAAACTTGAAAATATTTTAAACTAAATATTTTAGGATTTATTTCTTTGTAAAATTTCTTAAAATAAGTATTTAAGATTTATTGAAAAATTCTTATAAAACATTTTTGTTGCCAACCGTCTCGAAATTTGTTTGATCCATTATTCATTAAAAATAACTGCTTTGTGCCAATGGTTGCGCCTCCACTTCTTTTCATTAATTTTATTTTTCTTAAAAATTTTGTTGTTTTAGTTTGACAAATTGCGAAAGTGTTGTTAACCACTTAGCAAGGCGTTAAGATATGCTAAATTTATAATTATTTCTCAACAATACAATTAAAAACACACTCTCTCTATCTCTCGCTCTCTCTCCCACCATTTATTATATAGTACACCGTACGGACAGATAGACAGATAATCGGGCATAATGTACAAACATTTCACCTCACATAAATAATTTTAAAACTCATAATGATCTAAATTTTATTCTGATGACAGAAACAATTTCAAAATTATTAATAATCATAAAAGTAAAGTAGAAAATAAAATTTAAGGTCGTTCAAGTCTTTTAAATTTAAAATCATCTCTCGTTCTATTATGCGAGTTTTCTTTGTAACTCTTTCCGGCGTCTCTGTTTCTCTTATTCGGATTTTGTTTAAAAGGCGGCACTTCGAAAGTTTATTTTCGCTCTGAAAAATATTCAAATTTCGAAAATTTTTTCTGTTCATTTTGTTTGAAACGTTTAAAAGTTTTTTTTTTTTTTTTTGAGATCCGTGTACAAGTGTGTTCACCAATTGTTCTGCTAACCCAGTCTAAAAAACAATTTATTTTCTTATTTCAAATTCGCAATTTATTTCTTTTTTCAATTCTTTTTTTTTTTTTTTGTTACCGTTAGATTTGAAATTTATCTGTTTTTCAGTATTTTTTCAATTTGTTTTATTTTTGAAATATTTGCGTGTGTGTATTTTCAGTTTTTGGTACAATTGTATGTTTGTATTTGTTTAATTTTGAAACCTGAGGATTTTTATTTAAAATATAATTTTTATTATGAGATTTTGTGGGGCCACCAGAAAAATCTGTATGAATTTGAATCTGAAGCAAAATGTTTTTGAAATGTGATTTAATGACTTTGTGGTTGGATTGTGAGATTTTTTGTTCGTTTGGTTTATTGAAATAAAATTTATGGCGAAATATATTTTGCTGTTTTGGTATTTAATTTCGTTAATTGACATTATATGTCTGGCATTATTTTGCTAGTTGGAAATGCCATGTTTCATTAGGTTATCGTTGGCGGAAATGCATTATTTTGAAATATGTTTATTGCATTAGCGCTTAGTAATGCAAAAAAAAGGGGTCAAAACAAAAGTCTAAACATACTTGCTCTTCCACGGTGTATAAATTGACATTTCACCCCTGGATGTAGCATCCTCAAGGGGAAAAGATGCAGCCTATACCTCGGCAAATCTATCTTTCTGGGATAACGGCTGGACTGCTTCTGGCAGTCGTGATCGAATACTTTTAAGATTCGAAAGCAATTCTGTTTCTAATTCCTTCTGTCGATACTGAACGAATCGAAATTATTTTTTCAGTGTTGTAAAGTATTTATTTGAGTTTTCGCAACACTAAAAAAATAATTTCGATTCGTTCAGTATGGACAGAAGGAATTAGAAACAAAATTGCTTTAGAATCGAAAAAGTATTCGAACACGACTTTGGTCTTGGACTTGATTTTGGTGAGACTCCTTCGGTTATCCAGTGGTGGCGGTGGATTATACCCAAAGACGCGGAAAGAGAGATATTAAAAATGTCAGCATTCTAAGCTGATTTTCCAGAGCAAGATGCTAGTGTATTGTTTCGCTACCCTCCCCCCGTCGTGGGTAGTACGGATCATCTCAAGGATATTTCACCGTTTAGTGTTACATCCTCCGGGGCAAGTCATGTGCAACCACTTCCTCGGATACGGCCAAAATTCGAAATTGACAGATCTCTCTCGTGGCTGCCAGAGATCCTAAATGTTACAACGGGAGTCAGTAGCCCCCGGTGACATGGCAGCGCATTGACTGTTGATTGAGGTTAATATGCTCTATGCGGGGAACGCCTTCTGTCTGTCAGTGAGATGGTCCTTGCGGAAGTTTTGCCTCTCTGCTGACAGGAAACTTTCGGGAATCATCTGGTAGTTGTGGTCTTGGGATTATGCTCAAGAGCACACTAAAGAGCTGATTTTTCACAACTTGTGGAAGAGTTCAGCTTGAGGGAGGACTATCCCTAGGTACTGTTGCTTTTTAACAGAAGCTGCTAGCTTTTATCCAAAAGCAGTGGAGGTTAGATAGCTCCAGCTCATAAACAAGTGGATAGTGTATAATTTTGGATTGTAAACTTAAAATTGGTACCTTTGATGGGACATCTTACAGACGGGGGCGGTTGGTAAAAGCATAGTTTGTAACCCAGTAGCACTCATTCAAATCTTTTCCACATTTGTATTGTTTCACAAAATCTTAAGACTGAAAAATTTGTTAAAAATTTGTTAAACTTTAACGTTACGACGATCCTCTACCTAGCGGGGTGGAACATCGTCTCTTCGATGTCTTGCTCGCGTTTGGAGTGCCTTACAAACGGATGTGGATGTTTTTCCAGTTTTCTTAGTAAATTTAGGACGAACTTTGGGAAATTCATGTTTTACCAGTGGAATCTCCAAATCCCTTTTGCGCCTAGTGAGCTGCAACTAGTGTTCAGCCCGTTGTAGTCAAATAGGCCAAACAGCTAGGCGGGAATCAAGTCTGCTACTAAGTTACCTTCCGGGGCATCCAATTAAATAATTCTATGTTGTTGTTTAATAGTATAACATGTCGTTTTCAATTTTCCTAGTCTTCCTTACAGCAAGTTAACGATGATTTAGACCGCATCGTTTCATTTGAGATATACAGGGTAATCTGTTCTAGCTTTACATAAGCACCTACCATATGGCCTAATCTCATGTTAGATCTTAACCAAATTCACCTCTCTGTACATGGATGCAATTATAGTGAATGATCGGACAAAAATTATGTATACACTCGCCCCTTGGCTAGGAGAAGGAGTCATCTAACTGTCACTGGTATATTAAAACCCAGCTGTATCTGTCGAATAGCAACAGCAACCGGGAGCCTTCACAGGCCTAACCTTTCCACCAGGGTGAAAAATCAACCTTCCATGTGGAAGTCTCCCTTCCCGTTATTTTGGGTATAAACCTATGCTACTATATGATCCCCGCAACTTTCCTCTGTAAAAAGGTAGGGTTTCCGCAAAGACAATCATCCTGGAAGAAAAGAAGCCGTTTTCGCAAGAGGCATATAAATGGAGGCCTCAGCCAATAGTCGGTCCGGTGGCATGTTCACTAGGGGCAACTGACTCCCGCTGCATAAGATAACAAAGTACTCTGGTCAGTACCCCGGTCTCTAGAAATCACAAAGACTCCATAAGCCCTGTCATTTTGGATGTTTGTCGCATCCTATATATGCAAACACCTGATACGCCCATTAATTTTCAATATCTGGTAACAGACAACAGAAACTGTCACGCTCCTCTAGCCCATCTACCACATTTCCCTTAAAAGAAATCGATGGCAAAACGACTAAAAAAAAAGAAAAAATAAATCTTCCGATACTTCCCGAAGGCATCTCTATGGAGGCGTTCTGTTTCCAGGCACTTGGTTAATTTTAATCCTTTCGGATTCCAGGCATTGACCACACCTGTTTTCTCTAGTAGATGTAACGTCATGCCTCAAGATTGTTTACTACAACCCCTGAGAGGCGGAGCATATCCGGTGAATATAGTGGATATAATATACAGTATTGTTCGAAACCTAAGCAACTTGTCTTGATAAAGTAATCAAAACCTTATATTATTATTATATTTATTTTGAAGAAGTTTCTGATTAAATTTTAAAAAAGCAAGACTGTGACAAAATGGAAAAGTGTTTTATTTAGCGACAAGAATAAATTTTATTTGTTAAATTAAGATGCAGTATATCACTTGAAAACCAAAGAGAATTTTAAACATAAAATGGTAACATCCACCTTAGGCCGAGGCCACGCAATGAGCGGCCAAGCGTCAAGCGGCTGAGCGATGAGCGCCAAAAAATTAAAACATATGAAATACTATTGAAGTGGCCACGAAATGAGCGGCATGCGAGCGAAATTTTTGAGCGGCTAAGCGGCGTCGCTCAGGAATAAAACTTGTTCTAATTTTTAGTTGTTTTCTGAGCGTCAAAGAATAAACATGGCAAAAGTGAATGTGGAGCTTACAATTTCATCTGTACAAAGCCGACCGCTATTATGGCAAGACAGATTACCAAATTTTAAAAATAAAAATATAACCGAAAATTTATTTTTTTGTTTTGTCAATCTAGTGTTAACTGCTTGCAACAGCAAATCAATGGATTTCACATTTGGGATATTTGTATATATATGGTTAATGATGAACACCAAGGCCTGTTCGTCGATTTCGATTAATATATATTGTTACGTTACTGCCTTTCAATAACGTTTTGGTTTATTTCCTTTATAATAAACCGATTCGAGTTCTTTATTGCAACTTTAATAAAATAAATAAAACACAAACACTTTAAAAACTGTTTACAATTTACTCAACTCTATTTAGTACTAAAGCTACGGTCACTCTTGTCAAATATTTGACGAGAAAAACGTGACCAACAGGCAAACTAAAATCAAATTCTTTTTAATTTCAATATTTATTTTAATTATAATACCACATCTTACATAAAACAGTTTTTTGCTATGTCTAGAAGTATAATTAGTTTTATTTTTTGATGTTAAGACTATGTTAAATCTCACGTTATATTAACAAAAGTAGTGGTTATGCTTATTTGGTCAAATGTTTATTAAGTGTGACCGTAGCTTAAGTCTTTTTAACAACCGTAATTTATAGCTTTTATTCACAACCAACTATAATTTTCTCAGCGTTATGCGTTATTGACAAAGTCTGAACTAAGAATGATCTTGTTCTGCTACTCGCCGCTAGTATTTATACTGCAATTTGGTTGTCTAGAATATTCGAAATGTTTTTCGAAGGTTCGAGGCTTTTTTTTATTCACCACACTTTAATTTGATTTATGGTAGCACTTATGTTTACCTAATTTTACCTCTTATACTGAAGAAGCTTTTTTAACGGTCATTTCTAGGGCTTTCTGCACATTGGGATTGAAGTGTACTAAATTATAACAAAAACGATGTAAACTAATAAAATTACTTATGAATACAAGTTAACTAATAAATACAAGATAACTAATAAATTCAACTAATTCTTAACTAATAATTACAACTTATTCTTAACTAAAGTTACTTTCGTAACAATATATATTTTATAATTTGTTTTTGTTTTAAATGTAAGTTAAGCGAACGAAGTCTTCGCTCGAAATCGACGAACAGGCCGCAAATTGTTTTTTTTTTTCTTAATAAACGCATTAAATTCATATGAATACGATTTTCGCTTAATAACATTAAACAATCCACTCTTTACAATAGCATTTTAACAACTAACCGCTCAGAAATGACGCTCAGTAATAAGCCACTTGCCGCTCAAACTTGACGCTTTGACGCTCATCGCTCAGACGCTTGACGCTTAGCCGCTCATTGCGTGGCCTCGGCCTTAGTGTAAAGGCACAATAAACCATGGAAGCGGAAATGTAAGGGCTAAGAGTGGACTTACCACTTTTGTTGAAATGCATACAAAAATTTACAGTTTCCTTTCTAGGGACTTGTTAGTCAACTACGTTCTTTAATGGGCCCGATGCAAAATACCACTTCTATTGGTGTATCAATATGACAATGACCAAAAACACTCGCCAAAACTAATCAAATATTAATTGTCTGGTAATAGGATTCAAGTCTTGAATTGGCCAGCTCAATCACCAAACTTAAATCCCATAAAGAACATTTTCGGCATTCTGAAGGGCCGGTGGGAGCTGGTCGTTTCAAAAATAAGCAGGAGATGTTGGATAGCTTAAAATTAGTGTGGAAATCAAAGTCATCAACAATTTCAACAAATCTTATTGATTCTATGTCAAAACGATGTGCGGAGGTCATAAGAAACAAAGGCTATTACACAAAGTACTAAAAGTTGCTTAAGTTTCGAACAGTTATTCAAAGAGTTGATTTAATTTTTACTTGTTTATTTCTTGCAAGGGAATAAAACTCAATTTTTGTAGTTACTATTAGAAATAAGTTGGATAATATAATAAAAATTAACTGTGTTATTTTTATTAAATCGACTTAAAAATAATATGTAAGTCTTTTATTATAATATCACGAAAAGTCGCTTAGGTTTCGAACAATACTGTATATTGATTACTATGGTTCCAGGGTGGAACAAAGGCCACAAATATAGAGGAAAATAATAGTAAATTACTTTGTGATTTCAATATCTTATTAATTACAATAAAAGCTCCAGCAGAAAATGACCGTTAGCGCAATTTTGTCCACTGAAAGGAGGTTTTCACACACGAAATCTTTGAATTAAGGGTTTAGGAGGAAACTTTCAAAAGATGGACTTTGAAAATCATCCGCTTAGCGTGGTTGTCGGGCTAGAGGAGCTGTCACTTAGTAGAGCTTTTACTGCATTTAAGAAGAGGAACAGTTAAACTCTGTTTAAAGTACGGTTAAAACTGTAATTTTATGCGCTCCAATTATAACGTTTTTGAAACGTTTCTTTTCAACTTAATTTTTAAGCAGAAAATCCCATTTTAGTTTTCAATAAACATTTACCACTTTTTACAGTAATTAATTGTTGCTATTTAATTACAACTAAATACAAACTCTACATGTTTTACACATTATACTTTGTTAAAATAATTTCAATATGCGAACAATTGTTGCATTTAAAGCAAATCTTTTATCGCATTTAATGATGTTTATTAGAATTTTTTTTATTTAAAAAAAAAACAAAACTAGATAATGTTTTGTTTCTTTGTTGTAAAATGTGTTATTTTTTTACAAAAAAAAAAACTTAAAAGTTTTTCATGCTTTTATGTAGTTGAAACATAAAAATGTACCACAGAATGCGCAAGTTAAGCGCAAATAAATGAGCAACAGACACATGAAAAATATGTAGCAATAGAATGAAAAAAGAAATAAAATGATTTCAACACGCCAACAAAATATTTACTAGAGATTTAGAAAAGTATTCTATTTAGCGCTCTATAGGGTTTCTAGATATCCTGACTTTTTAAATGTCCAGGTTCGAATATCAACACTTTTTCGTTCCCGGATAATTCCAGAAGTTTTATTAAAAAAAAAGAATATTTCACATTATATTTGATTAGAGTTTAATTTAATTATTTCATAAGTTCTTTACCCACTTACAACTACATTAAGAGTTGACAAAAAATCAACCAATTGTAGTCGGGACTGTAAGAAAAGATAAACTCACTTTTTATTGTTGTTGTTTTTGTTTAAGCTTTGATATTGTTACAAGTAAAACTTGGGTTTTTAATTCTTATTCGCTTAACAGTTTTATTTGTATAATATCTTTAGTTTTTCTAAAATCTTTGGATGAAGTTTCCTGACGATCTGGCCTAAGCAACCAGTGAAATGCGCATAGGAATAGCTTATCCCTTCAACAATAAATTTCAGTTTATCAATAGTATGAAATGGGAATGTAGCACATTTAAACGAAAACTTGTTAATTAAATTTTTGAATCCCAAGAAAATCTTTGATAATTCCATTTATATTTGAGCTGTGTGTGTCAGTGGGTTTTAACTTACGATCTGCACGTGAACAAAAAAGAAAAGAAACGTAATACCGCACGTTGTTTCCGTGAGCTCTGTAGTTAGACTACTTGCATCCAGTTGCTGGAAACAAAGAACGCATCATCATGCGAGGTAGCTAAGCTTAATACGCCCTGGTCTCTAAACACGGATTAATCCATACTTCTGATTTACTTTGAACAAGCCTTTAAGGTGATTTTCCCATTCAGACGGAAATGAAGAAATAGCAACGTGGTTGTTGGTTTTGACATCACAATTTTTACAGACGGTTCCAAAATGAGCTGCGGAGTAGGATCCAGGGACAGTATTGATACGAAAGTTAAATGCAAAAAGAGCCAAATTTGGAACTCTCTGTCATTTTTGCAAACCCTTTTGCAAAATTTTTTGAAAATGAAGCAACACTGGCAATCAAGATTAAAAATGGCGCAGATGGAGCGTAATGAAATGCCAGAATAGGTAAAAGGTAAATAGAAATAGGTTTTCTTTAAAAATTTAAATAAAAAACTTACTAAAAAAAGATGCGAAACACAAATCAGCAAACACATTAAAAAGTACCAATCACTCGATTTGCTAAAATTTTTCTTTCGCATCGCAATAGAGACCAGTCCACCCGCCTGGAGTTTTCTCAGTGTATCTAAACATCAGCCACTCATACCGTCTGCCTGACAAAGCAGAAATACTGGCGTACTGCAACTGGAATTTTGAATTACGTGAAAACCTGTATTGCGACTTAACTTCACGGTGGATCACAACCGCATGGTCTGTTAATATTAAGCATTTTCCAAATGCCTCTGGGTGAGTGAAGATGAAGATTTGCACACACAGGTAGCAATTTGATTGTATAATCCACCAAAATGTGTACACCCACCCCTTGTTAAGGGGCCGGAGCAATCTAAAGCTATCTGCTTTATTCATAATCCCAGAAGCATCTGTCGAATAGCAACAGCACCTAGGGTTCCCTCCACGAACCGAACTTTACCGCAGGGCAAAGACCAATACTCCAACTGGACGTCAGCCTATCCACGACTCTGAGTTTAAGCCACTACGTTAGTATTTCCTCGTCAAAAAGCCTGCTCTTCGTTGACCCCTTTTGCGAGATCATGCGTTGAAGAAGGCACTCCCCCATTGGACGCTGAACAACTTACTGAAAAGCAACCTTCTATTAGAAATGCAAGGCTTCCGCAAGCACAATCACTCTAAATGACAGGAAGCATAATTAAGGAGACCTCACTAATAGTCAGTCGGGCACTTTCACTTATCGAGGGCTACTGACTCCCGTTTCACCATCAGTTAAGTACTGAGGTACAACTGTTAACCCAACGAAGTCATTAGGTCCCCAAGGAGCTCTGTCTTTTGAAATTTTATTGCAGCATTCACCTGATCTAAAAACGTATGATATTCCGAAGAATGCCAGTACATTAAAGCGCCAATGTTAGAAAAATAACCAAGGCAGAATTTATTTTCTCCAGGGTATATAACACCAAGAGTAAGGAATCCCCAAGCTGCTGGAACTGTATCCCTAAGAGGCGCAGTACATCCGGGCGGATGCAGCTTAAAACATAATGGAGACACACGTGAACAGATTCGAATTTTCGTTGACAGTCAGGCAGGATTGATGTCATTCAAATCGTATTCCATCGACAGTGGTCAAGGTGAAGTTACTTTGATATCGATTCGTGCGCACATGCGGATCAAGCTATAGCGGGCTCTGTCTTGGGAATCTCGAAGTCGATGTAGCTTGCACCACCTCCCAAGACATCTCCAGATAGTATTTTCAGATCGCTGAAAGAAGATGGCGAAGACTGAGCACATCTAGGATTGCTAGAAAGTTATGGATCATATTTGACGAGAAGCGTTCGCCACAACTATTGAACTACAACAGAAAGGAAATTTCAAGACTAATATTGGTCTTATCCGGGCATATCGAAATCGGAGAATGTGCGAGTAGACTTTGTATTCCGTTTAACAAGAATTGTCACAGATGCCTCGTACACGAAAAAAAAGACACTGTCGATCATCTTCTGTGTGAATGTCCAGCGTTCCACTAGACAGGCGTATACTAGGAAACCTATCGGAAGTATCGACGATCAGCTGAGGTAACCTGATCAGATTTTTAAACAAGACAGGTTTGATCTATTAACTTTAAACAACTAATGTCTAGTTCCTGATTTTTATATTCATCTCCTATTGAGTGTTGTGGTCTTGTCAAAACGGGACCTTAAGAATCCCACATACCCCCGGGGAGCAGACCGCAAAAAATTAATTTGAAATCTAAAAATAGCTTTTGGCAAACGAATTATGGCTGGAATTCAGCGCCTTTATTAAACTATTTACAATTTGTTTTCCAAATAAATTTCTTGAAAATTTTAATTTTATTTCACTAATTAACAATTAATTAATTAAATAAAAATTTTCTTTGTAAATAAAGTTTCCCAAGTTTTCCTTTATAAAATTAGGGAAAATCTCAAAAATATTTTACCCCGGAATTCCTGGGATTTTTTTGCACGAGTTAAAAACCCTAGTATTCTGCTTTGTTTTGCGAAATTAAATTTCTTTTTAACATGCAATCAAATTGTGAGCTTAAATGTGGGTTGGTGTTGGAGTTGAAGTAGAATTGGTGTAACACTTTTGCAAGACATTTAAGATGTAGTTTACTAAAAATGTTACACTAAATCGTCTACTTAAGAAAATTTTATTAAAATTATTCTTCAAAAACTAAAAAAGGGACCAAACGAAGAAATTTATTTTAAATTTTTTGTAATTTTGATTATCAGGGCAAGTTTTTCAAGACTGTTTCTTAAAAATTTAGATTAAGGATATTTCGCAAGGTTTTTGAAAACATGCTTTATTTGCATTTAAAAGATCATGTTTTGTAGTTAAGGGTGTCTATGAAACGGTAGTAAAATTCTCATAAAAAGATAATTTTGACACTGTTGAGGTGAATAAAATTTCACTAGCCCTGGTGGGGGCAAGTATAAATTTTGACATTAATACGATTTCTGTATGACGTGCTAAATTCCCAATTTTTCATATATGATAAATACACTGAAATTTATAGTTGAGGGAAAGCTGGCTTCTATGCGCATTTCACTGGTTGCTTAGGCCAGCTCATCAGGAAACCTTTTCCTAAGATTTTAGAAAAGCTAAAAATATTATACGAATAGAACCCTAAAGCGAATAAGAATTTTAAACACTCAAAGTCTTACTTGTAAGTAACAATATCAAGGCTTAAACAAAACACCAACAATAAACAGTGAGTTTATCTTTTCTTACATCCCCCTACAATTGGTTGGGTTCTTTCCGACTCAAATTGTAGTTGTAAAAGGGTAAAAAGAAAAAACAAAATTAAAAAACAAATTGTTTCATTCTATTGTCTTCGTAAGAAAACAACAAAAAACAATTTGCCAATTTGCCAATAATATCAAAGTTATTTACGGGAATACAAAATTTATTAGCGTAGAAATTCTTGACAATTTTAATTCACCATAGAACTTTGCTACGGTTTCACACACACCCTTAGTAAATACATTTCTTAAAAAAATTACGATTTTTTTACGAGCCATATTAAATGTGAAGAAATCTCCAAAGTTAAACTTAATTAATAAACAATATAAAGTGTAGATTATCAGTAGGGCGAGAAAAGTGTCGCTGAAACTCTGTGAAAATATATTTTAAAACACTTATGAATTTTATTCCCGGATATTTCGGGACGTTTTCTGCAAAGCTTTTGCTTTGTGTATTAGTTTTCGTGGCATTAAATATAGCCATTCGAAAAAAAAACTTGCAATGAAACTATTTCAACCGAATTAATTATACTCGCAGTATAAAGTGTACTATTATTTATTCTGCCCTTTGTTTACAGAAGAGGTCTTAATTATAAGACACCAGCAGCATGCCCGCTATGGTTTTCGTAGTCATTCTACTTTGAAAATTGTGTGTATTTCACTAAATAGTTTTAGCAAATTGAAATCGGGCCAGCTAGACGAACGTACCTCGATAGATTGTTTCAAAAAGCGATTCTAAGTCGATCCATATACTTAAAAGTTTTAAGGTATGACAAAAATCAGCACAAACGCATAATACCCTTTTTACTATTGTGGTGTGGGTATAAAAATGGGAAAAGGGAAACAATTCCCGGGGAATTTTCATTTATTATTAGATGGTATAAATTTTTGATAACGCGGTAAAGTTGCAATAATATTGTTTTCGGTTTAAATTTCTTATTTTTTAACAAAAGTGCGACGATTGATGGCACCTGTCTATAAACAATCAGGCTTTATGGTTGCGTTTGAAAGTTTTTAAGTCTCTTCGATGTGCTGATCACTTCAAATGTCCAACCGAAGAACAAGGAAGCATTAGGCGAGCAGATTTAATACTGCAAAACTCAATTAAGAGTGCACAAAAAAAAATTGTCCAACATTATTCACTAATTAAAGAATTAATCAAAAATAAAAACATTTTTAATTAAAAATTTAATCAAGTGAATTAAACGTTTAATCGAGTAAACTAAACGTTTAATCAAGTGAATAAAACGTTTAAATGATACTATTAATTTGTTTGGTGCAAATTTAATTAATTTTTTAATTAATATCACAAATTTTTTAATTGAAATCAATTTTTTTCTGTGTATGATACCCGACTTTGGCAGATGATTTTAATAAATTTTGGAAACGCAGATCGGGCATTTCTCAAATCTTAACGCATAAAACTCTACACGCTGGGCAAAAATATTATAAATTTGGTCGGTCACCTCTAGCAAAACTATTTTAAACGAACATATTATTTTTAATTTAACCATATCATTGTCACCGGCAACCAAATTTTCGTTAATTTTAACATGCTCGGAAGCAACCATAACAAGGTTGTTGCTTTCTGATGAAGCACTTAATTAAACCATGATATGGCTGCCAGTAACAATTATATGGTTAAATGAACCATACTATTTATGTTTACAGATTTTTCCATAAAAATAGTTTAGTAAAAGATGGAAGATATTGAAAAATTATTTTTCTGTGGTAATATTTTTAATATTTTCTTTAAATATTCTCACACTGGTCACAAACGAAATGCTTAACTAAATATACCTTTGTAAATATTTAGTGTTTTTAGAAATATATTCGACACAAAATTCTAATGAGCACAAATTTGGCGCTTATTCAATGGAACACAAGCAGCCACAAATTTTAATTTTATTCTTATAAATCGCTTATAAAACTGATAGACAACAGGCAGGCGGACAAAATGAACAGATAATAAAATTCTCTGCAATATTTCGACATGAAATAAAATAAAAAATCCATTAAAAAATACCAAATTAGCAAAAACTTTTCTATACATACACTCATTTCAACAAAAAATGACTTTAAATGAGTCATACAATTTTTAATGCAACATAATGGGGCAACATTTTTGTTAAAAAAAAAAAAAAATTTTTTAATCGCAAAAAAAATCATACATCCTTTATTAAAAATGATGATGACTACTCTTTTGTTTCCGTTTTACAAAAAAAAGAAATATTTGCTCATCAAAATGTCTGTTTTAAGTCTCTTTTGTTTTCTTTTTTCTTGAAGTGTAATTTTTATAGATTTAAGCTCGGCTGTAGTTTTAACAAAAATCATTAATTTTTAATCTTCTTTAAAAGTAAAAGGAGAAGACTCAGAAGTACTAACCACATGCACCATGTAGCAAAATGTAATAAAAAAACAAATATCGTGTTATATTTGGTCATGGTTAATTAATATGATTAAATAGAGATTTTTTCAAAAAAAAAAAAAAATGCTAAACAAATATGAATGAACAATTATTCATCAAGAATTAAATGAAAAAGAGGAAAATAATTCCATTTATAATAAATCGGTATTGTAAACTTTATATTTTGTTGTCCTACATGCGCTAAAGAGGAACCAAAAATTGCATTAGTGCGTAATGTAACCAACTGTATTTTAACATAAATTACCCATTACTTACTTGAAATTTTTAACTTAACTCATTATAAAAGG
The DNA here is from genome assembly GCA_963931875.1 of Pollenia griseotomentosa. Lineage (NCBI taxonomy): Eukaryota > Metazoa > Arthropoda > Insecta > Diptera > Polleniidae > Pollenia > Pollenia griseotomentosa. Next base: position 32,940,232 of record OZ007564.1, read on the forward strand.
GCTTTCCTTTCCTGACTTTTTCACTTCCCGAGAAACCGAAAGGCAATTTTGAATTTTACGGAATACTGGCAATTCTCACGTTAAAGAAAAATAACCAAAATGTTTTTTGCATGTTTAGCGGCATGGCGACATCATCATTCATCATTCATCATATATACGTATGTGTGGTTAATATTTTGTTTCGATTAGTACAGCCACACATCAAATTCAGATGTGTTTAAAGATAAATACGAAAAATTAAATTTATTTTTTTTAAATATCGCATGGGATAAAAAATATTTAAAAAAATATAGCATGCGATAAAAAAATATTATTAAGAAAATACAATTATTTAAACAAAATTTTAAAGTTTTTATAAAATAAAATAATTTTTATCGATTTTTTTTAATATTAAAAATTTATTTGTTATTTAATTACAGCCATATTCATAAAAAGTTCTTATTTTAAGCTTATAGTATGTAATAACTATTAAACGCTTTTTGTCTTATAAGCCTCTTATAAAAATTTGTATTCATAAACGTACAATAACAGCTTTTTTACTATTAACTGTTTGCAGCGATTTTCTGTTTAAGTATGGCAACTTTCTTTATATTTGGCTGCCATTCTATTGTTAGTGATGCACGAAACTGCTATTCGGTTTACATGATATTCTATATTTAATTTTTTTTTATAATTTTTTTTAATTGTAGACCTTCAAAATTATTCTTATCAAATAAAACTACATATTATTTTAGTTTCTGAATAAAATGTTTCCGAAAGGTAATCGAATAAAAAGTTTGTTTACTTTTTATTAACATCACTATTATTATGATTTATTTATTTTATTTTTTTTTATATTTTTGAATTATTGATGTTTTAAACAAAAAAAAAAAACAACTACATATTTGCAATAATTTAATAAATAATTAAGAGAATATCTGCATTTGCCCCTGAACATATTAATTTCAATCATATAAATTTTTTTAAAATAATTATCAATATAACTTTAAACTGGCTGTCTTAAATAAAAAAAAATAGTAAAATGTATTTAACATGTCCGTTTTAATAAATAAAACATTTTTGTCATTATTTGTCAACATATTTCACAAAAATAATATCATAAAATGCAAACACCTTTTAAAATGTCATTTTATTTTTGGTTTAAAGAAGGGCAAATCCAACAATAAATTTTCTTACTTTATGAATGGTTTATTAATGGTTCAATAGACTATTTTTCGTTTATGAATACAACTTTAGCAATTTTTGCTTAAAAACGGTCAATTAATCATCAATAAGTTTTTATGAATACGGCTGTTAGTCTTTAAATATTAAAATTTATGATTTTTGAAAATATATGACCTACTGGCTGCTTTTCAAAATTGGTTTTTGTTTTAAATGAAAGTTAAACGGGTCACTTTTGGGCTCGCGTTCTAGAAACAGGCAGTTAAACTGAAATTCTTATGAATGTGATCCATAATTTATGTGGCCAAATCCTTCCATCTTAGGGAACTAAATATTAAAAAAGTTTTTAGTATTAAAAAAAGTCGATAAAAATTATTGAAATTTAATAAAATCTTTTAAATTTTGTGTAAATAATCGTATTTTGTTTAGATTATTTTTTAATAGCATGCGATATTTTTTAATTAATTTTTTATCGCATGCGATATTTTTAAAAAATTAATTTAACTTTTCGTATTAATCTTCACGCCCATCAAATTTACTTGTGCAAATTTCATTTAAAATTGTTGTAACAATAAATAAAATTGGGTATTTTTTGTTAGAATATATTAAATTACACAGTGCAACAAAATTCGGGTCATTGCCGCCAGCCTCAACAATTGTAACGCAAAGTGAAAGTAGACTACTAGTAGAGCAAATCTGTTAAAAGGTTTTGAAAAGTTAGCTCGAGTTCCCGAAATATGGGCCCCTAACGTTTTTGAATTTCTTGAAAAGGCGTTTGGTATAAGTCAAAAAAAATATACTAAATGTATTTCTGAGCTAAAAAATAATTGCAGATGTCTTCAGTCGAAAAGTATGGCGATTCTTTTCTTAAAATATATTAACCCATTAACACTCATTTTAAGGGGTCAATTAGGTCCTGTTTTCAGCTTTCCCACAAAAGTATACTAAAACGGCACTTTAGAGGGCTGAAATGTTCAACGAATATTTTCTGCATCAAACTTCGTGCAATGTATGTAAAACCGATTTTCGAAATTTCGGGCATTGAAATTTTTGAATTTCTTGAAAAGGCGTTTGGTACAAGTCAAAAAAATATACTTATTGTAAATTTGAGCTTACCCCATAAAATGACTGTTAGAGGGTTAATATATTCTAAGAAAAAAAACGCCATACAATTCTACTGCAGATATCTGATTTTTTTGACTTGTACCAAATGCCATTTAAAAAAATTCAAAAAGTTTAGGGGCCGAAATTTCGAAAACCCGAGCTAAATTTTCAAACACCTTTGTCAGATTTGCTCTACCAATTGCAAGTATTGAGGCTGGCGGCGATGACTCGAATTGTGTTGCACTGTGTAATGCGACATTGATAAAATTTGAGAAAATACAACCAATATGATACATTAGAACACTGTAAATTGCATCAATAATAGTTATTTTTATTAAGTTTTTTGTCCACATGTTTATGCTTTACTTGTCTTATTTTCTAGCATATTGTTTTGTTTTTTCAAGCCTTTTATCTTCAATATTAGATTTTTGTGTATATAAACACTTGCCTATTTTCTAATGTAAATTGTCATAATTATTGAATACGATTTTCTTTCTATTTTTTTCAGGTAAGAATTCAAATTCGAGGATTTGGAGTTTTTGTAAGTAACATCATCAATATGTTATATTATATTTAAAATGTATTGTTTTTGCAGAATACTTCTATTAGGCACTGTACTTTAACTTAAGGTCTTATAAAATCCCAGATCCATAACTTAGTTAGTTAGATATTTTTAATCGTTCAATACTCAGCATTCTTTTAACACTTTTATTTGTAAATACACCTACATACATACTGTTCTAATTGTTTGTCTAAACTTTTTGATAAGCGTCTGGGAAAAAACCAACTAAATTAATTTTTTCTCATGTAACCAAATACTTTTCTAAATTAACGCATATCTTATCAGAGTAACAGATAAAGCTGAAACATAGACAAGATACCAGTAGTGAAAATAAGACATGAGTCAACTAATTCTGTTGATTGAAACAGTCAATCAGATGATCAGTTTTAATTAAAAGTGATCGCTTGTCATGTTTTGTATAAGCACTTTAAGACTAAATAGATTAAGGGAGTTTACCTTGCGTTATAAAAGAAATTTTTAAATATCTTAAAATTTGTGTACAAATATTTTAAAATTTAAAAAGTTAAAGCGGTCTTTCTTAAAGACAAGTTTTACAATGCGTGAATTATTTTTAATTTTTTTTGGACCTTAGAAAAGCTTCCTGCCAGCTGATTCACGCAAATAGAACTTTATTGTACAGTTATATTTCGGGACCATGCATATTTATTTTTTTTATTTCTATGTCCAATACGAACGGAAATTGAAAAAGTAGCAGTTGAAGAACAAAAAAGTACCTAAAACTTCCCTCGTATAGATTCTCATCCACTCAGGACATTGCATGTTAAATTTTATGTTTCTAGGTCCAATATTAGCGAAACTTAAAAAAGTAGCAGTCGTGGAACGAAAAAGTACCCAAAAGCTCCCCCTTAAAGATTGTTATTCACTAAGGACAATACATGTTTAATTTCATGACTTTAGGTCCAATATAAAAAAAAATTCAAAATAACCAGTTAAAGAACAAAAAGTACCAAAAATTGCATCTAATAGGTTCTCATTAACTCCGGTCCCTGCACCTATAATTTTATGTTTCCATCTCCAATGTTACAGAAAATTAAAAAATTACTATATGCAGCACGGAAAAGTAAAAAAAAAAATTTTAATTTCCCGTATTTCACCTTTTTGGTACTTTTTTCTCCCCATTGAAGTATCAAACATTTTGTAGTGGGAGCCCATAATTTAATATGTATATGCCAATGAATGGAGGAAAATGTTTGTAAATTAAATTTTATAAAAAAGGAGCAAAAATATTTACGATTTTCATTCCTTAAACGTTCGAATTTCAAAAAAAGTACCATACTTATATTTTTATTTTTTAGAAAATATAATCTTTATTGCTATCTTTATTGGTGCAAACGTGTAAGCTTTTCCATCTCTGGTTAAGTTAAAGTGGTCGAAGAATTTACTGAATAAAATTTTTTTTTTTTAAAACTTTTCAAACTGGCCTTTCTTATACCATACAATATTGTTTATCTTTCACTCATAAAACTATTACAGTAACTGAATGTGGGTTATCAAATTCGTTTTCCGTACTGTTAAAATTTAATAAAAATATAGTCATTTTACAAATAATTTTATTTTTTAACATTTATGATTGTTAGTGTAGTTTAATTTTTGTCAGTTAAAATATATTTTTTTTAAAAAGTGAAAACTATTCAGTTTTAAGGAATATGCTGTTTAATAAATAAAAAATTTAAAAATTAATGTAAAAATCATTTGTTTTAAATGAAATGTAAATGATCCGTTTTTTAAATGAATTTTAAGTTGTTTAAAATGAATTTTCTTTGAATTTAACTACATAATATTTCGAGTGTATTCACTTTTTTTAACAATTTTCTAACTCAATTTTTTATGATTTTTTTTAAATACTTTTCAAACTGGCCTCGTTTATTTTGAAATATTTTTCTTAGAGCATATAATATAAACATCTATTCATTTTTTTTAACAATTTTATATCTCAATTTTGTATGATTTTTTTAAATACTTTTTAAACTGGCCTCGTTTGTTATGAAATATTTTGCTTAGACCATTCAATATTGTTTATCTGTTAATTTTTTTTTTAAATTTTCTATCTTAATTTTTTATGATTTTTTAAATACATTTCAAACTGGCCTCGTTTATTTTGAAATATTTTTCTTAGACCATACAATATTGTTTATCTATTCATTTTTTTTCAACAATTTTCTATCTCAATTTTTTTATGATTTTTGCAACTTTTGGCATATTTTTTTGTATTTTTGTCTCAACACCCGCATTTTTGTAGATTTATAGAACGAATACAAAAAAAAAAAAAAATAAATATAAAATTGGCAGGGTAATTTCAGTTTTCTTTTTTAACAAATCATTTACATTTTATGCACATACATCTTTATGTCCGTCTGTCCGTCTTTCTGCCTGACTATGCTGATCTGTCTGTGTTTACAACATTAAAATTTTAGAAAACAAAAAATCTGTATTACAAATTAAACGTTTAGGATTCGAATTCAAAATTTAACCCCATTAAAAAAGATTTTAAAGAAAATTTAAGAAAAAAAGATTTTTGAATATCATTTTTCTCTTGGTAGCATTCAGTGGACTAAATCTGTCAGTTGATTTTTTGCGCTTAATTTCAAAATATTATCAAATAAAAAATTCTAGCAACAAATTTGGAGCAGATGGTAAAGAAAAGAAAAAAGAAATACAAACATAATTTGGCTGGAAGTATTTTAAATATTTAAAAAAGAATTTGTTTTAACAAAAAAATTTTAAAAAAAAATAAAAAAAAAATATTAGTTTTTTATCTTTTAAAACGAAAGAAGATGTGACAATTTTTTTTATGCCACTAAAAAACCCTGTCATTTTTAAATCTTTATTTTAACAATTGCGTTGGCAAATTGTTAAACTCACTTGTTTTACGTTTCTTTTAGTTTTCATTTTCGCAACCTGAGCTATTGAAAGTAAAACAAAAAATAAAAAAAAATATCGCCCACTGTGACAAAGTACTTGTTCGAATATCATTAAAATAAAACCACAATTTATAGACTTGGAATTGTGTGTTTGTACAACTTTGTGGGTTTTTGATTTTTTTTTTTTTTTTGCATTAATTTTTTGCAACAAAAGATAACCAGAAACGTTTAATGTAATAAAAAACAGCAACAATTTAATTAAAAATCAGTTTAAATCTCTTTGAAAGATCATCAAAGTTAAAGTATTTCATTTAAAACGCCGTTGGAATTTTAAAGTGGTTCGAAGAAAGTTTCAAGTTAAATTATAATTTTATTTAATGCAAATATTTTAGTACGATAGTAACTTGAAGTTGTATATTACAACACCAAAAAAAGGTAATTTTAAACAAAAATTTTTTTTCAATCGAAAAATCCATAAATGCTATAAATATTTGAAAATTATTTCGGGCGTATGGGTTGTTTCTGAAGACGGGCATTCTGGACGTCCAATTTTGGGTCTTTATTTCAAGCACTCCTGGCCACGAATAACGTAAACAATGTTTTATTTAGTGGAGTCTGTAGGGTCTGTTGTGGATTGCTCTCACTTAATTTTACAGCTGACAGCAACCTTTGCCAATCCTTTTTTTTTTATTATAGACCAAGCATATCGGATCTTGGTGTTATTAGACAAATCATGAATGATACGCTTGGTCAAGTTCTTGATATAATCTCGGAATGGGGTCGTGCGAATAGGGGCGATTTTAATATCCGAAAGACCAAATGTTGCATGCTAACGCATTAACGCGGAGCAAGGTGCCTAATCTGTATATGTGGGTGATAAAACAATTGAGAAATCCAAATCTCTTGATGTTCTGGGCATGAAACTTCAATGTGATGTCCAATGGACAAAATAAATATTCAAGGTGTCGAAAGAAGCATTCAAGTTTCTCGATTTTTCAAAACGGTGTAATAGGTACTCCTATAAGATCTCCTTACTATTTATACAAATTTTATCCGACCGATAATGGAGTACAATTTTCATGTGTGGACCGGAGATTGAAAGTCTATTTTGGAGCTTCTCGACCGAGTGCAAGAGACGGCGAAAGTTCTCAGTGGTAACAGTAGGACAGCATTGAGCTCCGTGGTAACGTGGGTTGTATTTGTCTGTTTTTATAGTTACTTCAATGAAATGTGTTCTGATGAACTGAGGAATCTGGTTCACTTTACTCGTGCATTTGTTCGTAATATGCGTTTTTCCTCAAGATCTCATCGTTTTGTGGTCGATTGGCCGCTGCATCGTACAACACATTACAGGGAAAATTCGTTTTTGCTGGACTGCTCGTATGTGGAATCACCAAGCTGCGGAACTATTTCCTCTCACTTTCGACATAAATAAGTTCAAATCAAATCACTAAAAGCAGTACTCCCTCTATTCTCTAACCTACTTTCCTAGTTTCAACTCAATGCAATGCATTAGTAGGGGTCATCCCCTGAGTGCGGATCCTAATAATTAAAAAAATTGCTATCAAAGTTTATCTTGGGAATAAAAAATTCATTAACAAGGTTTCGTTTAAATGTGCTTAATTCCCATTTGCTGGTTTTTAAACAAAATTGTTGGTTATATATGTACATTAGGGTGGCCGTTATTTTTTTTATTTTGATTTCTTATATTCTCCCCCCCCTAAATCGGTTCAGTTTTATGTAAAAAAAAATACAAAAAAATTTCGTAGCGATAAGTTGTGTTTTAGGGGGGGCGTCCGCCCCTAAAATTTTGCCATCAAGCCATTTATTCAAATGTAATTTGTTTGCATATGACTATCTTCTAAAAATAACATTTTACAAGAATATGATATATGGCAATATTTTAGCTCTTCTAGTCAACAACATAAGCCTCTAAGAAAGTTTTTTGCTAAAATCAATATTTTAGAAAATAATTAAGAAAATAAAAACAAAATACCAAACATTTTTTATACGTTTTATATATATAAAAGGTGGATTTAATGTCAAGTGACCCAATTTTGAAATAGATGTCTTTCGATTTAAATGAAATTTACACCAATTTTAGTACTGTTAGATAGTAGCTTAGACACAAATTTTCAACAAGATCGGTCAAAAAGTTTATGAGTTAGAGGGGGTCAAAGTTTGACATTTTGGCCATACAGGTGTTCTTTCTCATCCATGTAACTTATTACCTGTTGGTGTAAGAAAAATTTGTCCGAAGTAGCTTAGATAGCTTTTTGATCAAACTTTTTAAAAAAATTGTTTGTTTTTTTAAAAAATTTTTTAAATTTTTTTTTTTTAAATTTAACACTTGGCTAAAAAAAATAAAAAAAAAATTTTAAATTTTAAAAAAAAAATATTAAAAAATTTTTTAAAAAAAACAAAAAAATATTTTTAAAAAAGATTGATTAAATAGCTATCTAAGCTACTTGGGACAAATTTTGCTAACACCAATAGGTAATAAATTACATGGATGAGAAAGAACACCTGTATGGCAAACTTTGACCCCCTCTACCTCTGAAACATTTTGACCGATCTTGTTGAAAATTTGTGTGTAAACTACTATCTAATAGGACCAACCTTGGTGTAAATTTCATACAAATCGGAAGACATCGATTTCAAAATTGTGTCACTTGACATTAAATCGCCTTTTTATATATATAAAACGTATATAAAATGTTTGGTATTTTGTTTTTATTTTCTTAATTATTTTCTAAAATATTGATTTTAGCAAAAAACTTTCTTAGAGGCTTATGTTGTTGACTAGAAGAGCTAAAATATTGCCATATATCATATTCTTGTAAAATGTTATTTTTAGAAGATAGTCATATGCAAACAAATTACTTTTGAATAAATGGCTTGATGGCAAACTTTGAGGGGCGGACGCCCCCCCTAAAACACAACTTATCGCTACGAAATTTTTTTGTAATTTTTTTGTAGTTTTTTTTAGATAAAACTGAACCAATTTGGAGGGGGAGAGTAAAAGAAATCAAAAAAAAAAAGTTCTCCATACAACTAACGGCCACGCTAATGTACATATGTACAATATACCCCCATAACGGACAACTCCTCTAAGCGGACACCCCTTTTTAGCGAACACTGTTGCATGGTCTCGGCAACATTTTTTGACTTTATTTAAGGGGACATCCTTCTTGTATGGATTCATTGCAATGGTTCCTTTAGGTCATAAGAGATTTCACTGTAAAAGTAGATGCATATCAAAACTCTGTAGAATAAACTACAACCCCTGTGGATTATCACAATCTTAAATACGACCCAATTATGAATAAAATTTCCTTTTTCCATTGTTACAATGGAATTTAAACAGAAAAAATGGGAGAAGGAAAAAACTTTCGGGAATTTTAATTCATTATTGTTTTGATAGAACATTATTTGCTAAAACACTTAACGTATCTTCAAATGGTTGTATCGTCAAACTTAAAAAAAAACAAATATGGTTTGGAATCGATATTTATGTCCCGATCTTTGTGGTGAATCGATCTTTCATCTTTCCCCTTTTCACTTAAACTCTATATAAGTAATATACAATGTATATCCTAATTATTTTTCATATAAATTTCCATATTATACGAATGTGTATTCTAAGTCAAATTAAAATCCTCAAAAGCTTTTATACTTTAGTAGTCTTATTCCTTCAATATTTTCCAGGAATATTTTCTATGCACTATCAGAATTCTTCGTTTGTATATTTCTGTTACGAGGCTGACTTTACCTGTCCTTTGGCTAGCAATGAAGTAAATTGTAAAGAAAATGTATACAACTATTAGATACCATGAGAAATAAATTCCCAGATTCTATTTGTTAAAATAATTAAGTTTAATACATAAAATTTACAATAGCCACTATCCAGTTGTAAGATACAAAGAATGCTGACGAAGGCTGTAGCGAGCCAGAAAATGCATAACATTCTACTGGTATCCAATGGTTGTATACATTTTCTTTACAATTTACTTCATTGCTAGCCCAAGGATAGCTGAAGTAAGCCTCGTAACAAAAATATGCAAACGAAAAATTCTGATAGTGCATAGAAATTATTCCTGGAAAATATTGTAGAAATAAGACTACTAAAGTATAAAAGCATTTGAGGATTTTAATTTGACTTAGAATACACATTCGAATTATGTGGAAATTTATATGAGAAATAAATTCCCAGATTCTATTTGTTAAACTAATTATTTTTCTTTAAGTTTATTTAGTTCTAAGACTTTTTTTATTATAAAAATATATCCACAAATCTCACCCCATTTCCGACAAATAAAAAGCCTCATAAATCTTCTAAATCATAAAAACATATCTATTTCCGTTTTCTTTTTTTTTTCTTATTTCTTATTTTTCCTAAACACTTAAACATAAAAAGTTTGATTTGATGGATTATTTTGTGTTAACTAATCGATATTTTATATTCTATATTTAAATTGTTATTTTTCTTGTTGTTTATTGTTTTACAAACAACAAGAACAACAAAAAAGTGCAACAGAAATGTCTTGAGAAATTATTAAGTCGGTGAGATTTATGTCTGCTGTAATGGCTGTTGACATTTACAGATTTTTTGTTCATAAAGTTTTTATTTATTTTATGCTTTTTTTATGTATAAAATGAAAAAAAAACTTTTTTATTTGTTCAAAAGTGTATCAAGTATTTTGTTTTTATTTCTTTGCATTAAAAAAAATTTAAGCAAAAAAAAAAAATTATATTTAGTCGATTTCTTTTAACAAACTACAACACTTGTTATGTGTTGTTGTGAGTTAATTTAATTGCCCTACAATATGATATTTTAGTTTATAGAGAAGTTTGTTTATTTGTAAGCATCAAAGTAATATCAGCTTTAAGACCAAAGGTGGCAGTTTTCTTTTAAGCCCTTCAAAGAATTTTTGATATTAAATATTTTCCTTTGATCGGTTGTTTTTCAAACTTGATTTATAAGCGGCAAAACTGTCCCTAAAAATTCCTGTAGTGGTCCGGGTCTCTAAAAAAATTGTCTGAATCAACACAAAATTATTTGTTTATGGTTTATATATTATTCGTTCTAAAAGGGACCACATTTCCAAATTTGCTTGCGAATGTTGAATAAATTCAATTCCTGCGACATTTAAAAATTTCTGAAAATAATATTATTTTATTATTTTTAGACAACACTACATTAACGTCGTACTGATGTAGTCGTTGACTTGATATGACAACAACTTAAAATTGACGTCGACATCGACATTGACTTATAATAATAAGGGTTTCATTATACATATTTACCATTATTGTGTAAATCGTTGTCAACATCAGTTTTAAGTTGTCAAGTCAAGTCGAGAACTTCATCGCTACGACGTTAATATGTTATTTTTTACAAAAATATATTGTGTCCATGTCGACTATTTATCAAAACTCTGACAATAAAATATCATCTCAAATTATGTTTTTCTGCTGACGTTCAGTGTTTGTTTTTTACTAAATTTATTCTAAAAAAAACTTTAATTCAAAAGTGAGTCTTTGGCAAAACTAAAAGTAAATTATTATCGATCTAAATATAGTCAATCCTGCTTAAAAGCACCTTAGCAAATACCAAACAGACACAGTTTTTTCTTACCTTTTGAGAAACGATGGAATATTTTGTTTCACATCTTTTCGATGCGAGAAGTTTTCACTTAAGTTACAGAGCCTGGATACAGGTCACATATAAGCAATTCTTAAAAAAACAATAGTATTGTAAGCAGTGAAAAAATGGCAAATGCTGAATTTTCTTTTAAAAAGTTCTTAAAAATATCGAATTCGATAGTCGTCAAAAATATCGATGTATCGATATATAGGTATTTTAAAAATCGGCAATATATTTCGACTATTTTTTTTTATTATAAATATAAATATTTTTAATTAGGCTTAAGTTCATTAAATTTAATTTTCATTAAATTATTTTTATGAAGAAAGGAATTTTACAGCATGAAAATTAATTAAAATTGTTATTGATAATCTTTCATTATTGACCGTGGCTGGGGCTCGAACCCTGGCCGGCAGGTTACCATGCCATGTTTCGATCGCAACCATTCGATCTCTTCAGATGGATTTGCCGTCTTACACTCGCAGCCATCGACGACTGCTGAAGTCAATAGTCAAACATCAATCCTTAAACCAAATTGTATTTGGTAGATCGAAGTTTGCTTTTTTGAATGATTATCCATTTTAATTGATTTTACATGTTTTTCCTTACTTCGGTTTTTTCCGTACTTTCGTCAAGAATTTTTCTTGAAGTCCAAAGTACATTTTTTGTTTTTTCATTTTTGTCTTTCTTTTTCTTGTTGACCTTTTTCAGCACAACTTGAAGGACAAATGAACACATAGAGCTCGTGCCTTAGGTTTAACAATAATTAGTATTGTGGTTATTTTGTTGAACTATTTATGGTTTTTAATCCAAATTTTTAAAATTTTTAATTAGGCTTAAGTTCATCGAATTTTACCTAAGCCTAATTAAAATTATTAAAAATTTGGATTAAAAACCAAAAATAGTTCAACAAAATAACCACAATACTAATTATAAACTTGATATAAATATCATCATATATATACTAAGAATATTGATATTTTGTTATATCGATATTCTTTGCCAATGCCTATCCCTTTTCAACGAACTCTGTAGCCTGGTCGTGGCAACGCCTTATAACATGGAGTATTGAGTTTTTTTAAGATGAGATCCTTCTTGTACGGACATATCTTAATAGTCCAATTAAAGTCTGGTATAAGACTTGAAATTACATTGCCAAAGCTTGTAATGTTCGGTTGACAGTTTACCGTAGGTCCCATATGAAGTCTTAAGACCACTTTACTTCCCTGATCTAATTATTGTTTGCATATAAAAAAAACAATAACAAGTTATCATGACAGGGTTGTATTTTCATTAAAACAGATAAGACTTGTGTGATAGTGTAAAGTAACCTTAAGTACACGATTATGCCTCGAACCGTTACGAATAATAATACGGCCATAAAATTTCTCAAGCTCTAGTTTTATATGTCAAGATATTATAATATCAGACTTTATAAAAAGATGGTACATTCTTTTGCAAAGGTTTCATATAAAGCCCACTTCTATAAAAATTTAATTCTTGATGGAGAGTATTTAGGATTTGACAAAGTCGAATATAGCATTCCTTCTTGTTCAAGATAAAAGGGAATTTATGGCATAAAACTCTCTCAAAATAGCTTGGGAAACTCAAAACACAGGTCAATATTAAAGTTTAAAAGCCCTTAATCATCTATTTTTATCCACTAGTACAACACTGTTTGTTTTCTGTAAGTGTTCGTGTTTCGATTTAAATTCTTTTTGACGTCTGTCTGTAAATGAGACATGCATATAAATAACAAAACACCACAGAAAAAGAAAAACAGATAAGTATGTTCAACCTTCTTGTATTACGTTATTCAAAAAAACAAAAAATAAAAACAAGAAGAAATTTATAAGAAACAAAAAGTTGGCCCAAAAAAATATATTTTATTTTAAAGCAAAAAAAAAAAAAAAACACGCATTCCCTCACTCATACGCTCACGCCAATTTCAAAATTGTGTAAGAAAATGCTTACATTTTTCTTAAACTTTAGCATTTTCAGTTCTTTTGTTATGTCAAATTTTGTTTCTCAAATTAAATAGAGAAAATTATAAAGAAATTGTTGTTTATTTATTAAATTTTGATAGATTTTGGCGGCTGTTTATTTTGTTTAGAATTTATTGAAAAAAAAATATTTTTTCAAAATGTTTTTAAATTTAAATATTTAACATTTCTTTTTATAAATAAATAACATTTACAATAGTCTTTATTTTGTGTCTTTTAAGATTAATTAAGCATAAAAATAATTTTTGATAATTTTTATTAAAATTTTGTCGTTTAACGGAAATTAAAACAAACACTATTTGAGAAGAAATCTTCTTTTTAGTAAATGTTAGCATTCAAAAAATTGCAACATTTTAGTTCGACTTTAAAATTTGTCGAGTTTTTTAGCGAGTTATCTATGTTGAAACCGCAATTGCATTACCTTGTCATCTAACTTTTTATTGACTACATTACCCTGCATCGTACTTATTTTTAAATCAGCTTCCTAATGGATACAAAAATGTTTTCTTATTTTTATCACTCCGGCCGTTTTATTTTTTTTTTTTTATCCATTATAAGCGCCCTTTCCTGGAGCTGTAGCAAACTTTCTGGGTCATTTGTGATGAAAATTTAACATGATATCAATATTTAAAGTAAATAAATTCAAGTAAAGGGCGATTCAGCATGTGAGATGTGGTTCTTTTACCACAAAATATTGTTGGTCAGGTTATGGTTTGTGTTAAGATTATTTGTGTCGGAATTGATTCAGATGCCAATATTCGAACGGGACTTATTTGTGTTAAAATAATTTTTAGAAGGGGTTTTATTATAGACATTTAATAAATTCTGGACTAACGTTTACTAGATTTATATGTTATAAAATTTTTTTATTTATACCAAATATTAGCACTATCCCGATATTTAATATTCGTTACAAAATATTTTAGGAAATTTCCTAAAAAAAAAATTGTTTTTTTAAAAAAATTTTTAAACTTCGCCAAATATTATAGAAAAAGCAAAATTAAAAAAAAAAAATATATAAAAAAAATTTTTTTAAAATTTCCTATAAATTACCAAACTTTTTCAAAATATGCTATAAAATAAGAAATTTTTTTAATTTTTTTTGGAAAAGTTCCTAAAAAATAGGAAAATTTTGGGAAAATTCTTACAAAATTGCAAACTGTTCGATAAGTTCTTATAAAATAGTAAATTTTTGAAAATATTTACATAAAATAGCAAATTTTTTGAAAATATCCTAACAATTTGCAATTTTTGAACATATCAAAATTTCCAATTAGCCAATTATATTAAAATACCCTTTTTTGGAAAATTGAATATAAAATAGAAAATGTTTGCAAAGTTTCCTATAAAATAGCAAATTTTCATAGTTTCCTATAAAATAGCATATATTTAGAAAATATCCTATTCAATAGATAATTTTTGAATATTTCCTATAAAATAGGAAATTTTATGAAAATACCGTATAAAATGGCAAGTTTTTGAAAAATTTTCTATAAAATAGCAGATGTCTTGAAAGTTTCCTATAAAATAGCAAAATTTCATAGTTTCCTATAAAATAGCTAAATTTCATAGTTTTCTATAAATAGCAAATTTTATAGTTTCCTATAAAATAGCATATATTTAGAAAATATTCTATTCAACAGATAATTTTTTATATTTCCTATAAAATAGGAAATTTTATGAAAATAACCTTTAAAATGGAAAATTGTTGAAAAATTTCCTATAAAACAGCAAATGTTACGAAAGTTTCCTATAAAATAGCAAACTTTCATAGTTTCCTATAAAATAGCAAATTTTCATAGTTTCCTATAAAATAGCATATATTTAGAAAATATCCTATTCAATAGATAATTTTTGAATATTTCCTATAAAATAGGAAATTTTATGAAAATACCGTATAAAATGGCAAGTTTTTGAAACATTTTCTATAAAATAGCAGATGTCTTGAAAGTTTCCTATAAAATAGCAAAATTTCATAGTTTCCTATAAAATAGCTAAATTTCATAGTTTTCTATAAATAGCAAATTTTATAGTTTCCTATAAAATAGCATATATTTAGAAAATATCCTATTCAATAGATAATTTTTTATATTTCCTTTAAAATAGGAAATTTTATGAAAATACATAACCTTTAAAATGGAAAATTATTGAAAAATTTCCTATAAAATAGCAAATGTTTCGAAAGTATCCTATAAAATAGAAAATTTCATAGTTTCCTATAAAATAGCAAATTTTCATAGTTTCCTATAAAATAGCATATATTTAGAAAATATCCTATTCAATAGATAATTTTTGAATATTTCTTATAAAATAGGAAAATTTATGAAAATACCGTATAAAATGGCAAGTTTTTGAAAAATTTATTATAAAATAGCAGATGTCTCGAAAGTTTCCTATAAAAAAGCAAAATTTCATAGTTTCCTATAAAATAGCTAAATTTCATAGTTTCCTATAAATAGCAAATTTTATAGTTTCCTATAAAATAGCATATATTTAGAAAATATTCTATTCAATAGACAATTTTTTATATTTCCTATAAAATAGGAAATTTTCTGAAAATAACCTTTAAAATGGAAAATTATTGAAAAATTTCCTATAAAATAGCAAATGTTTCGAAAGTTTCCTATAAAATAGAAAATTTCATAGTTTCCTATAAAATAGCAAATTTTCATAGTTTCCTATAAAATAGCATATATTTTGAAAATATCCTATTCAATAGATAATTTTTTATATTTCCTATAAAATAGGAAATTTTATGAAAATACCGTATAAAATGGCAAGTTTTGAAAAATTTCCTATAAATTTCCTCGAAAGTTTCCTATAAAATAGCAAAATTTCATAATTTCCTATAAAATAGCAAAATTTCATAGTTTCCTATAAAATAGCCTATATTTAGAAAATATTCTATTCAATAGATAATTTTTTATATTTCCTATAAAATAGGAAATTTTATGAAAATAACCTTTAAAATGGAAAATTATTGAAAAATTTCCTATAAAACAGCAAATGTTTAAGTTTCGAAAGTTTCCTATAAAATAGAAAAATTTCATAGTTTCCTATAAAATAGAAAATTTCCATAATTTCCTATAAAATAGCATACATTTTGAAAATATTCTATTCAATAGATAGTTTTTAATATTTTCTATAAAATAGGAAATTTTATGAAAAAACCCTTTAAAATAGAAAATTATTGAAAAATTTCCTATAAAATAGCAAATGTTTCGAAAAATTCCTATAAAATGAAAAATTTTTGGAAACTTTCCTATATTTTAAAATAGTACATTTTCATAGTTTCCTACAAAATAGCAAATTTTTGAAAAAGTTCCTATAAAATAGCAATTTTCTTGGAATGGTTCCTAAAAAAAGGAAATTTTTAAAAATTATAAAATTGCAAATTTTTAAAAAATTGGCTATAAAATTGTAAATATTTGGAAAATTTTTTAAAAATTATAAAATTTTTGGAAATATTTCCTATAAAATAGCATATTATTAAAATATTAAAATAAAATAAATTGTTGGAAAAAAGTCTTTAAAATAGCAAACTTATAGAAAATTTGCTATAAAATAGTAACGTTTTGAAAATGTAATTGTCAATTTTCTCTAAATAAAAAAGTTTTCGCTTAAATTCCTACAAAATACATAATTTTAGAAAAACTTTCTAGAATTTATAAAATTATTAAAAATTTTAATTAAAAAAATTTGAATCTTTTCTACTTTGGAAGTAAAAAAAGAATAAAATAGTTATTGATGTATGCCCAATTATATTGTAAGCGACCCAGTGTGCGGGTCAGTGTCTATAAAAAATTAAATATTTAAAAAATATTTCTTCTTTATTTTGAATAACATTATTATTTGTTTTAACAAATGAATTTATTAGAAACCAGCCTCTTTTGTGCTAATATAATAGTTAAGCTAATTTTTGCAAATGCAAAGCTCTCAATTTAATTGGTTTTTTTTCTGTACATCTTTTTTGTGCATTAATTGTTCTATGAGTATTGAAAAATTTCAAAACAAAAACCATATTGAAATATAATTCCACATATTTAACAAAATACACAAAAAGTTATAAACTTTTGTGAGTACAAACACTATTTATTTTCAATTATGCATAAATTATTTTAAAACAAAAAAAAAAAAATAATAATAATTTATTATTGACTTTTTATACGGTTTTTATATTGCTGCTAATAAAATATTGATTATTTTTTTTTATTTAACTTTAAAATGGTTTTCTGTTAGTGTTTTATTTAAATAGATTTTGAATTTATTTTATTAAAATCACACCACAAATTATTATTGTGTATTTTTTTTTTTTTAATTTTTGAAGTTTTATTTAACAAATAAATAATATTTGCGGAAAAAACGCATAATTTAATTACAGCGATTTAAATATGCAATGAAAAATTATTAAAAAAAAAAAAAATAATTCAAACATATTTAATAGGAAATGTTTAATTAAATGTTTAAAGGCAATAAAAGCCGGTATTAAATGTAAATTAAAAGTTAATAAATTTTTAAAAAAAACAATTTAAAAAAAACAAAAATAAGTAATAGAAATGTTTTAGGTTTTAAATAAAAAAATTAGAATTTTTTTTCTAAAATATTGGATGCATAACTCTAAGACCAACCTAAAACATCGTAACGTTTTCTATCACATATTTTTATCACCAAAATGAGTTAAATTGGAACGTCGGCGCTGGGTCATAAACAGTTTTATAAAAGCCACAAAGTATAAATAAAAAATTAAAATAAAACCGCTAGATTGATCTAAAAATAGCTGAATTGCTATTACTTTTTAACAATAGAACCCAACTTCACTACTTAACGCGCTGTCAAAATCGGATTTTACAAGTACAAAGCGTTAACGCCGCGGTTTGCTTTATAGGTACATGAAATATGTGCACAACAATTTTTAGAAGAAAGGAAACGCTTGACACTCTGATTTAGTCGCAAGTTATATTCTAACTTAGTTAACGGAGAAATAAATAGTAACTGAGGCCTGTGGTAACGAAACAGACTATCAAGTATTTGGCCCGAATCGATCCCACAACCATAGCACTGATAGACAAACTAACTACCAAACAGCGTATCGGGGCACCTAGAAATTTTTTTAAAGTAACGGCCATCATTGGTCCCCCGGATGTATGTAGGGATATATTCTGGGAATATTTGACCTTTAAGCTTAACTTCCTCCGTTGCAACAGGTGCAGCTAATATCCGTTATTTGGCAGAAGCAAGATTGACACGGTTCTCTCTTCCTAAGAGATTTTTATCTGGCAGTACGGAAATCCGCGTGACTCCGGTTTTAGACTGCTAAAGGCCGTTATACACTATCCCACAACGTCTTTAGTAATTTACGAAAATGCAACCCTGCCATGATAAGTTGTTATTGTTTTTTAAACATGTTCAAAGAATAATTAGGTCAGGGAAGCATTTTTGAAAAATACGTAAGACTTTGTAGGATAGTGTGTAACAGCCTTAAGTGGTGAGGCTCACGTGGTATGAAGCTAAAATTTCTGAAAAGTAAGATCATAAAAATTCCACTTTAAGGGCTTAATTTCTACCACTTGTGCTAAAGTTCGGCATACTTATAAAAAAATGTTGTGCTTGTGAGTTTGTACATAAACAAAATACGGTACACAACGATTGTCAGCTGACCAACACAAATACTAGGATAACGTACCGATTTTGTTTTAGCGTACGTTTAGTATTTAAAGGTATGTGTAGGGTTCGTTTAGCACACGCGTTGTGTATTGTCATGCGGCCCGTTTTACATACAATATCATTCATTAAAAGTTCCAAATGCAGCAAACGAACATTAAATGTTCAATAAGTATTCACTTAAACATACCGAACGCGTACGCTAAAAGAACACTACACGTACGCAACACATACGCAAAATCAAGATCGGTACGTTATCTTTCTATTTGTATTCGTCAGCTCATAATCGCTGTGTAGCGTATTTTGTTAGTGTACAAATTCACAAACTCAAAAAGAAATTTTAGAGGTTGTGTTTTCAAAAACTACACAACGTTAGCTGCCAAAAAAGCAGCATCGGCGTAAACTTTTAATTTCTTTAATTTTAAGAAATGTAACAATTTTAGCGACGTCTATTTTATATATGAATAGGGCAATCTTTGTATGAATTGCGTTTCTGACAACAGATAATCGAAATATTTGATAGGAAAATGTTGCTGTTCTCCATTCTATAAAAAAAACTTTTTGCAGCTGCTAAAGTAAAAATAAAAGAAATCAATTAAAAACTTTACAAGCGTCATAATTGTAGCGAAAATATTTCCAGTTGACGTCAAAACCTTTAGAAAATCTAGTTAAACGTGTCCATGTGAAATCTAAGAATAATACTTGAAATAAAAAATAAACTAAAATAAACTTCGCAGGCGATAAATATTTTAAAAATCGCCTTTGGTGGGCGATATTTTTTAAATTAATTTTGCAAAAAAAAAAAATGTTATTTTTAAATTTTTTATTTTGATTTACCGTCTTTTATTGTTTTTTGTTTTCTAAAAGTAATTTTAAACATAAAACTAATTTCCTTTGTGAGTAGGCGTTTAAAGATTTTTGCACACTTCACTCACTTTCTTTTTTTTTTCTTTCTTTTGCTTGATTTGCCATGAAAAAGTTGATATTTGAAATATTTTTAGCATAAAATTTTAAATATTTGTTTGCTATTTAGCAAACAATTAGTTTCTTTTTTTTTTAATTTGGCAGGCAGTCAGACAACAACAAAAATTTATTTAGATAATTTTTATACATTATTTTTATGTTTCATAATAAAATAAAAATTTATTTGAGAACGAAATTTATTTTTATCTATTTTTTTATTTCTTTTTTTTTATTTTATTTGTTGGCAAGTGTAAGGTTAGTTATTTAAATTACCGTGTCGGTTATAGCGAGACTCTCAAGGCTAAGGGTACTTGAAATATATGAAATTTTAAAATTTTAATTACCGAAAGAGCAAAATAAAACAATTGCTGCCAAATTTAGTGGAATGAACAAAATATTCAAATATTTTTTTGATTGAAGGCAAAATTAAGTATTTTACTAATTTGAATTTTAGGTGAAACTTTAGCTAATTGGCTTCCCTACTTTAGGTGTAGGGTCCACAAACTTCGATTTGCATGACGTTAGAGAAAAATTAGAAAAAAAATTGACATTTCTAAAAGCCTTGTCTGTAATTTTATAAAGAATTTGCCCTATTCTAAATCTGCAACCAACTTTCTGATGAAATGTATTTACATAGAAATACAAAATTAGATTAAAAGGTTGAGCTTCATAAACAGATTATTTGTGTCGAATTTGAATTAGATACCAGACATAAAATGAGAACTATTAAATATAAGCCAATTTGCGGTACAAAGGAAATCTTTGAGTGAATTTTGGATTAACATCACGTGGTCTCACAAGGCCCTAAGTTTCGCTTCAATACTAAGAAAATATAGTAACTTAGGGCCTACTACATAATTTCTACATCGTCTGCAGTTACGAACTTTATGCAGTACCGGGTGAGCAGATATGATAAAGTTGGTACAAATGATTGTGAACTACAACTACAACTACAATTCGAGTCGGAAAGAACCCAACCAATTGTAGGGGGATGTAAGAAAAGATAAACTCACTGTTTATTGTTGGTGTTTTGTTTAAGCTTTGATATTGTTACTTACAAGTAAGACTTTGAGTGTTTAAAATTCTTATTCGCTTAAGGGTTTTATTCGTATAATATTTTTAGCTTTTCTAAAATCTTAGGAAAAGGTTTCCTGATGAGCTGGCCTAAGCAACCAGTGAAATGCGCATAGAAGCTAGCTTTCCCTCAACAATAAATTTCAGTGTATTTATCAAATATAAAAAATTGGGAATTTAGCACGTCATACAGAAATCGTATTAATGATAAATTTTGTATTCCCGTAAATAACTTTGATAATTGTTTTTTCATAATTTACAAACTAATTTTAAATAAATTTCCTTAAATTTTAGTGTCTTTGCAAATTTCGATATGAAACTAAAGCTAATCGCCAAAAGAAAACAATGAAACCAGTACCCATGCTCTATTGGGTGACTTTTTATGAATTAAGTTGTTCGGGCTGGCAGCACTGGTTGGTAATTGTGTCCAAACTACATCTGTGAAAGTGAAAAGTGTTCAGTGTACTCTGTCATTTCATCATATGATTTATTATCAAAATTCAGCTTGATGGAAAGCCACTGTTTTATTAAAAAATTTTGTTCAGCGATGAGGCTCATTTCGGGCAAAATGGATATGTGAACAAGCAAAACTGCCGCATATGGGGTGAAGAACAGACACATGCCGTACAAGAGTTACCGATGCATCCCGAAAAAATTGCAGTTTGGTGTGGTTTATGGGCTGGTGGCATCATCGGTCCATTTTTCTTCAAAGACGACCGTGGAAGAAACGTTACCGTCAACGGCGAACGATATCGAGCCATGATACGCGACTTTTTTTTGCCCCAATTGGCTGAGTTGGACTTGGTTGATATGTGGTTTTAACAAGACGGTGCCACACAGCTGGTGAAACAATGGACATATTGAAGGATGAATTTGGTGAGCAGATTATCTCTCAAAATGGCCCTGTGAGTTGGCCGCAAATTGTTGCAAACATGTTCACTAGGATTAAAGCTGTTTTAAAGCCGATTACAGTTGCGATTAAAAGATTAAGATTATGCAAACCCTAAAGTAAAATAATGCATTGTCAAGCTTCGGTCTCTTTTATTGGGGAGCCCTTCTCTTCCCAACACTATTTCATTGTACAAAGATCATTTAAGTTAAGGGGTGGACGACGGACATACTTAAATACTTTTGATTGTATGTGCCAAGCAGTAAAAGCTTTACCAAGAAAAAATAAGGCACAAGCAGAGAAAAAACGATATTTTTAGACCCTTCACCATAGGATGAAAGGTAATATATATAGTACTAGCGGATACCCGTCGTATGCTACTACGTTTCGCCCTTCTTGAAATCCCATTTTTTAAAACATTCATAGTTTATTTGTCGATCTAAATAGGGATCTATCTGTTTAAAATTTCATTCGAAGCTGTAAGATAGTTTTGGAGAGGCAGAAATTGCCCCCTAACTCCCCTCGTAGTTCTAGTTCTCAAAAATTGTTTGCCTAAAACCATTTTCACAAAATTGCAAATTTAAAACTGGTTTAAAGCACATCCGTTGGATGGTTTCAGAGTCTATAGCGAAAATAGGTAGAAACGTTTATATTATATATATATATATAGTCGTGCGGGAGTTTATGTGCTCTATCCGCCATTTTACACATTTCGAGTTAATTATGCCACTTTAGGTTTTCGACCCCAAATTTTTCAAATATGTAATCCGTTTTCGGCTTTCTCATAAATTTTATCTCAGAAACTAGATGAATGAATTTTACAAGAGATGTCCCAAAATGAACGTATTCAAAAGTAAGTCCTTATTTTTTTACCTACACACATCCAGAAAAAAGTAGATATAGAAGTTGTTGTAGTAGTTTTTATGGAAGAAAGCTACTAAATAATGAGTGAAAGAAGCTATTCATTTCGAAAACGTAAGCGAAGTTTTTACTGGGAAGTAAAAGTTAATGGGTAAAAATTAAAGGCTCAACGGACAGACGGACATCGTCAAATCAACTTCGCTCCTCATAAGGACCCAGAATATATATATATTTTATAGGGTCTAACATCAATATTATAGAAATTACAAACAGAATGACAAGCTTATATATACCCTATTCACCACCTGTGGTGTAGGGTATAAAAACCATAAACAGTTTAATAAAATAACCACAATACTAATAATCTGTATAAGAGGCTTGAAAATTTTGAAAATTTGAAAAGAAATCCAACTATTATTTCAACTAGCGCCCATAAAAATATGCTCCCGCAATTAGGATTTTGACTTGACCCTTTAGCGCTCATACCATGTGAATTAGAGAATAATTGTCTCTTCACTACTATGGTGGAGGGTACACGAGATTCAGCCCAGCCGAATATAGCACTTTTACTTATTACATATAACTTCAGTTAAAAACAGAATGCAGAAAACATGAGTTCATCTAGTCTGAAATTTTATGTTCGATTTTTATTGATTTTTATTTTAACCTCAAAAAAATAAACAGACAGCCAGATAATATGAATACACATGTACATAAATAAGTATGTTCAAGCTCACACAATATCTACCAAACATTCGACATAAAAAAAAAATATTTCCATAACATTCTCTTTACAAAGTAAAAAAGTATTTTTCAGATTCGATTTCCTATTGTTGTTACTTTCATTAAAAAAAATTTATTTCAAATAAATTTCAATAAAAATTGCTGCGCCTTTTTGTTACTGTGAATTCATTTGCAACATTCATATGTTGAAAATTATCACAGAACTCAGCAGAACACCAACAACAACAAAAAATGTTGAATAAAATATTCTCGATGAAATTTATAATGAAAAATACCTCAGGCACAAAAAGAAGAACAAAAACAAAAAAAACTGCAAAATATTTTTGCTTGTGTACTTGAAAAATGATGAATAGTTGTAAATTTAACAATAGAATTTTGGAAAAATAAATAAAATAAAAAATACGCAATGAAATATTGTTAAATGAGAAAGTAAATGAGAGAAAGGAATATTGTAGTGCTTAATTAAAATATTGAAATATTTAAGGTTTTGTTTAAAAATATTATTAAGAGATTGTTAGTAAATGGGCATTAAAGCGTTATATAATATGAAGTAATAGTCGCATCGCCTTAAAATATGCTACGGCTTTCTTTAAATCTTTTCGCCTTTTGTTATAGCACCAATTTTTGCACTGCTATAATTTACCCCAAATGAATAAAATATTATTAAAATACTGCCAAAAAAAAGTTTCATTAAAAATTATATCGTATAATTGAGACAGTATCTTTTTTTAATACCTTATAAATTTTATCCATCAGCCATGTTTTGGAAGCCGAATTCCAGTAAAATTGAAATCGAACAAATTTTAAAAACGATTCTGTTTTAAAAGTTCATAAAAATACTTTGTTCTTAATAAATACCTCATACTTTGAATGTCACTTATCTTAAAACTAGGAAAAACTACGGCCATTTAAAAAAAAAAATTAATTAAAATCTACATCGATTTTAATTTCACTCAATTTCGATTCCCAGAAAATGGCCGTAAGATAGAGAGAAAATTATTTTTGACAGACTCTGTCTTAACAGAATAATTAAACTTATTTAAATCGATACTCCCGATAGTCTTCTAATTAAGATGCAAAGTAGTCTAAAAAGAGATCTGTCAACAAAGAATATTTCAAATAAATACAAAAGAATAGCAAATCTTCTGTTTAATATTACTGACTTAAAAATTTATTTGTCTTTATTTTAATGTCAGTCAGAAATAACTGGACTTCAAATCGGAGTTTTCGCGAACAGTCGGGACACCTGGCCCAATTAAAAGATCAAAGGGTCAAACAGAAATTTGATTAAGGCCATAAAGGAATTATGCACAGTTATTGGCAAACTGTGCAGAACAACTTCTGCTTGTGGACTGTCAAATAAGGAGCCGGACGAAGGGTAGTTTTAGTTACAACTTGTAGAAAATCCAGACCTCTATAGATGTCTTTCAAGACAAGTCAATAGATAGAACACTTGACTTTTGGTAAAAACTCAATAAAATTTTGAAAATGGTTTTCAATAATGGTTTTGGCACAATAATGTTCATATTATATCAGACAAGAGGACCAAGTTTGGTGCAGATATTTCCAAAATATATAAAGAGTATCTCAAGTATTAATAATAAGCCAAATCGTTTTATTTTTTTCCTCAGGAATTTAAGGTTTTTGTTCAACGTGGAATTTATTTACAGGAGCACCTGTCATATGGCCTGATCGCATGGTGGATCTTAACCACTACCAACCACCCCCATGCGCACGAATACTTCACACATAGAAAAAAACATTTGAGTGTATAATCGTACAAAAATTATACAATCGCCCTTTATTTAGAAGCCGGAGCTATCTAAATACCACTTCTGTTAGAAATCCAACAGCTTCTGGTGAATAGCAACAACATCAAATGCGAACCGTCACAGGCACAACTTTCCCACAAGCGTAAAACATCATTCTTCCATGTAGAAGTTTCCCTTACCACGGTTTTGGGTATAAGCCACAGCCGCCACATGATCCCAGAAAGTTGCCTTTCGTAGAACCCTCCTTTTGTGAGTTCATGCCTTGATAAGGCACTCGCCTATCGCAAGGAGAACAGCTTGATGAAATGCAACCTTCGATCAGAAAAGTAAAGCTTCCGCAATGGCAATCATCCTGAAAGGCAGGAAGCCTTTTCCGCATGAACCATACTTACGGGGTCCTAAGCCAAAATTCAGACCGGTGCCTTGCACTGATCGGGGGCTACTGATTCCCGTAGCACCAGATAAAAAGATAATCTAGTGAGTACCTCGGAAATCCAAAAATCAAAAGACTTCAAGAGCCCTGCCATACTGAATCTTTGTCTGATCTCAGTTATTCATTCACCAGATACGACCCGGAGGATGAAACACTAAAAGGTTTAATATAAAGGGTGGTTAAATTGTAAGGGCCGATGTTGAATGTGAACCACACCTAAACGCCAAGTTTTTTTCCGAATTTTATTTGACATTTCTCTATTTCAGACTTACTCAATTTGAACCATGGAGAGATACACAATCCAACAACGTGTTAAAGTTATCCAGACTTATTATGAAAATGGATGATAAATTTCGAAGAAAATCATCTTCAGTGATGAGGCACATTTTCACCTCAGTGAATTTGTCGATAAGCAGAATTTCCGCATTTGGGCGAATAATAATCCAAGAGTGATTGTCGAAAAACCAATGCACCCACAAAGAGTGACTGTTTGGTGCGGTTAATGGGCTGGCGGCATCATCGGGCCGTATTTTTTCCAAAATGAGGCCGGTCAGGCAGTTACTGTGAATGGTGTTCGCTATCGTGAGATGATAACGAACTTTTTATGCCCCGAATTGGAAAATATGGATGTGGACGATATGTGGTTTCAGCAGGACGGTGCCACTTGCCACACAGCTAACGAAACAATGGCTCTTTTGCGCAACAAATTCAATGGCCGTGTTATCTCACGTAATGGCGATGTCAATTGGCCGCCAAGATCATGTGATTTGACACCGTTGGACTTTTTTCTTTGGGATTATTTGAAAGAAAAGGTGTACGTCGATAAGCCAGCAACAATTCAAGAGCTAAAGGATGAGATAATTCGGCACATTAACGGCATAGAACCTCCATTATGCCTCAGGGTCATCGAAAATTTGGACCATCGGATGGAGGTGTGCCGCCGTGGTCGCGGCGCCCATTTGGCCGATATTTTGTTCCATACATAATTGAGTAATACCAATATATCATAATAAAATAAAATTACAATAATTTCCTAAATAGTTTGTGTTTTATTCAAAATCAACATCGGCCCTTGAAATTTAACCACCCTTACTTGAAATGATTCCCACTGCCTCCCGGGGATTTGTGGATTTGGAATTTGGGACCAAACTTTTAGGATTTTATTTTTCTTTTCTCATTATTTCTCATTATTAAAGTCTTATTTAACCCATTTTTCGCCGCATTTTTGTTGATCGATGTTGAAAATAATAACGAAATTAGATTCTGAGTAAATAATAGAAATAAAAAAAAACATTGTAAAAAACAGAAAGAGTGCTGGTAATTTTAATAATAGGTCGGCGATCGTACGATTCATTCACACGAAAGTCGGAAATAATTCTATCCGGCATAAAAAAAATTCTTTAAAATCTGCTGACAATGCCACACTATCACAAAAGAAGGATGCAAAATCAGCATATTAACAAGAAAATGCAACTCTGGTCGCATAGAAAATTTTAAGATCACGCTATCAAACTTTATGAGCACATATGATTTATTTGACAAATCGTACGTTTGAATAGGAAAGTGATTCATCGGATTTAAGACCAGGGCTCGCGACTCCGACTCCAAAATTTTTTAGCATAAACATTTTTTTAATATTTTTCAAAAGAACAAAATTATTTTGCTTAATTTCGTCGACCTTTGTAATATTTTTTCTTCACATTAAATCTTTTCGAATAAAGTTTAACGAACGAGTTTTGCATCTCACCTACTCGTATGTGAATAACTATATTAAAATGCGGCACGAGTTAGAATTAAAATAATATCGATTTGCAGAATCAGCTTTGGCTGTATTTAACCATTTAAAAGGACCTGCATTAAAACAAAGAGTTTGAAGTCAAATAAGAACCAGTCTCATATACATTTAGCATCAAAGGTAGAGTAGAAATCGGAGTTGGAGTCGGAGTCGTTTTTAAAAAAATTTCAGCGGATGGATCCGGAACCGGAGTCGGAGTTATTACTATTCCTTGACGCCTCCACAGCCCTGTTTAAGACGATAAAAAATCAAAGATACGTGTTATTCTGAATATAAAATCATAGTTTTATAAGTTTTTTTAAGGAAACAGCAGTATCAGACTGATTTTTTTTACAATCGCCTGAAAATATGCTGCACTTTACTGCAATGTATTTCTCCTACACTCTAGCAATACTATTTCCTTATTGAATTCTTTGCTAAGGCATTGATTTCTAAAAAATAATAAAATAATTTCAAAAGATTTTGTTATTCGTGCTTAATTCCCAGTTTTTATTATTGATAAAAACACTTGAAATTTATTGTTGATGGGATAAGCTATTCCTATGCGCATTTCACTGGTTGCTTAGGCCAGATCATCAGGAAACTTCATCCATAAAGATTTTAGAAAAACTAAAGATATTAAACCAAATAAAACTGTTAAGCGTATAAGACTTATAGCAACAGTTCTACTTGTAATAATATCAAAGCTTAAACAAAACACATCAACAATAAACAGTGGGTTTATCTCATCTTACATTCCCCACTACAATAAGTTTCAAGTGTTTTTATCAATAATAAAAACTGGGAATTAAGCACGAATAACAAAATCTTTTGAAATTAAAATTTTGTATTCCCAAAAATTGAAATTACTTTTTGAAAATAAACAGGCAAGTTCACGGCCTAAAAAAACACTTAATTGACAACATCTTTTGTAAGTTGTTGTTGTTTTAATTTGGTTTTTCTTAACCTACTTACAACTACAATTAATGTTGAGAGAATTTCAACTAATTGTAGTGGGTAATGTAAGATGAGATAAACCCACTGTTTGTTGTTGATGTGTTTTGTTTAAACTTTGATATTATTACAAGTAGAACTGTTGCTATAAGTCTTATACGCTTAACAGTTTTATTTGGTTTAATATCTTTAGTTTTTCTAAAATCTAAATGGATGAAGTTTCCTGATGATCTGGCCTAAGCAACCAGTGAAATGCGCATAGGAATAGCTTATCCCATCAACAATAAATTTCATGTGTTTTTATCAATAATAAAAACTGGGAATTAAGCACGAATAACAAAATCTTTTGAAATTAAAATTTTGTATTCCCAAAAATTGAAATTACTTTTTGATAATAATAAAATAGTTACACAGTTTTGTTAAAATTGGTCTTAGGAAACAAATTTTATGATATGATTTTATATTTTAATCTTAGAAACCTTTAAAAGAATACCTTCCCCAACCTCTTATATAAAAGCATCTTTAAAAAAAAATGAACAAACCTTTATTTTCTAAAAATTGGTAAATACGATTTATTTTGAAATTTTTCCCTTTACTTCATTAGATAAACCTCTTATAAAGTTTTTTTTTTAACACATGCTGCTTTTGTTATATAAAATGTAAAATCTAATTTAACTTAAGACTTAAATTAACCTCATTTCCATTGCGGTAAAAAGGTTTTTTTGAGTGTCTTTTATAGTACAGAATTATAACAACAAATCAGTTATTTTATTTGTTGTCTAAATATCTTTCACAAGAAATACTCAAGCAGACATTTGCAATTACTTTGCTTTATTTTGTAATCAAAATGTAAGAAGGCTTTTCCAAATTAAATGCAATAAATTGGTATGAGTTTCAAAAAAGCAACTTAATCGACTGCAGTAAAATACTAAAATGGATGAAATGTTAATACAGTTTTGCAAACGGTGCCTTTTTTTGAGGCATACAACTTTTTTAAATATAAAATCCAACAAATTCAATGGAATAACCAACATTTTTATTTTATTAGCTCACAAATTTTATAGTATTTAATGTTTCAACATAATGTTTCTTGCATATTGCGTTCGCGACTACGCCTGATGAACGCCATTGCTTGTGAACCCGAAATATGGATAACCCATTATTTTGTATATCGGTGATTGGCCTTTAAATTCCAATCTAGTCGTTGATTCTCAAATTCATTTGTACTATTTGTTATTAAATTTATTGGGAAAATAGTACTTTAGCAAAAAGCTTAGAAGCCTTTTTTATTTACTAAAGCTTTTAAAAGCTTTAATTACCTCTCCTTAGAAAGTACACAGAAAAAATTTTCCAAAATGTTTCACCAATTAAAGCATTAATCAAAAACACAATCAGTTTTAATTAAAAATTTAATCAAGTGAATTAAACTTTTAATCAAGTGAATTAAACGTTTAATTAATACTATTAACTGGTTTAATTGATACTATTAATTTGTTTACTGGTGCAAATTTAATTAATTTTTTAATTAATATCACAAATTTTTTAATTGAAATCAATTTTTATTTTTTTCTGTGTAGAGTACATCCTGAGTTAAAACCAATAAAACTAAATACCAAAAAAAAATATGTTTAACCATTGACTTAAAACTAAAAAAAAAACCCCTGTGAGTCCCTTAAAGACCTTAAATGCTTAAATAATCACCCCATAATGCTTAAAAGTTTAACAAAAGATTTCTTTCAACAAAACATTTTCTACTTCAACCGCAAATTGACGCCTCTATGTCTATTAAAAAGATTGCAATCTTTGATTTTCTTTAAAGAAAAACTAAAAATATTTAAGTCTGACATTAAATATGTACTCTGCAATAAGAGTTTGTTAGAATTACAAAATAATTGTTATTGCACCAACAATAGAAGAAGAAAAAACTGCAACAAGAGCAACCCGCAACAACAAATAAACAAAACAAAAAGTCAGCAATATTTTCTAGGTTA
Source organism: Pollenia griseotomentosa (assembly GCA_963931875.1). Taxonomy (NCBI): domain Eukaryota; kingdom Metazoa; phylum Arthropoda; class Insecta; order Diptera; family Polleniidae; genus Pollenia; species Pollenia griseotomentosa. The sequence goes on from OZ007564.1 coordinate 32,970,707, forward strand.
CAAGTATCAACACAATTCTTAAGTGTTCCTTTAATCTTGGCCAAATTGAGAAAAAAAAAGAAAAAAAAACAGCCAGAGCAGCTTTTTTGTGGTTGCATAAAATGCAAATACAGCTTTAATTTAAGGGGTTTCTATAGCGAGAGCTTGCTAGAACGATTTTGCGTGGGTGCAGTGATAATTTTTAAAAAAAGGACAAATAATAATAACTAGATAATTAAAAGATGTCCTTTAACTATTCATATTTATATTAACAATATGTTTTTTTTTTTTTAATTGCAGGTAAAAATTCAATATATTGATTTCGTAGTAAAATTGTGCCGTAAGTTTTAATAGAACATATAAAAATTTTCTATGCAGCGCTAATTTTGAAATTGCGATTTTAATAGGGCAGCTGTATAATAAAAATTGTACTTAAAAAAAATAAAATAAAATTAGTGTTAATTAAAAAAAAATTAGAAACCGAATTTTTAATAATTCTTTCACACTTTTTCAATAATTTTAATAACTCCACTTCATTAACTGCGACACATGGTTCTGCAATCACACCCGTTTCAAATTTTAATAATATTACGAACAAATAATCGCCCAAAATTAAATCGATCCAAACATTTTGCGAATTAATTTGTTTTATGTTTACGATTGTTTTTTTTTTTTTTTTTTTGTATATTCGGAGTAAAAGTGTGCCAAATACCATACAGTTGACTTAGAAAGTGAGTGCTCATCCATACATTTTTTTAAAATGCACTATGTTTTCATTAAAAGCCTTCCCGGTTTTATTCAAAATAAGTATTAAAATAATACCTTTATTGCTCTTATTCAAATCCTTAAGTTGGAAATTTCAAATGCCTTTACCCACAAAATAACAACACAAAAACAAATTAAGTACCAATTTTATAGTTCAAAAAGTGAGTGCTCATCACTGATCAGCTTTGATTTCAAAACAAATAACGGTACATTGTGCAAACAAAAAAAAAAAAAGAAAAAAACAGAAAACGAAAATAAAATCATTTAAAGAAAAGTTCTAGCGAAAATCAGTTAATATTTTGTAAAAACTTTAAAATGGCACCAAAACGTAAAGAAACTACGGAAGAGGAGCGGAAAATAATAATAAATTTGCGAAAATCTAACAACACGCTACGCAAAATTGTTGAGATAGTTAAAAGACCTTATTATACTATCAAAAAAATCATTGATAAGTATAACAAGACGAAAAAAATTGTTAATGATCCAAGATGCGGACGCCCTCAGGCACTTTCTGATAGTGAAAAGAGGTATATTGTGCGGGAAATAAAGAAAAATCCCAAGCTACCGACAACAGAATTAACGAGAACCATCAATACCAACTTTAAAAAGAGCGTTTGACCAAACACAGTACGTAAAGTACTTCATGAGGGAGGGTACAGTAGCTGTGTTGCACGTAAGAAACCCTTTATAAGTAAAGTGAACAAAGCAAAGCGACTTAAATACGCCGAAGAACACCGAAATAAGTCCAGCGACTTTTGGAACAGAGTGGTTTTTACAGATGAAAGCAAATTTAATATATATGGGAACGATGGCAGATGTAGAGTGTGGAGAAAGCCCAATGAAGAATTTAAAGAAAAAAATTTGTGTCCCACATTTAAACATGGGGGAGGATCTGTGTTAGTTTGGGGATGTATGAGCGCTGCTGGAGTTGGAAATTTGCAGATTATTGATGGGATAATGGACCACAAGAAATACATTGACATTTTAAAAACCCATCTCCAGCCTAGTGTGCAAAAAATGGGTATTGCTGAAAACTTTATATTTACCCAAGACAACGACCCCAAACACACGGCACACAATACCAAGTTATGGTTATTATACAATACTCCAAAATGGATGGAAGCTCCTCTCCAATCACCGGATATCAACCATATTGAAAATTTGTGGGACCATTTAGAGAGAAAAATTAGAGAGAGGGAGATTAGAAACAAGGCTGAACTTGCCAATGCTCTGCAGGAAGAATGGGAAAAAATTCCACACCATGTTACCCAAAACTTGGTCGATTCCCTTCCCAGAAGACTAGAAGCCATTGCTTAAAACAAAGGTTCCCATACCAAATATTAAAATTGATGTTCAGCGTGATTTTCTTGCGAAAGTTCGATATGAGCACTCACTTTTTGAAGTACAAAAAAATTAACTTATTTTTATTTACGCATTATAATTCTGAAGTTTTTAATTTTCGTATTTATGTTTATAATAGTATTAATTATTACTTAAGAAAATGTCAAAATGTTATAAAAGTTTCTCTTTAGTACATTTAAATTAGTTTAAAAAATGTATTGTTTTATTTTATATGGGTATGAGCACTCACTTTCTGAGTCAACGTATATCGCTCATTTGCTGCAACAACGTCATAAGTTGAAAATCGTAAATTTTAACTTAATATCACTAATGCATAGGAAAGCAGATTTTTTTTATCAAGTGGAAATTATTTCATATGAAGATATTGTAAACCAGTGTTCGAAAATAAACATTAGATATTGTTCCTTAGTGTTCGGTTCGGTAGATTTGTGGAAAACACAAGCGATAATAGTGTTTGTGTATTAAATCATTAAATCAAAAATACCGCTTCTCTGTTTGTGATCTTTGAACAGAAAAATAATACTGAACTTATCCAACGCAACAAGAAGATGCGAACATTTAATTGCGTACAGTTTTTTAACCACAAACTTTGTTGTGTTCGGTTCAGCACATTAATGTTCGTTCGTTTCAGTTGTACTTAGCACCACAGAATACTAACAGAACTGAAAAAAGTGACGTGTGAAAAAGGCCCAAATCAGTTGCGAGGGCAGCTTTCGAAGAAGGAGACAAAAAGCTTCTTTTGGTGGTGAAGTGGCAATGTGTAAAAACAGGCAGCAACAATCAACACAAATGGCATGATCAAAACAAAAATAACAAAACACAGACCACGTTAAAAAATGCATAAGTTCAACAAACGTTGTGTTTTGTGCAAAAAAAAATGTATTTATTAATATTTTTTGTTTTATAATGTTATTTATTTACTTAAATATTATTTACTTGTGTTGTGGTAAACTTAAAAGTTAATTTTTACAAAAGCTTTGCAAATAAATCTCAACTAAATAAATTTGTGTTCATTGTATTGCGGCATAAAAGATGATGCAAAGAGAAATGAAAAAGGGCAGCTTTCTTAGAAAGAGACAAAAAAAAACGCAAAATCTTCCGTCTCGTGACAGTTCTGTTAGTATTCTGTGCTTAGCACGCCTTTGGCTGGTAAAAAAAACCAACAACTTTTTACAAATACAAAATACATAAACGAAAAAAAAGCAAAGAGGCAGCAAAAAAGGTTTACATAAACAAATCATGTACACAATACACACATAAGCTATTCGTGCTGTGGTCGTTGCGAAAACGATTTGTTTGCTCATTCCTTTATCAATGTAAAACAAGTTCGTCACTTTCTTAAAGATAGTTACGAAAATGATTAAGGCTACTTTCTAATACACGAACACTAAACAAATAGATATCGTTTCTGGGTGTGTCAGTCGTACGCTAAATAATGTTCTGTTTATATTCGAACAATTTTGTAAACTCAACTCTTGAGAAATGAATAAAATTGTCTTTTTCTAATATGTTATGTGTTGTGTTTTTCATTAGGGATTTTGCGAGACAAAAATCCCGGGATCACGCACATTTTCCGGGAACTCCCGGCCTTGTGACACTACATTTTTAATGCATTGTTCAAGTTTTGGTGAACAGTGCAAATATAATGTAATAGAAAATTCTATTCAGTGCAAAGAGTTCAGCTGTATTGCACAGAAAAAAATAAAAATTGATTTCAATTAAAAAATTTGTGATATTAATTAAAAAATTAATTAAATTCGCACCAGTAAACAAATTAATAGTATCAATTAAACCAGTTAATAGTATTAATTAAACATTTAATTCACTTGATTAAAAGTTTAATTCACTTGATTAAATTTTTAATTAAATAGCAAACTGTCAATTAAAAATAAAAATGAAGTTCTATCAAAAAAAGGTCGTCGACGTATGTCGAGTACAATTGACTCTGTTTTAGTCGACAGAAGATTTTGTGAAAGTTACAGAGATTTATAACAGAAACAAATTACACCAATACCCCGGTTTGCGCCGTCAATTGGGACCGGAAAAACTCGACGCAAACCGAAGCACGATTTTCCATACATTTGTATTGATTTTCATGTAATTGGTCCCGAGATTCATAATTTTAGCTGAAAACATTAATTTTGATTTGATAGACTTTATAACGGATAATTTTATTTTAGATCTTCAAATAAAGTTAAAGCTTTATTTTGAATAACCTTTTGTTTTAAGGGCATTCATCGCTGATTTTGATCTTCAATTGAAATAGTAAGAAGTGGTTTCCCATTTTTGTAACCTGTTTATGTTGTAACGATGTTCTTCGGTCAAGAAATTTCTTTATTTTGTCAGCGTCACTGGAACAGCAAATAGATTTTATTGCAGAAGGGGCTAGTTCAAGGTTTCTTTCAATATCAACAGCCGTTTTCCCTGATTTAAAACGCGTCAAATTGCCCAGTTTTTGTTCTAAGCTTATTTGCTTTTTTTGACTCGTTGCTGCAAAATATTTAAATTTAACTTTACTTCAGCAAATGTAATTTCCAACCAGTTGCAATCAGCAGACAACCTTCACAAACATATTTACATTAGACTTCAACGGGAAATCCGCTTTTTCTGTTTAAGCTTTGTACAAACATTTTTATATTAACGACGCAAATCGAAGCACTTGCGACGCAACTTCGAAGCCATGTGACGCAAAATGAAACAAAACCGACGCAACTTCGAAATCACAGAAATTTTAAGACGACGCAACTTTGAAAACGACGCAAGCCGAAGCGACGCAAACCGGGGTATTAGTGTATACTATTTAATACGTTTGAAATAAATGAATGTAAATTATAAAGAACTTATGACCACAAATTTGCATTATTAGTTGTCAAAAATTAATGTTTAAATTAGTCCACCGTAAATAAATTTTAGTTTCGGCCAAATCCCCACACTATGGAGTAGAACTCCATCAGGATAAAAACTTTACTTTAATTTTTTTTTTAAACAGAAAGAATTGGTTTCACCAGTCAAAAGAAAATCAGTTTTAATAAAAAATTTAATCAAAGGAATTAAACGTTAAATCAAGTAAATTAAACGTTTAATCAAGTGAATTTGTTTACTGGTGCAAATTAATAGTATCAATTAAATGTTTAATTCACTTGATTAGATTTTTTAACCCTAAAAAGATAATCATATCATGACAAACGTTAAAGATAATCATACGTAAAAATAACGCATTATTTTAACCTGCTATATGGTTGTATTAATTGATTAATTAAGAAAAAACTTATATAAATTTTATTTTTATATTTTTAAAAATACAAATACAAAATTTAAAACATGTTTATATATGAAATGTCTGAAGTTCACAGCAACTTATTCAAGCTTAATAAAAAGATATAGCAATATTTCGAAAGTGCTGCGTAAAATTTACGCAGATTATCTTTCTAGGGTTAATTAAAACTGATTTAATATTTGATTAATGCTTTAATTGGTGAAAAATTGTTTTCTGTCTAAATAAACTAATATTGTTGTTAAGGGTGTCCAAAATTGAGGTATCATTTTAATTTTAATAAAAAAAAAGAGTTTTTTTTTACATATTAAAAATATTTTTATTTCAGTTTATTACAAAAAGGTTCCGGTTAAAAGTGAAAAATGATGTCGGTCAAGTGACCCCCTACTCGCTTGGCAGTCTCCCAATCTTTTACCAAAATTCTTAACCACGCTTTTTAATAAGCTATTGTCAGTGGTAGATATCGGCTCGATAATGTTGTTTTTATTGGTGTCAAGTGGCGCGATCTTGGTGGCCAAATCACTGCTCCTAAAATAATGCAATTTTCGAACTTTTGTGTCAAAAGAACGATTGTTTCTCTTGCTATTTGGCAAGTGGCACACCTCCTATTGTCCACATATTCTCTACGTCAAAATCATTAATTTTTCGCCACAAAAAACTTCGGAACAACTACCTCAAATTTGGACACCCTTTAGGTACATTAATATGAACATACATAACTATTTTTAGAATAACGAAATTATTCAAGGATTTTTTACATGTTTCAATAAACAAAAAAGAATTCCAAAAAAAATCTTAGCATTACTGTTTGCTGCCCCATATATTTTTTTTACTATAATTTGAAATGATTTTACTATAATTCTCAATTGAGTTACGAACACATGTATGTTAAATAAATATAATTTATATTTGTTAACATTACAATGCAACTAGAGAGAAAACAAACTATTTACTTTATGCATGTGTGTAAAAAGACAACAACGTATGTCCTTTTTCTTTCTTTAAGTCTGTATGTGTTTTTTTTAAACGAAAACAAATTGTGCAATTTATGCCAACACTTATGACAGCACTAACAACATCAACGAACGACACAAGCATATTTTGTAACTTTGTAAAATTCTCACTCACATAAAAAAACACACACATCCAACCTCTTAAGTTTTTTTCCGACACAAAAAAGAAAACATGTTAACATTAGACTTACACCAACGAATATACATATGTATATATGATTTATGTACATACATATATTCTTTACTTATACCTACAACTGCAGGATTGTTGTTGAGTCAGTGTCGTAGTCATTATTGTCATCAGTGGTGTTGTGTTCCTCAACAACATTTTCTTGTTGAATTTTGTCGTTTGTGTTGTTGCACACTTAAACACTTAAATCAAATTGTAAGACAGATGAAAAAGACGCCGACATTTACAATGTTGTTATCTTTGTGTTTTAGTTGCTGCTGCTATGGGTATGTGTCTGGGGGGTAGGAGATTATTAATGTTGCTGTTGCTTTACAAAGATTGCTTTCAATTGAGCTTTGTAAGCAGGAATTATTATTGTTGTTGTTGTTTCTACACACCCTTAAGCCATAGTACACATAAACATAAGAGATTTGTACATACTTACATATGGGATGTAGATATGTATACGCCACACACATACTCTCATAAAGTCTTTGATGATATTTGTTACATTTTGCATGAGCTTTATGTAGAAAAAAAACATCAAAACATTTTACGGTTTAAAGCAGTGTTCGAAAATAAACACTAAATATCGTTCTTTAGTGTTCGGTTCGGTAGATTTGTGGAAAACACAAACGCTAATAGTGTTTGTGTAAAAATTCGTTAAAAAAATAATACTGTTTTCATTCAACTCAACAAAGGATGAGAACATTAAATTCCGTTCGGTTTTTATTTTTTTTTTTGAAAACCACAAACTTCATTGTGTTCGGTTCGGTTTATTAATGTTCGTTCGTTTCAGATTTGCTTAAAGTTGCCAGATGAACAAACAGATAAATCTTGTTTATTGCTGTTTTTTGAGATTTTAAATAAAATACATTTTGTCTTTAAAAACAGCATATTTTTCTGCTTGCAATTCCTCACTAAAATCGCATAAAAGTATTTTAAAAAAAACATGGCAAAACCAGTCGCTACAAACAAAATATAATAATTTTTTTACTAAACATTTTTATTTGGGGATTTCTTATTGTATTTAAAAAAATTTTTAAATTTGGACAGGAAAAAAAATTTTTACTTTTTAAGGTTCTGTTTTTTAATTTGGGGATTTTTAGGGATTTATTTTTTTATTTTTGCATTTATATCCTTTTTTACTTTTTGTTAAACTTCTCAAATTTTTAATAAACGCACTCAATGAATTTAATACTTAAAAAAATAATTTTGTTTCACTTTTACTTTAAACTGCTTAATATGTATGTATAAACATTTTTATTTGGGTTTTTTAACATTACTAATTATTTATAATTAGTATTGTGGTTATCTTGTTGAACCATTTATGGTTTTTAGTCCAAATTTTTAATATTTTTAATTAGGCTTGGGTTCATCAAATTTAATTTTCATTAAATTATTTTTATGAAGAAAGGAATTTTACAACATGAAAATTAATTAAAATTGTTATTGATAACACTACGTGACAATTTTTTGACCAAATGAATTTGACACCTAATCTTTGTGTAACCTTTTCCGCTGAATCCGAATATGAAGTCAGAAATGTCAAAAGTAGAACAGTTTTTGAGATAATCACCGTTATTTGTGTTTTTAAAAAAGATGATGTGACTGATATGCAAATATCCAAAAAATAAAATTTTAGCCTATTTCAATACGAACATTTTGTGCCCAATAGGATCCAGATCGGTGCAAAAATGACAAAGTTACAGAAGTTTAATTGAATTAACCCACAACAAATAAATATACAAAGCTAAATTATTAGTAACAATAAATATTTGAAATTGCTTGAAACTTTTGAATTTCTATGTGGGTTAATTTACTAAATCTTCTGTAGCTTTGTCATTTTTGTACCAATCTATGTCTTGTTGGGCGCAAAATGTTTATATTAAAATAGTCTAATGTCGCATGCAATAAAACATTAGGATTTTTAAATCATTGGTTTAAAAAAAATAACTTGAAAAGAGCAAAATTGAACAAAATCATACAATTTGCAATGAAGCTTGAACTTATGTCCCCTGTAACTCTGTCATTTCTTGACTAATCTTCACAAGCAATGCATGGTTATTTTAGAAATTTTAAAACCTTTCACTTAAAATAAAGAAATACATAATCCGTTTAAAATTTTTGAAGAAATTTGCATTTCAGTCACATCATCTTTTTGAAAAACACAAATAACGGTTATTTTGGAATATCTCATAAACTGTTCTACTTTTGACAAATCTGACTTTATATTCGGATTCAGCGGAAAATTTTACATAAAGATTAGCTGACAGATTCATTTGGTCACGACTTTGTTGAAATTTTGTCACGTAGTGTAATCTTTCATTCTTGACCGTGGCTGGGGCTCGAACCCTGGTCGGCAGGTTACCATGACATGTTTCGATCGCAGCCACTCGATCTCCTCAGATGGAGTTGCCGTATTACACTCGCAACCATCGACGACTGCTGACTTCAATAGGGTTCGAGCCCCAGTTACGGTCAAGAATGAAAGATTATCAATAGCAATTTTAATTAATTTTCATGTTGTAAAATTCCTTTCTTCATAAAAATAATTTAATGAAAATTAAATTTGATGAACTTAAGCCTAATTAAAAATATCAATTACTAATTATTTTTAAATTAAAAATAATTTAAAGTAGAGTAACATATTTTATTTTATCTATTTGTCCCGCGAGACAAATATCTTGTTTTTTTAATGCTTTTTAAAATAAATAAATCTGGCAACCCAAACTTGTAGGTACTTTTAATAAAAAAAAAAAAAAAAAACACTAAAGAACATTAAGATTTAATGTATGTCTACAGAACCTCTACAATTGTTCTGTTTTTTTAACGAAGAACAGAACATTATATAATGTTCGATTCTTTCTTGAAAATAGTTACAAACGGTATTAAGGGTTGTGTATGTCTACACAAACACTAAAAAACTAGATATCGTTCCTAGGTGTGTGAGCCGGATGATATTTTCGAACACTGGTTTTAAGTAAAAGGCAAAAGGAAAACGCTTTTTTCCTTGTGCAACATTCATTATAAGAAAGTTCTCCATACATTGATGTAAATAAGTATGCATGTGTAGCACAAGAACATGTAAGTATATAAATATTTGTCTATTTGTTGAAAGTGCATAAATGTTAATGTTACAATTATGTATGGCAACATAAAAACATACTTTTGTACTCCCACTAACTGGAGTAGAGGAGTGTAAATGTTTAAAGTGTTTAAATTGTTGTAAGAATATTGCGACATGAATTGTCTAATAAGGACGCCATATTTCCTTAATGCACCAACTTACAAACACTTATGCACATGTTTTCTGCGTGTCCCAATAAAAAGATAATAGAGACACATAATTTTTTTTTGCAATTACTATATTTTCCAACCTCATCAACGTTTTCACTTTGGCCTAAGTTAGATAGAGGGTTGTGTGGTTAGTATCTACAACGCATTCGGCGATGTTGGCAATCTTTAAACTTCAATATTCCGAAATTATTTTTCATAAAGAAATTTCATGACACAGTTCTGCTTTTGCAAACAAAACAAATTTAAAACGAATTTAGATTTCTCTATAACGTGCTTATTTTTGATAAAGACACTGAAATTTATTGTTGAGGAAAAGCTAGTTTCTATGCGCATTTCACTGGTTGCTTAGGCCAGATCATCAGGAAATCTTTTTCCAAATAATTTGAAGAATCTTAAGATATTATACATATAAATAAAACTGTAACACGAATGAGAATTACAAACGATCAAGTCTTATTTGCAAACGATATCAAAGCTTAGACAAAACAACAACAATAAACAGTGAGTTTATCTTTTCTTACATTCCTCTACAATAGGCTGGCTTTTTTCCGACTCGAATTGTACTGATTGTCCAACCCTTGTATTTGCACCCTAGGCTACAAAAGGACTCCTCTGATATTTAGAAAACCAAAAATATTAGCGCCAAAATAAGTTGTTAATGTAGCAATTTACTCTGGATAATTTAACCCAATAAAAATCGATTTAAATGTTTTAAATATGTTATTTTCAAGACAAAATTAAAATCAGCGATTCATTTTATTTAGAATTATGTCTATAATTGACTAAATTTATTTCCCATACAAAGTTAATATCGAAAATCTTCCTAAGCCCGTGCTCTATTAATATTACTTAGAGTATGAAAAAGAAACACGCTTAAAGCCTTCAAAGAGTAACTTGTTAGTTTTCAAGCATGAATGCATTACTGCTTGTTTAAAAAAAAAAACATAAACAACACGTACCTACACAAGTTGTACGTATTTTGAATAAAATACAACCCTGTCATGGTATTTTTTTGAAAAACTTTAAACATTAACACAGTTCAACACTTTTTCTGGGTGTTTTTTACGATTTGTTAGAATAAAGCCAAAAATTGCCGTTATAAGGGGGAGTTAAAGGGTTAATACTTTCCAATATTTTCCATAACATTTTCTACAAAGTTTCTGGACATACCTTTCACCTCAGATGTAATAAAAATATAGTTTTTTATACCGATATGCTGCAAGAACCGGCCAAAGCTGGGAAATTTTAGGCGCATCTAAAATAAAATTCCGATACGATTTTTCAAAACGCCGACACACGTATATTTTTCTTTTGTCTCCTCTACCATAATCACCCCGTCATTTTGGAAAAGGTTTCAAATTGTTGCACAGTGTAATTTGACCAGAGATAAACAGACAGATGCGTACGACTTGTATGAAAGTGTATCATGGCCTTAAAAACACGCAATTTGCATAAATAATACAAAAACTAGCTTTCTGTCAGTGTAAATTTGCTAATACATTATCAAATAATACAGACCTAAAGACCGTTGTTGCAAAAGAGAAACTGCCTCTACAGCCTCTGGCGAGAACCGAACCTGCAACACCCAAAGACAAGCACACAACCAACCTGATTTAAAGTTTCTTCTGTATAAAACGGCCCGGTTGTAGGTAGGGAATTATTTTAAGGATATTTTATCTTTTAGACTTACAATCAAGTACAGTCAATACTTGAAATTCGGCAGAGTTCAAACTTTACAGATCTTTTGAGATCGCCGCCGACCAGAGATCCTATCTGGTACCAAGGTTGCGTTAATGATTATCTAAAAAGTCGGTATCAAAGGCTAATTTTTACAACTTGCGCGAAAGTTAAGCCTGCTGGCGGATCTCTTTAGGCGTTGATGCTATTCAACATATGCTGCTACATACAAATTGTACGGGCATAAGCATTTTTGACAGCAAGAAAACGCTTTCCGCTCTAATTTGGGTAGGTTGAAAAAAAAAAGTTTTTAAATGAAAGGCATGTAAAATTCGTCTCGACCGCATATAAAAATGTGTACACTTGAATGTTACAAGTCGAATGTGTACTGCATGTATGAACGAACATTGTCGCAAGAATCATGTTACAAAGTCTATTTTTTATTTTTCACTTTTACTATTCATAATAAAAATTGTAGAAAAGTATCTTTTTTGTTTATGTTCCTACTATAAATAAATGTATGTATTTCTATGTCATTGTATTGTTCCATTTATTTATACCTATTACCCAGTGTTAAATGGGAAAACATGAAAATGTCCCGTTACCTATAATTTTTGGAAATAATCTGGGTGAGTAATCCTTTTTATATTAGAAACAAATTTTGTTTGATTTAGTACGTATAAAAAAAATCCTAAAATAAAAATGGCTTGTGGAAAATTATTAAACCAAGCAGAAAATTTAGTTTTGCGCGAAATTTAAAAAGGTAAATCACAGTGTTTGTGCTAATAATAATTTTGTTGTAAAAATTAAGCGTCCTTAATAAGCAACGAGAAAAACATATCGCTCAGTTGCTGCAACAACGTCATAAGTTAAAAATCCCAAAGTTTGGGCATGTAAGTAAATGCATCACTTTTTCTTTTTTTGATTACTAAGGTATGTTGTGTTTAAATTTGAGATTTTAAAGTCATTTTAGGTAACACTAAAATTTTTTAATTTTGACGATAGTGCAGCAAATTAAATAAACAAAAATATTTTAAAATCGTGGGTTGATTTAGCCTACATATTTATGATACAATACCTACTATAGGTTATAGGTAGTATTTTTCTATATCTACCTGACGTTTAATAACCTTTAAATATTACCAGGGACGCGAATCAAAGAGCCATAATTTTACAGAAAAATGTGTTAAAACTATTTTGTACACTTTTAAAGTTTTGTAAAACAAATTTATTTTAAAGTTATAAGAAAAAATATTGTCTAAAATAAAAAAATATTTTAAAAAACGTTAACCTTACTACCTTACTCGTCATATAATTTCCATTTTTTCCAATATGTATTATGCATAATATTTTTTTTTACAACAAATAAAAAAACATTGACTTACCCTGCACATTAATTACTTTAAATAGGTATTTATTTAAATTCCTTTTTCTTTTAGCGCGCGAACCGATACCCGTTTATTTACACTATCGCCAAAATCGGCACTCTATCATACACTTTTTGAATTGAAAACAAAAACAATTGAATGCTTTAAATTTGCGTAGACAATAACAACAAGCACATGCTTCATTCTTCTTTGCATTTTGTCTTATTTTTTGGCGCTCCAAAATTAGATACACAAAAACAATAAACAAACAACAATACATATTAAGCACTTTGGTTTTAAACAAGAACAACACTAAAGAACTGAACACCGGCAATAACAACGAAGAGCAATTCCAAAAATTCACACACACAATTTGCTTTATTAAATTTAATTTTTATAACGTTTTTCTTTTTAATAAAAACACTAAAATCAAATACTTTTTTCATAAACTTGCACTTTACACTTTTAAAATATACATTTTATTAATTTCTTTTCGATTATCACATTTTAATTTTATTTAATTTGTGTTTGAAAACGAACGACATTTAAAAAAAGACCGATTTTAGTAATTGCAGCGAGATACTAAATTGATTTTCAAAGTAAATTTACCAGATTATTAGTTTGTATGAATGATGGTGGGAAAAACGAAGTGTATGCAAAAAATGCAAAGCGAATTCATAACAGGCGAACTCGAGATATTCAAGGGTGTTCTGGGAACCGAAAACGCAAAAACCAAGAATTTTAAACGTCGTTTTTTAATAAGATTTCTGTTATAAAAGAATTTTATTACAAATATTATACAAATATTTCTTTATTAAACAGAATTTCATAAAAAAATTAAATTCTTGCGTTTTCGACTAACAGAACACCCCTGGTCATTTTTTTTTTTTTTTGTTAGCTTATCAATAAATTTTTATACTACTGATTTGGGCGAGTCTGCCTTGTATGAATTTGCTTTGCAAAAGTAATATTGAGTAATATTTTGTTTAATTGGTTACAGCGGCCCATACACTTACAATAAAACTGTGAAACTTTTCGTATTGTTCAATTATATCGACATATACATATACATTGTGATATTCGAAGGTGGCACACTGTACAGTACAACCCGCTTAATAAACCCACGCTTAAATGCCTTTCACGCTTATTTGCCTTGAGTTTTAAATCCCCGTTTTTTTTCTTCTATTTTTCAAACAAAAGTCCACGTTAAATTACCTTACGCTTAATTAACCAATACGGGTAATTGCCTTACAAATTAAAGTCCCAAAATAAAATTTGAACTAAATATCTATCGTTTGGTTGCCTCAGTGCTATTTGACCAAATCAATGCAATTAAGTTTTTATGTTAATCATAAGCAGAAAAACCGAAAATATGATCTAAAAAAAGTGTTTTATAAGCATTAAATATGCACAAAAAACTTAAAAATATGCACTAAAAATTAAAAAAAAAATAAAACCCAAAAAACAAAAAATGGGGTAATTGAAAGCAAATAATTGAACTATTTAATATTTGCATTAAAAAAAAAAACAAGAACAAATATTACAATATTATTTAGATACCCCGAATCAATGAGATATTTTGTCTCAAAGGGAATGGGTGGTCGCTTAATATTGTATTAATATTAACATTTAAAATGATAAAATAAATTAAACATTTTCGGGAGTCATGTTTGAATGAAAGCTGTATGTTTAAATTCGAACTGATTCAACAAAATTTGATTTACAGTTTAATATTTTGGGCCAAATAAAATCTAAATACGAGCGTAATTAAAAAAGGTTTATGGACACAAATAGTCTATTTCGGAAAAAAATTTTATGGGGACTATGTAATATTATAGACCAATTCTAAAAGTTTATTTATGTATAACTCATCCTTATGACAATTAAAACGTATTTACTAAATGTATCAAGTTATATACAAACTTGCAACCTGTACTTTGCGGCCAAGGTTTACAGGGACTGACAGCCAGCCAGACGGACGGATGGACATAAAAATCACTTTAAAAAGTGTTTCTGAGTCGATCGGTATACTTAAAGATATGTCTAGATTTCTTTGTATTACACATAAGCACAAATTTTTATAATAGCTTTCTCTTTAATTTTTGCTTATATGTTGATATGTATATCAAATTTTCAGTTTGAAATAATATTTATCTTCAACGAAAACTTAAAATTTTTGAGTAAAATCAAATGTAGATAGCGAAATTAAAGCAACAGAAAATCCAGCTGTTAATCAGAATTTCAGATTTTTTTATTCGCTGGACATGTATTACAATATGCTTCAAAAACGTGAAGTATGCGCCACGAACTTTGAAAATGTTCTTTAAACAAAAAAATTGTGCAACAAAAATGCAGAAATGGCTAAAATATGTAAATTATTCACTAACAAAATTATGCCAAAATTTATGAAAAGCTCTGGTCGCACAAGGAAAAACATATGTACCATATGATTTAACTTAATGTCATACATCAAAGTTAATGTAGCTTTTAAAGAAAAACGTAAAATTACCTCACTAACGTATTTAAACGTACCTCAATGAGGTAGTTAAAAGTATTCGTTTAAATGCTTACCCTGCATAGTTACCTAAAAATATTGGCATTTTTGTTGACGTAATGATCCGTGGAATACAGTATTGGCAACAATCAAGAGACTTCTGATTTTTATGGTACAACGCTTTTTTTTTTTGTGCTATATTATAACTAAAGCCATTGTACCAGTTATTGTATAATATAAGGCAAAATGAAAATATTATGGCGAATAACCTACACAATAATATTGTGTAATGGATGAGGTGCTTTTGTAAGGTTAAAAATATTCAAGATTCTTTTTCCTTCAGACAATAGTTTTTCTAATAACTTTAAACTAAATTTGTTTAACAAAACTAAAAAAATGTCACAAAAAGTTTTAACACATTTTTGTTACACTTTTACTGACGTATTCATATAAATATTTTTAATATAATAAAGGTTTAAAAAACCAATTTTCTATGAAATTTTCCCTTAAAAAACGTTTGTTAGCTACCTGGCCCACGATGTCGAAAAAAACATTTCTTTCGTATACATATTTATATTCAAAACAAATTTAAATTTTTTTATTACTATTTTCAATATAAACATGCGAAAGAAATGTTCTTGTCGACATTGTGGGCCTAGCTGTACAGTTTGATAAAGGTTTGATAAACTAACAAGACAATATAAGATCAAAATATACGGGGCAAAAAATAGTCAGCTAATATTTCAAGTTCACCTGCTATGAATTCGCTTTGCATATTTTTCCACTTCGTTTTTCCCACAATCATACGTACAAACTTACGATCTGGTAACTCTACTTTGTAAATCATTTAAGTATCTTGCTGCAATTACTAAAATCAGTCTTCCTTAAATGTCGTCTGTTTTTAAACACAAATTAAATAAAATTAAAATGTGTTAATCGAAAAGAAATTAATAAAATGTATATTTTAAAATTGTAAAGTGCAAGTTTATGAAAAAAATATTTGATTTTAGTGTTTTTATTAGAAAATAAAACGTTATAAAAATTAAATTTAATAAAGCAAATTGTGTGTGTGAATTTTTGGAATTGCTCTTCGTGTTGTAATTGCCGGTGTTCAGTTCTTTAGTGTTGTTCTTGTTTAATAGCAAAGTGCTTAAAATGTGTTGTTGTTTATTGTTCTTGCATATTTAAATTTTATTGGCAAAGAAGAGAGGCAAAGAAAAAATGAAGCATGTGTTTGTTGTTATTATCTATGCAATTCAAAGCATTCAATTGTTTATGTTTTTATTTCAAAAAGTGTGTAATAGAGTTGCCGTTGTCCGTAAATAATAGTAAAAAAATAATAGTGTAAATAAACGAGGATATATTCGCGCGTTAAAATATAGTATAAGAAATTAAATAAATATTCAAAGTAATTAACGTGCAGGGTGAGTTAATGTTCTTTAAAAAAAAAAAAAAATACCTAGAATATGAAATAATGTAAAATTAATCTAATGAAAGTTACCTTATTATAAACTAAAACCTATTCAAGGCCCAGATTCAAAATATTTTTCGAAGAATTGTTTCTTCTTTTAACTTTTAATTAACTTTAATATATGATTTTTGTAATCTATTACAAAACTCGTCTGAGTTTAAAAGTTTTCATTATAAATTTAATGTTTCAAATTCTACTGTTGTAAAATTTAATCATACCTACCAATTTATTTAATCTCGATTTTATGAAAATTAATATTACCTATAACAAATAGAAACTGGGAGTTATTAGGTTACTTTATATTATATTCAAGATTTTTTATTTTTCAAATTTATTCAATGAGCTAAATTTCAGTTATGTATGTATTTTATACAGCTTTTTTGTAATAGTTTTATTTCAAAAATTTTTAGGAATTACTTTTATACACTACCAGAAAATACAATGTAATAGTCTTGTAGTGTATAAAAGTCATTCCTAAAAATTTAAGGAATAGAACTACATATTACAAAAAAGCTGTATAAAACATCCATAACTGAAATTTAGCTCATTGAATAAATTTGAAAAATAAAAAATCTTGAATATAATATAAAGTAACCTAATAATTCCCATTTTCTATTTGTTATAATATTAATTTTCATAAAATCGAGATTAAATAAATTGGTAGGTATGATTAAATTTTACAACAGTAGAATTTGAAACATTAAATTTATAATGAAAACTTTTAAACTCAGACGAGTTTTGTAATAGATTACAAAAATCATAAATTAAAGTTAATTAAAAGTTAAAAGAAGAAACAATTCTTCGAAAAATATTTTGAATCTGGGCCTTGAATAGGTTTTAGTTTATAATAAGGTAACTTTCATTAAATTAATTTTACATTATTCCATATTCTAGGTATTTTTTTTTTAAAAAAAAGAACATTAACTCACCCTGCACGTTAATTACTTTGAATATTTATTTAATTTCTTATATATTTTAACGCGCGAACATATCCTCGTTTATTTACACTATTATTTTTTTTTACTATTATTTACGGACAACGGCAACTCTATTACACACTTTTTGAAATATAAACATAAACAATTGAATGCTTTAAATTGCATAGATAATAACAACAAACACATGCTTCATTTTTTCTTTTCCTCTCTTCTTCGCCAATAAAATTTAAATATGCAAGAAATATAAACAACAACACATTTTAAGCACTTTGCTATTAAACAAGAACAACACTAAAGAACTGAACACCGGCAATAACAACACGAAGAGCAATTCCAAAAATTCACACACACAATTTGCTTTATTAAAATTAATTTTTATAACGTTTTATTTTTTAATAAAAACACTAAAATCAAATACTTTTTTCATAAACTTGCACTTTACAATTTTAAAATATACATTTTATTAATTTCTTTTCGATTAACACATTTTAATTTTATTTAATTTGTGTTTAAAAACAGACGACATTTAAGGAAGACTGATTTTAGTAATTGCAGCAAGATACTTAAATGATTTACAAAGTCGAGTTACCAGATCGTAAGTTTGTACGTATGATTGTGGGAAAAACGAAGTGGAAAAATATGCAAAGCGAATTCATAGCAGGTGAACTTGAAATATTAGCTGACTATTTTTTGCCCCGTATATTTTGATCTAATATTGTCTTGTTAGTTTATCAAACCTTTTTTATACTACTGATTTTGACAAATTAACTAAACAATTTTCAGAGCGAATTCGGGCGAATCTAAAAGGAATATCCTAAAAAAATATTGAGTAATATTTTGTTGCATTGTCCGAGTTTAGACGAGCGAACATTTGGAAGGAAAACATCTGGAATTCTCTTTTGTTTTTTCATTCTCGGTCACACAGACGAACATGTTGCCGGAAACATTCTGTTTATATTGTTGTTTTTTTCTCAAAAAGCAAGGTAAATGTCAACAAAGAAAATGAGAACAAAGCGTGTCGCCGAGTACCGAACACAAAAACCATTCTCTCTTCCCCACCCGTAATTTGCTAACAAACAAAATGTTTCCCTTCCAGATGTTTCCCTGTCTAAATGGGCAAATTGGTGTACGCAGCCCATACACTTTCAATAAAACTGTCGAATTTTTTGTTTCGTACAATTATCTCGCAAATGTATGAGTGATATTCGAAGGTGTATTACAGTGTATAATGGATTTGTCATTAAAATTGACTAAAAATGTCTTGCAACTGTGTGAACATTGTACGCTATTTTCATTTGGCAGATGAGTTAAATTAATGCATCTGACAATGGCACCATTGTCAGAAAAATGACAGCATTGTAAGATCTGAGCATCGTCTGTTCGAAGCTTAAGGTTGAAATTATTAAAAGACCTTTATCTCTTAGACAATAGAATTTCTTATAATTTAAAATTAAATTTATTTAACAAAACTTTAACCCCCATATGTATAAATGATTATAAACTGTACAGCTAGGCCCACAATGTCGACAAGAACATTTCTTTCGCATATTTATATTGAAAATAGTAATAAAAAAATTTAAATTTGCTTTGAATATAAATATACGAAAGATATGTTTTTTTCGACATCGTGGGCCAGGTAGCTAACATACGTTTTTTAAGGGAACATTTCATAGAAAATTGGTTTTGTAAACCTTTATTAAATTAAAAATATTTTTATGAATACGTCAGTAAAAGTGTAACAAAAATGTGTTAAAACTTTTTGTGACATTTTTTTAGTTTTGTTAAACAAATTTAGTTTAAAGTTATTAGAAAAACTATTGTCTGAAGGAAAAAGAATCTTGAATATTTTTAACCTTACAAAAGCACCTCATCCATTACACAATATTATTGTGTAGGTTATTCGCCATAATATTTTCATTTTGCCTTATATTATACAATAACTGGTACAATGGCTTTAGTTATAATATAGCACAAAAAAAAAAAGCGTTGTACCATAAAAATCAGAAGTCTCTTGATTGTTGCCAATACTGTATTCCACGGATCATTACGTCAACAAAAATGCCAATATTTTTAGGTAACTATGCAGGGTAAGCATTTAAACGAATACTTTTAACTACCTCATTGAGGTACGTTTAAATACGTTAGTGAGGTAATTTTACGTTTTTCTTTAAAAGCTACATTAACTTTGATGTATGACATTAAGTTAAATCATATGGTACATATGTTTTTCCTTGTGCGACCAGAGCTTTTCATAAATTTTGGCATAATTTTGTTAGTGAATAATTTACATATTTTAGCCATTTCTGCATTTTTGTTGCACAATTTTTTTGTTTAAAGAACATTTTTAAAGTTCGTGGCGCATACTTCACGTTTTTGAAGCATATTGTAATACATGTCCAGCGAATAAAAAAATCTGAAATTCTGATTAACAGCTGGATTTTCTGTTGGTTTAATTTCGCTATCCACATTTGATTTTACTCAAAAATTTTTTTTTTTTTATTATTATGTTCTTTATTTAATCGAGCCCAGAGGGCCATATATGATTAATGTATTAATATTTAAGTTTTCGTTGAAGATAAATATTATTTCAAACTGAAAATTTGATATACATATCAACATATAAGCAAAAATTAAAGAGAAAGCTATTATAAAAATGTGTGCTTATGTGTAATACAAAGAAATCTAGACACATCTTTAAGTATACCGATCGACTCAGAAACACTTTTTAAAGTGATTTTTTATGTCCATCCGTCCGTCTGGCTGGCTGTCTGTCCATGTAAACCTTGGCCGCAAAGTACAGGTTGCAAGTTTGTATATAACTTGATACATTTAGTAAATACGTTTTAATTGTCATAAGGATGAGTTATACATAAATAAACTTTTAGAATTTAGTCCCCATAAAATTTTTTTTCCGAAATAGACTATTTGTGTACATAAACCTTTTTTAATTATGCTCGTATTTAGATTTTATTTGGCCCAAAATATTAAACTGTAAATCAAATTTTGTTGAATCAGTTCAAATTTAAACATACAGCTTTCATTCAAACATGACTCCCGAAAATGTTTAATTTATTTTATCATTTTAAATATTAATATTAATACAATATTAAGCGACCACCCATTCCCTTTGAGACAAAATTCTCATATCTAAATAATATTGTAATATTTTTTCTTGTTTTTTTTTAATGCAAATATTAAATAGTTCAATTATTTGCTTTCAATTACCCCATTTTTTGTTTTTTGGGTTTTATTTTTTTTTTTAATTTTTAGTGCATATTTTTAAGTTTTTTGTGCATATTTAATGCTTATAAAACACTTTTTTTAGATCATATTTTCGGTTTTTCTGCTTATGATTAACATAAAAACTTAATTGCATTGATTTGGTCAAATAGCACTGAGGCAACCAAACGATAGATATTTAGTTCAAATTTTATTTTGGGACTTTAATTTTTAAGGCAATTACCCGTATTGGTTAATTAAGCGTAAGGTAATTTAACGTGGACTTTTGTTTGAAAAATAGAAGAAAAAAACGGGGATTTAAAACTCAAGGCAAATAAGCGTGAAAGGCATTTAAGCGTGGGTTTATTAAGCGGGTTGTACTGTACAGTGTGCCACCTTCGAATATCACAATGTATATGTATATGTCGATATAATTGAACAATACGAAAAGTTTCACAGTTTTATTGTAAGTGTATGGGCCGCTGTAACCAATTAAACAAAATATTATTCAATATTACTTTGCAAAGCAAATTCATACAAGGTAGACTCGCCCAAATTCGCTCTCAAAAATGTCTAGTTTATTTGTCCAAATCAGTAGTATAAAAATTTGTTGATAAGCTAACAAAAAAAAAAAAAAAAAATGATCAGGGGTGTTCTGTAAGTCGAAAACGCAAGAATTTGGAAATTGTTTTTAATACACCATTTAATTTTTTTTATGAAATTCTGTTTAACAAAGAAATGTTTGTATAATATTTGTAATAAAATTCTTTTATAACAGAAATCTTATTAAAAAACGACGTTTAAAATTCTTGGTTTTTGCGTTTTCGGTTCCCAGAACACCCTTGAATATCTCGAGTTCGCCTGTTATGAATTCGCTTTGCATTTTTTGCATACACTTCGTTTTTCCCACCATCATTCATACAAACTAATAATCTGGTAACTTTACTTTGAAAATCAATTTAGTATCTCGCTGCAATTACTAAAATCGGTCTTTTTTTAAATGTCGTTTGTTTTCAAACACAAATTAAATAAAATTAAAATGTGATAATCGAAAAGAAATTAATAAAATGTATATTTTAAAAGTGTAAAGTGCAAGTTTATGAAAAAAGTATTTGATTTTAGTGTTTTTATTAAAAAGAAAAACGTTATAAAAATTAAATTTAATAAAGCAAATTGTGTGTGTGAATTTTTGGAATTGCTCTTCGTGTTGTTATTGCCGGTGTTCAGTTCTTTAGTGTTGTTCTTGTTTAAAACCAAAGTGCTTAATATGTATTGTTGTTTGTTTATTGTTTTTGTGTATCTAATTTTGGAGCGCCAAAAAATAAGAAAAAATGCAAAGAAGAATGAAGCACGTGCTTGTTGTTATTGTCTACGCAAATTTAAAGCATTCAATTGTTTTTGTTTTCAATTCAAAAAGTGTATGATAGAGTTGCCGATTTTGGCGATAGTGTAAATAAACGGGTATCGGTTCGCGCGTTAAAAGAAAAAGGAATTTAAATAAATACCTATTTAAAGTAATTAATGTGCAGGGTAAGTCAATGTTTTTTTATTTTTTGTAAAAAAAAATATTATGCATAATATTGGAAAAAATGGAAATAATATGAGGAGTAAGGTAGTAAGGTTTACGTTTTTTAAAATATTTTTTTTATTTTAGACAATATTTTTTCTTATATGTAACTTTAAAATAAATTTGTTCAACAAAACTTTAAAAGTGTACAAAATAGTTTTAACACATTTTTCTGTAAAATTATGGCTCTTTGATTCGCGTCCCTGGTAATATTTAAAGGTTATTAAACGTCAGGTAGGTATAGAAAAGAACTATTACAAAAAAGTTTTATAAAATTCATAACCGTAATTTAGCTCATAGAATAAATTCGAAAATAAAAAATGTTGAATTAATATTATAGGTAGTTACGCTGTCAAACGGATAACGTATAGTAGTGCCAAGGGTCGATTTGTATGGATGAAAAAAAAAAAAAATTAAAAATCGTATAGCAAAAACGTAATCTACATAATATTCTAAGAGAATTATCCAAAGAAACCATGGGTCTAAAATAAAATCCTAATCCGCGCCTCTCGACTTGAAAATTTATATGCCCGCCTTTACCAAAAAAAAGTTTTTTTTTGAAAAAATAGCTTTTCCAAAAAGAAATCAAACTTTCTGAATAAAGTTTTTTAGTAAGGTAGTTCTTTTGCACTTTATATTTTTTCTACACTCAAAATTTTTTTACATTAAAAATATATTCACCCAAGTAAAAAAGTTTGTATATAATTTTATCTATATATATATATAAAATTGTAACGTTACTGACGCCTGAAGCTCCCCAAATCGGTCCACTAAGACTGGATTTTTGGGAAATTCGAATGTTTAGGCGGTAAAAAGGGTAAAAACAGGTAAATTCGATAACCTTATATCTCCAAAACTAAAAAAGATAAAAAAAAATTTAATACTTATCGTTGTTCTTCAGAAAAATAATCGCACAGGTGTCTTGTGCTTTTTCGAAATTCGGCTCTTTTAGAAAAAAAGGGATAAAACCCTGAATTTTGGTACTTTTTTGTCACCCCATCTATCTTTTGAACCAATAAACTTAGAAATAAAGTTTATACCACATTCGAAACTTATCAAAAAAAAAAATACGAGTATTAATTTGGTACTTTTTCGAAATTCGAACGTTTAAGGGGTGAAAATCGTAACTATTTTTGGTACTTTTTTAAAAAAAAATTTTCTCCATTAATTGCTATGTTCGTACTAAATTATAGGCCCCCACTACAATACTGCAATTTTTGATACGTTAATGGGGGGAAAAAATAGTACCAAAATGGGAAATACGGGAAACTTAATATCTTTCTTCAGCTTTTTGTTCTACAACTGGTATTTTTTTGATTATCGTTAATATTGGACCTTAAAACATAAAATTCAACATTCAATGTCCTGAGTGGATACGAATCTATGCGGGAACTTTGTGGTATTTTTTTGTTATTTAACTGGTGCTTTTAAATTTTCGTAAGTATGGGACCTAGAAACATAAAATTCAAAATGCAATGTCCTGAGTGAATAAGAATCTATAAGAGGAAAGGTTTTAGTACTTTTCTGTATATTAACTGGTACTTTTTGAATTTCCGAAATTAAAACAAGTTAAAATCTAGAAAAATAAACTTTGGCATACATATATGTCCACGAAAAAAAGGAGACGCTAACGAAGAAGCGGTTAAATTCTAGTATTTGATATATATTTAAGGAACATAGATAAAAAAAAATTTCTCTCATAATTTAATAAAAAAGATTAAAAATACAAAAAAAAAAAAAAAAAAAAAAATTGAGTCTAATATTTTTTTTATTGTATTTTCTTTTTTTTTTTTATTAAATTCTGAAATAAAATGTTTTTACTATGTTCCTTATAAAAATATTAAATACAAAATTATGTACAAACTTTTTACTTGGGTATATATTTTTTTATGTAAAAGAATTTTGATTTCTTTTTAGAAAAAGATATTTTTTCAAAAAAATTCTTTTTTTTCGCCAAAGCCGGGCATATAAATTTTAAAATCGAGAGGCGCAGATTAGGATTTTATTTTAGACCCATGGTTTCTTCGGGGAATTTTCTTAGAATTTTATATAGATTACGTTTTTGCTATACGATTTAAAAAAAAAAAATCGACCCGCCCTAATGCACACAGTGATCATCCGTACTGTATTACACAGAACAGTACTGTATTTAAGAGCTTTCTTCTGTGAATTATTTTATAGTCAAAATCGTAAACTACCTATTCTGTATTTAATTGTATGTTCTGTATTTGTACTGTACCTATTTAATAATACATATAACTAAACTTTTAGTGGTAAACAAATTATTGTCATATTTAACCATAACATGTTAAGAGTTTACCATAATGTGTTTGTGGCATCATGACGGTGGACTTATTTAACCATAATATGGTTGCCGGTTACAATAATATGGTTAAATAAACCATAATATGCCTAAATTTTTTGTTAAAAATTGTGTTGTTGGAGGTGACCATTTTAAAAAAATGTTTTTTTTTTTCATCGGCGTGTATATTACCAAAACTTTATTTCGACAGGATATTTGTACGGAGGTTTTGTTAAATTATAGATTGATTTGGTTCCTGATTTTATCTGCGAAGACTCATCAGCCTCCGTTTAATAGTTTTATCGAGCTTTTACAAAACTTCGAAACTACGGACATTTCTTATTCGGTTAAACATATAAGTTTTTCTGACAAGAGGGCGCGAGCAGAAATCTCACAAAAAGCGCCAAATTATCCTAAACCGTCACTGTATGTCAGAGTCTACTTTATAGTGTGACACTTACAAAGTGCAGCAATTAGTATGACAAAGTGCTTGCTGTCACTCCTTTTCACAATTGCGTTAAAGGTCTCTTTATATTGTTCTTTTATTAATTCTGTTACCTACTACTCAGCTTTCTCACCTTTTTAGGTTTATTTTGCAAGAAAAAGGGAACAAATTACAAATCATTTTTGTAGATTTGTTTTTTATTAAAACACAATAGCAAAGATTTGTTGAAATCCAACAAATATTTGTGGCTTGTTAAATCTTAATATTTATTTGTGCTGCTTCACACACATAAAGTTTGACTCGTTAAGTCTTGAGTTTTTTGGGGGGTGGTTACAAGAGAAGGGAAAGGGTTACGGACTTGACCATACTCATCACATTCCTTTTTTGCTTTTCTTTTTGTATTCGTAATACGCTAGATTAGTTTAAGTTTTTGATGAAGAAACTGATTGCATATCGAGCCCTAACCGCGAAAATAACGTAAGTGACATAATTTTCTATTTTCGTTTTTTTTAATAACTGACTTTATTGGCAACATTTGCATCATCTCCAAAAATGTCATGGTCATAGGTATAAGGTACCGTTACGATTTAATAGGAAGAACAATTTTATCGTAAGCGATAAATTTCATACAAAATGTATATAAAATGAAATAAAAAAACTCTCTCCTGTAAAATTTAATTATTGGCACACAACAACACTGCTTTTGTGGTCCGATTGTCAAAAATATTGCTAGTGCAAAAAAGGTTTGTTTACATGACGAACTGTAGCTTGTTCACAAACTTGGACAACTCGACCACAAACAAAAAAGCATACATATGTTGACTTGACCCCCACCTAGGGTTGCCATCCGTCCTCTTTTCCCCGGACACCGTCCTCTTTTTTTGGGTATCCGGGGCAGTCCTACTTCTTTTTCATCAAGTGTCCGGGGTTGTCCGGCTTTTTACACCATCATTGTAAATTTGTTCCTGGATTTAAATCACAGTTCACAAAATTCATTAAAAAAAAGATTAAGGGGCTCGGGTTTTTTAAGATAGGTATGATTTAATTTTTGGGGACGTAACGTGACAAAAAGAGTACTTTTCTTTGAATGTGCCCAAAATGGAGCTCCCGAAAAAAAAAATGGAACAAATACGCAAAAGCAACCTTATCAATGTTCAAATAAATACTTATTGCTCAAATGATTATATTAAAATTTTATTTTAAGATTCTTTTTGGAAAGAAAAAAAATCATATCTTTAAAAAAGCACATCCCTTAAAAGTTTTAGGATTTTTAAAAAACAGTTTGATGTATTATATAAAAAAAAAAATCAGCAAAAAAAAGGGTTTTGACTTAGTCCATTTTTAAAATTTGATATTTTGCATATACATTTTTTTCAATATATTTATTGTAGCCTCAAGTAATCTCTTTAAATTGACAAAAATCATCTTCGTATGTAAAGTAGTTTTCGAGATATTAAAAGAATAAACTCAACACATTCGGCTTATTCGGCGATATTATGACAATTTGAATGACATAACTTTTGAAAAAAAAATTAAAAAATTGTTTTTCGTTGATATGTGTTCTTTATGGGATCAAATAAACCCTCTCGTCAAATTGCATTCAAATCGAAAGGGGTCGAGTCCCACTCTTGGCTGACTTGACATGGAATTACCCAAATTTAGTTTTTGTGTGCCGTCGTTAATTTTATTAATATTAAGTTGTTTAAAAAGTGTCCTCTTTTTTCGAACAAATGTTCTACATTTTTTATGCTGGCGTCCTCTTTTTCTCAAAATAGAAATGGCAAGCCTACCCCCACCTTCTAGTGAATTCGCCTTGGTACACGCAGTTTCAAAAGAGAGTTGAAGAAAAACTCTTCAGCTAAAAATGACGGTGTCTAAACAGCACTTTGTTAACTTTTATGCTTTGAAAAGAATTACAAAAAAAAAACTTTTATAAAAAAGCAAAATAGTTTTAAGAAAATATTTTAAGTGAAATATGAATGTTTGAAACATTAGTATAAATAATTTTATGAAGTATTTAATAGCAGATACGAACTTTAAAGCTCTTATAGAAAACTTGTAATTTGTAAAACTGGCACAAACACCATTTAAAAAAATACCAACTTGATATGCTTTTAATAGGAGATTTTAAGAGGTGAATGCCAGCTATCACCTGTTCACTAGTGAAGTTGACAGTTTTATAATGTGTAAAAAAAGTTTAAATTAATTGGGTACATTGCAAGACACTAGTAGACAAGTGTGTTGCTAGTTTGGGGTATAAGTAACAATTAACTTTGTACAAAGAAGAAATTTTAATATTTAGTGGTTTAAACAATTTTTTATTTAAAATAAAGTTAATTAATTTTCGTTTTCTCTTTACAGGTAATATTTAAATTCTCTTATTAACAACATTTTGTAACGCACTGTACTGTAAGTAGGCATTTCAATTATACATACATAGGTATCTATTATAAACGTTGATATTATTTAACTTATTATGTGTTAAAATATTAAACTAGTATCCCAAGCTTAAAATAAAAATATAAATAGACTTTTATTCGACCTTTACAAAATTTATTATTATTATTTAATTAATTAATTATATAAAAAATATATTAAATTTATTAAACCAATATTTCGGCACTCCGTTGTGTGCCTTTTTCAGGGTTTTTCTTATATTTTTTATATAAAAAAAGACCTCAAGCTTAATTAAATAATAATAATAAAATAAAAATAGCTAAAATTATTAAATTTAAAAACTAATGCCAGCCCCTGACAAGAAAGTGAACTTAACAAAATTATGAGACTTTCTTTGTTAAAGACCGACTTAACAACATTTTTTTAGTTTATACAAATTTGCTCTAGATAAAGAGTTTTACCATGATTTGGGGCATATGGACATTACGGCTGAGTAAGCTCATTCCGGACGTCCAATTTTAATCCACTTGTTCGAGCATTTCTAGTCGTATGTCACGAATAACAAACAATACGATTTCTGTATGACGTGCTAAATTCCCAATTTTTCATATTTGATAAATACACTGAAATTTATTGTTGAGGGAAAGCTTTTCCTAAGATTTTAGAAAAGCTAAAAATATTATACGAATAAAACCCCAAAGCGAATAAGAATTTTAAACACTTAAAGTCTTACTTGTAAGTAACAATATCAAAGCTTAAACAAAACACCAACAATAAACAGTGAGTTTATCTTTTCTTACATCCCCCTACAATTGGTTGGGTTCTTTCCGACTCGAATTGTAGTTGTAGGTAGGTAAATGTTGACCTTTAAGTCGTCAGTCGTTGCTGACTGATCATAATAAACCTTAATATAAAAGTCAAAAAGTGTCAAATCGCACTACCTTGGAGGCCAATTGAAAAGATAATTTCTCGACATCAACTTATTGCCAAATTTGAATTTCAATAAGTCGATGATTGCGGTTGCCGTAAAACACATAGGTCGGCTCAATTTCATTTATATTTTCAAGCTAAAAAAATCATTGATCATGGTGCGGTAGCGGTCTCCCTTGGCCGTAACTCGAGCTTCGACTTAAGTTTTAAAGAAATAAGGTCCGACGATCGTATAAATCGCACCAAACGTCGCATTTTTCTGTTGTGGGTTAATCTCATTCCGTACGTTGCAATTTTGCTTATCAGCAAACCCGTTAATCAAACAGATTAACTTCATCGCTGCTCTTTATTTTGCAATTAACATCGACGACTTATTTTTAAAGTAAATTCGGTAGCGCTGTTCAAGTGTGAATCTATTCATGATTATTTTCCAGAGTATACTGATCATTAATGTAAAAAATAAACGCAAAAATTTTACTTCAATTAAAAAAATGTAATATTAATTAAATTTGCACCAGTAAACAAATTAATAGTATCAATAACAATATTTTCTGAAGTGATATTGTTGATATAATTCGCTTAATTAAATTTTTAATTAAAACTGATTTTGTTTTTGATTAATGGTTTCATTAAAAAAAATTGTTTAATTTGCTTTTTCTGTGAAGGATTTTGGCATGTGATTTTTTAAGCGTAGTTTTTTTAAAAATCTAATAAAACACTCAAATTTGCATCATATATTCAAAATTTTTATTGGAGTCGATAAATTGGTCTTTGCCATTTACTCTTTAAAAATAACTTCATGTTAATGTTGCCCGCGGCTCCGGTTCAAATAGTCCATTCGTAAGGTCCAATGTTGCACCACTTTTTCGAGCATTTCGGCCTGTATTCCATGAATAACATGTGTTATGTTATACTCTAAGGCTTCAATCATGTTTGGCTTGTCCACAAGGACCAACGACTTCACATAACCCCACAAGAAATAGTCAAGAGACGTCAAATCTCATGATGCCAACTCACAGGGCCATTTCGAGAAATAAAGTGCTCACCAAATTCATCCTTCAATATGTCCATTGTTTCACGAGCTGTGTGGCATGTGGCACCGTCTTGTTGAAACCACATATCAACCAAGTCCAACTCAGCCAATTGGGGCAAAAAAAAGTCTCGTATCACGGCTCAATATCGTTCGCCGTTGACGGTAACCTTTCTTCCACGGTCATCTTTGAAGAAAAATGGACCGATGATGCCACCAGCCCATAAAACCAAACTCTCGTTTTTTCGGGATGCATCGGTAACTCTTGTACGGCATGTGGCTGTTCTTCACCCCAGATTCGGCAGTTTTTCTTGTTTGCGTATCCATTTAGCCAGAAATGAGCATCATCGCTAAACACAATTTTTCGATGTAACAAACGATGGACATTTCTCACAGAGCACGAATTTTGATAATAAATTTCAGCGGTTTGCAGTCGTTTCTCGTTTGTGAGTTTTTCCATGATGAAATGGCAGAGTGTACTGAACACTTTTCACTTTCACAAATGTAGTTTGGACACAATTACCAACCAGTGCTGCCAGCCCGAAAAACTTTATTCATAAAAAATCACCCTTTATTATACGACATTGGTGTAAATATTTCTACATAAATCGTCTGCCTCTTACCCTAAGTCATTTGGTAAGAACTTTTTACTATTCATAATTTCGAAACCTTAATATTTTTCATAAATATTCTTTACAGTTTATGGCACATTTTACCTCGCTGAATTATTAATGTTCTTAACAAACTAATAACAAATTTAATGTCTTAAATTGACACAAATTAAATCTTTTATGTTGTCATGCTTATTTAAATAATATATAAAATGAAAATAAATACAGTGTAATCTCCCTAAGCGGATACGTTACTAAAGCGATCACACCCTGTCGACGGAAACTGTTCCCTAGTCCCAGCAGTGTTGTGTAAAAATGCATTAGGTTCTTTTGGGAGGAGATTCGCCTTGTATGGAGACTTTTGAATAGTTCCTTCTGTGTCCGGTCATGTGAGGATTCCACTGTACTTTTGTAGAAAAAAAACTTGTCCCACATCTTAGCGCCTTTAGTTCAATACAAACTGCAACACGTAAATAACACTTAAAAGTTCTTACATTTCCCACACTATTGATTTTGAAAATAACGTATTCATTTTTAGTATGTACATATTTGGTTTAACTTTTTGCTCGTTAGTTTAACATTTCAGAAAAAAAATTGTTTTTTGAAAAAATAAAATAAATAAATAATCATATTTCACTTAGATTTTTATTTTTTATTTTTTTGCTGATTTTAATAAAAACGTATTGTAAAAATATGAACTCAACTCGTAAGGTTTCTCCCTCAGGGGTTTTAATTCCAGTGCTTTTTTTTTTGAATATGAAAATAATTTTGTGTGTTCAGAGGATTTATTAGGGCAGGGTAACAAAATTTAAAAAACATTTAAATCAAAAATATTGATTTTGAATTTGAATTCAATTTTTTTTAATTTATTTCATTTTGTTAGAAATTTCTACTCTTTCATTAGTTTTTTTTTAAAACTGTCTAAAATTTTCCTTAACTTAGTCCCTCCTTAAGTTAAAAAAAAAACACATTGTTTTATGTAAGACCAAGAGCTATAAACTAATTTTTTTTTAAATAACAAGAAAAAAAAATCATTCAATTAATACCCCATTGATCTAGAAAATAATAAAACGTACTAAAAAAATATTTCAAGAAACAAGAATCAAATCTGATGATGTCATTCATGTTACCAAATTTTGCTTCTTTTTAAAATAATCATCCATGAAAAGAAAGAATAAACGAGAAAATTCAACAAAAATTAACACAGAATAATCATCAATCCAAAGGTGTGATAAAAAAAATTGTTTCTGGCAAAAAAAAAAAAAAAAAAAAAAAAAATGTTTTAAGAGATATTGTTTTAATTACAAACTTATTTAGGCGATTTTTATGTTGAGTCAGATATTATTTATTATTTTAATCAATTTGAAAGTATCGAAAATTCAGTGTTTGTTTTTGAATTCTTATTTTAATTGGAGATTACGAGGGTTATCCCTTAATTCTTACAGTAATCAACTTTCTAAGCTTTTAACAAAATATTTGGGTATTTTTTTAATTATAACTGGCTCTTTAGTGAATATTTGTGAAAGCAAGATTTGCAAATGTTTTAAATATATCTAAAGTTTAAAGCTCAAAAGGAGCCTTATATATCACTATTATCAAAATCTTAATTTCAAAAGATTTTGTTATTCGTGCTTAATTCCCAGTTTTTATTATTGATAAAAACACTTAAAATTTATTGTTGATGGGATAAGCTATTCCTATGCGCATTTCACTGGTTGCTTAGGCCAGATCATCAGGAAACTTCATCCATAAAGATTTTAGAAAAACTAAAGATATTAAACCAAATAAACCTGTTAAGCGTATAAGACTTATAGCAACAGTTCTACTTGTAACAATATCAAGTTTAAACAAAACACATCAACAATAAACAGTGGGTTTATCTCATTTTACATTATCATTATCAAAATCTTAACACAAATCTAAATTTCAAGTTTTAAATCATAAACTCGTAAAATTCTAATTCTTAAATTACTTTTAATTTAATTAATTGTTAAATTATTGTTGTTGTTATATTGTTAAATATGTTGTCTTTTATTTAGATAGCCGAATAGTTAGTTTTATTTTTGACAGTTAGTGTGACTTTCCCAAAACTTAAACTCGAATAAACCCCAAATCTAAAACTTAAACTCGAATAATTACTACCTGACATTATATTCTAACACGTTTACAAAATTCAAAACTATTTCCATTTTTTCCAAAATCGCCCACTGTGCTTCGCATACTTATTTAGTAATTTGCCACTTTATAGTTCTTTAACTTTTAACGGTTTTTTTTATAATATTTGCTTATATAGGTTTTCAAAATTTTTTAAATATTGATTAAATTTGGTTATTATACATTTCAAAATTTTAAACAGATAATTAAAGCTTTTTCAACATTTGAAAATTTTATTTGTCATTAAACCATTTGTGAAATTTTGAAAAAATTAAAATGGAGAAGATATTGCAAACTTAAAAACACAGTAAATTCTAAATGCCAAAATGTCTTCATATTTAAAATACTATTTAAAAATATAAAAAAAAGCTTTCACTGCTGTATTTATAAACAACTAGATTGGAATAAGCTTTTTGAAATACGTTGGAAGTCTAAATTATTTTCTATGAGGTATTTTTAAGTAAAAAAGTTAAGTTTAATTAAAAAAAATTATGTTTAAAATGGTTTAACCCTAAAGAAGGTTTAAGATTGAAAAGCTTTAATATCAAAGCTTAGCTTAAAAAAATTTTAATATTTTTTTATGTTAAAGCAAAAGATTTATTATTTTACAAACGTTGATTGTATTGTGGTGACATTGAGAACACTTAGCTTTAATAGACTTTAAATAAGCAACTTGTGCTTTTTAAATATCATGAAAATAGTATTGTAAGACTCAAACTTAAAGATAAATAATATTTAAAAGAGAAGTCAAAAACTTTGCCTTAAAGTGTCAGTTTTAAGTAGTGCCGTCCAAAAACACATACTTAGATATGTGCACTTGCGGTAAGCAACTTTGAAAGCTCTATCCATTTTGTTGTTGTTTCTTTGTTAGGTAGTTACAATTTGTACTTACAATTTGTTGCTCCTTCTTTGCAAAGCAAGCATCAAGAATTGTTGTCGTCGAGATCTAGTTGGCTCCTGCGGTCTCGTCGGTGTGAAAGCACAAAGCTCTTTTGTAAAAGTTCACACATTGTTCATATGGTTTGGATAGCACTGCTTTAAACTATATAATATTACTAAAAAGCGTACTAATAAAAACCCTCAAAGCTCTAAGGCAAAGAAATTCAAAAGCTTTAAATATAAAAGCTCGAAGTTAAGAAAATAATTTAGGTACAATTTTTTTTAGCTTTGTAAACTTCGATTTAAATGAATTTAAGGTGAACGGAAAGGTAAAATTCAAATTTACTAAAGTTCAAAAAAATTAAGTTGATTTATCAAGCTCAAAGCATTTTATAAAAGCATTGCATCCAAAAGCTCTCAAATAATAAAAGCCTACTATAATTTGAACATTAAAAGTTGAATTTTTATGTGTTAATAAAATTGCATGCCAAATATTTAAGCTTTAAAAGTTTTGTCTGAAGCTTAAAAAACTCAAACCAAAGTATTAGCACAAAATCTCTGTTTAAACCATCCTTTAGTTTATTTAATTTAGACTTCAGCACAATGTTAATTAATTTCTCAAAAAGACAAATAAATTTCAATTCATTAAAAATTTTCTAAATTTCCATTAGTAAAATTTTAAAATTTTATTTATAGTTTTGGGTGTCCCTGTAGGCTAGTTGGTAGTGAGCTAGATTTCCACTAAGACTCTTTTCTGTATTACTACAATGAGCTGAACGTCTAAGTAACTATTGCTCGTATAATTAAGCTAGAATAAAATTGGAAATTGTATTTGTTAATCTTAATAAAGAAATATTTAAAGTGTTAAATGATAAAAAGCTCACGAAAATTAAAAGCTTTCAAAGCTGCAAGCGCACTAAAATCTTTTACTTGTAAATATTAAAGCAAAAAAACAAAAATTTCAATAGTTCAAATGCTTTATGTTCACTCTAGAATAATAATAATTATTTATTGCTTTTATGCCACATCGTGGATGCACAGTGCCAATCAGATTAATTAGATGAAAGATAAAAAGATCATGACTTTCAGATAATTAAATATTTACATAAGCTGTAATCAAAATTAAACTTGGCTTATCATATTTTTTAACTTCTTAATCTAATATCTTTGTTTAAGTTTTGTCATATTCCAAAAATTAATTGTGTAAATAATTAAATAATTTTATCATTGTCAAACCATAAATTGTCGACAAGCTGTTTACGGGTAAATAATGATAAAATAATCGATGATTTAATGCTGTTTAATTGAAAGTATTTTAGTATTAATTTAATTAAATATTTGTTTTGTTTATAATAAAAAAACTTTTTAAATATTTATTTATTTAAATAAAAAGTTTATCTGTTTAAGAAAAGAAAAAATAACTGAACACTAATTACAAAGTCCAAGCAATCGACATAAGTCAAGTTAAGGCGTCGGAAGTTAAATATTGATACAGTTATATGGTTTGTCTGTACTTGTAGCTAAACAAAGCCTTCATTGTTTTATCAACTTTTTTATTTTAATATATGTACTTACATTTGTATACTTAAAAAAATAAAGTATTTAAGATAAGTAATTATATGCAAAACTTTGTCTTTAGAAAATATTTATTAAGTTTAATATCGTAAACAATTATTTAAAGAATTTTGAAGTAAAGTCTTTATAAAATTAAGCTTTTTATACACACACGACTATTGGTCGTAGACCTGTCTAAGAGTGTGCCGATCGACCCAGAATCACTTTCTGAGTAGATTAAATGATGTCCGTCCGGCTGTCTGTCTGTCTGTCTATGAAAACCTTGTACGTAAAGCACTGGTCGTAATTTAAAAGATAATTTAGTCAAATTTGGCACATGCAGTGACTCACAGTGAAATTGGTCCACCCGTGAAAAATAGCTCTGTCAATCTCATTTTGCCTTGAAATCTAAAGTTTTCTTATTTCAGTTTCCGGTTCTTGCCACATTTCATTAAAGTCTGGAAATTGGAGTGGAGTTTTACACTGAAAGAATTTTCTTTGCAATACCAATGAATTTTGACATTAATCCCATGAAAAATTGCATTAAAAAGGAACCTATGCAGCGCTTTGTTGGATTAATAAAACCTGTTTTATTAAAATGTATTTAATGAAGCATTACATTAGATCTATTAATATTATTCATTGGATGAATACTTTCAATAAAGTAAAAAATTTTTTTTTCTTATTTTATTTAATTTTTTTTTTATTTTTTTTTTTTATTTATGTTTGTTTTTTATTTAATTTAATTTTTTTTTCTGTCTCTGGCGGGAATCGATCGCGCAACCTCGGTGCTGATAGACTAGCTCACTACCAGCTAGCCTACCGGGGCAGTGTAGTTTTTGGATAAAAAAAACTATGTTTTTACTCAATTAAGAGCGTAAATATGAGATAAAATTGTCCATAACAACAATAACAACGTTGATTGAAAGTTTTTGTTTCATTACTATAATGACATTTTTATTGTCATAATGAAAATTTAAATTTTTGAAATATGGCAATTATTGAAATATGTTGCTTTTATAAAAAAATGTTTGATTTCATAAATTTAATGGCATATAACATAAGATGTATGAAATAATTAAATCTTACATTTTTTAATCAACAATTAAACATTTTTTTTAGGAAACTATAATTTTGTATTAATTTATGAATAAAGTTATGTTTGTATATTGTTTTTTTATGTTCCCAATTAAAATTTTTTGTTTAACTTGGACAAACTTAAGTTTTCATATATCCAATGAAAATTTTTAACGTAATTACGAAATCCAATTTTTTTTTTTTTTTTTTTTTTTTTTTTTTAAATTCCCTAAGCTAATCCCGCGAAGCTCTACGCTTGTCTGCAGGAAAGAAACCAGAGTCTCTGGCGGGAATCGAACCCGCAACCTCGGCGCTGATAGACTAGCTCACTACCAGCTAGCCTACCGAGGCACGATAAGACTTCATTAAAACTATGAAAATCCATTTAGACAATGACAATTTTCATTTAACCAATGAAAATTTTTTTTTGGAAATGATTCATTAAATATATGAAGCATTTTTCTTTCAGTGTAAGTACTCGAGGACAATAATACAATTCCTGGTGAACTTCGGACCATCCACCGTAAAATTGTGTTAAGATTTTGGCTTTATCAAACTTGATTTTGCCTAATTTTATTGCGATATTGAACTTTTTGCGATTAATAAATCTTCGACAAAATATCTTCCACTACACGCAGAGAAAAAACATGTTTAAATATGGTCACCTCCAACAAAACTATTTTTAAAGAAAATTTTAAACATATCATGTTTAATATAACCATATTATTGTCACCTACAACCATATTATGGTTGAATTAGTTCCCCATCAAGAAGCCACAACCATATTATGGTTGCCTCTAAACACGTTATGGTTAAATATGATAATAATTTGTTTTAAAATTAACAATAGTATTTTCCTCTTTTCCAAGAGCAACATGCTATTGTTGAAAACCAACCATGCATATTATAATTTCTAATCATATTTTAGTTGTTATTAATCATTATATGTTCGGAGGCAACCATAATATGGTTGTAGCTTCTTGATGGAGGACTAATTCAACCATAATATGGTTGTCGGTGATG
Organism: Pollenia griseotomentosa; assembly: GCA_963931875.1. Lineage (NCBI taxonomy): Eukaryota > Metazoa > Arthropoda > Insecta > Diptera > Polleniidae > Pollenia > Pollenia griseotomentosa. Next base: position 33,007,704 of record OZ007564.1, read on the forward strand.
ATAATATGGTTATATTAAACATGATATGTCTAAAAATATTTTTAAAAATACTTTTGTTGGAGGTGACCATATTTAAACATGTTTTTTCTCTGGGTGTACAAACCTTTTACCATATTGTATTTTAATAAAAGCTTACGTATCAAATGTAATTTAATTATCTTTTAATTTTCGGTTAAATATTAATAGCGGCTCCGTGCACGGAGCCTTAATAGCTGGGTTTACTTGGACACAGAGACATCTGATAAACGGTGGGTTTATGGTTTTTATTTTAAGATTTACAAACATCAGTACAAATGCAAATGATGTTTACACGTTAAGTTGCTTATGCGACTTATTTTTAAATTTTAATATAAAAAGATAAAATATAAATTATAAAAAAGAATAAATTGACATTTATTTGCACAAGTTTTTGCCATTAACAAAGTATGTATTTCGTAATAAACCACCAGACAGACAGGTAGGCAGTCAAATATCTGCCTACCGGCATTCTAAAGTAATAATTTTTATTTTTTTAAATATTTCATAATTAAATTTTGCTGAACTTTGTTAAGAATTTTTGTATTAAATATTAAAAAAAATATGGGTGGTAAAATATTTAATATTTATACGTATTTAAAGAAATATTTCTTAAAAATAACTCAGTCTAAAAGTGCATTAAATATTTGCTTAATAAAAGTAGGAATATTTGCTTACAACAATAGAAAAGCCTATTATTAAATTAAAATTCTATTTTGTTTCCATTTCGAAAGTGTCATTAATTTACTATTCTTTGTTATTTACTACTTTCATGATTGATTTATTCAACATTAATCACTTACCTTTCCTTTATTTTTCTTCTGTTGTGCTGCAAATGCACGCACACCTTTTTTTTGTTTTCTTGGGCATAATAAAATATTTATATTTTGAAAGATTAAAAATAGTTAAAACAAAAACCAAGTTTATTAAAAATTATCTGTCTCTTTAACAACTTTATTACAAAGATAAGAAAATTCTTTAAACCTCTTTTGTTTTTTAAAGGGGACTTAAGTTTTAGAAGGTGAAATACGAATAATTGGTTTGCTACACAATGTGCAAAGGCACAATTTAAAAAAAAAAAAAAAAAATAATTAGTATTGTGATTGTGTTGAACTATTTATGGTTTTTAATCCAAATTTTTAATATTTTTAATTAGGCTTAAGTTCATTAAATTTAATTTTCATTAAATTATTTTTATGAAGAAAGGAATTTTACAACATGAAAATTAATTAAAATTGTTATTGATTATCTTTCATTTAATAGACTCAGAATATAAGGGATTCTGAGTCTATTGTAAAACTAAAAGTTTGTTCTTAAAAAAAACTTATACGCCTCCCTATAACAATAAATAGAAGTAAGATTGTAAAGCTTTCATCGTACAAAGACGCTTACAATATCTCTAGGTCTTTTTTAAACCTATCTACACTTACGAAAACTAATGGTGTTTTCTTTTCTACAAAAAATGTGACATTTTATTTAAAAAAATGCAATTTCGTGTTCGTTTCTTACAAATGCTTTGCACTCTAAAATGGTGGCTGAATATTCCTTTGTTTTTACGGAATATGTAGTTAATTTTTTGATAGTTAATTTATATAAAATAACTGAAAATTCATTTGTTTTTACGGAACATGGGTTTAAATTTTTGACAATAAAAATTAAATGAACTTTTCGTTAAAAATAAATGAAAAATAAGTAGACCGATTTTTAACTGAATTTTCATTTATTTTATATAACAATTTAAGTTAATTTTACGTGCTGAATATTGTGAGTGTAGTAATTAGGGTTACTAATTTCCCGGACTTTTTCTATTCTCGGGAAACGAGAATCTTATTCCCGGGAATCCCGGGATTTTTTTTAATAAAACAATGATTTTATTAAATGAGTTCCAGACAAAAGTTTTTACTTTTTTAAAAAAAAATACACATAGACAACAGTCTAAAAAAATTAGCTTTATTAATTCCACTGAAAACAAAATAAATTGTTACATTCATATGTACACGCATATTTTATATGTATATATTTATTTATTTATTTTTATTTTTTTTTTTTTGGAGATCATGAATTATTAAAACTTATTAATATTTTGTAGTCATTATTAATAGCAAATTGGTAAAATTAATTTTCTTTTAAGAAAAAAATCTTAAGTATTACATATTAAAGCATTTAAAAGATCATCTGAGATTCTATTTCTAATCCTTGTTGATATGTATATTGCCTGCTACCGAAAACGTGCTCTCGCCCTCTACAGACGTTGGTTTTATAGTAAGAAGCGCATCATACAAAGATTATAAATATGTTGGATTGTTACCCCTTACTTCATAGACGTCCAATTCTTTTTTTTTTTTTTTGTTTAGAATTTGTAGATGGTTCTGGTGTTGGGGTATCGTGTCCATTTTCATTTTCTATTCAAGAAGCTTTTTAGACATTTCATCAGCAATTAAAAAGACCGTGGATTTATTGGCGTAGGAAAAATAGTTCGATTTGTAGGACGTTTTTAGTAATTTTAGTAAAAAATATAGAAAAATATATATATATGAAATTCCCAAAAATTTCCGGGAAATTTTTTCCGGGATTCCCGGGAATTCCTTCCCGCGTAGAAACTCTAGTAGTTATATCTGTGGTTTTCACGAATAATCGCGTAAGTCGGTTTTTACCGAAATTGAGATAATGATGTCAAAGTGCTACATTTTGCATTAGGTTTTTATAAGTATTAAGCTTTTTAGAATATAATGTAGTATTATTAATTTATTTCTGCTAAAAACAACTTAAGTTAACTGTTTAATAAAATATTTTGCTATTATAACGATTTATGTCGACATACATCGCCAAAAATTGTAAAATTGCTGAATATGTTTCTAAATAAAAAGCATATGTGATGTTATGTTGTTATTCGTGCAAAAAATATGAAAGTATTTTTTGAAAATTTTTCTATTAATAAGAACTTATATGTACATGTGCGTTTATTGTTGACTTCTTTAGTTGCAACAACAGCAGATGAGCGGTTGTTTGTAATTTTAAGTCCATACGTTGTGCTATAAGTATCAAAAATTCTGAATATGTCGCCAACTTGTGTGCAAAAAATAACAACGTAAGTCGTCATGTGTGATTAAAATGATAACATTTATTTTCACAAAAAAGAACTTATATGGAGATATGATGTTATATTGCACACACTTATGGCCATTTTCTCAATGTACCTACAAACTGTCTGTTACTTAATGTCAACATAAATTTATTAGACCGATAAACTGTCTGTTAACAATTTTGGGTTTCTCAATATACCGACAAAAAACATTGTTTTTAGCTGGCAACACCTTTCAAAATACATGTAAAAGTTGGGCGTCAGCTGATTGAATTTATCTTTACGGCAAATATAAGGAAAATAAATAATTGGCAGATGAGTGCTGGTTAGTTTTGCGACAGAATAGAAGCAAATGAGACATTGAGAAAACCAAATTTCTTTAATGTGCAGTTTTTCGTTGGGAAAAAAGATAATCATGTAATGAGAAAACGAACATTAATGAGTCAATCAAACATATGCATTTTTAATCCTTTTACAGATTGTGATCCTGTGACACATAAGGTTTAATCGAGCTTTAAAAATACAAAAAGCTCATAAAACTATAAACTTTTAAGGCTCAGTTAGCCGGGAGTAACAGCAACTTAACCTTACCGTAAAAAAGTAAGACCAATCTATTTCTTACAGATTGAGACGTTAACATCTTACTGCTAACTATAATCGTTCTAATTGCTTTACACACATCAAAATGAAGCAGCTGATTGCAACATTTCAGTTACTCCAGGCTAACTGAGCCTTTATGCGGCCCCTATACGCTGCGACTTGTTCTACAATTTCATCAAATTGTACCAACAATTGTTACGTTAGAGGAGTGGTTGTTGGTCATCGGTTGAATAAAAAATAAAAAAAATTTGATTTTGATTTAACTCAATTGCACGACCAGTTGCAACGTGTAGGGGCCGGGCCGCATTGCAGTATTAACCCATTAACGCCCAAGAAGAAACTGCTAGTAAAAACTTATTTTTTTTTGTTATTTATTTCTTAAGTGTGACTAGAATAAAAGGAATTCATTGAAAAAATTTTAAATTTTTTGCTGGTTTTTGAGAAAAATGGGTGTCCCCACATGGGGACAATGGGCGTTTTAGCTATACAATTTACCAAACTAATTTCGCTCTACACAAAGTATTTTTGTGCATATTTCACATCTCCGTCGGGACTTACAACGTCAAACAACACATTGCAACTGATTTGCTATCCTTTCTGGATTATGGTTATAGTTTTAACGATCAGCATCAGCTACTGCAGCATAAGTTAAACGTTTTCTAGAAATTTAAGGCTGCAAAGAGGCCCTAGTAATATTTGTTTAAAACGACAATTGGTCAATAGAAGTTGTATTATCAGCTCTATTTAACAAAACCTATAAAACCGCAAAGCGTTACTTATTGACAAATCAACAAGAAACGTAAAAATGAACCACCAACGCTTTATTGATAAAATGGATTGGTCGAAACCTCGCAATCCCTGGTTGTGTCGAAGCGACTTCAGACTTGTTTTAGTTTATTTTTCCGATACAAATAACCATTGTATAGCTAAGTCGGCATTTCCTTTTCGAGTCGTGCACCATATCTTCACGTTCCTAAGGATACCCGGATATTTCTACCTTGTTACTTTTTTTTTAAAAAACTTAAAAGTGGCTCATCGTTACTGTCATTCCAATCTAAACTAAAATCATCATTTTTTTTAAAACACACAATCTTCATTTTCCGGCACATCGTTCGACATAAAATATATAGGGAAAAACAAAACTTTCAGGGAAAAAACTCTTCACTTTTTTCACGATAGGGGTGAATAAGTCTTATACATTTCCTTCATCTACATCACTTATAAAAACAGCCTCGTGAAGTCGCAAAAAATCATTTTGGCCTCTAAAAATATTGAGATAAGTCACATTTCACATATTGAAAAATCTAAAAAATAAATTTTTTTTTATTTGTAACGCCCATTGTCCCCAAATGGGGACAGCTATACAAAATCATACCTTCCAATAAAATGTTAAAATTTTTCTTTTACTAAATGATTTTAAAATCATCAATACCCTTCTCAGATAACAAATAATTTGTATTTTTTTTATTTTAAGCCACTTAGCACAAAAAATAACAAATTTTAAATGTACAAAGTAAACCAAATTTAAATCTGTAAATAAAAGTTTTAAAAACCACATTTGTATTTTCTACGGTACTTTGTACGCTTTGTCACAATTTGATTAAGGCCTTTAGATGAGATATAAGTTTTTACATCGAGAGACATAAAGGGTTTTCCTAGCGTTTCCATCAGTTGAACAAGTGTCCTCATTAAAACCTCTACAGCATTAAATGCCAAATAAACTACACAATCAGTTTGACAACAACAAGATGTATGCACTCATAAAATTATTACAGTAACTGATTGTAGGTTATTAAATTCGTTTTCCGTACTGTTAAAATTTAATCAAAATATAGTTATTTTACGAATTATTTTATTTTTCAACATTTATGTTTGTTATTCAAAAAACAAACTACCAAAATATAATGTTTTTCCGTATTTATTTTGCTATGTAGTTTGATTTTTGTCAGTTAAAATATATTTTTTAAAAGTAAAAACTATTAAATTTTAAGGAACATGTTGTTTAATAAATAAAAAATTTAAAAATGATTGTAAAAATTATTTCTTTTAAATGAAATGTAAATGATCCGTTTTTTAAATGAATTTAAAGTTGTTTAAAATGAATTTTCGTTTGAATTTAACTACATAATATTTTGAGTGTGTGTAAATAAAAACAATTTTTAGTTTTTATGCAAACATAATTGTCAATCGTTTGTGTGGTTTATCTACATATTTAAGCTTTCAAAAGAGTTTTGATTTAGTTTTACTAAATCTTCGAAAAAATAAAACTTTAAAGATAACCAATGTTTTTTAAGGCGTGTTGACTAATTTAAGTTTTGAGGATTAAGATTTTTTTAACCTTTTTAACCTCTTAATTCTCTAAGCTTTGAACGCCATATCCCATTTTAAAGCATGGCTTAAAAGTAAAGGGTGTTTTTTTTAAGCCCGATAGAACTTGAAATTGTAAAAAATAACACAAAAAATTAAATTGTAATCAAAATTGATCAATACGTGACATTAACATTTGAAAATGATTTCGGGCATAAGGGCACCGCGGCTGTTCTTGACGAAGCGCATTCTGGACGTCCAATTTTGGGCCACTTTTTCGAGCACTGCTGGCCGTATGTCACGAATAACACGAACAATGCTGGCCTCCAAGGCGTCAATTGTTGCTGGTTTATCAGCATAAACCAGTGACTTCACGTAGCCCCACAGGAAATAATCGAGAGGTGTCAAATCGCACGACCTTGGAGGCCAATTGACAGGTCCATTTCTCGAAATCAACTTATCGCCAAATTTTGATTTCAATAAGTCGATGTTTGCGTTCGCCGTATGGCACGTAGCGCCATCCTGTTGAAACCACATCTCCTCCGGATCAATGTCATTCATATTTTCAAGCAAAAAATCATTGATCATGGTGCGGTAACGATCTTCATTGACCGTAACGCGAGCTCCGGCCTCATTTTTGAAGAAATAAGGTCCGATGATGCCACCAGCGTGAAAACCGCACCAAACGGTGCATTTTTCTGGATGTAATGGAGTCTGTAGGGTCTCTTGTGGATTGGTCTCGCTCCATATGCGGCAATTTTGCTTATTAACAAACCCGTTAAACCCAAAATGCGCCTCATCGCTGAACACAATTTTGCGATTTAAATTTGGATTAAATTTTTCAAAGTAAATTTGGATAATTTCGTAGCGTTGTTCAAGCGTGAGTCTATTCATGATGATTTGTCAGAGTATACTGAAACGATAAAAAAAATATTTCATCAAAATTTAATTTTTTGTGTTACTTTTTACAATTTAAAGTTCTATCTAGTTTAAAAAAACACCCTTTATATTCTACGATGTAGGTTATACAATATGTGACAAAACCAATCTTAGCAATTTCATAATGGTTTTTTTTCTAACTAACGCCTGATTGAAAGCAATTCTAAAACCTCTTTGTTCCTATTTTATTATAAATAGCCCAGTTAACATTTTAAGAAGAATTAGTAAAATTATATGGAGAAAACAATATAATAAAACTAATTCTTAAGAAAGTATATTTTCCCCTACTAAATTGAAACTGAAAATGCTTACCCCAGGTCTCCACGTAGCACTATTTATTGCGGCAAACGTCAAATTTGATTGCTCTATTAAATTTGCGACGTGTGGACCGGATATTGCCATGAGTGTCAAGCCATTGCGCAATGATTGCTCTTCTGATTGCTTGAGCAATTATTGCTTAGAAATCTGCTGTAAAATCAGTTGTCATTTATCTGACATTTAATTTTTTTGTACATTTGTTTATGGCAAAGCAATTTCACGTGTTCTCCAGCAATATAATCAGCAATTATTGCAAGTCGCAGCGTTAATTACAAATTAAGAGTACTTGTAATCAGGCAACACAGATCTGGCAATAGAGAGATAAGAGAGAGTTTTGATATTTTCGGGATCTGGCGTTATATGGAACAACAATTTATTTTGTGGCAATGAATTTTGATAAAGTTTTTTTTACCAAATAAAGCTACTTGTGAGAAATTTTATTTTGACGCAAAAAGAGGAAAAATTTTAAGAGTAACTAAGGTCGTTTATGCCCAGATTAAAGCTGTTTGGAAATCCAGTCTTTGACGACTACTACCAACATTTCTGGGCGTATGTCACGAATAAAGGAAAAAGCTTTTTGAATATTTTAGTCGAAGATTAAATTGAAGGGTAAGAAAAATGTGGTAAAATATTAAATATAGCGGAATATGGGGGTTCTCCGTAAGAAATACTTTCTGATAAAACTTATTTAAATGATTTGTCGCAGAGAATTTGTAAAACTTTTAGGAACCTGAAATACTTTTTTATGAATAAGGCATTGGGAATGAACTATTGGAAATTTGAAGTATATATAAAAATGTGTATTTTGGGCATCACTAGGTCGGTTAATATATCGCTATTTTGTAATTTCTACTTCTGTAGTTAAAAATTGTCGCCGTATATAATATAATGAAATATTATAGTTTTAAAATTTTGTTGATTTATATATATTGAGTTACTTAGAGTTGCTGTTATAAGCAAATTGAATTACATACTCCACTGAAATATCTATTGGCCACATAAGGGCTTTTTTATTACAAAATTTAATAAATAAATTAAAAAAATAACAAAAAAAAAACGGAAAATGTTAGCCTCCCAGGCGTTAATTGTTGCTTGTTTATCAGCAAAAACTAGTGACTTCACCTACGCTAGCGGAAAATAATTAAAATGTGTCAAATACCTCGACCCTAAACCCCAGTTTACAGGTTAATTTTTCGAAATTAGATTATCGATAAATTTTAATATCAAAAGGTAATGGTTGCGTATCATGGAGCATTTAACGGTGCACTTTTCTTGACGTAAAAGAGCCTGTAGAGTCTGTTGTGGATCTTACTGTATATTCGTCAAAACGGTTTATTAACAAACCCCTTTAAATAGACGATTTTTATGTACGCCATAAAAATTAGGAATTCCTCTCAGAGTGCCGCGATTCGATGACTGATTTTAAAAGTTAATTTGAATAATTTGGAAGCGTTCTTTAAGCGTGAATCTGTTCATTTCCAGAATAAACTAATCAAATCAGTTCGTTTATCAGCTAATCATTTCATAAGTTCTTGAAAAAGCACGTTTTAGTTGATTTTAACAATTTAACATTCGACCATGAATTTTTATGTACATATGAAGAAAATATAGTACATCTAAGTATATACGAATTTACATGTTTCGAGCATTTATTTTTCCATCTTAGTGGACCCAGTTTAATGTATAATTTTATCTTTATAGGTTGAATAATAACAAAGTTAAATGTTATAGAAAATTTAAAAATTATCACATGCAGCACGGAAAAGTAAAGTCGAAATATTCGAAAACCGGTTTTTAAAAAATGTTGAATAATCGAGCACCCTATTTTTTTATTATTTGATAATTGAAAAAAAAAAATTTTTGTATTTAAATATGTGTTAGTAGGAAATTTGAACGCTTATTTCTCCGAAGACATATTCGATTTAATTCTTAATTTAGAAATTAACAGAAACAATTATGTATATATAAGGTAATGCAGTAGATACCAGTAAAGTAATGCTGAGAGTAACGTATTGGATTTAAAATGCATTTTCGTATCTTATTCAAACCAAAAAAAAAAAAAAAATAAACGCTTAATCAATAAATTAATTATCCAACGAATTGCTTACTGGGTTTCTCCATTTTCCGCATTCAACTGCGAATTTGTTTATGAAACAAAAATTTTAAAATGAATAATTTCTTTGTCACAGTCACTGCCACCTTAATCAATACTCGTAAAATACCCGTACAAATATAATTCATGGCAAATTCAAGGAAAGTCTGAAAAAAAACTGCGACAGCAACTCACAGAAAAAAAAAATCAATTTGTTATAAAGAACAAAAAAAAAAAAACCAAATATATATTAATAACAATAACAACAACTCACATGCAACAACAATAACAGTTGACAGCAGCAACAAACTTGAAAAAAAATTGTTTCTGCTCTAAAAAAAAAAAACAAAAACAAAATTATTGCCAATAAAGAACAACAACCGAACTACCAATAAATTATGAATAATTGCGAATGTGTTTCCATGTTTGAGATTGTAAAAAAAATAAAAGAAAAATAAATTGTTGATTGCTGATTTGTTTAAATTATTGTAATGAAAAAAAAAAAAAAAACTGGCAAACGACGAAATTCCAAATAATCATTAAGGAAATTAAATAATTTATATTCCACATAAAAATTATTTTTTATATTTACGAGCAAAAGCGAAAATTGGCAGTTTCTTTTTATGATTTATAATAAATTAAAGGTTGTTCAGAAATAGAATTGATTGTTGACATGTTTATATTTATATTGTTTTTTCTTTATTTTGGTTTATGTTGTTAATCGTTAAAATAAAAAAGTAAAAAATTTTCTCTGAATAAACTTCAGTTGGAAATGGTTTGAAAGATGTTAAAAAGGAGCTTCAAAATATCGAAGAATATAAGAGAACAAGAAAAAAAATATAGATTTTGTTAGTTTGAAAACTGAAGTCTCAGATTAACTTTAAAGTACACCAGTCTACTAAAGCGGGGCAAACTATCCGCACTTCCGACTGTGTCCCACTGCAAAGCTTGTGATCAAGCTACGGATCGCAATTGTTGATTAAATAAATTAACAAATAGAATCTGGGAATTTATTTCTCATGGTGAGTTACAAATCTATATATATAAAAAGAAGTGTACACTTTGATGTCACCACTAACTGCGAAAACGGGTCAACCGATTTAAACGAAAACTAACACGGTACTTTGGGGATAGTCTGTAGATGGTTTATGTGAAGTTTGGACGAAATCGGCCCAGTGGTTCCGGATATATTGCATTTAGATTTTCCTATATATTATTCCCATATAAATATCAACAAAATGGGTTTCATTATCCATATTATGATTTTTTATTGTTTCTTGAAAAGTTACCAAACCATGCCTAATGTGTACAATGACATTCAGAAGAGATCTTAATGTATATTTCATATCGCTAGAAGGCGTATCATAGGGCAAAACGGGTAAAAGCTCCCCCTTCCAATATTTTCTTAACTAATCAACCAATTTTCTTGAAATTTTGCAGGCAAATAGTATAACATCTGGAAGGAACTATAGCCTATAATTTTTATTATTCAGGGCATGAAATTGGTTAAGAGGGGCAAACACTCCCCCTCCCTATATCTTCTTAATTGATCAACCTGTATTCTTTAAATTTGGCATGCAGATACTGTAGTATCTGAAGGAACTTTAAGACATACATGTTTTTGAAATTCCAACAATTAGGGCGTAAAATAGGGCAAAAGGGGTAAAAGCTCCATCTCCCCATGTCTTCGTAATTAATTATCCGATGAAAGTTTCAAGTCTTGAAGGAACTAAGGGCTTTAAATTTTAACATTTACGGCGTAAAATAAAAGTAAACGGGTAAAAGCACCCACATCCAATACCTTCATAATTAATTTGAAAAGTTTATGTATTTTTTTTAACATTTTTTTCTCCGGTTATTCTACTTCGGCTTTGCAATGGTACACGATTGGTCGTTAAAAAATTGATGAAAAACGTTATAGGAGCTACCATTTTGAATGGTAAATTCCGAGACGAAAATGTTTTGCTGCCACGAACTCCGATGATTGCCACAGACGTCCCAATTGAATTCAAACGCGTTTAATTTCCAATTAGATTGGAATTTGCAATAACAATCCATATGTCGCAAGGCCAAACGATGTATGTTTGCGGCTTAGATTTGGGCACACCATGTTTTTCACACGGACAATTATACGTGGCATGTTCTCGCGTCGGCAAGCCATCGAGCTTATTTGTGTTGGCTAAAGACGGACTGACAGAAAATACCGTACACGCAATTGCTCTTCGTAATACAAATTGACTATATCTGTTTGATTTTTATACTTCAGGATAACAAATACATTACTTTTTTATGTTTAACTTTTGAATATGTAACGAAAAGAAATAAATAACTATTGTTTTTTTTTCATCGCCGATCATGGTATAAGGTGCTTTATTCCTCTTTCTTTCACTAGAAATATGTATGTTATATGGCAAAACGACGTTTGCCGGGACAGCTAGTATATATATAAAAATAGGTTGTCCTGTGTTCGTGATTTAATAACTCGAGAATCACTCAACCTATTTTCAAACGAGTACATGCGTTGGAAAGGCCTACTTTCACTGATGGTGTATAAAAAAAAAACTCGCGATAGGTGGCGCTGTTGTAATATATAAATTTTTTCTATTGATGGTAGATAGCGCTGGGGTCAAGTTATTAACAAAATTCTCCAGTATTTCATTTTATTTTTATTAAGAAAATCCCGAGAAGCTCCGGGAACAAACAGATAGTTTATTATATAAATTTTCATATTATTTCGAATGTGTATTCTAAGTCAAATTACAATTTAAAAACACTTTTATACTTGAATAGTCTTATTCCTTCAATATTTTCCAGGAAAATTTTTATGCACTATCAGAATTTTCATTGCCAGTATCTAAAGTAAGCTTTAATTAATTTGAATTATGTTAAAATAAATACATTAACGTGCATAAATTAAAATTACATATTTCAACATTTTCTATTGTTTATTTTATAAATATTTCTTATATTAATTTGTTTGGTTAACTTGCTTGCAGTTTTTTATTTATTTTTGACACAGCTGATTGTTTAACAATTTTATAAATTTTCCCAAAGAAAAAGCACGGGCTACTTCGTGCAAGAAGAAGAATAGTTTTTTCTTAAAAGCTCTCCCACCGTACCAGACTTTGAGTACGGAAACACTTTTTGGTGAGATTGAGATCCTGCGGGCTCCCAACGTTGAGTCCAGGATCACACCTAATGTCGAAAGAGAAAGTACGGCTTTTTTCGTAAACGTATGTTCACAATGTGTGAATACAGTATTGACACCGTCTTGATGCATTGTGTACTTACGTTTTTATCCACATTGTATTGTATGTGTATATGTTTTGCATCCAAATATTTTTAACTGCTTTATTTCAGTGGCGTCCAAAAAGAAAATTGTGGTTGTAATGCTTCATATTAAAATTTGCAAGCGAAGTAAAAAACGATTTTCCGTGTCTGTAAATCGGCTGGAATGGCAAAAAAGTTTGTGTTTGCATCGAACGATTACTGGCGATAAAAAATGTTCTGACTGGAATATCCTTCAATTCAGAATAAGGTCTCTGAAAAAAAGTTTCTGGAAAGTTTTTCTTCACTTTTCATATTTTCACAAATGTGATTTTTCATTGAACTGTTGGTTTTTAATTGAAGTTTTTGATATTTAATTAAGCTCGAGTTCATTAAATTTTATTTTCATTAAATTATTTTAAGTGAAGGAATGAATTTATAACACAAAATGAATTAAACATTTTTGATAATTTTATGTTTGACTGAACGCGGGATTGAACTCGGGTCGAATTTACTAGTTTCGAGAACAACCACATTCCCATCATCAGAATTCTTTGCCGTTCTACCGTTTGCACCACTTTTTTGCCAGTTTGCCAGTCAAAAGTCAAAATTTTAATATGAAAAATGGAGAATAATTATTCATAATTAGGTTATTTATTAATTTGTTTTTTTTTAATCTTTTGACTTTATTTTGTAATACTTTATAATTTCTCAACTAACATACATTCGTACCGAACCATTTTCATTTTTTGTCATCCACCACTAGTTTTTTGCCGCCAACATTTGTGACATAGCAACCTTAAAATATCTTCAGTTTCGTCACCTGCAGCAGTACAGAATAATAGGAATATTTTGTTAAACGACAACACATGTGTAAAAACATTTTAAAGTACCTGAATATATGGGGGAGAGCTTTATATGTTTTATGAAATATGTAATCTTTTTAAAAATACTAACAGCTTCTTCGCAGTTAGACACTCTTTTAATAGCTTAATGGGGGTACAGCATCTTACATGTGGTATCTAGTAGAAAAAGAAAAAAATACTGAACTTACATTAATTTAATATGCTCTCAGTCGTATAAGGGTACATCATAAGCTGTTATAACTTTATGTTGGTGCCTGTTATAAAAAACTAAAGTACCGATTTTCTTCAATTAATAATACTTTAACATACTTTGTGTTGTTTTTTAAATTGCTAATGTTACAATTTCAACACTTTTTAGCATCCCTTTGCAAAAGAAGGAAGTATTTGTAATGTTAACTCTTTTAGGACCAAAAAAAATCATTTTAACTCGGTTTTCGAATAGCAATGCTGAAATAAAATATTTTAATTAAGCAGGCATTTTAAGGAATATAAGATTTTTTGTCGGTGAACAAAAATGTGGGAAACTATAATAGAGGGTGATGGTAAACATTTGTACCATTCGGGATGTTATATGGGGCAAAAAAGTACCAACCATAAAGTTAAATACTATACCAACTAGAAATATAAGAAAAAAAAACAATATTTTATTGGAGGCTCGCGAACTCCTTGGGGTTCATAGCAGATTTGTAGGGGGTCTGCGTTCAAGTCAACGAAAAACTTAATTTTTCAAATTATTTTATTATTTCTTCAAAAGAAATAAAGATGTATTGAAATTATTTTTAGTCAAGTCTTTCAAAAATAATATTAAATTAAAATTTAAAACTCATTGGCTGAAAAAAGGGATCACTTTAATTACAACAAATGTTTCTCAATATCTTTTGTAACCGAATTTAGGGGTCCACGGCAAAGAAAACAAATTAGTTCCCTAAGGGCTACGTAAAGTAAAAATCGGTGAGAACCCCCGATCTAAACTTAAAAATACAAAATACAAATACAACACGCCTTTATCTTCCACCATCTTAAGGGCTGAAACAAGCTAAACATTTTATCTCTGTGCAACAAAAATATTACTCCAAAGTATTAGTTTGTTGCAAAAATAATAACAGACTAACATGCAGCAAAGCATAAACTTTTTGTCTACTTCATCTTTTAAATCCTTTAACAGCCAGAGTTTTAGTGTTTTTCCTATCCTTTTCTTACGTTTTTTCCTTTTAATTGAAGTAAAATTAAATTTTATAGTTTTAAAACGTGAACGGCATTATCATGGCAAAACATGCATGAGAAAAGGAACAAAAAAAAAAAAAATTAAGACAAACTAAATAGAATAATCTACACACATGCGAGTATCTAAATGCTACCACACTTTTTTTACGTAAAAAAAGAAAAAAAAAATAAAAAAAACCCACAACAGTTGATCCTTTTTAACACACTCTCTTGATTTTGTATAGCTAAAACAAAAAAAAAAAAAAAAAAAAAAAAAGAATAAAACCAAATTACCAGTTTTGGTACTGGTGACATCTACACATTTTCAATTTTTATTTTGTTTTCTCAACATTTTGCATGTTTAAGCAAAATATTTTTCTGTTGCCTCCGTAATGCTGGAAAAACAAAATTGACGCAGGCAACCATTTAGTGGTATTATAATTTCAACTACTATTTTTTTTATTTTGGTACTTGTATCCTCAAAGTATCCCAACATGCTGCAACAAAACACCTAATGCAACAGACTCTAACTCGTACGTACTTAATGTCTTCATTATTATAACGACAAAAATTGGTCAAAATGTAATGAAAGCAAAAAAAAAAAAGTAAAAACAACTAAGTGGGCTACATTCGGCTATGCCGAATCTTATATACCCTTCACCATGGTGCGATAATAATAGAAAATTATATAAATACCGTTCTTCAGATTTAAATCAATCAACTTTGTAGCACGCCCACGTCCAATCTCGCACAAATTTTGTCGGATGTTGTGTATATTGATAGCCAAGCTGCTTGTACCAAATTTAGCTCTTGGCGATATACGTAAAAAAACCACAACAAGGTATTTTTGTATACAATTAGATTCAGTCGTGGTTTGCTCATATCTCGGCCTTTTATGGACCGATAGGGCTGAATTTTGATACGTACTCTAGTCAAAACAATGGGATTACTTTCGAAAATCAATCCCGGAATTTCTAGAAATAAGTATAAAATTCTTAAATCATGTTAAAAAAAAGATTAAACTTTTCGTTGTGTTTAACCCTCCGGCTTACGCATGTTTTGATTTTCTATACACATTGTAAAAAGGTCTGTCCAGACTCATGTGTACCACGAAGGGTTAAAAAGTAAATTTGAACTCTTGCTTCTCATTTAGTTTATATTTTTTGTTAAATATGTACATAAGATTTCTAAAGTAAAAACCATATCTTTTTTGGTTGTTTTCAAGCACGAATTCAGGATAGAATCAAATTTATAGTACTTGAATCAAGCGCATTTTGAGATGGATTTAATCCTAGTTTTACTTAAATCAATCTCATTTTCGGATTATTTCAAGTACGAATTCGGGATTGAAAATGGATAATTTAAGTATTTTGCGATTGAAAATCCGTACCTGAATCAATCTTTCTGTACTTGATTTAAGAAAATTCGTACTATTAATACTGCTTCGAATTGATTTGAGTAGGAAATCCGTTAACTGATATATATAAAAGGCGCACTTGACGGGTTTCAGAACTAAGCGATTCATTTACTCAAGGATGTAAAATACATTTGATCCTATATGCATACTTCTTAGTGTTACACACCGAATGACAAACTTAATACACCCTCATTTCTCAGTTGTGGTGCTAATATGTATAAAAAGGAAAAACCCTGTTAAAATAGATTAACAAAATTGTGTGTGTGTGTGTGTGTGTGAATGTGTTGATTTTAAATTTTCAACTTAAGAGTCTGATGCTTTTTTTTCGTAAGTAAAAGTAGGCGAAATGCGAGATAATTTTTAAGCCACTAAAAAAAAAAAAAATTTACAAAAACAAGTTTTTACTTTGTATAAAATTCCATTTGGAAAATGTTTTACATTTCCTTTGGTAAACTTTTACAAACGGCCTTCGTATGTTTGTTGCATGAAACTTGCAACAACATTTTCTTTGTTGTTTTCGTTTAAACACTCTGGGTTTTTGCTTTGCGTAGTATTCATATACATACCTACCAGCATTGCCTGTTTTCGTGTATGTAGAATAGATAAACTTTAGTTAAATTTGCAATGCAAATGTGGCAGCTAAAAACTGCATGTACGAGTGAGTATATTTAACAAAACGAACAGCAACAACAACAACCTGCAACACGTACTGCCAAATTAGAAGCACAAGCATAGATACTCTTGCAAATAGAAGGCTGTAACTTTGTGATGAGATATGCATACTCCAGGGCTCCTGAGAAGACCAAACTTGTTGGCCTATCAACTTTTTCGTTTATACAGAAGTTTCTTTTACAAAAATAAAACTAAAAGGTTTTTGTTACTTGGGAAAATGTTTTTATTACTTGGGACCTGCTTAAAAAATTAGAGGGCAATAATGGTTCTTAGACTTTAAATTGTAATGAATGCCCTCTCATCGCTTGCATTATCTGAATTTAAACGTATAAATCGTTAACTCTTAATGACGACTAATAGAAAAGTATACAGCAAAAATCCTAAATGCACTGTTATCTAATAAATGTGACATGAAGGGGGAAAACTGAGCTTATATTCGGCTTCAGCATGCCTAACTAAACACATAAGAATCTGGTGGAGTTGTTAAAAAAATATATTTCAATGTCGACCTGTGTTATTCAATTGAAATCATTGATTTAAAGTTCTCAAAACCAAAATGTATTTTAACGATTGGTCCAACCAAAGCGCATGATTTTAATTGTTAATAAAACAAAAAGTTTTCTGAGAATTATCTTAATAATTTTTATTATGATAGAAGGATCTATGACAATTATGTGTATAACAAAATATCAGGCAAATGCTCTACATGGCTTCAGTGGCATATTTCTATCCCATGGTCCATATTTTTAATGTCTCTCAGACACAATTGAGGTTCAATGTCGACAATGTACCGAATTATTCTACCCTTTAACTCTTGAATTGTTCTTTGCTTAGAGGTGTAAACTTTTTCTTTAAAATATCCCCAAAGAAAGAAGTACAACAAGAAGTCCTTTATCATCTCATTTTAGAAGAAGTACGGCCCGATGACGCCGCCAGCCCATAAACGATCTCGGCGAGCATGCACAGCTGTTTTCATATCTCCTACAGACCCGGTTTCCTGAAATTTGCGCACAATTCTCCCGATCGTGAACACATTTTGTCAATTAAGATGAAAAAACAAATCACGAAGTGCACGAAATGCATTTTGATTTGAACGCCCATTTTCGTAAAAGCCTCCAACAATCTTCACGCCCTTGCTCAGTTGTGTACCTTTCCATGTTTGAATTATGTACCTTCACAGAAAAAAATAAAAATTAATTTCAATTAAAAAATTTGTGATATTAATTAAATTTGCACCAGTAAACAAATTAATAGTATCAATTAAACCAGTTAATAGTATTAATTAAACATATAATTCACTTGATTAAAAGTTTAATTCACTTGATTAAATTTTTAATTAAAACCGATTATATTTTTGATTAATGCTTTAATTGGTGAACAATTTTCGAGAAGTTTCTGTGTGGCCATTGTTGAATTTGACAAATACTGAAACAAAGAAATGTCCAACAGAGTGGGACAAAAAACTTGACGTCAAGGTGTGATCCACAATTAACATCGTGCGTTATGGTTGAACCACTCTTTATTTCTGGAAATTGATATCAGGTTTTAATAAATGAACTTAGCTTTTCCTGATTTTAAGAGAAGTTCTGTTGGTAGTCCTCAAAGCATGTGGTATATAAAAGGAAATATTTTTATAATTTGTTTTAAAATTTCTTCAATTTCGTTTTAACTCAAATTTGATTTCCAAAACATGGCTGTAAATTTTATTCTGCCTATTATTTCGAGCATAAAGGCTATCATTACGCCCTCGTTCTATAAGCTTTAAGATATTAGCGAAATTTAAGCGCTTTTGTTATGAAACAAATATTTCCAAGCAATTCCCATGAATTTTATTTGGAAGTGGAATTCTATAAAAGACTTATTTGACTTGGTTTCCTATTAATTTTTTTTAGAAATTTTCATGGGGGGCCTATTTATGTTCTTTCCATCTAAATGTGTACTTCAAGGCAGGTCTCGGAAAATACACTTAACTCACGTTTCTACAAAATGATTTAAAATCAAATAAGACAAACTGGATGCCCCTGTAAACTAGATGGTATTGAGCTAGTCTATCAGTAAGACAGTTGCGGGTTCAATTCCCGCAAGAAAATTTTTATCTGCTGGACTTCATCGCGCTAAAGTCTTCATTGCTATTACTCGCTTAATAAAGTGAGAATTAAAGTCTTAATAACAGTAAACAATTAGCAGTTAAAAATATAAAATACAAAATTTACTTAAATAAATACTTAAGAGCTTTTGAAAAACGAAAGGTAAAAACTACAACTTCCAACCCTGCCATCTCACTTTTACAAACTGTCAACTTACACTATTTTCAATTACTTGCACTCTCAAACAATCTTCTGCAAGTTTATTCTGCAAAAGGAATAAAAAAAAACTTAAATTCAAGAGTATTAAAAACTTATATTCAATTACTAAACATTTTTTTTTTTTTTGTTTAGTGTACGTTTTACAATGACTGCAGTATTTTTTAATGTTAACTACTTAATTAGTCATAAGAAACAAAGATACAATTTTCAGTATAAAAGATGGAAAAGGAAGATAGGCAAATAGATAAAGTATTTCGTATTTATTTAGAGAACAAAAGTTATTTATTGGTTGTAAAACTTAAAAAAAGCGAAATTAATTTATTCAAATTATTATTGCCGCTACGAACGCCATAAACATTTTTCCATCTGTCTGGGAAATAATGGATGTTGCGCCAAGGACACCCTGATCTCAAGTGAAGAGTTTTCTAGCGTTGTGCATAGATCCAAGGCGAATTCATGTAAACGGTGGTGGCAATTCTATAACAAGTACAACACCAAAAACACAACATTGTAGTTTTTTTGTTGCTTTCGTTGGTCGATAAGTCAAAAACACAAGCTACTTTCGACCTTTTTCTCTCTAAGTAAGAAAAAAAGTAGCTTAGCTGTGTTCTCAACGCCAATTATGGAATGAATTCGCCTTGCATAGATTGAAATAAATTGTATTAGGGCTGGTCAATAAGTTCTTTACATTTGAAATGCAACACACAGTTTTGGATAGAAAATCATTTTATTTTTCAACGTTGTCTTCTTTGAGCTCTATACACTTTGTCCAATGTTTCTCTAATTTTTTTATGACTTCCAAATAATAAGATTTGCTTGTAAGATGACTTCATCGTTGGAGTCAAATCTCCATTTCTTCGGGTTTGGAAACAAGAAAAAGTCAGTCGGTGTTAAATCCAGCGGACGAAATTTAATATTTTGTAATTTCTTTTTTAATCTCAAGGTAGCCTGCCATCAATTACTGTCAAACTTAAGCTAATTGACACAGCTTATTAAAATTTTGATTAATAAACAAGTATGAGTGCAATATTCGGCTATGCCGAATCTTATATACCCTTCACCGTGATGAGATAAGAACAAAAAGTTATATACATAAATAACGTTCTTTAGATAGGTATAAATAAATATTAATTGAGCCACGCCAACTTTTCATTTCGCATTCGGCTACGAATGCTTTTACTGAAAAAGCGTTAAATTAAAATATATTGAGTCTATGAGTTTGTTTCTTTATTTGAGCGGCATATCATGTACATGCATTAATGTGTATGTGTATGCGTAAAATTAAACACATTACAAATAAAATCCACCACTTGTAGTGAAGGGTATAAAAAACCACATTACCAACTCTGCATTACCATAGCCACTGTATGACCGTAGAAACGAAAATTAAATTGGTTTGTATGGTATGTTTATGTCGTTTTGGTAATACAGTGTTGGTATGGTAATGTCACGTCTAATTGGACCTTTAAAGGAAAAAATTTAAGGCAGTCAATTTGTGGACCGATCTTGCTGAATTTCAATAGCAAACAATTCCGGACCATATGTGACATAAATGTATAATAACCTGGCCCCCATCATATATGGGGTCTTCGGAAAATCCATTTCAACAGACAGACGGACATCGTTAAATCAACTTCGCTCCTCATAAGGACCCAGAATATATATACTTTATAGGGTCTAACATCAATATTATAGAAATTACAAACGGAATGACAAACTTATTTATACCCTATTCACCATCTGTGGTGAAGGGTATAATAAAATTGCGGCGAATAAAAATTTTATGGCAATGCCAAATTTAGAAATGCATGTTACAAATTGCGTTCGTAGCCAAAAATCACTCAATAAACTTTATTAGATTTTGGTATCCAATTCTTTCTGGCTTCAAGATGAATACTAATGCTTGCAAATTTTTTAAAATTGCCTACTGGGAGGCACCGAAGAATTTGTAAACTCTTTTTGGGGGTGACAACAATGTTCTTGGATAAATGCCACCAATTCAGCATATTCGATTTTTTTACCTGACATGGTGGTCGTTGTCTTATCAGGTGCAACCTCATCGTCACATTGACAAAATAGTACTTATTTGTACATGAGTTTGGTAAGAAAAATGGAACAGCTGATTCACTGCGTATACGTTTATATAAGAGTAACGATTCCTTAGGCATTGGCAAGCATTCAGTGAGCTTCAGTTCAACATTTCGAAATTATGCCTTAACCTTTTTGAAACAAAATAAAATTTTCGTTTGATCTCGTGCTCTCCAAAATGCCAAAAAAGTTATTAAAGACACAAACCATGTGCTTAAGATAAGTTGCTTGTTGTGAGTCCCGTATTTATAAGTTAGTCACCCAATACATGGCAATTTGTTCTGTTTTTAGCAATAAAAAGAATAACGAATTTTTTAATATTCAACTAAAAATTTTTTTTCGTCTTAAAACCAAATTTAATTTTTAATATCCTTTTCTTTTCAGTTAAAACTCTTATTAAGAAAAAATGGCCCAACCACAAATGATGCAAATAAAATTGTCTAGATTCGATGCTCAACCCTGGGGCTTCCGTCTACAAGGTGGCGTTGATTTTTCTGCTCCACTTCTTGTACAAAAGGTAAATGTTTTTTTGAAATATTAAATTAATAATAAAATATTAAAAGTTTTAAAAAGAAATTTTAAAATAAGTCGTAGAAAGTTTCTTTTTCCAAACACTTAAATTAGCTTTTAAGCATTTCAGCTGTGTAAATAAAATTCTCTAGATTTTTAACTCGCAATAAGAGTTAAGACACAAAAACAATAAAACCTTCAATAATAATTCATTTTAATTTTTAATGCTCATCACAATTAATTGTAGTATTTTTAACTTCATGAACAACAATATTTACTTACTTATAACAATAATATACTTTTGTAAACAAACGGTCGTTTTTGTTTTCTTTTGCCATGTTTGTTTAACATTAAAAAGCAGAAGCTAAAAAGCATCTTAAAGATACAGAAAACTCACAGAATATTATGGAATGTGTTAAGAATGTGTAGAAAAGTATAAACGAAGTCAAAACTTCAAGTACTTACGATTCCTGTTCAAATGTCAGCAAGTCGGAATTAGCAGATTTCAGTAGTGGCTGAAGGCTTATTGCTATTTATACTTAGGGGACGAAATTTTATGCTTTTATAATATGGGAAAATATGCTCAGATATTCAAATGGCAGCAAGTAGAAATCTGCAGATTTTAGTAGTGCTTAAGAGCTTTACGCTTATTGCGAAATATTACTTACTTAGACCTTCAGCGGTATTTCATGAAACAGACCAGAGTCTCTGGAGGTAATCGAATCAGCAACCCTCGCACTGACAGACAAGCTCACAATCAACCAGCCTACCGGGACACACGGGACATTAATTATATAGAAAAATATATTCTAAGTGCCCGTTAGAGGTCGAAAAAGTACGAAAAAGCTTCCCTTTACAGATTCTTTTTCACTCAGGGCCGTGCATGTTTAATTTTTATGTTTCTAGGTCAAATATAGCGAAAATTCAAAAAGTTCCACTTGAAGAACAAAACGTACCAACATTTTTCATCTTATTGGGTCTCATTCACTTAGGACCCTGCACTTATTATTTTATGTGTCTAAGTTAAATATTATAAAAAAATTAAAAAAATTGTCATATGCAGCACGGAAAAGTAAAAGAAAAAAATTTAACTCCCCGTATTTCCCCTTTTTGATATTTTTCCTCTCCCCAATAAAATATCAATAATTTCAATATTGTAGTGGGTACCCATTATTAAAAACGTATATGTCAATAAATAAAAAGAATTTGTTTGTAAGAAAAAGTTCCGAAAATAAGTACCATTTTCATCCCTTAAACGAAATTTCGAAAAAGTACAAATTTTATATTTTTATTTTTTAATTTAATTACGAAAATGGTATGAACTTTATTTCTATGTTTATTGGTTCTAAAGGTAGATGTGGTGACAAAAAAGTTCCGAAATTCAGGTTAAACCCGTTTACTTCCTAAACGGGACGAATTTCAGAAAAGTACCAGGCACCTGTCCGCTTATTTGTCTCATGAACAGCGATAAGTATTAAACTTTATTTGTAACTCTTTCAGTTTTCGAGAAATGAAGAAGCCAATTCTACCCGTTTTAGCCTTTTTACGAGTGTTCAAAAATAAACACTAAATATCGCTCCTTAGTGTTCGGTTCGGTACATTTGTGGAAAACAAATGCTAATAGTGTTTGTGTAGAAAATCATTAAAAAAATAACCTTTCCCTGTTTGTCATCTTTCGAACACAAAAATAATACTGTTCTTACCAAACTCAACAAATAGATGAGAACATTAAATTCCGTTCGGTCTTTTTTTAAATCAACAAACTTCATTGCGTTCGGTTCAGCTCATTAATGTTCGTCCCTTTTGGCTGGTAAAAAAAAAATTTTTTAA
Organism: Pollenia griseotomentosa; assembly: GCA_963931875.1. Taxonomy (NCBI): domain Eukaryota; kingdom Metazoa; phylum Arthropoda; class Insecta; order Diptera; family Polleniidae; genus Pollenia; species Pollenia griseotomentosa. The sequence continues at coordinate 33,031,216 of OZ007564.1, forward strand.
AAAAACAAAATACACATACGAAAAAAAAAACAAAAAGCCAGCAAACTAATTTTACACAAACAAAACATATACACAATACATACACAAGCTGTTCGTGCTGCGGCCGTTGCTAAAATTTTTTGTTTGTACATTTCTTTATTAATGTAAAAAAAGAAACATTATAGAACATTAAAATATAATGTTTGTCTACAGTTTTTTTTTTAACGAAGAACAGAACACTATATAATGTTCGACGCTTTCTTGAAAATAGTTACGAACGGTATTAAGGGATGTGTTCGTCAACACAAACACAAATTTTCAAAATTTTCGATGACGCTGAGGCATAATTGAGGTTCGAATTATCTCATCCTTGAGCTCCTGAATTGTTGCTGCCTTATCGACGTACACCTTTTCTTTCAAATAACCTTAAAAAAAGAAGTCCAACGGTGTCAAATCACATGATCTTGGCGGCCAATTGACATCGCCACCACGTGAAAAATACACGGCCACTGAATTTGTCGCGCAAAAGAGCCATTGTTTCATTAGCTGTGTGGCAAGTGGCACCGTTTTGTTTAACCACATATCGTCCACAGCCATATCTTCCAATTCGGGTCATAAAAAGTTCGTTATCATCTAACGATAGCGAACACTATTCACAGTAACTGCCTGACCGGCCTCATTTTAGAAAATATACGGCCCGATGATGCCGCCAACCCATAAACCGCACCAAACAGTCACTCTTTGGGGATGCATTGGTTTTTCGACAATCACTCTTGGATTATCATTCGCCCAAATACGGCAATTCTGCTTATTGACGAATCCACTGAGGTGAAAATATGCCTCATCACTAAGGATGCGTTTCTTTGATCATCCACTGTTGCCATTTCTTGCCACCATTCTGACCATTGACGACGTTTGGAATGGTCAAGAGGCTTTAGTTCTAGAGTCAATTGCACCTTGTCTTTATGCATAATGTTCATCAACGACGAGCGTAAGAGGTGCAATTGTTGGGCACGACGACGAGTTGAGGTGAACGCGAACAGCAGCAATATTTTCTGCAGTACGATCTGAACGAGCATGCACTGGTGTTTTCACATTTCCGGGTCGGTTTGCTCAAATTTTTGCACGACTATTAAAATGACCGAAAAAGTCACGAAGTGCACCATATGCATATTGATTTGAACTCCCATTTTCATAATAATCCTGAATAATTTTAACGCATTGCTTGATTGTGTATCTTTCCATGGTTCAAATTGAGTTAGTCTGAAATTGAGAAATATCAAATGAAATGCAGAAAAAACTTGACCTTTAGGTGTGATACAAGATGTGTAAATGCTACGTAGGTTAAGGTGTATCAGAAAGGAGATGGGTTCATTTAAATAAGTTTCAAGAAAAATAGATATGAAAATCTTTTCGAGCTCTATTTTATTCTAAAAGCTTGACCAAAAAGTTTTATAAAAATCACTTTAATTAAACTACTTCCTAAATGATTTTTAATAAAATTAGTAATTTTGTAAGATTCAGGAATTCAAGAGGTTTTTATATAAAAAGCGTTCATGCTATTTGGTTTAATGGCGCCACATCATTTTATTTAACTTTTCCCTATAGAACACACTTTTTCCCAAAGCTCATAAACGACTTTAAACTTTAGGAAATCCCTGGACAGAGTCTGCTTCTGCCCCATCTGCTGGTAAACAAATTACGAACAACTGTTTGTACTTTTGTATCTAGAAATAACATAAATACAAGTGTGTATTTTAAATAACAGACACTAAAAAAAGAAAAACTAAATAAGTCCATTATTTAAATATGAATTTATAATATATTTAACAAAGTGCAACAAAAATAATAATAATGATGATGTTGAAGTTTTTAAAGTAGATAAAGTTGTCGTTCTTGTCGCTGCTGTTGCTGGTAGACCTACAGATGGTGATGATGATGAGGTTGATTTTCTTTATAATTGACAACGATGAGGGTAGAAGTGAAAGATTTTTTTCAAGGTTTCAAAAAGATCGAAGAAAAAAGTCAAGTGAAACAAATGAATAAATACAACTTGTTAAGGCGGCTGAAGATGGACAGACAGACAAACAGCCACACAAAATGTAGCTGTCAAACAGCAAGATAGACATAAAGACAGACTTGCATCCAGATAAAAAAAAAAAAACAACAACATGTACAAGAAAAATACAACCAACCAACAACTCTCGCCTAAAATTTACATGGTTCACTGATGAATCAGCAAATTCCCTCCGAATATTTTTACACACTTTTTTTTTGTGAATAATCAAAGAAAGAAAGAAATAAATAAAATTATTAAAATTATTTGTGTTTATTCTGCACATATTTTTGATTGTTGGCTTTTGGCTGACTATTTGTAATTTTCGAATTTTATCCAAAAATATTTTTAACAATAAAATTATGGTCAAAGTTAAACATTTTTTTTGCGGTGGTGTGTCAGAGAGATGGTCAGTCAGTCAGCACAGCTGTATTTTATTTTTTGGCTGGGGAGTGGGTTATAAATTAAATATTTATACAGTCATGTATATGCAAATGCTTAGTTTGGAGTGAATCATTAAATAAATTTAAATAGAATTTATTTATGACCAAATTAGTTTAGGTAGCAGTTAAATAGTTATTTACATATATGAAAGAAATTTTTTAAAAAGCGTTAAAAAAAAAGTTAGTGAAAATCACGTTTTTTTCATTTTGTTTACTGAGTTAAATAAACAAAGTTTGTAGACTATTAAATTTTAGATGATGGAGAAAAAAGCTTTGGGTTTGGAAAAAAACCAGAAAAGTTGCTTTGTTTTTTAATCTGAGTAATTACACAAAATATGTGACAAAATAGACTTATAAATGTTTAAAAGCATTGTATAAGAGAAAATATTCTCGTTCTTAAGAAATATTTTAGAAATTTATAAGGTGAAGTTCCATTGGCAGCCACAAGCAATAACAGCTCACGTGGGTCCAGCAATTAGTTTACATTGTGTTACTATGTTTCACTGTCTGCCAGGGATCCTATGTTACCTGGCTGCCGACATTTACACTCAGCCCGACGGTTGATTCAATGAAGGAGTAGACCCTATTCAAATCCATGTCAGAGGGGCAAGCTTTGTCTTTAAAGGTTCTTTGATCAAACAGTTTAAGTCTTAGGTCTCCGAATGTCGGTCTATAACAATGAAGATGTTCCGTTGACTCCTCTTCTTTCACATCGACGCAACTTATACACAGGTCATTGTAAGAGAGCCCTACACTCTGGAAGTATTTCTCAAAAGGCAATCCCTAAAAAGTCTGTTATCTACAGAACGAGCCGCCTCCATGATCCGTAAAGGCAACAATTCTGTCTGGTTTATACAAAGCGCTTAAGTGCATTTTGAAATGATTTCACAGCCTTTGACAGAGCTTACAGAGCTTTTGAAAAAAAGTTTTAAGAACATACAAACACTTTTCTATTTTTGTACATAATTGTATAAAAATATTTTTTAGGATACTCTTTTTCAGCTTAATTTTTCTTACCGGAACTTTAAAAGCTTTTTATAAAATTTTTTGCCAAAGCGTTAAGATAAGTTTTTTTTAAAGCATTTCAAAAGCTTTCCTAATAAAACTTTAAAGTTTAAAAAAGATTTCTATCTTCCTGAAAGATTTTAGAATTTGTTAAAAAAAATTTTCAAAAACAATTTTATGAAATTAAAGTCTATCATAATATATTTTAAAAATTGGGAAATTTTTTTTATAAAAAATAAATATTTAAAATTAAATATTAAATACATGGGCCAATAATTATAGTCAGAATAATGTATACTTTTAAATAAAACCGGCTTTAAATGCATGTGAACACTTTACTTTACTTTAGAAAAAGTTGACTTTATTTTGGACTGTGATTATGGACCATGTTCTTTAAAATATTTATAAGAAAGAAACGTTTTAACAGCATTTCATTAAATAGCTTAAGTACTTTAACAGATTTTAGACCATGTTTACGATTCTTGATAGTCGTATTTTCAGCTTTTGATGACAGATATTTTGTTGTTGACTTTAAGCTCTTAAGGCCCGTTTTCACGACTTACCTATAAAGTTAGAAATAGTTAACGGTACCTTTAGCACTAGTGAGGAATAAAGTTACCTTCAACTATTTTTCGTTTTCACAACTTCTGTATAAAATAAAGTCAACATTTTTGAAAATGTGGCAACACTAAAGAAAATACCGACTATTTTTGCCAAAATAAAAATACGAGCTGGCAACTACGTGCTTTTTTACATTTACAAAATATACGTATAATTGGAGTTGCCATATATAAAAAATATGTGAATATAATATGGCAATCTTGAATCTAAACCTTACGGCAAAAGTTAAAGGTAGAACGTTCATCTCTTTAGCTTATCCTTCACTTTTAGATTAAAGGGAACTTGTGATAATTAAGAACTCATTATCTGTTCGTTAACTTCCTACATTTAGCTATCGTTAAGTCGTGAAAACGGGCCTTAAACTTTTTTTACAGCAGTCCAACACACAAGCTCTGTCGTATGATTTATTGCAGTGTTCGAAAATAAACACTTAATATCGCTCCTTAGTATTTGGTTCAGTAGATTTATGGAAAACACAAACGCTTATGGTGTTTTTTATTTTTTATTTTTTTTTAACCACAAACTTCTTTGCGTTCGGTTCAGCTAATTAATATTCATTTGTTTCTGTTGTGCTTAGCGCCCCACAGTACTTTGTTCCATATACAAAAAATAAGGTGAAACAATGTTGTTCCAATGTTTAAAAAAATTACTGTACTGTATTCGTATCTAAATAAATTACATGTAGGAAAAACATTTTTCAATGTTAAATGCGTTTCGCCGCTGCTAGAGGTTGCTAAACTTGTCCTAATTTTTTTAATTAAATTTTTCAAGTAAAATTATACTTAATTCATGTACTAGGAAAAAAATTATTAAAAATTTATTTTAAAGAAGTACCACAATTATTAAGTTAGTATTTGGTAAAAAAGACATTCTTCTTTGATAAAAGCCCACACTTTATTTGAAGTATGTATTAGTAATGCTCTGGGTGAATCTTAAAAAAGTGTTGCCGTAACTAAAAAAAAAAGTAAAATAAATTTTTTAAGGACAAATAAAAAAACTGAATGAATACTTTTTTTCAATTTTCTCTGCCGTTTAATAAACGAAGTGTCAGCCATGAAGAATCAAAAGATAAACTAACCACATTTTTGTTAGAGGCCCAAGACGCATTTATTATTTTTATAATTTAGCACTTTAGATTTCAAGCTGTAAATATTTTTCCGTATGATAAAATTATCCTATTTTCTTTGCACTGTGCTTATAAAACGTTCTAAAGAAATAGCGTTCAAGAAAATCTCTGCCGTTATTAGACACTATTATATAGCCGTATAAAATGCAGGTTGTTTTTGCAAAAGATATGAAAATCGTCAATATTTACTTTAAATTGAAAAAAACCGAGTGCAGTTTTTTGAGTGTTTTCCATATAAGTTTTCCTACACGTTCAGTCACTTGTGTTGTGAAAACAGCTCATAAGTGTCCTTTTTTGGGATTTTGCCAAATTGTACTTGTTTATATTTTTTTGGGAAATATTTTACTCAAATACGATTTATTTGATATTGTTGAGTATTTTAAACAATTGGATATTAATAGCGATGCAGAAAATTAAACTTGCTTTGATCTAGTTCTGATGATTTAAAATTTCAAATTACAGGCAAAGCCCGGTTAACGAATGATATAATGTCAGCTCCTTTCGTTAAACTGAGAGATTCGTAATACCGAACTTTTTTATAAATAAAAAATTAGCTACATTTACCATTAAATCGAGCTGTTTATGTTATAATATTCATGTTTATTAAACTTACATACGTAAGTACATACGTGTTTACATGTTGGGACAAATTATTTGTGTAGAAAATCTGTAATATATATTAGCTTAGTCCAGACAATATGTTGAACAGCAAATCTATGCTTACACTCATATGCTCATATTAAATATGCGATATAAGAAAAAGACTTACATCTTTTTTACATTCTTCTAAAATTTTTATTTTTTCACTGAATGATATTTGTTTTCTATTCACCATTTGCTTCAACAACACTTCAAACAAAACTCTTTTATTATGCTTAAAACTAATCGACATGTTCAGGGGTGTCATGGAAATCAAAAACGTAAAACGAAAGAATTTTAAGAGTCGTTTTTCAATAAGATTTCTGTAATAAAAAATTTTATGACAATTATTATACGAATTATGCTCTATTAAACAGAATTTTTTAATAAAAATTGTAAAAATTATATTAAAAGTTTAATAAAAAGAACTGCCAAATTCTTTCGTTTTGGTTTTGGTTTTGCTTTTTGCAAAAAAAGTTGATCGTTCGTTATATAAGGTAGCTAATTAACAAACTTACTCATTCTTTATATCGAATTTTCGTTAAAGTGAGTATTTGTTATATCGAGCATTGCCTGTACATCTCTAATAAAAACACTTCAAAATACTTTAATAATTATTTGCTATTGTTGAATATTAAAAAAACATCAAATATTTTTCCTTCATGTATATTTTCCTTAAAAAGACATACATACATGTATAAGAAATGCATATCCTTAAATTTGCTTGGCACTCAACTCTTTTATATTTATAATTATATAATTCAAATGGAATATGGCGTAGTGATTTTATATTTTTGTGATCTTTTTAACAAAAGGATATTTTAAAATACAAAAATCCTTGTACATCAATTTTAACATTATATTTAGATAGATTTCGTAATTTTCAACAATTCAACATAAAAAGTGTTGCCGAATTAAATTTTTTTAAAAAAGGACATATGGATATAAAGGATATTTTTTCAAAACTTGAAATATTGTTTATTATTATCATATATGTATACCTCCTTGCAAAATATTATTAGTCTGTGTCAACTTCTTCTATTTTTGCACCATTTTGTTCAACATCACAATACGCCCTTTCGACAGGTAAAAAAACCAAAAACTTTTTACAAAAACAAAATATACATTCGAAAAAAAAAAATAAACAAAAAAGCCAGCAAAATTTGTTTCCACAAATAAAACGTGCACACACTGCAAACACAAGCTGTTCGTGCTGCGTTTGTTGCTAAAATCTTTTGTTTGTCTACAGTATGACTACAATTGTTCTGTTTTTTAACGAAGAACAGAACACTATATAATGTTTGACTCTTTCTTAAAAATAGTTACGAACGGTATTAAGGGATGTGTTCGTCTACACAAACACTAAAAAAAAGATATCGTTCCTGGGTGTGTGAGCCGAACGCTAAATAATGTTCAGCTTATTTTCGAATACTGGCTTATTGTTTAGAAAAATACGCTTTTTGTTTAGGTATGTACTTGTTAATAGACAAATTTTTTGTATCGTTACTTTGTCGTATTACATAATGTCAAAAATAAGAAAAAATATCAATTCAATGTCCACCGTCAATAATTCACTGAATTGAGTTAACTATTTAAGGAAATTAAAAAAATTCTTTTTTCCAAATAATAAGAAAAATATAAAAAAACAAACCAAACAAATCGAACATTTCCAGGTCTGAACTAAATGCAAAATTTTTTAAAACAAATTAAAATCAAACTTATAATAAGACAACACTTTTGTAAGAAAATTACCAGCAACAAAAATACAACATTTTATAATTATACGATTAGGAAATTAAAAAAAATTCTTTTTTCCAAATTATGAGAAAAATAAACAAATCGAACATTTCCAGGTCTGAACTAAATGTAAAATTTTTAAAAAAAAATTAAAATCAAACTTATAATAAGACAACACTTTTGTAAGAAAATTACCAACAACAAAAATACAACATTTTATAATTATACGATTATACAACATATACGACGATAATGCGAGCGTGTGAATTGGACAAAAAAAAAAAAAACAAATTTAAAAGCTTAAGTTTTCATTCGATGGTTACATACATATTTCTGATAAAAACTTTTGGAACTTTTAATTTAATATTTAATTTTATTATTAAAGCTTAAAATTTTTGGAAAGAGCTTTCAGTAAATTCTAATTAGTTTAGAAATTAAAAGCTTAAGATGAATTTTCATGTTGTTCGAATGTGTATTCTAAGTCAAATTACAATCCTTAAAAGCTTTTATACTTTAACAGTCTTATTCCTTCAATATTTTCCAGGAAAATTTTTTTATGCACTATCGGCATTTTCGTTTGTATATTAAAGTATAAAAGCTTTTGAGGATTGTAATTTGACTAAGAATACACATGAAAATTTATAAAATAAATGTTACTCAGCATGAGAAATTAATTCCTAGATTCTAAGTTTTAAGATGTTTAATAAAATTGTGTGTCTAATAAAATAACGGGTCCGCCATCTAACGTTTTTTTTTCAACTAGTGCTTATTTCGTGAATGGTAAAACTTAGCTCATGTCTGATTTGACAGATAATTAGTTTTATCCTTCCGCTGAAAGACTATGGTTGTGTATACGCTGGAACAACGCTGGGAAATATTGCGACATTACTTTGAAAATCATGGTAATGCTGCAGAATGTGTGCGAAAATTGCGTACGGATTTTGAAAGAAGAGAAGCACCGTCAGCTCCGTATGTTCGTTATTTTGTGAAAAAAGTGAAAGAAACTGGCATCCTCATCGATAAACCAAAGCGTGAAAATCCAAAAACAGTGCGTACACCCGAGAATATTGCTGCTGTGGCAGAAAGTGTGCGTGAAACGCCATCAACATCAATTCACCGTCGTTCTCAACAATTGAACATTTCGGAGACATCATTGAGACGAATTTTGCATAAAGACCTTGGTATGACGCCATACAAAGTCCAATTGGTTCAGTAGTTGAAGCCAACTGACCATCCAATGCGTTTTCGCTTCGCTAAGTGGGCCTGCGATCGACTTACAGAAGATGCCGATTTTGCCAAAAAAATATTCTTTTCAGATGAAGCTCATTTTGATCTTGGCGGGTATGTAAACAAGCAAAATTGTCAAAGATAAGTGTTACGCCGAGAAGCCAGAGACAATTGACGCTTTAAAGGACAATATTCGTGAAGCCATTGGTGAAATACAGCTGCACACAATCGATAATGTGTTTAAAAATTGGACCGATCGTGTAGGCTACTGCATGGCCAGCCGAGGCAGCCATTTGAATGAAATTATTTTCCATTATTAACCGGAAGGATTATACTTTCAAATAAAAAAAGAAATTTGAGAAAATATTCAGTAATTTTTTTTATAGCATTGTCAAAAAAAAAAAAAAGGTTATAGGCTTTATTAATATTCATGGTAGTATTTAAAATGTATTTTATAAGTTTACTTTTTTATAATTTTTGGCTTAAACAATTTTTTTTATATAAATCAAACGCTTTAAAACTAAGACTTGATTTACAAAGTTAATGAAAGCTTTTAAAATGATTAATTATAATGCTGAGTATAGTTATGTGTACAAGTCGTATGACAAATCTAACAAGTACAAAATAAGTAGCGTGTATAAAGCTGTCGTACTTATCAAATATACTTTGTAGTACGAAAATCAAAAACTTTGATATATAACCGGCTCTTTTGCTATAAAACCGGCTTCTTAAAAAGCCTAGTTCTTGTTTGAATTTGTAAAAAATGTCTTGCAAGTGAAAGTTGGGCTTATTTAATGACATAAAACTTAAATTTTCATACTAAATATTTTTGTCACCGGAATTTTCATGAACTTCTACTCGTATGCATCCTTTATAATCCTTAACAACTTTGTTTTCCAGTATTTCCATATTTGTGTCCATATTTCTATTATAACTTACTTCATCTAAAAAAAAATTATTTTCTGTAAATCTATTGCAACAATTAACTAACATAAATCTCAGACTTAGAAACTTTAAATCTTTTACTATTTCAACACCTTGTTGCAACTTTAATCTTCATAGAAAAACTTTAACACATTTAAGTTTTTTTCTATTTACATTTTGTCTATTTTACTCAACTCTTCTCTCTGGATTTTTTCTTATTACCAAATTTTAAGCAACAGACAACTTGCATGCATGTATGTTACCACAATTTGTGGCATTATACAGACATATTCATAAGTATGTTCAAACTAATTGTAACATACAGGCAACATATTTAAATATCTTTAAGAATAATATATTAAGCAAGCAGCACACACACTTACACTCTAAAACATTTACAAAATTTTGTAAAACCAGCATAAAATGTTCAGGATGCATTTGCAGATTATTTGCTTGAATACTCAACTTATTTTATTTGTTTGTAAAACAAAAACACAAAAAAAGTTCAAATAATCAGTGAACAGAGAATAAAAAAATTTATGAAAAACATAAAGCAATTGCAATGTAAATGTGTTGTTAATGTTTATTTATGTTAAAGTTTAATACTCATCCTTTTTTGTAGATGTTTTTTTAATTTTTTTTATGATTATTTTGGATTCTTGTTAAATCCCCCAGACTCCCACTTAAAAGATACCAAAACCGGCAACTCAGTTGTTGAGGGGTTTAAATGCGAACAAGTCAATAAGTAAGTCTGGCTACAACAGCCTGTTTTACCATTGAATTATTCCAACCTCTACCCACAAATCTCCTTCCCAGTATCAAGCAACCAGCAAAAAAAAAAAAAATGACAACAATATAAAAACAGCCTTATAACAAATACAACAACAATAATAATAACAATAATATACTTTAAGCTTAAGGCTTAAGTTATAAATATTACATATACATACAAGCATCAAGTACAACAAATACACTTATGCTTACATTTAATGCTACACTTGAAGAAAGTTTTTGCGGCATGACATGAGCTCGCAATGAGACTATTTAAAGCAATTGAGAAGGATACCCACTTACAATTTCAATAAGAAAATACCATAAAAATTTTGTGTTATAAAAATATTTTACCACAGAATAAATTCTAGCCAAATTTTTTTTAATTCAACCATTAATAAAAAATAAAATCAGTTTTAATTAAAAATTTAATCAAGACAATTAAACGTTTTCTCATATCAACAATTTTACAACGGAAAATGTTCATATCAATAATATTTAATTGATACACTAACTGATTCTAACAGTTATTCAAAAAACTAAGTGCATATTAATACGGATTTTAGTTGCAGTTAATATTGTCCGTTGATTGAGTTAAATTTTTCTTTATGTTAAAGTAATTAAAAATGTAATTTAAAGCAACGAAAAGTTCATTTAATTTTTACTGTCAAAAATTCAGCCGCGAATTCCGTAAAAACAAATCAATATTCAGTTATCTTATATAAATTAATTGTCAAAAAATTAACTACATATTCCGTAAAAACAAATAAATTTGCAGTTATTTTATAAAATTTTAGTGTCAAAAATTCAACACCATATTCAGTAAAAACAATTAAATATTCAGTTATTTTATATAATTTTACTACCAAAAATTAATTTTTACTTATCTATAAAAAATGAATTGCTTGTTTTGTGTAAGCAATTCCCATTTTCTATTTGTTAAAATAATTTAGGTAAATACATCAAATTTTAAAAGTAAAATAATTGCGAAGCCATATCGGTCATGCTGCTGGTGTCTTATAATTGAGAGTTCTTTTGTAAACAACGTGGTCAGTACAACAAAAGTAAAACAAACGTCTGTAACTGGGTAAGTAAATAAAAATATTCTCCCTCTCTCGCTTATAAGAAAAACAAGCGGACAGGTGTCTGTCTGGTATTTTTTAGAAATTCGGCTCTTTTGTGGAGTAAACGAAAATTTATTAAAATAACTGAATATTTAATTGTTTTTACTGAATATGGGGTCAATTTTTTGACAGTAAAATTTTAATAAATAACTGAATATTTAATCGTTTTTACTGAATATGGTGTTAAATTTTTGACAGTAAAATTTTACAAAATAACTGAACATTTATTTGATTTTACGGAATATGGTGTTGAATTTTTGACAATAAAAATTAAATGAAATTTTTGTTAAAAATAAATGAAAAATAGGTAGACCGGTTTTTAATTGAACTTTCATTTATTTTATATAACAATTTCAGTTAATTTTACGTACAGAATATTGTAAGTGTAATATTAATTTGTTTACTGGTGCAAATTTAATTAGTTTTTTCATTAATATCACAAATTTTTTAATTGAAATCAATTTTAATTTTGTTCTGTGTAAGTTTATCTTATATTTATATAAGGCCTTAGCGATGTACAGGTTGGCCCAAAATTAACAAAGGGATTTGAATTCGTTATAACTTTCTTTTTAAGAAATATTTAATTATTATTTTTTTTTAATACAGTATATAAATGGGGAATATTTTTAGTTTCGTTTTGAAAAATAATATCTCGCAAATGGTGGCCATTTTCTGCTTCGCAAATTCGTGATCTTTCCAACACATTTTCCATGACCTTTCGCAAAACTTCAGGTGTTATGTTGTTTATTTCGTCGCGTATATTGCTTTTTAATAGCTGGATGGTTCTAGGCTTATTAATGTAGACTTTTCCTTTCAAATAACCCCAAAGAAAATAGTCTGGGGCGCACAGTGGCCGAAATACCCAATCTAGCGTCGCTTTAGCGAAATTTTAAAATTAAGAATTTGGCAAGCTTTATTTGCAATTTTGAAAATTTAAACCTCAACGGGTTTTTTTCTGTTTTCTTTTTTGTTTTGTTCCTAATATTCGCACAGCTGTGATCATTCAAACTTTACACATGTTTCAGAAAGTGCAATAACTATTTTTGAGCTTTTTTCAAGTGCAATTTTGTTGACAGCAAAAAATTAAATATTTAATTTTTTAATAAGATTTGGGATTTCGTTTTTATTAAAAGGTATGTATTAAATAAAAAAAAAATAGTTTTGTGATCTTTGATTGTTTGTTTTAGTGCTGAACAGTGGAAAAAGAAAATGTCCTTTGTAAAAGTGTTTTTAGATATTAAATCCAATTTTGTGTGGAATAAAAGTAGGGTGGATTCGACCGTATTCGGTTCACTGTTTGTATAGTTTGTTTAAATGGGTTGTTATCTATGTCAAGTTCAAATATAGGCTGCAAGTTCTTGCAAAGTTTTTATTTTTTTCGTTTTTTAGTTACAATGGCCGAATCTAAACGCACCCTTTTTTAATATGGCATGGTCAACCAGTGCCAACAAAAAAATTTTTAATGGTTGAAAATCATATATTTTCAAATGTCATTGATCGCTCGAAATATAGCGAAGAACAATACCACCAAATTCAGAAACAATTGAGAAATTTTATTAGCAAGCTTATACAAAAGTGGAAAGAATGTCACAGAGTTTTGGCTGTATTTGAAGAGCGAAATAAGCTGTGGTTGGATGAAGACATTATTTTCCCTAATCCAGCAGTTGCTCAACGTAAAGAGAAACCGTTTTCAGAGTGCACAAATAAGACTCAAAAAAAAAAAAAATTTCATCAATTGCCAATGAAACACCGAACCAAGAGTTAATGGTAGCGGAGTTTTTACAAAGCTGGAAAAAGAAGTGCGTCGCAGGTTGTTTCAAAATTATGTTTAGAATCTGCAATAGCTACAAAAATGCTTAAATCTGTAGACTCTGAACCAAAAACACCTATTCCGTATACACCTGAGGAAGCCTTAGCTCTTTATATTGATGGTGGATACTTAAAAAGGTCATACAGACTAATGCAATATGGTGCCAAAGAACGAAACTGCAATATTTATCCAAGCTACGCTATTTTGGCTAAAACTAAAACAGAGTGTTACCCCAGTGAAATACACGTAACTGAACGTTCAGCCGAAGTTGGCTTGCAAAGTCTCGTAGACCATACTGTTGCACGTATAATACAAGGCTTTTCAACAGCTTTTGAGGATCTCATGACTGTAGGCAATAGTAACGATTGCATAAAAGCAATATTTAAATGGGGCTGTGACGGTAGCAGTGGGCACTCTACTTACCGTCAACGTTTCAGTGTTTCTGATACTGGACCAATTGATGAGCATTTATTTGCTGTATGCATTGTTCCTATACACATTAGAAAAGGATCTGCAATACTATGGCAAAATAGCCGGCCTTCTTCAACTCGGTTCTGCAGACCTATAAAAATAATTTTTGAAAAAGAGTCAGCGGATTTAGTTAGAGCTGAGATAGAAAATGTAAATAGACAAATTACACAAATTCTGCCGACAAAATTAAGTTTGTTTGAAGTAACGCACGAATTTCATTTGACCATGATCGATGGAAAAGTGTTTAATACCATAGCGGAGTCATCATCACTGGCTTGTGGAATTTGTGGGGCGACACCAAAATTGATGAACAATCTAAATTTAGTTAAGCTGAGGCAGCCACAAAACCACTTGTATGAATATGGATTGTCGACACTTCATGCTTGGATACGGTGCTTCGAGTGTATAATTCATATTGCCTACAGAATACCAATAAAATATTGGCAAATTCGGGGAGAAAATAAAGAAATTGCTCAACAAACCAAAAGAAAAATTCAACGTGAACTAAGACAACAAATGGGTATTTTGGTGGACATTCCAACGACAGGTTCGGGGAATACAAACACTGGGAATACCGCCAGAATGTTTTTCGAGCAGCCAACCTTGGCCTCTATAGTAACTGGCGTACAAGTGGAAATTATAAAAAGGTTTGGTATAATATTGCGTACAATGGCATGTGGCTATGCAGTTAACGTAGAGGCTTTTCGCATATATGCCTGGGAAACAGCAGAAATATTTGTTTCCGAATACCCTTGGTTTTATATGCCTCCATCAGTACATAAAATATTAATACATGAAGCAGATATTATTGAAAAAGTTTCCCTACCAATAGGAATGATGTCAGAAGAGGCACTTGAGGCAAGAAATAAAGATTTTCGCTGTTATAGGCTGAACCACACCCGAAAAGACTCGAGATTGCACACAATGGAAGACTTACTTCACGCTCTATTGGTTTCGTCGGATCCTTTCATTACATCTAAATCAAAAAGCACCTCGAAATACTCCAAAAAACACATCAAAATATATAATGAGGTCAAGCAGCTTCTGTTAAATATAAATGACCTACCTGACAGCATTAATTCTGAAAGATCCGACTCTGAATAGTTTTTTTATACCCTCCACCACAATTAGTTGTGAAGAGGGTATACTAAGTTTGTCATTCCGTGTGAAACTTTTTTATTATTCATCTCAGACCCCATAAAGTATATATATTCTGGCTGCTTGAGTAATTCTAAGTCGATTTAGCCATGTCCGTCTGTCTGTCCGTCTGTCCGTCTGTCCTTCTGTCCGTCTGTCCGTCTGTCCGTCTGTTGAAAACACGCTCACTTTCGAAAAACTCAAAAGAAATAAACAAACTAAGTGTCAAATTGCTTGTAGTTATCCTAAGCAGTTTGGGATTGAATTTCAGCAAAATCGGTTCAGTAGGACCAGAGCTATGAATCAAAATGTGGAACCACCACCTTCAAAAACTTGATAATTTTGTTACAAAAACTAACATAAATGATGCAAAAATGCACGGAATGACATAAGATTTTGCACAAGTCCATTTTATTCGACTAGAAATGACACTGTAAAATTTCGTGAAGATCGGTACATAATTTACCCTAGGCCCCATATATGCCCTACTCCCGGAAAACAGTTTAGTCTCCTAAAACCATAATTAATAACAAATCGTCACAGTTTAAGATAATAATAATAAAAAGACATCATACAGATATTACTCCTTAAACATTCGAACTGTCGGTGGAGGGTATCAAAGATTCGGCACAGCCGAATATAGCACTCTAACTTGTTTTCTTTAATATTTATTTTTTTCTAAACTGTAAAAAAAATATGAAGCAGAACCCTTTTTTACAAAATTTTACTAGTGTAATAAAAAAAATATTCTTACATTTTAAAAATTCTTAGTAAATATGACCTTTGACCCTTTACAAACAAATCTTGATGGACACCATTTTAATAGAAACTTCATTAGCTTTAAAATGAGATATTGTTTATTGTCGTTGCTTAAAAATTGAGAAAGATTTAGCGAACAACGTTGAACTACTTAGGAAAGATTTTGATGATTTTTCAACTTTTCATGACCGGAACCATTTGGTCCACTAATCCCAAATTTTTATAATTGTCTTAACCAAAAAAAATTTAATGAATTGGTTTTATTTTAATATATATAAATTAAAAAAAAAAAATCATTCACAATTTTTTATGTTTTTGGAGTTATTAACAAAGCGCCGCTAGATTGGGTATTTCGGCCACTGTGGGGCGGTTAAATCCAGTACACGCGGTGAGGGTCCTACCCGCACGTTTAAATAACGACGTTGATTTGAAAAATAAAGCCCAACAATTTGGGCACGTTGTTCAATTGAGTACTGCTCCATTTTAAATTCCCAAAGTCTTCTTTACAAAATACTGAAAAGAAAGTAAAAAAAAATATATTTAAAAAGTTATAAGCAATTTAAACCCCTTCGTTAATTTTGGGCCACCCTTTATTAGAACGATTTATTTCCTCTTTCAATATCCGAAAAGCCTAAGATAAGAAAATAATTTTTTTTATCAGATTTCTTTGACTTAGTTAATCGAATCAGGCTATTCCAGGGGACATTTGAACAACAATGGACCAGTAAGAATATTAAACGAATCTAAACAATTTTCAATACCAAACAAACTTCATAGTCTAGGTTTACACTATGAAAGTTTTCTTTCAGAAATTCAGACCTTTAAAGGCGATCTTACATGCCAAATGCTGCTCGAATAACGTTAAGAGAATCAATTACTGGCAATAGAAAAAGTATATATTACGACAATCCGAAGGACAAGATATTGCATGTAAAGTCAAACTAACAATCCGAAGCATCACCAAAGCCGAATATTCATGGCGCTGATCTTATTCGCTGTATTAGTGCTGACAAATTCTACAAAAATTCATTACTCAATAATACCCAATGCACTTCATTTGGGTACTCATTACGACTCAATACCTTCAATCGGACTAACACATACTTCTCTAAAAGTTTAAGTTGTGCTGAATCTGTATCCAGAATTTCTCCATCACATCAGGTTCTTGCGATATCTTCGCTTAACGTTTAAAAATACACTATTTTTCGCCATATTCAAAACCTCATAACTTTGCGAATTCATCCTTTTTTATAAATTTTTTTAAAAAAAGTGCATAAAAACCTTTTTTTATTGAAAAAATGCGACAAGATATAAAACCGTGATTTCCCATCATGACTTCGCTCGCCCACATGCCGCAAGGTAACTTGAAAACTTTTTAGATATAGTTATTAAGAATTTTTACCTCATCTGCCCTTTGGGCTAGACTTTGCTCGTCCGACTACTATTTGTTTCAATCGCTGCATTGCGCGCTCACTGTAGTACGCTTAAATTGGTAACAGTTTTCCGGAATAGGCTTAATACGTTTTTTATTACTAGAAAGAATTATATTTATATTACATCAATGAATGTGAAATAATAGAACGATTTTTAAAACTTTTAATACTAAACTAAATGTACACAGAAAAAAATCTCCAAAATTGTTCACCAATTAAAGCAATAATCAAAAATGTAATCAGTTTTAACTAAAAATTTAATCAAGTGAATTAAACTTTTAATCAAGTAAATTAAACGTTTAATTAATACTATTAACTGTTTTAATTGATACTATTAATTTGTTTACTGGTGCAAATTTAATTAATTTTTTAATTAATATCACAATTTTTTTAAACTAAAATCAATTTTTATTTTTTTCTGTGTATATAAACACCGATTTGGCGCACTTTAAATAGAAAATGTTCATATTATCGGGAAAGCGCCTTTTTCTAAACATAGTGATTTAGCTTTTCAGCCTGTTGTAGTGAAACAAACCAGCAGCCCCTATTCTTATAAACTAGTTCACTACCATCTAGTCTTCGGAGCTTAATAATATCAAATTCCTAAATCTTTATCACCATTTAAAAAATTTTTTTTTTTAATTTTGTTAAGTGTATTTTTAAGCAACTACTTTTCCCGCAAACAAAGACTTTTCGAAGTCTTATTCATACAAAAGTATGAGCAAAAACTTCTTCATATTTTTAAGCATTGATTTTTTTTTAATCTTTAAGGAAAATTTTAAGCTGTTTTCATAGCATGTTGTTGTTGTTGCTTTTGTAACTGTTTTTAAATACATACTTACATGCTTGTTTTTTAGTTAAGTTGGTTTTTTTGCCCTACATTTTTCTTTATTTAATTAACAATTCATATAATAGCATGATCGGCAAAGCGTTAAAGCTTATCTGCTTAGTATCACATTTTAAGCACATAATAATTTTCGTTAAAAAGGCAAGATAAAAGAAGATTCGTCCTTAAGTATATTTTTTAAGGTATCACTTAAACTTTGATCTCAAAAATATTATTAAAGGCTGTTACACACTATCCCACAAAGTCTTACGTATTTTTCAAAAATGCTTCCCTGATCTAATTTTTCTTTGTATAACGTGTATAACGGCCTTAAGGGATAGATTAGTTAATAATATTAGTTAATAATCTGCATATTATCCTTATACATTATATCCTTATCTGTCCTTTAGTAACATTTTTGAGGATAAAGTTTTAGTGATACCTTAAAAAAATCTACGTATGGATTAATATTCTTTTACCTAGCCTTTTTTTACTAAAATTTAGGACATAAATGTTAAGCCCCTTTTTAAAATTCACTCTAAGCACAGTAAATTGCAACTCAACATTGATCTCGAGAAAGAACCCGATGTAAAATATTTTCTTTAAAGCAGCGGTGGGCGCTGGTTTGCCTGGATTACGAAGTTTTTCGGGTTTTTACATTTACTCTTCGTGTTTTTTTGTACCAGAGCTGCTACAAATACAAAAATTTCCCTACTAAGATATTCCTTAAAATCCCCAAAACATACCATACACTTGTTTTATTATACTACTTTTAAAATTAATAAAAGTAGATTTTAAATAGAGAAAATGAATAAAAAACTATTTTCTAGCAGTCAAAACAAAAAGTAATAACAATTTTAACATTGAAATCAGAATGTGAAAAAATTTACCGTATAACACATACACGTGTTTGTGTGATGTTGTTTTCGCTCATTTACTACTGCCCACAAACTGAAAATCTTGAATTCATTGTTTCAAGGCTTAAAAGTAACAAAGGCAACCCGAAAAACAAATACAACAGAAAGAAAAAAAATTAAATTGTATTCAGTTGCTTAATAAATTTCAACGAAGCAGGAGTGTTGCGCATGTTGTTATTTTGGCAAATTTTGCAATTTCGTAGTGGTACACTGACAATATATTTATTATGTTGTGATCAAGCTGTGCTCATGTGTTTTTTTTTCAGCTTGTTTTAAAAACTTTACAGCAATCATGTAGGATGATGAATTATATAATAATCAAGTTTTCTTACTGAATTCCTTTTTTTTTGGCATTTTTACATACCTATAGTATACATTTTGAAGTTTTTGCTCACGGCATTTTCGATTTCAGGTGACCATATGTATATATATATATATAATTTATTTTTTTTTTTAATTATATAAAAACAATATTTTTAATGAACTCCTTATTTTTGTATTGCATATTTACATACAATTTGAAAATGTTTTAAAAAATTTCTCTAAGTGTAAATCAACTACTTTACTCTCTTTTATTCAATGTTCTCTATCTGCCCTTCACTGCTTTAAAGTCTTATTAAAGTCCTGTATTAGCAGGTCCATAATGAATACCTTTATAACGCAAATACTATTTATTTTAATCTTTAGTAGTTGGTAGTAAATAAAAATTTAATTTTAATCTAAGTTCAAACTCTATAACAAAATATAATAGTCGTTGCGGTTATGCGGTTATAATGATCCACAGCTGTCACACAGACTAAGCCCATCGTAGTGGTTGGTTCGCTATAGACTAGGGTATTCAAACGATTAACCGTTGCTCGATTAATCGATTAATTTTGGGCGATTAACTGTTCAAATAATTTAAAGTTGCTTATTTTCGATTAACGAATAATTCGAATAATTTAACTTTTTTAATAAAATTTTTATGTTAAAAAAATATAAATTTTGGTCTTATTTTAAAACTTCTAAACTAGATAAAATTAAAATTATTCGATTAACCGAATAATATTATTATTCGATTAAAATTTTACCTCGAATAATTACTCGCGCGATTGATCGATTAATACAAACTTCGATTAGATGAATACCCAACTATTAACCCTAATTTCGATATAAAACTCACTAAAAAAATCTGTGAAGCCTAGAACTAGGGTGTTCAGTCGCGTAATTCTTGTTCGATTAATCGAACAATTTTAGACGATTAATTATTTGAATAATTTAAAACTGCTAGCTTCGATTAAAAGATTAACCGAAGAATTTATACCGATTAATCGAATAATAAGAATATATAGTATTACTATCAAATGTATAATTTTTTAAAATTTTAAGTCGAATGAACAACCCAAATGTATGTGTCCGTTGGAATTAAAAAAAAAAAACAGTCATGTTTAGTGAGTTATTTAGCTTGTATTTTTGTTACATGTTTTCCCAAAAGAAAAAACGACAAAAGGTATGTTAACTCAAATATTTAAATTGTTCCAGAAATTGAAATGAAGTGAAATTGAAATCGAACGATAATTTAAATTCAATTATTTACAAAATGACCGTAGTTTTTCGTGCTTTTGAGTATTGTTCTTGCAAAAATAAAAGTTACTTAAAGAATAAAGTAGATAAAATGGAATATTTTAATGAACTTTCATTACAGGGTCTTTTTTAAAATTTGCTCGATTTTGAATCCACTTCATTTCGATTTCTACAACACGCCCGTATTTTTTAACAAAATAGTTCATGCGTTTCTCTCTTTAGAATGAGTTTGGCTTAAAAATACTGTACGAAGGATAAATCTTATAATGCTAAATGTAACAGGTGTCCAAAAATGTTGTAACGTAAATGTTCTTCAACAACTTCACTAATTTACCACTTGCACTGTGACTATAACATGGTACTTGAAGAAAATGCTCCACCAACAAAATCAAAGGGGACTTAAAGTGGTCCAATGAGTAAATATTTTAAACAAGATACTTCAATCGATTTTCTAGAGGAAATTATTTATAATTAGTATTGTGGTTATTTTGTTGAACTATTTATGGTTTTTAATCCAAATTTTCAATAATTTTAATTAGGCTTAAGTTCATTAAATTTTAATTTTCATTAAATTATTTTTATGAAGAAAGGAATTCCACAACATGAAAATCAATTAAAATTGTTATTGATAATCTTTCATTATTGACCGTGGCCGGGGCTCGAACCCAGGCCGGCAGGTTACCATGACATGTTTCGATCGCAACCACTCGATCTCCTCAGATGGATTTGCCGTTTTACACTCGCAGCCATCGACGACTGCTGACGTCAATAGTCAAACATCAATCCTTAAACCAAATTGTATTTTAACCTTTGGTAGATCGAAGTTTGCTTTTTCGAATGATTATCCATTTTAATTGATTTTACATGTTCTTCCTTACTTCTGTTTTTTCGTACTTTTGTCAAGAATTTTTCTTGAAGTCTAAAGTACATTTTTTCTGTTTTTCTTCATTTCCCTGTCTTTCCCTTCCCTGTTGACCTTTTTCAGTACAACTTGAAAGACAAATGAATACATAGAGCTCGTGCCCTAGCCTTAACAATAATTAGTATTGTGGTTATTTTGTTGAACTATTTATGGTTTTTAATCCAAATTTTCAATAATTTTAATTAGGCTTAAGTTCATTAAATTTTAATTTTCATTAAATTATTTTTATGAAGAAAGGAATTCCACAACATGAAAATCAATTAAAATTGTTATTGATAATCCGGCCGGCAAGTTACCATGACATGTTTCGATCGCAACCACTCGATCTCCTCAGATGGATTTGCCGTTTTACACTCGCAGCCATCGACGACTGCTGACGTCAATAGTCAAACATCAATCCTTAAACCAAATTGTATTTTAACCTTTGGTAGATCGAAGTTTGCTTTTTCGAATGATTATCCATTTTAATTGATTTTACATGTTCTTCCTTACTTCTGTTTTTTCGTACTTTTGTCAAGAATTTTTCTTGAAGTCTAACGTACATTTTTTCTGTTTTTCTTCATTTCCCTGTCTTTCCCTTCCCTGTTGACCTTTTTCAGTACAACTTGAAAGACAAATGAATACATAGAGCTCGTGCCCTAGCCTTAACAATAATTTAATGAAATTTAATGAACTTAAGCCTAATTAAAATTATTGAAAATTTGGATTAAGGAAATTATTTATGTTTTTATTTATTATATTTATTTTAAAATCTAAGTGTCCGAAAGTAAAGCAACAATTTGGAGCAACATTGACTAGGTTTGTTTAAAAAAGAATGTTTATTTACTCAAGTACTATTTCTTTCTAAAATTATCGATACAAAATCTCGTAGCTTATAAAATTTCTAGGTTTAGAATTATTCGATTATTCGATTAATCGATTAATTTTAAAATTTTATTCGTTTAATCGAATATGTTAAAAATGCCAAATATCGATCAATTGTTTAATCGAACAAAAATAAAACCCGAATTATTGAACATCCTACCTTAAACAGACGAGTAAACGAAACTTCTTATTAGTTTTAAGTTTCATTTGAGTTTATGCCTTTGACTCCTTTGAGAGGCCGCTCATGATGCTACTATTTAAAAACCAGTTTGAAAAGCATTAGAAAGCAGTTGCGTTGAAACCGGTCTTCAGGAAACTCATCTTTGCATTTCATCTGTTCTCAAAGAAAACCGAAATTATTAAGATAATTTCATCAAATTCTGGTACAATTTAGATTGCGACGTTTGTGGAAAACGATTGAAACTGGTTTCAACCCAATAATTCAAAATTTCATTGTTTGTTCTGGGCCTTACTGTCATAAATCTTGCTCCCCCAGGGGTCTGGTTAGCGTCTTAAGATATGCACAAGCTTTTGTTGTATCCCTTATAGAGAATGCAACCAATTTCCTTAACATGGCTGGGTTCAAATTGGAGAATCTACGATCACGGCATATCAGTGCTTCTGCCTACAAAACCGGAAGCTAGTAGCCTTGGGGCTTTAGCCTAATGTGCTGTTTCCAGGTGACAGGCAATTGATTTTGTAGAAAAATTTATATGAAAATCACTCAGTTTTTTTTCATATAAATTTTACTACACAATCAATTGCTTGTCACCTGGAAACAACACACAAGTCTGGTTTTTATTGATTGTTCTCGGGAATAAGTGATTTTTTATGTTTATACCCACAATCGTGGTAATCAAGAGAAGCTCCTCCATTTAGCAGTGGACGTTAGAGAGATACAGCCTGTAAGTAAAGGCCCATTGTGCAGGGGGGTTACCGCGTATTTCGATTCGAAAGAAATAATTTACGAGTTCGAACAATTTGTACTGTGTATAACGATTTTCGTTCTATTTGTTTCGAATGAACGGAAGTTGTTAATACCTTTTCGAAAACAAAAAATTCCTTTCGTAACGGCAACTCTTTATTACGAACAATAAAAATCCCTTTCGAAACTCCAACTCCGTATTACGAAAACGAGCGTCAGTTATGTAAGAAGCGTTAGGAAATTGTTCGAAAGCTTTTTTGTTAGTGACAAAGTGCAAATGACAAAGTTCAAGATAAATAATAGTGTAAAACAAACAAATTAAACCTTATAATATTATAATTGATATTAAATAAATGTTTACTAACGTTATTATTGAAAATGTTTTAATATTTGTGGTCTTGAAGTTTAAAAAAAAAACTTAAAAAAAAAAATTCATTTACAAA
Source organism: Pollenia griseotomentosa (assembly GCA_963931875.1). Lineage (NCBI taxonomy): Eukaryota > Metazoa > Arthropoda > Insecta > Diptera > Polleniidae > Pollenia > Pollenia griseotomentosa. Next base: position 33,054,938 of record OZ007564.1, read on the forward strand.
CAAAAAGCAGTATAAAGTAATGGTTGGTTTTTTCTGTTGACTCTTCAAGCCAGGGGAAAATACAATAAATTTTTATTAAAAACCACAATTATAATATTTTTCACACATTGAATAGTATTTATTATTTGTTTTGTTGTGGGATATTTTCGTCCATTTTGGTATTTTAATAGCAGTGCTACCAACTTTTAATCAAACTCTTCCCATTTGTTTATAAATACAACTCTGTCGTCGTTTCGAACGAGTTAGGCAGTACGGTTTAACTTTCGAATCGGAAATTGCTTTCGAAAAATTTTGCTTTTCGAATCGAAATAAGCGGTAGCCCTCCAGGTCTCTGCCGAATCCAAAAACTTAAATTGCCACTTGTGAATGTAATTTAGAGTGACAATCAAACACATGTTGGCATTAATAGATGCATTAGGTCGTCTTAAAGTTTAAACCACAATGAGATTATGCCGTCCGGACAGGTGCTCACGTTAATCAAGAACACATTCGCCATTAATATCTGACAAGTTTTGTCGTTAATGCTATGAAACTTATTGCCCTTAATCACTATTAACACATTTTGATTTTAAATGTACTTTGAGTTTGTTTTAATATTAACAAAAAATTCGTAAACAATAACATTTTTTTGTTTCACGAAAGCAGAACTGAAGTTTTAAATAATAAAACAACATTGTAAAATCTTTGTTCGTTTTCAAACGACCCGTATAGAGATGTAAGTTCCAAAACGTCTGTTGCAAAGTAACTCGCGAGCGTGTAGAATTGCACATTATTGTCTGTCCCATAGTACTTTGCAATAGTTATCGATGTGTACATCATGCTTTGAGACTCAGTCAGGATTTCAACAGACTTGAATGTGGATTAGGATATACAGGCATGTCACAAATTCCGATCGGAATGGTTTTAATTCCGTATGTTCAATTCCGATCGATTTAGTTTTAGCTTCTTCAGATTCCGATCGATTTTGCTAAGTATGTGTTAAGTATGGCAATGTTCAGAAAAAAGTGGTTTGTGAGGAAAAAAAGGTGGCAACGCAACGTTAAAGAATTTATTATGTTTTTAATAAAATCAATATAAAGTAAAATAAATAAATCAAAAGTGTGTAATTTCATCAATCTATATCATAAAAAACATTTATTTATCCATAAAAATAGTTTTAAGTAGTTTTTTCGGTTATAAAATACTGAAACAATCAATTCCACTTAGAAAACCAAAAGTGGTTGCATTCCGAAAAAATTTTTCGTTTTCTGAAGAAGCAAAATACGGAATTAAAACCACTTTCGATCGGAATGGAATTCTATGACAGGCCTGATAATCTTGCAAATTTTGCCTGACTTTAATTTCTTTACTTTATTACTGCAGTGCTATCGTTGCTTCTGTTTTTTTTTATTCGTTTACAATCTAACAATTATATAGCCATCTATCTTATCCTGCGCTATGGACCACAATTGCGGCATTACTCCAATGACAATTTTGAAAATAGTTAAAGTGCAGATTTGGTTCGATTGTTCAAAAAAAGGATCAGTTTAAATTCTTATTGAGTTCACGCACTGCATAACAATAGAATGATATTGTACGAGTGATAAATAATATCGTGGACCGTTTTCAATTTTGTTTATTGAGACTGGATCATAGTTTATATTTTAGTTTTCCATTTCGGTGTCTAGATTCTATTTCTCATTTCTTCTTAAATTCTAGTAACTTGTCCCATTGTGCTGAGCTGGTGTTACTTCGTTTTTGTGCTGCTTATTTATTTATTTTTGTTGAAGCTGATTTCAATGCCGTGCGTAATTTGGCTGCTGGTTTATAAGTGTTGCTGTTGTTGTTGTTTTTTCCCCCTTTTTGATACTATTTAGTTGGTAATGTTGTCGTGTATTTAAAAAATGAACAATGATCTTTTTGCATGCAACTTATAATGGGATTTATATGTTTTTTGTCATTGTTTATGGATCTGCTTTAGTTTATTACAACGATTTGTTGTTGCTTTTGTACTATTGTTGTTGTTGATGTTATTTTTGTTGCTGCTGCTGCTGCTGATATTCTTATTGCTAACGTTGTTGCTGCCAAAGATGTTAAAGCGAATTTATAAGTCGTATTTTCTTTTAATTATGTAAAAAGATAAAGGCAACTGTTAACTGTTCGTAATAAAACTTAATGTTAAAGAAAAACGTAATAAAATTTAATTAAATTTTAAAGTTTTTAAAGTGGGTGTTAAGGTAGAATTGTGTAACTGATTACAAAATAATGGTGATTTTTTTATGAAACTGATTGGGGCGAAAATTTCAATTGTTCAAAATAATAATAAAAATACGTTTTCGGTTTGTATTTTGGACCTATTCCAAGAAAATTTGAGAAAGTTTTTTAATAACATAAATGAAAAATTGTTTCAAAGTTTAGGAGTAAAATATTTTTCCTGTATCCTTGATATACGGATAAGGGTTCTTAGTTTTTCGGAATCTTTTTTATAACTGGGAACACAAAAATGTTTCTGCTAGTTCCGGGAATTTCAGGACATTTTGTGTAAGATGTAAAAAAAAAAATACACAAAATGTAGTCAATTATTGACAATCGTTGGTAGTTTTATGCAATAAAATGTTCTTAATTAGATAAAAAACTAAATCGGCTGTATTGTTTGGAATATGTTTAACCGTCCAACAGAAGTCGCTTAGCTTCTTTAATATGGTCTTCGAATCTCTTTATTGCATAACATTTCAAAAAACACATCGTGATAGAAATAAGGAACTTTGTTTTATTAAACATTTGGCCGAAAATCATCTAGTATTTGCTTTCAGAAGATCAGAAGATTTCATTGTAATTCCTGTTTCATTACGTTTAACATTTTATACAAACCCTGTCGAACATCGAACAAATGTTAAACTTAAATTTGAGTCGAAACTTTAAAAGGAAATTCCTGAAATATTCGGTGTTATAATTCCCAGGTAGTTCAGAAATATTTTCCAGGGATTTGCTTAAAACCTTTTCACGAATTGGAGCCCTAGTTCTATCTGTGGACAATTCTCTTAGAATGTTAGAAGAGTCTTTTTTTGCCGGCAATTCCTGGCAATTTTTTCAAAAAAAGGAACCCTTATTGATATCTATGGACAATTCTTTAAATATGGAAAACATATTAATTTTATAATTTTAGTCAGGCTAAAGTTCATTGAATTTAATTTTCATTTTACAACATAAAATGAATTACAATTTATTGAAAATTTTTCATTCTTGACTGAAGTGGGAATCGAACCCAGGTTTTAACGGACAGGAAAATTAAATTCAATGAACTTTAGCCTGATTAAAATATTAAAATTTGGATTAAAAACCATAAAATAGTTCAATAAAATAACCACAATACTAAAATATATAGTCTGCAGGTTTTTAATCCTAAAGATTATGTTACGATCTTGAATAGATCTTCTAGGGCTGAAAAAGTTCATGAAATTATTTAAATTCCCAAAAAAGAAAAATCATTCTCGGTTCCAGTAAAGCAGTTATTAAGATCCACGATTATTGTGAGCAAAGAAGTAGCTAGACTGAAACCCATATCTTCTAGTCTTGTCACAAAGCCATCTTTAATTTTATAATTTACGTGCATTTCACAACTTTAAATTCAATTACGTTATATTCTTCCTAAATATCATTCCTCAGTATTATTTTTTTTTCTTCTTAAAAACTAAATAAAACCTACCAGCTTTAAAAAAGCCACATCTCTATTGCAATATTCCCGTTGGCCTGCTTACAAAAATGACACTCTGCCTTCGGCGGCTAATTAAATTTTAGCCATTGAAATGTTTTTTTCTTCTTTCAACATCGAAAAATAACAGAAAAAAAAAACCGAAAGCAAACAAGTAAAATCCAAAGCTTTTCCTTTTTAACTTTTTCATTCTCTATTATTTTCCACTTTTCTTTGTTGAAAGCTGTATATTTGTGTGCGCCTGTAAATCATTGTACTTCATCATAATGCCATCTTAGAGAGTCGTATTTATAGGAAAAGGAAACTAAATCAACAAAAAAAAATAAAAAAAAAAAAAAATGGCTTGCAAAAGTACAAGAAAACGGAGCGAAAAGTATTAAAAAGAACCAACAAAAAAAAAACTACATTGACCTTAGCCATACATTTTCTTTCATTAAGCTCATTTTGCTTGTTTGTAAGAGTTTGTTTAAACTGGTCAGCCCGAAGTCCCCAGACAAAGCTGTAGTCCCTAGAGACGTTAGATTTTATTTTGTTGCCATTTCATACTTAAATACGTAAATACAAACAAACGTTTTTACAAATAATGAAAAGAAACAAAAACTTAAAAAACAGTGTTGCCAGAACTGGAGTAAAATCTTTAGATGTAAATTTCTACTTCTATTGGGTGTGCACCATACCTAAACAAAACTGGCACGCGTTTTCTAGCTTTCAAAAATTTTCAAGCCCATACAATTAATAATATGAAGCATTCATAAATAATGCGACGACAACGTTTTGCAATTGGAAAATCCTATTTTAACAGCGCGTTTAAAAGTGAAGTTGGCGCGCTTAAAAGTGAAATGGCAATTTAGCTTTGGTCATTCTAGAGGTTTTCTCTACATTTTGTATTTCTCTTATGTGGGTTTTGTAAAAAAAGATAGTAAATAATACTGTTCGTAACTCTTGTTTAGGTATCCATATCAACGTAAAATGTAAGCGGAAGAAAACGTTCCGCCTTCCGATCTTGTATAGGTACGGCTGTAAGAAATGGGGCATTTTGTCAAACTCTGAGCGTACACAGAAAAAATAAAAATTAATTTCAATTAAAAAATTTGTGATATTAATTAAAAAACTAATGAAATTTGCACCAGTAAACAAATTAATAGTATCAATTAAACCAGTTAATAGTATTAATTAAACGTTTAATTCACTTGATTAAAAGTTTAATTCACTTGATTAAATTTTTAATTAAAACCGATTATATTTTTGATTAATGCTTTAATTGGTGAACAATTTTCGAGAATTTTTTCTGTGTATATTGTAATGCATTAATTAGTATTGTGGTTATCTTATTGAATTGTTTATGGGTTTTATTCGAAATTTTAATATTTTAAATCAAGCTAAAGTTCATCCAATTTGCATTAAATTATTTTTATAAAGAGAAGAATTTTACAACATAAAATTAATTAAAATTTATTGATAATTTTTTATTCTTGATTGAACTGGAAATCGAACCCAGGTTTTCACGGACTCAACCTCTTTAATGAGTTTTGCCATTTAACATTCCCAGCCATTGACGACTGCTGGCAGTCTATAGTCAAACATCAATCCTTAAACCAAATGGCATTTAACCTTTGGTAGATCGAGATTTGTTTTCTAATTAAAATCTTTTTTAATTGACTAACATGTTCTTCCTTACTTTTGTTTTTCGTACTTTTTGTCAAGAATTCTTCTTGTTTTCATGTTCTTATCTTTCTTTTTCTTGTTGACCTTTTTCAGCACAACTTGAAGGGAAAGTATAAATATTGTATTGTAAATATTTAATGAAAATTAAATTTAATTAAAAAAAAGTATTAAAAATTTGGATTAAAAACCATAAATCGTTCAACAAAATATCCACAATACTTATTATTGTAACAATATTTAACTTTTTTAACTATTTGCCAGCGTTACTTTTAAACTTTTTCAAGTTTTATGGCAACATTGGATTTCGTGCAACAATTTTTCAAAAAAATAATGCGAAAGTTTAAATTTTTAATTAAATGGTTTGCTTAAGAAACCTTTTTAAGCTTATAGTTAAATATTGAACTTTTCTATAGACTACGTTAATATATTAAAAAGAATTCTGGCAACACTGAAATTATATACAGAACAAAAACAAAATGCTTAAAAATATGAATCTGTAAAATATAATAATTTTTAATACAAAATTTTATTTCGTTAATTTTTCAAGTTCGTTACCAACATTTCTTTGTGCAACATGAATCTCTGTTAGGTTTCTGAGGTTCCCTTAGATTCGCGTAGAACATAAAGTAAAAGGAGGGGGACCTTTCTATAGAAATAAATTCTTCAAAAATAAGCTACTCATCCGCTTAAATAGGATTAATTTATGTTATTTTTTTTTTGTTTGCTCTCTCTAACTCATTTCTTTTTAGTCATTTTATAATATTTTTTCTACATTTCTTTATTATTTTGTCTACCAACATGTTTTATTCGTTCACTAAAATAATTTGCAGTAGGTAGGTGGGTTGGCCAATATATGAAAGCTACGTATGTAGAAAATGTTTTATTTGGAATGCGCTGTTATCAGGAATCAGCTACAATTTAATTAAAAGTAACTTTTAGGCCCGTTTTCACAACTTACCGATAGCTAAAAGTAGACTTTAACCGGCCTTATAAAAAGTGTTCCATTATTAAAACTTTACTTTAACCTAAAGTTAGCGATAAAGTAAGTTAAGGTTCATCCTACCTGATAGGTTAAAGTGACGTTGTAATATTAGAACACTTTTGTATACGGCCGATAAAATCCTACCTGTAGCTATCGGTAAGTTGCGAAAATGGGCCTTAGTCTAGAATTTTTACAAAGGGGTTTAACTTAAAGTTTCGTGATAGACAATGGTAAGGATCATCGTAGGTACCTGATGTGTTGGACTTGCCCGATGGTGGTCAAAACACTGGATGACCGCCAAGCGTCCACACACACACAGACGGCAAATTAAGGTCAGGTATTTCGGCAGAAACAAGTACAAATGTCAAAAAGATTTACATGGACACCTGCCCGAAGACCTATTCCATTGTGTATCTTAACCAATGGGTGCAAAACTATGCGTTAACCAAACGTCCCCGAGTGTGGTCACAAACAACACAACTCACTCTTTGTGGAAGAGCATTGTCCTGCGAAAAACACATCCCATGAGAGAAGTTAACCTATTCAGTCTCGGCTCTCGACTCTTCCTCATTTACACCAAATCCAAGTCTCACCCATCATCCAACCCAGCCCGCTCAACTTGTAACCATCACCGGTACCTCAACTTTTCGTTGCTTTCGATATCCAGACCCTAGCTAGACCCTACTGAACCTTCACCACAGCCAACATCACCACTCCACTTCAGCACTTAACATCCGCCGTCCCTCAAAGTTTCGCTCTTTAAATCCTGGTTGTTTCTGGTTGGGGAGCCCGTCCAACTGGCACTGGTTTTTTATGTACTTATAACTTTCTTATATTTCTTATAACCTCTTCACCGTCACCCATTTTGACCGTCACACAAACTGCTTATCTCACAGAATTTATGTGGTGGAGCACAAAGATTCCGTTCGTCAGGAGAGCATGCTTCTGGGGACCTCAACCAATAGTCAGTCTGTTACCGAAGTCTAGGGGCTACTCATAGTATAAGATATGATCTTTGGTAAGCCACGACTTCCAGAGATCGTATTATCCAAGAAATCTGGCAATTTTGAATTACTTCCGAATGCCAGGCATAAGCTGAACCTGATTTCCCTGAAGGATGCAGCAGCAGAAAGTAAAATATTCTTAAAATGCTACCTACATACCCCTTTTGGGGGGAAACCAGTACAGATATTGTTTCGATTTACATAAGTACCCGCCATATGGCCTAATCTTATGGTGGATCTCAATCACTTGGTGTATTAATATTAAGCACTTACCAAATGCGCCTGTGAGAGCTAGAATTTATTTGCTCACACTACAAACTACAGCCTCTTTGTACTCAGCTAAAAAGTATCTCTTCCATCAAAAGGCTTCGGAAGAGACAATCGTTCTGAACGACAGGAAGCAATTATCGCAAGAAGCATACTAAAGGGAGCCCTCACCAGTAGTTAGACCGGCTCGCACCGGGGCCCACTGACTCCCGTAGCACCATCAATTTTAAGTTCTGAGGTACAACTTTAAGATCAATGAAGTCAAATAGACCACAAAAAACTATCTTTCGGTAGTTTAATAGCGCCCTACCAATGCGAACACACTTAATCGCCCGAGGTTAAATAAATAAACCAGGCAGAAAAGGTCAATTGTCACCTGATATGATCCCTACAATCCCCGGAGGGAAGAAACCAGAACAGTCTCCTCTTGCTTGGGTGTTAGCTTAAATTTACTGGTAAAACACAGCAGTTTTAGTTGATTAGCAAGAGCACATAGATTAATCCGCTGACAGCTCAGACCTTCGCACAATATCGGTGGAAAATCTGCCGTTAAAGATGACTTTTTAAGATCCCCCTTTCTGCGCTTCTGTGCTAAAACCGCAGCCACTAATTTCTTTCCGAAAAACCTCATCGATATCAAGTTCAGTAACGAAATCCAAGGGTCTACTGGTTCTCGTGATGCCAGACTAGCACCTCTGAGAGGCAATGTATTGGTTGCATCTTTTTGTAAAAGCAAAGTGTATCGGCCAATTTGTACTCGTATGTTGTCATGGATCCCCACACGAAATGTCACTTTAAGCTCCCTCAGAGAATTAAAACAGACCATTAAATTCCAACCAATTTGGTCAGTTTTTTTAAGTTGAAATACAATTAAATATTAATTGAGCTCTGCACTACAGTCTTAGCTGTAAGCCAAGATTTTTGCAATATCGTGTGTGTATGTCTGTATCTAGGATGCGAAGGAATTTTTGTAAGTCAATATTTTATTTCGTTCATTCTATGGCACTGTTTTTATTAAGAAGCCCAATATTGAGTAGTATTCAGTGCCTTATTCTGTGATCTTTACTATTGTGAAAAAATTTGATCCTGCAAAGGATTAAATATTCAAAAATATGCACAAACAAATCGATGCCAGATTTCTAAGAAAAGCTTTAAAACGGATAAATATAATGTCCCGGATTCCAGTATATTTACATCAAAAGTGAAACACTGTTTCCTATTCCTCCTCATCATGACAACTTCTACAGGAGTCATTGAATTCCAGACCAATCCTTCTAGAATGAGTCCCTACAGGCCAGTGCCCAGTTACCGCTGAGATCGCGGTCCTAATTTGCCCTGGATCTGGAGCAAACATCGCACTGGTTTTCGGTTTCTCTGATTGTAATGAATAATAACTCCGTTCCGAAACTTGCCACTCACAAGTTTTATACAACTAAAAACTTGTAATTTCAGATTTTATAGAGATTAGTTTAAAATTTATCACACATCGCATATTAAATCCATTCCTAAAAATTATAATTCTTGCTGGAGAGTGTGACAAATTCGGTGCAGCCGAACATGGCATTCTTACATGTTTTTATTACTCCAGCTTTCCCTAGAACAGTCCTGCACATGTTTGAAAATAAAAACAAATCTTTCCTCAAATTACTCCTGTCTAAGTTTAACGTATCATTCTGGTTATTAGCGCTGCTGTTTACGTTCAGACATTTTCACATGTGAACGTTCGTTGATTCACATGTAAAATACTTTTATTTATTTCAACATCCATTTAAAAGCAAACACACACACACACACACAGATAATCACAGACACAGAATTATTTCGCCGTACAAACAGCTAAATCCTTGTTAGCCTCTTTATGTCTGTTGATGTGTGGGTTTAGTTATTTTTTTCCGTTTCTATTTCTCCTTCCTTGTGTTTGTTTTTTGATTTTTGGCACTATTTATTTGTCTGCGGTAACATTTTTCATTATCAGTACAAGCTTTAGAAGCTTCTCTACAGTTTACAGTTGTAAGTAATTTAGTAAAAAGGACATTTGGTGATTTGTTTGCATTTTGTTTTATATATTTTACTTGTATGCGGGCTTTTCTCTATAAGCACCCGGAATTGAGTTAAATAAATAAAAAGGAAGTGTGAGTTTGTTTGAAAAGGAAATAAAAAGAAAAGCAGATCATGAAACAAATATGTTGAAGAGAGAGAGAGAAGAAATTTTAAAGGATTTTAGTGTTAATTTTAATAAAAACAAATATACTAAGCCAAAAATGGTATGTGCTTAGTGCCAAATATAAATCTACACAACATTGCAAGTTAGTTGATTAAATATGTAAATAGGAATTTATTGAATTAAATTGCACTAAAATTTAAGTTATAAATAGACTTTTGAGTAAATTTTGTGATATTGACAAATTTTCTCTTTAATTCGACCAATTTCGTGTGGTTATTTGAGTTTGTAAAATATTTGTTTGCTTGTTAAGCATTTAATTTAAGATACAAATTTAGAACGGCAGACCCAAAATTTACCCAAGACTCTTGGAAGCCACTTCATAATAATTTATATATATATATATATACATATATATATATATATATGGCTTCCGATATGGCTTTCGTAATCATTCCACTTTGAAACTACTTTAACAAAAAAATTTAAAAAAAATAGAATATGGGAGTTTTGCTTCTTATTTTACTTTTTAAACATGAAAGTATTATTAATAAATACTAGGGTATTCATTTAATCGGGTTTTTACTTTAATCGGTTAATCGCTCGATTAATTAATCGAGGTTTTGGTTTAATCGGTTAATAATCGGTTAATTTTGTTATTGATCGGTTAACCGATTAATAAAGTTTTTTTTTATAAATAAGGTAATTTCTATGAATAAAAATGAAAAATTATTTATTATTTGGAGTTTAGTAGTAAAAAAAACAGTAACAAATCTTGAACTAAAAGAGCAAAAAAAATAATTCATATGTAATACATATTTTTTAATTCATACATATTCGGCCACGTTCTGTAAATCGAAATCGTGACATTAAAATCGATGGAGATTTTAAGTTCAATTTTTTTAAAAAAAACTTAGCTTTTCTTGATTTCAAAATTAGTTTTGGTAAAGATATGTGGTCCTCAAAGTATGAGGTAATGAAAAAGAAATATTTTTATCAATTTTAAACACAGGATAGAATTAAAAATTTGATTGATTTCAATTTCACGTGATTTTGATTTCCAGAACAAGACCGATTATGTATTTATTAAAAAATAAACTGTGAGATCATTTTATTAGTAATTTAAATAGTTTAATAAAATCTTATAAAATAATCCTTTAGATAAATAATTTGGTTAAAATGTTTTGGATTTAAGCGACTCCTTTCTCTAGTTTTGATAAATTTTGACTTGGAAAAAATTCTTTCACTTATCGTAGATTTTGCAACCCATAATACAGAATATCTAAATTCTCAGTCTTTTTTCTGGATTTCTCTAAACATATAAAATCTTCCATTATGCCATTTAAATCCTGCTTTATTTGTTAAAATTTTTAACACTTCTAATTGTTTGGGTTAATTCTGTTGTTGCGTTACTATCGTAACTCATCCTGGCAAAGCTCAGCACCGAACATTCTGCAAAAAAGTTCATTTCCGAATTCCTTAATTTCTGTTTTGGTTCTGTATTTTAAAAATGTATTTATAGAAGGAAATATATTGTATAAAAAATAGTTCTAAGAACAACTTTTTTGGTGCACTTTGGTAACTTTTTTGTTGAATTTTGGTACGGATAACGTTGTAAAATTGTTCATGGTTGCACTGTAGAATGTATTTAAAAAAGCGAGTTGCTTTGCAACCGAAGTTTTGGAACTCACCCACAATTAAAAACAAAAAAAATATGTTTTAATCGACTGAAATTAACCGGGTTAATCGTTAATCGAAAAAAGCCAATTTTAAATTAACCGATCAGTTAATCGGGTAGTAATTAATCGGTTAACCGATTAACGGTTAACCGAATGAATACCCTAATAAATACACAAAATGTGGCATCGAATGCGAAATCTGGATATTATGCGGTCGCCAAAAAAATTAGGTTTACCTTGTTTAAAATACAATCATCAGTCGGTTGTTGTTTGTAAAAACATTCTGAGCATATCGCATATGAAAGAAATTTTCAATATGTTCTCTCTGTCTAAATAGTTGGAAGCTTAATTAAAAAAAAAAATTAAACAACTTTGTCTTTTTATTCTGTGCTGAGTTTTTCAACATAAACATCCCATATTTTTTGAAATAACGCAAAAATTAAGTCAAAATTGAGAGCCATTTAATAGGTCTGTCTAATTTAAAAACATTAAAAATATTTAAAAATTTTTCTATTAATGTGATAAGATTTTCATAACCTTTATGCAATTTCCAAAAAGCCTTTGAATTTTTGAAATCTCAACGTTGTTCTAACATATATTTTTTACAAAAACAAGCCATTTGTTGCATTGAACTCTATTAAACCAAATTATTACTCATTTGCCCTTAATGGCTCCTTGTAAATTTAACGAAATCATTAACAGAAATTAAAAAAATAAAAACAGGGGAAAAGTAGAAAAATCACTAAACACCTTCTGGTTTTTAAAAGCAATTAACCCGTGTTTGTTATGGCAACAATTTGTTGCCACACACTTGTACAAAACAACCACTCAAACAGACACAAACACTCCATTCTCGCACTTTTTCTAAATCTTAAATTTTGTCTACTAATCATTGCAACACTTAAGAAATCAATGAAAACCATAAACAAACAAAAACAAAACATGAAAAATAATCGTAAACTTTAGTGGTTTTTCTTCTAAATAAATTAAAGAAAAAAATAAGCAAGAAAGTACGGCCGGACAAGTCCGACTAGTTGATACCCTGCGGGAAAGTGTATGCAGACAAACTTACGAGAGTGGTGGACCAGCTATTCGAAATTATTTTCTGAGGTGGGATCTGTATGAGATTTATTCGTCTTAAAGCGATTTTAGAAAGGTGTTTTCTATGGGAGCTTTGGTCAATTCTGGATCTAAGAGCACAACACAAAAAAGTAGGTGCCTATTAAACAAGTAATTGTTATCAAATGTTTCATCAGTACTAATATTTTAAAGGATTTATGGCATTTTAAGCTTTTTTCGGGAGGGGTATTTGTATGGAAATTATGGTAAATTTAGACCGATTTTAATAAAATCTGGTAAGATGATTTTTGCTGGAATAAGATATTTGTAAGCCGGCCAACTTTAATCTGAATACAGAAAAGAAGTTTGTAAGGGACTATATGGATCAATTCTTGCATTTTTAATAGGCTAAGTCCTATTCGTATCAAATAATCCTTAAATTGCGACCTGTACTTTGAGCAAAAAGTTTACTAAGACAGTTAACCAGCCAGACAGACCGACATTGTTAGATCGGTTCAAAAAGTGACTCTAAGGGCTAAAAAATCAGAGCAAGTTAAACTATCTTTTTGGTTTAAAATGTGTTTAAACCAACAAATCTATATACTATCGGCCTAATTTATAAAAAATAAAAGCGGTTAATAAAGGGTTAATAAAATGGATTTTCATACAAAATCCGTTTAATAAACCCTTTATTAACATGTTTTATTTTTTATAAATAAGGCTGTATTACTAAACATATAAACCATCTTTAAACGCATAAAATTTGTCGTTTAAACTACCAATGCAGACAATATGAATATTTTAAGATTTATCGTAGTGCTGCCACATGTTATTTTTTTAACAACATATAATACATGCGACACTGATTTATAGTTGTTGAGTTTAAACGACTTATAAATTCAAGTTTAGTTCAACTAAGCCAGAGTTTAAGCCATCAGTGTTTTATTAGCCATAAGTCGATGGGTATACTCAAAGTTCGAGAACAATCAGCACAAACGCATAATACCTTCTCTACTATTATTGTGTGGCTATAAAAAAACGAACTAAGAAAGTATTGTCGGCACAGCCCGATCATAAAATACCCCACATCACTTTTTATGAAGACTTCTTATTTGGTATTTAGTGGCAATAAGTTTGCATACACTGATAGAAAAGGCGTCATAACGCTGATGTATTTTGACATCAGAACTATGACAAGTGTCTTCGTTTTTGACCCCATGACACTTGTCATCATTGTGATGTCAACCTTAACATCACTTGGCCAAAGTGTCATCAGGGTCAAAATGAAATTATGTCATCAATTGGATGACACATCGGCATCACTGAAATGACGAACATGTCCTCAGTGCGATGACGCCGTAACATCGGAGAAAGAACACATTAGCATCAATTTAATATCAGTTTGTCATTAAGTCAAAGTCATTGGAATTGACTTAAGTCAAAGTGAGAGAATATTATTATTTACTTACCCGTTGCATATGTTTGTTTCACGTTTGTTTGTACGACCTTTCTTTACAGCAGAACTCTCAAAAATTAGACACCAGCACCATGCCTCATGTGGATTTCGTAATCATTCTACTTTAAAAATTTCATGTATTTAACTAACTAATTTAAAAAAATAGAATATAGGAATTTTTGCTTTTTATAATACATTGTAATTATGAAAATAATGTTAATAATATACGACATGTGACATTGAATTGATGTCACTATAGTCATAAAATAGATGACACGTAAAAAATGACAAAATTGTACGAAGACGTTAGTCATTGGATTGATGTTACTTTTTGCATCATTGATGCCATTTGTAGTAACATTGATGTCACAATTCTGATGTTAGGGCATCATCAATATGAAGATGCATTTTTCTATCAGTGTAGGAGTCATTTCCGATAAAGTTCTGATAAAGAAATCTTAAAATGTAAACGAAAATTGTTTGTTCGTGTCAATGTGATCTTGTAAGGAGAGTTCATATGCGACATATGATCAATGAGGGATTTTATAAAAAAAATTTTGTTCCATACTTGATCTCGTAAGCAATATTTTTTTGGGATTTTTATATCGATTAATTACATTTTCTAAAGTGGAATCTGTAATAGCTAACGATTTTCATTAAGAAAGTTCATGGACATTAGGGCTCTATTCTGTAAGAACGTTTTTATGGCGGCCGTGCAAAAGCATGGATAAAATATAATTATTTTCTATAGGCTTCCACTGTCTGCTGACCAGCTTACCATACCGAGATGCTCGGAAAGCAAATAGTTTTGAGTATGTGTAAGCGCAACAAATTTCAGCACAAAGCCATAATATTCTCCCTGGCTCTGATGGTGTAGGGTATTATTGATTGTTTTATATTTAGAAGATGCTGAAGAAAAAAAAAATATACAATCATAAATAAAATTCACTTCTTTTTTATGTTGAAATTTTTAAAAAAGCAACAAAACATTAGCCTTGTTGCTGCATATTGTTGTAGGTTAGTTGCTCTCCGCCTCATATAGCACCCGACTCATACAAACAACATTTAATTTAAGTGTTTGAAACAACTATCAAGAGAACGATTGATGTTCATTAGTTGCTATTTTATGGTGTTTTCATAGTTTATTATATTCCTGTATAAAAATATTTCATATCTTTTAGTTGTGTATTTATGACAGCCACTGCGAGATTTACGAAAGTATTCTGAATTCATACGGGTAGACAGTGGGATATTAAGGGCACAATACATTGTCAAATTGCTTGACATCAAGCTCGTGTACCATGAAATATTCATTTAATCGGTGTCACATATACAAACTAATTTTACAATCATATTGATTGATGTAAAGTTTGACCAGTGTATTTGGCCCTTAAAAAAACCATGGAAATGCTCTTTTGCTCTATTTGTTTCTCACTTTTGGGGTATCTAGTTGTTAATTTTTTGTTTAAAAAATGATAAAAGTAAACACAGGCCTTAAATTGTTAACAATTGTATTCACCCATTAGTTCTTTAATTGTTAAGAAAATTATTTTTAACCCAAAACATTGCACACTGGGGTTTTTGTTCAATTATGCCAACCCTGCCATAGTTGAGGGGGTGAATGTAACATATAAAAGTATTGGTTCTCGTTACACCTTTTGGTACAGCAATCGACTAAATATCACTTTGTTAGTCGATCGTTCGTCCGGCTTGCTGGCTGGCTCGGTGTCTGTCCATGTTAACCTCTTGCGCAAAGTACAGGTGACAGTTTTAAAGATCATTTAACAAAAATTATGAGAATCGCTCTAAATCGTACGTTTTAATTTTCTTAACAGAGACCCCAAAACAAACTTTTTATTGGAACGGAGTCTTAGTGCCCATAACCCACCATGTTATTTTGATATGTATTTAGACAAACTTAAGCCCAAAACAATTTAATTGCAACACCCAAAACATCTTAACACATTTTATTGGAATCGGTGTATGTTTGACCGTAGTTCTGATACAAATACCCCTTCCGAAAATAGTTTTCAATGCCAAAACTTCCTTATAAATACTGGTATCGATCTTAAATTTAACGACAATAACTTCTAAAACAGTTGCTGTGCCATTTAAAAATGTTGTGTTTTTAGGTCCAAAATTAACCATAGGTCGAATAGAACTTCGTGGTCGAATTTAAGCCCAAAGCGAAAAAATTGTAAACATAGGTTTCGATACCTAGAAATTGTTCGGCACAAAGAACTTTTACATAAATCTGAACTTCATAATATGGGCCCCGAATAGCGTCGTACACTCTCGAAAATGTGTCTCTAAACGCTGTGGTTGATCCTTACACATCGTCGGGCTTAACCGACTACACATTATCTCTTTTTTTTAGTAATTAAAAATTTTGGAAAAGCGAAAAAGGTCTAAAGGTAAAAGAGTACCAAGAGTACCAGCTTTACCTCATTTGAGGCCCCCAAAAAGTGCAGTGTATGTTTGTGTTGGCTATTATCTGTATGTATGCCAAATTTATCGAAAACAGGAAAAGAACCAATTTTACCCGATTTTAACCCATAAAAAGTAGCAGTTTTATCCCTTTAAGGCGCGGTTTTACAACTTATCAATAGCTTCAAGTATTCTTTTACCGGCCTTATAAAAAGTGTTCTATTATTAAAACATAGTTTTAACCTAAAGTGAGCGATAAAATTCAGGTAAAAGTAAAGATGTACACTTTTTATACGGCCGATAAAATCCTACCTTTAGCTATCGGTAAGTTTTTGTAACGGGCCTAACAACTACAATATTCTGAACAATATTAAATCAGCATGCCAAATATATAAAAAAGAAAAAGTACCAAAGTATCCTTTTTTCCACCGATTTACCTCTTAAAAAGTACCTTATATTTGAATCTGGGCTACATGCTATCCATCTTCCAAATTACCATTAAAATTCATTAAGCGGTTTTCGCTTGATTAAGCCACAAACTAACAAACATCCAAATATCCAAACCTACAAACTTTCACATTTATAATGTTAGTAGGATAACTTAAGTCGTCAGGATGCATTCTGAACTGTTAGTTTTTTTACGTTTTTCAAAAACACATTTTTATTTAATTTATCTGACTGACTAATTCATCATCGCACAGCCTAAACTCCTGATACTTAACACTTTAATTTTGGACCGGAAATTGGTCTCTCGCCAAATCGATCCATTATGGCATATATGGGAAACTCGAATGTTAAGTAGGTAAAAAAAGTAAAAACGTGTAAATTCGCTAACCTCATGTCTCCAAAACTAAAAGATATAAAAAATAGTACTTATCGCGTTGTTAATTTAAAAAATAAGCGGACAGGTGTCTGGTCCTTTTTTTTTGACTTTTGGCCCTTTTGGGGAGTAAACAGGTAAAACCTGTATTTTGGAACTTTTTTGTCACTCCATCTATCATTTTAAAAATTAACATAAAAAAATGATGTCAAATTTGTAACTTATCGATAAAAAAAATACAAATATAATTTTGGTACTTTTAAAAATTCGAACATTTAGACGGGTGAAAATTTTACCTTTTTTGGTACTCTTTTTACAAAACCTTTTTTCTCCATTCATTGGCCTATACGTATGATATTATGGGCTTCCACTACAATACTGAAATTCTGATTCCCATATTCATAAAAAATATTTTCGATTTATGAAATGTTTATTGAACAGAGTTCCTATGAAAATTTGTTCAATAAACCTCTTATAAATCAAAAATATTTTTTATGAATATGGGGGCTAGTCTTTAATCAGCAGAAAAAAAGTATCAAAAAGGGGAAATACGGGAAATTAAATATCTTTCGTTTACTTTTCCGTTCTACATTTGGTACTTTTTAATTTTCCTGAATATTGAACTTAGAAACATAAAACTTAGGTGCAGGGTCCTGAGTGAATGAGAACCTATAAGATTAAAAGTTGTTGGTACTTTTTTGGTTAAAACCTAGAAACACAAACTTTGCCATATTAATATGGCCGCGTAAGAAAGGCAGACAGACGCCGAAAAGTAGCGGATTAAATGCTAGTTTTAATATATATATATATTGAAAAAAAGGACAAACACTACACAGAAAAAATAGAATTTATTTCAATTAAAAAAATGTGTACTATTAATAAAAAATTTTATTAACCCTTAAACACACAAGACCGCCTACAGACGGTCATCAGAAAAAATAAGTATTGAGCAAAGCCTATGCACTTCACGCTGTTACGATGCAAACATTTAAAATGAGTATAAATGTCTCAGTATAACGATACCAATTGAATTGAATGATTAAGATAGTGTGGACGAGGAAATCATTATAGTTAGAACTTTGATGCTATTTGATATTTAAAATTCAGGTATTTGAGGGTTAGTTAAATATTTTTTTGATATTAACAACATTTTCAGCAGGAATGTTGTTGATACATATAAGTAAACGTAAAATTCACTTGATTAAATTTTTAATTAAAACGGATTTTATATTTGATTAATAGTTTAATTGGAAAAAAAACTGGCGAGAATTATTTCTGTATAAAGGTCAGAAGAAAAATAATTACAAATGGGACTGCTTTTTTTTTAATGGATTTTCGATAAATAGTCGACATCGACACGACGTTCTTAGAAAATACCAAATTAACGTCAAAATGATGTGACAACAATTGAAAACGACTTATATGCTACGGGTAAATAAAACTAAATAGCAACAATACTAAATGAGTTTCTCTATGGCCAAATCGAACCACTTTTTTTTCTCAGGATATAGTAGAGTGTATTTAATTTATTTTTTGTCTAAGTTAATGCATACTTTAAAATTTATCTAATTTATCATATTATTAATGAAATTTCTTCTTTTTTTCAGGTAATTTTATATACATATTCATATTACGTAAGTAAATTTCCACAAAATTTCCAAAAATTATTTGTCGTAAATATTTTTTTTTTTAATTCAATAATGTGCGTTAGTGGGTGAGTGGGGTGGTAAAGAGTGTTATTACACAGACGAATAAAGCACTCTTACTTATTTTAAATTCAATTCAACCCACTGTGCAGTGCATATGGCTTTATATTGCAGCTATGCTTGTATATTACAGTTATGCTTTTAGAAGGCAATTGTTGATTTTTTTCCAACCTGCCTTCTTTCCTTCACTTAAAAATTAAAGGTGCTTTCCGCCAGATTGCAGTGTTAAATCCCTAAAAAAAAACAGGGGCATATATGCTCAGTGTCTCTAACACCTTCTTAGTAAATATAAGAAATTCTTTAGAAAAGCAAAACAAAAAAAAAAAAAAAAAACATTCCACTAACACTCGACTACACATATGTACCACCCTTCATTCTTCTTCGGGTTTGACTCTCGGGTTCATGCAACAAACACGTTGTTGATAATGTTTGTCTAACGCTGCTTGCTACGTGTATCTCTTGAAAAGATTTATAGTGTTTTAAGTGGCAAACACATGTATTATCAGGTACTAGGGTATTCATTTAATCGGGCTTTTGCTTTAATCGGTTAATCGCTCGATTAATTAATCGAGGTTTTGGTTTAATCGGTTGATAATCGGTTAATTTTGTTATTGATCGGTTTACCGGTTAATAAGGTTTTTTTCTAAATTAAGTAATTTCAATAAATAAAAATTTATTAGTAAAAAAACAATTCTTGAACTAAAACGAGCAAACAAAAAAATAATTAATAACTATGTAACACATATTTTTAATTAAAACATATTTGGGCTATTCACAAGGTGTGCTATCAAGTCAAATCGTCATGATGTCCTAAAAAAATTTTACAATTGTCTAAAAAATATATTGTTGTGTTTGAAACAAAATAAAAATTATATGTAATTATAAATTATATTTCTTGTAATTATTTTAAGACATATTCAGCCTTATTCCGGTTGTCGTTGTCGTAATCGGTCAAGTCGCTTTTTGTAAGAGATTAAAGTTTCACACAACCAGTGTTCTTTAATTTCTTACAAAAAAACACTTGATCGATTACGGCAACGACAGCCGGAATAAGGCTGATTATGTATTTATTAAAAAATAAACTGTGAGAACATTTTATTAATCATTTTAAGAAGATCTTATAAAATACTGTTTTAGAAAAATAAATTGGTCTAAATATTGAGGATTTAAGCGATGATTTTCTTTAGTTTTGATAAACTTGAGTTGGAACAAGATTATTTCACTTATCGAAGATGTTGGAGAAATCGAAAGCAACCCATAATACAGATCTAATTTTTCAGTAATTTTTCTTTAATCATTTTAATCTTCCATTATGACATTAGAGTCCTGTTTTAATTTTTTAAAGTTTTTAACACTTCTAATTGTTTTGGGTAATTCTGTTGTTGTGTTACTATCGAGAGTTTTTTCTGTTGTCAGATCATCATCTAACTCATCCTGACAAAGCTCAGCACCAAACATTCTGCAAAAAAGTGTATTTCCAAATTTCATAATTTCTGTTTTTGCACATTATTTTAAGAATGTAATCCTAGAAGAAAAAATATTTCTAAAAACAACTTTTTTGGTGTACTTTGGAAACTTTTTTGTTGAACTTTGGTGCAGATAACATTGTAAAATTCTACATGGTTGCATTGTAGAATGCATTTAAAAAAGCGAGTTGCTTTGCAACTGACGTTTTGGAACTCACCTATAATTAAAAACACAAAAAAATATGGTTTAATACTACAAAAAAATAAAATTTTTTTTACATCGGTTAATCGGTTAATCGACTGAAATTAACCGGTTAAACCGTTAATCGAAAAAGCCAATTTTAAATTAACCGATCAGTTAATCGGGTAGTTATAAATCGGTTAACCGATTAACGGTTAACCGAATGAATACCCTATCAGGTACACAAAACAAAAAATATTTATAAATTTTAGTGAAATATGAATGAACAACATTTGAAACCATTATGAGTAATTTTACCAGAAAAAAGAAAATAAAATACATGCCATAGATGAGTCAGTCAGTTTGGAGTGCTGCTTAATGCATGGGGTCATTTTTGGGAGACGGTTGTTCTAATGCCAGCCGTGTTGCATGTTCACTGTTGGGGTAGGGGAAACAAGATTTATGTGTGAATAATTTGAAAATAATTTCAATTAAATAATGTGTTGCTCGTTTAGAAAATTTATATGAAATATTTTAAGTTTGTTGCTTTAATTAATAATGAAGGTGTCGTTAATGGGGTGTATATGGTTTTTATTTGCGATGATAAGATTATATTTAAAGTTATTTTTTAAGGAATTTTGCTTTTAAAGAAATGTTTAAGCTTCGTCATTTAATTAGAATAAAATTCAAAAAGTTTCAAAAGAATTTTACATCAAATTATGACATTAACTAACAACCTAAAAAAAGGTTTTCCTTTATTATTTATTAAGGCCTTTAATTAAGAAGGCCTCTAAAATATTTAAGCTACACAAACTGTACTGTTGTTGTTGGGTGGCTTTAAATCAATAGACCTACAAATTTTAAATGGAAAGTTAAATTGAAACAAGTTAGAGTGCTATAATTGGCTGTGCCGATTCTTTGATACCCTCCACCGACAGTTCGAATGTTTAAGGAGTAATATCTGTATGATGTCTTTTTATTATTATTATCTTAAACTTTGACGATTTGTTATTAATTATGGTTTTAGGAGACTAAACTGTTTTCCGGGAGTAGGGCATATATGGGGCCTAGGGTAAATTATGTACCGATCTTCACGAAATTTTACAGTGTCATTTCAAGTCGAATAAAACGGACGGTGGTGGTTCCACATTTTGATTCATAGCTCTGGTCCTACTGAACCGATTTTGCTGAAATTCAATCCCAAACTGCTTAGGAAAACTACAAGCAATTTGACACCTAGTTTGTTTATTTCTTTTGAGTTTTTCGAAAGTGAGCGTGTTTTCAACAGACGGACAGACGGACAGACGGACAGACAGACGGACATGGCTAAATCGACTTAGAATTACTCAAGCAGCCAGAATATATATACTTTATGGGGTCTGAGATGAATAATAAAAAAGTTTCACACGGAATGACAAACTTAGTATACCCTCTTCACAACTAATTGTGGTGGAGGGTATAATAAAATCTCTTCCATTTACAGGCACATGCTTAATTTGTTGTCCCGAGCACAGTAATATTTTGTTTGCGATACGTCGAAAGTCCTCGTTACTCTTACGTAAACGTATGCATTGCGGACCAACTGTCTCGTTTTCCTTATCAGGCATATGCATTAATACCCAGTTGAAAATTTTACGGTTTCCGGTAGCAAGAAAAGTACATAAGCGCTAATATATGCGCTGGCTATTACATACTACTTAAGTGTACTTTACACTATCACTCAAGTCTTACGTATTTTGAGGGAAATACAACCTTTTCATGATAAGGTTTTATTGTTGTTTGAAAATTTTCTAACAAAAATTAGATCAGAGATGCATTTTCGTTAAATACGTAAAACTTGTATGACAGTGTAAAACACCCTTAAGTAACGGTCTTTAAAAGCAGCAGAGAATCGAAAACCATTAAAGTAAATTTTTAAATCACGTAATTAAAACTTATTTAATAACTTCCCATTATCCCTTATAAGTACGCAGGTTGTAAGCGAATAATTAAAATCATTATTTGAAAACCAAAAACGAACAAAAATCTAAGTGTTTTGTTAATCCCTTACATGGAAGCAGGTTGCAATGCAATGATTTTAAAATGTGTTTATGATTATTTCCAAAATATTACCGAACATAGAAATTAAATTTTTTGTATAACGCAATCAGTCATCAAATTGTTGTTGGGCAGAGATGAAAAAGTAGTGCTTCCAATTGGGAATTCGCCATATAAAAATCATGCCTCTTGTAAGCAGGTTTGTACGGGGGTATTGTGCTTCTCTCCATTACAAAACTGCTTACCAGTAAGCTCAATTTTTTACTAGGTAGGTACCGGTAAACCTGACGTTGCGGAGGAACTTAATTAAACCAATATTTACAATATTTCGTTTTTGCTTATAGGACTTAAACTTACACGGAGAGTGACTTAGCTGAAAAAAGTCTAACTTGTGAAGTATGGCCAAATGTGAGCTGTTGCCCCGAAATTTTGTTATTTTTTCCCTCTTAAGGCGATTTTCCAACCCAAACTAGAACCACCAGCTTGTTTTCGCTTCGTTGTTGCTTTGTTGATTCTTCAAAGCAGCTCGTCTGCTACTTTATGCATACAAACGTAATATTACTTTAGCTATAATCGTTACTAGTAAGGTTTTGAACAATTTTATGAGAAAGATGATACAATTTCGGCTGCGCAGCCTTAAACGTGACGCCGTTTGTTGTAGAAACAACAACAACACTAAAAAATGTGGAAAAACCAATTTAGTTGTCTATTGTAGAAACAACATTTTTGGTTGGTTTTAGAATTGACAAATTATTTTCATGTTTAAAAAATAAATAAAAAGAAGGAAAATTCCCGGACTATTTTTGTTAAAATTAATAGGTGAAATATCGGGCCATTCTGCTAGTTTCTAATAATCCTGTAAACAAAGGGGAATTCAACAAAATTGAAACATGGTGTAACAGGAAAATAAACACTAAATATAGCTCCTTAAGCTACGGTCAGACTAATCAAATATTTGACGAAAAAAACGGGACCAACAACCAAACTAAAAAATCATTTCGCTTAATATCAATATTTATTTTGATTAAAATACCACATCTTACAAAAACTGTTTTTTGCTATGTCTAATAGTATAATTAGTTTATTTTGTAATATTAAGACCATTTTAAATCTCACTAACTATTAACAAAAGTAGGGGTTACGCTTATTTGATCAAATATTTAATAAGTGTGACCGTAGCTTTAGTGATCGGTTCGGTAGATTTGTGTAAAACACAAACCTTAATCTATCTATCCCTCTCTGGTTCCAGGGGTAAGTGCTTAGAATAATTCCTTAATATATACGTACACTATAAGACAATAATTAAGTTAGTTTCGCTTTTATTAGTTGTTGTTCTGTTAATAAAGCAACTAGTTTAAAACTATTTTAAAAACACATAAAAATGAACTAGTTGGGCTCCTAGGATAACCCAACGTTAAATACGATAGTTTGTTACATGAAAAAAACAATAGTGCAACTAGTTTTAAGTAAAAGCCAACCAGTATATTTCTAGCTAAATACTAGTTACTTTGTCTGAAAGGATGTGGTATTGGCTAACACACGCGCAAATAATTATTCCTAGAAATTTAAAAGATTTTGTTATTCGTGCTTAATTTCCAGTTTTTATTCTTGATAAAAACACTGGAAATTTACTGTTAATGGGATAAGCTATTCCTATGCGCATTTCACTGGTTGCTTAGGCCAGATCGTCAGGAAACTTCATCCAAAGATTTTAGAAAACCTAAAGATATTAAACCAACTAAAACTGTTAAGCGTATAAGAATCATAAGCAACAGTTCTACTTGTAACAATATCAAAGTTTAAACAAAAACATCAACAATAAACAGTGAGTTTATCTCTTCTTACATTAAGCACGAATAACAAAATCTTTTAAATTAAAATTTTGTATTCCCAAAAATTACTTTTGATAATTCCTAGAAATATACATATACTTTGCGTACTAAAAACTTGTTTTCTTTTTTTGTATTAAATTTCCAGAACAATTGTGATTTTGTTTTAGTTGAACTGCCTATTTTTAAATTGAAATTTTTATAATTTGTTATGTTTGAGATCATCAAATTTAGTTTTCGTTAAATTATTCTATTGAAGAAATGAATTTTACAACATGAAATTAATTAAAATTTTATTGATAATTTTTATTCTTGGCTGAGCTGAGGCTCGAACTCGGGTTTAGTTTACGTTTCGAGAATAGCCACATTCTCATCATCAGAATTCTTTGGAGTTCTTTCTACCCTCTGCAGCACTGTGGTGCCTTCAAATATAATAATGGAAATAACATTTTAAATAGGACTTGTTAAAATCAAAAAAATAAACTTTTTTAAGGTTCTATTTCCTAATTCTCATCTATCAACTATTTAAGTATATTAAATGTTATAAAAATTTTAAATCTTGTTTTTTTTTCCATATTCCATTCTGTCCAAGTTGACTTTTTATCACTTTATTATCAGTCTCTAAACTATTTACGTTTCTTTCCACTTTTTTATATTTTCTTTATTTGCTGTCATGCCAACAAAGACAAACAAATTTATTTAGTAGATTGTTGTATTTACAAATCGTTAGAGCATCATAGACCAAACCAATGAAATTTCAACGTGCAAAAGCGTAAAAAGGGAAAGAAGTAAAAACAAAATGACAATAAACCAAAAAACAAGCATCCGTTAAAGAGTGTGTTTCCGGTTTCCGCTCTAACTATTATAATACCAAATGAACATATGGGTAAGCAGTATTTTATTTAGTTGTCGATTTATTTAATACAAATACTAGTATGGAATAAAATAAAAAAATCGGAGAATGTTTGGAGGAAACTTACATAATTTCCTGCCTTTACAAGGAACCCTTAACTTTTTTAAAATCGAAAAAATCAGAGCTACTGAATTTAAGAAAAATTCTTAAAATTCAATTAATATACATATTTTGAAACGTGCAAATAATAAGTGTTCAAAAAAAAAAAAAAATTGAGTCTTCAACTTCAGGCAAAACTCCTAAAGCCCATAAGTCTGAATTTACACGTTTCATTTTTTGATGCTCAACTTTTTTTCAATTCCCTTTTAAAGATGCCAATATAATCACACGCAGCAATCGGTTTCAACTTTGTTCGGTTCAAAACAACAACAATTTTATTAACAGCGAATCAAAGAGAAAAAGAAAACAACAAAATTACATGCAGCCATCGTTGTGCATATACCAACGAATAAAAACACAAAGCGTACTGACCGAGTACAGGCATCTCCGTACTAACCGCCTTTCTTCTTTCTTCTCTCACCTAAAAACATAAGAGTTGAGCATCAAAAGATGAAACGTGTGAATGCAGACTAATTAAATCGTCGACAGCAACTTTACATTCTCTCTCATTTCTTTATTTTTTTGTTTGTTTACAAAATGTATGAAATTAAATGAAAGTATGGTAGCATTGTTAAGAGAATAAGTGTCTATATGTGAGAGCTTAAAAAAAAACGTTCTCCAAATATTTCACGAAGGCTTTCTGCGACAAATTTGTATGGAAAAACTTACGAAATGGTTGACTTTCAAATTTTTTGGCTTCTATCGTCCGTATACTCTGGCAATTCATTACGAATAGACTTACGATCAAACAACGCTACCAAATTATCCAAATTAACTTTGCTAATCACTCATCGATTCGGGTAACTTATAGACGACTTAGTTATTATTATGGTGCAAAAATTGTTCCTAAAGATTTAAGATTAACGGCCTTGTTAATAAACACAATTGCCGCGTATGGAGTGACATGATTCCACAATAGACCCTACATACTCTTTTACATCCAAATGCACCGTTTGTGCGGTTTACACTCTGGTGGCATCAGCGGATCTTATTTCTTTAAAAATGAAGCCAAAAATCGCGTTACGGTCAATGGAGATGGTTCCCGCACCGGGATTTAGGATTTTCTTTTTGAATATATGGATGACATTGATCCGGGCGAAATATAGTTTAAACAGGATGGCGCTACGTGCTTTAAGGCGACCATTTTTAAAATTTAAATTTGGCAATAAGTTTCTATCGAGAAATGGGCCTGTCAATTCGACTCCAAGGTCTTGTGGTTCGATACCTCTCCATTATTTTCTTTTGGAGCAACGGAAATTTTTAGACTAATGCAGATAAATTAGCAACAATTGGAGGCCAACATTGTTCGTGTTATTCGTGACTAACAGCCAGCAATGCTTAAAAAGTGGCTTAAAATTGAAATCCCAGAATGCACTTCGTCAAAAACAAACCGAAATAATTTATAAATATCAATGTCATGTTTTAATCTTTTGAATAACAAATTTTTTTTGAACATATTATTTTAAGAATTTCAAGTTCTAGTGGGCTTAAAAAACTGCCTTTACATAGGTTTATGGGTATTTCCACAGGAAAGTCCACTTTTTGTCACGTAAATGATGAAACAGAATTGAGTCTTCAACTTCAGGCAAAAATTCTAAAGCCCATAATTAAAACGTCGGCAGTAACTTCAAAATCTCTGTCATTTCTTTCTTTTTCTTTTGTTCTTATTTTTCTTTGTTTACAAATTATATGAAATTGAATGAAAGTATGGTAGCATTGTTAAGAGAATAAGCGTCTTTATGTGAGAGCATTAGAAAAAACGTCCTCAAAATAAAATTGATTGATTGATTGAAAAACAGTTCTGTTTCATCATTAAAGCGCAATTTAGTGAAAGAGAGGAACAATTTGAACAACATGGGTCCAAAATACAAGATTAATTGCTTGGTGGTGTAAGTGCCCATATGTTTATATTAAATTCTCTCAACGGGTGTGAATTTCCCTAATATTTATTATCAAATATAAATAAAATATACAAACAAACAATTTGCTCTTAAACCCACAAACAAAACAAATAAATTCTTTACACCATTGAATTTCCGAGATCTTTGCTGGCAGTTTCCGTTTGTAGTTGTTTTATTTTTATCACTTGTGCACTGGATATGAATTTTTGCTTGTTTTTCTCTATAACGATTGACCACTAAGAAACTAATACTAATAAAAAAAAGCAAAGACAGGTTATCTATTTCTCATACAGGCTTCGAAGAGGATTTTTAACCAGAGGCATTTAATATATAGAGCTAAAAGCTTAGAGCTGCATGACAATTTACAGTGGGTAATAAAAATTATGAAATAATCAAACATATTAATATTAAAACTGATCGAAAACGTGTAAAAGATTTTTATTTTGAGATCTAAATTAAAAAAGAATTCTTTACGGTTCTTGGATATATATTTATATATAATCATCTCTAAACTTGTTTTTCTGAACTTTGTTTGTGCCTTTTTTAAAGAAGCTGTTTTTTATTTTATTCATCGCTGCAATTTATTGCATATGAGTCCACAAATCTCTATATGTTTTTTGTCTTGTTTTTTAAAGCAATCCTTGTCTCAGCATGTGCTTTACAATTGTGGTTTTTATTGTAATCTAGAGCCAAAATATTTTGGTATCTTTACAAATTTATACTTTTTTTATAAAACTATATCTACGAACTTGGAATTATAAGCAAAAAAAAAAAAAAAAAAAAAAAACAACTAGACATTGTAGTAAGAAAAATATTTTCCTTCTTTTATTTCTTCTTCTTTAAGAATAAACAGCATAACAAAAGGAAGAAAGTAACGTAAATCCTTCACTATTAAATTGCTGCTTCAATGCATACCGTTTTCGCAATACAAACTCACACAATTGTACTCATCTACTTCCTTTCGCTCAAACACACACATACAATGAAAGAGATACAGTGTTATACCCTACACGACCACACAAATAAATCTATTGATTTCGTCAAAAAATGTTATCTCAAATTTTGTTTAAATAAGGTATAAATGCTAAAAAATAGTTTGTTAGTAACTTAATACCGTGTTCAGATATGCACCTTAATTGAGTTTTACGCAATAAATGACATTATTGATCTCAATTATCCATATAAAATTGCAATTTAGTTATTGCTCAATTAATACGAAATTGTTATAAATATTGAGTAAAATTAAAATGCGACCCTGTCACAAGTGTGTTTATTGAGCATAACACAACTTACTAAACAGTGTTTTGACATTTGGCAACTGAAATTACAACAAAACAAATGCCCATACATTAGGTCGTCGCAAAAGCTAGATGTTTATTCCTTAAATATGTCAAAACTAGTTTACATTTTGCTTATACATGTACATTTTTGTTAACGTTGAATGTTGTATGTAGTAGTAATATAAATTGAGTAAGCTAAATTGTTTATATGTGAACAGAAAGATAATTATGTCAATAAACCGAATATTGACTCAATAAAAAAGGTATATCTGAACACGGTATAAGATCCACTTTAATTAACTTGAAGGTGTAGGGTACCTTTATGGTCGGCAAAGCTTCGGCTTTACTTCCTTAAGTGTTTATTGGGGGAATGCAAGCAGCCAGGCATAAATTACTCTAACTGCTCTTGCATTTTTAACTTTAGTTTAAAGCAGTGTTGCCAGATGAAGACAAAATATTCCTTTTTTGTAAGTTTTTTCATTTCTAAAATAAAACCATAGGCAAAATCGGACCGATATTTCAAACTGTTTAAATTGTAGGTACTTTTTCAATAACATTTTCATAAAAAATTATCGTTCCTTTCTATAAAAAATAATCTTTTTTAAGCCTTAGCTTAAAATTTCTTTAAAAAACTCCGATTTCTGTTTATCGAATTATAAATATTTTGATTTCTTAAAAAAATTTTTTAAAATTTATATCAGTTAAGTAAATATAGACCAAAAAAAATTGTCAAATAATTCACAAAAATAATGGTCACACAATATAAAAAATTATAATTATTTTCTTATCGGCATTACAAAAAGTTTGCTTCTCTGATGCAGCGCAGCAGTGTTGCCAAAACTTGGTGACCAAAAATGCCTAAATTTACGGAAAAAAATGGCTAAAAAATGGCTAAAAGCTTTTTTAAATAAAACACACTAAAATTCAATAACAAAACCGAAATAATTCATTTAAAGTTGTTTACGATGAAATTGTAAGTTAAGATCAACGTGATAAATAAGAATAAACGTAAATTAATATTTTGATAGATATTTAAAAAATTAAATCATCGATAAATTCGTTATTGTTCATCTCATAGGAATTAAATAATTTAAACGTAAATCATAATCACGACAATATTTACCCTTCCTTTTGAGTCCAGATCTACAATAAAACACAAGTAAGAAAGTATAGTCGGTCAACCCCAACTATAAGTAGGGTATCATATTCAAATTAGAACCTTTGTACCAAATTTTATCAAATAATCTCCAAAACTGCGACCTGTACTTTTTGCACATGGTTTACATGGACAGCCAGCCGGCCAGCCGGACAAACATCGTTAATTCGACTCAGAAAGTGATTCTGAGTCAATCGGTATACGAAAAGGTGGGCTTAGGACCAATATTTTAAGGTGTTGCAAACATCAACACAAGCGCATAGTACCATCTCTACTATTGTGGTGTTGCTATAAATATTTTATTGTTATGGTAAAAATATTTACCTAATTCCTATTTCTCAAATTACTTTTAACAATATTTACTTGGCTAAATACCCTCTCTACTTAAGCATTAGACCATGTAAATGAGAGCAACTTTATAGTCAATTCTGAAATTTCTAAAAAATTTTTGCTGCCGCCTGCATCTCTTTATTGAAATCCTTGCAACCAGAAAGAAATACCGACGTTTGTGTTGATCCATTTTATAAATTTAATATTGGAATAGTTTTCCTTTTTTTTTGAAAGATTTTTCATAATCATAGTTTATAGCGATTTTCAACATTGTAAAAGTTGTGATTTAATTTAATTAAACCGCCTTTAATTGTTAAAAATGTTTATTTTACTTTATAGATTTTTATAATAAAATAAAAATTATTCTTTTAAAAGAAAAACGGCAAAAAAATAATTTTATGGCTAAACAAGTTGAAAAATGGCTAAAAAAAATGGCTAATGGCTAAACTCATTTTTTAATGGCTAAACAGGGTGAAAAATGGCTAAATCTAGCCACTAAATGGCTAAATTGGCAACACTGCAGCGCAGTGATGCATTTACGAACATGCCAAATCTTATTAAAAATATGTTATTAATGTCATAATATTAATATCGAAGCCGATGTGACATTGCAGACTTTGAGAACGCCAGTCACAGATATCGTTGACGCCGCCAAAATTTACTAAAATTAAAAAAATTTTCAATGTCGGCAGCGAAAATACAACCGTCGGCTTTACCAAATACGGTAAAGTGCGACTTTAATGTTTGTTGTTTGCAAACGAGCTTTGAAAACTTTCGTATTTTTCTATAAAAATGTTACAAGCAAAATAATTAAACAATGAAAAAATGTGTCAAAAATAAAATATTATTATTATTATTTTTTGCATTTTACATTTTTAATATGTTTTTTAGTGTTAACATTTTTTCTCGCACCGTTTTTATTCCTGAGTTTATATGACAGTTCAAAGCGGGAGCTCTCGCACAGAAATTTTGCAGAAACACTTTTTCAGTGTATTGGCGAGTAATTTTCTTACGTGACAGCCAATACTCCCCAAAAATGTTACAGACGAAGTTAATTAAGAAAAACAGTTGTTTTTTTTCAATTTATGACAGTTTTGTTTCATTTCTCACATTACAATCGAAAAGTTTCTCGAAGCGAGAGTAACAGAACATGGGCACAGGTTCAGTTCTAGCTAATTATTACTTTAACTTCCAGTAAAAAATATGTTTTTGACAGTTATAACTAATATTTATAACTAAACTTGTTAAAATTGGCTGTTAGTAAATAAATAAATCCCCTTTCCGAAAAAAATTTATCGGGGTTATTAAAATGTTTATTTCTTTGTGAGATGAATTCAGCGTTAGAGTCGATTTTCTTTCCACTTAGCCATTTCTTCAGGTTTGGAAATTTAGTGACCACTCAAAATTAAAACCACTGAACCATGTGGCACGCCTATCTCTTCCACAATCTCTTAGACTTTGAATCTCTGATCGATCAATACCAAATTCTGATGTTTTTTTTAATTGTTTCGGTGTTGAGACCTCAACCGTGACTCTAGAACGTTCGACATTTTCCCAGCTTGTACGGTCACAACGAAATTCAGTAATTTACATTTTTAAATTGATAATGCAGAGTTTATCAAGTTTAGCCTTGTTTAATTTAGTGATGGTTTATTTGCGCAAAAAGTTAATTCTTATTTAGCACAAGAAATTCGTTTTTCCGTATTCTCCTCAAATCAGCTGTCAAGCACAAACTAAGGGACGCAGTATATTAAAATGTTGACCGGAGTCAACTGACGGATGGC
Organism: Pollenia griseotomentosa; assembly: GCA_963931875.1. Classification (NCBI taxonomy): domain Eukaryota; kingdom Metazoa; phylum Arthropoda; class Insecta; order Diptera; family Polleniidae; genus Pollenia; species Pollenia griseotomentosa. The sequence goes on from OZ007564.1 coordinate 33,086,831, forward strand.
TGTTCAGAGAAACAGTGTTGCCCTTTCTGTTTAAAGACGGGAAATTCAAATTCTTATTTGAACTAATGGTATGTGATGATTTGTTTGGATTGTTTTCAAAATGTTCGTTTTTATCAGGTGTGATGAATTTCAGCAGATTTGAAAACCCATTTTTTAATTCAAGTGTTAATTTCTTTTTTTTTCAAAATACAGCTCAATTAACATATACAAATACAAACTTTGTATATCCAATAAAAAATTCAAAAAAATATAGACAGGAAAAAAGCGGAAAATGTATTAGATTTTTAAAGATACTGAAACGGCATTATCGATTTTAAATCGTTTTTTTTTCAAAATCGATTTCCACCACAAACCTGAATAACTTTTTTTCCATCTAGGAAAAAATCAAATTATTTTAGAAAGTGTATTAAAAAATTGTTGGCAACACTGGTTTAAAGTTAAATTTCACTTGCAAATGCATGGAAGTGGAAGTGTATTTACGGCTCGTATTGGTGGTACTGGGTACTATTAGGAGTAAATTTAATAGTCAAAGTACGTGTACCTTCTTTTTACTGTTATATTGTTGTTTGTTTCTTTAAGAAAGAGTGGGAAGGTATTCGCTTCTTTTAAAGAACCGAAAACGATTTAGTTTTTAAACTAAATATTTGGAAAATTATCTAAAAAGAAAATGTATAGTTTAGTATGTAAAAAATTTTTAAAATCAGAAATAAAATAACACACTTCATTCTTTAATAAAATTAGAAAAGTTCTTAAGGAAAGTATTCTTGTTTTTCGTAAAACTGCATTGCGGTCGATATCGAGCGTGTTTTTTCCAGGGCTGTGGAGTCGTTAAGAAAAAGTTATAACTCCGACTCCGACTCCTTTTGGTGAAATTTTTTAAGTACGACTCCGACTCCGACTCCGACTCCAACTCCGACTCCGACTCCTACTCTAACTTAGCATTATTTAAGAGACTAGATTTTATTTGACTTTAAACTCTTTTTTAATTTAGTACCTGTTAAATGGTTAAATACAGCAACAAAATGATTCTGTAAAAATTTCAAATCGATATTTTAATTCTAACGTGCCGCGCATTGAGCTTTAACATACTAGTTACTAACATATGAGTAGGAAAGCTGCAAAATATTTTATTTGGATTTTGGAAAAAATGCAAAAAACATATAGCGCCCGATTAAATAGACCAAATGACTTGAACTTTTTTAACTCTAAAGTGTTATGACATTCTTGACTTATAACTCAACAGAATGAGTTTTGTTACGAACTTTCGAAAGAAACGAGTTTTGTTTCAATCCGTATGGGATCATTGAATTTAGGTGTATTTTAAAGGTTATATAAATTTATTAAAATTATGCAAACAGTGCTAAAAAATGTAAAAATAGTTCTGTAGGGGAGAGATAAACTACACCAATTCACATCTTTTTCAAATAACGTTTTTTATACTGTTGGAATTTATGGATGTGTGAATTTCCATAAGTCCTATCTAATGTAGCTTTCGAGATAGAAAAGTTGAAAACAACACCAAGTCCAATTGGCTTAGACGTTAAGGCATCAAGTGTACTTAGTGTTGTTTACCACAATATTAATAGAGGCAAAGGACAGTCCTTTTTTGTAAATTGTGAAGTAAGGTCTTTTGTTTTTAATAAACATACATAAATTCAGACACTGCCATTTTGGTCTTGTTTTATTTATTAAGTCAAATCATTCTCAGGAAAATTTAATATAGTTTATTAAAACATACAGATGCGCCTTCAGTTGTTAGTTCTACAATTTATATAACACATTTTGAAGAGAAACGTAATGTAAAAAAATGTTGTTAGCCTTTTATTATTTTTGGGAAATAGTACCCCATTTGTTGTTGGACTTGGTGCTGTTTGTCTCAAGGCATGGAACAGTACCATAGAAGGTAACGAACCTTTTATGACGTAATTTTTTAAGTATATCATCGACATAAAAAAAATATGTTAGGATCATATAAAATATTCGTACAAATGCACATTTTTATAACATAAACATCATTTGCGATCATCAACATGTTTGCGCGGTCTGCTGTAAAGTTTTCAAAATGTGGCTTGATGTAGTTTTATGTGAATTTTTAAACAACTAAATTGAAATCTTTTTCTTCAGTGTACTCGCCATTGCATTTTTCCGTTCCTAATTCAATATTATTATTGTCCAAGACCGAAATTTGAAATTGCAAGTCTTTATTATCTCTCCAATTTTCCCTAAAGTGAGCAGATAAAAGTATTCTCAAATCATTTTTCGGGTTAACCCCCACATTGATGGGAATTATATCTGGTACAATGTCATGTATTTTTCCGAGTTCGTTTTCCTTTTATTCTATTATAATCCACCTTGAAGGTTGGAACTTCAAATGTAGTTCACTTAATGCTTTCACCACAGGAGCTACAGCTGATTTCAAGTCATATTCATGAACATGGCTACAAAAGTATTTGTTAATATGTATACGATAAATAAAAAACAACATCTTTACAAACTTAATTTTTAAATTCCTTAATTCGGCTCTATTTCATTAACGACATCTTGGCGAAATTCAAATAGTGAACCCGCTGGTTTTTGTTACAAAAATTTGAGGTCACATTAAAACATAGAAAAGGACATGCTTCGATACAATCTATATAACTATTCTTATAAATTGTCAAAATAAGATGTTATCTCAATTTTTTAATTTTTGAAACTCACCTACTCATATGAAAAGTATACTGGTCCTTATTTTCTGACTTCACAATTTCAAAAAACAGACCCTCTTATGGCCAATTCGACTAATTTATTAATATATCAATTTATGTTTTAAATTTGTTTTCTTATGTCAAATAAAAATAAAATTATAAGAAAAATTATATTTAAATATGAATTGATATTTAAAAAGAATTGGAGAAATTGGTTATTAAAATTTTTTATTTTGAAAAATATTAGAAAAATTGTAATGCAAAAAAGTCGGAGTCGGAGTCGCTAGTTTTTGTGGGTACTTCGACTCCGACTCCGACTCCGGTACAAAAACCTCAACTCCGACTCCTCAACTCCGACTCCGACTCCGACTCCACAGCCCTGGTTTTTTCACGTGTCATGCGGATTAAAAAAAGAGTCAGGGTGCACAGGTAGGCTAGTTGGTTGTCTATCAGTGAGACGGCCGTAGGCTCGATTCCCGCCAGACACTCTGGAATGTTTTACTACAACGGGCTAAAGGTCTAGGTTACTTTTGCTTGATTAATTTACCCTGCAGGAGTCTAAGAGTTAAGCCTTAACTATAATATGCATAAAATGGCTTAAGCTACTGTCAAAAATTAACAACAAAAAATTTAAAAAGGCATTTAAAAAAACAAAAATAAAATCAAAAAATATTTTATTCCGTACGGAAAGTGCGATCTGTTTCGAACTTTGCTTAAGCAAATGACAGTTCCATAAAATTTAACAAAACGTTTTCTTAAGTTCAGTGTGATTCTAAACATATGAATCACATGTATTCGCACAATTGCTTAAGCCGACTTAAGCATATTATAATTGGGCCCTTAATTGTCAAAAAAGTCAGTAGTACAATTAGTGCTAACGGAGTAAGAGTTTTTATATATAAAAGAATAGTGCTTATGCGTACCAGTACTTGATGTAGTACAAGGGCACCATTTTAGACTAATAAAATTTTTTTAACAAAACTAAAACTCAAGTACATATTTTTTTGGATACTGCTTCCTAAATTTGATTTCAAATCATTTATTTATGCCATTTTATTAAAAAAAAATGCTAAATACTAATTTTTTCTATAGATACGAACTAGTTGCAAACTAGTTTTTCAGCACCCGAATGTGGTCCAAGTATACTAGTATACGTCTAGAACCAACAGTCTAAACGATTTCCTAAGCACACTCAATGCTAATTTAAACATTAAGATGTTATGGAAATGTTAACAGTTGAGAACTAGTACTAAATATTTTTTTGCTAGTTTGGTACTAGTTAGGTAATAGTTCAATCTCCGGCAGGGTTAGCAAGAATAGAACTTGTAATTGTATTGGTAACACTTTATAAATAGGTAAATAAAACGGGTCAAAATATTCAAAATTTTTTGATCAGAAATTTAAGACGATGGAAGGACTTTTTAGCATTGCGCATAGTGTTAATTGATTTTAAATAAAATTTACAGTTGGGTATCATTCCTAATCGTATTGTAGTTTTGTCTGCAAAAAAAACCCATTAAAGAAAAATATATCTACACGGTGACGCAAAAGTTATCACGTTTTCGGAATTAACTATAATTTTTTTAAATGGTGGTAAATGCCAGTTCAGCTTTGATATTTGTGAAGCAAACACACAGAAAAAATTATGCAAAATTTTTCACTAATCAAAGCATTAATTAAAAATATAATCAGTTTTAATTCAAAATTTAATCAAGTGAATTAAACGTTTAATCAAGTGAATTAAACGTTTAATTAATACTATTAACTGGTTTAATTGATACTATTAATTTGTTTACTGGTGAAAATTTAATTAATTTTTTAATTAATATCACAAATTTTTTAATTGAAATCAATTTTTATTTTTTTCTGTGCAGATACAAAATACACGTTCTAAGGAACGCGGAATAAGTGTTGCTATTGTTGTTGCATAATAATTCTTCGGTAGCGTTGACGCAGTGTGAATTTAGATCTAGATTTACCGGTCGTCCGACACCAGCGTATCACAAGTAAATCGAGCATGTTCGATAAATCGAAAAGAAGTGGATTTAAAATCGAACAAATTTTGAAAACGAGTCTGTAAAGAAAGTTAGTAAGAGTATTCTTTTTAACATATGTGCTTCATACTTTGAGTACCAATTATTTTTACAATAATAACACTTAAAAACAGGAAAAACTACAGTGATTTAGCTAATAATTGAAGTCAAAACCTAATTCGATTTCAATTTTACTTCATTTCGATTTCTAGAACATGCCCGTATGTCAACAAGAGTCATACTCTTGAAGTCCTCCAAGAGAATATTCGGGCTCGTACGTTCAACAATTCTAGTGGCGGACACAAATTTACATCAAATTAAAACAATCAAACAGAAAAACTTAAAAAAATTATATTCTCAAAAAACATCGAGTGAGAACTTTTGAGCCACCTTGTATACCCTTGAATAGAGTTGTTGTTTGCTTGTTGATGATTTTTGCTGGTATTGTTGTACAAATATCTTACCCTACAGACGGATGGTAAAATTTGCTTAGTCTAGAGGAAAAAATTTTATGGAAAATAGTTCTCCACTAAACCATATCCATTCTGACCACAAGAGTGTTTTCTTAAGCCGAGTGGAATTTGAAGTTGTAAAAAATAACACAATAACAGCATTGCTGGTCATATGTCACGAATAAAATAAAAGCTTCTGAGGTGTTAATTTTTTTTTATCGGCACACAAAAAATAAAAATTGTTTTCAATTAAAAAATTTGTGATATTAATTAAAAAATTAATTAAATTTGCGCTAGTAAACAAATTAATAGTGCCAATTAAATATTGTTTGATATTATTTTTTGCAGTAATTTTGTTGATATAAGTAAACGTTAAATTCACTTGATTAAATTTTTAATTAAAACTGATTTTTTTTTTGATTAATGGTTTAATTCGAAAAAAATTTCGAGAGTTTTTTCTGTGTATAAACCACAGATTTAACGAAGCCCCACAGGTAATTATCTGATGATGATGTTCCGCTATTCTCCAGCTAGGGAGCAAACGGTCTCAATTAATGACTTCCAACGGACTCTGTTGTGGGCTGTTCTTAATGCCTCGTTCCATGAAAACCCTGCAGTTGTCAGCTCACGTATGGTTGCGATGCGCCAAGTGGTTTTTGGACGTCCACGACGCCGAGAACCCTGGGGGTTGTACTGAAGCGCTGCCTTTGCTACCTCGTTATCGGATCTCAGTGTATGACCAATCCATCCAAATTTCCTTTTCAGGATGTCGTGCTGGATTGGCTGTTGGTTCGTACTTCGAAGCAACTCAGCGTTAGATATTGTGTTGGGCCAAAAACATCGAATAATCCTTCGAAGGCAGCGGTTGGTGAAAACTTGCAGTCGTCGTACGTCGCTTTTGGATAGGCCCCAAGTTTCACATCCGTACAGGAGTATAGGTTTCACACATGTATTAAATACTTTGGTCTTCAGTTGTATTGATATGTCAGATGATACCCATACTTTTTTTAAACAATGCATGGCATGACGGGCCTTGTTGATGCGCGCAGAAACGTCTTCGTTTGCGCCACTGTTCGTTGTGATTGTGCAGCCAAGGTAACAAAAAGATTGTACATCCTCTATGTTGTTATTATCGAGAGTTAGAGAGGTGGTATTAGTGGTGTTAATTCTCATTAGTTTGGTTTTCCGCCAGTTTATTCTCAAACCAACTTTGAGAGCGTTGTTATGAAGAGCCTTTAGTTTGTTCTCTATATGTTCGAACCTATGTGCTAAGAGACATAAATCATCAGCATAGTCAAGATCGTTAAGTTTTGAGAAGGGCGTCCACTGAATGCCGTCGGGTGCTTCAATGTTTGTTATTGACATAACATCATCTAGGACAAGCAGGAAAAGAATTGGTGACAAAACACAACCCTGGCGTACTCCCGCATCGATAGTAAATGTTTCAGACGTTTGACCCTTGTATAGCACCTGATTTTGGGAGTTGTAGTACAAAAGTTTTATAACGTCTATAATAGATTCCGGTACACCTCTGCGATGCAGTGCTCTCCAAATGCTCGTCCTCAAGATTGTGTCGAATGCCCTCTCAAAGTCCACGAAGAGCATATAAGTGGGCGAGCTATGCTCATTTGCTTGCTCGATTATAATTCGTAATGTCGACACGTGATCTATGCATGATCTACCTTCGCGGAAGCCTGCTTGTTCCTGCCTTAACGTATCGCAAAGAGGTGACAGCCTTAGCATTATAATTGTTGCAATAATTTTTTGTATGGTGTTTAGAAGGGTTATGCCCCGCCAGTTTTTGCATTCTCGAAGGTCTCCTTTCTTTGGTATAGCTATTATAAGGCCTTCGTTCCAACGGTTTGGTATTTGCTTATTAACCCATACATTGCAAATTAATGGTGTAATTACATTTGCAATCCACGTAGGATTGGTTTTAAAAAACTCTGGAGGGATGTTATCTGTTCCAGCAGACTTATTTGTCTTAAGTTTTGCGATTGCAGTTATTACCTCCCTTGTGGTGGGGGGATCGGCTGGTATTTCCGTGAGTCGTGACGGCAGTAGAAGGTGGTTTTCTACAACTTCAGTTGTGCTGTTATGTTGTGCAGCGAAATGCTCCTTCCATCTACGAAGTTGTTGGTCTGTGCTGGTTAGGAGATTTCTTTGTGCATCGAATAGTGGCGGGTATGTGTTTCTGTTTGTTGAAGTTACAGATTCAATAGCTTTGTACGTTTTCCGCAGGTCGTTTCGTCGTGCCGCCGTTTCTGCTTCTTCGAGATGCTTTGCTAAAAAAATTCTTCTGTCAGTTCTTGCTGAGCGTTTGATCTCGCGATTTAGGTTGCTATATTGCTGTTTAAGCCCTCTGAGACGTACAATATCGGTGCTTTTACAGCAATTGATGAGCTGCAGCATACGTTTTCGTGCTGTTATTTTTTCCCACGTACGATCTGAAATCCACTCTTTCCTTTCACGGGGCAGTACATCGAGTGAAGAAGTGGCTGCTGTAATTAGGGCCTTTTCTACGCTATCCCATTCTGAGGTGATATTGTGATCGCGGGTAAGTGTAGACATTGTCAAATTAAATTGCGATATAAAGTTATTTGCAGTGCGCGTGGTGCGTAGTGTTTCTATGTTGAACTTTTTTCTACAACAACGATTTACAATAGTGCGGCTATTCAAGGTAAGCGCGAGTTTTCCCACCACAAGAACGTGATCGCTTGCGATGTCCGCACCTCGCTTATTTCGTACATCTGCTAAAAGTCGAAGCCATTTGCTTTCTATCAAAACGTGATCAATTTGGGATTTGTATTGTGCGCCTGGAGACACATAAGTATACTTATGTATATTCTTGTGGGGAAATTTTGTACCCGCAATGAACAGTCCATGCGTTGCGCAGAGATCAATAAGCCGGTTGCCGTTGTCATTGGTACTACTCTCGAGCCCATGGTTGCCGATTATATTACACGTAGATGGGTCGTACGTGACTCTGGCGTTGAAGTCGCCCATAACGATTTTTATATCTCTCCGATGGGTTCTGTTGAGAGCTGTGTCCAGCTGTTGGTAGAAAGTTTCTTTATCTTCAGTGGTCGCGACTTCTGTGGGCGCATAACATTGTACGAAGGTGATGTGCCGTAACTTGCTTTGAAACCTAGCGGTTATTATTCTCTCGGATAATGGGTTCCATTCTATTAACGCTCTGCTGGCTTGTGATGATAGTCAGCTTCACCGCTGTATAAGAGTTTGTGGTTGTTGGAAATAAACTCGCCATTGCCCTTCCACCTAACTTCGCTTAGCCCAAGTATCTGCAGGTTATACGTGTTCATTTCTCTAATTAGTTGTGCTAGCCTTGATGGCTCGGCTAGTGTTCTAACATTCCAAGTTCCATAGAGTATCCATTTTCGTTTGCGTGTGGTCGTTGCCGAAATTTCCAGTCCGTTTCTTTCATATGAGTTTTCTTGAATCTTTTTAGGTTATTCATGCTGGTAGCTGATTGGGCTATCGCGCATTATCCCAGATACTGGGGCTGCCAGTCTCCCTGGGCGGAGTTCGCCGCTCGAATTTGCTTCAGTCTCTGTAAGACTGAACCCGGGGGGTACCACGAGGAGGCCATTACCAAGATAATGGGATCAGCAAGCTGATCTACGAGTCGACTTGAGGCGATTTATTAAGGATTATGGGAATACTTTTCCTTATGCTACACAAAAGGTGTAGACTTCTTAAGGGTTGCTTTAGCCATGTTACCTTATACACCCCCTTACCCCCCTTAATTGACAGGTCCCTTTTTTGAAAAAAACTTATCGCAAAATATTTGTTTCAACAAGTCGATGGTTATGGTCCCCGTATAGCACGTAGTGCCATCCAGTTGATACCACACAGAAAAAAATAAAATTTGATTTCAATTAATAAATTTGTAATATTAATTAAAAAATTTATTCAATTTGCACCAGTTAACAAATTAATAGTGTCAGTTAATTTTTTTTTTTTTATATTAACAACATTTTCTGCAGTTATGTTGTTGATATAAGTAAAAATTAAATTCACTTAAATTAATTAAAACTGATTTTATTTTTGATTAATAATTTAATCATTTAATCGGATCAATTTTATTCATATTCTTAAACAATAAATCATTGATCATGGCGCCGTGACGATCTACATGAACTTTAACGCAAGCTTCGGCATTAGATTTGAAGATATAAGGTCCGATAATGCCACCTGCGTGTAAATCGCAAATTGGCTTTGGCTACGTACTGTATGCGGCAGTTTTATTTATTTACAAACCCGTTATACCAAAATTAACACAATTCCGCGATAAGACATCGATGACTCATTTTCAGAGTAAATTTTGATAATTTGGTGGAGTTGTTTAAGCGTGAATATATTCATGATGATTTGCCCAAATTCCTTTCCAGCTAATTCTTTCGTAAGTTTGATCGTGCATAATTAAACATCCTTTATAAGGCTTAAGACACACTGTTTGATTTGTGTAGATGATCGTATTCAATTTATCAAAATAAGTTCTACGTAAAACACAGTCCTTCTATTAAAATTTGTAGGGATTGTTCTCCACTAAACCATGGCTCCGATCCCATAGAAGAGTTCTTTTGGAAATCCTTTTTAACTGTCAAAAATCCTTGTCGAGACATGTTTTTCGATTTAATTATATTAATTTTAATATAAAGCGAATTCCCGCTTTGGACTGAATGCCAGAAAATTACCAATTTTTTAGCGCTTTTATTGGTAATTAAAAATTCCAGGAAAAAAACCCCAAATGATAACGAAGTTTCTTACATTGCTTAATCTCTAGATTTATTTAAAGAGTCCCCTTAGTCGTTTATTACCCCACCTTTTTGTTCCACATCCCAGTTTTATTTACACTTAAGTCTATAAATACAAATTTCCTTCCTTTTGCTAACGTCTTACTATTCTTATGCACACATTTCTTTTATTTCCTCATTTCATTGTTTGTAGTTGTTGTTATTGTAATTTCCTTTTGATTCTTAAAAAAAATGAACATCTTAAAAGACGTAAAATGAACGCAAACGTAAAGAAAACATATATCCTTATTTCGTTCCTATTCTGTTTCCACTTGATTGAAATAGTATTTTTATAGTAAAACTCCCATTGGCTGCGTTAACTGCAAATGAAGGTGCTTCTGTACTAATAGATAAATGTTTTTTGTAGTTGAAATTTTTGTGTTATTTATACTCGTATTTGGTTTCCGGTTAAACTAAAAAGAAAAAAAGAAGACAAGAAAAAGGATAATTTTTTATCAAGTGTAACGTAATAAATTCACTTATTTGAAATGTGTGAAAAGATCACGAGAGTGTAGAAATGAGCAATTATTTGTTATCTTTAAATGCAGTTTTTGCAAATGGGGAAAAACGAAAAAAAAAAACAAAAGGAAAGGAAAGGAAAGTAGATAAGAGAAATATATAATAGTTTAGATTGAACATATAAAAGATTTAATAGTTATGTTAAATTCAAAATAAAGAAAAACTGTGTAAAGTATTGGGTGTATGAATTAAAATAACTGCTAATTTTATGAGGCCGAGAAACAATTAAGCTTATATTCGGATTCGTTATTCTAAAATGAATATTAATTCAGTGAGAGTGTTCTGCATTGATTGAAACAAATGCTAGTCGGACGGTGTAACGTGTAACGAATTTTTTTAATAGTTTTTTAACTGGTCTGGCAACATGCAGCTAAAATTTGTCGTGATGCAATACTACAGCTTTCATACAAAAAAAATTAAATTTGATTTCAATTAAAAAATTCGTAATATTAATTAAAAAATTAATTAAATTTGCACCAGTTAACAAATTAATAGTATCAATTAAATATTTTTTGATATTTTCAGCATGTTCTGCGGTAATGTTGTGATATACATAAGTAAACGTTTAATTGACTTGATAAAATTTTTAATGAAAACTGATTTTATGTTTAATTTATGGTTTAATTGAACAAAATAAAAAAATTGTCAAGAATTTTTTCGGTGTTATGTTTTATCGCTTATTTTAGGCGTTTTTATTTTATTTTTTATAATGCTCGCTTTAAACGAATCAATTTAACTCATGGCCCATTTTCGGCGATTCCTCCAAGTACAGAGCTTTACCTTGTTACCAAAATCAAATTTTCTTTCAACATCTCTCAAGGCTTACATCTCAACTCAGTTGAGTTGTAATTAAAACAGCTGCTAGTGATGAGTTGTAATTTCGTGATGTTTTTTTTTTTTTAACTGCAATTAAGGAAAGTTGTAAACCATAATCTAAAAATGCAAAATTTCAACTGAACTAGAGTTGAGTTGTAAGCCGTAATGGGGCCATGTCACAGAGTAAAATTCCGTTCGGAAACGGAATTCATTCCGTATTTTTGTGCTTCAGAAAATGATAAAAAAAATTTCGGAATGAAACCATGAACGAATTTGTTTTCATGAAAGGAATGGGAGTTTTCTGTATCTGAAAGGCCAAAATACTATCAAAATACACTTCATATCAATAAACTACAACAATAAACAAATATGTTTTCTTCGATTCCGAACGAAATCAATCTGTTTCAAATTAAAGCAGTAAGCCAAACTTTTCCCAAGTCATGATTTGCTGGACATAAATCGAGGTTTTCAAAGCAAAAAAAGAAATTTTGTTGTTTACACTTTTTCTTTTATTAGTAGAAAAGATTTAAAAGGATACCTGACTCCATGGTGATCTTAATAACTAGATTATAAACATTGTGCTTACCAACCACCGGTTGCGCTCACACAGGTAGCAATTTTGAGTGCATAACTCGCCAGAATTTTACACTCGCCCCTTGTTTAGGAGATGGAGCTACCTAATAACACCTAAGGAGATCTCCCTGGAAGCCGAACTTCCCCACAAATGGTCAAAAATCAGCTTTTAAACCAGCTTTTAAACGACAAACCACAACCACCCAGTGATCCCCGAAGGGTTCTCAGCCGCTAGTCAGCTGGGACCAAATTTCCAGGGAAAGAACTTTTTCGTTCAATGATTAATACCCTTTGTATACTTGCATACAACAACCATCTACCATCAACCAAAAAGTCACCATTTCTGAAAAAGCAAAAGTGGCAAAATATTAAAAGAAAACCCAAATATGTATTTGAAATTCATTTTGTTTAATAATGTTAAAGAAAAGTTAAGCAAAAAAAAAAAGACTTGCAAAAAAGGAAAAACTTGACAAATGGTAACGATGCTTTCAAAAAACTGCCCTTTGGTCAGTGATGCCACACTAATAATAGAACTTATTGCCACATTTCTAGTGATGACACTTAAATAATCAGAAGATGTAGAATGGAATACAATGAGATGGGAACATCTTGTAAAGATGGTGCTTTTTAGCTTAATGTATTTCTTATGCGGAAATTTTAACATCTTCGCAAATTGGTGGTAGATGTTTGATGTTTACAATTGTGAAAAGGCTATAACTGAGAATAAATGACAGATGAGTTTTCTCCAAAAGCCAAGTGAGCAATTAAAGAGACAAATAAATAAATGTTACGCCATCTATTAGGAATCCCACATTTTTAACTTACAGATCCAATACTTAACAAATGAAGCAATCTATGATTTCATATTATTTCTTTAAACTGAATTGAAAATCGACCAAAATCTTTCTGTATTTGGTTTCTATCTTTGACACAAACAAATTTATTTGTTTTTTTTTTTTTTTTTTTTTAATATTGCCAAAATACTATCTGCTTTTAATGGTAACTTTTGACTCTTGTGTGTGTGTGTGTGTGCTTGGAAAAAAAATCCCTTAAACCGCAATTGAACTCGTTTTGTTAATTTAGAAAAAAAGAATCTGTCTAGTTTTTGCGGTTTATTTCTATTTTGATTATTGGACTCATTGATAGACAGACATACAGAGATAGAGACAGACTGGCTGCTTGATACATTGTCTGGTTGTCTAAGCCATTTGTGGTTCAATTATAAAAATGATACTACCTACAATTTGTTGGTAGTTTTCCAAAGACCTGTCATTTGTTGGTTTCTTCTTCGTTTTTTTTTTTTGTATAAAATATTGTTGCTTTTTGTTTTAGTTGAGTTTTAATTTATTGCACAATTGTAACATAAATGATTTTTCTGTATGCATCTTGACATTTTTGTTGTGTAATCAATTGTTAAATTGTTAAACCACAAGTGTCTATAATTAAAGAAAAAGAAGAAACAAAATTAAGATTTTTTGTTTAAACTTTCAAAATAGTAAATCGAATTGAAGATTAGTAATTTGATTTATTTGAAATATTTTCAACTTTGGCTAAATTGTAGTAAATTTGTACAAATTTTTGAAGATATTTATGTATGTATATTAAAACAAAAAGCTTAAACTTGAGGTCAGTTGTATGTAAATTTTTTTTTTAATGTCGAATAAAAATACAACTTAAGGAAAAATATTTTTTATATATGTTCAAAAAAACCTTAACAAATTCGCTAGAAAGATTGTTCCTATTAAAAAATCCTGTAAAGTATACAATTTTTTTTTCGGAAATTTTCAATAAAATTAAAAATAAAAAATATTTTTTTTTTTCTTTTTTCATAAAATAGCCAAAAATTTTTTTAAAAAATAGCATAATTTGGAAATTGAAACAATTTAATTTCCTCTTTTGTAGGAACTATTATAAACTACTAAATTACACTGTGCTATTTGAAAAAACTGACAAACGGGGCACCTGGCGTTTTATCCTGATTTGGGTACGCTGAATACAGTGGTGCTTACCGTTTTTTAAGCTAGCTCTTGTTTTCGATATATACTGTTATTTAACAAAAAAAATATTTTTTTAGCGAAATTTGAAAATTTTTATCAAAGTTTTTCTTGGGATTCAAAAAATTAATTAACAAGGTTGCGTTTAAATGTGCTAAATTCCCATTTCATACTATGTATTGATTAACTGAAATTTATTGTTGATGGTATAAGCTTTTCCTATGAGCATTTCACTGGTTGCTTAGGTCAGATCGTCAGGAAACTTCATCCAAAGATTTTAGAAAAACTTAAGATATTATACAAATAAAACTGTTAAGCGAATAAGAATTATAAGCCGCAGTTTTACTTGTAACAATATCAAAGCTTAAACAAAAACAACAACAACAATAAACAGTGAGTTTATCTTTTCTTACAGTCCCGACTTCAATTGGTTAATTTTCTAATCTAATTGTAATCTTTCTACACGTATAGAAAACAAAGTGTCAAACAAAACACGTCATACACATTATTTAGCGTTCGGCTCACACACCCAGGCCGAACACAACCCTTATTACCGTTCGTAACCAAGGCGAATTAACTACAGGTGGTGTCGAACCGGCATCTGAGTTTGACAGTTCGAGCTTATTTGTTTTGATTTGTTAGTGTTTTGCTAATAATGGTTGGCATTTCGAGCTAATGGCACAAATAATGCAATGCAAAAAAACCCTATGTTGTTTCTGTTGTTTTTGGATTGTTGTAGTTCCGACACCACCTGTAGTTGAATTCGCCTTGTTCGTAACTATTTCAAGAAAGAGCCGAACATTAAGTAGTGTTTTGTTCTTCGTTATAAAACAGAACACTTTAAGTGATACTGTAGACAAACTTTATATTTATATAATGTTCTATAATGTTTCTTTTTTTTTTTGCAATGATAAAGAAATCAACAAGCAAAAAATGTTAGCAACGACCGCAGCACGAACAGCTTGTGTGTGTATTGTCTATATGTTTTGTTTGTGTAATATTATTTTGCTGGCTTTTGATTTTTTTTTCGTATGTGTATTTTGTTTTTGTAAAAATTGTTTGGGTTAATTTGGAATTAAATGTTCTAATCTTTTGTTGTGTTGAATAAGAACAGTATTATTTTTGTGTTCGAAGGATGACAAACAGGGAAACGTTATTTTTTTTAATGGTTTACTACACAAACACTATTAGCGTTTGTTTTTTTCTCCAAATCTACCGAACCGAACACTAACGAGTGATATTCAGTGTTTATTTTCGAACACTGCGTACATGATTAAGATCTGTCTACAACTTTTGATTTTAATCACAAAAGATGCAAAATTTAATTTTTGAATTTTATAAAACGCCCCCTAAGGGGTGGTGATATAGGGCAAGTATGTCTTGAGAAAATATTTAGGACGAAAGACTAATTGAGGTCGGTTATACATTTGATCTCCTTAGGGGCGACTCCTAGGCAATAATTAGACATTTTCTTCAATATATTTCTAGCCTTTATCGAAAAATTTGTATAGGTGCTCCCTTAAGAAATGGTGATAGCGGGTTGGTATGTGAGAAACAAATTATTGGGATGAGAAATAAAAAGGGTTTGGTCATATATTTGACCCGTTAAAGGGGCGTGCTAGGCACTGCAGGAGCCAACTTTAAGAATTTCATTAAACCACCATATTTGTATGGAAGTCTCCTAATGGGTGGTGATAAGGGAAATTTCACAAATTTCCTTATAATACACTTTTGTATTACTCAACAAATAAACTAAAAAAACCATTTCCCCAAGAAAACGTTGTATATCTACAGCAAAAACAAAGTTAAACGATTTAATCTTTAAATATCCTAATTTTTGTTTTTTTCCAGCATCAAGAAAACAAAAAAAAAAATCTTTAAAAATTCAATTTATACCTTGACTGACAAATATCTCTGTTATATTTAAAATAACACTAACAAAGAACAGAAAACATTTATAAATTTTACGCAATTTGGTTTTAGCAAAAAAAAGTGGACTTATAATCTTAAAAATTTATTTCTCCTTTAAAAATTCCATCAAAAAAAAAAAAAAAAAAAACAAAAAGGAAAGAAAAAAATTAAAACCACAAAAAAGCAGATGAGTAAAAAAATTAAAAAAAAATATTTAGCTGACCCTCTAGCCAAATACTCTAAATACTTTTTTCGGTTGTTGTTTCCTCTTAACCCAATAATACCAGCACAAATCAACACCTAGACACCCAAAAGTACTTATCAGTTTTGGCCAAAATGAAAGCTTTTTTTCAACCTCCTCCCCTTAAACAATTCTTGGCTTTATGCGTTAGAGAATACAGTCGAATGTTATTAAAGGCCTAAAGCTGAGAGCAGGGAAAAAACAGAATTGACTTATGGTAATAGAAAAGGCCTAAGGCATGTGCTGTTGAGGGAGATACACTGTGAGTTATAGAATAATCCATAGATTTAATAACCATTACTAAATACTGGTTTGCAAAAAAAAAAAAACAAGAAAAAACGAAATCAAAATATTTGTTTGGAAAGATTTATGATACTTATATCTAAAGGCATTAAGCATTGGTAACCGAGGGTGGTTAATGTAGGGTTAGGGAATTTGTTAAATTACATAAAAATCCCGAAACATTTTATTTTTATTTTAAAAGGGGCACAAACGCTTAAGTAGGTTTTTGTAAAAGCATTTAAGTGTAGAAAACTGGTGTGCGAGATACAGTAGTACAAAAAAATGGGAGCTAAGAGTACAGTAGCTCAGAGTACTGAGAAGAAATTGTATATTTCAAATAAAAAAAATAATCACTCGAATTTTAAATATTCAAGAATGTGATGAAAATCAAACGTTTTCATTAATCCCTTGACGCAACAGCATCAAGTCCAACAACAAAAGGGTGCTATTTCCGAAAAATAATACAAGATTTACACAATTTTTTTACCTTACTTTTCTCTTCAAAATGTGTTATACAAAATTTTACAAGTAACAACTAAAGAAGCAAACGCATGTTTAAATAAAAATATATTTTATTTTCCTGTGAATGATTAACAAAGTTCGTCGAAATACATATTTAACTAAATAAAAAATAAAACCAAAATAGTGTTTTAATTTATCTTACTTTACAATTACAAAAAAAAAAAGACTATTCTTTGCCTCTAAGCAAATTCTCCTTATTGACTACAAATCCAGATGCCCTTAACGTCTAAGTAAGTTGGACTTGTTGTTGTTTTTAACTTTTCTATTTCGAAAATTACATTAGATAGGACTTAGCAAAACTAGTTTCTTTAGAAAATTCGTAGCAAAACTAGTTCGTTACAAAATTAAATCTATTATTTTTCTATATACAGTTGGTTTCAATTTTTCAACTGTTGAATGAAAAATTGAAACACTTCAAAATCAAAAAAGTTTAATTAATTTGGTCCAGTTAATTCGGCGCTATATGTTTTTTGCTTTTTCCCAAAATTCGAAAAAGGTGTAACGAACGAGTTTTGCATCTCACCTACTCAATTGTTTCAAATCTTACAGTTAAGAGTGCAATAGTGCATATTACTGCAGTCTAGAGTGATTAGAATAGTGTAAGGCCGTTAGGCGTTTAAGTATAATAGGAAACATTTTTATTGTTTCTTGAAAATTTAACTTAATGCGCCCCAAAAGTTTACATCCTCATATACTTAAATACTCAATAAATAATACCAATAATAGACAATTACTCTTATCAAAGCAATTAATATTTTTTCCCCAAACTTTCTGTTTGTTTTATTTTCAAATGTAGAAATTTAAAATCTCTAAAAATACCAAAAAATAAAAAAATACTTTAACACAGATTTTTTTAACAAACTTACGGCCATTTTCATCAAGTTCAGTTATATTTAACTCTAAATATAAGTGACAGTTAACAAATGTTTTTTTACAGTTACAGTGATAGTTAACTTAAACTGAATTTGGTAAAATTGGTCGTTAGACTCCTCTTATTTTAACTGAATTTATCGGTGCGTAGCAACTTGTATTTGGTTACTAAGGATTTTTCAAAAAATCTGTATTTTTCTAGATTAAAAAAAACTCTTGTTTGTATTTATTTTCATCGTTAGCCAAAATGAAATGAAATGCTGGTAGTTTTTAAACATGAAGATGTACAAGTACAAGTTCAATTAGAAAAGAGCTTAAGTTTATGTGTGTTTTTTTTGTCTTCATTTCGTTTTGCAGGCAGTAGAAGGAGAAGTTAAAAAAAAAACGTAAATGTTTTTCCATTTAATCTGTCAAATTGGTTTTGAATTGAATTGCGAAGGATTTTACAAAATATAGGAAAGAAAAAAAAAACGAACAGGGATATAAGCCAAGTATGAAAGCGTTCTTTATAGACAAGTTTAAGGATATAAGTTGAGGAAGATAAATATTTGTGGATTCATTTTTATACGATAGTTTAAAGAGAAAAACTTGAAGGTTAAAAGTTTAGGTAGAAAAAAAAACATTACTTAAAAAATAAAAGAAGGCCAGCATGGCCAAGTTATTAATATATATAAAAATTTTTTATTAAAGTCATAACAATAAATAATATCTGCTAAAAAATATAGTCTTATAACTTTCTACTGAAATACTTCTTTAATCACATTAAATAAATAACAATAAGCATTTAGCCATAACGAAACAAGTAACTTAAAAAAACTTATACAAATTTACGCACACGCCTACACATCCAGGAAATTCCCAATCTTCTGTTCACTTTCTCTCTTTCTCTTCGCCTTGCATAAAGGACTTCCATAACGGTTTAAGCAAGTTTTTCCTAAATTTTTTTTAGATTTGACAAAAACTATTCTTTTCTGTTGAGTCTTTCGAAAGTGAGCGTGTTGTCAACAGACGGACAGACGAACCTGGCGAAATCGAACTACTCAAGGACCCAAAATATCTTAGAGCAATATAGAAAAAGTTTCGCACGAAATTACAAACTTAGCCAAACCGTCTTGTGGAATTTCAAGAAAATCATCAATTTATTTTGTTTCCTAAAAACAAAAGATTTTTTTAATTGAAAAATTATATCAGAGAGATTTCCACTACTACAGCGGGGCTACACTCGATTTCGATGCAAAAGAAAATGGTAGCAAATAATATATTATAGTGGTTGGTACTTTTTAAAGCGTTTATGCCTTTTTTTGCTCCTTTCTTTGCAAATCATCCCTATTTATTTTATTTTAATTTTCCAATTTAATATTTTTACTACCAATTTTGACATTTAACTCAGTGTTTGAAAGTAAACAGTACATTATTTAGCGTTCGGCTCAGACACCCAGAAACGATATCTTGTTTTTTTAGTGATTGTGTAGACGAACACAACCCCAAATACCGTTTGTAACTATTTTCAAGAAAGAGCCGAACATTATATAGTGTTCTGTTCTTCGTTAAAAAAACAGAACAATTGTAGTGATACTGTAGACAAACATTATATTTTAATGTTCTATAATGTTTTTTTTTGTACATTGATAAAGAAATGAATAAACAAAAAAATTTAGCAACGACCGCAGCACGAACAGCTTGTGTGTGTATTGTGTATATGTTTTGTTTGTGTAAAATTAGTTTGCTGGCTTTTTGTTTTTTTCGTATGTGTATTTTGTTTTTGTAAAAAATGTTTGGTTTTGTACGAGCCAAAAGGGACGAACATTAATGAGCCAACCCGAACACAATGAAGTTTGTTGATTTAAAAAAAAAGACCGAACGGAATTATATGTTCTAATGTTTTGTTGAGTTTGATAAAAACAGTATTATTTTTGTGTTCGAAGGATGACTAACAGGGAAACGTTATTTTTTTAATGATTTTCTGCAAAAACACTATTAGCGTTTGTTTTTTCCACAAATCTACCGAACCGTACACTAAGGAGCGATTTCTAGTGTTTATTTTCGAACACTGCTTTGATTGCTTTCAATCTGCGCCGTGTTTAATTTTTATTGCCAGTATTGCTTCGTTTTCAAAAAATTTTGCGAAAGTAATAGAGAGTGAGATAGAAAGCATCGAAACTGTTTTCGCATCGCAATAGACAGTAGCACAGTTAATTCACATTTTGCACCAGTTGATCTTGGTAAGACTTCATATTAACGCAAAATTAGCAATATCTTCGTTGTGGATTGATCAGAACGTCGAGAAATTATCAAACAGGGATTTCTTTCAACACTGCGGCTCACCGTTGCAGTGTTTTAACTTAATGATCTGGACGAACATTCACTTACTATGGCACATTATGTAGCAAGCCGGTCAACACCAATTTATTTAATCAGAAGGACGATTATGTTGTACGAAATTATCACAAATTTTACGAAACGTTACTTTTACAGATTCGCTATTTTCTTCAAAGTTCTTTTTATGTATTTTGGTGAAATTTTCGCACAAAATCAAATTTATGAAAACAATTGACGAAGCTTCAGCTACTGATGTGTCAACAAGTAAAAACTTTATGTTATTCCAATATGCCCCTGTCAACAACACCTATTATTTAGTAAGTCCTCAAGGACACATCAACTTTTTAAAAAAAGGGAGGTCAAACCATAATGCACAATGTTAATTGTGGGTCACACCTTGACGTCAAGTTTTTTGCCCAACTTAATTTGACATTTCTTTGTTTCAGTGTTTGAAAAATTAAACCTTGGAGAGATACACATTTCAAACATAGAGAGGTGCACAATTAAGTAGTGCGTTAAGATTGTTGGAGCCTTTTACGAAAATGGCAGTTCTGATCAAAATACATTTCGTGCACTTTATGATTTGTGTGTTCAGCTTAATCGACCAAATGTGTAGAACTATGCGCGAATTTCAGCAAACCGGGTCTGTAAGAAATGTAAAAACAACTATGCATGCTCGCCCAAATCGTTTATGAGCTGGCGGCGTTATCGGGCTTACTTCTTTGAAAGTGAGGTCGGCCAAGCAGTTATCGTGAATGATGTTCGCTATCGTGAGATAAAAATGGACTCCTTCTGGCCAAAAATTGAGGGCATGGACCTGGACGATATGTAGTTCCAACAGGATGGAGCCACTTTTCACACAAACAACGGAACAATGGCTCTTTTACGCGAGAAACTCAATGGCCGTTTTATCTCACGTCGTAGTGATGTTAATTGGCTGCCACTATCATGTGATTGGACACCGTTCGACTTTTTTCTTTGGGATATTTTAAAGAAAAAGTGTACATCTCTAAGTCAAGAACAATTGAAGAGCTAAAGGATGAGATAATTCGGCACATTGATGACATTTAACCTCAATTTTATGTCAGAGTCATTGAAAATATGGACCATCGGAAATGGTAATGCCGCCGAACTCATCGCGAGCATTTGGACGATATTTTGTTTCACTCATAATTGTCATAAATTGTCTATCATAATAAAAAATATTACCATAATTCTCAGAAAACTTTTTGTTTTATTTACAATTTACGTAGTGCGTTTTATGTGCTGTTGTAAAACAGTTAACTAGGAACTACACAAGTCATTAAATAAATTCAATTATCTTATGCTCAGATTCAAATTTGAAAATGATACGTGCTCGTTCGGTTTATTTAATTAATAAACTTTTGTTTGAACGGCGTTTATATTTTGCCAAAATAAAATTTCATAGAGATGGAAATCCTTTATTTTGGCTTAACCTTTAAATTACCCTTGTGTGCAAAAACCACACAAAAGAATTAATTTTACACGATAAACAGAAAACTGAAAACACATTTTTTGATAAAAAAAAAAAATATTGTTTTGTAGCGAAATATTTCAGATCTTACGTAAGTTACCCTCGAATGTGGTTTTTCACACATTTAGTTTAAATGTAATTTGTACTAGAGACAACATTTTCTGTCGGCAAGTGTAAATATTTTTGATATTGTTGCGAACTGCAAGCTTTATTTGTTTTATAAAGTGAGTGCTTATATAAAATACACACAAGCTTTGTACGGTTTGTTGTTGATCACCAACGGACTAAATACATCATTAATGTTACGTAAATTATGACGCCACAGCAAAGAAGGTAGACATTGCGTATGTGTGAAAAACGACACACGAAGGTAAACAAACTTTAGTTTTTTTAAGGGTGATTTGAGGGTTAAACAAGCAAAATTATTAAGGTTTGGTATGTATTACAACAAACGTTTCATACATTTGAGTAAAACTGATTTCAAGAAACAACAAAAACACTTGTAACGTAGAATTATATCGTTTTGTTATGGAACTCCTCATTTATTCTCTGGTGTATTAAATATTGTTTGCTTTCTTTTTTCCGATTTTATTGTTTATGCTATTTGTTTTATGTGTTTATGGGAAACACTTATACATAAACAATACAGTATAATAAAAAAAAATGGAATACATAAATAAAATAGAAACAAAATAAAATAAAAATATTAAATAACACAGTGCAACGAAATTCGAGTCATCGCCGCCAGCCTCAACACTTGCAGCGCGAAACGCAAGAAGACTACTAGTAGAGCAAATTTGCCAAAGGATTTTGAAAACTTAGCTCGGGTTCCCGAAATATGGGACCATAAAGTTTTTGAATTTTTTGAGGAGGCGTTTGGTATAAGTAAAAAAAAAAATATACTAAATGTACTTCCAACCTAAAAAATAATTTCAAACGTCTTCAGTAGAATTTCTTAGAATTTATGAACCAACTAACTCTCATTTTAAGGGGTCAATTTTGTCCTTTTTCCCAAGTTTTACACAAAAGTATACTAAAACGGCACTTTTAAGAGTTAAAATGTTTTACGTATATTTTCTGCATCAAATTTTACTAGGGGTTTTCTAAAACCAAAAGTTTGTGTGATGTATTTAAAACTGATTTTCGAAATTTCGGGCATTGAAATTTGTGAATTTCTGAAAAAGGCGTATAAGTACAAGTCAAAAAAAAAAAAATATACTAAATGTACTTCTGAGCTAAAAGACTATTTCAGGTGTCTTCAGTAGAATTGTATGACGATTCTTCGCTTAGAATATATTAATCCTCTAACACTTATTTTGTTGCACAGTGTAATATTATTCATACGCATGAGGGCTTATTGCAACTATTAGAATGTTATTTTCATCGCACATGTTGCTTTAACATATTTTCTTTTTTGCTACATGTTGTTTATTCAATATTATATTTGATTGTATGTCCATCTTACCGTCTAGTTGCTTCTATGACTTGTGCTTGTATGTATTTTATAAGTCACAAAAATGATTTTCTTATTGTAGGTATTTTTATTTTTTTTTTTTTTCTTATATTCAGCACAATGATGAATAAAAATTCCCCGGGAGTTTTCTCCCTTCTCCCATTTTTCCCATGTTAATTCAATTTTAAAAATGGGAAAAGGGAAAAAACTCCCGGGGAATTTTTATTCATAATTAGGCTGATTGTATACGTTTATACTTTTTAAGAAATCAAGTCAATATCATGTTATAAGTGAGAATAAAAATAATATAATTTATACATATTTGATAAATTCACTGAAATTTACTGTTGAGGGAAAGCTAGCTTCTATGCGCATTTCACTGGTTACTTAGGCCAGATCATCAGGAAACCTTTTCCAAAGATTTAAGAAAAGCTAAAAATATTACACAAATAAAACCTTTAAGCGAATAAGAATTTTAAACACTCAAAGTCTTACTTGTAAATACTATAAAAAAATCTGTCTATAAAAAATGTCCCTAATTTAAACTTATGGCTTTTTATATTTTTATTTCTAAAAATGTTTTTCTATTATTATTTTTTTCCTTAACCTCAAATTGCTTTTAAATCTGCTGTTAATGTCTTTATAACTTCTAAATCCTAATGGACAATTTCATCACGTTTTATGGCCACTTTATAACACCCAAGAAATGAACAACACAAAACAGAAAATCAACAACAAATAAAAGAAATAGAAAAGTGGAAATTTATATATCATAAATCCTAAGCACGCAAAAAGATTTAAACAAAAATAAAAATTATTATAATCCTTTTGGAGACTTTTTGAAAGCTTTTTTATTTCTCTTTTTTTTTAAATTAAATATCACAGGATTTGCCAACAATTTGTTTTCCTTTTAGTATTATTATTAATGTTATGGGTAGATGTTTGAGTACAAACAATTATCACCGAAATCTGTGTGCGTATTTTAAATTCAGCAGTTTTTAGTATTTAGCAAATTGTATTGCGAAAATGTTTGTGGTTTTTTGCACGTTTTCTCTTTCTCTCTCTCTCTCTTCCCTTTTTGTTGGGCTTTAAATGTGTATAATTGTGTTGAACTTAAATGGGTTTTCAGAAAAAAAAAAAAAAAATAAATGGTTGTATGTGTGCGTAATTTACAGTTTTGTGCTTGAATTCATATCCTGCCAATTGTGTGAGTGTGTGTATGTGTTAGACTGTAATGATACCGTATAGTTTCTTCTAAGTGTTTTAAATTGCCGGTTGGTGTATGTAGTACATAAGTGCAAGTTTCTACTAATAAATTGTAATTTATCTTAAGTGTTCCCTGTACAAAGATAAATGTGAGTGTAGTTAAAAATAGATTCTATTTACAACAATTAGGCTTAAGTAATTGTATCTTATTGTTTATCTTTCTTCATTGTTTTGTGGGTAAATCTATGTAGGTAAAAATTATTTATGGTTTTTAATAGAAATACAAAATACAAAGCCCTGCTAATGTAGATTTATGGAATTGTAATTTGTTTTTGGGGAATTGTATAATAATCTTGAAAAAATGAATAGATGGCAGTCATAAATGTAATTTTTTTGTTTACAAAGGTAATTTGTTTTGAATCGTTGTCGCAAAATAAACACTTACCTCTATTAAGGCCCAAACACATTGGTCAAATTCCCATCCAGCATTGTGGTAGTATTAGTGAAAATGAGTTTGTATGTGTGACACCGACAATGCTTGATGGAAAACCAAAAAATTTTGATATTGAGCATGCTTGACGAGTGATTTTGATGAATGTATTGGCGTTACTCTTCAAGCACCCACACACTTTAAACGTGATTTCAAACCGAACAGTCGCTAAAAATGTCGGATGAAAACAAAAAATGCTTTAGAGGAAAAAAAAAATGATGGAATTATGGAAAACTCTTTAATTAATAATTTTCTTCTTCTTCTCTTTAATTTTTGTTTTAATTTATTAAAAAGCAACAATTAAACACTTTTTATCTATATTTTAATATTTGGTTGCTCCTGCTGTTGTCACTTCAAAATAAAATGCAAAATGAATGCTTGACAGATGATTCAGCAAATGTATGTTCTAATGTCAAGCACACGTACACGAGCTTGATGTCAAGCCTTTGACCAGTGTATTTGGGCCTTTACGATACGAACAAACGCAGAATTTGGGTACGTTCGTAAATGCATCACTGCGCTGCATCAGAAAAGAAACCTTTTTTTAATGGCGTTAAAAGAATAATTATATTTTTTTTTATTGTGTGACTATTATTTTTGTGGAGTATTTCACAATTTTTGGTCCACATTGACTTCACTGATAAATATATAACCATTTGAAATCACTGATGCAACGCAGTGATGCATTTACGAACGCACCCTTTATTGTTGTTGTTTTTGTTAAAGCTTTGATATTGTTACAAGTAAAACTGGGGCTTATAATTCGTATTTGCTTAACAGTTTTATTTGTATAATTTCTTTAGTTTTTCTAATATCTTTGGATGAAGTTTCCGGACGATCTGGCCTAAGCAACCAGTTCAATGTGCAAAGGAATAGCTTATCCCATCAACAATAAATTTCAGTTTATTATTTCTCAAGTTATCAAAACGAAACGCAGAATTTATTGACTAAAAACAGAAAAGTTAACTTAAAAAGATGAACTCTGCACTAGTATATTCCATTGATAAGAAGATTTTGAAATCGAGCCTAATTTGCAAATTGTGTATCGTTTTCAATTTTTATAATACTCAAGCTGCCTTACTTCGGCAATATATGGCGCACCTACTGTAGGCTCTTTAGACTCTACATCTCAAACTTAAACTCGAATACAAGTCCATAATTGATATCTGGAATTAAATTACAATCGTACTTACCGTTTACAAAGTTCAAAACTATTTTTTTTTTTTTTTTTTTTTTTTTTTGCAAAATCTCCTATTTTGCCGCCCGCGTCTATTTATAAATTATGGTTCCTTTTAGTAAAATGTTTAAAAAATCTTGGACAGTTTTCTATATTTCTGCACAGAGGTAGACTCATCTTTTATAGCCATCAACGAATTAAGTCAATTATTTTTATATGTATCTTCGACTTAGTTGTTGCAGTATATTTTACATACACGCAGTAAAAATATTTTGTTTTTGTATGTTAACGAAGAACTTACGTAACCAATAATAAGTAAAATTCCATACTACATTTTATAGCTATAGCAGCAATTTTTTAATGCATATCTATAACAGTAGAATCTCGATAATGTTTAATCAAAGAAATCGATAGCTTTTACGAATTAGAAGAGTCTTAAAAGGGTTTGAATTTAACGAGGTTTACATTAAAAAACAAATGACTTAAAAAGGCTAAAAATTTTTTAAACCAAACAATTTACATCCCAATAAAAAATTGAGCTTCCAACGAGCAGGTTTGTAAGGGAGAAACATAAAAGTTTCGCTTACCATTGCGCTTACGGAAGACATGAATTTTATATGGCGAGTTCCCACTTTGGAGCAATACATTTCTGACACATAAAGCGCATTATTCAGCGCATATAAAAATTGTTGGATGTAACGATCAGCTTTACACACTGAATGTTTTTTTACAGTTATTTTTTAGTATTCTTTCTTACAAACCTGCTTCGTAGTAAGGGAATGCCGTAGCACTTGAAAAGTTATTTTTTTTTTTATAAAAGTTGTTGAGAGTTCTTTCACTTACTTTGCTGCATTTCTGTATGTCTTATTGCGTAGCGCATATTTGTGCGCTTATTTTTTTAAATGTACCTTTAGTGCTTCGCAAAATTATAAAATTTTTTATTGGGATATCTTTAATAAATAGGGATGCGATTTAAATGCAAATGCATGTTTTTTGTCGATAGTCTAAGAACGTTGTCGTCCAATTATAGCATCCATTTTTTTTGCATATTTTGGTGAAAATGCATATTTTTGCATATTTTGATAATTTTTATTTTATAAAAAAAAGTTCTCAAAAAAAATTCTTCCAAAAAAAAAAAAAATTTTAAATCAACAAATAAATTCTTTTGGAGCTTTGCTTTAAATACAAGATTTTGAAGATTATGAGAAAAGATCCTTCTATTTTAAACCGATGCAGTACTTTACATGGTTAAGGCTGCCAATAGATTTAAAGTGTTTTATCCAAAACTGTTACAAGCAGTGATGTTATACACTTTTTGAAAAGTCCTTACGCAGCCCGAACAAAATCCCTATTTCTCCCTATGCGTTATAAAAGTTTTCTCTAGAAAAATCACCACAACTTTTAAATGACAATATATCAATACAAATAAAGTCAATTGTATGTAAATTGTAATTTAAGTTGTTCCCAGCTTGCTAGCAATTGGGTGATAATTTTTTGTAGAAATCACCTTAATGAGTCTTCTCTAGGGTTTTTTCCCGGGATTTCCCGTCCCGGGAATTCCCGGGAATTTTAATTATTTTATTTCCCGTTTTCCCGGGATTTTTCTTGCGGGATCCCGGGAAATAAAAAATTCCTCATAATTTCAGAACATAGCTATTTATACTTTGAAATTTAGTTTTCTATTCTCTAAAAATTAGCATCTGTGGATGGGTTGTGGGCTAGATCAACTACAAGAAGTGAGTACATGTATTTAAATCTATGTCTCCTGATGAAATAAATCTACTAAAAGCAGAATGGGCAGTGCAACAGTTGATAGTTATTACATTTAGTGAAGTGAAGAGTTAATTAAGTACATTAATTCAAAATAAGATGCAGGCAGTAAAGTTTCATTGTTCATGAACAAGTCATAAAAATAGGAGATACTTAAACATATCGCTCCTTTATTGCAACATAGTCATATCTACAAAAACAAACGATCTTGGCAAAATGCGATTAAAGTTTTCAAAATGTACCGATTTAAAGATATATTTTGCTATAACTTCGGTTCAGTTTGAGATATAATACGCGAAGGTATGAAGGAAAACTTTGCTAAAGTTACTTCAAATGTTGATATGTGACTATGATGCAATAAAGGAGCGATATGTTCATTAGGTGATAAACACAAGTTTTCAATTTTAATTTGTGTTGGTTTATATTCCCGTGAACTGCGGGGACTCCGAAATAAAAAATTTTACATATTTCTTTAAAATATTTTATCTATTTTATTAATTAACTTTTTGATCTCATATCTTGAGTACCTTAATTTTATTTTGTTTAATGAATTAAATTGTTGTTTATGTTATCTTTTTATCTTGTATCCAGAGCATAATAATACTGAATAAAAGCATAATAATAGGGAATAAAGGCGTGAGGTGATAATAATTCAAGTTCCTATTTCAATCTTCAATTAATTTTTTAGTATTGAACCATTTCTTTTACTTTCTTTGTAAACAAGTTCCCTTACATTTTTATATAAAAGTTTTTTTCATTAATTAATAACAAAATTTACTTTGTATTATTTATATGGAGCGGGATCCCGGGATCCCGGGAAATTTAAAAAAATTTCCCGCTTTCCCGGGAATCGAAAAAGTCCGGGAAAAAAAAAACTCTAGTCTTCTCAGATCCCTTTTGCTGATTAAAAACTGATTTAACACTTAAGCGATTCAAAAAGGATTCATATGTGATTCATTGCCGAACAAATTAAAAGATTGACTAAAAAAGAAGCTCTAAATTTATTCTTAATAAATATGCCAATGGTTTCTTCTTAAAATAAAGGTTTCTAAAATGATCAAAAGCCATAATGGGGTTTTAATCGGAGAAAAAATTAAAAAGAGGACGATTCAAATTATTTTAAATATATTAAAAGAAACTAAATAATTTATGATTAAGAAATAAGAAGAAAAATACTCAATAATGATTATAAAAACTGCCATTACATTGCTCAAAAAATCAGAAAGTTTTATCACAAATTATGCTTTAAGGTGATTAATCGGTAGGATAACATTTTCTTACAACGAGTCTATGAGGCGGGATCTGAAAATAAACTTTTTTCCAAATCCATTTGCATTCTTCAAGTAGCGTCCTATAACTCGAGAGATAATTTTCCTTGCACAAACGTTTTTTGCTTTTGAACCATTGTTGCCAGAAGTAGGGGAAAATCCCTACATGTAGGTATTTTTGATACTAAAATAGAAGCGTAGGGAAAATCGGACAGATTTTTTAAAATCACCAAAATGTGAGATTTTTTGTCATATCGAATTTTTTATAAAATGATATTTTCTTGTCCAAAACGGTTAAAAATTTTTCTTTTCACTAAAATCGCTTAAAAATATATTTCCAGAGTTGTTTATGGTTTAAAAAGTGGGCGACACTAATATGTATGTGTATGTTTTTCTAAGATATCAATTAATTGAATTTTTAAAAGTACATACATATCGCTACTACATTGTAGGGTTAGATTGTATGCAGACGATGTTCAGCTCTATATTAGTTGCAGCAACACTGTGATTGATGAATGTGTGAGGACCTTAAATCAGGAGTTAGATCGTGTTTACGGGTGGGCCACCGCTAATGGTCTAGCAATTAATCCTATCAAATCCAAGTGTTTGATTATTAAAAAGAGGTCGTTAAAACTTAAGGGAAATCCTAATCTAACTTTAAATAACCAGTCCATTAAAATTGTAAACTCTGCCAAAAATCTTGGTATATTCTTTAACAACACCCTCACTTGGTCTAACCACGTTAATTTTGCATGTGGTCGAACGCTTTCAATGTTAAGGAATCTGTGGCAAACCCAGTATTGTACTCCAATTAAAATAAGAATACTCATTGCCAAAACATACTTGATACCCATCTTATTGTATGGCTGTGAATTATTTGCCAGCTGTGACAGCGGAAGTAAAAGGAAACTTAATGTGGCGTTTAATAACATTATTCGGTACGTCTATGGTTTAAGGAGATATGACCATATTTCTTCCTACGTTACCTTGCTTTACGGAATCACTTTTGATGATTACTTAAGAGTGCGTATTTTACTGTTTCTGCACAAAATTATATACACACATCAGCCTGAGCATCTCTACACACGTTTAAACTTTTCAACACTTGACAGAGGTAAAAGACTTCTAGCATTTGGTCATCGAACATTGATTTCTAAATACCATTTCTTTATTCACGCAATCAGTCTATGGAACGGAATCCCCTATATATCACAAAAAATAAGTAACGCACGTCAATTCAGGAACTATATTTTTTGTCATATTTCTCATATTCCTTTTTTTTAGCTTGTTTTAATTAATTTCGCTAACTTTATGTAATAAAGCGTAATTAAATTTTAAATTTTATTTTATTTTTAAAACTACTTAATATGATTTTATACAATTTTGTTATTTTTTAATTTCTGATTTTTTCTTATTTCCGATTTATTGTATTTACATATGCTCAGTTCCATACTGCAATATAAGACTTTAAGTCTTGTGTACGGAACATCGAAAAAAGAAATAAATAAATAAATAAAAAATAAAATATTCAACAATACTGTATTAACTCAAAATTTTTAGTTTTTCACTTTTTGGACAAAATCCACAGGTATTATTCATATCTACCCGCTGTAAAAATATCGAAATATTTTGGTTGGTTTAAAAATAATTTTTCATATTAATTTAAAAAATTGTTTTGCTTCCACTGAAAATTTAAAATTTTTGAGTAAATACGGTATACAGTTTTGGACAAAATTTATTTTTTATTACTAATGTTTTTTTTTTTTATATTTATTACAATAATGCGTAGGAATTTTTGTAGGTGAAATTTTTTTAACGTGTAGGGAAAAATCGGATTTTTTTTAGCATGTGTAGGTATTTTTTAAGAAAATCCACTGGCAACACTGGTTTGAACAGACAAAGTTTTACTTTTGATAAAACAGTTCTTATTTATTTTAACAAACTAAAATTTTAATTAGTTAATTAAGTTTTTTAAAGATATTTGATTTAAATTTTTTTATATTTTTTTTAATAAAATCAAAAAGTTTTTTAAGTTTTTATTGCAGCTTTTTTTATTTTTTTAGTGTATATTTTGAATTTTTTAGTGCATATTGAAGCGCAAATTTTCGATTTTTATGTAAAAACTTGTAAAAAAAACTTTGCCGATTTTTTTTTCAAAATATACGGGTGTGTTCTAGAATCCGAGTCCACTCGAAAGTGGATTACTTAAGCATTTTTTGTGTTCTGTATTTCACATCGACATGTTTTTATTCGTTTTCAATTAGAGCAGTAGTGGGTTGGTGAAAGTTAAACGAATCGACTTTTATTCTAATATGTGATAACATTTTTAACAAAAAAATAAATTTTGATTTTAATTTCAAAAGATTTTGTTATTCGTGCTTAATTCCCAGTTTTTATTATTGATAAAAACACTTGAAATTTATTGTTGATGGGATAAGCTATTCCTATGCGCATTTCACTGGTTGCTTAGGCCAGATCATCAGGAAACTTCATCCATAAAGATTTTAGAAAAACTAAAAATATTAAACCAAATAAAACTGTTAAGCGTATAAGACTTATAGCAACAGTTCTACTTGTAATAATATCAAAGCTTAAACAAAACACATCAACAATAAACAGTGGGTTTATCTCATCTTACATTCCCCACTACAATTAGTTGAAATTCTCTCAACATTAATTGTAGTTGTAAGTAGGTTAAGAAAAACAAAATAAAAAAAACAACAACTTTACAAAAGATGTTGTCAATTAAGTGTTTTTAAGGCCGTGCACTTGCCTGTTTATTATCAAAAAGTAATTTCAATTGAAATTGAAATTACTTTTTGATAATTTTGATTTTAGCTTAAAATCTTCTTTATCCGATTTAATTAAAAATATATCGTTATTTAAAACGCAAAAGGCCCTAACTAACCCTAAATTTTAAATCGACTTTTTCATTGATTTTGATGTAATTAAAGCTAATTTTTTAACGAATTTTATGTTATTTTCCTACAATTTGTATTTTTTTTAATCGATTTAGCGATCTTAAATTAGTTTTCGGGTTTGTTTCAAATTTTGCAATTTTTCGCGAATTTTAGCCATGTTTGCGATAGAAGCGATTTGTTCCTGTAAGTTTTCTGATTCTTTACAGATTTAACGATTTATAATAAATAGTAGACTTTGCTATCATGACGCTGTGCGAATTTCCGCGAATTTAGCAATTTTTATTGAATTATTGCCATTCCTTAAGTTTTAGGAACTTTTAATAAATTTTAGGGCTGGTTTGAAATATTAAAAATTTCGCGAATTTTCGCTATTTTTGCAATTGTTTTTGTTATTTTCCTACATTTTGTTTTTTTAAACCATTTGCCGATTTTAATTAAATTTTAGTGTTTGTGTGTAAAAGTTTGCTATTTTTCGCGAATTTTAGCCATGTTCGCAATAGAAGCGAGCTTTTCCTGTGATTCTTTACAGCTTTCACGATTTTTAAAAAATATAAGGCATTGCTATCATGCTGCGGTTAGCAAATTAGCGATCTTTAGTTCAACAAAAGTTTTTTCGAACAAAAACTTCGAACACAAAAACATGCGGATTTGAGAACACCAATTTATGAATTATGCGGATTCAAAAAATTTTTCGTTTTCAATTCGAGTCGAAACCTAGAACATACCTGAAATTGTTGTTTTTATTACGAATTAAAAGAGGTTTTCTACACATAAATGCGATTCAGAGCGGTCTCCTCGGAGTGTGAATTACAAAAAAAAAAAAAAAAACGAACTTACGAGAAGTGGTCTCTTTGCAAATTAAATAAATAAGTAAATAAAGAGTTTTTCTCAAGGGACCAGCTGTTTATTTCGAGTTGTTGAGGTTTTCAAATTAGCGGTGTACGAACTATCGCGGTTGGACTGTATAAGTAACCCACTTCTCTTTATAGCTGCCTTAACAATATTATAACCATTTTTATATTTACCTTCAACAATTGTATGTTGTAATGTTGGGCTTTAAATCAAGTAAAAAGAAAAATAAATCTTTTTGCTTAATTTTAAACATTTGAATGGTCTTGCGCAACAATGTACATGATTGTGGCAGGTATTAAAGGCGCAAATCAAATCAAAATTAGGTTTCTGGAACTTCATACTTGAAAAAATCACGATATTTTTAAAAAATTTTCAACAAATGATTTGCATGTGACCATTTCAAACAATGTTTTTCTCTGACTGTAAACTGAATTGAATTAAACGAAGAAAAAGAAGGTAATAACTGGGCTTAAATATTGCCAGGGAACTTTTATCGATTGTTCATATTTTCAGAAAAATATAAACTTCTAATTGAAAAGATAAATTTTGCACAAAAAATTTAATTAATACTTGTTTTGTTATTTTTTGATGAAATATCAAAGAAATGTTTAAAATTTTGTTCTTTTTTTGCTCTAGCAGTTTATTTAAAAGACGATGCTAAAACAAATTTTGGAAAAAATGTATTTAAATACTTTTGATTCAAAGTCGTGCACGGGTTGTAGACTGATTTGCATCAGTATCCCAACAAACACAAAAGTTTGATATTAAATCAAACTTAATCTAAAATATTAAATTGATGTTTTATCATTTTGAAAAATGAAACAAAAGCCTCAGTATGTGATGGACGTGCAATATACTGGGAAAATTACCGTTGTTTATGTTTGCTGGGTTGTCACACTCACACATTACTTGAGATTCCAATATGTTCACATATGAATGTTTATCAGGAATTTGTAGTTGTTTGTTTCGACATATTTATGTAAACAGAATACTAAAGGACTCACTCATGTTAGAGTAGATAATATTTGTGTTTATAAAGGATGATGTTGTTGAAAGGGATGGGAGAGTTGGGGGTTTAAAGCTTATAGTATTTGCTTCATTGCCATAAGTACTTTTACATTTTGTTTTTATACATTTATTTGTCGATAAAGAGTACCTACAAACGAAAATGATAAAGACAGAAGCCGAAGTAATAGAAAAGAAGATGAAGGACAAGGAATGCTGCAGGGAACAGAATTAATGTCATCAATTCATTTCGAGTAAAGAATGTGTATAAATATTTAATGTTCAATGCATTTGTAGGTCAGACTACAAGGATGGAATTTGTAGGACAATATACAGAAAAATAAAAGAAAATATTAAATTTCTGGAACAATAAGTAATCTAAAAGGATTTTTTGAAAGGATTTAAGTTATTTGTGATATTAAATATCAAAATGAAAAAAAAAAAAAAATAAAAATAATGAAAGATTTTGTATGTAAAAATATTAAAACAAAAGAATCAGGAATTTATTTTCATAAATAAAAAAAAATCCTGGTATTTTATTTAATTTGAAAGAAAAGGACAAATTCAAATTAAATGTTTATGTCTTTAGAATAGAATGCAAATTTATTAAATATTTATTTCTTATCTTAAAAATGAATTTTTAGATTTTTTTGTAAAATATTTTTTATTGAATATTTCTTAATTTTTCTCATTCCAGGTAAGCAACTTATTTATGCTGGATTAAAATAATTTAAACTTTTCATGTAAGTTACACTGGAAATTAGCAAAAAAAAAAAAAATTTAATCTTTTATACAAATTTCTGTTCTATTTTCTTGCTAATAAAATTAATTATTTAATTTATTTAGTATCAACTTAATAACTCTTAACAAAAAATAAAAGCAAAAATTTTCTTACTGCCATTTCTTTGCAACAACAATCAATTAATCTATCAATTTCAATTATTATTGCTTAAGTTGTTTAGCACAAAGTTTTTTGTCTTATTGATGGCCTGAAATATTATAGCAAATTAAGTGAGGATGCTATAATCGGTTGTAACGAATCTTTGATACCCTCCACTAAAATTAAAATATTTTGGAAGTGGTCTTTATTATAGTCATAACAGTTGTGGGAGTATTAAACAATTTCCCGAATGTGAACTTTAAAAGAGACTTATACAAGCACATGCAGAAGTCAAGACGGAGAATGCCTTCTTTGGCCAGATATTCCTTTGAACGAAGAGAAGAGGCCAAAATGGAGTTTGAAGTCTGGTTCCTTAGAATCATATGCGCCAGTCTCATGACGACATTAGAAATGGCGCCTAAGGCCGAGGCCACGCAATGAGCGGCTAAGCGTCAAGCGTCTGAGCGATGAGCGTCAAAGCGTCAAGTTTGAGCGGCAAGTGGCTTATTACTGAGCGTCATTTCTGAGCGGTTAGTTGTTAAAATGCTATTGTAAAGAGTGGATTGTTTAATGTTATTACGCGAAAATCGTATTCATATGAATTTAATGCGTTTATTAAGAAAAAAAAAAAAAACAATTTGCGGCCTGTTCGTCGATTTCGAGCGAAGACTTCGTTCGCTTAACTTACATTTAAAACAAAAACAAATTATAATATATATATGGGGGATTTCATGTCAAGTGACCCAATTTTGAAATCGATGTCTTCCGATTTGGATGAAATTTGCACCAAGGTTAGTCCTATTGGATAGTAGTTTAGACACAAATTTTCAACAAGATCGGTCTAAAAGTTTCTGAGTTAGTGGGGGTCAAAATTTGACATTTTGGCCATATAGGTGTTCTTTCTTATCCATGTAACTTATTACCTATTGGTGTTAGCAAAATTTGTCCCAAGTAGCTTCGATAGCTATTTGATCCATCTTTTGAAAAAATTTTTTTTTGTTTTTTTAAAAATTTTTTTTATTTTTTTTTTTAAATTTAAAACTTTTTTTTATTTTTTTTTTTAGCGGGTATGTTTTTTTTTTTTTTTTTTTTGTTCAAAAGAAAGCTTATGTCTTTTCCTTTCAGGTAGTTTTGGTCCCTTTTTGGGATGCGAGCGGCTTATGTATAAAAAAAAATAATTTCTAACTCTAGACAAGGGTTTTTCAATTTTTAGCATATGTAGTGTTCTTTCTCATCCATTTAACTTATTACCTATTAGTGTTAGCAGAATTTGTCCCAAGTATCTTCGATAGCTATTTGATCAATATTCTGAAAAATTTTTTTTTTGTTTTTTTAAAACTTTTTTTTTTTAATTATAAATTTTTTTTTTAAATGCAAAATTTTTTTTTTATATTTTTTTTTTATCCGGAATGTTTTTTTTTTTTTTTTTTTTGTTCAAAAGAAAGCTTATGTCTTTTCCTTTAAGGTAGTTTTGGTCGCTTTTTGGGATGCGAGTGGCTTATGTATAAAAAAAAATAATTTCTAACTCTAGACAAGGGTTTTTCAATTTTTAGCATATGTAGTGTTCTTTCTCATCCATTTAACTTATTACCTATTAGTGTTAGCAGAATTTGTCCCAAGTAGCTTCGATAGCTATTTGATCAATATTCTGAAATTTTTTTTTTTGTTTTTTTAAAACTTTTTTTTTTAAATTTAAAATTTTTTTTTTAAATGTAAAATTTTTTTTTTTTATATTTTTTTTATCAGGAATGTTTTTTTTTTTTTTTTTTTTGTTCAAAAGAAAGCTTATGTCTTACCCTTTAAGGTAGTTTTGGTCGCTTTTTGGGATGCGAGTGGCTTATGTATAAAAAAAATTATTTCTAACTCTAGACGAGGGATTTTAAATTTTTAGCATATGCACTATTTTGAATTTTTTCCTATTTGTGTTTAAGTGTTTCGAAAGCCTTAAAAATAAAACGTTTGCAAAGAAACTAGACAAATTAACCTTTCCGACGGTATGTTACAAACCCAAATACTATTTTATACCTTCGATACTATAATGCCCACAATATGTTAATCCCAGGAATAAAATCACTTTTTTTCTGTAGAAATGTTGACAAATAATTCTTTTTTTAATTTTTCCTACATCAATTTTATTAAATTATTTATCTTTATCTTTTTATTATTATTATTAGAAATTATTATTATTATAATTATATATTAGTTTAATTATTATTACAAATTAATAAAAAGAATTTAATTTGTCAACATTTCTACAGAAAAAAAGTGATTTTATTCCTGGGATTAACATATTGTGGGCATTATAGTATCGAAGGTATAAAATAGTAATTGGGTTTGTAACATACCGTCGGAAAGGTTAATTTGTCTAGTTTCTTTGCAAACGTTTTATTTTTAAGGCTTTAGAAACACTTAAACACAAATAGGAAAAAATTCAAAATAGTGCATATGCTAAAAAT
The DNA here is from genome assembly GCA_963931875.1 of Pollenia griseotomentosa. Lineage (NCBI taxonomy): Eukaryota > Metazoa > Arthropoda > Insecta > Diptera > Polleniidae > Pollenia > Pollenia griseotomentosa. Next base: position 33,123,840 of record OZ007564.1, read on the forward strand.
TTAAAATCCCTCGTCTAGAGTTAGAAATAATTTTTTTTATACATAAGCCACTCGCATCCCAAAAAGCGACCAAAACTACCTTAAAGGGTAAGACATAAGCTTTCTTTTGAACAAAAAAAAAAAAAAAAAAAACATTCCTGATAAAAAAAAAAAATTTTACATTTAAAAAAAAATTTTAAATTTAAAAAAAAAAGTTTTAAAAAAACAAAAAAAAAAATTTCAGAATATTGATCAAATAGCTATCGAAGCTACTTGGGACAAATTCTGCTAACACTAATAGGTAATAAGTTAAATGGATGAGAAAGAACACTACATATGCTAAAAATTGAAAAACCCTTGTCTAGAGTTAGAAATTATTTTTTTTTATACATAAGCCACTCGCATCCCAAAAAGCGACCAAAACTACCTTAAAGGAAAAGACATAAGCTTTCTTTTGAACAAAAAAAAAAAAAAAAAAAAACATTCCGGATAAAAAAAAAATATAAAAAAAAAATTTTGCATTTAAAAAAAAAATTTATAATTAAAAAAAAAAAGTTTTAAAAAAACAAAAAAAAAATTTTTCAGAATATTGATCAAATAGCTATCGAAGATACTTGGGACAAATTCTGCTAACACTAATAGGTAATAAGTTAAATGGATGAGAAAGAACACTGCATATGCTAAAAATTGAAAAACCCTTGTCTAGAGTTAGAAATTATTTTTTTTTATACATAAGCCGCTCGCATCCCAAAAAGGGACCAAAACTACCTGAAAGGAAAAGACATAAGCTTTCTTTTGAACAAAAAAAAAAAAAAAAAAAACATACCCGCTAAAAAAAAAAAAATAAAAAAAAGTTTTAAATTTTAAAAAAAAAATAAAAAAAATTTTTTAAAAAAACAAAAAAAATTTTTTTCAAAAGATGGATCAAATAGCTATCGAAGCTACTTGGGACAAATTTTGCTAACACCAATAGGTAATAAGTTACATGGATAAGAAAGAACACCTGTATGGCCAAAATGTCAAATTTTGACCCCCACTAACTCAGAAACTTTTAGACCGATCTTGTTGAAAATTTGTGTCTAAACTACTATCCAATAGGACTAACCTTGGTGCAAATTTCATCCAAATCGGAAGACATCGATTTCAAAATTGGGTCACTTGACATGAAATCCCCCATATATTAATCGAAATCGACGAACAGGCCTTGGTGTTCATCATTAATCAAATATATACAAATCTACCCAAATGTGAAATCCATTGATTTGCTGTTGCAAGCAGTTAACACTAGATTGACAAAATAAAAAAATAAATTTTCGGTTATATTTTTATTTTTAAAATTTGGTAATCTGTCTTGCCATAATAGCGGTCGGCTTTGTACAGATGAAATTGTAAACTCCACATTCACTTTTGCCATGTTTATTCTTTGACGCTCAGAAAACAACTAAAAATTAGAAAATGCGTGTAAAAATACACACATTTGCACAACACACCAACAAAATGTTCGTATTTGCAATTTGCTCTATTTTACTTAGTTTGCTACTAGTGCATATTTGCTCAAGCTTCGTACAGACGATGGTCAGATCTTACAATATTGGTAAGCAGCGTTGCTTAAATTGCATTAAAATTGGCTAAAATTTCGTACAACTGTGTGAACATTGTAAGCTCATTTGTATTTGCAGAAGTGCAAAATTAATGCATCTGACAATCGCACCATTGTCAGAAAAATATTGCTGTTGGCAACGCCTGCTTACAATATTGTAAGATCTGACCATCGTCTGTACGAAGCTTTAGTTGCAAACAATGTAAACAATAACATTTGACATATTAAGCGCCATATTGTTTTTTAATGAAACTTATAAATTGAATATTTTCGTGGGTTTTAATATAAAATAGAGAATTAAATTAAAATAATTTAAAAAGAAAAAAAATTATTTTAATTTGCTTGTGTATATTTGTAAACAAATGCAGATTTTTTACAGTGCTGCCAGAAGTTTTTGTGTTGCCAGAATAAGTTTTAGAAAAATAACACATTTGCACAAAAACTAAAAGTGGTATGCTCACGTTCAATCATAAAATGCACTGCAAATTAACAAATTGCAAATTTTCACCATTACTATCGTGATTACCCTTTATATTAAAAGTACTTTTGATGCAACCTTTAAAACTTTACTTTATTGTTTATTTTCAAAAACATAAAATTTGAACTGCAAAAGTAAAAAAGTTATAAGCATTTTAAAGTTGGTACTTTTTAATTAGAATGCGATTGAGAAATTTTAACACAAAATGTAAAGAAAAAAATATCTTAAAAAATTTTAATGGAAAATAAATATTAATACAAAATAATTTCTTAACAAAAAAAATTTTTACGATTGTTGAATATAAAGACAATTTTTTTATAAAAATTTCCACTTAATTGTTTAGCAATTTGTTCCTCTCTGTAATCCATTACGAACATGTGCTCAACAAAAAGTCGCCCCAAAAAATAATGAATCATTCTCTTTTTTATTCAAAATGATTTTTTTTTTTTTTTTCATTCCAACATTTCTAACATTGATCAATTATTTCTACAAATGATTGAAAAATGTTTCCATTAATTACCCTCATTTATCTCAAAACGTAAAATGAGTCTTTTAAGCCAAAAATGTAAGAAAACTAAATGAAAATCTAGAAAAATAATTAAATAACAAAATTGTTTGGTGTTGGTGGCATTTGAATCTTCTTGAATAAATATTTTTGTTGTATGTATGTTGTTGCATTCAGTCAGAGCTAATGGTCTATATAGTGCCACAAAATCAAGGTGTTTAAATGCTTAAATGAGTTTTATATATTTTTTTTGTTGTATTTAATTTTGGTTCTATGGTTTTTAGAACACACCAAATGAAAATGAAGACAACAAAAAAGCACTTGCAGCCAAAAATGCATTAGCAGTTGGTGTACCTGCTCTTTTTCTGTGTCAGTTGGCGGAAACTTAAAAAAAGACACTAATTCAAAAAAAATAATGAAAAATACAGAGCAACAAATTACATAGGGAAACTATAATGTAAATAAGATAATTTCAAAATTGCATGTTACAAACAGCTTTGCCACAATCATTAGAAGCAGAAATTATTAGGGGGGTTAAGTAATGTTAGAAAAAATTGTAAATGCTCTTTAATTTTAATTAAAACTAAAACTTTATAAATTGCTTCAGGAATTAGAGTTCAACTTTTACTTTCTTCTTAAAGAAAATTAATTGTTTGCCTAATCCATTGAATACCCCTAGTACTATTAAGTACATTTGTTGCACTTGCTACGTGTTCAGATCTGTCAGTTTGTCTTTTTTTATTAGTGGCACACATACATAATTAGCATTTAATGTATTCTTATTCTATTATTATAAAAAAATAAAAAGTATATACAAGTTTAACCCAGTCAGCATTTTATGTAAAAAAATGGTCATACATGAGTCTTTCTCGACTTCTCTGCACGATTAAAATAACGAGTAAATGGATGACATATTCGGATCTCTGAGGAGAAAATATATACATGCAAGTCTTCTAATTTAGTATTTTATTTGTATTTTTAAGCCCGATAGAACTTATGAAAGTGTAAGCTGCCAACGAACTGTCATAATTTGGTCACTTTTTGACTTTTCTGATTAGAATACTCTGGCAAAGCATCATTAATATATTTTTTAAAAAACGAAATCGCTGCTCGCATTACGGTTAATGAAAATCGTTAGTGCACAATAGTCAATGATTTCGGGTTTAAAAATATGGTTAAAATTGATCATGGCGATATGAGAATTCAACAGGATGGCACTTCGTGCAATAAGTCGACAAGAACCATCGACATATTGAAATCGAAATTTAGAACTATTATTTGGTCACCAGGGTCTTGTGATTCGATATTTCAGAACTATTTTCTATACGGCTACGACAAACAAAATTAATTAAATTTAATTATTTATATAAACATTTATTTTATTATTTTAAAGACATCAAATAGTTTTTAATTTTTTTTAATAATTTTCATTTATATCGAGTTGCCAGATCAACTAGTTATATTGGCGGGCTGCCGCCTTAGCCGTGTCGCCACATCCCTCCTACAATTGACACCTTGGAAAACAACTTTCAAAGCAGTATATTTTCAAGCACTTAATCCATTGCAAACTGCTGAAAATTTGTTTAAGCTTAAAGCAAAAAAATATCCCAAGATTTATTATTTCATCGTCCCACTGTTCAAATTATCTATTCTAAACAACTTTCAACACAGCCAAATTCCCAACTCCTTTCTGATCAATTTGGTACTTTTGTATATTCTGTTCTTGGTGCTGATTCTCACGCTTAAGGTTTAAGTCGTCAAGTTTTGTGTTTTTAGGAAAGAAGGAACGATGGAATACCATTAATTTATCGCTCTCTTTCCTAACAACTCAAAACTTGACTACTAAAACCTGAAGCATGTGAATCAGCACTTTTAGATTTTCAATTAAAAATTTTTTTTTTTGCATAAGCGCGAATTATTTTTGAGTCCTATTTTAAATTCGCATGTGATTATTCAAATTTTAGTTAATAAAAGCAGTGTTCGAAAATAAACAGAACATTATTTAGCGTTCGGCTCACACACCCAGGAACGATATCTTTTTTTTAGTGATTGTGTAGACAAACACAACCCTTAATACCGTTCGTAACTATTTTCAAGAAAGAGCCGAACATTATATAGTGTTCTGTTCTTCGTTAAAAAACAGAAAAATTGTAGTGATACTGTAGACAAAAATTATATTTTAATGTTCTATAATGTTTCTTTTTTTACATTAATAAAGAATTATACAAACAAAAAATTTTAGCAACGACCGCAGCACGAACAGCTTGTGTGTATATTGTGTATATGTTTTGTAAAATAATTTTGCTGGATTTTTGTTTTTTTCGTATGTGTATTTTGTTTTTGTAGAAAATGTTTGGTTTTTTTTTACCAGCCAAAAGGAGCGAACGGTAATAAGCTGTACCGAACACAATAAAGTTTGTGGATAAAAAAAAAACCGAACGGAATTAAATGTTCTCATCTTTTGTTGTTTGGATTAAAACAGTATTATTTTTGTGTTCGAAAGATAAAAAACAGGGTAACGTTATTTTTTTTTAATGATTTTTTACACAAACACTATTAGCGTTTGTGTTTTCCACAAATCTACCGAACCGAACACTAAGGAGCGATATTTAGTGTTTATTTTCGAACAATGAGATGATGCCTCAAATGTTAACTGGGTATTTTGTAGTTGCAAATGTCTTTACAACTTAATGTTGTGTTTGTTTAATGTTTATAATTTTTTCATTATTTCTTTTTAATGTCATTGTTGTTGGAGTTGATGCCGTTTGAAACAAAGTATTAAACACTAAAATGGGAGGTTTTATAAATTTAATTACGCATGTTTACACAGAAAATAATAAAATATTTTAAGTAACTTGTTGTATTTATTTACAAACTAACAAATACAGTTTCGGAAACTAAAACCGAAATATTTTACATGCAGTTTTTATAATTAATTCTAAATGTTGTACTTCTGTTTAAATATTTTTCAATTTGTTTATGCGAAGTTAAAAGATGCAAGACTAAATTGTGTTAGATGGGCTAACTTCCAAAACCTCATAATACTTTGCAGTCAGAGTCAAAAATGTACCATCAAGTTTAACCTCACAAATAAACTCAGACTTTCTGAAAGAAGACTTTCATAGTGTAAACCCAGACTCAGCCATCTCATGCATGTTATAGTTGGGGTTTTCAAATTAAACCAATTCAATTAAAAAGTGGCCGAACAAAATTATTTCTCTCTCTCTCTCTTTCTCTCAAAAGTAAGAGGACAAACTCATTTAGAAAACATTTTCTCCGTACAAAAATATTGTTTGGAACGAATGTTTGAATCGAGCTTAACTGGCGTATTCATAAGAAGGAAATTTAGTTTTAAAATACCTTGGAAAGCGAATCTTTTATTTTACATACGGCAAATAGTATCTAAGTGCTTCCGTACATGTTGCTTTCGCAATGCAGTTAATTCGTTTAAATTCCAAAACTTTTTTATTCTTAAAAATTTTCCATAACCCCCAAGTTTGGGTTTTTATTTTCTTAAAAAAACACAAAAAAAAAAAAAAACTTCCACTTCAATGGTCTTGCTAAAAACTCATCCATTCGTAATCCTTCTTTCTCGGACAATTAAATTCTTTTGTTCAGCCCTTTTTTCTTTTTTGTTTCCACAGAATCAAACAAATCAAAGCCGCGCTCGCTCTTTCATAGAAATGTTCGGTACCTTGTTGTTATTGGTTGTGTTATTCTGGTCTGTAAATGACTTAACCAACAATTTATCAATTGCTCTTACTTATTGTTTGTTCAACTGTCTGTCCGTCCATCTGCCTGTTCATAGTTAAGTTAATGAATTGTGTAAAAAGAAGTGAATTTTTTTTTCTTCTCCAAAAAGAAAACCAGACAAACAATTTTTATTTTTTTAATAAAAAAAAAAAAATTAAATGAAAATCCTTTTCTTCTTGTAAATTTTCCTGTATTTTGAATATTTTTTCCCCTCCCTCTCATTGTATCTTGGCCACTAGAGAATTCATTGGGAGCGTTTTATTCTTTTAGATTTCTTGCATTGAACATGCAACAATAATTCTGAAAATTTTCGAAAACAATTGAATTCAAGAAAAATCTATGATTTTCTTTTTATTGGAAGTTGTTGTATTTAATCTTGTTACTGTGTAGTTGGAAACGTCTGCAACATTTTCGCCACTTACCCAGCCTTTAACACTCTATTGTTTATAGCCAACTAAGAAGAGAAAAAATATTTAATTTTTATAACTATTTTCGTAGCCATTGCTACTGCCACTTTGAGTATTTGTTAGTGTCGTTTGCACAATTTTATTATTGTTGCTACTGCTGGTTGTGGTGGTGCTGCTGTTGTAGCCGCTTAACTTGGCCTTTGCCTATGAAAACACCAAACATTTCATGGCCACATAATTTGTATCTCTGCTGAAGTGTATGGGTATTCTTGTAGTTGCTGGTGTCTGTCTGTCTGTCTGTCTTTGTTTCTCTGTCTCTATTGAACAAAATAGCAAAACAGTCAGCACAAATATTTTCAGTATGCAAGTAGTGAAGTCAGGCATACATTATTCCTGTTATTTGTTCACTCGTTCGTTCGTTTGTAGTCTTTGGGGAGTCTGTCAGTTGATTTTCAAAACAGTATTGCAAATTTTCATTCATTTGTTACTTTATTTTATTTGCCAAGTTCAAACCCAAAAGAGTTATAATTTTATTATTTTACGACTCTATTGGAAGTTAAGCAGCAGCAAAAAAACAATAGTTTTTTTTAAGGAAAGTTTAAAGAAAAATTGATAAACAATTTTGAAATAATTATTAAATAATAATATTTAAGAAATTTTCTGAGTATATGCAAATAATTTAGTTTAAATTTATTTAAAAGATATTTATTATGTAAAAATGTCTTTTTAATTATAAGTTGTAAAATAAAGGGTGGTTGTTTTAAGTCCGAGAGAACTTGCAATTTTAAACAATTTGCTGCCGGGAGTGTAAGAAAAGATAAACTCATTGTTTTTTTGTCAAAGCTTAGATATTGTTGAAAATAAGACTTGAGTGTTTGTAATTCTCATTCGCTTAACAGTTTTATTTGTATAATATCCTTTGCTCTTCTAAAGCCCTTGGGAAAGGTTTCCTGATCATCAGGCCTAAGCAACCAGTGAAATGCTCATAGAAACTGGCTTATTCTCCAACAATAAATTTCAGTGTATTTATTAAGAATGAAAATTGGGAATTAAGCACAAAAAACAAAATCTTTTTTATAAAAAAATTATGTGCTCCCAAAAATGACTTTAAAATAAATTAAATTTTAATCAAAAAAAAAAAGAAAAAATGCTATATTCGGCAGTGCCGAATATTTAATACATTAAGAGTTCAAATAATTCGGGAGTGGGGTTTATATGGATCTATAAATTATAAACCAATCTTCAGAAAACATGACATCACAGTATTCTAATTCTTTGCCTCATATAAATAAAAAATCTTGATTTGTTTCAGAAATATTAAAGAGGCGTATTTAAGAGATTTTCAGGAGGGGATTTGATATTGAAGCTACAGTAGAGTACAGTACATCTAGAGTGATGTCTTGTATTGAAAAAAAACATAAATTAGACACAATTTCAATACAGTAACACAATTTTTTTAGAATTAAACGCTTTTTAGATTTCTTTTCGGGAGGCCGCTTTATATGGGACGTATGGTAAATTATGGACTGATTATTACTTAATTACATGGTGTTATTTATAGCCTACAAAAGCTGAGTTGGCCCAAATATTACCACAACAACTATATTTTTGTAACGGTTTTAGTAGCATTTAAACGATTTCGCAGAGTGGACTTTACACTGATAGAAAAGTCGTTATAACGCTGATGTATTTTGCCATCAGTACTATGACAAGTATCTTCGTTTTTGACTCCATGACACTTTTCATCATTGGGATGTCAGCCTTACCATCACTTGGTCAAATTGTCATCAGGTGAAATTGTGTCATCAATTGGATGACACATCGGCATCACGAATCGGAGTCTGTTTAATAAAAAATGTTATCAGTGCAATGACTCAGTAACGTCGGAGATAATAGTGTTTTCACACCTAAAGTTAAAACCTGGTTTTAACATTAAAACTATTAACAGCTGATTTTGCGTTCACATTACAAGTTTTAGTAAATCAGGTTTTAACTCACAGTTCGTTTAATAATTTTTAGCACAAGAAAATTAATTTCTCGTAGAATTAAGTAAATTTGTATAAGAAAAGAATGAAGTGAATGCTTGGGAATAAAAAAATTTTGTATAAAACATAAATTTTAGAAAATTTCATCGGTTTGACGTTTTTTATTTTTTTAAATTTATTGATTTTTATTGTGCGCCATCCCAGCTAGCATTTGGGTAATACTTTTTTGTTAATATTACCTAAATGAGTCTTCTTAGATCCCATTTGATGATTAAAAACTGATGTATCACTTGAGCGATTGAAAGATTTCATATATCGTTACTTATAACGCAAGAGGCCCTTGCTTACCAAAAATTAAAAATCGTGTTTATCATCGATTCTGATGTATTGCATCAACACAAATGTACGCAAAATTTGGAAATTTTGGAATCTTCCGACAAAAATTTGCGATCTTATAAACAAAAAACAAACAACCAAATCTACAAAAGATTAAAGTCCTTATTCATAAACAATATTCCATGCCTATAACAGATTTATAAGACAAATTTTATATGAAAGTTTGTTTAATTAACCTTTAATAAAACTGAAATACTTTTTATGAATAAGGGGGTAAATTATTTACGCTAAAAGCCCAAACTAACCGTGTGCATAATATATTATATGATATCGTCAATATATTAAAATAATGATTTCTAATATTTTTAAATATTTTTTATTTTTGTTCATTCGTCTTGTCAAATTAAAAGATATAAATATAAATTTTCGTGTCAGCCAAACATATTAAAAGTTTGGCTAAAAAAAGCCCAATCGTTACTGTCAATTAATGAAATAAATGTAAGTGCGAATGGCTTCTTATTTCATTTACGAGAACCTGATAACTTTTGTTGGGTTTAAAATAAAATATTTTTATATAATCAATGGGCACTTTTATCAGAGAAAAAAAATTATTTAAAATATAATTAAAAGCTTCAAGTGTATAAATTTACGATTAAGAACTGAGACGAAAAATACTAACTAATGATTATAAAACTACCATTAAAATGCTCAAAAAAGGAGCAGAAAACTGCATTACGAATAATTCTTTGAGGTGATAAATCGGTAGTGTAGCATTTTCTCACAACAAGAGTATAATTTATGATCGAAAAATGCGGTTATGTAAAGCTGATTCCTAACAGATTCGATTGTGATATAAAATGCTTGCTGGGACTAAACACTATCAGCTGTATTCAATCTTTTTAACTTGGTAGCACTGAATTTAGTACAACTAAAACATGGTTGTGTTTCATAAAATCTACTTAAAACCAAATCAAAAAAGGTTTTAAGATGGTTTTAACAAAATTATTTTGTATGGTAAAACCAAGTTTTAATGATTGGTTTTATCGTTAAAACCAAATTTTGTGTTAAAACCTTAAGTGTGATAACACTATAAGACTCATTAGGCTCAATTTAATGACAAACTGTCATTAAAGAAGAACACTCAATTAGCAGCATGCCCAAAATGGTCATTCTACTGTGAAAATTTGACGTATTTATCTAAAAAATTTAAACAAAAAGAATATGGGAATTTTTGCCTCTTCATTTACTTTTTTAACATGAAAATAATGTTAATAATATACGAAATGTGCCATCGAATTGATGGCACTGTAGTCATAGCATAGATGACGCATAAAATATGACAAAATTTTGTGATGATGTTCGTCATTGGATTGATGGCACTTTTTACCTCTTTGATGCCATTTGTAATAACATTGATGTCACAATTCTAATGCTAGGGCATCATGAATATGTAGATGCATTTTTCTATGAGTGTACATGGGCTTATGACAAATTGTAGACCGATGTTTACGAAACTTGGTGGGGTGGTTTATTTTCTTGTGAAAGTATGACGGTCTAAAAAACTATTCCCCAATATCAATTTCTGTTACGGTTTTAGGCGTACTAAAGTGTTTTCTGGGAGTGGGCTTTATATGAGGCCTATTGTAAATTATTGACCGATCTTTACAAAAGTTTGTTGCATGATTTCGATCCGAATAAAACGAATTTGTGCTAAATTTAATGAAAACCGGTGCATAGTGAGAGCACTAATCAATGTTGGTTTTTGTTATACAACTTTAAATGTTTCAAGGAAGCTTGTTCCACATTTGGGATCATAGCAATTTTACTTATGAACCGATTGTGCTGGACTTCCATCTTAAGCTTTTTAGGATAACTAAAAAGAAATTGACACGAATATTGTTCTCTTCTGTTGAGTCTTTCGAAAGTGAGCGTGTTTTATACAGACGGATAGACAGATGGACGTGGATAAATATATTTGGAATTACTCAACAACCCAGATACATATAAGTAGGTGAGTTGCAAAACGCTTTCGTTATTAAAATTAAAATACGAGATAACAAATAGTTCGCAAAGTTCTTTTGGAGCTTTATGAGAAGAAATATACTGATGTATCAATGCATGTCCTTAGAAAGACATGGAAGAGGACATGCATGGATACAATTTGTTTATTTCTTCTCGAGAAGCGCCAAAAGAACAGTAAGAATCGATTGTCATCACGTATTTTAAATTTTGTAACCTACGAGTTTTGCAACACACCTACCTACATGTTATTTATGAGATCGTAGATGAATTTAAAAAAAGTTTCATACGAAAGGACAGCCTTAGTATATCCACTTTATTCGAAAGAGCAATACATGGCATTAACATTCGAACATGGTTTCGGACGTCCAGCATTGCTGTCCGAGTGTCACAAATAACACGAACAATGTTGTCTTCCAATGCATCAATTGTTGCTGGCTTATCAGCATAAGCCAATGACTTTATGTAGCCCCACAATAAATAATCATGAGGTATTAAATCAAGCGATCTTGAAGCCCAGTTTACATGTCCGTTTCTTTAGATCAACTTATCGCCAAATTTCAATGTCAATATGCACGTAGCTCTGTTCTGTTGAAACCACATCTCGCCCAGATCAATTTCAAATATATTAAAAAAAAAAAAAAATCGTTTTTCATGGTGCGCTATTGATCTTAATTGGCCGTAACGGGAGTTCTAGTTTCATTTTTAAAACGAATGTAAATCTTAGCAAATGGTGCCCCAAATTTGAAGAACTAGGTGTCATTGCTTAAGCTTGAATCTATTCATAATGATTTGCCAGAGCTTACTGGTCATAAGTGTTAAAAAAAGCAAGCTCAGTATAATTGTTCCTTCCATTCTTATCCATGCTTATCCGTTCCAAAGTTAAATTGGGCATAACAAATTATTTTATTTTCAAATTAAGTATATGGGGACCATACGAACCATAGATAGATAGATAGATAGGTAGGGATCTTTTGTGCAGGCTATGTATATCATCACGGTGAAAGATCAAAGATTTCAGTTGGGCCCATGATTTGCCCCACGAAAAATTTCCGCCTGGAAGTTCCTAAGGCGGGACAGCAGCAGAGCAGATGATCCGAGACGTTTCGTCGTCAACCTCACAAAATCTGTATACTTTGGTGCCAACATTTTCCATTATATTCTAATGGTATCTGAGACCGCAGTGCCCAGTAAATAGGCCCACAAGTAGCCTTTATTCCTCCTTCTAAAGAAGAAGTACTTGCCCTGCCACGGGACAAAATCATAAATCTCTTGAACTGTATTAATCCAGAGATGGACGTCAATGTGCGAAGAAATCCAAGTTCTTACCGTGTTTGCAACGTCCCCTTAAGGCCGTTTTACACTATCCCACAAAATCTTTAGTAATTTACAAAAATGCAACCCTGTCATGATAAGTTGTTATTGTTTTTTAAAAATGTTCAAAGAATTATTAGATCAGAGAAGCATTTTTGAAAAATACGTTAGACTTTGTGGGATAGTGTGTAACGGCCTTTAATGTGATCGGCAGAGACGCCAACGAAAGGCTCAGGGCCTATAAATACGAACCATAGAATACAAATCAAGTTATTTTCATTTAAAACCATCCTGTAGAAAATATACTGTACCGATTCGCCATTGACTTGGTAACCGACCACTTACTAACTGTAGACGAGACAATGATTGTACTAAAGACATTTAGCATGTGCTTGTTATTGAAATTTCACAACAGACCTAAGAACTTATGATAAGGTAGTTAGTTCTTGCGGAACCATATGAAGATAATAAAACCAAAGATTACATAGCACTTTTTTTAAGTTCTTGCATACATTTAGGATATTTTAATAGATTTTTGCACTAAAAATATTAGTGGTTATTTTGTATAAAAAACATATATTAATTCCAGTTAAACTTATAATTATAACATAAAAAATACGAACTTTCACTATAAACTGTTGCATCCTCTTTACTAATTCAAGCTTTAAGCAGTCAGAAAGAGTCTCATTTTCTCAAACAGAGACAAGTAGTGTAGACGCTTTGTCGCTTGTACCAAAAAGTCACCAAAATAATCTAAAAAAGTACAGTTAATACCAGGTTTCCTTCAAGGCATATCATCATTATCAATTATTAAATAACTTTTCATTTTAAGGCTCCATTTGATTTTCAATTTATTTCGTGGAACGTTTAGTTCTCATGATTACACGTAATATACACGCAAACACATATTTTCTATCATTATTATGTTTTTTCTAAACACTTTATAATATCTTTTATATTCATGTAGCTCAACTGCATTACAAATATCTAGTTTAAGTTTAATCCAGATAAATCTGCAAGATAAAAAAGTTAATCCAACCAACAAAGTTTAGTTGCAAAAGTACTCGCATTTCGAATTAAGAATTAAGTTAGAAGTTATAAGTTATAAAACAATGTACATACATAAACGAGAGATTAAGAAAAGCATAAAGGTATGTTATGTGCAGTGTGACCATTTTTCATTTAACATCTCAAATCTTCTTAAGAATATAAAATGCAAAAAAAAAAAAAAAAAAAAAAAAATATGCAAATACATACATCCCAATAAAAAATGGAGCTGCCAAAGAAGCAGGTTTGTAAGGGAGAAACGTAAAAGTTTCGCTTATCACATCGCTTACAGAAGACATGAATTTTATATGGCGAAGTCCCACTTTAAAGCCATACATTTTTGACAGAGAAAGCGCTTAATTCAAAGTGGTGAATGTACCGCTATTCTTAAATATGCTCCCTTACAAGCCTGCTTCGTAGTAAGGGAATGTCGTGGCTCTTTAAATGTTTTAGAATTCGTTCACTTACCTTACTGCATCTCTGTATGTCATATTGCGTAGCGCATCAATGTGCACTATCTTTTTAAAACTTACTATTAGTGCTTTAAAAAACAAGAAAATTTTTTAATGGGATGTAACCAAGCTTCAAAAAGCTAATTAAGCTACTTTTATTTCCTATTCTTCACGCACTACTTTTAAGACTGATGAGCATCTTTTTTAGAACATAATTTTTTCAATTCAACTATTATAAATGCAATTTTTTTATTCTTTTGCTTGAATCCCTTAAAATTAAACGAGTTACGGGATTAAGTTTAATTTTCATGATGCTTCTTATTTATTTTTAAACATACTTATATATTTCAAAAATATGTAAATTTTGGAGTTAGATTGTGTATAAAGAGCATCTTTATTATGTCTTTATTTTTTCTAAGTGGTGCGAGCAAATCAAAAACTTGAAACACGTTTATTTCGAGATGTATTTTTTTGAGTTATGGCGGTGTAGCAGCAAATTAGCGATATGTACAAATGTATGTAAAATGTGTTCATATTTAATATATCATATTTTTTTTAACATACATATATACAGTACATACATATGTATTTGTATTATAAATATTTTTTTAATAAACATAAATAACAAATTTATTTGCATATGACTTTTGAACATTTTGTTTGTATTCGCATTCGCCAAAGTTGAATTTTATTATTATTGAACACTATTTAATCTATGGAAAGGGGATCCTTACAATGACTAATGTAGAAGTTGCGGCGAGGAGGAGGAAGAGTCAACGGAACATCTTCTCTGTAATTGCCCGGCATTAGGAGATCTAAGACTCGAAATGTTTGGTCGAAGAGCCCTTGGGGACAAAACTTGTCTCTCTGATGTTGATGTAAACAGGATCCACTCCTTTACTGTGACATGGTAACACAACGGGAACTAATTACACAACGGGAACTAATTAATGGACTCACGTGAGCTGTACTTGATCACGGCTGCCAATGGAACCTAACCTAACCTAATCTATGGAAAATATCGAAATAATTAAAAATTACTATTAGAAAACTATAAAAAAAATGTTGCTGTATTTTTTGGCTCTAAATATTCTTTTTTAGCTCTTTTTAGCTTTTTATTATTTGAAAATCTGGTCACACTGGTTATGTGCCCTGTTAGTAGAAATCCTCAAAATTTGTTACAGTACAAAGGGAACATGTTAAAACTATCAGTATGCTACAAGAGAGAGCGAGAGAGTGTAGCCTAAAAGTATACTTAGTATACTTATACTTTGTTTAAAACTTATTTCCAAAACTATTAAAGTTTTTTAATATATTTTTATAAATATCAAATTTTTTTTATTAATTTTTCACGGTATTAAAGTCTTAATTTTACAACATTTTACTATAAAAATACTTTTGTTCACCGACTATTAACTACCACTGCACAATAAAATAACTGGAATAGTGCTACCAGATGTGTGTAATTTTTAGTTCAATAGAGAGTGGCTGGAGGCCCAACTATACTATGCTTAAGTTGGTTTAAGCAATTGTGCGAATACATGTGATTCATATGTGTCGAACCATATCGAATTTATAAAGTTTGGTAAATTTTATAAAAAATGGCATTTGCTTAAGCAAAGTGCAAAACATATCGCACTTTCCGTACGGAATAAAAGATTTTTTGATTTCATTTTTGTTTTTTAAACGTTTTTGATAGGCTTTTTGTTCATTTTTGACAGTATTAAGCCAGCTTATGCATTTTAAGTGTTCAAAAAGAACTGCGCCGGTACCACATTTTCCAAAAAATTTTAAACTAAAATTTGCCGTAGAATGACGTCGTGGTAGAATCTTTTTCGGCAAAATAAGAAAGCTGCCAGATTTTCATGTTGTTGTTTTTTTTTTTTAATTAAGAACAAAAGTATGTTCTTGTAAAAGCTTAAGTCAACTCGTAGAACTATTTTTTAAAAATCCCATATCATAATAAAATTAGCATCTGGCAACCCCTTACCTTTAAGTATAACAACCAGCGTTGCCGTTTTGGTTACTTTTAACCAAAATTGGTTACTTTTTTTTCCAATGTGTACTTGTGTACTTTTTTTCCATTTTGGTTACTTTTTATCAACACAAAAATAACCATTTTTTTTTTGTTTTGGAACAAGAACTACCCGCTCCGCTTTTTTGACCCTTTTTTATTTTTATTTTTTTTTTCATCTACTAAAATATTTTTTTTGGAGGTAAAGCTTCAACAGACTATCAACTTAACCATATAAGGTATATACTTTGAGGTGCAGATGGTCATTATCTGCTACTCTTAATGGTTCATAGGTCTAACTGAAACAATTTTCTAGATAAACGATAAGGTCAAAAGTCCTTCCGATCCCATCCCGTGTAATATGATTATATTTCCACCGGGCAAAAACATATATTTATATAAGAGATCTACCGCATAATTAAGCTCAATTTTGCACTTTGATACCATAACCGCAGCGAGACTTAAAAAGTTTTACTTGTAGGATCTCTTTATATAAAAAGGTTAAATGCTCTAGCTCATAAAAATTTTAAAACTGACGAAAACAAGTGTAAGTTTCGTGTTGGAATTTTAATAGCCTATTGTTCTTTCCAGACCATCGTAATATACTATCAAAACTTTTAAAAATCGATCCAGCGGTTTACTAGCCTACAAGATACAAACAAACACAATTTCTTCTGTAGACATATTTTTAAGCTGAAGTGTGAATAAAATAGCACTTTTACGAAAGAAGTTTATTTTCCAAAGAAATCAGTTTCGTTTCTTAAAACACGAGAATTCAAAATCCAAAAATAATTTCATGATTCTAACTTATTCAGCCTTATTCCGGTTGTCGTTGTCGTATTCGATCAGGTCTTTTTTTGTAAGAGATTAAAGTACAGTGGTTGTGTGTTACTTTAATCTCTTACTAAAAACAACTTGATTGATTACGACAACGACAACCGGAATAAGGCTGATTATTTTATTCGTATTTAGTAAATTTTTTTTAAATAAATAAACATTTTCTCATGATCAAAATATTCACGATTTTAATATATAATCAAAAATTCCTTAAACAAAAAATACAAAAGTAGCTAGTTTTTAATAAAAAGAAGAAATATATTTCTGAAATCAAGCAGCATTTATGTAGTATAAGTCTGGTTTTCTTAATTTTTAAATAGAATTGAATTTCTTGCAACAAGAAATAAGTGCTAGGGATTTCTTTAAATTTTTCAGAAAAAGCTCAAGTTAACTTGGTAAAATTCAATTAATTTTTATTTGAATCGATATGTTAAGCATATCAATAAAAAGTTTCTTATTTGTATATGCGTCACATTTTAATGTAAAAAATTTAGGCTTTTCCTTGTATTTTGTAAAATATTCATGGCCGATTTCAACAATTTTTTAACATATCAACTTATAATTAAAATTCGTTTTTCGCGTCAAATAAAAAATAAAATTATATGAAAAGTATATTTTAATATAAATTGATATATAAAAAGAATTGGTAAAATTGGCCCTAAGCAACGAAAACTTGATTTAAGTAACTATAGAATTATAATTATTTTTTTTTAGCTGTATTTAAGTAAATTTTAGTTCGCTTTGAGTCATAACCTCTTGCTTAAACCAAGCCACACATATGTTTACAATAAAAAATGTTTGGCTTAGACGAGAATGGTGCAAAATTTTTTTGGTTCAAGCCATATCTTCTAGTGATTTAGTAAATAATTCTTTCCGTGTTTAATACAAAATAATTTTGGTTACTTTTTTCCGCTTTTGGTTACTTTATTTTTACATTTTGGTTACAAATTTTTTTTGGTCGTGGCAACGCTGATAACAACATAAAGACTCTTACTGCAGTTTATTACCAGATTTTCATGTTTTTGTTTTCTGTGACAACAACAAAAAAAAACTATTATTTTTTTAAATAAAAATCATAGTTTTATTGTCATATTAAAGAAGAAAAAGTACTGCAGTTACAGTCGTCATTACCAACATTATCATCAACCTCTTGAACATCATTTGCAAGTGACATCAGAGTGGTGATACAAATCTGGGTAAACTTAAGAGTAAGGGAGGGGAATCAACTTATACATGCATCTGGGTATTCTCGACAAAATATAATGATATGAGGAGTTCCATAAGAAAATTATATAATTCCACTTTGAAAGATAGTTTTGTTTGTGTTTTTTTTTTTAAATTAATTTAATTCTAGGTACTAAAATGTTAATGAAATAAAGATCAATGATTTTGCTAAAAGTGCAAAAATTGTGTGAGTGTTGATGAAAAAGTTTGAGTGTATGGCGACTTTCAAGAAACTACTTTCACGTGTAAATGCTAGGTAAATTAAATATAAAAATCATCAAAAATTAAACATTTCTATATCTATGAATCTAGAAATTACGTCTTCAAGTAAAAAATCAGGGAAATAAGTAATTTGCTCTACATCGCTTAAGATTTTTTAGATGATTTTTAAATGCATTGAAAACAAAACTAGGATTTTTACTTAAGTAGCCCCTATAGTTAATAACGCACCTACTGGCTCATTACAGAGATATTATATAACCCTGCATACAAATTAAGTAGTATGTGGTTGGAATTGTACTAGTTGCTTTTAATTTCAGACTAGTTGCACATCAGTTTTTTCTTTTTTTCTTTATATATCAAACTATCGATATTAAAGCGTAGAGCTTCGCGGGATTAGAATAATAATAAAAAAAGATATCAGACACAGTGGTGCATTAAGTATCTAGCTCACTACGGTTATCCCCAGCATTTTACTTTGTAACATTAATGTATTTTATCTAACAATTTAAGCAAATAGAAAACGGGAATTGTTTTTTTCTTTTTAAAAGTTTTTCTTATTTTTTGAATAAGAAACAAAATGTTGCCATGTTGGTTAAGATTTTAAATTAAAAACATCCGAAAAACTAAAATTAACATTAAAATAAAATTTTCCAACTCTGAAATCAATGTCGAAATCATCCGAAAATTTTGTGCTTTTTGTAGTGTTGTTGTTGTTTCAATAATAAACAAATAAATCGCTTTCTACCTAGTTTTTAATCTCATAAAGATAGAATGCGTGCAATTTACGAAGACCGTTGTGAGTACTTGACTAGAACGAGTCTAGAACTTTTGCAACTATTATTGTACAACTAATAAAATGACAGTCCTAAAACGATGCTAGTTATGAATTTACATGCTGTGCAGTTCAAAATGTATCCTTATAAGATTTGGGATCGATATTTTCTAGTTTTTTTTTATCATAAGTCTTATTTGACTAGTATGAATTTAGTTCTTTTGCAACTAGTGTTGTTGCAACTACTAATATGACTGTCCCAAAACGTTACACGCTAAAAGGCATTTGTGTTCAAAATTTGTTCTAACACTAACTTGTTTTCGAGTTAAGGGAAAGTAGGAAATATGGTTTATCATGAATCACCTGTAGCGAAATGATGTAGAACACTGCACGGGTATGTCAAATTAATTTACGTCAGAGAGATTGAGAGAGAAAGAGAGAGAGAGAGAGATAAAGGATAAGCGATTTGAATAAGCTTTATATGAACGTTATAACTAAGTTACCACTAAGTAAAATTATCATTTTGACATCTTTAAACGATTCATGACAAAGAAGGTGCATTTTCAATAACAGTTGTCCATTATCCTTTTAAAATTATGGAATTTATCCTAATATTGCAAAAATAGTAAAGTTCTTATCAAAATCAACTATATACAATCTGCCGGACCAAAATTCTTCATTTCAAAAATGTTTATTTCAGTAATTTGAAAGAGGACCCCAGAAATATGGCTTTTTATACCCTTCACCACAGAGCGAAAAGGTATAAATAAGTTAATTTTATATATAAAATTGTCATATCATTTGTAATTTTAACAAAATTGATCAAAAATTAAACATAGGAATACTTCTGAGCCGTACAGTTGATTTACCGATTTACGTCCGTCTGTTGGATTTCCTGTCCATATGTTGGTTAAAATGGAGATTTTTAAGACCCAAGATATAATGGGGACTAGGTTGTTAGCGTATAAATATCTCATAAATATTTAAGAAAAGCTAAATTTTGAAATTCATGCAGAATGGTCCACGAATGATTGAGATATGAGCAAAAAGCCACGATTGCATATTAGTTTTACCCATAAAACTTCACTATTTAAAGTCTTCTTTCAATTTATGGACTTAAGTTTTTCACTTTCACCTCAAATAAGATAAGTATAATACTGGTGTTAAAAAATGTAAAAGCTTAAAAAATACTTCAAGAACACTTAAGCTTAAAATTTATGGTCCGATTTAAAAAAAAATGTTTTGAAAAACATTCAATTTTGAAAAACACTAAAATTGAAAACTGAAAAAATGCCTTTTAAGCATTTTAATGAAGGTTATGTACGATTCCGCAAAGCCAAATATATAGCTTTCGTCATTGTTTTGATTGGTATATAAAACTATTTTACCACAAAAACGTTTTTTGAAACAAATGAAACATATTGAATTGCTCAAACAAGTTGTTCAAATAACAATAAGATGATGTCGTTTTGTTATGGAAGTCCTCATCTATGTATGTTAAAGAAAAAAAATGTACATACCTCTATACAATTTACCTTGATGACTATTTTTTCTCGTTCCTGTACTGCAACATGGTTTTTTTCGGTTTGATTTACTATTTATTACATTTTTACATATTTTTTTTCTTTGCCAAATGATATTTTTGCATAAGTAGTTCTGCACGGCTTGAAAACTTTTTTTATTCATATGTGTAGTTTTCTTATTTGCTCATTTTCTTTTTCTACTTTTAATAATGAAATTGAAGTTTATCATATTACATATTACTGCCATTATGTAACTTCATGTGATGAAAATTATTGTTTCATATGCGACATATGAGTATGAAGTAAGAAAATGTAATGCAGATAACAATAAAATTTCATAATTGCAAACAAAATCTACAAAAAGTTTAATGAAAATTATAATAAATTTTCATTTGTTGCCTACAGAACGGTAGAAATTTTCATTTATACATACTCCAATTTCAAGTCAAAATTTTTTTAAGGATACACTTTGGGATGAAAGGACAATCATGGACTAGCCAAAATAAAATTGCATTATAGAGATCTGTTTACCTTTTATTATTTTAAGAGCTATGTATATGAGATTCCTTTATTTAAAAGTGATTTTAGGAAGAGTGTTTAAGTAGGACATATGGTCAATTTTGGAACTACCAAGCCATAGTAGCTCTTGTGAAAGTGATCTTCGTCAAATTTTTTTTATCAATACCAACATTTATAAGGAAGGTATGTTAAATTTATTTCCGGTAGCATAGCTAGGAGTTATATAACGATTTGCATTAAAATTTGGTAGGATGATTTATGTTGCTTTATCTGTGGCCGTATGGAAAAGCAAGGTAACGCCATTTTTTGCGAAAATTGTGAAAACACCAAAAATAGAAAGTTTGTTTCAGTTACTATACAGAGTTACTATACAGATCGAAATTAATATAATTTTTTATTTAAGAAAACTCAGAATAATACCAATTTTTATGTAAAAACCAGGTAACTTCGTGCATTTTTTTTTTAAAAACAAGGTAACTCCATAGTTGCATATAATAAATGCAAACTTTATATGCATACTAAGTCCCTTCTTAAGCTTTTGATTTATAGAATATGACTACCAAGAAACTCAAAAGAAAAATCAATCCATCTGTACTTAAATCAATCCGAAGCGGTAGTAATAGTACGGTGAGTGCGGATTTTCTTGAATCAAGTACAGAAAGATATTCAATCCCGCTTTCGAACTTGAAATAATCCGAAAATGAGATTGATTTAAGTAAAAGCAAGATTATATCAATCTTAAAATGCGGTTGGTTCAAGAATTATAAAATGGGTTTAATCCGAATTCTTACTTAAAATAATCCGAAAATAAGTTTGATTTAAGTAAAGCTAAGTTTGAATCAATCTCAAAATGCGCTTGATTCAAGTATTATAAAGTTGATTTCATACCGAATTCGTGCTTAAAAAAAACCAAAAAAAGAAATTAGAAAGAAAAAGTTATTACGATTGATTTACTTACCCGTATTACACCTTACAGAATGATAAAACACCAACATAATGCCGATATGGTTTTTACTTTAGAAATCTTATGTACATATTTAACCAAAAATATAAACTAAATGAGAAGCAAGAGTTCAAATTTACTTTTAACCCTTCGTGGTACACATGAGTCTGGCCAGACCTTTTTTCAATGTGTATAGAAAATCAAAACATGCGTAAGCCGGAGGGTTAAACACAACGAAAAGTTTAATCTTTTGTTTTACTTGATTTAAAAATTTTATACTTATTTCAAGAAATTCCGGAATTTTTTTGAGTACGTTTTAGCGTAAGTCGTACTTATATTTTTAAGTACGACTAGTACTTAAAGTAATCATAAAAAACTTGATTTATCCCGAGTGTTTTTCTTTCTGTGTAAGAATAAAAGGAAAAAAATATATAAACTGAGAAACTCTATTTGTTCGTGAAAAACGGGTAAATTAACGTGCTGAGTCAAATATAGATTCGGCCCTATTGTGTAAGGCGTTGTCGTTAACGCCTGAGTCATTTTTTAAATTAGATTAAATTAACACACAAACTGTCTTCTTAAGTCAATTACAAAAAACGACTAAGGCGTTTACGACAACGCCTTACACAATAAGGCGGACATTTTTCCACAAATGATTAATAAAGTTGTTTTAATTCCGTAAAATATAAAAATAAATCGAAAAAAAGTTTTTTTTTGGAAAATCTAGGCAACTCCATTTTTTGAAAAAGCAATGTAACTGGCATTGATTTTCGGTTTTAATATCCAAAATCTGTAGATTTCAATGAAACTAAAAAAGTATAACATTATTTAAAATTATGTTTTGTTTAATACGCATGCAAAATAACATTAATTCATATTAAAAAATTAGTGAAACATGTTTAAAACTTTTAGCCCCGTTTTCACAACTTACCGATAGCTAAAAGTAGACTTTAACCGGCCCTATGAAAAGTGTTCCTTTACTAAAACTTTACTTTAACCTAAAGTGAGCGATAAAGTAAATTAAGGCTCATCCTACCTGGTAGGTCAAAGTTAAGTTGTAATAATGGATCACTTTTTATACGACCGATAAAATCTTATCTTAAGCTATCGGTAAGTTGTTGTCGGTAAGTTGTTTTTCTCGTGATATTCACAGATATTTTTTTTCCGGCCAAATATATTCTAATTACCAACATAATAATATGGTTTATAAAAAAAAACTCTATTACGGCAAGAAGTATACTTAAAAATTTATTACAGTATCTGATTGTGGATTATTAAATTCGTTTTCCGTACTATTAAAATTTAATAAAAATATAGTTATTTTACGAATAATTTTATTTTTCAACATTTATGTTTGTTATGCAAAAAACAAACTACCAAAAAATAATGTTTTCCGTATTTATTTTGTTATGTAGTTTGATTTTTGTCGGTTAAAATATATTTTTTAAAAGTAAAAACTATTCAAATTTAAGGAATATGCAGTTTAATAAATAAAAAATTTAAAAATTAATTGTGATTTTAGTTGAACTGTTAATTTTCAATTTCAATATTCCTAGTTAGGCTTGAGCTCAATTAATTTAATTTTCATTAAATTATTTCCACTGAAGGAAGGAATTGTACAACATGAAATTCTTATTAAAACTTATTGATAATTTTCATGTAAATTTAACCCAGGTCGATCCCCCAGCTCAACCAAGAAAATTATCAATAAATTTTAATAAAAATTCAATGTTGTACAATTCTTCCCTACAGTACATATAATTTAATGAAAATAAAATTCCGTTTTATAAATGAATTTTAAGTTGTTTAAAATTAATTTTCGTTTGAATTTAACTACATAATATTTTGAGTGTATGTATTGGGACTATTTGAGGTTATAAGTCGATTCGCACCATTTTAAATAAGATTCGTCCTTGTCACAATTAGAACATATGAACTGAATTTTCTCGATTAAAAATGATGGCGACCTCTTCTATTGTCACAAGGTTAACATGGACTGACAGCCAGATAGACGGATGGACACACAGAAAAAAATAATTTTCATATTTGAATACGAAAATCGCATATTTGATTACAAAAGTTTTTGAATTTTCTGCGATGACGATTTTTGCGGTATTGATAAAAAAGTTTGTATGTATAATTGTTAAATTTTTAGTCAACAACCAAGTTTATTGAGTCAATAAAAAAAGTTGTTGCCCAAAATAATTTTTTTTCGACAAAATGTTTACTTGATTTGTAAATATAAATTGTTGAAAATGTTGGATAAATCAAACAAAATGTTAATCGAATCTTTATTTTTTTATTTATTAATGAATTTAAAAAATGGACAAGAGTTGTTAAAATACTGTATTTACTTTGATTCAAATATTTTTTTTTATTGAATATGAAGAAATATTTAATTATTTCATTATTAAATATGTTTTATTGAGTGCTATTTTGCAAAGTGTAAATTTGATAAATTTTTTCTTTGAATCAAACAAAAATTTTGTTGACCTAAAATTTTATTTTTAACAAACTGTGTTGTTAAAAATTTTCTTGAGATATTTTTTTCTGTGCATAGAAACATCGATTTAGAAAGTAGTTGTTCGTCGATCGGTATTCTTAAATGTGGGTCTAGAACACATATTTTTATAGGCACGCAAACAAAACACAATTTCAAAAGAGGTCACCTCCAACAAAACTATTTTTGATGAAACATTTTTGAACATATTATGGTTACTTTTACCATATTATTTTCAATGGCAAACATATTATGGTTAAATTAGGTCTCCATCAAGAATCCTCAACCATGTTATGATTCTAGCAGGACGCCACAACCATATTATGATTGGCTCCGATCATGTTATAGTTATTAATATTAATGTGTTTACCACTTATAAAAGTTTGGTTGTTTATTAACCAAAAAAGGTTGCTCTTGGAAAAGAGGAAAATGTTTTTGTTTTTTAATAACCATACAATTATAAGTGGTAATCTTATTGCTTTCATTATTAACCATAACATGTTCCGAGGACTAATTTAGTTTGTCGGTGACAATAATATGCTTAATAAAGCAATAATATGTTTAAAAATCGTTTGTTAAAAATGGTTTTGCTGGAGGGGACCATATAGAAAAATGTGTTTTCTCTACGTGGGTTACGCATATCAGCACAAATGCATAATACCCCCTCCACTATGGTGGTGACAGGTGCAATTACACATGTATAAATCATATCCGGGAATTTTAAGGTTATATAAGAGATACTGTCAGTTATGAACCGATTTATATTTTTCAAAAATATTTATCTTATAATCAGTTTTGCCTGAGTTTCCACATAAGACGGTTGTGATATCGCTTGTTGCTTGCATTCAATGTTACCATTTTAGTATAATTAAATGATTTTGCTTAAACATTGATTTATATTATCAATACCACTACTAAAATATTATATGTTTTTCGTGCTCTGGTCTAAACCTTTACCTAATAGTTGCTTTTGGCACTTAATTTTATTACCATCGTTTTTAAAAGATTTTTTCAAGTTAAAGCCATTTTTTTATATTAGAGGTAAACCCAGTTACTGGTCTTTCTAAACGAAATCTTGTGGAATATTTTTTTCTTATTCTCTATGAAATTGTTTCAATTTCTAATTAAGTTTAATTTCTGACTCCCTCATAAAAAATATTTTAGTATTATTTCAGGTTTATTAAACAAATGTTTATAGAAAATTCGTTTAATAAACCTGAAATAGTTTCTTTTATCAATAAGCCCTTTTGTATTTATGTTAAATGCAAACAATAAAATAAATTCCCTTAAGTCTAAATAAACTTCTTTTTTTGTCATTCCTGCTTATTTCTAACTAATTTCATTATTTCTTCTTTTACTTACAGGTAATTTTCCATGGCAAAAAACACAAAATTCTAAATATTCTTCTGGCAAATTGAATTTAAAATGTAAGTTTATGTACAAAACTCTACGAAAAAAAAAAACAGTTACAACAAACGTCAAGGGTAAAAACCACCGCCAAAATGTTTTAATTAAATCCTTTATTCACCAGTTAATTTATTTTATTTTTTGTGTATGTATTTGTTTCTTTATTATTATTATTGCTATTTTTTGCCTCCACTGTGTTGAGTTAGAGTATGAGCAGAGCATGAGTTGGAGTAAATTGACTTGCTCGTTATTTTCCTGGCAATAACTGGTACTGTTTTCAACGCCATCACCAGACAACAACATCAACATCAAATATCAACAACACAAAACATGAACTTTACAAATACAGCATAAATTATTTTCCCTTTCCACTGAAGGCTTTCTTTCCCAGATGCCTCCTTATGGGTGATGAAGAACATTGATGACTTTGTTAGAAGTAAATAGAATTTAAAAGTTGATGTACACGCAAATTCTTAGAGTTTTTTGCTTGAAACTCTTTAAGTGTTTTTTGTACAGAATGTGGCACAAACATTTTCTTACGTCGCTTTAACATAAGAACACACAAAACTGGCATAATTTATGAACAATTTTAAAGGAACTGTGGAGAAGTAAA
Organism: Pollenia griseotomentosa; assembly: GCA_963931875.1. Taxonomy (NCBI): domain Eukaryota; kingdom Metazoa; phylum Arthropoda; class Insecta; order Diptera; family Polleniidae; genus Pollenia; species Pollenia griseotomentosa. Next base: position 33,150,289 of record OZ007564.1, read on the forward strand.
TTAAAATCAGGAGAAAAAAATATGTATATACAATTTTAGAGAAGGTTAATGTATAGAGTTTTTCATTTAGCACTTCCTATATTTAAATAAAAAAAAAATAAGGATGTGCAAGATATAGAAAGTTTTAATTCGTTGGGTCTTTCGATGCCACAATGTATGAAATATATCACCGTTCAGATGTCTTCCGTGGCTTTGCTGGGAGACGCACATCTTAAATTTCCCATTATCCATGACTATGTTGCATAAGTCAGGTTCAATTTTAATGACGGCACGGGTTATGTTGGCTTGCAGGACGGCTGTGGGTTGTGGCTTAATTACATAGGCCTGCTTCTTGGGACAATCTCAGAGGAAAAAGTCGAAGCAGTCAAATTGCACGATCAATTGCGATTTGAGGGAATGGCGTCAAATTGCTCCTGCGGGATATGTCATTGACTTACATGAGCACCTGCCATATGGCCTAATCTAATGGTGGATCTTAGCAGTTATTTGACAAACTATGTCTCCTCTGCTGTCATATACACAGGTAGCTATTAAAAGTATTATCCGGTAAAACTTATACACTCGACCCCTTGTTAAGGAACTAGATCTATCTATCCTTTACTGTTTAAGGAATATCAGCAGCGTCTGTTGAGCAGCAGTAGCATACAGGTGAACCATCAGGAACACTCTACCCACGAATATTTGGCTTTCAATTAAAGCCACCACGTGATTCCCTCGCGAATATTTCCTTGAGAAAATCACTCTTTGTCAATAAGCATAATTCTGTGCAATATACATTAAATGAGAGTAGTTACCCTCTTCATCCTCCAAGCTGTCGACACTTCATGCCTACAAAATCCCACTCTCACATACCATCCAACACAACTCGCATACTCAACGCGCACTCCACGGGGCTCTCGACTCCTCATCACCCCAAAATCCAATTCTCACCCAGCAGCCAAACCATCTCGCACCGTCAAGGCAATCCCCACTCTACCAACACATCCGGTTCCTTAACCTTTCATTCACTTTCCGATTTCAAGTCGACATCATCGTGGAATGTATCGACAGTCTCGTCCCTTCTCTCTTCTTAGATAGACTATAAAATAGAATAGAAAGTAATTTATTATAGAATTTATCTTAAAGCCAAAGACAAGCAATCTTTTCGGGAGGAAAAGCATTGCTTTGCAAACGAAATTATGCCGTCGGGGGCCTCAGCCAATAGTCAGTCCGGTGCGGATGTGTGCAAGGTACTCTGATGGATACCCCGGAAACAAGAAATCAAATGACTTCAAGAGCTCTATTATTTTAGATGTCTACTGCATACTAGTTATGCATACACCTGGTTTTCCAAGTGAATGTAACATCAAGAGCTCGAAGTTCCCCATAGTGTTTTTACTACCCCGTAAGGGGCGCAGCATATCCCCCGGGGGACGCTCGTTTGGAATGTTAAATGTGGAATAGGCCATGTATAATATAGGGCGTAACTTTATTTTACCCCGAAAAGTGGGTAACCATTAACCTATTCATAGCGCTCGCCGTTGACGTTAGTGAACTGGCCAACGTCGTTCTTTAAGAAATATGGAACGATGACACCGCCAGCTCAAAAGCCAACCCAAACAATGACTTTTTCGGAATTCATTGGAGGCTTCTCGATCTTATGATACAAACAGTTTAAAATGTTATCGTTTGCACGTGTTGACCGATATTTTCTTTGGTAGTGACTGAGCAAATCAGGCTTAATTAATGAGCTAATTCTACAGATGTAGCTCCAACAGCATGACCGCTATTAAATGTTAAGGTTCAGGATGACCTATTGGAAGGCCTTTTTTATTAGACCAAAAAAAATTCCCAAAAAGTAACCAGCAAAGAATCCGATTAAGAATATAAAAAAATGTATTGGATCTAAATCTTTTACACAAAGACGCACTAATTCTTTACACAAAGACGCACTAATTCTTTAGTTTCGTAGAATTTTGAAGTATTGAACTAAATTTTTTTTATTTAATATAAATAAACCTTTTTATAGTACATAATAACACAGAAATAAAAACTACGAAAGTTTCTTCCGTAAAATGTAGCATGGATTATTGTTAGTGTGTAATTGATTAGAGATTACTTAATACAGCATACTTTTAGGCTTCTGCTGTATGAAAATATAAAGCATACTTTTTGTTTAATAAAAACTTAACTGGCAACATGCTTTTGCAAGTTGTTGTTGTTTTATCTTAACCAACTTACAACTACAATTAATGTTGGAAGAATTCCAATCAATTGTAGTGGGGATTGTAAGAAGAGATAAGCTCACTGTTTACTGTTGATGTTTTTGTTTAAACTTTGATATTGTTACAAGTAGAACTGTTGGTTATAATTCTTAGACGCTTAACAGTTTTATTTGGTTTAATATCTTTAGTTTTTCTAAAATCTTTATGGATGAAGTTTCCTGCGATCTGGCCTAAGCAACCAGTGAAATGCGCATAGGAATAGCTTATTCCATTAACAGTAAATTTCAAGTGTTTTTATCAAGAATAAAAACTGGGAATTAAGCACGAATAACAAAATCTTTAAAATTAAAATTTTATATTCCCGAAAATTATTTTGATGTTAAGTTGATGTTTAACGAATTTTTATTTCACTTTTACTTATTCTCTTCCACCGTTCATTTAATTTTCAATTTATTTCTCTAAATCCACCTTCAATTACTTTTTCGTTTGCCTAGTTTTTGTTGTTCCTATTCCTATAAGCCGTTCTTTTTTTTTTGTCTTTCTCTTAGGCAAAGAAAATTTACATACTTTAATTAATCTTGTTTGTGTTGTGTGGTACCATGAGCCGAAAGAAGTCGTATTTTTTTTAACAAAATAAAAATCGCATCATACATTTGCTCCTTGATTTCCAAAACACATTTTGAACATGAAAAGTGGAGTAGAGGAAAACTAACAAGAGAAAAAAATCTCGTGGTATTAAACAAATTTTTTTTTTAATGGTAAAGAATCTTTTAAAGTATTTTTATTTTTAATAGAAAAGTTTTAGAAAAAAGAAGAACATTTTTATTACAAACTAGAAAATACCCTACAAAAGGAGCAGAAATTGTAAAATTCGGAATTAAAATGTTGTAAAGTTTCTTTTAGCTTAAAAGCATTATTTAGGTCACATCAACTTGAATAAGAACAGTTGTGACGTCACTAGGCCCTGAAAGCAACAACATAATAGGAACCCCACTGTACATTTCAAAACAAACCACAGCGGTCCTCAAAGCCAACATAGCTCATGTCATCGGTCAAATCGAGCATATTTTTCGCGCCAGAAGCATATAAAATTTCGGATGCCTGCCTGCCAGCAATGCCGTGGTGGACATTAAAGTTTTATTCCATGCATAAAAAAATCTTTCAAACAAATGTCAAATTTCGATGATATTTCGCACAAACTTTGTTTTATATATCCAAGAATGGAGTGGAAATAGCTGCGGACGCTGCTGGGAAATGAATACGATAATATCGAGCTGAAGGATTGACCTGACCTGCCAGCAATGCCGTGGTGGACATTAAAGTTTTATTCCATGCATAATAAAATCTGTTAAACAAATGTCAAATTTCTATGATATTTCGCACAAACTTTGTTTTATATATCCAAGAATGGAGTGGAAATAGCTGCGGACGCTGCTGGGAAATGAACACGATAATATCGAGCTGGAGGATTGATCTGACCTTCCCAGTTTTGGTTCAAGATTTTCTTCTACCCTCGACTGCCGCTCAGCTCTAAGCGAGATGGCTGTGCAGTTAAGTATAGGGATCATATGGGGCCTAGGGCATTGGGACAGACTGGGAAACATTAGGGCGGATCAACTTTGTAGACTTTTCACTACCTTGCGGGTTACACTGGATCTAGAAGGCATTGGGGTACCTCTTATCTTCTGCAAACTCAAACTTCAGCGATCGGCTATCGATAGCGCTGATGATAGTTGCTAAAAGGGATGCATCACTCTAGGTATCTGCAATCACGGGACACTGGCTTATAGGTAGACAAGCACAGTGTTTGGTAGCCGGATACTGTGAGTACTTCTGCAACTGCGATGAAACAAAGGAAAAAGATGACGAAGAACACCTTTTCTGTCACTATTCTGCACTGGTAAGAAGGCAACTGGCTGAAGTGACCTAACCTTAACTGGTTATATCTAAACTAAAGGCCCTGTGTTACCTAATAACCAGTACCATTCAGCGGGGGTTTTTTTAAGATTACCAGCCATGTCACAGAGTACAATTCCGCTCGGAACCGAAGAAAACGTATTTGTTTATTGATATTAAGTTATTTTGAAAGTTTTGTGGCCTTTCAGATACAGAAAACTCCCATTCCATTCGTTAATAATAACGAAAATGGTTTCATTCCTAAAAATGTTTTCGTCATTTGCTGAAGCACAAAAATACGGAATAAGTTCCGCTGTCGAACGGAATTGTACTCTGTGACATGACTGTGTATATAGATTTAAAATAAGGTTTTCTTAGCTTCGGATTCTTGGTTTAACTTTTTAAAAATCTTAAAACCATATTCCTTCAAACATCAACAATACTATTTCAGTTTCAGAAATTTTCACAACCACTTGCAATTCACATGAGTATTATCAAAGTTACAGTCAGTATCTACTATAAAGCAGTAAGTTTCCTATTAAATCTAGTGAGTAGCTGAGAACTTCTACTTACTTTACTCTTATGAATAAGTATGAAGAAAATTAGAAGTTGTCTCATTTTTCTTGGCCTTTTAAAAATGTCTTACATTTGTGAAGGAGACGTAGTAAAAGCTTAAAAGGAAGCCAGAAACCTGGAAATCTAAACATTTCCCACAACTACAATTGATTATAGAAGTATACGGCATAATGGCACACTTAACCTAGTTTGACTATCATAAACATGTACAGACTTACGAGTGCTTGATATTAAAAAGTTTAACATACTGACACATTCAGCTATAACTTAAGATTTAAAGGAGTAGCAGAGAAATTTTATTATCATATGTTTATTTCAAACAAGCTGCAAGGAGGAAACAATTTTACATACATACCCAGCAATTCGTGGAACAAACTCATTTAATAACAACAAAAAAAAGTAATACTGCTTATCAAGCGACTACCTATTGGGTATATAGCATGTATTGTAGTACAAGGAACGCATATAAAAGACACGTCTGTAAGAAATGTAGCCCTGTACTCCTCAAAATCGCCGAATAATTGCTTCCACAACTTTTCATTATGAGCGACGAGGCATATTTCCATCTCTGTTGAGACATGAATGGGCAGAATTATTGCTTCTGGTCACCGAAAATCCGCGAATAACACACTAAGGGCCATTACACCCGCTCAAAGTTACTGTATGTTATGGTGTTAACGCTGGAACCGTCTTCGAGCCTTATTTTATTTTATTTTTTATTACACCGCTGGCCAAATGACTACTGTGAACGGCGAACGCCAACGAATTGGGACTAAAAAACTTGTGGATTCACTAGGATGGAGTAACGGCGCATACTGCACGACCTACAACCAAAATTCTGAGAGCTGCATTTCTGGGTTGCCTAATCTTTCGCTTTGGTGATTTGTCGTAAGATCGCCCGAATTAACCGTTGTTGACTTCTTTTCGTGGGATTTCTTGACTTCAAGAGTCTATGTCGACTGACCTCAAAGAGAACATCCGTCAGGAATGCGGGAACCTATCGGCGGAAGTTCTGGCAAGAGTGCCATAAATCGGTTTCGTATTGTCATTAATTCTGGCAGCGGCGGATATAATTTTCTCTACTAAAGCCTGATACCCTGTTCAACATTTCACGTGAAATGCTGTCAAAACGCATATGAAAAAAACTTGTGCGGATCTATCTATTAAATAATGTTGATATAGTTGCACTCTGTTCATTTTGTGAAAAAGTTCCGAAATGTTTCTAGCAACATTTTCTTACAACTCCGAAATAATGTAAGCTGTACTTATTTCACGTGGAATTTTAAGCAAAAGCATGAAAGTATAAACTGATTATTAAATATGAAATAAAAAATTAACACAACACAACCGATAACAGTTTTTTTATCCATATTTACTTTCTTTTTTATAAAATTTTTAATTAAATTATTTTTAGTAAAATATGTACATGTGGGGTTTGTTTACATACACAAAACAATGTTGCATACTTTGCAGGAATAAAAACGTCAAATTGTACAAACTCGCATGATAGGTAACATTGATACATGTCAAAATTTTCGTGTGAAAAATTTAATGTTGCTCAACATTTTTCACAAATTTAAACAGAGTTCTAGGCTTTAATGAAAAAAAGATAAAGTGACAACTTTTTTCTATAAACACAATTACCCTTGTCATGGCTGGCGAATTTAAAATACGCCGTGAACGTGTTTCCTTTAATAAGGGCGAATAGCAGCATTATCAATGAAATATTCTCTTACAACTTTAAGAACTACTGGGTAATCACTAATTTGCTTATATGTTAAATAATTGTACCATCATTATGTCAACATGTGTGTATCTTTATTTTCTTCTTTTTTAATCGTTACTTGTCTTTCTTGTTGTCTTTTTGTCGGGTAATTGTTGCCAAAAATCTCAAATTGTAAGCAATTTTATCCTCCAACAAAACAAAATAGCATGACTGCTAATATTTAAAAAGAAAAACACTTATTTTTTCCACTTTATAAACAGTGTTAATGGTTGCTATAATTTCACGAAAATTAAGCTGGCTTTTAATTATATCCATTAGAATGTTAGGAGAAAAGCGTACGCATGCTATAATGCCAGAATATATTGAAAAAAAAAATGTTTAACAAAATAATTAAAAAGGTTAATATATTATATTATTAAAATTAACTTTACTTTTCAGTTAAATTGTATCAAAATTAAAATGATTAAGAAATTTTTTTCGAACGATATGTTAAACAATTTAAAATTAAAAAAAAAAGTTAATAACATTCCTTTAAACAACTAAAATGATGATGTATATTTTTAGGAGGTAAAATATTGGAAACTAATATTGCCTAGCACTAGGCTTATGTTTCGCAAATTATAATTTTAGGCATGTTTGTAATTAAAGTAATGTAAATTTTGTAAATAGCAAATGCTAAACAGCAAAAAGTTGATGGAAAATGTTTTTAATACAATTTTGTTTAAATGTGGAAATTTACTAATTCTGACTCTTGATTAAGGCGAATTAATTAAAAGGTTAGATCAACTCTACAACAACACTTTATGACCGGTTGTCAAAAATATTGTTAGTAAAAAATGTTTGTTTACATTAAAAACTGTAGTTTGTATACAAGCTTTGACCTGACACCTTTTAGTGAACTCACCTCTCTCATACCGCTTAACAAAATAAATTCATTAATTGCGTCACTAAAAGCTTCAAAATTGCCTGGTCTTGATGCACAGAAAAAATTATCCAAAATTTTTCTCCAATTAAAGCATTAATCAAAAATATAATCAGTTTTAATTAAAAATTTAATCAAGTGAATTAAACGTTTAATCAAGTGATTTAAACGTTTAATTAATACTATTAACTGGTTTAATTGATACTATTAATTTGTTTACTGGTGCAAATTTAATTAATTTTTTAATTAATATCACAAATTTTTTAATTGAAATCAATTTTTATTTTTTTCTGTGTGATGTCTCAAATTTACTTATTAAAAATTTAAATTGTATGAAAAACTAATTCATAATCGCATATGTGATGTCGTTGAAAATTCCCCAATAATAGCTAACGAACAATTTGGCTTCAAAAAGCAACATAGCGCAGTACACCAAATAAATCGTATTACAAATATAATCAAAGCTAATAAACGAGTAAAACAATCCACAGGTCTAATAGTTCTAGACATTGAAAAGGCATTTGACACCGTTTGGCACAACAGCCTAATATACAAATTGCTTCAAACTGATTTACCACAATATCTGTGTATGCTTATTGCAAATTATCTACACGAAAGAACATTTGTTGTTGCAGTTAATGGTATATTATCTTCGCCAAAAATAATTTCAACTGGCTTACCACAAGGTTCAATTTTATCAACTTTACTGTACTCCAATTATACCTCGGACTTTTCTCCCCCCTCTTACATGACGGTTGCATACTACGCAGATGATACCGCTTTAATTACAACAAGCAAACTCACAAAGGCAGCGTTGAAAAAAATGGAAAAGGGTTTTGCTGCCTGCAGAAAGTTGTTTTACAAGTGGAAAATTAGAATTAACCCTAACAAAACTCAGTCCATCATATTTTCCTACAACAACTCTCCCAAGCGACTACCAAGTCGTCAGCTAAGTGTTGAAAACGAGAACCGAACTATTCAGAATGATGTCAAATATCTAGGTATGCGACTAGACAAGAAACTTAATTTTTCAAAGCACATTGACGAAACTTGCAAGAAAACTTTAAAAACTATCCGAGCCTTGTTGCCTATGCTAAACAAACGCTCTTCGCTTACCATACATAACAATAATTTAATATTCAAAAGTGCAATAAGACCAACTCAAAAACTCATCTAAAGAGCATGTCCCATTTGGTATAAAGCGGCAAAAACTCATCTAAAGAAACTTCAGGGGCCTAATTCTGGCAGTCGTGATCGAAAGAAATTTTATTTCAGTCGATACTGAACGAATTGAAATTATTTTTTCAGTATTGTAAAACTCAATTTATTGCTTTATAACACTGAAAAAATAATTCCGATTGGTTCAGTATTGACTGAAATAATTAGATATTAAATTGCTTTCGAATCGAGAAAGTACTCGATCACGACTGCCAGAATCAGGCCCCACATTATCCAAAACAAATGTCTAAAGATCAAATATTACGAAAAAGTGGAAAATTCGTCTTATCAACTGATAAGAGAATGTAGAGAGTCGGCCTAGGGGTAGCTTAAAAACAAAAATTACCAAACTGAAAATGATATGTATGTAATGCATTGTTACTTTAGATAATGCAATTGTATACATATACTGTCAGCGTCAAAATAAAGTGTACAACTGGTTTTCCAATATAAAAAGTGTTATTTTAGTAAAAAGGAATTCAAATTTTTAGAAGGTTTTTATCATTTACAAAACTTTGGACAATGTTATTACAAATTAAAATTAAAAATTTGAAATACTTCAAAAACAACAAAACCAGTACAATAAAAAAACAGTTTACTCCGTTTTTAAGGCGTCAAAAAAAGTGTACAGTTTTAAAATACTAATGGCGATTTCTTTTCTGAGAAAAATATGTTACAGTATATACATGTAACATTTTCTAATGTTACCTATAAACACTCGAAGTGTTACATGTTGTGCAATTTCAATAGAACACAATAAATGCTTTTTTTACAACTATTACACTTTCATCATTAATATACTTCATGAGCGATTTTTAAAGCTTTTTATGCGGTTTCTGCACGCTATTGCGGTTTGGAAGCAAATATTGACATCACTAATGGCTTAGAAAAATTAAAACGATTATAATATAAATAGACTTTTTTGATTTTAATGTGTAAATATTGTTATATTTTGTTTAAAAACAATTTTTTTTTACAAAATAATGAGCGGTATGAATTATGGCAAACAAAATAAAACATTGGTTGTACAAACAAAGTAGTAAGTACTAAAGTTGTCAAACCAGGCAGTATGAACACCTTAAGTAAAAGTAAGGGTAAAATATGCAACATGTTTTGCATGTTTTTCATCAACATATTCACAAAAGAACTTGAAAATTTTTCCCACAGTTGTATTTTTTGTACAAACGAACACCAAAATGTAGAACATGTAACATTAATGCAACATATTTCTCAGAAAAGAAATCGCCATAAGAAAAGTGAAGTGGCTAATACCTTGTTTGATTTCTTTTTGCTTTAAGGACGGCTTCTAGTTTCTATGGCATCGATTCCACCCATTTTAAAGTTAGCGCAGTAGACCATTTTGGCTACTCTTCCTGCAGAATTTTCTTCTGCTGCTTATGTTTTTTTTAAATTTGTCTGTCCAAATGTTCCCAAATGTTTAGGTGAGTTGATATTAAGCGACTATTGGGCTGATTCATCTGTTTAAGAACACTATCACGCTTCACTATAGATACTGTATTTTTTCCGTTGAATTTCTCATTTCTACCTTTTATCAGGTTTTTTTTTTTTTTTTTGTCCAACTTGCTTTCGTCAATTTTTGGAGCAACGTATTTTTCACAGATGACAGAGCAAGCTGGAAGTCTGATCAAATTTGACAAAGAAGAAATAATAATTTTTTTACAACTTACAACACTTCTTACATTGGAAAACAAACAGTACACTTTATTTTGACGCTCGTAGTATATTTTTCCAACTATATTTGAATACATTTTTTTTGTCATATAAAGGTTTTCCTAATTTTCCTTTAAAAATTTTAGTATGTATATAAAATTACTCAATATCTGTGATTAAAAATATAACTCGCTGTAATATCTATATATAAAATCTCGAAAAATGTAAATATGTAATCAAAAAATTTAATAAAGATGAATTTTAAAAAATTAAAAAAAAATATGTGAATTCCCCTTGCTCTTGATAACTAAACTAAAATTAATTGTTTAGGAAAACGCTAGTTCCTATGCTCATTTCACTGGTTGCTTAGGCCAGATCAAAAGGAAACCTTTTCCAAAGACTACACTGAAAGAATTTTCTGCAGAGTACCAATTAATTTTGACATTAATCCCATGAAAAATTGCTTTAAAAAGGAACCTATGCAGCGCTTCGTTGGATCAATGAAACCTGTTTCATTAAAATGTATTCAATGAATCATTACATTAGATCTATGAATGTTATTCATTGGATGAATACTTTGAGAAAAGTAAAAAAAAATTTTATTTATTTTTGAATTTTTTTTTTTTTAATCAAAGTTGTTCTTATTCAACTTTTTTTAACCAGAGTGGCTGGCGGGAATCGATCCCGCAACCTCGGCGCTGATAGACTAGCTCACTACCAGCTAGCCAACTGGGGCTATGTAGTACTTGGATAAAAAAAAACTATGTTTTTTGCCACTACTCAATTAAGACCGTAAATACGAGATTAAATTGGCATAACATAACAACAATAACAACGTTGATTTTTTTTTGCTAACGCATAACAAAAAAGACCACATAAAGAGAGAACAAAGAAAACTAAAAACATACCTATTTATGAATTGAAAGTTTTTGTTTCATTACTATAATGACATTTTCATTGTCATAATGAAAATTTAAATTTATGAAGGCATGCTTTTTCAAAATATTTTTATACTTTTAATTATTGAGACTATAGAGTTATTTGAATGTTAAAAATATTTTTTTTTCAATTATTGAAATATGTTGCTTTAAAAAAAAAAATTTTTTATTTCATAAATTTAATGGCATATTACATTAGATGTATGAAATAATTAAATCTTATATTTTTAAATTAACAATTAAACATATTTTTAAGGAAACTATAATTTTGTATTAATTTATGAATGTAGTTATGTTTGTATATTGTTTTTTATGTTCCCAATTAAAATTGTTTGTTTAACTTGGACAAACTTTAGTTTTCATATATCCAATGAAAATTTTTAACGTAATTACGAAATCCAATGAATCGATTTTAACGAAAATACTTCATTATAACTACGAAATTCCATTTGGACAATGAAAATTTTCATTTAAACAGTGAAATTTTTTTTATGAAAACGATTCATTAAATATATGAAGCATTTTTCTTTCAGTGTAGAAAAGCTTAATTTATTATACAAATAAAAGTGCAAAGCGAATGAGAATTACAAAAACTTAAAACTTACTTGCAACGATATCAAAGATTAAACAAAATAAAAATCTAAATACGGATGAAGAAAATGCAAAACATTGTCGGTGTCCACGGTTTGTTTAAGTTTTTGACTGCAAAACCAAAATAATGTAAATATGCATATTTTAATGATTCTGATATTGCATATCCGTTTTTCCAACCAAATATTCACCGCACAAAGCAAATATAGCTTGAATCAGTAACACGCGATCTTCCTGACATGCTTAAACGCTACACTTTTATGAAGATTTATAACGAATGTTGGCTTCCGTCAAATAAATAATTGTGAAATTGTAGTGTGAGTATTGACTGTTTTACAGTATTGCCAGCATGCGATAAAAAATGAACAAGGCGTGATAGCCCAATTTTGATGCCAGATTAGTTAAAAAAACATTTTTCGTTTCTGCAGTCACTTTTTTCCAAATTTGTAGACCGGTGTAATCTACAGCACCTTATTTGTTTTTTAAATCAGATCAAGGTTTGAAGCTTTTCGCTCGAAAAATAATCCTGATTAGCATATAAAATAAACATTTTTTTCGATTTCTAATTCCTAGTATTTATATATTTTTTACTTAAAAAAAATTTCAAAAAGTTTCCAATAAAACTTTAAAATTCTAAAATAATTTATAGAGTGAATATAACAACATTTTACAATATACCCTAAGGTATTATACATCTTAAACAGCAATTTGTTTGGCCTATCCTAAGGAACAAATTGTAAATATTTTCTATAGCCTACTGTTAGGCTATATACTTCAAAATTTATAATTTAAGCATATAAGAAAATGTTTATATACTCAGCAATAATCTATGCTCTTGTTAAGTCTCTAGGCTCAAACTACTCATTTAAAATAAGGCAACAAGTTGTTAATGAAAATCATCATCTCATACAAGTGACATACTTAGATGTAATAAAACAGAAATGAAATTTGCTGCAGGTCAAGAAATGTGACGTTAGTTCTAACTACGAGCACTGACATCGACATAGAATAAATGAAGTTACATTCAACCAGAAAAGTAACTGAAAGGACTGTAAAAAAACTCATATCAAACTTAACTACCTGTAACATTAAATTTACCAGATGTTGAAGTTTAGTTAGTATGTATGTATAAGAAAGAACAAAAATACATATATATCATTATTATTATTATTTATTTTTTTTTTTTTTGTTTATGCCCAACATTCGTATCTGTACTTTGTATGTGTTAGTTTTAAACTCTGTTGGAAATAAACTAAATTTTACTGCCAGCACGTAGTAAATACACTCTCACTCTATCTATAAATTGTAGTACATTCATATTTACAGGGATAAGGAGCAAATCACAGGATATCATCTAATCTACTTTGGGAGGTTTTAACTTCCAACTCGAGAAAAGCAACACAAACAGCAGCAAGAAGACAGAGATACTAGAATGATGCGTTATGCACGTGTTGGTTATTTGGTCGTTTAACCATGTTATTGTTGGTTAAAATATTTCGGAATACACACCACGTATACGTTTACACTCACACTTTCACATTAAGATACATATTTTAGTTTGAATCAAGCAGAAAAAAATTATTATGTTGCAGAGATAGGTGGGGTGCTATTCATATATCCACTACTTTTAAGTTTATCTATTTCTACTGTCAGTTTTATAGACTTTGGACAAATGATGCCACTGGCATTTTGAAACCCTACAAAATTAATGGGTTAGGAGGGTATTATGCGTTTAAGCTGATATTTGTAACACTAAGAAATAATGTTCGTAGACCAGTATTGCCAGAAGTATGTTTTCTTGTCTAAAACATTTGGGACAGATATTTTAAATTCTTTAAATTGTTTTAAAAATAATAAACTTTTTTATGCAAAGTTTTCTAAATAAAATTTGCAGGTATTACTGTAGGGAAACACTTTTTTGGCGTGTCGATAAACAGCCTAGATTTTGTTTAAAAAACTTTCTGGCAACATTGGCATATTTAAATATACCAATTAACTAAGAATCACTTTCTAGCTGTATTTGAATATGACCGTCCTTTCGTACGTCCATGTAAAACTTGCCATTAAAGTACAGTTCGCAATTTTAAAGAAACCTTCATACGAAACTTATTTAATATGGTCAAAATCGCTCAATTATTCTACCTAGACGTCATTATAAATAACGCCCGGAATAGGACTTTTTTCCTTATACAACTTTAAAAAGAATTATATTTAAATCGACTCAGATCTGTCAAATATCAACAAAAATCATTTCACAAACGTTTGTTGTTGTAGGTCCATAATTGAACATACCTCCCGTATAAACGATCGATAAATCGTGGCTCCACACCTTAATCAACTTTTAATGCCTTACATCTTAAAAATGTATTTGGAACAAGATAAAATTCGAAACAATCAACTCTTACATCGAAAGAAAAAATTATTTCAAAAATTTTGTAGTTTTGTAGTGTTATGGCCATTTTCTCAATGTATCGACAAACTGTCTGTTACCTAATGTCAACATAAATTTATTATACCGATAAACTGTCCGTTAACGATTTTGGGTTTCTCAATATACCGACAAAAAACATTGGTTTTTCAAAATACATGTAAAAGTTGGGAGTCAGCTGATTGAATTTATCTGTACATCAAATAAAAGGAAAATAAATAATTGGCAGATGAGTGCCGGTTAGCATTGCGACAAAATAGAAGCAAATGAGACATTGAGAAAACCAAATTTCTTACTTGTGAAGTTTTTCGTTGTGAAAAAAGATAATCGCCTAATGAAAAAATGGCCATTAGTGTTCTTTCTATTGGGCAAAAATGTATAACTTAATAATGATCTCCAGTCCCCATATAAACCCCACTATTAAAAAGCACTCCTAATGTCATAAATCTCAGTTTTTCGTATCAAGATATTTATTATTTATTTGTTATTATTATCCAAGTTCATATTTCCACCTATGCACTTGGATAATTACACTTTTCCTATCGCTTCTTATTTTTTTCTCCATTACTCCCTTTGGGAGCATACGGCTTCCACAAAGCACCACCATCCTACACGATTTGTTGCAGTTGTTTTAGTGTCTTCCTATGTAAGATGTGACTGTCCACTTCTTGGAGTAGCGATCCTTTTAGTATTGTCAATTTTGCCTTCTTTCAGCTTCATTAATCGGTTGTTGTTCCAGCTATGTGGATAATTGGTCTGCTGAAGCAGGTTCTAGGATAATGGTGTTGCCATCTGTCGTTGCCTAGAATCGTATATTTTGGTGTTTTGGGGCGGGACCTTGCTAATCTTTGATTCCCAAGTGTTGGCTGCAGCCTGGCCTTTGCTATGATCATCTTTTCCATGGGGAGGAGTTGTCAGGGGGCTTCTTGGATAGATGGTTTGGAGGGGATTAAAGCTTCTTTATAATGCCCAAAATTCTATTTCATTTCGTCTTAAACATACCGTCTGCAAGTTTTAGCGGGGCTATCTCTGCGCCGGCTACCCTGTGGGTTCCATTCAAGGACTTCTTTGGCAATATTTCCTCCTCATTCCTTTTTGTATAATCTATCCACCGCCACTTCTTGCTTTTTATTTCATTATTCATTGGCCTTCGTCTAGATGTTGGTTCGAGACTATAGTGGGCCATTGGTTTCGGAATATTCTCCTAAGACATCTGTTGAAGAACAATGGCATTCTGCCAATGGCTCTTGCAGATATGTTCCATGTTCAGCACAGAATTTACATTGAAATTGAACATATCCTCATAAATATCCTTTGAAATAAAAAAAACATATGATCTCTTGTTAAAACCAAGAAAGGGAAAAAGCTCCGGGGGAAATTTCGTTCATAATTGGGTTGTATTTATTCCGAATTCTTACAATAAAGAAGGCTTAATTTAGATATACCAACTTGTTGATACCCTTAACAAAAGGAACTAGAATCTTTCGAATGTCGACTTTTTATAGGACCTGCGAATAATTTTAAACAATTTTCGTAAAATCTAGCATCGCAATTTCTAGTCGTTAAACTAATGTGTGAAAAGTTTCGTGGCAAAATTATTTATTATTCGCAACTGTTTTTTTTTTAATTGTATCAAGTTTTATATCACAAACTTAAAAAAATTTTATATGTTAGATACACCTTTTCTTAGTTAAATTAACGATATATGTCACCATCAATTTAATGGAAATGTTGCTCGCAAGAGGGAGACTAAAGAGACAAAAAACATTTTCGGACGACATATTTTTGGATCTGTCACCAGAATAAAGGTTGAAGGACCATATTAAATTAAGTAAATTTACCAAATTGGATGTAAATATTTCGTACAGGGTGGCGCAAAAGCGAGCAGCCTATCGAGAGATGCTATAGTTTTTGCAATTGGCGATAAATGTCAGTGCTGCTGTGACGCTCCGGACTTAAAATAAATACAAAATTCACGTAATTGAGAAATGAAGAGAAAAGTGTTTCGATTTTTGGGCCTTATTTTTTCGACTAGAAACGCCTACAAGATCGCCCAATTAAACTGTTTTAGACTTCTCTCCCTAAAGAGAATACCCGCCAGGAATACAGAAACCTGCCGCCGAAAATATTGGCAAGAGTGAAAGTTCAAATCGGCCCATTATTTCACTGAGTTTCTATGCAAATATCCCTCCAAAATAAGGGGCTAAACACGATATCCATCATTCGTATGAGATGAGGTAGAGTAACATAATTTATAATAAATTTATTTAATGCTGAAAATAATAAAATTCGAGACCGTTTTTCATCTAGCGCCCATAAAAATGTCCTCTTTCCCCAGGATGAAGGGGTATGGTACACTATCAACCACAAAAGATGAGCTTCGGTGACGAAATTTTGCGGCAATATGTTGCTAAAACTAAATGAATATTCACGCCATCCCTGCCAGGATGAAGGGGGATGGTACAATATCGGCTATATAAGATGAGCTTCGGTGACAAAATTTCGAGTGAATATATTTATTTGTTTGATGAGGAAAAAAGTTCATTCGGTCCGTTATTGCACGGAGCTGCCATGCAAATATCCCCCGGAATAAGGATTTTGCACGGGACGCAAGGTGACGAAATTTTGCGGAAATATCACGCATATGGAAAAATTGTTAGTCATTAAAACTGCACCAAATTGGCGCATTATATTTTCCAGCCGCCAAATAAATGTCTGTTCGTAAAAAGATTGTGTCACGTTTGCGGTCTCAAGGGACTGCGACTCAGTAAAGTTGTAGCCGACTTATATCAAAAGAAATCATATACCCACCTAATATTTCCATATAAATTACAAATCTTTTACTAGAACAAAAAATTATACTTCATTTTTTATTTACCAGTTGTTTGGAACAAACAATTTATACTTGTAGCTAAAGAAAAATGATCAAATGTAACAGTTGCAGCAGCAGCATCTTCATTTCTACAGTATGTTAAATGTTGATTTTGTGCATTTGTCTGGTCGTACATATGTCTACCAAAGGAGCATAAACTGGAAATGATAAAATGTTAAAGATAGCTCAAAGAAAGAAAAAAAGAAAAGCAAATATATGCATCTATATGAAATTCATATGCCAGAAAAAAGCAATATGTCTATAATAAAAGCGTAGGTGGCTGTTAAACAAAGAGTTACTCTGCTCTTACACTTCCAGGCATACTCAGTGATATTTTCCTATGCCAAATGAACTGCAAAAAATATACAAACATTCATACGTAGATTCATACAATTGTTTGGCATTTCCTGACAATTCTCGATTACACCTTTTCAAGCTGTTGCTATTTTTGAAGCTGCTGCTGCTGTTGCTGCTGGTGAGGCTGCTGGTCATACAATGTGGTTTTAATTCATATGGATGATGTATAAAAAAAAAAAAAAACACAGATATGAAAAAGCAGTCCCAGTTTTAATTTTTCTACTGCTGCTGGTATCATGCACCATTTTGTGTTTTTTTTTTTTTTGCCAGACTTTTGCTTAAAGTCATTATAGGCTCTGAGTTTAAATAGTCAAGTAAATATTTATAGACAAATAAACTGGGGATTTTCTGTAATATTTACAGAAACAGTCAAAATTTTACAAAGTCATGGGATGTTGTTATTTCACTTATACATTTCCCATACACATGTACCAGTTAGTTTCGCATTAACCCATTATAGGCCAGCGTCCTATTTATAGGACATTAAAAAAATCATATTTTTTTGTCACTTATACAGTTTGTATTCTAAAAATATATCACCTATGATACCTCTAAGTCCCAGCGTCCTATTTATAGGACGGGCAATATTTTCGATATTTAAAAAAAAAAATTTTTTTTTAAATCTTGTGTTTTTTACTTTAATTAAAAACGTTTTACAAAAAAAAAAAAAAAAAAAAAAAAGATTTTTTTTTTATAAAAGTTGGGCGCTAACCGGTTAAAGTACTAGCAAAACTGTGTGTAGATGGGTGGCTGTATTTTGTAGCAATATTTATTTATGAACTTCATGGGAGGCATTTCATTAGTTGACCAACTATCTATTACAATTTCATTTGTTTATTTTGCCTTTTCATTTTGTTAATCCATGACTCAAACTATTTAGTACAGGTCATTTATTTTTAGATTTATAGATGATATCATAAAAGTTTTCTATCAATTTTTGCGAAAGCAGCCTGCTATGAGATTTTTTTTTTTTTTTTTTGTGGAGAGCCAAATAAATAATTGATTTTGCCTACATAGAAGAGTAAAGGGAAATACTTGAAAACAGTTAAGAAAAATCCTTGAAAATAACTTTGAGTATTTAAAAGACCAATTAAAAGTAGGCTCTTAAAATTTTATTTCTTTTGAGCCTTAAAGTAGGCTATAAACATATTTTGCATCTTCAGCTTTTCAAAACAACGTCTACCACATTTCGATAAAAAGCAAAAAAAAAAAACAACCGATAACGATATTGGATTATCATTATTATTTAAAAATGATAATAACAGAAAATTTCGAACCACCAGTACTACTGGTTAAAAAATTGATGTTTGACTGTTAGCTGGCGGGCACCGCAGTGGTGCAGTGGTTAGAACTCAAAGATTTTCTGAAGATAGAATGTGGTGATTCTAGAAACATATAAAAATCAACCCGGGTTCAAACCCCAGCTCAGCCAGGGTAAATTACCAATAAATTTTAATAAAAATTCCAAGTGGTAAAAATTCCTTTCTCATTGAAAATAATTTAATGAAAATTAAATTTGATGAACACGAGCCTAATAAAAGAATATCAAAAAAAAATTAAACATTTATTTTAATCTTTTAAATTAATAAAGTTTAATTTTCTTATGTTTAAACTCTTAATATATTTTCCAGTCAATTTCATTTAATAGATTTAAGCTATTAAAGTTTTCATCCATAAACTTGTTTTAAAATTCAATTAAACTAATAATTAATTATAAATATTATTTAGATTAAACAAAATCAATTACTATAATTAAATTTTTAAGACTTTAAATCCCAAAGTGTTGTTTTAATTAAAAGTCTTTAAATGTGCTTATTTTTCATTTTCAAGAAAATTCAATTCAAAATTTTAGTTATAAAGAAATCTTCTAAATTTATTAAGTATTATATACAAGGTTGCGCAAAAGTAATGGCATAATTTTAACTAGCTATCATTTGCTATGAATTAATTTATGATTTACATTAATTGGAAAAAAATTAGATCGGCCACCTTCCGAGTGGATGTATAAATGCGCTCCTTTTACGGCACGTTTCACTTCTTCACCGCAAATGCAGCACCAGAAGTCACTTTAAGGGGATCTAATAGCTCCTTATTAATTTCATATGGTTTATCTGTGCAACAGAAACGAAATCATCGTCGTCTGGCACCAAGTTTAACGGAGTATAACAGTAATGGCTAATAACTGATGGTTTAAACGCTGGTTTAGTTGAACTAAACTTGAATTTTTATGTAGTTTAAGCTCAACAACCATAAATCAGTGTCCCGTGTTTTATTTAGTGTTAAAAAATAACATGTGGCAGAACTTTGATAAGTCTCATCAAATTCATATGGTCTGTATTGGTTGTTTAAACGCCTAATTTAATGCGTTTAAAGATGGTTTATATGCTTAGTGATTTATAGATTTGATGGCTTCAACGCATTTTAAACCCAAAAGAGAGTTTAACTTGCTTTGATTGTTAAGCCCTAAGAAATTACTAAATAGTTTAAAGTTTGTAGGGAATTATTTTCAAATCGTTCATCAAAATTCGTTGCAAAGAACGTCTGCTGATGCCTTATCGTCGTTTCGTTAGTCCCCATTTACATTATATGATTTTTGTAGTTGCGATTCTTACTTTATAGGCGAGAGCAGCGAGAGGAATTAAAAGGGGTACACAAGCGAGTGTACTCTTCGATTCGCTTTGTTCGCTGATTCGGTCTCTCATTGTTCTCTCAAAACAGAAAAAGCTGTAACGACAAAAATCGAACAATGTAAATATTAGACCGACTTCAAAGAGAAAACGACAAAAATCGTAACATGTAAATGGGGACTTAATATTTGTGGGTTCTTTTCGATGTCGCCGGAAACAGCAGCGGTGTTCTCGGCCGAACGAGCAGTACTAGCCCGTTGACTTTTTATGAACCCATCTATAGTGAACCCAATTTGTACTAGGCGTTCAGCCAATTGCTTAATAGTTCGAGCACATGTAGCACGATAACGTGGAAAACGACGACGAAGAAATTCACGCTACGTTAAAACAACAAATGGGTAAAATTGTCAAATAATTTCACGTTCTTGAGATGTGTATTAATCTATTGCTTGTTGACGATCAATTCTCTATATGAATATCTACATAAAACTGACATAAATGTCAAAGCTCAGATACAAAAATGGCAGCAAATTCGAATTATGGCTTTACTTTTGTGCCACCTTGTTTGTATGTAGATTAAAGAATTTAATTTACTTTAAATATCATTTCATATTTTTATTCTTTAGAAGATTTTGAATTTTTCTTATTTACATAGTCATACACATGAGTTTAATTAAAAAAAAAAAATTATATCAAAAAAAGAAAATGAAATTTTATATTTTCAATCTGGCAAATTACAACAAGAGAAGAATAAGAAAGTAATGATAATTAAACAGTTGAAAAGAAAACTCAATCTGACTCTTTAAACATGATGCAAATAAATAGATAGTTTACATGTTAAAGTCCTATCAACAAATTGCAACATTGGACACACATGATGCAACACTACGAAGTACTTCCAGTGCGTAGTTTTGAATTTGTGCTCTAGTGTGTGTAGGCTTGTGTACAATTTTTGATATAAAATAAAATTTACAATATTAAATTTAATACACACGAATAAACAACTTTCTTAAGGAGACTAAAAACAAATACAACGAGACAAAATATATTTGTATACATTTATATGTATGTGTGAGTGTCTTTTGATATATAATATTGTTTAAATATTTTGTTTACAAAATGGTCTGCAAATTTATATATGAGTGATACAAAAAAAAAAAAAATGTCATAGCAGTTATTTCTTGCTCTCATAAGAAATATCGGCTTAGTAGGAAAAAGTTATGGACCAACCATCTGTGCCTCGTTTTAACATATCGTCAGCTCATTATTTTTTGGCGCATATGCCATAAAGTCTCAATGGAGAAAAATAACAATGTAAATTTTTGTGAACTTAAATGAACGAACTTAGAAGTTAATAGCATTTTATTGAAAGTAAAAACTATTGTTTGTGCCGCATACGCCACTTTTCTAAGTCTAATATTAAAAAGTAGCTTTTTGTGCTGCATACGTTTACTTATTGCTGTATATTGAATTGTTGACATTTTATTTAGCTTTTTCTTTAACTTCTTTTTTTCATACGGCAATACAGCGAAGCATGAGTGAAATTTGTTTTCTTGTTGTCACTTTGCTATGATTTCGCTTTAACTTCTTCTTTTTCTTAAGGCCAATTAAGCAAAGCAAGAGTGAAATTTATTGTGTGCGTTTTTGTATGATGAATTTTCTGCACTCGCTAAACAGTGGCGTGTAGAGCAAAACAATACTTAATAAACTTTCAAATAGTTGATATGGAGCATTAATAATGATTAATATCTCATTTGGCTTTGGACTTGTTTATATACGCCATATATAACTCAATTCGTTTTATAAATGGTCGGTCGGTAGGTCAAACCAATAAAGAGCTGACGATATTTCTAACATATTACAAACAACTTCGGGGATCACGTTTTGGCTTTGACCCAAAGTCGCGGAAAGAGAGATCCTCAAAAATTTGCTCAAAAGTTTACTGTTAAACCCTGAAAAGCCTGCGCATTGGACTTATCAGCTTCTTTGGGGATATTTGAAAGAAAGAGCGTGTGTTAACGAGCCAACAACCAAACCCTTACTTAAAACCCATTATATGAAATTACATAATGGCCATTTCACCCGAAATTTTGCAAAAAGTTATGGAAAATATCTAAAAAAAAGAGCCCATATATATGTGTAAATCAAAGAATGGCCACCACTTACGGGATATCATTTTCCAAAGATTATTAAAAAATAAAATAAAAAAATCGCTTAAAAACAAAAGTAATAAGCAATTTAAGCCATATTGCTCATTCTGCGCCACCCTGTATATTGCAAACAAATATTATTTCAATTTTGGGTGGAGGATATTCAAGATTCGGCAAAGCCAAATAGAACATTCTGACTTGTCTCCTGACATAATGATATCGTTAGTTAAAATGCAAAAAGACATAACTAACAAAAAATTCAAAATCGAGTTTTTGATTGATTATTATCAGGGAAACCAGATATATGCTCTTAACAGTTTTTTTCTAACAATATAGAAATAATAACATGGGTTTCTTTGAAAATTGCTTGAAGAATTCAATGGACGACTTATCAATGCATGTTTTTCTTACATGTTTATAGTTTTCATTTTACTAAGTTTTTTGCTTCTCCTGTAAAATTATATTTTCGTTATTTACGTCTTTTTTGCATTTTAGCTAAAGATATATTTGTTTACTCTTTAAATAAATATACGTTTATTTAAATATCTATGGGTCTTTTAATTCCCTGACGGCATGTTTGCGGACGCCCATACAAATCGTCGACGACTTTTTCGAACAAAGGGCACCTAAGTCGTACAAGACAATGTGAGCGACATTATCATGCACATTGTCGTTAATAATCAGATTGGTAACAATGTGGTTTAAGTTGTCATCGGCGACTATATAAACGACTATTTTCTCATAAAGTTGTTAATGCCCGATTAGCGCGACATTACCTTGATAGTGTCGTTGATGACAGTATTGTGTATCTACAATTTAGTCGCCGATAGGATAGTGACAATTATGGAGGCTCTAGGAATTTTGAAGGCCATAGAATAAGTACGATTTCTGGGTCTCGACGGTCACTTTATATGTGGACAGCAATAAGGGCCTTGATGGGCTGTGAATTCCAAGCTAGTAAATGATTGTAGAAGAGCTTTAAGGGAAATATTAGGAGAGTATTAAGTGAGTGTATGCTTGGTACCTGGCCACTGCAACATCACCGCTAATGAAATGGCCGATAAGGGGATACTGTGTGGAGCAAGTCAGACCTCCAATAGGGTTTTGATTAATAAGGGAATGGGTTCTGAACTTTACATTTGGCAATGTAGTCGGCAGGAACATTAATTTTTTGTGCTTCTTGGCCCATCAATGTCCAATTTCACAATTGAAGCACTGCCGCGAATAACGTTGTAAGTTACAAAATAATTATTTTTCAGGGGAGACAAAAAACGTTTTTAACAGGCAGGATTATTTATTTTTTAATTTAACTTTAACTTAGCCATCCCTGTTTTGTTTATTTTATTAAATGTTGCCAACTTTTTGTTTATGAGAAACCTAAAAACAAAAAGCGGTAAATCGCTGAATTTGCTTATAAACCGCTGATTCAGCAACACTTTTAATATTTCAAGCTGGAAATGTCAATTTTAAGTTAAACAATTTTACATTTTTTTTGACATAACTTCATTTATTATCGATAACTTTAGTAATATTTTTGACAGTTTGCCATTTATCTTAATACAGCTTAACTCTTTGCACTTGGTAAATTTTTGTATTACATTATATTTGTACTGTTCACCAAAACTTGAACAATGCATTAAAAATGTAGTGTCATAAGGGCTTTAACGACATTTGCGTCTATGACTATTTTGCCAATTGGGTACGCATGTTTAATTTATTTGCACGTATATGTGTATACATTTTTATATAAATATTTTCATATAAAATTAGTATGTATAATTAATTTCCTTTGTAAAATTTATCTATTAATTTCTAAAATGTGTGTTTATATTTCGGTATATATAAATACAATTTAATTTAAGATCTTTTTAACAAATACAAATGTTTACTTTTGAAATAGATAGTAATTTTGTAATTATATACCAGTTGAATATAAGTCGAATACAACTCAAACTTAGTCTCGAGCAAAAACTCTACAGTTTTGGAGTAGGGAACTTTTTAGAACTTTTTTTAAACAAAAAAAAATTAATTTTTTTTTTTTTAATGGTATAAGACGTCAATATAAGTATGTAATTCATATTACAGACTTTAAGTGTTTGGAACCAAGTTCCTAATTACCTTAGAAAAAGGAAATATATCGAAAAGTTTATTCCTCCAAATTTAAAGGAAAAACATTTTTCAATATGGTCACATCCAAAAAAACTATTTTTAACGAAAATGATTACACATATTTTAGTCAGTTTAACCATATTATTATTGTCACCGGCAACCATATTATAGTTAAATCGAGTCATTACCCCAAAAAAGCGACAAAACAAAATTTTACAAGAGAAGATTTTTTTTTTTTTATTTCATAAAAATTTTGTATAAAGGTTGTCGCTTAAGATAAAAATGTTTTTGCTATAAAATCGAAACCATTCCTTATGTGAGCATGACACTGCAGAAAATGATCCAAGTGTTGCTATAACAAAAAATTAAAAATGATGACGCCTTAACCTTTTCTGCGGTAAGGGCTCGATGTTATGTTTGCCTCTAAACATAATATGGTTACTACCCAACAAACACGAAGTCAAACCTTTGATATCAAATTACTTTATAATTTGACATCAAACACAATTCTTAAACGTTTTTCAATTGTTTGATTTTAACATTTAAATTCAAATTAATAACGATTTGAAAAGAAAAATTGGACATCAAATGTTTTAGCAATTTCATGTAAAATTGGTATCAAATGTTAAATTCAAATCAAAACTAAACTTGGCAATACTGAAACGAAAAATAAATGTAAACATTAAAAATGGCGATTAAAGTTAAATATTTTACTTCGTGGTAAATTGTGTTTTACAAGTAAACGATTTATTTCTTGTTAAAAATAAAAATTATTTATGAGCAATAACAATGATTAAGAATACGAATTAAAAAAAAATTCAATTAAAAGGGAAAGTAATGAAATTATAAGTTTGTTGTATGATCGCAGTGCTACAATCCGCAAAATAAAAAGGGAGCTAAGTAATTCGTCTTTCCAAGAATTAGAGAACGGAAAGAACATTATTTCATCTTTTAGCTATGATGCCAAATGTTTATCTCACAGTTTTTTTTAAATAAATAATGAATTTAAATATAAAAAATACAATATTTTTATTTATGTTTCACATTGTATTATAATCCACATTAAAAAACATCTGAGAATTACGTTTAAAAGCAAGTTGAAAAAAGGAATTTTTCAATTTGAAAATAATTTCCCATTTTGTTGAGAATGCTATGATTTTCAAATCCTTATCAAACGTTTGTCGTTTGAAAAAAGTTTGATTTCAAATTACTTTTAATTTGAAATCAAACCTCCGTGTTTGTTGGGTTATAACAAAAATTTCTAAAATTTCCGCAAACATCTTGTTGTTTACAAACTGCTTGTACCAGATGAAATGTGTAGAAAATCTTTGCAAAAAAAATCGTCAAATTGACTTACTTAAACCGTCAGAAAAATCGTCATTATAAAATAACCAGTGTTCGAAAATAAACAGAACATTAGTTAGCGTTCGGCTCACTCACCCAGGAACGATATCTTTTTTTTAGTGATTGTATAGACGAACACAACCCTTAATACCGTTCGTAACTATTTTCAAGAAAGAGCCGAACATTATAGAGTGTTCTGTTCTTCGTTAAAAAACAGAACAATTGTAGTGATATTGTAGACAAACATTATATTTTAATGTTCTATAATGTTTCTTTTTTACATTGATAAAGAAATGAACAAACAAAAGATTTTAGCAACAAACGCAGCACGAACAGCTTGTGTTTGTAGTGTGTGTACGTTTTATTTGTGTAAACACATTTTGCTGGTTTTTTTGTTTATTTTTTTTTCGAATGTATATTTTGTTTTTGTAAAAAATTTTTGGTTTTTTTACCAGCCAAAAGGGACAAACATAAATGAGCCGAACCGAACACAATGAAGTTTGTTGATTTAAAAAAAGACCGAACGGAATTAAATGTTCTCATCTTTTTGTTGAGTTGGGTAAGAACAGTATTGTTTTTGTGTTTGAAAGATTACAAACAGGAAAACGTTATTTTTTTAATGATTTTCTACACAAACACTATTAGCATTTGTGTTTTCCACAAATCTACCGAACCGAACACTACAAAGAAAAAATTCTCCAAAATTTTTCACCAATTAAAGCATTAATCAAAAATATAATAAGTTTTAATTAAAAATTTAATCAAGTGAATTAAACTTTTAATCAAGTGAATTAAACGATTAATTAATACTATTAACTGGTTTTATTGATACTATTAATTTATTTACTGGTGCAAATTTAATTAATATCACAAATTTTTTAATGGAAATCAATTTTTATTTTTTTCTGTGTAAGGAGCGATATTTAGTGTTTATTTTCGAACACTAGTAAAAAGGCTCAGACGGGTAGAATTGGAACCCTCATTTCTCGAAAACTGAAAGAGTTACAAATAAAGTTAAATACTTATCGCTGTTTATGAGACAAATTTGCGGACAGGTGCCTGGTACTTTTCTGAAATTCGTCCCGTTTAGGAAGTAAACGGGTATAACCTGAATTTCGGAACTTTTTTGTCACCCCAACTGCCGTTAATGTTCTCTAACGTTTGACATTGATAAAGAAATGAACAAACTTTGCTGGCTTTTTGTTTTTTACGTATGTGTATTTTGTTTTTGTAAAAAATACCAAATACGAACGAACATTAATAAGCTAAACCGAACACAATAAAGTTTGTGGTTAAAAAAAAAAACAAACGAATTTAAATGTTCTCATCTATTTGTTGAGTTGGATAAAAACAGTATTATTTTTGTGTTCGAAAGATGGCAAACAGGGAAACATTTTTTTTTAATGATTTACCACACAAACACCATTAGCGTTTGTATTTTCCTCAAATCTACCGAACACTGAGAAGCGATATTTAGTGTTTATTTTTGAACACTGAAAATAACACTAACTTTTGTTAGTTTCCGGAAATTTTTAGTTATACTCCTTTTGTTTAAATAAAAAAAAAAATCATAAACATGTACTATTTCTTGCTTTAAAAGATCTCTAAAAGATCTCTATTTTCACTTCTATTGACTACCAATGCAAGTTTTTACTACTTTTACAGACCAACTGAAATAAGAGCTGCAGGGGTTTTATAATTTGAAAAATGCAGTTTTTTTTTTAAATCCAAAATAGGAAAATCTTTGAAGAAAAAAAATATTTATAAGTTATTCTGTTAGTCATACTTTCAACTTGGTCCTATTAGCTTAGAATTATTATGCCCAATTGTATTTCAACACCACTGTACGAAACTTTTTAGTAATTGAAAAATATTTGTGACGCCCAAAGGTAGACTTTAGATTTAGATGGATAAAAGTTATTTTAGAATAATTATAGTACAGTACAGTTCAAGAAACTATAAATAAAGGCTGATTCATAAATATTTAGTTTAGTTTTATTCGAAACATTAAACGGTTCGGTTCGTTATGCTAGGTACACACTATGCAATGCATTTACGCAATCTAGCAAATTAAATTCATTTTTCATTCATTCGAGATATCATCAACATCAAAACGTTTTGATATTTTAAGATTGCATTGATGTAGATTGTACTGTCTGTACCCAGCATTACTTACAGAAGTGGATACATTTTGTGAACACTATAATTAATTACAATAAAGTTTGTTGAGTTGAATAAGTGCATGATGCACTTATTATGATTTGCAATTAAAAAAACTCAAAGGGACTTAAACAAAATGCCATTCAAAAAGTAAAACCTCAACAATATATTGACCATAATCTAATAAAAATTCACTGCCACAAATTGATTTTTGTTTAAAATTATTATTGACGTATTTGGAAACGAAATTTCCATTTTTGTTGTACATAATGTTGTTGTTTTTGCTGCCCTAATGCTACCATCCGTATTACTGCATCAAGATTGTACACGAAGCACAGTACACTTTTCCATTCGTCTTTCCTCTTTCTCCATCAAACTCAAATATTTCGTAGCAAATGTTTCGACGGAGACTTAGCAGCAGTTAAACCATTTCAAGTGTTCACTTAGATATAGAAGATTATCGGAAAAGATGATTAATTAGTACATAAATTTTTTAAAAATGTTGCTATCTAATACAGCATCATAATGGAAAATTTCTTAAGTCCCACTGTTTGCCTTCATATTACGGAACATTTTTTAAAGTGATGAACCCATTACTTTATTGGCCGCCGTGTTTGCTTGATTCAAACGCCTGCGATTTTTCCCCGATATGTAAGCCAAATTAAAATATTGCAACTATTCTAAATAAGTACTATGATTTTTATTTAAACAACTTATTTAAAACATTTTAAATTCATGTTTGTAACTCTTTATGTTACATATTAATACTCAGCTTTAGTAGAAATACCAAATTGGAAAATGAAAGAGGTTAAAGATAAAATTGCTAAAGAAAACGCCCTTCCAGCAGCCATTAAATTACAATATTTATGATTAGGCTTTAAAGATTAACACAGATTTTGCCTTAAATTATACTCTATAAAAATTTTTATAACAAAGTGTTTGCACAAACAATTTCTTTTTCTTGTATTCTAATTTATTTTTATAATAAAACATAGTATTATCTACTTAAAAAGCTTGAAAAAAAGGAATATTACCTAATTTAAAGAATAAGTTTTAAAAATTGTTTGCTTTTTTTCTTTAAAATTTCCTCATCATCATTATCATCATCTAAAAAACTTTTCAATACACATTCTACTCTGTCTATAGACGTTATACTCATATATATATATAGTTGATTAAAAAAAAAAGAAAAACCAGCAAAAATAAGTTTCCTTTTTAAGGAATTTTAAAAGCACTCACACACATACAACTTTAGCTGCTGGTGTACAGAATCCAATGATAAGAGTCTTTCTTCATTTTTATGGTATCTAGCTATCGAAGAAGGATAAAGTTTCGTAGTTTTCATAGCAAATTAAGTCAGTAGTGGCTAAAACTAGAAATAAAACGTAATTAATTGAATACCGAAAAGAACATAAAAAGCCAGGAAGGAGTCTGAGA
Source organism: Pollenia griseotomentosa (assembly GCA_963931875.1). Taxonomy (NCBI): domain Eukaryota; kingdom Metazoa; phylum Arthropoda; class Insecta; order Diptera; family Polleniidae; genus Pollenia; species Pollenia griseotomentosa. The sequence goes on from OZ007564.1 coordinate 33,179,515, forward strand.
CATACTAAACTATATTTTCAAAGACTTTTAAATTTAGGATATTAAGCAAAACTTTTATATAAATATATATAAATATAATGTTTGTAAAAGCCAAAAAATTTGTTTAATAGTTAAGTAAAATTATTTTAAATATTAAAGAAAAAACTTCAATTTATTCTAGTTAAGTATTCTGAGTTTATTCACTTATTCACTTTATTCACACAGTTTTTGGAACATAATGAAACAAAATATTGACTCGATTTTCATATTAAATAAAAATCAAAAAATAATATTAAATGTAAAACTTTAAACAAAATTTTTTTGGGGATCTTTAGAAATTGCATTTGGTGCGGAAACTTTTTTGTCCAAAATGGCCTAAAAAATTATTTTCATTATCAATACTGTTCCCCTAAGATTTGAGATAAGAGAAATCGAAAAGGCTATTTGTGATTTAAACCCCAAGAAGGCTCCTGGTTTTGATAAGATCAGCAACAAAATGCTTTTGGAGCTACCCAGCATAGCAAGGAGAATTATTCTTTTAATTTTTAATGCTATTTTACGCCTGGAATACTATCCTCAAAAGTGGAAGGTTTCCTTAGTCATCATGATACCTAAACCAGGAAAGGATCACACAAAAGTTGAGTCATATAGGCCTATAAGTTTACTTTCAAATATATCAAAGCTGTTTGAGAAGCTGTTAGCGTCAAAATTAACCCCAATTCTAAATGAAAACCACCAATTCGGCTTTAGAAGAGAACACAGCACAATTGAGCAAACCCATCGTATAGTAAACGCAATAAGAAAAGCCTTTGAAGAAAGAAAATATTGCTCCGCTCTCTTCATCGATGTTTCTCAAGCTTTTGACAAAGTCTGGCATGAAGGCTTATTACATAAATTGAAGCTAAACTTACCAGTAAACACACACAAGCTGTTAGAAAGCTACTTAGTCGGTCGAAAGTTTATTATTAAAGAAGGTGATTATTTAAGCTCTCCTCAACCAATTGAAGCTGGAGTCCCTCAGGGAAGCATCCTGGGCCCACTTTTATACTTAATATATACTTCGGATATGCCAATAAACAACTACACCCAAACTTCAACATTTGCTGATGACACAGCTTTTCTAAGCGTGCACGAAAACAGTCAAGAAGCATCTCGATACCTACAGGATCATATATTTCAACTCGAACTGTGGCTTAAGCAATGGAGGATAAAGGTCAATGAGCAAAAATGCGTACATGTAACATTTACCTTGCGTCGGGAAACATGCCCCCCTATTAAAATCAATAATCATTTAGTGCCTCAAAATTCGCATGTAAAATACCTCGGTATTCATCTAGATCGCCGTTTAACGTGGAAAAGCCATATAGAGGCAAAATTATCTCAAATGAAAATAAAAGCCATCCAAATTCATTGGCTTATTGGAAGAAACTCTGTCCTAAGTCTCGACTGCAAACTTTTACTTTACAACTCCATCTTAAAGCCAATCTGGTGCTACGGTATTCAACTATGGGGCACTGCCTCGGCCTCTAATATCGAAAAAATTCAAAGGCGCCAAAATAAACTTCTTCGAATAATCACAGCTGCCCCTTGGTATGTTAAAAACTCAAATATTCACAAGGATCTCAATGTTCCATTAGTAAAAACTATGATTACAAAATATGCAGTAAAATATTTAAAAAGGCTTGAACAACACCCAAATCCACTAGCTCGAAATATTTTAAACCATGGCGGCCACACTCGCTTAAGAAGAAGAGACACTGCAGCACTTACCCAATTAGATGAGCAATAAACACCTATATAAGTGAACAGAACCCGTGATGAAGAAAATTTTTGTCTGGCACTGGCAGGACATAAAATAACGTATTAGGTTAAGATTTGATTAATTATTGTTAGTTCATATTTAATATATGTGGGATAGAAGGGTAGAATAGAGGACAGACACAAAACGTACTTATCTACTAAGTTATACCACACGTACGGACGAAGAGAAAGAACAGAATATAAAGTAGTAGTCAGTCGTAAAAGATCAAGTAGCCGAGAAAGTTGTAAAGTTGTGAAGTTGTGACGACTTAAGTTGAAAAGTTGTGTCAAGTCGGACGGACATTATAACCTACATTTTAAAAATCATTTTCTTTAACTTAATAATTAATTTTGCTAATCAATAAAAACTAAATTTTGTAATTAAACATTTTATAAAAATGCAAAAGCTTTAAGTGTTTAATTTATTCATTTCTACATTTGGGGGCTCGTCCTATGCATAAAACTATAATAAGAAAAGGATAGTGATTTATGAAAAGAAGAAAACACCTACAAATATTAAAAATTTAAGAAAAAAAGCAAAAGTTTTTCTGTGAAATATTGTATTACAACGAAAAAAAAAGTGTCTATAACAAATCTACAATTCTTGAAAACTAAAAGTGTTTCTGTTACAAAAAAGACAAGTAACGGTGTTTTACATAAATATTGTACATACCCATTTGAAACAATTAAACAAGTTTTAACAAGCGGAAAAAAATATATTTATACATATGTGAGTCGCGGTTTTTTTTTAACGATACGATTGGTATTGAAACATATAAAGGTCAAAATCAAAGTCAGAAATACCGGGAACAAGACAAATTAAAAAAAAAAAAGAATACTTGTAATACGTTAATGGTGAAATATAAAAAATGTCAGTTCTTTTTTACAAACTACAACGAATATGTCTGAAAAAGGAGACGACAATGAAGGAGTAACAACACGTTCAAAGAAAAAAGAATTGGAAGTCAAAGAAATTAATGTTCAAAACAGAGAAAATTTTGAAGATAAAAGTGATTACGAAAGTGCAAATGAAAATATAAAAATAAAGCAAACAAATTATATAAACAATCAAGAAGTAAAGACAAAAATAACAGAAAGCAAACAAATAAACGAAAAAGTTGTTGAAAGTATTTTTGTAAAGGGAATAGACAAAGTAAATAAAGAAACAAGAACAATGTCACAAAAAGAAAATACAAATTTTGATCTTGATCAGGTGGCAGTGGAAAGAACAATTCCTACGTTTGAAGGCGATAGTGGTATGCCAATTAAAATGTGGATAAAAAACTTTGAAGATAATGCAAGTGCTTATGGTTGGAGTGATACACAAAATTTTGTTTTTGCGCGAAATAAAATGAAAAAATCCGCAGATTTATTCCTTCAATCGGTATCGGTTTTTGATTTCGCAACTCTAAAGGAAATTTTAATTGATGAGTTCCACAAGGAATACTCAAGTGCCGAAATTCATTCGCAGCTTCGCGACCGAAAAAAACATGATAGTGAAACTATACACGAATACATGCTACATATGCGACGAATTGCTTCCTTCGGTGAAGTAGATGAACGTTCAGTTATCCGGTATATTGCTGACGGTATAAGAGGCAAACGTGAAAATAAAATAAATTTGTACAGTGCAAAAAATTATAAAGAGTTTAAAGATCAATATGAAATATATGAGAGCATTTTTCGGGGTAAAAATGAAAGTGAAAACCACCATAAAACTAACAAAAATACTGGCAATAATAAAACAATTCGTTGTTTTAATTGTGGATCACAAGATCACAAACGTAGTTCTTGCCCTTTGGAGGGCCCAAAATGTTTTAAGTGCAGCAAAACTGGGCACATAGCAAAAGATTGTAAAAAAGCGTCTGCTGACAAAGTGAATTGTACAATGAAAAAAACCAGTCTAAAAAAACTGCTAATAGACGAAAAAGAATTTGATTGTTTAATAGACAGTGGCGCGGACATTTCGTTAGTAAAAGAAAGTATTTTCATTAAGAACTTTGAAACAGTGATTAAAAATTATGAAAGAGAAATAATCGGTTTCGGTGGTGCAGTGACAATTCCGATTGGTATTATAAGTGTGAATTCCAAGTTTGATGGAATATATCTTAAACACAATCTTGTTGTTGTCCCAGACAATGCTATCGGTCATGATATGGTTATCGGGTTTGATGTTTTAGAAAAATTCCGGTATTCGTCTGATGAGAAAGGGTATAAATTTAATTCGTTAATAAAAACCCATGTTGAAAATGAAATTGAGACAATAATGAGCATAAGTGTTAACAAAGACTCCTGTGTTGTAGCACCAAATGCTTATAAAAAACAAATCGAAGTAATGAAAAACAATTATTCGCCGGTTCGTACTGTAACAAACAATATTAAAATGAAAATCGTGTTAGAAAATGAAAATCCAATTTATTCATCGCCAAGCCGTTTGCCACCACCAGAGCAGAAAATAGTTGAGGAGCAAGTAGAAACATGGCTTAAACAGGGCATTATTCGGAAATCTGTATCCCAGTATTGTAGCCGAGTGGTCTTAGCAGACAAAAAAGATGGTTCTAAAAGAATGTGTATAGATTATAGGCGTATAAATAAAGTTTGTTTTAAAGACCGTTTTCCAGTTCCTAATATGGAGGACTTGATTGACTGTTTGTCGGGCGCGTCAGTATTTAGTGTGCTAGATATTAAAAACGCATTTCTGCATGTTCCAGTTGAAGAAGACAGCAAAAAATTTACAGCATTTGTGACGAAACAAGGAATATTTGAGTTTAACTATGCACCCTTTGGCTTTTGTAATTCACCGGCTGTGTTCATACGTTTCATAAATGCAATTTTTGTCGATTTAGTGAATGACGGCATAATGCAAATTTATATGGACGACATTATTGTTTATTCTGCTGATGAAGATACTGGTTTGAGTTACTTGCAAAAAGTTTTTTGTGTTGCTGCTGAAAATAATTTGGAAATAAACTGGAAGAAATGTAAGTTTTTACAAAGAAAAGTTGAATTTTTGGGAATTATTATAGAAGAGGGTAGAGTTACACCTAGCGAAGAGAAACTTAAAGCTATAAAGAATTTTCCAGAACCATGTAATATAAGAGGAGTGCAATCGTTTCTTGGTCTTACTGGATTTTTCAGAAAGTTTATTGCGAACTATTCACTTATTGCTCGACCATTAACGAACCTGCTAAAGAAAGATGAAAAATTTGTAATAAATGATGAAGCTAAAGCGGCTATAAACAAATTAAAAAGTATGCTGACATGCCAACCGGTTTTGAAAATATTTTCGAGGGAAGCCAGGACTGAGTTGCATACAGATGCGTCAAAGTTTGGTTTTGGGGCTATACTTGTACAACAATTTGATGAGAAGTGGTATCCCGTTTACTATTATAGTAAAAAGACGTCTGAATCGGAATCAAGGTTACATAGTTATCATTTGGAAATCAAGGCAGCATTTTTAGCCATGAAAAAATTACGACACTATCTTTTGGGTATAAAATTTGATTTAGTCACGGATTGTTTAGCGTTCAAACAAACTTACGACAAAAGTGAACTTACACACTCGATTTCCAGATACGTAATGTTTATGCAAGATTTCGATTATAATCTTAAACATCGTAAAGGAGATCGCATGAAACACGTAGATGCACTCAGCAGAAACGCAGTTAACATCGTAAGCCTGGAATCAGAATTAACATGCCGTTTACGCAACGCGCAAAGCAGTGATGAAACCATAAAATCTATAATTGAAGTATTGAAAATTCGTCCATACGACAATTACAAACTACTAGGAGGCGTATTGTGTAAATCAATTGATGGACAAGATGTTTTTGTTGTTCCTCGTAACATGGAGAAGGAAATAATAACTAGGGCGCATGAGATTGGGCATTTTAGTATCGCCAAAACTATGTACCAAATAAAGCAGCAATATTTCATTCCACACGTAGAGAGTAAAGTTAAAAAAGTCATACAGAATTGTGTAAAGTGCATTCTTTTTAATAAGAAGCAGGGTAAACTAGAAGGATTTTTAGAATGCATAGATAAGGGTGATTCGCCGCTATGTACGATCCATGTCGATCACTTGGGTCCCATGGATGCAACTTCCAAGCAGTACAAATATATATTTGCTGTAGTAGATGGTTTTAGCAAATTTGTTTGGATATACCCCACAAAAACAACTGGTGTTGATGAAGTAATTAACAAATAAGAGTGTTGGCGGTCGGTTTTTGGTAACCCACAACGCATAATAAGTGATCGAGGCTCTGCGTTCACTTCGAAAACGTTTGAAGAATTTTGTCTTACGAAGAACATAGAACATGTCTTATCTACAACTGGTGTGCCGAGAGGGAACGGCCAAATCGAACGTGTCAACAGGGTTATAATATCAGTATTATCAAAACTTTCGTCAGAAAAGCCAGAAATGTGGTATAAAGAAGTTAGTAATGTCCAGAGAGCTTTAAATAGTACCATGCATAGATCTACAAATCGGTCACCGTTTGAACTTATGTTTGGCGTAAAAATGAAGAACGAGAGCTGCACGAATATAATGGATATCTTGAGAAACGAACTTGTCACTGAATTTGATGAAAATCGACAACAATTGAGATATGAAAGTAAACAGCAAATACAAAAGATACAAGATGAATACAAGAAAAGCTTTGATCGTAAAAGAAAGAAAAATGTAGACTACAAAGAGGGTGACTTAGTAGCAATCAAGAGGACCCAGTTTGTTGCCGGTAAAAAGCTTGCAAATGAATACCTTGGCCCTTATGAAGTTACGAAAGTGAAGAGGAATGGCCGATACAATGTTCGAAAAGCTGCTTCGTTTGATGGACCAAACTTAACCAGCACAAGCAATGACCACATGAAGCTATGGTCTTATTCTAAGGGTGAAGACAATGACAGCATTTCCTCCGGGACGGATGATGAGTCGGATGGCCGAATGTGGGATAGAAGGGTAGAATAGAGGACAGACACAAAACGTACTTATCTACTAAGTTATACCACACGTACGGACGAAGAGAAAGAACAGAATATAAAGTAGTAGTCAGTCGTAAAAGATCAAGTAGCCGAGAAAGTTGTAAAGTTGTGAAGTTGTGACGACTTAAGTTGAAAAGTTGTGTCAAGTCGGACGGACATTATAACCAACATTTTAAAAATCATTTTCTTTAACTTAATAATTAATTTTGCTAATCAATAAAAACTAAATTTTGTAATTAAACATTTTATAAAAATGCAAAAGCTTTAAGTGTTTAATTTATTCATTTCTACATATATGAAGATTCAATAAAAAATAATGAGAAAAAAAAAAAATTATCAATACTAAATTGCCCGTGGTGTCAAAAAGTCATTACCCTAGTAAGCAACTTATGGCACACAAGTTTCATCTTATTGCCAGTCAGAAGTGGTTTGATGAAACTGCAGGGGAAAGCAGGAAAATCTGGCCCATCATAGATGAAAAGAGGACACGGCTCGCATTAAGGCTTTCCACCTCACCTCAAAAACCTAATTGCGGTTGTAACTGGCCGCTGGCCCATTGGTAAATGCCAGGGCTGTCAGACATGGCGATTTCTCGCCAAACGTGACGATTTTCAAACGTGTTTGGCGGTTGGATTTTCTATTTGGCGACTGGCGATTTACTTTGCTATTTTTCCCATTTATGTTATTTCAGCAACTTTTTTTAACCGTTTGTCATTTTTTGTTATCATGACTAATTTGAAAAAAAAACTGGCAACTTTTTTCACATGATTTTTGTTTTATCATTTTAAGTGTAATTTAATCGATGGGGACTTGTGTACTTAAGTTTAGTTTTTTAACTGAATATATGATCTCCATTTTATGTTTAAAAAAAATAACAGAAACTAAACTAACTAAATTTACTTTCGGCACCTTTTTTTGTTTGTTTTTTCTCTCAGTTTTTGGCGATTTTTGACTGAAATATTATACTAGCTTTTTTTTGTATGCAAAATTTAATTAAAAAAAAATTTACAAAAACTGAACAAAATTGACGTTTGGCGCTTTTTGACGATTTCTGACATCCGGTTTGGCGTTGGAGCTCGAAAAAATCTGGCATCCCTGGTAAACACGTCCATAGGTTGGGGTTCCCTTAAAATGAATTATGTAGAAGTTGCGGCAACGAGGAGGAGGAGGACTCAAGGTAACATCTTCTCTGTCACTACCTGGCATTCGAAGACCTAAGACTTAAGCTGTTTCGTCAGAGAACTCTTAAGGACAAACTCCGTCTCTCTGGCATTGATTTGAACAGGATCCATTCCTTCATCGAATCAACCGGATGGCTGGGTGAGAATGTCAACAGCCAGGATACATAGGAACCTGGGGAGACGGTGTAACATGGAAGCACAACGGAAACTAATTACTGAACCAAAATAGTATAAATGCAGGCAATTTTATTGTATAAATAAATTTTGTTTGCTGGGTAGTTCGCTCACCAATACAACCGTATTTTTAGCATTGGCTTTAAAATTTTATAAATTTAATAGAAATTAGCAAATTTAAAGGATAACTATAACTTCAACTCATACAAACATATACTGCAGGACTCATCTGATTGGAAGAGCGCTAAACACCTTCATATGTGAACAGAAACCGTGAAGGAAAACATTTTCGTCCGGCACTGGCAGGACATAAAATAACGTATTCGAGTAAGATTATATGCAAGTTTTCTATATATTAGCTAAAAAAGCAAGTTTAAAAAAAAAATTTATGAAGTTAAAAAAATACAAAAAATCAGCTAAAAGTAGAAAATATCAAATATTATTTTGAAAAATTCGGTAAAAGTAGCCAGTTTTTTATAAACAAAAAAGTTTGAAAAACATTTTTTATAAAAATCAAAATAATTTAAGTACCGTAAAATATGAAATTTTCAGCAAAATATATAAATTTTTAAGAATTTATCTGTTACTAGTAAATTTTTTTGAAAATTCTCTCTTAAGGAAAATTTTCCTATAAATAGCAAGCTTTTAAAAGTTTTGGGAAAACTTTCTTTCACTTGCAACCAGTGTTCCAAAATAAACCGAACATTATTTAGCGTACGGTACACACACCCAGAAACAATATCTATTTGTTAAAGTTTGTGAATTAGTACACAACCCTTAATAACGTTTATAACGACTTTTCGTTATAAAATAGAACAATTGTAGACATACAATATATTTTAATGTTCTTTTGTGTTTTTTTTACAACCCTTAATAACGTTCATAACGACTTTTCGCTATAAAATAGAACAATTGTAGACACACAATATATTTTTACAACCGTTAATAACGTTCATAACGACTTTTCGCTATAAAATGGAACAATTGTAGACATACAATATATTTTAATGTTCTTTAGTGTTTTTTTACATTGATGAAGGACTGAGCAAACAGAAAGTTTTAGAAACGCTTCTCACTTGTATGTTGGTTTGCAATTTTTACGACCACAGCACAAAGGATTGTGTGTAATCATGTTTTGTTTACAAAAAAATTTTTTGCACAGAAAAAAATTTAATTTTTGCGCCAGTAAAAGAATTAATCAAAAATAAAATCAGTTTTAATTAAATATTAAATCAGGTGAATTAAACTTTTAATCAAGTGTATTAAATGTTTAATTGACAATATTTCAATTAAACGTTGAATTCACTTGATTAAACGTTTAATTCACCTGATTAAATATTTAATTAAAACTGATTTTATTTTTGATTAATTCTTTTACTGGCGCAAAAATTTTTTTCTGTGTGTAATTTTTTAGTTAAAAACGCACACAAGTTTTTGTAAAAAAGAAATTATATTCTTCACCAGGTAAAAGGGCACAAGGCACACCTGAAACGAAAGAACATTAATGTTAGGAAGCGCACACAACGAAGTGTGTGGCTTAAAAAAACAGAACGCAATAAAATGTTCTCATCTTTTTGTTGAGTTGGATAAATACATACTGAACAAATCGAAATTATTTTTTCAGTATTGTGAAACTCAAATTAATGCTTTACATCACCGATTCGTTCAGTATTGACTGAAATAATTAGATATTAAATTGCTTTCGAATCGAGAAAGTACTCGATCACGACTGCCAGAATCAGGCCCCAGGATTCAATTTTTTTTTTTTGTTCGAAGACCACAAACATAGAAACGTTTTTTAAATGGTTTATTACGCAAACACTATAAGCGCTTATGTTTTCCGCATATCTACCCAACAGAACACTAAACAACAGTATATTTAATTTTTATTTTCGAAAACTGTCTGTAACTAACAAAAATATTGAAAAATTCTTTCTTAAATAAAAATTTCAAACAATGTTCCCCTACAAAGTAAACTTTTAGAAAATTTCCTTTCACTAAAAAAAAAAAAAATTAAAACCTACATAGTTCTTCAAGCATCTTTTTCCAACTGGGTTTAAAAACATCGAAGAGATTTCACTAATTTTCAATATTTCTGTTATGGCAACAAACTAGTTGGATATTTTGGAACAATAACACAAGTGATAGCAACCAACATAGTAAACATATCGAACCAAAAATAAGAAAAAAATTGAAAGTTTTTAACAGAAATGAAAGCAGTTTAAATAAAAAACACAAAAATTCATTCGATATTGCTCTTGGTAAATATGGCAATAAAAATTTTTCACTAAATCGTACGCATTTCAACAGAAATCCTTTGTATGAAAATCAATTAAAACGTTGCAATTGCAACTTTTGTTTGAGTTTTCCCCTCCCCCTGCCTCCTTCAAAAAAAAAAAAAAAAAAATCGATTCTATCATGATACAAACAGCAACTAAATTAAAATGTTTTGTTGGCCAACTTTTGGATGGTGTTAGTTTTTCTCTCTTTGATACTTTTTTTTATTCAAATAAACATCAACTAATGGAAGTTAGAACTATTTTATTTATTTATTTTTATTTTTTGCTAAATTCCAACATGACAAAACAAATAAAACTCAAAACTTATATTGACATAGTTGTTTGGTTGTGTTTATTTAACACACTGTTTGAAAAAAAAAGAAAGAGTGACAAATTTAACTGAAACATTTAGGCGCCTTAGTAAAATACAACGCAAATAAAATGGAAATAACCAGAATTTTGGTTAAGCTCCTCGAGTTAAATTGCTAAAATACTTATTTGTATCCAATAAAATTAAACAAACTAGTGCACAAATATACAAACATACATAATTAAAATAGGATACCAAAGGATTTTGGTTTGCTATTTTAATTACATGTAAAATTTTAAATGTATTTACTAGATACACTGAAAGAAAAAACTAAAACCGAGAGATAAGACGGGAATTTTTGAATTAATTTTTTATAAGGCGAGTTCCTTGCTTACATCTACAGAAATTTTGTGTTGAAAATTTATTTCTTCTTTAAAACTTCTACAATATTTTAAACCACTTTTGCACTACACACAATATATCGAGAGTTATATAAAAACCTGCTCACACTGAAATAATTTATTAACCAAAATATTGTTATGAAGAGTGTAGAGACGTTGGCTTCTACATATTTCATCCTTCACAAAAAAGTAGTTATAAAAATTTCTCACGAATTTTTATTTTACAAAACTTGAAAAATAATAAATTTGTCTTGAATAGAAAAATGGTTTTAAAATATCTAAAGCATTTTTTTTAAAGAAAAAGAACTTTTTTTTCATTTAAAATCCATTTTTACACTTTTCAAATTGAAGCCTAACAATATGCTACATGATATAGCATATTCTTAGGCCTAAAAGCTTGCTCATATATATACATACATCCATCGTTGTAAAAAAGTTTTAACTAAATCCCTAACTTTCATCATCACCCTTAAAAAATAAAAAGAAATCACGAAAAAATGCACTTTATTTTAACTCACGCAAACAAAAAATCTGAAAAAAATCCTTTCTTACACACACACACTCATACATTTCTGCGCTTGTATGTATGTGTATAACACCTCGCCATAAAATCTAAAAAACAAACAAATTCCCCAGCATTTTTTCACTCTCTCGCATACAACAGTTATTAAAATGTTGTGTTACCTGCTACATTGCCATAACACTAGACTACACAACATGGCCATTAAAAGAATCCTCCATAGAAAAACTGATAAATTTCATACACGAAACTCACCTGAAAAAAATCCCAAAATTGCACTAAAAAGTATTTTTCTTTTGAGTGTGTATGTGTGGTTGAGCTTTTAAGTATGTATGTATGTGTTTTTTTTAGATACATCCCAGCAAACACGAAGTCAAACCTTTAATCTAAAATTACTTTATCATTTGATTGTTAAACCTTTTCAAAGGTTTGATTTTAACATTTGAATTCAAATTAAAATTTAGTTGAATACAAAAATGTATCAAGTGTTATTCCCAAATTAAAAATAAAGTTGGCAAACCTAAAGCGAAAAAGTCAAATATATTTTACACATAAAGAAAAACCGTTTGCTTGTAAAAAATATGAAATAATTAAAATATAAATTGACTCTTATTCGACCTTTACAAAATTTTAATATTATTATTATTTAATTAAGCTTGAGGTCTCTTTTTTCTATAAAAAATTCAATTTTATTTCAACCAATATTTCGGCACTCCGTTGTGTGCCTTCTTCAGGGCTGTGTTTTTTGAGATCTCAGTTAAACTAGGCTTAGTTAATCCGAGAACAGATTTGTGCCGCCATTACCAAGTTTTTATAGCAAATTTTGACGGAACAGCTTAGTTTTGCTTAAAATTTTGGTCTTTAATGGAATGACAAAAAATATCACATTCCTTCGGAAAAATCCGAGTTTCAGACTACGTTAAACTAAGTTTTAACTTAATCCACATCTCAAAAATCTGGCCTAAGTTTTACAATTACAAACTTTATTCTTACTTCTTATCGAGCAATAGTAACTTAGACCTTAAGACCGTTCTAGTATAACGGACCAAACCCTCTGGCGAGAATCGAACACACAACCCTCGCACTGATAGACTAGTTCACTGCCAACAACCCTACCAGGGCAACCAATTTGTGAGTAAAAATTAATAATTATAAGTAAGAAAGTGAATACGAAAAAGATAAAACGGGAAAACTAAAAACTATAAGCTTTTAGTATGATGAAGGTGCTACGCAAGTCCAAGGCAATCGTGGAAGAAAAGGGGAGGGTTTTCTCCTCCAAAAATTTAAGGACGGATAGAAGACTTATCCGTTTTTCGCAGCAGCGATGGTGCCGAACGTTTGGACGACAGTTTTTTTAAGTAAGCTACGAATTTGAATTCCAAAAAATTAAAAGAAATTTGAATTTACAAAACAAAAATTATTTTTCATGTTTGTCTAACGCTGTATGTATTACAGTTCCCTTTTTTAAGAACATTTGAAAAAAAAACGTTTGAACGAAAGTTGAAAATCAATGCATTTTTCAATTTAAAAGCGATCTCTTTTTTTTTTGAGATGACTACATATATATTTCAAATTATTCCATAATAATTTTCAAATGTTTGACGTTTGAGAAAAGGTTTAATTTCAAGACATTTTTGATTTAAAATCAAACCTCCATGTTTGTTGGGATAGTTTCTGTGGTGTATTTGTGTGCACAGCGGATATTGAGTTCATGCTTAAATTGACAATTTAATGAAAAATTTCGAAAATTTTTTGTGTTCTCTAAGTTTTTTTTTTTTTGTTTTTTTTATTGCAAACAATAGTTTTTCTTTTTCGGTCATGTCTTAAAAAAAAATTGCAAAAAATAAAATGTTGTGAAAAGAATTGGCGAGAGTTTGGAGACACACACAACATAGAAGTTTAATTTTAGTTTATTTTATGTACTTTATATTTTAGGCATCACCCGTTAATAAAAAAACAACAACAAAAAACCTTCGATACATAACAATTTTTGAGAATTGTAAAAATATCGTTGTATACTTTTTTCGGGAAGTGAACAGCCAATAAAATTGTATTTTGTCAAAAATAAAAAAACAGAAAAGTTTTATTAAAAAAAAAATTAAATATAAATTGCTGTATTTCAAGTCTTAACTAAAAGATTTAAAACAAAATTGAAGGGAGAAAAAAAATAAATTTGATATATTTTGTAGAAATTGTATGAAGCATATAAAAACGCTGTAGCACAAAAATTTTAGCATACTATTAGGAGTGGTTTTAAATAAATTTTTAAAGCTTTCAAATTTTATTATATTCTATTCTATAGAAGTAGAATTTTCATTATTTATTTTATAAAAGTTTCTTAAGTATTAATTAACATGTTAAGGATAAAAGTTAAATAAAATAAAAAGAAAAAAAAATATTAAAGAGCTTTTGGCATTTAATGCAAAAATAAAATAAAATTTGATTATTAAAATTATGACAAATTTAGTTAAATTCTGTTATTAAAAAATTTCTATAAGTTAACGCACATTTTAAATATTTTACTAAATTCACCCAGTCTTCTTTATTTTGGCCATTTAGTATATGTATCATATCTTCTTCCGCTAGGTAAGATTTCCGAAATATAGCATATCTAAATTCTTTTAGCACAGGACAGATACCAAAAATATGTTGGCATGTTTCATGCTCCTGTAAATTGCATAATTTATAAAACATGTTTTCGTTTTCTGCACCAAATCTGTTATAATTGAGTGCAATCAACCCACTTTTAACCCAATTTTATTATATAAAATTTTAATTTAATTTATAAACTCATTGTAATTGTTATTTTTTTAATCTATTTGCAGGTAATATTTCTTCTAACTGTTGACTTTGTAACTTATTTGTAAGTATTTTAAAATCCTTTTATATATACACCAACTTTTAAGTGATGTGTTAATTTTATGTGATCGGAATATAATAGTAATGTACATGAAAATAATATTATCTTTAAATTTAAAAGGTAATCTGAGTACAATATAAGACTAAGTAGAAGGCGAAAGACAGAGTCTATATATAAAACGGTAGTTTCAAGATAATTGGGGAATTCACAAGGTATGCTATTAAGTCATATCGTCATCATGTCCTAAAAAATATTTTACAATTGTTTAAAAAAATACTGTTCTGTTTAAAACAAAATAAAAATTTTAATGCTGTATTCATTGATTCGTCATAACTTTATAGTAAAAATCTAGAATATAAGCGGTTGCCCACAGCAGTCATATATATTCCTTGTAATTATTTTAAGACATATGACTTTACAACTTTACGACAACCTTGTGAATCCCCCTAATACCTGAAGTGTATTGTTGTTGTCTGAATAAAGGATGGTAGTTTTACACTTCAACCTCAGCTTAATATTTTGGTCTGATAAGAAGTTACAAGTCTACGATTGTTGGAAAACATACTAGTAATATGAGTGCAAGATGTTAATCTAAGTAAAATACGGTGCACTGAATATAAGAGAGTAGTAGTCTAAGTAAAAGGCTGTAGTAAGATACTAACCAGATAGTTGGTACGATAATATTTTAAGTATCATTAAAGGTTCATGTAGACGACATGTTTTTTACATCTGCCTTGTCAACTTTCAAGTCACATGTAATTGTGCATGTCTGTCAAAATTGATTGCTGTTTTACAGAAGGTTTATAATATTCGGTCACAAACGTACATGTAATTTGCTTCTGACATTGTCTCTGTTTTTTTCGCATAGTTATTGCAAAAACCAAAATAAAAATGCCGCCACGAAAATTTTTATTTACGCCGTAAAATAGTTTAGCTTAACATATTTTTAAAATATTACTAAATTTTCGAGCTTAAGGTCTTTTTGTTATAAAAAACTTTTAACGTTTATTTAAAACCCAATATTTCGGCACTTCCTTTAGTGCCTTCTTCAGGGTTTTTTTTCTTAATTTATAAATTTTTAACAAATTATAACAAATTTAACAATAACTGACAAATTAAAAAATTTTTAATTCAAAAAACAAAAAAATATTTTTCAAATCAAACTTGATCTATTACAATACATATAAATAAATTTTTAACTTCCGTTTCTATTTTTATAAATTAAGTGTCTATAATTTTGTGCTACATTTTCAGTGTCTGACTTAAAATTAATTCTTGAAATTGTCGGAACCTTTATAATTTGTAACATTTCTAACATAAATCTACGTTTATAATTATTTTCTGTGTTTAAAACAGTTGTATTTTCAAAATCTGGATAATTTGTCAGTTATTGTTAAATTTGTTTTAATTTGTTAAAAATTTATAAATTAAGAAAAAAACCCTGAAGAAGGCACTCAAGGAAGTGCCGAAATATTGGTTTTTAAATAAACATTAAAAGTTTTTTTTAACAAAAAGACCTTAAGCTCGAAAATTTAGTAATATTTGAAATATTAAAGGTCGAACAAAATACATATTTTAACATATTTTTCTTTTAATTCAAAGATACCAATTAAAGATATTATAATGAAACGGTTTTTATATATATATTTACATAAATTGTACTCAATGGTGGGATAATTATACAAACAAAATTCGGTATTGTAAAATATTTACTTCAGCCGGCTAATGATTCCGTCAATGTTGGACGCCGCTGCCGGTTTCATCTCGGCATAGATTTCTGATGGCAGATGGTTTGTCAGCAGCAAATAGAGCACGCTGTAATTGAAATTTTGTCAGATGACTTTGCATCTGACTTTTACAGAAGCAAAATTAAAAAGGTAACACATGTATGTATGTATTTTGCAGTGGGAAATTCCCACACATGTCAGATGACAAAAACATGTCGTGTACGGTCGCCTTAAGCAAATTTTTATAAAAAATTCGTTTCATACACCTTTAAAAACCCTTAATATCTGTTTATGAATAAAACCTTAATACTATAGGAGCATTTTGAGTGGGCATCTGAGTAGAATATTATAAAACAGTTGCATCAGTATAATGGCCATTTTCTCAATGTAGCGACAAACTGTCTGTTACCTAATGTCAACATAAATTTATTATAGCGATGAACTGTCCGTTAACGATTTTGGGTTTCTCAACATACCGACAAAAACATTGGTTTGAGTTGGCAACGCCACTCAAAATACATGTAAAAGTTGGGAGTCAGCTGATTGAATTTATCTGTACGTCAAAATAGAAGCAAATAAGACATTGAGAAAACCAAATTTCTTTAATGTGCAGTTTTTCGTTGGGAAAAAAGATAATCGCCTAATGAGAAAATGGCCATAAGAATGTAAGATAGAAGAAGTCTGAGTATAAGAATGTTGTACTTACAAGAATAAAATTATATGCTGAGTAGAAAATTATAAAACAGTATTATCAGTATAAGGGTATAAGATGGTTGATGCCTGAGTATAAGAATAAAGTATAAGTATAAAATAATATGACAGTAGTTTAATTATTTGGGGTATTCACAAGGTGTGCTATCATGTTGTATTGTCATAATGTTCTAACATATTACAATGGTTTAAAAATATTGTTGTTGCTTTGTAAACAAAAAGTGTCTTAAATTAATAAAACTTTGCTTGCTATGTTTATTGTGCTGTCGTAATTAATCAGAAGAGACCTGCGCCGAGCAACTGAGCCGAGCGGCTATGATTTTGTAGCCGTCGCCGTTGATGGTATAGTTTTTTCCGGCTAACATCCGAATTTAACCTGCGGCTAGCATTTTTTGCAACAAAACACTTGCGGCGTCAAATTTGATCGGCCTAGGACTCTGATGTTTGGTAAACAAACAAAATAAAATATTTGTGGTTTGCGTCTGAAAAATGGAAAACAGTCAGGAAAGATCTAATTTAATTTATTAATTCATGAATTAGAATTAAAAAACATTTTGATTTTAGGTAAATTTATTATTTTTTATATATTTCTCTTAAATCAGCTGACTTAAATTCAAAATAGCACACTAAATTATGAGGGGTTGTTCACAACAGTCGTATTTTTTCATGTTATTATTTTAAGACATATGATTTTATGACACCTTTTGAATCCCCCAATTATGTCAAAACTGAGTAGAATACTATAATGTAGTTGTATAAGTATAAGAATTTAAGATAGAAGAAGTCTAACAATAAGAATGTAGTACTTATAAGTTTAAAATTATATGGCAGCAGTTTTATTGTGCTTTGGAAACCTGAGTAGAATATCATAAATCTGTAGTATAATTATAAGAATATAAGACGGAAAAAGTCTCAGTATAGGTATAAAATTATATGAATAGTTTTATTTTGCTTTGGAAACCTGATTAGAATATTATAATACAGCAGGATAAGAATAAGAGTATGTGTAGGATATTAATATAAAACAGTAGTATGTGTATAAGAATATTAGATGGAAGAAGAGTGAATATAAGAATGCAGTATAAGTATACAATTATATGACAGTAGTTTTAGTATGCTGTGGAAACCTGCGTAGAATATTATAATACAGAAGTGTAAGTATAAGAGTATAAGATATTAAAAGTCTGAGTATAAGAATGCAGTTAAAGTATGAAATGGTAGTTTTGATTATACGCGATAATCTGAGTGTTACAAGTACGAAAAAATGTTTGGCAAACTATATTAGCCAAATTATTAGACAGTAAAATAAGGGTTACCTATTAAGTGGTTTAAAATTGCCGCTCTGGCAAGGCTGTCAGCTGTTAAATATCTGTCATCAGATGTGTCATTTATTTAACGAAACATTAGCGATTTACGAATGCGGCTCGTTTAACAACCAAAGAAAGTGTAAAAGTAGTTAAAACTTCTACAAAATTGGTGGTTCAAAGCGAACCACTTTTGGAGCATTTTGCGAGGTGAACGTCATAATCGACCTTCTGTGCAAGGAATTGTCAAGGTTATTTAGCAATTTAAAGAGACTTCAAACGTTACTGATGTGCTCAGGCCTGTGCATCATCGCAATGCGCGCCCGCGTGCCAAAAATATCGAAAGTACCGGAAGAACCGTTGCCGTCAACTTAGAGCGCTATGGCCATATAATAACCGACGGTTTTTTGGCTTGCAATTGAAGTTTAAGAACTGAACGATATGTGTTTCAATAAGACGGTGCCACGAGCCATATAACACAACCGATTTTGGCTCTATCGAATGCTAAGTTTCCAGAACGGGTTATTTTATATTTTGGCAACCTCAATTTGCCACTAATATAGTGCGATTTGACGCCGTTAGACTTTATTGTGGGGCTGCGTCAAAGACCGTGTCTAGACGGGTAGTCCCATAACGTTGCAGCATTGAAAATCATAATTCGTTAAGTTATCACCACGTTACAGACCGAAATGTGCGAAAAGTGTTCGAAAACTACATAAAATGGATCGACTGCTGCAACCAATCTAGAGGCGGCTATATAAAAGACATTTTACTTCGTTGGTACTGACAAGTTGCAAGCATTAATATAAAATAAAAGTTTCACCGAAATCAAAGCTTTATGTGTGTTTTATATAAATTTACTTTTGAAACCGAAAAATGGATAACCAGTTCTATAAGACGTTCGTCTAAAAATCAGACTTTAAGTCTGTGTATAAAAAGTATATTATATTTGATAACAAGATGATAACGTAAATAAAAACTACTTCCTCTGTGGTATTTCCAAGCCTTCAACTTGTATAATAAGAATGTTTTACCTAATTTAAACTTATTTAATTTCCTTGACAAATGCCTTAAGCTATGTTCAAACCCATTAAATATTTGAAGTCCTACACGTAACCACTAGTTTTATTGAAAAAATATTTTGTTTTGCAAAACGTTTGGCTAGATCAAACATCATTTAACAGTTTTTTTTATAACATTAAAGAATTATCTTCTTGCAAATAAATGTTTGGAAATCAATCGTAATTGTTTAAAGTTAAGCTTAAGTTTGTTCAATGTACTGGTCACGCTTTTTCAAATATTTGTTAGGTCTGAACATACCGTGAGTTCATGCCACTAAATTTCCTACTCGGTTTAATTTCTACATGTTCTATTGCCTACATTAAGGCAATAATATTGAAATATTATAAAGCATACATTTCTGAAGGTAAAAGTTTTATTAAAAAAAAAACTATAAATAAACTTTCAAACCACAACTTTATTTCTAAACTTGATTAGTTCTTGTACCTGTAAATACCTGTCAAAAACATAATTTTAATTAATTTTGTTTGATTCTATACAAAAATACATACAAACTTATAAAACAAATAAATATTTAACCTTAATATATGCTTGGAATAGTCAGTTATGTGCAGATTTTCTTATGTAATCAAGTGCTGAGTACTCAAATATACGCACAATTACTCCTGCCGTTGTTTTAAAATTCCCCAAGAGATATACATACATACAAGAACAAGATGTTTGTAAAATAATTTTCAAAAATGAATAATAGTAAACACTAAAATTGAATGGTCATTAAAATTTTCAACTTGAAAATTTTGTGTAAATACTTTTTATATGTGTATGTGTGTGGATGTATGAAAAGGTAAACTTGGGTAATAAAGTAGACTTTTTAAATTAGTTTTTAGAAAAAAAAAGGAAAAGTAAAACATACAAGTAGTAATCATAAATTCCAAGCCACTAACTTTAATAACTTAAACAAACAAATAGGGTTGAGTTTACGAGTAGATCTAGTATGTGTGAGCATTACAGATTATGTCTGTGTGTGTACTTAAGTGCGTGTGTATGTAAAATATTTTCAACTTGTACATGCCTACCTACATAGATGTCATTACTTCAAGCATATAAATATGGGTTTATGTACAGTGTTATACAAAAGTAAGCGCTTGCAAAATTCTATTGGGAAGTTTTTAATTGAATTAAAATTATTTAATTAACGTGATTTTATTAGTAAAGGAAATCGGAAAAATATTTTTATTTTGGATTTAGATAAAGGGAGTGTATAGAACTGTAATTTTTGTGAAATACGAAAGACTTAGTATAAGACTTGAAGTCTGTATAAAAGTATTGTCCAATTCACAAGCTCGTAGTATAGTCGTATTCTTTGTATAGTCGCTTAATTATACAATATTCAATATTTGTTGTTGGTAATTTTCATACAAAAGAGTTGTCTTATAATACGATTGATTTGTATGTGTTTTTAAAAATGTTGTATTTATACCAGGCTTGGAACTGTTCGTTTTGTTTGATGAATTTGTAAAAATCTTTTTACTACCACAAATTTTATTTTTATTGAGGATATCTATATGTTTGTTTAATATTTATAAACTTTTATTTTCATTAAAATTGCTTATCAACTAATATATATTATTGCCATGTCATCTAAAATAAAGACTCCCATACCTGGCTTAATTTCATGTTACCAAGTTGTTAAAGACATTTTATATATTTTTATAATTTTGGCGATTTTTTCGTGATTTTCTCAGTTTTTTGGCGATATTCGACTTATATTTTATACTAGTTTTTTTTTTGTGTAAACTAAATTTCATGTTTTAAAATTAAACAGAAAATTAACAAAAACTGAACAAAATTGACTTTTGGCAATTTTTGATATCCGATTTGGCGATAGAGCTCAAAAAGAAATGACAACCCTGGTCTTTATAAGTCTAAAGCAGTGTTCGAAAACAAACATTAAATATCGCTCGTAAGTGTTCGGTTCGGTAGAATTGTGGAAAACACAAACGCTAATAGTGTTTGTAAAGTAAATCATTAAAAAATAACGTTGCCCCGTTTGTCATCTTTCAAACACAAAAATAATGCTGTTCTTATCCAACTCAACCCAAAGATGAGAACATATAATTTCAATCGGTTTTTTTTAAACCACAAACTTTATTGTGTTCGGTTTAGCACATTTATGTTCGTCCCTTTTGGCTGGTAATAACAAACCAAACCTATTTTCCAAAAACAAAATACGCAAACAAAAAGTCAGCAAAATAATTTTACACAAACAAAATATATACGTAATACACAAGCTGTTCGTGCTGCGGTCGTTGCTAAAATTTTTTGTTTGCTCATTTCTCTATTAATTTTAAAAAAAGAAACATTAAAGAACATAAAATATAATGTTTGTCTACTGTATCACAACAATTGTTCTGTTTTTTTAACGAAGAACAGAACACTATATAATGTTCGGCTCTTTCTTGAAAACAGTTACGAACGGTATTAAGGGGTGTGTTCGTCTACACAAACACTAAAAATATATATATCATTTCTGGGCGTATGAGCCGAACGCTAAATAATGTTCTTTTTATTTTCGAACACTGGTCTGAAGAACAAAATAAACCACACAAATTGCTTGGCAAACATGTCAACATTTCGCATTTGTACAAATATTTTGTATTTATAATTGGGTTGTTTGCTGTTTGGACAAACATTTGAAGTATGTTTGTACAAATATTAAAAATTTATAATATTTGGCAGACATATTGGATGTTTGTCAAACTTTTTGTGGTGTCTAGATCTAAAATTAATTAAGTCGGCGAAAACATTGCTAAATCAGAAGCATTAAAAATATTTTCTGGAGATAATTCTAATTTTTAAAGCAACCTTGTTTGTCACAAAACAGCTCGTTGCTTAAACCACTCTTTACTCCAAACTCGTTTCCTTATTTTATATTTCTTCTCCGTTTAAAACAAATAGCGAGCAAAATAGACGCAGCGCTATTGTCGTCTGTATTCTTTAAAAATAAACAAAACAAAAATGACAATTTTATGTTTGTAGGAAATATGTTTGTGTTGTTTATTGGCGAACACAAAACGGAAACAAAGTGTGTGTTTTCCAAGCCATTTGTGTGGTTTATTTTACCTAAAGTTAGGATTTTATCGGCGTATAAAAGTGTTCCATTATTAGAACATTAGTTGTTGTCCAAATTTGGTACACAAAGCTGAGTTATCAATACATACACAACCTCTCTAAAAAAACGGGCAGGATTGGAAAAGATTTCTGTATATATGGAGATCGGTAAGAGCAAAAGGTTTTCAATTAGTTGCAAGCATCTTGGTTATCAATACACAATACCCTCCGAAATAGCACTCATACTTATTTTTCAATCTGTTTGGTAATGTGTGTTAGTGGCTAAGTGGACTAAGACGCTGCAATAAATAAAAACTCCCTTTTTCAGAAAAAATATTTTTAATTCATAAAACGCTTTTTAAACGATTTTTTATAGAAAACTTGTTTTATAAACCTTTTATAAGCCACAAATATTTTTTATGAATAAGACCTTAAATCTTTAAAGAATTATCTAATTCGTCTTGTACTGTATTTATAAATTTATACAAATGAATTTATAAAATGAACATAATACTTTGAAAATTAATAGCATGTGTGTACCACATCATCACTATTAATTTTACACTAATGCACATACACACGCACTCAGAAGTATGTACATATATACATTTTAAAGTTCTACACATTTTCCCATATGCATACATTTTCACTAAACATCACAAATAGAAACTTATACACAAACACATACTTTAACAAATATTTTACTACCGAAGTAAGACCTAAATAAATTTTCTTCAACAATTTTGCCACAGTAAATCATCATTTACATTATTATTAACAGGAGGTCAACATGTAAGCGTTAAGATGTAGGCAAACGAATACAACATTCTGATACGCATAAATATAAAATTTTCTCTAGATCTAAGTGCTCAGCAGTTCATGTGGTTAATACCGCAGAGTATGGTCAAATAAGAGAATGAATCTGCTTCTAAAATTAACTACTGCTTACTACTCAAGTTATCTGTAATGAGTGCTCCGGTAGGCTAGCTGGTAGTGAGCTAGTCTATCAGCGCCGGGGTTTCGGGTTTGATTGCCGCCAGAGACTCTGGTTTCTTTCCTGCGTAGAGCTTCGCGGGATTAGCTTAGAGAATTAAAAAAAAATGTTGACCAATGAATTTTATACTAGAGTGTCATAATTTGGTAGGACATTTACCTCTCTTAGCAAATGACAGCAGAAAATTTTTTTTTTGAAAAACTACATTATTTTGTAACCTTTTGTTGTAAGTGTAAGCAGAGTTTTGCATACTCCCTTCAGAACTGCTGGGCTTGTAAAATAAATGGAAATATATTTACGGCCTTATGTATGTAGCTACAATTTATTTCTAAAGTTTTCTAGAAACACAATTTACAGTGTTTATGCACATGGGCTGCATTTTATTATACACAGACACACAACAACAGGAGATGAAAAAATAATAATAATAATGAAAAAAATAGCAACACACAAGTTACACAACTTGCCTCATTTTCTTAACTCTAGGGCAGTGTGACCATATTAGCTTTTTTCGAGCTAAATTTAGCTTTATTTTTTTGGATTTAGCTTGATATATTTCATTTAGCTTTAAGCTTTTTTTTTAGCTTTTTTAAAAAATGAATTTGGCTTTTTCTAGCCTTTTTTTTCTATTTGTATTCCAATGATTTTATGATATGTACATAATAAAAAAAGAAAGTTCAATAAAATAAAGATATATTGGTAACCTTATAAACTGGTCTCAAACAGCTAAAATCTGGCATCACAGAAACAATAAGTCAGCAAGTAATTCTTTAAAGTTAACAAGGTGGTAGTAGGAGATTTGCAGTTATTTTTTTCACTATTGTTTTTGACAGCTTGATGATCTACACACATATATGAAAACAATGCGATGTTTCAATATCTGCTATAATCTGTTTTGAAATGTACTTTTGTACACATTTTGTTTTCTTCTTTTATTGTGAACTACATGTAACTGTTTTTTCGTATTTGGCTTCTTAAATTCATACTTTATACCTACCTATTAAATTAAAAAATTAATAAAAAGGAAAATGGAAAGGTCAGTAGTATTAATATAAAACTATAAGTAAGGTGTATTATTTTTAATTACTTATACATATAGATTCTTAAAAAGAAATGAGTCGAATGATAAGCAAATTGTGCATAGCTGTAGTAGTGATACAGAAGATGAATTTTCACCTAGTACTAGCAAAAGGTAGTTTTAATATTGAAAAGAAAAGTATAAGGAATTAAGTATCGTTTTATATTCTAGAAAATACACGCAAAAATTGAGAAAAAGCTGGTTCAATGATTCGAGACTTTCGAAGTGGATTGTTGAAGTAAATGACAAACAGGTAAAATGTAAATACTGTCATTGTACATTGAAATCAAAATTAAGTAACCTGTTAACGCATGGGAAGACAAGTAAGCATGTAGCTGCTGCATCACCTTTCAAGACCAAAAATCAAAAAACATTAGAGTTTCAAACTTCAAGTAGCTGTACGAAGAAAAAAGAAGCTGAGTTGTCTGATGCATTGTTCGTGGCGGTGCATACTTCTATTAGGTCTGTAGATCACATGGTAAAGATGCACAAAAATATTTTCAATGACAGCAAACCGGCGGTGGCAATGTCTTTGGGGCGAACAAAATGTACCGCTATCATTACTTCTATTTTGGCACCACATTTCAAGCAATTGTTGACAGACGACATTAAGGGAAGTCATTATAGTCTTATAATAGACGAGTCAACCGATATTACTGTGGAAAAACATTTAGGTGTAGTAATTCGGTACTACAGTAAGTCATTAAAGCATATCGTAAATACATTTTTACATTTGTATGCTCTAGAAGAAGCAACAGCTCTCGGAATTTCTTCAGCTATCTTAAAAATTTTAAATGCTTTTAATCTAGATATAAAATATATGGTAGGCTTAGGAACAGACAACGCAAAAGTTATGACCGGGGTGAACCGTGGTGTTATCGCAAATTTAAAAGAAAAAAACGATACAATTGTATTAGTTCCTTGCGTTTGTCATTCGATACAATTATCTGTTTCACATGCGTCCAAAAGTTTGCCGTCCGAAATTGAATATTTAGTGGCAGAAACATATAATTGGTTTTCAAAATCAAGTTTAAGACAAAAGAACTATAAAAACATATATGCAGCAATTAATTGTTATATGCAGCCACTTAAGTTAGTAAGAGCTTGTGACACTAGATGGCTGTCAATAGAAACAGCTGTAAATCGAATTGAAAACCAATGGTTAGAACTAAAAACCCATTTTGAAATTGCAGCTGTTTCTGAGTCGTGTCATCAAGCTAAAATTTTGAAAAAATTGTATAATGAAAAGAATTTACTTTATTTAAAGTTTTTGAAACCGTTACTATCAGATGTTCAAAAAGTAAACAAAATGTTTGAAAGCAACGACGCAGAGCCCACATTATTGCTTTCAGAAGTTTATTTATTATTGAAAGATCTTGCAAATCAAATTATTTTGAAAACTGAACATTTTGATCCGTTAAAATCTGATTTGGAAGATTTTTTAACTCCAATACCTTATTTTAATTATAGTTTTGAACAATATCTGATTTCGAAAAGACAAATAATAGATTCTGAAACAGAAAAAGATATAAGATGTACTTGCCAAAATTTTATAAAACAATTAATATATCAATTACGCCAACGTTTGCCAAACAATATTTCATCACTGCAACAAACAAACTTCTTTTCTTTAGAAAATAGTCTCAAGAAAATAAAATGTACTTTGTATGAGAATTTTAAAGAAGAAATGACAATTTTAAAACTAGATGAAATTTCTGATTTAGAATTACAGTGGCAAAAATTACATTGTTACGAGTGGCCTAATCAAAATTCAACAATAGAATTTTGGATCAATGTTTTTGAGTATAAGAATGCATTAAATGAAAACCCCTTTAGGGAATTATCTATTTTTGTGATGAAATTTTTAGTTTTGCCTTTCAGTAACGCTGAAGTTGAGCGCGTATTCAGCGGAATGAATCTCATAAAAACGAAAATTAGAAACAGGGGGGTTACTGCGTATTTCGATTCGAAAGAAATCATTTACGAATTCGAACAATTCGTACTGTGTATTACGATTTTCGTAATATTTGTTTTGAATAAACGGACGTTTTTTATACTTTTTCGAAAACAAAAAATGCATTTTTTAACAGCCAGTCTCTATTACGAACAAAAATGTTTAATCAAATTTTCAATTTTCTTAAAAATACAACCTCTGCCATCGTTTCGAACGATTGCGAAAATCGATATACACAGTACAAATTGTTCGAATCCGTAAATGATTTCTTTCGAATCGAAATACGCAGTAACCCCCCAGATTTACTTTAAATACAGTAAATTCACTTCTCTATATAAGATGTGGCTTAAAAAGAATAAATAAATGTTGTCAGTATTTTAAAATAACAAATGATCTCATAAAAAATTTTGATAAATCTATTTATACAAATAATAGTGATTTTTTGTCGAACTCTGTAGAGGAAGACGAATATTCATTTGAGGAGATATTTAACATGTAGTCAAATATTTATCAAGTTTATTCGTTTGCTTGTTAAAAAGTATTTTTTGGAATTAAAAATTTTTAAATCTAGTAAATATACTCATAATTTGTGCAAACGAAGAATCCAAATCTTATAGGATTCCAAATTTGTTCTATACTATACTTTATATTAACCGATGCCTTTGAATTTATTCCTTTTTGTATATTAGCTTTAAGAGCTTTTTTATATATGTTCACCATTGTACAAAGATACATACATACGTTCATGTGATATCACTTTTTATATGTTAATTTTATATTTTTTGTTTTTACTTTATTTTTATATATATCAACCAAAGTAGTTTTGAATTGCTATCAATTTTATTTTAGTCTTAAGACTTTTCTTAACTTTATTTTCTTTGTGGTTAACTTATGCTGGCATAAGAATTACAAAAAATTATTTTATAATCATTATTATTATACGAGCATACATACATGAATATGTGTTTGAATTTAATGCTCATCAAGATATTTTTGTTCCATAACTATACATAGTTTGATTTGGTTACTGATTAAAAACATATTTTACTTAAATTTTGACTAAAAAAAAGGTTTTTACATAGTATGTGTTATTTATAATACGAATAATGAATTAATATTATTAAAAAGCAATATAAAAATTTAGCTTTATTTTTTGGCTTTTATTTATTTATTTTTAGCCTTTTTTAGCTCTATTTTTAACCTGATTTAGCTCTATATTTTTTTAAAATCTGGTCACACTGCTCTAGGGCATTGATGCCCACGGTAGTAGTATTGGTGAGAGTGACGAAATAACACTGGAAGAAAACAATTTGCTATTCATTTTATTTAGTCGTCAGCGAGATTGCGACGAAAGCACATGTGTGACGGGTGTTGTCATTTTTTTTCTGTTTCTTTGTTTAACAAAAGGGAAATTTAAAATTAATGAATGTACATATTTAAGTAATACACTTGGTGAATGTATTTATTTTAGTAATTCTCTTGATGAATGTATTGATTGGTATATATATATCTATAATACATACATATATAATTTATATATGCGGACATGTGGATAGTATGATATATTTCGGAATAAAAAGATTCTTCGAAGTGTTTATAAATTTTACAGGGGAAGGTTTTTTTTAAATAAAATCAGTTTGAATAAATAATATTTACATTATAAATTTTAAAATAATGGCTTTTTTCAAACTGATTTTATTTAAAAAAAAACCTTCCCTGTAAAATTTCGAGTTTGTGGCATAAAAAAGTAAGCAATAAAAATAGTGCGAAACCAACAAGTTTCATTAATACATCAATAAAACACATCTTCTTACCCAAAAATTTTACCTGCTGTCACATTTGCTTTTATGTGTATAGGTTTACACATAAATTGTAGGAAAACAAGACTTTTTTTAACTTGTTTTTTAAATATTTTTACTTACTTAAGAAAAGTGTTTTCAAAGAAAAAAACCCACCGACGCGATTGGTACAGAAACAAAAATATTTTTACAAGCACAAAATACCAACAAATTATTGTGGCTATTTTTTCTTAATAATTTCTGCATTTAGGTACGTCTTTTTAACGAAAGTAAAAGTGACCCTTTTCAGGTACAAAGAATTTTTTTCACAAACAAAACACATATCGTTAGCTTAAATGCAAAACAATGTAGATATTATTTGAAAATTACAAATTAATAGAATACAATATTTTTTCCTTAATTTAGTAATACTCTTTGTGAATGTATTTATTTATTTATTTGCAAATAATTCATGTCTTTGTGAACATCTTCAAAATGTTTTTTTAAATTATATTTCTTAGTTTTTTTAAATGTCTTATGACAAATAAGACATTGCATGTCATCAAAAGCATTTTGTAACATAAAATAATTTTCGACTGACATCATTAATAAATCGCAATAATTTCAATTTATGTGTTAACTCACAGCAGTCTCGATGACGATTAAAATAAGACACAGAAGTTCTGCCAGTGTAGTTTGTCTCTCGCACTCAACATGCTGATTTCCTATTGGTTGATTGACGATCAAACAAAAGAGCGTAAGTATACGTGTGAGTTTCATTTGCTGATATCAGCCACTACTGGGCATCTTTGCTCTAGGGAAATATAAAATATTCTTAGACATTGCCAACACTATGGAAATATTCCATTTCTATGTGTGTGTTAGGAGTAAAAGTGGCAAAGCAATTTTCATAGTGTGACCGTCGATATTTAAGAAAATATACTTATATTTATATGGACATTTTTTTTTAACTCTTAAAATCAGCCTATAAAAAGTAATTTATTATCCAAGTTGCTCTTCAATTAAAGTTTCTAAATTGAGCGGAGACTTTTTTCACAGAAAACAGTTATTTTTTTTAAGCCCGACAGAACTAAAAATTGTAAATGTAATACAAAAATTAAGGCCCCTATTACGGTTCACAACTCAACTCAGTTGAGTTGTAAATAAAACAATTGGTTATATTGAGTTCAGAGTTGCCGTTGAAAAATTTTAAAAAAGTGTCATAAAAAGGGTATTAAGGAAAAAAGAGTCAAAAATGGGTGGTTTAGAGTAAAATAGGGTCAAGCTTATAAGTATGTATTAATTTAAAACATATGACTAAAATAAAAGTAATTGAGTTATAAGTCAATGTTAAACTAAGAAACAATTTACAGGTACATTCCTATATTAGCCATATTATCAAAAAAAGAAGTTGCTTTTACAAAGACCTTTAATAATGTCTATCACTTTTTAGCAAAACTTAATCTATATTTTGTAATTAATTCTTCAATTGGAGTCCATTTTCCAGCTCCGATTCGAGCAAATTGAGAGAGGAAAGCATTGACTCACAAGTTTACATTTTAAGTGTGTTTTGTTCCTAATTATATTTTCAACATTAAAATACGGACGAAGATATCTCTCTCCTTTCCCCTTTCTCAATCTCTTTCACCTTCTCTCTCTCTCTACCTCCCTCTTTATCAATCTCTTTCACTCTCCCTCCCTCCCCCTTTATCAATCTCTTTTACCATCTCTCTATCACTTTCTCTCTCTCTCTCTTAAACATTTTAATAACAGTTGGCAACTCTGGTGACATGATCTTGATTTTGAATATTTTGTTGGTTTATGCCATGATCCCAACTTTGTTTAAAAAAGTGGTCGCGAAGCCCCAGAAACATACTACTACTCATAATGTTTCAAATATTCAGATATAAGTCAATTTGTTAATTTTTCGCAACTATGATCATTAGTTTTCCGAACTTTTTTTTTCACTATAAGAAATTCAATTTTTCCTTAAAGCTCTCACCTAAAGCTCTTCTGTATTCTAAGAGTTGGTTCCATTAATATCCGACATAATTTGTTTTTTTTTTTTTAACATATCAGAATAAATTGGAAAACATGATGAGCACTAAATTAAATACAACACATAATCAAACTGTTCTCTTACAAACAACAACGACAACATGAACTACAGTAACAACAATAACATCAGAAGCAAAATGGAAAATAAATATACCCATATATTCTTACACATACCCAGTGCACCTACAAACATTTTTATTAAGTTTACTATTTTCTTACACTATCTCAAGCACAACACAAAGACCAAACACTCACACACACACACATGTTTATTATAGTCAGAACCACATTTCTTACCTAAACTTATGCGTATTTGAGTGAAAACTGAGTTTTTTTGGTTGGGAAAAAATCTTTTATGTTAAAAATGATAACCTCCTTTTTAGTTTGTCTTACCAATGGTATTTTTGTTTGTGAGTTCATTTTCATCTTATGTTTTCATCAAACTTGTTTAAGGATTTAAGCTTAACAAGGATTTGAAAGTATTTTTTTTTAAGTTTATGTATGTGTGATGGAGTTATTATGTGTATGTGTGTGTATAAGTTGGTCATTTATTTTACTTTTCGAAGCTTAACATGTTTATTTTTTTAACACTCTTCTATTGTTGTTAGATTTTTTTTTTTTTTTTTTGCTACAGCTTCATTTATTTCGTCCTTATTTGCCTAAGTTTACATTTCGTTATAATAAGTACTGATAAAGTGGAGTGTGAAATAAGTGTTTAAAATGACTTAAGATTTCTTAAGTTCCCTGCGGCTGAAGACACACCAACAAAAGACACATATTTGTTGTCTTTTAAGTCAAACCAAAAACAAAAAAAAAAAAACATTTTATTTAGTTTTTGTTATCAAAGTAATTTTTGGGAATACAAAATTTTCCATTAATAAGATTTTGTTTGTCGTGCTTAATTCCCAATTTATTCGTGATAAAAACAATGAAATTTATTGTTGGGGGATAAGCTAGTTTCTATGCGCATTTCACTGGATGCTTAGGCCAGATCATCATCTTAACAGGTAATTGACAATGTATTTTATGTTTGTTGGTTTTTTTTTCTTGACTTGTCTTAATTGGTATGGGTTACATGTTAAAAAAGCAGGCAATAAAGTGCAACAAGGTTCGTTTCAATCTGTTCTTTCTTACTCTGTGTGGGTATGTTGTATCAAACCACATATATTTTCAACCAATATTTTGTCGCAGTAAGTAAAAAAGACAGTTTTGCATTTGTTTTGTTGTATTAGTCGAAAAAACGGGATTGTCTTTTGTTGGTGTGGGTTCAGCCTAAGTCATCGAAAGATTTAAAATAATAGCAAAAATATTCCTTAATATTAGAACACAAAGAAAACATTCTTGATAGAACTGGATGTTTACTTAATTTTCAATTCACCTACGTATACACGCATATCCTCTTTAAATAGCCCAGAGTTATTTTCCAAACGAGACCCGTTTCATTTGCATATGGTTTATGAAAAGTCAGTCAGTCAGTCGATTGTTATTCTTGTTTTTGTTATAGTTGTCATCATGTCATGTTGGGTGAAGTTTATGGCTGTTGTTATTTAACAGTTGTATGGGTATTTACACATACACACACTCACATATTTATAACTTTATAAATCATATAAATACCTGGGTATGCTTGTAGTATTAGGGTACGTGTGATAATCTCATTTTAAGCTTCTTTATTTTAATTATACCCAGAAAAAGGACTTCACTACGAGACAGAACGTTAAAGCGAAAATACACAAAGGGATTTTAAACAAGTTTTCATTAGAGATTGTTTTCTGGGCAGGTGTTGAAAGAAAATATAATTGCAAAAAAGCTGTGTAAGCAATTTTATCGTACTTGAATGCACACTGGGGAAATTTGTGTTACAAATTTATTTCCTTTCGTTTTTTTTTTTTTGTGATTAAGGATATTGTTTGGTCTGAGATGTTGTAACAGAGTAAAAAAATAAAAAAAAAGTTTTATGCAGTAATAACCAAAAAATTAACTGATGTTAAATTTTTGAAAGTCGATAGGGAACTGTAGACTTTATTAAAAATTTAAATTTGTTATTGTTCTTAAAATTGCACAGATGAACATTTTAACAGGACGTTCTTAACTCATTTACAAACAATGAAAAGAAAAATTAATCCATCCGTAATTAAATCAAGTCGAAGTGCGTTAAGTCCGGATTTCCTTAAATCCAGTTTAGAATGCTTGATTCAAGTACGGATTGTTCAAGTGCCCCGTACTTAAAATAATCCGAAAACTGGATTGATTAAAGTAAAAGTGAGATAAAAATTGATCTCAAACTGTGCTTGATTCAAGAATTTCTTAATTTTGGTTCAATCCCGAATTCGTACTTGAAATAATCTGAAAGTGAGAT
This sequence comes from Pollenia griseotomentosa, assembly GCA_963931875.1. NCBI lineage: Eukaryota > Metazoa > Arthropoda > Insecta > Diptera > Polleniidae > Pollenia > Pollenia griseotomentosa. The sequence continues at coordinate 33,212,093 of OZ007564.1, forward strand.
AGATTCTAAACTAAACACTTCACCCCAGTGAACCTAGAGAAAGAGAGAGAGAGAGAATATTATTATTGTATACTTTCAGCGGTATCTAAGCAAGAGCGAAAGGTGGAACATTTTCTTCCGCTTAGCTTTCACGCTGATAGGCCATATAAATTAGATAAAATCCACATAACGGAAATAAAAAATGGAGACAAAACCCTTAGATTGACCAAAAATTAGCTTAATTGCCATTATTTATTAACAATAATAGCTGACTTCACTGTTAAACGCGCTGTCAAAATCGGATTTTGCAATTGCAAATCCTTGACGCGTCGCTATTTTCGAATGCTTCATAAAAATTGTATGGGCATGACAATATGTGACAACTAGAAAACGCTTGCCGCTCTTGTTTTAGTAATGCTGTTACCCGTTTAAACATCTATATTTGTTTCACCGTTTTTGTTCACCGAAGAACTCCAAATTATAAGTCATCAGCAGTATGACCGATATGGTTATTGTTATCAGTCTGCTTTGAAAGCTTGATGTATTTAACTCAATAATTTTATCAAATAGAATTCGAGAATTTTTAATTTCTATTTTTACTTTTTAAACATGAAAAAAATTTATGTTTTTCTTTTTGTAGTGTTGTTAATGTTTCTCCAAAAAACAAGCAAATTGTTTTTACCTACTTTTTTAGTGTTGTTGTTTTAATTTCCACACAAATTTTGCAATGCAATGGTTTTCGAAAGTTTTCACATTTTGGTTTGTTATTCACGCAAAGAAAAAACATGGTTGATGCAACCACAATCGCAAACTATCATTAATGTTTGTGGTTATGATTGCGTCAAACACGTCTTAATTAACAATATATGTTCAGACATAATGTAAATAGCTTGTTATTGTCTCAAACATATTATCATGTTTAGAAGAAAAACAGAAACGATATTTTAAACCATGTTTCTATATTTCCTAACACCGTGAAACATGTCTATTGCAACATGTTGTATAGTTTTCGCAATAAAACCAAATAAAATTTTATTTCAAAAAGGTATTTTTTATTAATAAATTTATGTACATATTCTTGGTATTATATCTAAAATTAAATAAAATAACATTAAATACATACAATTATATATATAAATATATATATCTACATGTGTGTGTTTTAATTTAAAAATTCTACATTACGTTTTTGTGGTACAAATATACTTAATAAAATCAGCAAATGCTTGCCTTGATGACTTCTTTTTAAAAATTCTTTGTTGCTTTACTTCGGAACGCAATCACACTTTTTAATATATTTCTTTCCGTGCACTTAAGAACACATAATAATAAATATATTGTTGGAAGGCAAAATAGCCTTTTCTCGCCGAAAAACATTTTAATTATTTTGTTCTCATTCATGCGACCCGATGAACTGACGCTCGCGGACGGAAAATAACCACACACTGTTTGTTTTGACTTTTTGTGAGCAACTAACTAACATTATGATTTTACTGGTAAAGTTGAAAATAAATTTTATAGTAGCAAACATTTCACATAATTTAATATGTTTAGCTAGACCAGAGTAACTTTTTAGATGTAAAACACCATATAAAATTATTATAGCGAATTAAAAAATGTTAAGAACACAAATTATTTTTTGTAGTTATATTGGGATTATTATATATTAGGCAATTATGAACAAAAATGGTCGTAGTGACCACCCATTAATCATGTTTTTTCTCTGTGTGTTGTTATCAGTCTGCTTTGAAAGCTTATCAAATTTAAGTTTTTTCTTTCTTTGCATATATTAAAAAGCAATATTGTTGTTGTATTGATTTTCTGCAATGACGGGTTTATATACAGCCTATCAAAAGATTGTTTGTATGTTTGTGTCAAATTTATGAAGATTAAAGTTGATAAGAAATGAGCCAATTTTTTTAAATGCCAGTCTTTTCTATAACGAATAAGATTCCTAGCGGAAGTTTTTTCTTCTTTCGAAAAAAAGTATAACGAGAATATGTTGTACTTCCTTTGAATTTTACGATTCGGTGATAAACTGTGGATACTAAGGTTTGGTTTTCGGAATCGGAAATGGCCTGGATTGTCCATTTTTTTTGGGTGTTGTCACGGTTCCAGCTAAAATGTAATTTGTCGAGTTAAAAAACTTTAATTAATTTTGAAAAAGCACTTTTTTTATTAATCATATTTATTATTACATATTTAGAACAAAATCATATTCTAAGAAAAAATTGCAGGAAAAAATTCCTAATTTTCCGACAGACATTAAAATTAATGTGATAAAAATAACGTACAAAACTTATATAAATTGATCTCGTTTGTTAGTAGAGTTTTTTTCCCGGACTTTTCGATTCCCGGGAAAGCAGGAATTTTTTTTAAATTTCCCGGGATCCCGGGATCCCGCTCCATATAAAAAATACAAAGTAAATTTTGTTATTAATTAAGGAAAAAACTTTTACAAAAAAACGTAAGGGAACTTGTTTACAAAGAAGGTAAAAGAAATGGTTCAATACTAAAAAATTAATTGAAGATTGAAATAGGAACTTGAATTATTATCACCTCACGCCTTTATTCCCTATTATTATGCTTTTATTCAGTATTATAATGCTCTGGATACAAGATAAAAAGATAACATAAACATAACAATTTAATTCATAAAACAATAATAAAAACAAAATAAAAATTGAGGTACTCAAGATATGAAACCAAAAATTTAATAAATAAAATAGATAAAATACTTTAAAGAAATATATAACATTTTTTAATGGCTTAGGAAATAACTTTCTGACACACTCAATACGCTTTGTAAGTCGTCAAAAAGTATATTCCTGATTTTATTTACTAATTGCCATGTTTCCGAAAAATTTCGTTAAATTTTTACCGAGGTTGGACAAATAGTTTAAAGTAAACCGTTGTAGCATGCTTCGGATTCACAATCAAAAGCAATTTTTTCTTTTGTATAAACAACGTCTATATCAGTCAAATGTATGTCAAGGTTGATGCAAAAATAGCATCAACTGGACTGGTTCTTACAAACCTTATCATTTCAATAGATCCATTTTTAATCTTTAGGACAATGTGTTTTTCAAGTTGTATGTTGTAGTATCTTACACGAGTTTCCAAAATGTTATTTTATTTGGGTTTCCCCGCACTTCACGGGTATATAAACCAACACAAATTGAAATCGAAAATTTGTGTTTATCACCTAATAAACATATCGCTCCTTCATTGCATCATAGTCATATCTCAAAATTTTAAGTAACTTTAGCAAAGTTTTCCTTCATACCTTCTCGTATTATATCTCAAACTGAACCGAAGTTATAGCAAAAAATATCTTTAAATCGGTACATTTTGAAAACTTTAATCGCATTTGCCAAGATCGTTTGTTTTTGTAGATATGACTATGTTGCAATAAAGGAGCGATATGTTTAGGTATCTCCTATTTTTAAGACTTGTTCATGGACAATGAAACTTTACTGCCTGCATCTTATTTTGAATTAATGTACTTTATTAACTCTCACTTCACTAAATGTAATAATTATCGACTGTTGCACTGCCCATTCTGCTTTTAGTAGATTTATTGCATCAGGAGACATTGATTTAAATACATGTACTCACTTCTTGTAATTGATCTAATCCACAACCCATCCACAGATGCTTATTTTTAGAGAATAGAAAACTAAATTTGAAATTTCTGAAATTTTGAGGAATTTTTTATTTCCCGAGATCCCGCAAGAAAAATCCCGGGAATTCCCGGGAAAAACCCCTATTTGTTAGTCATGCCAACTAGCAATACTTTCTGTGCACGGACTTAAGGTCTTTATTCATAAGAGTCCATTTAATTGATCGAATAAAACCTACAATTTGAATAAGACTAAATTTTGATGAAAGTTACAAAATGTTTCAAACATTTTCGCTTACAACTAAAGTAATAGAGTTTTTGAATTCTTCAAATAACAATATTAAAAAAATATATATGTGGCTAAACAAAAAGTTATCAGCAGGAATGCGATTTCCATGCAAATGCATGTTTGTTGTCGATAGTCTTAAATCGATGTCGACCAATTATCTTTCCGAATCATTAAATTGGCTTTAAAATGGCATCGATTTGGTTTTGCATATTGTTGCATATTTTGGTTTTAGATGCATATTTTTGCATATTTTAACATTTTTGAGTGATATATTTTTTTAAATTTCCATATCATAAAAAAAGTTCTTAAAAAAATTTCCAAATTGTATAAAAAAAAAAATCTTAAAAAAAAATTTTTTTTTAAATCAATTAATAATTTTTTGGAGCTTTGCTTAAAATACAGGATTTTGACAGAAGATGTTCCAATTTTTAACCGATGCAGCACCTGACAAGGTAAAGGCTACCAATTGTCCTTAAACAATTTATCCGAAACTTTTGACGTTGAGAGATCATTTTTCATGTACAAAAGCTTTTTAAAAGACAAAGGCTTACTTTTGATAATATAAAAAAGTGTTTATTTGATTATGCAAACAAAAATTTAAATTATGTAGTTATTTAAATTAAGTTAATTAAGTTTTGAAAACCAATAGAATTAAAACCACAACAGAATTTTTTATTTTGTTTTGTTTTAAATAAAATAAAAAAACAAACGCTTTTTTATTGAAAATGGTCAAGTTTTTAGTGCATATTTTTCGTTTTTTTAAGCTTATTTTGAAGTTTTTAGTGCATATTTTATACGCATATTTTCGATTTTTTAGTTCATGAAAATCTCATCCCTAGTTATCAGCCATATTCGGGAAATAGAATTTGAGTAAAATCAAATTCGAACAAACTTTAAAAACGATGCAGTGTTTAAAGTTCATTATTTAATTTTGTTTTGTATACTTCATACTATGAGTACAGCTTATCTTCATTAAAACTTATCTTAAAATAAAAAAAAAAATCGACGGTAATTTAAACAAAAATTTAACTGGAAATCTCCATTGATTTTAATTTCGCTCGAGCCATAACATGGCCGTTTATGTACTTTTTTATTTGTTAATATACACCAAGTTGAATTTATATATACGATGGCATCAATAGTACAACAACCAAAAACCACAGAAATAGCAGATGTTTACGACTCGATATGTCAACTACAGTTGAACTTCTATAACTCGAAACTACACTATCCCGACAAAAAAGTTCGACTTACAGAAACTTCAAGTTAGAGAATTTTGTAATAAATGCACAACAAAAAATTAAATTTGTTCAGCATTTATGTTATTTTAATTTAATTAACTTTGAGTTATAGAATAATTCAAGATAAAGAAGTTCTAGAATTCAAGTTATAGAAACAAAATCATGTGAATTGGCCTGTCTACCGCAATTGCCAAGAGATTCCTTTCGACTTAATGAATTTTCGACTTACAGAAGTTCGACTTATAGAAGTTCAACTGTATTTATAAATAAAATATTATGAAACCAAAACAAATTGGTTCGAACTGTCAAAGTCAGCAGGCTTTTCGCTACCACTTGCAGTGAATTTGCCCTGATTACAATTTTGAAATATGATATAAGACTGAATTTTAATGGCGATTTCTATTCTGAGAAAAAAATGCTACAGTATATGCATGTAACACTTTTTCATGTTACCTATAATCACTCGAAGTGTTACATGTTGTACAACTTCAATCGAACAGAATTAGCTGCCTTTATTTACAACTATTACACTTTTATTATTAATGTAGTTCATTAGCGACTTTTAAAACTATTCGACTATTTGCTGCACACTTACTTTAAGGTTTGGAAACAGACATTGACATCACTTATTGCTTGAACAAATTTAAAACGATAATAAATACATAGAATTTTCCACCAAAATAAAAAAAACGATTTAATTCAAAATGGAGTATGCCGTCGAAGAATATTTAGATGTAGAATTCTTTTGACAAAACTTTTAAAATATTATTACAAACAAAATAAAATATTGGTTGTACAAACACAGTAGTAAGTACCAAAGTTGTAAAACAGGGCAGTATGAACCCTTAAGTAAAAGTAAGGGTAAAACATGTATCATGTTTTGCATGTTTTTCGTCAACATTTTCACAAAAGAACTTGAAAATTTTTCCCACAGTTGTATTTTTTGTACAAACGAACGCAAAATGTAGAACATGTAACATTAATGCAACATTTTTCTCAGAAAAGAAATCGCCATAAGTCTTATATAATTTTTAAAATTTTTTTATTGCAAAATAAAATCTGAAGTAAAATTTTATTTTTTCTTATAGTTAAGTACTTTTTCAAATTGTCCAGGTATTTTTTCAAAATCCAGGTACATTTTTTCTATTATCCAGTTATTTTACTTTTGGTATCTGGCAACCCTAGTTAAGACTAACATAATAATGTTGGAGTAGTCGCTATAAACAAAGCGAGATGCTATACAGCTGCAAGAGCTTTAAAGTGAATGGCTAAAACCGGTTTTGTAATACTACCAACACAATAATGCTGCTCGTAAGAAATGGAAGTTTTATAAATCTGAATTTCTGATATTCCAAAATTAGTTCAGATATCCTACTACCGGTATCTTGTTAGAACTATTTTCATAGGTGGAACAGGTTTCTCTTTACTATAATATCCTCCGAAACACACTTTTTCTATTGCAGTTGCAGTGTTAATTGCATACAGTAAGCTGTTAAGATATTGTGGTTACGCGAATATATGTTGTGCAGCCTCCTCCATTTTCAAAATAATCATATATCTCGGAAACAAGAAAACGGCTAGCAGCACTGGATTCGGCGTACTCTAATTAGGTCAACCCGCCGGGTGTCCCGCTTGACAGTTTTTTCAACTAGCACAGTGTTATTTGACATTTTCGTTATTGAAATATTTTTCTTTTGTTTAGTTTTTTTTTTACTGAAAATGTATTTAATGCAATTTTTAACTCAAAATTTAGTAACTTAGTAATGTGATGAAGCGTTGGCAACACTGCTACTAGTAATCAAAAGTTTAATTTAAAATCTTTTAAGATCTTTTTCTTAAACAATTTGTTTTTAAATATTCTTTTTACCCACTAACAACTGCAATTCGATTTGGAAAGAACCAACCAATTGTAGGGGAATGTAAGAAAAAATAAACTTACTGTTTATTTTTGGTGTTTTGTTTATGCTTTGATATTGTTACAAGTAATACTCCGGTCAAAATAGACACAAAAAAAGGCTAACCTTGCATTAACTCGCATAAAGCTGAAAATTGGCATAGTCCTTCAGTTCACGAATACAAATAATATGTGAAAAGTCCCCGTTGATCCGATGCTTGCTAAAAAAGATATTCGAGGTCAAAGGTCAAAAATATACGTTTTTTGCATTTTTTTCGTAAACGGTAAATATATCGCGAAAATGGTTAAAGTAAAAGTTGTAGATTATTAAATTTCCTACAAAAAACGTTCTTATACTTTTTTGCTACGACCCACCATTCCAGAGATATTCCCGTTTGAAATACTGGATTGGATGCCTACGCCGCCTGCATACAGAATTATACGTTAAAAAAATAATTTTTTTTGTTTGTTTCTGTTATACATTCAAAATTTAATCTATATGCACAGTCTACAGCTGGTATAAATCATAGTAAGACATGGAGGGTTTCATTTACTCATGTCATTTTTTGGAGCAATTGGTTTCATCATGCAAGGAAGTGGTTTAAAAGAGGTGCTGTCTCTAATTTATGTATATATATATGTATATACTGAACGTATTTATCAAAAATAGAGCTAAATAATTCTCCTTGATCCCACACAACGCGGTGTAAAAGATATCCACCATCAATGATGTAATTTGTATTGGTGCTGTCAATTTCAATGATCACGGGTTGAAAGCAATCATATATAGCTGACTTTTGTGTTTTACGCATTCCAATTGCATCGAAGAGTGATAATGGGTAAGGAGCTAATTCATATTCGAAGAATTTTTCGATTTCATCATCAAATGCCTTAGTGATACTCATACGTTGAAATAGCAATACAGGGTCTACAGGTACTTTCTCGTCATGAACTTTTATAGAGCTACTCATGCTTAAAATAGGGAGTACTCTATCAGCCCTTTTTAATTTTATGTTGTTGAATGTTTGTCCTGTTATTTTAGACATAGCAGCAATTCCAACTTCTCTAGCTTGATGACAATTAATTTTATTATCACCGACTACTCCACTAGCAATTGATAAGATTTTGTTAATATGAGGAAAAGGATTGTGGAATAAAAACCATTCCAAAAGTTTTTTCACGTCACTAACATCTTTTTTAACTCTTGAATCACTTGCATCTACATGTTGATCTGTTACGTCCATTCTAACATTAGCAAGATCTTCCACTCCTTCACACACAGCATTCATCGCATGCATGCCATAAACCCATTTACTTATGACACTCTCTTTCGTGCTTCTTCCTCGAGAAATCCCTCCACTTGTCTTCATTGATTTCATCAGTGATTGCTCAATAACCATATCCGTGGAAGTTCCACAAGTTAATTTGTCGGAACGTCTTACAGTAAAAAATCCCTCTGTAAATCTCCGGTAAACACTGCTATCCATTAACTTCTCCAACTGCAGCATATCTTGCAAATATAGATGCGCCGACTTGGCATAAGGAAAGTGTCCTGATGCGTGAAAATAAGGGAGCATTTCTTTGACGCTGTTTATGTGAGCTTGCCAATCTCCCATACGCTCAGCTCTTATGAACTCTTTAGCAAGTGATACCATGCGAAAATATTGTATCCACAATTTTGCTGTAGGTCCTCGTTGTTCATATTCTTTGAGCTTGTGGTCGAACTGTTTGAGTAATACTCCGCTTATTTCATCGTCATTTTCTATATCATAATAAGTAGTGGTGTTATTTAATAAATTTTCAATTGTTGTCTTGAGATTTTCAGTTATCTCATCATCAATTACAATTTCTTTTAATATTATTGTTGCTAAAGCCAGATGAAGCAATGTATGAGCTCTAACAGCTCTCGCGTAAGCATGGCCATTGAGCATTTTGTCTAGTGAATTGGGTGCATAAATTAGAGACAGCACCTCTTTTAGGCCACTTCCTTGCATGATGAAACCAATTGCTCCAAAAAATGACATGAGTAAATGAAACCCTCCAAGTCTTACTATGATTTATACCATCTGTAGACTGTACATATAGATTAAATTTTGAATGTATAACAGAAACAAACAAAAAAAATTATTTTTTTAACGTATAATTCTGTATGCAGGCGGCGTAGGCATCCAATCCAGTATTTCAAACGGGAATATCTCTGGAATGGTGGGTCGTAAAAGTATAAGAACGTTTTTTGTAGGAAATTTAATAATCTACAACTTTTACTTTAACCATTTTCGCGATATATTTACCGTTTACGAAAAAAAATGCAAAAAACGTATATTTTTGACCTTTGACCTCGAATATCTTTTTTAGCAAGCATCGGATCAACGGGGACTTTTCACATATTATTTGTATTCGTGAACTGAAGGTCTATGCCAATTTTCAGCTTTATGCGAGTTAATGCAATTTGAAATGTTTATTTTGACCGGACTATAAGACTTTTGGCCATTTTCTCAATGTATCGACAAACTGTCTGTTACCTAATGTCAACATAAATTTATTATACCGATAAACTATCCGTTAACGATTTTGGGTTTCTCAATATACCGACAAAAAACATTGGTTTGAGTTGGCAACACCACTCAAAATACATGTAAAAGTTAGGAGTCAGCTGATTGAATTTATCTGTACGTCAAATAAAAGAAAAATAAATAATTGGCAGATGAGTGCCCGTTAGCATTGCGACAAAATAGAAGCAAATGAGACATTGAGAAAACCAAATTTCTTTAATGTGCAGTTTTTCGTTGGGAAAAAAGATAATCGCCTTATGAGAAAATGGCCATTTGAGTGTTTAAAATTCTTATTCGCTTTAGCGTTTTATTTGTATAATATTTTTAGCTTTTCTAAAATCTTTGGAAAAGGTTTTCCGACGATCTGGCCTAAGCCATCAGTGAAATGCTCATAGAAGCTAGCTTTCTCTCAACAATAAATGTCAGTGCATTTATCAAATATGAAAAATTGGGAATTTAGCACGTCATACAGAAATCTTATTAATAACATTTCGGTTAATGCTTCCCATAAAAATATCTAACCATAACGATTAATATCCATAACATAAACATTTTTAAGATTTAAAGATTCAAACACAAAACAAATTTCCGTCAATTCAATTCAATTCATTTTGTAATGCAACTTGCCTTAATTTTACTCGTACAACAGCTAAATGTACTGACTCAAACAGTATTGAATTGAGATTGAGCTTAAAACATTTTACAGTTTATTTCCTTAAAGATATAAAAACAATAAATAACCTGACAATCGATACATGACAAATTTGTAAGACAATTAGTTGCCGTTAAATTTAGCTGCCTGAATGTATGTTTGTTTGAGTGTGTGTGTGTGTATTTGCAAAGATTTAATGTTTGTTTGTAAATGTTTCAGCTTGTTTGTGCATTTAAATGTTTATTTGTGAAAACAAATTGACATTTTGGCACGATTGCCAACACTTGACATGTATCTAAACAGACTTTAAATTACTTTTAACTACCGCCTCCTTCTACTATTCCAACTACTGCAGGCATGAGAGCGGTGAAGTGATATCCCCCACCCACCACAACTCTCAATCAGTGTTTCCTGATGAGGGGATTTGTCCCCAAATTGGGGATTGCAACAATTATTTGGGTACAGTTCTTCGTGGGAAGCTGTTAAGGGGTTTTTGCTAAATATGGGGGTATTTGTTTTTTTGTTTATTATTTTGTAGTATCTTTCATATCCGTGATTTCTCAGTTCATTTATATAAAGAAAAAACATGAAAAAATGTGAATTTTGCAATTATACGCGATTTTGAAACTTGTTTTTATGTTCGTTTTAGGCGAAGAATTTAGAGTTTCACCTTTAATTGATTCTAGTTTTTAAGAATTCAAATAAAATATTATTTTGCTGTTTTCAGTACTTTTCGTCGGTATTTCCTTCTAAAACTTAAGGTACCGTTTTACAATTTTTACATTGTTTCAAGCTCGAAGATGACTTCAGGAAACGATGCAAACAACATTTTGTAATCAAAGTTATTTTCGGGAGTACAAAATTGTTTTATTCATCAATAAGTTTTGGTTATGATGTGCTAAATTCCCAATTTTATTTGATAAATACACTGCAATTTATTGTTGGGAGATAAGCAAGTTTCTATGCGCATTTCACTGGCTGCTTAGGCCAGATCATCAGGAAAGATTTTTCCAAAGGCTTTGAAAAAGCTAAGGATACATATAAAACTGTCAAGCGAATGAGAATTACAAGCATTCAAGTCTTATTTGCGACGATATCAAAGTTTAGACAAATCACCAACAACAATAAACAGTGAGTTTATCTTTTCTTACATTTCCAACCACAATTGGTTGGCTTTTCTTTACTCGAAATGTAGTTGAAAGTAGAAAAAGAAAAAACTAAATTTTGTAATAATGCTCAAATACTGGAGCTATTTTTGACGAACGAATCCATCGTTCAAATTTTTTACAACACTGGAACGAAAAATCAATCTTTCCGTACTTAAATCAAGCCAAAGCGCTGTCAATAGTACAGTGAGTACGGTTTTCTTTAAATTAAGCACAGAATACTTGATTCAAGTAAGGATTAAAGTAAGGACTCATACTTAAAGTAATCCGAAAACGGACTTGACTTACTTTAAAGTGAGATAAACATTAATCTCAGACTGTGCTTGACTCAAGCATTTCTAAGTTGGCTTAGATCCCAAATTCATGCTTGAAATAAGCCCAGAGAACCAGACAGAGAGAGAATATTATAACTTTTTTACCCGTTTACACACATGCTTTTCATTTCTTAAATTCCGCCCTTTGTTTGCAGAAGAACTCGCAATAATAAGACACCAGCAGCATGCCCGATATGGTTTTCGTAATCATTCTACTCTGAAAATTTGATGTATTCCACTAAAAAATATTAACAAATAGAATGCGGGAATTTTTGCTTCTTAACTTACTTTTTAAATATGAAAATAAAATAGTTTTTTTTTCTTTTAGTGTTGTTGCTTCTATACAAAACGAGCAAATCGTTTTCACCTATTCTTGTAGAATTGTTGTTGTTTCTGCAACAAACTTTTACAAACATACGCGTATGCCCGCTTATATGTAAAATGCAACGGTTTTTGAAAGTAGTCACATATTGGATTGTTTTAAGTACTTTTGTGTATTTCTGTGTGGAGGTCTTAAAAGGAAAAGAATTAAAAATTGTAATATTAATTTATTTGCACAAGTTTCGATTGCCTTTTCTTAAAACGTAATTTCTTTAATTTATTGGTAGAAATCAAAAGTGTCAATATTTTATATGAAAAATTTTTAATATGAAAAAATTTATTTAAAAAATTCAATATTTTATATGTATAAATTTTTTATAAAAGTTACTAGCTTAACTCGATGCGCTTCACTGCTCTTATTCAGTTTTGACAGATGTTTTGTCAAGAAAACCAAAGTGTTTGGTCCAGCTTTTACTGAACTGTTCTCCAGATATACAGAAATTTATAGAGTCTTTGTATTGGATTTGAATTTGAGCCTTTAATGTTTTAATATCCAAGCCATTTAAACAAATTTTGAATAATTTCACAATTGATATCACAGAAAAAATTAAAAATTGTCTCTAATCACCAAATTTATACCAATTTCATAAAATTAAGCAAACAATTTGTTGACCTTGCACCTATTACCAAAATAATTATATTGATTACTGAAAATTGTTAAAAGTTAAAGTTGCGAATATTTTTTTTAATTTTAATTAAAACAAGTTAGAGTGCTATATTCGGCTGTGCCGAATCTTTGATACCCTCCACCGACAGTTCGAATGTTTAAGGAGTAATATCTGTATGATGTCTTTTTATTATTATTATCTTAAAATGTGACGATTTGTTATTAATTATGGTTTTAGGAGACTAAACTGTTTTCCGGGAGTAGGGCATATATGGGGCCTAGGGTAAATTATGTACCGATCTTCACGAAATTTCACAGTATCATTTATAGTCCTATAAAATTGGGACGAGCCAAAATTTGTTATGATTGCATTATTTTTTACGGTTTTAGGCGTACTAAACTGTTTTCCGGGAGTAGTGTTTATATGGGGCTTAGGGTAAATTATGGACCGACCTTCGCGAAATTTTACAGTGTCATTTCTAGTAGAATAAAACGGACTTGTGCAAAATCGTATGTCATTCCGTGCATTTTTGCATCATTTATGTTAGTTTTTGTAACAAAATTATCAAGTTTTTGAAGGTGGTGGTTCCACATTTTGATTCATAGCTCTGGTCCTACTAAACCGATTTTGCTGAAATTCAATCCCAAACTGCTTAGGATAACTACAAGCAATTTGACACCTAGTTTGTTTATTTCTTTTGAGTTTTTCGAAAGTGAGCGTGTTTTCAACAGACGGACAGACGGACAGACGGACAGACAGACGGACATGGCTAAATCGACTTAAAATTACTCAAGCAGCCAGAATATATATACTTTATGGGGTCTGAGATGAATAATAAAAAAGTTTCACACGGAATGACAAACTTAGTATACCCTCTTCACAACTAATTGTGGTGGAGGGTATAAAAATGACAAAAAAAACTTCGCCGTTGCAAACAATGTGGTAATTAATTTAATTAAATATAGCTCAGGTTTTGACAATATCCAACAACAATTATTTATTTTGAACCAAAAAAAAAAATCAATTAAGATTTTTTGTTTAGTTTTAGTATAATTAATTAAAAATTTTTTTACAAAAAACTAAAAGGTTAATTAAATCAAAATTATATTTTTAATTTTCTTTCAACAAAAACAAAAATAATTGATTCAATTATTACATTAATTAAATTAAAATATATATCAAATATTTTTTTTAATTGATAAAAAACTACTGATAATTTAATTTGTGCCAGATTTAAAGTATTTTACTGTAACCGTTCTTCAGATATAAAGAAATGTTTATTGTCTTTGAATAGAAGATACCATACCCACTTTTTCAATTGAACCTCCTTTTTGACAAATTTTATGAATAAGTATTACAGCTATTTATCCAAAATGTTAACATTTTTACTGTTACCATTCTCCAGATATACAGAGATTTGTATTATCTTTGCATGGAAAGTGCCACACCCACTTATCTCAACCATCATACCTCAATCTATGATAAAGATTTTAGAAAAATCGGTTCAGTATTTTAGGAGTCTATAGGAAACAAATAACCACACATATATAAATATAAATCCAAAAAAAAAATTGATATTCTAACTTAATCTACTGATCAATATTAGGGTTGACCTTTAGCCCCTTGTAGTGAAAGAGCAACCCTTATACGGATCACACTAGCTCACTTAATACTATCCTACCGCGGCAGTCAAGGTAAATTTAATTTAGTGTTAATAGCTGATGTGTTAGTTTGTGCAATATTAAAATATTTAAGTTTTTTCTTAACCCTCTAATGCCAAGTATTAGAATAAATGGGAATTTTTTATGAAAACAATTTTTTTAGGGTATTTTTGGGCCTCTGAATTCAAAAAAAAATTTTTAAGCCCGTACGATGAGTCGTTTACGTTCCAGGTAAGAAAACATCTAGGAGTACCTTGAGGCACCATTGGGTACCTAGTTATAAAAACACATTTAATTTTTGAGAATTCTGTTTGTTAGTTTGTATTGAAAATAAAAACTAATGAATCAAATTAAAAATATTTGGTTTTGTTTATGAAAATTAAAAAAAAAACAATATTATTATTTGAGCATCATTAATGAAGTTTGCACTTTGAACAAAAGCATTGTGTTCGAGATTGTTTACAATGCTTTAAGAGCTTTTAAGAGCTTTCGAAGCTTCTACAAATATTTTTCTAGATCTTTAAGCAATTGTAAAAAAATGGAAATTAATAGAAATTAGTTATATATTGGGCGTCAGTAGAAATTTTGTAAAGCATGCCTTGAGGCACTCTTAGGCATTAGAGGGTTAAGTTGGGGATTTTTGGGGACGACGCAATTTTAATTTGGTTCAAACGCTTTCTGGCAACATTGTTCTCAATCAATATAGGAAAATAAAAAAAAACACTTTTAAACGAAACTCAAATTAAATTTAAATAAAGCTTTTATTACACGGAAAAGAAAATAAATTGGGTTTTTTGGTCAAATTAGAACCAGGTAGATAATAGTTTTTTATATTCTGTATAAAGGATGTCCCAAAATTAGCACTGGATTTGAATTTGTCGCCATTTGGGCAGTACAGTGTTAAAAAAAGACTTAAAACTGTGTTTTCAATTTAATTCAAATCTTGCGTTAATTTTGGGACACTCTTTACTAAAT
Source organism: Pollenia griseotomentosa (assembly GCA_963931875.1). NCBI lineage: Eukaryota > Metazoa > Arthropoda > Insecta > Diptera > Polleniidae > Pollenia > Pollenia griseotomentosa. Next base: position 33,227,427 of record OZ007564.1, read on the forward strand.
TAGTTTTCCAATTTCTTTAAGTGTTTCCAAAACATAATATTTTGCTAAATCTAACACGTGGGCTGACTAAACTTTTAAAATTTGTCTTGGACATAAGACTTGCACTCACCCAGACACACACACACACTCAAAAACAAACAGCACTTAAACCCGAGGTGGTCATAAAACTGTCGATTGAAAATATATTATTGACTTGATAAATGCTCCCCTGTGGTTTCACATACATATTAATATTTCTTTTTGTCTGGAAAATTACTACCTCAACTTGCACTCAGTTAATTTTCTCTTCAGCAAATGCTACTAAAATTTGCCAAACGCCAAACACACACAGAGACCAAATGATTTAGTTGTGCCACAAGACAGCCAATGAAGAAAAATGGAAAAACTAAACCAAAATAGTGTTATAAAACAAAAGAATATGGTAATTTTCCTGATTTTTTGTTTTTTCTTTTTCTTTTTAGTTTTATTGTTATTATTGTAAAATTCATATAAAGATTTTTATCAATCAGAGAGTGACATAGTTGGCAGCACATGTAGCAGACCAGGCCAATGTTTGTATGGAATACTGTTAGACAGGTTTTTTGTTTTGGGCTACTAATATCTTCTCTGCCTGGACGTTTCTTTTTATGTCTGAATATTGGAAAACATGCAAAAAAAAAAAATCATATTATTTAGTTTTGTGTTTCACCATTTCAACCAAACCAGCTTCCTTCCGTTTGTTGTACAGAAATTTCAATTTAAATTTTTTCCTGTAGATGTGTGATTGTTTTCGGTGTTTTTCTATTAGCTTTAAATAGGAGGGATGATCTTAAAGGTTGTTGAAAAATCTAGTACCTATCAACTCTGTTTGCAACATTTTGTAACGAATTATTAGTTTTTCTACAACCTTGTCCTATAAAATATGGTTTCAATAAAAGATCCACTTCTTAAAACTATTTAACTTCATAAACTTTTGTACCGAAAATGTTTTAGGTAAAAAGAGCTAGGTGACTTTTCAAACTAACCTCGTATACATATTTTCGCGTGGTTATATTGTATTCATGTTTATGGCAATGCCACACAGTATTGTTGCTCGCAGACCAGCTACTGTGCAAAAGAAGCACGAGCCAAGGACCACTAGTGGAAAATACAATTAGTGTTGTTGGTTTAGCTGTTGTCATTGCAGACACGTATGTATTTGTTGTATTGTACATACATCACATACATATATAATACTGTATATACACATAAGTTGACCAAATGTCTGAATACATATAGTTTACCAAGTAAAAACTATTATTAAAGGTGGAAAAAATTGTGCCAAACTTTATATACAAGCACACACACACACACACACGCGATCGCACTGACACCAACAACACACATAAACAATCACGTAAAATTGGGTGTACAAAAATTGTTAACGTGCTTGGCTCATTGCACCTGGGTACCCATAACATGATAAATTGCCATAGACACACACACGTTTATATACATATGTATTAAGATATACTACATATAGCAATGTATATATGTATGAATGTTTGTATGTATGTATATACTACCACTGTGTATAATACTACGTACTTTCTGTTGTTGTTATTGGACTTGGCATTATTTTGTTTGCTGTTATTTTTATTTTTTGCGAATATTTGCAAAAATGTATTTTTATTAAAATCCCTAAAGGATTTAAACAGTATTAAAATTTTACATAAAATTGTATTTCTTTTATTTTTTTGTTGTTTAAAAAAACAATTATATGCCGGCTTATACTAAAATGTTTTGAAAATAATTCAAAATTCAAATAAATAACGTTATTATTTTGTTATGCAAAATAGGCGGCTTTAGCAATGACAATTGTAACACATGTAGCAATTTGTGCACATTTTTTAATTTATTTTTTCGAATTAAAAAAAAGAAATAAATTTAAAAAAAGAAATAAATTATGTTTTATATATTATTTCTTACATGATTCTTTTTTAATTTAAATTATTTCATACAAAATTTACCTGAGAACAGAAATTTGGTTGAGGGCGGCTCACTTGGGTCCTGTGTTACCACCAGCAAAATTCAAAATTACACTTGAGTTGCAGAAAAATTACCCAATTTAAATAAAACTACACCTTTTATAAAATTAAAGTTTTTGTAACGCTTCCAAACTATGCAAATTTGCTTTAAAAATCAGCCATTGATTCACCGTTTGGTGCAGTTTATACGTAACGCTGTTGGCATCATCGGACCATAGTTTTCAAAAAATGAAACCAAATGTCAATTTCGAGAAAAGGACCTGTCAATTTCTCCAAGGTTATGCGATTATTTCCTGTGGTGCTTAAAGGTGTTTTGATTCTAGTTCACCGGTCAGATTTTTATTTCTTAATATAAAAAAAAAAAATAAAGAAGCAAAGTTCTGGGCAAATCCGATAAAGTATAGTGGACCCGAAAACGACTTCAATTTATTCATTTTAATCTATTTATTGACTAAAAATTATCGGATTCGCCCCAAATTTTACTTCTTTACTTTAAATAATATATAGGAACAAAACTCTGCCCGTCAAACTGTAATCAAAACACATTTAAATTTGTCCACACACATACGAACACCTTTAGTGGGGCTAAGTGAAGTCACTGGCTTATGCTGATTAACCAGCAACAATTGACGCCTTATGTGCCAACATAGTTCATGTTATGTGCCAGAAATGCTTGAAGAAACGCATTATGGACTTCAGAAATGAGTTTCGTAAAGACAAGCTGCGGTGCCCATATGCCCGAAACATTTTCAAATTGTAATGCCATGTATTGGTCTTTTGAATAAAATTAATTTTTATGTTATTTCTTATAATTTCAAGTTTTTTTGTCTTTAGAAAACATCCTTTATGGTTTCACATGACAGTCTGTTTTTGAAATCAGTTTTTAAACTGTTAAGGTCCCTATATATTCTCCAAACTAAAGCATTTGGAAGTGGCAAAATAAATTAAAATAAATTCCTTTTTGGAATATTGGAAACATATTCTTAAGTTTAAATACCTTTTTCCAATAAACTTCGGGTTCTAGTTAACTATGGAGCTCGTATTTATTGAAACCTAAGAGTCCATCGGATACTATTCATTATCAAGCACTTGAACATCTACCGTAACTTTGGTTGCGAAGACTGTGATTTTTTGGATCAACAATATCTAAAATGGTATTACTTTTTTCTCTGAAGCCAAGCCTTTATATTAATTCTCTAAAAACTAAAGAATTTTAAATTAAACCTGATCTACACATATAAAAAATTACCCAGGCTCTAATCACCCACAAGGTGGCAACCAGTGTTCGAAAATAAACACTTAATATCGCTCCTTAGTGTTCGGTTCGTTAGATTTGTTGAAAACACAAACGCTAATAGTGTTTGTGTACAATATCATTAAAAAAAATAACGTTTCCCTGTTTGTCATCTTTCGAACACAAAAATAATACTGTTTTTATTAAAGTTAACAACAGATGATAACATTTAATTTCGTTGGATTTTTTAAGTCCACAAACTTCATTGTGTTCGGTTCGGCTCAGTAATGTTCGTCCCTTTTGGCTGGTAGAAAAAACCAAACATTTTTTATAAAACAAAATACACATACGAAAAACAACAAAAAGACAATGTATCAATGTAAAAAAATAAACATTATTCTTTGGGTGCAAATGGTGGTACCTGTTTCTGGATGAATGCACTGGGTAGTCTGTGGCACAATCGAGCGTTGTCCGGGGACCCCAATCAATAACTTGTTGCGGCAGGTCCTGTCTCGTTTACACACACACACACATGTTGGTGGTATTCAAAAACCAACCCTTATTTTTGTGGCTCACTGACACTTTGAATTTGCGGCTTTTTTAAATTAAAAATCAATTTTTCTTTTGTTTTTCAATTATTTTAATTTCTTTATTTTATTTTCTTATTTTAACTCTTTTTATTTAATGGCTGGCGTCTGGCCGGTTAGAAGTTTTATTAAACAGTAATTGATCAAGGCGAATTCATTTTTCAGATGGCGTTAATAGCACAGCTGAGCCACATACTTCATGATGGGTTGCCAGATGGCACAATGAAACCCCGTTCCACACGAAGGAATGGCAGTCGCTGCCCACACGGGCAAACCAAATCTTTGTTTACACCAGCCAGAGGCCAACAATTATAGAACATTAAAATATAATGTTTGCCTACAGTATGACTACAATTGTTCTGTTTTTTAACAAAGAACAGAACATAATATAATGTTAGCCACTTTCTTGAAAATAGTTACAAACGGTTTTAAGGGTTATGTTCGTCTACACAATTACTAAAAAAATAGATATCGTTCTTGGGTGTGTGAGCCGAACGCTAAATAATGTACTGTTTATTTTCGAACACTGGTGGCCCTTAGAGCGGTGACCTTGTAATACCGTCAACCAGTGACAAGTATTAAAGCTTGAGTACCTAATAGACATGACTGCAATCGTTTCGATCCCGCTGAAAAGAAAGATTAGCTTTGTTTCATATTTATTCAAAACATCCAGCCGGTGCAATTCTGGTCTCTCAAAATGCCTTCTCATAATATCCCTTAGTCCAGTGCATTTGTAAAGAAAATGAAGTATCGTCTTAATGCTGGCAACTCCACCAGTAGTCACAAAATTTTAGGTAGAGTCTTATTGCATGGGTGACCTGCAATGAACGATTTCACTAGTCTATTTGGTCCCTTCTAAACCTAATAAGCACGTTGGTCTTCCCCAAATTATATCAAGACCATAGATCAGGTGTTTTCACCTAACCATCTCGATTGAAACTTCTTATAGAACTTACGTTGAATAAACGTCCTGCTGCGAGCCATTGAAATGTCAACTAGGTTGCAGTGTGGTTCAGGGTTGTCAGATTTTTCTACTTCTCGCCAAGCGTGGCGATTTTTAAACTTGTTTAACTACCTAATTTTTGATTTGGCGACATGGCGATTTACAAAATAGTGGGCGAGTTTGTTGCTTATTTTTGATAAGCCATGAATTTGTTTTGAACTTCGTATTCGTATGTATAAAATTTCAGGCATTCATAGTCAGTATTAGAAACTAAATAATCTAATGTTGAAATGGCTGATGAAGACTAGGAAATCTTAAAGAAAATAGTTTTTTTTTTTATTTAAAGACCCTATAAAAAATTGTATCAATCGCACAATTATGCGCTACGCAATAAGACATACAAAAATGCAGTAAAGTAAGTGAAAGATCCTTCAACAACTTTTATAAAAAATAAAATTTCAAGTGCCACGGCATGTATCAAAACATTCAGTGTGTAAAGCTGATCGTTACATCCAACAATTTTTATATGCGCTTTATGTGTCAAAAATGTCAATTGGTTCCAAGCGGGAACTCGCTATATAAAATTCATGTCTTCCGTAAGCGCAATGGTAAGCGAAACTTTTATGTTTCTCCCTTACAAACCTGCTTCGTTGTAGGCTCCATTTTTTATTGGGGATGCTTTTGTGTTAAAGATATTTCAAAGATTTTTATGAATCCTAACGTACCTTTGGATGTCTATGAGACACAATCTTAAAAATTATTTAATGATACGCAGGAACGTACCAAAAACTTTCTTTGGCTGTACTTTATATGTTCGTAGTTCCAACTAGAAATGCCTGTTCTGAGAAAGTAAACGAACTCCACTTACACTCGCCTTCGAACTAGAATGTACACTGAAAGAATTTTCTTCGCAATACCAATGAATTTTGACATTAATCCCATGAAAAATTGCATTAAAAAGGAACCTATGCAGCGCTTCGTTGGATCAATGAAACCTGTTTCATTAAAATGTATTTAATGAAACATTACATTAGATCTATGAATATTATTCATTGGATTAATACTTTCAATAAAGTAAAAAAATTTTTTTTTGTTTTTGTTTTTTTATTTTATTTTATTTTTTTTCTGTCTCTGGCGGGAATCGATCGCGCAACCTCGGTGCTGATAGACTAGCTCAGTACCAGCAAGTAGTTTTGGGCTTAATCGTTCATTTGGGTGACTTGTCAATAGAGTTCATTTAAAAAAAGTGAACTAGTTCGTTCTTCCAGTTCAGTAGTTCACTTTTAGTCAGTCAGTCTTTTGAGCCAGCTGTATATTTCGTCAGTCAGTTCATTTAAGTCAGTTCATGTATGTAGTTTAAAGGTTCATTTACTTCAGTTGCTTGTTTTGATTTCTTATTCTGTTGTTGTTTATTTTTGTGTGTGTCAAACTTTGAACAAATTAATAAAAATTTAAATACTTAAAAAAACTTATTTAAATTTTTAATAAATATTTAAATATAATAAATATAATGTAATAAATATAAATTTTTAATCAAGTTCAAAAACACAATTGTGAATTTTTTATAAAATTTCCTTTTCTTTGTTTTTCAACAAATAAATTTGACATTCCTCATTTTACAAAAACAAAATGCATAGTATTTTTCATGTTCTTTACCGAATTGATAGAAAAGAGACAACAATATTATTAGTTTCTATATGTTATAATATACTTGTTTCTTTTACTTATTGCCAGATTACTAAAATATGTTCATAATATAATCAGGGCTGCCATATTAAGAGATGTCTCGCCACATGTGGCAATTTTCAAACATTTTGACTACACTGCGATCCATAAAATATATGGCGATTTTTTTATTATTAAAAAGATTTCCGTATGACGTGCTAAATTTCCAATTATTATTTTTGATAAATACACTGAAATTAGATAAGCTATTAATTTATTTTAAGACTCTTATACTATGTTTCCACTATCAGCTTGTTGTCAACTTGTTTTGAGCAAAACGTGTCATGCTTCCATTATGTAAAACTGGTTTTGGTTTTCGAAATCAATTTGGCATTAATAATGTTTACAAACATGAAAGCAAAATATATTTTTGTAAAATAATAAATATTTTCTTATTTGTTTTTTAATACACATTATACATATAATTTAATAAGTCTTGTTATTTTGGTAAATCTGTAATTTTTTTCGAAATTGTTAATCACCAATAATGGAAAACTCTGCTGAGTTTTTTCATGGTTTTCGACATTTTTTGGAGCAAAACTAGTATTTATTTAAGTTTTTCGAACATGAAAACTGTATGGGAAAACAAGTAGCATAACTTGTTTTGCTGCAAATGTAGTTTTGTGGCCCAAAAAATGTAAAGCGGCCCATACACTTGCAATATTATTGTATATGATATTCGCCATATCCTTTCCATTTTGTCCCATATTTTACAATAAGTCGCACAATAGTTTCATTCATTCAATAAAAAGGCGAACATAACCTATAGGAATAATATAAACAGCATTGTATAATGTTGCCAACACACTTCTCTTTCTTTTCGTTGTGCAATAAAAATCAAGTCTTTTGATTGTTGCCAATATATTGTTCCACCTTCGAATATCACATACACATTGGCGATATAATTGTACTATACGTAAAATTTAACAATTTTATTCTAAGTGTATGAGCCGCTTAAGTGAAATACTATTACATAATGGAAACACTCTGACACGTTTTGCTCAAAATAAGCACCCCTACCTCAAACAACTACTCCCATGAAAATATTCCTATATTTTTTTTATTTCGTATTGTGAATGATTCCTATAACAAATTTTATGGGAACGAATTCCCAAACTAAAAACATGTAGGGAACATGTAAGTTTTAATTTGTATTTTAAGGTAGGGCTCAATTAAATTACTTTTTTCTTTTATTGAAGGAGTATTAATAAGAAAAATTAAGATATACATTATTCATTATTTATTTTATCATATAATTATTAGTGTTTTATTTTGTATATTTTTCTTTCAGAATACAAGCACTGACAATTTATTCACAATAGAGACATTTGTTTATAAAGCACTGACAAATAATGCACAATATAAATTTTTACTCCCAAAATATTTGCGATGACAAAAAATTGTCAGGTGAAAACGCTATGTTAATGCCGACAAAATCACCTCAACAATAAATTTCAGCATGTCCTACGGAAATCTTAAGCGGCCCATAGACACATACTGCTGACACCTACTGCCGATGAATCCTTCGTATACGTGTGTGATTGATATTTTACTACACACTTATCAATCATCATTTTAAAATAAATGTCATATCGTGAAATTCAAGAGAACCCCTACTTTCTTCACACGTTTTTTTCTCAGAAACTATTTTAAATTTGTTTTAATTTAAATTGAAAGAAAAATATATCATAAAATTAATAATTTTTTTTATTGTTCATTGAACAACTGTCAGCAGTATGAGTTCATTTTGAAATCAAACCTATTTTGGTTTTTCATACTGCATTTTCTGTGTGACGCATACATAAATAAAAATTTCAAATTTACAAACACATGCTGATTGCATGAGCATGAGAAGTATGTGTCTATGTGACCCTTTATTAATAATACAAAATATTTTATAAATTGCCGAAAAAATCGCAGCTAGACATCTCTAAGTATGGCAGCCTTGATTTTATTATGAAAATGTTTAAAGCTATCTGGCAATGAGTAAAAGAAACAATATAATGTTAAACATAGAGACACTAATACTATTGTTGTTTCTTTTCAATCAGTGCGGTAAAGAATAGAAATCAAGTGGACAAGCAACTGAAGTAAATGAACCTGTGAACTAAATGAATTGAACTAAATGAATTGAACTAAATGAACCCTCTCGAAAGACTGCTGACGCAAAAGACAAAGAAATCAAATGGACAAGCAACTGAAGTAAATGAACCTGTGAACTAAATGAATTGAACTAAATGAATTGAACTAAATGAACCCTCTCAAAAGACTGCTGACGCAAAAGACAAAGTGACGAAAAGTGAACTGTTGAACTAAAAGGAACTGTCAGACTGAATGACAGTTCAACGTTCATCTGACTGACTAGTTCAATTGAACTAGTTCGTTCATGAACTACCCAACTCTACCAGCTAGCCTACCGGGGCAGTGTAGTTTTTGGATAAAAAACTACGTTTTTTACTCAATTAAGAGCGTAAATATGAGATTAAATTGTCCATAACAACAATAACAAAGTTGATTGAAAGTGGATTGAAAGTTTGTGTTTCATTACTATCATGACATTTTTATTGTCATAATGAAAATTTAAATTTATGAAGGCAATTATTGAAATATGTTGCTTTTATAAAAAAATTTTTGATTTCATAAATTTAATGGCATATTACATTAGATGTATGAAATAATTAAATCTTACATTTTTTTAATAACAATTAAACATATTTTTAAGGAAACTATACTTTTGTATTAATTTATGAATAAAGTTGTGTTTGTATATTGTTTTTTTATGTTCCCAATTAAAATTTTTTGTTAAACTTGGACAAACTTAAGTTTTAATATATCCAATTAAAATTTTTAACGTAATTACGAAATCCAATGAAGCGATTTTAACGAAAAGACTTCATTATAACTATGAAAATCCATTTAGACAATGAAAATTTTTTATAAAAATGATTCATTAAATATATGAGGCATTTTTCTTTCAGTGTAATACGAACTTTTTTACGCGTTATTACGAGCTATAAATTAGTAAATAGTACCTTATGCATTTTTTTTGCACCTTCTTTGAATTCTCTATACAATGTATACCAAAAAAGAAGACAAGAATGGGGTATTGACAATTAAGTGTATAACGTTTTAGATATATAATAGAACTGCAACCACATTCATATGTATATCCCATATTTGTTTAATACCAACCACAATAATTCGTTCTTTGCTGCTTTAAGTAGACTACTATTAACTATTTTGTAGAGCAATATTCCTTTTTTGTCTTCAGTAATAATTTTTACTTTGTTCTAAATAAAAATTCAACAAAATATACATCATATATGTATGTCATGGCGATTTTTTTTTTAATTTTTGGCGGATTTTAAAAAATTTTTTAAAAATTTAAAAAATATATATTTTTTTGCCAAAAACTAAAAAAAAGACTTTGGCGATTTTTTTTTCACTGAATTTGGCGAAGTAGGTCGAAATCAATCTGACAGCCCTGGTGTGGTTGCCTAGACAGCTACTGTGTTCTGGGATTTATGCCAGCATCACATAAGAATGTTTTGCAATCTTGTTTAGATACATCCGGCATTCTGCACTTAACACTGATGTCGTAAAGACGTTCGCTAGAGTTTAAATAGCGGCATTGCTATCCGTAAATGTGCATATATCTCTCGATATATGACTCTTCAGATTTCGAAACTACTTAATATTTTTCACTCCTTCACTACAATTTTGTAAAATAAGCCCCTGGAACAAGCGTATACTTTTCTAAAGGTTTACGCTGGGGTGAATCCGAATCTGAGCTCAGAATTCCTCCATCACATCAGGTTTTCGATATCTTCGCTTAAAGTTTAAAAAACCTGATTTTCGCCATATTCAAGAGCTTTTACTTCGCGAATTAATCTATATTTATGAAACCTGATATGGCTTTAAAAGGTCCTACCCACCAACTAATTACCTTTAAAATTTCCTCAAACATTTTTTCGGGCGATACGGCATTCATCTTAAACATTAAAAACAATAAGTCGACTTAGCAACGTATTTTACTGAGCTACTTAAAAAAGAGCGTTAAGCGTTTTTTTCCTGTCGAAACTTTTGATTTTCATACAGTTCATACGAAACAAACCTTTAGAACGCGAACTCAGGTTGGAAAATTTTATTTGGCAGATTGCTATGTCAGCCTGTTTTATCGAAAATGTATTGGCAATAGAATATTTATGTTTAATAAAACGCTTTTCGTTCTTATTAAGGCAGCTCAGTAAGATATCTTTCAAAATATTTATTCGTCTTGAAATGCCTCTTGCTAGATGGCACACATAAGTCTAAAGTTTTCCATGGAACTAATCTTGACCGATAGCATGGGTTATGTTGCCTTCAAGCGCTGGGGATTGTTGCTTATTCACATATACCTGCGACTATAGAAAACCTCACAGGAAAAAGTCTAACGGGGTCAAACTTGTACGATCTCGGTGGTGAGTTCACATTACCTCCAGGCGAGATGAGCATGTCGTTGGTGTCTACATCAGCCAATTCAAGCCAAAAGAAGTTGGTATTCAATCTATAGCGCTCGCTGTTGGCCTGGCCTTTTTCACAGAAATGAGGAGAGATGACGCCTCCTTCACGTAATCAAAATCAGTGCTTTTCGGGATTTATATGACGCTCTACGATCTCATATAGAATAGTATTATCTTAAACTGATTCAAAATGGGCCTCATCGTTGAAAATGATTTTTCAGTTTAGGGTCAGTGTACAAGTTTCTATAGTTTTATTATTTACACGTGTTGATGACCGCTTTATTCGTCAATGGTGAAAAACAGTTTGAATAAATAACAGCCAATTCAACTGATGTAACATGAACAATATAGCGGCAAGCAACTGTCAAAGTTCGGAAGTCGCTTTTGAGAGAGCCTTAACCTGTGTACTTAAACAAAACTGAAGTTCTCTATAAAAACCCTTTTATATATCTTGTGTAGCCCAGTGTAGACTTAACTGAAATTTTTTTAAGACTTATTGGATGGATTGTTAAGCAAATAAATTTTATTAATTTTACAAAAAGTTTATATTGCATTTGTTATAAACAACATTGTTTCAATACATTCATTTGCCGACACGTTGTGTATGATTTAGTTTTTTTTTCTGTTTGTTTTCCACAAATAAATCTGTATGCAACTTAGTTATGCCAATTGTTTAATTTTTATGATTTTAATCGGACAAATTTATATGACTCTCTATAGAAAACTCTAAAAATAAAACAACAATACAATCAAGGTACAAACAATGCACAGAGAAAAATAAAACAAAAAATAGTCAATAGAGAGACACACAAAACTATGGAAAATAAATAATAGAACCTCCCCAGACAGGCAAAAAAAAAAAAACAGAAATACTCAAACAGACAATAGATTTGTGTGCATACAAATGTACATAAAGTTTGGAAAATACCTTACTTGGATGGATCCCAGAAGTCTTGGGAAAGTTTTAAGTTAAAAGTTTTTATAGTATAACTTTCAATTGCTGGCTATTTGATAATAAGTTTTATTACATTATAGATTACCTTAGAATGATAATTAGTATTGTGGTTATTTTGTTGAACTATTTATGGTTTTTAATCCAAATTTTTAATATTTTTAATTGGGCTCAAGTTCATTAAATTATTTTAGGAATTTTACAACATGACAATCAATTAAAATTGTTATCTTTCATTATTGACCGTGGCCGGGATTCGAACCGCGGCCGGCAGGTTACCATGACGTCAATAGTCAAACATCAATCCTTAAACCAAATTGTATTTTAACCTTTGGTAGATCGAAGTTTGCTTTTTTGAATAATTATCCATTTTAGTAAATTTTTTTAGAATGGATATCAATTGAATATTTTCCTTTGAGCTACAGAGTAATTCAGTTGTAACCTTACTGATAATGGCTGTGCCAACTTAGTCTTCAAATAAAAACGAACTCAGTCCTTCAAATTAGGGAATTAGTTCATTATGAATTAAAACCCTAATTTGGAAAACGACACAGATCCCCAAAAATATGAAATAACCCCCAAAACAAAAATTAACTACAACCCCCAAAAAATGGAAACTTATTTTAAAGTGATATAAGTCTCCACTTTAAAAATTAAGCAGGTTAAGCTTAAGTTAGCAAAGCCGGTGTTTGAGGAGAAAATACTAGCGCCCACCCGAAGACCGGATATGCAGACAAGCTTTTCGGGATTTTGGAGTTCGGGATTCTAAGCTCCAGGCATATGACCTCAACCAAATATCTAGCAGGGATATTTATATTTTAACCGATAGAAAGGTGGCCATAAGATCCCTGGAGAAAGTGCTTATCACATCGAGAATTGTCCAAGAATACCGCATGTCTCTGGAGAAGATAGCGAGAAATTCAGTGGTTACCTTTAAGTGGGTCCCCGGACACAGCGACATATATTGAAACTGAATGGTGGACACGTTGGCGCATGCAGGCACCACTTTGCATCAAAGAGATTCAACTATGATAAAGGTGTTTAACTCCCAAGGATTAAGCAACTAATTGCACATAAGTTTCATCTTATTGCCAATCAGAGATGGCTTGATGAAACTACCTGTGGCGAAAATCTGGCCCATCAGAGATGAAAAAAGGACAAGGCGGACATTACAGGTGTCTATACATCACCTAAGAAACCCAATTGCGGTTATAACTGGCCACTGGCACATTGGGAGGCACTCATAAAGACTAGGGCTCCCTCACAATGACTTATGTTGAAGTTGTGGCGACGAGGAGGAGGAAGAGTCAACGAAACATATTTTCTGTCATTGTCCGGCATTCGGGATCTAAGACTAAAAGTTGTCTTTCCAACATTGAATTTAACAGGATCCACTCCTTTATTGGATTAACTGGGTGGCTGCGTGAGAATATTAAAAGCCAGGTAACCTAGGAACCGTGGGAGATGGTGTGACTTGGTAACACAACGGGAGCTTGTTTATGGACCTACGTGAGCTGTGCTTAGTAACGGCTGCCGATTAAACCTATCCCATCCACAAAAAAGTAACTTACCATACAACTGAATGTTGTATCGCCCGTAAACTTTTAGCAACTTCTCCTGTAAAACTCACTTTTTCGACTTGAAATGATTTTTTAAGGTCATGTGACTGGATTTGGCCGGCTAGTGGTAGATTCTATCTGGTTCTGTTGCTTTAGATGAAGGGGATCTATCCTAGTTAGATGGATAATTCGGGACAATATCTGCGATAGGTATTACTTTAACCGAAATCGAATGTGCCTTTGCCGTCATTGATGCTTGCTTACAGCCAACTGCTTACGTTTTAGATTACCTTGTAACGGCTAGTCCATGCTAGAACTACAGGGTAATGAATCACACATACTTATTCAAACAAATACATAAAAACCATTAAAACCGCTACATCCAATAGATTTGATTTGTTGTAGTAGTTCCTATTGTTGTTTTTGTTGTTGTCGACCCTTTGTTTAAAGCTTTTTGGCAACTGCCATGCTGGGCATCATTTGTTAGTTGCATGAACCGAACCGAACAAAAAAAAAATAAAAATCAACATCAACTAAGTTAGATAGACATGTAGACAGACACACGGACAGGCACAAAGACGGATAGATGGATGAAATACATAGATAGAAGGACGGACGTAAAATTGGACGGGAATACAAAGGCTTAAACAAATAAACCAAATTTGTCGTTTGTTAAAATTTTACAAAATGTTGATGGTGTTGGTCAACAAAAATGAGAAACCAAAAAAAAAATGGATTTAAAAATGCTGGCAACAAAAAAAAAAAAAAAAAACCGAGTCATTGGCAAAAAAATACAATGGCAGCAATCACGGCCGATTCAAATGCTGCAAATCTAACAAACGGACAGACAGACAGACACTCAAACACACAGTTGCAGCAGCGGCATTTTGGTTGATTCATAATTTTTCCGCTTGTTGCAATAATAAATTCATTTGTGACTTTGTGGAATTGGTGTATATTTGTTGTTGGTATTTGCCATGTTGCATCGTTTGTTTGTTTGGTTGGTTGGTTTGTTGGTCTATGAGTTTGTTTTGTGGGACCTGTATGTAAACTCTTGACAGCTTTTGTTTTTGGATTTCTGTTTAATGTTCATGTTGTTTCATTGTTCAATAAAATGTTGATGCACATATGCATAAATATATGTATGTTTAAAGGTTGGCAATATGGGTATTTACTTTGTTTGACAAAAGCTCGATTTGCGCAATAAAGCTTTTTGCTTAATTAAAGCTGTTAGAAATGAGATTAAAAATTTACTTTTTTTAATTATCGCCGCTATAATTTTAATTTTCATTTACTTTTCATTCAAGTGAAAACCCTTAATTACTTCCTGTTAGACCACAATTGCGTTGCTTTAGTTTCCCTTGTGCTTTATACACTAAAAAAATGTATGTTTAATACGCTTTAATGGCAGGAGTTAAAGCAAAAAAAAAATCCTTTTTTTTTTTGCATATTTTCGGCTAAAATGTTTTATTGAATTGTTTATTTGAAACCATTGTTTGTCTGTTTGTTTGTTTGTTCCTCCAATCGTTTGTTTCTACAAAGAACCCTGGGGTTGTTTTTTGGTCTTTAAACCAGAACAAAAATAACAAACATGGTTAAAATGAAAAAAAAACCTGATTTGTCTTAAGCGTAATTGAGTTGTTAACGGATTTGTATTATTTGCTTTTTGAAATCGTTTAAAATTCATTTGTAAATATTTAAAAAGTTATTTAAAATCAAAAAAAAATGTTTTTAATTTTGAAAACCCCTTAAAAATAAATTTCACGTAAATAATGGTTAATATTTTTTTAAAACCACTACAAAAATATGTTCAATATTCTGTAGAACAAAGACTGCAGTTTCATTTTACATTCAATCTGAATCTATTGAACCAGCGATATCAGAAAAAAATTTATAATTTGTCCACTTTGTATGTCCTTCTCATTTTTAAATTGTACTTTTATTTTAATTTAATTTATTACTTTTCAGTTAAATGTTTAATACTTTTGAAAGCTCTTTTAATTGATTTTAATTCTCTTTTATTTGTTTTACATTTGTTTTACAGGTCAATGGCGGCAGTTTAGCTGAACAAGCCGGTTTAGTGCCCGGTGATGCTGTAATTAAAATTAACGATGTCGATGTTTACAATTTGCGCCACAAAGACGCCCAAGATATTGTTGTGCGTTCCGGCAACAACTTTGTCATTACTGTACAAAGGTAATATAAAACTTTAATTTAACGCAAATGTTTTTTAGAGTCAAGCGGCTTACACACTATGCAATATAAATAAGAGTTTTGCTCAAATTTTCGCTTATTTGATAGTGTGGCCACTAATTTTTGTCAGTCAACAGCCAACCACAAAATATTTTTTTTTTCTATGGCACTTAAGTTTGTTAGTGTGTACCCTGCTCCACAAAATAATTTTTGAATGTCACTTAAGTTCAAAAGTATGTGTGTGTAATACAGAAACTAAACAAATAAACATAATTGCTTGTCAGGCTCATGGTGAATTAAACAGGTGGCAGCACTACGCCAGATGACGATTTTTTGCTCTTGCATTGTTTGTCTAGGTTTATGTCAAAGTTTTGTTTATGTTTACAAAAAGTCCACGTTTTGTGCTGTGATTATTGTATTTTATTAAAGTTTTTGATAATTTTAAATTAAAATAAATAAGATATTAATCATAATTAAATAAAAATTGGCTAAAAATTTATTTATTTCATCACGTACAGTGGCACGCTGTGATTTTTCTTAAATATATTTTTTGACGTAAACGGTGATGTAATTTCCATTTTTGTTGTAATGTTGTATTTGTTGCCGTAACGATGCCATCTGCTTATTCCACCATGGTCAGGCTTAGCGAATTAAGTGAAATTAGCCTTTTTTGACACTACAAGTTTTTTAAAAGTACAATTCACAGAAAAAAAAATTAATTTCAATTAAAAAATTTTTGCTATTAATTAAAAAATTAATTAAATTTGCACCAGTAAACAATTTAATCGTATCAATTAAATATTTTTTGATACTAACCACATTTTTCTCAGTAATGTTGTTGATATAACTAAGCGTTTAATTCACTTGATTACTTTTTTAATTAAACCTGATTTTATTTTTGATTAATGGTTTTATTGAAAAAAAAAAATTGTATATTTTTAAGGAGGCAAAACACTTTTTTAAAAATAAAACACCAAATGTTCAATGGAATAACCAAAACTTTGTCTTTATTATCGCACAAATTTCAAGACATTTAATGTTTAAAAGCATTTTTTGGCATATGACCTCCGCGACTGTGCCTTATGCACGCCATCCTATCGGTCCAATTTTACAACACTTTTTCGAGCAAATCCGGTCTTATTTCAGCCAAAGTGCATGGAATGTTGGCTTCTTAATGATTAATCGTTGCTGGTTCATCAGCAAATACCAGAGATGTCAATTCACACGAACTACATGACCAATTGACAGGTTCATTTCATGAGATAATTCGGTTACCAAACTTTTGGCCTAACAAAGTAATAGTTCCACTCGCTGTATAGCATGTTGCTCAGTCTCGTTGAAACCATTTCTCCTCCAAATAATTTACAATGAATGACATGAGGAATGAAGAATCACGAGTGAATTGTCTGTAGTGTTCGCTATTCATGCTAATGTTGGCAACGGTCTGGGATTCAGAGAGAAATGGCCGATGACACCTTCGGCATGTAAGCCGAATCAAACAGTGATGAAATGAAGTCTCATTATGATTGTGCTCTCTCCAAAAACGATAATTCTGCTTGTTCACATACCCGCTAAGCCAGAAATAACCCACATCGCATGGTTTTAAGTTTTTTTTTAATTTTTGGTTCTGCTTCTGCTTTCGTCTGCAAGAGATGGTTGGTTGAAGCTCGGAAGTGCTAATTGTTACATAGAATATACAAAGACCACCTAGGTCAGCCAATAAGTTGCAATATAATGAATTAAAGAAATTACTCAATCAATGTTGATTTCAAGTTAGTAAAAAACCTTGCAAAACCTTGCAAGCAGGATGCATTCAAAAGATAGGAAAGTGGGTACCTCACGAGCTAAAGCCGAAAGACTTTAAAAGACGATTTTTTATGTCCGGAATACCGATTGAACGTCATCAAAAGAAATTGTTTTGCATCAAATCATTACCGGCAATTATAATCTATTGCGATAACACGAAGCGCAAGTAATTTAATGTAAGGTCTGACCAAAAAGACGAATCGGCGCCAAATTCATATGCCAAAAGCGCCAGAGAAAACCTGGAGAAACGCTGGGGACCTTAACCCAACACAGTTGATTTGTTTAAAGCGTGCATTAACCAAAAACCGCCTAAGACATGCGATTGAATATGAAGCTGCGATTTTATTTAATGACAACGCTCGGCCACATGTTCCAATCAGTTAAAAGCTAGGAGGCGTTAAACTCCAGACGAGAGATCTGCAATTAATCGTTTTTTTTTTTTTTTTGCTACTCATACTCACTCATGAAATTTTAAATATGAGTGAGAAGCAATCACTTTGATTTATAAGTCTATGTTGAATTAAGTAGGAACTAGAGGTCTGCAAGAATAAATAAAAAGCAATTTCAACACACTCATTTGTTTTTTAACTGCAATGAGTCGAGCACACAATCATAACGAAACAAATGAAAGAATAACCAAACACAAAACAAATAAAAACTCATTCAATTCAGTCTACTCAAGTCAAATGAGTTAAATATTCAAATATAATTTGAATGTAAAATATCTGTACCTACACATTATGTATGTATGTGAAAGCTTAACTTTTATAAATAAAAGAAGCCACAAGCTTACACACATATTATGTCAATGTTTTCAAATAAATGTATGCATATTCAATAATTCAAAAACTATTCGAATGTTTTTTGGAAACTTGCTCTCTCTAACGGGTCTTTCCAATGTTTTGTTATTTATGAATGACTGTCAAATTCATTTACAGTAAACAAGTTTTTTATTCAATTTATGCACTCTTATTTTTGTATACGGTTTACTCTATTCTTGTCTTTTTGAATGTTTTTTATTTGAATAAATGTTGTGCACTTTGAGTAAAGGCAAACGAGTGAGTTATTCAAAGCAGACCTCTAGTAGGAATCCAACGTTTGATTCATACATAGCTTAAGCTTTATTTGTAATTTTTGGAAAATACTTATAAAACTGGCAATTGATTCAACTCTTCAACTCTCTTAAAACGGTGCAATAATTACTTCACTTTGTCTGATCTCCTCACTATTAATACCGCCTATATCCGACCGAAATTGGAATACAACTCCGGGCAGGTGCTTCAAGGTCTGTCTTGAAGCTTCTGGATCGGGTGCAATGGTGTGTTTTAAAGGTCATCAATGACAGTACTGTATGCAGATCTATTGACTAATTGGAGCATTATCGGAATGTGGGTTGTGCTTCATTGTTCTATCGATGTTACCACGGTAAGTGATATGGGCGAACTCATCCCTGAGACGTGGAGCTGCCCGTCGTACCCGCCCTTCCAGCAGATCACATCCGTTCGTTGTCGACTGCCCAATGTATCACACAACGCATTACAGAGGAAATTCGTTTCTCGGTCGAACTAGCCATATGTGGAATAGACTTCCGGCAGAAGTCTTCCCATTCGACTACAATTAAGGATAATTCAAACGGCAACAACCAATACTCCCTCTTTCCTTTTCCTCATAAATTTGCAGAAATATCGCCCACTTCAGACATATAACATGAGGAAAATGTTATCGTCAAATCTTTACTTTGCAATTTTGGGGAGAAATCCGGTAGCCCTGCTTATGATGAGTTCGCATGCGAATCATAATTAAGTATAATTTGCATTGAGCATCGCCTTTACATATTGGCAGTATTCAGAGTTTGGTGTGCAGCAACTGTTTGTTATTGCAATTATGTTGTCATTCGACAGTAGCGGAGTTCAATGTTTGGTGCAAACGGGCTTGCGAAAGAGCAAATGCGAAATATCGTAGCTCTTTTGTTAAATTTGGCACTCGGACTGTCCGGGTAATCAGATGGCAGATGAGCTGGCCAAAAGAGGTGGTCGCATGGATGACACATTCATTGATCAATTCATTGGCCTTCCAATGGCTCGCTGTAAGCGACTTATCAAGTGCGAGTCGCATAAAATTGCGCAGAAGGGATGGACTTGTGAGTCCACTTTCTTCATATCCAGAGCACTTTGGCCTGGCTATGATGAACGGAGAAGTAAATCTCTACGTAGGTTTAATATGGACCAAATTAGAACAGTGGTATCAGTTGTAACTGGAAACTGGCCAGTTGGGACTCATGCTAGGAGAATGGGTCTGGAATTCAACGACTACTGTAGAAGTCGTCACGATGAGGAAAAACAGGAAACTACGCTTCATTTTCTCTGTCAATACCTAAGAGAACCGATGATTTCCTGCTTGAAGAATATATCTGCGATAGAACTTAGATTGCTTCTTCTCTTCATTAGGAGGACGAATTGATTGAACTCTCGATTTATGAAGGACCCAAGTGAGCTGTCTCTCGATGGCTGCCCATAGAACCTAACCTTACCTAACCTTTGTTAAATCGGATAGCAAAGTACACAGAGTTTCCGTTAGATTTTATAAAAAAGATTCACGATATTTCGCAATTGATCTTACGCAAGGCAATTTGCACCAATCAATGAACACATCTAGTGAGCAGTAATTGTCGCAACTTTGCAATTCCAAAATATAATCGAAGCTTAAGTAGATTTTTTTCTGACAATTTTAAGTTATTGTTTACAAATGTCAGCTGTTCGAGTATAAGGGATGCAAATGCAATATACGTAAAAGAGCTAACAGTTTAAGAATTGTACTAAGGCAATGATCTGGCAATTGCAAGTCTATGTAATTTGTTGTTGGATTGCAAACAACTACTACAATATTTTGCGGTTGCACTTTCGCAACTCCATTTGCCTCAAACACTGAAGCCCGCTATTAATAAGATTTCCGTATGACGTGCTTAGTTCCCGATTTTTATTTTTAATATTTACACTGAAATTTATTGTTAGGGGAAAGCTGCAATAAATATGAACGCGTATAATTGCAAGAAATTATGAATCGAACTCCACTCACATTGTTAGTACTCATTGCTTATCTCTGTTCCAGACCTTGCCCCGTCCGACTACCTTTTGCGACGATTGATGCAGAACGCTCCCACTTAAATATTCTTCACTTCAAAACATGTTTTTTTTATATTGGCCCCACAAAATAGGCTGTCTTTTGTCGGGAAATTCTTAATTTTTCCAGAAAGTTGCCAAAAGGTTTCAGTATATTAGGGCCGATACCACCGTACACGACGGTAGGAAGTTTGTTGACTGCATAAAAGAGTAGTATAATTAAATGAAATACTCTTAAAATGAAACTGGCCTAAATTTTCTTTCAATAGATATTCGAATCGAGTTCGAGTTTCTCTTATCGCATAAAATGCAAATATACTTTCTATTAGGAATAATTTCACTTCCTTTATAAATTACTTTTAATTTTCTAAGCTTCTGACTTTTAAATCATCCAATTAATTTAACCTTTAAATATAAATTAACCATTTAATTTTAGTTTTTTTTATGTATCAAATTAAATTAAATTATAATATTTATTACTTTTTTCTTTACACTATTACAGAGGTGGTTCAACCTGGCGTCCACATGTTACTCCCACTGGCCAAATGCCTCAACCCAATTCACCTTATTTGCAAACAGTGACGAAAACTTCTTTGGCTCACAAACAACAAGAGTCCCAACATATCGGCTGTGGCTATAATAATGCGGCCAGACCCTTTGTAAGTTCATATTTTAGTATGATAATAAAACGCTAACAAATCTACAAATAAATTTTACAATCAACCCCTTAAACCTCAAAGAAAAACTGAAAAGCGATCCTTTATTTTAGAAAATTTTTTCTTACTTATACAACTCAATATTCATTATACTAATCCTTTTGTAAAGTCCAAAAGGAAAACACAGACATTCACATTTAATGTAGGTATGTTTATACATATTTTTATGCTGACTGACCTCTTAGTTCTTTTAGTGTTTAAACATTTTACCCTTTTCCCCTTTTTTTTTTTGCTAACATAATCATGTAAATTAGCTTCTGTTGTTGTTGTTGCTTTTTCCATAAAGTGTTAAAATCTCTGTGTCGAGTTTGAAAAGGGTTTTAATACAATAAAAAGTTATTTTATAAATGGCCTTAAGGTTATGGATGTAAGTTTATAAAAGTGATATATCCTTCCTTCCTTTTTCCCATCCTTTTCCCCATCCCTTCCACTACATCATTATCTTTATCTCCACAAACCCAATGTATTATGACATTTTAATAAAATGACTTGACAAATGATTGAAATTTTCTTTAATATTTTATTATTTTGATTTAGATTTCTTCTTGTGTCATTTTCAATATTACTGTTGCTTAAGGTTTTCCTTTCCAAGGATATTAAGTATTTTATATCCCAGTAGTACTTATTGCTTTTGCAGGCCTTCTCTGTTTGTGTGTATGGCATCCATTAATAGTTTGTTTGACAGTTATTTGTATTCACGGCTTTTTTGTTTGAGAAGTGTCAAAATATGTATGTTTGTGTAGTCTCCCTTTGGGGCCAGAGAATAATACTTAAATATTCAATATACATTGATTTGGTTCTATATTTAAAAGATTATTTGAATTATAATGGATGATTTTTTAAGAGCTATAGGAAAGTTTAAAAAAAAAACACATCAAATTCAGAAAAATTCATGAAATCTTTATTTGAATCGATAGTACGGTCCATATAATTTAATGTTTGAAGATTATTTCATGCAAATGTTGACCGTGACTGCGCCTCAAATGGTCCATCCGCTTAGTCCAATTTTGGCATACTCTTTCCAACATTTCGGCCGGTATCTCATGAATAAATGCTTCAATGTTGTCTTCCAATGCGTCAATTGAAGCGGGCATGTGTGTATAGACATGAGCTTTAACATAGCCCCACAAAAAATTGTCTAAAGGCGTTAAATCGCACGATCTAGGCGGCCAATTGACCGGTCCCGAACGTGAAATAAAATGTTCACCGAACTCGCCTCTCAATAAGTCCATTGTTAAACGTGCTGTGTGGCATGTGGCACCGTCTTGTTGAAACCACATGGCATGCAAGTCAAGCTCTTGCATTTTGGGCAAACAAAAGTTGGATATCATCTCACGGTAGCGCTCACCATTCACAGTTACGTTACGATTCGCATCATCTTTGAAGAAGTACGGTCCAATGATGCCACCAGCCCATAAACCGCACCAAACTGTGACTTTTTCTGGATGCATTGGTAGCTCTTGCAATGCTTCTGGCTGATCTTCACTCCAAAATCGACAATTCTGTTTATTAACGTACCCATTGAGCCACAAAAGAGCTTCGTCGCTGAACACAATTTTTCGACAAAAAAGTGGATCTTCGGCCAACTTTCCCAGAGCCCATTCACCAAAAATTCTGGGTTGCGGTAGGTCGTTCGGCTTCAACTCTTGCACCAGCTGTATTTTGAAAGGCTTCAAATCCTTCCGCAAAATTTTCCACGTTCTTGAGTAACAGAGGCCCAGTTGCTGCGAACGGCGACGAATCGATAATTGATGGTCATCATTAACACTGGCCGATACAGCTGCGATATCTTCTTCACTTCGCACTCTACGTAAGCGTGTTGGTTGTTTAATGTATAACAATGTAAATTTGGTGCGAAATTAAGTCACAATAGCCCGAATAGCCGCTTCAGTGGGTCGATTAAACTGACCATAAAATGGAAGAAGCGCGCGATGAACTTTCTTAACAACGCACGCATTTTGATAATAAAATTCAATAATTTGCAAGCGTTGTTCGTTTGTAAGACGATTCATGGTTAAATTATAGACCAAAATGAAGATGTTTGACAGTGAAACAAAACACAAAACGTGCGTCAGCTGTTTAAACTAGTGTTGCCAAAAAGATAATAACTAAAAAATCACCCGATAGTTATTTTATTTTTTATGAAAAAAAAGGATATTGAATAATTATAAATATAAATTAATTTACTTGTTTTTAAATATTACATTGACAATATTAATTGCTTACGAATTGGAATGGATTAAGTATGACATTTGTATGCATGTGTGTATTTAAAATGAATGGTTGAACTAAAAATACACAATTTCCAAAGCTAATAAAATATTTTAAAAGTCCAGCAAACAAAAATATTGAAATATTTCGTACCTGTTTTAGTTCAATTTTTTAAAATAAATATTTTTGCTAAGAAGATGCTGTGAAAACTTGTGAGTCACACCTTAACCCATTATAGGCCAGCGTCCTATTTATAGGATATTAAAAAAATCATGTTTTTTTGTCACTTACACAGTTTGTATTCTAAAAAAATAACACCTATGATATCTCGAAGTCCCAGCGTCCTATTTATAGGACGGGCAATATTTACGATATTTAAAAAAAAAAATTTTTTTTTAATTCTTGTGTTTTTTACTTT
Source organism: Pollenia griseotomentosa (assembly GCA_963931875.1). Lineage (NCBI taxonomy): Eukaryota > Metazoa > Arthropoda > Insecta > Diptera > Polleniidae > Pollenia > Pollenia griseotomentosa. The sequence goes on from OZ007564.1 coordinate 33,251,398, forward strand.
AATTAAAAACGTTTTACAAAAAAATAAAAAAAAAAGAATTTTTTTTAAAAAGTTGGGCGATAACCGGTTAACGTCAAGTTTTTGCGACACTTAATTTGACATTTCTTTGTTTTAGTGATTGACGAATTCGACCAAGGAAAGGTACACAATTAAGCAGCGCGTTAAAGCTTTTTACGAAAATCGCGTTTAAATGCATTTCGTGCACCTAGTGATTTTTTTTTTTTTTTGGTTAGCATAATCGAACAAATTTGTCCACAATCGGAAGAATTGTGTGCAAGCTTCAAATGATGAAATGATAAAACACGTGTTCAAGTTCGCCTAGTGCGGCTTATAGGCTGGCGGCGTCATCAGGCCGTACTTCTTCGCAAATGAGGTCGGCCAAGCAGTTACCGTGAATGGTGTTCGCTATCGCGAGCTGATAACGGACTTCTTGTGGGCAAAAATTGAGGATATGGACATGGACGATATGTGCTTTTAACAGGATGGTGCCACTGGCCATTCAGGTAACGAAACCATGGCTATTTTGCGCGAGAAATTCAATGGCCGTTTTATATCACGTCGTGGCGATGTTAATTGGTCTCCAAGATCATGGGATTTAACATCGTTGGACTTCTTTCTTTTGGGGATATTAAAGAAAATATGTACGTCAATAAGCCAAGCACAATTTAAGAGCTAAAGGATGAGATAATTCGGTACATTAACGAAATTGAACCTCAATTATGTGTCAGAGTCATTGAAAATATGGACTATCGGATTGAGGTATGCCATGAGGCCGCGGCGAGCATTTGGCCGATATTTTGTTTCACTCATAATTGTCATAGATCCCTCTATAATAATTAAAGATAATTCTCTGAAAACTTTTTGTTTTATTTATAATTAATATTTTTTGTTGGACCACCATTTTTTTTTTTATCATTTTGTTGATTAAAATGCCTACTTTCACATTTCATAAGTTTAAAGGAGACCAATTTTTTTCTATAACGTTTTTTGAACTTATTTATTTTGTACTTAAAGTACCCCTTTATACACCACATTAGGTTGCTAGATCGTGCCGACGTAAAGCTGGCCGTGTGAAAATCAATTCCCTCATAGATCAATTTCTGCTGTTTTTAAAAACTGACCCTGAGATTTATTATTATTATTAATAGTCTTTGCGAAACAAACCTCAAGTGGAATTGCAATCTTCTATACTCTATAACATTCGTTGCAATTCAACTGAAGCGCCGCCGGGTAATTTTTATGTTTGGCTTCCACGCGCAATCGGGTCCCATTGAACAACTTAGGCGCATTGATACGCCTGAGTAGAATCTCTTTGTAGATAAGTGTGTGAGATGGTAGAACAGCTAGGCTAAGTTTATTTAGGAACCCAACAGGATAGTGTACGGCCTATTCCATATGCACCACAGTATCTACTTATTTGCATTCATATTCTTCTCCTTCAAACGACTTTACCAAATATCATAAATGGCTGTTGCTTGGTCGTTTTTAGGTGTGAGAACTGTTCGTTCGTATAGCCAATCAGTGGATTTGCTGTATATGTTGTATTTATCTCGATATATTCGAGTTATTACGTCGTCAAGGTGAAGCACAACTATGGCAAGATTTGGTGGAACTGTCACCTTGCCTTCGGTTTCAGGATATTCTCCTTTTCCAATTTAAAGGAGTCCAAATTTAAAGAGTCAAGTACACTTGCATCGTAAGCTAAAGTTTTCCTACAAAGGGCCAAAGATTTGAGTTCCTTTCGGCACTATAGGCAAAGTGTGACGGATGTCTCCAGCTAACAACAACGTACTACTTAACGTAATAGTACTTTCTTTTATTTTTCTTTATTGGCAAGAATATTCTGATATATGCTATTTTGTTTATACGTCAGTAACCTATTCTCTCAGATCACTTATGTCATAATTGGTCTCCCTGGGACATTCTCGATTAACGAAATTTGTTATGAATTTTTGTGGCAGTCCGTATTGTGCTAAGTTTTGTCCTGCTTGCGATAACACTGCATCCTCAATCAATGAGCCGCTGCGCACTATCTTGCAATTCACTCTCCAGTTGCGGTTTCATGTCTTCCTAGAAGCTAAATCTGTATTTGTGCCAAAGGCTTAATGGACCGGAGATTTGACATAAAATTGACAATACTGTAAATAGCTCTCGCAGCTTAAAAAAAGAATCGCTTAACGCAGCTTCACCTAACCCTGCGGCCACACGATCAAGTTGTTCTTGATAGTCTTTTACATATACTGCTTGTCAAAATTTACATAAATTAAAAGCTGTGACGTAGGATGCACTCAATTTGTAAGCAATTTACTTTCAAGATTTCATCAAGGAAACAATTTATAAAGACAAACATGTAATCAGCTGTTAAATTGAATGTAAAATTGCCAAACAGATGGAAAGGTGAAATTGAAAGCCATCTCGTGGTCAATTTAAAAAGTGTGAGTGTGTTAGTAAAAAAGTGAGAGTGTATTGCAAATTGAATGGAATTGAAAGGCAAAACTTGATCGTGTGGCCACCAAGTAAAGAAGTGCCCCAATCTTTGTTGTCCTCAAGCATTGCAAGAACCTTACATGCAAAAAGAAATGTACACCATTCATAGTCTTCAAGCCTTCAAAAGAGGTGTATAGGCTCCTCCCAGAGCATGTTCTTTTTTTCACTATAGCCAATATGCACAAATAAACGCGGAAAACTGATTGGAATTTGAATTGGAACCATCTAGATCTATTCCAAACAAAGATGTTAAATTGTGTAATAAAAAAATTTTGGCTAGAAAAAGTACTTAAAATAAGATAAGTTACAAAAAAGTACCAACATTTTTCTTCTTATAGATTCTCTTTTACTAAGGACCTGCACCTTTAATTTTATGTTTCTAAGTTCAATATTAAAGAAATTTAAAAAAGTGCCACATGTAGAACGAAAAAGTAAAGGAAAGAAATTTAATATCCCGTTTTTCCTATTTTTGGTACTTTTTTCTACCCATTGAAGTTTCAAAAATATAACTACGGCCAATAATTAAATACGTCAATGAATGTAGAGAAATGTTTTATATGATTTTCGTATTTCGAAAAAGTATCAAATTCATATTTGTATTTTTTAGATAAGTTACTAATGTGATATAACTGTTATTTCTATGCATATTGGCTTAAAAGATAGATGGGGTGACAAAAAAAAGTCCAAACTACAGGTTTTACCCGCTTACACCCAAAAATACAAGCATCTTTGTTATCAATAGACAACATCCAGCAAAATGTAGGCGGGAGTGGAGAAGTGGACGTGCCACAAAATAGATTGATTAATATCCTAAGCAAAGTACGAGAAAATTTGTCTAAATTTGTTACACTTAGATGGGTGATCAATATACCAACTCTTGAAAAAAATTACGCAGAATTGGAGAAGTGGGCGTGGCACTTCCCATTGAAAGACATTATAGATTTCTGTATATCTGGAGAACAACATTCGACAAAATGTGGATGGGATTAAAGAAATGGGCGTGGCACAAAATAGATTGGTTTATATCCTAAGCAAAGAACGAGAAAATTTGTCTAAATTTGTTACACTTAGATGGGTGATCAATAACCAACTCTTGAAAAAAATTACTCAGAATTGGAGAAGTGGGCGTGGCACTTCCCATTGAAAGACATTATAGATTTCTGTATATCTGGAGAACAACATTCGACAAAATGTGGATGGGATTGGAGAAATGGGCGTGGCACAAAATAGATTGGTTTATATCCTAAGCAAAGAACGAGAAAATTTGTCTAAATTTGTTACACTTAGATGGGTGATCAATATACCAACTCTTGAAAAAAATTACGCAGAATTGGAGAAGTGGGCGTGGCACTTCCCATTGAAAGACATTATAGATTTCTGTATATCTGGAGAACAACATTCGACAAAATGTGGATGGGATTAAAGAAATGGGCGTGGCACAAAATAGATTGGTTTATATCCTAAGCAAAGAACGAGAAAATTTGTCTAAATTTGTTACACTTAGATGGGTGATCAATATACCAACTCTTGAAAAAAATTACGCAGAATTGGAGAAGTGGGCGTGGCACTTCCCATTGAAAGACATTATATATTTCTGTATATCTGGAGAAGGGCGTGAGGCAATGTTTTCAAATTGGGTACAAGCATATTGGTTAACAATACACAACATTCGACAAAATGTGGATAGGATTGGAGAAATGGGCGTGGCACAAAATAGATTAATTCTGTTCTTATCGCACCATGGTGAAGGGTATTTAAGATTCGGCTATGCCAATGACTCTTACAAATTTTTCTCTCAAGCAATACAATGTCCTTAATCAGGAGTCCAAAAGATGTTTCCGAACCTGTGTTAAAAAATTCCCGAAGATAATTTTCATAGGTTAGGTTAGGTTCCATTGGCAGCCGTTATCAAGCACAGTTCCCGTTGTGTTGCCATGTCGCACCGTCTCCCAAGGGTCCTATGTTACCTGGCTGATAATATTCTCACTCAGGCACCCAGTCCATTCAATAAAGGAGTTGATCCTGTTTAAATCAATATAAGAGAGACAAAACCAAACTGTATAAGTCTTAGATTCCGAATGCCGGGCAAAGACAAAGAAGATCTTCCGTTGACTCTTTATCCTCCTCGTTGCCGCAACTTCTACATAGGTCATTGTAAGGGAGCCCTAGCTTTTGGGCGTGTCATAATTTCCCGAGAATTTTTAAAATATTATTACGAAACCAAAAAGTTTAAAAAAAATTATGAAATAACACAAATTTAATATAATTTTGAACAATTTTGACTGAATTGTCGTGTAACTTTTTTGTATGAATTTGTTTTTAATCCCTTTAAAGTTTAACATTTATTTATTACAAAAAAAAACCAGTGAAAAGTAAAAGCTGTAAAGAGAAACAAAATAATAATTTTATCACTTTACAAAAGCTTAAAGAACATTTTTATTTAACTTTATATTTTGTTTCTGTTGATAACTTTGCTCTCAGGCATATTTCGTTTATTTTCTTAAACAAAATATAAGTACTTTATGACCTAATTTTCGAACATCAGCAAAACTATTTAATAAACTTTTAACTTACATATAAAAAGAACTTGCTTTGCAATTTTATTTTATAACATTTTTTCTGATTTTTTTTTTCTCATTTTTGTTAAATTTGTCTTTAGATTTTATCAGTTTTGTTGCAAATAAATGTTCTACTTATATATATTTTTTTTTTCGTATTCCTTATTTCAGGGAAATGGCGTTGATGGCAACGTTAAGAGTATTGTCAATAAACAATACAACAGCCCAGTTGGCATTTATAGCGATGAATCTATTGCAGAAACCCTCTCGGCTCAGGCTGAAGTTTTGGCCGGTGGTGTCCTTGGGTAAGTTTGAAGGAACTAAATAAAGAATTAAAATAGTTTTTAGGAAAAGTTTTTTTTTTTAGTAAAAATTGCACACTTGTTTATAATTTTCAATTTGTTTCGAAAAAGTCTTTTAAAAATTGTAAGTTATTTTCTCAAAAATATTGTTGCATGAAGAAAAAAATGTTTAAGAAAATATATAAACACAACTTAAAAATTTTGTGTTGTATTGCTGCAACAAACAGGAGCGTCCTTTTAATGTTAACTAAAATTTTCAAATCTGTTACTTAAATACTGAAAAAAAGTGGGGGAGGGGGGGAATATATGTACTCGTATACGTCATCCTTTATTTCCGTCAAGATTCTCGATAGTGAATAGAACCCTAAATTTTAATAAACAAAAGCCCCTCCTAGTTTCGAAACTCTTTCATATTTCGTCCGTATTCTCACTTTAAGTTTTTTTCATTTCTTTTCATATCGCGTATTTGCACTTTTGCACCCGTAAGAGTTTCTTTTTCTATTTTAAAAGGGCCAAAGTTAAAATGTTGCTAAAGTTTGTTTTCATTTCGAAAAATAAAAAAAAAAAAAACAAAAACTAAAACTTTCTCTCACTTTCTGTGTTGGCTGTTAAGGGACTCTAATATGTGTTTAGTTGTTATAACTACTACCATACAAATGCGCGCATATTCATTATGTCATACCATTTGTAACACAATTTATATATTCAGGATCAGTTAAAAGCTCAAAAGCAATCAAGCAATGCTTGTTTATTTACTCACTTAAGCCTGGTACTCTGTTCAACATTTCACGTGAAATGCTGTCAAAATGCATATGAAAAAAACTTGTGCGGAATATCTACGAAATAATGTTGATGGAGTTGTACTCTGTTTATTTTGTGAAAAAGTTCCGAAATGTTTCTGGCAACATTTTATTACAACTGCGAAATAATGTAAGCTGCCTTTATTTCACGTGGAATTTTAAGCAAAAGCAAAAAATATGAACTTGATATTAAAAAATAAATAAAAAATTAAAATAACATAATCGGTAACAGTTTTTTTATCCATATTTACTTTTTTTTTATTAAATTCTTTATTAAAAAAAATAATTTTTGTAAAATACATGTGGCGTTTGTTTACATGCACGAAACAATGTAGCATACTTTGAAGGAATAAAAACGTCAAATTGTACAAACTCGCAAGATTAATAACATTGATAAATGCCAAAATTTTCGTGTGGAATAATCAATGTTGCTCAACATTTTTCACAAATTTGAACAGAGTACTAGGCTTTAAGCGATATTATGACCCACAAGATGAGAGCTAAAGAATTTGAATTTTGTACAAATATATACCAAATGGCATAATTGGGTTCTTAAGTAATGAAATTTTGGAAATAGCAAGGTAATATATGTTCCTTTTACTCCTCTGGGGAGCAGGTTATATTCGAGTAAAAGCATTCCTTTTGTCTAGAAATAAATTCTTATTATATCTTTTGTACAACATGCGTCAAAATTAATGTAAATTTATGTCATGCGTCAAAATTTATGTAAATTTATGTTTTAAAATGCCAGGGGCAAATTACGGCATCCAATATTGATAAAAATTTCCATTTTAATTATATTCTCAACTCCATCTGACCTTCTTACTATTTATACCATACATATCCGACGGTGCCGGGGATGCAAAGTCTATTTGCCGGAGATTCAAAGGCTATTTTCGTGATTTTGGACCGTGGGCAGGAGAAGATTCCACATGGTGACAGTGGGGTATCCAATTCTATTGACTCCCTTGAGCAACGAAGCAATATGGGTTGAATTTGGCTGTTTTATTCGTTACTACAATTGGATATCGAGCCTTGGCTACAATAGAGTCACAATTCAAAAAACTAGGTTTTTGAGCTAATGTATTTAATTCTTTAATTCCCAGAGGAACATAGGGCCGCCTACAAGCTAATAGTGTGTAGTAAATCGCCATATAGTTTTTTAAAATTGTGTAAAAATTTCATACAAATTTTTTTTTTATATACTCAACTCTAGAGAGAAGAATTAAATTTTAAGGTACTAGAAAATTCAAAGTTAAGATCTGACTCTATTGCAGCAAAGGTTCGATATGTTTTGATGTATTTATGGATTCGGTTCCCGAAACTCGTACGTTTGTTCGCAGTAAGCCTTTTCTCTCGAGGGATCTTCCTAACAACTAAATCGCAGAGTGAAAGTTCAATACACATAAAATTCCCAGGGGAACTTAATGTACACCCAGAGAAAAAACATGTTTAAATATGGTCACCTCCAACAAAACTATTTTTAAAAGAAAATTTAAACATAATTTGTTTTGTTGAGTGCCCCGGTAGGCTAGCTGGTAGTGAGCTAGTCTATCAGCGCCAGGGTTGCGGGTTCGATTCCCGCCAGAGACTCTGGTTTCGTTCCTGCAGACAAGCGTAGAGCTTCGCGGGATTAGCTTAGGGAATTGAAAAAAAAAAATTAACCATATTATTGTCACCGATAACCATATTATGGTTAAATTAGTCCTCTATCAAGAAGCCACAATCATATTATGGTTGCCTCCAAACATGTTATGGTACATAATAACTAAAATATGTTTAACACTTATAATAGTTTGGTTGGTTTTCAACCATAGCATGTTGCTTTTATGAAAGAGGAAAACAATATTGTTAATTTAAAAACATATTATTGTCATATTTAACCACAACATGTTTAAAGGCAACCATAACATGGTTGTGGATTCTTGATGGAGGACTAATTGAACCATAACATGGTTGTCGGTGACAATTATATGGTTAAATTAATAAAAATATGTTTAAATTTTTCTTTAAAAATAGTTTTGTTGGAGGTGACCATATTTAAACATATTTTTTCTCTACGTGTAGGTATCCTTGAAAAAACTTCTTCATATTCGGATGGTGTTAAATGGAACTGTTTCGGTCTAGCCTTATTCATTGCATTTTTTTTTTTTGCTTTCCTCTAAATTTTACTCTAAGGACTTTCGAATATGAAAGAGAAGTTTCCCTAAGTTTCACCCTTAACAATTTAAAGCAACAACAATACCGCTAACAACAACAAAGGAAACAATAGCAATAACTAAAGCTTAACCTAGAAAACTCAACAAGAACAAAGGCAACAACAACAACAAAAAAGAGAAGAAAAAATTAGCTGAAGCAATAACAACATATTGTTGTAACTAGGTTCATAGTTAGTGTATTCTACACATACACAAATATATAACAGTACATATTTATATTGCCAGTATTCATGTATACACATATGCATAAGTGTTGCATTGTATCTCATTGTACTTCGCTTGTGGTTGCAACCTCATGAAACATGTTTTTTAAAGTCGTATTGTTTAATTTGGTTTTTTGTTTAAACCATAAACTTAAATTAATTTTCTTAATGCCTTTAAGCCAATTCTTTTTTGTAGGTGTGTGTGTGTTTTTGTGGTAGTGAGTGAAAGTATCCTCTTCAGGTTTTGTTACTGATTAAAAAAAAAAATAATTTTTGTAGCGAACAAAAAAAAAGTAGGCTACAATAAATATGCAAACTAATGTTATTTGCCTTTGTGGAAGGCGAGTTTTAACAAGAAAAAAATATATGCGTACCTTAAAGTATGCTATATATTTTTTGTTATTTAAAGAGCTTGTTAAATAAATTTCTACAGTATATTACAAATGCATTCTGTTCAAAAAGGGAGGGCATTTGTAGAATTATGTAAATGAAAAGCAAAAAAAAAGTGAAATTTGTTTAAGGGAATTTTAAAACAAAATACAGTAGTTTTGACTTAACTGCCTTTTATTTACGTGCACTTTTGACTTAGCTGCACAAAATTGATAATTTTTGGCATTATTCTTTATAATCCCATACAAATTCCTTTTTTAAGTGCACTTTCTTTACCTGCACATTTAAGATAAGTGCCCAAAATTTTTGGCATTTTAAAATTATTTTCATACAAAAAATCCAAGTTAGCTGCACTTTGACTTAACTGCCCAAAATACATATTTTCTGTAATTATTCTTCAAAATCCTCGTTTACGTGCATTTTGTATACCTGCACATTTTTCATATTTTTGGGCAGCTTTAAAATATTTTCATGTAAAACATCAAAGTTAGCTGCACACATGAAAAAATATGAAGCCACTTTTTCACATAAATATCCAATTTTAGCAGTTTATAAAATCAAAAATGGCAAACAAGTCAAGTTGGTATCATTATAATTCATTTATTTTGTTTGCATGTACCTACATTTATGTACATGGGTTTTGGTTACAGCAACTTTACCACGATTATATTAAAGGAATAGCAAATCTTAGGTCTGGAACAGAATAAAGTAGTTGTAGTAGTATTTGAAGCTGACGAATGCTCTGAAGCGCAACAAAGTTCAAAATTTCGAATTTTGCGCTTCAACGGCAACGACTACTGCAACTACGTATTCTGTTGACACTACTTTGAAATTGCAGTTTTTAACTTTTGACAGCTTGCAGCGCTATTCTTAACGTTGTACTACAGCGACTTTTCTGTTCCACACTTCATTGTTACCAACTTGGCTATCTCGTTCCTTATAAAAATTGTTATTATCAATTTATTAATAAAAACGTTGTTATTCCTCTTTCAAACACTTTACTTTAGATGCACTTTTATGCAGGTAACCACAATTGCGTACCTGCACATTAAGGCAGCTAAATACATTTAAGATAGCTGCATTTTTGATTTACCTGCACAAAAAATCGTGCAAAGGAGATTGTGCAGCTAAGTCAAAATTACTGTATTATGCAATATAAAAATGAAAATTTTGTTTAACAGTGTTTACGTAAATTAAGTGTTAATTAAAGCTAATTTATTTCTAGTGTTTCGTGTTTACTAGAGTTGTTAATATAGAATTAAAAATTAAATTTCCTCTATTTTATTGAAATGCTTAACGTTTAACGCCATTTTAATATAATCTTTGTGCGAAATAAAAGAATTACTTGTTGTTTTCAGGGTATGAAAACAAACGAAATTTTTTTCCTATTCTAATCTCGCGAAGCTCTACGCTTGTCTGCAGGGGACCAGAGTCTCTGGCGGGAATCGAACTCGTAACCCCCGCCCTGATAGACCAGCTCACTACCACCTACCAATAAGAATAAAATTCTCATGAATGGGTTCTGTGAGAAATAAGCACACTTTGTCTTAATCCTTCCATTTCATGGCATCAAACCTATTAGAAAACAAGTAAGAAAGTATAGTCGGTCCAGCCCGACCATATGATACCCAGCACCACAGTACTTAAAAACACATCATGCTTATGTGTCCATATAAATATGGATTTCTCTATGTTTAAAAACTTCATTAAAATTGGTTTGAAAGTTTGTGAGAGGCAGAAATTGCCCCCTGCATCCCCTTGTGGTCCTATTTTTGAAAAACTGTATAGCTAATGTGTCCATATAGATATGGATCTATGTATGTTTTAAATTTTATTAAAATCGGTTTGAGAGGCAAAAATTGCCCCTTTCTCCCCTTGGGGTCCTATATTTTTTAAAACTGTATAGCTTATGTGTCCATATAGATATGGATCTATCTATGTTTTAAATTTCATTAAAATCGGTTTGAGAGACAAAAATTGCCCTTATCACCCCTTGTGGTCCTATTTTTTTAAAACTGTATAGCTTATGTGTCCATATAGATATGGATATATCTATGTTTTAAATTTCATTAAAATCGGTTTGATAGTTTCTGAGAGGAAAAAATTTCCCCCTAACTTCCCTCGTGGTCCTACGATTCGGACCATTTTCAATAGGCTTGGTCCTTGTGACAATTAGAACCTATGTCTAAAATTTTATCAAATTATCTCCAAAATTGCGACCTGTACTTTGCGCACAAGGTTAAATGGACAGCCAGCCAGCCAGCCAGCCGGACGGACATCGCTAGTTCGACTCAGAAAGCGATTCTGAGTCGATCGGTATACTTTAAGGTGGGCCTAGGACCAATATTTTAAGGCGTTACACACATCAGCACAAATGCATAATACCCTCTCCACTATTGTGGTGTGGGTATAATAAAGACAGTAGAAAAACCAATAATCTATAAACGTTATCTATAAACATAATTGAGGGATTCACAAGGTGTCATAAAGACGTAAGTCTTAAAATAATAACATGAAAAAATACGACTGTTGTGAACAACACCTCATAATTTTTAATGTGCTATTTTGAATTTAAATAAGCTGATTTTAAACAAGTATACAAAAATAAATATTTACCTAACATCAAAATATTTTTTAATTCTTGTCCTTGAATTAAAAAATTAAATTAGATCTTATCCGACTATTTTCCAAATCACAATAATCACAAATAAATTTTATTTTGTTTGTTTACCAAGCATCAGAGTCCTAGGCCGATATTATTTGACGCCACAACTGTTTTGTTGCAAAAAATTGCTAGCCGCAGGTTAAATTCGGATATTAGCCGGATCAACGGCGACGGCTACAAAAACTAATGCTGCTCGGCTCGGCCGCTCAGCGCAGGACTCTTCTGATTAATTACGACAGCACAATAAACATAGTTCTATTAATTTAAGACACTTTTTGTTAACAATGCAACAACAATATTTGTGAACATTTGAATAAATATTTAAAAATGCGATTTAAAAAAAAACTCTGAGATAATTGAATAGCTAAGTTCAGAATGGGAACTACTTCAAAACATTCATTTTGAGTTAATCAATTAAAATAGTGTAGTAAATTACGGATTATAACAAATTAAAGTTTTATGTTCTAGTCTTGTAGAGAGTCAACATACATAAATTTAAGGTTGTCTTATTCCGGTTTTTGACATAACGGCTTGTGCATATTACTTTAAATAATAGAATAGGGACATTACGAAACTAAATAGTAGATGAAATTAAATAAATATTCGATTAAGTGCAGAAAGATTTTCTGAAGATTTTCCCTTTCTGCACTTAGTGGAAATTTGTAAACTTTTAAAATTATAAACATTTAAACAAATAATTTTCGCATAATTTTCTTAGTGCACTCAATGAATAAAGCGTATTCGAATCTACATAAATGCATTAAGTGGTGTCTAATTGTAGTTGTAGTTGTTCCTGGTAAAAACTCACTTTAAAGTTAAGTCTTTAGTTGCTGTTATAGAGAAACAAGGTATTTGCTTTTAAAAAATTAGCCCCCTCATTGAATTGGACCCAATTTTAGTCAAAGAGATGCTTAAATTGGCATAGTAATCAGTAATTTATACAGATAAAAAAAAAACTTCTTTAGAATATGTATTAAAATATATTTAAAGTGAGCAAAAGTGCTTTTGTAAATAAAAGTATACTTCGAACTTCGAAAACTCCAACCACCATTATCCCAAATACACTTCGACTTTGAGTTAAAGAATTACATTTTGTTGAAAAAACTTAAAAGTATAAATATACTGTGTGTTTTTCAAAACAAAATAAAAATTTTTGCATGGGAAAAAGGCAGAACGTTGTCTTCTGCTGATATGCCATACCTAAACAAATACGTTATGTCACGAACAGTACTGTTAACTTTCTTGCTTAATTAAACATACATGATAGAAAAAAATTGCGGTGTTACCTCAAGATTGAACAAAAAAAAAAAAACTAAATTGCAAACATATAATTACAATAGCGGCCAACTTTACTATTAAGCGTGCTATCAGAATCGGATTTTCCAATCGCAAAGCATTGATACTGCGCTATTAAAGCATGCTTCATACAAATTGTATGGGCATAACAATTTTTGACAACTAGAAAACGCGTAACGCTTTTGTTTAGGTATGGCTATTATGGTTTACTTCGAGTTGTGGTAGTTTAAGTTACGGAGAGAGAATTAAAAGTTATTTTTTCTCCTAACGGTAGAAAAAATTCGAGTTACAGAAGTTCGTGCTGTATAAGTTATTTCAGAATTAATTTTAAATAAAATAAAATGCCGATATTCCAAATATCTGCCATAACAACTTGCATCAAGAAATACTGAAAAAAACTTGTTGCGACAAATTCTTTAAAGAAAATTCTAAACAGCCGAATAAACAATTTATTCGGTGCATCACCCAACTGTAGAAACAATTTGATATTTACTGTAATTTTAAATTTAAGAGAACTAAACCATAGCATATCTTAAGGGTATTAAATTTACAATTTTTTATTTGTTTCTTTTCTTTTCATACGCAGTGTTAACTTCAAGAAAAACGAAAAGGAATACCAGGCCGATAAGTCTGAAGTTTTGAAATTCTTGCGTGAAGAAGAATCTGGCCACTCTACACCAGGTAATATAAGCGATTACTATAATTTGGCAATTATTTTATACTGCATTAATAATGGACAGAATTTGTTTAGAGTAGATGATGGCGAGGAGTTGTAAAATTGTATAGAAATAAAATTGGGAAAAAAATAAAAAAATTTCAAGACATAAATAATAGATTTTATCAGCCGTCCTGCGATTCGTAATTAGATTTTTTTAAAATTTACTCAAAAAGACCTTGAAAACTTGGAAGAATAATTAATTATCTTGTGAAAATTTTTAATGCACTTTGTTATTTTTACTATAAATTTTTCTTTTCTATTTCCATTCTCTTTTTATGTCTGTATGTGTTATTTTTGTTTTGTTTATCATTCGAATGTCTTGAATTTGTTGTTTATTCATGTCCAAATCAAACGACTAAATAATGGTGGCCCATCACAAACACACAAACTCTGTGACTGCTGCATTTCGTCCAATAATTAATAACGACACTTACACGAAAATTCCACACAAACAATAAAATAAAAACAAAAATACTGTCCAAAAAAAAAAACCACAAACAATAGCATTCAACAATCATCCATATCAAGAACCCCAACAACAACATCAGCAACACCAACATCAACATCAACAATACCCACAACAACAACATCATCATCAGCAGCAACAACAGTCAGCCACCAGACACGTTACTGCACCAGTAACCCAACCAAAACCCCCAAGCACTGGTGGTTTGCCAACTGGTCAAAATATCTGTGTTGAATGTGAACGTCTCATTACGTAAGTTTTTCATCTCTTTCTAGTATTTCTATTTTTTTCTATTTAACTATTCATTGCAAAAAAATATATAAAAAAAAGAATCATACAAAAAACAATGAAAAATTCTACTAAAAATACATAAAAAAATTCTTTTAGCAAAAATACGAACGAAAAAACAACAATTAAAATTTGAAATCAAACAAATGCATTTTTATCATTAATGAAAAGATGTATTATTTAGCACAATGGTCATTTCAATTTTATAATTTTTTATAGTTTCCTTCGAAGTTTTATTAAAAATTAAAAAAAAAAAATAGAAATTTCGTTAACAAAACATAAATATGTGTAATATTTTGAATTGCATTTAAAACAAAAAAAAAATTTCGTTAAAGTAACAAATACTTTTATTAAAGCAATGATTTTTTAAAGCACTAATTTAATGCACAAATAACATGAACTCAAAGATAAAATAAAGGGTGTTTTTTGCTAAGTTCGATAGAACTTGAAGTTGTAAAAAATAACTCACAAAATTAAATCTTAATCAAATAGATTTTTTACGATCAATACATGGCATTAACATTTCAAAATGATTTCGGACATATGGGCTGTTCTTGACATAGCGCATTCTGAACGTCCATTTTTAGGATACTTTATCGAGCATTGCTGGGCGTATGACACAACTAGCACGGTGGCCTCCAAGTCCCTAGTTGTTGCTGATTTATCACCATAAACCAGTTACTTTACGTAACCCCACGAAAAATCATCGAAAGGTATCAAACCGCACTACCTTGTAGACCAACTGACAGATCCATTTCTCGAAATCAGTTGGTCGCCGTATGGCACAAAGCGCCATCCTGTTGAAACCACATTTTGCCCAGTTCAATCTCAGTCATATTTTAAAACAAAAAATCATTGAACATGTAGATCGCACCAAATGGTGCATTTTTCTGCATGTAGGGTATGGTGTGGATTGGTTTCACTCGTATGCTGGAACTTTATTTATCAACAAACCCGTTAAGCCAAAAAATTAATCTCATCGCTGAACATAATTTCGCGATAAACATCGATGACTGATTTTCAAAGTAAATTTGGGTAATTTGTGAAAACGTTGTGGTAGCGTGAATCTATTCATGATAATTTTCCAAATTATACTGAGAAAGCGTTGTATGATAGTTCGTTGGAGAGCTTATCCATTCGAAAGTTCTATCGGGCTTTAAAAACATTCTTTACATTGTTGCAATGTTAGATTTAACTCTTACTTAAAACATAAATACGTATAAGTATGAAATGCAAAAAATATTACACTGTCTTTGCGTACAAGTACATTTCCAGTAAAAACTTCGCCTACAAATAGTAATGTGTTAAGTTATCAGAAAAACTTAAAAGCACTACTTACAATTGTACTGAAAGAACCAATAAATTTTAAAAGTGATGTCCCAAAATTAACGCATTCAAAAGTAAGTCATTATTTTTTTAGCTACTTACATTCAGAAATAAGCAGTTATTGAAGTTGTTATAGAAGCAGTTATAGAAGAAAGCTGCTAAATAATGAGTGAGAGAAGCTTTTCATTTTGAAAAAGTAAGCGAAGTTTTTACGTAACTTTATATCATTATAACATCAATGTATGACTTTTTAAAGTATTGTTTTTTCATCATTTAAGTTCCTAACTATTCCTTAAAAACTGTCATGCTGTTGTCATCAAAATAATTTTTGTCTTCCACGTTTTCTTATTGTTATACCCTTCACCATAGATTGAAACAGTATATTAAAGTTTTTCCTTCCGTTTGCAATACCCACAATATTGATGGTATATCCTATAAGGAAATATTCAGAAATCGAAAAAATAATAAAAAAACAAATTTGTTAGACCATTTAGCAGAAAATCCATACAGATTAAAATCTAAAAAGTTTTTTTTTTTAATATTTAAACACTAGATAACGTACAATTTTTAGTTGTGTCATTTTTGATGATGTATTATTTGCACAAGTTACCGAATTATTTTAAGTTTGGTCACTTTAGCTGCACTTTTGCCAAATTCCAAACTGACACAAGTCTAATTAATATAAACTTCAACAAAGATTTATTTTATCCAAAGTGTCAAAATTCGAAAATTATAAGCACTTAGCAGTAGGGATCTACTACCATTATATTTTCTGACACAAATAAAAATAAGTCACTTTTATGAATTGCAACTTTAGACCAATTAAAACATAAAAAAGGACATAACTGTTTTTTAGCAACAGTTAACAACAACAAAATACTCTGATAGTTTTTATAGATAAAAAAGTGTATTGTGCATAGTTAAAGCATATAAATCCTTATGAGTAGCAATTAGAGTTGTCAATTATTCGCCTTTCAGCTTTGTTCGAATAATTCAAATAATTGTTTTTGTTCGTTCGATCAAACGATTAAATCTGAAAAATTATTCGATTAATCGATGAGAATAACGAATAAAAAAATTATTTGAAAGAAAAAAAATTACATATTTTAAATAAGATACATGCGTCCGTTAATTTACAACTATGGAAAATATTCCATTTTCTTCTTTTTTTTTCTCAAACCCACTATAAATTCTTTTTTTGATGCGTACAGCTTTTCTTCTTAACTCCATATCGTTGTATTACTTAAAGGAATCGTAAAATCTTAATTCTTAAATAATCCGATACAACTTTGGATTTTCGAAAGGCGTTTGCAGACCTTCCATCTTCAGCCAAACTTCTGCGTACAGTTTCTTTGTTAAAACAACCGCTGTCTCTCTTTATGTATTTTTCCGGCACTTTTGATATCGTTGGAATATCTTCTACTACATCGTTTTTAATGGTAATATTGTGAAACTTATACTATGTTGACACTTAAACGTTCTTAAACGTGCTTAATCAACTCGAACTTGATTAAGCTCTAATAAGATCAAAATCGAGATGATGATGTTAATCACTTCAAATTGACATGATTACAATTAAATCACTTCATTAATCACATCGAATCCTCTAAACATACCTCAAACTAATTATAATGTAGAATCTGTCACCATGAATGCATCCCTCACGTGTACAACCGACCACGATTTCTTCTTAATGTTTTTATTTGTCCTAAAATAATTCATAAATTTTCACAATTCCATCATGAACATGTATAAAATAATCTTCTGATAACTGTATTAAAGTATTTTTATTAATTTTTAATACATTAAATTTGTTAGTTGTGTTTTTTTTCTTTATTAACTGTCATCTTAATCATCTCAAATGTAATGTGAGCGGTTCTGATTAACTTAATCAATATTTTGCTTAAACGCGTTTAAATACCCAAGTGTAAACATAGTATTACACAAATGGCAAAAATATATACATACATATAATTTAAAATATAACACCAATATTTTCTACTTTCATGATATGATTTCTATAAATCAATTCTTTATTTTGTAGCTTTTTGTTTATTTCTAAGTTTTTCACACGAGAGTAAAATATCCCAATTCTCGAATTTAAAAAGAAAGATTTAAAGAGAAAACAGCTGTTACAATTGTTTGTCAAAGATTTGTTTAATAAGAACATAAAATACATTTTTGAAATACCATAAATACTCAACACGGTTTTTGCTAACTAAGTCTGCATTTACATTATACGATTTTTGTCATTGCGATTCTTACCTTATAGGCGAGAGGGGAGAGAGGAATTAAAAGGGGTACACAAGCGAGTGTACTCTTCGATTCATTTTGTTTGCTCATTCGTTGTCTCATTGTTCTCTCATTTGACGAAAAATGTATTAAAGTTCAGTTGCACAGAAAAAGTTGTAACGACAAAAATCGAACAATGTAAATATCAGACCGACTTCAAGGAAGAAACGACCAAAATCGTATAATGTAAATTGGTACTAAGCTTTGAGATTAATTACAATCTGGGCTATAGCTACAATATTTTTTACTTTTCCTTCATTTTGTATAAAATCGCTAAAAGCGTATGAGAATAAATCAAATTCTAAGCTTTTATTTCTTATTAGTCTTTTGTTAATTTATTTTTTTATAAAAAAATTGTTCGATTAATCGACAGAATTTAATCGATTTTTTCGTTATTCGAAAATCTACAATCTACGAAGAGTCCAGATGTGATCGAAACTAGTCTGGAATATATTGCTATTGAATTTAAGCCAGAACGGAATACAAACGTCTGAGCTTTGAGCAAAAAAACCATTTCTGATTTGTACCTTTAGACCTTATTTTTTTAAGTCATAACATGGTATGAACTTAATTTTCTTTACTTTCACCTTTAATGAAGTTAGAAGAATACTAGTTGTCAAATTTAATAAAATCAGTTCATAAATGATAAATGGATTTAGCAGAACAGTGTTTACACCATATGAGCTAGGAGGACCAAATTTGCCGCAAACTTTTCTCAAATAGAAAGAGTACTGAATATTGGCCGATAATTTCGTCTGGCCCCCATTGCAAGTCTTTTTGCAAATAGGAACCATAAAAAATAACTCAAGTCTTCTCTTTATATTCGACTCGCTTGCTTTTCAAAAACATCTAAATCAAGCTATTATTTTACCTAGCCGCCATAAAAATACGCTACCAGAGTAAGGGTTTTGAAACGAAAGCGCCCATACCATGTGAGCTAGGGAACAATTAGCTTTTCAAGGCTATTGTGAAGGGTATACAAGATTCGGCCCAGCCGAATACAGCATTTTAACTTCAGTGTGTGTATATTTTTGTCTCCGTCCAGATAATGAAACATTTGACTTTGGAAAAGCATTCCTTGTTTCATGTACAAGCAGTTTTTTGTAAGATTGTTATTCAGAGATGGGAAAAGAAAGAGATAACTTGTTTAAAATAAAGCTGTTTCTTTAAGCCCAATAAAGGGTGGTCCAAATAAAACGCATCGTAAATAAAACCAAAGTTTTCAGAGAATTATTTTAATATTTTTTATTTTTATGAATTATTATGTTTAAAACAAAATATCTGCCAAATGCTAGCCACGGCTTCGGTGGCATACCTCTGTTCGATAGTCCATATTTTCAATGACTCTGAGACATAATTGAGGTTCAATGTCGTTAAAATTCCGAATTATCTCATCCTTTTTAGCTCTTAAATTTTCTTGGCTTATTGACGTTCACTTTTTCTTTTAAATATCCCCAAGGAAAAAAGTCCAACGGTGTCAAATCACATGATCGTGGCGGCCAATTAACATTGCCAGATAATACGGTCATTGAATTTCTCGCGCAAAAGAGCCATTGTGTCATTGGTTGTAAGGCACCGTCTTGTTGGAACCGCATATTCTCAATTTCTGGCCAAGAAGTTCGTTATCAACTCTCGATAACAAACAGCATTCACGGTAACTGCTTGGCCTATCGCAAACAACAGCAATGTTTTCCGCAGAACGAACTGGGCGAGCATGCACAGGTATTTTCACATTTTCTACAGACCCGGGTTGCTGAAATTTGCTCGCAATTTTCCCTATTGTGGACACATTTGGTCGATTATGCTAACCAAAAAAAAAAAAAAAATCACAAAGTGCATTTTGATTTCAACGCCCATTTTCGTAAAATGTGTACCTCTCCATGGTTAAATTTGTCAAAAAAACACCGAAACAAAGAAATCTCAAATAAAGTTTGGAAAAAAAACTTGACGTTAAGGGGTGACTCACAATTAACATCGTGCATTATGGTTGGACCAACCTTTAGAACTTACGAACGGGTTAACTAACAAGACTTGCGATATTTTCAATAACCAATACACCTTTTACTGATTCAAATTATTGTGTTGAAAATAAACACGAGTTAAATAATTAATGGTAGCAAAATCGATCGGATAAAATTAAGAACGTAAAATGGCTGGTCAATAAAAAAAAACACTTATAAGCCTAGAGTATACGGAATTCGAAAAGCCACATGCGCATGTGTCTCCGACATAATTTGGATGGTCTAGAGACGTCGAAACCACATTCCGTGTACTCTTAGCTTAACTGTTTTATCAAAGAAATACGACAAATATTTGTTAAAGTTAAACTGATATTTTTCTGAAATATTGTTGTTGGAGTCCTAATTAAGAAAACGTTAATTTAGTCCCTATAAAATTTTTCAATTTTAAGAATAATAGAAACCTTAAAAACTTTAAGTTGCAAATGTAAAAAAATAACGAGCACAATTTTCATTAGTTTGTTAAGCTTCGAAAATTATCTGATTTGATTCGGGTCATTGCTAGACTCCCGGGTCAAATGTTAGCGCTATTCAGCAGTTTTAAATGATAGACATATAATTTTTAAGAGCTTTTTAGAATTTCAATATGGTACTTTTTTTAGTACCTAGAAAGTTACTTCACAATAAAATTTCCCAATGTCTGTAGTTCAATTAAAATATTAAATACTTTTTCATGCGCTCACGCTACAAATATGACTTTTTGTATATGAATATTAAATTGCAGTGACACAGAATCGCATTAATATTAAAATATCTAGCTTAAATTTAATAATTCCATTCAAAAATAAATTATTCGGCTCCAAATTAGTTAAAACGTAAGCGTTGTTTTGGAATTGAACTAAAATTTATTTGCATAGTTTTAGGAGTCAACACAAAATTCAATTATTTAGCATATATGAGAGAGTGGAAGTTAATTAAAATTCCTTTAAATTAAAATTTTAATTACTTTTCTTTTAAATAAAATCGTAAAATCCTTAAATCTAGAGCCACATAACACACCAAACTACTACTGGACACGAAGTCATGCCATTGGTCATCACAAGCAGGATAGTGAAGATGAACGCATTGGTACGCCACTACAACAAAATACAATTGCACCAGCTGCTTCGCATCGTCCCAGTTTGCCAACACCAAAATCGAATGAACCACCAAAACCCGCCGTTACACCCGTACCAGAAATACCTGATCCCAGACTAATTGTTATGCCAGTCTGTCCGGCATTACAGACACCGGAATATAAGGAAGAAATGGAAGCTGCTGCAGCGGCGGCAGCACTAGGACCGGATGGTCATCCAAGGCCATTATCAGCTAGCGGACATCCGCCATGTGCAATGTGTGGTGTTGGCATTGTGTAAGGATATTATGCATATACAAAAAAATACACAATTTATGCTTTTACACATGCACACATACACGTGTAAAAAATATATCATCACCTTAAATGCAAAAAGGAGTAACAACACTTTTTTTCCAGGAGAAGCAAAAAACTTTACAAAAGTGAACATGCAGTTTAATAAAACGAGCAAAAATCAATTAAAAAAACTCTATTTCGAATTTTTTGTTGTAACGCCCTTTTGCATTTAAGGTGACGATATGTATGCATGCATGCATGAGTGTGTGTGTGTGAGTTAAGGTTTGGTATTTTTGTTTCCATGTATGTTTTATGTTGAAATTGTTGTTTTTAAAGTCTTTATATGATTCCTGCCACATTTCTTTTTTTTTTTTTGTATTTTCTTTGGGTTAAAACTTATTCATACGCACATAAAAAGTATTAAAAATTCCAATGATGATGAAATTTTTATATTCTTTTCTGTTGCTGTCTGTGTTAGTTTATGCTCAGCAGTTATTGTTGCCGCTTGTGCTACTGTTGATTATTGCAACACACAGACGACAACAATAACAACTCACATGACTATTTTGTTTTATGCAACAACAAAGCCACTCAACAAATTATCATTTAAATTGAAATATTCATAATATGTAGTCGTTGTCCTTATTGAGAGTCTGTATTAAAAGGCTCACACACCCACACTCTTATAGACTTTTGCATACCAAAGTGTTTACAATCACACAGACCTGAAGTGTCTACAATACTGTCCAGTTAGTGCACATGTTTGAAGAGGTGTATGTATCCTTTGTACTGGTATTGTAGTGTAAACATCGCTTTATAGCCAACACTACAGTGTTTGTCTGTGGCTCTGCGTATGTGTATAACAGTGAAGTAAAACTGTACAGTGGGTGACAAAATTGGCATGATTATAAAATTTTAAAAATTAGTATAGATTAAACTTTAAAATGTTCACAAAGACCGATAGAAATAATTTACGAGTTCGAACAATTTGTACTGTGTATTACGATTTTCGAATCGAAACATGGGATAACCTTCCTATAATCGTTTTGCCAAAAACTTTTTTTGTTATTAAAAATTCCATAAATGTGTTCAGTTTTGTCACTTACTTTATATGTATTTAGTAACACATATGTATATACAAATGTTTTAATATATATTTATTCACAAATAGTGTATCTTTTTTTATGCATACATAAATGTATGTACATATGTGTACTTTGTTTATCGGTTGGTGGTCATTTTGTTTATTATTTATTAAGGTTTTAAAATTTAATTGATAAAATTTCATATTTTTCCCATTTTATATATTTTCTTTATTTATTTATTTAATAATGTAATTTTTTGTTTTTAATCGTGATATGTGGAAAACATGCACAACCATGTACAAACATATCAAGCAATTTTCAATACTCATTATAATTAATAAACCGTAAATTAATGGCTGGTGAGAACAGTTTTCAATCATTTCGCTTTAATAAAATTAAAAAAAAAAAAAAAACGAAAATTAACAAATAAAAACGAATAATGTTTATGGCAAATTTCATTTTAAAAATTAACCACAAATTAAGAAAATGAATGTGGTTTGATTTGAGGCATATGTGTTGCAAATTGAATGAAATATAAATAAAAGGTTATTTTGTGGGGAATAATTGTCTACATTTGTACATATTTCAATAAAATTATTTAAAGTTTTTTATAAAGAAAGTCTGGGAAATTTAATTGGATTTAAACAGTGTTAAAAACAAAACTAGACCTAAAGTAGCAGTAACAATGAAAATTTAGTAAATATTTAAAGTTAAACAAGTAAGAGTGCTATATTCGGCTATGCCGAATCTTATATACCCTTCACCATGATGAGATAAGAACAAAAAGTTATATACATAAATAACGTTCTTTAGATAGGTATAAATAAATATTAATTCAGCCACGCCACGCCCACTTTTCATTTCGCCATGCCGAAGAATATAAAAAAAAACAAAAAATTTATATATGTACCTAAGCCCGTTTCCTCTTTTGCCAAAGTTGATGTTTGAAATTCGTTTTATAATCTTAAAATCGTTTTTTAGAACATAAAAAATTAAATAAAAAAAATGAAAAAAATTATTTTTGGGATTTGAACTGGCAATATCATCAGTCTCAGGAGAGAACTTAACAACTCGGCTACTAATGCTTTTACTGAAGAAGCGTTAAATTAAAATGTATTGAGTCTATGAGTTTGTTTCTTTATTTGAGCGGCATATCATGTACATGCATTAATGTGTATGTGTATGCGTAAAATTAAACACATTACAAAAATCCACCACTTGTAGTGAAGGGTATAAAAAAACAACAAAATAAAAACCACATTACCAACACTGTATTACCATAGCCATTTGTATTGTATTGGTTTGTATGGTATATTTATGTCGTTTTGGTAATACAGTGTTGGTATGGTAATGTCACGTCTAATTGGACCTTTAAAGGAAAAAATTTGAGGCAGTCGTGGTTTTTTACTCATATCTCAGCCATTTGTGGACCGATCTTGCTGAATTTCAATAGCAAACAATTCTGGACCATATGTGATATAAATGTATAATAACCTGGCCCCCATCATATATGGGGTCTTCGGAAAATCCGTTTCAAGGAACAGACGGACAGACGGACATCGTTAAATCAACTTCGCTCCTTATAAGGACCCAGAATATATATACTTTCTATTGTCTAACATCAATATTATAGAAATTACAAACGGAATGACAAACTTATAGAGTATACCCTATTCACCACCTGTGGTGAAGGGTATAAAAAACAAAGAACAGGAGCCATATTTTTATTAAAAGCAGAAGGGGTAGTAAAGTTTCTTAGCAATAGTTCAAAGAATAGCAGAGTTTAAAAAATATATTCAGTATAATAAAGTTAGCAACACTAGTTCTGATTGGAAGAAAACATTTTTATGCTGGAGTTTATTTATTAAAATAAAAATATAAAAAAAACTGAATGATAAAAAACGGCTGTGTCTAAAACTATTGGCAACATTAATTTAGTCAAATACAAAAACAAAATAACTAAAGAAGAAAAATTAAATTTTAAAAACAACAAACCTAGTAAAAAATAAATGCAAATCAAAACCAAAAGAAACAAAAATCAAAATATTCACAATAGATACATAAATACATTACCAGCTGATTAATTCTGTGGCATTTTGACAAAACATCTTAATTCGAGATAAGATAGCAAAAAAGTTTTTAAGCAAACCGCGTTGAAAAAATCATTTTTTTTTAAAAATGAAATAAACCAAAATTAAAGAAAAATTTCGTTTATAATACAAAATTTTAAAAACGTAAACAAAAATGGTTTTTGAATGAAAATTCGTATGATTAATAACATTTTTTTCAACTTTCTAAATTTTGCTTTAGATGTTTTGTCAAAATGCCACAGAATTAAAATACAGGTGTCCCTTCTATAACGTATTGTATACCGCACAATAGAAACAAATAATAATATAAATAAAACAAACTGGAAAAAAAAGCAAATCAAATATCTCCAGGGGGGGGGAAAATAAAGTAAAACAACAAAAAATGAGTAAAAAAATTGCCGATCTATCCGTTGATGATTTAAAAAGTATTATTAAAGAGAGCAATGCTGAAGTATTAGCAGGGCTGGCAAAGCAAAGTAAAGAAGTATGTGAACTTAAAATAAATTTCTTATGCATGAGATAGAGTTACCTTAACGTGAAAGAGATAAGGACCGAAGAAGAATTTCTATTCTGGAATCACGAAAAAACTTGATCTTCAAAGGACTAGACTCAAAAAAAATCTGCTAATGAAGCAGTAAATGCCATATGCACAGATGAATCCCGATGACGGACACGACTGTTGTTATTAATTCGACAAAAAAGCTATTTGAGAAGGAAGGCAAAATGACAGTTCTAGTTCAATTCTAAACAAATAATAACGTTGAAGATGTCCTAAAGAAAACAACAGAGCTGAAAGGCACTGCGATTTATATCGAGCGTGATTTGGATGCTGAAAAATAACAAAATAAAGTGGTTCTGCTGCAATTAAAAAAATAAATTGTTGCTGTGAGTAAGAAATATCGTATTTTAGTTCGTGATGATAGATTAAATGTTAATAAAAAAGTGGTTCAAATGGAACAAGGAAAAAAATGCTGGTATGCGGCAAAGATCGTGGCATCACAGTTTTAAAGGAACTTTATGGCAATGAATTAAATACTATTATCATTAATTATGATTTATTATGCAACAAATTAAATTTAAAAAACTAGAAAATAAACATCAAAGCACTAGTAATAAAATAAATAAAAATGTAACAAAAAAAACCAAATTATCAAAAATTAAATATAATTTCATATAACATTCATGGTCTAAATATATGGGGGATTTCATGTCAAGTGACCCAATATTGAAATTGATGTCTTCCGATATTTGGATGAAATTTTCACCAAGGTTAGTCCTATTGGATAATAGTTTAGACACAAATTTTCAACAAGATCAGTCAAAAAGTTTCTGAGTTAGAGGGGGTCAAAGTTTGACATTTTGGCCATACAGGCGTTCTTTCTCATCCATGTAGCTTATTACCTATTGGTGTTAGCAAAATTTGTCCCAAGAAGCTTCGATAGCTATTTGATCAATCTTTTGAAGAAAAATTTTTTTGTTTTTTTAAAAAATTTTTTTTTTTAATTTAAAACTTTTTTATTTTTTTTTTAGCGGGAATGTTTTTTTGTGTCTAAACTACTATCCAATAGGAAGACATCGATTTCAAAATTGGGTCACTTGACATGAAATCACCCATATGCTTCCCCGGTTTTTCGAATACATATATTGGTCAGTCACAAATTTTTACATTATATGAAACGCATGTAGTTGAAGAAAATACAGCTCAGTGGGCAAAATATTTTGGAGATTTCAAACTGTATTGGAAACCTGCAAAACAGTTAGGTAGATTTGGAAGAGCTAGTGGGGGTAGTGTATATGGAATCAATAAGGAATTGGCAGCGTTGCCAGAAGATTTGAAAGGAAAATCTTCATATGCCCAAAAAAAAATCTTATTTTTAAAAGGAAAATCTTAAAATTTTTAATAACAAGGGCAAAGAAGTAAAAATTATTAATTTTTTAAAAGGAAATACTTCTTATTATAGAAACTATTTTAATTGAAATACATAATTACGGTATTTATACAAAATTAGATTGTAGGCTTAAATTGTGTTTTTAGTTATATTTTCTATTAAATTCTTTCTAAAAATATACTTAAAATCCATTTGTTTTCTAATAAATAAGAACGTAAAAAAGTTCATATAAATAAAGACGTTTCTTTGGAAGTAATTAAATTCTAAAATTAGAGATATATAAATTTTGGGCAAGAAGATCATACATCATATGAAGTTTTAAGGGTTCTCAATTTAGTATTATATTTGATACCATTTTATACCGGATTATATGGATTTCCCTAAATATATTCCTAATGGAATTGTTATTAAAATAATATACACCTTTGAAAAGACACTGTAAAGCACTAATGTATATACACTTTATTTAATAATTATCAAAAACATGAAATGTGGAATTTTCACACCAAAAGCTTCTTAACCCTAGGTAACTTTTTACCACTTAGGTCTCCTCTTGGTCAGGCCTGACCCCAATTAGAACAGCTAAAAAACCCCCAATTAAATAAATATATTTTTTATTAAATTATTATTTTAGATAAGCAGGGGTGTTCTGGAAATCGAAAACACAAGAATTTGGAAGTTATTTTTAATACACTTTTAATCAAATTTTTATAATGTTTGTTATTAAATTCTGTTTAATAGAGAAATGTTTGTAAAATATTTGTCATAAAATTCATTTATCACAGAAATCTTAATCGAATATGTAGTCCCTTATTTTGCACATTGGAACGAGTTTTCCGCTTGGTTTTTGTAGTTAAATTATACTTAGCTCATAACGGGCCGTAGTTTTCTGATTTAGTTCGAACTTGATTCATTCAATTCACAACATATCATTTATAGAATTTACCTTTCTGTTTTTTTGATATATAGTTCTATATGAAAAATATGGCAAAAAAAAATTTGGTCCATCCCAGAGGGTAATTTCATAGACTTTTACATAAAAAATAGAACTTCACCCCACTAATCTTGCGCCAATCAAATCCAAATTAGTTTCATTTGATTCAGAACACATCATTTATAGACGCCCCTGTTTTTTTTTTTTTTTTTTTTTGTTATATTCGAAAAATTGCAATAATTGCAAAACACAAATTTAGTCTGGCCAGACCAAGACGGTAATCCTAGGGTTAAGTTCCATTAGTTTTACCTTTTGGTACTAAATACATGAACTTTTTTGTTCTTTAATATATTAAACTTTATAAAAATACGGGTTTTCTTTTTTCAAATAATTTTTTTTCATCAATATTCCCAAAATGAACAACCGCTAATTTTTGTGTATGCTAGACAATGGGTACAAATGTATGCATATCCAATAGACAACAAGCTGATACAAAACCTCATTGTTTTAAAAACTGACTGTTTAAAAAACTGCAAAAAATTATGTAAGTTGTACAAACTTAAAGTTAAGAATTTTCATTTCTAAAAATAAAAAATCTTAATTTGAGAAAAAAGATCTTCAAATCTTATTTTAGTCAAAAAATCTTCAAAAATAAGTTAAAATCTTCATTCTGGCAACGCTGTGGATTGGTGAAAGCTGGTGCGGAATTTCGGTTTTTTTTTAGTAATTTCAACAAACCTAACCGTTTTTGAGTTACGCGAATATATGTTGTGCAACCTCCTCCATTTTCGAAATAACGGTATATCTCGAAAACCGGACCCAATCTGAAAAAACTGCGAGCACCACTGGATTCAGCGTACCCGAGTTATGTTAAAGCGCCACGTGCCCCGTTTGTCTGTTTTTTTAACTAGCATAGTGTAATCAATAATGAATATGGGGGTTAGAATTTAAAAGCAGTAGTTGTAGTAATATTCTTATAAAAAAAGCATAGAACTAACATAAAAAACAGTAAAGATAGTAAAAAACAACAATAATAAATATGTGTATCCCAATAGTTTAAGAAAACACGATGGTTTTACGAACGTCTTATATGGAAAGCACTTTTACAGCTGAATCCAGCAATAACAAGTAGAATATTTTTTATTTGGAATCAAAATAGCGATTTTGACTATATTAAGGCTACATCAAAAACTATTTTCATTGCTATCTTTGATTTTTTATTTAAGGATTAATATATTAGTTATAATATATTTCTGTGGCATTTTGACAAAACATCTTAAGTCAAATTTAAAAAGTTGAAAAAAATGTATTGTTAGTCATACGAATTTTCATTCAAAAAACATTTTTGTTTACGTTTTTAAAATTTTGTATTATAAACTAAATTTTTCTTTAATTTTGGTTGATTTTATTTTTTTAAAAAATGAATTTTTACCTAATTTTTTTATTTTTTTAAATTTTTGCTATCTTATCTCGACTTAAAATGTTTTGTCAAAATGCCACAGATTGATATCTATTGACACAGAAAAAAATATCTTCGAAAACAAGGTTGATCTTACATTTTTCGAAAGTGATTTTGCTTCATAGGTACTTCATGTTAATTTAACATGATTTTACAATAACTTGCAAACAACATTATTTTCTTTTAAAATAACTAAAATTCATGTCAATTTAACATTCTCGTAAAGAGAGATTGAAATGACATTCATATTGAAATAACACTCCGATACACGTTGAATGAAAGTTATTTCAAGTTGAAAAAACGTTAATTTCATGTAGAATCGAATTGGTTTGACTTTGAAAAACCAGTGAGAAGAAGCTTCAGTATTGTCTCTGATGCGTTAATTTAAGAAACATTCTAAACACTTACCCGCGCAACCAGACAGAGAGAGAATACAATTATTTATTTTCCTGTAGCACATGTTTCACTTTTTTTGTTTTCCCCTTTTGTTTACAGAAGCACTCACAATCAAAAGACCCCAGCAGAATGGCTTAATCGGGTTTTCGTTATCATTCTACTTTGAAAATTTGATGTACTATTTAACTCAATAATTTTAACAAAAATAATACGGGAATTTTTTTTCTTTTTATAAATAATTTTAAACATGAAATTAAAAAAATTATATTTTTCATTTTATAGTGTTGTTTCTATACAACGCAAATAAACCATGGATTTTATGGATTCAATATTGAGCAATGTTATTTTAACATTTTTCGTTTGAAATTACATAATATGAAAAAATTATAATTAAAAAAAAAAAAATGTACATTAGAGTGGGTCAATTTGTATGCATTAAAAAAAATTCACCAAGCGGTTGCCAAAATCGTAATCTGCGACGAGTTCTAAAAGGTGTGCCAAAGAAACCATGGGTCTAAAATCAAAATCGTGCTTCCCGTTTTTAAAGATAAACTTTTCTTTTCGTTTATACTAAATTACAAAGAGGTAATGTTTGTTTGTTTGCAGGAGGTAATCTTCGTTACCTCTGAACCGATCTTTATGAAACTTTTACAGTATATTATTGATGTTCTGGGAGGTGCTATAGGATATATATTTTTTTGACATTTGAAGTGGGCGAGGCACCTCCCATACAAAGACATTATGGATTTATATTTATCTGTAGAACGACAAGAGCTAAAGTTTCCAAATTTGGTAAGAATATCTTGGTTATCAGTACACAACATCTGACAAAATCTTGGCGGGATTGGAAAATTTTTTCAATTAAATTTCAGCATATTTTAAAAAAATATAAAATACAAAATTCGAAAAGAGAATTTTGTTATTAAAAACGGGAAGCTCGATTTTGATTTTAGATCCATGGTTTCTTGCGCAAACCTTCTTAGAATTCGTCGTAGATTACGATTTTGACAACCGCTTGGTCGAGAAAAATATTGACGCATTCTAATTAACATACTTTTGCAGAAATTTACTATGATTTTTAATCAACATTGCGCAATATTAATTAAACATTGATATTTTGTTTTGTGTGTGTACTAATATAATAAAGCTAAAAAGTTTGTATGTTTGCAAGAGTTAATCTCCGGAACTGCTGGTTTGATTTTAAAAATTTCTGCAACAAAATAAAGAATGGAACCTCCTAACGGACATAGGCTATATATAAGGTTCCACTAAAGTGCTTAGGGCAGTGTCTAGGGGCGCTAAACCTCCTATTCTAACCTAACCCATATCTCCAAAACTAAAAGAGTCAGAAAAAAATGTAGTACTTATCAATGTGCTTTAGAAAAATAAGTGGAAAGGTGTCTGGTACTTTTTTTAAATTCCGCCCTTTTAGGGAGTAAACGGGTAAAACCTGAGTTTTGGTAAATTTTTTGTCACCCCTTCTGTCTTTTAAACCAATAATCGTAAAAAAACATTGTATCACATTCAAACTTATTAACAAATTTGGTACTTTTTAGAAATTCCAACGTTTAAGGGGTTAAATTCGTAACTATTGATGGTACTTTTCTACAAAGTATTTCTCTCCATTCTTTGGCATATACGCATTTAATGGGGTGTTACTACATTATGGAAATACGGAAAATTAAAATTCTTTCTTTAAAAGAAATTTAAAAGCACCCACAGGCGCATACCGATCTTCGGGAGAATCTTTTCCGCTTAAGCCGGCGATTCACTATCCATCCTATTCAGTCGTACGATTTGTCAAAAAAATCTTTTTTGCTCGTCAATAAGTATGATAGTGTGGCTAAAAAATTAAAAATGAGTCTGTCCGACTTGAAATTTTTATAAAATTTTCATAAGAAGAAGGATTCTATGCAATCAGAGTTGCATTTTCTTATAACGAAGCTGATTTATATGATTTTGCATCTTTTTTGTGTGGTTTTGAGGCATTGAGAACAGATTTTGCAGACATTGTTTTTTTGTTGTATAGAATTCTATCAGATGTTCGTGCAAATGAATCGGTCGGTTTTGTGGGTAAGTGAAATCCGGCCTTTACAGGAGATGCCCTTCTGTGGGATTGTTGGTTTTAATGTGTGCAAAGGGAACTTAGAAAATCGTCCGCCTATGGAAGCTGTCCGGGTAAAAGTCCTGTCCGTTAGTAGAGCTTTCGCTGCATTAAATTTCCTTTTAAGAAATAAATCTACAAGTTTTACAAACCAATTATGCTAATTCTGATCCTCTAAGAAAATTGTTTAAACATTATAATGATTTTTATTTTCTTATTGATTTTTCTGTTAATGTTAATGTCATTAAACGTTATATTATTATGCACCTAAATCAGTGTAATTAATTAAATGGATGTCTAAATCCTTTTTTCTTATTATTATTTTGTATATTATGTAAAAATTTTTTATAATTGGTCTGTAAGGATTTATTCCGTAGACCTTAAATAATAAATAAATAAATAAAAAAGGAATCTAGATTTTAAGAAAATGTTGTAGAATTTAAAACAAAATTTTAGAAAATTTTTTAATTTACAGCCTGTTCAATGATTCCGAACGTTAACGTTCGCATAGAAAATTACATTTAAAACAAAAGCAAAATTCTAAAATTTGTTTTGGTATCAAATGTTATTTTCTATGCGAACGTGAACGTTCGAAATCGTTGAACAGGCTGTTAGTCGCTAAGAGGGTTTCTTTTTAATAGAAATTTGTTACAATTTTGAGAATATAAAAAAGTTTTTAAAAATATAATTTCGTAGAAATAAACTTTAGATTTTAAGAAAATGTTATGGAACTGAAAAAAATTTCCTAAATATTTTTCTTTAATAAAACGAAAAAACCGAAGTAAGGAAGAACGTGTTAACCAATTAAAATAGATAATCATTCAAAAACAAATTTTGATCTACCAAAGTTAAAATACCATATGGTTAAAGATTGATGTTTGGATTATTGACTGCCAGCCGTCTTCAATCAAATCTCGTCAAATCTCTGAAGAGATTGTGTGGTTTCAATCGGCAACATGTCCGTAGAAACCTGGGTTCAATTCCCAGCTCAGTCAAGGACGAAAATTATCAATAAATATTAATTCATATCATGTTGTAAAATTTCTTTCTTCATAAAAATAATTTGATGAAAATGAAATTAAATGAACTTTAGCCTGAATAAAACCATAAACAGCTCAATAAATTAACCAAAATACTAATTAATTTAAAAAAATTAAAAAATTTTAGTACTCTTTAAAAAAAATTTTCGTTGAAGTCAAAATTTAAAATATGTATGTAATTTTTAAAAATATTCGAATTTAATTTAAAAGATTTTGTTTTTCGTGCTTAATTCCCAGTTTTAATTCTTGATAAAAACACTTGAAATTTATTGTTGATGGGATAAGCTATTCCTATGCGCATTTCACTGGTTGCTTAGGCCAGATCATCATCAACAATAAATTTCAAGTGTTTTTATCAAGAATAAAAACTGGGAATTAAGCACGAATAACAAAATCTTTTAAATTCAAATTTTGTATTCCCAAAAATTATTTTTGATAATATTCGAATTTATTTAAATCTTTGACAAATATTTCATAAATTTTAACTTATTTTTATCACAAACACAAATTTTAATTGTTGTTGTTCACTTTGTTTTCTTGTATTTAAATTAACAATTTACTTGCCTCTTAAACATTAAAACAATTTAATTAATCTGTAACACTTTTTGTTTTGTTCTTATTATTTTTTTTTTTCTTCACAAAACCCAAAGTGGTGTCTTTGTACGCATAAAGGATAGAAATTTGCACGTTGAATGCTTCAAGTGTGCCACTTGTGGCACTTCATTGAAAAATCAAGGTTACTACAATTTCAATAATAAATTGTACTGCGACATCCACGCAAAATTGGCTGCTATGCAAAATCCACCCCCCGGCACTGAGGGCTACGTTCCTGTACCAATCAAACCGTAAGTACTTGATAACAAACAAATTTTATTAATTCCCCCCCCAAACCAGAATTAAACTATTAAATTGAAATATTTAAAAAATATTTAAAAGTATCATTTTACTGGGAAATGTGCTCGTTCGTGTTATATTTGTATTGAAATCAAATTTACTTAAATCCAACAGACATGTTTAATGGCCCTACTACGGTTTACAACTCAACTCAGTTGAGTTGAAATCAAACCAACTGCTTGTGATGAGTTGTAATTTTTTTTTTTTTTTTTTTGCTGAATTTCAAATTAAAAAATGTTCAATATTGATATTTGATTTTTGCATTAAACACGTATGAAAACAGCAATTAATGACTGGCATATTAATTTCAACAAAAAGGATTTATTTCCTATATACATTTTTTTGTATAAATTTTTTTTAAATATTGCAATAATAAAAAAAAAATAATAATAAGTGAGCGATTGATTTTAAATGGAATTGATTATTTGATTAATTAAGCTTTGAAGGGTGTCTAAATGAGATGAGGCACTGGAATTTTAATCAATGTCTTTTTCAAGACTGGCAACCGATACCGTTATTTATTCAGAATCGCAAATAAACACTAAATATCGCTCGTTAGTGTTCGATTCGGTAGATTTGTGGGAAACACAAACGGTAATAGTGTTTGTGTAGAAAATCATAAAAAAAAAGTTTCCCTGTTTTTCATTTTTCGAACACAAAAATGATACTGTTTTTATCCAACCAACAAAAGATGAGAACATTTAATTCGTTCGGTTTTTTTTTTTAAACCACAAACTTTATTGTGTTTGGTTCAGCTTATTACCGTTCCTTCCTTTTGGCTGGTAAAAAAAACCAAACATTTTTTACAAAAACAAAATACACATACGAAAAAAACAAAAATCCAGCAAAATTACCCAGCAAAAACTTTACTTACCAAGTAAGTTAGCAAATAATGTTGGAGAAAATAAACACTACTTATTTTTCGGCTGAATAACTACTTATTTTTGTTCGAGGTGTCCACAGAATTCAGTACTTACAATACACTTACTAGAAGTCAAAAAATATTTAGTTATTATTTAACTACTAGTAAGTTGAATTGTAAGTACTTACAATATACTTACCAGAAGCCAAAAAATCACTAGTTAATAGACCTAATAAGTAATTATTTAGTGCGTTACCAGTAAGTAAATATTCAGTACAGAAAACAACACAAGTAATAAGTAGTTATTGAGCTGATTAGTAAGCAAATATTCAGTAGTGAAAATAATAGAAGTAATAAGTAGTTGTTGTGATCATTACTAGTAAGTACTTATTAAAGTTTTCAAAATAATGACAATTGTAATGACAACTACTTACCAGGTAACGTATGAAATAACTACCACCTATTACTAAAAATCAAAAAGTTTTTCCTGGGTATTTTACAAAACATATACACACAAGCTGTTCGTGCTGCGGTCGTTGCTTAAATTTTTTGTTTGTTCATTTCTTTATGAATTTACAAAAGAAACATTATAGAACATCAAAACATAATGTTTGTCTACGCAACCACTACAATTGTTCTGTTTTTTTAACGAAGAACATAACACTATATAATGTTCGGTACTTTCTTGAAAATAGTTACGAACGATATTAAGGGTTGTGTTCGTCTACACAAACGCTAAAAAAATAAATATCGTTCCTGGGTGCAGGGTTGTCAGATTAATTTTGACCTTTTTCGCCAAATTCAATGTCAAAAATCGCCAAAATCGCCAAACCCTTTGTTTTTCAGTTTTTGACAATAAAATACATGTTTTTAGAATTATTAAAAATATATTTTATTAATTGTAAAAAGTAAATTTGTTCAGTATCGCTTAAATACGCCAAATATTTAAAAAAGTAGGCATAATATATGTTTTGTTTAATATTTATTTAGAACACAGAAAAAATAGTTAGTGAACTCAAAAGAGGTACAATGGTTACTATAAAATAATTTATAGTAGTCTACTTAAAGCAACAAAAAGAGAATTTTTGCAGCTAGTATTTAACAAATATTGGATATACATGTGTATTTAAGTTGCAGTTATCTAAAACGCTTCACTGGCAAGACTCCCTATTTGTCTTCTTTTTTGGAATACATTGTGAGAGAATTACATTTATTCAATGAATGTACAAAATAAGTGCAATATGCACTATTCACATTCATATAATTTAAACCTTGTAATAACGCGTCATAAAATTCATAATGAATTCTACTTCGAAGGCGAGTTTTGGTGGAGTTCATAATTTTAACACAGGCAATACTTGTTGTAATTACCAGGATATAAAGTGCAGTCAAAGAGTTCCTTTAAATGGTACGTACCTGCCGTATCCATGTAGCTATACAATTTAGGGCTTAACCTATATAAATTAGATGAAATATCATCATTTAAGCCCTTTTTACAGTTAACACACGCAAATTTTTTCTAGTGTGTTTCGTAAACATTTAAGGGTACGATAGGATTCATAAAAGTCGTTAACAACAACGTTTTTTTCTATGATAATAAATGGCCACATACATAAATATAATGGAAAAATTTTCATAGACTTTAACTATTTATATTTATTTTTTAAGGAATTATATTTATTAATTCTTTTAAGAGCGAGCACCTTTAAAAACGAAAAACAATTTTTTCGAAGATTTTCATTATCTTTACCAGCCATTTGAACATACATACTTTCAAATACTGATCATACATATGAATGCCTCAAATTTCATACATAAAAATACTAGAATAAAAGTAATATTTTTTCTTCTTATTGAATATAACAAATTTTAAAACAAATCCATAGCTCATCAAAAATAGCCAACTATTTTTTTAAATCGCCAAAAAGTCGCCATGTCGCCAAATCAAAAATTAGGTCGCCAAACAAGTTTGAAAATCGACACGTTTGGCTGCATTACTGCAGAAAATTTTGTTCAAAAATTCAGCATTGAAAGCCTGTTGCTCTATCACCCAATCAATAAGCATATCTAAGCGGCTGACCATTAAGCCGGCTTAAATTGTTGCGTGAGTTGGACTAAATATAAATGGCAGTGCAAATTCAAATGCAAAATACGTCATAATGAGCCGTAAGATAGGCCCAATTGCTGAGAACGTCGTGGAATCGACTTTCACTAACAGAAGAGATATTTTCGGCAGAGCGCACAATGCAATGATGCTCAGGTCTGACCATATCTGTAACGCTTCGTGTCTCTTTAAATTTCTTTATAATCTTGGCAATTCCTTGCACAGTAGGTCAATAATAATGACGACCATAATCACCCTGTAATGCTCGAAAACTGGCCACATTTGAACCACCACTTTTTTCGCGTTTTTCTGATGTTAAACGATCATTATTTGTAAATGACAAACCTTTTACTAAAAAAATGCCACTTTAGATGACAGACCGGCGGTTTGAAACCACTAAATCGAGAACCCTGAATTATTTGAATTGGAGCACCCTAAGGGATGAATATATATGGCAAGTATGTTTTGAGAAAATTTTAAGAACGAAAAACTAATGGAGGTCCGTTATACATTTTATTCCCCTTGGGGCGACTTTTTGGCAGTTTTCGGGCTTTTTCTTCAATATATTTCTAGTCTGTATTAAACTTTTTGTATGGGAGCACCCTTAAGGAATGGAGATAGCGGGTAGGTATGTTAGAAGCAAATGATGAGGATGACAAACAAAGTTGGGTTCGTCATACATTTGACCTGTCTAGGGGCATCATAGGCGCTGCAGGGGCCAAGCTTAAGAATTTCAACCATACAAAAATGGCAGTTTAATGAAATTCTTACATTTGGCCTCTGCAGTGCGTGGGATGCCCCTACCTAGATGGTTCAAATGTATGACCAACCCCACTTTAATTTGTATCCAAATCATTTATTTCTAACACACCTACCCGCTATCTCCAGTCCTTAAGGGGGGCTCCCATACAAAATGTTCAATACGGACTAGAAATATATTAAAGAAAAGGTCCCTTAACTGCGCACGAGCCTAGGGGGATATAATGAATGATCGAGCTCAATTAGTTTTTTGCCTTAACATTTTCTCGAGACAAACTTGCTCTTTATCACGATTTCTTACAATTATTGCGTTTTATGAAATTCTTAAATTAATTAAAAATTTTCGTCTCTTGTGAATAAAATTAAAAGTTGTAAAAAGATTTTAATCATTAATGGCTTGTTTTGTTTGCAACTTCGTATTTTACATGTCCGGATAAAAAAGAAGCATAGCTGCATTTGTAAATTTTTTATGAATTTTTAACAAACAAAAATTTTTAAATTTCCCTAAAGAGGCCGATAGACACATACTGCTGACAGCTACTGCCGATGAAGCCTTCGTATACGTGTGTGATTGATATTTTACTACACACCTATCAATCATCATTTTAAAACAAATTTCATTTCGTGAAATTCAAGAAAAACCCTATTTTCTTTACACGTTTTTTTCTCAAAAACTATTTTAAATTTGTTTTATTTTAAATTGAAAAAAAAACATATCAAAAAATTAATTAATTTATTTTATTTCATTGTTCATTTGAACAATTGTCAGCAGTATGAGTTCATTTCAAAATCAAACCCAAAATGTATTAACAAAGTGACCTCAGTACTACAACAATGCAACAAAAGAAAAAACAACAGGCTTGTTGTTGCTAGAATTGAGACGGCAAATGTCAAAATGCCTTATTAAAAAAAGTAAATAAACAAACAAAAATGACGACAAACGTCACACACGAAGAAAATCACTACAAACAGCTGCACTTGTGAGGTCGCTTTATTAGTACATTCTGATCAAACCTATTTTGATTTTTCATACTGCATTGTCTGTGTGACGCATACATAAATAAAAATTTTAAATTTACAAACACCTGCTGATTGCATGAGAATGAGCAGTATGTGTGTATGGAACCCTTAAAAAACAATTTTTTTTAATGTTAAAAAAATATGTTTCTACAACGATTGCGAATATTAAAAAAAAGTTCAACTTTACTTGAAGTTAATTTTATTGCGGAATTACTTTTTTTTAATAATTTCCATAAACTAAACCGTTTTTGAATTACGCGAATATATGTTGGGAACCTCCTCCATTTTCGAAATAACGGTAAATCTCGAAAACAAAAGCTAACCGTAAAGCACCGTTAGCCCAATTGGATTCAGCGAACCCGATTTAGGTTAAAACGCTAGGTGCCCGGCTTGTCTCAAAAAAAAGTGTGAAATTCTAGCACAGTGTTAACAATTATAAAATTTCTTTGGGCCACAGTCTTTCAGATGACTCCGCATGCTCTCGAGATATATCTCTCCAACTCTTTAGAATCATTCTCTGGCGCCTCCTAACTTTAGCTTTAAAGCAACTACCGTGCATCCCTTGGCCGGTGATAGTTAGTCATAGACCAGATTAATTTACTCTTTTGGGTAACTGAAAAAGAAACCGTCGTGGTAACTCCTAAGTGTGGGAAAAGACACATACACCCCTAGTGTGATAGTTAGAACTTAAACTTATTTTCTTGTAATCGAAAAAAATCCAATCGAAACTTTTAATGTAGAAGCATATTTTCTCAAACTACGTAATTTATATATGTCCTTAAACATGTTGTAAAATATATTTTTAGCAAATAATTTTCAAAATTAATTTAAACATTTGCTAAACACTTTTAAAAATTAAAAAATTCCTACTCTCCAACTAATAGATTCATCTAATTTTATTTTTATAATAAAGTAATCAAACTAAAAGCAGAAAAATAGACCAGCAAAAATGTTGTAATCAAAATGGCATATCCATCATTAATTAAATGTGCAATTTAGAAATTGTTTCTCCCAAAATTACCATATAAAAGCCAATAAAAATAAAATCATCAACCTACAAAATATTTGTAAATATCTGCCAATAAATATTTAAAACATTTTGGCAAAATTATTGTTTAATGTTTGTTCTGGTGAATACTATTAAAATATTGAAAAAAGCCAATGAAGCAAAACATTATAAATTCATAAAACACTGTCAATAGGAATAAAGTTTCAATATCTAGATACATCTGTACATACATAGTAAGTATGTATGTATTCGAAAAAAATAACATCAATAATTTTTATTTTAATAAAATATTTTGTAAACTGAAAATGACAACCAAAAGAACCCTCTTTTTTGGTGAGCTGGGTAAGAAGGTATGCCAATCTATGTCTGATAAATTTATACAAAATCAATAAAATGATTTATTTTATATAAAAAAAATTATTTAGACATAGTAAATGTTGGACGTAATCTGTTAATGCTTTATAGTACAAGGTGACGCAAAAGACATCACCCGGTCGGAAGATGCTGTAATTTTTGCAAGGGGCTGTAAATGTCAGTTCTGCTTTGACATTTGTGAAGTAAATAGATACAAAATACACGTCAAAGCGCTATTCTCCTTAAAAGCGCGGAATAATTGTTTCCACGGGGGAGAGACAACTTTGCATCGTAAATTGTAATCATCGCTTCTGGGGCACCGAAAATCCCCGTATAATACGAAGAGCCATTTTACCCGATTAAAAATACTGTATGATGTGGTGTTTACGCTGGAGTCGTCATCGAAAACGCCGCAGCCCAAGCGACCACTGTAAATGGCGAGCGCCACAGAGCCATGTTCAACGACTTTCTTTTACCTTAACTTGATGAATTGGAAAGGAAGAACATCTAGTTTCAAGAGAATGGATCAAAGGCACATGCTGCACGGCCTACAACCGTAATTCTTAGGGTTGAATTTCCGCGTTACTTAATTTCTAGTTCTTGTGATTTGCACTAGCCGGCAAGATCGCCAGATTTAACCGTTCAAGACTTCTTTTTGTAGGGTTTATTGAAATCACGAGTCCATGTCAGCAAGCCTCATACTCTTACAGCCAAATCTTAATAAGAGCGGAAGGCGGAACGTTTTCCTCCGCTTAGCTCTTGCGCTGAAGTGCCATACCTACATAAAATCGTAACGAACAGTAGTGTTAACTTTCTTGTTAAAAAAAGCAACATAATAAAAATAAATATGGAGATTAAACCGCTAGATTTATTTAAAACAGCTTAATTGCCATTTTTTAATAATAATGGTGGCCAACTTTACTATTAAACGCGCTGTCTGTCAAAATCGGATTTTCTTATTAAAAAGCATTGCCACCGCGCATTTTCGGTATGCTACATACAAATTATACGGGCATAAAAACTTTTGACAGATAGGAAACGCTTTCCGCTCTTATTTAGGTATGGTTTTTAAAGTTCTCAAAGAGAATATTGGTCAGGAATGCGGGAACCTATCGTTGGAAGTTCTGGCAAGAGTGTTGGAAAATGTATTCAATGTTAATACATACGAGCATGTATTTTTGATTAAAGAGAGTTTACCTAACATATAAATTCTCTCTTACACCAGTGTAAATTCTTGTAACGAAAAACTCAACATTGATCGTTCGTTTTGATCGTTTAGCAGTTTCTCAGGCATTGTCGGTATATTTTAGCCAGCTCAAACATATTTTTAAAAATTAAGTATTATTGTTGTAAACTGATTAGGAGAGACAAATAACTTGTTCCAAATACTTTTAATTTCATGTTTATATTAATGAATATGTTAGAAATACAATTTCAAATTTTATTAAATATAATTAAATTAATGGAGTAAAAAAAATAACGTAAATCTTCAGTCCGTTGTAGTTAAACAGACCTGGGTCACTGGCAAGAATTGAATTCGCAAGCCTCGCACTAATTGACAAGCTAAATACCGACTGGCTTACCGGGAAAAGCACATCTTTTGAATTTTTAAAACGAATACGAATTACTTGGTAAACAGTCATGGGAAATGCGTTTTACACTGTGGCAGATAGAGAACACGTTGCCAGTGTTGCCAACTCTTCACGACTAAAAGGAACAAATTTTAAGCGAAAATTACTTAATAAAATTCTTTTACAAAAACTAATAAACTAGGAAACCGTAAAGCTCGATTCACCCATGCGTTCCGAACAAAATTTTTGTCCGGACAAAATTTTTTTTATATTGAGTTTGACCTTTTACGTTTGAGAGAGAGAGCAAAGATTTTGTTCGGCACGTTTTTTCTTGAATTGGTTTAATTTTAATCTTGTGCCGAACAAAATTAACTGAGATGCCACTTTTTTTCAATTTGTACATAAGAGTTGAATTGAGCTGCCACATATTACATTTTTCGTTTTGTGCTGAATAATTAAAAAAAAAAATTGAACAAAAGATGGATGTTAAAGAAAATATTGCCCTGAAACTAAAATAATAAAATTAATTTTCTTCTTTCGTCCATTTTCTTTAACACACTTTTATAAAAAAAACTAATAGTTTGCTAACTGTGCTGCCACTTTGTATAATCGTTTACATCTGTAAACCATATGGTAGCGTTGTTTGTCCGGACAATTTTCCGAGATGGGTGAATCGTTCTGCAGAACACTCTCTGTAAAAAAATTATTGTCCGGTCAAAAATATTGTTCGGAACGCATGGGTGAATCGACCTTAAATATGCAATTATGTATATGTTTTTCCTTGTGCGACCAATGGAGGCAAAAAACAATATATTTATTCGCTTAAGAGTTTTCTATGAATTTTCGCATCAATTTGTTAGTGCATATTTTTTTATATTTTTCCCCCTTTTCAGCATTTCTTTGTCAAAAGACCATTTTTTTAATTTTATAGTGATATTCCACCTTTTTTAAAAATGATTTTAAGCTTGGTAATTTTTTTTTTTGTAAATACACCTCTGGTGCGATTAAAATGCATAAGTTTCTAAAATCGCTTATAAAATAAAGATGTACCGAACGCTTGACAAATTTTGTATCCGTACTCTCTCTTCTTCTCAATGCATTTTGCTTTTTCTTTATACATCATTTGTTGACATATCGCAATACATTGTATTACCATGTAAACTAGCCTTTAATGGATGAATTGGCAACACTACACATTGCTGCCATCAGAACTACTGGAATGTAGAAGAAACAAATTTGCATACAGACTCAGCGTTACATTGATGTGGTCAATATGGCTGCCAATATGTCATGACTCATGAAATTGTTTATGAAATATTTCGTTTTATTTTTTTTTTTTTTTTTTGAAATGACATTTTCAGCGAACACACTCAGCAAAAGTAATAAATTTGTAATAAAAATGACAAATAAAATTATTGAAATAAAATGAAATTCAAAAAAAAAAAGAAAATACAATTAAAAAAAATAAAATAGAAAAAAAAATAAAATTAAAAAAAAAAAGAATTAAAAATAAATTTATAGTTTTGTAAATTAAATATTTTAATAAAGAAATCTTTTACCCCCATATACATAAACGATTACAAAATTTAACAAACGTTTATTAAGCAAAATTTTCATAGAAAATTTGTTTTGTAAACCGTTATTAAATTTAAAATGAAAAATGTATTTTTATGAAAACAGGCATAAATGTTTGAAATTAAATTTTTTAATACGGAAATCTTTAAATGTTTCAAAATTTTATGAAATAAAATTTTGTTTTAGCAACAAAAAAAAACATTATTCCTAATCCCTTATGAAAAACTTAAATATTATGCAAATTAAATACAATTCTATTCAAGATTAGCTCATAACAATTTTAAATTTTATTTTCCTGTTCTGTTTTCTCCTTCTCCTGTTTTACAGCAACACCAAATTGAGTGCTACCACCATTTCTTCAGCCTTAAATGCTCACGGTTACAACAATGGTGTATCCAATGGTAGCTCTACCCCAGCACCGGTAAGTCTTCTAACAAAATACTAAAAAAAAGAAAACATAAAAAAACAACTTTTGTTTTTATGCAAATACATACATAAATGTTTAAATGTTTTATGTTTTAAAGAAATAATATAAAAGAAGAAAAAAAAATAGAAACATAAACAAAGCAACAGCAAAAAAGTCCTACTAACATAAACTTCTCAAATTCATATTGTTACTCATCTCAGAAATCAGCAATAAAATTTTTTTATATACCCAAATACACAAACACAACACTATGGACACACTTGCATGAACAAATTCTGCTACAAACTTGTTACAGCAGTGGCCTTTATATACAAAAAATAATACAGTGATGAAGAAAAAATGCTAATGAAAAATATAGCAAGAGATAAAGCGCAGTTAAGGCGAATTGTTAGTTCGGTTTAAAATGCTCCAAAAAAATTGATGGCCATTGACGGTGTTCCTTTTAAACGCTAGAATACACAACCAGTAAATTATACGCAAACTCATAGCCAGGTTACATGTGTTACCCATTATAATTTATAA
Organism: Pollenia griseotomentosa; assembly: GCA_963931875.1. NCBI lineage: Eukaryota > Metazoa > Arthropoda > Insecta > Diptera > Polleniidae > Pollenia > Pollenia griseotomentosa. The sequence goes on from OZ007564.1 coordinate 33,294,871, forward strand.
TCATTTTCAGCTTTACAACAAAAAAAAAAAAAAAATTAAAAAACAAATTAACCGAATAATTTATTATATTTAAAACACTTTTTTATTGTTAATTAATTTTTAGTTATAAAAAAAAAATGATGCCAATAACTATAAATTAATATATGAACATACAGTAAGTCCCAATTCACATTATACGATTTTTGTCGTTGCAATTATTGTCGTTTCCTCTTTGAAGTCGGTCTCATATTTACATTGTACGATTTTTGTCGTAACAACCTTAAAGCCTATAGTACACGGAATGTAAAAAGCCACATTCGTATGTGGTTCTGACGTAATTTTGTCGTCATCACGCATCACGAACTTGCTATTGTGGCTTTGTAGTGACGTCAAAATTACGTCAGACCCACATGCGCATGTGGCTTTTTACATTCCGTGTACTGTACAGTGTTGCCAGTGAAATTTCGAGAAAGATACATTTTAGTTTCCAAAAAGATACACTTTTTCCCAAAAAGATACGTTTTGAAAAAAAAAATTGAAAATCCATTTTTAACGTTTAATATTTATTAACATAACATTTTTATTTTATATTTATAGGTATGCATATTGCAAAGAAAATGATATCGTTTAAATTTATTTTTATATTTATTTAAGTCATAAATAGGTACTAGGCGAATATGTAATTTTTAAAATACAGTAACCAAACTTTAAAATAAATTATATGTAATTATCTTTGAATGTTATCAAAACAAATTCATTTTTGTAAAAATTAATATACGAGTTTAGGCGTTTATACTTAGGCGATAATATTCATATATATTTCCTGAAAATAAAAAAGATGTTCATATATCCTTAGAACAACTTCGCACTACTAGCAATCATAGATTTAGGTGGGTCGTATGTTGCAAAGCTGCTATCAAGGCGAATTCACTAGAAGGTGGGGTCAAGTCAACATATGGTGTTTTTTTCGGTGGACGACTTGTCAAAGTGTGTAGGCAAACTAATTTTTTATGTAAACTAACCTTTTTTTACTAGCAATATTTTTGACAATCCGACCACAGAAGCAGTGTTGTTGTATAGTTGACCTCACCTTTTAGTCAATGCGTCTTGGCTGCTATTGTATTAGTATTGATCAGTCTTAATAAGTTTAAGTTGGCTAAAAATTTTCGAATTTTTTGTTTCTGTACATTTTGAGTACAGATTCAAAAGATACGAAAAATGTCAGGATTATACATGATACCTGAAGAAGTCAAAAGATACGAAAAATGTATCTTTCGTATCCTAACGGCAACACTGGTACTGTAGGCTTAATACATTTTTCGTCAAATGAGAGAAAATTGAGAGAGCGAATGAATGAACAAATCGAACCGAAGAGTACACTCGCTTCTGTACCCCTTATAATTCCTCTCACCCCTCTTGCCTATAAAGTAAGAATCGCAACGACAAAAATCGTATAATGTGAATGGGCACTAAGCAAACATAACCATTACGCAAACACACAACCAGGGTACACATGTGACCCATTATAATTTTTACCTTAAAAAAAATATATAATTTAGAATCATTTAATTTAAAATATAAAAAAAATGATAAAATATGTAGTTTCTGTTTGCTAATTTTTTATAAAAAAAAAAAACTATTTGGTACGCCTGTACCAAGGTTATTTGTTTGAAAGCTTTAAGTGATGAAACCACTAAATCGAGTTTCATAAATGGCAAAAAAAGGACACACGAAGACTTCAATTTCCTAGATTTGGGCCCTGTTTATCAAAACTACAATTCAAAATTCTACAAGTTAAATACATTTGAAGCAAAAACGAAAATTGTTGCTATTTTAACGTATTTTACTTGTAGAATTGTAACTTGTAGTTTGAGAAACAAGGCACTAGAGTGTCAATACTCTGTTAGTATTGTCTTTGCAGGTACATATGTCTAAAGTGGCTAGCAATTGAGCCCGTTTATGCATTCTAGGGTTAAAGCTACAAAACAATTATAGTACTGTCCGTTTAGGTTGTTAATTTGGAGATTTTCGCCAAACGTGGCGGTTTTTGGTCTATTTGCCGATTTTTTTTCGAAAACTCTACAAGGAATATTCCAAAATTTTCAAAAAAAAACTTCCAGAGTAGTCCCGGAAATTATTTTTGTTAATAGAAACCCTAGTTATATACATCGTAACTTGGAAAAATTAAATTATATTGTCATTAAATTTTACAACCGGCTTGTTTCACACGTTACAAATCCCTTATCCTGTTCAAAAGTTACCCAAATTTTAGCTCAAAGCTTATAAACCAACTAACACTACCGCAAACAAGTAAAAGTTCGGCTATGTTCGGCTGTGGCGAATCTTAAATACTATTGTTTAATAATAGTGTATAATTATACACTATTGTGTTATACTCTATACTATATACACTATGTTATGTTTACACTTATACACTATAGTATTTAAAATCGTAAAAAAAAAATCTTAAGCACAGAATATAGAGCCAAATGTGGTCTTCCTAGCTTACATGGTATGGTCGCTATTGTACTAAAACCATTACTTAGAGGAAAAAAGGAAGTTATTTGTCCATAACTCTGCAATGTATTCCTCTTAGTTTATTGAAAATGAAAGGGGAAAAATATAGTTCAAAGCATATAAAAAGGCTTCAAAAAATAAAGGTTTATAAGTAAGAATTTAAAATTTATCGGTAAAAATAAGAGGCAGTCGTGGTTTTTTTTATATCTCAGCCATTTGTATACCGATCTGGCAAAAAGCAAAAGCAATCTATTTCGGATTATACTTTTAAAATAAATAAACTTTTAAAACCTTATCATATCTGGGATTTTCCGAAACCCTATTTCAACCAACAGACGGTCATAGTTAAAGCCACTACGTTATTCATAAGGAAACAGAATATACTTAATAGTTGGGGGATTCACAAGGTGTCACAAAGTAATAAAACTTAAAATAATAACATGAAAAAATACGAATGTTGTGAACAACCCCTGATAATTTCGTGTGCTATTTTAAATTTAAATCAACTGATTTAAAACAAATATAAAAAAATAAATATTTACCTAAAATCAAAATGTTTTATAATTATAATCCATAAATTAATAAATTAATTTACATCTTTTCTGACTATTTTCCATTTTTCAGACGCCACAAATATTTTATTTTGTTTGTTTACCAAACATCAGAGTCCTAGGCCGATCCATTATGACGCCGCAAGTGTTTTGTTGCAAAAAATACTAGCCGCAGGTTAAATTCGCATGTTAGCCGGATAAATCTATACCATCAACGACGACGGCTACAAAATCATAGCCGATCGGCTCAGTTGCTCGGCGCAGGTCTCTTCTGATTAATTACGACAGCACAATAAACATAGCAAGCAAAGTTTTATTAATTTAAGACACTTTTTGTTTACTAAGCAACAACAATATTTTTAAACCATTGTAAAATGTTGGAACATTATGACAATACAACATGATAGCACACCTTGTGAATACCCCAAGTGTATATTAATAATATTATAAAAATTACAAACGAAATGATAAAGTTTTAAGTAGCCTTTTTCACCTGTGGTGAAGGGTAAAAAACACACTTGTATGCCCACAAAAAACCACACACTTACAGCATTTTTTAAATTGCGTGTTGACACACTGTGCACTTGTGATAATATAAACTAAATAAAACCAAGTCACTTCACTTTTGCAAATGCTTCTAATTTATCTTTAAAAACATTTGTCCCTTGAAAATTAAAGTTTCTTATGTTAATTTGTTTACCTTTTACCGAAGGTTAAAGGGCATTCATAACGTTATCATTCGGTTTGTAATTTATAGAGTATTGATCCCAAACCCTATAAAGTGTATATATTCTGGATCCTTGTGAGAAGAGAAGTTTAAATAACGATGTCCGTCTGTTCATCTGTCAATTTGTCCGTTAAAATGGGGTGTCCAAAGACAACCAAACATGATTGGGACTTTATGTCACATATAGTCCGGAATTGTTTGCTATTGATATTCAGACTGATCGGCCCACAAATGGCTGAGCTATCAACAAAAACCACCACTGCCAAAATCTGATAAAATGACATTATAGATTTCGCTGTATCTGGGGAACGGTATATTTTCAAACTTTTGCACTATGTTCATATTTTAGAGTAGTAGAAACAAAGTGTTCATATATTGGGGTGTTCATATTATCGCGAGAATACTGTATGTACAGAATAGCAATAAAAAATAGCAGCAGCAATAGCAACATACTCGTGTGTACAAATGTATGACTTTGAGCAGCAACACAATGTAAGACAAAAAATTTTTGTTTGTTGATTATGTGTTTGTATGTGTATCACTATGCAAATATGCGTGTAAGCTTTTAGAGCAGAGATAGGCAAAAGGCCGCCCATGGGCGCTTTGTTATTCTCTTATTTACACGTACTTAAGCACACGTACAGAAGAAAAAAATTAAAACAATTCAGTCTCGCATGAGCAGTCGCACAGGTATGTTGTGTTACGCTTGTTGCTTGAGCAGCGTTGCCAAATGTGATTTTTTTGTTAAAAAAAAATTTAATTTAAAAAATAAATTTTTTTGTAAATTGTTTTTTTTTTCTGTTAAAAAAAGTTTTTTTTTATATTTCTTTGTTTTAAAAGTAATTATTTTTGTAAATTGTTTTTTTTTTCTGTTAAAAAAATTTTTTTTAAATAAGTTCTTTGTTTAAAAAATGAGTTTTTTTTTTGTAAATTGTGCAGTTTTACATTATACTTTTTTTCAATTTTGGTATATTTCTTACGACATTTTTGCCTTTTAATGGCTTTATTATAATCTATTAATATTGTAACATTGCAACACATAATGGTGACAGAGAAGAAGAACTTAACTTATTCAAAACTTTTGATTACTTCATCTATGTCAAACTTGTAGGGACAAAATTTTATACGCATGAGGTCTTCGAATTGTTTTCTTCCATACGTAAGTTTAATATGCAATATTTTTAACAAAAAAAAAAAGAATTATGGCAACGCTGCATAACAATGAGAGCAGGAGAGTAATATAGCACTAACATTATTATAAAATACACATGTATGTGTTTGCCTATCTTTGTTTTAGAGAATGTTGCTAAATCAGCAAAATAACCCAGCGGGAAAAAGAAGGAGTAGGAAGGCCTTCTAGAAGGCCTCTGTACCCCTTCTTTTGGATGTACAAGGCCTTCTTGCTCCATTCCATACTCCTATCTTTTTTACACACGTTGTCATTGCGGAGAAGGCCTTCCGCTCTCGCTTCTTCAGCAGGTACATAAGAAGGGTAACGGGACCAAAAAAAATTGATTTTGCTTTTGCTTGTGCAAAAAAACAATACAAAAAATGTTACTCCCTTCTCATAGAAGTGAGTGTGGAAGGTGTATCTTATCTTTTATACGAAAGAGCCGAGGCCTTCTATGAGGCCTTCTTTAGCAGTTAGATAAGAATAGTAATTGAATCAAAAAATCTTTTAAGCAGGCCTTTAAAAAGGCCTGAAGTAAGGAGGTCTTCTGAGTTTTCCCGCTGGGAAGTTGCATTGTAGTTACAATGTTACACAGCAGCAACCACAGCAACAAAAGTAAAAAAAAAAACAGCAGCAACGACACTGCTGTTGTTGTAGCTGTTGTAACAAAAAAATAACGAACAGGAAAAAAAGAAAACTGCAACACAATGTAAAAACAAAAAAGTAGACAAACACAGGGTAGAAATTTTTAAAACAAATACCAGAGAAACCAACAAAGCAAACTCTTTTACTCATTTTCAAAACACATACATACAAAAGCTTACATACAGTTATATCATTTTTATATATGGCGGGGGGAAAAACGCAAAAAAGTGCTTTTTTAAACTTAAAAGCCTGTGTTGTTTTTGGCACTGCTTGCAAATAATGCAAAAATGTGTTTGCGTTGGCAAAACAGCTTTTTTTTATTTCTTAAATTTTGTTTTTTGCTAATTTTTATCATTTTATTTTATAACGTATGAGTTTTTTTTTAATGTAAAATGAAAAATAATTTTAAATGTAATTTAAAAAAAAATCAACTTAATTTTTGTGTGATTGTGTATTTTGATGGAAGATTTTGTTGAAGCTGATGAGTAAGAATATAAATTTGAATAAAAAATAAATGAACTTTTATGTTCTTAAGAATATTTTAAATATTTTTTAAACATTTTGCTTAGTTTAATATTTTAGCTTTTTTATTTTGTTTTATGTTTGAGTTTTGTGTTTTTATTAACTTTTTTTATTATTTACATATTTTAAGTTAAAAATGTGCGTTCAGAATAATTTTTAATTTTTTATTTTTATATTTTTTATTTTTAAATATAAGAGTAAAGTTTGGGCTACTGAGTAATTTTTACAGACTATTTAAGGCCTATTTACTTTTAAGTAACCGTATACGTTGCGGATTAGATGTTCCGTTGATTACAAAGGTTTTGTTTAAATAGTTACTCTAACGCAATCGCAACGCGTTGCGGATGACCCTGATAAATTAAAATATGTCTCCGTTTTTACGTATCAGCTGTTAAAGAAATTTATGTTTGCTTATAGGTATTTATTTATAAAGCGAACATTCAATCGGCGTTAATGATGTTTTTTTATACTTTCATACAAGAATGACGCTCGCTAAAGTTTAAAGGCCCAACTATAATATGCTTAAGTTGGTTTAAGCAAATGGGCGAATGCATGTTAATCATATATGTCAAACCATATTGAACTTAAGGAAACTTTTTGTTAAATTTTATGAATCTGTCATTTGCTTAAGCAAGGTCCGAAACAAATCGCACTTTCCGTACGGAATCAAATGTTTTTTGGTTTTGTTTTTGTGTTTTTAAATGCATTTGAAAAGATTTTTGTTATTTTTTGACAGGAGCTTAAGCATATTATAGTTGGGCCTTAAGTTGTTTGAAACGTAACAGCAACTGCAAAGAAAAGCAGCAACGACTTTAAGAACAAGAAAATCATTAACGCTGAACCACGCACCTTCTCATCAGGGGTCATTACATTATTATACATACCTACTACTGTAATTAACTTTAAATGACTTCCAAATTCGTTGTTTCAAATGCAATTTTCAAAAACTGTATGTATTTAAGAAAAAAATCTTTGTTCACTAGTGCTAAATTTTATAAATCGAGCATATAAATATGAATTTACTCGGTTCCATTAATCATCACTTTAAATAATGTTGCCAATTAAAAATTCCTTGTCTCCAAAACAACGAAAAATATTTTAATTTAATCACTACTAAAACTAAACTATGATTCATAAAATGCTAAATTGTTTATGTTTGTTTTATTAAGTAATTTTATTATTCAGTTGTTCAATTGTTGTTGTCAATATTTCGAAAATTTTTTTGAATTGACTGGTCAATGTTTTTATTTTGTTTATTGATAAGTTTACTGATAATTTTTGTTTTTGTTTTTTAGAGAACAATGAAAACAAATGTAATATTTGTTTTTAAAAATTAAACGCACCATTAAAAAATCGAAGAACAGTAAACAAACTTCCTGGTAAAAAGTTCTAGAGAGCAAATATCTCTAAAGCTTTTAAATCAAATGAGAACTCAATTAATACATTATATTGAAAAAACTTTAAAAATATCTTGAATGTATATTCATTTTATTTGTGGGTTAATAGAAGAAGAAATAGAATTTTGATTTCCTGGGTGAATTTTTTAAAAAAAATTTTTTTGGTGTAATATTATCGAGTGATTGCCAAAATTTGTCTGTCTATTTGATCTATCAATTTGAACAGCCTTGTTAATGTTGCACTACAACTGGGTATTTATGTTAGTATTTTAAGAGCTCTTAAACGAAATATTCTACAACAAAGACGACATAATTTATTAAAAACTAATTTAAAAAATTTATGTTTCTGCAACACGCTAATAACAAAATTTCTTAGGAAGTTTATAAAAAAATGTTCCATTAGTAAAAATAGTTTATCATAATGTTTTGAAAATCGGTTTTTTGTAAAAAAAAAAATTTTTTTGTCTTAACATTTCGTTATGTTTGCGAAAAAGTCTTCCTTGTAATTTTGCCACTACATGTTGTTGTAAAAGTATTAAACATTTCGTTTTTAAAATAAACCACTGTCTTAAAAAAAATGTTTCATCAACATATTTTCATGATTAAAGCCTAGTACTCTGTTCAAATTTGTGAAAAATGTTGGGCAACATAAATTATTTCACATGAAAATTTTGACATGTATCAATGTTACCTATCTTGCGAGTTTGTACAATTCGACGTTTTAATTCCTGTTAAGTATGCGACATTGTTTTGCGTATGAAAACAAACCCCACATGTAAAAAAAAGAAAGTACATATGGATAAGAAACTGTTACCGGTTGTGTTATTTTAATTTTTTATTTCGTATTTAATAATCAGTCCATACTTCTTGCTTTTGCCTTAAAATTCCACGTGAAATAAGTACAGCATACATTATTTCGCAGTTGTAAAAAAATGTTTCCAGAAACAATTCGGAACTTTTTCACAAAAGGAACAGAGTACAACTCTATCAACATTTTTTCATAGATATCTGCACAAGTTTTTTTCATATGCGTTTTGACAGCATTTCACGTGAAATGTTGAACAGAGTACCAGGCTTAATTCTGTACATAATAATTTCAAAACTAATTTGAAAGAAAATTTCGAAAATCGCATTATTTCACGTAGAGGAGGAGTGAATTGGCCACGAAGATCGTGCGATTTAACACCTAAAGACTATTTTTTGTGGGGTTTTTTGAAATCAAAAGTGTGCAGCAATAATGCCACAACAGTTCAAGTGCTTAAAAACAACATTATCAAGCTGATATCAATCATTGACAACAGCTTATTGAAAAACGTGATTGAGAATTTTCGTAAAAGGTTGAGAGCCTACCGAGCAATGGGGTCCCTTGATCGACATAGTTTTTAATTTTTAACCGGAACCTTTTTGTCATAAAATGAAATAAAATCTCAAAATAATCTTTTTTTTTTATTAAAATTAAATAATACATAATACAATTTTTGAACACCCTTTACTAGCCGAAATCGTACAACGTCAATTTTGTTTAAAAATTACATAAAAGTTGCCTTAAAAATACATTTTAAGGAAATTAATTTACATACATCATTTAAACAATATATATGCAACATGTTGCTTAACCATCTAAAGCAACATGTTTTAATAAAAAAAAAATTTTATTGTCTAAAATATCGTTCGTCCGTTTTTTAAATTTTGTCAAAATTTTTATAGTTAATGATAAACAAATAATGTTGCTAGCAACATTTGACTATGAATAACAAAGTATTTGCTTGGATTACAATCCTTTTAAATTTTATTTATTATTAAATTAAGTTTTCAATTTTGACTTTTATTTATTTTTTTTTTTTTGTCAAAACATTTTATAGAATAAAAAAATATGCTGTTAGCAACATTTGAAAATTGTATCAATACTTTAAGCAAAATCGGACTTTAAGCCTGGTACTCTGTTCAACATTTCACGTGAAATGCTGTCAAAACGCATATGAAAGAACCTTGTGCGGAATATCTATGAAAAAGTGTTGATAGAGTTGTACTCTGTTCATTTTGTGAAAAAGTTCCGAAATGTTTTTGGCAACATATTTTTTCAACTGCGAAATAATGTATGCTGCACTTATTTCACGTGGAATTTTAAGCAAAAGCGAAAAAGTAAGAACTGATTATTACAAACGAAAAAAAAATTTAAATAACACAACCTGTAACAGTTTCTTATCCTTATTTACTATCTTTTTTATTAAATTTTTTAATAAAAATAAATATTTTTAGTAAAATACTTGTTTACATACGCTAAACAATGTCGCATACTTTGCAGGAATAAAAACGTCAAATTATACAAACTCGCATGATAGGTAACATTGATGCATGTGAAAATTTTCGTGTGAAATAAGCAATGTTGCTAACATTTTTCACAAATTTGAACAGAGCTTTAAATGTTAAAAAAGCCTACGATTGTTGCTGGAATTATGTTTCCGTGTCTTTTGTTGCTTCACATTGTAAAACCTTTTGAGCAGATTAAAAAAACATGTTGATGGCAACAGAATTTTTTTTACTCCATCCCTAAATTTTATGCATAATAGGCCTTAAGCCCAGCACTCTCTTTGTGCGGAAGTTTGTCAAACTATATATATATAAAAAAATTTTGATACTCTTTATATATTGCGAAAAACATACAAAATTGTTCTAGCAACATTTTCGTTTTTGGAGTTTTAAGCAGCAACTGATAATTTTTTTTGAATTGTTTTATTTTGTATTTATGGCTTTTATAGCAAGCGTTACAATAAATAAAAATGGAGAAAAGTTTTTGGTTTCAGAACAATGTGTTATACACTGGTGACTTATAAAAACGTTAAATCTTATAAAGCCCCGACATAGATGATTTTGATACATGTCAAAATTTTCGTGTGAAATAATCAATGTTGCTCAACCTTTTCCGCTAGTTCTAACAGAGTACTAGGCTTTAAATCCAACCAAACTCCCGCGTGATGCTAAAAAATGTTTCCAGAAACACTTAGGAACATTGCTGCTAAAATTTTTTAAATACAATGTATTTTAAAAGCCTAGTTTCCCTGTTCAACACATCTCGTGAAATGTTGTCAAGACTCATTTAAAAAAGACTTGTGGGGAATATCTACATATGAAACTATGTTCATAAATTTGTACTCTGTTAATTTTGTGAAAAAGTTTCAAAATGTTTCTGGCAGCATTTTTTTACAACAGCGAACTAATAAAAGCTGCAGTTATTTCGCGTGGAATTTGAAGCAAATGGAAAAAACTTTAAACATAATAATAAATGAGAAAGAACAAATCTAAATAACACACCCGGCAACCGGTTTACAGCCATATTTACTTTCATTTTTATTTAATTTTTTAGTGAAATACATTTGAGATTTGTTTACATATACAAAACAATGTCGCATACTTTGAAAGATTAAAAACGTCAAATTTTGCAAACTCTTTAGTTAGGTAACATTGGTATGTACATGTAAAATTTTTCGTATGTAAAAATAGTTATTGCTCAAAGTTTTTCACAAATTTGAACGGAGTTCTAGGCTTAATGCTGCTCTGAATCCATCAATACTTAGCAACATTGTTGCTTTTATAATTTTAGAGTAATTTTTTTAAATAATCGACTGTACGGCTTTAATAATTCTTACTGACCTTTCAATATATAGTAAGTATTCTGCATATGTCGTTTTTAATTAATCAATTATATTCTGCACTTAGTTAATACTATTTTCATTTTACTTTTACTCATTCCCAAACTATGCATTTCTAAATTTAGCTAAAATCTGCACTGATTTTTTTTATCCACTATTTAATTTTTTTTTTCAATTTTTTTGCACTTCTGAAAATAAATTCATCAAAAAATACAAGTAAATTAAAACCAAAGGTGTGTGTATTTACAAACAACTCACTGCAACATGCCATGAGTTTTTGGTTTTATTTTTATTTATTTATTTATAAAATTGAATTGATTTTTTTAATTCGATTACTATTATTTTTGTTTTTTATCTCTATTGCACATATTTTCGAACTACAGATAAAATTAAAAAGAAAAAACATTTCCTATAGACAGCTGTTCTCAAAATAAAACTACAGTAAGAAATGAATTTTATCAATTTTAAAAACTTGACAATGCCCTACAACATGAAACAAGGGAATTACTAACAATTTTTGCTTTAACCAGTGCCCATGTTCTGTAACTCTTGTGTCGAGAAACTTTTCGATTGAAATGTGTGAAATAGAACAAAAATGCCGTATATTAAAACAAACAGCTGTTTTTCTCACTAAACTGTGTCTGTAACTTTTTTTGGCGAGTACAAAGTGTGTCTGTAACATTTTGGTGAGAAAAGTTCCCGCTTTGGACTGTCAAAAAAACTCACGAATAAAAATGGGGCGAGAAAAAAATTTTAACACTAAAAAACAACTAAAAATGCAAATTGCAAAGAATAATAATAATAAAATTATGTTCTTGGCCCTTTTTTTATTGTTTAATTATTTGCTTTTACCATTTTTATAAAATATACGAATTTTTTCAAAGCTCGTTTACAAACAACAAACATTAAAGTCGCACTTTACATTATTTGGCATGGCCGACGGTTGTATTTTCGCCGCAGTTGTTGAAAATTTTTCAATTTTAGTAAATTTTGGTCGCCGTTAACTATATGTGTGACTGGCGTCCTCAACGTCTGCAATGTCACATCGGCTTCGAGTGCAATGTTATGACTTTAATAACGTAACGACGTAATCTCTTTTGATAGTTTTCGACATAAGTTACAGACACACTTTTTTCTCACTTTTCGAGAAACGATGGAATATTTTGTTTCACATCTTTTCGATGCGAGAAGTTCTCACTAAAGTTACAGAACATGGGTACAGAATAAAAAATGACTCATTCAAATGTTTTTGGGATTTCAATGAAACATGTTTGTGATTCCCTTTAAAAATAACTGGTTAAAAGGTTTGAATACAACATTTTTTTCAAGCTTATACACAATGTTAATTGATAATTCATTTATAGGGTTACTCATTGATCTGGTCGGATCGATCACTTACGATCTCTTACTCACATTAGTACTTACATATCTCTGCTTTTGTATAAGTAAATTAAGTTAGTGTGTATGCATGTGAAATTACCTGAATACATACATACAGAGACATTTTTTTTTTGTACGACATGTCTGAATGTCGGAATGAGTAGTATGTCGAACTTAATGTTGCTACTTGATTATTCTGTTAATTCAGTGCGATTTCTTAGTTTCTTTATAGTCAACGTATAAACAGTTCGATTGGTGTTCGTTAAGACAAAGAAACGGATTTATTATTTTTGTTAAATTTATTATTTTTTTTTTAAACTCGAATATTGAAAAAATCAATCCGAAAATTAAGAGTGGTGTTTTAAAAAAAAAAGAAAATAATATAAAAACGACATTTTTTTTTTAACCAAGTATTAAGTCTTTAATAGTTTTTACACATTACATAATTCATTTAAAAATAAAACTATCTAAAATAATTATTTAGTCCTTTAAAATATTATTGGAATACTCTTTAATTTGTGTTTTCTAATTAAAAATCTAAAGTGCAGCAATATTTTGTTTGAAATTTATTAAAAAAAAAAAAACTTTAATAAAATTTTACAAAATGACCTTGACCTATTACTAAATTTAATTAAAAAAAAAATCAATTTCCCAAAATAAAAATTGAGGTTAAGTGTAATTTTATACCTTTTAAAGTGTTAGCAACATGAAGATTTAAAAAATTTATACTTTAACCCTTAAATTATTTTAAAATTAGAATGAAAAATAATAAAAGTTATAAAGAATAAAAGTAAATTTTAAAAAATTTTATATTTGAAAATATCACACATGCTTATACATGCTGCTCAGATATGTTGTTTACATATAATTCTGTAGTTTAAAAAAAATTTTAATGAAAACCTATGTGAGCTATTTAGCTATGTCCTGTTAATCTTATACCACAAAGTATACAGAGATGAAAAAAGTGACGTATGAAAAATGCCTAAATCATTTGCGAGGGCAGCTTTCGAAGAAAGAGAAAGAACACGTTTTTTGGTAGTTAAGTGGCAATGTGTAAAAACAGGCCGCTACTATCAACACGAATTGCGTAATCAAAACAAAAAATGCAAAAGGGCAGCTTTCGAAGAAAGAGACGGAAGAAAACGCAAAATCTTCCGTCTCGTGACATCTCTGTATACTTTGTGTCTTATACGAGCGGAATTAAAATCAAATAAATTTCGAGAACTTTTCTATTTTAAAAGTTCATTAAAATATATATTCCCTTTATATATTTCGTACTTTTAGTATCATATATAATTACCAAAACTACTTTGAAAACCAGGAAATGCTACGTTCTTTAAAAAAATAATTAAAAATCTGCGATTTCAATTTTACGCGATTTCGATTTCCAAAATATTACCGCTGATTAATTTAAATACAAAACCTATGAATCACTTATCAAAATAAACGTATAGCAACATTTTGCTGGAAAAAAATACATCTTCGCAGCAATTCTGTAATAAAAATTTAGTTTCTGCAAATACTTAATTATTTAAAAATGGATCAAAAATTTTATTGAAACACAAAACTAGATGTGTATCAACATGTTGCTAGCTACAAACACATTGTGATTTTAATTCAATGGTAAAAATTTGATACTTAAACAACAATTTTTCCAGATTTTAATAAAAACTCAATCCCTGAAGAAATTGGAAAGAATACCAACGCAACGTCGGATTTTATTGAGAAAAATAAATAATCTTTTATTTACATTAAATTAATGACCTTGATAGGAAACTATATAAACTATTAAGAGTAAAATTTTAAAATAAGTTCAAATATTGACAAATTTTTCTTTTGGCAACATGTTGATAAACATTTTTCTTTTAGCTTTTTTGTGTTTTTCTTGCAAATATGTAGGTGATAATTACTCATTATAATGACGAACAAATTCATAGACTGAATTTGTACCGTTGCGGAGGAAATGCCCCTCTAAATCCAAATAAAGTATTTCATTGCTTAAGCAAATTATAATAAAAACCCTTCTTCTCTAAAATTTGCCTTTGTCGCTTACGATATAATTGCAAATAGGGCTCGATATTGTTCATACCTTAGTTAAACCTTAAGCTATATTCTCTGCTTAAATATGTGAAAAATGTTAACCCACATTTATTTTTTCATAAAAAAAATTTAACATGTATAGATGTTACCCATTTCGCAAGTTTACACAATTTGTAGTTTTTATTTTCTTTCAAAGTATGCGACATTGTTTTACGTATGTATTTACTAAAAAGTAAATAAAAGTAAACTGTTACTGGTTGTTTACGTAACGCTTTTCCGCTTTTTTTTATTCGCAGTTGTAAACAAATATTCCCAGAAACATTTCGCAACTTTTTTACGAAATAAACAGAGTGTAACTCTACGAACACTATTTTATAGATATTCCGCACAAGTTTGAGTTTTGACAGCATTTCACGTGAAATGTTGAACAGAATAAAAGGCTTTAGTAAAACCATAAGCCAAGTACTCTGGTAACATTTGTAAAAAATGATGGGCATCATTTTTTATTTCACACTAAAAATTTTTAATATATTAATTATTCTTTTAAACCCATATGACATTCTATATTGTCATTTAGAAAAAAGGCATTTTACCAAAGTTGTTAATAAATTTTTTTTTGCAGTTGTAAAAACATGTTGCCAGAAACATATCGTATCTTTTTTACAAAAGAATAAAGTACAACTTCAACCCGTTTTCACAACCTACCGATAGCTAAAGGTAGAATTTTATCGCCCGTATAAAAAGTGTTCCATTATTACAACTTAACTTTAACCTACCAGGTAGGATGAACATTAATTTACTTTATCGCTTACTTTAGGTTAAAGTAAAGTTTTAATAATGGAATTATAAGGCCGGTTAAAGTCTACTTTTAGCTATTTGCAAGTTGTGAAAACGGGCCTTACTCTGTTAACAATATTTAATCGATATTCCGCATAAGTTTTTTTCACATGAAATGTTGAACAGTGTACCAGGCCTTATAAAAAATATGTGACTTTTTTGTAATTTTGAATAAAAAGAGATGTATAGCAACAAGTTCCTATCTTGAAAACTCTGTTATAATTCAGTAACGAAATCTATTTTTCCTTAATAAATAATAAAAAATATTTAAGAATTTAATAAATCATAATATTGTTAAAAAAGCATTTTAATAAGGAGTTTAAATAGTTGATGAAACGTTGTCCTAATATGTAGCAAACATGCACCGATACAAAAGTAAAATATTGCCAAGCATAACTGTTTTTGCTGCAATTCGAAATAAATCAAATAGTAGCTACATTTCTTTTAAATTTGTGAATGCCAAATTTTTTTAGAATGCAAAATAACAAAAAACGCTTAATTAACTATTAATTTCTGTATTCATAAAAATATTTGAAATTAAATAAAAACAATTCTGCTTTGAAAAGTTTCCTTGACAAACGTTTCTTAAATTTATTCTTCATTTATGAATATGGGTTGTATGTTGCTAGCAACATTTCAAAAAGTTAAACAAAGCACTTTGAAAAAATTGTTGGAGAAAAAAATTCAAAGAATTTTTATTGACCTCTTTTTACATTAAAGCCTGGTACTCTGTTCAACATTTCACGTGAAATAATGTCAAAACGCATATAAAAAAAACTTGTGCGGAATATCTATGAAAAAATGTTGATAGAGTTGTACTCTGTTCATTTTGTGAAAAAGTTCCGAAATGTTTCTAGCAACATTTCTTTACAACTGCGAAATAAAGTAAGCTGCACTTATTTCACGTGGAATTTTAAGCAAAAGCGAAAAAGTACGAACTGATTATTACATACAAAATAAAAAATTAAAATAACACAACCGGTAACAGTTTCTTATCCATAATTCCTTTCTTTTTTATTAAATTTTTTAATATAAAAACATATTTTTAGTAAAATACTTGTTTACATACGCCAAACAATGTTGCATTTTTGCAGGAATAAAAACGTCAAATTATAAAACTCGCATGATAGGTAACATTGATACATGTCAAAACTTTCGGTTGGAATAAGCAATGTTGCTCAACATTTTTCACAAATTTGAACAGAGTACTAGGCTTAATTTTGATAATTTGTTTACATAGTTGTTACAAGTTGTGCATCATTTGCTGTTTTTCAACATATTGATAATCCAAAATTGTTCTTGTTATCGTATACATTTTGTTTGATTATTCTGCTTTAACAAATGAAATTGGCATTTTAGGAACATGTTGCTAGAAACTTAAATTCTATAAAATGGAAATAACGTGGAATTGAACCCGATGGATAGTTTCAACTAAATTTTTAATGGACGCGGTATTTTCTGGTTTGCTTAGTATTTATGTTAATGATAAGTGGTCCTCAAGATATTAGCCAGAACATGGCTGTTAAATAAACTTACTATTTAATAAAGCAATAAGTTCTTGATACAATTAAGACGAGTGAAAATTACATCATCTTAATAAACAAAGTTGATTTAAGTAAATTTTTGATACATCTTAATAGAATTGTTTTTGGCAACCTTTATACTCTCAGTTGAAATGGTTGGCCAAGTTCCATTAATTTTGGCACAAAATACTTTGATATAGATATCATCATATATATACTAAGATTATTTCTTCCACCAAAAAATTAAACGAACTAAAACAAACACTTCACTGATCAGCAGCCAGCAGCGAAATCGCATGCGTTGCCTGATTCCTGCTGGCAATAAATAAAATCAATATTTTTAAAGCAACATGTTGCTAATAACACAATTGAGAATTTTATCCCCTGTGTTAACTCAATTGATTTTAGAAAATTTTTAAAAACAAAAATCTATAAATTTTGCGAGAAGTAAAGAAAATTAATAGAATCATCTAAATTAATTAAATAAAATAAAAACTTAATCAAAAATATATTACTGCACTTTTGCTCTGTTTTAATGTATTTAAGTATTAAATTACAGCCATTTTGGTTTTTTTTTTAATATAAAATATCTACACAAAATATTTCAGCTGTACTTTTCTTCAACATTTGAAATTTTTTACATTCTGAACACACATTGCCAACTTATACATTCTCTTTGTTTTGTTATCGTTTTATTTTTATTTAATTTTTGTGTTTTTTTTTTAATTTTTTGTTTTATTGCTTATGCCATAACTCGCTTGCCTGGCACTGCTAACAAATTAAACGCAACTGCTAAACGAAAATAAAAAAAAAATCCCATAAAAAAACTCCAACACCAATAAAAAAAATTAAAGCAAGAAGAAAATATGAACGATTTACCTTTGCCACCACCACCATCACCCACACAATTACAACAATTTGAAATATATAACAACAGCAACAATAATATAAACAATAACAATAATGACAGTCAACATACACGTACATTAAGTAGCTTGTCATCAATGTCAACTGGTTCAAATACCACACATTCCTCCACTCAATCCCTGTCACCAACACCCTACAATTATCATCACAGCAACACAGTTGTACAACAGCAACAACAACAATTACAGCAACATCAGTTGACCCACTTTCAGCCACAGAGTGAATCTACAAATTCAAGCCTATCGTTGGATCAATATGGTTCCACTTCACCCCTACACTCGAGACAAGCCTCATCATCATCGTCTTCTTTGAATTATGGCTGCAACAGTGATAATTATGGAACAATCGCAACAACAATACCTCCACCACCGCCACCACCACTGCCAGAGGACAATAATCAGGACTTGTATATAAACACAATGAAACATCAACACAATGCGAACAATAGAAAATTGCTGATGACAAAACAAAATGAGAACGATATGAATACGTATAATAAAACAAATGTGGCACCAGCAGCAACAACAAATTTCCAAGGAGGTCCAGGAGGTGTAGGGTCAGCTACAACACCCATTGTACCCACAACACAAAAAGTGTATAATAAGTTTTTAAAAGAGTATTCCAATAAATTGTTGACCCAGGGTAACAGCAATAACAATTCCAACTCTAATACAAACACTAATAAACATTCCTACGATAATGCCAGCAACATACATTCATTTATTAATAATGGCACACCCAAACCTTTCACTGCTACTCCAAGTTTAAATTCCAAACAGACACAACAACAACATAATCATTATCTCCAACAGCAACAACAAACTAACAATAACAATAGCAACAGCAACATTATTAATAATAGTTTACCCAGTGTTGCTGCCATTACAGCAACACTAAATAATCAATTGAAATTTGATTCGTGTCAGGTTGCACCATCACCACCTCAACTACCAACAGCAATCACACCTTCAAGTAGCAATTTTTCAATTGTAGATAAGAGTCCTTTTAATAATAGTAGCAACAATCAAACAATCAACGACAACTGCAACACCACCAACACCGCCACAACTAACGAAATGTCCTCGACCGTGGCCACGGGGCCAAGCGGTGACAAACCATTTGAGTATGTTACATTAACGGGTAATGTTATACGTAGTGTTGTACCACCCGGTAAGGGTAATGTCAATTACAAGGTAAGTTATTTCCACAGATGCGCCCCAACTGCTACTGTTGTCTTCAATTTTGAAACATCAATTACAATGTTTCCTTGCAATTTCCTTAAGTTTTTTTCCGCGTAGAAATAGCACATAATGAAAAATGCATGAAAACTAACGCTGAAGCATGTTTTAAAAATTTTTTTTTTTATTATTTCGTTTATTTTGTATAAACGTGCAAATATGTTGCCAAACATTTCGCTTTGTTTAGAAACATCTAGCTGAAATTTAAGAAATTAAGTTAATTTAAGTGAAAACATGAGTGGTAAATTGAAGAAAAATTGTAAATTTGAGACAACATTCGAACAGTTTTTACGTAATTTTTATACTTTAAAGTGTAAAATGTAAATCGTAAAATGTATATAAGATTCAATTCTTTTTTTAAATTTAAAGTTACCATTAATGTTTTAATTGTTCCTAAAAATTAAAATTTTACCCTAAAATGTACGTTTTACTTTAAAATATATAAATTTAACTTTAAAATTTTAATTTTACACTAAATGCGGGTTTGACATTAAAATGTATGTTTTAAAAATGTAAATTTAGCATTAAAATATAAATATTACACGAAAAGTTACATATTTTACTGAAATATAAATTTTTTACTAAAAGTTAACTGTTAAAATGTGAAATTTTCTGTGAAAGGTAAAGTTTTAAAATGTAAATTTTACATCTAACAACAGGCATTTTTTTTATTTCTAAAATGCCAATATTACATAAAAAAAAAAAGGAAACCTTTAAAATGTTGGCCTAACACATTTTACGCAAAAAGAGTAAATTCGACACTAAAATCTTTATTTTACACTAAAATATAAAGGTTACACTAAAATGTTAATTTTAAAATATAATGATAATAAATTGACTCTTATTCGACCTTTACAAAATTTTTATTTTAATTATTATTTGTGTGGCACACAACGGAGTGCCGAAATATTGGTTGAAATAAAATTTAATATTTTTTTAGAAAAAAAGAGACCTCAAGCTTAATTAAATAATAATATTAATAAAAATATAATGATAATTTTACAAAAAAATGTAAATTTTACACTACATATCATATTTTACACTAATATGTAAATTTTACATTAAAATTAGAGTTTTACACTTAGTTGTACATTTTACACTAATATGTAATTATTAACCCAAAATGAAATCTGTGGCTTGGTGCTAAAAAGCCAATGTCAAAATATTAACTTTTGAGAAAATTTTAATTAAAGTTTTTTTTTTTATAGAAGAGTTCTTAGGGAAATTGTCTAGCAAAGCCTTTATGAAGCTGTTCTGGGTTAAATTAGAATTTGACTGTTTAAGCAAAATAAAAGCGAGTAATAAAAGACACCTTATGCAACGATTAACTCGAAACAACAAAATATTGACATTGGCCCTTTTAGCACCAAGCCACAGAAATATTACTTAAAAATGAAAGTTCTGCACTAAAATGTAAATTTTACACTTACATGAAAACATTACACGAAATGGTAAATTTTACACTAAAATGGTAATTTTACGTAAAACTGTAAATTTTACACTGAATATTAAGTTTGGCACTAAAATGTAAATGTTATACTGTATGATATTTTTTTACTGAAACTTTAATTTTTAACTAGAATGTTATTTTTACACATAATGTGAAACAAACACTGAACTTTAAATATTTAACTAAAATGGAAATTTACACTAAAATGTTAATTTACACTTAAATGGTAATTTAACACTAGAATGTAAGTTTTACACTTAAATGTAAATTGTCCAGAAATATGCAGATTTTATAATTAAATGTAAACTTTAAACTTACATGTTAATTTATCGCTTAAATGTAAATTTTGCAATAAAATGTAAATTTTACACTACTATGCAAATTGTACACTAACATTGAAATAACATACATTTTAGGTATAGCGTTAATTTTTTACTATAACGTAAATATTACGAAAAAATTTAAACTTTGAACTAAAATGCTAAAAATTTACTTAAATGTAAAATTTACACAAATCTGTAGACGTTACACTAAAATGTAAATTTTACACATAAATGTAAATTTCCAACTAAAATGTGAATTTTACACTTAATAGAAAATTTTACACTTTATTGAAAATTTTACACTTAAATGTATGTTAATTTAACATTTTAATGTAAATTTTCGCTAAAGGGTAAATTTTGCACTAAAATGCAAATGTTACACTTTAATGTAATTTTAACTCTAAAATGTAAATTACATAATTTTTTACTAAAGCGTTAAGTTTTCACTATAATGTAAATATTACACAAAAATGTAAATTTTACACTAAAATGTAAATTTTACACTAAAATGTAAATTTTACACTAAAATTTAAATTTTACACTAAAATGTAAATTTTACACTAAAATGTAAATTTTACACGAAAATGTAAATTTTACACGAAAATGTACATTTTACACTAAAATGTAAATTTTACACTAAAATGTAAATTTTACACGAAAATGTACATTTTACACTAAAATGTAAATTTTACACTTTTATGTAAATTTTACATTAAAATGTGAATTTTAAACTAAGTTTAATTTGTTGACTTAAGCCTCAACTTTTAATTAAAATGTAGCTTTTACTTTAAATGTAAATTTTGGGCTGAAATTAATATTTCACTAAATTGTAATTCCAAGCGTAAATTTTTAAATAGACTGTAAACTATACACTTAAATGTAAATAGAACACTAATATGTAGGCGGTTTATAGTTTATAGAAAAAATTTACACAAACATGTAAGCAATAGAAAAATTGAGGTCATTGGTAAACAATGCATAACTTGATAAGTAAAAAAATAGTAAATAGCTTAGTTTTTTACTATCAATTATAAATTATTATTATCAATTATTTACAAAAGTGTGCGACCAAAAAAGTTCTTATCATAAACTGTTAAGCAAACAAAGACAACAGACAGTTTTTTTTTAATTCATTACAAATTACGACTTAAGAAACTTTAACTATCAGTAAGAAGAAAGGCAATTTCTTAAATACACCACTCATGTTTTCCTTACTTTAATATTTAAGCAATAATGTTTTTGAAATTAAGCATATTTTAATTCCATATCTTTACCTTTTCCAGGTTAATCAGGGCGGCTATGCTCGTCCATATGGTGCCGCTCCACCAGCTGCTGCTCCCAAGTCGCCAGTCACTTATCTACCACAACAACAGTGGAATCAACCACCACCAACTCCAGCCAAGCCACTTGGTGGCAATGCTTACGCTACTTTGCCACGCAGTAATGCTGGCCAACAAGGTAAGAATAATGAACAGCTTCACAAAGAAGTTCTAGACTATTTGCAAGACCAAGGCGATTGGGTTTAAAAATAAAAACTCAAATCGAAATAGCAAAATATATTTAAACGAAATATACCTCAATATTATTATGACTCTATATTGATGTGATAAACATATAATTTGTTAAAAATATTAAAAAAAAAAAAAATAAAAAAATATTATTCACCCTTTTATGCTTAAAAAATGAAATCTAAATTATTTCAACCCGCCCATCTTTCAAAAAAAAAAAAAATCAAACCGCTTAACAAAAAACTCTGGCTCAAAAAACACAAAATTCACTAACTTTAATTTAACCCTTAAACAAAACACAAAACTGAAATTACATTTTCCCCAGCTTCAAGTTTATTTTTTTTTTCTCAAATTTTTTTTTTTTTTAAATTTAAACACAAAATTTTATGAACTTTGTATAAAACTCTTTTTTTTATTTTAATTTAAAATCTTAAAACAAAATCACTTACACCTTTTTGTAAATATATTACAACAACACCAAAAATAAAAAGGTCGTAAAACCCAGTCAATGTACAACAATTATAGCAGCAATTATACAACATCAACACAACACAATAGAAAATATCCCAGTGTTGTTGGATCCAATAGGTACTCAACTATGCCTTCTTCCTTAAATACAACTTCCTATAACAACTACAATAACAACTACAGGAAAGGTAAAATTCTCAACGAAATGTTAAGAAAAGAAAATGAAAGTTGTTACAAATTTCGTATTTAATACACTGCCAAAAAATAATTTTTCTTTGGTTTTATTTTTAAATTTAAAGCTTTGCATTAGAAGCTTTATTTTATAAGTTTAAGAAATTCAGCACTGCTTTTGTAGTTATTCAAAGCTTTCTATACAAAACTACATAGCTAACATTAAATCATTAGAGATTTGATACTAAAAAAAAAAAATGGAAAATGGAAACAATTTTAAGCAACGTGGTTGATAACTTTTATAATATGTTTTTTTTTCTTTTTTATAACCCACACCAAAAATGTATAAAAACTTTATTTCATACTGAAATACGCTCATTTTTAAATTATAATTATTCTTGTCTTATATCGAAGCGAATTCATTTTTCAGGTGGCGTTGAAAGCACAGCTGTGCTACTTTTTTTTCTAGCTTAGAGCAAGGAATGTCAAAAGTGGCTTGTGTTTTTGACATATCGACCAACGAAAGCAACCAAAAAAAAAAATGTTGTTTTTTTGGTGTTGTACTTGTTGTAGTATCGCCACCACCGTTTACATGAATTCGCCTTGTCTTATATTCTATACCTTATTAAAAGGGGTTTTTTTTAGCTGCAGGAAAACTGAGTGTTGGGTGCTCCAACCAAAACGCACGATTTCAATTGTAAATAAAACAAACAGTTTTCAGAGAATTATCTTAATATTTTTTATTATGATAGAAGAATCTATGAAAATTATGTGTAAAACAAAATATCGGCCAAATGCTCGCCACGGCTTTGGTGGCATACCTCTATCCGATGGTCCATATTTTCAATGATTCTGCGAAATAATTGAGGTTCAATGTTAATGTGGCGAATTATCTGATGCTTAAGCTCTTAGATTGTCTTGATTTATTGAATTACTCTTTTTCTTTTTAAAATCCCCAAAGAAAAAAGTCCAACGGTGTCAAAGGACACGATCGTGACGGCCAATTAACATCGCCTTGATGTTAGATAACACGGCCATTGAATTTCTCGTTTCGTTGGCTGTGGGGTTTCAATTTCTGGCCACAAGAAGTCCCTTATCAACTCGCGATAGCGAATACCAATCCCGGTAACAGCTTGGCCGACCTCATTTTCGAAAAAAATACGGCCCAATGACGTCGCAAGCCCATAAACCGCACTAAACAGTCCCTCTTTGTATCGACTTTTTAACAATCACTCGTTGATTCTCATTTGCCCAAATGTGGTAATTCTGCTTGTAAACGAATCCACTGAGGTGAAAGTGTGCCACAAAACAAATTTTGATTTGAACGCCCATTTTCGTAAAAGGCTTCAACAATCGTAACGCGCTGCTCATTTGTTGTTAAATTTGTCAAACACTGAAACAAAAAAATGGCAAAAAAGTTGACGTTAAGGTGTGACTCACAATTAACATCGTGCATTACTGATAAACTACCCTTTATAAAATTTGTTGGAGGGCTTTATGACTTCCTTAATTTTATCCTACACTACCAAAAGCATTCAGGGTTCATTTAAGTACTAGAAGTTTTAGTATACCAATCGACTTGAAATTACTTTCTGAGGCGATTTCACGATGTCTGGCCTGTTGGCAGACTTTTACAAAAACAATATACAAGTCAAAGCAAAATTTATTTGGATTTTTCAAAAGTGCGTTTCTTCGCAATAATCTTGAAATGCTCTGGCAACTACTGATTAATTTAAAGTTTCTTAAAAATACCAAAACCCTCTAGACTTTTATATTTATGCATTTTACAATCAAAATAATAAAGAATATAACATTTTTTTTTTACTTTACGAATACTATAAATATCATTTATTCTTTATTCTGCATATTTATTAATTTAATATAAAGAATTTTAAATTACTTTATTTGTTGTATTTATTGTATTGATCTGTTTTATAGGCAGACATATAATTTCTTATGAAAATATTTGTATATTGAAATGAAATGTATGAATATACATACATACATACGTATATAATACACAAACTCACTTACGTGTGGTATAAAAACAAATACATATGTGTGAGTGTATGCATATGTATGTACTTAACATTTAACAATCAACAACAATAGCGTAATAAAAAAAAGGAAAAAAATATTATTTGCTAGACAGGAAACGGAAACTGACAACAGCAGTATGTTGAAAACTTATATAAATGGTTATAAATATTTACACACACATTCATATTTTACACATGTAAAAATACAAGTACTTATACATTTATATTTACTTGTATACTAAAGAATAACATCAACAACCATTGTACATAGTAATTTCGCCTGTTGTTTTATTCATTTTTTTTTTTGTAATAACATATAAAACTTTGTAAATTTCCAAAATATTTTAACTAGCCGGCTTTTTATCCCAAGAATGATGAGTGTAGGTGGAAATTGATTTTTAAAATGGGGGAAAAAGAAATGATGTTTTTACTAAAAGGCCAGGGCCCAAATCGTCGCACTCGTGATCGAGTTACTTTGATCGGAATTTTACTTTTTGAAATCGTCCCATTCGTTATCAAAAAACATCCATCGAAATTTGAGATTATGTCATTCGATAACGAGTAGTCGATCGAATGCCTTTACTCGAAATGTCATTCGATAGGTTAAGAGCTTTCGCAAAAACATTTAATTGTTTTTTTACAAACAATTTACAAACTTTTTGGGAATAATTATTAAGCTTCTTCAACAAATAGCTAAAAATGTAAGTATTAAACTTTTTTTAGCAATAAGAAAAAAAATAATAACATTGATTTTTGCAATTTTAGTCATGTTTGCGTAGAAGCGATTTTTGTATTGTATGTTTTTTGATTCCTTACAGCTTTAACGATTTAATATATAGCTATTATGCCGCTGTTAGCAATTTTTTGCGAATTTCCCATAATTAACCAACATTTACAAAATTTTTTTCCATTCCTTATACTTTTATGGACTTTTAGTCAACAAGCCATTAATTGTTCGAATTATTAAAAATTTTCGCTATTTTGTAAATTTTTTTTGTTAATTGTTGACATTTTGTTTTTTTAACCGATTTAGCGATTTCAAATAAATTTTAGGGTTCGTTTCCAAGTTTG
Source organism: Pollenia griseotomentosa (assembly GCA_963931875.1). Taxonomy (NCBI): domain Eukaryota; kingdom Metazoa; phylum Arthropoda; class Insecta; order Diptera; family Polleniidae; genus Pollenia; species Pollenia griseotomentosa. The sequence continues at coordinate 33,321,005 of OZ007564.1, forward strand.
CAATAATTCGTGAATTTTAGCCATGTTTGCGATAGCAGCGATTTTTTCTGTAAGTGATCTGATTCTTTACAGCTTTAACAATTTTTAATAAATACTAGACTTTTGCATGCTAGCGGCATGAAGCTGTTTGCAAATTTCCGCTAATTTAAAATTTTTTTAATCGAATTTTTGCCATTCCTTGTAGTTTTAGGGACTTTTAATCATTTTAATGGCTTGTTTGATATATTAAAAACTTTCGCGAATTTTCGCTATTTTTGCAAATTTACTGAATTTGTAAAATTTTCTATAGTTTTCCGAATTTTTGAAATTTTGTTTTTTTTGGCAAGCGCAAAAACCGATAAACCGAATACACATATTTTATAGGGCACTATTAACATTGTTGATTTATATACAAGCATAAAAATCTATTACATTTATTAAACAAATTTCGATTCGAAAGCTTTCGAATGCTGCAATCCCGTTTTTGATACGTGACGAAGTTTCATTCGATACGAAAGTTCATTCGAACACGTGTGCGGCGATTTGGGCCCTGATTAAGTGATAAAGTCTCGAATTTGATCAGGTCACGAGTTTGATTTCTAGTAAATCCGCTTTACTAGTTTTACTAGTTTTATTTCCACTAGCCTTGTAGTATCTATTTTAGTATTAACACATCGTCGGCTTAGAGTGTAAACCAGCTAAATCCATTTTTAACCGTATATAACATTTTCATACCTTTCAAAAGAAAAAGTGAAGCCGCATCCAGTTAGAAAAATATTTATTTAAATTTGGGACTCAATAACATATTAGAAAATAACCCAAACATTTATAGGTTTTCTTCTTAAGGTAGAAATAGCAATCATTAGAAGTTTTTTGTCTGCCCTGTAGAATTTTGTAAAAGTTAGTTAGCAGGTTTTCAGTCTAAGGCGACAACATGTTTTAATTCCTTAGCTTGTCTCTAGTGAAGCCCTAAGTATAGACTGCAGTCAAGTATCTTTTCTAAATTCTATACGATATTCCATAGTCCAGACTCTAGACTCTAGACCACAGGGAGAAACAAAAACAGACGGGAGAAAATAAGATAAAAAAAAGCCTAAATCAAGTGCGAGGACAGCTTTAAAGAAAGACAGAAAAGGTTTTTGTTTTTGGTTGTAATAAAGTGGTAATGTGTAAAAGCAAGTGTGTACATTTAACACTAATTTTGTGATCAAAACAAAACAAATTTTAATTTCTTAAATTTTTTTTTGCCAACAAATCTCATTTAAATAAATTTGTGTTCAACGCATTGGGGCATAAAAGATGGTGCGAATAGAAATACAAAAAGTATTTCGGCTATATTCAGCTTTGCCTAGTTCTATAAATTGAAAAGCCAATTGTATTAAATACTATTTATATCGAAAAAAATATCTGTGCTAAATTGAATCCTTCTCGTACGGTATGGGAGTTACTGTACCAAAAAATATAATTATGTGTCTATAACTACGACATTTATGGAAAGAAATTGTTTATTTTTAGTACCAGTAATTTAACAAGTTTCTTAAATCTAAAATTGAAAAAATAAAGTTCATAAATAATAACACGACTTAAAAAAGTAAAGGGTTTTCTTTAAAAATTTGAGAATTATGAGTAAAAAAATTTGAGACAATAGTGTTTTTCTGCTCATACCTCAGCCCCTTATGAACTGATGTAGCTGAATTTTAATAGCAAACTATTTCGCAGCTTATATAATATAAGTTTATAACAACCCAGTTCCTAAACTTTCTGGGGTATGCAGGAAACCCATTTTAACAAACACACGGACAGACAAACCGGCGGACGGATAGACGGACAATGCTAAATCAACTCTGCCACTTATTAGGTTTATAGTGTCTTAGAGTAATATTGTAAAAATTATAATTTGAGGACAGACGTTTAACAAAAAGGAACTTTATATATACCCTTTCCACTTGTGGTCAAGGGAATATAAAAGAAAAAAACATTTATGTATAAAACACAATAACTTCTTACTCGTGTCGCCTCTGTGGTCTAGACTGTACACAGAAAAAATTCTCTAACATTTTTCACCAATTAAAGCATGAATAATAAAAAAAATCAGTTTTAATCAAAAATTAATAAGGTAAATTAAACGTTTGATTAGGTGAATTAAATGTTTAATCAAGTAAATTAAACGTTTAATGGATACTATTAAATTGTTAACTAGTGCAAATTTAATTATTTTTTTAATTAATATTACAAACTTTTTAATTGAAATTAAATTGAGACATTCGATATCGGTCGAAATTACAAAAGAATTTAAATAGTAGTTAAGTCCGTATTCTACTAACTATATATTCTAGAACATACATGTTCTAGACAGTGCTTTAATGTCTAGTATATTTCCAAGTTTATTCTCTATTTTGGTCTCTTGTTGTTTTTTTTTACAGTCTTTGGTCTAGTTTTTAATCTGTTCTATATTTTAGCTTATCTACATATCGCTCATTTGCTGCAAGACCGGCATAACTCTAAAAAATCAATTTCGAAATAAACGCATTTAAAGTTTTTGATTTGCTCTAACTACTTAGAAAAAACGATGACACATTCTCTTCAAACTGGGAAAGAATAAAAGATATAAAGATGAATTTAATACACAATATAAAGAACAAAGCGAACAATTCTGCATATCTATCTCCAAAATTTAATTTTTTGAGTTATGCCGGTCTATTTGCTGATAGAGCGATATATTCTAGCGTCCGGTATGTCCTGTAATTATCATAGATGGGGGAAGTGCATTCATTTTGAAGTTTCAACTTACACTTAGTGATAGTGCAAAAATATTGCAATCATTTTGTTGATGTTGAGCGATGAATTGAAAATTTGCAGCCCCACTAAACATGAGTGATAGTGATGTTAAAAAATTTTGCACTTAAAAAAAATTTGTTTGATTTATAAAAACGCAATCATCAGTTTATTGCAATTTGTTTTTTTCTTCACTCATTTGAGTAAAACTTAAATTGTTGCACTAAATTTAAAATCAAAAACTTGTTTTTTCATGTTTAAAGCCAATAATTATAATGTTATTGACAAAATTTCATTTTATTTAATGTTCTTTGTTTATGCATATCCTCCAAAAAAAAATCAAAAAACCATGCACATACAAAATTAAATTTTTTAAATTTTAGTGAGACAATATTTGTATGCAGCTTTTTTGATTGCAAGTCCGAATTTTGCACTATTTTAATTGTGTGCAGATTTTTGCATTCAATCTGCGTTAGGGATAGTGAAAAAATTTGCAATATCACTAAAAAGTTTTTTCTGGTAGTTAAAAAATAACAATCATCACTAAAGCTGGTAAAAAAGAGTGCAAACTAATTTTTTTGCAGTTTTATTTAGTGATAGTGCACTGCTGATTTAAATCAATATTTAGTGAACTACCCCCAACTATGGTAATTATATTAAGCCAAGACTCTATTCGTGTTTTTTTGTTCAGTCTCTAGTCTGGTTACTAAAACAGTTATGAATCCAGTTCATTAGTATTTATTTAACATAGTCTCCAGTGTAATCTTAAGTGTATTTTTTTTTGGTTTCTGTCTCTAAACTAGTTTCTAGTCTCCCTCTAGACCTACCTCTAATCAAATTTTTAGCCATGTTTCAAGTATAACTTCTAGTCAAGTCACTTGTTAAGCCTCTAGTCTGAGGTTTTTATTTTAGTGTTATCTTCAGTATATTTTCTATTTGCTTTTCTAAACTACTTTTTAGTTTATCTCTAGACAAACCCCCAAAAACCACTTTAGTTTCTAGTCAAGTCTCTAGTAGAACCTCTAGTCAAGTCACTAGTTTAGCTTCAAGTCTATAGACTTCTTCTAAAATGTTTTTAAAACATTTATTTGTTGATACACATAAAAAATTCTCGCAAAGACTTTTTTCTCAATTAAACCATTAAGCAAAAATAAAATCAGTTTTAATTAAAAATTTAATCAACAACATAACTTCAGAAAATATCAGAAAGTATTTAATTGATACTATTAATTGGCTTACTGGTGCAAATTTAATTAATTTTTTATTATATGTATAAAAATTTTTTTATTGAAATTAATATAAATACATATATTTTTTCTGTGTGGTCTCTCGTTTAGTCTAGCTTCTGATCGAGCTTAGTATTGACTTTAGTCGAGTGTCATAAAGGGGTTCCTAGTAAATACTCTAGGCTAAGTCATCTGCGAACACCCTGACATTTTCCATTCGTTTATGTTTGGGAACTTTTAAATCTCTTTTCTGTGTTAACTACACGACACTACTTTCGGAACTTTGTTCCTGTAAAATTTACGCCCCTGCTTAAATAATAATTTTTATGTACATATCCGTATTATTTACTTTATTCTTTACGAATTTTAAATCATAAAAAAACTTTCAGTAGACATGGTTTCCATGTTGTTATTTCTTCATTTTGTTTTTTTTTTTATTTACTTACATGTTATGCCATGCGTAGGTATGTGTAAATAAAATCGGAAATTCCTGTAAATATTGTTTTGATGTGTGTGTGTGTGTGTGTGTGTGTGGTGTGTGTGTGTGTGGTGTGTGTAAAAGAGTATAAATACGCATACAATGTAAAATATTATTTGTTTGAACAAAAAGGATTGTGGAAAATATCCATAAATATTATCATAAAAACAATAAGAAATTTTTAAATTTTCGAAGTTGGGGTTAAGACTGAATAATGCGAGTCTTAAAATTAAATCCTTTCCTTCATACAAGCAAATATGTATATGATAGATATTTAAATAATACACAACTCTTTTGTTCTATTTGTCTATTCAGGAATCGAATTTGGATAATTTTGTAACGGAAAATATTTTACGCAGGGCGTAACGCGTCATAACCGCACAAAAGCTTAAGCGACAAAAACAAAATTTTACAGTAGAAGGTTTTTTTATATTTTATTTCATATAAATTTTGTGTTAAGTTTGTTGCTTACGAAAAAATTGTTTTTGCTATAAAATCATAACGGTACCTTATGTGACCATGAGACTTTAAAAGATGATGCAAGTGTTGCCAATAAAGACATTTATTAAAAAAAAAAAAAACGAAAACTTAAAATAATGTCGCCTAAGTTTTTTTATGTGGTAATGCCTCGATATTTCTGCAAAATTGTTAATCATGTATTTTTATTTGGAAATAATACTATAATACTTTTTTTATGTTACGCTCTTTACTGTAGATTTTTTTGCATATTGTTCACTGTAATATCAATGCAAAAATTAATCAGTAGCTAAAAATCTCCATATAAATATGCCATTTTCATATTTTCTTTCAATATATCAGAGTGGGAGTTATTGGCATAAGTTTTTAATATTCGAAAATATTTTCCTGCTCTTCTTGGAATTTTTTTTTTTATTAAACAATAAAAACTTATTAACATACAAAATTATGAAGAATACAAATGTCGCTAGACATTTTTTTTACAATAGAGAAATAAATATGTAGTAATGGACACGATACAATATGAAAGGCAAAAATTTGTCATCTTCTTTTTATGTTCAATAAAAATCAATGTCATATGAACCAATATTGGATATGTTCATTCTAAATCCCAGCAAAATTTGTAACTTGTAGACCAGACTTTTTTTTGTATATTACGGCAATTTTTCGACGACATGCCCTTTTAACCCTGGATGGTTACTGTTCGTCGAATCGATGAAGTTTTTTTACACTTTATCATATAACTTTTTTATGTGTCTTCAAATTACGCTCTTTTTTAACAACGTTAGCTGATGATGACAGCTAAAAAAAAATAATTAATATGAAAACACAAAAAAGTGTTTAGATTCGTATAAATTTTGAGAGAGAAAAAGAGCTTTTATTTTGTATGCTTTATTTTAGTTTTTTAGTAAAATGCTTAACTGAAAAAATTTTTGTTGATTTTTTATTTTAAACATCGTTCTGCTAAAATGTTTGTTAATAGTTCATCGATTCGACGAAGAGTTTCCTTAACGTACTAAAATGAAGAGTAAACTTCCATGGTTAATCAGTGTTGCATATTTTAGCATTTCGTAGCTAGGTTGAAACTTTCTAATTTTGCTATGACATGAATAAAAATTTTTTTCTATAAGCAATTTCTTGCCATAATCTTAATGCGGACACGGCTTTGAAGAGCCGATCTTCCACCCCGGTGGGTCTAGGAGCGTCTAAACAATAATGTTCTCCTGGAGTTTGACTTATTTAAAAAATTTAAGGTTTAAAGATTTTTAGTACTTACTGCTACCCTTTTAGAGGCAGATACTGTCAATCAATATTTCAGTATAAAAAAATATACATCGCAGTGTATACTGACATGGTGTCAGATTCAGCCAAGAGCCCTGATATAGTATATCAGTTGGTCCTGAAGATTGGAACTACATTTCTCATCAAGGTTGAATAGTGTGTAGTTGCCCAGAAACCAGTTTCTGCTGCCAGCTTGAACCGGAAAAACCCAGAGAAGGGCAAAGATGGTTTGATCTTTTGTCCCTTTCACGGCAACTGCACGCAGAGAAAAAACATGTTTAATTATGGTCACCTCCAACAAAACTATTTTTAAAGAAAATTGTAAACATGTTATGGTTAATATAACCATATTGTTGTCACCTACAACCATATTATGGTTGAATTAGTCCTTCATCAAGAAGCCACAACAATATTATGGTTGCCTCTAAACATGTTATGGTTAAATATGACAATAATTAGTTTTAAAATTAACAATACTATTTTCCTCTTTTCGAAGAGCAACATGCTATGGTCGAAAACCAACCATGCTATTTTAAGTATTAAACATTTTTTAGTTATGTTTAACCATAACATGTTCGGAGGCAAGCATAGTATGGTTGTGGCTTTTTGGTGGAGGACTAATTCATCCATAATATGGATTCCGGTGACAATTATATGGTTAAATGAAACATAATATGTTTAAAATTTTCTTTAAAAATAATTTTTAAACGATTTTTTTTCTCTGGGTGTGCATAAGTAATTGGGAAGACAGAGACGGCTTGCATGCCTACCTAGCATTCAATGTCCCGGTAATACTGCCAGCAACCATGATTTATTCTTTCTAGTGTGGTTTTCATCAAAAAAAGGGCCTTACTAACTAAAGTTTTTGCTTAAAAATTCTTCAAATATGCTTATAGATTAGACTAAACCAGTCAATTTCAACAGGAATCATTTTTTTAGTCAAAATAGTTTGTTGGCTTACAATATTGGCAAAATAATACAGCAATTTGCAGTCATCTGGCATATATGTATTCGTATGATTTTGTTTCTTCTTTACAATTTTTAATCATCCTTCCATTGATGGAAGGATGTTGTTTATTAAAATGTGTGTGATCAAAAGGACGGACCGTATCATAACAAGTTCAATATTTGTTGTTTAAAATCGTCCTTCTTTTACTTTAATGTCTTCATTTGGCAATAATAATAAGAAAGGAAATCCGTTTTAAAGTACTTATGAGTATTGTAGACATAAAAATGTGTACGGTATTGTACAAATTACATGAGTTCTTATGGAAGGAGAAATTATATTCCATATATTGGAAAAACCATTTAGCTTTATTTCAATGGACAGAAGAAAGTTTAAATAATTTTGTAATAAATAAAAATGATAAGAAATCGGATTAAAGAGATTAAGACGTAAATGATAGATACCAAATTAAAAATTCAAGTTTAACTAAATATTTAAATGCAAATTAAATTGTATATGCAATAACAATTTGTGTATGCACACGTAAAGAATACACATTTTCGATATGGTTACCTTCAACAAAACTATTTTAAATGAAAAGTACCATATTATTGTAAGCGGCAACTATATTATGGTTAAATTAAGGTTTTTTTACCGCAGTCGGAGTCGAAGTACCCACAAAAACTTGCGACTCCGACTCCAAAATTTTTCTGCTTAAGAATTAAAAAAATTTCTAATATTTTCCAAAATAAAAATTCTTCAAAATTGGCGATGCAATATTTAAAATATAGATTAAAAATTTTTACTGCATAATTTGCTTGCTAAATTAAACCATTTAAAAGGTACTGCATTAAACAAGTAAGAGTGCTATATTCGGCTGTGCCGAATCTTATATACCCTTCACCATTGTGCAAGCAAAATACAGAGCAACTAGACAAACTAGAAACGGACAACTGGATTTGAACTTCGCTTTTCATAAGGACCCAGAATACGCCAGAACTTTATAGGGTATAGGACCTTCGGTGAAGGGTATAAAAAACAAACTTAATTATAAAAAGAGTAATTTTTGGGATTTCAGTATTTTGGTCATAACTCTGCTATTTCTTAACCGATTTGACAGATTTATATACCGACGTATTAAAGAAGAAATTTGCCAGTTATTTTGGTTATAAAACTTGGACTCGGGAAGATCTATGGTTCCCGAAAATGGGTATTTTTCAAAAAAAAATTAATATTTTGGTCATAACTTTTTCGTATCTGAGCCGATTTTCCCGAGTTTTTCAGAAAATATTTTCTATTAAAAATTTCCGATCTTTTGATATATAAGGTGTAACCAAAGGTCATATGACAGTCCAAAAAATCGGATTTTTATACAATTTTTGATATTTTTTGTACGGGAGGTTCACGCCCACTTGTTCAATCCCGCCCACATTTTGTGGGATGCTGTGTATTGATAACCTTAATATGTGTACCTAATTTGGAAACTTTGGCTCTTGCCGTTCGCAAGATATACAGAAATACAAAATACAACAACAACAAGGGATTTTTGGGCAAAATCTGAGGCAGTCGTGGTTTTTTGGTCATATCTCAGCCATTTGTGGACCGATCTTGCTGAATTTCAATAGCAAGAAATGGTAGACTATATGTGACATAAATGTAAAACAACCTAGTCGCTATCATGTCTGGAGTATCCGGAAAACACATATCAAACGTAAGACGGACAGACGGACGGACAGACGGACGGACATCGTTAAATCAACATCTCTCCTCATAAGGACCCAGAATATATATACTTTATAGGGTCTAAGATCAATATTATAGAAATTACACACGGAATGACAAACTTATATATACCCTTTTCCACCTGTGGTGAAGGGTATAAAAATAGAGTTTAAAATGCAGTCAAAGTAGAATAACTGCCATTATTTCCACTTCTTAATTTGTCTTTGGCCAAAGAAAAACTGTTGCTTTTACTTCTTATTCATTAAATGTAAACAGTCGCTGTCAAATCAACTCAAAAAGCGATAAGTTTTTTGTTCGACAGTTTTTGGTTTTGACTGCAGTTTATTAAACCGTGGTTTAAAGTCAAATAAGGAGCAGTCTCATAAACATTTAGCATCAATGTAAGAGTAGGATTTGGACTTGGAGTCGCAGTCGGAGTTGGAATTGGACTTAAAAAATCTCAGAGTTTAGAGTCGGACTTAGAACTATTTTTCTACGACTCCACAGCCCTGTTTATAACAACAATAGTTGTTTTATTGACCATAACATGGTGTTCTTGGACAAGAGCAAAAATAATGATACACATATTAGTATTATTTATAAACATAGCATGACCACAATGAACCATTATATGGTTGTGGCTTCTGGAGGAATGAATAATTTAGCGATAATATGTTTGCCATGGACAATAATATGGTTACAGAAATCATACGTTCAAAAAATTTTCGTATACAATAGTTTTGTTCCAGGTGACCTTATAGAAATGTAATCATCAACTTTAAATAGTTCCTATATTGGTCCGAAAACACTTTCTATATACTAAAAAATTCTGCTTAAAAATTTCCCGTACTAACTTTTTGAAATTTCCTCTTTAAACACCCAAAAATAAATTCGGTATATTTTCATTTCCCTTTTCCAGGTTGTTATTACTATTAAAGTAAACCCTACACCCCACGTCTAATCCACAGATTTGCCATTATTGGTCCTTAAAAGAAATACGAGGACCACAAAGAAGTATCTTTAAATCAGTAATAAACTAAAACAATATGTGTGTGTTAAATATTATATTTTGTCTAATTTTTATATAAATATTTAGCAACAATTTTAGTTTTTTAATAAAAAAAAAATAATAATATTTGAAGCATACAATCTAGTGTTTCTTGTGAAATACTTTTGGAAATACTATATTTTCTTACGTAGTTTGTATACCAATTATTATTTCAACAAATTAACAAAAACAATTTTTTTCTAACTTCTTTCTTGTTTCCAATTCAACACTTCTTTGTGGCAGAATGTGTAAAACTTATATTTAAGAATTTACTAATTTAATTTTTAAAGTTAATTTAGTCTATTTACACATATTGTTTTTGTTATATACTGTTTTTTATTGCATGTGTTGTCTTATGTTTGTTTGTATTTAAATGTGGTTTAAAGCTTGGCTAAATAAATTAGAAAGTCAGGCTAAGGGTTAAAATTAAACTAGACCAATAAAAGATGAGTATTGGTACTAAAGGGGGATAGATTTCCGTGGAAGCGATGAGGAAGCAGCTCACTTGGGTCCTTTAGGTGGTCTCTTTGTGGTACCCAGTTCTAATGTCCAACCCAAAGAGCAGTTATTCAATAGGCGTCACTGCAAACTTTAACATAAAGTTTCTTCTTACAAACAGGCAAACATTGACATTCCCAGATATCTCTGTATAATGTCCTGAATTCCAGGACACTGAAATAGAAAATGAAACACAGTTTCCTTTTATTCCTTGGCATGACAACTTCTGCAGTAGTCATTGAATTCCAGACCGATTTGATCGCATGAGTCAAGTTTTCACAGAGACCGCTGTTCTTATCTGTTTCCTAGTGAACCTAAGTTGAGAACTGGTTCTCTATTCATCATAGCCGGGCCACAATGGCCTGGATATGGAACTGTGCAAGTCTATTAGACTCGCACCTAATAAGAAGCTTACAGTGAGCCATTGGAAAGCCAACAAACTGAATCTGTCTTCCAAGCGATAACCCCGTTTGTCAATCTTATCTGCTGGTTACCCCAGCAGTTCGCATGCCCTGGTATCCGTATTATCATTACTTTGCAATGCTTCGCAATCGCATTTACAGCCAATTCGACCAAGTTCAGTTAAAACTGACAGTTATAACTGATAGTTAGTTATAAATAAACTTGGTGAAATTGGCCGTTAAAGACATCTGACATTCTGCGTAAATAATTTTTTTTTCAAGTTTTTAGAGTTCTTGGGAACAAATTTTTTAACAAGAAAGTTAATTTTCGTCTCCTTAATATCTTGTTTCTCTCAAAATGAACATTTTACTCTTCTAACTGGGAATTAAAAACTAAAGCAAATTAGAAAGTAATCAAATGAAGTTAAGTTTATTATCTCTAGTTATCTTAAATTTAAAAATAAAATAAGTGTTTAAACTTTTCTACAATCTGATAGTTTTTTTTTTTCAAAAATTTTATTACCGTGTTGCTTAAATTGTATCCAAAATCCACAACACTTGAACTTTTTTCATCATTTCACAACTTTTTTTTATTTTTTGTTCAAAGCAATAATATAGATTATAAAATCCACGTAAGAGTCCATTTGTGTTTCACGTAAACTCAAATTACACATACTAAACAACGGCCAAAAACAACAAATATCTATTAAGCTTCTAGCTGTATATACAAATATATAGTAGATAAATATCTGCACTGCTGCTTGCTACAAATCTAACATGTATCAACATTTTTTATCTTTCTTCTTTTTCTAAAACAACAACAACGCAAACAAACAAATAAACCAACATACAAAAATGTACTCTTGTTTGCCAAATAAAATAAAACTAAAAACTTTTTCCCGGTAAAAATAACCAACCACTAACTTTCTTAAACTAACCTTAAAACAAATAAAATCCCATAAAAATTTGAAATGCCTTTAACCACACACAAACGTTCTTATATACATACATACATACATACATCCATATACACAAATCCATTATCATTCGTTTCAATCAAACCTGTTGTTGTAACTCCTGTAATCAACCATACTTGGTATGGCTTGCTGTCGTACTGAATTCCTTTTAAATACACATCATTTTGGTTGGTTAATGGCTTTAAATAGAAGCCAACGAGGAAAGCTTGCAACCGCAATATGCAGAATGTTATTTCGAAGAGGATTATGAGGTAGAGGAGGCAAGTAGGCAGCAACGTTCGAACTTTTGTTGGCCACCTGCTGAGGAGGATTGTCACCATGCTGCTACAGCAGCTCCTTTGTATATACCTCCACCTGAAACACAACACGTGGTGGCAAAGCCATTAGAAAATCCTCCGCCTCCTCCACCGGGTAATGCAACGACATGTGGGCAATGTCAGTGCAGTGGGGAGTCTGATCAACAGCAGCAGCAACAACAACAGTCTCAATGGCAAAGTCGTTCAGCTCCTCAGTTGACTGTTGGTATAACTCAACATCAGCAGGAGTGTGAATCTGGATCAGATTCATATACTTCCACTAGTACTACAACAACTACCACCTCAGAGGAATATCAGCGTATGTATGCGGCCCAAGTTCGAGCCTATCAAATGCAGCAAGCTTACGAACAGTCTGGTTCTGAATTTGATTATCACATGGACATGGAAGTGGCCGCTATGCAACAGCAAGACAGTCTTCAATTATCTTCATCTCACATCTCCGAAAGTGGCCGTCGTAGTGCTCAAGAATGTATAGAGACGTTAGTGCCACCCTTAAGCACCTACAGACTGGTAGACATGGTAAGAGAAGTAACGCCAAGTCCTGTACCTTGTGAACCTTCTCAGGGATCACGTCATGTTGTCTTCTTAGAAGATCCTGAGATTAAAGAAGTCGAGTCATATTCTGCAGAACAGCAACAGCATGAAGACAAAGGTAATAAAGTAGATGAAAAACATCAGCAACAAAAATACACCACAGATACACAAGAAACCTCTTATGAAACAGAAACTGAAGAGAAAGGTTTTATTAAAGACGATCGTTCTCATATTCTTGAAAATCAGCGTATTTTTCAACCTACTCCTGAAATTAAGATAGAAATTGCCCCAGTTAAACAATTTCCTCCCACCAAAATTCCCAATCCTTGTCCCAAAGAATGGATAAATCCCATGGTACGCGTTTTAACCACTGCTCCAGAGACTCCCTTTCACATGGTAGGTTGTCTGTGTCCCAAACCTTGTGAGTGCACATGCCAATTAGATCCTGAGCCCGAAAGAACGCAGGAAATACCTGAAACACCTGAACCCTTCCAACGACCACCATCTCCAGAGCCTGAAGCAGAGCCGGTGCATATCAATACCTTATGGGATACCCCCACACTCTCCAAAGCCATGACGATTGCTCCAGAATTTGAACTGAAATTTGCCCCACCTGCCTCAGAAGGTGTGCCATTGCCCGAGGAAACAGAACCTTATATGCCTCCTCCCATCGAAATAAAGCCTTATGTACGCGAAGATTATCGTCCAAAAACACCTCTTTTACGAGCTCTAACCACAGCTCCAGACAAACCATTTGAGGGTCACTTTGATCGTGATGTTCCCATACACGTTCTTGATTTGCCCACACCTAAAGAACATCTTTCCATGAAGGATGCCCTACGCACAGCGCCTGAACGTCCTTATACTCCGCTGGATCCTGAGAACGCCACACATATGTTTGAAGAGCAGCAAAAGGAGGAAGAGAAGAAAAAGATAGAATTTCAGGTTTTGGACAAAGAAGAAGAATTGGGTTTATCAAAAGAGGCTTTGGAACAGGTGGAGTATTATACCACTGAGAAACGTAAATCATCGACATCAGCATTTGCGGCCATGCAAGCATTCCAATCACCCTCACAACCTTTATCCCAAACAACGACCCCTCGACACTCCATTTCCTACACTAAAGCCGAAAATGATCTCGATTTTAACAAATATTATGATGCTCATGAACGTTATCAAAAAAGACGTAGTTATTTTTCTCAAAAGGAGCAAGAGCTCTTACAGCAACAGCAAAACAACACTACCTCACAACAACAAACCAATACACGTGAAGAACCCTCATTATATTCCACTACCAAAGCTATCTCTTCCTTAAACTCCTCTTCCGCAGTCCAACAACAACAGCAAACTACCTCATCAACATATGCTTCGAACTTAACACAAGCTACCAAATCATCCAATTTAATGGCTTTTGCGACAGCTGGTTCCGCTAGTACTTCCACACAATTAGATGTAAAGGAAATAATCGAAGAAGTAACTGACGAACTTGAACATTCTGAGGTTATATTTCCACCACCCTCACCTCTCAGCCATCTAAAACAAAGACCCCCATCGGGTCTTCACAGACCAGAATCCATACCGAAATACCAGCGCAATTGGACAGTGCTACCCACTCAAAGTCCAGCACGCACACCTGAACCAGCGGAGTTGCGTGAAAATGTTCCTCTGGCTTTTGTAGATACTCCCAAAACACCTACCATCTCCAATGGCGCCAACGGCAATACTGTACACAAGCCTGTAGCACAAATGTCAACTCGCTCTGTCACCCAACATCAATCACAAGTAAATCAACAGCAGGCAACTGCTTCTGCCTGCTGTTCATCCGTCATGAGCTCTCAAAGCGAACAAAGGCAGAAGCAGATGTCCTCGACTGTCTGTCCTTCCACTATTACCGCTTCCGAATCCGCCAAACAGCAATTACAGTTGACTAAACCCACAATACCAATTATTGTTGAAGATCGCTCGGGACCAGTTACCATGGCTTTTCAAGCTTTAGATGAACATATGGTCAGGGATCAATCTCAAACTCCCTCTCGACCTTACACGCCTTCCATGATAAATAAACCAGCTCCCATTACTCCATACTATCAGACGCCTGAAAGATTATGCTTTGACGAATGTCCGGCTACACATGCTCGTGACTACGATCGTCGTTCAGCTTCTCCCTTTCCAGATCGCGCTAAATCTCCAGCACCTGGACCACCACCAAATCCACTGGCTGCCATACGTGCTCCTCGCATGAAGGAGACTGAGGTTTCGCCACTAAGTCCACGTGTACTTCAAGCTGGTTCTATTACCACGGGACAAAGCTATTTGGGGGCTCAACAGGCCCAGCAACAAGAAAGATTGCTCTCTCACACCGCCACTGGCATGCAATCGGCCATGCAAAGTTACACCGAACAACCGGAGAAGAGGGAAAAAATGCAAATTGGAAATATGACCATAGAAAAAAGTGAAAAGGCTGCACGTTTAGAAGAGCAGAAACAAAGGCAAATGCAATCCCATACCACTGCACAAGTCGGCAATACACAGATCGAACGTAGACGCAAAGTAACTGAGGAATTCGAACATACTTCATCTGCTAAAACTATAGAAATACGCACTGGCTCCCAAACCTCTTCGGAAAGAAGAGCATCTTATGGTAAAACTGGCTATGTGGCTAATCAAGCCAAACGCTTATCAGGTCTTGAAGAAGAGATTTCTAATTTGACTAGCAAGTCGCAGGCCATTAGTGCCAAGGCGGCCACTTTAACCGACACAAGATTTCCCGAATTGCATAGTCCGAGCGGAACGTCGATGTTCCCCGCAAAGCCAGTGTTACCTTCTCACAATGAACCTCAGCCACCGAGCTATCTCGTTTCTGGAGCCGCTGCTAAAAAATTATCTGAACCGGCTTCAACGGTTTTCCCACCACCCCAACAAAAACAACAGCAACAATTGTCAGCTACGTGCGGAACATCATTGGCTTCTACGCAGCAATCACAATCGCAACAACAGCAACTGCAACAACAACAACAACAAAAATCATTAACTGCATTATCAACAACATCATGTTCTCATCAACAACAACAACTACAAGCTAACACTGTTAGCTCTAGTCTAACAAAAGCTTCTGCTATTACTTGTACTAATAATCAAGCTTATCAATCGATCACAGCTGGTTCTAACCTTAATGCTACTTCTACCACAACTTCATCTGCAACGGGTACTGCACCCATGGGTGTTTGCCCAGTAACGGGCACATATTGTCGTCCCGGTCATACGTGCTGCAAGCAGCAAATATTGCAAAAAGCAAATAATAATGTCTCACGGCCGACTGCTTCTTTAGGTTCAGCTGGTTCTCAGCCACCACAAGCCACTAATATTACAGCTTGTATGCAATCGCAATCAGCAGCTGCCGCCGCACCAGCACCAACTGCTTCCAAAGCTCCACAAAGTGCACCTTCTAATAATGCCAATAATGATTCCGCTACAGGTGGTATGGCTCCTAAAGGCGCTGCTTATGGTGCAACTTCGGCTCCCAAACGCGGTCGTGGTATCTTGAACAAGGCCGTTAGCCCCGGTGTACGCGTACCATTGTGCAATAGCTGCGGCACCCACATCAGGTTAGACAACAAAGCTCATTGTCTGGAACTGCTCTGAGTTTTTCGTGGTTATAATTGTTTTTAAATTGATGTTTTTTAATTATAATAAGATTTAAAATAGATGTTTTGCCTGAGCATGAGTTTTTCTTGTTTTGAGTTGTCAGTGCATTGTTTTTCAGATCTAATCAAATTTAAATTTTGTTATTTTTAATTTTTACTAACGACTGTTGTTTTAAACTTGTTTTGTTTCTGTTTTGTAATAATGCCTTTCCAGAGTCCTTAATAAAACCTTCCATGTTAAGTGATACCTTGCCTCGCAAAACTAATGCTAAGCCAAAAACCAACGCTTTTATTGCCAATGCTAATGCCTCCTTACAGCAAACTGACTTACCGAACGATGATCCCACTGCCATGCTGAACGAGTCTATAGGCAAAATAAATATGGGCCAGAAAATGGATAATTTTATGGCTGAAGCCGGTAAAGTAATTTCGAATATGCTAGAGGCCCGATTGGCCAACAACGGTAGTGGTATTCCTTCACCTCATAGCAGTAGTTCTCTGAGTTTGCGCAGCAACAGCAGCTCAAATCTTTCCCGAAGCCCTATGGTTGTACGTAAACGTTTGGACCTAGATGATTTTAAAGATATAAATCCCTCCGAACCGGCTGCCTTAAAACCAGTCATAGCTGTGCACCAGAATGTGGAGCTGAAACCTGATTTCAAATTTCAACCTCTAACGCCAAAAGGAGTACACACTACTGATTTGCCAATCAATCATCCCATGGGCAAAGTCTTAGAAATATGTGATAAAAAGGCAAAGCCTCAGTCGATTTTGCCTGTGGCCACTAAACCCGAAGTTGTCGCTAGTGGCTTGCCACCCTCTGAAACTGTGATATATCGTAATAATGATCGTTCCAATAGAAGAGCCAGTCATGCTACGGATAGACGTTCTTACATCGAAACAAATACCCAAAATGAGCAACCCAAAGATGGGCCAGTATTTAGTATTAGTGTTAAGGCTTTGGGTAAGCCGGGGGATGATCCAAACAAGCCTATGTCCCCTGAAAACGAAGAGGTAGTAAGTCAGCTGCTTAAGGATGGTAAGAAGCCCATATGTTGTCAGTGCAATTGTGAAATAACCTCGTAAGTGTGTTTTTGTTTGCGTTTTTTTTTCATAACAAATTGTTTGCACTTTAAATCTGCTACAATTTAAAACAAATACAATTTTATTGGGAATTTTTTTCGCTAGGGGTCCTTTCATTACCGCTTTGGGTAAGATCTGGTGTCCTGACCACTTCCACTGTGTCAATGGCAATTGCCGTCGCCCCTTGCAAGACATTGGTTTCGTTGAAGAGAAGGGTGACCTCTATTGTGAATACTGCTTTGAGAAATATTTAGCTCCCACTTGCAGCAAGTGTGCTGGTAAAATAAAGGTAAGTTTACTTTCTTGACTTTTACTCTTTAATAGAATTGGTATTCTATGTTTTTAGGGCGATTGTTTGAACGCTATTGGTAAACACTTCCACCCTGAATGCTTTGCCTGTGGCCATTGCGGTAAATTGTTCGGCAATACTCCCTTCTTCCTAGAGGATGGTATGCCCTACTGTGAAGCCGATTGGAATGAATTGTTCACCACTAAATGTTTCGCTTGCGGTTTCCCCGTTGAAGCTGGCGATAGATGGGTTGAAGCTTTGAACAACAATTATCATAGCCAATGTTTCAATTGCACTGTAAGTATTGTTGGGTAGCCTACAGAGGTTTTACTTATTTACTTTTTGCTAAACAATGTCAACCTAAAACAAGTAAGAGTGCTATGCTCGGCTATGCCGAATCTTATATACCCTTCACCATGATGAGATAAGAACAAAAAGTTATATACATAAATAACGTTCTTTAGATGGGTATAAATAAATATTAATTGAGCCACGCCAACTTTTCATTTTGCCATGCCGAAGAATATGAAATTCGTTTTATAATCTTAAAATCGTTTTTTAGAACATAAAAAATTTAAATAAAAAAAATTAAAAAAAATTCTTTTTGGGATTCGAACTGGCAATATCGTCAGTCTCAGGAGAGAACTTAACAACTCGGCTACGAATGATTTTACTGAAGAAGCGTTAAATTAAAAAATATGAGTTTTTTTCTTTATTTGAGCGGCATATCATGTACATGCATTAATGTGTTTGTGTATGCGTAAAATTAAACACATTACAAATGAAATCCACCACTTGTAGTGAACGGTATAACGAAAACAACAACAAAAAACCACATTACCAAGACTGTATTACCATAGACACTGTATGACCGTAGAAACCAAAATTGAATTGGTTTGTATGGTATGTTTATGTCGTTTTGGATAATACAGTGTTGGTATGGTTGGTAATGTCACGTCTAATTGGACCTTTAAAGCAAAAACTTTGAGACAGTCGTGGTTTTTTAATCATATCTCAGCCATTTGTGGACCGATCTTGCTGAATTTCAATAGCAAACAATTCCGGACCATATGTGACATAAATGTTTAATAACCTGACCCCCATCATATAAGGGGTCTTCGGAAAATCCATTTCAACGGACAGACGGACATCGTTTAATCAACTTCGCTCCTCATAAGGACCCAGAATATATATACCCTATAATATATATACCCTATATAGACCCTATAAAGTCTAACATCAATATTATAGAAATTACAAACGGAATGACAAACTTATATATACAATATTCATCACCTGTGGTGAAGGGTATAAATATGGTAAAGTGATAGCAGGAATAGTCGTTTAAACTGTAGAAAAGTTTCAAAACTAAAGTTCAATAAAACACACATAAAGCTTTGATTTCGTTGAAACATTTATTTCGCTATAATGCTTGGATCTTATGAACATAACGTATGAAATACAATGCCTTTGAAATGGCCGCCTCTAGATAGATTGCAGATGTTATTAAAGAACAGACCCGTTTTTTTTTTTTTTTGTTTTTTGTTCATTAAGTAAAAAAAATTATATCAGCCAAGTGGCCTTCGTCAGAATTGATGAATATACAGGCCCGATTAATGGCATTTTCCATCACTGTTGCAATAATTTTCGCTGATATTTTGCGCAATCCTGACGGATTTTTCCTTTGAGATCATTTAGAGTCAGAGGCTTCTTGGTATAGACTCAAGACTTTAAGCAACTTCACAACAAAAGTCTTAAACGGTTAAATCGAGCAATATTTCTTGTGCTTGTGAAAATCTTCAAAACGAGAGATTTAGGGGACTTGGAAATGCAGCTTTCAGAATTTCGGTTGTAGGCTGTTCAGTATGCACCTTTGTTCCATCCTGTTGGAACGACATATTCCCCAATTCCAATTCGCCAGGGTTGTGATAGAAGAATGTCTTTGAGCATGGCTCTGTGGCGCTCGCCATTCACAGTAGGCATTTGGCTCGAGGCTTTTACGAAAAACTAAGGCAAACAACGCCATAAACTTAACTTAAGCGGGTGTAATGGCTCTTCTTGTGCTTCACGTGCTTATTCACGTAGCCAAAGAAATAAAAATGGGCCTTGTTGCTCATGACGATTTTCGATGAAAAGTTCTCTTTCTTGTCGTCGAGATAATAATTCCACGTTCTTGAGGAGTATTACGCTCCATTTCTTATTAATGTGTATTTTGTATCCGTTTACTTCACAAATGTCAAAGCAGAACTGAATTTACCGCCATTTTCAAAAATTATAGCATCTTCAATAGGGTGACTCTTGCACCACCTTGTATAACAATCCGATTCATTTAATCCGTTCGTTTCCAAATTTAAATAGAAATCTCTGTGTTTTAAAAGGTACTTAATCTCAGATCAAAGGTCATATCGAATGCTTTCCACTGTATTCTGTATTATTGTTCGAACAATTTGGTAGACTAAAAAGTTAGACTCAGTTGCTTTTGCAGTCGTGGGAATTTAACTTCGGCCAAAACTTTTTTCCATAAAAGTGCATAATTTTCATCAATATATATAAAAATAAGTTCGTGATTTTTTAACTCGAGAACCACTGAACCGATTTTCGAACGAGTACATGTGTTGGAACTGTTTCACTTTTACTGATAGTTAAAAAAAAACCCGATAGGTGGCGCTGGTGTCGTGTTATTTAAATTTTTTATTGATGGAAGATAGCGCTGGGGTCAAGTTATTAACAAAATTCTCCTGTATTTCATTTTTTATTTAGAAAATCCCGAGCAGCGCCGGGACCAAACAGCTAGTATTTTATAGAAATAATCTCAAAGAATTGATATCTTATCTTCTCTAAGAAATATTCAGCATTTATTCTGCCTTTTACACTTCGTTATGTTCCTTTCTGAAAAATGTGTGTTTTTTTAAAAGTGCAATGCTTTCTTTTCTCATCATGTTGCCCTTAAAAAGAAAAAAATGCAAAACCCATTTTAATAAAAGCGACATGAGTGCAGCGCTAGATTAACAGCTGGTTTTTCTTTTATTTTTTAGTTCGTCTCTCGTATTTTTTTCTACTTAAAAATTAGTGCTATAAAAGAGCTTCAAATTTGAAACGCTAATTGTACTTTATTGTTTTATGCCGAAACTTGTGTTCTTTTGTAAACGTAAAATATGCAACACTTCTTTAAAATTAGGTCAGCATTTAAAAATGTTGCCACATTTAACACTTTTGAACTCTTTTTTTAGTTACATTTAATTTGAAATTATATTATTTTCTTCTTTCCCATTTTCAGTACTGCAAACAAAACTTGGAAGGTCAAAGCTTCTACAACAAAGGTGGACGTCCATTCTGCAAGAATCACGCTCGCTAAAGTTTGAATTGTTCGCAACGTAACAACAACGCAGCAACTGCAAACTTCAACAGCAACGACTACAAGAACAACAAAAAACATTAACGCTAAACCACGCACCTTCTCATCAGGGATCATTTAATGCATAAAAACATTGATTTTAATTAAAACAAGTAAAAAAAAAAACAATAACAATATACTTATTTCATTTACTTAGTTAAACATAAAAACTTTTAATATTAATTTTAAACAAAAAAAAAAAAAAAAAAACAAGCTTAGCTTATAATTTTAATTCTCCCAAAATAATACTTTGTTTTTTGAAAACTCTATTTATCCTTTTGCGCTCAATTAAATTAAAAACTATTTAAACTATAATTTCCTCTAAAATATTTTGCTTTTTGTATAATTTTAACGAACTATGACGATCAACGATCCCATTTGCAACTGTATCCGAAAACCCTAATTACCAAAATGAGAAACCCCCCCCCCCCCCCCCCCATTTCAAGGAATGAGTTGTTGACACCCAACAAAACGTTTTTAAGACGAAATTTTTATTCAAAAAAAAAAAAAAAAGAAACGCATAAAGATTTCATTTTTAAATTGATACAAAAAAAAGTTTAATGAAATTAACGTTATAAATTGTTGGGGTTTCGAAAATGTTTTTTTGAAATTTTGCTTTCCCTTTTCCAATTTTAAAGATTTGTTTGTTTATTTCATCAATATATTCTTTTCTCATTTTGATCCTTTTTTTCTTTCGCCTTTAACTATTTTATTTTATGTATCTTAATATTTATTATTATGTGTTATAAACAAATTATTATCTGTATAAAAAAATTTGCAATTATATTTAATGAAAAGTTTTACAACTAAAAACAAAATTTTAATATTATTATTATTTAATATTTTCAACATTTTTTTGCTGGTATCAATAAAAATTTTATGAAATCTTTGTTTTTGCGTTAAATTCTTGTTATTTGTATGAAAATATGGGTAGAATTAAAAAGTATGTAAGTATATATGTACAATAGAGTGCTCCAAGATTACATAAAGCAAAAAAAATATCTAGGCATAGCCCGTACCCTGCCCCTACCCCCAAGAATCGTTCTATGTGTTGTAGGATAAGGTTAACTGGCGCCGCAACGAAGCTGAAGTTTGATGGGGGAAAAAAATTTATTGTTTTCAGTTTTTGTAAACATTTTGCCATTTAATAATTACTTTTACAATTAAATGTAAATGAATCGAAATGTGTACGTAATTATCGTTCTAATGAGATATAAAAAAGACAAAATTTGGTTAAAAAAAAGTTATTAAAATTTCCCCAGGCCATTAAGGTGTCTCGGGCTACATCTTTTCAAAAATATTTCAAAAAGAGCTAATTTTTAACAAGGTTTCGTTTAAATGTGCTACATTTCCATTTCATACTATTGATAAACTGAAATTTATTGTTGAAGGGATAAGCAATTCCTATGCGCATTTCACTGGTTGCTTAGGCCAGATCGTCAGGAAACTTCATCAAAAGATTTTAGAAAAACTAAAGATATTACACAAAGAAACTGTTAAGCGAATAAGAATTATAAGCCGCAGTTTTACTTGTAACAATATCGAAGCTTAAACAAAAACAACAACAATAAACAGTGAGTTTTTCTTTTCTTACAGTCCCGGCCACAATTGGTTGATTTTTTGTCAACTCTCAATGTAGTTGTAAGTGGGAAAAGAAAAAACAAATTACTTTATTTTATTTCATTATGAATCGATTGTTAAGTGTTAAGCATGTTGTGCCGTCTTGCTGGAATCTAATGCCGATTATGTTTAGCTGATACATTTTTCGAAACAAAAATTCAATCAGCATGGCTCGATAGCGCTCGCCATTCACCGTAACGGCAGCTCCTTCTTTATTTCGAAAGAGCGTTTAAGCCGCTTCAAACAGTAGGTTTTAGTGGATGTTAGAGTGTCTTGCTTCAAATACGGCAAATTTGCTTATTAAACCAGAAATGAGCTTCGTAAAATGGAGGAAGTGCTCCATGAACTTTGGCGAAAAGATTTATTTTTTTCAAAGTAAATTTCCACCATTTGGAAGCGTTGGTCTAGCATTAAACGATTAATGATGACTTGCCAAACCCTTTTCAACAGAAATGGCAACACAGTTTGTCATTCTCATCTGTCTCAAACCATAAAAGTTATTCACGTAAATTTTTTTTATCCTCGCAACTGTGCAAAATAGCATTGCACTTATTTGACGTGAGCAACCCATTTTGTTTGTACCTTCAATTTTTAGCTTTTTCGAAACAATTTTTTATTCCTGCGTTGTTGTTTTGTGTAGAGCTGATTTTATGAGTACTTTTAAAGGGTTTTTTTTTAAATTTGGCAATGCCATAAAAAGTTGCAAACTATTTATGCTTTTACTCTGATAATATTGCACTTACTTAGACCCTGGCAATTTTGCATCGTTTGTGCAAAATAATTGTCTATGTGGTTCTTGTTATGTTTTTGCACTTTTGCTCTTTCGCAAGAGAGCAACTTTTGACGTGAATACCTTTATTTTTATCGATATCGAAAGTTTTCATGCAGCAAAAAAACAGCCGATATAATAATTATAAAATTACATTTGTTATTTAACATCAAAATAAGTATATGGCCCCTATTACGGTTTACAACTCAACTCAGTTGAGTTGTAATTAAGACAACTGGTTGTCATCAGTTGTAATTTTTGTTATGTTTTTGTTCACCGCAATATAGCAAAGTTGTAAACCATAATACAAAAATTAAGAAATTACAACTCAACTGAGTTGAGTTGTAAGCCGTAACAGGGGCCTATGTACAAACTACCTAGTAAAACTTCGCATACAAAATAATTTGTTATGTAACCAGAAAAAAGCAAAAATTCTATGTACTTACAATTCAACTGAAAGAACCAAAGTATTTGACAAGGGATCATTTAAGACATTAATTTTATACTAAGATACATCAGAAAAATTAGTTGTTATAAACAGTTCAAAAAATAAGTGTTTTCACATTACCTTCGAAAGAGGTAAATGTCACTAGTTACAATTTAACTATAAAGCAGTCAAGGGTAGCTATAGTTACCAGAGCGATTCTAAGAAGCCAGATACTTACCAAGGACATATTTGATTACATTTTACTTAAACATTTTCATTAAATAGAAACTGGGAATTATTTCCTTTCGCAGGTTACTTTATATTATATTCAACATTTTTTTTTTTTTTTTATTTTTCGAATTTATTCTATGAGTTAAATTTCAGTTATGTATTTTAGAAAATACAATATAATAGTCTGGTAGTGTATAAAAGTCATTCCTAAAAATTTAAGGAATAGAACTATTACAAAAAGCTTTATAAAATACATAACTGAAATTTAACTCATAGAATAAATTCCAAGGCGAATTCATGTAAACGGTGGTGTCGATACTACAACAAGTAACAACACCAAAAACACATCAATGTATTTTTTTGTTGCTTTCGTTGATCCATATGTCAAAATCACTAGGAACTTTTGACATTTCTCTCTCTAATTAAGAAAAAAAAGCAGCACAGCTGTGCTTTCAACGCCACCTGAAAAATGAATTCGCCTTGAATAAATTCGAAAAAAAAAAAAAAAAAAACATTTTCATTAAATATATATTTTTTTTGGAATCACTTTTGTAAATCATTATTTTATTCGTTATGATAATCACTTATGCAATACGTCATAAGAAGTATGTATGTATATGTATGTGTAAAAGCTGCTAAGTATCGCAAAGAGTAGCGACGAAAGCTACTAAATAATGAGTGAAAGATGCTATTCGTTTTAAAATGTATGTAATCGAAGTTTTGACTGGGTATTTTAATACAATTATTACAGCCTAAAAGTATGCCTTAAAATTTCTATAGCTTTATTAAGTATTTCTAGTGCTGCCAATGCCAGCGTTACATTTGACAAAACTGTTGCTTATTTTCTTGTTCACTCTTTAAGAACTGTTACTTCAAAATAATATTTATGTTACGGAGGATGTGATTAGAATATCTGTTCAGTCATCATAAAATAGCTGTGATGTAGACTTTTCGCTAACTCATCATAGTTGGAAAAATTATTCAAGTTTAGCTATTTTTTAACTACATAAAATATTTACAGCATATATGAACGTCTAGTTAAAGTATATTTATAAAATTTGTATATCCACACCATAATAGTGGACAGGGTATTAAGCGTTTGGGCTTTTGTGTGTAACACTAAAAAATATTTGTCCAGACCCACCTTTTGAGTATACCGAACGATTCAAATGACTTTCTGAGTCGATATAACAATGTCTGTCCGTCTGGTTGTCTGTCCATGTAACTTTGTGTGCAAAGCTTATGTCGCAGTATTAAAGATAGTTTGATGAAATTTGGTTATAAGTTGGTATATATCAATTGTCATAGGGACGAAGCCTGTTGAAAATGGTGAGAGTCGGTCTATAATATCACATGGCCCCCATACAAACTTCTTTCAGGAAAAATAGTCTTTTTACCCATGAACCATCTTTATATGTTGGTATTTCGATTAAATTTTGTCGAAAATTATTTTGTTGCAATATAAATCATCTTACCAAATTTTGTTAGAAACGGTCCATATTTGACCATAGCTGCCATACAAATTCTACTCCCGAAAATAGATTTTAATGCCATAACTTCTTTATAAAACTGTGCTCACAATCAAAAAAAATTGTTGCTCTATTATGAACACCAGTGAAAATGTTTCGGCCCATTGTGAACAAAGCTTAAATGTTGGTATTGACATAAAATTTGGCCACAATAACTTTGGGGATAACTACTACGCATGACAATGTTTTGCTGGTAGGTCCAAAATTAACCATAGATCCATGACAATGTTTTGCTGGTAGGTCCAAAATTAACCATAGATCCAATATAAACCCCGTTCCTAAGATCACTTAAAGGCAAACTAATCTCAAATATATGAAGATATCTGAATAGTATTCGGCACAAAGAACTTTTACATTAATCTTATGGCTACCCATTGGTCCCATACAGGGTACAATTTCGAAAATGTGTTTTAAAATTCTGTGGTAGAGTATCATATGGTCGGGGCTTGTCCAACAGTACTTTTGCTTACTTGTTTTCTTCTTCTTCACTATTCAATTTGCTTTTTAATCCAGGTACTTGAAACCACAGTATCATTTAAAGGGTCATTTGGCAGCAAGCTTTTTGCTTTTCCGACTGAAGTACATGTAATTCCGGTATTGACAAGTGAACGGAAAAAAATATAAAGAGATAAAGAAAATTGAAAAGTATTTGGACAAAATCGAAAATCAATATTGTCTAATGCTTTTTAAGTGATTTTGTGCTTAACTAAAATTTTATTTCATTTATACTTTCGACATTAAGGACAACGAAAGGTTACATTTATTGTGAATTTTCTTTGCATTATTGTTCATTTTGGGGTTTTTGGTAATTTGATACTTTTTTTCATGTTTTAAACACTAAATAAACATAATGTTATTTATTGTTGGTGGCAACTGTAACGAAAGATTTCATTGGTTAAAACGAGTTTTGTATTCGTATAAAATTTTTCAGATCAAAGCAATAAAGTTAAAAGTGTTCTTACACAGCGTTTACATTTGACAGTACTGGCAAGACAGTAATAAAATACATATTAGTTGCCAAAGACACTTCTAACTGTCTTTGTGACGTAGGCGTCTAGACAGTAGTTGAGACAGTTCACTTTTAAAAATATGCCAAACGTAAGTGTTGCAGTGGAAGTCCAGCTAAAACATGTTTTATATGAACTAAACAAATTTAAAAATAACTTAAAATAGCATTATTGTGTGAACAATGATAGAACTTAACTAAAACATAAAAAATCAAAGCAAAATATGTTAATTTTTTTCTTCACTGTCCAATTTTACTGTCTGCAAAATTTGCTAGACAGTAGACAAGACAGTTGGAAAAGTGTGCATGTATTAGTAAAAAAGTTTGCATGTGTTGCTACTGTCTTGCCAGTACTGGCAAATGTAAACGCTATGTTACGAATGAACTTAATGATAGCTAAAAGTTCATCAAATTTATTCTTATTAAATTATTTTTATGAAGAAAGGAATTTTACAACATGAAATGAATTAAAATTTCTTGATAATTTTTCATTCTTAACATACCAGGAAACCGAACCCACGTTAACGGACAGGTCGGTTTAACATGTTTCGAAGGTAACCACTACCTCCTCAGAAATCTTTGGCGTTTACCACTTATCGCCATTGACGATGGCTGGCAGTCAATAGTCAAACATCAATCTTTAAACCAAATCGTATTCATACTTGGTGGATTAAAATTTGTTGTTGTGAATAATTATCTATTTTAATCGATTTACATGTTCTTCCTAAATTTTTGTCAAGAATTCTTCTTGAAGTCCAAAGTACCTTTTTCTGTTTGTTCTTGGTTGTCTTTGTTTTTTCGTTGACCGAGTCAGTACATCTTAAGAGGAGAAATGTAAATAATGAGCTTGTGCTGTTTAACAGTACTAATTACACAAGGGAACAAATTTTAACTTTTTTGTGCGGTCTGGAATTTGATTGCAAATTTTTACTAATTTGTTATGTCCAAAATTAAGGCACTTTCACTTCGTTCATGACACACGTACATATATTTGAAATGTGATTTTTGTATGCAAATCGATATTCAGTTTTCTCAGTAAATTGTAAGTTAAATCAAAAGTTGTACACCGATTACAATCAAATTAACCTCATTTCATTCGAAATTATGTTAAGAAAAATGTTTTTTATATAAATAAATTTTTATTTTTTATAAATTTTTAAAGAACAAAAAATCTGAAGGAAAGGATTCAACATATGTAAATAAAATTGAAAAAGGATAATTACAGCAAATTTCGAACCACCAGTACCACTGGTTAAAGATTGATGTTTGGCTGTTGGCTGGCAGGCACCGCAGTGGTACAGAGGTTAGAACGTCAAAGAATTCTGATGAAAGAATGTGGTGATTCTTGAAATATGTAAATTCAACCCGGGTTCGAGCCCCAGCTCAGCCAAGAAAATTGTCAAAAAATTTTAATAAAAATTTCATGAAAAAATTCCTTCCTTCAGTAAAAATAATTTAATGAAAATTAAATTTGATGAACTCAAGTCTAACTAAAAATATTAAAAAAAAAAAATCCTTTTTTTCAAAAATTCAACGATATCTCTGAAACTACAGGGAAAATTGAAAAACAGTGTAAGCACGGCTTAAAGATAATATTGTTGCCCAGTTTCGGATTTGTTAACTGAATATTTTCAACCGTTTTCAAGTTATGCCAATATATGTAGTGAAAGTGCCTTACTTTTGGACATAACTGCATATCTCAAAAAGTAGAGCTGATAGAGAAAAATTAAGATTATCAGCTATATTCCTAAAAAGTTCTTATTTTAAGCTTAAAATATATAATAACAATTAAACGCTTTTTGTCCTTTAAACCTCTTATAAAAATTTATATTCATAAACGTACATTAACAGCTTTTTTACTTTAGCTTTTGTAGCGATTTTGTGTTTAAGTACGGCAACTCTCTTTATATTTTGCTGTTTAGTTTCTGAACAGAATGTTGCCGAAAGGTATCATAAAAACTTTTGTTTGAACCTTTTTTTAAATATACACTCACAATATTATTACAGTAACGGACTGTAGTTTATTTAAGAAATATTCCGTTCAGTCATTTTTAAATAAATAAACATTTAAAATTCCAAGCAAATTTATTTTTAACTGATTCTAACAGTTATTCGAAAAACTAAGTGCATATTAATACCGATTTTCAGTTGCAGTTAATATTGTCCGTTGATTGAGTTAAATTCTTCTTTATGTTAAAGTAAATAAAAATGTAATTTAAAGCAACGAAAAGTTCATTAAATTTTTACTGTCAAAAATTCAACCGCGAATTCCGTAAAAACAAATCAATATTCAGTTATCTTATATAAATTAACTGTCAAAAAATTAACTACATATTCCGTAAAAACAAATAAATATGCAGTTATTTTATAAAATTTTACTGTCAAAAATTCAACACCATAATCAGTTAAAACAATTAAATATTCAGTTATTTTATATAATTTTACTACCAAAAATTAATTTTTGCTTATCTATAAAAAATGAATTGCTTGTTTTGTGTAAGCAATTCCCATTTTCTATTTGTTAAAATAATTTAGTTAAATACATCAAATTTTAAAAGTAAAATAATTGCGAAGCCATATCGGTCATGCTGCTGGTGTCTTATAATTGAGAGTTCTTCTGTAAACAACGTGGTCAGTACAACAAAAGTAAAACAAACGTGTGTAACTGGATAAGTAAATAAAAATATTCTCTTTCTCTCGCTTATAAGAAAAACAAGCGGACAGGTGTCTGTCTGGTATTTTTTAGAAATTCGGCTCTTTTGTGGAGTAAACGAAAATTTAATAAAAATAACTGAATATTTAATTGTTTTTACTGAATATGGGGTCAATTTTTTGACAGTAAAATTTTAATAAATAAATAACTGAATCGTTTTTACTGAATATGGTGTAGAATTTTTGACAGTAAAATTTTACAAAATAACTAAATATTTATTTGATTTTACGGAATATGGTGTTGAATTTTTGACAGTAAAAATTAAATGAACTTTTTGTGAAAAATAAATGAAAAATAGGTAGACCGGTTTTTAATTGAACTTTCATTTATTTTATATTACAATTTCAGTTAATTTTACGTACAGAATATTGTGAGTGTACGACAAAAAAGTATTCGAATAAAAAGTTTGTTTACTTTTTATTAACATCACGATTATAATCATTTGTTTAATTTATTTTTTATTATTTTTTAACAATAATTTGTGGTTTTAAACAAAAAAACCACTAGTTGCAATAATTTAAGAAATAATTAAAGAGAATAAATGCATTTGCACCTAAACATATTAATTTAAATTATATAAATTTTTTAAAATAATTAACAATATAACTTTCAATTGGTTGTCTAAAATAAAAAAAATTTAGCAAAATGTATTCAACATGTCCATATTTTTATACCCTTCACCACAGGGTATATTAAGTTTGTCATTCCGTTTGTAATTTCTATAATATTGATGTTAGACCCTATAAAGTATATATATGCTGGGTCCTTATGAGGAGCGAAGTTGATTTAACGATGTCCGTCTGTCCGTTGAAATGGATTTTCCGAAGACCCCATATATGATGGGGGTCAGGTTATGAAACATTTATGTCACATATGGTCCGGAATTATTTGCTATTGAAATTCAGCAAGATCGGTCCACAAATGGCTGAGATATGAGTAAAAAACCACGACTGCCTCAAATTGTTTCCTTTAAAGGTCCAATTAGACGTGACATTACCATACCAACACTGTATTACCAAAACGACATAAACATGATATGCCGCTCAAATAAAGAAACAAACTCATAGACTCAATATATTTTAATTTAACGCTTCTTCAGTAAAAGCATTCGTAGCCGAGTTGTTAAGTTCTCTCCTGAGACTGATGATATTGCCAGTTCGAATCCCAAAAATAATTTTTTTTCATTTTTTTTATTTAATTTTTTTATGTTCTAAAAAACGATTTTAAGATTTTAAAACGAATTTCAAACATCAACTTTGGCAAAAGAGGAAACGGGCTTAGGTACATATATAAATTTTTTGTTTTTTTATATTCTTCGGCATGGCGAAATGAAAAGTTGGCGTGGCTCAATTAATATTTATTTATACCTATTTAAAGAACGTTATTTATGTATATAACTTTTTGTTCTTATCTCATCATGGTGAAGGGTATATAAGATTCGGCATAGCCGAATATAGCACTCTTACTTGTTTTTATTATTTTTCAAGATATTTCACAAAAAAAATATTATAATATGCAAACACTTATCAAAATGTCATTTTATTTTTGGTTTAAAGAAGGGCAAATCCAACAATAAATTTTCTTACTTTATGAATGGTTTAATAAAGGCTTAATAGACTTTTTTTCGTTTATGAATACAACTTTAACAATTTTTGCTTAAAAACGGTTAATTAATCATACGGCTGTAGATTTAAAATCAGCAACCTCAAATAAGTGAAAATTTGCAATCCAATTCCAGACCGCAAAATACTTGTTCCACAGTTTTATTGATAACAAAAATATTTTGGGTCTAAAACATAGACTGCTTTTAAGCTTTGACTTTTTTGCTTGGAAAAATATAATTGGCTTTAAAATGTTGTAGGTCAAAGTCGTAGAAAGTCATGCAGGGAAATTAGCCCTGCTGCTCCCCCAAAGCAAAATATCCAAATATAAATCCAGTCTTGTTATTATTTAAAGGTCGAAGTTGAGTCAAACAAATAGATACTTTGCAGTTCTCCCGATTTGCAGTTAAAATAAATGTTTAAGCCGGCAGTTCACTATCCATCCTGTTTAGTGGAACGATGTGTTGAAAGACTCGTGTATACTGGGTTGCCCAAGGACAAGCGATATTTTAATTTCCAAGGCTAAGTAGGTCGTACCCTTCCCTGAGCACAAAACTTCAGTTTAATATAGTGATTTACTTACGTAGTGTTGTCCTTTTTCCGTTTGTTGGAAGCAACGCTTAATCTTTTTGTGCTTCTGGCCAGTTCCAGTTAGAGTTTATTTTTATTTGGCAAATCATCGAATCATTTGTTATTCCGTAGGAAACCTTTTTAGCCCTTTTAGGGTTAAAAATAATTTGTGGCGAGATACAGATCTGAAAATGTGTATTTAAGATAATGTGATGGCACTGAAGCCAGGAAAAATAGTAGTTTTTGTTGGTTAATAGGGAATATCAAATATTTTAAAAATTTACCTTCAAAGGTCCACAAAAGAACCTACAATTTTTTTTTGCCATAGTTTTTCAAGTAAATACTTATTTACACTTGTATTAATACTCACAATTTGTTTTTAATATCGCCCGATTACCGAAATTATTATTTATTTTTTCTTGCTAAATATGTATAACCCTTTTACAAATTTCCTGACTGGTGTACGACAATGCCCTCAATAATAAGAAAAAAAGTCAATGCCTCATGTAATAACTAGAAACAGAGTATAATCCGAGAAAAAAATGGAACTTACTGGTAAGCAGTTTTGTAATGGAGAGAAGCACAATAACCCCTTACAAACCTGCTAACAAGAGGCATGATTTTTTATGGCGAATTCCCACTTGGAAGCATTTTTTTTCCTCTCCGCTAAAAAAAAAAACAATTTGATGACTGATTGCGTTACATAGCGTCTTCAACTGACAATTTTTTGTCATACCAAACGTCAAGGTCTATATAAAAAAAACTCGAAAATTTTTGTCAGCGTTTTTTTAATATGAAGTTTGACGTTTGGTATGACAAAAAATTGTCAGGTAGAGACGCTATGTTATAAAAAAAATAAATTTCTATGTTCGGAATTATTTCGGGAATAATCGTAGAAAAATTTTAAATCATTTCAATACAACCTGCTTCCATGTAAGGGAATAACAGAAGCACCTAGCACATTGTTTGTGAATTTATTCTTTAAAATAATGATTTGGATTATTCACTTACAACCTGCTTACTTAAAAGGGATGAGGCAAAGTTATTCAATCATTTTTATTAACTTAAATTAAAAATTCACTTCAATTGTATTCGGTTCTCTGCTGCTTCTTAGTAGTGTGTAATCGCCAGCGCATATATCAGCGCTCATGTAGTTTTCGTACTTCCAGAAACCTTAAATTTTTTTACTGGGATGTACTGTCGAATATATTCGACAAAAACACTGAAAGGGTTAATATTCATAAAATATATATACATATCCTGGGTCCTTGAGTAATTCTTAGACGATTTAGCCATGTCCGTCCGTCTCTTGAAATGACGGTCACTTTTAAACGACTCAGAAGGAACGAATCATATTGGTGTCAAATTGTTGCTACCCAGCAAAAACTTTACTTACAATCCTACTTTTAATGACTTCAAGAATTCATTACTTTGTAGCTTTATTCGCCACTTTTTGGATTATTAGTTATATATTAAATAATAACTTTATTATTATATCTTAAATATACAGAAAAATTTATATTTTTATTATGACAATAAAAATGTCATTATAGTCATAAAACATAGTTTTTTAATGCAAAAACTACACTGCCCCGGTAGACTAGCTGGTAGAGAGCTAGTCTATCAGCACCGAGGTTGCGGGATCAAATCCCGCCAGATACAGAAAAAAAATAAAAAATAAAGTAAAATAGAATAAGAAAAAATAAAAATAAAATAATTAAAAAAAAACAAAAAATAAAAAAAATTAAAAAAATATAAAAAAATTTTTACTTTATTGACTTTGTGTAACTATATATTTTTATAAAAATTTTAAGTATAAAAAAAACATATTATTTTTTAGATTATAATAGGCTAAATTATAAGGGATTACTTTTGGGACATCTCGAACAAAAATAAGTACTTCTTCTAGTAGAAAAATAAGTAGTCTGTTCGTCAAGTTCTCATTATTTTTCTGCTTATTTTGTAAGCAAAGTTTTTGCTGGGTAGTTCTCCTAAGCAGTTTGGGATTGAAATCCAGCAAAATCGGTTCATTACACGCAGAGACAAAACATGTTTAAATATTGTCACCTCCAACAAAACTATTTTTAAAGAAAATTTTAAACATATTATGTTTAATTTAACCATATTATTGACACCGACAACCATATTATGGTTACATTAGTGCTCCATCAAAAGGCCACAACCATATCATGGTTGCATCAAAACATGTTATGGTTAAATATGACAATAATGTATTTTTAAATTAACAAAAGTATTTTGCCCTTTTCCAAGAGCAACATGCTATGGTTGAAAACCAACCATGCTATTGTAAATGTTAAATATAACATTTTCGGAGGCAACCATAATATAAACATATTATGGTTGCCTCTTGAGGGAGCACTAATGTTACCATAATTAGGTTGTCGGTAACAATAATATGGTTAAATGAAACATAATGTGTTTAAAATTTTCTTTAAAAATAGTTTTATTGGAGGTGACCATATTTAAACATGTTTTTTCACTGCGTATAGGAAGAGTTTTGTATCAAAACAACCACCTTTAAAAAGTGAAATTATTTTTAAGTAAAACTAGCATAAGAGAAGATTTTGCACAAATTTGTTTTATATGACTTAAAATCATACCACAAAGTTCCGTGAAGATCGGTCCATAATTTACCATAGGCCTCATATAAAACCCACTCTCGAAAAACAATTTAGTACGCCTTAAACTGTAAGGAACAATGATATTATAATGACATTTGGTCTGTCATGGTTTT
The DNA here is from genome assembly GCA_963931875.1 of Pollenia griseotomentosa. Lineage (NCBI taxonomy): Eukaryota > Metazoa > Arthropoda > Insecta > Diptera > Polleniidae > Pollenia > Pollenia griseotomentosa. The sequence continues at coordinate 33,355,295 of OZ007564.1, forward strand.
GTGAGACTATAAACCACATTGTAAAATTTCATGAACATCGGCCCAAAGGCCGCTCCTGAAATATTCTAACTGTCGATGGAGGGTATGAAAGATTCGGTACATCCGAATATGCAAACTTATTTGTTTTTTTTTTATTTCGACTTAAACTAAGTTTTTGGCTAACTATTGAAGTTATATTGCCAGAGTATCACGCAATTTTGGAGCCTCACCCACAAGCCATCGGTCGACCCAAACTGTCGTATAGGATGGCGAGATCTTCCAGACTCCGTTCCAGAGTATATTAGTCTCCACTAGTAAATGGCTGAGTTTTATATGGTTCTCCACCAGTCACGTTAGGTAATTTTTAGTTCTCCAACAAACAACCACCTTGAAAATGTGAGATTAAATGCGATGGTCTAGGGTTAAGGTTGAAAATTAACGACAAAGACGCTTGAGCTGCTTCCTAGCCTAGAGCAATGAATGATCGAAAATCGAATTGTATTCGTAATAAGTTTTCGTCTTTTGAAACGATTCACATTCCTAGAAAATAAAAATAAGCGAGTGCAGTGAAAATACAGTTTTACTAATTAGTGAAAAAATTAATTTTATTATCAGTAAATATTTACTCGTAATTTAAACAAAATGTCTTTAACAGTAAAAAGCAATTTTTTATTAATCAATAAAATTTTACTGCTAACGAAATTTAAATTTTACTTCAAGTAAAAATTATTCCCAAGCACAAAATGACTTTTTTTCTGTAGAGTGTAAAAAAATAGAAGACAATAACTTACAAGCCCCTCCTTTCTGGTCATTATTATGGTGTTAATCGTTTTCAACACTTGTTTTTGGGGTTTTACACTTCCACAAGGAACGAAATAAAAAAAATACCTTAATTTTTAATCAAACTAACGAAATACTTTGAAACAAAAATTTAGTTACAACTAAAAAAGGAATAAAATCTTACAAAAAAAAAAAAGAAACAAAATGGTTTCCACTTGATTAGGCCTAGCAGCAATAACCATAAAAAGAAAATAAGAAGGACCAAAGAAAATGTACAGAAAGGATATTGAATTACTCCGTAAATTTTTATGCTTTTATTTAGTTAAAAAAAATTGGAAATCACTTTACAACAGAAATTGTAACATCGTCTCAGTAACGAAGGACTTTGTTATTTATTTTCTTCAGTTATTATGGGTCAATCGAGAAATCCATGCAAAATAATACGGTTTGTTTTTTTCTTTCTTTTTTAGGAAATTGACCTCTGCAAAAAGTAAAAGGATTTTTATTTTTTTTTTTTTGATAAAAGGGGTAAGGAAAATATCAATTTTTGGCAAATTGAAATTTGGATAAGTAAATTGGAAATACTTATTAAATTTAATATTTAAGTGTTTCTTTTTATAGTAGATATAAAAAGTAATTGTGTTGTACATATCTTTTTTTGTCGTTATCAGGGAATGAAAATACTTAATATTTACACTTTTTCTTAAATTTGCATTAAATAAGGGTACAACTATAATATGCATAACTGGCTTAAGCAACTGTGAGAATAAATGTAAGACATAGGTCTCAAACCATACAGAACTTAACCTATTCCGGTCATATGGGTATTTAAATACCCAAAAAAATTCTAGCAAAGTCCAGATAAGAGCTAATTTCTGGTCACGATTTGTTTAACCTTTAAATGACCCTTGTGTGAAACACCACACAAAAAGAATCATTCTTTTACGATAGACAAACAATTTTTCTTGACTTTGTTGACGATATTAATTAAGCACAGAAAACACATTTTTTTATTAAAATTTCTTTTTTAGTAACGAAATATTATAAAACTTTAGTAAGTTACCCTCGTGTGTAGTTTTCCATACATATGTACTTTCTTTGTAATCTGCACTAGAGACAACATTTTCTGTCACCATGTGAGAATATTTTTGACATTGTTGCGAACTGCAAACATTGTATGTTTTATTAAATGAATGCTTTAATATAAAAAACACAATTCGGGAAATATTCGATAAATGGGATGAGCTATTGAGTCATTATCATCTGAGTGTGCTACAGTTAAAAAACAATTGCTTGGATATTGCTTCTAAACCTGAAAGATTAAATTTTGGCTTTTGGTTTGTTCTGAAACGTAGTACGCTTGGAAAATTTCAGCTGTATTTGGCTAAGCCCGTCACAACATAGCAATGTATAACTTTTTCTCATCCTACCAACTAGGACAAAAGTTATTGCTTCCGAGGGCTATGGTAGGTACTTATCAGAGATCAGCAATGAATCGTTTTTTCGCTACTCATACTGACTCATGATATTGTGCGTAGACATCATTTAAACTAAACTACTCTGATTCACTCATACTCACAAGAGAAATTAATATGAGTGCGACGTCGACATTATACGCATACTCATAAATGACGTCAGTTTGATTTATAATTTCAGGAAAATACTTACAATACTCACAATGATTCAACTCATTAAGCTCATCCATTTACCGTTTAAACACAACAGATATAACACACAACTTCACAATCAGCGCTGACAGATAAATTTGCCGAAAAATCGTCCACTTCATACATGTAACTTTAGTAAACTGCACCCTACAAGAAATGCATAACCAAAACTAAAAAAATTACTAACACACTTGCAACAATTTTAGATTAGTTGTTCCACTCTAACATATATGTTAGAATGGTATAACAAACATTTCCCAAATAATGCCAATATTTTAATATATTTAATATATATATCATACGCGTGTAAAAATTTGTGAATTTCTTAAATTTATTATTTGCGATTGGTATTGCAGAAAAAAAACAATTAAATTAAATTTATAATTTGTAACTAAAGTAGTGAGATAAAAAATTACTATAAAAAAGTGACACCGGCAGAAAGCTGTAATCATAATGCTAGTGGTAAAGGAGGGCGTATTGATGGCGACTACATTTCCAGACTCATGCAAGAAGTGGAACGTTATAGAGCAGCCACAGAAATAATGATACGTGGTATTTACTTTACTGGAATCTAATTTCCTGACTGGCATGTATTAAAGAAATTCCATTATAATTTTTTTAATAAAAAATTTAATTTAAAATGAAAATTAAAAAAAAAGTATTTTTTATAAAGGTTAGTAGTAACCAATTTTTACGTTATAAATAACTAGTTAGTGCTAACCAATATTAACGTTATGACTAACTAGTTAGCATTAACCACTATTTTGGTTATCATTGACTAATAAAAAGCAGCAGAGTAAGCAGAACAGATATATGTTCCGTAGTCGAGTGGAATTCATTAGTTAGAAAGAGAGGCAAAATCACATGTACACTAGAGTTTCGGTTAGTTTTTTCATTTTGCTCTTAATAAACTAATAGAAACTTTAACCAATATATTGGTCAACACTACCGGTTATATAGCTAGTAAAATTACCGGTAGTCTTCTTGTAGGGGTAACTTTAGTAAACTGTAATTGCCAAATCGTCACTTTGCTATTTCAAGGACAAATATGGCAGCCTCGCATTTTGCTTCGCCTATACACATTGAGTTGAGTAGATTCTAAATCAACCACGACAAATGTTGCTAAGTATGAGTACGATGAGTAAAATAAAACTTCTGAGTGAATATGAGTTTGAATAAATTTGGAATAAGTATGAGTGCGTATAAGTACAAGAATTTATGAGTCATGATTTAGCTCTACTCACTTTTTGACAACTCATTGCTGATCTCTGGTACAAAAAAACATACCACCGAAACTATCACAATGCAAAAAGGTTCCGCTGTACCAGTCAACTATTGCATTCACCGAAAATACAACTTTTGTGTCATATGTCGGCAGAAAGAATTACTTCGTAGTATTGCAAAGTACAGTGTATCACTCAATTCTGTAACACAACACAAAACAGTGGACATAATGTTATCTTGCTATATTTCGAAAGAAAGAACAAATCAATGGCCAGTTTCTGTTTTCTCAAATATTGTTGATATTTCAGCTTTTAATGCGTTCAGTATATTTTAAGATAATAATTTTAATTGGAAAAGAAAATTATTCGGCAAGTTTTGTGCTGCGAGCTTGGAATATCTCTCGCAAAGCCTTACATGGCAATACAGACTTAATGGATGACGTTAGTGGCTAAAGAATTCAGGCTCAAGTTTCACTGATCCGCGAACCTTGTGGAGCTCTACAAAGCTCTTAAAATCTCATGAAACTTTTCCGGGGGGGTGCTTTAAAACCATGGTAGATAAGGCCATCATGGCATTATTGCTCAATTGAATGGGAGATAAAGCCATAATGGCCTTATTGTCCAATCGGGGGGATGCTTTAAAGTCATGCGAAATAAGGCCATGATGGCTTTATTGCTCAATTGAATGGGAGATAAAGCCATAATGGCCTTATTGGACAATCATTGAGAGATAAGGTCATATTTAAAATTTTGCGAAATGAGAGATATAGCCATATTTTTTTCACAAATGTGAGATAAAGTCATATTTTTCCAGAATATTGTTACTTTACTTTAGTGTTTCCGGGAAAAGTCCTTTTTTTATTCTTGTGACGCACGCAGGAAAACTTTATTCAGCGAAGCCACCTGCCGTGTCCTACTGGAGGAGAAAACCCGTAATCGCGGCCGCAGGCCGCCACGCAGAACAACTTTATCTCGCTATTGAATGAGAGATAAAACCATAATGGCCTTATTTCGCATGACTTTAAAGCGCCCCCTCGTCCAATCATTGAGAAGTAAGGTCATATTTAAAATTTTGCGAAATGAGAGATATAGCCGTATTTTTTTTTTTGCAAATGAGAGATAAAGCCATATTTTTTCAGAAAATTGTTATGCATGGTGTAAACTTTCTGTAAGAGGGAAAATCCTTAGTTATCATTGAAAAACATTTTTTTATGTGCAACACTCCCACAAGTAAGTTAAACCTCTAAGCGCGGCCGCAGGCCGCCACACAGACAAACTTTAGTATGCGAAGCCAGATTTCAAAACTTAACTTTAGTGTCTCCGGAACTGAAATGAGAGATAAAGCCATTTTCTAATATTGCTAATGTGAGCTAAGGCCATGATGGCTTTATCTCCCATTCAAATGAAAAAAAAAACAAAAAAGGCTTTATCTCCCTATTGAATGAGAGATGAAGCCATCATGGTCTTATCTACCATGGTATTAAAGCACCCCCTCACTTTTTATTTATATTTGTTATAGCGAGAATTCATAATGTAAAATCTCCAAAACATGTGCAGTTTGTGCCAAAATTGCGTTTGTAATCGTACCCATAACCGCAAGTTTGTGAAAAATGTATTAGAGATAAATTAAAGTAAAATAAAACGAAATATTAAATAAAAATATCATTAAGGCTACCTAAATTATGATTTTTATTGAAAAAGTACTATGTTGTTACAGTAAAATACATAGACATTGCATATGTATGAAAAACCAAACACGTGGGTAACTAACGTAAGTTTTTTTGAGCGTGATTTAAGGGTTAACAAACCTGGCCAATACACGTTACATAATAAAAATGTTTAAATCAAAAACGAACCAAATGGATTGAATAGCGATTGCTCGTGAAGACGGGATGAAATTAATTGTGTGGCATTAAATTTTTTTTTTTTTTCAAATCTTTTCTCGCCTATTTTGTTCGTTGTTCGTCATACTCACATTTCTCCAGTAAATTTTAATTTACTTTCTTTTCAAAATGAATAAAGAAAAAAATTTATTTTTTTTCTAACAATTTTTTTATACATTTATTTAAAGTTTTAATTTATAATGCTTTTCTTCATATTGATTTTTGTTTTTTTTTTTTTTTTTTTTTTTGTTATTTTGTGTTGTTGTTGTTTATTTGTTTATATACAGACAATACAATTTGACTTATAAATTACATAAAAACATTTATAATTATTTAATGAATATATAATTTTGTTGTTTTTTTTTCTTATTTTGTTAAGATTTTTTTTTTTTTTTTGTTATATAATTTTTAAAATTTATAATTAAGATTATTTACAAAAAGTTAAAATTATATTTTAAATTTTCCTTTTTTTATTTTCTTTTAAATATAAATTGCTAACAAATAATATTTTTAAAAATTAACAATTTGTTTTTATGTGTGATTTTTTTCTTAGTGTTGTAAATATATAAAAATAAATACCTTTGGATTAATAATGAGAGAGAAAATATTTTATATAAGTTAATATATATTTTTTTGTTTAAACTTAAATTAACGAATAAATTTTCAAGTATACAGAAATGAGATTTATTAAAGTTTTACAGAAATTCAAGTACAAATTTTATCAAATCAGCTGCCGTAATTCGCTAAAGCTAAATCTCTATCGCTGAAAACTTATAAAGTTGATTCAGATATTTTTCGTTACGAATGCAATACTGTAAATTTGGCAATGCCAAAAAAATTTAATTCGCCGCAATGTTAGCTTTTAATGTCATCGCTAACATTTTAAAGTTTTGTACTCTCTAATACCGTGTTCAGGTATGCACCTTAATTGAGTTATGTGCAATTAATGCCATTATTGAGCTCAATTATCCATATAAAATTTCAATTAAGTTATTGTTTAATTAATACGAAATTGTTATAATATTGCGTAAAATTAAAATGCAACACTCCCACAAGTGAGCCAAACACCACTCAAAGTGTTTTGATATTTGTAAACTGAAATCTCAACAAAATAAAGGTCCATCCATTTCAGAGATCGATTTTTATCTTTAGCTAAGCGAATTACAGAATACGGCTGCAGAAAAAAGTGGTATGATTTATTTTCTAGTTTTGCATCGGGTGTTTTAATGTGAAGTCTCAATATTTTTACACGTCTTTATTTGCTTGGCAACAAGGGAAAGTCAATCTATAAAAAATTTGAACATGTCTTTAAAAAAGATAAACGTATCTGTTGTGTTCAATTTTTGAAATATTCACGTACAAACTGTTTCTTATGTTCGAACATAGGTCAACTTGGGTATATGCAAAACACTGCCTATTTATTATTTTCTAACTGATTCAATTTCCTGTTCAGTTAAAATAAAACCAAACTTGACTTATAGACATATCTCGGCAAAATTTTACACTTGCCTCTTGCTAAGGCGCTTCTAACCCCCGCATGCTGAAAGGCAGGCAGCATGTGTTAAGTAATAGCAGCACCTATGGAGATCCACCAACAGGTTTAAATTACCCACAATGATTGAAAAATCAGCCCTTGAAACCAATTTTCTAAGATTTTCCTATCCGCGACTTTGGGTTTAAACCACAACCACTACCTAATCCCCGAAGTGCCCTCAACCCGTAACCAGTTGGGCCCGAAATCCTAGGGGCTACTGACTCCCATGAACTCTGCCGAATTCCAGATACTTGCACAAAAAGGTGGGGGACACGCGCTGTCAACTGTGGAAAATATTCATATACATACCTGCCCTAGCATATACACCATGGTGGTTCTTAGTCACTGGTTCACAAACAAACCGCTTACCAACCACCCACCGTGTGTAAGAGCAACCAGCACGCACAGGTGGTAATTTAAGCGCAACACCCGTTAAGATTATACACTCGCCCCTTGTGAAGAAGCTGAAGCTATCTAACCTCCGCTGATTTTGGATAATCCCAGCCAGGTATTGGCTGCAACTGATTATGACCTGGAGGATGCAACACCAAAAGGTCACATATCCTTAAGATTATCCCTACACCCCCGGTTGGAGGATGCAACACCAAAAGGTCACATATCCTTAAGATTATCCCTACACCCCCGGTGGTAAAACACGGCGTCAGTCGCAATTCCGATGTGAATCATTAATAGTAAAAGAGTATTTAAAACTTTCTTCAGAAAGCTAATACCCTGTCTTGACCAGCCATTATTTTGTGTGCACAAGAACAAAGCGTTGATAGTATAATTTAGTCATGTTCAATGATGTGGTGATAGAGGTCGTGTTCTTAAATGCATCACTGCCCTGCATCAGTGATTTCAAATGTTTATATATATGTATATATATGTATATCGGTAAAGTCGATGTGGACCAAAAAATTGTCAAATACTCTACAAATATAATAGTCACACAATAAAAAAAAAGGTTTTCTGATTATCTGGCCTTAGCAATCAGTGCAATGCGCATAGAATCTAGCCTTTCCTCAACAATAAATTTCAGTGTATATTTAATTATTTCATTATTAAATATATTTTATTGAGTGCTATTTTGCAAAGTGTAAATTTGATAAATTTTTTCTTTGAATCAAACAAAAAGTTTGTTGACCTAAAATTTTATTTTTAACAAACTGTGTTGTTAAAAATTTTCTTGAGATATTTTTTTCTGTGTTTACGAACATGCCCTGAATCACATTTAAAACGCAATAAGAGCAATCAAGATGGCGTTTTTTCATATGGAAATACTGTTAATGGTGTTGGACATCGCTGTGTGAACAAATGCTTGAACAACGCTCCTAAAACATGAACACAACATTGACAACAGCGATCTCGACAAGCCAAATTTATGTGTGCACAAGAAATTGTTTATGGATTGAACAAAGCGATGGCTCGTGAAGCCGTTGACTGCATTTGAACCTATTACAATAATCTTGTTTTTAGTTAAAAACTGAGAAGCTATTCATCTAATCAGCAAACGTGGGTGTATTTTAAGACTGTTGACAACATTTACAGGTTACTGGTAGCTTAGGAATACTCTTGTCCATTTTGCACTTTTCACTTTCTATGCCTCTGTTCAAGGCGAATTAACTACAGGTGGTATCGAAACGCCTGCTGATTTTGATAGTTCGAGCCTATTTGTTTTGATTTGTTAGTGTTTTGCTAAGAATGGTTGACATTTCGAGCCGTAAACACTAACAATGCAATGAAAAACCCTCATGTTGTATCTGTTGTTTTTGGATTGTTGTAGTTCCGACACCACCTGTAGTTGAATTCGCCTTGCCTCTGTTCGTTCGTCTTATATATTAAGAGTCACACTTTCCTGGGTAAATACACCTAAACAATTTTTGTGAATCTTTATAAATCCTGCGAGAGAATTTGGGCCAATAGTTTTTAAAGCACTTATCCTCTGACCGGTGAATACAGTATTACATATAATAAATAGAAACGAATTGTGAACTTTAACTGGTGAAGTTGTTTTTTAAGTATAGTTACTGCAAAGGAAAGATAATTGACACAAAACCAGTTATGTGGCTGGATTTTAAGCGGGTAATGGCGGATTTTATATCGTTCTTTTACTTTATTTGAAGGAGATCTATCATATTAACATGGTTCAGTCGGGACAATGTCTATGAAATTCAATCTTTTCATTTGGGTTATTCCAGTGATCTGTAACAAAGTGTCAAAAAGGTGCCAATTAACCACCTCCAAGGACATGGCCATGTTAAAGTGATAAGTGCCCTTCATATACCTTCACTTTAGAGCTGTCACGTGACAAATAGACATACGACAACAAAATGGAACTAGAACCTTTATCACTTAAATTTTTTTAATATCAAAAAAACATTCTATCTGGCGAGTTGGGTGGCTTTTGTCAAAACGAAAACATTTGAACTCTTCTTGAACCTTTGTGCATAACGTCCTTCCACAATAACTCACTTGTAAAAAGCAGGGAGTAGTCTATAAATTCTGTTTCAGTTCTAAAAAAGTCTTTACAAGAACAGAATCCTTTCGCCAGCTAACAAGATTTTGATTTAATGTTTATGATTTAACTATGGTCGATTATAAATAATTGCGGCCCTATGCTCCCCAGAGGAGTAAGAGGAACAAATATATATTTAATGTTATAAATAATAGTTCCCATATAAATCCCACCATCAAAACACATTCTCACTGTCGTAAGTCTAAAATTATAATATGAAGTAACTGTTAAGCAAAATATGTAGATAGAAAGAGCTTCTCCAGATAGACCTATAACCTATACTCATAACAAACGATTTAGTATTTCGAAAGAATCGCTTGAATAAAAGTAATATGCGTTTTAAAACTTTAATCTTTTTTATTTTTCAACTGTAAAATTCATAACGTCCTTGCCAAATACTCAACCATACCACTAATATTTTAATAAAAACGACTAATTTTGTTTCCCCCCTAAAAAGCTATATAATCTTATATAGTCCAATATATGAATAACCCCTCCTAAGCTAAAACTAGTATTTACCAAAAACAATTTATTTTTGTTAACCTCTAATACTACTTTAACAATTTGTTTTTCTTAAATTTTCATTATTTACAGATGAGCCAGTATTTCAATTTGTTCTCGGGACTCTGAGCCCACTATGCCACCTTCTGTATTGGCACGATTTTCGCTGGCCTCTAAATTGTCACTATTCTGGGGTGTTATGGTGACAATTGTTACTAAATCATCTTTTTTATCACTGTGCAAATTATTTAGATTAGTATCAGTTTTAGATATTAAAATATTTGTATCCAATTGTACAGAGTTTCTTTTTTGTTCCGATTTTTGTGCACTAGTATTTGTTGTGTTGTTGCAGCGTTGTTGTAGTGAATTATATTCCGATAATTGTTCAACGCTTAATGGCTCGGGTATGTCTTCGTTGGCCAGAAGACGTCCTGAGGGTTCGGTCTCAATGCTGCGTTCACTGCTTATAGTGCCGGGTGTAGTGTTGCGTGAACGATAACTGGGTGGAAAACTATATTCGGAACCGCCAATGCTGCTCTCGCAGCGTGCGCCACCACCAGCGCCGCGTATAGTTGATGTTAAGGGGGCTCTGGAAGGAGAGAGGAAATATAAAACAAGTTAGGTTTTTGTATTAAATATTTTTGTATTATTTACAAAAGTTTCGTATACAATAGGAAAAAGATTCAAACTAGGCTTGTAAAATCATACAAAACTAACGAATTTCTTTGTAGTCTATTTTCTCGTAAATATATATTTTATATAACTATAGTTCTGTTCATTTACTTTACTTTCAGTCACTCAAAAAAAAAAAAATAATAATAATAATCGCTTTACTTGTACATATGTTAACGATCCTTTTTTAATTCATCCTCATTGAGGATCTTCATGATGATTAGTGTTGCCATAACTTATTGATGAGAATATGCCAAAACTTCAAAAAAAAATTCTGCTAAAGTCTGCTAAATCGTAAAATGAAAAAAATTTGCCATAAATTTTTAATATTTTAAATTTTTTTAAAAATTTGTTAAAATTGTCCAAAAAAAATGCTAAAAATCTGCTTTTTTCTGCTAAATCTAGCAGAATACTGATGATGATGTATGGCCACATCAAACTAACCCCAAAACAACCAAAAATTGTCAAATCAGCTTTCACAAAAGGCAGTCTTGCCAATTTCAAGTTCTTCGTATCTAAAAATATGTACACATGTCCATATTTATGTATGCGTGAACTTTTTTCAATGAATAAAATTTAAATCTTATTCTTGTTATCAAAGTTATTTACGGGAATACAAAATTTATCATTAATACGATTTCCGTATGACGTGCTAAATTCCCAATTTTCCATATTTGATAAATACACTGAAATTTATTGTTGAGAGAAAGCTAGATTCTATGCGCATTTCACTGGTTGCTTAGGCCAGCTCATCAGGAAACCTTTTCCTAAGATTTTAGAAAAGCTAAAAATATTATACGAATAAAACCCTAAAGCGAATAAGAATTTTAAACACTCAAAGTCTTACTCGTAAGTAACAATATCAAAGCTTAAACAAAACACCAACAATAAACAGTGAGTTTATCTTTTCTTACATCCCTCTATTTTTTTATTTATTTGCTTTTTTCAAATTCAATTTAAAGCCCAATACCTTTTTCTATGTGTTTTGTGTTTTAGGATTAATTTCCATATTGATTGATAATATTTGCTTAAGACAATCTGTTAACCAAGATACAAAGGTACTTTTAACAAGAGGCAAAATAAAATTTTCCAATCCAATCCAATTTTCTAGAGTAGTTTTATCCTTATTTGAATGTTTTTTTTTTTTAAATTTTCGTAGGCAAAGTATAATTTCGAAGGCTGTTTTTTCTGTTTTATTTTTTGGAAGTGTCAAAGCTTCTATTTGAGAAGATTATAAAATTTATTCTCGTAGGCAAGTTAAACTTTGTGACTCTTGTTCAAAGTGTTATTTAAAAAAAAAAATAATAATTTTTTTTAAAGCTAAAAATGTCTCTTTTAAGTTTCGACTCTTTTTTAGTTTTTCAGTTTTACTTACAACATTTCTAAGGTCCTTTTTTATGATCCCAAAAATATGCGCAACATAAAATAAATTACATAGTACACAAATTAAATATTTCGTTTATCTATAAGAATTAAAATTAAATTATTTTTTTCATATAGACTTATTAGGTGCCACAATGATTAAAAACATTTATTGAAAAAGTATATTTGGTTTTAAGCCAAAGTTATAGGCACATCTAGTTGATTAAGTGACTTTTTTCCTTGTCGACGACTGATTATTTTAACATAGGCATGTCATAGGCTGTAGTCAATTGGTTATCTCTGCATGACTTTTAAATTCACTACTAATTACTTATTTTTAACCAATTTGTAGATAATTAATAGTATAGTCGGTTTATAATAAATTATTTAAATTTTAAAGAATTTTTGTCAAAAAAATATATTTACATATAAATATACGTAGTACATATGTATGTATTTGTTTATATAAAAATAATTATTTAAGAAGATTTTGCATCAAATTGCTTTAAATGATGATGCATAATAGTGCTGAAATAAATACGTTACATAAGTTCTTGTACATAAACAGATTTGTATGGCTTTAATTTTTTATTATTTTCAATTATTATTTTAATGCTAGGAACACAACTGGGACGAACGACGAATTTCGCCTTACACGACGAATTTTTAAGTTAATATTCGCTAAGTAAATTCGTCGTATGAAACACAATAACGACGAATAACTATCAACTTTACTAATTGAGAAAGTTGTTTGCTGTTTGTGCAAAGAGAGAGAAATAGTGTGACCATATAAAAATATTATTACATGCAAGTTCACAGAAAAAATTATTGCCGAATTATTTTCAAACAAACGCTTGTTTGAAAATTTTTTTAATTTCTATAAATTTTTTTACTGATTCAATCAATATTTTTGTTTGATTTTTATTTAACCAAGAAAAATGTGGACAACTCTTCAAAAATATAATAAACGCGTTATTGGTGTCAAGTTTTCATAATTTTGTATGAAATATTTAACGCTCTTTAATGTTGTCGTCTTTTTGCATTTTTTTATTTGATCGTAAGCAACACTTCTTTATGTGAAATATAAGAACAACAACAAAAAACACACACAGTCTATTTTTGGACGCTTTAAAAAAGTGCAACTATAAGAAAAACAATAGCAGAAACGACATTATAAGAAACAAAATCCCGTATTCAATTTTTTAAAACTGTTTGGTTAAATACATCAAATACAAAAATAGAATGATGACGAAAAACATATCGAGTCGGTCTGCTGCCGTTTTTGGTTACATTTCTTCTTTAGCAAAGGACAGGATACAGCAACAGAGAGTGATAAAGAAAAACATTGTGTTGTGTGTATAAATCAGACTTCGTTCAAAAATTATTCAAACAAAAAAAATGTGTCTCAAAGCCAGTCGGCGGCTCTGCTTTGCCGTCACCTTCTCATACAGTGCTTACTTGTGTGCGCGTCATTGCTTGTGCAAAAACTTTTTTTTTTTTTTTTTGATTTTAAAATTTATATGAATATCAGTAAACTTTTTGTTTGATTCAGTTAAATTATTTGTTTGAAAAAATCAGTGTTTTTTTTCAGTAAACAAAATGCAAATAAATTGTTTGAATATGCAAATTTGTTTATAGGACCGATTTCAGACAAAAAATTGTTTGATTCTACAAATTTTTTGTTTGAATTGGAAAAATAATTTTTTCTGTGTTACTCTTGTCATGTTTTCTTATGAGGAGATACTGACTTCTTAAAATCGTGATAGACATTACAAATTGCTCGCACTCGTAAGTTATTTATTTCCCATAGAAATACGCGGCAACTCTCTTGATTTATTTTTGCACTTTTTCTTAAAATATTATATTAATCTACACAGAAAAAATTATTTTTCCAATTCAAACAAAAAATTTGTAGAATCGAACAATTTTTTGTCTGAAATCGGTCCTACAAACAAATTTGCATATTCAAACAATTTATTTGCATTTTGTTTACTGAAAAAAACACTAATTTTTTCAAACAAATAATTTAACTGAATCAAACAAAAAGTTTACTGAAATTCAAAATCAAAAAAAAAAAAAGTTTTTGCACAAGCAATGACGCGCACACAAGTAAGCACTGTATGAGAAGGTGACGGCAAAGCAGAGCCGCCGACTGGCTTTGAAACACATTTTTTTGTTTGAATAATTTTTGAACGAAGTCTTATTTATACACACAAAACACAATGTTTTTCTTTATCACTCTCTGTTGCTGTATCCTGTCCTTTGCTAAAGAAGAAATGTAACCAAAAACGGCAGCAGACCGACTCGATATGTTTTTCGTCATCATTCTATTTTTGTATTTGATGTATTTAACCAAACAGTTTTAAAAAATTGAATACGGGATTTTGTTTCTTATAATGTCGTGCCTGCTATTGTTTTTCTTATAGTTGCACTTTTTTAAAGCGTCCAAAAATAGACTGTGTGTGTTTTTTGTTGTTGTTCTTATATTTCACATAAAGAAGTGTTGCTTACGATCAAATAAAAAAATGCAAAAAGACGACAACATTAAAGAGCGTTAAATATTTCATACAAAATTATGAAAACTTGACACCAATAACGCGTTTATTTTATTTTTGAAGAGTTGTCCACATTTTTGTTGGTTAAATAAAAATCAAACAAAAATATTGATTGAATCAGTAAAAATATTTATAGATATTAAAAAAATTTTCAAACAAGCGGTTGTTTGAAAATAATTCGGCAATAATTTTTTCTGTGTAAAAAGCTGATATACTGACTATACACTTTAATATTACGATATATCGCTACGTCTTCACTCACTTTTCAATTTTCTACTCCATAAAAGTTTCAAGAATGAGCAGAAAAACAAATTTTCTTCAAAAGTAAAATTATCTTCCAATTTTCCACAAAAAAGTTAAAGACAACAACGAACTAACAAACAAAAGTTTAAGCATCATTATCATGATCATCATTACCAGCCACCACATCAACAATTAACTTTAAGCATCAATGTATTTAAAGAATATTTATACGGAATGAACACCCAAAGACAGAAAGATAATATAAACTTTTTTTTTGTAATTACTACTCATTATTATAAGAGATCAAAGTGGCAATTATGAGTTTAATGAGCCTAAACTTAATCATTTAATAGGACTGAAAGTATTTTGCAAACACACACACAAAAACAATAAAAGAACCGGAAAATGAGGAGGGATATATTGAAATTCTATCTATAGAAATAGGGAATGGAGAGAAAAAGGAGAAATTTACAAACACACTTAAGCAAATGGAAGATATTGGCCTAAAGGCAAAATCAGTTTGTTGAAAGAAAACAAACTTTTTGGTATCGACGTGGAGAATAGATAAGAAAAGAAACAGGATTTTTTTAAATGGTTTAACCGTAAAGGGATTTGTTTTTAAAATGCTCTAAATTTGCCGGACAATATTTTCCTTTTTATTTAGAAATTACAAAAAAACAACACATTTTCATTGTAATGAATACCAAATACACATTTGAAAAAAGTTTACTGAAATGTTGTTCAATAGCGAAACATGTTTAATTACAGTTAATAAAAGGGGATAATTCATTTTAAGAACGAAAGTTCCACTATCGATAATTCCTTTATAAGAGAAAACTAAATTTCCGATATCCGTTTCTAATAATGTAGACCTTAAGCGCTACAACCAATTGGATCTTTTATGAAGCTACTGTTTTGACTACTAGTCAAATAATGGTTCTGAGTCAATCAGTGTACTAAAAGGTAAGTCAAATATTTTTTAGTATTGCACACATCAGCACAAACATATAATAATACTCTCTCCATTGTTGTGGTGAAGCTTTATGTATGTATTTACGCGATAAAATACAAAAAAATTAAAAAAACAGTACCAGAATGTTAAGCTTCGTACAGACGGTGGTCAGATCTTATAATAATGTAAGGTCTGGCAATATGCTGAAAATATACTGGCAAAGAAAAATTGCCACCAATAGAAAATTATCAGTTCAGGGGTCTAATCACCGCATTGGACTATCGTACCGAGTAAACTATCGTATTTTTCTGCATACGATAGACACTGATGTATCGAATGAAAATTCGAGAGATGTATTGTCTTTGGTTACTCGATATCGAATGCTATCATCTCAAATTACGAAACATTTCATTCGATATCGAGTGTCATAATACCAAAATAAAAGATTTCGATCAATTTCGCTCGATATCGTATGCGGTGATTAGACCCCAGACGATTGTAAGAAAACTATACAATTTATTGGCATACAACTGTCTGACAATAAATTCAAATGCCAACAAAAATTGTCAGTACACACGGCTGTCAGATAAGTGCATGGCAAGAGTTGCCAGATCGGTTTTTAGATATTCTCAGAAAAATAAAATTGAGCGTTTTTTATAAATTTAAAAAGTGGGAATTTTCTATTAAAGGGAAAAGGCAATAGCAAAGATTTTTACTTGTCTATGTTGCTTTAAATAGCTTTCATTGATTTTTATTAAAATTAATTTTAATTTGCAAAATAAAACTTTCTTGTTTATTTTTTTCTTTTCGCTCATGCATATCAGAGATTTGTACTTTTTTTGATACATTAGTGGAGTGGGTATCTTTAAAAAAAATTTCATAATTTATAAAGCCTTTTTCTAAATATATATTTCAAGAGATGAGCCAGAAAATACAAAATGGTACCGTTGGTAAAAGTTGGTAAGAAATACTAAAGCCCATTTTCCATCCTTGATACGCAAGTATTTGCAGCGTTGCCGATAGAAAAAGGTCTCTGGCAATGATTTCATTGTCAGATGCATAAACTCCTCACATCTGACAATAAAGGCCATGTCAGATAAAACTTTTGCTTCGCGTTGCGTTAGAGATTCGCTTTGACGTCTAAGATGAAATATTCATACTAGTACGGAGCATGTCACATAAAGAACTGTTAAAGGTGTTATGATACTTGCTATTTTTTGTATTGGATTTTTTTAGGATTGACTAAATGAAGCAACAAATGCGAGAAAGAACAAGAAATACAATATGTAAATAAACCCTTTTTTCTGATTGACATTTCTCATGTATATTTTTTTCTTTGACTAAAACAAAAAAAAAAAAAAATGGTAAAAGCTTGGGCATATGAAACTATTTTGTTTGTGATAAATGAAATGAAGCAGATTCTCTTCATATGGGATTCCAAATCATAAAAATTCAATTAAAGAATATACCCCGATGTAATTCGTAATATATTTCATTATATGCATTCAATTTTATTGTATTTAAAAAAAAACGGTTTGTGATTCCAAAATAAAATGTAAACCAAACAAACAATAATGCCCACGTTTTGTTTCCACAAAAACCCGTCAAAAAAGCTAAAAATCGCAAAGAAAAAAAGTTAAAAACCGCTACTTTCAATTAAAAACTAAAAAAAATTGGAAACAGCGCTAACATTTAATCTGGAAATGTCAATTTTAAGTTAAAAATTTTTATATTTTTTTTGACAGTCATAGATTATTTATCGATAACACACGTAGGTATATTTGATTGGCATTTCAAGATTTTTTATGATATAATCATACTCTTTACACTTACTCAGGTTTCCTATGCAAATATATTTGCACTGTTCTCCAATATAGAAAAAATAGTAAGTATCAAAACAGCTTAACGCAGAGCGAGGCGAAAAGTTAGGCAACTCTCATCTTTTTGCGCGCTTTGACATTCTGCTAGTATAATTTTTTTTCTTTTGAAGACACAATGGTTGAGTCAAGGTATATTTATAGCAGGTAGTCTCGGAAAGCCAGCTGTTTATTTTTTATTTGCTTGTTTTGCGATACGAGCTGTCAAATGTTGTATAGTAAACAAGTAAACAAGTTTTTTGTCTCTATCTTTTGTCTTTTTTGTCACTTATCAACCCTTTGCTGTTTGACAGTTCGTATCACATAACAACAATAAAAGGCCCTGTTGTTTATTTTATTGTACAATTGTTGTAATCTCGCCGCTACCTGCTATAAATATACCTTGGGTTGAGTTTTGTCAAAGTTTTTATTGTGTCATACACCTTTTGCTTTACGCTTTTCTGTGTAAGTAAGGAAACGTCACGCAAAGCTAAGAAGTTGTATCTGTCACGGTCTTAAAATGTAAGCTTCCAACGTCTGATAATGATCTGCCAATTGCAACGAAAAGTGTTCACACAATTGTCCGACATCTTACATTATTGTTGTCTTACAATGAACGTTGTCAATTAAAAACTGCCAGTTCACACAGTTGAAAGACATATAAAGCACATTTTGTGGGCAATATTGTAAGATCTGACTACCGTCTGTACGAAGCATTAGTATTGTAAGGAAATAAGTTCATAAATGACTTGAAATTATACAAATAATATGGCATCTGAAGTGCAGTTTTTTATATAAAAAATTCGTCTCTGAACCCAACTCCCCACTAATTTGCAACATTCTAGCAATGCAACTAAATTTAAAAGCTTACTTTTGCAATTGCATGGTAATATACTGTAACTTTTTCAAACTTTTACTCTTATTTTTCTCTCACTTTTTAACACCATCAAAAAAAAAGTTTTATTTTTGTTATTATTATTTTTAAAAATTGCATAAATTTGTATACTCATTTACTATTAATCACATTATGTTGCTTATCTAATACTATAAATTATAAGATATTTGTCCAATTCAGAAGCTCTGTCGTATGGTATGGCTTATCGTTTAAAAAAATATGTACGTTTTTTGTTGTATCGTTACTTTGTTATTGCTAAATGTCAAAAATGGAAAATATCAATTCGATGTACATTGTTAATTACCTTTTAGTAAACTAATTAAAATTTCTTTTTACCAAATTATATAAATATACGAAGAATAAAACTAAAAAAAGCGAATTTCTTAATTTTATTTAAAGTTTTTTATTTCACTCTTGGTTTTTATTTATTTTGTCTTCTTTTTTAATAAAATCTACCATTCACATTGATTGATGCCATAAAATTAAGCCAGGTATGGGAGTTTTAATTTGAGTCGTAATGGTAATATACATATATGTTGGTTAATAATTAACAAATTTTAAGAATAAAATAAAATGAATCAAAAATATATTAATTATTCAGAAGAATTAAATTTGTGGTGGTAGTTATCACATTCTAAGAAGATTTTTACAAATTCCACAAGCAAATCGAACATTTCCAGGCCTGACATAAATACAAAATTCTTCAAAACATCTACAAATCAATCGTATAAAGAGACAACGCTTTTGTATGAAATTAGCCAACAGCAAATATACGATATTTGGGGTATTCACAAGGTAGTCATAAAGTTGTAAAGTCTTATGTCTTAAAATAATTACAAGAAATATATATGACTGTTGTGGGCTACCGCTTTTAATTTAGATTTCTATTGTACAGTTATGAAGAATCAATGAAAAACACACTATTAAATTTTTTATTTTGTTTGAAATACAACAATTTTTTTTTAAACAATTGTAAAATATTATTTAGGACATTATGACGATATGACTTGATAGCAACCCTTGTGAATCCCCCGATTGTATAACTATAGGATTATACAACTAATACGATGATACTACGAGCTTGTGAATTGAAGAATTATGCCTTGTTGTATTAGAAACTCATATTCGGAAATAAAAATTCTTACTTGTTGAAATTCGTTTCAACATTTTATGAAATAAATATCTTAAATTACTTTTCAAAACAATGCTCCCTTATTCGGATGTACATTTTTGACTTCAATTTTATTCGATGGCGACGTGTGCAGAGGCATGTGCTTAAGGGCATGACACTGATACGTAAACGCTTTCCAAGTCATAAATTAAGCCGGAAATAAAATCTTTAAATTGTAGCACAAAAATCGTTTTAATAGAAAGAAAATTGTATCTCCTGCTCAGCATGTGGCTTTGTGTGGAAAAGTAAGGGGCTGATTTTGTAACTCCTTTTTCAATACCAAACTACAATGAAGAGAAATTATTGTGGTTATTGCATTGTTGTTGTTGTTGTTTTTTGGTCGGCTGGTTCTTTGGTTGCATGCGGCTGATTTTATTGTTGTTTAGACTGAAATGTAAATTTATAGCTTTTTTTTCGGTAGAATGTCTCTGTGTGTGTATGATTTGGCTTTATATATGGATTTTGCCAACCCATATTGAACTAAAAACTGTCTACAAAGTTCAACGACAAAGTTTTTACATGTATTTAATGTGTTTTTCTGGCAAAAAAAGTAGTCAAGAAAAAAAACTCCATGTCTGTCTCAGAATTTAATTTTTTTATCGAAAATTACCAACAAAACCAACCATAACTACGAATTGGCTTAAGAGCAAAAGAGTTTTAGGGGTACTTTCGTACTTTTTTCTTTTTGTTTTTGGGTGTTTTAAAAAGTTTTGGATTTTAAAAAAGTTTTCTGCTAGTTTGAGTTTATACGGCGTTTTTAGTTTTTGGAGGGCAAAGTTGTCAATTGTAACACTATAAAAGCCACTAAGTTCTGGAACTTTAAATATGTGTAATATGTTTAACAAGGCAATCCAATAAGTTGTTTCAAAGCATAAGTTTTTTTTCAAATTATTTGTTAATATGGAATATAACCGTAAAGAAAGAAATTCAGTAAAGGGCACATTCTCTATTTCTCTCTTTTTTCGGAAAAAATAGGGAAATTTTCTATTGGTTTTCGTTTTGCAGTTTTAACCTTTCAGCTGATTTACTTATACGTACATATGCATATATAATCCTTATATAAACGAAAAATTTTTAGTATTAAAGACGGGCCAAATCGGTCTGGTGTTTTTCTTGCCTTTATATAGAAAAATCGCCTAAAGAAATGTGTAAAAAATCGCTTAAACATTTTCCATACAAATTTTGGTGTTTTTGAAAAATATATATAACGCTTTTATTAGGCGATTTTTCGTTATTTTTGGGTAAAATTTTTTTGCCATAGTTGGGAAACATATTTTGGTTGACTTTTCATTTCCTTAATTTGACAAATTCTTCAATTAGATTGTAAAAAATAACGGGTGTACGGTCTTATTTAACAGCTTCTCTTTCAGTAATTGATATATTATTATTCATTTAAAACCCGAATTCGAAAATCCGAATTTCAAAATTCAGAATTTAAAAATCCCGAATTGCTAATTAAAGCTTCGCTGAATATCCAGACTTTGGCCGGGCGCAAAGATTTTCTCCCTTATGGTATAACCAACACCGGCTTCGATTACTAAAGCTTCTCTTTGACTATCTAAGCAGAGAAGAAAATCCTTGCGCGCAATCGCTAACAAAAGATTTTGCTTAGAGTTGTTTTGCTGGCAGCCACAAATATTTGCTCGAAATAAGGTTTTTGGCATGAAAACGAACACACGGGATAAATTAAAGAAACGAATTTTTGGCCTTAATAAAGGGTGTATTTTTAAGCCGAATAGATCTTACGAAGGGGTTAGCTGTCCAACGAACTGTCATACTGCACTCAGTTTTTGAAATTTATTATCAGTATACTCTGGCATACCATCATAAATAGATTTAAGTCGCTGAAAATGTGACGCCAGAAAATATGGTCCCAAAATTCTATATGCAGAATGGCCTCAAAACTTTACATTTAACACAACAACACCTAATTTTTTTATTTGCGCTTTTGTTTCATTGGGGTTTTCTTGCGTTTTAAGTGAAATGAAAAATTACCCAATTATTAAGGAAAGAAATTTTTACTTTGGCACTATTTTTCATTAAGAAATTAAAAATTGCCCCACAAATATAATATTAAAATTTAGGGATTAAGCATTGTCCACAATAAGAGAAATCATTTCGTTTTTTCTTCTATCTTTTTTCTTCCCAAAGTATTTCATATATTTTCCTTTCATTTTTAGAACAAAAATGTAAATAAATTTTTTTTAAAAATTTAAGTTGAATTTGTATGAAATTGAAACTGACGTCAATAATTATTTTATTTAGTTTTGAATGAAAATTTCCACAAAATGTTTTAAAAATAATAATACATAAATACATCATTTTGTTGTGGGACAAATTTGCAAACGGTTTCTTAATTGCAAATGTGTGTTGTTGCGAAGAAATATTGTTTCTCTATTGTGAACAGCAGTGAAAATGTTGCTGCCTATTGTGAACGAAGATTTATTTTTCATATTAACAAATTGGATTTAAGTGTCAGTCATATGTCCCCAACCCAAATTTCTAATATAACTTCCTTTCTGTTTTTACTTGTAACCTTTTTTGGAGTACAAATTCATTAAAAAGTGTAAGGTAGTTTTTCACAAATAAGAATTACCGCAAATTTAGAGTCATATTGCTTGGGCTACTTTTAATTTTTTTTTGGGTGTCAATTGCTATTTGCGGCCATAATTCCATGGGCCACATTTCGCAGCGCTTAAATTTACGCTTAGGCGATGCTAGACTAGGTAAGGTAGAAAGGCTCTTGCGAAGTCAACTTTACACTCTTACCCAGAGACCAATATGGTTCATTGTGGCGCCTTAGTTAGTTAAAGAATACTAATTAGAAAATAATAGGAGAAATAAAGAGTGACAACACACAAATAGTGAAAGTAGTGGAAGAACCAAATTAAAAAAAAAAAAACTAGAAAAAAGAACCCTACAGTCTCCCCTGTCTCTTGTTAAGATCAGCCGCTATTCGTTTCGAATACATTTTTTTTTTTTATTAAAATTTAATTTTTTGTGTTATTATTTACAATTTTCCGTTCTACTGAGCTTAAAATAGCCTTTACTTACTGTTCACGTCTGAACAGAAGGCAGCGGATTTCCCATCTCTGATGCCAATTGTGTGCGAAGGGAGTTGACAACTTGAGGCGCCACTTTCATCATGTACTATATGTATTTTAAAATTTTCTTTACTTTTTATGTATTTTTGGTTAATTTTTTATTGTTGTAACTTACAACTTTCTAAGTCGAATCGTCGTTTAACCACCATATTGTTCGGTCATATAAAGAATTGCGATTTTTACGTTTAATTAAATTGTCTCGAAATCACACTTTTGTAATGGATAAACTTGTACATATTTACTAAATTTTTTGGAAATTTTACATTTTGCCATTAAATAAAAAGAATTTTATAACGTTTTGGATAAATAGCCATAACAAAAAGAGCTTTCTGTTTTTTTTTTTTGAATAGCTGTGCTTTTTTAACTCTTTTTCTAGGCTCTATAATAATACCATCAAGTTGTTTAAATACTTGGTTGATATTTAACATACATGGGCATACTGCATTACTTTTTTACTGCATTACTCGTTTCAGTAATCAGTAAAAAGTACTGATTACTGAAAAAAATCAGTATTCAGTAAATTTTAATGATTTGTGTAAAAAAATGCAGTAATCAGTAAATGATTGATATGTAGATACTATCTGCTTTAAAAATAATACGTACAGATTGTATGAATAGTGGCGTGTTTTCACTTTTTTAAATTATTTAAAAAGGAAATGTGTTATTGGGTAAAAAAATGTATTAACATAGTTAAAACAACGAGTTATTTTAATTTACAATGAAAAAAATTTTCCAGCCGACCGAGGACATTTTGAATTTTATATGCTCTACTGCCTCTCCATTGTCTATAATTGATTACAAGAGTTTCATAAACTTATTTCCCGGCAAAAAAAATCCAAGCAGACGTACAATAACAAGGTTGCTTTTAGATACGCAAAACAAATTTATAAAAGACATTATAATTAACTAAGAAAAAGTTGAATACGTCTGTATGACTGCTGATGTGTGGGCCAGTGGGAAAACAATTTATTGGCTACACCTGCCATTGGCTTGATGCAAATAGTTTAAAGAGGAAATCAGTAGCACTGGCCTTTCGACGATTCAAAGGAACCCATTCTTTTGATCGCATCACGAAGCTGATAGGCACATTTAATAAAGAATTTTTAATGTCCATTGACAAAATTGTTTATACAATAACCGACAATGGATCAGATTTTATTAACGCTTTAAAGGAATTAGGTGTTGATTTAAGTAAGGGATAAATATTTGCTCCAAATGTGATTATATTATTGATTTTCTCTAATTCAGCAATATGTAATGAAGATGATAGTAATGAGGACTCTGGATCTGATTCCTGTAAATATAAGGTTATCTAACACTTTCCGTGTGCAAGTCATACACTAACAGCCGTATTCATAATAAAAATTTGGCATGAAGTTAGCACAAAGTTTATTTATAATACACTTACCAAACCCTGGCTAAACGAGCTGCCAAACTTTTGCCAACTTGTGAAAACAGCTGTTTAATGTTAAACAATTTGGTTGGTTTTATTTAAATTACTTTTTTATTTTATGTTTTTATTTTAATTTAGTTTTAAAACATTTTAAAATTGTTACATGTGAAGGAACAGAAGGAAAAACCAAAAAAAATTTACAAAAAAATGACTAACACCAGCGATGATTAATGCAAGCGTGTTGCATTTTTGAGTAATAAAATGTGGCATCATTAAAATTCGGAGTTGATTTTTAAATAGTTAGCAGATGGATAAAAGTTTGTTATGAATAAACTCTGTGCTTAAAAGCTGCTAGGCTCAATCGGCATTCTAGTTAGCAGCTCGTTGTACGTAGTGTACAAACTGTGGCTAACTTTTTGTTATGAATACGGCTGTAAATCTTTTGGCTACAACTGATTTTAATAAAATAATGGACACTTTAAGTCAAGATATAAAAGATATTCATAAAAGATCTTTCAGCAGGTAAAATTGACAAAATGCATACTACAAACCGCTTCTATTTATATTTTACTTTTATGCTTATAGATGTACACAGATTTGGACCAAATGCAATAGACCGAAGTCTGCAGAAGTCATCAGCGGAGTTTTAAGCGCCAATTTGTTGACTCCATGTATAACAAGGTGGAGCTCTCTTTATGATTCCGTAGAACGAATGTTTTCTTTTGCTGGGATTGTGAATCGCTCTAGAAGACAAAAACTTAGCGACAAAAATTTTTAAATGCTTGTGCTTAGAAAAGCGAACAGCATATAGCACAGTATTTATTCACAAATACATCTAATTTTATATTTTAAACGTTTTTGCACAATTTTTAAAACCGAAAAGCTTTTATAATTTAAGAGTTGAAAACTACTTTCCTTTAATATTTCCAGTATCATATTTTTTGAATTTGAATAAATATTTATCAAAAACATCTTATTGAAAAATTTATAAAAAATAATATTTCGTTTTTATAAAATTTCAAAATAGTGAAAAAATTAAATAATTCGAAGTCTCAGCTATATAAATCTGTTTTTATTGTGTAACACATTTCGTTTTTAAATAGTTGAAAAAGTGAAACACACAAGAAGCTATTTTTCTCGAAATGCAGTTTTTGTGTTATGCCACTATTCATGCAAGTGCGCAATCTGTACATATCATTTTGAAAACATACAGTATCAATCAATCATTTACTGATTACTGCATTTTTTACACAAATCAGTAAAACTTACTGAATACTGATTTTTTTTCAGTAATCGGTACTTTTTACTGAATACTGATTTTGGTTTTCAGTAATCAGTACTTTTTACTGAATACTGATTTTTTTTTTCAATAATCAGTTAAAAAAGAAAATACTGAAAAAGTACTGGTACTGAAAAATGCCCACACAGAAAAAAATAATTTTCATATTTGAATACGAAAATCGCATATTTGATTACAAAAATTTTTGAATTTTCTGCGATGACGATTTTTGCGGTATTGATAAAAAAGTTTGTATGTATAATTGTTAAATTTTTAGTCAACAACCAAGTTTATTGAGTCAATAAAAAAAGTTGTTGCCCAAAATAATTTTTTTCAACAAAATGTTTACTTGATTTGTTAAAATAAATTGTTGAAAATGTTGAATAAATCAAACAAAATGTTAATCGAAACTTTATTTTTTTATTTAAATATTTATAAATAAATTTTCAATTTTTATATTTTTATAAAAACACTAAAATTTGTTATGCGTGTATAAGTAAGTTCCTATGCGCATTTCACTGGTTGCTTAGGCCAGATCATCAGGAAACCTTTTCCAAAGACTTTGGCAAAACTAAATATATTATTCAAATAAAACTGTAAAACAAATGAGAATTATGAGCTATTTAAAAATGGACAAGAGTTGTTAAAATACTGTCTTTACTTTGATTCAAATATTTTTTTTATTGAATATGAAGAAATATTTAATTATTTCATTATTAAATATGTTTTATTGAGTGCTATTTTGCAAAGTGTAAATTTGATAAATTTTTTCTTTGAATCAAACAAAAAGTTGGTTGACCTAAAATTTTATTTTTAACAAACTGTGTTGTTAAAAATTTTCGTGGGATATTTTTTTCTGTGCATCTATGATATTTAAGCTCTAAACACCGAAGCCACCCTATACACTCCATAAACCCAGAAACGCAATCGGCGTTCTCTCGGGATATATCAGCAAGGTATTCTGGAGCTGTAGCCCAAATCCACCCCTATATACAGTCCACACTCCACGAAACGTATCGGCGTTTCGTCCGGACCACTAAAAGACGTAATCGATGTTTTTACTTACAATTTATAAAGCTTATTTTTTATTTAAAATAAATTTTTTACATTCAGACCTGTGAAAATCTGAAAATCAACTAATTTCAAATCACGTGCTTATAAAATGTGTGATTTTGGGATGTTCTGAAATTCACACGATTTTTGTGTTTTTCGGTGCGCTTTTGAAAATCACACTGAAAAACACAAACCCAGACCACCATAATATCACACGTCTGACTTTAAAAGACACACATGTGAAAGTGATATTCAGAACAGGCCTGGTTATAACATTATAAAGGACGTGCATATTTTCTATACACATACAAAAAATGTTAAAAATTGAAGTTACATTGACCCTTCTTCACTTTAATAGGTACTTGGGACAATTTTGGAGCATAGTTTAGAAAATTAACTTGAAACCCTGTGTTTTCTTTGGAATTAAAATAAAGTAAATCAAAAAAGTTCAACAATTGTTTAAGAACATTTGTGTAATACCCTCGTATGCATATCCCAAAACACAAGTCAAATTGCCTGACTGACTGATTTTTTTTTTGTTTTTTATTTTTGCAAAATAAACTCCGTACAATGGGGTAGTTGGGGAATTTTCAAAAATAGTTTATATGGTGTTTGATAATGCATTTTATTAACGTTTTTATTTTGTTTTAAATTTTCATGCAAATTTATATTTTTTAAATAAAATTTTCCATTTTAAATAAAACTAGAACCACATGTAATATAAATGCATGTATGTAAAAAATAAAATAAAACTCACCTTAGCAAACTTCCGGCATGTGAACGATAAGTGGGTGGTGGTGAACTGCCTCTGACAACACCATTCTGGCGGTCTCTATCCAATAGAAGTAGTCTGTGAAAGGAACATAAATAAAACATGAGAAATAAATTAATTGTTTTCTAGATTGTTTTATTTTTAATAAAACATTTGCAAAAATTGTTAGAAAAAAAGGAAGAACAAAATTTATATTGCTTTATAAATGACACTAGGACATGCAATCATTAAATTTATAAACTTTCAATTATTTTCTGCTGCTACTATGTAATACACTGAAGTATCTTGTTTAACATTGTAAAGCTTTAGTAAGTCCTACATGCAGTTTTTCTTCCGTTTTTCTTTTTTTGAAGGAAACACTCCTTTTGTTTGCCAAAACACAGATAGACACACAAATTCTTTAAAAATCCTTTTAAGCCACATTATGTGGCTTGCCACATTTAATGGTTTTAACAAACTTTAGAGTTTATGTTAGCGGTTTTCCTTTTTGTGTGTTTTGCTTTAAAAGGGCTTAAGTTTTTTTTTTTGTGTTTTTTTTTTGTTGTGTTTTTGCTGTACCAACCTTAAACGATATTCCTGCATACTGGCTTGATATGATGGCGGTGGTGGTCTATGTTGAAATTCTGGATAGAGTAGCCCTTGTGGTGCTCCACCACCTCTACTACAAGGTCTTCGACCACATCTACCCAAATCCACACTAGATCCTAGGCCAAGACAGGGCGGACCACCTGGTGCTGTCATACGCCAAGCAGCACCACTAACAGTAACTAAAACCACACCAACACCTGGAATTAAGAAAGAAGACATTTTTTGTGTTAAAAAAATTAATTTCTAACAAAATCTGCTTTTTGATTGAAATCTAAGTTTTTGCATATTCATACTACTTTTTAATATGAAGATTAAGATTGAAACAAATTCGTTTAACTCTTAGTCGGATTTTAAACCCCGTATTTATAGACGATTATTAAATTTAATAATTGTTTATTAGGGATAATTTTCATAGTAAATTTGTTCTTTAAAATTAAAATTTTTGTGAATACAGGCATAAGATAATAGGTTTTGTTAAAATTCGATATAACCGTTTACCTGTTCGCTTAGTTCATCGGTATACTTAACGTAGGGTATGCATTTAATCGGTCTTTTGCTTTAATCGGTTAATCGCTCGAATAATTAACCGAAGTTTTAGTTTAATCGGTTAATTTTGTTATTGATCGGTTATCCGATTAATAAAGTTTTGTTATAAATTAAGTAATTAAGTGTCCATGGACATGCCACCAAAAAAACAAACAATAACATAACGAACAAAACAATTCTTGAACTAAAACGAGCAAAAATTAATTCATAAATATGAAAAACATATTTTATAATTTATACATAATGGCGCATATTCATAAATCATTACCAAGTGTAAACTTTTTTAAGTACCTATTTAAGCTATTCACAGATGATTACTTGCAGCATAAAAAGTTTACACTTAATTATAGGTAAAGCTGTAACTAAATGCCAACTAACTAATACATTCAAAGAACAGCTGATTGATATCATTTTATAATTTATTTCAAAAGTACAACATTTTTGAAGTGGTTATAAAAAATAAATGGAAAGAATTATAAGAGATATTCAAATAATAACAGATAAAAACATGACAAAAAACTGTTAAGACGTATAAAACACGCTGCAATTATAATTTGTGTTTGATATGAATTTCTGCTGCACCAAAAAACATCCATAAAAAAATAAACTAGAGATTTGTTCTTAGTCGATAAAATTCTTTTGAATATTTTTATTATTATTTAATTTGACTTATATACTATTATAACCAAAAAACAACTTTTTTAGAATTTGCGTTAATTTTTTAAAGAACAAAAAATGAGATTTTAATAGTTTTATAAGCTTTTTAATTAATTACAGAATATATCGTTCAAAATATTATCGACATTTAATTTTCTCTAAATGCCAATATGCATGGTTGCATTTCTTCTATCAGCTGAGAGCTGTTACTACGTTAGTTATGAATTGTGAATAAGATCTATAACTATCTATGAACTATTTTTTAGTTTCTGTTTTGTTAGTTACAACTTTAGTTATGATTTGTGAATATGCGCCAATATTTTTATGTATTTATTAAAAAATAAACTGTGAGATTTTTTTATTAATTATTTCAATATTTTAGGATCTTAAAAAATAATCTTTTGGAAAAATAATTTGATTTAAATTATGTTTATCTTATAAACCTGATATAAGCATGGAATATTGTTTATGAATAAGGCCTTTAGAATTAAAGCGATTATTTTCTTTAGTTTTGATGAAACTTGACTTGGAAAAAGTTCTTTCACTTATCGAAGATGTTGAAGAAATCGGAATCAACCCATATTACAAATTCAAGAATCATAAAAACAAGATTACCCATTGCACATGTTTACAAAATTCAACTCTTTAATATGACGTCACTTAAGCATATTGTACACATGTTTGTTTGCTTGTGTTTCTATATTTTAGCTGTACGTATACGCTGATGTGACGTAGATGCGCAGAATCATTTCATTTTTAAAAGCTGAATGCGTTTTGTCTTGGTTTTTTTGTATCATGATACATATTATCTAATTTCTCAGTCCTTTTCCAGGATTTCTCTCAACATATAAATAAACATATAATCTTGTTAAAGATTGTTTGTGTAACAATCAAGAGTTTCTTCTATTGTCAGGTCATCATCTGATTCATCCTGTCAGAGCTCAGTACCAAACATTCTGCAAAAAATGTATTTCCGAACCACTAGTTATGTTTTTGTACTGTACTGTATTTTAAAAATGTTTTGCTCGAAGGAAATATATTGTATAAAAAATTTTTTTTCCAAGCATATGCCTTTTTTATATGAGACGAAACAAAAAAACTAAAAACACAAAAAATATGTTGTAATACTACAAAAAACTAATAAAATTTGTTACATCGGTTAATCGACTGAAATTAACCGGTTTAATCGTTAATCGAAAATTTCCAATTTTAAATTAACAAAAATTTTGTGTAGATATAAAAAATTGTACCGTCTTCGTCCAAGGACGAATAGAACGTAGTCTACATTTCCTACTTTACTTTTTTTTTTAATTTAGGTGAACTATTACGCTTTATAAAATACTACCTAAAAAGCAAATTCCTTTTTTTTTAATTTTGTTCACCCAAAATCTTTAATAAAACCAACCACTCATTAAATGATTGAACAATTTTTAACAACCAGCTTATTTCTTTAAAGATTTCAAATTTATTTAAGTATACTTTGATGAAATAATACATAATAATCTTCTTAAAGACATGACAAAACAAAAATTTTAAACCGCAATAAAAAATAAATGAAATATGTATTTTGAAATCAGTAAAAGTTATTAATTAAAAAAAAAAAAAACTTAACAGTCATAAGTATGAAAGAGAAAGTCTTTTAAAAACCGTATAATATTGGCCAAAAAATATATAAAGTGGAACTTTTATGATTTTAAATAATTTTGTACGCACTATGAAAAAATAAAATAATCCGAAGAAAAAAAAGAAACAGTCTATAAAAGCGACCTCAAGCGTTACCATTTTTTACGCCCACTAAGTGGGTTAATTTTTAAGTTTTTTTTCTATTGTAATACTCGTATTGTTGGTAGTGACGATCGTAACAAAAGAAAGAAAAAAAAAACATGAAGTGGTAAAAAAAGTTATAAAACATGACATTTCAAAAATAAAAATAATTTAAAAATAAACTGTAAAAATTTTACAAAGGAAACAATTGTTTAAACAATAGAAGAAAAACAATACTGAAAATAAATAGAAAATCATAATATTTAATTATCAGTTTTTATACAAAATCTTAGAAGTTAATATTTTCTTAAAACATTCATTTTGACAAGTTTTTTTTTTTTTTGAATTTTAGTTTTGTTTTTTTAAATATTTTTTAAACTTTCTAAAGAAGTTAAACAAATATCGAAAATAAATAAAAATTAATGGAACTGAAACTATTCATAAAATAGAATAATTTTATTGAATTAACCCTTAAAACAGGGGGCTAATTCTCGCTGTCGTGATTGAATACTTTTTCGATTTGAAAGCTATTTTATTTGTAATTCTTTAAGTCGCTACTGTACGAATCTAAATAATTTTTTTCAGTGTTGTTAAAGCTCAAATAAATGCTTTACAACACTGAAAAAATAATTTTGATTCGTTCAGTTTAGACTGAAAGTCCAGGTTGGGCATGGATTGTTTTGCATCTCTGAAAGATCTGGGGAAACATTGATTTGAATTTGTGCTGGGTACCCGGCCATGTGGACAACAAAAGGGTTGACTGCTTGGCAAACAGGGGCACTTGCCAAACATTTATAGACCCCTAGCCTTTCTTCGGCGTCCCTAATTTACAAGCTTGAAGTTACTAAATTGGTCCGAACGTGAATTCCTTCACTCATTGCTGTCCATTTCTGGGTGAAGACAGTCCAAGAGATTTGTGACTCTGTCCCGTGGCAGGGCAGGTAGGCTACTTCTGCTTGAGAAGGGAAAACTTAGGCTTTTTGTTGGCCTATTGGCGGGGCACTAAACTCTTAGATACCATCAGTAAATAATTAAGATATGTAGATTTTGTGAGGTTGATGACGAAACGTCAAACAACTGCTCTGCTGCTGTCCCGCCTTGGCCACTCCCAGGCGGAAATTTTTCGGGGGGAAAATGATGAGACCAACTGAAATATATGATCTTTCACCGGGCAGGGTTTACACGTAGACTGAACCTGACATGGTGAGATACAAAAAATATCCTCCTATTAAGGTTTTAATATGTGCGGAGATCGCCATATGGGACTTAGGATGCCAAATGACCGTTTGTCAGAGCTAATGTGATTCTATACATCATCACAAGAACCGCCAGTAGCTGTTCATATACTGCCCAAGTAGCTGAATTTAGAAACATTTTTAAGTTCTTCTCCATTTATGGAGAATTTAATCTTATTTGAAGAGTGTATACGCATTACCTTGGTCTTTTATATGTTCAATTTTATGCCAGTAGCTTCAGCTTCATTTTGTACGGCTGCAATCTTTGCCAAAAGAAGCAGATATAACCTGCATAATCAAGATCTTTCAAACTTCTCTTGAAAGCCCCACAAAATGTCTTTTCCCTAACGGGTTGCTCTATTCATGATAATATCTAAGACTTTGTTAAAGAGCAGGAGCGATAGAATACAACTGTTCCTCAAGCCAGTAGTGATGGACAATTTATCACTAACGTATGTAACACCCACCATTCAGCTTACATAGTTATATCAAAAGTATCATCTTTGATGCATATCTTTACATGGACGGCACGGCTATGAATCGGGGTCAAATACTTTCTAAAGGTCTATGAAGACTATGTGCAGATTCGTTATGACCTTGAAAGCCTGCATATAGGAAACCATATAAACTGTTTTGAAAGATGATATTGATTAATTTAGTTTAGTTAATTTTGTTTTCTTAATCCACATTGACTGGCAGCAAAAAAAGTTTTTAACCTTTTTTCTTTATTAAACCACAACAATTTTCGAAAATAAATTCAAAATTTTTTGCCATAATTTGTCGAGAAGTAAAACGATTTCTTACGATTTCAAACACTCTCTCAAAATGATAATACACACTTATTCACCTGATAAATGTTTATTCACTGTAACAATGTTATCTCGTGTTAAGCCTAATTGAAAACGAAGTTGTTTAATGAGAAAACACTCAATCTAAAGTGTAAACAGCAGAAAAAAAATATTTTGTTTCAAACAATTTTAAGATTTGCGTGCTTCTTTTTAAAGATTTATTTTTTATTTTTCTTTCTTTTTTACATTAAGTTTCACTTTTAAACCATTAAAATTACTTTTAATTAAAGTTACGTAATCTTTCGTTATATTAAAGAAAACACAATTATATTATTTAATTTTATTTAAGCTTTTGTTTTGGTCTATTTTATTAGTCTTTTTTCTTGTTGTTGTTTTGTTTTGCTCAATTGTAATTAACCATGTTTAAGGTTTTCAGATCATGTTTGTTATGTTTGTCTATTAAAAAAAAAAAAATATTTTGTATCTTTATTCATGTAATTGTAAATATATCTAGTAAATTGTATCTATACATTGTATAAGTATCTGCGGCATACATTTTATATTTTTAAGTGTTTGTACCTGTATGTGTGGTTCTGTTAGTTGGTTGGTTGGTTTGGTAATAAATATTTTAAAAATATAAAGCTTTTACCTTGTTTTAATACTTTTTCAGTTTTGTATTTACAACCATTAAGTACCCACTTAATTACGCTTTTTTCGCCAAATAAAAAAAAATACATGGCAACGTAATTAACACATTTTACACATTCATAGTCTTTAAACATGTACAAATTTTATTCTGTCACTTTTTACACACAATGTCCCTTGAAGTGGTCACCATCCATCTACGGCTAAATGACGCATATAAAAATATTTAAATATTCTTTAATATGCATGTTTGTGTATGTATAACATAAATATTTAAATATATGTACATATGTAGATATATGTACGAATATATATTGTATATATATATATTGTAAAACCTATTTAAAGCAACATGCAAACACTCTCACTACACTAAAGACCACCACAGTGGTCAATAAAGCTGAGCGAGCAGCTAAAAATTATGGCTTTAATATTTAGTCGTCATTTAGTTTCCTAATGTAAATTTAGAAATTATTTTAAATAAAAAAGTGTCTTAAAAGCTAAAAAGCGATTTTAAAATTTGCAAAAAAAAAAAATTTTTATATTGATTTATTTCTCATATGAAGCAAATTTTTCAGTCAGCCTTAATCCATTTCAAGACACTGTGCTGAAGCCTGTGTATTGAGCCGTTTACTGGTATGACAGACATTAATTATGAATTTTATTTTTAGTTGCTACTGTTTTTAACTTATTCGCCTGGGCAAAATTGTTTACAAACAAGTAAAGTGAGAGAGAAAATAATGAAAAAAAAATTATTTTAATAAAAAATGTTGTAAATAAATTAAGCGTAATGCACAATATTCACACGCCATTTTTCATGTCGCGAAAAATATACACAAATAAACAAATTTTTTGTGTTCGTTTCAGGCGAAAGATAAACAATATTTTTTATTAATTCAGTAATGCAGGGTGTAAATTTGTGTAAAAAGTTATAACAATACCCTTTAGTTTGTTTAATAGCGAAGTTATTGTTATTTCCTTTAAATTAAAGAGAGACAAGATATTTTACTGATCGCAATTCGTCTTTAAAATGACAAACAATGTCTTGCAGCGAATTTGACATTTGTTCTTTTAAAAATTTCTCTTTTATTTTTCTTGATATGAAAAACATACATTTTTACTTTCGCCACTAGCTAAGTCACTATTGGGCCGGATAAATCTAGCTACTTCATGGGTTAATGGTTATGAATTAAGGCTCAGTTAGCCGGGAGTAACAGTAACTTAACCTTACCGTAAAAAAGTATGACCAATCTATTTCTTGCAGATTGAGAGGTACCATCTTAGTGCTAACTCTAATCGTTCTAATTGCTTTACATACAATAAAATAAAGCAGCTGATTTGCAACGTTACTGTTACTTCCGGCTAACTGAGCAAGGCTGCCAGGTTCTTTTTTCCTTGTCCCCAAAAAATTAAAAAATATCCCCAAAAATCCCCAAAAAACAAAACCTTAAAAAGCTTATATTTTTTTTCTGACCAAATTTTAAATTTTTTTAAAAAATAGTTAGAAAAATGTTAATAAGAAATCCCCAAAAATACCCAAATAAAATTTTTAGTCAAAAAAATCATTTTATTTTGTTTGTAGCGACTGGTTTCGGCATGTTTTTTTAAATTCTTTTTATGCGATTCCAGTGACAAGCAGAACAATATGCTGTTATTGAAGACGAATGAGCCAATTTATAAGAATTTGGAGTTTGTTCAATCGGTTTAAGCCATCCTTATAAACAACAATAAAAATACACATATCCGTCATTTATTTAGTACTTCGATGCATCATAACTACTAACTAATAGCCTAGCATTTTTTCCCAATCTTTATTATATTGTCTTTCATATTTTCTTTTTTTTGGGGAAGACATACATATTTGCTTACAAATTGTCTTAAAAAAATCAAAAATTTTATATGTTGTCAACGGTTTTAGATTCCATTTTTAGATTATTTTTATTTAAACACTCACTCAAGAAAAATAACATAACTTTATAAAGTACCTATTACACACTTAACAAAAATGTTAATCTTAATTAGGACCCTTTTCACTATATAAGAGTAAGATAAAAGCTTTGCTACTTTTTTTCATTTTTTATATACGAAACAAAGAAAAATAAGCGTATTATTAAAGGGTAAAATCCCCGAAATTTTTTTTAAATTCCCAAAAAAATCCCCAAATGACTTTCTTTGTCCTTTTTGTTAACATGAAATCCCCTATCTTTGGGTATAAATCCCCAAGTCCGACAGCCCTGTAACTGAGCCTTTAATCCATGCCTTACCAACCAGTTCACAACACATCCCCCGAACTGCAAGGTGACGCCAGCAACTAAACACATACGACATATTAGTCAGAAGTATTTCAGGTGTAGGGCCAAATATTTCGTTTTGTTTTAAGTAAAATCTAGTGTTTAACAAAAACGCCCTTGCCAGTCTGTCTGTCTGTCTGCCGGTTTGTCTGTTTAATGCCAACAAAAGACACAATACAATAATCGTGCGATGATGTGAATAGTGTTATTTAGAGTATTTTACTTATATTGTTTATATTATTATGTAGTTACTTATGTTGTTTATTCATGTAGATAAATAGGTTTGTTATTTCTTAAACAATATGACTCTGAACTGTTGGATTTGTCAGACACTGGGTGTGTAAAAGGCTTTACTGGGAAATTCCTTCAAATATTTTAGTGTTTGTTTGTTGTTTGCATAATTTTAACAAGTGTTTCTTTTTGCAGGTGACATATTTTTCTTTTTCAGTGTATTTGTGTGTGTAATGTTGCTTTGCCATTTAACAGAAAGTTGTTTGTTTACAATAGAAAATTGGAAGTTTCCGCTGTTAGTTATTTTTTTCATAATATTTTAAGGAACAAAAGGGATGTGGGAAAATGTGCACACTTTTTTTTAAATGCGAGTTCGCAATTTTTTCAGAAAATCATCTCGAATTTAAGATTTTTATATACAATAAACAACAGCTTTAGTGCTAATATTTGTAACAAAATATTTGTCTTATACCCACCTTTTAGTATACCGAACGACTCAGAATCATTCTTTGAATCGATCTAACGATGTCCGTCCGGCTGGCTGTACAGGACGCAATTTTTCAGATAGTTTGATGAAATTTGGTTCATAGACTCTAATTATTAGAAGGACTAAGCATACAGAAAAGAGTGAAAATTGGTCTATAATTTCAAATAGCTCCCATAGAAGCTTCTTTCTGGAGCAGAGTCTTTGCGCCCATTAACCATCCTATTATGTTGGTAGTTAGATTAAATTTGATACCCGTTATTATATGGCAATATAAATCATCTTGCTAAATTTGATTGCAATCGGTATATATTTGACCATGTGTCCCATACACCCACTACTCCCGAAAATAGCTTTTAGTGCTACAACTTTCTTATTAATGTTATTATTGACATACAATTTGGCGACTTTTACGATAGCTACTATGTCATGACAAAATATTGTGCTGGTAATTTTAAAATTAACCATAGGTTCTGTATAAACAGCCTTCCTAAAATCACTTAAAGGCAAACAAATCTCATATAGATGAAGCTATCTGCATAATATTTGCCATAAAAACTTTTACATGAATCCTAACCTCATAACATAATTTTGTTCTGGTGGGTGTAGGTTATAATACGATCGGGCTATTTACAACGTTTTCAGTCATTTCGCTTAAAACATTACAATAATGAAATTTTTTCTTTAAAACCCGACCCCGATTTAACATGAAATAGAAAAGGGTATAAAAAATACGGTCATACAAATTTTTTAATTCTTCAAAGATGTTTGTTTGAAAAGTAAAAAGAATATTTACACAAACATGCCTCATACAAAGAAAGAAAATCAGTACCGGAATATTTAAAATAAGTATAAACTTCTTAAAGCAAGTATAAAAAAGATTGAACTTTTCGTTCGTAGTGCCACTCTGAGAGTAAAATTAATTTTAATCTCATATAACTTATTAGTCTTAAGGCCCAACCAGAATGGGAATAACGTGACTTAAGCAACTGAGCAAATACATGTAAATCATATGTGTAAAACCATATTGAACTTAAGGAAACTTTATGTGAAGTTTTATAAAACTGTCATTTGCTTAAGCAAGGTGCGAAACTAATCGCTCATTCCGTACGGAATCAATGTTTTTTATTTTCTTTTTGTTATTTTAAATGCATTGGAGAGGCTTTTTGTTTCCTTTTTGACAGTAGCTTAAGTTTGTTTATGCACATTCTGGTTGGGCCTTTTTTTTCAGCATTGCATTCTTTCATGCGTGCATACGCGTGTGTTTTTCAAGCTTGTAGCAGAAATTACAACAACACCACACAAGTTGGAAACAAAAACAATTTGCTTGTTGTGTGTAGAAACAACAAAAACAACAGAACAAGAAGAAAAGCATATCCCAATTAGCACTTTAAAATTAAATTTCAAGTGCTTAAAATTTTACTGGAAGTAAACTTGAGTTCAAACGTATTTTAAAATGCTATTCAAGTTTCAAAATATTTTACTAATATTACCCTTATTGCAAGTTCCTATTTTACTGGAGAATGCTATTTAAATAAAGTGTGACAAAAGTGTATCTCAACCCCTGAAACTGAAATTCGAACTTGAATTTATTTATTTTATTTATTTAATAATTGAATTGCTCCATACACAAGACTAAGAGTCTTATTTTGCAGTATGGAACTGAGAAAATGTTAAACTTTAAATCATTAATAACTTAATAACTAACTACAATTTTTATATAAGTAATCAAAAAACAATTTAATTTAAACAATAAAGAAAAAACTTAAGATAATTTAATTTAAATATTTAAAAGCTTAAAATAATATAATAATAATAAATTTTGTAAAGGTCGAATAAAAGTCTATTTATTTAAAATAATATATTTTATTAATCGAAAATTTAGATAATTTTATATATTTTAATCTCAAGTAATTATGTATGTTTCAAAGTGCTATGCTGAAAACAGTTTAAAAATATTTTCCCTGAATTTTCGTGCGTTACTTAAAAGTTGAATGCTATGTGGTATAGAATTCCAGAGAGATACTGCGAATATGTAGAAATGCCACTCAGAAATTAAACTTTTATACCCGAACGATCTAATTCTTTTCCCTCTGCTTATGTCAGAAATACAAAGTTTACCATACAAGTGCTCAGGTTTGTGGGTATATATAATCTTATGTAAAAAAACTAAAACTCTCATGTTCAGCAGATTATCTAAGGAAAGGCCATAAAGCCGAGATGAAAACAAAGAAACACTAGAACGCCTTTTAAGTCCATACACGTACCGTACAATATTGTTAAACGCAACGTTCAATTTCGCCTTACTAATCGTATCAGATTTAGCAAATAGCTCACAGCCATACAGTAACACTGGCATCAGATAAGTTTTAGCAAGAAGCATTCTTATTCTTAAAGGTGTACAATGCTGGGTCCGCCAAAGAGTTCTAATCATTGAAAAGGTGCGACCACAAGCATAGTTAATGTGGTTCGACCACGTAAGAGTGTCATTCAAAAGTATTCCTAGATTCTTAGCAGATTTTACTATTTCAATCTGCTGATTATTTATAAATATATTAGGTATAATATTAAGTTTATTCAGTCGCCTTTGAATAACTATGCATTTAGATTTTTTTGGATTTATTTCCAAGCCATTTGCCGTTGCCCACGTATAAATACGATGAAGTTGTTGATTAAGAGATATAATACACTGGTCGATTAAGGCATTATTACAACTGGTATAAAGTTGAACGTCATCCGCGTACATTCTTACATTACAATTCATTAGGACGCCTGGGAGGTCATTTGAATATAGTGAAAATAATAGTGGTCCAACAATGGACCCCTGAGGTACCCCTCTTGTTACAGGCAGTGCCCTGGATTTCCGTATTCCAGTTTCAACATACTGATACCTGTTACCCAAGTATGTGGACAATAACTGAGTAGCGGTCGAAGAGAAATTGAAGAAATGTTTAAGTTTGTAACAGAGAATGTTATGATCCACAGTATCAAACGCTTTTGAATGATCCAAAAGTATTAAAAATGTAGTCTTGCCATCATCAAGTTTTGCCCTAATCTCCTCCGTAACATCAACTAACGCTGTTATGCAGCTGTTTTTCTTTCTGAACCCAGATTGACGATCCGTTAGTAAGTTATTGTTATCCAAAAAACAAGTCATTTGGTTATGCATAATACGTTCAAATACTTTGGAGAGAAATGGAAGAATGGCTATTGGTCTAAAATCGGAACCAGTTTTGGGTATTGGAACTATTTTAGCTATTTTCCAGTTCGATGGAAAGTAACTTGTGGTTAATATTTTGTTAAAGAAAAATGTAATAATAGGAAGAATTTGAGGTAAAAGAATCTTTAGAAACTTTGGATTAATCCCGTCCACTCCTATAGAGTTGGATTTTATAGACAATAGGCTAGATAAAACGTCACATTGGTCTACTGCAGCAAAAGAAAAAAAAGAGCTAGAATTGTTATTCGAATGGTTATTGGTATAATAATTTTGATCTGCTTGCACAATAGGGATATTTAAAAACTTCTTATTGATTGCATCAGCATCAATTGGACATGGTTCTGGGTTCGTAGATTTACCGATGCCAACTTCGCGTATCGTTTGCCATGTTCTTTTGGAGCCAATGGCCGAAGAAAATTTTTCAGCATAAAAAACAGATTTGGCCCTTTTAATCATTTTATTTGTTTTTCTTTTAGCAGTCAGATAATCCTCATGTAATGTTGTAGTTTTAAATCTTTTCCAACGTGCATACGCAAAATCTCTTTGATTCATATAATCTTTAATTTCAGAAGAAATCCAGGGTTTTTGTTTATTACCAATAACTTTTGTCCTTATTGGTACAGTTAGATCAAACAGATAATTTAGGTTTTGTTCTAGAAAAAGGAGTTGGTCATCTACCGAATATAAAGAATAAAAAATATTCCAATTGATTTTAAGAAATTCATCCCCGAGTAATCAAATTAATATTCTTGAAATCTCGAAAAGTAATTCTCTCAACTGGTATTACAAGTTGGAAATTATATATCATAAAAATTAGGTCATGGTTAGAGAAACATGACGCAGATAATTGATCATAGAGCAGTATATTTGTTTCATTACTCACGAGAAAAAAATCCAAAAGTGTATTAGTAGTCGCAGTGAAGTGTGTAGGATTCAAAGTATTAGGTGATGTTAAACCAAGCGAGGCACAGTCATCAGAAAAACTACTATCCACAAGTAGGTTTGAATTAAAATCTCCTGCTATAATAACATCATCATACAAAGCCGTTTGCGTTTCCAAGTTCCGAACAAACCGCCTGGTACAAAGATTCTTATTGGGTCTATAAACACCCCCTATAAGCAACTTCCTACCTTCATTGTTTACCTCGACAAATATATACTCAGTTAAATCTAAAGGTTCAGTATTATTGATGTCCTCAAAATCACAGCTTTC
Source organism: Pollenia griseotomentosa (assembly GCA_963931875.1). Classification (NCBI taxonomy): domain Eukaryota; kingdom Metazoa; phylum Arthropoda; class Insecta; order Diptera; family Polleniidae; genus Pollenia; species Pollenia griseotomentosa. The sequence continues at coordinate 33,396,346 of OZ007564.1, forward strand.
CCTAGATGTACACTTGACACTAAAAGATATACCCTTTTTTATGTAAATAGCAACACCGCCATATCCATCTTCTCTATCGACTCTGCGTAAATTATATCCATCCAATGAAACATAAGAGTCCGTAATTTCGGAATTAAACCATGTTTCTGATACACATATAAAATCGATACCTGAGTTTTCGAAGATCAATCTAAATTCATCAATCTTTTTCCTTAAGCTTTGAGCATTAATATGACATATTTTAACACCTATCTTTTGATTCGCAAGGACTCTTACCATATTCGCAACATTATCTCTGGATCTAATTCTATGTGTATTGTTCATTGATTAATTTTAAAATTGGTGAAACAGTAACGCACGAAAAAAATATTTTGTTAAGATACAAGTAACTATTAATTAATACATTTTTAGTAAAATTATTAATTTGAAAAGAGATATTAAATTTGTATATACGAAAATATGAATGTTCAGGAATTGTAAATAAAATTTTAATAAGAATACCAATTTTTTGCACTTGCTTTCCATCAAAATTGCTTATTGGGATATTATTTTCACGTTTAAAAAGTAAAATTGAGCTCTTGCTTCTTATTTAGTTTATATTTTTAGTTACATATGTACATAACATTTTAAAGTAAAAACCAAACCGGCTATTGATGCTGGTGTTTTATTATTCCGTAAGGTGTAAAACGGGAAAGTAAATCAATCATAATAATTTCCTCTTTCTAATTTCTTTTTTGGTTTTTTTTTCAAGCACGAATTTGGGATAAAATTAACTTTATAAAACTTGAATCAAGCGCATCTTATTTTCGGATTATTTTAAGTAGGAATTCGGGATTGAATTTGTATAAGTACTAGTGTTCGCCTAATAGTCAAAATTCGACCATAAATTTTTATGTACATACATATGAAGGAAACATAGCACATCTAAGTATATACGAATTTACATATTTTGAGCATTTATTTTTTCCGTCTTAGTGGATCGATTTGGCGAGGGACCAACCTTCGTTTCATATTTTATCTTCTACGTGAGTTAATTTAATTTTGTAAATCAATATAAAAATATCATCAAAGTTATTTTCGGGAATACAAAATTTATTATTAATAAGATTTATGCATTCAGTGTATTTGTCAAGTGTGAGGGATTAAGAATTTAGCACGTCATACATAAATCTTATTAAAAATATCAATTGAAAAACAAAAAAGTATCAAAAAGTCTCCTTTATGGATTGTCATCCACTCAGGACGTTGCATCTTTAATTTTATGTTTCTATGTCTAATATTAACGAAAATTAATCAAAGTACCAGATGTTGAACTAAAAAGTACCAACCAAAATGCTCCCCTTACATGTTCTTATTCGCTCAGTTTAATGTAAATTTTATCTTTATAGACCGAATATTAACGAAAATTCAAAAAGTTCCAGATTAAAAACAAAAAGTACCAACATTTTTTATCTTATATTATGTTTCTGATTTCAACATTATAGAAAATTTTAAAATTTTACATGCAGCACGGAAAAGTAAAAAAAAAAGAAATTTTATTTCCCGTATTTCCCCTTTTTGATACTTTTTTCTCCCCATATAGGTTCGGTTGACCAACAAAGGAAGAAAGCGTTCTTAATTGTTTTGCCTGTGCCGATTTATACATAAGATTAATATAGTCGAAATTTTCGAAAACCGGTTTCGGAAAAATGTCGAATAATCGACCACCCTATTTTTAATTATTTGATAATTGAAAAAAAATTTTTTATTTTATGTGTTCTGCATATGTGTTAGTAGCAAATTTAAACACTTATAACTCTGAAATTATTAAACACATTTTAATAAAATATATATTGTGCACTTCGGTGAGTAAATACCTTTCAAATGGTGTATATTTTGTGCAAATCGGTTGACATACAGAGGAGAAAAGTGTTCTTAACTGTTTTGCCTTAGCCGATTTATATATAGATTTTGCTATTCCGTACTTTAATCAATGTTTCTGTACTAGATTCAAGAAAATCCGTACTCATTGTACTAGTAATACCACTTCGGATTGATTTGAGTTTGGATGGATTGATTTTTCTTTTGAGTGTATTTTTCATATGATTGTTTAACCGTTTGTGTGGTTTATTTGGCCCTTTATCGAATAATAAACAGCAGCTTTGACAAATGACGTCAGCACAAAATTAGAAAGTCCTATTATTATGTAACACCTGTTGGATTTTTACAAGAGCTTGCTGGTACTTAAGAATTGAAGTTTTTTATATACAATTGCTTTTTAGATTAAGTTCTTAAAATTCATTAGAAATTCTTTTAACCGGTCCACTATTTATCCATCTAGACATATTGATTTCAATGTAATTATTGATATTACAGAAAATATGTGGAGATACTAATGTTCAAAGCCGTTTACCTAAAATACTTAATACGAAAAAAGTTCACATTAAAAATAAGCCGGTCGGGACCTTAAAGTAAATGGATTTTCCACTTAAATCGTTAATGAATGTAGAAAATGAAAAATTATCTACACAGTTTTATTGTCTTTTACTAAGCCCAACCCATAAAAACCGAATCGTTTTAGCTTTTAGGTTGAATGTAATAATTTTCACACCTTTAAGACTTCAAAATGTTAAACAATAATTGACAAAAAAAAAAAAAAAAACCCAACAATAATGCTTTATTAGCATAAGATAATAAAATGACAACATTTTTGTTTAGTACATATAAACAAAAAAGTACTTTTCTAAACACTTGAAAACGCCTTTAATTGGCTGGAATTAAGTGAACCACTCAACTCAAATGAACGAATGTACTTCTAAGTAAGCAAGTGAACAATTTTTGTTCATTATTTTAAATATTTAATGTACGTCAATATTTAACTTTAATTACGCCTATTTTTTCTTCAAATTTATTTTTGCATTTTATTTAAAATGTGTGTCTAATTGGTTAAGTAGATCCCACATTAGCAAACATTTCTGATGTAAGAAGACATTAATTTGTTTAATATAAACAATTTTTTGTTTAACTAAAGCAACACGAAAATAAAACTAGAGTAACATTATTATTGTTGGTAAATATTTAAGAGGCTTCATGAGTGTGCACACAAAGGTGAGGACTTTAAAGCACTCTACAATAAGAAAACATTTTAGGATCAAATAAACTACTTAAACAAATTTAAAAAACGACACGAAAAAAATCAAGTTATGCAAATGGATCATTGAGTGGCCCAGCAATAAATGGCACACATAAAAAGACGTTCTAAATATTACTTTCGGTCAATTTTCACATCTATTGAAATTCGTTTTAAATACAAAATTCTGTTCTTTACTAAACACTTCAATGAAAGCTGGATTTAAATTAAAGTGAGATACAAATTAAAGAATTACTAAGTCGGCTCAATCTCTCCCTAATTCGTACCTGAACTAATGCGAAGTTAAGTTTGACTTCACACAGAAAAAAAATCTAGGTACAATCGTCGAAAACAAGGTTGATTTTACCGTTTTCGGTAGTGATTTTGCTTCATAGTTACTGCATGTTAATTTAACATGATTTTACAATAACTTGCAAACAACATTATATTCTATTAAAATAACATTGCAGTAAAGTAAAAGCAAAATATCATTTATATTGAAATAACATTGTACCTATACTTTTTATAACATATTTTAAACATGAAAAAAAAAATTTATGTTTTTCTTTCTATTTAAAACAAGTAAAACAGGTTTTTATGGATTCAATATTGAACAATGTTATTTTAACAGTGAATAATATTAAATAAACTTGATTTGAGGTTATTTTAATATTTTCATTTAAAATTAATATGAAATAATGATAAATTTAAATAAAGGGCATACTTTTGCTGAAATTTACTATGATTCTCAATCAACATTTCGCCATGTTAATTTAACATTGGAATTTTTTCTGTGTGTTCTCTTTTCATTGTTGTTGTAGTGCTCCCTTTGTTTACATTATACTTTCTATATTTGACGTTTTTAACTAAATAATTTTAACAAATAGAATTCGGGAATTTTTGTTTTTTATTTTACTTTCTAAACATGAAAATAATGTATGTGTTACTTCTTGTTGTTGTTTCTACACAAAACAAGCAAATCGTTTGTACCTACTTAAATAGTGGTGTTGTTGCTACAACAAACTTTTACAAACACTCGCGTATGCACGCATATAGAGTGCAATGCTAAATTTTTAAGTACGACTCGTAAATAGAAAAAACTTAAATTCAAAACGAATTTTTTCTTTCTGTGAAGAAAATTGCCTAAACGAAAAATCGTCCAACCTTAACAAACAATTAAAAGTATATCCAAAAGTGGTAAGAACTGCAAAAAAAAAATTGAAAAATTGTTTTTTCAAAATTTGTATTTAATAGTTTTTACAAAGTAGTTAGTTTTAAACATCCCAGTAAAAACTTCGCTTACTTTTACAAATTGAATAGCTTCTTTCACTCATTATTTAGCAGCTTTCTTCTATAATTATTACTACAATTACATCTATAACTACTTTTTTCGGGATGTACCTATGTAGGTAAAAAAATAATGACTTACTTTTGAACACGTTGATTTTGGGACATCCCTTGTAAAATTCATCGGTTCTTTCAGTAGAATTGAAAGTAGTGCTTTTAGTTTTTTCTGATAACTAAACACATTATTTTGTAGGCGAAGTTTTTACTGGGATACTACATACTAATTTACTTATAACTCGGGATTTTAAGTTTCCAAAGGCCGGCTATGCAAAGAAGCTTTAGTTAGCGAAGCCGGTGTTTGTTATACCATAGAATAAAAATCCTTCACACTTGTTTTTTGAAAAGTCCATGTAGTGAAAATGTTAACAATTTCAATCAATAATTCTTTATTGAAGTATTTTTCAATTGTAATAGCTTTCGAACTTTGGTTACATGGCTTTATTTAAACAACTATTACCTTATAACAAAAGGAGGGTAACACTAAATAGAGTCAGTCAAAACTTAAAAAAAAATTTTCGCCCCAAACAAATTGTTGCCAAAAGACAATAAAAAGACTTTCAAAGAAATAGAAAATAAATAGAAATGAAACATGTCTTTGCAATTATGATGGTTTCTTTTATTTGTGTATCACAAAAAATTTATGACGTAATTTTTCTTTAAGCATTTTAAGCCAAAAAAAAAAATTATGAAGTAACTTCAACCACACAAATTTTAGTTTTAACTTTCACCCAAATGACCAGAAGCTGGAAAAACAATGACAAGAAATTTTGTATACTACAATTAAATACTTACCAATCATTAGTAAAGCGGCTGTAAAATGTGAACTAGGAGGTCCTGCCAAACCAGTAGCCCCCAAAGCAGCACCACCCAAAGCACAGGCGACCCCACCCAGGGCAACGACAGCTATTAAGGCACGTAAAGGAGGACCAGCAAACCATTGACCGCAGCAACCTTTGCCAGAACGTTCAGAAGGTGATCTGTAAGTAGAAAAATGAAAACAAAAAAGAATTAACAATAAAGTCAACAATTTATTATGAATTTGTTAAATCAGATTAAAGAAAAAACAAAAGAGATAAAAGCAAATTTGTTTTCCTTTTTTTTTTGTAAAAATATTAAATAGGATTATGATTTATAGCCGAAATAAAATTTGCAAACAATTTTTTGTTTTGTTTTAAAATTTTCTCTTTTCCGAAAACTGCAAACACAATAAACACCTGTGTCACATCTATTGTTTATCATATGAACATAAAATCCAAGTAATCTCGTTTCAACTGAATTAACCCCTAATGGGTTATAAGGGATATGAAATAAAAATACAATTTAGTATTATGTTTCTGTGCACATGATCAAAATGAGTGTAAGATTCCTCTCGCTATCATAATAAAGTCCAACAAAGTTCGAATGTATCGTAATGAAAACTTGTCAGCTTGTAATTACACTGAAAAAAATTTGAACATAAATACAAAAAACTTTTTCATTTCAATTTATATTAAATCTAAATGATTTCTAAATTAGTTAATAAAAAAAGGTTTGTACTGTTTGAATTCAGCTAAGACTCTATAGATTATACAAACATATTCCAGGTCCTTAATTGGTTTTTAGTCGGTAAACTCGTTTGTCTGTCAGTTAAAAAAAAACGTTTGGTCAATTACCAATTAATGATTTTGTACATTGAACTGTTTGTATGGAATCCGCTCCAACCAGAAATTCGACTAGAATCGCTTGATTCCGCGGAAGATAAATGCGAACTATCTTACAAATTCTTTGTCGTGCAAGGAAAGCTAAATAAACTCTTTTTAGAACCCAATAAAGAAGTTATAAAGATAATATCCCTGACAGACATAGGATTTGTATACTATACTATCATGGTATACTACATGTGTGTCAACCTAAACTACAATTAAATGAAACAAAGTGGTATATTGATGGTTTATACACTACTGTAGTATGCATACCATGGTATTGAAACTATATGTCTGTCAAGGGTATTAAACAAAGAAAATGCGAATAAACCCCATATTAACGTATCCATTTTACCAGGGTTTAAAAAACTGCAGTCAAAACCAAAAACTTTCGAACAAAAAACGAAAACGAAACGGTGTGGAAGAGTTTCAATACTTGGCTAGCATTACCACAGAGAGCGGAGGAACTGTCAAAGACGTAGAAAGCCGTATCATCATCACAGAGTATGTAACTGAAGCAAATACAGCGTCAAAACACAGATACATATGTATATTCAAAGCCTGTGTTCACTACCTTCTACTTTACGGATGCGAGACTTGGCCCGTAACGGATATTATACAAAAAAAACTGAAGGCCTTCGGTAATCGCAGCCTTCAAAGAGCTCTAAAAATATTTTGCCCTCGTACAACGACCACGAACAATTTGGAACAGATTTGTTATGGGTATATTAATGAAGAAACTTGTAAAAAAATTAAGCTTCGAAATCCAACGCAAGAAATTTCTCGCACGGATTTGCTTACATTCCCCAATGTTGTAGAATAAGAGGAGGGCTAACAACCCTCCACTCCACATAGTGTTGCAAGAACCTTAAACACCATCGGAGAGCTCAGAGATATAGCCACATATCAACAAAGATGGGGTCATATTGTAGACGGCCTTTGCTGTATAGAAGCAGCTCGTACCGACGACAAGCGTAATGGGCTTAGTTGGAAAAGAATTATAGACCAACCTTCCTAAAAAATTTAAATTCCTACTCTCTTAACAGAGTATTTACTATGTATTACTAATAAAAATTATCTTTTCAATGTATTTTTAGGAAACATTGATATTCTTTTTACCCGCCAACTAACAAGAACCAACCGGAACTCCTGAAGTTCAAAATGCGATCCGGTCCACCGCCAGTGATATCATAGAATCCGTCAAATCGCATTATCGCCGCTGCGGTAGTAGTCATAGTGTCCAGCTCACAGACGCTGTACGTGCCCACCTATAAGACAGTGCACCGTTTAAAAAAAGAAACCAAGAGTCGATAGTAAGTACATGATTCGTCTGTCATGCATGCGGGGCCATAACTGCCTGGCAATCTTGCACCTGTCTATCCAGTTTAAGCGATATCGATAGCCAATCGCCGAGTTTGCAGGAGAGCAAAGACACCCAACGCCTTTCAGAGGCAGTGGAACCCGTAATTTAGTGCCGAGTCTAGCAAGCTAATCCGCCCTTATGTTCGTCAGTATGTCCCCATGCATTGGGAGCCATAAATAGCTCAGCCACCATGTTTAGGAACTATCGGAAGTCAAGGGCTGTTCTTGTACTCAGGGAGAGAATCAAAGGCCAAAAGGGCGGCACGATTATAAGTGTAAATACCAACAGCAGTCGTCGACGCAGCAGATAGTTTGATCTCATCTACAGATTCCTAAAGCGCAAGTATCCCCGCCTGAAGAACGATACTTAGCGATAAATTGTAGTTGAACTCCCTTGAGTGTACTCCAACGCTAAGACCCATCCGTATAGAAGATCACGTTTCTAAATTCATTCCGGCTTGGTATCAGTGTTCTGTAACAAAGATTAGGAACCAAAACTGAGGAGGTGTGATCAACCCTCTCGTTTTATAACCTGCCAGTGTCCCCAGCAACTTTCATAATAAACAGTCCATAATTTCCCAAATGTCCCATATAAAGCCTAGGAAAACACTTTAAAACGCTAACTAATAGTGGGGTTGTAATAACATTTGGCTCGATTTACTTGCATAAGACTAGAAATTTTCCTTTTTAACTGATAACAACTACAATTCGAGTCGGAAAAAAGCCAACCAACTGTAGGGGAATGTAAGGAAAGATATACTGACGATTTATTATTAATGTTTTGTTTAAGCTTTGTTGATATTGTTACAAGTAGAATTTTGAGAGTTTATAATTTTTATTTGCTTTACATTTTTATTTGTAATATATTTTTTAGCTTTTCTAAAATCTTTGGAAAAAGGTTTTCTGATGATCTGGCCTAAGCAACCAGTGAAATGCGCATTGAAATTAGCTTTCCCTCAACAATAAATTTCAGTGTATTTCATCATAGAGAAATCTTATTAAAAATAAATTTTGTATTCCCGAAAATAACTTTGATAACTAGAAATTACCTTCAAAGTTTTGTGGTAATCAGCCTATAAGTTACCACAGGTTCCATATAAAGCATACACCACCCCCCCACTTAGAAAACACTTTAAGACGCCAAAAACATTCCGGAACGAATAATAATATTGTGGTATCATTTGATCTAATTTTATTTTGTTAGACAATAAATAACATCATATAGGTTTTGACCTGAGCCCACTTTCGGAATACAATTTAATTCTTGTCAAAAAGTTTGTCTCACCTTATTTTTTTATGACCAAAAATTCCGATGTCAAATTTCTAAAGATTGTTATAATTATAATTTATAAAACAGATCTCATAAAAAGTCCACTACCGAAAAACTCTAATTCTTGGTGAAGGTTATTAAAGTTTTAAAGCGTCCGAATGTATACTACCCTACAAGAAATGGATGACCGAAACTAAAAAAAAAAAAATTTTACTAACACACTTGCAACAATTTTACATTAGTTGTACCACTCTAACACATATGTTAGAGTAGAACAACTAAAAACACCACACAAAATGCCAATTTTTTTATAAATTTTTGTCATACGCTTCACTGGCTAGTATTTGTTTATTGTTTAAATTTAATACCGCAAAATATTTTATTAATTTTGCAAGCCATGAGACATGCTGGAAAGGAGCCCGATAAATGCCGATAAAGAAAAACGCGAAACTGAAGGTGCGGCATTTATGTCGGCAGCAAAGATCCCGGAGCTGCAGAAAAATATGAGGTTGCAGGTAAGTCACAAATAAAGAAAATCCAAAAGATTTGGTTACGTAAAAGTTATAAAAATGCCGATAAAGAAAAACGCGAAGCTGAAGATGCGGAAAAACGTAAACCATATTTGGATGAAGCCAAAAAGAGTGTCACATCCGAAGATCCCAGTTGGTCAGCTGCAAAGAAAATTCGCATATTTGAAATTGTCGAAAATTTACAGAAACGATAAAATCTATGGCTGGGTACATCGTTTAGGACGTCAAGGCAAGGTCATGATAAAGGTTTTCTCATGTTATAACACTGTCATGTCAGTTTTAGAAGCGGAGTAAGGAAAATACAAGATATTCTGGTAGTGTATAGGATCATTCCTTAGTATATGTACTTATCTATAGCATCAATGTTACTCACAGGTTGGCTTAAGAAAAAACTTAGTGAAATATTGAAGTAATGGGACTATTGCAAAAAAGCTTTATAACATTTTTATTAACCTCATGAACATAGAACAAGAAATAATTATTTATTTATTTAATTTATTTGTAAAACGAACATATACATATTGCTTTTTATTTTAAATATAGACAAAAATATGTATGAGAATTGAATGAGATGAATTGTGTTTTATTTAAGCTAAAAAAACGTTAACAGTGACGAATGTGTCCATCAGTACTGACTAGTCAGCTATGTCCGGTGTATGCATCAGTTCTGACTAGTCAGCTGTGTCCGGTATATATATCAGTAGTGACAAGTCAGCTGTGTCCGGTATATACATCAGTAGTGACTAGTCAGCTGTGTCCGGTTTCTACATCAGTACTGATTTGTAAAGAGTAGCTCAGATATATGTTTTATCAACCACAAAATTCATAGGTTAAAGAAGGATGGAAAATCACACGTACGCAAAAGTTTAGGTCATTTTTTTCACGTTGGCCTTAAGAAAGTGATAGAAACTTTGTTCTACGCGATGACGGATATTTGTATCATCAATGCCAGTCATATGACAGGTCAAATGACTGTCACTGTTCTTGTAGGGTACTTACTTGTTTTTTTGTAATATTGGAAAATCTTGAATTTAATAATAATTTTGAAAAAAATCATATTACAAAATTGTTTGTAAAAATATTATGTTAGATTTGGACTATTTAATAAAATATTTATATCATTTAGGAACTAGTTTTTTCTGTGTATAAAACCAGCTTAAAATTAATTATTATATTATTATACATTAATTACATATGGATTTCATGTCAAGTGACCCAATTTTTAAATCGATATCTTCCGATTTGGATGAAATCTGTACCAAGGTAAAATAAACTTATGACTTTTTCTTTAAAGTACCTCTGGTCTTTTAGGAAAAAATATATGCTAAAAATTTAAAAACCCTCGTCTTGAGTTTGAAATTATTTTTTTTTTTTAAGCATAAGCCACTCGCATCCCAAAAAGGGACCAAAACTACCTTAAAGGAAAAGACATAAGCTTTCTTTTGAGCAAAAAAAAAAACATTCCGGATAAAAAAAAAAAAAATAAAAAAAAAGTTTTAAATTAAAAAAAAAAATTTTTTTCGGAAGATTGATCAAATAGCTACCGAAGCTACTTGGGACAAATTTTGCTAACACTAATATGTAATAAGGAACAAGAATGAAAAAGAACACCTGTATGGCCAAAATGTCAAATTTTGACCCCCTCTAACTCAGAAAATTTTTGACCGATTTTATTGAAAATTTTGTGTCTAACTACTATCCAATAGGACTAATCTTGTTGCATCCAAATCGGAAGACATCGATTTAAAAATTGGGCCACTTGAAATGAAATCCCCCATATGTATATGAAATATTTAAACACATAAGAAATATTTGGGTAAAATATGTCAGTAAAATTTATCTTCATCATTTATTAAAAAATTCATTTTACAGGAATTATTTCTTCTGTGTAGACTTACTAGCTTATCTTAGATTTTTTCAGTGCCACTTACAAACTTTTAATTTGTATAAATTTGTCCGTCTTTTCTCAAAGGACAAGCCTCTATGATTTTTTCAGCTTTAAATTTTCCATGCACATTTTACTTTGCACTTTAAAAGAAAAAGCGCCTTGCAGGGGTTAAAAACAAACAGCAACAACAAAATTATTATGCATTACACTCAGTCTATTGTATGTGAGTGTAGATGTCTGTATTAGTATTTATGCAAGGTGTGAATTCATTCAGAAATAGCCGGCAACAAAAATTAAAACAATAAATACAGCACCACCAGCAACAACAACATCAATAGCAACAATTGTAAACAATAAACTAAACTATGAAACGATTTTTATATATTTCTGCATCGTTAGTTCTCCTGTCAAGGATAACACCTCGTACACACAGAAAACTCAGGTTCACACCCACAGCGACATGCTTAAGTCTACATACACAACACACACACACATTGTGTGCACATTACGTACTTTTTGTAGGAAACTCTGCATTTTCTACTCGCATTTAGTCAGTCTAGAGTTTCCTTCAGTTTCTTTCACTGCTGCTGCCGCAAATACTTTATTGTAGTTGTTCGCAATGGAATCTATTTATGCACCTGTAAAAACTAAGCATCTGTGACAATGATTTTAATGTTTTATGTTGTTTTTTTGTCATTGTTTGTCTTGTTTTTAGGAAAGTCTGGCAAATTTTTTTTTTTTGTCTATTCTAAAGTTTTTTCGTAAGAAGAGAATAAAAAAAAATTAAAAAATATTGAAGAACTAACAAACACCTTGCAAAAGAAAAACACCTACAGACTGTCGGAAAAAGGAACAAAAAACTTTTCAAATAAACTATAAAGCCCTTAAAGAAACTTTTCAATGTTTTCTTTTTTCAACAGAAACTGCGCAAAAAAAATATTTAGCTTTTCTAATTTGGCGTCGTCTATTCATAAATTAAATGAAGATGCTGCGGAGTGTGATGTTCAAGGCACGACGATAGTTTCAAATACTCTGCAGAAATGTATGGCTACAAGCCGGCCCCCATTGCAACAACAAATATCTAGCAACTAGTTCTGTTTCTAAATATAAATATGTGTACCTAATAAATGACCTATTTGTAGGGAAATATATGACAAGAAGCTTGTCTAATTTCATTATTTACAAATGAAAGCGACAAATTTTCCGGCAATAAAAAAAACAGTCCAATAACAAGCCTTATCTCCAGACAGAAATGCATCCAAGTTTCGACCAAATAAAAAAAACAAAATCAAAACCTATTTCACACACAAATATTGATCATGATATATGACAATATCTATTGTTCTATTTCTGGACATAAACGTTCAAGATTATTGTGAGCACCTGCAGTTCGCACAGCCTCATTGTGGCCTAAACCTCCAGGTTACACAATAAGTTTACTATCTGTCCTATTTGCGAGTACGAGCACGCAGGCGGCAGTTTTACTACATGGTTGCCGCTTGGTTAGGAAGTTAAGATGCCTTTTTTTCACTGAAACGCTGTTTCCTTCTATTAGACCCAGCTCATAAAAATATACAGAAAAATTGCCAGAAGCCTGTCTTACTGCTAGACAGAAATATAGCCAGCACTTCATTTGATTTCTAGGCAAAAATATGGCTAAAAGTTGCGTGTACTCCTTCGAAATAGAATTATAACCAATAAGTGGATTAACCTCTAGACAGAATTATGTTCAGTAGATGGCCTTCTTTTAGGACAGAAATATAGACATAATTAATACTTATTTCTTCACAGAATTATTACCGATAGCTAAACTTTTTTCTAGACAAAAATATCACCAGTGCTTGGGTTTATTTTTAGACAGAAATATGGCTAGTAGTTGGGTTTATTTTTATATAGAAGTATAGCCAGTAGGTGGCTTTACTTCCAGATAGAATTATGTTCAGTAGATGGCCCTCTTTAATGACAGAAATGTCGGCAGTATCCCTCGTTATTTCTTGACAAAAATATGTCCTGAAGTTGGGCTAACATCTAGACGGGGTTTTGATCACTCTTTAAATAGATATAAAGACAAAAGCAGGACTTTTTTCTTCACAGAATTATTACCGCTAGCTTATTTCTAGACAGAAATATACCCAGTACTTGGGCTTACCTCTAGATAGAAATATGGCAAGTAGTTGGGCTTATTTCTAGACTTTTTTCTAGATTTTTATTCTAAACAGAATTATGTTCGGTAGGTGAAATATTGGCAGAAGCAGGCCTTATTTCTTGACAGAAATATGTCCCGTAGTTGGGATTACTTTAAGGCTAATAAATTACCAGTAGATGGCCTTGTTGGTAGACAGATGTATGATCCGTAGATGGTCCTACAACCTAACAGAAATATAACCAGTAGCAAATCTTATTTCTTGTCAGAAATATGGCTCTAATTTGGCTTTATTTCCTAACAGATACATGGCTCTAGTTTTCTTATCTATGTACAGAAATATTTCCAGTAGTTGGGGTTTTTTTAAGACAGATTTATGATCCATAACTGGGCCTTTTTTATAACAGAAATATAAAGTCTTATTTCTTGACAGGAATATATGACTCTTAGTTAAATTTATTTCTTGACAGATATGACCCTTAGTTTTTTTTATTTCTAGACAAAAATATTTCTATTTTTAGACAGAAATATGACCTCACTATGGGCTCACTTTTAGGCAGTTATATCGCCTGTAGATGACCTTGTTGTTAGACAGACGTATGATCCTTAGCTGGTCCTTTTTCTTAACAGAAATATATAACCACTCGCTTATCTTATGTCTCGACACAAATATTGCCCTCAGTTGCTTTTATTTCTTGACAGCTATATGGCCCTTAGTTTACTTATTTCTACACATAAATATTTCTATATCTAGACAAAATTTGGCCAGTAAATGGGTTTAATTATAGACAGAAATATGGGCAGTAGCTTGCCTTATTACGAAACTAAAATATGGCAAGTATCAGGAATTTTTTCTCGGTTGAAACGTAAACTCGATAGAAGTTTTTGTTATCTTCTTCCTTAGCCCCTTTCATATCACACGTTGTTCTTCGCTGATTTCTGTTTTTATAACGACAATGGCTACCGAAAAATAAACCTTAAATAGCAAAAGATAATCTCAAACAAATACTTAAGTAAAACATTAAACAAAATAATAAAAACTAAATTTTATAATTAATTTTTAGAAAGAATTTTCGTTTGAAATTTATTTGCAGCAGCATTATTTTAACAAAATCATAAATATTCAAATTGTATTCCGTATTTTTTTGAAAGAACAACAACGGCATAATCATAAATGAAAACAATTAAACATTGTTTCGTCTTCTGCTGGTCCTTGAACAATTCCAACTTTTTCGGTTAGGAAAAAAGAAAATTCTATGAATAAAATCTTACACAGACATAACTCATCCTTGTTTCATTATTTTAGTTTCTTTCTTTTTTAAGTTGTTGTTGTTGTTGTTGTTGTTCTTATTGCAGCTGTTTTCTTTTATAAAGAAGACAACAAATGTCATTGTTGTTGGTGTGTTGTCTTTGATAAATGATAATTTTAATGTATATAGATTGTGTAAGGAATAAGGAGCCTTGTTTATTTTGAATACTTCTTCTTGTACTTTTTACTGGTTGGTTTTCTTTTGTGGCTCCTTTTGCTTTGGCTTTAGACATGAGTGAATTGTATCATTTATATTCCTTTTGGCCAATGTTGACACTTTGGGGAGCAAGTGTCATCGTACTAACACATATTAATTTAATTGTTGTTTTATACTTTAAGTGTAAAATAAAAACAAATAGGAAATTTAATATTAAAAAAAAATGTTTTAAAATTAACTGAGCAAGAGGTTTATGCAGTACAAAAATATTTATACTAACAAGTCCTTTATACTCTCTCATAAGACTTAGAACTTTTCGAAAGTGGACTTAATATATGAAATGTTATAAATTGTGCATGAAATAAGATCTAACATCCAAACTTCTAGTCACTATAAAAAAAATTTTAGCCCAAATGTTGAGACCTGACAAATATTTGTGAAAAAAATCCAAAAAAAAGTGTGACCAGTAAATTGATCAAACTTTTACCTTATTTTTAACAATTTCCATTGAGTTACTAAACTTTATTTGTAAGAAGATAATAGTATAATGTAATTTGAAAACTGTTAAATGATGTTTGATTTAGCCAAACGTTTTGCTTAAGCAAATAATATTTTAATAAATCTAGTGGTTACGTGTAGGACGTCATATTTTTGACAAGTATGAACATAGCTTGAAGGAAAGGGATTTTTATACCAAACATTACAAAATTTAGGAATCGGATCCCTCTTTATACATATATGTATGTTTATCTGAAGCAGACCAGTTTTCATTTCAAGATCATCATGAGTTACCGTATTAGATGTATTAAAGATTTTTTCGTAAGTTGGCTTTGGTGAATTTTAGAGGAACACAAAATTTGGTTACCTAATTTCTTATCATATAAAGGGTATTTTCTCAATCGCTTCCTATCAATTTATTTAAATAACACAAGGTATTTACGTGAAAGATATTATTGAAATTTTTTATTCATTTAATAGGCGTATCAACGCCATTATGTATCGCTTCGCTGAATGGCGCTCTTTCAAAATGTTAAATTTAGCATGACTCTAATTTCGACTCTAATTTCGACTGAATTTGACCGATGGAAGTGTTTTTGTTGGCTTTGAGGGTTGCAGTTGTTTGTCGCCTAGTCACATAGAACTGTTACTTAAGAAAACCCTAAAAGCAAAAATCTGACAGTGTAAAATCGCACGATATCGGTCGCCAGTTCGAATCACCTCCACGTAAAGCCCTCATATTACTCGTGTAGAATGGCACATATGGCGTAAGCTGTTGTGCCAAATGGCATTATCTCACGGTTGATCCTAACCACATAGTGTGTTAATATTAAGCACTTACAATATGTCTCTCTGTGTGTTA
The DNA here is from genome assembly GCA_963931875.1 of Pollenia griseotomentosa. NCBI lineage: Eukaryota > Metazoa > Arthropoda > Insecta > Diptera > Polleniidae > Pollenia > Pollenia griseotomentosa. The sequence continues at coordinate 33,412,503 of OZ007564.1, forward strand.
AGGATAATTTACACACCCAGGTCGCAATTCAATTGTATATTCCGCCAAAATTAAACAATCACCCCTTGTTTAGGAGCCGGAGCTATCTAACCTCCACTGCTAAAGTCAATTCAAGCAGCATCTGTTGAACAGCAAAAGCACCTAGGGATCCCTCCACAGTCCAAACTTTTCCTCAAGGGTGAAAAATCAACTTTCCATGTGGACGTTTCCCTTCCTGCGGTTTTGGGTTTAAACCACAGCCACCACGTGCTTCTCGAAAATATACCTTTAAGAAGTAAACCAACGGTGAACTCACCAAAAGTTAGACTAGTCTGCATGTTCACCGGGGGCTACTGACTCCAGTGGCACCAGAAAAAAAGCATTATGGTGTTACTTTGAACTATTTGCGTATTTTGGATGTTTGGCGCATCTCAGGTTGCAGAGAATGTAACATCAAGAGATCGAACTCCTCAAGCTGTTTTAACTACGCCCTGTGAGAGGTGCAGCACATCCCTCCCGGCAAGTAGCGCCATCATGTTTAAGCCACACATCATTGCTTTAACTCTAAGAGAAGTTGGTAATTATCTACCGTTAGCGTTCGACGTCAACGGTGATCGCTTGCCCAAAGTCGTTCTTAAAGAAATATGACCCAATGACGTCGTCAGCCAAAAATCCATACCAAACAGTAATTTTTTTGGGATGCATTGTTTTTTGGCGGAAAGTGGACTTTTTATGGAGACCAGTGTAAGTTATGAACTTAACTTAATGAAATTTGGTACTATAATTTTTTCTATTCAGATAAAACGAATTTAAGCTGAATATTTTTGAAAAAATATTTTGCCACCGGTTGTATGCTATAGTTTATGGTATTTTGTCGTGTAGACACGTGACGTCAAGGTTATTGTGATGTAGCGAACATCACCAGTATACATATACTAAAAAGTTTTTATTGTTGGTAAACTGTGCAAACGGAATATAAATAAAAATTTTTGTATGGGAGGTTGGTTTATATTTGACTCCATAAGTCTTTTGCTACTAAACCAATTGCTGTTTTCACGACACAAGTGACTGAAAGAGTAGTAAAATTTTTTTGGAAACAAATTCAATAAACTGAGTGCTTTTCATATAAATTTTGAATTTGAGACGTTTAATCACTTGTGTTGTAAAAATAGCACAATTGTTCACTTAAAAACCATTTGACATCAAAATCATTTTTTCGGCTTTGTCATTGTTCATATTATAAAGCTTTGCTTTTGCGTCATTTAAGTGGTTTGCATGTCTTTTCTCTTCTTTCTTCTTGCTCTCAAAAACAAACTCAAGAAACTGCCAGACGTAAATTGATCGACTTAAAATTACTTAAGAACCCAGAATATAAAAGGTGGTGATGTTTTTGACCGACATTTTTTTTTTTTTTTATTTAATAAAAAACTTTAGTTTTGATCTTTGATTGTGTTTTTTTGATGTCTAAAATATATTTCATTAAGTAGAAAAAATTATTTCAGCCAAGTGGCTACCGCCAGACTAGATGACCATAATGGCCTTATTTATGGCTTTTTCCATCACTATTGCCAGATCTTCTGGCGATATGTTCCTGCATTTCTGACGGATATTCTCTTTGAAGGCTTCAAGAGTCAGAGGTTTGTAGACATAGGCTCGTGACTTCAAGAAATCCGACAAAAAAAAAAGCGCTAGATATTGACGTGTATTTTATGTCTTGTTACCTCGCAAATATCAAAGCTGGCTGTTCTGCTTTGATACCTTAATTTGCGAAAATTGTAGCATCTTCCGATAGGGTGGTTACTTTTGCGCCACCTTGTATACACTTTATACAGTCTTTGCTATTTATTCCATAGAGCCATACCTAAACAAGCGCGGAAATTATTCTCTAACTGTCAAAAATTCTCATGCTCATGAAGTACACCGTATAAACGCGGCGATAGCCCAGCGGTAATGCTTTGCATTTGGAAAATTTGATTTTGTCTGAGCGTTTAATAGTGAAGTTAGTTGCAAAAAAATATTTACAAGAAAATAATAGATTTTTTTATAAAAACTTAATTTTTTAATTTAAATCTTTTGCATTTTTATAAGATTTTAATGTACATAACACAAACACTAATATCGTAATGTTCTTAATTGTAAAAAGAATCATGGTTACAATATCTAAACTATTTTTTTCTTTAGACAGGGTTTTTATCGCTTGACTTAGCCTTATCGCTTTTGTTTGGGTATGGCAATTTATCGTTAAATCATAGCGGTTAAAAACGTTTCGCTTCCGCTCTTGTTTAGTTATGGCTGTTAGTGTCAGTTTGTATGCGACAATCTTTATACACGATATTTAATTCTTATAAATTTATTAATGCCCAATTTTTAGGATAATATTTAAATCTATATTAAGTTAATTTTCATATAAACTTAAATCGTATTTAAATACAGATTGAGTTTTTGAGTTTTGTTAAAAAAGTCTTATTTAATTAAGATAAAAGTATGGTAGTACTAAATACAAAAAATATCATAAAAAATTGTATTTATTTACAAGGTTAACACAAAAAACAGTTGTCTGCTATTGATTTGCCTGTAGTTGTTGTATTGGTTTTATATTGAGACCACCTTGCTAAGTTTTCCCAATGGAAACTTAAAATGAATTTAAATGTACCACATCGGTGAATTAAGTTATTTAAAACGATTTTAAACAGAAATGTGTTTTAATATTTATCCTTAAAATTAGGCATAAGTGTATGAAAAAATCAAACGTCTTGTGATTATCATATTGATGCTCTAATTTTATACTCACTAATTTTTGTGTTTCAAAGTATATTTTTCAACTTTAAAGTATGTATTTGTTTCTACTTTTGTAGTTAATTTTACATTTTATTTAATCTAACATTTACTTAAAAACACTTGTACAATAAAGTACATTCATATTCCGTCACATCAAAGAAAGACTACATTAGCGAAAACAACATTAATGAAGTGACATGTTGAATGACACATCTCAATTTAGACAAGATACATTTACAAATTTGTAAATATGCAAGTGCGCGTTGTCTATAAATACAATTGTATGTTAATTTTATTGTGTGTATCAGCGACATTTTATACACTGAAAAAATGTTTTCTGGTGCAAATTTTTAAAAAAATATTTCTTTTTTAAAAATAGTTGTGGTAATGAAATACAAAAGATATCGAGCCTTTGCTGCAATGGAGTGATAACTCAAAAAACCTGATTTTTAATTTCCAGTGGAACATAGGGCTGCCTACAAGCTAATAATGTAAAGTAAGGCCCAGAACAGACGGTAAAACGCAATTGTAACGGAACCCTTTAGAAATGATTGTTTTGAAACTAGTTTCAATCATTTTCCACACACCCTGCAACCTGAATTGTATCAAAATGTAATGAAATTATCACAATCATTCCGATTTTCTTTGAGACCAGTTGAAACGCAAACACGAGTTTCCTGCATGCCGGTTTCAATGCAACTGATTTCCAATGCATTTCAAACCGGTCTCAAGTGGTCCCTCAAAGGAGTCTATGGCATAAACTCAAATGAAACTCGATAAAAACTAAAAGTTGCAGTTTCGTTGCAGTTGCGTTTCACCGTCTGTTCTGGGCCTTAATCGCAATATCGTTTCTTCATATTGTGTAAAAATTTCATACAAATATCTAATATACTCAACTCTAGAGAGAAGAATTTAATTTAAAGGTGCTAGAAAATTCAAATTTGAGTTATGTCTATGAAGTTTATACGTATATGTATTTTGGTAAACTTCTCTTTAAGGTTTTTCAATTTTTTTTTTTTCGGTGTAGCTGTGTGTAATACACTTATTTAGTTGACGTTGAAAGGTTTTTAGTTATAAGACTGATATCAATTTACTCTCTTATGTAAACAAATTATTACAATCTACATATACAATTATGCGTGATATGTTATTCATATAATCAATTAAAATGTTACAAACAAATTCATAAAATGTACGTCAACATTTAAAGCAAGAAAGAAGTAAAAGTGCTGGATTCTGCTGTGCCGCATCTTTGAGAAAGAATATTTTAACATTGGCTTTGTATCTAAAAATAACATGCCAATATTAATTAAAACTAAATTCGCAATGTTGTGTGTAATTCGTTACGGTTTTAGGCATACTTAAGTGCTTTCCGAGAGTGGACTTTTTATGGGACCTACACAGAAAGCAAAACTCGTACTCAGTTAAAGATTTTTCCACTTACTTTTGGTACGAGTCGCTCTTAAAAATTTCAGTACAAATAAGACCAAAATGCTAATACAATCCAAAATTACTTTCGAAGACCATTGCTAATCCACACGCAAAGAAAAAACATGGTTGTGGTAAACATATTCTAAGAGCAACATATTATGATAAGAATTATGATTGTAGTCACCATATTAAGATTATTATTGAAACATACTATGACTCAATATACTCGTAATATGTCATCATAATATTTTTCCCTTAATCATATTATTATTCTGTTAATCATACTAAGTTAAGAAGTAATCAAATTTTTGTCATGTTAATCATAATAAGCTAAGAAATTAATCATATTATTGTCATGTTAATCATAATAAGCTAAGAAGTAATCATATTATCATCATGTTAATCATAATAAATTTAGAAGCAATGATATTATGATACAGCACCTTTCATAGCTGTCATAAAAATACAAAATAAATTTAAATATTTTTGAATCGATTTTTTATTTTGTGGCTTTTTACAATTTTTCTTAATGTTAATCAAATAGCGGAGTTCAATATAAGACTTGCAAAAGAGCAAATGAAAAATCTGTGGTTTTCATGGGCAACCGCGTGTGTCCATTTTTTTGATGTTAAGATGTTGATGCCATATTGCCTAATTTTGAACGCTCTTTATATTTTTTTGAAAAAAGATGGATCAATTCCGTTTTGTTACGTAATGACAAAGTTTAAAATGTGCAATACCTAGCCCATAGTTTGATCTAGAATGGGTTTTCGGCTTTCCTGAACAATTTCTTTTAAGACATACACTTTTATAAAATATAGCGAAATCTCTGTGTGTTTTGTTGTTGGATTTTACAAAAAAACTATGATATTTTGCATTTGCACTATTACATCACTAATACTTGAATGAACTCCGCTAATATATTAATTTTTTAATTTCTTTAAACTTATTTTTTTTATGGAATTTTATCTTTTAATTGTCTAACCGCTCACAAATAAAAAAACGACACAACTTCTTCAAAATTATTTTACAAATGGCGCTAACATAATATGATTAGAGTAAAAATAGTTTGATTGCAACTTTCACATAATATGATAAATGTATAGAAAGTTATCATGTTATGGCTATTAAATATCATGATATGGTTGTGAGAAATATAATATGTTTAGAAAGTTATCATAATTAAGTTGTTAGAAAAATAATTATTTTTCGGTCAACAATACTCAAATTCATAATTGCGATAAACATTGATATGTTTACAGTAACTATAATATTGTTGATATTAAATAAAAATAGCAATTATTTGTGTACGACAACAATATATTGTTACATTAAACATAGTGTTGTTGCCGTAACCATGCCCAACCATATTTTTTCTCTGCGTGCATTCGCGTGTGTTTGTAAACATTTGTTGCAGTAGAAGCAGCAAAAAAGCTACAATGGTAGGTAAAAACGATTTGCTTGTTTTGTGTAGAAACAACAACAACACTTCAAGAAGAAAAACATACATTATTTTTATGTTTAAAAAGTAAAATAAGAAACAAAAATTCCCGAATTCTATTTGTTAAAATGATTTAGTTAATTACATCAAATTTTCAAAGTAGAATTATTACGAAAACCATACCGGGCATGCTGCTGGTGTCTTATATTGTGAGTTCTTCTGTAAACATAGGGGAATACAACAACATAAGTGAAACAAACATATATTTGTAATTCTCTGGGGTTAAGTGATTAAGTTAGAATCAATCTCACTTTCGGATTATTACAAGTATGAATTCAGCATTAAACCAACTTTTAGAAATTCTTGAATCAGGCCCACTTTTAGATCCATTTTTATCTCACTTGTACTTAGGTCAATCTTGTTTTCGGATTATTCTAAGTACAGGCCACTTTAATAGTGCATACTTGAATGAAGCATTATGTACTTGATTTAATGAAGTCGTACTTCAGCTACCGCTTCGGCTTGATTCAAGTACTGATGGATTGATTTTTCTTTTAAGTGTATGGTAAATTATGTGCCAATATTGACTAAATTAAGCAAAATAATTTTTTGTCATATAAAATGACTTTGTGCAAAATTTAATATGAATCAGTGCATTATTTAAATAATTTATATTCGTTTTTTTTTTACCAAAAATATCCATTTTTAGGGAAGTTGTTTCACCTTTGGGCTCATAACTCTTTTCTTTCTTTACCGATTATGCTAGATTTAATTTCATACTGCTTAGGAGAAAAGCAAACAATTTGTCACGAAATTTTTTTATTTCTGTTGAGTCTTTCGAAATTGTCCGTGTTTTCAACAGACGGAGGGGCAATGGCTAAATAAACTTAAGCTACGGTCACACTTATTAAATATTTGATCAAATAAGCGTAACCCCTACTTTAGTTAATAGTTAGTGAGATTTAAAATGGTCTTAATATTACAAAATAAACTAATTATACTACTAGACATAACAAAAAACAGTTTTTTGTAAGATGTGGTATTTTAATCAAAATAAATATTGATATTAAGCGAAATGATTTTTTAGTTTGGTTGTTGGTCCCGTTTTTTTGTCAAATATTTGATAAGTCTGACCGTAGCTTAATACTTATTCTTAGATGAAAATTACAAAAGCCTTAAACGGAATGACAAGCTACGCATATCCTAACTCACAACTAGTGGTGGAGGGTATACAAATATTTAAATAAAACGTTTTGGGCATGAAAATACAAAAAAAAACTTTGAAACGCTAAACCTAAATCTGGTTTTGGTTTGAAAATATTGGCTCTAAGTTCGATCGTCAAACGAAAATAAAATGAACAACAGTGGAGAGGGTATTATGCGTTTGTGCCGATTTAAAATTTTTTTTTTAGTTTTAGAAAATAATAAATGGGCGTGCCTAAAGGCATGTTTACATTAAACAAATATTTGACGGACAAATCTGAGAAAAACGTTACCAATTAATAAGCAATTTTTATAGTTCGACCAAACTTTATTTCTTAAGAAAAAAAATGAAACTAATTGGCAAATAAATAAATCTTTAGCTTCTTTTGCTTAACCAAAATAATGTCTTTTTAATTCTCAGAATTAGCAAGGTCGTGTTTTTTTTTTAATGTTGTGAGCAATTTTCTGGGGAAACCGGAATTACTCATGGCATATCAAAGTACAATTGTCGACGATTCCTTAAGAATTTTAGATCGTAGTCAAAATTTCTCGTACGTTCGCACGAGCAACCCAGTAAAAAATAGAGCTTACTGGTAAGCAGTTTTGTAAGGAAGAAAAGCACAATACCCCCTTACAAGCCTGCTTACAGGAGGCATGATTTTCATATGGCGAATTCACACTTGGAAGCATTAATTTTTTCTCTCTCTGCTAAAAAACAATTTGATGACTTATTGCGTTACAAAAAAAAAATAATTTCTATATTCGGTAATATTTAGAAACTGATCGTAAACACATTTCAAAATCATTGCAATACAACCTGCTACCATGTAAGCGTTTTACGAAGAACTTAGAACTTTGTTCGTGAATTTTTTTTTTTAAATAATGATTTTAATTATTCACTTACAATCTGCTTACTTAAAAGGGATAAAGCGAAGTTATTCAATCATTTATATTTACTTTAATTAAAATTTCACTTCAACGGTATTCGCTTCTCTACTGCTTCTTTATAGTATGTAATACCCAGCGCTATATCGGCGCTCATGCACTTTTCTTGCTTCCAGAAGCCTTAAACTTTTAATGAAAAATAACTTGAAGTAAGCCTAAAATTGCCTACAAATACTGGCTGGATGCACTACACATCATGTGACAAACTCTTAACGTCATAACATGCCCTTTAATAAGCATCGCATGCTAATAGGAAACATAAACTTATATGTCCAAGTTGTTCTAAGGTTAAAATATAAAGTGTGCCCCACACTAACTTTTCTTGAGCCTACAGAGTCTTAAGAATAAGTACCGAAAAGAGTATTGCTACTTTTTGTAAAAAGGTAACATTGTCAAGCTAAAATACGATTTTTGACATAAAATTTGCTAATGATAAAGAATCTAGATTATATGGATAATTTAGAAAATTAGAGAACTTTTGTTTTTGCACAAATTAGTCGGATTGCAGATATTTTTCCAAAATAAAATTTTTTAAAGCTTAATAAATTTAAAATTTTATATGATGAAGTGAATAAGGTATATAAAAGATTGAAGTGTTCTTCCCTAAAGATATTGTGTTTTAATAAATATATATATGGACAAAATTTTAAGTTTTGTAGAAAAATTTTTAAAATTGGCCCTTAACGGGCTAATAAATCGGAATTTTTTAAAGATCAAGTGAAAGCCATTTCGAAGTAGTTTCTAATAATACCACTACTTCTTAGATCCAGTTTTTACCTTATTGATAAAGGGTACGTTCGTAAATGCAGTTGTTGGGTATCACTTGCGCAGAAGTAAAGTTTAATGTTCGTAAAAGCATCACTTGTAAGAAACTTGGCATCACTCTCATATGTCAAAAGTTTTTATGCAGTAATGCCGCAGCTATGCAGCAAACTTTGGCAATTATTGCTTCAGTTAATTTTCTGAAGCAAGAACTTTTGACAAACAAGAAATCGTTTAATTGTCATTTATAAGAAAACTGTTACTTTTTGGTTCAATATTTTCAATTAAATTTGTCATCTTTATTGTAAAAAGCATTTTTATTATTATTTAATTTTATCTAATTAAACTTTTGAAATTTCAAAAATTCAAACTTTGCACAGCTGTTGTGCAAAGTATCAGCAACACAACTGCAACTGGTATTCACGCATCAGCAACAACATTTTGCATCACTGAGGCATTGATACATAGTTTTTATGCATTTACGTACGCACCCAAAGTGTTCTGAAACTTTTACGAACTATACCACGTGTGTTGAAAGAAAAAATTTTCTTATTTTAAAAGCATTTTATATGTATTTTTTGTTTAATCTGCCGTTAAAATTATATTGTTTATTAGTTACAAAAACAACAAAATTAAAATATTTTAATTTTTTTTTAATAAATTCATTTGTGGATAATCTTAAATTAAGTTTGAATAAGAGTCTGCAATTATGCATGTTTTTCCATTTTATAAAAGAAAAAAAAAAAAAAAATGATAGTGGCACCACTGAAATATAAAGACATAGTAAACAAAAACAGCTGTTTGTATTTTTTCAATTGTAGCTGCCGTCTTCAACATAATTCAGTAGCTGACTTTACGACTAAAATTTTAGCCAGCAGCATTTGCAGTATTGTGTTCGTGTAGCCTGCTGTGGTGAATGTGTTTAATGCATAAAAATTGAAAATTAATGACATCACCATTAATAAATAAAAAAATAAAGATTCGATTAACATTTTGTTTGATTTATCCAACATTTTCAACAATTTATATTAACAAATCAAGTAAACATTTTGTTGAAAAAAATTATTTTGGGCAACAACTTTTTTTATTGACTCAATAAACTTGGTTGTTGACTAAAAATTTAACAATTATACATACAAACTTTTTTATCAATACCGCAAAAATCGTCATAGCAGAAAATTCAAAAATTTTTGTAATCAAATATGCGATTTTCTTATTCAAATATGAAAATTATTTTTTTTCTGTGTATGTATTTGTAGATACATGTGTATGTCTACATATTATGACGTTGTTTTGTTATGACATGAAATTAGTGGGGTTTTTTTTTTAAATAATTGAGAAGCATGAAAATAAACTATTTAAATGGTATGTGACAATGATATGCTTCTTAGTTTTAAAAAAAGTAACTCTCGAAGATTAAAGACCTACATGGTTTTTATAGAAAGATAATTAATTGTATGTCTTGTTTATATATAAAGGGTGGGTAAAATTTAGGTTAGGAAGTGTATTGGCTTAAAACACACACCTTTTTCCAAATAAGTGCGGGTCATAGGAAGAAGATACGCGGATGCTTCTATGACATAGTTGGGAGGGCCAAAGGAGACGGACAGCTGTCTCCCAAATTCTTCATGTGTAATTTTATGTTTCAGTTCTTTGATGGCTGAATACCTAGAGCCCTTCCGTAGGTCATGCATGCTACAATGCAGCGCCGCATTTCATCTTTCAGAGCGACAATTTTTTGTGGATAGTTCACGCAAATCTGGTCTTTCAAATTACCCCAGAAAAAATTTTCCAGCAACGTCAAATCACAAGAACGAGGCGGCAAATTGACATCGCCAAACATGTATCATGCAAAAATGTTTTATTTATCTGCAAATTTCTATCACGAAAAATTTTGTGCAGAGTACCTTTAATTCATCTTTGCCTTCCAATGTTTTTTCTCTATTGCCTACTCCGTATATCTTTCGAAGCAGGAGACCATTAAAATAATAATGAAAAATAAAACACGCTAAAATCTCTACTAATTGTTGTTAAAACAGAACAAAGAAAAAATTTGTTTAAAAACAAGAAGAAAATTTTATTAGTTAAAATTTATGAGACACGAGGGGCCAGGTTTATTACTTAAATTAAATGTAATTTTCAACACCTTTTTTTTTTTTTTTTTGTTATTCGAAAGCAACAGCAAAAATAACAATAACAAAAAAATCGTCAAAAATATTACAGATTTTAAGCTCAAGATATGACAGACATTTATGATATAATTGCGTGTATTTTTGTTGAAGTTTGGGTAATTAATTTGGTGGATTTCTTCTTCCAGTTTATTTGAATTACAGTGAGTTAAAAAAAAAGAAACTATTAAAGAATTTTTGGATTTAATAAAAAACGCTTTTGAGTAAACCAACAATAGATTCAACAATATTTAGAACAGATATAGTTATATGAGTAGATGCAATATTTTATACCCATATTTAAATCAGGGTTTAAAAAACTGCACAGAAAAAAATATCTCAAGAAAATTTTTAACAACACAGTTTGTTAAAAATAAAATTTTAGGTCAATAAACTTTTTGTTTGATTCAAAGAAAAGATTTATCAAATTTACACTTTGCAAAATAGCACTCAACAAAACATATTTAATAATGAAATAATTAAATATTTCTTCATATTCAATAAAAACAATATTTGAATCAAATTAAAGACAGTATTTTAACAACTCTTGTCCATTTTTAAATAGCTCATAATTCTCATTTGTTTTACAGATTTATTTGAATAATATATTTAGTTTTGCCAAAGTCTTTGGAAAAGGTTTCCTGATGATCTGGCCTAAGCAACCAGTGAAATGCGCATAGGAACTTACTTATCCCCGCGTAATAAATTTTAGTGTTTTTATAAAAATATAAAAATTAAAAATTTATAACATCAGATTCGATTAACATTTTGTTTGATTTTTTCAACATTTTCAACAATTTATTTTAACAAATCAAGTAAACATTTTGTTGAAAAAAATTATTTTGGGCAACAACTTTTTTTATTGACTCAATTAACTTGGTTGTTGACTAAAAATTTAACAATTATACATACAAACTTTTTTATCAATACCGCAAAAATCGTCATCGCAGAAAATTCAAAAATTTTTGTAATCAAATATGCGATTTTCGTATTCAAATATGAAAATTATTTTTTTCTGTGTGCAGTCGAAACCAAAAACTGTCGAACAAAAAACTAAAATTTGTGTAAAACGTTTCGCTTTTTTAATTGGTTTGACAGCGACTGTTTTCATTTAATGAATTAGAAGTAAAAGCAACATTTTTTTGGCTAATGACAAATGAAAAAGTGGAAGAAATGGCAGTTTTTCTACTATGACTGCAGTTTTGTAAACGCTAATTTTAATTGATAGAGTGGTAGTCCACCAGTGAGAGGGTTGGTAGGTAATTTAAGCTAAAATATAATTTGCAATTGTATTTGTTATCTATAATAAAAGCCAAGTTGGACAGATTATCTTTGACGACATCGTCAGCGATGATGGATGCACAAGTTGTCCACTATCATTCAGGTTATCTAGAAGACAATTAAGAAAAACCCGTCATGTACGGCAGTACGAGCGACGTTCTCTTAAGTTTTCTTTTAACAAACTCTATGTGGGACAGTGTTAAGGTCCAATTGTTCACTTCCCCTCAAGTCCGTGAATGTTTTATTTAATTTTGTAAGTTCCATAATATAAAAAAAGCAGAAAGTACCAATTGACAAACAAAAAATTACTAAAAAGTCTCCTCTTAAAGTTTTGCAATTACTCTAGACTCAGCATGTTGAATTTTACGTTTCTAGTTTCAGTATTAATAACATTTCAAAAAGTACAAGTTAAGCTCGATTCACCCATGCGTTCCGAACAATATTTTGGTCCGGACAAAATTTCTTTTATATTGAGTTTCACTTCTTACTTATGAGCAGCGTTGCCAGAATTAAGATTTTATCTTATTTTTGAAGATTTTTTGAACAAAATAAGATTCGAAGATTTTTTTCTCTAATTAAGATTTTTTATTTTTAGAAAATAAAGATTTTTAACATTAAGTTTCTACAACATACATACATAATTTTTTTAACGGTTTTTAAACAGTAAATTTTTAAAACAGTTAGGTTTTATATCAACTTGTTGTCTATTGGTTTTGCTGACTTTTGCACCCATTGTTTAACATACACAAAAATGCGGTTGTTCATTTTCGGAATATTGATGAAAAAAACTATTTGTGAAAAGAAAAAAACGTATTTTTTTAATAATTGATTTATTAAAGAACAAAAACGTTCATGTTTTTAGTACCAAAAGGTAAAACTAATGGAACTTAACTCTAGGATAAGCGTCTTGTTCTGTGCTGAATCGAATGAAACTAATTTGGATTCGATTAGAGCAAATCAGTGGGGCGAAGTCTTTTTTTTTATATAAAAATCTATAAAATTAGTAATTACCCTCTTGGCCAGACCAAATTCTTGTTTTCTTGCAATATATTTCAAATAGGACAAAATATCAAGAAAACAGAAACATAAATTCTATAAATGATATGTTTTGAATTGAATGAATCAAGTTTGAATCAAATATGTGCTAAATGCGAAAAAGCAATGTGCAAAATTAAGGACTACATATTCGATGACTTGCATGTAAAATGAAATAATAAATTCGTATAATCTAGCATAATAAGCGTATGTTCAATAAAAAAAATATATTTATTAACTTTTCATTTAATTAGGTTTTAAAGCTGTTCTAATTTTGGTCTGCCCAGACCAAGAGGTAAAAAGTTACCGAGAATCCTAATGTTAAGAAGCTTTTGGTTTGAAAATTCTACATTCCATGTTTATGATAATTTTTAAACAAAGTATATATGTATGCATAAGTGCTTAAGAATACCTTTAAAAATGTGTACCAACATTATTTTAATAACAAATCCATTAGGAATATACTTAGCAAAATTCTATGAGCTTTTTTTTAATCAAAATGCCTTCGATATAACAACGGTATCAAAAAATATAATATTAAATTGATAACCCTTAAGATTCAGTATGATGTATGTATGACCTTCAGACCTCCCAAACTAAAATTTTTTGCCCATAATTTATACATCTCTAATATTAGAAATGAATTACTTTCGATGAAACTTATTTATTTAGATGGACTTTTTTACGTTCTTATTTATTAGAAATTAAATAGATATAAAATGTATTTTTAAAAAGAATTTCATGGAAAATATAACTAAAAACACAATTTAAACCTACAATCTCATTTTGTATAAATACCGCAACAACGTATTTCAATTTAAATAGTTTCCATAATAAGAAGTAGTTTCTTTTAAAAAAAATTAATAAATTTTACTTTTTTGCCCTTGTTTTAAAAAATTTCAAGATTTTTCTCTTAAATATAAGATTTTATTTTCGCCAAATTAAGATTTTCCTTCCAAATCTTCTGGCAACGCTGCTTCTGAGAGAGAGAAATTATTTTGTTCGGCAAGTTTTTTCTTGAATTGATTTAATTTTGATTTTTGTTCAGAACAAAATAAACTGAGTAGCCACTTTTTTTCAATTTGTACATGAAAGTTGAAATGATTTTTTTTTTTTTGCTGAATAATTAAATACAAAAAATTATATAATTAAAAATAATAAAATCGCTTTCCTTTTTTCGTCCATTTTCTTAAACACACTTTTAAAAAACAATTCAAAATAAGTGTTTTGCTAGTTGTGCTGCCATTTTGTAAAATTGTTTATGGTAGCTTTGTTTTTCCGGACAAATTTTCCCAAATGGGTGAATCGTTCTGCAGAACACTCTCAGTAAAAAAATTATTCTCCAGTAAAACTTGATGCAGAAAATATTCGTGGAACATTTAAACTCTCTAAAGTGCCGTTTTAGTATACTTTTGTGAGGAAGTTAAAAAAAGGATAAAAATGACCCCTTAAAAATGAGTGTTAGAGGGTTAATATATTCTAAGAAAAAATCAGAATACGATTCTCCTGAAGACAACTGAAAGAATTTTTTAGCTCAGAAGTACATTTAGTATATTTTTTTTTTTGACTTATACCAAACGCCTTTTCAAAAAATTCAAAAACTTTAGGGGCCCATATTTCGGGAACCCGAGCTAACTTTTCAAAAGCCTTTGGCAAGCTTGCCCTACTAGTAGTCTACTTTCATTTCGCGTTGCAAGTATTGAGGCTTGTTTTTTTTTTTTTTTGTTGCACAGTGTAATTTTATGTTTCTAAGTTTAATATTATAGAAAATTCAAAAATTACCACGTATTTTCCCCTTTTTGATCCTTTTTTCATCCCATTGTTGTATTAAAAATTTAAATATTATTGTGGGAGCCCATCATTTAATATGTACCAAATATAGGTATGATTTTCACCTACCAAATTTATATTTGGTATAATCTTTATTTCTAAAAAATACTGGGCACACATTAGAAAGACTGGCGAAAGAGTGGATTTTAATAAATTTCAAACTATTCAACATTTGTCGTACGTGTTTCTTTCATATTGACACTCACTGTCTTTGCCATTTTTCTCCATAATGATTTTCTGTCTGGTAATTAGTTGCAAACATTAATTTAGGTGTGAAGCCTAGGAAATTAATTTTTTTTTTTTATTTTTTGTAGTTTTTAATTAAATTTAATATCTTTTGTTGTTGTTGTTTGGTTTCATTCACTACTAATGGTCATTTGTTTTAACTGCCAGTCTTAACACTTGTAGTATATCCATCCCAGTGCCCATTCAGCTTTTCGTGTATTAAGTCAATACAAAATAAATTTTCAATTTTACTTAATTATGTATGACTGCGAGTTTTTTCTTTTCTTTCTTTCTACGCCTTTCTTAATTTATGTATTTCTGTGCAATTTTTATTTTCCTCTTCCAGCTTTAATAGCAAATGAAATCATTAATTTTTTCAAATTGATTTTATTACATTTTTTTTATTTATTTTGTTTTGAGTATTACGTAAAGAAATGTTTATAAAACGTATTGAAAACGGTGTTTTTAGTTCATAGATAATGAAAACAAACATGAAATAGATACAATTAAAAAAAACGCAGTAGCAAATTCCGAATAATTTATTTCATAAAAAAAATTTTGCACTAAATCAAGTTTAAAATTGCAACCATAGTGGTGCAAAAAATATTACAAAAACCAAAAAAACCCATTGAATATGAAAAAAAAACTGAGGCAACATGTGTTTGGAAAATTAACAAATACGGATGTTATTTATCAAATTCATACGCAAAAATGCAAATCTTAAAAAAGAGGGGAAAACTTAACCGAGTGAAATATATCCTAATTGTGTGAATTGAAATGTGTTATAAAAACATGGGGAAGTTTTCAAGATAAATTAGCGAGTATAATTAGGTTAAAACAAGTGTTTACAAAATTAGAGTATTTCATGGCAAATTCTCGAGATGAGTTTGTTAGTAAGAAAAAGGTTAAAATATAATTTGCAAGTTGGCATCAAACTGTACAAAGATAGCTTAATAACTGGACTTTAATCCTTCATACATTTCGTAGTCTTTTTTGCAGTTAATCTACAACACAGTCTATCAAGTGGGTAAGCCCGTAACTGGGTAGTCGTTAGATGTGGTTAACTATTTAATAACACAATTCTGTAGTTTACTTTGTATACAATAACGTAAACAACTTTAGTCCATAGTGTACTCTATAGTCGACCCCGTAGTGAACACGGTTGTTAACTTCGTAATTAACTCCGTAGTCAAGTCAGTACTCTACTACGAAGAATATGCAATAGCTATCTCCTAGGCCTTTAACCTGGATATATTCGTAGTCTCTACTTTGTAATCACTTTTTTTGTACTTTTTAGTTTATTCAATTGTTTGCATTATATTCTGCTTTATTTTTTCAGGTAAACCTGTACAATTTGGGTATTAATGGGGGCTTACTATAAATTCTAGTCTGTAGTCCATTTCAGGTAAAACAAATTTTTGTAGGGATAGATTTGAATTTATCTATCTACATATCTCAACATTGGAAACTTTTTGATTTTAGCTATTGTAACGACATGTTTTAGCCGGTTGCTGCTGTAGCTAAGCGAGATTCAGCGTCGTCTTTAATAATATAAAAATTTTTAATTGGAAAAATATAACACCCTCGCCACTGCTAGTTCTTACCGAGTTGCCAACAGATAGCCGTCTCACACGATTTATTACAAGACCGCCGTTTTTTGCGGCTAAGGTGCAGGATATATTTAAAATATATGCTTGTGTACAAAACCAAGCACCTCAGGTTTGATCCTTGGCAGAGGGCGAAAAATATTAATCATGGTTTTCGAGTTTTAAAAAATTAAGTGGCTTCAAGTGGCTTAAAGTCGTCTGACGAATTTTCAATTAAAGCGTGCTGCCTTTTTTTTTTTTTTTTTGACAAGCAATCTGACATCAGCTGTGTTTATTATGAAAAAAGTTGTTAGAAATCTAAGCCTTGAGGAAACCAGCAACAGCGGCCCACTATTGACGGAATCATTAGCCGGCTGAAGTTAATATTTTACAATTCCTTTATACATATGTACATATCGCTCCTTTATTGCAACATAGTCATATTTTAAAAAATCTAAAATTTGAAGTCACTTAAGCAAAAGTGTTCACTCATACCTTCTTTATATGTAAAAAAAAATCGGAATTATATCTCAAACTGAACTGAAGTTATAGCAAAATATATTTTATTAAATCTGTATATAAAGGTACATTTTGAAAACCTTAATCGCATTTTGCCACGTTCGATTTTTTTTGAGATATGACTATGTTGCAATAGAGGAGTGATATGTACATATGTATGATAGTTTCACCATCTAATAGAAATTATGTACATATACAAAATGCGTTTCATTTTGAAACCGAGAACTGTTTTGGCTTTTGCAAAACTATGACAAAAGCAATTAACATTTAATGTACGTTTTTGACCGAATGTCATAAATCTTCTGTAAAACAACAATTTTGACAGACATGCATAATTTCATGTGACTTGGATGTGACCTTAAATAACAGAGACTTCAGTCAGCGTTGCCGTTGAAAATTTTAAAGGGCCACTAAAAGAGCACTCTAAACAAAAAATGGCAACGTTTAAAAACAAACACGCAAACAAACAAAGATTTTTTTTTAGTTTTAAAAAAATATTAATAATCAATTAAATTTTGAAACCGAAATGATTTAAAATATAATTTTCAGTGTATTCATAAATTTATTTATAATATATTTTCCTCTAATTTTCTGCATATATTCATACCTAAAAAACTAGCTTTCCCTCAACAATAAATTTCAGTGTATTTATCAAAAATAAAATTGAGAAGTCTTATTAATAAAAAATTTTGCATTCCCGAAAACAACTTTGAGGTTTTCAAAACAAAGTCTTAAAAAAATGTACGAAAACAGGAATAAGGAAAAACATGTAAAAATTAAATATAGATTACACTGTGCTAGTTGAAAAAACAGACAAGCCGGACACCTGACGTTTTTACATAATAAGGGTACGCTGAATCTAGTGCTGCTAACCGTTTTTTAAGGTTAGCTAATGTTTTCGAGATAAGCCGTTATTTCGAAAATGGAGGAGGTTGGACAACATATATTCGCGTAACTCAAAAATGTTTTAGTTTTTTGAAATTTAAAAAAAAAACTTAATTCCGCAATAAAATTACCTCTAAATAAAGTTAAACTTTTTTCTAATATGCGCAGTCGTTTTTGAAACATATTTTTATTTTTTTTTGGCAATATTTCAATTCATTAAAAATTAGTTATGCTTCTAATTTTTTCAGGCATATAAAATGAAGATGCAAGCAAGAGAATTCAAAAATGATTCAAATCTGTTAACATCTTTTGATTTTATTAACAAAAGACGAAAATTTTTAATTAATAAAAACACTAATTTTTGTATGCGAGCCCCCCTAAGAAGTGGCGATAAAGGGTAACTATGTGTCGAGAAGATGTTATAGACAAAAAACTAATTGAGGTCGGTAATACATTATATCCCCCTAGGGGCGGCTCCTGGACAGTTATAGGACTTTTTCTTCAATATATTTCTAGTCTGTATTGAACATTTTGTATGGGAGCCCCTTTAAGGAATGGAGATAGCGGGTTGGTTTGTTAGAAATAAATGATGGAAATAAAAAATAAGGTGGGGTTGGTCATATATTTGACCCATCTAGGGGTATCCTAGGCACTGCAGGAGCCAAATGTAAGAATTTCTTTAAACCGCAATATTTGCCAAATAAAATAAAAAGATATTTTTTTATATTAATTGCTCAATAACTCTTAAATGCAGAATTTGCAAGGGATAATGTATAACTTGCACGTGGTTCGTGTCCTTAATAACTTACATATATGGCATTTTGGCATTTTCTCGCACTTTGTGGTCGAACAAAATAGTGTTAACAACAAAATAGATCTGTCTAATAGATCTTAATATACCATTAACATCTATTTCAAAAAACCTGCTGGTTAATGTGCAACTGGCGACAAGCTTCAATTTATTTAAGTATAGTTCATTAAAACAAGCATTATTCAATTAACATCGAACAACTAATAAACAAATTCAAATGTCTGTTGTCATTAGAAATCTAACAAATAAAAAGAAAAACTAAAACTGATAATAGGAAGTGATAGGAAATCGAATACAAGATTTCGATGAGTGCATTGAAACGACTGTGTGTGTAAATAAATAAATTTAAACGCAAAATACATAAATTAAATTATTTATCTTTTCCTTTAATATGAATTTCTTTAAAACATTATTATAGTATTTCCTTCAGCTAGTTACTTTGTTATTTATTTAAGCCAACAAGAAACTGTCTGTCTGTCTGTCCGTCTATGTGTCTATTTTGTCATTGATTTCTAGTTTACCAATTTATCTTAAAGTTTACACATGAATGATTTTAAAAATTTTTATGTCAAGAAAAATAAAAACTAAATAAAAGAAAATGACAAACACAACAGCAATGTTTAGAGAATATTCGTGTAATAAATTTATGTTTTACTATTAATTTTATGTTAAAGCACTCACTCATTCAGATCTTAAGATATATTTTACAACTTACACACACACACACACACACACATAGAAACTGAATTGTGTACATCTGTTTACATTTGTTTTGGCGGTGTGTGTATGATTTTATGTGAATGTTTGCTAGGTTGTCTATTTGGTCGGTTTGGTACGGTTCGGTTGAATGGTCATGGTTTAACAAATGTTTATGCATTTTTCGTCCACACTTACTGACTTTTATACCGAATTGCACTCTTTTCGTGTCGTTGTTGATGTTTTCTTGGCCGTTTTTTGTTTGTACATATGTAATGATGTTTGGTCTGTGAACATTTTTCAAATATGGCTCTAAACAGTTTCGCAAAATGGTTTTGTATAAATACAACTAAATTGTGCATCTCAAAGTCACAGTTAAACATAGAAACTTGTATTCAGTCACATAAACTTTCATATAAATGTACAGTGAGTAACAAAAACCAAACATAAAATTTTTAATAACTTTTTAATACAAGGTGACGCAAAAAGCATCACCCATCAAAAGATGCTATAATTTTTCTTAAGGCGGTAAATGTCAGTTCTGCTTTGACATTTTTGAAGTAAACAGAAACAAAATTAACGTCAATATAAAATGGAGCACTATAACCCTTAATAAAGCTGAATAATTGTTTCGATTTTCTGAAGGCGGCATTTGCGGATCGCCTCGTTTTGATGCTTTGCATTGACCGGCAATATCTTCCCATTTAGCTGATTTTTTTGTTGGGTTACTTAAAGTCTCTAGTCTATGTCAAGAAGCCTCAGACTCATAAAATCATCAAAAAGAGAATTTCCGCTTAGAAACTTCATGGTAGGCTTCTGTTTCTTTTGAAGCGGCGGCCTTGTACAAAAATACTAATGTACTTGTTTATCGCGATATTGTTATCTGCCAAATATGACTATAATAGATAAAAAAATTAACTACAACAAGTTTTGCTGAACTAGAAAAACAGAAAAAATAAAAATTTTTTTCACTTAAAATTGTGATATTAATTAAAAAATTAATTAAATTCGCACCAGTAAACAAACCATTTAATATTATCAATTAAATATTTTTTGATATTAACAACATTTTCTGCAGTTATGTTGTTGTTATAAGTAAACGTTTAATTCACTGGCTTAAATTTTTAATTAAAACTGATTTTATTTTTGATTAATAGAGCAGTTGAAAAAAATTTGCCTAAATTTTATGTGTGTAATATGATTGCGGTTACTCAGAACATGAGAAATTTTCTTCATATGATGAATAAGGTGCTTAAGCACATAACGATATATCCCAGCGGTAACCTAAATTAGTAAAGATGTCTTATTGAAGGCCTTATGTAGCAGACACAAGCCCTTCTAGCACTGAATACCACAGAACTGTAAATAGTGACGTGTGAAAAAGGCCCAAATCAGTTGAGAGGGCAGCTTTAGAAGAAAAAGACAGAAAGCTCTTTTTGGTAGTGAAGTGGCAATGTGTTAAAAACAGGCAGCAACAATCAACACAAATGGCATGATCAAAACAGAAATAACAAAACACAGACCACGTTAAAAAAAATGCATTAGTTCAACAAACGTTGTTTTGTGCAAAAAAAATGTATTTATTAATATTTTTTTGTTTTAGAATGTTATTTATTTTAAATAAAATATTATTTACTTGTGTTGTGGTAAACTTAAAAGTTAATTTTTACAAAAGCTTTGCAAATAAATCTCAACTAAATAAATTTGTGTTCATTGTAT
Organism: Pollenia griseotomentosa; assembly: GCA_963931875.1. Taxonomy (NCBI): domain Eukaryota; kingdom Metazoa; phylum Arthropoda; class Insecta; order Diptera; family Polleniidae; genus Pollenia; species Pollenia griseotomentosa. Next base: position 33,433,797 of record OZ007564.1, read on the forward strand.
TGTGGCATAAAAGATGATGCAAAGAGAAATGCAAAAAGTGCAGCTTTCTTAAAAAGAGACAAAAAAAAAACGCAAAATCTTCCGTCTCGTGACAGTTCTGTAGTATTATGTGCCTTCTAGCCGCATTCCATACTTATTTAATTTTTACACAGGGTGTCATTGGGAGCAAGCCCTTCTACACTCCCTTTAATAACAAATACGTTCCCTTCCCAAAAGGAAGATCCCTAAAAAAAACTGAACAGCTTCCTTTCTCCCTACTTAAAGAAGGGAGTAGGGAATGTGTACTGAATATTTTGGAAGGTCTTTTAAAAATAAATTTATACCTTAACGAAGGCATACTTATGAAAGCAGGATATTATGTATATGAAACGAGTCTTTTAGAAAGGAATACAGAGTCCTTCAAAATGGCCTGCCACTTGCGATCCTCTGGGATATTCTTTACCTAAACAAGATGCCTTTTATTGACTGAGTAGAAAAAAAATTTATCTCTACTGTATATGCACTACTTTTGTGACCCACCGTTTGGGTATTTAAATTTTGTTTTTACATACATTCGTTTAAGCGATGATGGCTTTTGTTTTATTGCATTTCCGTAGAAAGTTTTTTTTTTTTTTGTAAAACTTTAGGTACAGCGTAAATATTAAGTGCAATTTACTAACAATAAAACTATAATATAATAGCAATTATATTAATAATAATAATAAAAGAACCCAAATAAAACAATGGAGCTTCCAACGAAGCAGGTTTGTAAGGGAGAAACATAAGAGTTTCGCTTACCATTTCGCTTACGGAAGACATGAATTTTATATGGCGAGTTCCCACTTTGAAGCAATACATTTTTGACACATAAAGCGCATTATTCAGCGCATATAAAAATTGTTAGATGCAACGATCAGCTTTACACACTGAATGTTTTGATACCGTTATTTTTAAGTATTCTCCCTTACAAACCTGCTTCGTAGTACGGGAATACCGTAGCACTTGAAATGTTATTTTTTTCATAAAAGTTGTTGAGAGTTCTTTCACTTACTTTACTGCATTTCTGTATGTCTTATTGCGTAGCGCATAATTGTGCGCTTATTTTTTTAAATGTACCTTTAGTGCTTCGCAAAATGATAAAATTTTTTACTGGGACAACTAACTGAAAATAATAATATTTACAGCTTCAAGCTTTAAAAATTACCATAGTTGTAGAAAGTAGACAAAAGGAAAAAATTAATTTACACGCAAATCCCTTCCATTAGTCTTTTTTAGGGTGTACAGTCGAATAATTCTTGTTCGATTAATCGAACAATTTTAGACGATTAATTTTGCGAATAATTTAAAATTAAAAATTTCGATTAAAGGATTAATAATAATATCAAGTCATAACCGCAAAAAAAACTTAAGCGACAAAAACAACATTTTACAGGAGAAGTTTTTTTTATTTTATTTTATCAAAATTTTGAATGAAGGTTGTCGCTTGAGATAAAATTGTTTTTGCTATAAAATCGTAACGGTACCTTATGTGACCATGAAAGTTGAAAATGATGTAGCTTAATACTTTTTTTCGGTAAGGGCTCGATACATAGTATTTCTGTTAAATGTATAATTTTTTTAAAGTTTTAAGTCGAATAAACCAACCAAATGTATGTGCCCGTTCGAGTTAAAAGAAACAGTCATGTTTAGTGCGTAATTTAGCTTATATTATTGTTACATTTTTTCAACACAATTTAATAATTAATTTCACAAAAGAAAAAACGACAAAAGGTATGTTAACTCAAAGATTTATATAAATTTATCGGCTATGTTCTAGAAATCGAAATGAAGTGAAAATGAAATCGAACGATAATTTTAATTCAATTATTTTCAAAATGATCGTAATTTTTCGTGGTTTTAAGGGTTTTTCTTGCAAAAATAATAGATACTTAAAGAATGAAGTAGATAAAATGGAATATTTGTATGAACTTTCATTACAGTTCACTTCATTACGATTTCTAAAACATGCCCGTATTTTTTACAAACAAGTTCATGCATTTATCTCTTTAGAATGAGTTTAGCTTAAAAATATTGTACGAAGGATAAATCTAATAATGTTAAATGAAACAGGTATCAAAAAATGTATAAACGTAAATGTCATTCAGCAACTTCACTACACAGAGGGAAAAAACCGTTCTAAAGAGAACGAAATTGACGCCATTGGTTGACAAAAGTGAGTTAAGCACAATTTTTTTCGTTTTGTGAATGATCGTTTACAAAATTTTAGGAACAATTTGTTACCAAATGTTCTTATTCTGTAAAGGCTTTGTTCTCATTTTGACAACGAAGGGTTCTCTATTCGATAACAAGTTGTTCTAATTTGGACATTTTGTACTTACTTCAGTAGTTACGACAGAGTTTTCTATGGCATAACTCTCCCCCACATCTAAATAAAACAAATTGTTGTCGTCGTTAAAAATATTTGGCTCACTCATTTCTTTTTCCATAATTATTTTCTAAATAAATGACCGCACTTGTAAAACACTAAAAGCTTAATGTAAAAATACATGAATTAAACAAAGCAGATGACAACTAATGTTCTCCTTTTCTGAACGGTTTGTATTTAATTTGCGAACGGTTTGTTCATGATTTGTTACCGCATGTTACTTTTGTAATTTCTGATCTTTATTTGAGAACGATTCATTCACTATTTGTAACCACTTGGTACTTTTTCCTATTTATTTCCTTAATTGACCACAGTTCGTTAACTTGTCAACAGTTGTTCACAAAAAACCTGTCCATACTTCGTTCTCAAATTGATACCATTGGTTCACAATTTTAGAACGTCTTTTTTCCCTCTATGTAGGGGGCAACAAATGAAAAAATATTTTTAACAAGATACTTCGATTGATTCTTTAGAGGAAATTATTTGCGGAAGCATAGCAAAGGATGGAATGTCCGTGAAAAGTTTCAAAAAATCCAAAGTTATATTGACTCCTTCAAAATCAAAGTGCCCGAAAGTGAAGCAACAATTTGGAGCTGCATTGACAAGTTTTATTTAAAAAAGAATGTTTATTTACTCAAGTTCAAATTTTTTCTAAAATTATCGAAAAAAAAATCTCGTAATTTATAAAATTTCTGGACTTAGAATCATTCGATTAATCGATTAATTTTAAAATTTTATTCGTTAAATCGAATAAGTTAAAAATGCCAAATATCGATTAATCGTTTAATCGAACAAAAATAAAACCCGATTAATTGAACACCCAAGTTTTTTTGTTTCGAAGAAGAATACAAATTCGCCTTTTAATAATTCATTTATAAATAACATTTATCAACGTTTCGGCAACATAATGTTGCTGACAGTTATTAAAAACAAAGTAAAACGGATCTGTTTTAAGTAAAATTGTAAGTTTGTTTAGTTTTTTTGTGATCAATCATCAAAGTTTCCATGTAAAGGAGCACACAATAGGCCTGATAGCGGCCTAGGTGTATTATTATCATGATGTGTATAGTGCAATTTGCCCAGTTGAAAAAAGTTGTCAAAGAGTAAACATCAGGGTGCTTTGCATTAAAAAACATAATTCGATAAAAACCAATTAAAAAATTATTAATTGTGTATTATGTATTAAAAAATTTTAATAACAAACTGTGTCACTATTCATTACGAATCTTTAACAAAATAAATACGAATATTCTTAATTAATTTTTTTTTATACCCTTCACCACAATAAGTTGTGAAGAGGGTATACTAAGTTTGTCATTCCGTGTAAAACTTTTTTATTATTCACCTCAGACCCCATAAAGTGTATATATTCTGGCTCCTTGTGTAATTCTAAGTCGATTTAGACATGTCCGTCTGTCTGTCCGTCCGTTGAAAACACGCTCACTTTCGAAAAACTCAAAACAAATAAAAAAACTGGGTGTCAAATTGCTTGTAGTTATCCTAAGCAGTTTGGGATTGAAATCCAGCCTAATCGGTTCAGTAGGATCAGAGCTAGGAATCAAAATGTGGAACCACTACTTTAAAAAATTGATAATTTTGTTACAAAAACTAACATAAATGATTGAACAATGCACGATATGATATGAAATTTTGCAAATTTTCGTTTTATTCGACTGTAAAATTTCATGAAGATCGGTCCACAATTTACCCTAGGCCCCATATAAACCCAGCTCCCGGAAAACAGTTTAGTACGCCTAAACCTTAATTATTAATGCTATCGTAATAAAATTTGGCACGTCACAGTTTTTTAGGACTAGAAATGACACTGCGAAATTTCATGAAGATCAGGTCATAATTTACCCTAGGCCCCATAAAAACCCTACTCCCAGAAAACAGTTTAGTACGCCTTAAACCGTAATTAATAATGCTATCATAATAGAATTTGGTACTTCATAGTTTTATAAGACTAGTAATGATTCTGCGAAATTTCGTGAAGATCGATCCATAGTTTACCCTAGGCCCCATAAAAACCCTACTACCGAAAAACAGTTAAGTACGCCTAAAACCGTAATTTATAATGGTATCACAGTTTTTTAGGACTAGAAATGGCACTGCGAAATTTCATGAAGATCGGGTCATAATTTACCCTAGGCCCCACATATACCCTACTCACGGAAAACAGCACAGTACGCCTAAAACCGTAATTAATAATGCTATCATAATAGAATTTGGTACTTCATAGTTTTATAAGACTAGTAATGATTCTGCGAAATTTCGTGAAGATCGGTCCATAGTTTACCCTAGGCCCCATATAAACCCTACTACCGAAAAACAGTTAAGTACGCCTAAACCGTAATTTATAATGGTATCACAGTTTTTTAGGACTAGAAATGGCACTGCGAAATTTCATGAAGATCGGGTCATAATTTACCCTAGGCCCCACATATACCCTACTCACGGAAAACAGCACAGTACGCCTAAAACCGTAATTAATAGTGCTATCATAACAAAAGATGGCACGTAACAGTTTTATGGGACTAGAAATAATTCGGTAAAATTTCGTGAAGATCGGTCCATAATTTACTCTAGACCCCATATAAACCCTACTACCGAAAATAGTTAAGAACGTCTAAAACCGTAATAAATAATGCTATCATAATAGAATTTGGTACTTTACAGTTTTATAAGACTATTAATGATTCTGCAATGATACGCCTAAAACCGTAATTTATAATGGTATCAGAATAAAATTGAATACTTCATAGTTTTATAGGACTAGAAATAGCACTAAAAAATTTCGTGATGATCGGTCCATAATTTACTATTGGCCCTATATAAAGCTCCTCACTCTGGTAAATTAATTAAATACGATTATTAATAAATTTTCGAGCTTAAGGTCTTTTTTTATAAAAAAAAAAACTTTAACATTTATTTAAAACCAATATTTTGGCACTTCCTTGAGTGCCTTCTTCAGGACTTTTTTCCTTTCTTTATTTATAAATTTTTAACAAATTATAACAAAATTAACTATAACTAACAAAGTAAAAAATTTTTAATTCAAAAACAAAAAAAAAATATATTTTTCAAATCAAACTTGATCTATTACAATATAAATAAATTTTTAACTTCCGTTTCTATTTTTATAAATTAAGTGTCTATAATTTTGTGCTACATTTTCAGTGTCTGACTTAAAATTAATTCTCGAAATTGTGAAATAATAAATCGTAGTAGATATATATATATTGTGGTTAAATTTCTTCGAAATTAGTTTCATATGGCCAGAAAAAATGTCATGCGATTTTGTGATAGACGGTCCATAATTTTCTTTAGATCCCATATTTTGCAGCCTTCTGAAATTCACTGTAAACGCTAAAACTAATTTCACCACTGTATTGAAATTTATGTTTTTTAATACCAGAAATACCTCTGCGGAATTTTGGGATGATTGGTTCATAACTTACCATGACTCCAATATAAATCCCCCTCCTGCAAATCATTTGAATTCGGCTTAAACTGTTACGAATCAAGATATTTTACTCAAGATTTTTCGGTCAATAATTTAATATAGGTATAAGCCGCAACCAATTTTAATGCTGATGTCTGTTTTTATAAAGATAAATTAATAATAAATAGACATCATATAGATATCACTCCTGAAATATTCAAATTGTCGGTGGAGGGTATCAAAGATTCGGCACAGCCGAATATAACACTCTAACTTGTTTTTTTTTTCAAAATAAAAATAATCAATTCGGTGCCCACTAGTGGCAACTGTTGCGGGAGGCAACCAAATCTGTCGGCTATTAACACATTTTTTGGAGATGTAAATGCAAAAGTTGATATCTGCATGGTCTCACTGTCGTCCCGTATTGTTGCCATTGGGGGAAATATAATTTGGTTTTTTTAATTATACTTCAACCATGTTTTTTTGCGTGTATAAAACTATTTATTAATATATTTTGAATTAGAATTTACATTTACATGAAATACACTTACTACATTCTGTCTATTCCATAAATCAAAGCTTTTGCTTACCTGGAAATAAAAATAAAAAAAAATATTGTTAGAAAAATTGTTTACTGGGTTGCATCAGGTAAAAATCAATTAAAGCATTGCAAATTAAAGCAAAAAACTCTTCCATTCATTCACTCATTCATTAATACCCTTCAAAGTTCAATTGGTTTCATTTGGTATAAATTATTTTGACTTGATTTATTTTCTTCTTACCCACTAATGGACTTTTATATAATTTATACAAAATGCATTTTTTTGTTTATTTTTTTTTTTTTAATTAATCCAAAGTCTTGTTAAATTGTTTAAAAAAAAATTGGATTTTTGTCTGCATGTGAGTCCGTCAAAAGTTAAATGCATTTGATTTAGTTTTTTTTTTCTTGTTAAAAAAAATATAAATTACTTGTTTCTTATGCGTTTAAAGCATTAATTAAAAAAATATGTATTGTAAATGAGTTTTAATTTCAGTTTTAGTATTTTTTTTAATTCTTATTTTATTTTTTTCTTCTTTTAAGTATAAAAAGTGCGAATGTTACCCTTGAACTACATTTTAATGAAACACATACATAAACTTAGATGTTTTTTGTTTTAAGCATTTGGTTTTGTATTCATGACTAATTGTAGGCAAATGTACGATACAAATTCGAAATGTATTTGGTTTCAAGTCGGTTTTTTGTTTTCACACTCTTGGACTGTATGTTAATTGCTGGCTTCTTTGTAGTTCTTTATTTGTTTTTTTTTTTTTCTTTTATAATCATTTGAGTCCGAACTTTGTAGTTTCTCTATGAGAAGTGTAAACGTTTTTTTTTTTAAATAAATTCAAGGTTGATTTAAGCAACATGTATGATTAAATTGAAGGTGCGCATATTAAATAACAAGTGTTTTAAGAAGAGGGTTTGTTTTCAATTATTGAGGGAAATTTTTTGTTGAATGTTTAAATTATAAAACAGGCATACGTCTAAGAGGTGTTTTCAGCGCCTATTTAATATACTTTAGTACAGTAAAACCTGGATTATCCATAACGGACGGGACTGTGCGCATTCTGGAAAAACTATTTTCTCGGCTAATTGAGTAACCGTTTTGAGTAGTTTATTTTGTGTTTTTAATTAAATTATCAGGCAGGTTTAAATTCCGTAGTTGCATATCCGAACGAATTTGTTTTAGCTTCTTTAAATTTATTTTCGGATTTTGGGGATTCGGAGTTACTTCCATTGGCGATCGGAATTAATTTCTGTAACAGGACTGAATAAACGAATATTGTTGTATGTACAAAATTTTTTTTTGATTGTTTAAAGGCAAACAAATTTGTTTTTATTATTATACATAAATAGGTTATTCCGGATAATAGAGGGGGTCGTTGCAAAAAAATTTAAATTGATTAAAAAAAATTAGTTTTATTGCCCATTAATCTAGTCACGCAAAATCGAGGTCCCACTTTAGTATGTTAATTTAAGACTTCATAAATTGGAAGCAGTCGGGATTTTATTTGCTCATATCTTAGCGATTTGAGACTGATCTGGCAAGCTTGTACAGACTTTATGTAAACACAATATATTATAAACAGGTCCCTATCATATCTGCGGTCTTTGCTACCTAAAAGGTTTTAGAATATTAATTCTAAAGTGTTGCATGAGAATCTGCCAAATGTCGTAATACATATCATGATATATCTTAACTACTGCGTGACAAACATTGCGTCATCAACCGCACCGGTGTTTGAGAGTAAGCAGGTAGCAATTTGAGTGCCAAATCCGGCAAGATTGCACACTTGCCCTTTGTTTAGCGACTAGAGCTATTTAAACTCTGCTGCTCATGGAAATATTCCATCATAATCTGTAAAGTAGCAAATGCACTTAGGGTGATCCGTCCCTCAGTCTGAAATCTCTTACAAGTGGTGAAAAAGTAGCACTTGTTTCAGTTTTTCCGGATCATTCTTCCCGAAACTTGGGGTAGTTAACCGTAACCACGTGATCCTCGAAAGTATCTTTTCAACATAAAAGTAAAACTCCACGCAAAGTTAATCTTCCTGAAAGAAAGAAAGCATTTTCCGTAAGAACTATACCTTCGGAGGCCTTAATCAATAGTAAGTCTGGAGCCGTGCCACTATGGGTTACAGACTCCCATGATATTTGATGGCATCTCTGGTCAGCCACGATGCCCAGCTCGTACTAGACCGAATCCGCCAATTTTGGAATTTTCAGAATCACATGTATTGACTGCACCTGAATTTGACGGAGGATGGAAAACCAGAAGGTAAAATAGCCATACGATAATCCCTACAAGCCCCCGGGGCTGTATTGCACTTAGAGGTGCTTTATGTAGTAGCAGCTCGAAGGCGCTGAATACAATTACACAATTAATACCAATCGACACCCATAAAATGGCTGTATCCGCTAGAAGTAGACTTACTGCGCTACTTGTTTCCGGTTGCTGGAGAAAAAAGGACGTATGGTAATGTGAGGTTACTTACCCTCTTAGCTTTGCTCCTAACGAAACACAAGGACTATAGAATATCGTAAATGGAGTTTTAACAAATCTTTAAGGTGATTTTCCTTCCAGACGGGAATAGAGAAATGGCAACATTGTGGTCGGTTATGACATCAGTGCTTACACAGACAGGCGTTCAATGAGCTGCGGAGTTGCCTTTGGAGTATTCTCAAAGGAACTCAACATCAGCGACGAGGCCAGCATAATTTAAGCAGAAATACTGACAATAGGAGAAGCGTGCATCTTGCTACTTGATGAAGATACACGTCGAAAGATTGGTTAAGATCGGAGTATCTGAATGCAAAACCCATTATCCTCTTTTTCAAGCTGGTGTCACTTTGATTTACATACCCGCGCACTATAATTACTCTACCACCGAACAGACACATAATCTAGCTAGAGTATAATATTTCTTAGATATCTCGGATTCGCTGTCGGTCCCGACACCTCTTCTGACTATCAAAAGGGGCATCTTCAGATTTTATTTTCAGAGTACTCAGAGTAGATGGCGCAGATTGAGCACATGCAGGATGGCTAGGAAATTTTTGTTCGGGTTTAACGAGTAACATTCGTCGTAATAACTGACCTACAACAGAGAAAATATTTCAAGACTGATATCAGTGTTATCTGGGCGTTAAATAATAGGAGATCATGCGAGCAGGCTGAATATCTCGTTTAATAGGAAATTTCGCAGCAGCCACGTACACAGAAAAAATTTTTTAGGCCAGTAAAAGAAATTATCAAAAATAAAATCAGTTTTTATAAAATATTTAATCAGGTGAATTAAACTTTTAATCAAGTGAATTAAACTTTTAATTGAAATATTGTCAATTAAACATTTTATACACTTGATTAAAAAGTTTAATTCACCTTATTAAATATTTCATTAAAACAGATTTTTTTTTTGATTAATTCTTTTACTGGCCTAAAAAATTTTTTCTGTGTATCTGAGGAAAAGAAAGCAGCACTTTTTTGACTCGAAATAGACTATTGGGTCAATATATACTGGGCGACCTACTAGAAGTATCAACAATCAGCTTCGATTCCCTGATCGGATAATTGAATATATCAGATTGGATCTAGTAACTTTATGCGACTTACATTTATCCCCTGACTTCAGTATTTATATTCTGTGGAGTGGTGCGGTCTTGTCAAAACGGGGTCTTACGACTTGATTGCTTGTTTGTTTCTTTACAGGCAGCAGGTTAGCGTAGCCAACCAACCAACAAGCTTTCCTGTTTGGATGGGTAAAAAAGGTACTCGTTATATTTTGACCACTACAATTGTTAGTTCATTCATTTTACAAATTAAATAAATAAATCTAGATTAAACTCAAGATGTCAAAAATCTAGAAAACAATTGTAAATATCATGTATAACATGAATAAAAATAACAAAAAATTCTAAAAGTCTTAATTGCTTGCAATTTGAAGTCCTCTATCTATTTAGGAAAAAAGCACTTCCAATTTCATTTAAAATTTTGTATCACACACATTTTGTAACGAGATACTAAGTTTATTATTTTTCCTCTATGAAAGTTGCTGTGAAATAAAACTCCATTAAATATGAAACCAAAACACACAGCCGACCGCATGAAAGAGAAAGCAAAATATTTAATTTTCAAAAAAAGTCAATGCAGCAGCAGCACTAGTAGCAACAATATGTTGCATGCAAATGTTAGTCAAAGTAAATAAAATAGAATATGAAAAAATATAGAAAATATGTAAATGAATAAAAGTTTCGATTATAATGCAAGCATTGTTAAAAAACGAGATTTTTTTTCCAATATATTTATCGGTCTGTATAAATAGCACTTAAAAGCTCTATTTATTTGACATGACTAGAGTCATGTGCACACATACGTATAAATATATAGAATGCATCTGTGTTTGGGGCAAAAGTGAGTGTAAGTTTTATAGAACAAATGAATTGTAAATGACCTAAATTTTATATTTAAAGTGGAATAAAAAAATGACACTTACACACACATACAGCCCTGGTAAGCATAAAAAAAAATTTATTTAATAGATATAACGCACAGTAGAACAATAAAAATGATGTAAATGAAGGAAATCAAAAGTTATAGCAGCATAAGAAGAATCTTCTTTAGTGTCGACAACAACAGCAACATCATAATTTCCATTGTTTCTATTGTCAAGCTAACAAAGGCCAATAAATAGAAAACGAAGCAGAGGCGTAGGAATTGTTCACTTAAAGTGGAAGAAAAAGTTTGTTTGTTTTTTCTACAATTTTTCGATTTCTCCTCAACGCAGCTGAAATAATATTTTATTCTAGATCCTCATAAAATAAGTTTGGACAAAATGTTATCTAAATACTAACATAATAAGAATGTTTATAAGCACTAAGACTTTATTCCGGTAAGAAGCTTGTATGGGGGATATGTGAAATAATTTATCGATTCTCACCATTTTCTATAGGCTATGGCGAGAATGTTTTGAATTTCATCAGATTTTCTGCAATATTGCGACCTGTATTTTTCCAGCCAAACGGACATCGTTAGATCGATTCAAAGAGTAGTTAAAAATCGATTGGTATACTAAAATGTGGGTCTAGGACTAACATTTTACAAACATCAGCACGAGCGCCCAATACCCTCTGGAGTGTGAGTATAAAAATGGGCAGATGACGCAGCCCGGCATGAACACCGCACCAAAGAGTTAATTTTTTTCATCATTCTGCTTACTCTTCATAGCTCACTCACACAATGAAGCCAACAATTTGTTTCACCAATTAAAGCATTAATCAAAAATAAAATCAGTTTTACTTTCAAAAAGTAATCAAGTGAATTAAATGTTTAATCAAGTGAATTAAACGTTTAATTAATACTTTTAATTTGCACCAGCAAACAAATTAATAGCATAAATTAAACGTTTGATTAATACTTACAATATAATTTGCACCAGCAAACAAATTAAAAGTATCAATTAAACGTTTAATTCAATTGCTTACAGGAGCAGAGTTGCGCCTAGAGTTAAGAGGCGTGAAATTTACAAACATACCCACTCCCGCATTTCTTTTGAAAATTGTATATTTTTCTAAAATTTGTATATTGAATTTAAAATACATTGACACCCCCTTTACTCTACCCCTCTGCCTTCCAATGTATTCAAATAGTTATGACTACAAATTGTTTTCATATTCATATGAATAAATACCTAAATTCAACCATTAAAAAGACTTTAAAATCTACGAGTCTGACTATAAAAAAAAGAAGAACTGACTCGTAGAAAAAACTCCCACATTTTGTACTAATAAAAAGTCCCGAAACAAAAGAAGTAAAATACAATAATTGTTTTAAATTAAAAGTTTTTATTTTCGTACACTGAGGGGGCGGGCGGTCTGTGATTTAAACAATGCATTTCAATTCAAGCATTTAAAATTACATATACACTTTTTTTAGTTTTTAGTTTCCTAAAGTTTTCATATATTTTAACTCAACTGGAATAAGAAACACGTTCGGTCGTTCGTTCTGTCTTATTGTCTTTTCATTTTTTGGCGAAGAAACATAAAAAAAAGAGATAAATGTAGAACAATAAAATCATCATACAATTAGTGTGTCAATTTACTTAAAAACTAAACATCGTTAAAAAATTATACTTATTATAATGATCATTACGGTTAGTATCACACACTTTCCCATTATCATATCTTTGTCATAATTATGTTTACAGAGCAAAAAAAATTTCTTTGTTTTAATTTTGCAGAAAACAAGTACCATGGAGTTAATATTTTAAGAATATTTAAAAAATTTTTGTGGTTGTATTTTCTCGCTCGTAAGCACCTATTTAAAGGAATGGATTAGTAAAGATGTTGATGAAAAGGATTAAAGCGATGAACCCACCATGACTGAAGGAAATGTAGAATTTATTCGATAATATGTATTAAGAAACAAAACTTTTGAAATATTTTCAAAAATATTAAGGAAGGAACAGATTTTTGCGAATTCAAAATATATTGGATGTATAATTCAGGGACCGAAAATAACAGTTATTTTGAAAAGCATATATCAGTTAATGTCGAGAACTGATTTAAAAATACCATATTGATCTTTATGACCTCGTCTATGATTAAATATATTATTTTTTAGAATTTCGGTTTTTATTTTTTTGAGCAAAAATAAAAGTTATTTTTGCTTTGACTTTTTTGAGCGAAAATAAAAGTTATTTTCCAAACAAACGTGTTACAAAAATTAAGTTGACTTCAAAACTTAGTTTAATGTGCATAAGAAATCCTTATAAATTCCCAAAAATAACTGTTATTTTTGCTCGAAAAAATAAAAATCAAAAAATTTCTGTTGTAATCTGGATTTTATGAAAAATAGGAATAATTATCACGGTCCCTGGTGTATAATTTTCGTTAATCTTCGATGAGCAATCGATGTTCCTAAAGGAGCATATAGACGACATGTTTTTGTCATCTGACATGTCAAATTTTCAAGTCACATGTAATTGTGCAAGTCTGTCAAAATCGCTGTTTTACATAAGCTTTATAATATTCGGTCACAAACGTACATGTAATTTGCTTCTGACATTGTCTCTGTTTTTTTCACATTGTTATTGCAGAAACCAAAGTAGTGCTCGGTTCAAAATAGCTTGCTGCCGCCATGAAAAGTTTTATTTGCGCCGTAAAATAGTTCAGCCATCTTAACATTTTTTTCTTTTAAATCAAAGATACCAATTTAGGATTTTATAATAAAACGGTTTTTATATATATATTCACATAAATTCTATTCAATGGTATACTGATCAAACATATCTCGGTATTGTAAAAAATTAACTTCAGCCGGCTAATGATTCCGTCAATAGTGGACGCCGCTGCCGGTTTCTTGCCGGCATAGCTTTCTGATGTCAGATGGTTTGTCAGAAGAAAATAGAGCACGCTCTAATTGAAATTTTGTCAGATGACTTTGCGTCTGACTTTTACAGAAGCAAAGTTAAAAAGGTAACACACGACATATATGTATTTTGCAGTGGAAAATTTGACATGTCAGATGACAAAAACATGTCGTGTACGGGCGCCTTAAGCAAACTAACTACCCGCAAATGATACTTTGTTTTCATAAAATTAAACATTTCCTAAGCAACATATTAAATAATTTTGTTGTTTACACTACTTCCTTCAATGATTGATCATAAATTTCAAACAAGTCATTCAAGACACAAACCATGTGTTAGCGATAATTTTCAAGTCATACACCTAATCCGAAAGCCATTCGTAGAACTGCTCTGAGCGGGGAAGTAGCTAGCGCGTCTTTGTCGCTATTTTTAAAAGTCAAACAGGCAGAGTTTTTTTGCATACTTTTCGTAAAGCTACGGTCAGACTTATCAAATATTTGACAAAAAAAAAGGGGACCAACAACCAAACTAAAAAATCATTTCGCTTAATATTAATATTTTTTTTGATTAAAATACCACATCTTACAAAAAACTGTTTTTTGCTATGTCTAGTAGCATAATTAGTTTATTTTGTAATATTAAGACCATTTTAAATCTCACTAACTATTAACAAAAGTAGGGGTTACGATTATTTGATCAAATATTTAATAAGTGTGACCGTAGCTTTAGTTTTACGTTTCATTTTGAATTGGTTAATGACTTGTCGTCGTCTAACTGTACGGAGTAACAGTTGTTGCGACCTTAAGGACTAACCATTCGAAATCGCTTATAACCTCACATTTTAACGTCTTCTTGTGGAAACTCTGGCGCGGATCCTGAAAGCACGCCCTCTTCTTTACAAAGGTCGCCCGAAGCCTAGATGAGGCTTCAAAAATTGGGTGATACCTGGGCAATATAACTTTAAAAAGTTAGCCGAAAACTTAGTTCATGCCAAAATTAAAACAAATAAGAGTGCTATATTCGGCTGTGCCGAATCTTATATACCCTTCACCATTTTGCGAGCAGAATACAGAGCAACTAGACAAAAACAAAATAATTTTTACATATACATACATATTTACAATACTAAAAACTTCATTATAATTTAAATTTAAAAAGCGAAAACTGGTAAATATTTTTTTAAAATCGTTTTTGAACATAAAAATTAAAAAAAAAAATTTATTTTATTTTGATTATAACTCAGCCATTTTTTAACCGATTTGACAGATTCATATACCGACGTGTTTAAGAAGAAATTTGCCAGTTAGTTGGGTTATAAATCTTGGACTCGGGAAGATCTATGGTTCCCGAAAGTGGGTATTTAAATTATTATTTTGGTTATAACTTTTTCGTATCCGAACCGATTTTTTCGAGTTTTTGAGAAAATATTTTTTACTAAAGATTTCCGATCTTTTCATATACAAGGTATAACCATAGGTCATATAACAGTCCAAAAAATCAGATTTTTATACAATATTTGATATTTTTTGTACGGGAGGTACCACGCCTACTTCTTCGATCCCACCCACATTTTGTGGGATGCTGTGTATTAATAACCTATACAGATGGACATGGTTAAATCAAGTTCTCTCCTCATAAATACCCAGAATATATATACTTTATAGGGTCTTAGACCAATGTTGTAGAAAATACAAACGGAATGACAAACTATGTATGTATACCCTTTTCCACCAAAATATATGAAAGTTATTTTTTACTTTTAATTGATTTTAGATTTTTTTATTCTAAAATTTTAAGAAGTTTTAATTTAATCTGAAAAAAAGAGTTATTTGTTTTTTGGTCCCATAGTAGGTTGCTTAATTATTAATTAAAATTAAGTTTAAATAAGATCTGGGTTAAATTGAAAGTTTATATCAGAAGCTTTCATCTATACATCCAACCTTCTATGCCGACTGTATAATTTTTTTTGACCATGTAAGACACGTTTATGACTAAATTTTGGGGAATTTTTTTCTCTTTCGACCAGAATAATGTTTGATTGTCACTTCAAATATTAAAAAGTCCTATCAAAAAAGCGAAATCACGTTATATCGGACTCTTCTCCATATTGCAATTTATTTAGTCAACTGAGACGGAAGTCTCAGGTTTTACTTACATTAAATCACGTTGTATCGGACTCTTCTCGATATTGCAATTTATCTCGTCAACTGACACCGAAGTTGCAAGGTCTACTGACTTACGCCGTAGCAACTTGTATCTTAACTCAGCAGCGATCTTAAAAGATCTGCCAATTTTAAGCCCCTGCTGAATATTAGGTATTGACTGCCCCTGATTTCCCCGGAGGATGTAAAACCAAAAGGTGAAATATTCTTAGGATGCCTCAAGAGGGAGAGGACTTGGGAAATTGAAAAACGAACTAAAATAATTGAATTTTATTGGAAAAAACAGCGAACATAAATCTATACACAAGCTGATAATAGGTGCCGAACTTTAATTTCATTTAAATGATTTTGTCTGAGAAAACAAAATTTATTTCATGCCACGCCCACTTCTCAAATCCCGTCCACATTTTGTCGGATGTTGTATATTGATATCCAAGATGCCTGTACCTTATTCGGAAACTTTAGCTCTTTCCGCTCTCCAGATACACAGAAATATAAAATGTCTTTGTACGGGAAGTGCCAAGCCCACTTCTTCATTGTTTTGCGATGTTGTGTATTGATAGCCGAAATGTTTGAACCTAATTTGGGAACTTGGCTCTTTCCGTTCTCCAGATATACAAAAAATTATTATGCCTTTGTATAGGAAGTGCCACTCCCACTTCTCCAATCCCGCCCATTTTATAAGAAGGTTGTGTATTTATAACCAAGATGCTTTTAACTTATTGGGAAACTTTGGCTATTGCCGTTCTTCAGATATACGAAAAAGGAATAAAATAACAAGAACAAGAGGTATATGGGTAAAATTAGAGTCAGTCTCGGTTTTTTGCTGATATCTCAGCCATTTATGGACGGATCTGGCAGAAATTCAATAGCACACTTAAGCGGAGTATATGTGACATAAATATATAAAACCTAGTCCTCATTATTTCTGAGGTCTTCGGGAAACCCATTTCAACATACACACGCACAGACGGTCATCATGAAATCAACTTCGCGACTCATAAGGACTCAAAATATATACTTTATAGGGTCTAAGATCAATATTATAAAAATTACAAACGAAATAACAAACTTATATACACCCTTTTACTTTCCGTGAAGGATATACATATAGTCAAATTCGAGCGATAGCTGTGTGAAATGTTAAAAAAAAAACTCGACAATGTGAAACTAAAAACTAACAAAAGTTCTAAACTGAAAAATAAAAAAAAGTTCTTGACTGAAAAATAAGAGTAAAATATTAAATTTTCTCTGAATATTCTAGAACTCATTCCTTCAAAACCCTGTTCTTTTCTTCTTATAATGCTTTTGTTGGTTTTTTTTCGTACATATTACAAGAATCGTTCGTTCATTGTTGAATTATTTCTTATCACATATTTTTATTCTTTTAAAATTTTTTGTCTTTGGAATTGGAAAGCCAGTCAGTCAGTCAGCCAGCTAGCCAACCAGCGAGTAAGTGATGAAATGACTGCCACATGTGTTGCTGCAATGAAAAGCTGGCGACAATGATATTTTAATGTTGTAGATAAAATAATGTTGCTGATGATGAGGCAGGCTGACGATAATTTTATTTTTTAAGTTGATGCCTAACGACTACAGCGACTTTGATGGCGATGGTCTTGTTTTACTTGGTAATGTAAGAAAGTGTATTTTAGTTGTTGTTTTTTTTGGTTTAATGTATTTTAAGTCTTTAACAGATTGTTCTCATTTTCAAGAGATTTGTTGTTTTAGTGTTTATTTCTTTATATTGTAAATGTATATACTTATTTTTTATATACATATTTATTTTTTTCCATAAACCAGGATGTGAACGAAGAAAAGAGTGTTGGTTGATTCTTGTTGTTGTCGTTTGATATTGTAAGGCGATGTGTTATTAACTCTGGCTAAATTGCGTTAAAGTGAAAGGCATTCTTTGGTTCAGTTTAAAAGAGAGATAAAGGAAAAAGGCAGTTAACGAGTTTGTTAGAAATTTTTTGTTTGATTTGTTTTTTTACTATTTTATTTTCTACTTCTTTGTTTAAGAAATTCTAATAAATCTTAAGCCTTTTCTCTTTTTAGGAATTTTGTTTTTTTTTTGTTTAACTTATTAAAGTTTAAAAAGTAAATGAAATTATTGGAGTTTGAATAAACTGCGTAAGTTTGTGGAGAAAGTCCTAAGAATGTTTAAGTTTGAGGTTATGAATGATTAAGTAGAAAAGATTTAAAACCTTTTTTAAAGAGTTATTATGAACTAAAAATAACTGTTTCTTTTTAGAAAAGATTTTGTTTTGAGAACATTTGAATGCCTTTCTTAAAAAATATTTTTTTTTAAGAATACTTAACCTAAAAATCTTGAGTGATTAGTGTTTATTTAGTTTAGTTTTGTAAAGTTCTTAGAATTGAAATAATTTTATATGAAACAAAAGCATTTAACCCTCTACTTCGTTAGAGTCTTCCTTTATTTTGTGGACTATTTATATGCAAAATTTTATGTTTTTACGTTTTTACAAAAAAGTAGCAACATTTTTTATCTTAAAGTTTCTCATTCCCTCAGGCCCCGTAACTTTAATTTATACATTAATTTCAATATTATTTAAAGTTCAAGAAAGTCCACATGTGAAATTTAATTTCCCGCATTTCCCCCTTTTTGATACTTTTTTCTCCCCGTTAAAGTATCAATAATTTCAATATTGTCGGAGCTTATAATTTAAAACGAATGTACTATATGCCAATGAATAGAGAAAAAAGTTTTGGTAAAAAAGTACCAAAAATTGGTACGATTTTCCGTCCTTTAACTTTCGAATTTTAAAAAAGGTTCTCATTCACTCAGGACCCTGCTCCTAAAACTTCATGTTTGCAAGCTCAATAATGTAAAAAATTCAAAATAGCCCACATGTAGAACGGTAAAGTTTACAAAAGTAATTTAATTTCCAGCATTTTACCTTTTTGATACGATTTTTCTCCCCATTGAAATTTCAAATTTTTTAATTTTGAAGTCAGAGGCCATAATTTAATACAAATAATCTATATGTCAATCAATAGGGAAAAATGTTTTGTAAAACAGTACCAAAAATAGCAACGATAGCCCTTTAACGTTCGATTTAAAAAAAAAATTCCAAATTTATATATGTATTTTTCATCTTATATCATTCACTCAGGACCCTGCACTGAAAATTTTATGTTTCTAAGCACAATATTATAGAAAATTCAAAAAGGCCCATATGCAGAACGGAAAAAGATATTTAAGTTCCCATATTTCCCCTTTTCAATACTTTTTTTCAATGTGGTAGTTGGAGCCCAAAATTTAATACGAATATGTTAATGAATAGAAAAAAAGGTTTTGTAAAAAAGTACCAAAAAAAGGTAAAATTTAAGGGGTGAATTAAACGTTCGAATTTCGAAAAAGTACCAAATTTATATTTGTACTATTTAGATAAGTAACGAATATGATATAATTTTTATTTCTTTTAAAAAAATTAAGATAGGGTGACAAAAAATTACCACAACTCTGGTGTCTGTCGCCGAATTTAAAAAAGTACCAGAAAACTGTTCGCTCATTTTTTTAAGGAACCACGAGAAGTATTGAATTTTTTTATCTCTTTTAGCTTAAGAGATATGAGGCTAGGGAATTTATAAGTTTTTACACCCGTAAGCATTCAAATTTTCAAAAATCCCATCTTTGGTAAAAGATAACCTCCAGCCCAAATTTAAAAAACAAAATTTAGCTTCAGGGGCAGCGAAGATGAATAAGTTAGTCGGTACTGTTTTCTAATTTTTATAATAAAATTCAACAATTCATTAAGTTTTCTAATAAAAAAATTTAGTTTTTCTTGAACTACATTTGAACTGCTAATTCAATCAGGAAATAGTAATTTTCTTAGCTAAACCAAATCTCTTTAACATCCCCAATAAATAAACTTTAATTACTTTGCTAAACAAACATTATTAATTATAAATAACTTAATAATAATATTTACCCACTGCATACAACCAACTAGCAATGTTCCCCCTTAAAAAAAAACAGTAGTCACCCAACAAAACAATTATCATTACAGTCATACAATAAACTCTTCAAACACTTGAAATAATCTTTTTTATAAAAGTTTTTTTGCTTTGTTTCTGTTTTTTTTTCTATAATTTGGTTGTTGTTATGTAATCAGAAAATTACCCTTGAATTACGAGTACTAATGGAAAATAAGTAATTCATTTGAGTATGTTTTGTTTATACCCTACATCGAGTGATTTGAATGAGTTTGAAATAGTGTTTGCAACGTTTTAGGCACAATTTTTTTTAAATTTTTTTTTAACCTTTTTTAACAACCTCTTAACGAATTATCCTCTGGAATAAGGCTTTAGCTCTAAACACAAATTAGTGAAATATGTCCTAAGCTCGTAGGAGAAGTTTTTTTAGAGATCTATCCATAATTTACACAGATCCCATGTGAAAACCTCTCACGAAATATCCTTTATTCTGTCTAGATCTTCAAAAGCCGGGTTAGGAACTAAGTTTTCTTGTTAAAACAAACCCCAAAAGCCCTAAACTATCGGTCAGCGCACATAGGAATAGCTGAAGTTAACACCCGGAAACATTTTAAATGGCAAAGTTAATCTTATTCCACTCAATATGCTTTATTGTTAATTTGTGATAACTAGTTTATTAAGAGGCATTTACCTGCCCTCCCTCAGTCGCCACCTGCTCTAAATGTGTCTGTCGAAACCTAGTTTTTATGATTACAACGCGTTCTTGTTTTCGGCGACCTCGTATGTATAAACATAGTTTATTTGCTAAACTGTCTTCATCTGGCAAACAACAGGAGGAAAACGACTCAGACATGGAAGAAGCACCAGCATTGTTTGTAGACGGTTCACGATAGCAATGGGAGCTGAACACAAAGAAATTTATCCTTGTTATTTTCTTTTACAAAGAGCCAAAAAGAGTGTTACCCAGCCGAAGAAAATATAAAAGTTACTGAAACCGCTTTAGGAATTGAACTTCAATCTTTGCTGGATGGATATAAGTAGCTCCATATTATTTCATAAATCTATGACTTTAATGGAGTTAAATATCAATCGCTTTTCCAATTTTAAATAATAATGGCTTCGACATGTCAAATTTAAATGCATTTCTTAAATATTGTAAACATATTGATAATGCAATTAAATTCTTCATACATAAAACTTATATATTTAAATTAGTGATGCCCGGAAACACACAACTGTGTGCATGTGATGTGATAGGAGCAGCAAAACCCGAAGTAAAGATTTTGAGTAATTTAAGAAAGTTGCGTAACGTAATCTTCCTTCAACGATATCTGAATAGTAACCAAGGCGAATTCATACAGGTGACATTTTCGAGACATCTGTTTATTGTTTATTTTTCTGTGTGTATACTGAATGTCAAGCTTTGTTTACATTTTGTAAAAAAATTAATTCAAATTTAAAAATTAATAAAAATTTAAATACTTGAAAAAAAACTTATATAAATTTTATAAAATAAAAAAAGTGAATATAAAATATAAGCACAAAAAATTAAAAATACTTAAGGAATAAGTGGAGCCACAATTAATTTGCAATAGACAAGATTTACCTTCTAAAGTAATTGTGTATATTTTATACACAAAAAAATTCCAGTTTTTATATTTTTAACAAATATTTTTGACATTTACTCTAACTTTTTACAAAAACAAAATACATAGTATTTTTCAATAAAAACGGATAGCTAGCATAACTCTATCTCATGATGCGGCCACCTTTATGAATTCACCTTGATAGCAACTTATTTGAATCTTTTGATTCTCTTCGTTAAAATGTAAACAAAGCAACAGCCGAAAGTTCATTACCGGCATTCACACGAATAACATTTTAGTGTACGTGTGTAGACATGCTGCAGCAGAATTGTTTGCCCTATACTCGCGAGTATAGGAATATAAGAATTGAGCGCCACAGATTTCAATTTACATTTCACTAAAATCATTAGTTTCGATTAACTCATACTTAAGTTTAGATCGAACATTATTCAGTCTATATTTCATAAGGAATGTAGGGGTCATATGGTCGGTCTGACTCTGCTATACTTTCTATACTTTTTGTTTTATTATGTTTCCGCTTTTTCTTTGCCGTTTCTAACAAACTGCATCTAACATCACCCACAACCGGAACGAAAACATTTGCAGAATTAAACGAAAAAAAATTAAAACTTCAATTCGCAGTCATACGCAAGTTGAATGAGTATTCAACCACCCGTAAATAAAGTTTATCTCTAACTGTCTAAAGCAGTCACGTGCATAAACGTAATTACTAATGACAGTCCATACATGCACAAACAACGGACATGCACACACACACACTCTCAAAATAAAACAAAGTTTCAAAGTTGTGGTTGTTTGTTCTAGCACTACCAACAAGCATGAAAAAGGAATATGATTTCAAAAAATCAAGGATATAGAAAATTAAATCCTATTGGCAACACTAATTCCTTAATTACACAACCACACATGCATACACAAACAAACACACTCGGTGACGAAAGAAAAAAATCCCGGTTTGTTTTTGAAGTCTTTAATTTTTGTCAACAATTTCTCCCTTTTTTAATGTTGTTTGTTTATTATTTTCCGTTAAATTTTTGCTCAGCTTAATTGTAATTTGGTATTAGTCAATTACTCTCCCGTATTGATGAAAGAGCAGGAGGTCTTTTTACTCACAAGGATATTTCACAATGTATTACAAGCACAAAAATACATGTTGATAAATTGTACTTACCCAGCAAACAGGAAGTCAAAGCTTTTTTTTAACATTTGAATAATATCATTTGACAAATAATGTTTAATAAATATTTTTATCGAATTGTTATGAATAAATAAAGATGGCGATTAAAGCCTAATGTCGTTTTCAATTAAAGAAAAATTACATATACAAACGGCTTAACTGTGAAAAAAATTGAATCATTTGTGAGTAAAAGATTAATTACTATGAGAAAGAATGCAAATAAGAAAGAGATAAAACGGGAGAGTGAAGATATTATAATTTTTTCTAAGATTAAGGTGCTACGAAGAGCCAGAAGAGGAGGATTTTGTTGTTTCAAGCATTTGAGGACGGAGAGAACAGTCGGCCATGTTCTGGAAACTGAAATCGAAGGAAATTTTCAGTGACACTTTTTTAAAAGTGACCGTAGATTTTCATGATTTTTTAAAGTAATTCTAATAAATATAAGTGGTACACAAACTTTTTTTAAAAGTGACCGAAGATTTTCATGATTTTTTAAAGTAATTCTAATATAAATATATAAGTGGTACACAGAGTATTTTGAAGCAATTCTAATAAATATAAGTGGTACACAAAGTATGACGTGTAAAAAACGGAATATTTTTATGAACCTATAAAACAGGATCATTTTAAGAGTTTTTTTTAATTTTAATTTCACTCGAATTCGATTTCCAGAACATGTCAGACTATTTTATTGTTTAGCACGTGCCGAGCGCTTAGCTGACAGTTTATTTTAATAAATATTAAATTTAAATTAAAAAAACACAATATGAGTTAACAAAACAACAATTTTTTTTTACATATGTTGCACATTGTATTGCAATCCACATTTGAGAATAACGCTTGAAAGCATGTTGAGAATAAATGAGTTTCTTAATTTGAAAATATCCTCTTTTTGTTGAGAACGCTATGTTTTTCGAGTTATTTTCGAATAATTTTCGTTAGAGAAAGAGTTTTATTTTAAGTCATTCTCCATTTGAAATTGAACCTCCGTGCAGGGCTGCCAGAAATTTTCAGCAAAAAATCTTAATTTTTAAAAATAAGTTTTTTTTATTAAAATTAACTTTAAAACATATCAATATGTATTTCCACTGTTGCCAACTTTTTTTTGAAGATTTCCCGCCAAATCGGACTTCAAGACCGCTAGAAACCGCTAAATACAAAAAGTTTCCTTAAGTTCAATATGGCTAGCCTCTTATGATTAACATGTATTCGCATATTTGCTTAAGGCAACTTAAGCACATTATGGTTGGGCCTTAAGTATTTTTTTTGTCCAGTAAACCGCAAGGTTGCATTATTAAGTTTAAAAATTTTCAAATTGGAACAAAGAAGGTTTTTTTTAATTGAACCTAGCCTTCGTCTAGACAAAACAAAAAATCTTGTTTTTGGGGAAAAAATCTTAAAATCTTTTTTCGGTTAAAAAATCTTAAAAAATAAGGTAAAATCTTACTTCTGGCAGCGCTGCCTCCGTGTTTGTTGGGTATGTATGCAGACAAGTGTGTGCGTGTGTTTGTGTGTTACTAAACCTTAATGCCCGGAGTGAATTCATTGGGAGTATTTTTGCACAAATATGCGTGAGGGTGTTCTGCGGGGAAGCTTTTGTTTATTATATGAAGAGTTATTTAAGTGGTAACGAGTTGAGTAATTACTTTATTTGGTATTGGCATATTTCCTTCAAAACAAAAGATTAAAAACGTACACACATACAAACACACACAGCCTTACAAACCCTAGGAGAAATCAAGTAAATGAGATTGTTTAAATGTTCATTAAAGAAAATTGTATTTATTAGCAGAGAAAATATAATAATTATCTTGCTAATAAAACTTCTAATAAAAGATTTCTTAATTAAAAAAAATTGCTTGGAAGTGAGATTAGAAACCATACATTTCTTAGTTCTTAAGTGTTTTAGGGAGTTGTGAAAGGCTGCTACGTTTATAAAAGAAAATTGAAACTCTGCAATTTTACTTTCAATAATAAAACAGCTGCATTAGAGCCCCATTTCATTAAAATTGAAATTGCCAAGTTATCTTAAGTAGTTTCTGTAATAATGCATTTAATTAAAAAAGTAAAGCGACCATTGGCATGATTTTTTCTAATGTTTAAAAAAAAATATATTCATTTCAAATTTAAGAGAATAAAGATGAAAAACTATCAACGTTTGTTTAAAACTTATACAATTTTGTTATTAGAATTATTAAAAATTTATGAACAAACCAATTTAAAAAAAAAAGTAATTAAAATTTGGTCCTCTCTTTTATCTAGATCCCACACAAAAAACTTCATGAATGAAAATTTTGTACTTATAATTATAATAAATTTTGTTGATATTTATGAAAAACAATTTTTGGTTTTAGACCCTTTGCATACCGATGGACTTAGAATTACTTACAATTTTTTTGTCCAGAATAGAGCCAATGAACCATCTTCTTTTGTTGGTATTTATATTAAATTTTGCTCAAAAATATTTAATTGCAACCTAAATTGTCCTACCAAATCAGAATCTGTCCATATTTGGCAAAAGCTCCAATACCGAAAATGGCTTTTAATGCCACAGATTACAAATGTTGGTATTTATATAAAATTTAGTGTAATTTCTTTAATAGTTTTTTTTATTGTTCCTATGTTTTGTGCAAGTAGGTCCATAATTGACTATAAGTCCCATATAAGCAAGCACCCATCCTAAATTTTTTTAAAGAAAGAAAAAATCTCATATACTTATCTAAATAATAGTCAGCTCAGAGAACTCTTATAAAAATATTATTTTGGCAAGTCCATAATTGCCTATGGGTCCCAAAAGGGAACACTGTCAAAAATTTGTCTGTTAATACTGTGGTGTAGGGTATCTTATGGCCGGGCATAAACGACTTTACATTTCTGCTTGCTTATATTCAAAGTACATTTGTTTAGAAAAAACTCAGTAAATCTGGAATTAAATATTATCTAAAAATAAATATGTACGTGCTTTCATAAGTGAGTCATACGAAACAAAAAGGCAAGTGAAATGAAACTTGGACTATATATATTTCTCAATATACAAAGTTTGGTGATATTAAAAATGGGTCTAATGACCATTTTTCAACGAATTTACCTGTTTTCTTAATTTTGTTTAATAATATTGAAACAAATGTCCAATTTACAAGCTCGTAGTATCATCATATTCGTTGTATAATCAGCTCATTATACGATATTGTTGGGGGATTCACAAGGTGTGCTATCAAGTCATATCGTCATAATGTCCTAAATAATATTTTACAATTGTTTAAAAAAAATATTGTTGTATTTCAAACAAAATAAAAATTTTAACGCGGTTTAAAAAAATATTGTTGTATTTCAAACAAAATAAAAATTTTAATGCGGTGTTCATTCGTCATAACTGTACAGAAGAAATTTAAACTATAAGCGGTTGCCCACAGCAGTCATATATATTTCTTGTAATTATTTTAAGACAAATGACTTTACAACTTTATGACAACTTTGTGAATCCCCCATGTAAATTTGCTGTTGGTAATTTTCATACACAACGGTTGTCTCATTATACGATTGACGTTTATGTGTTCTGAAATATTTTGTATTTATGCCAGCCCTGGAAATATTCGATTTGTTTGGTCAATTTGTAAAAATTTTTTTAGATAGTGATAGCTTCCACCACAAATTTAATTTTTTTGAATGATTAATATGTGTTTGATTCATTTCAATTTATTTTTTAAGCTATTTTAATTAAAATTGATTATTAATTAATATATATGTATTACCATTTCACCTCAAAGTAAAACTCCCCTACCTGGTTTAATTTAATGGTATCAAGCAATGTGAAGGGCAATTTTTTTTAAAGAAGAAGACAAATTACATAAAAGCGAAAAGTGTGGTAAAAAATTATAACTAAAATTAAATACATAATTTGGTTTTTTAAGTCTTATTTTTCATTTTTTTTTTTTAATAATTGGTAAAAAGAAATTTGTTAATCTTCTTAAATAGTTTACTCAAAGAAAATTAACAATGTACATTGAATTAATGTTTCCATATATGGGTAATTCCAAAGTGTTGAACGTGACAGTCGTACGCACCAAATATGCAATAACATTTTAAACAACAAATATTTTTACGTTCTTTTAACCCTTAAATTATAGCACTCAGAAAGCACTATTATCTATGCTAAAGCTTATGGGGGGCGCGATTCTAGGTCAAAGATAATGGCAAAAGAAGTAGCGGTTCAAACGTGAAAAAATAGAAGAAGTTTTTGTGGCCATGCATAAAAAGGCGTAATTCAGCGAAACCTGGCACAATTTTTTAGTCAAACTACTTTCAGAATTTTACGTAGCAATGTAACATTTAAATGTCTTTGGTTTGATTCCAAAATCTTCTGTATTTTTTTTTAAGCCAAAATCTGGTTCGATACGTGACATTTTTTACATAATAATTTAACTGAATAATGATTAAAAAAAATAAAAATTTACCGTTAATCCGAATAACATATTTCTTTTCGAACTCCTTAGAGTACAGACCACGTAAGAAATTTTTTTTTTAATAATTTCCATCAAATACCTATCACCTATTTTAAGGAAGATAATATTAAAGAAAACATGCAATAAAACATTCTCACAAATAAGAAATTACGTTTGCACAACTTTGCAGTCTGATTGTTTATCTAACAAATTTATGGGTTAATGTATAAAATTATTAAAATCTTAATATTTCTCTATAAAAATATCGTAAATAATAAGCTTTTAATAACTTTTAAATTTTCGGTCACGGTGGACCTTTTGACGGAAATGCCCATATGACATTTAGCAATAACGCAAAGTAACGATAAAACAAATTTGGTTATTCACAAGTGCATAAGCAAAAATTTTATTTTTTTAAACGACAAGCCATACGATATACATAAGTACTTACATAGCTTGTGAACTGTAAAAATATTTTAGAATTTATAATTTTTATTCTTTTTTATTTTTCAAAATTAACAATGATTTTAATAAAAAAAACTAGAACACTTTTAAATTTTAAACAAGTTTTGAAAAGTAAAAGCGAAGAAATTCTTCTTAAACTTTATAAAAAAAAAACTACAAAATTTACATGTCTACTTGTCGCCAATTTAAAGTAAATTAAAAAATTCTAAATGCTAAAAACTTTTTCTTACGTAAATTATTTTCTTTTAATATCTAGTACATACATTTGATTTGCTTAGAATTTCTCATAGCAGCAAATAAAACTCAAGTTTTCTATGTGCATATTTAAGTAAAAGTAATAAACAGAAGTACAAAAACACCCAGCGAATAAATAAAGCAAACCGAAAAAAAAACAACAAAGAATCTAAAACCTGTCTTTGAAGTGAAGAAAATAAAAAGAAAACAAAAATGACATTCACCCAATTGTTGGAAATACATAAAAAATGAAAGCAAGTTGTTTAGTTCGCTGAGCAGGGAGGAGTGTAAAAAGAGTTTCAAGATTTGTAGGACGGTTTCTAAACCAGAAACAACTCAAACACATGCAATTAACGCGACTTTGTACGAGTCTAAAATATTAAAATCCACGTCTCTCAGCTATTTTAAGTAAAGAAAAATTAAAATAAAATAAAAAACAAAGTAATCCAAACATTGAGATACACATAAAGAATTAAAATAAATATGTAGGTAAATATTTAATTTTGCTTAGTATTTTCACACATTACTGACCCACAAATGGCGGCACAGAAAATAAATTTCAAGACAAAAAAAAAAAACAAAAACAGATACGAAAAGCGAAATACAAATAAGAAGATGCTTTTTTTAAACAAAAACTGAACAGCAGCAACCAAAACATCATGTATTCATTACACCCATATGTGAACGAGCAAATGACTGAATGACAAATAGGCAGAGGGACAGACAATAAAATACTTATAGACAGATGGAAAAACAGGCAAAACGAACCAGCGAAAGACGAACTGCAAACATGTGAGAACTTTTATGTCAAAAAATTATAGCATAAAATGCACAGTGGGTTTATAAATTCATATGCCGTTTATTTTATAATAAATTTATATATCAATTTAATAATTTAAATAATTTATGAAAGCTATTTAAATTCTTGTTTGCGATTTTTCCGATATGGACCCAGCGACACTGTGCCATAGATTGTCATTTTAGAGGCAGCCATAATGCTAACGTTAGAAATAGAGTCCTATATCTATCTATATACAGCACCAATACCCTATTCTATGTTCATTCTAGTGAAAACTAATATATTGTGCTAATTATTTTAAATTAAGTATGCAATACTTTTGTAATATGTATATTCTCTGTGAGCGTCATTATTTTTTCCAAAAAATGTTACCGGTTCTTTTCCAATGATCGAAATTATAAAAAAACTCCACATCAGTGCAGTCATTAAAATAGCACCGAATAACAAAAATTCTATAAAAAATATTAATAGTGATTTAATAGTTGAAATAAAAGGATCAAATACTAAAGGTAAAAAAAAAATAAAATAATTCATCGCATATTACATTATTGATTTTCATAGAAATGGGACGTGGAAAGCATTGTACACCTGCAAAACGCGCTTTTATAAAAAAATGGTTTCTGAGCACAAATCATATTCATAAAAAAGAAACTTGATTGGGTGCTCCAATAAAATGATTGTAAATGCAATAAAATTTACTCAAAAGTCGGAAACACGTGGTCACAAGAAAGTTTTGCCACCATAAATGGTTAAGCGTTTGGTCAGACAATGCAAGAAGAGCCCGTTTATGCCATCTACAGAGCTAAAAAAGGAGCTAAGTGTGACCGCAAGTGTTGAAACTTTTCGTCGGAGGTTGCGAGACAACAACTTGAATGCCTGTAGTCCCCGAAAAGTGCCCATGCACTCACGTAAGCATGTTGCAAATCATTTGGAGTTTAAAAGAACTTATTTGGAATGACCAACTGAAACGTGGAGCAATGTTATTTGGACAGATGAATCCAAGGTTGTTTTATTTGGAGGCAAAGGATCGCGTTCTTACTTCAGAAGACCCCCTAACGCTGAATTCAATCTAAAATGCACAACGAAAACCGTTAAACATGGTGGTTCAAGCATTATGGTATGGGGTTGCTTTTCCTACTATGGAGTAGGACCTATATATTGAATCAAAAAAAAACAAGGATAAGAAACTTTACTTTAATATCCTTCAGAAAGTAATGCTACCATATGTTTCGAAGGAAATGCCGCTTCGTTGGGTGTTTCAGCAAGACAATGACCCGAAGCATACCAGCAAACTTGCCAAAAAGTGGTTTCAGGACAATAAAATAAACGTTATAGAATGGCCAGCTCAGTCCCCAGATCTAAATCGAATTGAGAACTTATGGACAGATATAAATAAGGGAGTATCCCAAATACAACTAACAAGTTACAAAACGCTTTAAATGGCAGTTCAGCAAATCTGGAACAAAATCTGGTGCCAAAATCTAGTGAAATCGATGCAAAAACGTTTTGCAGAGGTTATTATTAATAATGGGCACGCAACAAAATATTAATGTCAATATGAGAAGACATCATAAAAAACAGAATTCAAAATTTTTAATTTATTTTTAGTTTAAGTATTAATTTTTAATAGAATAAGAGCTGTAGTGCTATATTTTTAACTGAGTGTTTTTTAAGTTATTTTAAAAAAGTTTTAAAATTTATGTTAAATAAAAAACCAAATCAATTGCTTTTTATCAAATATTGTTTGACAGTCCTGTAAGTATCTTATGACAAGTATTCAATGAAATCAGTTTGGCCTATTTACAAATATCTAACGAAGAATTTTTTTCTATATCCTGGTGCTATTTTTTTTACCGCAGCTGTATATAAAATACAAAAATGTTTGTGCCTACATATGTCCACAATATATTCTGGAACAACCCAACAGATGCGGTCCAAATCGGTTTCATTAGAAAGGCAATTTTGTGAAGATAGTTTTAGGATAGTTTAGAGTTACGAGGGACGGTAGGGGTTATCTTTCGCATCTATCTAGCAGATTTTAATGAAATTTTAAACACAGATAGATCCCTAATGATATAGACACATTAGCTATTGATTTTTTACAAAATAGGACCACGAGGTCCCATTTTGTAATTTTGTTTTAAATGTTAGTTTAACGAGTAACTTTTGCTTTTGTTTTAAATGTTAGTTAAATGAGTCACGTTCTTAAAACAGGCAGTTAATAGTTTAGAACCCTTCTATGTTTTTAAACATTTTTTTTTGGAAGTCGGGCGCAAAACTCGTTCGTTTGACATACATACATACATTTAAAACAAAAACAAAATTTCAAAAATAGTTTTTGTTTTAAATGTAAGTTATAAGAACGAGTTTTGCACTAGTGTTCTTAAAACAGACAGTAAAACTAAGTTGTACATTGTCTAACCAAATGTTTGCTTACTTAAGCCCATAGTGCAACCTCTTTGTAAAGTCGTCAAAGTTGTTTTAAACAGAAAAAAAAAATTCACGTAGTAGGTATAAAGCCAACTGACAGTTTTTTTTTTTTAAATAAGAAGACGTAAAAACGGCAAAATTAAAAATGTTTGTATGAAAAGAAAGCAAATGACGTTTAACGCAAGACGACACAAAAGACATTTTTATAATCAACCGAGCAAAACTTTATTAAAAGAATTACGCGTAAAGAGCGAAGATACACATACACAAGGACGGCAAAAGTGATACATATGTATGTATGTTTGTATGTATGTAAATAAAAACACTTAGTTGAAATATTTAGAAGTTTTCTCTTACAAAAATTTCGTTTGAAATAAACACTATCGAATGTATTCCAAGAATTTTTGAGTACAACATATTTTTCATCGTTAAAGTTTAAAATAAATGTGTTTTGGACTGAAAATGTCGCTTATTCCCATCATTCTGTTTTGATCGTGTTTGTATGTTGTGAAAAGAATTTTAGGCTTTTTTTGGTGTTGTGCCTTTTTTAATGGACTGTTTAAACTCATAAAAATGTTGTTATAGCCGATTTTTTACTTTTTTGATTTGTTGCCAACTACTTGTTAGAAAACGAAAATACAACAGGAGAACATGTGTAGGGTCAATAGGTATTTAAATGAAAGCAAAGACAGGTAGATGATGTTGTTTTGATGAGACATGTACAAGAATATTTAATTAGAAAAAGAATTTATTGAGGAAATTCAGCGGAACTTGTTTAAAAGTCAAATAACATAGTGTTTGATGTAGTGTTAATCTTGAATTTTTTTTTTTAAATTTCATAAATTTTTAAGAATACATATGTACTTAAAAACAAACTTGGTGAATTTCACAGAATTTAGTAAACAGAAAATAATTTAAGAGCTTTGACATAAGAACGAGTTCAAAATAGTAATTAAATTAAACTTTTCTCACCAAGTTGGGGAATTATTCGTGTTGTTGCAATAATTTTATAGGTAGTTAATTAAAAAACAATTTTAAATTAGCCGCTTAAAAAGTCGTATCCCATTATTCAATTTGTTTTGAGATTCGAATAACTTCTTTTAAAGGAGATAAACTATCCTTGCAAAATCCTTTTAAAGCACAGGGAATAAATTTAATGAAATTATTTAGAAACATTTTTGTTTGAAGACACAGGCACAGAGTTATGATTAAAATCGCGATTAGACCATTATTTGACTGTCTGCGTTTTCTTGTAAGACTCTTTAAACTTATCTAATTTTGCGACTTTTTTAATTTTGTGGCGACCTCTTACCCCTTTTTTTTAACAAAAAATCATCAACATGACGAACAGCTTTTTTGTCTAACAGCCCTACAAGAAGAGAATTAACGAGTTGTCACTTTTTTCTCGTTGGTGTTAAGAAAATGATAGAATGAAATGACCAAAATCTAGTTTTCTGTCATTTCTTTCTATCATTTTCTTAACACCAACGTGAAAAAAGTGACTACACGTTCAGTCACTTCTTGTAGGGAGGGTCATCGTAATATTAAAAACAATCAACAAATTATTCTTCGTTTGCCAACATTGTTTTACAGTAGGTAACGAATATAAGACATCTTTTATAAGAAAATGAAGCGCTTTTCAGTTTGACGAAACCACCGTGTCCTTTTCAATATTTGTCAATATAAAAATTATTTTGTATAAGAAAACTCTTTATAAGAAAAAAAACATAATAAAAGACATATTTTGCCATGCACCAAGAATCAAAATATACATAGTATGTATTTAAATTTTTTATAAAAAAATATATGCTTCCCAGCAAAAACTTTGCTTACAAAATAAGCAGAAAAATAATGAGAACTTGCCGAACAGACTACTTATTTTTCTACTAGAAGAAGTACTTATTTTTGTTCGAGATGTCCCAAAAGTAATCCTTTATAATTTAGCCTATTATAATCTAAAAAATAATATGTTTTTTTTATACTTAAAATTTTTATAAAAATATATAGTTACACAAAGTCAATAAAGTAAAATTTTTTTCATTTTTTTTTTAATTTTTTTTTTTTGTTTTTTTTTAATTATTTTATTTTTATTTTTTCTTATTCTATTTTACTTTATTTCATTTTTTATTTTTTTTTCTGTCTCTGGCGGGATTTGATCCCGCAACCTCGGTGTGATAGACTAGCTCTCTACCAGCTAGTCTACCGGGGCAGTGTAGTTTTTGCATTAAAAAACTATGTTTTATGACTATAATGACATTTTTATTGTCATAATGAAAATATAAATTTTTCTGTATATTTAAGATATAATAATAAAGTTATTATTTAATGTATAACTAATAATCCAAAAAGTGGCGAATAAAGCTACAAAGTAATGAATTCTTGAAGTCATTAAAAGTAGGATTGTAAGTAAAGTTTTTGCTGGGTTAATAAGCCTAGTAAAATTATTGATCTGTAAAACTAACTTTTTTTACTATTTAAATAGACTTTTATTCGAACTTTACAAAATTTATTATTATTATCCTGATTTTGAAAATTCAACAGTTTAAAGTACGGAAAATAATTATAAACGTAGGCTTATGTTAGAAATGTTGCAAATTATAAATGTACTGACAATAACGAGAATTAATTTTAAGTCAGATACTGAAAGTTTAGCACAAAATTATAGGCATTTAATTTATAAAAATATAAACGGAAGTTAAAAATTTATATATAATGTTATAGATTAGTTTTTGAATTGGAAAACCTTTCTTTGTATTTAATTGAAAATTGTTTTTTGATTTTTTGTTATATTTATTTAATTTGTTAAAAATTGTTAATTTTGTCAAAAATTCAAGAAAAACCCTGAAGAAGGCACACAACGGAGTGCCGAAATATTGGTTTACTAAATTTAATATATTTTTAATATAAAAAAAGACCTCAAGCTTAATTAAATAATAATAATAAATTTTTTTACTATTAAACCAAAAAAATAATTTTTGGATATTTGGATATTTGAATTGAAAATTTTTGTTTCATTACTACAATGAAATTTTTCATTGCAATAGTGAAAAATTAAATTTATGTATGTATGCTTTTTCCAAATATTTTTATACTTTTAATTATTGAGACTATAGAGTTATTTGAATGTTAAAAATAATTTTTTTTTTCAATTATTGAAATATTTTGCTTTTATTTCATTTGATTTCATAAATTTAATGGCATATTACATTAGACGTATGAAATATTTAAATCTTATAATATTTAATTAGCCATTAAACATTTTTTAAGGAAACTATGATTTTGTATTATTTAATGAATACATACCTATTATGTATATTAGTTTTACATGTTCCCAATTAAAATTTTTTGTTTAACATGGACAAACTAAAGTTTTCATAAATCCAATGAAATTTTTTAACGTAATTACGAAAAAACATCATTATAGCTGTGAAATTTCATTTAGACATTAAAAATTTTGATTTAACCAATGATAATTTTTTTTTTTATGAAAACGATTCATTATATATACGGAGCATTTTTCTTTCAGTGAGGTACATGTTATAAATGTAGTTGAATGTTCATACATTTTATTGTCATAAGAAAAAGTTTCTTATAAAAGCAGAAACTTTTAAAAAAATAAATTTATAATAGAAGTAAAAACTTTTATACGACATAAATTTCTTATAAAAAATATGCTCCTATAAGAAAAATCTACTGTATATATTTTTCGACACATTGGCTTTTTAGAAAATTTCTACAAAAAAAAAAACAAGTTAAAAAGTAAAATCGATCAAGCTCGGCTATAGGGTATCACTACACCACAGTATATAAGAACAAATTTTTGAAAGTGTACCCTATTTTTGACTCATCGCCATGTTATGTTATGAAGTTAGGATTCATGTACAAGTTCTTTGTGCCGATTATTATTTTGATATCTTCATTAATATGAGATTTATTTGTCTTTAGGTGATCTAAGTGAGGAGGGCTTATATGGAGCCTATGGTTATTTTTGGACCTAGCAGCACAACATAGAAACTATCGTATCAGTTATTGTAGCTAATTTTTGTGTCTATACCAAAATTTTTAAGGAAGTTATGACATTAGAATATGTTTGCTGAATTAGTATTTGTTTGGGATTTCTGGTCAAATATGGACTGAATCCAACAATATTCTTACCAAATTGTTAAGAAAACAATCAAATAAGTTTAGACAAAATTAAATCTAAAAACCAACATAATAAGAGGATTTCTGGGCACTAAGACTATTTCAAAAATAATTTTGTATGGAGGCCATATGAAATTATGAAGCGATTCTCAACATATTCAATAGGCTGCTTCCTTGTAATATTAAAAAACCTATGTATGTACTAAGTTTTATCAAATTGGTTTCGAAATTGCGACCTGTACTTTGCGCACAATGTAAGATGGACAGACAACCAGCCAGCCGGACGGACGGACAACGTTAGATCGACTCAGAAAGTGATTTTGAGTCGATGAGTATACCAATTGCCTAGCCCACAATGAAAACAAAAGCCAATTTTAATTTTTTAATAAAGTTTTCAATATATATAGGGTGTTTTTTTCAGTGGTATAGAACTTCGAATTGAAATAAAACACAAAAAAATCGTTTTAATGACCATCAATTTGGCTTTATTGGAACGATAATTTTATGCCATTAATGTTGAAATATGATTTCAGGCATGTAGCCGCCGCGGCTGGCTCGAATAAAGCCAATTCTACAGGTCCAATTTTCAACCACTTTTTCGAGCATATGGGGCCGTATGTCGGCAATAACGCCACGAATGTTGGCTTCCAATTCCCCTAACGTTTCTGGTTTGTTGGCGTAGACGAGCGACTTCACATATCCCCAAAGAAAATAATCCAATGGTGTCAAATCACACGATCTTGGTGGCCAATTGACAGGTCCATTCCGCGAAATTATGCGCTCATCGAATGTTTCCTTCAATAAATCGATTGTGGCGTGCGCTGTGTGGCATGTAGCGCCGTCTTGTTGGAACCACAACTCATCCACATTCATGCCATCCAATTCGGGAACAAAATAGTCGGTTATCATGGCTCTATACCGGTCTCCATTAACGGTAACTGCCTCTCCAGCATATTTCGGAAGAAGTATGGCCCAATGACTCCACCAGCCCATAGAGCACACCAAACAGTCAGTTTTTGTGGATGTAATGGCGTCTCAAGGGTCTCATGTAGATTCTCTTCACTCCAAATGCGGCAATTTTGCTTGTTGACGTAGCCATTCAACCAAAAATGAGCCTCGTCACTGAACAAAATAAACAAAGTAAACTTCGCGAACTGCACCGATATTTTCGAAATAAATTTGCACGATTTGCAAGCGTTGTTCTTTTGTCAACCTGTTCATGATGAAATGGCAAACCAAACTGAACATAAATGACATTAGAGTTGCCAGATTTGACCACAAAATGCCAGTTTTATCTCTATTCGAAAAACAAACCTGTAAAAAAAACACCCTCTATATATACGAAAAAAATGTTCTTGTCGACATTGTGGGCCAGGCAGGTAAAGGTGGGTCCAAGAACATTATTATTTAGGGTTACATACATAATACCCTCTCCACTATTGGGGTGTGGATAAAACAGGTATAAAAATAAACCTAAATTGAGTGCTGCCAACTCTTTGTTTCTCAAACCAGATAAAAAAAGGTTAAATCTAGCCACTAAATGACTATATTGACAGCCCTGCTTAAATTCGATGAATTTTAAATTTAATTTTAAAACCGACCGATTGGGGGCGGTATAACCCTAAACCATAAATGTCTGTAGCTCCTTAGCACGCCTGGAAGCGAAGTCACAACACCAGGTTCAAACGTTCTGGTCTAATCAGGCATTTATTTTAAAACAAAGCGATTACAGAAACCATAGCAACAAGATAAATAACTGAGCGGCCCTATGCTCCTCCATAAGTAAAAGGAACCAATATTTAAAAAACATTCAGTTATGTCACAAAACCTTAAGTTTGAGTTGAAAATTTTGTGAATATATCCCCTACGGAATACTTAATTTCTATTCCAAACATGAAATCTAAAATGATGGTCCATTATAGACATGTCATACAATTTTGTATTAAGATTCAAATATTAATGAAATAAATGTTTTGAAAACCTAATTATCGAAGAGCCTTAAACATATAAGAGTTATAGTTTAAAAAAAAAAATTTAAACAATTTATCCAGCATCTTATCATTGCAACTTGGGAATTACTAAATTTACGATAATATTTTTCTTTTATTATTCCCAACAAATAAAACCTTTTCATTTTTTTATCTAAATTTTTCTTTTGGTTTTATCGATTTCAATTTAGCAGAAATAACTAAACAAAGAACACGAATTGTTTGTATTTTTTCTTTGGAAATTACTTGGATGCAATAAACATTTGTTTCCTCTTTTTATTAGTTTCCGCTTTTCATCATTATGCTCGTATGCTGCTCGTTAAGATAAGAAATCGCAAATAAGAGAAAAAACAATAAACCTTAAATAGAAAGAATGAAAAAAGGATCAGCAACATGAATGAAAATCAAACAGGCGTTAGAATAAGATGAAGAACCTAAAAAAACTCCTGGTCAAAAATAACAAATAGTAACAGAGGAGCAGCAACTGCAGGCACATTAATGACCAAGTACGATTTGTAGAAATACAGAGACGTAAAAGACGTAAATAGAAGAAAACTGGTACTAGAAGTGGAGTCAAAAAGATCCATTTTATTTAAA
Source organism: Pollenia griseotomentosa (assembly GCA_963931875.1). Classification (NCBI taxonomy): domain Eukaryota; kingdom Metazoa; phylum Arthropoda; class Insecta; order Diptera; family Polleniidae; genus Pollenia; species Pollenia griseotomentosa. The sequence continues at coordinate 33,471,558 of OZ007564.1, forward strand.
TATCAGTATCAGTTCCTAAAAACCACCATTAAGTATAGATTTTATTGTGGTTACATTTTCCAAAACAACTCAGAATCGGACCATTTCTCCGAAAGCGACCAGGTCTTTGGATATCTTCGTAATTCCCATACGAATTGAATTTTTTTTTTAAATTTGACCACACTCCTTAACATTTCTGGCTATTAACACAATATGGAACTATGCTGGGCTTAACAATGTGCTCAAAAAACACTATGTATGTATGAATGTATTTAAGAACGTTTGTTAGTGTATAGCACTTCTCAGCACAAGCATCATCATTGTAATCATCAGGAATAAAAGATGCCAGCATTAAAAAAAACCCCACCCAAAGATTGTGCCACCAACGACTCGAGAATGGTACGATACTGAACTGTGATGCTGATGAGTGTTGGGTAAGTAGTTCAGCGTCCATTATTTTCCAACTAACGATTACCGCCCATACGATACGTAGTTCATGTACCTCCCTTTTAGGCATACCTCTGCCTGTAGTGGAATTGGGTGATGCTGGGAAAATATACACTCGTAATAAAATGTTGTTCTACTTAACAATTTAATGAGAGCATATTCTAAGTTAATTAAAGAATTATAAAATTTAGGGCTACCAGATTTGACGATTTTTTGTTCCGGAATTAGCAAACTGCTGATTTGCTGATATTTTTCTAAAAAGTGACGATTTTTTTCAGTCTCCAAAGTCTGAGTAAAACATTAAATTTTAATCTTGGAATGATTAACAGCCGTACCTTAACAAGCGCGGAAGGCGGACCGTTTTCTTTTGCTTAGCTTTTACGCTGATATGCCATACCAAAGCAAGAGCGTGAACGTTGTGTCACGAAAAGTAGCGATAGCTTTCTTGTTTAATAAAACCCACAAATTATAAATATCAATAGAGATAAAAACACTAGATTGCCAAAAATATATATAAATTGCTTTTATTAATTAAATATAGCGGCAAACTTCACTATTAAACGAGCTGTCGAAATCGGGTTTTCAAATTGCAAAGCGTTGAGGCCGTTCTACTCAAAAACTAGAAAACGCTTGCCGCTTTTGCTTAGGTACGGCTGTAATATGCATGTCTTAAGAAAATCTTTTAATAATTATTTTCAGAGTGCAAAAACAAAAATATTACACTTTGTTTATCTTTCATCAAACCATCATCGAATGAACTTTTTACGACTTTCTGTATAACACATATTTTCAACAATTATGCGGCGAACATTTCACGAGTGGTAAGATAATATCTACATGAGTCTCATACGATTCTTGACATGAAAGACTCGTTAGATAATCTTTACCCACGTCTTAAACGACTGAAGAAGCGTCTTTCGCTGTGCTATCAAAGAATCTCAGTCGTGCTCGAAACGTGAAAGACGATTTTTTTATTTTTTCTCAGGAAATTGACAATTTCCTCACAAATTTATTTGGCAGCCCTGGTAACAAGAGAAATTGTTAGAAGATATAATAGAAGTAGTACAATGGATCTTTTGAAAGAAAAGTTAGAAAATCTCACTATTTCTCATAGCGGAGGAGTGCCAAAATCGTGCGATTTGACACGTTTAGACTATTTTTTGTGGGGTTTTTTGAAATCGCAAGTGCACAACAAAACTATATTATCGAGCAGATATCAAACATTGACAACAGTTTGTTGAAAAATGTGATTGATTGATAAACTGAAATAAAAATATTTTTTATATCTCAATAAAACCCCTTTTTGTTAATAAAATTCAAATGATAGCTCAATTTTGGATTTTGTATACAAATAAAATATTGGCTGCCTATAGGTATTTTCACTAAATTTTTCTTTGAGTGTTGCGAGTTTTCACCGTACAAAAGAATCTTTATGATAATAAGTGTGGGCAGACTTGCCTGTTATTATGGTTGCTGCAAAACTTTTGTTCATTTTTGTTATAAGTGTTTGTACGTACGTATAAGAGTTTGTTTGTATGTGTTTAAATTCGTTATGTATACAATTTAAATGTGTACAAGTTGTAATTCTTACCATTTGATTTCGTATATATCAGTTCCTTTTCATTACTTTTTTTTCTGTGTTATCGTGAGGGAAATGAATTTGCGTTTTTCATCGCCGTCATTTGCTATGGTTTTTCATCTATTTTATTATCAGTAGATGCCCAGAAAAAAACCCATAATATTACTTACAGCATTACAGCAAGCAAAATAAAAAAAGGAATCATCATATCAGGAATAAAACTACGCCACAATTATATGGGGGAAAAAAATTAAGAACTATTGCAAACAATAATGAAAATTCTTATTCAGTTTTACGATTGCAAAAAAAAAAAAATACTTATACACTAAAACATAATGATTTTTAGTTTTAGTTTTACATCTCTACTCTATAGCATGTTTCATACATACATATTTTGCTTTTGGTGATAAACAAATAAGGAGGAATAATAAAGAAAGCGAGCAAGTGGTCAAGAACGGTTATAGAAATCCGCTACAGGATAATTATGAAGAAATTTTAATTTTAGCAGAAATCTATTTTAAATATTGGATATAAAAGTTCATTATCAGCCCAAATATAAATATTCCCCGGATTTTTTTCTCTTTTATGCTTTTTACAATTGAATTAAAATAGGAAAAATGGGAGAAGAGTAAAAACTCTAGAGGAATTTTTATTCATAATTGGAATCGATATGAAATAAACATACACACAGAAAAAAATACCAATGTAAAATTAACATGGAATAATGTTGATTGAGAATCATGGTAATTTTCTGCAAAAGTATGCACTTTATTTAAATTTATCATTATTTCATATTAATTTTAAATAAAATAACCTTAAATCACTTTTATTTAATATTATTCAATGTTAAAATAAAAAAAAAAAAAAAATTTAAATATAAATAAATATGGATTCAATATTGAAACCATAAAAACCTGTTTTATATTAAAATCAAAAGTTTATCTTGTTAAAATAATATGAATACATACTTAAGTATTTACATTTTTTTTATTTTCATTTTTAAAATATGTTATAAAAAGAAGACAATTCCCGTATTCTTTTAATTAAACTTATTTAGTTAAATAGTACATCAAGTTTTCAAAGTAGAATGATGACGAAAACCATATTGGGCGATTCTGCTGATGCTTCTGTTATCAAAGGAGAATACAAAATAAGTAAAACATGTGTTACAAGGGTAAGTGCTTTGAATTATTCTTAAATAAATGCATTCGTTGTCTCTGAAGCTTCTTCACACTGTTATAACACACTCAAACCAATTTGATTCTACATGAAATTCACGTTGTTTCAACTTGAAATAACTTTCATTCAACGTGATTCGGATTGTTATTTCAATATAAATTACATTTTGCTCTAACTTTACTGCAATGTTAAATTAACATGAATTAAAGTTATTTTAAAAGAAAAAAATGTTCGAAGTTATTGTAAAATCAGGTTGAATTAACATGAAAAAAGTATAAATCAAAATCACCACCGAAAAATTTTAAATCAACCTTGTTTTCTACGTTTTTAACTTGATTTTTTTCTGTGTGCACCAAAAAACAAACTCTCATTATAAAGTAACGCAATAAGCAAGCAGTTGTCTAGCGAACTACTTGATCACTGAAAACTATTGGACAAGCATTAAATTATTAGATAAACTCTTTTCCAATTTTTACATATAAAAAAGGCCCGGTGAGTTTTTATTCATTACTGGGCTGTATATGAAATAAACATACAAACAAACTCTCATTACCAAGTAACGCATTAAGTAAGAAGTTTCTTAGCAAACTGCTTTATCACTAAAAATAATTGGACAAGCATTAAAATATTAGATAAGCTTAGCTAAATCCAACTAATAGACGCAAGCGGCCCTCGATCGACTGTAGGGTACTTTCCCTACAAAAATAACATCAACAAAAATCCATTTGCAATAAAACCAAACTATGAAAATGAAACCATATGGCAAATAAAGTTTTCTTTCCAACCACAAATTATATTTCTTCATTATCACATCACATGATTTAAAGAGACCAAGACTTAACTGGTGGGGGGGGGGGGGGGGGGTAAGCCAAGGAAGCAACTACAAAAAAAATAATTCAAGTGAAAACACTCATTTTAGCAGATCGTAAAAACAACTTAAATTAAAGCCATTTGCAAAAACATTTTTTTTTTTGCAAATATTTGTTATTTGTTAAATTTAATACCAGTGTCAAGTACTTTACCATACGAGTTCGAAGTAGAATGAATAAACTTTTCAATATACTTGTACTTATTCTTTATTGTTTTTGAATAAAAGGAAATGCTCTTAAAGAAAACTTTTTTTTAAGGGGGAAAGCACAAACCAACTAACCTGATTCCAATATGTGGTGAGGATAATGGGAATATAAATAGTAGGGATATTCACAGAATAAGAAAAAAACAATATTTTGGCCAATGAGGAGTCTGCATATTTAGAATTTGCTACACAAGTAAGAACTGACAGTAATATACATCTGTGCCCATGTTCTGTAACTCTCGTGTCGAGAAACTTTTCGATTGAAATGTGTGAAATAGAACAAAAATGCCGTATATTGAAACAAACAGCTGTTTTTCTCACTAAACTGTGTCTGTAACTTTTTTTTGGCGAGTACAAGCTGTCACGCAAGGAAATTACTCGCCAATTTACAGAAAAAGTGTGTCTGTAACATTTTGGTGAGAAAAGTTCCCGCTTTGGACTGTCAAAAAAACTCACGAATAAAAATGGGGCGAGAAAAAAAATTTTAACACTAAAAAACAACTAAAAATGCAAATTGCAAAGAATAATAATAATAAAATTATGTTCTTGGCCCTTTTTTTATTGTTTAATTATTTTCTTTTACCATTTTTATAAAATATACGAATTTTTTCAAAGCTCGTTTACAAACAACAAACATTAAAGTCGCACTTTACATTATTTGGCATGGCCGACGGTTGTATTTTCGCCGCCGTCGTTGAAAATTTTTCAATTTTAGTAAATTTTGGTCGCCGTTAACTATATGTGTGACTGGCGTCCTCAACGTCTGCAATGTCACATCGGCTTCGAGTGCAATGTTATGACTTTTATAACGTAACGACGTAATCTCTTTTGATAGTTTTTGACATAAGTTACAGACACACTTTTTTCTCACTTTTCGAGAAACGATGGAATATTTTGTTTCACATCTTTTCGATGCGAGAAGTTCTCAATAAAGTTACAGAACATGGGTACTGGTTAAAATAGAAAATTTAGATTTATGTACAATTTGTGTAATACCTGATTTAGACTATGGGACATGTCGCATAGAAATATTTCAAGGAACAGAAGATTGAAGAAGATTGCTTACAAAGAGTGTAGAGACGCTAGCGTCTTGTAGCTTGCAATATAAAAAGTAATGTCTATATGTATACGAGTTTTTAAAGAAGCTACAAAACCAAATACGAATATTATTTCGCTTGTCTCGGCGAAAAAAATTCAACTTACTCGTAAAGACTTTCGTGCTTTCATGTTTTGCGATTTTCGGCGTGGAGTAGGAAGAAAAGAGTTCATCCACTTTCTGGCTATAAAGCCCTACTCTTGACCAATGCTAAACGTTTATGAGCGAATTTAATTCTGGCTTCATCTTAAAGATATATTGGGAGATTGAGACAACCTAGGGCAGTGGTTTTACAAGCATCAATAAGATATTGCATAAATGTTAAGCTGTTAAAAAGAGAATTGTTAACGTTAGTATTTTAACTTTTGTTATTTGTGCGTAGAGTTTCTATCTATAAAATATAGGGGTAGTGCACTCATTTTGCAGTTTCAACTCACACTTAGTGAAAGTGCAAGCATATTGCAATCATTTTGTTGATGTTGAGTGATGAATTGAAAATTTGCAGCCTCACTAAGCATTAGTGATAGTGATGTTAAAAAATTTTGCACTCAAGAAAAAATAGTTTGATTTAAAAAAAGCAATCATCAGCTTATTGCAACTTTTTTTTTCTTCACTCATTTGAGTGCAACTTAAATTGGTGCACTAATTTTAAAATTAAAAACTTGTTTTTTCATGATTAAAGATAATAGATATACCGTTATTGACAAAATTTTGTTTTGTTTAATGTTCTCTACTTATGTATATCCTCAAAAGAAATCAAAAACCATGCACATACAATGCTAAATGTTTTTAATTTTAGTGAGACAATATTTGTATGCAGCTTTTTTGATTGCATGTCCAAATTTTGCACTATTTGATTTGAGTGCAGATTTTTGCATTAAAATCTGCTTTTAGTGATAGTGAAAAAATTTGCAATATCACTCAAAATTTTTTAGTGGTAGTTAAAAAATACCAATCATTACTAAAGCTGGTAAAAAAGAGTGCAAACTAATTTTTATGCAGTTTTATTAAGTGATAGTGCACTGCTGACTTCAATCAATATTTAGTGCACCACCCCGAACTATGCTATCTATACATAAGCTTGGTAAGTAAAACGTAACAGCTGAGCCGCAACGAATACATTTATGTGAGAGTAAGTCGCAAATTACACTATGGACATTTCTTGCCGGACAAAAAAGTTTGTTGGTAAGGGGGCGACACTGTATGCATGTCACACTTCTTTTTGCCTTTTTCGCCTACAAACTTTTTTTGTGCGGCAGGAAAATATCCATAGTGTAAATTGCGACTAACGAGCCCTAAAATATGTATATTTGGCTATTCTTACAACATATTTCGTGTGCATTATAACACTGAATACCACTAATACAAATCTTCAATTGCCTTTTAGCCAAATTTTCATTTTGAAAACGAAAGCTAAGAGCTCTTAGCAAAAAAATAAAATTAGCAACTTAAGTTGTTAACATAAAAGTGTCAAACATTTACAAATTTGTCGATTGTATTTGAATTTGCATTTTTTGTGTCTTTTCAAAAAATTTTTTGTATGAATATTTAACATGTACTTAAAAAACAGAAATACTTACAAACAATAACAATCAGCGTTGTCAACTCCGCGCTTTTCGGGCCGTTTTTAGTGGTTTTTTTAAAACTTTCTAATTAGTCAGTGCTCGGCGCTTTTTTTAAAATTTGCAGTGTTTTTTTACTTTTAGTGGCACTTAATCTAATTTTGTTATAGAGTTTACTGAAGTGTAATAAATTTTTTTTTTCATAATAATACAATAAGATTGCATAAACTCGTTGGCCTTCAATAGGAAAATCCGTTCTTTTTTAAACCAGCCTCAAATATATACATCTTATATCTTCTTGAAATATTTATTCGATATTCTGTCTATTTGGTATGAGCTACACTTGACAATAAGTTTGTTGTTTTGGTTACAGATTGGTAGAAGCTTGTTAACTAAATAGCATTGGCGGTTAAACAAAAAAATTTGTTGGAGAGATACAGGCCAGAGTAACTTCCGATTTTGAATAAATATAATTCCTTTAACCAAAATTTGTATGTATGAGAGCCAAAATGTGAGGCACACAATTATTTGCAAAAATCTCTTAATCCTCCCTCAACTTTGAGCATATTTAATGCTATTACGAAACTGAAAATTCTAAGAGTTTTTCGTGATGATGAATCGGTAACGGAATTGGCTCAACGTTCGTTATATGGTGTATTTTTAAATTGTTTTGATCCTATTTTAACTATATGTGCTTATCATTTGATAAGAGATCCATTAATCTTGCACACAGATCGCTCGGCCCAGGGTCAGGCTTCTTTTTAGCGTAAAACATTTTCAAGCCAATCGTAGAGTGATCAAATAGGTATTTTATTCATGTACAAATCCTACATTTAATTTTTGTTAAAAATATTTTATCCCACTCTAAAAATGATTTGCCATTAGCTACACAATTTGAATCAAATTCCGAAATTTTATTTAGTATCGAAAAGGGATGGCGATTCACTCAGATTTTGTTTTTAATCTGTCCATTCACTTGCAATATAATTGTACAACTTTTCGTATTGTACAATTATATAGGCAATGTGTTTGTGATATTTGAAGGTGGCACAATATGTTGGCTACAATGAAAATACTTTTAATATTTATTGCACAACGAAAAGAAGTGTAATGTACTGTGAAATGTGTTGACAACATTGTGCAATGTTGTTTTGCATATATATTTGCTTATGAAAGTTTTGCAAAATTTTAATTGAAATCATTATTCCACTTTTTGAATAATATAGGGCGAAATGAAAATAATATGGCAAATATATAATAAAGATGCTGTTACTAATAATGTTTTTAGGACATTAGCAAAAATTGAGCTTAAAATTTTGTCAGTCGATTTTAGAGCGTTTTGAATTTTAACAGTTGACAACGCTGAAACCAATCAAAAGTACATATACACACTCACAAATCCCATCACAGATTCATTTTGTTACTTCTTCTTTGCTAAATTTCGTTTCTTGTTCAGTCACCTCAACACGTTTTCAATATTGGTGGCAACATGAAACCCTAGCGAACATGTGTTGCCATATTTGTATGTATCAAATACATGTTCGTATGTAATTTATTTACTTTTTTATTTCAACCACATACAGAATTTGTGAATTATTTAAGAAAGTCTGCATACAAAAAAATAAAAAAAAAATTTGCAAGAAAAAACTAAAATTGTTTGTTAATGATTTTCAATTTCAATTTCGCTTTCGTTTTTTTTTTTTTTTGATGCGTAGAATTTTATAGCAAGACAAACGAAAAAAAGACGATAAAAGAATTTCAAATTATTGTTAATATTTGCGAACTAAGGTATTAGAAAATGTACGAGGCCAGTGACTCAAGTACATGTCTATTTAATGTTCTCTTTATTTGGTGTGAAATGTATGTTTGCTTACTTTACTATGGGGGACTATTCCAAGTATTTGTTTCACTTTACTATTCATGTAGCATTTCAATACAATAAAACGTGAGTATGAATTTGAAAGTCTTTGATAGAATTTGCATAACATTAGCAAACAAATACTAATTCATTTTCAATAGCTTATTTTTAACTGTTGTGCAAAAGAGCAAAAACTCAAATTTAAATGACGTCCAAATTAAGAAAATCAAATAAGCTATGGAACAAAAGACAAGTAGTAAGAGTTTTGAGTTAAAGAAAAAAAACGTAACGAATAAAACGCTTGTTTTGCAATAAGCTTGCTATAGGGACTAAAAAAAATAAAGGAACACTATGAGATATACCTAGAAGATTTATTTAATCGCGTGCCGTTGAAAATATCATTTTTTAAATTTAAAATGTTCCTCTTCAGTTATAAAGTTTTTTTAAATAATAATTAATATTGTGGTTATAATTAATATTGTGGTTATTTTGTTGAACTATTTATGGTTTTTAATCCAAATTTTTAATATTTTTAATTTTTTAAATTTAATTTTCATTAAATTATTTTTATGAAGAAATACTACGAATAACGTGACTTAAGCAACTGAGTGAATACATGTAAATCATATGTGTAAAACCATATTAAACTTAAGGAAACTTTTTGTTAAGTTTTATAAAACGGTCATTTGCTTAATCGCTCATTCCGTTCGGAATCAATGTTTTTTATTTTGTTTTTGTTATTTTAAATGGATTTGATAGGCTTTTTTTCTTTTTGACAGTAGCTTAAGTTTGTTTATGCACATTCTGGTTGGGCCTTAAGCCTTTTTCTTAACATACGGTCACACTTGTCAAATATTTGACGAAAAAATTTGACTAACAGGCAAACTAAAATATAATTTCCTTTAATTCCAATATTTATTTTGTTATAATACCACATCTACATAAAACAGTACTTTGCTATTTCTAGCAGTATAATTAGTTGTATTTTGTGATGTTAAGACAATGTTAAATCTCACGAACTATTAACAAAAGTAGTGGTTATGCTTATTTGGCCAAATATTTAATAAGTGTGACTGTAGCTTTAGAAAAATGAAATAGGAACTTTTTAATGAAAGCTATATTTAATGAAAGTACCAACACATGTTGAAGATTTTTATATTTTTTTATATATACATATTTATAAATAATGTGTAGGTACTATACATAAAAGCTTTGGTTAAGATTTCGAACCAATTACATAGCGGTTTTTTAGTTAGAACAAAAGTTATAGCAAAATATTAATCGACCTGGTTTGCTGGTTATTGATGTGCGTCTTGTATCGAAATGTAGACCAAATTTGGTTATAGACTTATAAAATAACTTTTTGTGCATTTTTACGATGAATTCTATTAAATTTTAGGTCTTTCATAATTGTCTAATAATAATATTTTTTTAAACATTGCCAACAGTGTTAAAAACACTAGACCACAAGTAGCAGTATAAATTTTAAGAGTAGCAGAGTTCTAAATTTTATTTGCTACTGCTATGTTTACAATTTTAAAGCAGTAAGTAGTTAAAAAATTAGCTTAAAAATTCAGGAATATTACTAACAGCAACAGAAGAGATAGCATTAGATGGAGAAATAAAGTTGCAGTGAGGTAGAAATAAAAGTAGCAAAAAAGTCAACATCACTTAACAAAAAGTAACAAATCACAAATACAATAAATTAGCACATAAATAAATTAAAAAAATCAAAAGCAATTTTTTTATCGCAATGCATTTAAGAGACAGCCATAATATTACCTGTAGCTTTTTGGTTAAATTGACCATAATATGTTGAAAAATTTTCGTTAAAAATAGTTTTGTTGGATGTGACCATATTGAAAAATGTTTTCTATCTGTGTGTACATTGCGACAACAAGAGCAACACATAAGATTTTTTAAGCACTGATGACGATTGGATTGTTTTTCTATTTTATTGCTACTTCAAAAACTACTTTCATCGTTTGATGAACATTGATGTTTTTACCACTTAAAAGTAAAATTGGAGAAGTATAAATTTAAAAATGAACTACAAATGAAAACTAAGCAAATAATTAGATTTTAAAACTCAGTTGGTAGTTTATATTTTATTATTATATCCCTATTTCGAATTTAAGTTTTTCAACATTTAGCAAAAGTAATAAAAATTAGAAAACTACAAAATTTTTATATTCTTTTGCTTCAACTACCGAATATTTTTGGAAGCGATGATTTCAGTTAAGGTAAAAACTGATAGCAATTGTAGCATTTTAAACAAGTGGATGGCAAGTGGAAAAGACGACGACTTTAACTATTAGAAAAATATAAACTCTTTTTAATACAATATTATATAACTCATATCAAATCTTTTCTATTAAGCCAAAGTCCATATTTTGGTAGGACATTTGTATGTTGACTAGCTAAAATCCTTGGTCGATTTAACTTCTTCTTATAAATAAAGTTAAGTAAATCAAAACAAATTGTTAAAAATTAAATTTAAGTTTGATCAATTTACTGGACACACTTTTTTGGATTTGTTCGTCAAATATTTGTTAAGACTTATTGCAAAAAACTACTCGGATATGTCGAAACTACAATATTCGACATTAGCTACTTTTCCCTATTAGCACATGGTACATATTTAAATGAAACTCCTTTTTATTTTTTAACATTTTCGTACTCTCTTCATTTTTCCCCCTATCATACCAACAATTTTATTATGTGGTAACTCTATTTTTAACGTAAATTTAGTTTTCCTACTGCAATTGCTTGAATCGGTCTCCCGATAACGTCGTCTGTTAAAAAAATCAATTTAATAAAGTTTTACTGTGGTAGGCAGAAAGAAATTAATAAAATATTTATCCTCAAAGTGTAGTGTGATTAATATCTTAAATTTTTTTCTTATAATAAAGTGATTAATTAGTGTTTTATTAGAAAAAAAAAATGGCGCACAAATTATCATTCAATAAAATAAAGTTGTGTGCAATTTGCTTGTTCTTGTTGTCGTCATTGTCGTGTTCTTTTCTTATTGTTTCATTACGAAGAGCTTTAAATTTGTTGTTGTTTTTGCATATTAAAATTTGTTGCGATGTAAAAGAAGCAGAGAAAAAGAAAAATCTCGCAGTGGTAAAAGCAAAAAGAAAAAAAATGTAATGCCAGTGTTTATTTGTTTTTGGTTTTAATCAAAGGCTAATCAAGGCGAATTCTACTTGAAGTTAAATTCGCCTTGAAGCTTATAAGCCTATGATAGTGTTACCGTAGTTAGTATAGGTTTTAATATAATAATGTACCGGTTCGGTTCGCGCGTTTTGAAAAATTATAAAAAAAGCAAAAATATTAAAGGAAAAAAAGTTCAGGTTCAGGGTGAGTCAATGTTTACTATTGCTTTAATTTGTAATTATTATTTGTTAATTTATGAAAGATGGATATCAAAAAGAGAATATGTAAAATTTTTAAGCGTCGTATTTGTTGTAGGTATTTACTAAATATATACTAAATACTATTTACTAAATATACTACTAAACTAAATACTATTTAGCATAAAATTTTTATACCTATACCTATTAAATAATTTTTTCTAACTTTTAATTAGAAATAGGTATCTAACAATTCTAAAATCAAAAAACTAAAACTAATATCAGAATTTATTTGGTTCTTATAAACTAGTAATTTTTTTAACGCTGAAAGGTTACTCTTTATTTTAGTACATTAAGGTTACTCTTCGTCGAATCGACGAATTTTTTAAAAAATAAATTCTAGCGGAACGATTTTTAAAGTAAAAAAAAAAACAAAAATCTGTTTTAGTTAAGCGTTTTATAAAAAAATAAAAAAATGATAAAATACCTATAAAAATTATTTTTCTCTCTAAAATTCGATACCTATGAATTTGAACTCCTTTTGTTTGTTTTTCAAATTAATTAACTTTTTTAAACAACAAAAACTAAACAGGTAAAAAAACTTACTTTTTTCTTACTCGGCCTTTAAAGATAGTCTGTCAAATAATACAAAACAACAAAATATTAAGTTATTTGCCTTATTTTACGCATGAGACACAAAGTTAAATTTTATGTTCAGAACAGAAGCTTACTTGCATATATTACATGTACTTTTCTGAGTCGTTCTGAGTTTGCTCTAGGGACAGAGGTGACAAATTTTACGCTCTTTTGTTCCTTTGATTCTTCGATTAGGTATTTTATTTTGAATTTTTTCCTTATAAAGGTCTGCAAGGTAGGTCACTCAAATAGCGAGCCACGAGAGATTAATAAAGATTTTTCAGATCTGTCGTCGGTTTTTGGGTTTTCGATCTTTATGGAACATATTCTGAGTATATATGACGTAGCTGTTGACAAAAGTAATATGTATTTCAAATTCCAAGAAATAGACACAAAAACTTACATTAAGGTTACTCTTCGTCGTTGCAACTAGTACACACCTCTAAGTTTCAACTTTAAAACAATGAGGATCCAGCGTACGTCCACTCACTACAAGTTTTCGGCATCAGCTAACGTTGTTGACAAAAAGGTCGTTTTTTGAACACTTATAAAAAAGTTATGTGATAAAAAGTAAATGAGCTTTGTCGATTAGACGAACAGTAATCATCCAGGGTTAAATTAACACATTAGTTAGGCATATATTATTAGCATTTAAGCCTTTCTTTCGTTTACATATTTATGTCTTTGCCAAAGTTTATGTTTCTAGGTTTTAACAAATAAGTGCCAAGATTTTTCAGCTTTAAGGTTCTCGTTCACTCAGAACCCAAAGTTCAATATTGCAGAAAACTCAAAAAGTGCCACATGTAGAACGGTGAGTGACAAAACATTGCAATGATCGGTTCATAATTTATTGTTGATATTCTATTGAGTAGAATGCTTCAACTCGAGTATGTTTTTATCATCGTGTAAGACTAAATTTTTAACAAGTTTTAATGAAAATTAAATTTGAAATAACGAATTCGTCTTTCAATCGTAATTGCATAATTTTTTTGTGAAATTACTTTTACGATAAAATGATCCGAATACTCGCCATTATGCAAATTGGCATTCATCTACATATTTCTATTGTTAGTTTAGACAATATAAATTTAAAGTATTTTTGTGTTTATCTCCTTCAGCTGTTTTTTTTTTATTTAGTTCTTAGCACAATTCTATTCTGATTGATTGCACTTATTTTCATATGCTGAAGTTATATGGATTGTATAAAAATAATAGAGTTTTCTACTGTATAATAAAAGTTTTTTATTTTAATTGATTCTATACAAATGATAACTAAAATAAAAAGGAATTAACAGCCAGTTCAACCGATTTCGAACGTTAACGTTCGCATAGAAAATTACATTTAAAACAAAAACAAAATTCGACAATTTGTTTAATTTTAATTATATACATTGGTATCCCGGTTTAACGAATTATATATTGTCAGGCCCTTTCGTTATAACGAAAAATTCGTTAAATCCCGAAGTTATTTTTTATACATTTTTATTAATAAAACAATGAATGGTATTTTAATAAAACAAACAATTCATACATATCACAAACAAAAAAAAAAATACATACTTCATATCATTTTCAATTAATGCGTACATAGTGGAGAACAAAACTAATAATAATAAACTAAAAAAAACGTAAAACATATTCAAGTTATTTAAAATAATTCCTTATATTTGTCTGTTTTCGAAGAACTTCAAAAAGTTACGTAAAATTTGAAACAGAAAACGAACATTTGTTTTGTAAACAAAAGTAAAATTATGTACTTTGCTTTTTTTGCAAGAAAAGAAAATACTTCTCTTAACTCGTTGTTTTCAGTCAAATCGCTCTTAAAATATGGTTAAAATTATAGAAAAACAAACATATTTGCATCCATTCTATTTTGTTTTTTTTAAATTTTTTTGTAAAAGTTCGTTGTATAGAGCATACAAATTTGCTGCTTGTTCGTAATATAAGGTACTCAAAAAAAAATATGACCGTACGTTAAATCGCGAATTCGTAAAACTGAGTATACGTTAAACCGGGATAACACTGTAGTTTTATAATCTGACCATTTGTTATTTTAATAATTTTTTTTTATACATTGAAAAATATATTTTCATTAAAAAAAAACACCGTCCGTTAAATCTTCTTTAATTTAAAATTATTACATTTAGTCTTTTTTTTAATAAAATTTTTTATGAAAATCTTCCTTTTTTTCTTCTTCGTATTAGGTTTTATTTATATGTGTTTCTATTTTAATTTAACGCTAAAAAATATTTATTATTGTTACATTTAAAATTCATTGTTTTCAACTCGCACTTGTATTAAAATAATACCAGAATTATTGTTAAACAACAACAGCAACAACTCACATGAATGAGAACAAGTATGAATGAATAAAATTATGCTGATTGTTTTAGACAAAAAAAAGATACATTCAATGTTACCTACAGATACATATTCATACTTCTAAATGCGTGAATAGAATGAATCCGTAATCTAACATTTCTCTTTTTACCATTCTTAGCTAGAATATTTTATAATTGCGTAAACTTCAGAATCATAATGATGTTGTTAATGATCATTATTAGGAACAGCAGCCAGAAAGTAGCACCAATCAAAAAAAAAAAAAAATAACATGAATTTTTATTAACATTGTCATTGTTAAACAACAACATAAATTTCACACATACATAAATATTTTATAAAATCAATTTTGATTTTTAGTTGAACTGTTAATTTTTAATTTTTTTTTTGATATTCTTTAATTAGGCTCGAGTTCATCAAATTTAATTTTCATTAAATTATTTTCACTGAGGGAAGGAATTTTACAACTTTGAATTTTTATTAAAATTTATTGATAATTTTTCTTGGCTGAGCTGGGATTTGAACCCGGGTTGATCTTTACATGTTTCAAGAAACACCACTTTCTATCCTCAGAAGATCTCTGTGTTCTACCCACTGCACCACTGCGGTGCCCGTTAGCCAACAGTCAAACATCAATCTTTAACCAGTAGTACTGGTGGTTCGAAATTTGCTGTTATTATCACTTAAATTTCAAATTACATGTTGCCTCCTTTTTCCTCTGTTTTTTCGTATTCTTTCTGTCAAGACTTTGTCTTGAAAACCTGAATACATTTGTTTATTATGTTTTTTTCTGTCCACTTTCGTCGACATTTTTATTTGTACAAATTAAAGTACAAATGTAAACATTAGAGCTTGTGCCATAGCTATTTCTAAGAACAATTTTGATTTTTAGTTGAACTGTTAATTTTTAATTTTTTTTTTTGATATTCTTTAATTAGGCTCGAGTTCATCAAATTTAATTTTCATTAAATTATTTTCACTGAGGGAAGGAATTTTACAACTTTGAATTTTTATTAAAATTTATTGATAATTTTTCTTGGCTGAGCTGGGATTTGAACCCGGGTTGATCTTTACATGTTTCAAGAAACACCACTTTCTATCCTCAGAAGATCTCTGTGTTCTACCCACTGCACCACTGCGGTGCCCGTTAGCCAACAGTCAAACATCAATCTTTAACCAGTAGTACTGGTGGTTCGAAATTTGCTGTTATTATCACTTAAATTTCAAATTACATGTTGCCTCCTTTTTCCTCTGTTTTTTCGTATTCTTTCTGTCAAGACTTTGTCTTGAAAACCTGAATACATTTGTTTATTATGTTTTTTTCTGTCCACTTTCGTCGACATTTTTATTTGTACAAATTAAAGTACAAATGTAAACATTAGAGCTTGTGCCATAGCTATTTCTAAGAACAATTTTGATTTTTAGTTGAACTGTTAATTTTTAATTTTTTTTTTGATATTCTTTAATTAGGCTCGAGTTCATCAAATTTAATTTTCATTAAATTATTTTCACTGAGGGAAGGAATTTTACAACTTTGAATTTTTATTAAAATTTATTGATAATTTTTCTTGGCTGAGCTGGGATTTGAACCCGGGTTGATCTTTACATGTTTCAAGAAACACCACTTTCTATCCTCAGAAGATCTCTGTGTTCTACCCACTGCACCACTGCGGTGCCCGTTAGCCAACAGTCAAACATCAATCTTTAACCAGTAGTACTGGTGGTTCGAAATTTGCTGTTATTATCACTTAAATTTCAAATTACATGTTGCCTCCTTTTTCCTCTGTTTTTTCGTATTCTTTCTGTCAAGACTTTGTCTTGAAAACCTGAATACATTTGTTTATTATGTTTTTTTCTGTCCACTTTCGTCGACATTTTTATTTGTACAAATTAAAGTACAAATGTAAACATTAGAGCTTGTGCCATAGCTATTTCTAAGAACAATTTTGATTTTTAGTTGAACTGTTAATTTTTAATTTTTTTTTTGATATTCTTTAATTAGGCTCGAGTTCATCAAATTTAATTTTCATTAAATTATTTTCACTGGTTCAAATCCCAGCTCAGCCAAGAAAAATTATCAATAAATTTTAATAAAAATTCAAAGTTGTAAAATTCCTTCCCTCAGTGAAAATAATTTAATGAAAATTAAATTTGATGAACTCGAGCCTAATTAAAGAATATCAAAAAAAAAAAATTAAAAATTAACAGTTCAACTAAAAATCAAAATTGTTCTTAGAAATAGCTATGGCACAAGCTCTAATGTTTACATTTGTACTTTAATTTGTACAAATAAAAATGTCGACGAAAGTGGACAGAAAAAAACATAATAAACAAATGTATTCAGGTTTTCAAGACAAAGTCTTGACAGAAAGAATACGAAAAAACAGAGGAAAAAGGAGGCAACATGTAATTTGAAATTTAAGTGATAATAACAGCAAATTTCGAACCACCAGTACTACTGGTTAAAGATTGATGTTTGACTGTTGGCTAACGGGCACCGCAGTGGTGCAGTGGGTAGAACACAGAGATCTTCTGAGGATAGAAAGTGGTGTTTCTTGAAACATGTAAAGATCAACCCGGGTTCAAATCCCAGCTCAGCCAAGAAAAATTATCAATAAATTTTAATAAAAATTCAAAGTTGTAAAATTCCTTCCCTCAGTGAAAATAATTTAATGAAAATTAAATTTGATGAACTCGAGCCTAATTAAAGAATATCAAAAAAAAAAATTAAAAATTAACAGTTAAACTAAAAATCAAAATTGTTCTTAGAAATAGCTATGGCACAAGCTCTAATGTTTACATTTGTACTTTAATTTGTACAAATAAAAATGTCGACGAAAGTGGACAGAAAAAAACATAATAAACAAATGTATTCAGGTTTTCAAGACAAAGTCTTGACAGAAAGAATACGAAAAAACAGAGGAAAAAGGAGGCAACATGTAATTTGAAATTTAAGTGATAATAACAGCAAATTTCGAACCACCAGTACTACTGGTTAAAGATTGATGTTTGACTGTTGGCTAACGGGCACCGCAGTGGTGCAGTGGGTAGAACACAGAGATCTTCTGAGGATAGAAAGTGGTGTTTCTTGAAACATGTAAAGATCAACCCGGGTTCAAATCCCAGCTCAGCCAAGAAAAATTATCAATAAATTTTAATAAAAATTCAAAGTTGTAAAATTCCTTCCCTCAGTGAAAATAATTTAATGAAAATTAAATTTGATGAACTCGAGCCTAATTAAAGAATATCAAAAAAAAAATTAAAAATTAACAGTTCAACTAAAAATCAAAATTGTTCTTAGAAATAGCTATGGCACAAGCTCTAATGTTTACATTTGTACTTTAATTTGTACAAATAAAAATGTCGACGAAAGTGGACAGAAAAAAACATAATAAACAAATGTATTCAGGTTTTCAAGACAAAGTCTTGACAGAAAGAATACGAAAAAACAGAGGAAAAAGGAGGCAACATGTAATTTGAAATTTAAGTGATAATAACAGCAAATTTCGAACCACCAGTACTACTGGTTAAAGATTGATGTTTGACTGTTGGCTAACGGGCACCGCAGTGGTGCAGTGGGTAGAACACAGAGATCTTCTGAGGATAGAAAGTGGTGTTTCTTGAAACATGTAAAGATCAACCCGGGTTCAAATCCCAGCTCAGCCAAGAAAAATTATCAATAAATTTTAATAAAAATTCAAAGTTGTAAAATTCCTTCCCTCAGTGAAAATAATTTAATGAAAATTAAATTTGATGAACTCGAGCCTAATTAAAGAATATCAAAAAAAAAATTAAAAATTAACAGTTCAACTAAAAATCAAAATTGTTCTTAGAAATAGCTATGGCACAAGCTCTAATGTTTACATTTGTACTTTAATTTGTACAAATAAAAATGTCGACGAAAGTGGACAGAAAAAAACATAATAAACAAATGTATTCAGGTTTTCAAGACAAAGTCTTGACAGAAAGAATACGAAAAAACAGAGGAAAAAGGAGGCAACATGTAATTTGAAATTTAAGTGATAATAACAGCAAATTTCGAACCACCAGTACTACTGGTTAAAGATTGATGTTTGACTGTTGGCTAACGGGCACCGCAGTGGTGCAGTGGGTAGAACACAGAGATCTTCTGAGGATAGAAAGTGGTGTTTCTTGAAACATGTAAAGATCAACCCGGGTTCAAATCCCAGCTCAGCCAAGAAAAATTATCAATAAATTTTAATAAAAATTCAAAGTTGTAAAATTCCTTCCCTCAGTGAAAATAATTTAATGAAAATTAAATTTGATGAACTCGAGCCTAATTAAAGAATATCAAAAAAAAAAAATTTTATAAAATATTAAATCTATTTATATGCATTGACATCCACAGATACATATAAATATATACAATATGTGTACATACATATGTATGTATGTATTTACTTTTAATATACCAGGGATGGAAATCTTTGTACAATTGTAATTTTTTTTTATTACATTTTGGACAATTTAAATTTGGAATCGTTTTTTCATCCGAAGAGGCTATTCTATCGTTCCCCATATACATAGTTTATCCCTTGGCACTGACTAGTTCTTATGAAAACTGAAATTCCATTCTTTCAAACTAGTTTATGGTTTGTATGGAAAAGGATAAACTAGCAAATACACTTGTTTGTCGTAATAAACAACTTATTTAATTGGTTATTATGTTCTTTTTTTTATCTTAAAACAATTAATTTATATAAAACATTATTATCAACAAAAACACATAAAACACAAAAATCATTTACTCATGCGCAAGTTGAAAGCAAAGGGACTAAAACACTTTTTTTGTAATACATATTTCGTTTTGAAAGGGTTTATAGAGGGCACTAGCCGATAAGCGGAAATTAAAAACATAGTAGAGAAAAGTAAATTTTGTTTCGCGATATTTTAAAATATGTAGCAAAAAAAAACTATTCATCACACCCGTCATTCTAGATCCTACAATATATAAAAAATATTTATGATTTTTTTTAAACTAAAAAAAATTATGAATTCCAGCCTAATCCAGCATTAGTACACACTATGCAATGCATTTACGCAATCTAGCAATTAAGATTCATTTTCATTCATTCCAGATTGCATCAACATCAAAACGTATTGATATTTTGAGATTGCATTGATGTAGATTGCGCTGTGTGTACCCAGCATAAGAAGTACATTTTTTTAAAATTTTGTATAATATTAAAAAAACCTCCTTTTCCATCCCTGGTATATATGTACATATGTTCGCTTTAAGTTTGCGTGTATTATTAAGGATGTAACAGCATACAAAGCTCAAGTTGCAAAAAGTAATTTTATAATAGTGTATGCGTGTCTCTAGTATAAGATATTAAAAACAGGATGTTGTTAAATGAAGCAGTAGTTGTAAGAAGTTTAAAAGTGTGCGCACGAAAAAGTATATTCGAGAACAAAATTATATACATGTTTATAATATTGAATGGAATTATCCGTATAAGTCAATGGAAAGTGTGCAGTTGCGTATGTATAAGTCTTAAGGATAAGCCTAACTATTTTTTAAGTATAAGACAATAATCAAAATATAGAACCGTCATCTGGGTACAAAATATTTGTCTGGAAACAAAAAAAATATTAAGACACAATTCTAAGTAGCGATATAAAATTAAAATTTTGGGAAGGTACTAAACTTCTGAGGAAATAGTACTTTTTTGAAAATGTTTTGAAAAAGTGCAGGTAAAAAATTCTCTTCAGTTAATTTCGAGCACATGTCAAAGTGTCTTCAACTCTGAAGATACGTCTGAAGCTTGAGTACAAAACGGCATTTTAATATAAGAAGGACTAAGGGCCTATTTTTCCAATTCTTATTTAATATGTTGAAAATTGGGTTTTCATGTTAAATGAAAATTAAATTATATACAAAACTATATTTAAATATGAATTAAATAACAAAGAATTGGTGACATAGGCCCTTCAAAACTTAAAGAATAATGCTACGATAATCTCAGTTTAACGCAGTAAACTGCAAAAATACAAGCTTTGTTTATAAAATTAGCGCTCTTCACTCTTAGTATTAAAGTACACTTGTAGATCTTGTTTATCTTATTAATGTAGTTAGTTAACGTACTAACAATTACAACACTGCAACAACAAAATACATATATGTATTCAACTTTTATTTACTGCACTGTTGTTGAAAAATAACACAAAAATCTGCAGTAAACACGTGCGTTAAATCTGACAGAATAACAAAGTTTCCCATAAAAAGTAAATTTTTACAAAGTTTCCCAATAAAAAGTAAATTTTTAATAAATTTCCTATAAAAAGTAAATTATTAATAAATTTCCTATAAAAAGTAAATTTTTAATAAATTTCCTATAAAAAGTAAATTTTTAATAAATTTCCTATAAAAAATATAATAATTTCCTTTAATTTCCTTTAATAATTAATTTCCTTTAAAAAGTGAATTTTACCAAATTTCCTAGGAAAAGTGAATTTTAAGAAAATTTCTTATTAAAAGTAAGTTTTAAAAAAATTTCCTATTAAAAGTAAATTTTAACAAAATTTTCTATAAAAAGTAAATTTTATCAATATTTTCTAAAAAAAGTAAATTTTAATAAATTTTCTATAAAAAGTAAAGTTAAACAAAATTATCTATAAAAAGTAAATTTTATCAAAATTTTCTATAAAAAGTAAATTTTATCAAAATTTTCTATAAAATGTAAATTTTAATAAATTTTCTATAAAAAGTAAATTTTAACAAAATTTTCTATAAAAAGTAAATTTCAACATAATTTCCTATGAAAAGTAAATTATGACATCAATCATTTCCCATAAAAAGTAAATTTTTACAAAATTTTCTATAAAAAGTAAATTTTATACAAAATTTTCTATAAAAGGTAAATTTTAATAAATTTTCTATAAAAAGTAAAGTTAAACAAAATTATCTATAAAAAGTAAATTTTATCAAAATTTTCTATAAAAAGTTAATTTGATCAAAATTTTCTAAAAAATGTAAATTTTAATAAATTTTCTATAAAAAGTAAATTTAAACAAAATTTTCTATAAAAAGTAAATTTTAACAAAATTTTCTATAAAAAGTAAATTTCAACATAATTTTCTATGAAAAGTAAATTAAAACAACATTTCCTATACAAAGTAAATTTTAACAAAATTTTCTATAAAAAGTAAATCTTATCAAAATTTTCTATAAAAAGTAAATTTTATCAAAATTTTCTATAAAATGTAAATTTTAATAAATTTTCTATAAAAAGTAAACTTTAATAAAATTTCCTATAAAAAGTAAATTTTAACGAAATTTCTTATTAAAAGTAAATTTTTTAAAAAAATTCGTATTAAAAGTAAATTTTTAAAATTTGTTATTAAAGGTAAATTTCCTAAAAAAATTAAATTTTAGCAAAATTTCCAAAATAAGGTAAATTTTAGCAAAACTTCCCATAAAAAATAAATTTTTCTTATAAAAAGTAAATTTTACTATTAAAAGTAAAGTTTTACAAAATTTAAATAGTAAATTTAAGCAAGATTCATCTATACACCGTCCTCTTTTTTTGGGTATCCGCGGCAGTCCTACTTCTTTTTCATCAAGTGTCCGGGGTTGTCCGGCTTTTTACACCTTCATTGTAAATTTGTTCCTGGATTTAAATCACAGTTCACAAAATTCATTAAAAAAAAAGATTTAGGTGCTCGGGTTTTTTTTAAGATAGGTATGATTTAATTTTTGGGGACGTAACGTGACAAAAAGAGTAATTTTCTTTGAATGTGCCCAAAATGGAGCTTCCAAAAAAATGGAACAAATAAGCAAAAGCAACATTATCAATGTCGTTACTTTCGTTCAAATAAATACTTATTGCTAAATGATTATATTACAATTTTATTTTAAGATTATTTTTGGAAAGAAAAAAAAATCATATCTTAAAAAAAGCACATCCCTCAAAGTTTTAGGATTTTTAAAAAACAGTTTTATATAAAAAAAAAATCAGCAAAAAAAAGGGTTTTGACTTAGTCCATTTTTAAAATTTGATATTTTGCATATACATTTTTTTCAATATATTTATTGTAGCCTCAAGTATTCTCTTTAAACTGACAAAAATCATCTTCGTATGTAAAGTAGTTTTCGAGATATTAAAAGAATAAACTGAACACATTCGGCTTATTCGGCGATATTATGACAATTTGAATGACATAACTTTTGAAAAAAAAATTGAAAAATTGTTTTTCGTTGATATGTGTTCTTTATGGGATCAAATAAACCCTCTCGCCAAATTGCATTCAAATCGAAAGGGGTCGAGTCCCACTCTTGGTTGACTTGACATGGAATTACCCAAATTATGTTTTTGTGTGCCGTCGTTAATTTTATTAATATTAAGTTGTTTAGAAAGTGTCCTCTTTTTTCGAACAAATGTCCTACAATTTTTATGCTGGCGTCCTCTTTTTCTCAAAATAGAAATGGCAAGCCTATCTATATATAAATCGGCTAAGTCAAAACAGTTAAGAACACTTTCCTCCTCTGTATGTCAAACGATTTGAAAAAAAAACACAACATTTGAAAGATATTTACTTACACAAGTGCACAATATATATTTTATTAAAATCTGTTCAATATTTTCGGAGTAATAAGCGTTTAAATAAGCTACTAACACATATGTACAAAATACAAAATTTATTTTTTTCAATTATCAAATAATAAAAAAATAGGGTGCTCGATTATTCGACATTTTTAAGAAACCGGTTTTCGAATATATCGACTATATAAATACGGGCAATTAAATTTCTTTATTTTACTTTTCCGTGCTGCATGTGGTGATTTTTTTAACTTAGTAACATAATATTATAGGTGCAGGGTCCTGAGTGAATTAAAACCTATAAGATGAAAAGTGAAAAAGACCATGTAAGGGGAGCTTTTTGGTACTTTTTCGTTCAACATCTGGTTTTTTGATTAATTTTCGATAATATTAGAATAGAAAAAAAAATTTAAATGCAATGTCCTGAGTGGAATACAATTTACAAAGGAGATTTTATGATACCTTTTTGTTTTTCAATTGATATTATCTGATATTTTTTATAGTAGAGGATAGTATATGAATCAGAGTTTGGTCCCTTGCCAAATCGATCCACTAAGATGGAAAAACTCAATGCTCAAAACATGTAAATGCGTTTATACTTATATGTAGTATCTTAATGTGAACCTAAAAATGTATGGTCGAATTTCGACCATTAGGCGAACACTCGTATACACAAATGGTAAATTTAAAGAATTAATAAATTTTGTCAAAGTTTCATACAAAACGTTTTCACGTTTATGTTTTATTTGTTTAGCACACAGATGTTTACTTAAATCGGCTTATTGTCCACTTAGATCGGCGATTTTAATCGGCCAATTTGTAACATTTTAATTGCATAACATTGTGCTAAGGAGTGTTCACATTATGGGTACATCAGGGTTGCTATCAATTGTCTAAAGTACGATGTCGGCGCAGATTGTCGTATGTTAATAAATTAAGAAATGCAATGAAAATTCGCACATTGTGCCGATAGGGTGATCTTAGCTTAAGACTCGTGTCGTTATACAATTAGAAAGTTAGTAAGAAACATTTTTTACGTAAAAAAAACAAATCTAAAAAAAATAATTACCATAACACGTTTGAAGGAAACCATAAATATTGTTTTTGCGGCTTCTTGGTAGAGGAGAAAATCTACTATAATATGGTTTTTCAGTGACAATAATATGGTTATGGTAACCATATTATATTAAAAACCATAATTCCATGTAAAAAAATGTGTTCTCTCTGCTTGTAGTAAACTGATTATAAAACTAAATTCTGTCTTTAAAACTTCTATGACAAAAAGTAAACTTTTTCCCTTGTGAACCTTCTTTAAATCCAGTGCTTAATTATCTGTTTTTCATTGCAACACATACCAACTATCTGTAGTTTTTAAGATTCTTTAAGTAGCTCATACAAGTAATTTTATTTCACTTGACACAATCCAAACAATTTTAAATTATTTTCTGCAAGAAAATACGTAAAACATAATTAAAGTCTATACAATTTAAATTTGGAGATAGAGAACAATAGAAATACATGTTTTGAATTTCCAAGATACATTTTTGTATTGCATGCGTGTGTGTGTGTGTGTTTGTGGATTTTAAGTAAAAGCCTGTATGATAAATTATATTTAGCAAAATGCTTTTATACGAGTGTCAAAAAGAAACAAGAATTTTAAATACTTGTATTGTTATTATTTAAATTATTTATGTATATTCTTTTTATTAATATTTCTACGATGATGTGCTGTCTTTCTTCTATTGTGTCATTGTATTGGAAATGATTAATAGTTTCTTTATAATACTAAGGATAATAATGTTTTAGGAGAAATATGAATAATAGGAAAACAATAGACAAATATTTGGAGAAGTTTTTTTTTACGAGTTATGTAAGATTAAGGAAGGAAGTGCTATTTAGGTAATAGAAATCATTTTCAATTAAGTTTTAAATTGGTTTTCATATAAAATAGTATCTACACGCAGAAAAAAAAAATATGGCAAACACATTCGAAGAGCAAGATACTATGGTTGGATTTTAACAATGCAAATGGTTGTAGGATAGCATATCGAGTCATTAACGCAAAAAAGCTTAAGTGAGATCATTTTTAATTTTCGTTTTTTTTAATAAATGACTTTATTGGCAGCACTTGCATCGTCTTCTAATATGTCATGGTCACATAAGATAGCGTTAAGATTTTATATCAAAAACAATTTTATCTTAAGCGACAACCTTCATACAAAATTCTTATAAAATAAAAAACCTTCTCCTGTAAAATTTTTTTTTTTTGTAAATGTGAACAAAATGGGATTGAAAATGACCACAATTTGGCGAAAATAACCCATAATTCAGTCCAAATTAACCATTACATGGTGTGTGTAAAGATATTCGTCCTTTAAGTATACCGATCAACTCTGATTCATTTTTTGAGTCCATCTAACGCTGTCCGTCCGTCCGGCTGGCTTACTGTCTGTCCATGTAACCTTGTGCGCAAAGTACAGCTCGCAATTTTTAAAATAAATTTGATGTTATGTGGCACGTTTCAATTGTCATATAGACGAAGCCTATATAAAATGGTTAGAATCGGTACATAATTTTACATAGCTCCCATACAAACTTCTTTCCGGAATAGTCTTTGTATCTATAAAACATCAAGATATTTAGATTAAATTTGGACCAAACTTACTTTATTGCAATCTTAATCTACTTTTCTTCGGCAATATTATGCATTAAAATCAGGGACCGTAACAGTTATTCCTTTTTTCATAAAAGTCAGAAAACAGTTATTTTTTGATTTTTATTTTTTCGAGCCAAAATAACAGTTATTTTTTGATTTTTAAGTTTTTGAACAAAAATAACAGTTAATTTTTGATTTTTATTTTTTTGAGCAAAAATAAAAGTTATTCTTTAAAGAAATGTACGTGTAATAATAATTTAGTTGACTTTAAATATTTATTTTAATGTGCATAAGAACTCCCAATGATGATTACACATTAAAAAAAACATTTAAAGTCAACTAAATTATTACTACACGTACATTTCTTTAAAGAATAACTTTTATTTTTACTCAAAAAAATAAAAATCAAAAAATAACTGTTATTTTTGATAGAAAAAATAAAAATAAAAAAATAACAGTTATTTTTGTTCAAAAAAATAAAAATCAAAAAATAACTCTTAATTTTTATCGAAAAAATAAAAATCAAAATTTTTAAAATCAATATATTTTATCATAGACAAGTTCATAAGGAACAATATGGTATACTTGAATCAGTTTTTCCACATTTACTTCTATATGCTTTTTTTGTTTTAAAATTCGAATATAATTGTTATTTTCGGTCCCTGATTAAAATCAATAATAATCTTAGTGAATTTAAAAAAAAATATTTGAAAATATATTTCGAGTGAGGTTCAGCATTTGAGAAAGGAAGGGGATTAATATAAAATATATATTTTCCCGATTAAAAATTTGTTTTAATTTTGAATGTTTTTGTTCCGACTCTATATTTTTCAAGTGAAAATTGTAGCTGATCTCTTAACCTGTGAACACTATACCTTTATTTTGTTTTCCTAAACTTTCTTGTTTATTTTTTAAATTCTTTTGGCTTTCTTTTATTTAGATTATGACTGTCAAAATTGTTATAAATTTCGATTATCATGTCTTAGACATAAACAATTTAATTATTATATATATTTTTTTCGCTTTGCGATTTTTCTTATTGTTCGAAATTAATTTGCAACCATTATCATGCCATATTTAGCCTCTTGTTCGTATAATTGTCATCATTGGCTGCAGTACAAGTAGTCACGACTCATGAGATGGTGTCGGTTGGTGGTTTCTCAGGGCATGATGATTTCGTTGTTTCAGTGCTTAACCAAGTCCAGGCTTCATACATAACAACATTGTTGTGTCAGTTTTAGTAGTTGGCTGTGTCATAACAAATTATACAAATTATAAATCATCTTTAGCTGCTCTCGCTCGTTTTGTTCGTTTGTCTTTTCTTTGCCCAGTTGGTAAAATGGAAACGTTTTCTTCATTATAATAATTTTGTGGTAATTTTGATGGTTGTTGTTTTAAGTTTTCCTTTTCTTTTGTGCATTTGAAGCCAGAAACAATACATAATAAAAAAAAAAACAAAATTCATAATAACCACAAAAATTGTCAAGTTAGTAAGTGAAATGCAATTTGATAGTTTATTGCTACTAAAACAGTGAAAATAAAAAGTGATTAACCTTTTAAAGGATGGGGGGGAGGTTGAAGAAAAAATTGTATTGAGATTAAATTGTTTTTAGGCTTTTAGATGTGGGATAGAAAATAATTAATAAAATGTTTAATTTTTGAAAACTTAAAAGTTATTTGGGAATTCTAAATATATTCCGAGCAAAATTGTTTTTCTTCTTTTCTCTCTCCCTAGAAGAGAGATGTCAAACAATATATAAAAAAAGTTGTGCGGGCAAATATTTTGTTGGAAAACAGTGGGTGAATCTAACTTGAGTTTCTTATTTCTTAAGTCTTATTCACAATGAAAGCAAGAATTTCGTTTTGCATCTATTACACTCTATTTTTAGTACAAACATTTATCTGGTATTGTTAAAAAATCGAGTCTACTTCTACTACATCAACGATTTGTAACAAATTGTAAAAAATTTTTGTGAGTTTTGAATAAAAAATTTGTATAAGTTTTAAATTAAGACGAATTCATAACATGTGAACTTAACAGCCCTGCTGAAATTTTGTTTGTTACAATTTTGGAGATAGTTTGATTTAATTTCGTTCATAGGGTCTATTAAAAATGGCGACCATCAGTCCATTATTATACATTTATTGCCACTTTTCTAGTGATGACACTAAAATAATCCAAAGATGTAGAATGGCATACAATAAGATAGGAATATATGCAAGTCCCCATACGAACTTCCTCTTGTATTGTAAGCCAATATCTGCCTGAAATATAAATTTTGTCACGGCTGGTGGTACATAAGAGAAACTCAAATATTCTCTAGTTATTTATTACCCAATAATCAGGATAAATTTTCCTTATTGTACCTTTAGAGGGTTAAATTAAACCGAAGTACCAAACAATCTAACAAAATCACAAGAAAATTACAAATTATATGCTAACAAAACTAAAAACATACAACATGAAATTTTAAACCACCTTTTGTGTTATATTCCATATTTTCTTCTTTTATTGTGGAATCATGAAGTCAGGCGGACAGGCAGGCAGGCAGGCTGGCATCTTCACAAATGAAACCGAAAAAAAACTTTCTCCTTTAACTGAAATTTAAAGCTTTGATTTGGTTTTTTATGTCTTTTTGCTACTATAAGACAGACGGACAGA
This sequence comes from Pollenia griseotomentosa, assembly GCA_963931875.1. Classification (NCBI taxonomy): domain Eukaryota; kingdom Metazoa; phylum Arthropoda; class Insecta; order Diptera; family Polleniidae; genus Pollenia; species Pollenia griseotomentosa. The sequence goes on from OZ007564.1 coordinate 33,500,544, forward strand.
CATGCTACTGTTTATCTGAAATTTTGTTGGTATTTTATTCCTATTGTCTTAAGCGGTATTATACATACATACATTCATACACACAAATAGAAATACAGAATTGTCTGAACAACTCTATTTTTATACCAGAAATTTGTTATAAAATCCAATAGTAACGATTTTTCTTTATTTATTTACATACACATAATAAAAGGAAAAACATATTTACACTAACACATAAACAAAATGTATTTGTGTTTTTGTACGATTTAACAATAAACATTTATTTGTTAAAAAGATTTGTTGATTTTAACAACAAATTCAAAAAAAAAAAACATTAAATTGTAAAACAAAAAACTTGTTCTGCATATTAAATACTACAACAAAAAGATGGAATCAGTATTGTTGCCACTACAACTTACTGCTTGGCTTTATTACAACGACAACAACAACAACTTATACTTATAGGAAACTCCAGAGTATTATTACTTTTATTTGAATTTATCTGATTTTTATAGCCAAAAGTTTAAGCAACTTTTACAGTGACTGAGTTTGCAACTGCGTGTAAAAAATAAATTTTACGGATACCCAGTTCTGAGCGAAGCGTATTCTCATGAAGGCATTCGGCATCGATCAAAGTCGAAAAGGCAAAACTATGTAATCACTTTTGTCTTGAAAGTTTTTAACTAGCCTTGCAACATGTAGTCGAGCGAGCATTGGCTTTATGGTATAAGTTTTGCCTCACCCGGCTTATAGTCAAGATCTTGTCACGTACGACTGACTGCCAGAAAGATGGAAAAATTCATAGCTAGCTAGCTAAGGTAGAGTAAATTTTAGGTTAGGAAGTAAATTGGCTTTAATACGCACTTTTTTTTGCCAATTCGGTTTTACTGATAGCAGTGTTAAGTAGAAATAATTAGTATTGTGGTTATTTTGTTGAACTATTTATGGTTTTTAATCCAAATTTTTAATATTTTTAATTAGGCTTAAGTTCATTAAATTTAATTTTCATTAAATTATTTTTATGAAGAAAGGTGTTTTACAACATGAAAATTAATTAAAATTGTTATTGATAATCTTTCATTTTTGACCGTGGCCGGGATTCGAACCGCGGCCGGCAGGTTACCATGACATGTTTCGATCGCAACCACTCGATCTTCTCAAATGGATTTGCCGTTTTACACTCGCAGCCATCGAAGGCTGCTGACGTCAATAGTCAAACATCAATCCTTAAAACAAATTGTATTTTAACCTTTGGTAGATCGAAGTTTGCTTTTTTGAATGATTATCTATTTTAATTGATTTTACATGTTCTTCCTTACTTCTGTTTTTTCGTACTTTTGTCAAGAATTTTTCTTGAAGTCCAAAGTACATTTTTTGTTTTTTCATTTTCGTCTTTCTTTTTCTTGTTGACCTTTTTCAGCACAACTTGAAGGACAAATGAACACAAAGAGCTCGTGCCTTAGCTTTTAACAATAATTAGTATTGTGGTTATTTTGTTGAACTATTTATGGTTTTTAATCCAAATTTTTAATATTTTTAATTAGGCTTAAGTTCATTAAATTTAATTTTCATTAAATTATTTTTATGAAGAAAGGTGTTTTACAACATGAAAATTAATTAAAATTGTTATTGATAATCTTTCATTTTTGACCGTGGCCGGGATTCGAACCGCGGCCGGCAGGTTACCATGACATGTTTCGATCGCAACCACTCGATCTTCTCAAATGGATTTGCCGTTTTACACTCGCAGCCATCGAAGGCTGCTGACGTCAATAGTCAAACATCAATCCTTAAACCAAATTGTATTTTAACCTTTGGTAGATCGAAGTTTGCTTTTTTGAATGATTATCTATTTTAATTGATTTTACATGTTCTTCCTTACTTCTGTTTTTTCGTACTTTTGTCAAGAATTTTTCTTGAAGTCCAAAGTACATTTTTTGTTTTTTGATTTTCGTCTTTCTTTTTCTTGTTGACCTTTTTCAGCACAACTTGAAGGACAAATGAACACATAGAGCTCGTGCCTTAGCTTTTAACAATAATTAGTATTGTGGTTATTTTAGTAGAAATATAAAAATTTTAAATGAAATGTGATATCGGCCAAAAGTCCACCTCTAGCAAGTCGGCAGTAGAGCTGGCAAACTATCGATAGTCGCAACATTCGATATTTTCGATAGTTTGTTGACAAACTATCGATACTATCGAATTCTTTGTAGAATTCCTTAATTAAATTTTTAAGTAATTACCGTACGTTTCCATGTAGCAATTTAAAAAAATGCAATTTTCCAAATTTGGAACTAAGTTTATTCATTCTTAGATTTTCAGCCATTTTCCTTATCACAAGCTATATTTTTTTTAAATATGTATTGAAATATACAACCAGTATGCAATAATTCGGGTAAATATCATTTTTACAACAATATTCGGATCTTCACTAAAAAAGTTATATTTTTCAATTGATTTTCGATTGCATATGAAGTTGAATTTTTAAAATTTTACGAATAATAATGTTCACTGGATAGTATGAAAAAAATTGAATTTGTATTGAAAGTAAATCACTTTTTCAAAATTTTTCAAAATAAAATAAAAATATTCGTTTTGGAAAATATGTATATTGAGACAACAATAAAACAACTCAACTTTGTTTTTGCTTTCAATATAAATTTGTAAACGAAAATTTTTATTTTAGTTTGAAAAACAGTTAGTTAATATAGAATAAAGGTAAAATTACTTTAGTGTACTTTTTTTATAAAAACTCGTATTTGGCGATTTCTGGAAAATCTGTTTTACCTAAAATCTAAATATATAAAATGCTGGCGATTTTCGATAAACTATTTGGCGATTCAGGTGAAAATAATCTGAGAACCCTGGTACATATGTAAAATTTTTTGCTTTGATATTAGGATAAGCATGGTTATGCAAATATGGTTGGTCCTTAAGCCGACTAAATAACCGCCGCAGCTTGCTAAGCTGGGCGGCAACGACAACTGGTTTGTTGTTGCCAGATAGAAACAAAAAATTATTGATAATTTTCTTAAAAAAGATTTCAACGATAGTATCGCTATTGAAAATAAACAATCGATAGTCCAATGAAAAGAAAACTATCGATACTATCGATAGTACTATCGATTGTTTGCCAGCTCTAGTCGGCAGGCGTTCGCTTTTTTTGTGAACTTTGGACAACATTTTGCAATATAGCTTCGCTTATCTCGTCAATGCAGCGCAAAATTTTATCTCTCAGAGCGTTAGTTGATTGTAGTTCTTGTCACGTTAACCCGGCCTTTCAAATGGTCCCAGAGATAATAGTTCAGCGGCGTCAAAGCACAAGAACGAGCCGGCTAATTGATAATAACTAAGCTGCTTGGCCGGCTTTGTGGCTAGTGGAGGCGGCTTGCTGAAACCACAGGTCAGTGATCTTAACATGAGCCCATATCGACCATAAAATATCGGTCTCAGAAGGGGCCTGATTACGTGGAAAAGCTGCTCGAATTTTACGAATTGATACAGTAAAATGTTCACCATTTTGATAGTTAGCTTTCACAATTAAAATTCGTCGTACAAATTATTGAACATCATTAGATAAGTCTTTTTCCCATGTTCCTGGAAACAAATGGACCCTGTGAAAGAAAAATTGCTAAATTTTTGAGGCCAAGAACGAGTTAAGCCAATTATGAATACCCTGTTCTAAATTGAAGCGTAGGACAATGAGAGCTTTTTGCATAAATGACAGTTGAACGGGGCAGGGCCCTGCTTTTAAGCCAGATAATCACTTAAGCCCAATCACTTTTTCTCAGAAAAATTTTAACTGGTCTTGCAACAAGTTTCCGAGCATTATCATAGTCCAACATTTTTTTCCCCAGCCGCCTTTAAGACCAGATCTTGTCGCGTCCGACTGCTATTTGTTGCGACCGCTGCAAAACGCTTTCACTGGAATAAACTTTATTTAAAACAGGGTATTGTAAATTGGTCTGATTCGTTCTTGGCCTCAAAAACGAGCAGTTTCTTTTAAGCATGGTATGCAAATATTGTTAGAAAGATGGAAAGAAGTCATAGCTGGCGATACAAAATGCTTGAATAAATATATATACAAATATTTGACAATAAACGGATAATATTTTTCAAAATTCTCACGGATTTAAGTCAGATACTCTGAAAATAAAACAAAATTTTCTTAAAAATACGTTGCCTTATGATGTGGTTAGACATACTTTACATTTACATTACATATCAAGTCAAGAGTTCATTGTAACATTAATGTAACTTTTAGTTTCTATGGCTAAAGCTTTTATATGTAAACCTTCTTTTTATTTTAAAATAAAGTTGTTGGCTAAGCTTTGTACTTCACTCATAGAAAATGCATCTACATATTGATGAAGCCCTTACATCAGAATTGTGACATCAATGTTATTAAAAATGGCATCAATGAGGCAAACAGTGACATCAATCCAATGACGAACTTCAACTTGAAATTTTGTCATATTTCATGCGTCATCTAAGCTATGAGATCAATTCGATAGCACATTTTGTGTATTATTAACATTATTTTTAATTATGTTTAAAACGTAAAATAAAAAGCAAAAATTCCCATATTCAATTTGTTGAAATCATTTTGTTAAATACATCAAATTTTTAAAGTAGAATAATTACGAAATTGATATCGGATATGCTGCTGTTGTCTTATAATTGAGAGTTTTTCTGTAAACAAAGAGCGGAATACAAAAAAAGTGAAACAAACATGTGTAATATTCTCTCACTTTGAATTAAGTCAATCCAAATGACTCAATTTAATGACAGTTTGTCTAATGAGCCCTTTCTCTGATGGTACTGAGTCATCGCACTGATGACATGTTTTATTTAACTGACTCCAAATCGTCATTTCTGCGATGCCGATGTGTCTTCCCATTGATGTCATAATTAAATTTTTTACCTTAGTGACAATTTGGCAAGGTGATGTTAAGGCCACAAAATACCACAGAACTGTCACGAGACAAAAGATTTTGCTTTTTTTTTTGTCTCTTTTTAAGAAAGCTGCCCTTTTTAATTTCTCTTTGCATCATCTTTTATGCCGCAATACAATGAACACAAATTTATTAAGTTGAGATTTATTTGCAAAGCTTTTATAAAAATTTACTTTTAAGTTTACCACAACACAAGTAAATAATATTTAAGTTAATAAATAACATTATAAAACAAAAAATATTAATAAATACATTTTTTTTGCACAAAACAAAACGTTTGTTGAACTAAGGCATTTTTCAACGTGGTCTGTGTTTTGTTATTTTTGTTTTGATCATGCCATTTGTGTTGATTGTTGCTGCCTGTTTTTACACATTGCCACTTCACTACCAAAAAAAGCTTTCTGTCTTTTTCTTCGAAAGCTGCCCTCGCAACTGATTGTGGCCGTTTTCACACGTCACTTTTTACAGTTCTGTGGTATTCTGAGGTTAAGGCGCACAACATAATGATGAAAAATGTCATGGGGTAAAAAACGAAAACACTTGTGACTTCTGACACTTCTTACATCTTTTCTATCAGTGTGATATTGCCCAAGAGTATCATCCAAATTTAGAAGTCTCCTCTTAAGTTATCCGGTGACTTAAACCTTTATATAGAAACTTTAAACTTACAGATTCCGCTTCTGATTATTACGGTCTTAATCAGTAATCAATCTAAATTTAAAGTGGTACTCCGCTTGTACTCTTTCGTATAAAGGGCACTCCATCAATGCCAATTTGACTTTTTTTGGTTTTCCCCAAATATCTAGGCTTAAAACGAATGAATATCGCTCATTTACTGCAAGAGTAACATAACTCAAACAAATCCATTTCCAGATAAACGCACTTAAACTTTTTGATTTGCTCTAAACAAGTGGGGAACGGGGAAGGTATAAAATATATATAGATGAATTTTATACACAATATGAAGAAAAACATAGCAAACAATTCTGAATCAATAAAATACTATTTTACGATAGCAAACCATAAGCCAAAGCGAATGAAGCATAAAAGGGAACAAGGACCAATACAAGAACGACCTTAAAAATATTGACAACGAATCGCGAGCTGCTTCCCCATCCACAGCAGTCTTAGGAATTGTAAAATTTTTATTTATTTAAATTGTTATTTATTTTGCAAAAAAAGTGTTGCGTAGTCAAAATATACTTTCTGTTTGTAAAAGTTAAGTAGTTAACACAGTTGTAAAGAGGCTCTAGCTCACCTAAAAAAATAGATTTTCACAGCTCTTTTTTTATGTGCCATATTTTGAAAAGAACATGTTTTTGATTCTAACCTTGACATCTTGTTTGAATAGAACACTCAAATTATAGGGTATACATACTGATAATTTTTGTTAGAAAAGATAACGCCCATAGTATTGAGGTCTAATTAAAAAAAAAAATTTGGTTTTATTTTACTTATTAATGCCAAAACCTCTTGTCATTTAAAGACAAGGCAGGAACCAATATAAAATAATATATTCTATTTAAAAAAAAAAAAATTATTAAACTTTTAAATTGCAACAAAAAGGCTTTTAAGTCCTTCAAAAGAACAGAAATCCTTTTTCATATGCCTTTAATATTAAATTAAAAATTGTTTTGCTTCTACTGACAATTTTTAAATTTTGAAATAATACCCTCTCTGTGATCAGGTGCAATAAGTATAAAATAATATCTCTTGTTTCATAAAATTTGCTTTTGTTGGTTTGTTTGTGTGTTACAACCCTGTAGGCTTATACACACACAAACACACACACATAAAACTTATGTTTCTTTTAAATTATTCTCCTTTTTGTGTTAGTTTGTAATATTTTTCTAATACTGTTTTAGCACCCTGTGTATTTTATGTTCTATTCCCTGTTCCCTGGTTGTTCTGGTAACTGAATTATAAAAGATAATGTTGATATAAAGACGGCAATTTAATATTCCTTTCATTAGAAACCATGTACACTGTACAACAAACAAAATCTACACCAGACTTAGTGTTGGAGGAGGTGGTTTATTGTTGGATAAAATCTGACATGTTGTCAGCATGAATGCAAGTCTGCTTTATGGATTTCGTTGTTGTTGTTTTTGCATTAAATATTATTTTCTGTTACTATCTATTACCATGGTTATAATTTTATCAGAGAGTGTGTGTTATTTATTCAGATTTCTTTTTGTTAAAATGTATAAAAAGCAGTTGGTATTTGAAATTTAAACACCCACCCAGTAGTTACAAAGTTTTAATTTTGTTGTTTTCTTATTTTTTTTCGCATTTAAGGGGTGATTACAAAGAAGCTTAATCTTTTTTTTTTTTTTGAAAAGAATATTGGCCGGTAAAAATAAATAAATATTACAAAATAAGTAGAGCTAATGACTGTAAAGTTAAAGTTTTATAAGCTGGTGGATTTATTTTTATTTTTTTTAATTTTTGACAATATCGTATGAATAGCACAATTCTACCCTTGATTTGAATTTAGGCAAAAGAAAAAAAGTACCAAAGTGCCGATTTTCTCCCCGATTTCATAGTCAAATGCTATCCGCCTACAAAACTTCATCCAAATCCATTGGGCGGTTTTCGCGTAAATGAGCCATAAACAACTTAACATCCAAATATCCAAACATAAAAACTTTCACATTTATAATATTAGTAGGGCAAAAGTCCACATTTTTTAACAATACGGAAAGAGTTGCTAAACTTCAGGTAGAAAAATATGGTAATAGTATGGTTAAAACAACTTAGGCCCAGTATTAAAACTTTCCGTTAGTTAAAGGTACGATTTTATCGGACGCGTACCAAGTTATTTATTATTTCAACTTTACTTAAACCTACCCGATAGGATGAACTTGCTTTCAACATATTGCTCTTTTTAGTTTATAGAAAAGTTGTAATAAAGAACAACTTTTCATACGTGGGACAAAATCGTACCTTCAACTAACGGCAAGTTGTAATAATGGCCCTAAGAGTTCTTTATTCGATTACGCCATATCTTTTATACACCATCGTGCAATAAGAACAGAAAGTCATAAAAATTCTGTTCTTTAGATATACATTTTCTGCCACGCTCACTTCCTCACTACCGCCTACATTTTGCTGGATGTTGTGTATTGATAACCAAGATTCTTGTACCTTATTTGCAAACTTTGGCTCTTTTCTCCAGGTATACAGAAAAACAGACGGACACCCGGTCATCGGTAAATTAACTGCGTTATACATGTGTGTATTTGTTTTGTCTAAAAAAAAGTCTAGACATTAAAGAAAAAATAAAAATAATACCAACTTTCGGTAACAACATGGGATTTTATGAAACAAATTAGAGGCAGTCGTGGTTTTTTGCTCATATCTCAGACATTTAAAAACCAATCAGGCTGAATTCCAATAGTACAATTTAACAGAGCAGATGTGACAGAAATATTTATGAACCAAGTCCCCACCATATCTGGGGTCTTGGGAAACCCCATTTCAACAGACGAACATCGTTAAATCAACTTCGCTACTGATAAGGACCAAGAATATATGTACATAAATATACTTTATATGGTGTTAGATCATTGTTGTATAAATTACAAACAGAATCACAAACTTATACATCTTCACCTTAAATGCAAACGGATGCAACTACATTAAAACTCGAAATTGAGTCTCTTAATGATTTTCGTTCGTTTTATTAAACTTCATGTTTACGAACATTTTGAGACCCTGCGATGAAAAATGGCGACTTTATTACACAATTTGATTTTGTAAAGTTTTTGCTTCTCCTGTAAAAAAAAAATAAAAATGTAGTTACGTCCATTTGCATTTAAGCTGACGATATTCACTTTTACCTTCGGTGAAGGGTTAAAAAAACCCAACTATGTTTCCGCATTGGCTACAAACAAACTTGTTTTCCTTTCATACGCACACAATGCTGAGAGAGTTTCTACTCTAGTCTTTCCCTTTGTTGAAAACAATGATTCATTTTATATCTTTTAAAATCTAAAATAATTTGATTTAAATTTAATTTTGAGTTTTTTTAAGGCGTGTCTTAAAATAGGCGTAGCCAACCTGTCGAAACATTCGCCTATAATTAAGTTATTATATAAATCTATTTCCAAAACATAATCTGGCTAAAATTTAAATTTTTTTCTTTTTAAAATTAAGCCTAAAGCTATTAAAGCAGTAAATAATTTTAAAACAAAAAATACTCGAAAAAAAAATTAAAGTTAAACGAAGCAAAAAACTAATTTTTGTGGTTAAAATTTTTAATGTTTTTAGTCTTTTTCCCGATTGTTAATGTTTCCAGCAAACATTCGAACAGTTTCAGCTTGAAATTATTGAAAAAAAAAAAAAAAACTGAATGCTGAATGCGTTTTATTTAGTGTTTTTCTTTTGTTTTTTGGATTTTCCATATCATTTCAATTATTTTGCCAATGGTTTTTTGTTTCCACAGTCTTTCAAAATTTGCTATGGCAACAATAAGTTCTGGCAAATAGAAACAAAAAAAAAAAAAAAAGTTTAGATTTTTGTGTGAATATAAACGGCGATTGATTGGCTACACATAGGTTTTTATAGCTAAAGCCAGTGTTGCCAGAAGTTGGGAAAATTCCAATTTTTTTTTTTTTAAATAGAAGCGTAAGAAAAGTCAGACAGATTTTGAAATTCTTTAAAAGATGCTTTTGATTATATTTCATACTTGAAAATGCTTTTAAACAAACGTTATTGCCCTTTTCCAACTTTTCAATCTGCGCCTTAAATTTTTTGTTTAAGTCTGATTTTTGTAAGTTCAATTACTGCTAATTCACACTCTTCAGGTTTGTGTGGAGTCAAGTCTTATGTCTTTAACATAGAGGAGTTTAAGAAAATTGTTAGTAGTACAGACTTGTCAATTTTCTTTTTTTTGTATTCGTTATATTCTATACGAGTTTTAGGTTTAAGAAAAACAGAAATTTTACGAAACAAACTGTTTGTTTTTATACCTAAACGGAGTTTTAAAAGAACTGACAAGGTTTGTTTTTTAACGACTCCTGGCAATACTGACTATAATACACAATCATATTTTTCCAGGGGTATTGCAATTGCATTTTAGGAGCGCTACAAAGAGTGAAAAGTTATGAGATCCATGCGAACCACAAAAAAAAAAATTAGCCAAAAACCAAGAGAACTAGTTGAAATATTAAACCCTACACCATCACGGGTGGAAGGGGTAGTTTTCGTTTGCACTATAACTTGAAACGCATGCAAATAGTTTAGTATACTGAACAAATAAAAATCTTTTTCTAAATTGTATACATTGTGTTTAGGTCGCAAATTTAAAGACAATTTGATTTCATTTGGTACATAAGCTGTTCTCAACCCAAAAATTAAGTCTATTGAATCGGTTTTAACAAGCCCTTATACAAATGTCGTGCTATAATGAAGCTTTTGTATCTATAAGCCTCCTAATTATGTTGACATATAAATTAAATTCAGGCCAAAAATGTTTTCTCGCAACCTTTATCGTTTTTTTGTGGGAGTCAATCCATAAATGATGTACCTACCTCCCCCACAAATAATGCAGTAAACTGCTTTCGTTTTTATTAACGCTTTATAAATAAAAGTGTTAGCCCAGTGGACGAAATTGGACGATAATTATTTAAGAAAAATTGAAGAAAAAAAGAAGAATTTGTGTTTTCGTCTTAGTGTATCGATTTGGCGAAGGAAGAACCTCCGGTTCATATGTTCTCTTTCGCTCAAATACATGAATGTTTAATTTGGTTTAATAAGTAGAATAATGTAAAATAGACCAGAAAGTACCAATTGAAAAACGAAGAGGAACCAAAAAGTCTCCTCTGGACTCTGCATAATGAGTTTTATGTTTGATGCACCAGTTAAATAACGAAAAAGTACTAAAAAGATCCCTTTTACAGATTCTCATTCACTCAGGGTCTTGCATGTTTAATTTTATGTTTTTAGGTTCAATACTAAAAAAAATTTAAAAATAGAACAAGAAATTGCCAAAAAGTTCCCTCTTATAGATTCTCATCCATTCAGGCCATTGCATATTAAAATGTATGTTCCTAGGTCAAATATTAATGAAAATTAAGAAAAGTACCAATTGAAAACAAGAAAGTATCAATATTTTTCATCTTATAGGTTCTTATACACTCAACACCCTGTACCTATGATTTTATGTTTCTAAGTTTAATGTTATAGAAAATTCAAAAATTACCACATGCAGCAGTGAAATGTATAAAAAAGAAAATAAATTTCCCGTAGTTCCCCTTTTTGATACTATTTTCTCCTCACTGAATATTGTAGTGGGAGCTCATAATTTAATACGTACATTGAAATGAAAAAAAAAAAAAAAATTTGTTAAAAAGTACCAAAAACAGGTACTGTTTTTACCTCTTAAACATTCGAATTTCGAAAAAGTAATTTATATTTTTATTTTTCATATTATGATTACCATTCACTCAGGACTCTGCATCTTCATGTTTCTAAGATTAATATTATAGAAAATTCAAAAAGGCTCACATGTAAAGGGTGTTTTTTTAAGCTAGATAGAACTTTAAATTGTAAAAAGTAACACAAAAAATTAAATTTTGATGAAATATTTTTTTTTATCGTTTCAGTATACTCTGACAAATCATCATGAATAGACTCACGCTTGAACAACGCTACGAAATTATCCAAATTTACTTTGAAAATCAGTCGTCGATTCGCGCAACTTATATTGCGCCTCATCGCTGAAATTGTGTTCAGCGATGAGGCGCATTTTTGGCTTAACGGGTTTGTTAATAAGCAAAATTGCCGCATATGGAGCGAGACCAATCCACAAGAGACCCTACAGACTCCATTACATCCAGAAAAATGCACCGTTTGGTGCGGTTTTCACGCTGGTGGCATCATCGGACCTTATTTCTTCAAAAATGAGGCCGGAGCTCGCGTTACGGTCAATGGAGATCGTTACCGCACCATGATCAATGATTTTTTGTTTGAAAATATGGATGACATTGATCCGGAGGAGATGTGGTTTCAACAGGATGGCGCTACGTGCCATACGGCGAACGCAACCATCGACTTATTGAAATCAAAATTTGGCGATAAGTTGATTTCGAGAAATGGACCTGTCAATTGGCCTCCAAGGTCGTGCGATTTGACACCTCTCGATTATTTCCTGTGGGGCTACGTGAAGTCACTGGTTTATGCTGATAAACCAGCAACAATTGACGCCTTGGAGGCCAGCATTGTTCGTGTTATTCGTGACATACGGCCAGCAGTGCTCGAAAAAGTGGCCCAAAATTGGACGTCCAGAATGCGCTTCGTCAAGAACAGCCGCGGTGCCCATATGCCCGAAATCATTTTCAAATGTTAATGTCACGTATTGATCTTTCGAATAAAAAAAAAATTTTGATTACAATTTAATTTTTTGTGTTATTTTTTACAATTTCAAGTTCTATCGGTCTTAAAAAAAAACCATTTAGAACGGAAGACTAAAAGAAAGCAATTTAGTTTCCCGTATTTCCCCTTTTTGAAGCCTTTTTCCCCCCTATTGAAGTATCAAAAATTTCAATATTATAGTGGGAGCCCATTATTTAATTCGTATATGTCAATGAATAGAGAAAACTGTTTTTTTTTTTAAAAAGTAACAAAAAGAGGTACGATTTTCATCCCTTAAATGTACCAATTTTGAAAAAGTACCATATTGATATTTGTACTATTTAGATAAGTAACGAATGTTATATAGTTTTTATTTTTATGTTTATTGGCTTAAAATGGGGTGACAAAAAATGCCCAAAATAAAGGTTTTACCCATTAACTGCCCAAGAGGGCCTAATTCAAAAAAGTACCAGACTACTGTCCGCTTATTTTTTTGTTTTGCTCTTTTATTCGAGGAGAATATTATGCTTTATATTTTATAAGCAAATCAATACTAAAAAAAACTTCCGAATATTACTAGTTCTTTAATCTAATGAACCCTTAATTTAGTAACCTTAATTTAGTAACTTGGATTGTTATTTAAACTATAACATTCTGTTCATTAAGTAAAAGATAATTTTGATAATCAATAAGTTCTTTTTTTTAATTTATTTCTGTGAATGAATAACTTTCGCGAATTATCAGGATTTTTTAAACCTACACTTAATAAGATTAATTCAGTGTCAGTAGTTACCACTAATTTTCCTAGTCAAAACACTTTTTTGGTTTTTTAAGTAGTGTATTATTTTGATTTCGAATTAGTTCTTTTTTATTGTGAACGCTTAACGGTTGCGAATCAATGAGCTTTTTAAGCCTTCAGCTAATAAATTTTGTTAAAATTCACTATGTGGCACTATTTTTTTTATATTTAAAACATATTTGGTAACGTGTTATCTAAATAGTGAACTAGTTCTTTTTATTTTATTCATACTCTGAACGAATAACGTTCGCGTATCATCAAGATATAAAGTTCTATACCAAACTGGTTATATTTGAAGTTGCTACTATTTTCCCATTTTAAAACACTTTTTTGGTTCCTTTAGTAATATATTATTTGAATAATAAATTAGTTCTTTTTACCAATTTAATTTTTTGGACAAGTTGCGTTTGCGAATCATCAAGATTTTGCAGCCTTCCGCGTAATAGGTTTTATTCTCAGTCGGGATTAACCCCTATTGCCATTTTGAAACACCTTTTTAGTTTATAAAGTAGTGTAATAGCTCTTTTTATTAATATCATTCTCTGAACGAATTATATTTGCGAACCATCAATATATTTAAGTCTTTAGCAAAAAGGTTTTATTCAAAGTCTGCGATTAACATCACTTTTTCTATTTGAAAAATTTTTAGGTTCATTTAGTAGTGTATTGTTTTGATTGGGAATTAGTTCTTTTTATTGATTTCATTCTCAGAACGAATAACCTTTACGAAATCATCACCATTTTAAGCCTAGAGCTAAAAGGTTTTATTCACAGCGACTATTTTTCCATTTTAAAAAACATTTCTTAGCTATTTAGTAGCATAGTATTTTGATAGTGAACTAGTTCTTTTTATTAATTTCATTCTTTGAATGAATAGCGTTTGCACTTAATAGGTTTATTTCAAAGTCAGTATCTACCATTATTTTTTCAATTTTAAACACTTTTTTGGTACATTTTAGTAGATTTTTTTTTAGACAACTTATTTAAATAGAACAACAATAGTAGTTCAGTGCAAACTTGTATACTGTTACTAGTTTAATGGGTGTCTGTCTGTCCTCCTCTTTTTCTACTTTTAGTTAGCGTTCGCATAGACCGTAAATGATTGTAAATAGTATTTTTTTTTTCTTATTTCCATTGAACGTTTTTTTTTTTTTTTGCAATTGAACAATTTCATTCTATTTCAAACATTGACTGAATGATACGTTCAATACAAAAAGTTCGAAGACTATTTGAATGCAATTTTAGCAATAACTAGACAATAAAGAGGCTGTGTTTGAGTAATAGACTGGGGGATGGCTGGTTATTAAATGCAATTTAAATCACAAACAATTTTATGAAATTTGAAACGTCAGCAAAAAAAAAAAAAAAACAAAAATGGAATGAATCTGAGATCGATACACATTGTTGTTCTTCTTTGTTTTTTAAAGTCGTATGAAGTTTATAATTCTTTAATATAAAAGAGACTTGCCATAGAACAGCTGGAGTTTCTAAAGTGATTTGTTTAAAGAAAAAAGTCTCTACAAAAAATAAATTTGATTTTTTGATTCATCTAGAGATGTAAATAAAGACATCGTTTATATTTGAGTAAGAGATGAAATGGATAAATGATTTAAAACCAGATTTTTTTTTGAGAGTTATTTGTCTTCTAATTTTAAAGGCATTACAACTTCTTTAAAATTGATTATTTTTGTCAGCGAACAACATTTAAAAATCAAATACTTACACAGAAAAAATTCTCGCCAGTTTTTTTTTCAATTAAACCATTAATCAAAATTAAAATCAGGGCCCAAATCGTCGCAGTCGTGATCGATTGACTTTGATCGAAATTTTACTTTTTGAGATTATGTCATTCGATAGCTTAAGGGCTTTCGTAAAAACATTTAATTGCTTTTTTACAAACAATTTACACACTTTTTGGGAATAATTATTAGATTTCTTTAACCAATAGCTAAACATTTAAGTATTAAACTTTTTTCAGCAATAAGCAATAAAATAATAACATTCAGTTTTGCAATTTTTCGCAAATTATAGTCATAGATAGAAGCGATTTTTGTATTGATAGTTTTTTGATTCTTTACAGCTTTAACGATTTTTAATAAATAGTAGACTTTGCTATTATGCCGCTGTTAGCAATTTTTTGCAAATTTCCCCTAATTTAGCAATTTTTACAGAATTTTTTCCATTCCTTATACTTTTATGGACTTTTAATCAATTTTATGGCTTGTTCGAATTATTAAAAATTTTCGCTATTTTTGCAAAAAAAATTTTTTTGTTAATTATTGACATTTTGTTTTTTTTAACCGATTTAAAATAAATTTTAGGGTTTGTTTCCAAGTTTGCAATAGTTTGCGAATTTTAGCCATGTTCGCTATAGCAGCGATTTTTTATATAAGTTTTCTGATTCTGTACAGCTTTAACAATTTTTAATAAATACTAGACTTTGCTTTCATGCCGCTGTTTGCAAATTTCCGCTAATTTAAAATTTTTAATCGAATTTTTGCCATTCCTTGTAATTTTAGGGACTTTTAATCAATTTAATGGCTTGTTTGATATGTTAAAAACTTTCGCGAATTTTCGCTATTTTTGCAAATTTTCTGAATTTGTAAAATGTTTTCCGAATTTTTGCAATTTATGCGTTGCTTTGTTGCTCTTTTTGGCAAGCGCCGCCGTTATTAAAAAAGCCACATAAATAAACTGAAGTCACCTATTTTATAGGGCACTATCAACATTGTTGATTTATATGCGGCGAAAAGTGCAATGCCTTATGCCATTAGTATACAAGCATAAAAATCTATTACATTTTTTAAACAAATTTCGATACGAAAGCTTTCGAATGCCGCAATCCCGTTTTTGATACGTCACGAAGTTTTATTCGATACGAAAGTTCATTCGATCACGTGAGCGACGATTTGGGCCCAGTTTTAATTAAAAATTTAAAGTGAATTAATCGTTTACTTTTATCAACAACATTAATGCAAAAAATGTTGTTAATAACAAAAATATTTAATTGATACTATTCATTTTTTACTGGCGCAAATTTAATTAACTTTTTATTTAATAACACAAATTTTTTAATTGAAATTAATTTGTTTTTGGTTTCTTCTGTATAGTTTTGATTTAAGTTTTCGCACGCTGAGAAAACACATTACTTAAATTTAGCCCTGCATCAAGATGTCTTAAACATATGATGTTTACCTCTAAACATGTTATGGTTAATACTAACAAAAATATATAGGTACTTACCACTAATATTTGTAGTGCGCGAAACATGTAATAGCTGTAAAACTTTTATAAGTGATAAACATATAAGATATTGTTATTATTAACGATAACATGCTTGGAGGCAACCAGTATACGGTTATGACATCTTTGGAGGACTAAATTAATTATAACATGGTTGCTGGTGACAATAATATGATTAAAGTAACTATAATATGTTTAAACATTTCTTGTTACAAATAGCTTTGTTTCACCTTCAACAACGCTTACAGAAAAAATTTTGTTTCCTCTGCTTGCGATAAATTCGAAAATATTTCTAGAGAAAATATTCTGAGGAGATCGAGTGGTTGCGATCGAAACATGTCATGGTAACCTGCCGGCCCGGGTTCGAGCCCCGGCCACGGTCAAGAATGAAAGATTATCAATAACAATTTCAATTAATTTTCATGTTGTAAAAATTCCTTTCTTCATAAAAATAATTTAATGAACTTAAGCTTAATTAAAAATATAAAAAATTTGGATTAGAAAATATTCTAGAGTAAAGAATGGCAGTATTGTAATAATTGTAATTTTTTTTTTTAAATGTTTACGTAATTTATACTTAATACAGCATAACATTTTCTGTTGAAAATATTACTGTCATCGATAATAGCATCAAAATTTCTATCCCTAAGTCTAGACGAGCAATTTGTTTGGCAATTATTGCCGAAGCAACTATCAAATTCTATTGCCAACATTAGATATTAACGTGTGGACTGCATAAATATGTATTTGAAAACATGTTCAGCAACAAATGTTATAATACATTGCTGAGCAATTATCTTTTAACACAAGCTGTCAAAATCAATTATCAGTTACAAAACTGGAAAAATTTTGAACTTAAAACGTATAAAATTTAAATACAAAATTAATAAATTAATAATAAAAAAATAATTAAAAATAAATTGGTTGCCAAAGAAAATGTAAGTAAATGTTTTGTGTTTAGACATAAGTACGTTTACTCAACTCTGAAAAAAATATTTAACATAGAACATATCTGTAACGTCATTCTGTCGACGTTATTGCTTATATTATTAACAAATAGAAATTGCGTCTAGACTTAGGGTATGGAACAGAGAACAATTTTCTACAGCAAAAAAGGCAGTTCTCGAAACAGCAATATTTTCTGTATAAAAGTAACGCAAAATTTTCTGCAGTTAAAAGCTAATTTGCTCAAATTTTTAGCATTTTATTACAATTTTATAACAAATTCATTAAAAAGATTTCTTTAATTTTTAAAAAATTCAAAGTGTTAATGTCATAAAACTGAACACAGTTTATGTCGAAACCTTAACAAAAAAGTTTTATTGTTCATTTGTTCGTTTTTAATGACTTGTACTCGTACTTGTCATAAATTTACAATTAAAATGAAAATTGAGTTTTTTTGTTATTTTTTATTTTGTAACTTGAAGAAGACAGGCCCACACAAAAAGACTAATTTATGTGTCTTGCTGGTTGGTGGGTGGTGTGAAAGTCTCTTGGTATTTACAGGTAAATTTTGGAATATAAAAATTTTTTTGCTAATTTCCTAAAGCAAATTATGCAGGAGTATTCTTATTTTTAGGAGGTTTTTTTTGTTTTAATTTTTTAAGCTACAAAAACTCATGTAAAATTTTTAACATTTATTTTTTTTATGTCATCATAAACCACACTCTCCTTTACCAGTAATTTATTATGTAAATAACCTACAAATTAACGAAAAAGTTAAACAGAAATTATACATTCGCTCAAACACATTGGCTTCGGTATGTATTAATGTTCTTTAATACTTTTACACTGTCCAGGGATAAACATGTCAAAATGCTGAGCTACAGAAAAGAATCGAAATAAACTAGATCGGTGCGTGTGACTCAGTTTTGACTTAGGATCCAGCACGCTTACAAATGCAATCAAGAACGCTAAAGCACAAGAAAAACTTGATATTCTGTGCCCTTTACATTGCGCAATTTTAGTCGCTACGATTCCTACTTTATGGGTAAGAGGGGAGAGAGGAATTAATTCCTCTTAATCACGAATCTTTTGCAAAGGCTTAGAAACACACACACACTTACCCAATATTTTTTTTTAAAGAAAGTACTTGAAGTTAAAACAAAAAGGTCGAAAAAACATACATAATAATTTGAAAGTACTTTTTTTTAGAAACATGAAGCATAATTCTAGAAACACACCTGAGACAACTTAGAATTATTCGCCACGAACACTCGTCGTCAGAAATAGAACATATGAAATTACACACAATCATTGCGTGGACCGAAATTCATCGTGTGTAACGAATTCTGCGATACGTTTAATTCTATTTCTTTCGTAGACAAACGACGAAATTATTATATTTTTGGTGACTGCGTACGAAACTTAGACCCCTTTTTAGACTCGGCAAGTTAGTTGCGCAAGTTACTTGCCGACAACAACAAAGTCTGTACGAAATTTTTTTTCTTTACTCCGACCTTCCCGCTAACGTCTACAAATCAAGAGTTGCGCAAGAGACTTGCGCAAGTAACTTGACGAGTGTGGAAGGGGACTTAAGAACAAATTTTATTTGCAATAAGATAAACCTTCTATTTCTTAGCGTATTTGTTTTCAATAGCTTAAATTTCATAAATTTTTTTTTTTGCTTTTTGATAAATTAAGTTTTACAGAAAACTTTGCTGCGGATACACAGCTTAAGATTCTTAGAAAACCTCTAAGTAGTTAAGTTTCAAAAAATAATTTTGCTGTTGCAAATAGCTTAAGTTTTGTAGAAAATGTTGCTTTGCATAGCTTTTAGTTTCAAAGAAAGCATTGTATCGAAGCTTAAGTTTGATACAAAACAATTAATAGCTAAAGTTTTGGAGAACACTTTGAATATCGACAATTAAAGTTTTACGGCAACCTTTAGCTATCAGTAGCTTAAAAACTAATATATACATATAAAAAGATACATAGAAAGCTTTTTTTTTTATTAATAGTTTAAGTTTCACAGAAAGCTTTTGCTAGTTCAACATTTTCAAGGTCATCGAAGGTTTACGTTCTTTTGATTTCGGTTTCTGATAGATTTATCAAAACTACCAAGTCCCGTTTGTGGTTTTAGCCCGGATTTAGATTTTATAGCATCATTATTATTTCAACCGAAACTTTATTTAAAGCATTTTTTCAAAGAAAACGAAATATACGAAACGAAATATACCTCGCAAGTCGATTAAAAATCGCAAAAATAAAAAAAAAAAAAAAAATAAAATTTTTTACACTTTTTTTTTTATCAATTTTTAGCTAAAAGTTCCCAATCTAAATCTGAGCTGAGTTTTAAAAACCCAAACGGGTTTTTGCTATCATGCTTAAAAAACTTTGCTAGTATGGTTAAAGCTTAAGTTAAGTTTAATAGCAAACTTTGCTATAAAAATCTTCAAGATAGTTTTCGCTATCACTGTCTAATGATTTTTTAAAAGCCGTGCTATCGATAGCTTAAGATTATTGAAAAATTTTCCTATCAATAGCTTAAGTTTTATAGGAAGCTTTTTATTTTCGTGCAAATATTAAGCTATAAGCTTATGTTTGTAGTGTCAATAGAAATTGTTGTATAGCAAACTTTGCTCTCATTTTAATCATATTTTCCAACTCTTGCCAACTGTGCTAACAAATTTGTAGACCACAATGAATTTGTTGGCTCCGGTGAAGACATTTAATTATTGTTGTTGGCCAGTTTTTTACGAACTAAATACATACCAAGTAATTTTTTTACTTTTTTTTTGACCAAAACTGCAAAAAATAATATTGTCAACGGATAATAAAGCCATATAATTTATATCCGTACACTACATCCATAGTCGTTATTATTTAATACTCTGCATGATATTTACCTGCAAATAAATGAAACAAAAAAGAAAAAAATGTGAATTACTTAAAAATGAAATTAAATTGCATTATAAATTATAATTGTATAATTAAAAATTTTTGAATTTTATTCTGTTTGCATATTTTAGCAATAAGGAAGGACAGTGGGTACGCGAATTTTAAAGGTTTTTTTCTTCGATAATAAAAGCTGTTTTTAACATTTTTTTAAGTTCCTTTTAAAAGCAGTTTCCTTATTTTAATATGGAAGTGTTGAAATTCTTATAAAATATTTATTTAATCGCATTTTCTTTATACGGATAAATAATACCCGTAGAAAAAATAAGTAATTCTCCTACAAACAATAATCTTTATCATCCACATTTAAATGATTGGGTTTTCTTTGCTCCAGCATTTTTTGGAATAATTTTTATTTAGGGCATAAATATATTGTGAGTTTTTTTTTTATTCGATCCATTTTTGGCATTTTAACTGGTATCCACGTTCCCATAATCTTTATGCAGTATTTAAGTAGATTTTTTGTTTTATTTTTTTTTAAAATACCAAAATGTGCCATTAAACAAACATTAAACATTATTCAGTCATTCATTCAATTTATACCACAAACACACATTCTATTACGAATCTGTGTAAGTTTGCGAGTTTTTGCATCCCAGTTAACAATTTTCTAATAATGGATAAAATCTAAAACTTTATCAGCGTGTCAAACGTAAAATATCTAACAAGGAGAATTGAATAGAAGGTGAGGCCAACTCTACAACAACACTGATTCTGTGCTCGGATTGTCAAAAATATTGCTAGTAAAAAAAAGGTTTGTTTACATAAAAAACTAGTTTGTATACAAACATTGACAAGTCGACCACCGAAAAAATCACCATATCGTTGGCTTAATTTTACAGGAGAGACAAAAAATTTTTTACTTTTCCTATTTGCTGCTTTAGAGGAAAACGAACACGCTTGAAGACTGAAATTGAAGAAAAACAACATGCTGGTCGCCGAGGCGTATCTTTCTTTACCATACGGCATCAAAATCTCAATTTACTTAAAAAGTGGATTAAGCAGGTTTTCATATTAAGCCGACGATATGTTGACTTGACCCCACCTTCTAGTGAATTCGCCTTGATATCTAATCTGTTTTAGACATATAATGGAAGGTCATAACATCTTAACGCCGAGGTCTTGTTACTAAAACGTATATGTTGCGGACACGTAGACCTTGCGGTCGACTTAAATGGTTGGTAGTTACTAAAAAGTAGCTGGAAAAACCAAAAGGGTAAGATTGAGAAAGGATAACATTCGAAACTATCTGGAAGTTGTTACACTCGATAAACGAAGAGAAAAAAGTAAACTGAAATGAGGATGGAATACTCTTGAATACCAAAGCTTGTGTTCCAGACAAAATCAAGCGGAGTTCGGTAAAAAGGACGAAGATTAGTATCGTGCTGGAATAAGTATGACAGATACTTTTACGAAACATGGTATTGATCCTTACAAGGCAGCAATCATAGCTCAAGATCAAAGACACTGGCGAAGCCTTTGTCATAACTCTACACTGTAGGGTAGAAGAGGCCAGGTATAAGTAAGTAAGTTACAAAAAAAACATGAAAGTATGTCAAAATCTATAATTCGCTTTTGCTATTTGTTCATTTTGTAGAAATGTACATAAAAACTCTGGTAAAAAAACTCTGATACCCACAGCCGATACGAAAAAAACTGAGAAAAATTCATCCGTCACGTTAAGGTAAGAGTAACTATTTACACATAAGCTTGGTAGGATGAATGGAACAGCTAATCCGCAACATATACGTTTACGTAAGAATTATCAGTCATTTCTGACGTTTCAAGAGACTTATTAGGAGCAACGGGTCTCCTTTTTTTGTAGGGGACGGTTTTTATCATACAATTTTTATCAGTTTTTGGCCGAAATTTCGGCACATTTTTTAAATAACTGCAAGACAAAGGAAGTTTTTATTTCCATGTTGTCTAAAGAACATAATAAGATTTCAAGGAAAATAGTCTGTCTTTCTAAATGGGTTTGAAGATTTTTTCCCAAAACCTCTGCACATAAGGGAAAAGAAAGTTTAATTCTTTAAATTTTCTATAAGAGAAACAATAAAATCCCAATAATTTTTTGTTTTACTCTAACAATTGTCTTATTGTCGGCATGTTATCGAAAAAAATTCTGTGGGTTAGTTACGACATTCGACATCGATCGAAACTTGTATTTATGTATTGCAATTTCGATCGGTATCGACTGCGGTAATTTGTCCCCTGATCCGGAATACGATTTTTACATGGCAAATCTGCACATAATCAGAAAGAAATTTGTATTTGTTTATTTTTGTGGTTTTTCTTTCAGACACTTCTGAATATTTTTTGGAGTATTTTAATAAAATTGAAAAAAGAATTTATTTTATTTTGATTAAGACCAGAAAAATATGAAAGGCCTCTGAAAGCTTAAGAAGACAACAAATGTTTGTCCAACAATATTCCACCGTATTGAAAATTCTTAAAAATTTTTTCCAGGATCTTTTTTCAAACACGTATACAAAATTTGCCAAACTGTTCCCAATTTTCGGTATGTTTTCGGTTCAGATATTTAATGCGAAATCGTCAACTGGTGCAAGCTGTCGGTGGAAACATAATGTTTACGAGGTGTAGTTCTTTTATGTATATTTGTATGAGTGAGTACATGGAATAGAACTGACTTTGTTGCGTTTGAGGGTTTATATTTTATGGTTTTGTAGAAAAAAAAAAAAAAAATAATGTGTAACAACTAGAAACATTGACTAAAGTAATAATTTGTATCTGGCTGTGTGCATTACAAATATCAGGGTTTGAAAAATTGAGAATTCAAAAATCTTAAAGTTTTAGAAACAAGTTGACTGACAATAGCAAGTTCTAAATAAAGTATTATTATTTTTAGCAAAAGTTTTATAAAAAATCTTGGTATCGAGTTTTAGAGAAAACTTAGTTATCGATAGCAAAAGTCGCGGAGAAAAATAATTTATCTATAAAAAAATTTGTTAAAAATAGCCTATTATCGAAAGATTCAGAGAAACCTTTATTATTGGTAAGAAAAATCATAAAACAGACAAGTTTAAGGGAATAGTTTGTAATCGTAAGTTCTCGTCTGATAGAAAAATTTCTATCGCTTACAAAAGCTCAAAGAAAAACATAAACATATGTTAATATATTCACATATAAGTATAGCTTTAAATTTCAAGTTCTCTTTGTTATCGATATGAGAAATTTTTAAAAGAAAATTTTGTAATCGGTGGCTCAGGTTTTGTAAAATATATTATCGATACTTAAAAATTTCATAATGAAATTTGTTTTCTTAAATTCCCTTTTTTTATAAAAGATCGATTTCGATAACAAAAAATTTAGGGAAAATGTAGTTATATATCGTTTTTAATTTAAAAGCAAAATCTTTGTTATCGATATCAGAAGAATGTATTTAAGAAACTATTTTTTTAAGAGAAACTTAGTTGACGATAGCACACATTTTATAGAAAAGTTAAAAAAATTTTTTAAAATTTGTTTTTGTTTTAAATGTAATTTTCCATGCGAACGTTAACGTGTGCCATCGTGGGATTGGCTGTTATATTTCGTTTTCATAAGCTTGAGGGGGAAAAATTTTATAAATAACACATAGAAAAACTTGTAAGAAAAAACTTTGTAATCGATTACACATATTACTGCGATACCCTTGTTATCGACATCACGAATTTATGAGGAACTTAAGCTAGATTTACACGATTGAAATTTTCTTCAAAATTGCTCTTCAAAATGCTTCAAACTCGTGTAAACAGCAAAATTTTGAAGAAATTTGCTCTTCAAAATGCTTCAAACTCGTGTAAACAGAACAATTTTGAAGAAATTTTGCTGTTTACACGAGTTTGAAGCATTTTGAAGAGCAATTTTGAAGAAAATTTCAATCGTGTAAATCTAGCTTTAGTTGTCGATAGCATAAATTTAAATAAATTGCAATATAAAAGCACAACTATTTCAAAAAACTGTGTGGTCGCAAACTCCGCAATCAATATCACAAGATTTGGAGAAAACTTTGATCACGATAGCACTAGTACTATTCACATGTATCATTATATATTATAAGCTTACAATAAATTTTAATTTAATTCTTAAGTTTGCGTCCTGCCAATGACGAACGAAAGTTCTCCAAATCACAGTCCCCGTTTATATAGGTGTTTTTGGCTCTTCTTATTGGATAAGTGCTCCAGTATTCCTTCTCTTTAAGCGAATGTGGCCGCCGTCATTAAAAACATTTCTAGCTAGAGGGTTTGGGTGCCATTCAAGCCTTTGTTAGTATTTAATTTATTTTTTTGTTATCATATGATTTAATCATTTTAAAAGTCAAGAAATTTGTCTTAAATTTTAGGAGAATTCCGATGCTCCTTAACCGATTTTATTTGGGGTCTTAGATCTAATATGCAATCCACTCACGAAAAACATTACATTACAAAAGTTTTATAATTTTTGGTAGAGGCTATCAAAGACTCGCCAACCGAGTACAGCCTTCTTAAGTTTCTTTAACACTTTTGCTATTGAGACTTAATAAAAAATTTCTAATCGATAAAACGAGTTTAATAGGAACAGTTCCTTAAAACTTTAAAAAACAAAGCAGTTTTAGGGAACAATTTATTATCTATAACAAGAGTTTATAATACAGTACACGCTCGGAAATTCGAACCATTTTGTTTTTAGGGCGATTCGAAATTCCGAATTATTCGAATTTCTGGAATTTAAGTAAATATATAAACATATAGAAAAGCTTTGTTTTTTTAATTTTAGTTTATTTAACATAAAAACTATAAAAATCTTAACGAAATATAACAAAAAATAACATTTCAGTTCATTTCACTTTAGTATGTATAATACAAACGCCAAAAAACTGACTTTCAAACTCCAACAACATCAACAGGATCTGTAAATCATCTATTAAAATAGGATTCCCCTTTTTTACTTTGTACTTGGTTAAACTAAATTGTAAAAATTTTAGTGCTTACAATAAAAAAAGAAAAAAAACCGCTCGGAAATTCGAATTTTGGATTCTAATTTTAGAGCGCAAAATGTAATGAAATTACTGATTCGAATTTCTGAGAGTTCAAATTTCTGAGCGTCTACTGTAAGAGATTTTTATTAATGAAACGCTAACAGAAAAGCTTTTAAAACTTTTTTTTTAAATAGAGTTCTACCAGCAACATTTCAAAATTCTATATTAAATTTAAATTCCTCACCCTGTTTCTGTGTTAAAAAAAAATCATCCCTTTTGGTTTAATATGTGGTTACATTTATCATAATTTTTAATACATTGTTGTTGTTTTTTGTACTTTTACATAGAAATACAGAATATCATATTAAAAATATGGTTTTTACTACAAATATAAACCACATACTAAATAAATTCATACACTCTCAAACATTCTTTGATAAAAAAAACTTATTATGTAAATTGAAAATGTTTCATAGAGAGAACCTACAGCAACAAAATAAATGAATGATGTACAAAGTTATAGATGTATTATTTTATATATTTTTTTTATGTTTAAATTGTAGCCAAACCTAATGTATTTTATATTGAAATTAAGGGAAAAAAGGGGTTTCTTCACTTCACTTCATTTCTCGTTTTTTTTTTTTTTGCTAATCTGCCATTATGGACTTTATAAAAGATTAAAAAATAGGCTGAAAATAACGTATAAGAAAAATAACAGCAGAAATGAAACAAAAGTTTATTAGAAAACAAGTAAAAATGCTTTAGATTCGGATGTGCCGTATCTTTGATACCCTTCAACAGTGCACTTTACAGGGCAATTGTTTGTATACAAGCTGTTAAAATCCAGCGCGCAGTACTTTGTTCCATACACAAAAATAAGGTGAAATAATGTTATTCCAATGTTTAAAAAAATTACTGTACTCTATACGTATCTAAAAAAATTACATGTAGGAAGAATCTTTTTTATGGTTAATGTGTTTCACCGCTGCTGGAGGTCGCTAAACTCGACCTAATTTTTAACAAAATTTTACAAGAAAAATTAAACTTAATTCATGTACTAGAAAAAAAAATTATTAAAAATTTATTTTAAAGAAGTACCACAATTTTTAAGCTAGTATTTGATAAAAAAGACATCCTTCTTTGATGTAAGCCCACACTTTATTTAAAGTATGTATGTATTAGTAATGCTCTGGAGGAGTCTTAAAAAAGTATTGCCGTAACTAAAAAAAAGTAAAAAAATTTTGGATGTACAAATAAAAAAACTGAGTGAATACTTTTTTCAATTTTCTCTGCCGTTCAATAAACCAAGTGCCCGCCATTAAGAATCAAAAGAGAAACTAACCAAATTTTAGTTCCAACTTAGAGATATATGTTCTTTTTTAGATGCCCAAAATGCATTTATTATTTTTTATAATTTAGTACAGTAAAAATTCGATAATCCGGATAATTGATTGCAGACCCCAATCCGGATTAGCGAATTATCCGGATTACCGCATGTATGTATTTATCAAAAATAATAATAATTCATAGCAAAATTAAACATAAAAATTACTTTGTACAGTTCAGCTAAAACAAAAAAATACACATTTACACACATACATACTTAACAATAAATAATATTAATTTTGTTATTCAATCCGAATTATAGAATACGCAATGACTGTATTTTTCAAAGCATGCTGTGATTTGAATAAAAAAATAAATAAAAATGGGTGTTATTCAATCCGGACTATAGAGATTACCGGATTACCGAATATTCCGGATTAGTGGAGTCCGGATTACCGAATTTACACTGTACTTAGATTAAAAGCCAAAAATATTTTTCTGTACGATAAAATTATCCTTTTTTCTTTGTTCTGTGTTTAAAAATTAACGTTCTAAAGAAATTAACTTCAAGAAACTCTCTACCGTTATTAGACATTATTAAATAGCCGTAAAAAATGCAGGTTGTTGTTTTTATATATATATTTTTATTTATATATATTTAAATTTAATTAAATTATTAATCTTTTTATTATTATTAAATAGTAATTTAATTATTATTACAAATTATAAAAAAAATAATTATTTGTCAACATTTCTACAGAAAAAAGTGATTTTATTCCTGGGATTAAGATATTGTGGGCATTACAGTATCGAAGGTATAAAATGATAGTTGGGTATGTTACATACCATCGGAAAGGTTAATTTGTCTAGTTTCTCGCATCCCAAAAAGCGACCAAAACTACCTTAAAGGAAAAAAATAAACTATCTTTTGAGCAAAAAAAAAAAAATTCCGGATAAAAAAAAAAGTTTTAAATTAAAAAAAAAATTTTTTTAATTTTTTAAAAAAACAACAAACAATTTGGGACAAATTTTGCTTATACCAAACAGTTATAAGTTACATGGATGAGAAATACACTGCATATATGCTAAAAATTGAGAAACCCTCGTCTTGAGTAAGAAATTATTTTTTTTTATACATATCCCACTCGCATCCCAAAAAGCGACCAAAACTATCTTAAAGGAAAAGACATAAGCTTTCTTTTAAGCAAAAAAAAAAAAAAAAACATTCCGGATAAAAAAAAATATAAAAAAAAAAATAAAAAAAAAAAAATCTTTTTTTAAAAGATTGATCAAATAGCTATCGAAGCTTCTTGGGACAAATTTTGCTAACACCAATAGGTAATGAGCTACATGGATGAGAAAGAACGCCTGTATGGTCAAAATGTCAAACTTTGACCCCCTCTAAATACTATCCAATAGGACTAACCTTGGTGCAAATTTCATCCAAATCGGAAGACATCGATTTAAAAATTGGGTCACTTGACATGAAATCCCCCATATATATATGAATATCGTCAATATTTACTTTAGATTGCTTTGGGTGCACCGTTTTTTCAGTTTTTTAAAAGAATATATGCTCAGTTGCGCTGTCTATTAATGTAAAGAAAGAAATTTACCACATTTTGAGTTTAAGTTTCATTTTTGTGCTGTTTCCGGAACACCATATTTTACTTGTTTTTTATATTTTTATATGAAATATTTTAATTATGAAATATTTAAATTGTTTCTATCATACATATTTAAAAATATAAAAACTCTTGCTAGAATTTATAAAAAATTAAGTACATCAATTTTAACATTATACAGTTGAACTTCTATAAGTCGAAAATCTGTAAGTCAAACATTTTTTAAGTCGAAGGTAATCTCTTGGCAATAGCGGGATAGAGGCCAATTCACATGATTTTGTTTCTATAACTTGAACTTCTTTATCTTGAATTTTTCTATAACTCAAAGTAAAGTATTTGCACCACGCGTGGCCATACTTTCACAAGTCGAATTTTTTT
Source organism: Pollenia griseotomentosa (assembly GCA_963931875.1). Lineage (NCBI taxonomy): Eukaryota > Metazoa > Arthropoda > Insecta > Diptera > Polleniidae > Pollenia > Pollenia griseotomentosa. The sequence continues at coordinate 33,529,065 of OZ007564.1, forward strand.
TTCAAACATTTTTTGCCATCCTTAATTTTTGTTTTATTTAAAACTAATTAGCATTTAAAATATGACATTTATCTTTAGGTTAATAAAATTTGATAAATCTAAATTCAATAATTCTATGTTTTTCAAATTTTGCATGTAAACACTAATCAAATCACACAATATTTCATTAAATGAAATCTGTAAATATGTACTTCTGTATTTGAACGAAATAAAATTAAAATAACATGAATGCCGAACGAATTTAAATTTTTTTTTGTGCATTTAAAGTAGAATCGCACAAATTAGAACCACTTTGTGCACCGGGCAGTTCGAATTTCTGGACATTTTTTTTACAGAAAATGATAAAATTTTAATAAAATTGTGATTGATAATGAATAGTTGTGTAAGCTTTATTTAAACTCAAAATAGTTTTTATTTAATTACATTTAATTAATTGAACATATCAAGGTATATTTACACAAGGTAAACTCGTTAGCCCATATGTTTGTCAGCTGTTTACCCCTAGTTGGAACCCAAACGTCAAATTTCGTGTATATGAGCCAAAATTTGTACATGTGTGCGTTAAATTGTTTTTGTTTTATATGAAGACAATTTTGACAACTCGGTTCTTTTTATAGAGCAGCATGTCTACACTCCCAAATGAGTCTACCTTGTGTAAATATACCTTGGAACATATTAAATTAGTAGGTATCTAAAGATAAGGTATTATCTAAAGATAAGGTTTGTTTATAATTTTTTTATCTTTTTTTCACACATATGAACACTTCACTTTGACCTTCAGTTATCAACTGATCCAAATTTGTACAAGCATATCAAATTTCGTACGCTAATGACCGAATTGTACACACCACCAATAACTCGGTGATTCCCCGTTTAATTTTTACTTTAATGAGCGAAAAAAAAAATTTGTAGTGAAAATACAAAAAAAAAAAAAAAAATAATTCCAAAAATTAAAACCCCTTGTTGTTCTTATTTTAGAGCGTTTAAAAAAAAATAAAAAAAATTTTCCTAGTAGAAATAAAAACAAAAAAACACCTCCAGAAATTAGAATCAACGTCCAATATTGAAATGGCCGGTTCTAATTTCTGGACTTAAGCTTCTGTAAGTTGAACTTTTTTGTCAGGATAATGGAGTTTTGAGTTATTGAAGTTAAACTGTATTTAAATAGATTTGGTAATTTTCAACAATTCAACATAAAAAGTGTTGCCGAATTAATTTTTTTATAAAAAGTGTACATGGGAGGTACATGAATCCTTTGACGGAATTTTTTCAAAACTTTAAATTTTGTTTATTATTATCATTTATACTTCCATGCAAAATATTATTAGTTTGGGTCAAGTCCTTCTGTTTTTGCACAATTTTGTTCCACATCAAAATATTGTGCAGCGTTGCCCGGAGTCCAAAACTAGTCATGTGACTGCACTCACAATATTATTACAGTAACGGACTGTAGTTTATTTAAGAAATATTCCGTTCAGTAATTTTTAAATAAATAAACATTTAAAATTCCAAGCAATTTTATTTTTAACTGATTCTAACAGTTATTCAAAAAACTAAGTGCATATTAATACGGATTTTCAGTTGCAGTTAATATTGTCCGTTGATTGAGTTAAATTCTTCTTTATGTTAAAGTAAATAAAAATGTAATTTAAAGCAACAAAAAGTTCATTTAATTTTTACTGTCAAAAATTCAACCGCGAATTCCGTAAAAACAAATCAATATTCAGTTATCTTTTGTCAAAAAATTAACTACATATTCCGTAAAAACAAATAAATATGCAGTTATTTTATAAAATTTTTCTGTCAAAAATTCAACACCATATTCAGTAAAAACAATTAAATAAATAGTCAGTTATTTTATATAATTTTACTACCAAAAATTAATTTTCACTTATCTATAAAAATGAATTGCTTGTTTTGTGTAAGCAATTCCCATTTTCTATTAGTTAAAATAATTTAGTTAAATACATCAAATTTTAAAAGTAAAATAATTGCGAAGCCATATCGGTCATGCTGCTGGTGTCTTATAATGTAAACAACGTGGTCAGTACAACAAAAGTAAAACAAACGTGTGTAACTGGGTAAGTAAATAAAAATATTCTCCTTCTCTCGCTTATAAGAAAAACAAGCGGGCAGGTGTCTGTCTGGTATTTTTTAGAAATTCGGCTCTTTTGTGGAGTAAACGAAAATTTAATAAAATAACTGAATATTTAATTGTTTTTACTGAATATGGGGTCAATTTTTTGACAGTAAAATTTTAATAAATAACTGAATATTTAATCGTTTTTACTGAATATGGTGTTGAATTTTCGACAGTAAAATTTTACAAAATAACTGAATATTTATTTGATTTTACGGAATATGGTGTTGAATTTTTGACAGTAAAAATTAAATGAACTTTTTGTTAAAAATAAATGAAAAATAGGTAGACCGGTTTTTAATTGAACTTTCATTTGTTTTATATGACAATTTCAGTTAATTTTACGTATAGAATATTGTGAGTGTGGATTTTGTGCGGGTAGTGGCTGGGGGATCTATCATATAAACATGATTTACTCGGGACAATATCTGCGAGAGGCAAAATTCTATCCGCAATTGAATGTGTCCATTTAGGTTATTTCAGTGAGCTGTTACAAAGTGTCAAAAACTAGCAATTAACCCCCTCCTAGGACATCGACATGTGACAGGTCTCCTTCATATATCCTTACCACTTTAAAACTATTGCGTGACATGTTTGGTGTTAGTTTCCTGGCCCCTAGAGATGTTATTGCTGCCAATAGTTTTAATCTCCCTTATAATGATTATATTTGCTCCAAAGTATCCAAGTTGGTTTATGGTTTTTTTAAAATTTTATTTATTAATTTCGGCCACGGTCAAGAATGAAAGATTATCAATAACAGTTTTAATTCATTTTCATGTTGTAAAATTCCTTTCTTCATAAAAATAATTTAATGAAAATTAAATTTAATGAACTTAAGCCTAATTAAAAATATTAAAAATTTGGATTAAAAACCATATAATTCAACAAAATAACCACAATACTAATTATTTATTAATTTAGTAAAAAAAATTCCCTTTTTACTTTTTAGCGCTTTTCTTTAAATATAAACTCTTTGCGTTAATTAATTTATATTATATGTTTCTTTGAATTCGGATTGTATTGCATAGTTGTTGAAAGTTTTCGACAAATAATTACGTGAAAAATGATAACCTGAAAATTGCCTTAGGATCCAAAATGTACTGTTTACCATATAAGATCTTATATAAATATATTTTGGTGTTACACACGGTATAACAAACTCCCATATGTCACTCGTGGTGCTGTAGGGTATCAAAAGAAGCAAACAAAATAATACTTGAAATGTATTTATGATTATAAAATCTAAACTTGGCAAAAAAGCAAAACACTAGTGACCTAAAAATGCTACATGTGTTTGAATAAAATATTAAATTTTATTTTCACAATAATATTTAACATTTAACTTTAACAAAACGAAATAAAAACAACTTGTGTTTTTAATATTTCATGCATTGATCTCAAAAAATATGAATCAAAATTGGGAAATATGTAAAACCTTATTTGTTCTATTTAATCAAATAAAACAAACTCAAACTAAAGAAAGCAAATAAAAGTTTACAGTTGGAAACAAAATAATAGGGGTATGCACAATATCAAGCAATTCTTTTTCAAATATTTTCATTATTACACCACATCATCAATACCCTAATGCTGTCTCACAACAAATTAAATCAAAAGTAAAATAAATTCTTATTGGAAAATTGTTAAATTCAATAGAAAATAAAAACAAACATATTTTCTTTTCTCCAACTACACAGGATGACAATGAAAATTTATATGTAAATTTTTCAATATTATTTGTTTCTTTTTTTCTTTATTATATTGTTTGGCTTCATTCTTCCTGCCATTGAGTTAGAGAAATGGAATTTAAAAAAAATAAATTAAATCGAAATTGTATTCGAATTTGAATGTGTTAAAAAAATCTACAAAATAAAATATGCAAACTAAATATTAAAAAAAAGTAATAAAATACAAATTGATAAAATTAAAAGTGTAGCTAGAGAGTTTCCATTTTAACCTTTACGAAAATATTTTTGTAAGCCAAGAATTTGTGACACATATACTTTGTATAAATTTACTGATGCACTATGGGTCAAAGCGTGGATATTTTTATAAAAATTTTTTACTATGAATGGTTGAAAGTATTATTAATAATTTTGGCAATCAAGAGCAACATTTTTTGGCTACCGATAATGATAATTGCCCAGCGAACTTTCTGGGTATCGTTAGCCCAAATTTCCTATTAAGCTTTTAAATTTTTTGCTTTTTTAGAAATTTTTGCCAATAGATAGTAAAAGTTTAATAGATAATGTTTCGCTATTAATATTAAAAGCTATAATACAGTAGTTTTGACTTAACTGCCTTTTATTTACGTGCACTTTTTACTAAACTGCACAAAATTGATAATTTTTGGCATTATTCTTTATAATCCCATACAAATTCCTTTTCTAAGTGCACTTTCTTTATCTGCACATTTAAGATAAGTGCCCCAAATTTTTGGCATTTTAAAATTATTTTCATACAAAAAATTCAAGTTAGCTGCACTTTGACTTAACTGCCCAAAATACATATTTTCTGTAATTATTCTTCAAAATCCTTGTTTACGTGCCTTTTTTATTCCTGCACATTTCTCATATTTTTGGGCAGCTTTTAAATATTTTCATATAAAACATCAAAGTTAGCTGCACACATGAACAAATTTTTTTCACATAAATATCCAATTTTAGCTGTTTATAAAAACATAAATCGCAAACAAGTCAAGTTGGTATCATTATAATTCATTTATTTTGTTTGCATGTACCTACATTTATGCATATGGATTGTGGTTACAGCAACTTTACCACGCTTATATGAAAGGAATAGCAAATCTTAGGTCTGGAACAGAATAAAGTAGTTGTAGTAGTATTTGAAGCTGACCAATGCTCTGCAGGCCAACAAAGTTCAAAATTTCGAATTTTGCGCTTCAACGGCAACGACTACTACAACTACGTATTCTGTTGACACTACTTTGAAACCGCCGTTTTTAACTTTTGACAGCTTGCAGCGCTATTTTTTGCGTTGTACTACAGCACATTTCTGTTCCACACTTTATTGCTAGCAATTTGGCTATCTCGTTCTTTAAAAAAATGCACAGCAAATGACTTCAGGTTGTTCGAACGTCATTGTTATTATCAATTTATTAATTAAAACGTTTTGTTTCTTCTTTTAAACATGTTACTTTAGCTACACTTTATGCAGGTACCCGCCATTGGGTACCTGCACATTAAGGTAGCAAAATACATTTAAGATAGCTACATTTTTGATTTACCTGCACAAAAAATCGTGCAAAGGAGATTGTGCAGCTAATTCAAAATTACTGTAAAATGTTTAATGGAAAATGTTTGACTCTTCACAGCAAAAGAGCCATAAACATTTTTTGGCTATCTATTCTTAAAGTTTGATAGAAATGTTGATTTATTATTTTGGCTTGAGGTCTTATATAAATAATAAATAAAATTCAAAAACTTTTAATTTTATTTTTATTTATTTATTTTTATATTTTTCCAATATTTCGGTCAAAATCTTTGACCATCATCAGGGGGATCTGGTGTTTTTTTAAAAATACAAAACAAAAATAACATTAAAAATACAAAATATTTTACACAAACAAATTTAATATTTACATTTAAATAAATAAACAATAAAAGTTTTAAAAAACTCGGACGAATTTAACACTTCACTAATAAACCTTTCTTTGGTTTGTGTTTGTCTATTGCATGTTTATAAATTTTTGCACATCTTTCTGTGTCTTTCTTAAAATTTAATGTCTTTTCTGTCTCTTGATCAATAAAATGCAGCATCTCAAGTGTAAATCTCTTCTTGTAGTTACACTCTCCCACCAATATGTCTACATTATTAAAATTTGGTTTATGTCCAGTTACAGTACAGTGGGCCGCTAATGCAGTTTTCTGTTCTAATGGTTTATTAGTAGCCTTTTCATCTGACTTATGCGCTGCAAGTCTGGTTTTTAATTTGTTTTTTGTCGTGCCAACATATACTTTCCCGCATGCGTCAGTTTTGTCTCCATTACAGTGTATTCTGTACACTAAATGCGATTTTTCTTCTTTTTCAATCTTAGATTTCATGTTGCTAAAAAGTTTTTTTGTAGTATTTTCAGTTTTAAATGCTAATTCATATTTTTCCCGATTATAAATGTTGGAATATTTAATTCTTTCGGAAAAGTCTTTTACATATGTCATAGTCTTATATATTATTGGTGGTCGTTCTTCTTTTGTTGTTCCTTTTGCTATCGTAGTTTTTACTCTGTTAATTAGTTCATTAATGGTTTTATTTGGAAAATCGTTTTTACTTAAATTGTTCCTTATTTTGCAGATATTGATTGGGTGGAAAACTTTGTCACTTATTTCCAGAACTCTCTTAATAAAGTTGGTCGCTGTATTTATAATTGTTCTTCTTGGATGTTTTGAGTAAAAATTTATTAATCTACCAGACGCCATCGGTTTTTGGTACCAATCTAGCTTAAGTATGTCTCCGTGTCTAACTATAACTGAATCTAAATAGGCTAGTTTGTTATCTGTTTCCTTTTCCAACGTAAATTGTATTTGTCTATTAAATTCGTTCAATGTATTCAGGGTTTCTTCAATACCATCTCTCTTAACGATTCCAAACAAATCATCCACATATTTTGTAAAAATCCTTGGCTTTCTCTTCATCCTCCCTATTGATACATTTAATAGTTCTTCCATAATTATGTCCGCAATGACTGGTGAAGCTGGAGATCCCATGGGCATTCCTTTATTTTGTTCATAGTATTTGTCCTCATACTTGATAGAAATTTTAAATATCGATCGTTAGCAAAAGTAAATTAGAAATTTTTGGCTTTCAATAGCAAAATGTTTAAAGGAAACTATTGACTAATGATGGCAAAAGCTATTAAGGAAATTTTTGGCTTATAAGAACAAAAGTTTAATAGAAAATATTTGGCTATCGATTATCAATATTTTATACGAAACTTTGATCTATTAATAGCAATAGTTCATAGAAAATTTTTAAAAGTTTCAAAGACAATATTAACTGTTGATAGCAAAAGTATTAAAAAAAATTTTTGACTATCGAAAACATAATTAATATATAAAATTTTGCTATTTCGTAGCTAAAATTGTTTAATAAAATACTTTTTTGGTATCTATAGCCAAAGTTTAAAAGATAATTTTGGGCTTTTCATATTTAAAGTCTAATTGAAAAATTTCAACTATCGAAAGAAAAGTTTAATACTAAATGTTCAGCTACCGATAGCAAAATAACCATACAAAATTTTTCGATATAGATACCGCAAGTTTCAAACGATGTTTGTTAGCTGATGATAGCAAAAGTTTATAATAAATGTGTGACTATTGATAGCAAGAATTTCATAGCTAATTATTTGCTTTTGGTAGCAAAAGCTTTACAGGTTATATTTTTCTATCGATAGTTAATTTCTCAGAGGAAATTTTGATCCATTAATAACAAAAGTTAATAGAAAATTTTTAGTTATCTGAATTAAAAGTCTCAAAGAAAATTTTTTACTATGGATTGCAAATATGTTATAACAAATTTTTGACTATTAATAGCAAAAGCTTCATACCAAATTATTTAGAGCAATAGTTTTATAACAAATTGTTAACTATTGATAGCAATAGTTTCATAGTAAATTTCAGTCTATTGAAAGCATTATTAATAAAGAAAAATTTGTCAGTTTGTAGTAAAAGCTAAAAGAACATTTATGGCTATTTTTAGCAAAAATCTAAATAGAGAATTTTTGGCTATTGATATTTAAAGTTAAATTAAAAAATTAAACCTAGCGATAGAAAAGTTTCATAGGAAATGTTGAGCTACTGATAGGTAATCATTAATAGTACATTTTTAGCTATCGGTAGCAAAAGAGCCATACAAAATTTTTGGCTAAATATAGCGCAGGTTTCAAACGATGTTTTATGGCTGACGATAGTGAAAGTTAAAAGAAATGTTTTGCTATTGAAAGCAAAAGATTCATAGCAAATTGTTTGCTTGTGATAGCAAAAGCTAAACAGGAAATATTTTTCTATCGATAGTTAGTGTCTCAGAGGAAATTTTGATCCATCAATAACAAAAGTTAATAGAAAATGTTTGGCTATCTGAATCACAAGTTTTAAAGTAAATTTTTAACTATGAATTGCAAGTATTTAATAGGAAATTTTTTACTATTGATAGCAAATTAAGATAGAAAAATTTTTCAGTTTGTTGGCTATCTATAGCAAAAAATTTAATAGAATATTTTTGGCTGTTTATAAAAAAAGTTTATTAAAAAATTTTTAACTACCGATAAAAATTTCATTAGAAATTTTATGATATTGATAGCAAATGCTTAATAGTAAATTTTTAGCTATCGATAGCAAAAAACCATACAAAATGTTTGGCTATCGGTAGCGCGATTTCAAACGCTGTTTGTTAGCTGACGATAGCGAAAGTTAATAACAAATTTTTGACTTTTGATAGCAAAAGTTTTATAGGACATTTTAGCCTATTAAAAGCGGTTTTTATAGGAATTGTTTGGCTCCTTATAACAAAAATGTAATAGGAAATATTTGGCGATCGAAAGTAGATAATAAAAAGGAAATTTTGATCCATTAGTGGCTTAAGTTCAAAGAAAATGGATAAAAAGTTTCATAAACATTTTTTAACTAGCGATAGCAAATATTTCTTAGGATGTTTTTGACTATACGGTAAACGTTTTTTAAAAAAAATTAGTCCATCAATAACAAATATGTTAAAGGAAGTCTTTGGCTAGCGGTGGAAAAAATTTAATAGGAATTTATTTCCAAAAAGTTTCAGCCTGGCCCACGATGTCGACAAGAGCATTTCTTTCGTATATTTTTTATTGAAAACAAAAACAAATTTTAGTTTATTATGATTGTTTTCAATATAAATATGCGAAAGAAATGTTCTTGTCGACATTGTGGGCCTGGCAGTTAAAGTAAATTTGTACGCACATTTTTAGTGTTGACTGTAAGAATTATCTAAACTCTTATAAAAAGCGTTCAAAATTGTTTACAGTATTTTTTAACATTTTGAATTTCCATTTTAATGTGGTGGTAACCCATGGTGAATAGAGACTACTCCTATTTCCCTGTCCACATTTTTTTTATTCGTAAATTGAACAAATTTTGCCATTATTCAAGCCATCTAAACTATTACAAATTCGATTTTCTCATTCGTTGTAAGGTTTCGATGAATGGCGTTGAGAAAGTTTTGCTACAATTTATTTCATTTACATTTTTTTCTTTTTGCTTCCCTTACCTTTTTTTCGATATGCGTTTTTCACGATATTCCCTTTATGATAATGTTGTCACTGTGCTGTCGATGTCGATGTGGTTGTTGTTTTGTCATTGAACGCGGTTTACATGGATTTTCTTTCAATGCCACACACAGCCACACTTACACAATTTCTTCACGATTGAAAAAGATTTTCCAATTTCAATTTTTTTTTTTTTTGCTTAATGGCTTTAAAGGAAGAAAAAAAAAATAAACTTAAGTACTACTTCAAGTATTGAAAGTTAACGATGTTTCATAGCTGTGTTTGTTATTGCCACAAATGGAGTCCTTGTAAGGAGGGATAAAAGGAGGGGTAAGTAAAAAATATTTCAAAAAAATGTGTTTTTTATGCTCCTGCTCCCAACTAATGGTGCCTGGGGATTTCTCTAAAAGTTTTTGTTTGTTACTATTTATGGCTGTGTGTGAGTGTTGGTTGGTTTGCGTTCAATATTGTAGTTTTCTTTAAACGGAAATGAATCTCCGTTTCCTTTCTGCATGTTTTATTTCCATTCATTTTAAGATATTTTGGTTCCTCTTTTTTGATTTACATAATGGTTTAAAATAGTAATAAGTTGGTTGGTAAATTGTATACAAGATTACAATTGTAATATTAAAATTTATTATTTTTCCTCGCAGGTTCGTGTCCTTTTGCTTTGGTAAAAACGAATTTTTTTTAATTGTGTTTTATTTTTAAATAAGGAGTGGCAGTGTGAAAGTGTGCGTCTGTGTGTTTTGCAAGAAAAACGTTCGAGGATAAGGAAATTTTATTGAATATTGCAAAACGTGACTTAAGAAATTAATGAAAATTGCTAAGGAAGTGTTTTAAATGAAGTTTTTCTAGATGAAAAATCAATTTGTAGTTAAAAGTTGTTTTTTTATCTGCAATTTAAGTTCTTAATACCGGAAATACTTGAGTATGTATGTGTCTTGTAATGGAAATTTCATTTTATTTTTCTTCTGCTTCAATTAAATTTAACGAATTTAAAGAATAAAATTGGAAACAATAAAAATAGTTCGAGAGTAAAAAGAGCAATTATACTATGCGTGCAACAATTCACAAGGCCCAAAATAGGGCAATATTTTCTGAAAACTCTTGGCTATCAAAAGCTGAAATTTAATAAAAAATTTTTGAGTATCAGAAGAAAAAGTTTAGTAGATTATGTTTAACTATCGATAGAAAAAATGTTTGCTTCGATATAATTTAACGAATTTAAAGAATAAAATTGGAAACTACAAAAATATTTCGAGAGTAAAAAGAGCAACCAAAGTAAGGCAATATATTCTAAAACCTTTTGGCTATCAGTAGCTAAAAGTTATAAACAAAAATTTTGAGTATCGGTGAAAAAACTTTAGTAGATAATTTCAACTTTTCACTATCGCCAGAAATAATTTTTGCTATCGAAAATTTTTGACTTTCTATAGCGAATAGTTTTAAAAAAAAATTTTGGTTATTAATGGCAAAGGATTTTTAAAAAATTTTACATAGCGTTTACATTTGACAGTACTGGCAGTAAGAAAATACATATGAGTTACCAAAAACACCGCTAACTGTCTTCGTGACGTAGGCGTCCAGACAGTAGTTAAGACAGTTCACTTTGAAACATATGTAAAACGTGAATGTTGCAGTTAAAGTTCAGCTAAACGTGTTTTATATGAACCAAACGAACTTAAAAACAGCCTAAAATAACTATATTTTGTAAAAAAAACATAACACTTAGCTAAAACATAAAAAATCAAAGCAAAATATATTTATTGTTTTACGATTTTTTTCGTTTTGCTAATAAAACTTCAGATTACTATTAGAAAATGACAAATCACTGTCCAATTTTACTGTCTGCAAAATTTGCTAGACACCCTTCAAACATTTTTGAAATTTTTTGGCGATTGCTTGTTTGGCGATGATTACGCGATCCTTCTCAGGGAATACGAATCGCTAACCATCGCCTACGGCGATGAATATGCGAGCGCACACAAGTAGCGGCAATCAATTTTTGAAATTTTTTGCCTATTGCTTGTTTGGCGATGATTACGCGATCCTTCTCAGGGAATACGAATCGCTAACCATCGCCTAAGGCGATGAATATGCGAGCGCACACAAGTAGCGGCAATCATCAGTGTTTTTTTATAACTTTCGATAGAATTTTTTTTGTCTTGGTGTTTTGTTAAGGTAACGGGAAAATAAATATTTGGTTTCAATCGCGGTACGCGATGTTCACGCGAATCGCGATACGCGATTCGCGTGGTTGACACATGCGAACGTTTTCGCGATTCGCCAGAGGATCGCATTTAGCTTCCACGCGATGCATCGCAGCGATGTTAGACAACTTGCCGGCGATTCGCGGGCGATGATTCGGCGATGGAAATTGTTTGCAGGGCAGTAGACAGTTGGAAAAGTGTGCATGTATTAGTAAAAAAGTTTGCATGTATTGCTACTGTCATGCCAGTACTGGCAAATGTAAACGCCAGGTTAGCTATCGTTAGCAATAGTTCTATAGAATATATTTGATTATCGATAGCAAAAGCTTAATAAAAAATTTTTCGTTATCGATAGTAAAATATTTAAATAATTATTATAATTAATAGAATATTGTGCTAACGATAAAAAAATTTATAGAAAATGTATACCGATAGCCAGGTCTTACAAAAAAAATTCGTCTGCTTTTAGCAGGGTGCCTCGGTAGGCTAGCTGGTAGAGAGCTAGTCTATCAGCACCGAGGTTGCGGGTTTGATTCCCGCCAGAGACTCTGGTTTCTTTCCTGCAGACAAGCATAGAGCTTCGCGGGATTAGCTTAGGAAATTAAAAAAAAAAAAAAACATTTGCTACTAATAGCAAAAGTTTTACAAAAAATTTTTGACTATCGAGTGCAAAATTTTTTAAGAAATTTGTTGGCTATCGGTAGCAATTAATAGAACATTTTGATTTAAAATAGCAAAAGTTTTATTTAAAATTTTACACTGTCGATGGCAACAGTTTTTTTTTTTTTTTTTTTTGAAAATTTTAGTCTATCAAGAGAATTGCTTTTGAGAGCAATTTTTTTTTTTTTAAATCTTTCAAAGGGTTTAGGCATTTTTTTTTTTGACTATCGAGAGCAAAAGTTTTTGCTTTTGAATATTGCTGAATATAGCTAGAAAAATTTTTGCTATCGAATAGTGTTGACAAAATCTTTAACTGTGAATAGCAAAAGTTCAGTAGCAAAGATCATATAAAATATGTTTGGCTATTGCTAAAAAAATTTTTTATCTCTAAGTAGCTAAAGTTTTATAGTATGAATTAGTATTGTGGTTATTTTGTTGAACTATTTATGGTTTTTAATCCAAATTTTTAATATTTTTAATTAGGCTTAAGTTCATTAAATTTAATTTTCATTAAATTATTTTTATGAAGAAAGGAATTTTCTTCATAAAAATAGTTTTATAGTATTTTTTTTTCTCTACACAGGAAAAGTAAATGGACTTAAATATTGTTGACTATCGTTAGCAAAATTTTAGCTATCGAATATTATTGGCTATCGTAAGCAAAAGCTTTTGCTAAAAAATATGGTTGGCTGTCTTTACATAAAACATTTGTTGCTATTGATAGCAAAATTTCGTAAGGTTTATTTTTGGTTATTGATGACAAAAGTTTGGTAGAAAATTTTTGATAAGTCAAAGCAACAGTTTTATCGTATAGAATTTGTTTAACTACTGCTAGCAAATGTTTTTTTCAAATGTGTTTTTATCGGTAGCTAAAGTTTTTTTCTATAATTTTTGCTTTTAAATATTGTTGAATATCGTTAGCAAAAGTTTCCTTAAAAAAATCTGTGATGTACATAGCAAAAGATTTAAAAAACATTTTTGGCTTTCGATAAAAAAAGTTTCTAAGAAAATTTTTAGCTATCGACAACAAAAGTTTAGTAAAAAATTTTGGTGAGTAAAAGCAAAAGTTTATTAAAAAATGTTTAACTGTCGATAGCATCTTAAAAGTTTTTTTTTTTTAATTTGTTTCCCTTGGTAGCTTAAGTTTGCTATCGGTAGCAAAAGTCTTATGGAAAATTTTCGGCTTATAAAGAAACTTATGTAAATTTTTAATAATTTGAAATTGTCATGTTTTTTTCTAAAATCTCCCACTGTGCAGTAGCTAAGAAGTAAAGAAGATGTATTTATCACTATTGTAAGCCAATTTTACTAAATAATAACATTTCAATCACCGATGTAGTTAAAAATTTTAATACTTTAGGTTGAATTCAAGGATTTCAAAGTCATTAACTTTTAGTTTGTCTTAGTTTTTCGTTAAAAACCAAGACCTCGTTTTTCATTTTTCGTTTAGCTCAAAGACGACTTTATTTAAACTAAAATACATAATGATTTTTATAAAATTATATCTTCAACTCATAATGACTAAATTGTTCTTAGAAGAATAGACAACAAGAACAAAAACTGTAGATATACAATCCCCTCAATAGAAACTCAAACATCTAATTTTTTTCTAATTGTAAGCTGTTTATCTTTTTTGCTTGTGATTTTTGTTTCTTTCATAATTCTATTCAATATGAAAATTGAATTGTTTACACAAAATTGAATATCATTGAGGCGTTAACAAATTTCAGTCGGCGTGTTCAACATGGCCGTTTATACTTTTGTGGCACACTGCACAACAGTTTTAATAACATCAGCAGCAACTGCAACATTGTAATGACAACGTTTTTTCTAAACAATCACAGTCATTGTGGGGAAAATATAAAAAAAAGAAACAATTACAATTTGTACTGCTTATGATTGAACAGCAGTTTTAGAGGGCAGCCAAATAAAAACTCAAAATACCAGAAAACAAAAATGAATCTTTAGCAGTTTCCAATTATTTATTTTAACGAACAAGAGTTTTTTCATTTTGTTTAGTTCGTTTGTTAAAAGGGAGGTCAACCAGAACATTAATAAGTATGATTGTGATATATGACCAAACAACTTTTCTGTATTTGCTTGTTTGATTTGTGTTCTAAATGAAATTCTAAGAATGGAAAAGTTTGTATGGTCGAAGAGCATTAAAAAAAATCATAAATTTTCAAAATAAAAAAAGAAAAAACAAAGTCAGATTGAAAAGCGTAACCAGAACAAATGTTACGGAAATCAATTATGATGGTTCTTAATAATGAAAACTTTAATAATTAGGAAATATTACAGTGAAATAACTTAAAAAAAAGAATTGACTGCACCCCATAATGAACCTTTATTAATTTTTCAGGCTATACTGCTAGTTTTGTTAAGGACTCAAAACGAATCAACCTAAATTGGTATACCCGGCACTAAAGTCAACCGTATTCTAATGATAGCCTTTTAAATCGATCGAAACAAATAGTTGTCGGACGGGGTAAACTCTGGACTTTAAAGCAAGTGAGGCAAAATAATCCAACCTTTTACTTTGTAAATAGTTTTCAACTGGTCTTGCAATATGCAGCCCAGCATTGTTTGCTTCTTCACGTTCTTACACTTATGTTAATTCGTTGTCTACACTTATCTTCATTATTTGTTTTTGACAGCGACACTTCAGTATGGAGTTTGAAAATTGAACAATGATTTGAATGAGTATTTAAATCTACATTAAAAAATTTTGGGCAATTAGAGTGTTTGTGTAAAAAAGCAGACGATATGCTTTGACGAAATAACATCTAAGCAACCGCAGAGCGAAAGTATGTTAATACTTTTGTACACCAGGAAAAAATTTAAATCTGTGCTTGTGGCGATGTAGCACAAGCCAACGACTGCTTGTAAGTCTCTTAGCTTGGACCTACATTCCTCTATTAATTCTTATACTTTTTTTTTAAAGCAAAATAATCTTCAATTTATGATGATTTTTATTTTAAACTTTAGCTAAAGCAGCATAATAATAAAAATTACTACTTTATTTTTTTTTTTCTCTAAACATTTAATTACCAATAATTCTTCATTGCTATAAACACTTTTTAAAAGAAATCTAACTTGAATTTTAGCTCTTTCAAAAAAAGGTGTAAAAATTCACATCATCTTGATGGTCATTGAAAAAAGCCGGTTTAAATGTTAATGCATTTAGAATACCCTACAGTTAGTGCTCTAAGTGTATTTTCTTATAATTAAAAAATTAAGAAAAATAGACTTCTTGGCTGTCCGCCTATAGAAATTGAATGTTGTATTCAAATTAAAATGTCTATAAGCTGTTTTTAGTTTGCCGATTTCTGTGTAAAAACACATAAAGAATTATAATTTAAGCCAAAAAATATTATTGTTGTTAATCCGATTGCTTCTACTAAAGTAAATAGACCCGCAAAAAACTGTTCAAATAAATAAAATAAATATTTTAATTTAGTATCTTAGTTGATCACATATAACACATATTAGTTATAATAAAAATTTTATATCAACAAGACGCCTTAAAGTCGACCTTAACCTTTCAATTAAAGTCGTCCCACTTGTTATAGTGCCTCTTATTTGTAGTTGTTGTTGTTGTTGTCTTTTAAATAGTTAGGTGTTTCTTGTTTTTACTCATCACTTGACTCAAACAAGTTTCTAGTTTATAATACCGTTAGCAATGTTCCTGTTGCGTTTTTATGGCGTGGATCTAGTCGCATAAGAGTGTCTTTGGGAGAGTGAAAGATTGTGTTGGTTCGTATGAGTGTGTATGTTATAAGAAGTCGATCTTAAAAGGGTTTTTTAGCTATTATCTTTTTGGCAACACTGGTTTAAACAGCTGACGCAGGTTTCGTGTTTTGTTTTACTGTCAAACATCTTCAGTTTGGTCTATAATTTAACCATGAATCGTCTTACAAACGAACAACGCTTGCAAATTATTGAATTTTATTATCAAAATGCGTGCTCTGTTAAGAAAGTTCATCACGCGCTTCTTCCATTTTATGGTCAGTTTAATCGACCCACCCGACTAAATTTCGCACCAAATTTACATTGTTGGACATTAAACCACCAACACGCTTACGTAGAGTGCGAAGTGAAGAAAATATCGCAGCTGTATCGGCCAGTGTTAATGATTACCATCAATTATCGATTCGTCGCCGTTCGCAGCAATTGGGCCTCTGTTACTCAACAACGTGGAAAATTTTGCGGAAGGATTTAGGTATGAAGCCTTTCAAAATACAGCTGGTGCAAGAATTGAAGCCGAACGACCTACCGCAACCCAGAATTTTTGGTAAATGGGCTCTTGGAAAGTTGGCCGAAGATCCACTTTTTTATCGAAAAATTGTGTTCAGCGACGAAGCTCATTTTTGGCTCAATGGGTACGTTAATAAGCAGAATTGTCGATTTTGGAGTGAAGATCAGCCAGAAGCATTGCAAGAGCTACCAATGCATCCAGAAAAAGTCACAGTTTGGTGCGGTTTTTGGGCTGGTGGCATCATTGGACCGTACTTCTTCAAAGATGATGCGAATCGTAACGAAACTGTAAATGGTGAGCGCTACCGTGAGATGATATGCAACTTTTTTTGCCCAAAGAGCTTGACTTGCATGACATGTCGTTTCAACAAGACGGTGCCACATGACACACAGCGCGCTTAACAATGGACTTATTGAGAGGCGAGTTCGGTGAACGTTTTATTTCACGTTCGGGACCGGTCAATTGGTCGCCTAGATCGTGCGATTTAATGCCTTTGGACTATTTTTTGTAGGGCTATGTTAAAGCTCATGTCTATACACACATGCCCGCTTCAATTGACGCATTGGAAGACAACATTGAAGCATTTATTCATGAGATACCGGCCGAAATGTTGGAAAAAGTATGCCAAAATTGGACTAAGCGGATGGACCATTTGAGGCGCAGTCACGGTCAACATTTGCATGAAATAATCTTCAAACATTATATTATATGGACCGTACTATTGATTCAAATAAAGATTTCATGAATTTTTCTGAATTTTATGTGTTATTTTTTTTAACTTTCCTATAGCTCTTAAAAAATCACCCCTTATAATCAAAATAGGGGATTTTTAAAATAGAGAAAAAAATTATCTTATTGTCCTAAACAATTCAGTTGTTCCTTTAAGGAGAAAAATTCATTCCGGTCAGATTTATTTAGTGCTGTATTCTTTTCTAAGGGTTTGATTTCGATTTGATGTTGGCGTGGTTTATGTGAAGGGCGACCTCTTTGTATACCTCCCTAGCGTTTCCAGTCAAGATACACGTAACATTTTCGCAAGGTGTACGTAAGTGTTCAAACAGAACTGCGTCGAGACCACATTTTTCAATTTGTCGAGAGAAGGGACAAGAAAATGCCATTTATTTTCCTCTTTTTCCTAAAAACTCAAGAATTGTCGACTAAAACTTAAAGAGTGTAAACCAAGAATAAGATGGCTAAGGATTGCCTAACTTAATTAATTCGGCAAGTAACATCATCATTAATTGGTATAAAAGTAACTGAGTATCTTATGAGGATAAATAAATCACAAAGACGACTTTGCGGTTCGAAACTAAAAGATGAATTGAATCATAAAAAGATAAACAATACAACTAGAATATGAATGCAAGAAGATTTCTAGGGTAGCAAACGCTCGAACAAGAATTATTACAAATACAGCTGGAACCGCCAAAGCGTACAAAAGAGTATCACGGCCAAAAAGCTATAATTCCCTATAAAGAAGGAGTTGTTTTAGAGTCTGGTTGTAGAACAATTTCAATGGAAGTAGTAAGTGTTGTAGCGGATGCATGAGCATGCATGCATTCAGAACGATATTAGGAGAAACCCAGTTGCATATCTAAGAGAAGTAAGTCAAAGTGACAGAGAAAGAGTACAATCGAGGCTTGGCAAAGCAGATGGGAGAATTCATCTTAAGGAAGATGTTTTTTTAAACTGTTCTTGTTTTGACATGTGGTTAAACCGGAAGTACGGATATGTTAACTTAAGCCTAACCAAAATTCTTACAGGACATGGGTGCTTCATTAGCATCTGTACCGTTTTTGTCATGAAACTCTCCTAAGTGTCCACAGTGCATAGAAGAGGACAAATCATGTAAATATGGAAGACCAAGATTCTTAGGTCAACGCATGCGACTTTAAATGTACCTCATGGCAATTTTAAGACCGGATAGCAGAATAGAAATTTTGCTTAAATCAGAGGGAAACTAAACATATTTACAGGCGATATAAAGCACGTACTTCGCGAAGCATAGGAACTCCGCAGGTTCGTCGAAAGAAGTGTAATTGAAGGCAAGAAAACAGGGGAGCAATTTGGTTGCGATTAAAGGCACAACCATAATGTGCTTAAGTTGGCTTTAGCAAATGTGCGAATACATCTCAATCACATATTGAACTTAAGGAAACTTTTTGTTAAGTTTAACAAAGCTATAATTTGATTAAGCAAAGTGCGAAACAGATCGCACATTCCGTACGGAATCAAATGTTTTTTAATTTTGTTTTTACTTTTTTTAATACATTTGAGAGACTTTACTTTGCTTGAAGATTCCACACCTTCAGCGTAATAATGAAATGAATCAAATTTTCCCCGCGAAATAAAGATTTATGAATACATACATAAAATTCCGATCAAATACGAAGAATCGAAATGATCTTTAACTTCATAATTTAAACATGATTCCTTGTAATTATTCAAATTGTTATAAAGCAAATTTGGAATATTGAAAAAATTATTGAATCGAAGAATCTAGTTAATGAAATTTTTTTTTATTATTTTTATATGATGATTTTTAATAACTTTTCTGGCGGAACTCGTATCTTAAGCTCTGTGCCAAATCACCTTTTTTTATTATTATTGTTTCTAGCGACTTCTATAACTCTCTCCCTGCAGCCGTATCTACTCCATCCAGTGCTTGTGGTACCTGTCCAATGTCTGTTTATTTGCAATCTTTGTTGTTTTTTAAATGCATCATAAACTGGCAATTCATTCAAACGTTTTCAAACCGTTTTACTTTGTTGTTAAAAACATAAAAAAAAACATTGTGTTCAAAGACAAAAAAGTAGGTAGTCTATAAGACTGGTTCAAAAAAACAGCAACAACAACAACTTTACGACTGGTAACATCTAGAAGAACGACAACCACAAAAAAGCAGACAAGTATCTAGATAAAAAACACAAAAAAAAAGCAGAACAAGTTATCTTGGAGTAGGTGTTTACCGTTTAAAGCGGAGCGTTTGACTGACTGAGTGAGTGAGTGGTTAATTGTCACAATTTTTTATTTTTATGTCAATTTGTGTTGTTTTTATTGTATAGCTTCGTTTTCTAGCTCTTCGCCGTTCTGCTAGTTTAAACCTGATAATAAACATTTCAAATGAAGATTTTAAATACTAAAAGTACATCTGGGTAGAAAATTAACAATTTTATTTGTATTTACGAATAAAATTAATTATTGCTGGCAATTTGAAATCTATTGTCACCTAAAAAGTAAAGAGCCATGAAGAAAATTTGTAATTACATATGTATATTAAAAGACGAATTTAAAGTGCAAATCGTAGGCAAATGTTTTGTTTTTAACGGTTGACAAAAATTAAGTTGTATGCTAAATATTAAGGTGTTTTAATTAACATTGAAAAATTTAGGCCCAATTAGCTCACCAAAAAATTATATCTGATTGTTTGAAATATCGGTTCATGGTATTATAAAGTTAATAAAAACTTCGAGGTTTTTGTAAAATTTGGATGGGAATAAGCAACATCTTTCTTATTGGTGACTGAAAGTTGGATTCCTTAAATATCGTATTTACATATTTTGTATTTCCAGAAAAGATCGGTCTATATAGAAATGCGATGAAACAGAGTATTTGAAGAGTTTAGTTGAATGGATTATAGGACAAGAGCAACTGTAAGCTGGGTATTGTTTAAAAAAAAATTTTTTTTTCATAAAATAAATTAAATTTATAAATGCAACCATAACCTTGACAGATGTGTTATTGAATGACGTAAGTAACTGTTTTGACGGCGCAACTTTACGGTGGTCGTAATTCCGGGTGATCGTAACCAACACACAGTAGATCATACACATAACCCCATGCTTACAAGCTGGATTTCCCCAGGAAAACAGCTTCTGATGCATAGCAACAGCGCACTAGAAAAT
This sequence comes from Pollenia griseotomentosa, assembly GCA_963931875.1. Classification (NCBI taxonomy): domain Eukaryota; kingdom Metazoa; phylum Arthropoda; class Insecta; order Diptera; family Polleniidae; genus Pollenia; species Pollenia griseotomentosa. The sequence goes on from OZ007564.1 coordinate 33,549,493, forward strand.
CTGCCAGCAGGCTGAGCTTTTCTTGTGCCGGCCATACACTACACAAGTTCATTGGCACTGTACAGTGCGTTTGTATAGTGTATACAGGTGTTTTTGCTTTGTAAAGGGTGGTCCAACCATAATGCCCGATGTTAATTGTGAGTCACACCTTGTCAAGGTTTTTTGACAAACTTAATTTGGCCCTTTTTTGTTTCAGTGTTTGACAAATTAAACCATGGAGATGTACACAATTGAGCAGCGCGTTAAGATTGTTGAAGTTTTTTACGAAAATGGGCGTTCAAATCACAATGCATTTCGTGTACTTCATCTTCAGCGACGTGGTACACTTTCACCGAATTTGCGCAAATGAGTGATTGTTGAAAAGCCGATTCATCCTTTTCAACTGGCGGCGTCATCGAGCAGTCCTTCTTCGAAATTGAGGTTGGACAAGCAGTTACCGTGAATGGTGTTCGCTATCGCGAGATGATAACGAACTTCTTGTGGCCAAAAAATAAGGATATGGACCTAAACGATAAGTGGTTCCAACAGGATAGTGCCATTTGTAACACAACCAACGAAACAATGGCTCTTTTTTCGCAAGAAATTCAAGGGCCGTGTTATCTCACGTCATGGCGATGTTAATTGGCCGCCAAGATCTTGTGATTTAACACCGTTGGATGAGAAAATTCGGCATATTAACGACATTGAACTCCAAGACTCATTGAAAATATGGACCATCGGATAAAGATATGCCACCAAAGCCGTGGCGACCATTTGAACGATATTTTGTTTCACACATAATTGTCATAGATCCTTCTCCGAAAACTTTTTGTTAGAGCAGCCTTTACATACGCACTGAACCGAGTAGACATCAAAACGATTTTGATATTTGCACAAGTTTGGCAAACTGTACAGTGCACTTGTGTAGAGTATGTTAAAAACATTTGGTTTTGTCGCGGTTTTAAAGAGTTAAAAAAAGCAAGGGCGTAAAATAATTCTGGGTTTCTTGAATAATGCAAAGAATCGCCAAATTATGGCGCATTAAAAGCAGCAATAGACGCACTGAATCAAATTTTAAGAAAAATTAATCAAAAGTTTAATGGAAAAAGAAAAACTGTTTTCTTTTTTGTCTTCTCGTTTAAAAATTAAAAAAAAAAAAAAAATTGCACAGTTAACTTGTATAGTGTGTGTCACAGGTTTCGCTTTCGCAGTGCCAGACTTGAGCACTATGCTTGTGTAGTGTATGGCTGGCATTAGGTAATCGCGAAAATCATGTCTTAACCTGGAATTATTAAGACCTCTCTTCCAGTAAACTTTGAGTTTTAACTACAGCCGCCAAGTGATCCCTGAAAGAGCTTCACCAGCAACTAGTTCAGGACCTATCAAATCTAGGGGTATAATGTTTCCCTTCTTGGCAAATTGGACTCACCTCAGCCGCGATATTAAAAACTTCAGACAAGCTTAAGCTACTGGCTGCATCTATAATCGGCATAATTGCAACGTCAAGAGTTAAATTCTCTTGAAGATGATATCAGGACACCCCGCGGTGTCATGGCTTTCAATATAGAACCAACCATATTCTTAAAGACGCTGCCTGTATATATTTTACTGGTTCTTATCGATAATTTATCTAAACGAGCGATTGAAGTTTATTAGCTTATGACTTTTTCTTCAGAAAATTCCCCAAGTTTTGTGTTCATTTGACTTTAAAATTTTGAATGATTACTCTGTTTTAATTGAAAAAAAAACTGAATACCGGGGCACCCGGCGGGTTTGCCTAATTCGAGTACGCTGAATCCAGTGGTGCTAAATGGAGGAGGTTGTACAGCTTATATTTGCGTTTTAGAAACATAATTTTATTTTTTTTTGGCGAAAATAAGAAACTTTTTAGCAAAATTTCGAAATTTTTATTTTTTAAAAAATCATAAAAAATTGGAAAATGCAGCCATGCTGCGCGATAGAATAAGAAGTTGCCTTACTTAAAGGTAATTTTATTGTGGAGTTTTTTTTTAGTTTATTCAATAAACCAAAATGTTTTTGAGTTACGCGAATATATGTTGTGCAAACCTCCTCCATTTTCGAAATAACGCTTCTTGGCTCTAGCAAGATTAGATATGACCAATGTGAATAATCAACATTCATTTGTTTAGATTTTAAATTGGACCAAATTAGTTCCTTACACCTAACAAAGGCAAAACATAAAGCAGTTTTTTTGAATCGATGGCCATAATTCAGTTTACAATGTAAAAGTCAAGGACCTTTATTTTATTATATTCGGTTCGAAAAAGACACAAACAAATTAAATTTTTTCTCTTTTATTGTGGGAAAAATAACAGATTTGTTTTATTAATTATCACAAATTGCTTTAAACACGCGTTCGTAAACACTTGGCGTTTCCATAAAATAATTAATAAAAAAATGTCCATTCACCAAATGTCCATTTTTAATGACTTCATAAAACATGATGGACATGTATTGAGTAATTTTTTTTTTAATTTTTTGTTTAAACAAGAAAAATGTTTAAGGTTTTTTTTTTTAACTAAATAATGAGGAGTTTTCTTTGTATTTTTTATCTTTAATTATATTCTCCTGGCATTTAATTAACACGCCATCAATCATTGTTTTCTTTAGACTATTGTTGCAACTGAAAAAACTTTAACATAATCTTTTATAAAAAATAAATTTTATTTATGGGATGTTGAAAAATTGTTACGTGTGTGATTTAAAACCTAGAACGGACTTATCACCGTATGAATACACATGAGTGGTAGTATTTTATTTTTAATCGTAACGACAACCTCCAGATGATAAATGAGAGAGTATGATATTTAAATGATTAGTCCAATATTTTGTAGCCCCTTTTCCGCATTCAGAAAAATTGGTAATATTTTCCAAAAGTTAACCGTTTTTAATTTTAAGGAAATAACCTGAAATGGCTATTTTGACCCGATAGCAAAATTTGATAAGCTTTTGGCGGTTTAAAACAGGTATATGGAATTTTAAAAATTTGAAAGCGTATTTTTGAATAAAACTTAAAGATTGTATTATATTTCTTTCGTATTTAGTATCTAATATTAGAATTTGTGCTTTTTAATTTATGTTCGAAATTTCGAACTTAGATTCGAACTTCCAAAAACTATCTAAAAACGTTTCCTTTCGAGCGTATTTTATGTCTTTGTTATTACAGCATATTTTTTTTTAATCGATAGCTTTGTTTAATTACATATTTACGTAATTTACGGAATTTGAAATCTTTTTAAATCTCACTTAAACTTACTTAAATTAAAGTTTTGACACAAAGTTGCTTAAAACAAATCATGGGCCCGTTTTAAAATGTGCGCTGTTCAATAATTTTTCCGCTTTGGACTATATTGCTTGTAAATGCATTGCTCGGAACTTATCACAAAAAACGTGCACATTTTTTATTTGAAGTGTAAAGTTAAAACTAAAGAATTTAATAATATTTTTTTTAATTTTTGTTGTATTTGTATTCTGCATTCATATTCTTACAGAATCAAATCATCAAGTTCGAATATACAAACACATTTAGTATTAAGTTCGAAAACTTTGCAGCAAAATTATTTTGTTTCACTTGGTTCGTGGTAAAATTAATTTATTTTATTTAGCATTAAGGGGTATGACCTGCCAAAAACAAATACACTATTAAATTAAAGAGATTATTTTTATAGCAATTTAAAGAGATTAAAAAATTTTTTAAATTTTTTCTCTTTTTTCAATAAATCTTTTTTATTTCAGAGCTATGTTTACGGTTGTATGTAAAAATTTAAGTGGAAAACTGAATAGACGCTGTAGTATAATGTTACGAATAGCACTGCAATCTGTGAAAAAATAAAAACTGTATTTTTAAAGTAGTGTCAACAGAATACGTAGTTGTAGTAGTCTATGCACTTGAAGTTCAAAATTCGTAATTTTGAACTTTTTTGCGCTACAGAGCACTCGTTAGCTTCAGCAAATATTACTACTACTACTTTTTTCCGGTTCAGGCCTTATGAATTTTTTTTAATGTTCAAAAACTTGATTTAAATTTTTAATTTTCGAAAACAGACATTAATTGATTTCATATTTAAGTTATTTTTGAAAACGTAAAAAGTTTTAAATTTTTATAGAAAATGTACTCGATTTTTTATTTTTGAACTTAAATTTTCTATGTCAGCTATACTTTATATGCCTTTTAGAAGAAACTGCACTTTTTCAGCACATTTAAGAAATTCGAACTTCGAAAAATAACCTATAGTCCAAAAAGGCGAATACAGTTTCGAAAAATCTGTTGTACGGCTTAAATTTTTTTCTTTTTGTTCGTGTTACATATATATTTTCGAACTTCGAGCATGTTTTTGTTATTATAATAAAATTTAAAATGACAACAGAAACATGATAACAACACTGAAACAAAATAACATATGTTTTGCGTATTAGCCTAACAAAACAAAACAACACATGCAATATTCACTAAAATAAAAGCGCCAGTAGAAAAACAACAACAAAAGAACGTTGTTTATGAAATAAGATGTAAAGGAAATAACGAAGAACTCTGTGATCAGGTGTATATAGGAACAACAAAGAGAGCTTTATCAACAAGGATAGGAGAACACAAGATGGATATTACGCGGCAGAAAGAAACAACAGCACTAGCCATGCATATGATCAGTTCACACCATGCACCAGATTTTCAAAGTATTAGAATATTAGACAAGTAGGAAAATATGAGAAAGAGATTTACGAAGGAAGGCTTGAGAATTCAGCAAAACATAAAAAAACAATGAATTTGAAGGAGGACACCAACAACATACATATGTGCAAGTGATAGAGTAGCCATCAAATAAACTGTGATACAATTTTTAAATATTATGTGTTTTAAAAATAATTCCATGTTTTATGTTTTTTGTACTATATATGAGTCATTCCATGTCAGACCGAACACCTTTTTTACACCACCTCTTCCGATTTTCTTTTAATTTGCCAGACGTATTTAACATAAAAAAATATTTTACACGTGTTTCGGGAAAAAAATTAAAAATTTTTTTTTAAAAAGTTATTTGCATTTGAAAATCGTCAAAATCGTAAAAAATCTTCCGACATGACAACATTTAAACTAATGTTTTTATAAAACTAGTGAATGGATTTTGAAGTTCAATACTGGGATTTGCTGGGATTTACTTAAGTATCAAATTTTGTGTGTTTTTGAATACATACATGCTTTGAATACATGCTTGAAAATAAAATGTTTATATACAAAATGTAATTTTTTTGTGGTGCTGCAATGGAAAAAAATCGCAAAAAAATAGAATCCATTTGACCTCCACTCTGAAATTTTGAGGGAATGTTAAGAATATATTAACCTTTAAGAAAATATTTTTTTCAGATTTTTCGACTTGTTCGAAGATTGTGGAAAACAGAAATTAAGTAAAAAAACCAAATTTTAATAATAAAAAAAATTAATTTATAAAAAATAATATTTTTTTAAAAAATAAGGTTCAAATACCTTTAAAATAAGGTATTGAACTTCAAAATGCATTCACTAGTTTTATAAAAACATTAGTTTAAATGTTGTCATGTCGGAAGATTTTTCACGATTTTGACGATTTTCAAATGCAAATAACTTAAAAAAAAAAAATTTTTAATTTTTTTCCCGAAACACGTGTAAAATATTTTTTAATGAAGACTTCGTTCTCAAATTTTGAAAGACATCGGAGACATCAAAGTCAATTTTTAGCAAAAATCGTACGGTTTGACATGGAATGACTCATATGTTATATGTAAAATTTTTGGTTTTAAAGTTTGTTTTTTAATGTAATAATATATAAAAAATGTAAGTTCTAAATGTTATTTGGTAAAAAATTGTTAATTAATGTTATGTTTTTATTAAATAGACGATCCCCAGAAGAAGTCGACAAAAAATCGACGAAACGTCGGGAAAAAAATGTATTAAAATTGTGTTTTTAATTACATAAAAGATCATAGGCCGTATTAGCTGAACAAGTAAATATAAACAGTTAAAAGATTTCCTTTTATAACTATTCTTTAAAATATTATTTGAAAATTTATGCTTTTTATTAATGTTCGAAAAATTCGAACTTAATTTCGAATTTTCGAAAACCATCTCAAACTGTTTTTTTCTTTAAAAAAAAAGTTTATTTAAACCTAAAAAGTTTTTTGTATATTCAATATGCAATTTTCAAAGTTAAATATGTTAACTTTTTGCTATGTATATTTTAATTTGGCTACACACTATCGAAGTTTAGTGATATTCAAAAATTTCGTCAGTAAACCACAAAATAATTTGTGGTTAAATGTTGACTGAAAAAATTAGCGGTTAAGCCTTTATTGAACAAGCGAAAATTTTAGAAAAATTGTTATCTGTATTAGAAAGTGTATGTGTGTATTGGGTACATGGTTTTATATGTCTTCTATAACAACCAGCAATTTTCAAGTACTTTAAGGAAGTTTTAAAAATCTTTTTTTTTTTTAATTTTATCCGTCCCAAAAATTATATCTTTTGTGTATTAAGGGTATTTGCAATGCGCTGTTTGCTTAACATTCTTTCCGGTGAGTTGTAGGAATGTAGGAATATCATACGAATGTATACGTTCATCTATAATTTGTAACAATAGCTTAAAACTTTTATTTAAGAGAAGAAAAAAAAACATAAAATAATTATGCACGCACATGTAATTTTTTTCCTTTTCTTTTTTGAAAATAAATTTGAGACGCATGTTCGTCTAACGCTCCACAACAACATAGAAAAAAAATTAAGAAAATGAAAGAACATGTTGAGCAATATTTATTTTTTTTAACTTTTTTAACTTTTTCTAACTTGTATCTGTGAACGTGTATGTAAAGTTTAAATTAATTTTATTTCATTGGATCATTTAAAACCGGAATATTGAGTTTCAGGAAGAATAAATTTTTTTTATGCCCTTCACCACGCGTGGAAAGGGTATAATTAAGTTTGCCATTACATTTGTAATTACAACAATATTGAACTAAGATTCCATGTTATTGGTTCTCATGACTAGCAATGTGCGTCTGTTACCCTGTCTGTTTGTCGGTAAAAAGGGGGTTTCTGAAGACCCCACATATGATGGGTACTAGGTTGTTACATAAAGGGTGTTTTTTGTAGACGTATATAACTTCAGATAGGGATAACTGTGAAACTATTGAAGTGTGGTTGAGTTTTTTTCAATATACTTTAACAATATTTTTCCAATTCGATCCGACGCTGATCTAAGGAATTCAACTCGCCCACTACTTGAAAAAATTTGTAAAAAAGTAGCATTGTCGTTTTTGGAGAGAGCACAATCCTTATGAGACCCTGTAGACTCCATTAAATCAAGAGAAAATTCATTGTTTGGTGCGGCTTTTATATTCGAAACCGTGAGTGGCGAACGTTACAGGCAAATAATTTCTGATTTTTTTTATTTTTTAGGTTATAACGTTCATACGAAAAAGGCTAGATTGAATTCACCCCATATTTTCTTAATATAAGGTTTGTTTGGTTTAAAAATTTCTGCGAAATCGACCCATTGTTTTATTTAGTAACCATACAAATATGAGCGTGGAATAGAGAACTTGATAAGATAGCTCCCAAGCCATATGAGCTTGGAAATATCTTTCTTTAGTGCAGGTTATATAACATTCGACTTAGCCGAGTAAAGCACTTTTACTTGTTAATTCCTTTTTTTTCTAATTGCTTAGTTAAAAAAAAAGTAGAACTTACTGCATGTTGAAACATTTTTCACGTCACAAATCTTGCTTACCTGAGGAGAAAAAGAAAAGAAAAGAAAAGAAAGGAAAATAATTAGTGCTCAGAATTCGTATAATTTGCAAAGTTAAAAAGTTTAAGGATACAAGAAACCGTATTAAATGTTTAATTCATTTAAGCTGTAAAAAAACTTTACTTTATCAAACAAATTTTTTAAATCAACGTTTGCATTAAATTGCAATTTTTCATTATCGTAATTAGGAGTCAAAAATTACAATTTAAAAGATTTTTTTATTCGTGCTTAATTCCCAGTTTTTATTCTTGATAAAACACTTGAAATTAATTGTTGATGGGATAAGCTATTCCTATGCGCATTTCACTGGTTGCTTAGGCCAGATCATCAGGAAACTTCATCCATAAAGATTTTAGAAAAACTAAAGATATTAAACCAAATAAAACTGTTAAGCGTATAAGAATCATAAGCAACAGTTCTTCTTGTAACAATATCAAAGTTTAACCAAAAACATCAACAATTATCAGTGACGAGGGAATTAAGCACGAATAACAAAATCTTTTAAATTAATATTTTGTATTCCCAAAAATTATTTTGATAATAAACTGGCAGGTGCACGGCCAAAAAAAAAACTTAAACTGGCAACATGCTTTTGCAAGTTGTTTTTGTTTTTATTTTGTTTTTTCTACTTACAACTACAATAAATGTTGGAAGAATTCCAATCAATTGTAGTGGGGAATGTAAGAAGAGATAAACTCACTGTTTATTGTTGACGTTTTTGTTTAAACTTTGATATTGTTACAAGTGGAGCTGTTGCTTATGATTCTTATACGCTTAACAGTTTTATTTGTTTTAATATATTTAGTTTTTCTAAAATCTTTATGGATGAAGTTTCCTGATGGTCTGGCCTAAGCAACCACTGAAATGCGCATAGGATAAGCTATTCCCATCAACAATAAATTTCAAGTGTTTTTATCAAGAATAAAAACTGGGAATTAAGCACGAATAACAAGATCTTTTAAATTAAAATTTTCTATTCCCAAAAATTATTTTGATAGGTCAAAAATTACCGTTAATTCAATTTTTGTTTAAGCGCAATTTTGAATGATTTTGTCACGTTACAGTTCTAAATATGTAGAGACCGGTTCTAGCTACACCGGGACTTGCCATTAGCAAATTTTTTTGACAATTTGTAACAGGTCACTGAAATACGTTAAATTTGGGTTAAAATAATGCAGATATTGTCCCGATTGAACCATGTTAATATGCAGTGTTGCCAATTTAGCCATTTAGTGGCTAGATTTAGCCATTTTTCACCTTGTTTAGCAATTAAAAAATGAATTCAGCCATTAGCCATTTTTTAGCCTTTCTTCAACTTGTTTAGCCATACATTTTTTTTTACCGCTATAAAGGATGACGATAACACATCTTTCAAAATTAAGGAACAGTATGTCAATATTAAATTTATAAAATGGATAAAAACAGAATTTACTATCACTTCCATGGTAAAATGCATCGTTTAAAGTTATTTGAGAAATAACTTACATTAAGCAACCGTTAATTCGATTTAATCGATTAGGAAAATATTTTTACCATAACAATAAAATATTTATAACCACAGTCAGGGTTAAAAAACCTGTAGTAGAAAGCAAAAAACTGCCGAGCATAAAACGAAAATTTGTGTACAACACTTCGCCTTTTGAGTTGGTTTGACAGCGACTGTTCACGTTTAATGAATCAGAAGTAAAAACAACAGTTTTTTTTTGACAAATGAAGAATTGGAATAACTACTACTTTTTCTACTTTGACTGCAGTTTTTTAAACGCTGCCACAACCACAATAGTTGAGAGGGTAACATGTATTTGTTGTCCGTCCGGCTGGCTATCCGTAAATTTAGCCATTTTTGGTCACCAAGTCTTGGCAACACTGGTAATATGATAGATCTACTTCATAAAAATTAATAGAATCAGAGAAAATCAGCCAATTCCCGCACAAAATCCAGTCACATGACTAGTTTTGTGTCAATTACCATTTCTCCGGAGTAACTACACTTTAAACCCCCTTTTATCAGTTAAGTGGTTGGTCTGGTTTTCACCTATCACAATACGTTTCTCTTTATTATAATTTTGTGTTCACTGGTCACGGGATAAGTGCTTTAATTCCCGCATAAAAGTTAATAGATTTCAGAGTTGGATAATGGCAAATAATAAACTAAAAGTCAGAAAATCCTTAAAATAGTTTTATTTTTAAAAATTTTATTTACATATTGTACAGCAACAACCCAAGGTATATTTACACAAGGTAGACTCATTTGGGAGTGTAGACATGCTGCTCTATAAAAGCAACCAAGTTGTCAAAATTGTCTTCATATAAAACAAAAACACATGTACAAATTTTGGCTCATATACACGCAATTTGACGTTGGGGTTCCATCTTGGGGTAAACAGCTGACAAACATATGGGCCAACGAGTTTACCTTGTGTAAATATACCTTGGTACAACCCCTAATTTCACCAAGTTCAGTTATAATATCAGTTATAGCTGTCAAACATATTGTTAACTGGAAGTTAAAGTTATAGTTATTTTTAACTGAACTTGTTGAAATCGGGGTAGATCTAAATTTTATTTACATATTTTAATATTTCTCTCCACTTCGTCATTCATTTCGCTTTTATATTTTAGATGGAACATTTTGGGTACAAACTTCTTTTTTTTTTGTAATAATCCTTCTTCACTGCAAATTCTCACAACTATTTCTCAACATTTAGGATTTTTTTTTTGTTAATATTTACAATATTACCATTACAAAATCGTTACAAAAATTCTTTTTAATAATTCACTTTAGGTTTGACTAGTTTTTTTTTTAAGGTAATTTATGACTTAAAAAAAAAAAAATTTGAAATCAATAGTTTTTATTTTAAGATACAATTGCAGAAATAAATGCACCAAAAAAAAGATTTAACTCAAAGTTGTTTTAAAGTTTAAAATCTAAACAGCTTAACAATGACAATAAAATGTGGTACCAAGTGAAGTCTTTAAACTTTATCGTGGTTGGGGGTTTTGAAGCGAAAGTTAGGCGTTTTTAAAGAACGGTTTCGTGGTTAGCAAAAACAATAACAAGTACGACGTTTACAAATCTATTACAAATACGGTTATCGCCGCTGGCGTATTTGTTGCAAAAACTGTCGTTAAGTTTTTTAATCACAACAGCGTATATGTACAAATTTTCGTCTAAATACGCCTACGCAAAGAATGTTACATTAATTATAGTCCTTCACATATAAGATTGTCCAACTTGCCCAACTATGGCTCTCATGCACTACACAGAAAAAAATAAAAATTGATATCAATTAAAAAATTTGTGATATTAATTAAAAAATTAATTAAATTTGCACCAGTAAACAAATTAATAGTATCAATTAAACCAGTTAATAGTATTAATTAAACGTTTAATTCACTTGATTAAACGTGTAATTCACTTGATTAAATTTTTAATTAAAACTGATTATATTTTTGATTAATGCTTTAATTGGTGAAAAATTTTGGATAATTTTTTCTGTGTACATTTTGGACGATCGTATAATATCGCTATTTTCTAATTTTAAATAACCATCGTGTTCGCCTGATTTAACGGTTCCCAATTTTATTGCTTGGAGGTTTCTAAAAGGTAATGTATGTTTATGCGAATAAGCAGAAATAAAAAGAAAACATCTAACAACTTAAAGCCAATATCTGAAATTCTGAGAAGGGATCTCAGGTGGAATTAAGCAATGGACACTATTTGAAAAATATTTCCTTTCAAATTTAAATCTGAATTTTTATAAATTCCAACATTTATAAAAACGAGAAGGAAAAAGAGTTATTAGTTTAATGACGCATAGCGTTACTGATGCGCCACCCTGTATAATAGCTACGATATGTCCGTTGCACAGAAAAAAATATCTCAAGAAAATTTTTAACAACACAGTTTGTTAAAAATAAAATTTTAGGTCAACAAATTTTTTGTTTGATTCAAAGAAAAAATTTATCAAATTTTCACTTTGCAAAATAGCACTCAAATTAATTAAATATTTCTTCATATTCAATAAAAAAAATATTTGAATCAAAATAAAGACAGTATTTTAACAACTGTTGTCCATTTTTAAATAGCTCATAATTCTCATTTGTTTTACAGTTTTATTTGAATAATATATTTAGTTTTGCCGAAGTCTTTGGAAAAGGTTTCCTGATGATCTGGCCTAATCAACCAGTGAAATTCGCATAGGAACTTACTTATCCCCGCATAATAAATTGTAGTGTTTTTATAAAAATATAAAAATTGAAAATTTATGACATCATCATTAATAAATAAAAAAATAAAGATTCGATTAACATTTTGTTTGATTTATCCAACATTTTCAATAATTTATCTTAACAAATCAAGTAAACATTTTGTTGAAAAAAATTAATTTGGGCAACAACTTTTTTTAATGAATCAATAAACTTGGTTGTTGACCAAAAGTTTAACAATTATACATACAAACTTTTTTATCAATACCGCAAAAATCGTCATCGCAGAAAATGCAAAAATTTTTGTAATCAAGTATGCGATTTTCGTATTCAAATATGAAAATTATTTTTTTCTGTGTGTTGGAATAAAATCGTTGAGTTTCGGAGATTTGTAAAGTTTAACGATTATAAATCTATTACATTTTCTAGTTGTTTAAAATAAAAAGATTTATGCGCTGTTTCCAGGTCACAGGCAATTGATTGTCACCTGGAAACAACACATTAAATAGTTTTAAAGTCAAGCAACTTTCACACAGTACAATTAAACAGCTTATAGAGAAGTGCATAAGAACTTTAATAAATTGCCAAATATTCGCTTTCGTTGAAAAACCCCAACTCGAACACTGATGGACATGAGAACCTCTTAAAGCGGATTCACCCATTTTTTTCAAAAACACATTTCTCTTCGTATAAAAAAATAATTTTTTTTCCGAATAAACATTTTGTTCGAAGCAAATGGGTGAATCCGCTTTATGTCTCAGATAATTAAGGTATCTCTCTCTCTCTCTCTCTTTATTTTAAATACAAATTATATTACATTTTGCAGTTTTATGGAAAACCGTAACCACCTAATAATCTCTTGTTGTTTCTGGTATATAATAAACTATAAACAATGGGTTTCTTTCGTTTGCTATCCAACAACATTCATGTTTGGGTTAGTGCCCCCAAAATATTTCTATCTTCTCGTTTCGGTTTAGTGTTTTAAACTATTTTAGGTTTTTTCACTTCAAATGTATTTCTCATTTACTTATTTGCAATACTGCCAAAGCTTTGAAGTACTTGCTTTAAATATTTTTTAAGCATTAAATCAAACAAGAAACCGCAACAAAATATTGAGTTCTGTTAATAAAGTGTTATGCCCATAGAGAAAAATGTTCGTCAAAAGGTCTTATTCTGTAAGAGAATCAGTTTCTTTATTGCAGGCCAATTTTTTTTTTTTTTTAAACGATATTGTTTTTAAAATCTATACATACAATTTTTAAAAAATTCAAAAAATTTTATATAAAAAAAATTCTCAACGCAAGGTAAAGGGATTTACACGATAATCCCCTAAATATTCGGTATAAACAATCAGGTTTTTTCAATTATGATTAATAAGTTTTTAGATGTTTTCAAATTTAAGCTTTTTCCACTGAATTGAATGCTAAACAAATTATAGTTCTGTTCCAGCGATCAAATCGCTCGTTTGACAAACAAATTTAGTTACCTCAATAAAAAAAAATTCTTTTGTGTAAAAACCCATTCTTTTATAAAAGTTTTTAAAAGATCTTAAGAGTTTTTTTGTAAACTTTTTCCTTTAAATTCTACGAACACTAAATTTTCCAGTGTAATTGTGCCAGACTAATCTTATAGACGAAACCAAAAAGTCAATACAGCCAATGAAGCTTGTGGTCTTCTTGTAGTTATTTTTACGAACATTCGTTGAACTTGTTGTTAATGTAATTTTTTGTTTTTTTATACATTTTTTGCTATTGCTGCTGTTCATTTTCAATATTTTCAGAGAAAGAGATGGCAAAAGATACATACGTCATTATACACACAGATACATAGATATTGAAACAGACACATCGAAACACGGAAGGACAGACAGCTTTTTAAGTAACTAACAAACCAACTAAATGTATCTTATAGTTTGTCAAAGTGTTTTATTTGCTTAGACAAATGAACAACAAAGTATAAAATACAACTACCCAGCGGGAAAAAGAAGGAGTAGGAAGGCCTTCTAGAAGGCCTCTGTACCCCTTCTTTTGGATGTACAAGGCCTTCTTGCTCCATTCCATACTCATATCTTTTTTACACACGTTGTCATTGCGGAGAAGGCCTTCCGCTCTCGCTTCTTCAGCAGGTACATAAGAAGGGTAACGGGACCAAAAAAAAATTGTTTTGCTTTTGCTTGTTCAAAAAAAAACAATACAAAAAATGTTACTCCTTTTCTACTCCCTTCTCATAGAAGCGAGTGTGGAAGGTGTATCTTATCTTTTATACGAAAGAGCCGAGGCCTTCTATGAGGCCTTCTTTAGCAGTTAGATAAGAATAGTAATTGAATCAAAAAATCTTTTAAGCAGGCCTTTAAAAAGGCCTAAAGTAAGAAGGTCTTCTGAGTTTTCCCGCTGGGTACATACAGACACAACAACACATGTACTTAAGTAATAGTGCTTATCCCAATAAACATAATCTCAAGCGTTTAAAAAAAGTCGGTTTAGTTTTAAAGTTTATTATTATACTTTAATAAAATAGGTCTCTTTTTTATAAAATTGATTAAAATATTTTTATTTTCGATATATCGATTTCCGTTGGAAATCTTCTTCAGGATATTTTTTATAAAAACTTTATTCAAGTATAATATTTAATAAAAAAGGTCGAAGAAATAGGATTATAATTTACTAAATTTTTTTTTTTCAAATTTTATTCAAATTTATGATTTGGGAAAATAAATTTTTGGCAAAGTTGTAAAGAAACTTTTTAAAACTTTATTTTTATCACTGTAATATCAAGCATTTTCTCAAACCATTCTCAAGTCGAAAAATAGTGAAGCATTTAACAAAAAATCTTTTTGAGAATTATACATGCTCTATTTAGTATAAAAGGCGATTCTTTTGAAGCTAATATGTACTTTACTTTCAAAATATAATTTTAGAAAACAAATATTATTCTCAAACATTTTTTTAATTTAAATGGACTTCCATTTGGTTTCAATTAAATGATGATTAGAGAAAAAATTTAATATCAAATCATTTTTGGATTAGTTAAGCTGAGATAAGAAATATTAAATATTCAGGTATGTGATGGAAATCGATTTTAAAAACGAAACGATTCGAAACCAAAAATATCGCTTTTTTCTTTTATTTTCCGTCTTTATTCTTTTAAATTTTATATTATATACGTTTACTGAAGTGTATTCTGAACGAAAATTTAAGACTATAATTCAGAAATGGATTTTAAAATCCTTGGAAATTAATTACACCTTTCTAAAACGTTCGTTTTGAAATCGATCGATTTTCATCACATACCTGATAAATTACTTTCAAAACCTCTAACGAGTTTGTAACCCATTTCATTTTGGTGTTGGATTTTAAATTTCAGGTGGAGGAAAGTTTAACTTAAATTTTCTTAATTTAATTTCGAATGTTATCCTTAAATCATTCTTAAAGCTTCACATCAAAACACTCATCAAGCGCTATGGTAGTATTAGTGAAAATGTGTTCATATGTATGACACCGACCACGCTTAATGGAAAATAAAACCAATTTATATATTACGTCAAGCACACGTCCACGAGCTTCACATCAAGCATTTTGATGGGGTTTAGTGCCCTTAAGCCTTAAAATAGTAATGAATTCAATAAAACATTTTTGGAAATAAAAGTTTTCTTAACTAAAATTAAAACAAAATGTCAAGCGATTTGCATGCACTTCACATTTCAAATGTACATAAATATAATATTTGAGAATACGTTGAAAAAACATAAATTTTTCGCAACTTTGAGAGATTTTTCCTTTACTGTTAAACAAGCGATTATTTCTGTTTCTGTATGTCAACAGGTAGGTTTTAGCTCCTTTGTGAGTAGGCCGCCAGCATCCTACTAATATTTTTAATGTAAAAGTTTGTTTGTTTGAATATGGGCATTTCCACAGAAAAGTCTGCTTTTTGTCACGTTGCGCCACCAAGCATTTTAAACTGTTTCTCAAAGAAAATTTTATTATTTTGTATTTTGGTTTAAAGCGCAACAAGCTTTACGTTTAGTAAAAGAGAGGAAAAATTTTAACAATAAGATTCTAAAATACAACCTTAATTCCTTGGTGAAGTAACGTGACAAAAACAGAGCTTTTCGGTGCAAGTGCCCATATTTAGATGTTTTTTTGTTTGTGACTCAATCACGCGAAAACCGCTTAATAGATTTGGATGAAATTTGGTAGATGGATAGCACATGGTCCAGATTCAAGTGTAGGGTAATTTTAAAGAGATAAATATGGGAAAAATTGGTACTTTGGTATTTATTCTCGTCTTGATAAATTTGTTATACAGCTTGCATATGGTCCGGATTAAAATATATAGTACTTTTTAAGGGATTTAATTTGCACATTTTAAGGGGTAAAACAGGATAAAACTGGTACCTTTTCTCCTTTCGGTGAATTTGATATACAAGTCACGGGTAAAAGCTACTTTAAAATAATTCAAGCTAGTGGATTTAGGTGCAATTTAATGCCTTTTAAATATTGTACTGAATATTTCGGGATCAAAGTTTTAACTAATGGGTCATTGAGATCCTCGTGAATATCTGAATTTTTAACATACCGGGGGCGGCTGTGATTATTCAAAGCAGTTTATTTTGGCGACTTTGGATTTTTTCAATATTCGAGGCTGATGCGGTACGCCATAACTGTATACTGTAGCTCCAGATTTGCTTTAAGAAAAAGTTGTAAAGTAAAAGTGTGCAATCAAGACTACGAACAGAATTTCTTTGCAATAATTTGAATAACTTTAAGGTTTATTTTGCTACTTTATGACTTTTCCACGTTAAACGTCGAGCAAGATGTATACCGAGGTATTTAAACGACAAATGTTAAGGTAGTATTTTGTTGGGGCATGATTCTCTAAGCAAAGTAAATGTAATATTGTTACGAAAGTAACTTCAGTTAAGAATTAGTTGTATTTATTAGCTGTCTTGTATTTATAAGTAATTTTACTAGTTTACATTGTTATTAAAAATTGTTATCATTTAGTACACTTCAATCCCAATGTGCAGAAAGCCCTAGAAATTACCGTTAAAAAAGCTTCAGTATAAGAGGTAAAATTATGTAAACATAACAGCTGCCATAAATCAAATTAAAGTGTGTTGAATAGTAAAGCCTCGAACCTTCGAAAAACATTTCGAATGTTCTACACAACCAAATTGCAGTATAAATACTAGCGGCGACTAGCATAATAAGATCATTCTAAGTTCAGACTTTGTCAATAACGTATAACGCTGAGAAAATTATAGTTGGTTGTGAATAAAAGCTATAAATTACGGTTGTTAACAAGACTTAAGCTACGGTCACACTTATTAAATATTTTTTTTTTTTTTTTCATTATTTATTTATTGAATCTTCATATATTAAATATGAACTAACAATAATTAATCAAATCTTATCCTAATTCCTTATTTTATGTCCTGCCAGTGCAAGACAAAAATTTTCTTCATCACGGCTTCTGTATCACATTTAAATATTTGATCAAATAAGCGTAACCCCTACTTATGTTAATAGTTAGTGAGATTTAAAATGGTCTTAATATTACAAAATAAACTAATTATACTACTAGACATAGCAGAAAACAGTTTTTTGTAAGATGTGGTATTTTAATCAAAATAAATATTGATATTAAGCGAAATGATTTTTTAGTTTGGTTGTTGGTCCCGTTTTTTTCGTCAAAAATTTGATAAGTCTGACCGTAGCTTTAGTACTAAATAGAGTTGAGTAAATTGTAAATAGTGTTTAAAGTGTTTGTGTTTTATTTATTTTATTAAAATTGCAATAAAGAACTCGAAACGGTTTACTATAAAGGAAATAAACCAAAACGTTATTGAAAGGCAGTAACGTAACAATATGTACACAATCTTTCTTATTGAACTTTATTTTCCATTGTTTTAACCAACTCTCCAATTGAATCGAGATGCCTCTTGATTGTCGCCGTTAACGCTTAGGAATGTTGTATCATCAGCAAAAGTTGTAGTTAAATAGATGATGCTTCCTTTTTGGACTTCAACGTAAATTGTCTAAAGAATCTCCTTTTTAAACGATAAATACAGGGCTGTCAGACTTGGGGATTTATTCCCAAAGTTGGGGATTTCATGTTAGCAAAAAGGACAAAGAAAGTCATTTGGGGATTGGTGATTTAAAAAAAAATTCGTCGATTTTTTGGGGATTTTACACTTTGTTAATACATTTATGTAATTATTTTCCCTTATTTTATTATTTACACTTGTTTTTCTTAGTTTCGTAAAAAAGTAGCAAAACTTTTATCTTACTCTAATATGTACAGTGAAAAGGGTTCTAATTAGGATTACCATTTTTGGTAAGTGTGTAAAAGGTACTTTATAAACTTATGTTATTTTTCTTGAGTCAGTTTAAAAAAAAAATAATTTAAAAATAAAACCGAAATCATTGACAACACATAAAATTTTGGATTTTTTTAAGACAATTTTCAAGCAATTATGCATGTCTTCCCCAATAATATGTAAATATGAAAGACAGTAAAATAAAGTTCGGGAAAAAGAATGCTAGGCTATTGGTTGGTAGTTATGATGACTTCAGTGCATTAAATAAATGACGGATATATGTATTTTCATTTTTGATTTTAAGGATGGCTAAAAGCGATTGAACAAGCTCCAAATTTTTTCTAATTCCTCACTGGAATCGCATGAAAAGGATTTTAAAAAACATGCCGAAACCAGTCGCTATAAACAAAATAAAATAATGTTGTTGACTAAAAATTTTTATTTGGGGATTTTTGTGGATTTCTTATTAAAATTTTTCTTACTATTTAAAAAAAAAAAATTTAATTTGGTCAGAAAAAAAACAAAAAAAAAAAAAAAAATTAACTTTTTAAGGCTTTGTTTTTTAATTTGGGGATTTTTGGGGATATTTTTTTAATTTTTTGGGGACAAGGAAAAAAGTACCTGACAGCCCTGGATAAATATGCGACCGACTTGATAACTTTAACAAAACTTGTGACTGTTTATGGGTAAATTTAGCTTTACCCCAATAAAAAATTTTATCATTTTGCGAAGCTCTAAAGGTACATTTAAAAAAATAAGCTCACAATTATACGCTACGCAACTTTTATAAAAAAATATAACATTTCAAGTGCCACGGCATTCCCTTACTACGAAGCAGGTTTGTAAGGGAGACTACTAAAATATAACTGTAGCAAAACATTCCGTGTGTAAAGCTGATCGTTACATCCAACAATTTTTATATGCGCTGAATAATGCGTTTTATGTGTCAAAAATGTTTTGCTCCAAAGTGGGAACTCGCCATATAAAATCATGTCTTCCGTTAGAGCATTGGTAAGCGAAACTTTTATGTTTCTCCCTTACAAACCTGCTTCGTTGGAAGCTCCATTTTTTATTGGGATGTCTCAAGCCTTCATTTAAGCCAGACTTGATCAAAAGCTTAAGCAACATCAATAAAGAGTGCAGAGCAATATTTTCTTTTTTCTAAAGACGTTTACTAGTCTATGCGTTTGTTCAATTTTTATACCCACACCACAATAGTGGAGAGGGTATTATGCATTTGTGCTGATGTGTGTAACGCCTTAAAATAGTGGTCCTAGACCTTAAAGTATACCGATCTACTCAGAATCACTTTCTGAGTCGAACTAACGATGTCCGTTCGGCTGGCAGGCAGGCTGGCTGGCTGTCCATGTAACCTTGTGCGCAAGGTACAGGTCGCAACTTTGGAGATAACTTGATAAAATTTGGGTCATAGGTTCTTATTGGCACAAGGACCAAGCCTATTGAAAGTGGGCCATCGTAGGAACACGAGGGAAGATAGGGGGAAATTTCTTCCTCTCAGAAACTATCAAACCGATTTTAATGAAATTTAAAACATGGATAGATCCATATCTATATGGACGCATAAGCTATACAGTTTTAAAAAAATAGGACCACAAGGGGTGATAAGGGCAATTTTTGTCTCTCAAACCGATTTTAATGAAATTTAAAACATAGATAGATCCATATTTATATGGACACATAAGCTATACAGTTTTTCAAAAATAGGACCACAAGGGGATGTAGGGGGCAATTTCTGCCTCTCACAAACTTTCAAGCCGATTTTAATGAAGTTTTTAAACATAGAGAAATCCATATTTATATGGACACATAAGCATGATGTGTTTTTAAGTACTGTGGTGCTGGGTATCATATGGTCGGGCTTGACCGACTATACTTTCTTACTTGTTTTTTTTTGTATATTAAATCCAAATTGATGCTTCAGGATACATATATTTTTATAAGAATCGGGGTTAGTTGGTTTCTCAAATATCTGTATATATAAAATAATAAACTAATAAATAGACTTGTGTGATCTTTTCCTGGCTTAGTTAAAAAAGGAATGATTTGATTTCGAATCATTCTTAATTTCTCAACAAAGAAATTCGTTTGTTGGGTGAATGTGCTGAGGCGGATGAATGTATGGGAGAATATTTGTAGACAAATCCACTTACAATTACAACTAACATACAAACACACATATATACACATGTATAGTGATAAATGTTGGTGTTCTTTTAATACATTGTTGAGATACAGATGCAGAAAACGGAAAAATGGGGTCTCTTGTCTTAATATTGCTGTTGTTATTAAAGTTGTAGTTGTTGTTTCAAATATCTTGTGTTGATGATGAAGACTATGACAATGTTTGAATGAAGAAGATGAAGTGGTTGTCTGTCTGTCTGTCTGTCCGTCTGTCTGTCTGATTATGTTTCCATATAACTGTGGCTGACAATTTGAAACGAAATAACTAGAAATATACCAGAAACGTGTATGTCTGTTTGTATGCTTTACAACTAAAATGCATTTGATGAGTATCTTTCTTGTAAGTTAAGTAGAAAAAAAAAGTTGTGTACTACATCTAAATACTATTTCACGATAGTTGTATTTTTCCTATTTTGACAAAATTTCCGATAAGATATGACAAATATCTTTCAAATGCATGTGTCAGTGATGCAAAAGAAACTATTAGAGTGTAAAATTCTTACATGTTAGTTTTCGAGGTTCTTTATCTTTTTTGTTCTTTTTGGGAATTTATTGGCCTTTTTAATAAATTTTTTTTCATTTCTTTTTCTTTCGTGATTTTTTTTTATTGATGATGGGACATCAGATATTACTTAGACATACATGGTATCTTAATAATTGCGTGTATGGTTTTTTTTCTGGATATGAAATGTTTTTAATGTTTTTTTTTTTAAGGGAAACATTAAAGACAAAATCATGTTAGAAGTTTAAAGCGATTTGTTATCAATAAGCAGGTAATTTGTAAAATGTCAATGCACTTTCGCCGTTAACAATAAATTACATTAGAAATAACAAATGGTAATGATGTCTGTTGGGGCAGACAAGAATGAGCCACATGAACATCAAATCGGATCAATAACTGATTTTTAAGGCAAATTGGGATAATTTGGTTGCGTTGTCAAGCGTGTGATCACAAATGCCAACACGTGAGTGCAGGATGGCATTTCGTTGGGCAGATGTGGGAAAGATTAGAATGAGCATCGGAGGGTTAGAAGCTGATGCTATCTAACCTCTGGTGCTTTTGGAAAACTGCCAGCAGCAGCTGTTGAAAAGCAACAGCACCTAGGAATTGTTCTACCTCAGAGCACTTGCACAAGTGGAAAAATTCAGCTCTTTAGTCAGATTTTCAGGACATTCCTTCCCGCGACTTTAGTTTTAAACCACAACCATCACGTTATTTTCGAAAATATCTCTTCGAAAGAAGCATATTTCCGTTGAACCTCTTACCCTTACTCATTCCGGTGTCATGTCACCAGGGGCTACTGACTCCAGTGGTACCAAATAGGAATTCTGGCCAGCCTTTGGTCTCAAGAAATCACAAAAACTTCCGGAAGCCCATCAATTTCGAATCTTTGCCGGCTTCCAGGTATGACTGAACATGATTTGCGCCGGAGGATGCAACACCAAAAGGTAATATGCTTAAGATGATCCCTCTTATAATTTAGCAATTAAAGATAATATTTAGATCTTGGGACAAATCTCTAATAATCGAGATAGTTTTATCAAAATTAACCTCATTTCTAAAATTTCCAAAAAAATTTAATTTTATATCTCTAAGAACTAGACAGTCAACTGACAACCTCTTACTTTTCTCAATTGTCATAGACTTTACTTTTAACATTTTTTTATTTAAAAAAAATTTATTTTTAAACATTTAAATATTTAACTGTTGTCTTTTCTACCATAAACACTAAAATTTGTATTTTTAGAATGGTATTTTAAATGATTCAAAGCGAACAGGGTTAAATAAAATTTTGTCAGCCGTCTTGATGATTATGGCACTTAAACTTGTTTACTTAAGCACTTTTAACCTAAAGCTGTTGTCGACGGTGCTAAAAAACTTGTAAATTAAAATGACATTAAATAATAAAATCTTAAATTTATTTAAGTGCATAAAACTTTATGCAAAAATAAAAAAAAAATAAAATAAAATTGCAAAAAAAACATACAAAATAATTACCAACAATTATAAACCAGTTTGAATGAAATCTTAGCACAAAATCAAACAAATCAGGTAAGAGTTTGGACTTAGTCAATGAGTGAGTGATAAATTAAGAAGAAAAAAAAAACGTGCATGCGTGCAGCCATTGTATTTTCAATACATATTGAAATATGAGAAGCAGCAACTCTGGGTTTAAAGGAAGAGGCGAAAAAATAAAGTTGCACAAAATGCTAAAAAACACAATTTTGCATTGAATTGCAAACCAAAAAAAATCTGAAAAAGAAATCATATGAATACAACACAACCGCAGTAAAATTAAAAAAAAAAAAAACTGTGAGGCGAAGCGAGAGCGCAAAACACATTTAAATCGCTCACGTGGATTTGCATAAAACTAAAATTGATGCAGCAGCAAGTTTCTGGAAGAAAAACAAGTTTAATTCATAATAAAGACAGACAGACGGACGTACAAAAAACCACACATTTTTCTACTATCATGCCACATTTCCAGCAATGGCAACATACTCGTGCAACTTACAATAGCACCAACAATAATAACAAAAGCCAGTTGGCAAAGACAGTTTAAAAAGCTCACCAACCTCTCGAACAAGTTACAATAACAAGCAAATAAAAAAAAGAATTGAAAAACTCATAAAAAACGTACAACTTCACCACACACCACAACAAAATGATGAATCAACCAAAAAAATCTTTGGTGAACGAATCCACAAAAAAAAAAAAAAAATAAAAGGAACGACACCAAACTGAATGTATGAAGTCAGCATTATGGCAAACAAAAAAAAAAAAAAAAGATTTCACCAATTTTAAGTTTTAAGGTGTTTTCTTAGTTTAAGTACTTAAAGCCAAAAAAAAAAAAAAAAAAAAATTCAAATTTTGAATTTAAATAAAATAAAAGAGAATGTGCTATGGAATAGACTTGAAAGCTCTCATGTAAGGATCTTTAGCTTAGAAAATAAAACTCTCAGAACTTTACCGCACCTTTTTTAATGAAAATCACTCACACTATTGTCTTGAAAACACACCCAACAAACACGGAGGTTTGATTTCAAATCGAAAATTATTTGATATCAAATCATTTTCTCAAACTTTTCTCATTTATTTTTATAAATCATAGCATTCTCAACAAAAAGAAAAAATTATTTAAAAATTGAGAAATTCATGAATTTTCAACTTGCTTTCAAAGGTTTTTTCTCAAATGTAGATTGTAATACAATGTAGACCATATATGAAATAATTTTTTTCTTAATTTAGATGTATTATTTATTTAAATAAACTCTCAGCTAAGCATACGGAACCATAGGGATAGGCAAATTAAATAAATATATCGATATATATCAAATAGATATTTTTTAAGAATAGCGATATTAATTATTTCAAAAATATCGATACATCGAACGTATTTTGCTGAAACTACTACCAAATTAAAAAATTTTGTATACCTTTGTATCTACATACATACTTATGAACAAACATATTATATGTAATTACATTGTTTCTTTTCATTGTTTCATTTTATTTCAAAAAATTAATATGAACAAAAAATTCAATCAAAACAAAAAATTCAATTATAACAAAAACAAAAGAGAAGAATACAAAAAAACTATATGAAATCTAAAGAAAAGTAAATTATAAAAAATTTAAATGAAAGTAAATAGGTCATGGAAGTACCAACTTAACTTAAAATTTTAATTGCACCCCAAAAGTACCAACTTTAACTAGAAATGTTTTTGATTGTTTAAGTCAAACCAGTAATCATTTGATATTGACATCAGGAGCATTCTATGTTTTATGTGCTCTCCTGTCAATCTGCTTCTTGTAACCGGCACTGCTTCTTATAAATGCCAATAATTTTAGATCTTCATATTTGTTTAAAAAACATATGATGCATGCAGTGATGCCAATTGTTAAAAAAACATATTGTAAACGGCTAAAATTTTGAGTTTTTAATGAAGACTGACTTTAAAAAATATCGAATTCGATAGTCATATTTCAATATCGATATATCGGTATTTGAAATATCGGCGATATATATCGATTTTTTTTTTAAATATCAATATTTTGATATATCGATATTTTTTGCCCATTCCTACGGCACCATACCTGGTGCTTAATGATGAAATAGCGTTCTTTCCATCCTCAAATTCTTGTTAAGACGAAATACTTGGCTCCTTCTATTTCATGGCTCTGCATCGTAAACAGGGCTGCCAGGCACTTTTTTCCTTGTCCCCAAAGAATTAAAAAAAATACCCAAAACCCCCCCCCCCCCCAACAAAAAAAAAACAAAACCTTAAAAATTTAATATTATTTTTTGTTTTTTTTTTCAGACCAAATTTTAAATTTTTTTTAAAAATAGTAAGAAAAATATTAATAAGAAATACCAAATACAAATTTTTAATTAAAAAAAAAAATAAATTTATTTTGTTTGTAGCGACTGGTTTCGGAATGTTTTTTTAAATCCTTTTTACGCGATTCCAGTGAGGAATTGCAAGCAATATTCTGTTTTTGTAGACGAATGAGCCAATTTATAATATTAGAATTAGAAGCTTGTTCAATCGGTTTAAGCCGTCCTTAAAATCAACAATAAAAATACATATGTATATCCGTCATTTATTTAATACTTTGATGCATTATAACCACTTCCAATAGCCCAGCATTCTTTTTGCCAAACTTTATTATATTGTCTTTCATATATACTTATTTTTGGGGAAGACATATTTGCTTGAAAATTGTCTTTCAAAATTAAAAAATTGTATGTGTTGTCAACGGTTTTAGATTCTTTTTTTAAATTCTTCTTTTTTAAAATACTCACTCGAAAATAATAATATAAGTTTATTAAGTACGTTTTACACACTTAACCAAAATTGTAATCATAATTAGGACCCTTTACACCTTATTAGCTGTTGATAAGAGAAGGATAAAAATTTTGCTACTTTTTTCATATTTTATATACGAAACAAAGAAAAATAAGCGTAAATATTGAAAGAAGGGAAAATATATTAAAAATGTGTAAAATTCCCAAAAAATCCCCGAATTGTTTTTTATCCCAAAAAAAATCCCCAATCCCCAAACGACTTTCTTTGTCCTTTTTGCTCGCATGAAATCCCCAACTTTGCGGATAAATCCTCAAGTCTGGCAGCCCTGATCGTAAAACAAACTTATAATTTCTTCACTTTGCTGTTTTCTTTTTTGTTAAAATTTTTACTATTTGTAGTTAATTTTTTACTTACAAATAATATATATTTTTTTCACGAGAAATTAAGGTTTTCTAAAGGCAGATTCACTTCACTTCACATGTAATTTTTCTTTTAATCGCCATTTTTTAAAGTTTACATTAGTTTTACGCTTTACTGTTGCCAAGTTTATTTTTTATTTGAGAATAACATTTGATACCAAAATGATTGTATATGCTATAATGTGAATGAATGTGCTGTTCATAAAATTATAGTAAATACAACCAATATGACACAATAGAACACTTTGTGAATTGCCTCATAGTTTTTTTTTAATATTTTTCACAAAATTCTATTCTATATTCTTTGTTCACTGCTTTGTTTGATTTTGTTAACTCTATTGTTTTGTATTTTGCATTTTTTGTGGCACAGAGTTGTATTTTTATGGCTTAATTTATATGTTTTGTCGATTTTTGTTTTGTAACTAGCGTTTTATTTGTGGAATTGCTGAAGTTGCAAGACAGCTATTCGGCAAAAAATATTTCACGAATGTTTATTAAATACATTAAAACACAAAAATATTTATTTTTAATAATTAAAAAAAAAATTGTCTTTAACGCAAAATAAAATCTTCTTTTAGTACAGTAAAAAAACTAAACCAACGTTAGGAGTATTGTGCCACCACAAAAATAAAATTATCGACAACTGGAATGGGTCAAATAAATATCAAGAAAATTCCAATCCCATAACACAAATTGGAAGGATGATAACAAAAGTTGGATAAAAACAAAGTCTATCTATATTAGGGTGGCCGTTATTTTTTTTATTTTGATTTCTTATATTCTCCCCCTCCCAATCGGTTCAGTTTTATGTAAAAAAAAATACAAAAAAATTTCGTAGCGATAAGTTGTGTTTTAGGGGGGGCGTCCGTCACTCAAAGTTTGCCATCAAGCCATTTATTCAAATGTAAATTGTTTGCGTATGTCTATCTTCTAAAAACAACATTTTACAAGAATATGATATATGGCAATATTTTAGCTCTTCTAGTCAACAACATAAGCCTCTAAGAAAGTTTTTTGCTAAAATCAATATTTTAGAAAATAATTAAGAAAATAAAAACAAAATACCAAACATTTTATATTCGTTTTATATATATATAAAAGGGGGATTTAATGTCAAGTGACCCAATTTTGAAATAGATGTTTATCGATTTAAATGAAATTTACACCAATTCTAGTACTGTTAGAAAGTAGCTTAGACACAAATTTTCAACAAGATCGGTCAAAAAGTTTCTGAGTTAGAGGGGGTCAACATTTGACATTTTGGCCATACAGGTGTTCTTTCTCATCCATGTAACTTATTACCTATTGGTGTAAGCAAAATTTGTCCCAAGTAGCTTAGATAGCTTTTTGATCAAACTTTTTAAAAAAATTGTTTTTTTTTTTTTTTTTTTAGTTTTTATTAATTCAATATTTCAAGTACAATATAATACATAGGTTTTTATGACCTCAGCGCCATTTAGGCATTATTGAGGCAAGTTGGCTAACTTACATGTACTTTTAAAATAAACATAAGTTTTTGGTCCATTGCTTATTTATATAATAATTTCAAATTTTAAATAAGTTTACTTTATAAAGAGTAATAGCTATTATGTTTACATTAGTAATTTTTTATATAATATTCTTTAGATTTATAGATTTATAGAAGCGTTTTTGTTTTTTTTAAAAATTTTTAACATTTTTTTTTTTAAATTTAACATTTAAAATAAAAAAAAAGTTTTAAATTTAAAAAAAAAATTAAAAAATATTTTAAAAAAAACAAAAAAATATTTTTAAAAAAGATTGATTAAATAGCTATCTAAGCTACTTGGGACAAATTTTGCTAACACCAATAGGTAATAAATTACATGGATAAGAAAGAACACCTGTATGGCAAACTTTGACCCCCTCTACCTCTGAAACATTTTGACCGATCTTGTTGAAAATTTGTGTGTAAACTACTATCGAATAGGACTAACCTTGGTGTAAACTTCATCCAAATCGGAAGACATCGATTTCAAAATTGTGTCACTTGACATTAAAACGCCTTTTTATATATATATATATGTATATAACGTATATAAAATGTTTGGTATTTTGTTGTTATTTTCTTAATTATTTTCTAAGATATTAGTCTTAGCAAAAAACTTTCTTGGAGGCTTATGTTGTTGACTAGAAAAGCTAAAATATTGCCATATATCATGTTCTTGTAAAATGTTGTTTTTAGAAGATAGTCATACGCAAACAAATTACATTTGAATAAATGGCTTGATGACAAACTTTGAGGGGCGGACGCCCTCCCTAAAACACAACTTATCGCTACGAAATTTTTTTGTATTTTTTTTTACATAAAACTGAACCGATTTGGAGGGGGAGAGTATAAGAAATCAAAAAAAAAAAGTTCTCCATACAACTAACGGCCACGATAATCGGCAATAAATTTGAAAATATAACTGAAATGCATGAGACATTTAAAGAAAACCCGGAGAGATCTTTTCGTTAGCTTATTATTATATAATAATTAAGTGTGGGAAGCTAAACCGTTCAATCGACTATTAATCACTGGGAAAAACAAAGTTAAGCAAAATAGAGAAAAAAAAACCTAAATTAAATATGTAAAAAATCAACGATAGAGGTTGCTGCAGCATCTTCTCAATTGTTTCCTCCCAAAAAGAACTGAATTACTAAGTAAAAGCGGAAAAATGGTGAGAAAAGTCTTACAGTTTAAGTACCCAATCAGAATGAAGATCCTTGTAGTTATCCTTATGACTTCAGGTGACGTATACAATCAAATTTGAATTTAAGTTTGGCGCAAAATTTCAGATTGGATATTCGTATTTGCGAATATTAAAAATTGATATTCGTAACATCACCACTAAAGCCCGTAGTAGTGGATCCACAATAGAAAATTTAGAAAATGAAAAGGGTAACCCCTGAGCTATAAGGCGGGTGAGTTAAAGCTTCTTTCTCAACTACCTTTAACAATTACCACCAAGTTAATTGCTATAACTATAACCACTGCTTCCAGAAATTTTCTTCCCCCGGGGTTTCTAGTTAGCATCTTTAGGCTATTTCACATTTTGGTGTTACATCCTCCGGGGTTATTCAGGTCATTCCTGGTTCCACAAGGTAACAATTGTCGATTTTGCCTTGGTTATTTATTTAACCTTGGCGCTTGAATGTACTAACATCCTTCGGAATCCCATACATTTTAAAATCTTCTGAACTCTACCAGGGTTGCACCAAATTTCCAATAGACAGAGCTTCTTAGGGTCCTCTTGACTTCATTGACTTTAAAGTTGTACCTTAGTACTTAACTGATGGGGCCACGGGAGTAAGTCGCCCTTGGTGAGTAATGCTCACTGATCTGCCTGTGGTGAGGTCTCCGTTAGTATACTTTTTGCGAGAAATGCTGTCTCCAAGGATGATTATCTTTGCGGAGGTCTTACTTTTCACTGAAAAGATACTATAGGGTTGCACGTGGTGGCTGTGGCTTAAACCTTAAGTCGCGGGTAGAGAGTTCATTTTTAAATAATTTTTAAACCATTTTAGAGGGCAAACATCTGTTATTTATAGAATTCACGAAAAAAATTTAATTTTGTTTTTGTGAATTCTTAGTAAAGCTTAATAAAGCACATCACGCACTCAAGGCGTTTATGCATCTGTCAAAAAGTACGCTCAGTGTTAAATTTTATAGACAAGTTACATAGTTGAATTCATAAAATACGCAGAGAGAAAAACACTCGGGATAAATAAAGTTTTAATACTTACTTTAAGTACGAGTCGTACTCAAAAATTCAAGTACGAATAACACTAAAACGTACTTAAAACAATCCTAAATGGGATTACTTTTAAAAATCAATCCCGGAATTACTTAAAAAAAGTAAAAAAAAAATTCTTAAACCAAGTAAAAAAGGATTAAGCTTTTCGTTGTTAGTGCCACTCTGAAAGTAAAATTACAAACTGAGCGTTTTAATCTTATTTAGCTTATCAAAGTTTGTTGCAGACACTACAAAAACACCACACAAGTATCTAAAAACGATTTGCTTGTTGTGTGTAGAAACAACAAAAGCAACATAACAAGACGGAAACATATTATTTTTTATGTTTAAAAAGTAAAATTGAGAACTCTTGTTTCACATTTAGTTTTTATTTTCAGTTATAAATTAAGTAAAATTAAGTTTTTAAAGTAAAAACCATATCGGGAATAATGCTGGTGTCTTATAATTGAAATTTTGTAAAGCGTTATAGTATGTTCACATTTAGCTTCTTAAACGCGTTTAAGCAGTTCGAACGTGATTAAGCTCTAATCACTTCAAAATCAAGATGATTACCCATACATTGAAGTGATTTGTTAATCACTTCAAATTGACATGATTTAAATCAAATGTAGAATCGCCAACATGATCGTGTACAACCGGCCAAGATTTCTGCTTAATGTTTTTATTTTTTTCCTTAAAGAAGAAATAAATAACGGGCAAGTAAATAATTTATAATAAAATTTCCTTTTTCCTAGAGGGAAGCGAACTGACACCAAAGTAGTCCCGTGATAGGTCTTTGGTGGTAGAGACCGGTTCTAGCTCTAACACTTTCTATGAAGGTGGTCAATTGACACCATTTGACCAGTCACTAGAGTTTTTTTTTCCCGGACTTTTTCGATTCCCGGGAAAGCGGGAAATTTTTTTAAATTTCCCGGGATCCTGGGATCCCGCTCCATATAAATAATACAAAGTAAATTTTGTTATTAATTAATGAAAAAAACTTTTATAAAATAACGTAAGGGAACTTCTTTACAAAGAAAGTAAAAGAAATGGTTCAATACTAAAAAATTATTTGAAGATTGAAATAGGAACTTGAATTATTATCACCTCACGCCTTTATTCCCTATTATTATGCTTTTATTCAGTATTATTATGCTCTGGATACAAGATAAAAAGATAACATAAACATAACAATTTAATTCATAAAACAAGAATAAAAACAAAATAAAATTAAGGTACTCAAGATAGGAGATCAAAAAGTTAATTAATAAAATAGATAAAATATTTTAAATATATATGTTTTATATGTCTATATATTTTAAATAAATATATTAACATTTTTTAACGGCTTAGGAAATAACTTTCTGACACTCTCAAAGCGCTTGGTAAGTCGGCAAAAAGTATATTCCTGGTTTTATTTACTAAGTATCATGTTTCCGAAATATTTCGTTCATTTTTTACCGAGGTTGGACAAATAGTTAAAAGTGCACCGTTTTAGCATGCTTGGGATTCACAATCAGAGGCAATTTTTTATTTGTTATAAACAACGTCTATATCAGTCAAATGTATGTCAAGGTTTATGCAAAAAAAGCATCAACCGGACTGCTTCTTACAAGACTTTTCATTTCAATAGGTCCATTTGTAATCTTTAGGACAATGTGTTTTTCAAGTTGTATGTTGTAGTATCTTACACGAGTTTGCAAAATGTTATTTTATTTCGGTTTCCCCACACTTGACGGGTATATAAACCAACACAAATTGAAATTGAAATTGAAAATTTGTGTTTATCACCTACTAAAAATATCGCTCCTTCATTGCATCATAGTCATATCTCAAAATTTGAAGTAACTTTAGCAAAGTTTTCCTTCATACCTTCGTGTATTATATCTCAAACTGAACCGAAGTTATAGCAAAATATATCTTTAAATCGGTACATTTGGATAATTTTAATCGCTTTTTGCCAAGATCGTTTGTTTTTGTAGATATGACTTTGTTGCAATTAAGGAGCGATATGTTTAGGTATCTCCTATTTTTAAGACTTGTTCATGGACAATGAAACTTTACTGCCTGTATCTTATTTTGAATTAATGTACTTTATTAACTCTTCACTTCACTAAATGTAATAATTATTAACTGTTGCACTGCCCATTCTGCATCAGAAGACATTGATTTAAATACATGTACTCACTTCTTATTATTGATCTAATCCACAACCCATCCACAGATGCTAATTTTTAGAGAATAGAAAACTAAATTTCAAAGTATAAATAGCTATTTTCTGAAATTATGAGGAATTTATTATTTCCCGGGATCCCGCAAGAAAAATCCCGGGAAAACGGGAAATAAAATAACTGAAATTCCCGGGATTTCCCGTCCCTACCAGTCACACGTCTATTCTCAATGAACGTGTTTAGTGTCAATTACTACAATGTAGTATTTTGTCAAAAAAACAAGTCCTAGAACTATATTCAAGAGCCACATTTTAGAAAGTCCCAAAAAATGTGTCACACCACCGGTGAAAACTTTACTGTAATTCATTAGTTTTTCTACCTTTTTGTTCTTCATAAACCAGTTAAATGATTGGTTCTCCTTTCACTGGTCATGAGTTCTTTCTTTTTGTACTTGTTCTATTTTTACAAATCCCAGGACCAGTCTGTGGTACCAATTGACACAAATTTCCCGCAGGGTTATTTTACTTTTAGTTAATTCAAGTACGAATTCGGGATTCAATTAACTTTATAATACTTGAATCAAGCGCATATTGAGATTGCTTCATTCTTAGTTTTACTTAAACCAATCTCATTTTGGGATTATTTCAAGTACGAACTCGGGATTCAATATGGATAAGTTAAGCCGTACTACTAATACCGCTTCGGATTGATTTGAGTACGGATGGATTGATTTTTCTTTTGAGTGTATGACTAAATTCTATTTTTACATGGGCCGCATGCGTTTTGAAAAATGTCAAAAAAGTATCGAAAGCATAAAGCGTGGGGTGGGGTGGCGTGATGCTCCAGCGTAAGCTACTTCAATGCTACTTCAATTGCTACATAGTTTGCTACTTCAATACTGCATCTAGGCTATTTCTACCCTTTAATCGCTAATGCTTCCTCATTGTAACTGCAGCCATAGCAAACGAACTCTTAAAACTCATCTTCTCGTTAAAGCTCATTTTTCTACTCACAAATGTGAAAGTAGCAGTAGTTATAGCGAAAATATGGCTTAAAGTGTTTTTTAAATTTTATATCCACACCATTAAGTGTATTTTCTTTGTTACTGCTATTTGTAGTCTAGTGTCTTTAACACTCTGTATGATAGATATGCGAAACATTTACTAAACCAGGAAACGGCCAATAAAGTTCATTATAATTTTTCAATCATACTCTTTTGAAATACTCAGACATAAAGACACAAAAGATTGCAATTGAAACATTTTTAAATTGATTATGAAAAAAAAAAGAAAAAAGATTTCACATCAAAGTGACGGGCTAAAAGCAGACCCTGTCAGTCAACAAAAATACCATGGCCAAGACCGGCAGTTAAAACACAACCAACCAACTGCCATAGAAAATGCAACGGCAAAAATGTACAAAATGAACTTAACTGCATTAATAAACTACGGCAATATGCTCCAGCCTTAATTTATTTTTCTGCAGTTCTGTTTTTCTTTTTATTATTATTATTATTTTTTTTTTTTTTTTTTTTTGTTTTACACATTTTCTGTGCACTCGTATTCAAAATGCCAATTGGCAATTGCCGCCTTTAAGTCTGTTTGTTCTAACGGAAGCTGAGAAGATGACTTTAGAACAATTTCTTGAACATATTGAATTTGATAAGAAAGAAATCTTGAGCAAAACTAAATAAGAAAATAGTTTTAGCGGAAAAGAACCTGCTAAAAGGAAAATGTTGAAAATTTGCTATTTCTTTGTTTAACTTGTTTTGCTGACATGAGTTGCAGAAAATTGCAGTTGTTAACCACAAAAATTTCCATTTAGATTGAAAGCATAAAGAGGAATAAAAACAACCGCAACTATGAATTGGAAATAGTTGTTTTTGTTTTTTGGAAAGAACAATTTTCGAAATAAAACTGTTTATGCCAACTTTGCTTTTAAAAATAGATTTTGTTTTTGTGTGGAGGAGAAAGGTCATGAGAGCAACAATTCGTTATTTTATATTGAAGTTTTGTCTTGAAATTTTTGTTAAACTGACTTTCTAATTGAATTTCGTATTTTATTAAGCCATATATCGATCATGGCTGAGATCATACAATAAATATAGACGTTCACCTTGAACTTGATTTGTTTCTATATAAATCACTTGAAATTAAATCATAGAATTAGTTTACTTGAATGCTGACTGCTTTTCGTATGCAAGTTTAGATTGAAAATTCAAGATAAACAGACTGACATTTGCACAAAGTAAGTCTGAAAAAATAAAATCAAATATGGAAACATTCAACAGATACATTGACAGATTGTGACAGAGTCTGAGAAATAATTATGGTCATACAGACATCTTGATTTGGATGGAATTGAAACAGAATAAAAAAGGCACAAAACTTTAAGATGAAAGCGATTTGCGAATTAAAAAAAAATGGTTGGCCTTATTTTTTGGATTTTAAAATCAGTTTCAGAGCTAAAAATTATATTTCAATTACAATTGCAGGAAAAGCTGAGGACCGCTAAGGTGGGTTTAAAATTAAACTCCCTTTAAACGAAAACAGAAAATATGCCAACATTTATGCTGTCTGAAGATGTAGGGTATTTTGTATATCTAGGCTCTCTGGTTTCAAATTTAGAAGGCTTCTTCCCAGTCATAAAGAACAAACTTGGAAAGGCAAAACTAGCGTATAGCATACTATACCCAACTGTCCACGGGCACTAAAATTTGAATCGTTGACAGTAATGCTAAGTTCACACTGCTATACGGCTGCGAATCATGGAATGTCGGAGCTATGCGAATCTTTAGGCTTGACGACAACCGCACTCGTAAATGGCGCTGGATTGGACATACCCTTAGAAAACCATACGGGGATATCACTAGAACTGCCTACTACTGGAATCGCCAAAACCAAAGAGCCGTTCGAAGACAAGCGAACAATGGAGGAGGCAGCTTGAGAAAGAAATCTGGTCGACTGGACGTACCTGGACCGAAATAAAAAAAATAGGTAGTGCTGGGATTGCTCGGAATAACTTTGTAGCGGCCCTATGTTTCGTATAGGAATTTCGGGAATAAATATATACAATTGCAATTTCATTAAAAGTTAAATTAGGCCACTACCAATTCCTTTATAAGTACTGCGATCATAGAAGAAAGGTTCCAGTATGATAATCTGGATCGATTTCAGCAGCTCAGTATAGTTGGAACCCTTTTGGTTCCACTTAGTACAGAGCATTGTATTGAAACAATGGATGTTTGGCATTTATTCGGCTAGACTGAGGGGCTTCAAATATTCACATACATTCTTGCTCTTCGCGTTGTCCTAATGGATCCATTTTTCCATCGCCAGTATTGAATAATGTTTATGGCGATAAAACAGAATTTGTACATAAAAAGTTGTCTTCCAACATCTTTCGTTTCCCAATTTATTTCGTATGCTCTTGTATAAGTCCTACTCCATCAGGGGTTTGTATGGATCATCATACGGATATTCTATCCATAAGGTGCAGTCAATATCTGGGATACGATAAAAATCCAGAATAGGCAGACCTCAGGACATCTATGTGATTGCGGCTGATCAGAAATCTTATCGGGTACCGCGATAGTTAGTGGCACGGCACCGAACTGACTACTTTGAGGTCTCCGTTAGTATGCTTCTTGCTAAAAATGATTTCTTTATTTCAAGAAGATTGTCTTTGCGGAAGTTTCGCCTTTATGTTGAAAACATACTTTCAGGATCACATTGTGGTTGTCGCTCTCTACCCAAAGTTGAGGGAAGGGATACCCTGAAAATCCCCCTAAAGTACAGATTTTTCACCACAAATTTCGACCAGATAGAAGATTATTCCTAAGAGCGTTGCATCACTTAAAAGATGCTGCTAGTATTTTTCCAAAAGCAGAGGAGGTTAAATAGCTTCTGCTTCTAAACAAGGGACGTTTAATCGTGTTAAATCTTGCCGGACTACGCACTCAAACCTGCGTGTGGTAGTTGCGCTCACACTCAGTAGCAGTTGGTTAACGTATTGTTCGTCACCCAGTGGGTAAGATCCACCATGGAGTAGGCCCTATAACAGGTATCCATGTAAATATTTTCTATAGCTGTATAAGCGCTACTGCAGGCAAACATTTAAAACTACTGCGGGAGATGCTCTCAATGAACTTGCAAGTTCTTCTTAAAATTGAAAACAATCTTCATGCCTCCAATTCATTATATTCGAAGTTTTTTACTGACCTATATATAAAGAAAACATATTTTTCCATATGATCACGGCTAACAAATCTATTATTAACGACCATGTTTAAAACATATTATGGATACTTCAATATTTCGAAAAAACTTACTATTGTTAAATCTGTCCTCCATAGGGAACTTTCAAACATATTATGGTTGCCTTTAATTATTATATAGTTGAAGAAGTAGAGTTCCAAGGTAGTTGTAACTGAAAATTCCTGTTTAATCTTAATGTACTTGAGAGATTATTTGAGTAGCTAACTACAAAAAAATTATTGAATATTGATTTAAAAATTCCAACAATAACAGACCGGGCCGAATTCATTCATTCGCCAGCCGAAGGGTCTTAAAATCCCTTTGCTTTCTCTTCCTATTGCTTTGTCGTTCTAATTACATTTTATCTAACCTTCTATTATCGAATTTGCTCGTAGTGGATTACTAAAATTTTATTAATATTAAAATGAATTTTTTTGCCCTACAAAAAAAAAAACCTTTCATAACAATCGTTTCCATTTTGCAAGTAGACTACAATCCATTAATAACACTCACCCTGGCCAATAACAAAAATAGTACAAGCGAATAGAGAACAAAAGCAATAAAGTATAACAACAACAGCAACTGCATTATTGGCGGTGAATTTCTATTACATTTTAATTAATATCAAACGCTTTTTGTTTTAATAATTATAAACAGTGACGTTTTTGTCAGATGCATTTAATAATAAGATACGCAAATTGTAGTACTATTCTGTACTCTACAGTTGGTCGGTTCTACATGGGCTTTAAGATTGAACCATAAAAGAAAATTTTAAAAGGAAAATTTTTTGAATTCTTTTGCCTTTCTCTGCATTAAAATTACAGCGATAATAGTATAACCGATAAGTTCAGCAAATTAAATATAGGTCGTCTGAATAAAGCCCACAAGTTAGTGGATGTTTTTCTGTGATCCACAAAAAAACTATTAAATTAAATATTATCATTTAAAAAAGTTTACTAAAAATCATATCTAAAGCTACGTTCACACCTATTACATATTTGACGTCCCACAGGTAACCCCTTGTTTTATTAAACCATTATTTGCTTTTGATAAACGTTTGGCTAGATTAAACATCATTTAATATTACACTACACAATTATCTTCTTACAAATAAAGCTTAGAAAACCAATAGCAGCCCTTAAAAATTAATCTAAAGTTTGATCAATTTATTGGTCATCCTTTTTTTGGACGTTTTCGTCAAATATTTGTTAGGTCTGAACATATCTTAAGTAAGATTTTTTGTTGCCCCATTTAGGGCCTACTCAAAAAATAATAATAATAAATAATACAAAATTAAACGAATTTAAAACTTTTAAATGAAATAATTAACATATTAAATTTTATTAACCATAAGCTAGTTTTAGTAATAGTTTTCACAGGCCCGTTTTCACAACTTACCGATAGCTAAAGGTAGGATTTTATCGGCTGTATAAAAAGTGTTCCATTATTACAACTTTACTTTTATTTTTTTACCTTAATTTACTTTATCGCTCACTTTAGGTTAAAGAAAAGTTTCAATAATGGAACACTTTTTACAAGGCCGATAGCTTAAAGTGTACTTAGCTATCGGTAAGTTGTAAAAACGGGCCTTAATCTTTTTATTTATCGTACAGTTAATTTTGACAATGTTTAATTAATTCTTAACTTAAAAAATAGAAAAAACAAATCTTTTACACCATATCCGTTTAAATTTTGTTAAAACTAAAGTTTCAAAGGTACCTCCCTATGGGGAGTCCCACTGTCCCTGTTTCTGCCTTTTCTTAACTAAGGAGGATAGGGATCCTACGGTGGAAATATCAAAAAACATATCGCTTCTTTATTGCAACATAGTCCTATCTCAAAAAGAATCAAACTTGGCAAAATGCGATTAAAGTTTTCAAAATGTTCCTTTATACAGATTCAATAAAATATATTTTGCTGATTTTTTAAATATAGAGAAGTACTTTTGCATAACGAACTCCACATTTTTGATTTTTTGAGATATGGCTATGTTGCAATAATGAAGCGATATGGTGGTATATCTTCCCCTGATTATATTTTATTTTAATTTTCAAGCATAGGCGATCTTAATGTGGAAATTTGATGAAATAAGTTTTTTAATAAGCTTAATTTCATATATGCAGCCTATGGGGGTATCTGTTCCCCTGCTCCCTCTTTATTTGAATTTCGAGAAAATGGCTAATGCGGTTCACGAGATTTATTTTATTTAATATTTGCGTTCTATGGAGGTACCGCTTCCCCTCCTATCTTAATTTATTTTCGAGGCATAAGAGATTTTACGGCTTAAATTTCAAAAAAAAAACTAGACCAGAGATTTTTTAGATATGCAATATTAAATATATATTTGCATCCTATGTGGGGTACCACTTCCCCCGCTACTGTTAAGAAATAATTTGTTGACTATTTAAATGTCAAAAATTCGAAATAAATTTTAATGATCCCTTTGTACACCAGTTTTAATCAAGGGTTTTAATATATAGAACCTACTCTTGAAGGTCTTTGTGACATGAATAGTTAATACGTTGGAAAACTGCGGTTACATCCGGTACAAATACATGACCTAACATGAGGTGAAATAAAAATTAGAGATTTTCTAAAATGTATTTCATAGGCTCCTTATTTCTTCTTAACTAACCAGATCATTTAAAAAGGTCCCACTTTCCGTCCACTACGAGGACGATATCTAGAACATAGCAATAGAAATTCTGACATGCAAAACAATATAAAAGTGATTAATAAAATTTCCAGCATTCATTAATTACGCATAAACAGCACAACCTTTTTTCTCCAATACCAACCGCCAGAAGATAAAAGATGTCTGTCACAGCAACGGGGGCTTGGTTTATCCAAAAACATCAAAAGTAAACTGGGCAAGTCAAAACAGGAATTCAGCATGATAAACTTCGTGTGGCACTCCTCATATCTCTTGACCAACAGTAAGCTAAGAATCTTGGACTCCAACGTGCAGTCCTTTCTACCTTATGGTAGCGAATCGTTGAATGCTGTAGTTTAAGACATTAACAACGTTCTAGTCTTTTTGGACAGTTTACTCGTTAAAATCTCTGCGTATATGTTGACCCAAAAGAATAAGGAACGTTGTGCTTTGGCGCACTACCAAACAAGTTCCAACTTAGATAGAGATTTTTAGGCGAAAATAGCTTTGGGTTGGGCGCACACCAGTGATGGAAAATTCAGTACTATGGTACAATTTTCAGTACTTATTCCTTTCAATAATACCACGGTACCCCCACGTCCGTTTTAGTACTCTTTGCTTGTTATGCTTCTTTGTTTAAACATTTAGCGTTGATATTTTTTTTAACATTGACCATCAGGGCTGTGAAGTCGTCAACAAAAAGTACTAAGTTTGAATCCAACCACTGAAATTCCAACTCCGACTCCTAATCTATCCTAAATGCTAAATGTATACGAGACTGGTCCTTATTTGACTTTAAACTAATTTTTTAATGCAGTACCTTTTAAATGGTTAAATAAAGCAAGAAAAGGATTCAGTAAATATTTCAAATCAATATTTTAGATATTGCATCGCCAATTCCGAAGTATTTTGATTTTGGAAATAATGTATCAGAATATTTTTTTAAATTTTGCAGTCGGAGTCGCGAATTTTTTGTGGGTACTTTGACTCCGACCCCGTACAAAAACCTCAACTCCGACTCCACAGCCCTCTTGACAATTGCCTACACAAAATTTATTTTTATCTAAAGTATATAGTATGCTTGTTGGTATATTTTAAAATCAGAATTTTGCTGTTGAAATTTAGCCAGATCGGTTCATAAATGGCTGAGATATGAAAAAAAAATATATGTATTTTAGTTTTTATTTTTAAGTTTATTTTCAAAAAAAAAAAAAAAAATATATGTTTGAAAAAGTACCAAAATGTTGAAAAAGTACTTTTTTGCTTGGTGGTCAGTACCATCTAAATTTTTCAATTTTCCATCACTGGCGCACACCTAGGAAATCGCTAGACGACATTATTAGAACGGCCATCTATTGAAACCCCCAAGGGGCAGAGGCGATGCTGAAATCAGAACCTCAGGACACAGTGTAGTGTTGTGAAACAAAGCGCATGCCAAATCAAAGAGACGATTGGCAAAACTTCGTTGTTACCTATAGAAGTTACAGTAAACAATTGTGTATATATACAAACGGTATGCTATCAAGTCATATTGTCATAAGTGCTCAAAACGAAATTTATTTGGCAATTCACAATGTGTTCTAATGTGTCATATTGGTTGTATTTGCTATATTTTATTATTGTCACATTCAGAAACTTATAGCAAATACAACCAATACGACAGAATACAGCACTTTGTGAATTGCCTAATTGTTGTGTTTCAAATAAAGAAGTTCTAAATAAATAACACTTTTTACGCTGTATTAATTGTTTTGTCTTATTTACGGAGTCGAAACCTGAGCTATAAGCCGAAACTAGTGGGGAATTATGAGGGGATGCTCACAGCAGTCATACATTTTCATGTTATTATTTTTAGACATGTGAATTTATGACTACCGTTTGAATGCCCCAAATATGTACCTTCGTAAATCGTTCTGACATTAATGTCCAGAAGTCCAATCAAAAGTACTTTAGGAAAATTCGGTAGTTTTTTAGTAACTGCTGTTTAGAGTTAATTTCGAAAACGATTCTTTCCCAGCGTTAATTTAAGTAAGACATCTATTGTATGTAGTGTTCTTACAACACGACCACTATTTAACTCCAAATTTTATAACTTTGTAAAAATTTAAATTTAAACTTGTATTTACGCTTAATAGAGGCAGCCATGAAACAAAATGCATTTTACAGACAGCCATTTGTATCTGTTTTACCAAACAAGTGTATAAAATTACTAAAGAGTGACTACGTCGCACGCCGCTGTCCACATTTAATTATTCTAAAATGAAACTCGATAAAATAATGAAATAGAAAATGACTACTACGTACTCCATATTTTTCATTATTAATACTTGTATTTTGTTCATAAATTACAATAAATTTAAAATATCATCGAAAAAAAAGATAAAATTAAATTAATTTGTGATAATGAAATTACAACAAGACTACAGAGTCCACTAAAGCGCAATTAGAGAAGGCGTTCGGTATCCATGACTACTCCCTATTGTTAACAATTTAATTAAATTAAAAATGAAAAAAAAAAAATATCTAAATCTGTTTCTATTTTTTACATTTCATCTCAAATGCATTTCATATTCACTTTGCGTGGGAATTTTATTTATTTAATTAGAATTTTCTGCTATTTTAGTTTTATCTCTATTAATCTTTGAAAATCTGTTGAATTTAAAACCGCCACACATGTGTTTATTTGTAAATTTCATTTTCTATATTAGCATGAGAAAAAAAATTGACTTTTTGCAAATTATTTATGTGTTTCTATTTTTGCGTTTTTATTTAGCAAAAATTTATTGTGTGAAATCAAAGTGGTTTGACTTTTGGCATTTTCGCCCAAAATTAAATCAGAATTGCTGTTTGTGTACTAAACAAAACTGTTGTATGTGATTGTATTTAACTTAAAGAAAATTATTAATATGCAAATTATCTATTCACTATTTAAATGTATATTTAGTTTATTATTAACGTCATAAAAAATTTAAAAAAAAAAAATTTGTAATTTGAAATTAAAATAAAATTTTGGCAAGCTTATAAATGTTTTCTTTTACGAAAACAACAACTCAAATTACATGCACAATGGATGTACGATGTACATACTTTAATAAACACTGGTCTTTATCGATAAATTAATTTTTGTTTAAATTACCGACTATTATATGTTTGTTTCGGTGGATGACATACATAACCATAATATGACTATCGGTTGCAATAATATGATTAATACGTTTAACAGCTTTAAAATGTATTTAAAGATCAAACACACAACAAAAATCTAATGTGTTGAAAAAAACTTTTGTGTACAACCACAATGACAAATGATGTGCTGTAATGTTCTGCGCGTAATTTTAATAGTGTGGTGAGGGTACAAGAATTTTAAGGAATATACTGCGGGCAGTACTTGTTTTTTTCAAAACCTTTTAATACAGTAAAAAGTTTTTACCTATACTCCTAGTATTTGAAAATTATCTCGTAAACAAAACGGTCGAACTCGTTTAATACATGTGTTTCCGTACTAAGCCGAAGCTTTGCCATAATTTCATTCTTCTGTATATAAAAAATAAACATTAAATGTGAAGTGTGGTGCCGATTTTATAAGGAAAAGTCGAAACGGAAATCGCTTGAAAATTTAAATAGTGAATACAAAGCGAAACAGTCACTTTTTTAAGTTTTTATGATACTTTTTAAATTTCGTAAAAGTTTTATTCTAGTAAATAAATCCACTGTTGCAACAATTATGTTTTCATAAAAGTATAAAAACTCAAATTCGGTAAAGATTTAGCCCAGTATTAAACAGTGCCCCAGACCACTAATTAACGTCCCAATTATTACCGACAAATTCGAGCAAACACCTAAAAGATTTTTGAAAAAGTTTTATTCTAGATGATAAATTAATCGAAATGTACAAGGCGAATTCATGTAAACGGTGGTGTCGATACTACAACAAGTAACAACACCAATAACACAACAATGTATTTTTTTTTGTTGCTTTCGTTGGTCGATATGTCAAAAACACAAGTAACTTTGACATTTTTCTCTCTAATAAAGAAAAAAAAGTAGCACAGCTGTGCTTTAACGCCACCTGAAAAATGAATTCACTTGGAAATGTAGATACAATTATGTTTTCAATTATTATTATTATTATTATTTTTATTTATAAGACTAGTAATTGTGAAATATGGAAAAGGTTTTTTTTTTGGATGGCGTTAATCTGTTCTCAGGTGATGTCAAAAACGGACAAAACTTTTTGGGATGTTTTTGAAATCTCCAATTACAAATTTTCTAACAAGAAACTTGTTTAAAACATCTTTAAGAATGAAAATAAACAAATTTTAAAATATCCTCCTGTACACCTGGGTGGGGCAACGATTTGCACAAAATTGATCAATAGGGTTAAGATCATCTATTTGTTTATTCTTTCACTTAATGCTATTCTGAGTTTAAGGACTATATTCTGAAAATTTGGTCAAAATTTAAACACTCCAAAGGTAAATTGACAACGTCAAGGGCCAATTTTTTTTTTTTGGAAATTTTGAATTTTTCCTGAAGTTGGTAACGAAATATCGTTGAGAATATTCTAGTTTGATGAAAGTTGACTAAACTATTTTCTGTAATTGGTAATTAGTATTTCAAAAGAAAAAAGACGAAATTAACCCTTTAATGCACTTGTGGGAAAAAATGACCCAATACTTTTTTTATGTCAAAAACGCAGTTTCATTTAAATATCTACATAATAAAGATAAAACTTTTTAATTATAAATAGAAAAATTTACCTATTCACTGCTTTATGTACTTAAAGTGAAACGTTTTGTGCATCGCATTGTTAGTGTTTACGACTTGAAATGTCAACCATTTCTAAACAAAACATTTTAAAACCAAAACAAATCGATTTAAACTGTCAACAAAAATGGATCTTTTATTCGTTTTAAAAATCCGAATAAAAGAAAAATTTTCAAAATTTTAATAATTTTTCAAACACAAATAAATTTTGTTAACAAAAAATAAAAAGAAAAGATTAACACTAAATGACAATAAGGAAAATTAATTAAAGTAATAAAGTTGGTTATTTATTCACCATAAACTTCTTTATACTGGCTTAATCATATTTTTTTTTCAATTCCAAAAAAAAAAAAAAAAAAAAGTAAAGTTAAAACTCGTATTTTAATATCAGATGTTCCATAACAAAGTATAATTTCCATAACAAAAGGCAACAATTCAATATAATTTTTTTGAAAAATCCATAAATATAAAACCACAAGCATATACAGTGGAATTTGTAATGACCAGAGATCAAAGGGACCATAGAAGGGAAATTTATTTTCAAAATAACTCAATTCTTTTCTTTAGAACACTTGCGGGACCGGGGAACAGGGAACCGTCAAAAGGCTATGTCCACTAAAGAATGATGTCCTTTAAGTAAGTTTACACTGAACATATATATTGTCAAAAACGTTTGATGTGGTTAGCCAGTTTTTAAGGAATTATAGTAATTATTAATAAGAGTTTTATCTAGAGGTGATCTATTTAGTAATTAGAAAACCAAATTGGAAAATTATGCCTTTTTCTCCAACACTTCGTCTTTATTTAATTTTGCTATTGATGACAATTATTAAGTCCTTCATTTCAATGTGAACTTTTAATATAAAATTGTTTTACTTTGTTCTGAACTATTATTTTAAGCACGTTTTCTGAAACAATATCAACATTAGTGGCTTTAATTCAAATCGGTCATTCAGGCGACGAACTGTAAAATAAGACATCTTGTGTTTTAATTTGGAAATCCTTCTTCGCGTTGCGTTACATCACGGGATGTGCTCGAGCTTACTCCACTTTTCTGCTCTATTCTTCTCCGTTTTTGGCATTTTGTTGCCATTTATATACACTCATAACTTTTAGATCTTCCTCAACGCAGTCCTTCCGTCTGGTTCGTCTAGAGCATCTGATGTTGTGGTTCAACATCGCATTCTGCGGTCTGTCATCCATGTGCGCAACAAGTCCAACCCAACTTAATCGCTGATCCTTTATGTATACTGACAATGTTCTCTCTAGTGATGTTATACGCAGGGAAAAATCCCTATTCGTTCTAAAAAAATGGACGTAGGGAAAAAGGGACAGATTTTTTGATATCGTTAAAATGTGGGGACTTTTAGTGATGTTGCAAAACTGTATACATTTGGCAAATTTTATGACCCCTAAATATTTGACTTTATTCTCCCAGTTTATAAGTCTCTGGTTGAAAGTTAT
The DNA here is from genome assembly GCA_963931875.1 of Pollenia griseotomentosa. Taxonomy (NCBI): domain Eukaryota; kingdom Metazoa; phylum Arthropoda; class Insecta; order Diptera; family Polleniidae; genus Pollenia; species Pollenia griseotomentosa. The sequence goes on from OZ007564.1 coordinate 33,594,277, forward strand.
AGGTTGTTGAGGAAGAAAACATTGTTTACGTCTACGGGAAAAGTACATTGCTTGAGTTTTTTCTGGATTAACTAAAATTTTCCATTTTGTAAAATAGGAATGAACATCGATATGTGCAGCTTCTAAATTACATACTACATCTGTCGCAATTACACCTGAGCTAAGCAACGCGGTGTCGTCGGCGAAAATAGAGGTGACACAACCATAAAGAGTTGGAAACCCTGCTGTGTAAATATTATATAATATTGGTGAGAGGCAGGAACCCTGAGGACAACCAGCAGTTATTTCTTTTTGATTGGAGTAAAAAATCGTTTTGAAAGAAAGCTGTGTATTATTTTTATAATATGTACACAGAAAAAATTATTTTTCCAATTCAAACAAAAAATTTGTAGAATCAAACAATTTTTTGTCTGAAATCGGTCCTACAAACAAATTTGCATATTCAAACAATTTATTTGCATTTTGTTTACTGAAAAAAAACACTAATTTTTTCAAACAAATAATTTAACTGAATCAAACAAAAAGTTTACTGAAATTCAAAATCAAAAAAAAAAAAAAGTTTTTGCACAAGCAATGACGCGCACACAAGTAAGCACTGTATGAGAAGGTGACGGCAAAGCAGAGCCGCCGACTGGCTTTGAAACACATTTTTTTGTTGTATATATCGGAAATTTAACTTTATCATTTTGTAAATAAGACCATTATGATACACAGAATCAAAAGCTGCTTTTATGTCCAATAAAATCATACCAGTGGATTTCCCGGTATTAAAGTTTGATGTCACTAAGTTTCTTATTCTAACTAATGGTTGAACTGTATTATGTTCCTTTCGGAACCCAAATTGTTGAGCGGGTAATATCCTTTCAGCATCAATAAAATTTAATATTTTTTCCTTAATTACTTTTTCAAGTATCTTGCTTAACGATGACAGAAGACTTATGGGTCTATAAGAAAGAGGGCAGTCAGGTGGTTTACTTGGAACAATTTTTGAGTGCTTCCATGTTTTGGGAAAATATTGTAGCTTTAAACAATAATTAATAATTTGTGTTAAATATTTTATTCCTTTTTTAGGTAGAGCTTTTAAACATTTGTTTGTGATTCCATCTGTACCAGGTGATTTTCTAGGTTTAAGATTCTTCAAAATCGATGATATTTTATCTGTTGATATACGTATATCACTATGAGCAACATCGCTGGTGGACAAAGAGATTACTAAGAGCGTTATTTACATCTGTGATAGTTATCTGATCACTAAGATTTTCAGAAATTGTGTGATTTAGACGAAATGTTTGAGATAGTATTTTGCACTTCTCTTGCTGTGTGTTGTATCTTGGAATGTTTGAAGATTTCTTTTTTAGAATTTTTGATATGTTCCAGAATAGTGTTGAACCTTTGTCTAGAGTAGATAATTTTTTATTCCAAGAATTATTTTAAAATTTTGAATTTCTTCTGAAATGCGAAAATTAAACATTTTCATTTAAAAATGATCATTTATGGCTCTAAACCGTTTCCAGTTTCTTCTATACACATTCCTTATTTGTATTAAATGTTTAATGTACATTGGAAGTGGTTGAGTTTTGGCTGTAAAAATTGTCTTTAAGACACTATAGTTAACAGCGTTTGATATTGTGTTACTAAGGATTTCTATCATAGAATCGACTTGCTCATGATTGTAGTAGTCGCGTTCATCTGAAACTGTTAAATTTCTTTTGATAAATGAAGCGTATCGTGACCAATTTGCTTTCTTAAAGTCATAAAATGTTTTTTGTACAGATCTGAATTCACTATTAAGGGAAAATGCAGCAACGTCATATGGCTCTTTATTATTTGAACAAAATTTATTTTGAACCAAGCAAACGTTATTGGGCTCTCGGAAAGAAAAGAGAAACAATTCGCACTTTCATTTTTTTTCATCAATTGACAATAATTTTTGGGATTTTATTTTAGCCAATCTTTTTATTTCTTCGGCAATCAATTATAAATCAACTGCTCAAGTGATAAATAAGTTTTTAATCATCAAAAGGGATCTGAGAAGACTCATTTAGGAGATTTTTACAAAAATGTTCACCCAAATTCTAGCTGGGAGCAATTTTGAATAAAATTTATGTACATTAATACAAATAGTTTTATTTGTATTGATATTTTACCATTTAAAAGTTGTAGGGATTTTTGTAGAGAACATTTTTTTTAACGCGTAGGGAAAAATAGGGAGTTTTTTCGGGCTGCGTAAGGACTTTTCAAAAAAGTTTATAACATCACTGGTTCTCTCCTTCACATAGACCAAGAAGTTTTCTGTTGTTACAAAAATTTTGCGAAGGATTTTCACTTAAAACTTCTGAGACTCTATTGGTTATTAGTGGTCGTCGACCACGTCTCGCATGCATACATATGAGGCGGTTTGTCTGATTATAGTTTTGTATGGAACTACTCATATTGAAAAAATTAAATATTTTTTTTTGTAAATTTCAAGCTCAGGGTTAAACAAGTAGAAAGTATAGTCCGTCAAGTCCAACCTAATGATACCTTACACCACAATGTTTAGAAACAAGTTTTCAAGAGTGTACCCAATTTTTTTTTTTTAATTTCCTAAGCTAATCCCGCGGCTATATGCCTGTCTGCAGGAAAGAAACGAGAGTCTCAGGCGTGAATCGAACCCGCAACCCCGCCGCGGACAGTCTAGCTCGCTACCAGCTAGCCTACCGGGGCAATCATAGACCCATCATAACAAATTTATGTTATGAGTTTAAATTTATGTAAAAGTTATTTTTGCCGAATATTATTTTGATAACTTTAAGATTTTTTTAAGGAAGTGGGGTTCCATATGACCTATGGTTATTGGTTAATGATTAATTTTGGACCTACTAGAACATGACATATTAATTATCCTAAAAGTTATTGTCGGCAAATTTCATGTCATTACCAACATTTATAAAAAAGTTATGGCACTAAAAGCTCTGGTCAACTATGGACTGATCCCAATAAAATTTGGAAAGATTATTTAGTTTACAATAGAATAAGTTTAAGTCCGTTCAAAACGAAGCAGCAAAGTCCGGCATGAAGATAAATATAGCCAAAACCAAGGTCATGCGAATAAATTCATCAACTAACAAACAGTTCCCAATAAACGGTGTTGAAATAGAAGATGTTGCGGAATTTTGCTACTTGGGCAGTCTACTAACAGCGACTGCGGGGCTCCAGTCGATGATGTTAAAAATCACATCAAATCTGGTAATAATTCCTTTGGTCTCCTAAATCCCATCTGGCCATTTACACATATATAAAAAAGAACAAAAAGCCAAATATTTAACTACTGCTTTAAGTCTGTACTGCTTTACGTAGGCGAATCATGGAATACAGCCCCACCTGATATAAAATCCCTCCAAGTCTCTATTAACCGCTGGCTGAGCAGAATCTTGAGAATATTCTGGCCGGAAACTATATCAAATGAGAGACTATGGAGGGAAACGCAACGAACCCCAAAAAATATTGAAATCCTAAAAAAAAGAAAGAAAGACGCTGGATTGAACATGCCCTGTGAAGACCGAAGGACATCCCAAGAAGCTTCATTGGATGGAATCCACAAGGTAATTGAAGAAGGGATAGACCATCTCACACTTGGCAACGTCAAATAGAAATGCAACTTTAGGTGGAACGAGATAGAAGCACTAGCTGCGGACAAAAATGAACGGAACGGCCCATGATCATTAAAGGATTGACGGGAACCTACATATACAATAGAATAAGTTTGGCCCAAATTTAATGCAAGTACCACTATAATAAGGGGGTTTTTGTTTGTATGGGGGCTATGTGAAATTATGAACCCATTCTCACCATTTTCTATGGGCTTGGTCCTTGTGAGAATTGGAACCTTTGTAATAATTTCATAAAATTATCTCGAAAATTGTACTTTGCGCACAAGGTTTACATTGACAGCCAGCTGGACGGACGGACGAACACCGTTAGATCGATTTATAAAGTGATTCTAAGTCGATCGCTTTACTGGAGGGTAGATTTTAGACGTATATTTTCAGATGTTAAAAACAGTAACGCATAATAGCTTCTCTACTATTGTAATGTGGGTCTTAGCGAAATTTTAATCAGCAAAAAAAATTATGGAAACTACTTTTAAAGTTTGCATAATAATTAAGAAAATAATACCAATAAAAATTAACAGATGCAAATAACTCGTTAATATTAAATACGGCCTAATTACTAATTTCCAATTACCGAAAGTGCCCGCCATAAGTTTTGGTCAACACTCAATAAAGAAATGGCAAACCACTACTTTCAATTTAAAACAAAACCCAATCAAAACGGTGGAGCCAAAGCAAGAAAATTTTTTTTATTTAAACTTCAAAAGAATTAATAGTCTTTTGTTCATATACCACTTACTTTGTGAGTGCCATTGTTAGTTAAAGGTTGTTTTTTTTTTTGTTGCTTTTTTACAGTTAATATTTTTTTTTAAACTACATAAATTTATTACAGCACAATTTCAAACAATTTATTTAATTTTTGTTTTTTTATTTTCATTTTATAACTTTTGTCTTGGTTACTTAAACCCGTTTCCATTTCGTTAAACTTTTTTCTCTTCATCTTAAATTTGTGTGATTGTTTTACTTTGGTGATGCTTTTATTTTGTTTTTTTTTTTGCTTATTTTTAACTTTTTTTTTGTTTCTGCTGTTCATAAATGTTTAAAAATAAAAGATGTGTTCATAAAGAAAGTGAAAGTATTCCAAAGATACTTGGCTCCATCCAGATACTCTTGAACTCTATACCTAACCGCATTCACACTTACATACGTACAAACACACGCTGAATTCTGTCATACACACAGATATGAGTTTTACGAGTTAAATTTAATACATGAAAAAAACATCATCAGCAACAACCAAAAATGTTTATTTTCATTTTTTTTGATTTTTACAAAAAATCACAACAACAACAATGCAAATTGCCACACTTAAATCACTTTTTACATGGTTGAGGTTGCACATTTCAAATTGTTCATAATAATTGTTTAAAGATTCCCTGCAGATAACGAGACTAGTCCATACATGCAAGTAAAGAGTAGTCCATAAAGGAGTAGGAGTACTCCAAAACTACTCCAAATATATGGGTAAAAGGTGGTCCATTTAACATTACGATGTCCTTGGAGGGGACTATATAACCCACCATAGTGGTCCCTAAACTACTCCATAAAGTACTAAAGTGGGTTAGTTTTAAAAGTACTCTATGCCACTACAGTTGGAGTACACTAAAGGGGTAGTCTAACCATTTTTCATTTTTTACTAATCGCCTTTTATGGCGTGCCCTGCAGTCTATTTTTGCTATTATTAAATATATTTACTTGGTATTTTAAATTTGTTTACCTTTTTTTCACAAATTTCACAAACTTTCACTTTTAAATAAGCAATTAATAATGGCCACCGTCAGGGCTACCAATGTGTAATACTGTAAACTATAGAAAAGCATACATCATGCAGTTGTTGGCAGCACTGCATGTTAATTTCTTATAACATGGTCCATATTACAGTTAATTGGACGTAGTCCAATATTACCTGTAGGGTTGTTGTTGCCACATCTAAAATTCGGTGGTTTTCGAGAGAAATTTCTTAGATGTCGATGAGAAATAAGTTCCATATCTCTGTCAAAATGTTATTAAAAATTTTGAAATAGCAAGAAGAAGAGAACTCATTAATTAATTTGCTTACTAAATCATTTAGTTGCTTTGGGATATTATTTGCTTCACCCTTTTTTTAATTTCAAAATATTTAAAAAATACCCTGTAGGGAGAGAAATTTTATGCATTATTATTATGGAAAAATAGGCGCATAAAATATGCCCTAAATATTAAGAAACGTCCTTAAAACTAGTAAAATATGCAATTATAAAAAACCCGAATAGAACTGAAAAAGCAAATTTAAACAGGCCCACTGCGCTAGTATTTTTTCTAAATTTTGTCGGACATTCGTTAAACTGCTCTGGTTGCGAAAGCACCTAACGCATCATTTTCGTTATTGCTTAAGGGCGTAGCATAACAGATTTGGTTTGCCCGGTGCAGCATGGCCAAAAATATCGCTATTCGTAGTAAAAGTGTGGCGGATAATCCAAATTTTGCTGATTCCACGGCGGTATGGCCGTATGATAATCGATTTTTTTGGCCTGCAATCAAGGATTATGAACTGGACGATATGCGGTTTTAACAGGACTTCGTGATACCGTTTGTGGCATTTGAAAACCAACATTTAAAATGTTATCGCCGAGATTCCGCCCGAAATGTTCGTAAAAGTGTTCGAAAACTACCTCAAAAGGATCGACTGCTACAACCAATCCTGGGGGCGGTCATTTAAATGACATTGTATTTCGTACGTAATGGCAAGGTCCAAGTATTTTAATGAAATGAGAAAATTCCTTGAAATTATAGCCTTATGTGTGTTTTATTTAACTTTGCTTTTAAAACCGAAAAATGGATAACCCGTTAGAAGGTGGCAGAAAGGTTGTCACCCCATATTCTTTGGCTAAACTTTTCTTAAAAATTAAAAACTTTGTGCTTGTTTTTGGATTATGTTTATTTGATAAATTTTGATTTTATTATGTAGAAAAAAATCATATCGGTCAAGTAGTTGCCGTCTGAATTGATGACTTTATGGCCTTACTTTATATTCATCACTCTTACCCGTAATTTAGGCGATATATTCCTTCATTCCTGGCGAGTATTCTCTTTAAGGAATTCAATAGTCTGATGCTTGATGATATAGACTTTTCACAAAAAGAAGTCTGGAATAGGTCAATCGGGTTATCTTGCCGACTAGTGAAAATCACCGCGCTCTAAAGGTGTATAATGTTCAAGTTTTAGTCGTCAAGTCTTAAGTTTTTAAGACAGCGAGGAATAGAAATGACATTCTCTATTCTTTTCTCTCCTAAAAGCTCAAGACTTGACGGTTAAAACTTGATGAGTGTGAACCAGCCCTTACATAAGGTGCTGAAAATTATTTAGAATATTTTAAAAGAGAGCTGTTCCAACAACATTTAATACGTCTCCATCTGGTCATCGACAAAAAACGCCCAAAATCGCTTGATTAGTATAAAATTTATATTTTCCTTTTATCCTCTTGAAATTATCTTCCAAAATATGGTCATTCTAGTACGAAGTGTATATCATTCAAATATATTTTTTTTCATACAAAAACAGTTGTGGTAGTGGTACAGCAGCCATCCAAACAGCCAACAAGCCAGTCAGCTTGCAGCAACATCAAATAAACTCAATAAGTGAAATACTCTGACATGACGTTGCTATACAATTACAATGATCTTTGTCGTTTCCATTTTTATTTTCCAGTATTATTATTTCAACTTTTCGCTTTTTATTTTATGTGAATTGCTTACAATTCAAATAATAAAATAAAGCAAAAGTTTTGCAAATAAAAGCAACCAAAGCAAGAAACCAAAAACAAAAAAAAAAAAAAAACGAAATCTTAAAAATTACCAGAAATCCATAAAATAAAAGAGTTTAAAAAAAATTTATACATGAAATTTGTATTGAAAAAAGTTATTGCTTTAAAACAAAAAAAAAAAAAAAAAAAATAAAAAAAAAAATAAAAAAAAATTAAATAAAAGTTAAATATCTTTACGAATAAAAACATGAAGTCCATAAGTTATGGTTAATTTATACTTTGTTGTTGTTTTTATTTTAATTTATTTTTTTTTGGGTGGTAAATTTTATTTCCTGCTACTTCTTCTTTTGTTAACAATACAAAATTGGTTTGAATTCTAAAAATAAATCAAACACATTTTCTTATCTTCAGTTTTGTTAAGAGGAAGGTATTAATTAAGATTTAAATCATTTCTAAGTAAAACTACAAGCAAACTGTTAACTGACTAAACATTTTGATAGCACTAAAACTACCAGAAGGCCTTTGGCTAATTAGTAACTAAACAAAGTGGTTAATTTGAACACCAACTATTAGATATGGGCTTAAATTAAACCTAAAATTAATGTGTGCTCCAGTTAGAAAATGCAGCATTTAATGGCTTTTAATGCTACATTAAATACGAGACTGTAAAATTCATGCGTATTCTATTTATGAACTCTAGTGTGATTATCATAGATTTCCGGTATTAAAAATAAAAAAAACAATATGTTTATATGTAGGAATTAAAAATATAAAATCAACTCTAAAAGGTCTGATAAAGGGTGTTTTTTTTAAAGCCCGATAGAACTTACGAAAAGTACAGCTGCCAAACGAACTATTAACTGCTATCACTTCATGGCATTTACAGTCAGTATATACAGAAAAAATTATCGCCAAATTTTTTCAATTAAAATATTAATCAAAAATAAAATCAGCAATAATTAAGAATTTAATCAACTGAAATAATCATTTACTTATATCAACAGCATAACTGTAGAAAACGTGGCTAATATCAAAAAATATTTAGCAAACACTATTAATTTTTTTGCTTGTGCAACTTTAATTAATTTTTTAATAAATATCACAAATTTTTTAATTGAAAATTTTTATTTTTTCGTGTACTCTGGCAAAACATCACACACACAGAAAAAAATTTGTGCGCCAGTAAAAGAATTAATCAAAAATAAAATCAGTTTTAATTAAATATTTAATCAGCTGAATTAAACTTTTAATCAAGTGTATTAAATGTTTAATTGACAATATTTCAATTAAACGTAAAAAATATTTTAATTAAACGTTTAATTCCCTTGATTAAAAGTTTAATTCACCTGATTAAATATTTAATTAAATTGATTTTATTTTTGATTAATTCTTTTACTGGCGCAAAAATTTTTGTTCTGTGCAGAAAAAACCAAAAACTGATTTCAACTAAACAGTGTGTGATATTAATTAAAAAATTAATTAAATTTGCACCAGTAAAACAGTATCAATAAAATTTTTAAATCACTTGATTAAACTTTAAATTAAAACTGATGTTATTTTTGAATAATGCTTTAATTGTTGAAACATTTTGGATGATTTTTTCTGTGAATAAATAGAATTATAGATTGAAATATGCTACTAAATTAGCAAATTTCATTTAAAAATTAGCCATGGCGCACATAATCCATCGCTTATCTAAAGGAGTTTGCTAATAAACAAAATTGCTGCATATGGAGTGAGACTAATCCACAGCAGACCTAATAGACTCTATTATATCGAGATAAGTGCACTGTTTGGTGGGGTTTACATGCTTGTGACGTCATCGAAACTTATTTCTTCAAAAATAAAGCCGGAGCTCGCGTAACGATCAATGGAGATAGTAACCGAACGAACCATGTTCATTGATTTTTTTTGTTAGAAAATATGCATGGCACTGATCCGGGCGACAAGTGGCTTTCACAGGATGGCGTTATGCGCCATAAGGCGACCACAATCAAATAGTAACTTTTTGAAATCAAAATTTGCAAATAAGTTGATTTCGAGAAATCGAAGTTTCAATTGACCACCACTTGATTCCCTCTGAAGCGGCGTAAAGGCACTAGTTTATACCAAAAACCCAGCAACAATTGACACCTTTAAAGCCAACATTTTTTCTGTTATTCGTGACAAACGACCAGCAATGCTCAAAAATGTGGCCCAAAATTTAAGCAGCCAGGACTCTTCGTCAAGAACAGCCGCGGTGTTCATATGTCCGAAATAATTTTACAACGTTAATGCCATGAATTGATCTTTCGAGTAAAAAGATTATTTGATTAAAATTTATTTTTTTTGCAATTTTTTACAACTTCTATCGAGCTTAAAGAACGCACCCTTTATATGTAATTTTATTACAGAAAGTTTAAATCTTTAATTGCGACTTAAAAAATATTGCTGCTTTAGAGACTTGCCGCTGGAGTAAATTGTTAAAGCGAAGGCTTGGATTTTTAGCCAATACATTATTTTTGTTAGCAGGTCTTTAAATTAGAATGCTTATCGTTTTGTTTTTAATTAAAACCCGCGAAAAGCGATGCTTTAAAAAAATCCAACCTTGTATGAGCCGCAACGAATCAACTGATAACTTCTTATGCTACAAAATGATATAAAGAGAGGTAGTTTAAAAAAAACATTTAACTACCAGGGAAACTGGAAATATGCAACTGCATGTTTTTTCGAGATTTTTATGACTGTTGGCATAGATTTGTTAGTGCATATTTGACCCTTTCCAGCATTTCTTTCTTGCATATTTGAGTTAAAATATCACTTTTGCAGCATTTTTTAGGTTAATAGTGCAAATTTCACCTTTTTGAAGTATATTTTGATACATTTTTTTTTTTTTTTTTTCCATCATTCATTCTTTATTTGCAATCTATCTTAAGATATTAAGCAAATTTGCTCAGAATTTGTACTATGACATACATATCGATTTTCAGTAAAATCAATAATATTATCTACATATGTACAAATTTACAATGTTTTTTTAAAAGTTACTTTTAAAATTGCTCAACAAAATTATAATTGATTCTTATATATGTAAACATAAAGTTATCTTTGTTTATATACTTAAGAAAAGTAAAAAGGAAGAAAAATAATAAAAATAATATATAAAAAAAGGAAATAGATAGGTATTTTTAATAACAATTTATGATCTAAATGGGAGATCTAAATATTCTAGTCTCTTCACTTTCATCTAATAAGGAGATGGCCAATGGATTAATATGATCGCTTAACCTTTGTAGGTATCGACTGCTATAATTATTTATTTCGTCTTTAACATAAGGAATATCTAGGTCTAGGTGAAGTGCTTTATTAGTTATATACCACGGTGCATTAACTATCATTCGTAAAGTTTTTGACTGAAATCTTTGGAGAATTTCAATATTGGAATTACTCGTGGTACCCCAAAGTTCAATGCCATAAGTCCATATGGGCTTTATAATACTTTTATGGAGACGTAGCTTATTTTCTAAACGTAGTTCAGACTTAGTGCCAATTAACCAATACATTTTTTTGAATTTACAATCCAATTGTGTTCTTTTTGCTTTTATGTGAGCTTTCCATGTTAAACGCCGGTCTAAATACATGCCTAAATATTTAACGGTGTCACTATTAGGGATTTGCGAGCCGTACATGTATACTGATGGGAAATCACCTCGTCTTAGACCAAAGACCACGTGTGTGGACTTGCTTTCGTTAACTTTTATATTCCAATAGTTTAACCATGTCTGAAGTTTATCAATCTGCTCTTGGATTAAATTGGATGCTTCTGACGCCGACGTACTCGTTGCTAGGAATGCGGTATCATCAGCATATGTGGCTACTGTTACTTCATCTAAATGAGGCATATCTGAAGTAAATTTTTTTTTGATACATGTGAATTTTTTTTTTTTTTTTTTTTTTCAGCGAATCAATTTCAGCTTACAGATGGCTTTTCAGTTTTGAATTCACGTCTGTATCAGTTATGTTATACGTAGGGAAAATCGCTTTTTATTCTAAAAAGGTCGCAACATATTTTAGTATCAGCAAAATGTAGGGACTTTTCAAAAATTGTGACAAAACAAAAACAAATTCGGCAATCTTTTTCGATTTGTGAAAAAAGGGGGTTTTGAGGCTCTTTAGGTACTTTTCAAAAAAGTATATAGCATCACTGATTTGTATACCCACCGTATTGGTTCAATTTCACCATCTTAATTTAATTTTCACTTTACAATTGTTAGCCAAAGCAGGTTATATTTAAAGATAGAAATCTTGAACATGGAAATCTGACTTATGGTTTATAAATCACTGATGGTTTAAACGCTGGTTTAGTTGAACTTAATTTGAATTTATATGTAGTTGAAACTCAGCAGCTGTATGCTGTTTAAAAAGTAATAATCTGACTTATGGTTTATAAATCACTGATTGTTTAAACGCTGGTTTAGTTGAACTTAATTTGAATTTATATGTAGTTGAAACTCAACAGCTGTATGCTGTTTAAAAAATAATAATGTGGCAGCACTACGATAAAAGCTGTCAAATTCGTATGGTTGGTATTGTTAGCTTAAACGCCCATTTTTAAGCGTTTAAAGATGGGTTATATATTTTTTTTGAATAATAGATTTACTGGTATAGACACATTTTAAACCAAAAAGAGAGTATAAATTGCATTGATTTATTTGCCCTTAGTATACTGTTTGACTTATAATCACTTTTTAAATTGATCTTACGATGTCCATCCGTCCGTCTAGCTGGTTATCTGTGTAACGTACAAGTTGCGATTTTGTAGATAATTTGATAAAATTTGGCCAATACTAATTGCACTAAGGACTAAGCCTATATAAATGGTGAGAATCGGTCTAGATTTCACACAGTCCTCATCAAACTTCTTAGCGAAATTGACTGTTTGTACAAAAACTATCTAATTACGTACGTATTTAGATTAAATGCGCACGTATAATATTTTCATACAATCGGTTTATATTTGATTTTCAAATAAGCCATTTGGGTTTTTTTGGAGGCATGTTTTTAGACACATCGTCATTCAAAGTATGGTTAAAGCTGACACTAAGGGCCCATTAATCAAAAAAACAAGATTACGCATTGCGCATGTCCGTTATTTTTTTAGGTGACGAAGATATCCCAGTGTTATTAAAAAAGAGCAATCGCCACCATTGACAGGCGAAATAGTAAGCACTTTTACTCAATTTGTACTAGGGACTACTGAAGTGGCATACCTACATCTTTCTCTAGACACCAATATCTAGTGCTAACAAGTTGAAATAGGTACCCACGTTTCACTAGCTAATTCTATAGGTTAAAGCAATGCAGAAAACGATTTTGTTACAGCGACAAGAAAATAATGTGTATGCTTAATAGATCCCGTTACTAAAACAACAACAAAATTTACGATCATTGCATGCTTTTTAAAACTTAATTAAATTGAGTAGCTAACCCTTACGGTAGGTAAAGGTTATGTAGAGAGGGGTAAATTTTCACCTCTAATGACATCACCATGGTAAATTTGCCACTCAAAAGCATGTGGGGTAGTTTGTGGTGGGACTAGCGGTACTTTCTAAAGAGCTAGCGAATATACACGGAATCGGTTGTATCTGTTATTTGGAATATGTTTCAGACACGAGAGATCGCTGGTTAAGCTCGGAAATATGTTAAAACATCACAACGCAACGGGCTCGCAGTTTAACAATAACCTTGCATTAATTAATTAATTTATTAATTAATTAATTTTATAGAGCTCTATAAAAACGGAGACACAATGACTCTACTTTAAAACTAAAATGTTTCGTATTCGCCTGTATAGCACGCCTGGAAATTCGTGATGCCCCACATTTGGGATCCTTTGGTCCAAACAATTTACAAAAAATTTCCACAGCTAAGGCATGACCTAAATACATGTCCATTTAAAAATTATGGCTTTTCTTAGCAAACCTAATTCGGCCAAATAATAATGCAACGCTTCAAAAAGATTTCTACAAAGCTTTTCTACACAAAGATCTTCGGTATATTGTAATAAACTCTTAAGTATATTGAAAAAAAGTAATTAAAAATTTTTAGCAAATCATGATTTCTTTACAAAATTTATTGATTAATCACTTTAATATTTCCTTATTAAGTTAAATTACATAAATTTCTTTCCCAAGTATTTCTCTTAATTTGTTTTTAACAGATTTCCATCTGAAATTAAAAATAAAAAAAAATTTTAATAATACATATTTACTTACTCATGAAAAAAAAGAAACAAATTTCACTTTAAAACCTAAACAAATCTTAAGCGAAAATGCTTTGGCTGTCTGTCTGTCTGTCTGTCTTTCTAAGACTGTAAAATAGTACCCCTTTTCCATTTTAGAAAGGAGAAGATGACTACAACAAAAACAAAAAATTATAAACAATACAGAAAAAAGTTAATACAAGTCAGCAAGAAAATAACACAAAAAAAAAAAAAAAAAAAAAAAATAGATACAAACTTCATATTGTAAAAAAGTCAAAACCTTAAAAAAATTAACGTTAAAAGAAAGTTTTTCGAATTTTTTTTGTGTTACCACAACAACCCAACGACTTTAAAGATGAAATTAACAATAACAATAATAACAGAAACACCAACAACAATGAAAAAAAAAAACAAAATAAAACTTATTTAGCAAAAATATTAAAACGATTTCATTATTACCACCATTTCTCGGCTGGCTCATCCCATTATCATCTCTAGAGGTTGCTAAGGTTGTTAGAAGACAATTGTTACCCCGACTTAAGAAAAAGAAAACAAAAAAACGAAAGAAAATATCTGCGGTTTGGTTAAGTGTTGTTAGCACTGAGGGTGTAGTAGCTCTTGATACGCTGGAGTTCATATGGATATACTTTTAGTTTTTAAAAACTAAATTTCGTTTTAGCTGGTAGTTTTAATTTTTGTGATACACTGAGAGAAAAAAAAAACTTTTTGCTTTGAAAAATTTGAAGCCCAACAGCATTGTTACTAATTTAGGCATTTTATGACTACATTCATCTATTTCACATCTAAAGGTTGTTCTTTTAAACATGATAGAACTAACACGATAGAATTACGTAAGTTGTTAAACGAACTGTCACTGTCACAAGTTTTGGACCAAAAAAATTATTAGAAATACGGCTGTGATTATAATGTAAAGTACAATATTCTTAACTTCATTTATGCAAACAACGTATCGTAGGAATACAATTGCAGCATATGAACGTAGAAGCGCACAAAGCAAAGCAGACTAATATATAATTCTATTTCATACAGTGGTTGCGACCGTATTTTCATAGAATTGTGGGTAAATGAAATGTGTTTTCTGAAATTTCGGGGTATCGTCATACTTTGTTATGACGTAAGACTTAATTGTGTTCCTAAAAAATTTAATTCTTTCAATATTCAACACTTTACTTTATTCTGATAAAATAAAATTTATTTTAAGTCATTTACGTAAATAAAAAATAAATTTTTTTTCAGTGCATTTCTGTTACTTTAATTTATTTGTAACACGACTTAAATGGCTTTGCCAGCTGACATTTAGATACAGCAAAAAAAAAAAAAAAAAAAAAAAAAAAAAAATAAAAAAAAACATTGTTCTACTATTTACTAGATAAAAAAAAATATTTAATTTTATCTTAAAAGTAGTTTTTGTTGCTTATAAATAGATTTTTTTCTTCTATTTGCTACATTTCAAAACGAAATGAAATCATTTTTAAAATCAGCTACACCGAAACACACAAATTCGTTAGCTAACACAATAATAATTGTATTTGAAAGTATTAATTATTTTGTAATTATAAATTATTTAAAAGCGAAACAGGTAAATACTTTTAACCCTCTGGACGGTTTTAAGGCGCAGAAATAAAAATAAGAAAGGAGGAAGAGAAATATTTTTCATAAGCCCAATTTGGTTTTTTCTGCTTAAATTTTTAATTCTTTTATAAACAATGCCTTAAGCTATTAAGCTCCTTTGCTAACTCTCTTTGGACTTAAACCCAACTGTTTATTTAAATATTGCAAATACCATTTAAAGACATATTCCTGTAAGTTCGTTATGGACCAGGGGCCTAATTCTGGCAGTCGTGATCGAGCAATTTCTCGATTCGAAAGCAATTTTATCTCAGTCGATACTGAACGAATCAAAATTATTTTTTTAGTATTGTGAAACTCAAATTAATTCTTTACAACACTGAAAAAAAAATTCCAATTCGTTCAGTATTGACTGCAATAATAAGGTATTAAATTGCTTTCGAATCGAGAAATTACTCGATCACGACTGCCAGAATTAGGCCCCTGATCTTTCATACAAGATTCACTTTGCATATTGTACTCTTGTCACAAATCGATCTCGTCTAATTAAAAACTTTTCTATGAAGTTCGAGTCAATGGTACCGTGTAACTCCTCTCAATAGTTTCTTTATTTCCATTTACTTTCACATATGTAATATTAGTAGGATATATTCTAACAGCCATATTCATAAAAAGTTCTTATTTTAAGCTTATAGTATGTAATAACTATTAAACGCTTTTTGTCTTATAAACCTCTTATAAAAATGTGTATTCATAAACGTACAATAACAGCTTTTTTACTATTAACTGTTTGCAGCGATTTTCTGTTTAAGTATGGCAACTTTCTTTATATTTGGCTGCCATTTTATTGTTAGTGATGCACGAAACTTCTATTCGGTTTACATGATATTCTATATTTAAATTTTTTTTAATAATTTTTTTTAATTGTAGACCTTCAAAATTATTCTTATCAAATAAAACTACATATCATTTTAGTTTCTGAACAAAATGTTTCCGAAAGGTATCATAAAAACTTTTGTTTGAACCTTTTTTAAATATACGATAAGAAAGTAGTCGAATAAAAGTTTATTTACTTTTCATTAACATCACTATTATTATGATTTGTTTATTTTATTTTTTTTTTAATATTTTTGAACAATAATTTGTTGTTTTAAACAAAAAAAAAAACTCGTTGCAATAATTTAATAAATAATTAAAGAGAATATCTGCATTTGCTCCTGAACATATTCATTTAAATTAATTTTTTTTTAGTAATTATTAATATATGCAACTTTAAATTGGCTGTCTAAAATAAAAAAAAAAATAGTAAAATGTATTTAACATGTCCGTTGTAATAAATAAAACATTTTTGTCATTATTTTTCAAAATTTTTCACAAAAATAATATCATTAAATGCAAAGACCTTTTAAAATGTCATTTTATTTTTGGTTTAAAGAAGGGCAAATCCAACAATAAATTTTCTTACTTTATGAATGGTTTATTAAAGGTTCAATAGACTATTTTTCGTTTATGAATACAACTTTAGCAATTTTTGCTTAAAAACGGTCAATAAATCATCAATAAGATTTTATGAATATGGCTGTAAATGTGAAAGTTTGTATATTTGGATGAATGAAATTTGATATTTGGCCCAGATTCAAATATAGGAAAATCGGGGAAAAAATGGTTATTTTGGCACTAATTCTCTTATTGCTAAAATTGGTATGCTGATTGCATATGGTCAGTTTCGAAATATAGGGTACTTTTTAAGGTATGAAATGGTTTAAAGGAGTAAAAACGGGATGAAATTGGTATTTTTCGCATTTCGATAAATTTAATATACATACAGACTAAAGCCCACATTAACATACCGTGTACGTTCTGGGGGCCTAAAATGAGGATAAGCTCGTATGTACTCTCTTATCTCTGGTACTTTTTCTCTTTTCTCTTTTCGAAAACAGATACAGATAAGATATGGTCCATTTTAAGTGACTCACATTATAGCGTATATTAACATACAGAAATAGCCGGTATTCTTGGCACTCTTTTACCTTTGGAACTTTTTCTTTTTTCGAACAATTGGGTATAGAGAGAGCATATACCCCAGTTTAAAACAAAGGGTACTTTGTATGACGCAAAAACGAATTAAATTGGTCCTTTTTCTCTTCTTGATAAATTTTGGTATACAGATAACAAATGGTCCAGTGGCCGGAATATACATATCTAGACATCCCTTGCTTGCCTATGGACAGCTAAATTTCGGTTGCTCAAGAGTAACGAGGGCTCAAAACTCTTATGTATGTCCTGGCGAAAAATTAATATTCCTTTAATATTGTTTATTGTAGTATTTTAACATTGAATAAGTACAGATGTAGAAAACTGCTTAAGATGTTTTTTAATTTTTTATAGGTGAACCTCTTCTTTAAATCTTGCTCTTATTTGCACGTGAACGAAGTCACGGGTAAAATATAGTCCTTAATAAATGTTGTAGTTCCGATTAAACAGATTATTATGAGTAAAATTTGCATAAAAAGAAAAGTTTATTATATTGAGTATAACACTCTTTTAATCTGAGCTCAGGGAAACGTTAAAGGATTTCCTTGAGAATTCGTGCGATCTTTTATGAAGTAATTGGTCAGAATTTTACTATATACAGACGGTTTTACTCACTTCTGTTCACAAATGCAGTACGCAAAACTTGAGATAAAAATTGTATATCTCCCTGACCTCATTTTCAAGTCGCTTATATACCATTGTAGAAAGACTTTAAATATGTGGTTCTTAATGTTCTAAAAAGATTTTTTTTCTTGTCGAAAATTACAATATGTATTCAAAGCTTAATCCTAATTGTTATTTTTTAGCCATTACCAATGTAACCGCTAATTAACATCATTTAAGTTTCAAAAAAAGCCTGCTAGGCTTAAACTGTCAGTACTTTTTAGCCTATGGTGACCTTCGAACTGTATCAGTTCCCAAGCGAGGTGGTTGGGATGGACCATTAGTTTATTACGTTTTAGACTGAATACTTTCTAATTTCCTCCTGATTCGTAGGGATGTTAAGAAGGGAGTTTAATTTAATTACAAAGAACTAAAACCTTAAACTTTTCTTACAACTTTCATTTTTTAAAATTCTCGTATCCCTAAAAAACCGTTTCATACTTCCTTTTTCGAAAAAACATTCTCCACTTACCTTCTCATTATTGGTAACGGTAGCGTAAATCTTCCATCACTAACCATTGGTGTTGCACCTGGTATAGGAACCGTCGATATCACGGATGTTAGCAGAGTTGTACCAACCGGTGGCGGCGGAGGTGGTGGCCCCAAAATGGTGGCCGTTGGGGTTTGTGGTGGTGGATGATGAGGATGCGGATGGGGATGGGGATGGCTGAAGGGTATAGGAGATCCATTGTGATGTGGTGGTATATTACCGCTAGCCGCATTCATCGACTGCGATGGCAATGCACTGTAGGGAGGGGGGAAATGATTGTGTAAAATATCTGGTAACATTGGTCTTAAAATGGCAACATTATGGCCAGTTTGTTGTAAGTTACCGGCTAAGCCGGGATGTAAGTGAGGCGGATGTAGAATGGGTGGTAAAGGAGGAGCCGGCATAGAATGACGATCTAAATGGCCGTGACGCAAAGGATGGCCATGAGGATGGGGATGCGAGTGAGTGGGAGCGACTAAGAGAGAAGCAGTATGTTGTAAATGACGACGTTCACGTCTCTCACGGCGTCGTTGATCGCGATTGTTACTCAAAGTGTTATTGGAGTTAGCGGAAGATGTTGCTGTAAGTGCTTGTCTGGCAGCTGATGGCGATCTTAGTTGCACTGCTGCAACATCATCTGTTTGACACTCCGTTGAGGTAAAAGTGCGATGTGGCGATGATGTGGGTGTTGACGAGGAAGAGGATGACGGCGTATTATTGTTTGCCTTAACGGCCACTTTATTTACTTGTATTACTTTCACTTGGGTATTGGAGGAATTTTTTAAATGCTTTTGATCATTTTTCGTTAAATCGTGATCTTTTGCATTATTGACATTTAAAACTTGAGGCACTGAACTGTGTGGGGTATTAGGGAAATTATCACGATCACTACTACTACAATTATCGTTGATATTTTTGGAAATATTATTGGAATTTTTATGGTGATTTGGACTATAATGATTATTATTACTGACATTATAATTGGTTGATGTTGTTGAATTGACAACATGATTTTTTGTATTTGTTGCGCTATCGCTTAGATTTGTAATACTTTTGTTGTTGTTACAATTATTATTATTATTAATATTATTCACATAATTACAATTTATCACACTCACACCATTCGTTGTTGTATTCACTATGGCCTGATTTAGAACAACTTGAGATTCATTATTATCTTGTTGGCCATTGTTAAGACTATCATTATTATTGTTGTTATTTGAATTATTATTTTGATTCACTTGTATGGTTAAACTAGGTGTACGTTGACAAGGATTCGTTATAGTGGTAACACTATTTGTTGTTGTTAGGAAAACACTGCTTGTACTGGGATTATAACGGGTTGTTTCACTCATTGACTTTCCACCATTGACCTCCGTTGACATTTGTGCAACGGAGTTAGAGGTGGACGCGGGCACGTTTAAACGCATATTTACCGTAACCGTCGTTTCTTGTTTTTGCGAATCGCGTAAATTTTGCTCACGTAAACTTTCACTGGCCCGAAATTCGGCATACAAACGTTCCAATTCCGCTAAACATTTATTGGGTGTTAGACTATACGTAGTAGTAGTTGTTGTTTTACGTGTTTCGTCTTGTATATCCGTCTCAAAACTATCATGGGCAACCGTCAAACCAAACGTATACGATGTGTTTGCCTCAAATGAACGCGTCAAACTGATCGCTGACGATGAATCGTAGAATAAACTGGCCGTATTGTTGGTGGTGGTGCTGGAATTTGTTGTTGCTTTGTATAGTGGTTTGTTGGTGCGGTGGTTCATTGTGTTGAATTCAGTGTCGCCGTGATCAGTGGTGAATACATGTGAGTTTATTTCATGTTCTCTTTTGCAGCTCTCTTTTTCGGAGTGCTCTTCGTATTTGGATTGCAGCTGTTTTTCTTGTTGTTGACAAATAATGAAATTATTGTTTTGTTTATTTTCGTTTTCTTGGTTTTGTTTTGATTTCTTATTCGTTTCAATTTGTATTTGTCCGTGTGCATGTTGTTGATGATGAATCAGTATTTGTTGTTGTATTGGGGTTTCACCATTTATGTTTTCTGTTGCAGTGGTTATATTATTATTATTGTTGTTTTTATTATTATTATTATTATTATTGATATGCTCGATGTCAACATTTGTTGCCGCAACATGCTGCGAAGTAGGACAGTGCTGGAAGAAATAAAAATACGGTGGTAAAATTAATTAAATTGTTTTAAATTAAATACACTTAATGATAAGTTTAATATTTTAAACTAGATAGAAGTTAGACTAGGTAAAAATGGATAATTAAGCGTTATAATTACATATTAAAATATTTTAAAAAGCACTTCGAGTAGCTGGCATAAATCCATTTATCACTACCGGTTGCAGCCGATGTAAAAAAGCCCTCCATTCAAATCATATTCCATTGTTAGTTTCTATGGTTAAATTCTTAATTCAACCTCCCTTTCAAAATTTTGGCGAGATTATTTGCAATTAAAAATGATTTTAGATCTTGGGCTGATGCGGGAGCCACTACCACTTTAAAAGTTTCTGCTAACATTTTGTTTGAATTTTTTTTTCATTAGCAACGTTTCAGAGTTTTTTTTTTTAAATAAACGTAATTTTTCATTGGAAGTGGAAGCTCTGGCCCATTTATGTTAAAAAGATTTTTACCCCAAAATGACTTATTTCGAGTTTGAATTAACGAACCTATTTTCGGTATTTAAAAAGAGGCTTTATTCTTGAAGGAAATTTTGTCGTAGTATCTTCAAATTTGTATTAGAAGCAATATCTTCGCTTATGATTTCAAACTGAACTTGAAATCAATCTACTTTGATTCAAATGTACCTTAAAGAACTGTATTATAAGGCTGGGTTGACCCTTTGAAAGTTTTCCTTCAGAAAGTCTGAGATTTAAGATGAGAGGAGTGGAAAGTTTAGAATGCAGTTTCTGACTTCAGGTACATGGAAATTCTCTTATGTATTAAAATTTTTAGTTTTTTCTTATTTTCTTTAATTTTTATGACAATTCAATAGAAAAAAAATTGAAATCAAGTCCGTCTGGCAACACTAATGTGAAGCCAAACCAAACATTTTTGTGCTCAAGACAAAAAACCAAACGACACAAACAATTAACTAAGCCAAAAGTTTATTTAAGAAACTAAATTATATTTTAATAAAACATGAAACAGACAAGTTTATTCTTAAATATCCTTTATAACTGGCATGTCCTTCTGCACTAAAAGGAAATTCTCTTTAATTTATACTACAAATGACTCTTCTTCCTGCTTTTAAAGTCTCCTTTACATCACATTACAAATGTGCAGCTTATTTAATCCAATAAATTTGTATTAATTGAAATAGCAGGAAAACATACAAAATGTTTTAATTCATTAAGATAAATAAATTAATTAAATAATATTTTTACTACCACACAAAAACGTTAAACCGGCAGACAGCAAACCAGACACTCACTCTCGTTTTATGGCTTAAAAGGAAATACAACGACAACCAAAAAAAATAAGAAAAACAAACATTAAACCAGCAACATAAAAAGGAAATAGACATTTATTTGTGTTCACCACCACCAAAAAAAAAAAAAAAATAATGGAAAAAGGTACAACAAAAAACAAAAACGTTAAAGTAAAAACGTTGTCCATGTCAATTTATGTTAAGCTTAGTTAACCAACATAATTACATTAATAACTCCATTTAGACTGTGAAAGACTTTCCAAAACCACCGTTGTCTCATACTCAATACAACTCTAACTATTTCAAGGTAGACTAATGTCTGGCAGCAGGATATAAGACACACACACACACGCCCACACCAACCAAAAAAGGTAACGAGTGGCAAGAACATATGTGTGCATAAATACCAGAAAATTAGAAGTTATTAGGGATAATAGTTGTAAGTACATGGACGAAAAGGGATACAAAAAAAATTTTTATAAATGACCAACAGAAGGTTGGAATTTCCTTCATAAATATTTAAAATTATTGAAGGAAATTTGTCAGCATTTAAAGAAACAAATGAATGGTTTAACAACAACAATCCCTTATATAGAAAAAAAATTACATGGGGGCAAACTTATTAAAACTTATACATATATTCATTTTTCATATTAAAAACATGAAATAGTTGCTGGTTAAAATACACGTAATTAGGAAAACTTAATTGGGTTTAAAAAGTGTGTAAAGAAGAGGTCCGCTGTTTAAGAGTGATGTTTATAAAAATAGCAAAAGTGCTTAATAAGAGCACTGAATTTTATTTTTAATAACTACACGGTGCGAAAAAAGACGTTAAAAAATTGTCAAATAATGGCAATGAAACAACAACGAAGTGTTGACAATATCACGCCAACATCTGTTGTAAAATTTTTAAGAAAACGTTGCCTGGTTGTAACCAAAAATTAAAAAAAAAAAAAAATTATTGTTATCAAATTGATAACACTCTGTTGTCAAATGGATAACGCACGGTTGTTGTTGTTGTTTATGTTGTCAAATTCACTTCATTGCTATTAGTTCAACAAATAAAAAATGTTGCAAATTATTTATAAGTGAATAATAAATAAGTGCTTTAATACAAAACTAAGACAAGAAAAGCTGTGCCGCACCAAGGGCCTCGCATTGAATTTCGGGACAAATTATTGTCGTCAAAAAAAGAAACACAAGTAAGTAATATTGTCATGCAATTTCTTGCAATTTCACAAGTTATTCTTTACCATATTGAGAACAATGTGTCGTCGATATGACAACTAAATGCTGTCAATATACTTACTGTGTGTTATCAAAATATTAACGAAATGTTGTCGAAATGAGACCCTTGTGGTGTAACTATGTTAACAGTGTGTTCCCAAGATAAGAAAAAATGGTAATAAATTGAGAACGATGTGGTTAAATAATCCTGCCACCTTCTGTTATAAAATTATACACAAACGAAGTTGGCTTACTTTTCACAACGAAAGGCATCAATTTTGGTATTTTTATACCCGATTTTTTCCTTAGTGTACGAAAAAGATCTATTGATTTTGTCATTTCGTTTGTAACACATCATATTAACGCAGACCTGCAAAATTTGGAAAAAAAAAATCGAAACCTTGGGACAAGAGTACACTTTTCTAAGGGTTTGAGTTGCGCTGAATCCGAGTCTGTACTCAGAATTTCTCCATCATTATGGTATTTTCGCTATTTTTCTTTAATTTTTTATATTATTTTGTGATTTTTTTCTGATACATCGACGCAATTTTTGTAATGATTTTACGCGTTTTTTTATTTATCTTAAGAAAGAAAAAAGAAAAAATCTTTAAGTAAATACAAAAATGAAATCAAAATTAAAAAAAAATCATAAAAATATGGGGGATTTCATGTCAAGTGGGCCAATTTTTAAATCGATAGAGGGGCTCAAAGCTCAAAGTTTGACATTTTGGCCATACAGGTGTTCTTTCTCATCAAACAAAAAAAATTTTTTTTCAAAAGATTGATCAAATAGCTATCGAAGCTACTTGGGACAAAATTTGCTAACACCAATAGGTAATTAGATACATGGATGAGAAAGAACACCCTTATGGCCAAAATTTGACCCCCTCTAACTCAAAAACATTTTGACCGATCTAGTTTAAGGCCCTTATTTTGTAAAACACAACGCACGCCAAAGTATTATATTAAAAGCAAAAACAAATTCATAAATATTTTGTAATTTTGTTGTTGCTTTGTACAGAAATTTATGTACCGTTTTAAAAATTTCAACGCCACAAGCAATGAGGCGTATGAAATCTTAAAAACCAATGTGAATTTCTATTAAAGGCAACATCAAAATTACAAAATATTTATGAATTTGTTTATGTTTTCAATGTAAGTCTTTGTCGTTGCGTTGTGTTTTACAAAATTTGGGCCTAAATTTGTGTCTAAGCTACTATCCAATAGGATTAGCCTTGGTGCAAATTTCATCCAAATCAAAAGACATCGATTTAAAAATTGGGTCACTTGACATGAAATCCCCCATATATAAAAAGTTAACAAAAATTCAACTTACTTTCAGTACGAGTCGTACTTAAAACTTTAATTACTTAGAAAAACCCAAACTAGGATTATTTTTGAAAAGCGATCCCGGAACTTCTTAAAACAAGTATACAATTCTTAAATCAATTAAATAAAAGCTTGAAATTTTCGGAGGTCGTGCCACCCTATAACCTCCTATGCGTACATACTAGCGTGTTTTAAAAAGTTTGTTGAGAAAACAACAACAAGCCTACAGAAGTAGGTGAAAAGTAGGTTAAAAATGGTTTGCTTGTTTTGTGTAGAAACAAAAACAACACTACAAGAAGAAGAAAAATTTCCGAATTCTATTTGTTTAAATTATTTAGTTAATAACATAAAATTTTCAAGGTCGAATGATTACGAAAACCATATCGGGCATGCTGCTGGTGTCTTATAGTTAAAGTATATTATCTCTCTCTGGTTCTCTTGGCTAAGTGCTTAGGTTAGAATTAATCCACGTTCAACTTATTTCAAGTGCAAATACGGCATAAACCAATTTAGAAACTCTTGAATCAAGCACATTTTTTGAGGTTACTTTTTATTTCACTTTTACTTAAGTCAATCCCGTCTCAGAAAAAAGTCTTTTTTCAACAATTTTTGTAGTCTCTCGCATTTAAATCCTATTATCAAAATTGCTCGAACTGCCAAAAAAATATCAAACTCTTATAAGAATCTATTTTAGTTAAGCAAATCTTAAAACAAATTAAATTAGCTCTTATTGGATTGGATAAAATGGCTGTAGGTAGGTAGAATAAAAAAATGTATATAACTTTAAAATTTTTAATGATTTTTTTCATTTAGATAATTTTACTCACAATTCTTCTCCGTTAATTTTTTAAAAAGTAGACAGACTAAATATGTAGCTTTTAATAGTTTAACATTTCTAAGACCCAGAACGAACATGCCTGCAATGATAAACATAATTTAACCCTACAGTTGTGGACAAAAAACGATATTTAACCGTACACCACTTGCCCAACATAAATTAAATTTGTTAAATGTAAATTGGGTTTAGCACTGTGCACTGCTATTTAATCATTCACCACTGCCACACTACAAGTAATAAATATGCACTCATGCTTACATTATTAGAAAAAAAACATTACAAATAAAAATACCGCTATTAATGGCACCAATTGAATGACATTTTGACCGTTATGCTTAAATTATACACGACAACTAACTCCCTCCAGATCTATTTCAATAATTTATGCTCTATAAGTAATAACAAACGAAAAACTATAAAACCCATAATTTTTTTTAACAAAAACAGCTGATAACAAAACAAAAACAAATTTAAATTGTTTTAACAGCATTGAAAGTATGTTGTAGTAGGAAAAAAAAACAGAAAAAATAACAATAATTATCTTTAGACAATGCATTTAATAGTTTGTTTGTACTTATATAACGGTCCACAGATGAACAAACTCACACACATAAGTATAAATGAGTTTAAGTGAATGTTTGTTTATAGGTACCCTGCAGTTCGGGGATAAATCAAAACATTCGATAGTGAATAAAGGGTTATTTTTAATTTTACTTTAGTTTCAAACGATATGTCTTAGAGACCAAGACCAGATTATGGATTTCACTATTTACTTATCAACCAGATATAGAACTAGCAACAATAACAGTTTAATTTTTTAGGGCTAGCTTACATTATTAAACTTTGTATTACGACATGTCAAACCTCAATCAATATTATCTCTAAACAACAAAACTTTACATTTGATCAGGGTTTCATTTTAACAAAAGCATGTTCTTGTGTAATAGTGTGAATACAAACTGTTATTTTAAATTAGATTTTTTGTCAGTCGCAACAAAACTCATATGATTTTTATCTCACAAGGTATTATGGAATACGTAAGACTTATGTGATAGTGTAAAGTGTACGCTTCAATAGAACCGTTGGCAGATTACCAGAGGCTAGTTAAGCGGTTACTTCGTAGAATTCAATAAATGTCCTGGTACATATGTTACATTATATTTTATTGGTCACTTGTTCCATTACAATAAAGGCTCAATAATACTAACCCTTTTGTAGTTAGGCGTTCTTTTTTACGCAAAAGAGAAAATTAAAATATATGCATATCAGATTTATAGAAAGTAGGTATTTTCAATTTGATGCTAGAAACACAATTGAGTCGTACATCGTATAAACGTAGGAAGTAACGCCGTAAATATTTTAGGACACGCTTCACTTTCTCACAAGGCCGTTGCAAACGAATTTGGTTTTTTCTTGAAAATAATATTAAAAAATTCCAAATTTATTCAAATTATTGTTTATTTTTCTATCCTTTTATTTTGTTATCTAATATTTAAATTGAAAAGTGTAAAGTGTAGCCCATAAGGGACTAGAACTAGTCCAAAAGTAACCCAAACGTATGGAAAAAACATGGTCTATTTAACATTACGATGTCCTAGGGCAGGACCATATAACCCATCTTTGGACTACAAAGGAATAGTTTTAAAACTACTCCATGGTATATTCAAGAGGATTGGTTTTGAAATCGTTTTAAAACGAAAGGACGTCGTTAAAAAACGAAGACATGTCGTCGCAGTACAAATACTTTTTAACAATGACATGGTCCATGCTTGCATTACATCGGACCAGTCCATGGATTAGTTCATTTAATCAAAATGGATCAGGGTACGGCATTCCTTTATATGTATGTGTTTATAACACAGAAGACTTTCAGTCAGCTGTTTTCGTTATGAAAACAAAATCTTATTAATGTTAACAAAATTGCAGGGTAAACACACTAGATTTTAAGGAAGACACTACCTAAAGGCCGTTATACACTATCGCACAAAGTCTTTAGTAATTTACGAAAATGCAACCCTGTCGTGATAAGTTCCCTACAAGAAGACTAACGGTCATTTTACTAGTTATATAACCGGTAGTGTTGACCAATATATTGGTTAAAGTTTTTATTAGTTTATTAAGAGCAAAATGAAAAAACTAACCGAAACTCTTGTGTACATGTGATTTTGCCTCTCTTTCTAACTAATGAATTCCACTCGACTACGGAACATATATCTGTACTGCTTACTCTGCTGCTTTTAATTAGTCAATGATAACCTAAATAGTGGTTAACACTAACTAGTTAGTCTTAACGTAAATGTTGGTTAGCACTAACTAGTTATTCATAACGTAAAAATTGGTTAGTACTAACCTTCATACATTACATTATATTTTTTAATTTTAATTTTTAATTAAATATTTTATTGAAAAAATTATAATCAAATTCATAGGAAATTAGACTTGAGAAAAGTATGTACCACGTATCGTTATTTCTGTGGCTGCTTTATGACGTTCCACTTCTTGCATGGGTCTGGAAATGGAGGTAAACGTACGTGTAACCAATTAATTGTGAACAAAAAATTACATACATCAAAAGTTATCAGGGTTTTTAATAACATTATTTGTTCCCTTTTTCCTGTTCTCCTTTCAATGACCTATGTTGTTTCCTTAGAATCCACCACCACGTCCTATGAAGCCACCATCAGTACGACCTCCTTTACCACTAGCATTCTGATTACAGCTATTCGGCGGTGTCACTTTTTTATAGAAATTTTTTATTTCACTACTTAAGTAAAATTATTTAATTAATTTAATTGATTTTTTTTCTTTAATACCAATGGCAAATACTAAATTTAAGAAATTCACAAATTTTTACACGCGTATGACAAAAATATATTAAAATATTGGCATTATTTGGAAAATGATAGTTGTACCATTCTTACATATATGTTAGAGTGGAACAACTAATGTAAAATTGTTGCAAGTGTGTTAGTAATTTTTTTAGTTTTGGTTATGCATTTCTAGTAGGGTTGTTATTGTTTTTTTAAAATGTTCAAAGAATAATTAGATCAGGGAAGCATTCTTGGAAAATACGTAAGACTTTGTGGGATAGTGTGTAACGGCCTTAAGCAACAGAAAACAAACGATTTGCTTTAAAATGGATTTCCTAGAATCATAGAAATTCAGTCGGGTATACCTCAGGGACACGCCACGCTGGGCCTTTTTTCCATTTTCTATTAATGATCAACCTGAGGTTATACATTTCTTAAATATTCTGATATATGCGGCCGACGTGAAAGTTTTCCTTAGCTATTGTCAAATGTCGGAGCAACAACTCTTCAAAACGACTAAAATTGTTTTTTTACATGTGGAGCGATGTAAATCCTTTGAAATTGATTATAAAGAAAAGTAAACACATGCGTTTTGTAAGAAGGAGTCCGTCCGATACCTGCAAGCGACTTTTTGCAAGTTATCAGTTGGAGTCGTTGTTAATTTCCTTGACTTTGAATTTCTGCTTGATTCGGAACTTAGCTTAATTGTACACTTAGCAATGATAGCTAATAAGGGCAGGGGTATACCCGATTTTGTAAAGCGATGGGCTAAAGAGTTCAAGGATCCATATGTTGTGAAAAGTCTGTATACATCGTTTGTAAGACCTGTTTTGAAAAAGGGATCCGTAATATGGGACCTTATATATATAAAACTTTCCGACCAAATTGAATAAGTCCAAAAACAGTTTCTGATGTTTTGTTTGCGTGGATTGAACTTTAACCAATGTAATCTGTCCCCTTATTATGCTAGACTAGCTCTCATCAAGCTGCCAAGTCTAAAGAGTCGTAGAACTGTGCTGAATATTTCTTTTATTTTCAATATAATTATTGTTGACGTATGCTTTGGATTTTTAATCAACAATGTGACATTTAATGATCCTCAACGCCAATCGCGTCAACTGGTTCCGTTATCCATTAAATTTTTTAGAGCTAATTATGCTAATGCTAACCCGTTAAGAAGGATGTGTAACAATGTTTAACAAGTTCTATAAATTTATTAAATTTTCCTCTTGTCCCACTGATAACAAACCTTAATTATTAATCTTTTTGAGCCCATAATTTTTTGTTTCACATTTGTAAAATATTTTGTATGATTTATTCGTATATAATCATTAGTATTATTATTATATTATATTCTATAGACAAACAAATAAATCAATAATAAAATGTAAGCGGGCTATAAGACATTAATTCGGGCCATTACATTTTCTATAGAAATAAATGATCCCAACACTGCTGGGTAGTAGTTGTTAAAGTTTTAAATCTAACAAAAAACAATTTACATTCAATACAATTAATATTTATCAGTAGTTGTTTGTTTTATGTAAATCATCCGCTATCTATGTATCTGTTTAGTAAAATACTACCAAACATTTTGTGTATAGAGATTATAAATTATTTTATAACACATTATGATCATTTTATACCACAATACAATATTGTTATTTATACTCTAAAACACACACACAGACTTCAAAAGCATAAGTACACAAGACCGACTCTTTGTTTGTCGAAAATTATCAAACATTGTAACTGATTTGACAGCAAACGTCAAGTGCAATCAGCATGATGACCCCAATCCACAAAGGGTGATTTAATGTTATTTTTTTCATGCCTACTCTTGATTTTGTTAGTGTCATACACACTGGAACTTATGAGATGAGTATAAGGGAATTAAGTACTGTTGACATATGTACAATTTATGAGTACCTTTTAGGTGTAGAGGAACTTTGTGTTTAAAGAGTATATTTTTATGAACAACCATTAAAGTCAGAGCATTGGTTGATATGTTAAAAGTTCTGTCTACCAAACAAAATTGTAGATTACAAATTTAAATGGCTGGTCTATAATTTTTAGTGAAAATAGTTTTTTATTTTGTAACAAATTCTACTGATAACTTTTACCGTTACTATGGAGACATTAGTGCCAAATAAATCCAAGTCATTTACCACCAAAAGAGAATTAAAGTAACACTCTGATTCGAAGATTATTGCTTTATTGTATTAACCCATTTGGACCCAAATATAAACTAGAAGGAAATTTATTAAAAAAGCTTTATTTCTGTAACTATTAGAGGCTAATTAAACATTTTTAAGAAAAAAAAATTTAAAAAAAATTCTTTGGTTCGGAAAGAAATCGCCGTCCTTAAATGGGGCCAATGGGCACATACATACGTGAAGTTTTTCAAAACATCCTTTTTCGATGCAGAGTGATTTGATGAATTTCTTACATTGCAAACGGGCTTTAATGCAGCAAACGACACATCGTAGTTGGCAGGCAAGTTTTTGGGGGATGTCGCCAATATTATCTAAGTTTTACCTGATACCACTGATGAAGGCTTGCACCACCTTTCATCATCTTTTTCACCCTCCGAATATCTTAAGTGAGTTTTGCATATACTTCGGCGAAACTGGAGCTGGCTAATGCATATTGTGAAAATTTAATCAAACTGCGCAACAAACAAGCATTGGCATCAGTTAATTTCCATAAACATCGCAAGCTTATCACATATGCGCATCAGATGCAGTGCAGTATGGCCCTTAGCCGCAGACAAATTCAGCATATATATTGGTCAATAGATTGGTTAGCTTGATTGACGCCTCCCATGCCTTCGTTGTAGTTCTGGAAGGCAAGAGGAATGTTCAGGTCTACTTATTTTTTTTTAAAGCAGCTCCATCTTTTACCTTACCAAGTGAATAAACAAAATCGCAGTTTGTACACATGGTACATACTATTGTCAAGCCACCGCACGAAAAAATTTGATTAGTAGTCAAATTCAACACAGGCTTTCTTTATCATATTCTTGACATAATCCAGTGGGCATTTCTTTGTTCTTTTTCCCTGACTTCGCTTAAATCTCGCAGGAATGTTTGACAAGTTAAAGAGTTGTGAAATTATAGGGTATGCTCATGTGGCCCAACATTTGCTTTTTTCAACAAGTTCTTGACGACTTTCAATCCTAATTTCTCATTTCTCGACTCTCCTGCCGATTTCCCTCAGTATACTTCGAAAGCATAAAAATACCAATTGGCACTTGCAATCATTGCTTGATTGGATGACTTCCGAAAAATTTTATCGTTGTATCGTCTATTGAAAGATCTTCGTGGAATGCGCTTCACTGGTAGAACTTCTTGATTATAAAACAGCAAGAGATTTTATTTTAAGCATCTTATTGAGGAAACCGAAAGCAA
Source organism: Pollenia griseotomentosa (assembly GCA_963931875.1). Taxonomy (NCBI): domain Eukaryota; kingdom Metazoa; phylum Arthropoda; class Insecta; order Diptera; family Polleniidae; genus Pollenia; species Pollenia griseotomentosa. The sequence goes on from OZ007564.1 coordinate 33,625,752, forward strand.
ACTGATTGTTATAGAAATGTAAAAAAATAATTTCCATAAACCTGTTTCTACCCTAGAGGAAAGCGAACTGACACCGAAGTAGTCCCGTGATAGGTCTTTGGTGGTAGAGACCGGTTCTAGTTCTAACACTTTATATGAATAAGACCTATCACTTTTACATGGGGTTGCCATTGGAGGGGGTCAATTGACACCATTTGACCAGTCACAGGTCTATTCTTCATGAACGTACTTAGTGTCAGTTACTAAAATGTAGTATTATTTCAATACAATGTAGTATTATTTCAATAGAGCAAGTCCTAGAATTAAATTCAAGAACCAAATTTTAAAAAGTACTAAAAAATGTGTCACAGCACCGGTGAAGACTGTACTGAAATTCATTATTTTTTTGTTCTTCATAAACCAGTTAAGGGATTGGTTCTTCTTTCACTGGTCATGAGTCCTTTCTTTGTGTACTTGTTCTATTTTCACAAATCTCAGGACTAGTCTGTTGGCCCAATTGACACAAATTTCCCGCAGGGTAGATATTGCTTTTGAAATCGAAAACACATGACTGATGCTAGCAAAAAGTAAACAAAAATATACAATATAAGCTTTCTGCCCATCGGACCCATTTGGGGACACCATACTACAATTTGCCCCCTTTCGTTCAAATATTATTATATATGTCCAATTTCATTACAATTTGCTAAAACTACTGTATTCAAATAAATCTAGGCTAAAAACGCATGAAAGCATCCACGCATATAAAAAAAATAATAGCGTAGCTTTGGCTTATAACCTAGTTCTTTAAAGATATGAATTAAACATCAAATTTTCACCAATTAAAGCATGTGTTTATAAAAGTATCTATTTTATTTTAAAGTCACGCTATTTTTTCATACAAATTTGTTTATAAACGAAATATAAAGTATCGAAACAAAATATTGTGGTCATATGAACAACCGTCCTCAAATGAGTACGCCGGGCGTAAATTGGTTAAAAAGGAAATATTTTAAAAAAAAGTTTATAATTTTAGGGAGTTTTCCCATTCCTCTGGTACGTTTAAAATTTTTCATCAATTCAAAAAATAATGTAAAGAAGTACTTTATAATAAACTAATTATGTTAGTTTCATTTGGTACTTTTCATCAACACTTTGTTTTTAACTCAGAAAAGTACATAACATATTTGTTGTACACTTGTGTAAATATGCACATCTGTATTTTAATAATTTTCTGTATATGATTTTTTTAAATTAATAAAATACATTAGTAAAGTATCTGTGAAATACAATACTTGACGAGTGAATTGGATTTTTAAACCCACGACCACAATATTGAAGAGGGTATTATGCTTTTGTGATGATATGTTGTGTAACACGCAAAACTATTGATTATACCTACGGTGACCATCCCTTTTGTATTATGCAGAATAGTTCTGTATTTCTTTAAATACAGATACACTGATCAAAATACTCATCAAGCATTGTGGTAGTATTAGTGAAAATGTGTTTGTACACCTAAAGAAAAAACATGTTTAAATATGGTCACCTCCAACAAAAGTATTTTTAAAGAAAATTGTGAACATATTATGTTTAATTTATCCATATTATTGTCACCGACAACCATATTATGGTTAATTAGGCCACCATCAAGAAACCACAACCACATTATGGTTGCCTCCGAACATGTAATGGTTAGTTATAAATAAAATATGTTTAACATTTATAACTTATTTCAGATGCACTGCAATGGTAGTGAAGCAACAAAAAATAGCGATGCAGGAATGAATCCATAATAGCCCACAAAAATCAACACCGGAGTTAATGAATGGTCGAGATGGGGTGACTTTTGTTGATGGCAAATTACCCATGATCTATGCCCATGTTCTGTAACTCTCGCGTCGAGAAACTTTTCGATTGAAATGTGCGAAATGAAACAAAAATGCCATATATTGAAGCAAACAGCTGTTTTTCTCACTAAACTGTGTCTGTAACTTTTTATGGCGAGTACTAGCTGTCATGTAAGGAAATTACTCGTCAAATTACAGCAAAAGTGTGTCTGTAACATTTTTGTGAGAAAACTTCCCGCTTTGAACTCTCAAAGAAACTCACGAATATAAAATTGAACTGAAGAGGAAACAAGAAGTTAAAAACGGAAGTATTTACTAATAGATGTTAAAAGTTTCAAACGGTGCAAAAGAGCCAGTGTTAGCTCTTTTTTTAAAAAAGGGCTATCGGGAAAAATTGCGGGCCAGGAGTAATTAAAAAGAGCTAAATCTAGCCACATAAAAGCTAAGTTGGCATCACTGAAAGAGGTACACAAGCGAGTGTACTCTTCGATTCATTTTGTTCGCTCATTTGTTCTCTCATTGTTCCCTCATTTGACAAAAAAAGTATTGAACCATGAAAGAAAGAAAACAAGATTGTGCATTTAAATTTATAAAAACATTATTTTTCTGCGCATGTACGTCATAGTAGTTAATGAGCACAAACATGATCACACAAACATGTGCTTGTAGTATGCTGAATTTTTGTTTACATTTAAATCTCTTTACTATAATGACGTCAAAATGAAAGTAAAAAGATAACGGACCTGCGCAATGCGCTATCTTGTTTTCTTTGTTTCATGGTATTGAACAAGGCGAATTAAGTACAGGTGGTGTCGAAACGGCATCGGATTTTGACAGTTCGAGCTTATTTGTTTTTATTTGTTAGTGCAAGAAAGTATATTTAGCAAACTTGGCACCAAATAAAAGGGAAGGCTCTGTAAAATTTAAAAAAAATACCCTGAACTAAGATTTCCTTTTAAAAAGAAAAAATTTTAACACTAAAAAACAATTAAAAATACAAAATGCAAAGAATAAAAATAAAATAACATTTTGTTCATGGCAAATATTTGCTTTGTTTAATTATTTTGCTTTTAACATTTTTATAAAATATTCGAATTTTTTCAAACCTGGTTTTCAAACAACAAACTTTAAAGTCGCACTTTACATTATTTGGTATAGCCGGCTGTTGTATTTTCGCCGCAGTCGTTGGCAAATTTTCAATTTTAGTAGATTTTGGTCGCCGACAACGATATGTGTTACTGACGTTCTCAACGTCTGCAATGCCACATCGGCTACGGGTGCAATGTTGCACAATATATCATGTTGCCGATTTACCTTTGACGGGCCAATATCTTTGGCGTAAATGAGCTAAGAGCGCCTGAGGCCCACAGCGTAGGATTATTTTCGTGTATCATTTTCAGGAATTAACATCGGATGCTGGGCGTCATCAAGGAGTTCTGAAGACTCTAAGCGTCCTCCTACTCTGATAATGCCATTGGTGTCTAAAAATGGAGTGAGCTGGCCAAATTCCTAAGAGAAGCACCACGTGGCAAAATGTCTGCAGGATTGTAAATAGGTCTAACATGTCGCCATTGTTCTGCACTTGTCACTTCTTGTATTGCAGCTATTCGATTAGCTACAAGAGTTTGGTATGATGACGAGGGAGAATAAATCCAGTCCAATACAATTTCTGAATCTGTCCACAAGTATGTGGGAGTATTTTCAAGCTTAAAGTCCTCGTTCATTCTTGATGTGAGCTGAGCGTCTAGTAGGGCTGCGCATAGTTCTAGACGAGGTAGAGTCTGGCGCTTTAACGGTGCTACTATAACTACTGACTATAACTTGTTTGTTTTTGAGGATTGATCTATGGTCAATCATTCCCATTGAACATTTTCTAAACATTTTTGAAACTTTTCTAACTTTGTTGTTGTTGTTGTAGCAATACCTGAGAAACAACCCTACAAGAAGTGAATGAGCGAGTAGTCACTTTTTTCCCGTTGGTGTTAAGAAAATGATAGAAAGAAATGACAGAAAACTTGATTTCGGTCACTTCATTCTATCATTTTTTTAACACCAACGTGAAAAAAGTGACAACTCGCTCATCCTCTTCTTGTAGGGAAGTGTTGCTGGATTGACAATCCTTGGTCGTTGGTCGTTGTACGTTGAATTCCGAGTCTTTCAGGTGTGTAAATCCGATTGTCGTGGGATCGCTTTTCTAACTTTAATTCCATATGGTGTTTTTTTTTGATGGAATTACGAAATTTTTAAAAAATAAGATTGCAATTTTTGAAAGATCTAAGAAATAATTTTGGTTACAAAACGGCGTAAATTTGAAAAAAAAATTGGCGGTTGACGCATCACTGCAAAGCCAACGTGCATAACATCAAATTTTTGTGTTCTTTATTTTGATTTTAAAAATATGAGAACCGTAATTATACTCTCGCCCTTTGGTATACCGATCGACTCGGAACAATGTCCGTCCGGCTGGTTGTATGGCCATGTAAACCTTGTGCGCAAAGTACAGGTCGCAATTTTAGAGATAATTAAATTACATAAACTATTTACTTATGATGTTGGTATTTAGATTAGGTTTTGCCCAAAAAGGTTTTATTGCAATTAAAATCATCTTACCAAACTTTATTGGAATCATTATTTTAATGAAATGCTTAATTAATGTGATGAGAACTCTACTTCATTAACTGAGACAAATGGGTCTGCAATCACACCTGTTTCACCATGTGTCTCAGTTAATGAAGTGACAAATAGCCACAGTCTTAATACAATTTCTGGCATTTAGTTAATCCAAAGTGCTTATTTTATTAAACATTTCATTAACAAATGGCTAATAAAACATTTTTCATTAATTCAATGAAGCATTACATGGGTTGGATTTTTGAAGTAATATTTCATTGGATTAATGTCAAATTCTATTGAATCTTGTATAGAAAATTTATTCAGCATAGATGTAGATATACAGGTATAATTCGGCAAAAGGAACTATCATAACTAATTTGGTTTTATAGAGTCCATGATTGTTCATTCATTGGTCCCAGGTCCAGTACACTTGACCGACTTTATTTTCTTAGTTACTTGTGTAATAAATTAAAATGTTAAGTAAAATGGGTTAAAATTTAAAGATTTTCAAAGTCTTTTCATTGAACATGGAAATAAGAAAACAGTAATTTTAATATTCGTATAGAAAAGAAAACAAATATTCAAATCAATAAATACTTATTGAATTATTTTCATATATTGAAAGAAAACTAAGAATGTGCTAGAAAAATATTAAACGATTTATAAGATGAAATCGTCCAAAAAATATTCTGCAAATTTATATTAACAAATCAATTTCCTATGGAAACGTCCATATGCCAGACATGTCTAAACTAAAATACATTATTACATGTTCATAAATAAAGAATTCTATTAATTGTAATAGGCCGCACTCGTAAATGAATTTCACTTACATACACGAATTAGAGATAAATTTAAAGGCAGTCTTTGTTTACATTTACAGACATTGACAGCCCAGTTAACTCTTAAATGATTTTTGACATTTGTTCCATTGAGTATGAGGCGGGTATTATTTAAACGAGAACAAAGCAAACATTGTTAAGACATATTCAGACTAACATGTTCTTAAAACACAAAAAGTAGCACTCATTTAATCAGTCAGTAAATTATCCACAGACAGTAATTGTTAATAAAATAATGAACTACAAACGTATGTACGTAGAAAGCAAGACCGACCAAAGTTAAAATCTGGACTATTTTATAATTTATTTAAAACTTTTTCCTCTAAATCCCCTAAAACTAATAAATTAATGAGTTCAGTCTGCCATTAACTTTCAGTATCTGTGTGCGTGTGTGTGTGTTTTTTTTTTTTTTTTGTTTTTTAAATTAGAAAATAAAATAAATTGTCTTTTATCTAAAGCTATAATTAGAAACATTTTAAATATTTGCTTGCTCTCATATGTATTTTGAAAATATCAATGAATATTTAATAACTTAATTAAATGACATAGTACTTGATTTGTTGTTAAGCGATTAAAACTTTTTTTATGGTCTGATTGAAGGAGATGGAGTTCATTTAATTGGGGGATTATTTTGTAAAGCTGTGTAAAGATAAAGATAAAAATGTGTTCAAGTTTTATGGGAATGAGGAAAAAAAGAAAAAGACATGTAGAAATTCCATATTCTCTTAATAAAAGTTTTATTTTGGAAAGCATTTTTCTAAAAAACTTTTTTTTGGAGGAAAGGGTAAAACATTAAACTGATTAGGTTATTTCTAAAACAAAACAAGAGAAAGTGCTATGTTGTGCCGAATCTTTGAAACCCTCCATCGAGAGTTCGTATATTTTGTTGAGTGGGCTTTATATGGGGTCTTTAAACTATAAACCAATCTTTAGAAAAACCAACCTAACAGTATGAAAACTTGTTGCGGTAATAGAGTTATCATTAATTATACAGTGCAACAAAATACGGGTCAACGCCGCCAGCCTCAATACTTGCAACGCGAAATAAAACTAGACTATTGGAAGCAGTGTTGCCATTAGGATACGAAAGATACATTTTTGTATCTTTTAATGACTTCAGGTACCATGTGTAATCCTGACATTTTTCGTATCTTTTGAATCGTTACGTTAAATGTACAAAAATAAAATATTAGAGAATTTTTAGCCAAATAAAACTTATAAAGATTAACCGACTCAATGCTAATACAATAGCAGCTTAATGAATGTTAAAAGAAAACATTAAGGATTTAGTAGTGCGAAGTTGTTCTGAGGAACTTTTTTATTTTCAGGAACTTTATACGAAATTTTTGATATAATCGCCTTAGTATAAACGCCTAAACTCGTGTATTAATTTTTACAAAAATTAATTTGTTTTGATAACATCCAAACATTACATTTATTTTTAAAATTCGCTTACTGTATTTTTAAAAATTACTTTTCTCCATCTGCCATCTTTTAATAAATCAACTCTGAATTTTTATGATGCCACATTGTATTACTCAAAAATGCAACACGTTTTGCAATAATCATTGCGGAATTTGTAATTTTTTCCTTCACATATAAAAATTTTAAAAAGTTTTTAAAAATTAAAATAAATTAAAGTAAAAGACAGTAAATTAAAAAAAAAATTTCAATTAAAAAAAACCAACAAAACTGTTTGACATTAAACGGCAAACGCTTGGCAGCTCGTTAACAAGATTTGAGCTAACTTGAATAAACTTTTTGCTTACTTCATGCCAAATTTTCATTATGAATACGGCTGCTAATATATATGACTTAAATGAATATAAAAATTAATTTATATGATATCATTTTCTTTACAATATTCACTAAATAAGAAATAAAAATGTAATGTTAATAAATGTTAAACGTTAAAAATGTATTTTTAAATTTTTTTTCAAAATGTATCTTTTTGGGAAAAAGTGTATATGTTTGGTAACCAAAATGTATCTTTCTCGAAATTTCACTGGCAACACTGATTGGAAGAGCAAATCTTCCAAAGGGTTGTGAAAAGTTAGCTCGGGTTCCCGAAATATCGGCCCCTAATGTTTTTGAATTTTTTGAAAAGGCGTTTGGTATAAGTCAAAAAAAATATAATAAATGTACTTCTAAGCTAAAAGACTATTCCAGATTCCTTCAGGAGAATTGTATGGCGATTCTTTTCATAGAATATATTAACCCTCTAACACTCATTTAAATCGGTCAAATTTGTCATTTTTTTCTCCTCTAGGGGTCTTCTAATGCTGGGTACACACTATGTAATGTATTTACGCAATCTAGCAAACTTCATTTTCATTCATTTTTCATTCATTCGAGATTTCATTAACATCAAATGTATTGATATTTTGAGATTGCATTGATGTACATTGCACTGTCTGTACTCAGCATAAGACCAAAAAATCGTGCAATGTATTTAAAACGGGTTTTCAAAAAATTCAAAAATTTCAAGGCCCGGAATTTCGACAATCCGTTTTACATACATTGCACGAACTTTTGGTCTTACAAGACCCCTCGAGAAATTTGATGCAGAAAATATTTGTCAAACATTTTAACCCTCTAAAGTGCCGTTTTAGTATACTTTTGTGTGTAAGTTAAAAAAAAAGACAATAATGACCCCTTAAAATGATTGTTAGAGGGTTAATATATTCTATGAAAATAAAAATAATAATGTCTAGAAATTCAATTCTTCTTGTTAATATAGTAAACTCGGACAGGAGCTGTGGCGAAATATCGATTAAATTTATTTTCCCGAACCAACAATTAAAAGTATTGTTCAAAAAAATTTTAAAAAAATTACGCAAAAAAAAAGAGGACGGGTCTACAAATTACATCCAGAAACAAAAAAGTCTTAACGTCACATTTTAACATTATAATTATTATTAATATTATAATTATTCCAAATTTTTTTATATTTTCAATTAGGCTTAAGTTCACTAAATTTAATTTTCATTAAATTATTTTCATGAAGAAAGGAATTTTTACAACATGAAAATTAATTAAAATTGTTATTGATAATCCCTCATTCTCGACCGTGGCCGGTGTTTCTTACGACTAAAGCTACGGTCAGACTTATCAAATATTTGACGAAAAAAACGGGACCAACAACCAAACTAAAAAATCATTTCGCTTAATATCAATATTTATTTTGATTAAAATACCACATCTTACAGAAAACAGTTTTTTTTGCTATGTCTAGTAGTATAATTAGTTTAGTTTGTAATATTAAGACCATTTTAAATCTCACTAACTATTAACAAAAGTAGGGGTTAATCTTATTTGATCAAATATTTAATAAGTGTGACCGTAGCTTAAGACGGATTTATTTACTTTACGAATTTAAAATGATGACATATTTTTTTTAAATAAAGAAGTTACGTTTTACTTTATGTTTTTAAGAATTCAAGATATGCAAAATTTTTTTTTATAAATTTAAAGAGAACAAAATAACCTGGACGAAAAGCTATCTTATCAGTCTATATTATTTTCTAAAATATGGAGTTTTAAATGTAGATTTATCAAAAAAAAAAAAAAAAACGATAATGATTGTATAGTGTAGAGTGAATGTACAGTAGTATCCCGATAATTCGTAAAAAACCAACAGTTAAAAATGTACATATGTATGTATGTTTATTTGTATACAGTAATTGGAAGTAAAGCTGGATTAACGGTTAACTTTTTTTTATGGATTTTTGTTTTTTTTTTCAAATTTTTTTGCGGCCAGTTTTTAAATTGATTTACAAATGATCAAAAAATGACTTTTGTTTTGTAATTTTTGTTCGTTCTAATTAATAAATAGAAACACTCCGTTAATTCGCATTTTTCTTATATTAGCCTCGATAAACCGAGATCCCCTTTAGTCGAAAATCCTTTTAGTTCTTAAAAAATAACTGTTCCCTTGCGAGTACGAATTATTGGGATTCTACTGTACATAATAGTGGGTACGGCTCGTATATTTCTTTTTCTACTTAACCGATTGGACTGTGTTTCAATCACAAACTCCCATAGTTGGGGGTAGAGCACTAAATATTGATTTAAATCAGCAGTGCACTATCACTAAATAAAACTGCAACAAATTAGTTTGCACTCTTTTTTACCAGCTTTAGTGATGATTGTTATTTTTTTTAACTACAACTAAAGAAAATTAGTGATAATGCAAATTTTTTCACTATCACTAAACGCAGATTTGAATGCAAAAATCTGCACTCAATTCAAATAGTGCAAAATTTGGACATGCAATCAAAAAAGCTGCATGCAAATATTGTATCACTAAAATTTAATAAATGTAACTTTTTATGTGCATGCCTTTTGATTTTTTTGGAGGATATACATAAGCAAAAAATATTAAACAAAATGAAACATGTTCAATAACGGTATAATTATTGGCTTTTTTTGATTTTAATTTGGCTTTTTTCTTAAAGAATCGTCAAAAGTTTTAAAAAAATTCGTCAAAATCGTCATGAACATTTAACAAAGTCGTCAACAAATCGTCAAATATTTATATTTTACAAATCAGAGACAATTTAATGCATTGATTGGTTCAAAAATAAAAATTTTTAGCAAGAAATTCTATTAATGATAAAGACAGTTATATGGTTAAGTTTTATTCTATTTATTTAAGCAAGTGGGCTGAAATATTTGCTATTTACTCGAGCTATCTTTAAATGATTAAGTTTTAGCGCTATCACCATTGCAAATTGTTTTTACTGTTGAAGGTGCTAAACCAAGGGTTCTGTCTATATCAACATCATTTTCCCCCCAACTTGAAACGTTTAATTACGCCCAATTTAAGTTCCAAACTTATGCATTTTCTTCTCTTTGCACTCATTTTTCTACACTTTTTATTAAGAACTAAATTCTTACTTCCTAACACGCAACTCACGCAACTGTATTTCGAAAAAATGATTTTTACGTTTTGGACTGTTCCCAATATAAATAATTGTAAATATTTCTTGTAAATGTTTTATTGATGCCAGAAAATCGTCATAAAACTACTTCTTTTAGTAAAAAATCGTCAATCGTCATTTTTCTGTATTTTCTCAAAAAAATCGTCAAAATGACGAAAAATCGTCACATCTAACAACCCTGATTGAGAGCAACAATTTTAGTTACAATCAAATGAGTGATGAAAAAAAAATTTTAATAAACTTTTTTTTAAATCAAACAATTTTTTTTTTTTTTTGAGTGCAAAATTTTTAACATCACTCACTCATGTTTAGTGAGGCTGCAAATTTTCAATTCATCACTCAACATCAACAAAATGATTGCAATATTTTTGCACTGCAAAATGAGTGCACTACCCCCATCTAAACAATTTTACAATAAAATTGTTCTTTTCTTTTAAGTCATTCGAGAATGAGGGTGATTTCAACGACGGACAGACAGAGGGACATGGCTTAATCGACTTAGTATTACTTAAAAATCCAGAATATAAAAGTATACTGTATAAGGTCTTCAATGAAAATTAAAAAAGTTTTACACGTAAAGTCAAACTTATACCCTAACTCGATATTAGTGATGCAATGTACTAGTTTTTTTAAGGTTGGCAACCTCAACTAATTTCGGTATCGGTAACGATATCGGTATTAAACTTTTTGTTATTTCGGTATCAATAATGACATTTTAATTATATCGTAAAGCCGGCGATTCACCATTCAATTTAGTCATGCGTTGTATCAAAAACACTTGTGAGCTAGGAGATAGATTCTACTTGATTAAAGTTGAATATCTTTATGTCCGACAATAATCCATGAATAAATCTTACGATTGTGGAGAATAGTAAATTACAGACTAAATCAGTAGTAAAGAAACTTTTATACCTGTATCTTATAGGTTGGACAACAAACAAAACCAAAACAGTGCTGCAGCTGCTATTTTCCGGGTTACTGGAGTCCGACTCAGTCTGCATTTTGTTAACCCATCAAGATGCGAATAGAATATTAATACGCAACCACAGTCCCATGCAAAAACATCGTTCGAATGGACAGCCCCTTTGAGAAAAAACATGCGCTACTAGCAGACCTGCTATATTTGCCGATTTATCGATAATTTGCCGATTTGTTGCCTCTAAATTATTAAAGTGCTCAAAATATTTTAATATTTTGGATAAACACTCAAAACACGGCAACATTTAGTTAGTTTTAGTATGTGCGCTTTCTACAATACACGTGGAAACCGCACAAAAGTTCTAAACGTATTATTGCATTACACTGGTACACTAGTATTGTCTGCCTGTTGAGTGTGTCAAAAGGCTTAAATTACCGTCGATTGGTCGTGCTAATCAGTGCAATTCTTTGTCGGCTTGATAGGAATATAACATAGAAATCTGTCGGCATCCTCAAATGCTTGGTCCCAGGTGTAACCACACAGATTGTCTGTGTAGTTTGATAACTTTTGATTTATTAAAATCTTGGCCTAATTATCGAAAATGTACAAGATTTAAGATTTAAGGAGAAAATAGAAAAAAGTAATTTTTATGAGCTCATTAACCATTCCATGACAGAAATCCATGAGTGAGTGACTATTTCTTGTTTTCAAATCTGAAAAGAAAGAGATTTTACTTCAACAATGGAAGCATCTCATACACAAATACCTATTTTAAAGACCTCGACAAATATTATATAGCTGTATAGAGCTCAGGGGAGACTTTGTTGAAAACTGAAAAGATTTATTATCCAAAAACCTGTATTTCATTTAAAAAGTCATAGACCTATTGACCCGCACCTCGTACAATAAAACAGAGAAACTGACCACTATCAACTCAACGCCCAATATTGTTGTTTGTTTTTTTTTTCGATAGTGTAGTGGGTTATTGTCTGCCTAAAAATGCCAAACAACTAGAATCAAATGTTCAATACCCAAAGCTTTACTAATCCATATACATACATACTTTTGTCCGTCACTGTACCACAGTTTGCTAAGTTAAATATAAATGCAAATTTATTACTTCTACCCCATGTTGCAAGTAAAAATTGTATGTGCGTCCGTCTACTAAGTCCCATAGTATGTGCTTAGACATGCACCACGTACTTAAACTTACCTCATGTAGAAAATTATCGGTAAATGAATGAACCAAATTGTTACTTGTACTTTCCGTGCTACAATTATCGTCTAAAGTTGTTGTCGGTGTTGCCTCTCCAACAACTGTTGCAGGTTGCGCTGGTGTTGTTGTGTTAGTGGTAGTGGTAGTTGAGTTGTTGGCATTAGTTGTAACTCTATTATGATCCGTTCGGGTAAGGGAGCTAAAACGACCCTGTGCGATTGTTGTCATATTTGCTTTCAAAGTCTCCAAAACTGGTTTGAATAAATTCAAATGTTTGTTCAGACGATGACGTTGACGTAATGGACGCTGAGTTGGTTTTTTGTATAGCGACTCATACGAAGGTGGTTGTTTATTGGTCTCATCTGTCAGGGTGGCTGTTGAGGATGGCGGTGATGGCGGTGGTGGTGGTGGTGCTAGAAGTTGTTGTGCTGCTGTAGCCGAGTTTGATTCTATTGCAGTGGATGAGGCTAATGGTTGCTGTTGTTGCGTGGTTGTAGCATTCGATGTAGACCACCATTTGGTAAGACTTGGTATGCGCCCATAGGAGGAGGGATAGGAAATGTGATTTTTCTGTTGATAAGATGACATCACCATCATAGAGGAACTTGTAGCTGCTAATGTATTCTCATTATTATAGACATCATTAAATGTATCATCCGCATTTAAATTGACATCAACTTCATCAACATTTTCTTCTTCATTATCCTCCATCGTGGTGGCAGTGTTATGTAGTCGGCAATTTGTTGTTGTCTGCGCATTGAGCATAAGATTTGAAAAAGGCACTAATGGTGTTGTTACAGATGGATCACATAAATCTTCTGCTGTATAATATGCGCTCGTCGTTGTTGACGATGATATAAAACTTGTTGCTGCCACAGCTGCTGCCGCTGCTCTAGCCGGTGTTGCTGTTTTTATATATGCCACAATATTTGCTGGTGTTAAGTGTGTGGGCGGCAGAGGAAATTGTGTGGGTGGCCCTAGTGCGGCAAGTGTTGGCAGTGGTGGCGGTGGTGGGGTTAAGGGGGGTATAGTTGTCGGTACACTTGTATAATCATATTGACTTTTGGATTTTTTCAATTGTTGTTGCAATTGTTCGTCGTCATCATCGGATGATGTATCTGTTGTTGAGGCACGTTCATATGGTGTCCATAGCATTGATGATAAGGCCTCTTCAACGTCAGGTGGTCTTCGTTGTGGCGGCTGCTGATGATGATAAGAATGTTGTTGTAGTGTTTTTTGCTGAAAACTCATACGTTTTGTTGTCATCGTGTCTCTGGGCATAGATGTTGGTTTTTTGCTTTATTCTCTTGTTACCATCAAATTGAGACATTTCAATTTAAAATTTTCCACCTTTTTTCTGTCTATTTTATGATTTGTTTTCTTTTGAAGGGTCTTTTTGGAATAACTATTAGTTTTTAAGGGAATTCCATGTCCATATTGATTTGTTTGCGTCTTTGGCAATATGATGAATATTTGCCATTTTGAAAATGCTTTGTTTGCAAAAAGTTTTAAAAACGAACTGTAAATAAAAATATTTCGAAAGGCTTTTATAGTCTCTATTACACTTATTTATTTTAAACGAAATTAAAAGACTTATGTGTATTTACTAAACTTTTTTTCCGTATCACTTTATCAGTTAATAAATTTAATTTTCTAAAATATTAATACGACTAATCAAATCTTTTATACGTTTATATATTGCTAAAAGAAAGCATGGCGATTCTTTTCTTAGAATATATTAACCCACTAACACTCATTTTAAGGGGTAATTTTTGTCCTTCCAACATGTGACAATGATCTGCCAATGGCAACAAAGAGTGATCACACGATTGTCAGATATCTAACAATATTATTGTCTTACAATGCTTTTTCTGACAACTTAGTCAAACAAATTTACCAGTTCACATGGTTGAAGACATTTCTAACACATATTACTGACAATATTGTTAGATCTGACCACCGTCTGTACGAAGCTTAAGGCTAATAACAGAACTGAGCACTTTATGGAAGACAAATCTGGGGCCTAATTCTGGCAGTCGTGATCGAGTCATTTCTCGATTCGAAAGCAATTTTATCTCAGGCGATACTGAACGAATCAAAAATATTTTTTCAGTATTGTGAAACTCAAATTAATGCTTTACAACACTGATAAAATAATTCCAATTCGTTAAGTATTGACTGAAATAATTAGATAATAAATTGCTTTCGAATCGAGAAATTACTCGATCACGCCCTTGGACCGATATAAACGAAACTTGTTAATATTGTTTGTACAAAAATGTAGTTTATGCTCCAATTTATATGACCATCGTCATTTTTAGGTAAAAAATCTCAATTTCAAAAAAAAAGGAAGAAGGGTTTATCTTATTTCGTTTACAAAATTTGTGTGCACAATGGGAAGGAAAATCTTTAATATTTAATAATATTGCGTTGTCTTTAGTTTTGAACAGCATTTAAGTAGATTTAAATGGGTATAAGAGGAATTTTAGGATACGTTTAATACGTAAATTTAGAACTTTTTAGGAAGATGCAATAACTCTATCCAAATTCCAACTCTTAAGATCAAAGCTTCTAAGAGGATCTGTTATCATGACTAATTCTCCCCCACTACAAATAAAACCTATTGCCAACTTTAGTAGTACTTTTTAGATTTGTTTTCCTTCTTCGTAATTTATTTGAAATGCTGCGAGTATCTGTGACTTTGCAACAACTAATTATGAACTTGTATTGTTAATTACATTCAAAACCCAACCAAGGAAATCTTAATACTTCTTTACTGCATTTTTTTATTTAAATGATTTTTTGTTTTAATATTGTTGTTTTCATTTAGTGCTAATTAAAATGCAAAGTGATTTTATGAAGAGAAAATTAATATTTTTAATTCTCACGCTTTTTTCTTGAAAACTTTTCTGCCATTTCAGTTGTTTATTTGTGCAAATGTCTGAGCTTGAAAAAAAAGAAATGACGAAAGAAATGAAAATGAAAATGACTGAGGGAACGAATGAATGAATAAATGGATGGATGTCTGGTTTACATGAATGCACTTCTGAGTAGTTTCGTAGAGACCTAAAAGTAACATTTTCATTTCAAGTGCCATAAGAAATTAATCTTTAAACTATTTTCCATATGATGGCCATATTTACAATTTCCTTTTTTTTCTCTTTTAATTTTTCTTAAGCTGACATTAAATAAAGTTTATTACTTATTAAATTTGAAATAAGTGTGAGAAAGAAATCTATTTATTTTAAGAGATTAACTTGAATCCATAAATATTTCTGCTAAGTCTTGAAAACTTTAATAAATTTAAAAATTTTATTTTGTGCTTTTATGATTTTCATTTTCTTTAAATTGTTGCTTTTAATATTGCTTTACTTCCTTCCGTTGGTTACAAATTGTGTTTACAGTGGAAAGCAAAAGAGAGAAGATATACAGAGTTTGAAGATTTGTCTTTTTCTAAAACTTCATACTGAAATTTAATGTCACGCTATCAACAGCATTTTATATGATTTGTAGTTCTGTAATTACTATTTTGTATGGTACAAACTACAATTCCCCTAAATGATACATTAGAAGTCAAAACGTAGTTCTTTTCTAACTAATAAAAGTGGCGGTGGAAAGAACAGGTCAGTAACTTTTTCAATTTCTTTCTTTTTTCTCTTTAAATATAAATAGCAGATGTGTTATAGCTATCTTGTTCTTACCACTGGGAAAATGCAATGCACTTGCAAACAAATATTTAAAGAAACTGTGAAAACTCGAGCTCGTTACTTTTGCAAACCTTTTGTAAAGTAGCAAATTAATGTAACATCCACTGTATTTGGATAAGAACAACACTAGGGATACCGAAATACCGGTATTACACTCACAATATTCTGTACGTAAAATTAACTGAAATTGTAATATAAAATAAATGAAAGTTCAATTAAAAACCGGTCTACCTATTTTTCATTTATTTTTAACAAAAAGTTCATTTAATTTTTACTGTCAAAAATTCAACACCATATTCCGTAAAATCAAATAAATATTCAGTTATTTATTAAAATTTTACTGTCAAAAAATTGACCCCATATTCAGTAAAAACAATTAAATATTCAGTTTGTTTTTCTTATAAGCGAGAGAGGGAGAATATTTTTATTTACTTACCCAGTTACACACGTTTGTTTTACTTTTGTTGTACTGACCACGTTGTTTACAGAAGAACTCTCAATTATAAGACACCAGCAGCATGACCGATATGGCTTCGCAATTATTTTACTTTTAAAATTTGATGTATTTAACTAAATTATTTTAACTAATAGAAAATGGGAATTGCAAGCAATTCATTTTTTATAGATAAGTAAAAATTTATTTTTGGTAGTAAAATTATATAAAATAACTGAATATTTAATTGTTTTTACTGAATATGGTGTTGAATTTTTGACAGTAAAATTTTATAAAATAACTGCATATTTATTTGTTTTTACGGAATATGTAGTTAATTTTTTGACAATTAATTTATATAAGATAACTGAATATTGATTTGTTTTTACGGAATCCGCGGTTGAATTTTTGACAGTAAAAATTAAATGAACTTTTCGTTGCTTTAAATTACATTTTTATTTACTTTAACATAAAGAAGAATTTAACTCAATCAACGGACAATATTAACTGCAACTGAAAATCCGTATTAATATGCACTTAGTTTTTTGAATAACTGTTAGAATCAGTTAAAAATAAATTTGCTTGGAATTTTAAATGTTTATTTATTTAAAAATGACTGAACGGAATATTTCTTAAATAAACTACAGTCCGTTACTGTAATAATATTGTGAGTGTACCGGCTAAAATCGTATACCGAAATACGGCGTTGAGAATACCGTGATTTGTTAGTTTTTAAAATTTAACCACCCTTTATAATTGGAAAATTGTTTTATTCTTGGTGCTTTGTATTTAGATATTTTTATTCCAAAAATAATACCGAAAATACCGTTAATACCGGCATTGGAATCCCTTAACAGCACATAGAGCAAGCCGCCTATAGAAAGAATTTCACTACTAGCCTTTTAAGATCGCTCTGTTCTTAACATTTAAGATCGCAGTGGCAGAGCTGTAAATGAATCATTTATTTTTGAATCAATTCGCGAATCATTCATACACTGAATTAGCAAATTTTGAATTAATTCTTTTCACACAAAAAAAATGAATTAAATGAAATTTGAGCCAATTGAAACGAATTTAGTAAAACTGAATTGCAATTCATTTTTAATTCAAATGAATCTGTCAAATGAATTGGAGTTCGTTTCCAATTCAAATGAATTTGTAAACGTGAATTGCAATTCATTTTACAGATTCATTTGAAAAAAGAAGTAGCAGTTCATTTCCAACTCATTCGAATTGATTGAAGTTTGAGTTGATTTTGTATTGGAATGGAATTGTCAGATAGCGGCAGAATAGGAATAAAAATATTAGGTATAGGCAAAAATCTTATCAAAATGGAAAAATTTTTTTATTTGCTAAAAGAAACGTATATTTTTATTTTTATCAAATAATGTGAAAATATTATTAAAAGTGTGTTTAACAATAATTTTTTGTTTAAATAATCTCATATTTGTATGTTGTGAAAAATTTATTTTTTAAAAATTTTTCAATCGAATTTTAAAGATTTTAGCAACTTTGAATCGCAACAACATTTTTTGCTAAGGTTTCGTTTAAATGTGCTTAATTCTCATTTCATAAAAGGTGGTTAAAATTAAAGGGCCGATGTTGAATGTGAAACACACCTAAACGTCAAGTTTTTTTCTGCATTTCATTTGACATTTCTCAATTTCAGACTAACTCTATTTAAACCATGGAAAGATACACAATCAAGCAACGCGTTTAAGTTATTCAGCCTTATTATGAAAATTGGCGTTCAAATAAAAATGCATATCGTGCACTTTGTGATTTTTTTGGTCAATTTAATCGTCCAAATGTGCGTACAAAAATTTGTGCAAGCCGGGTCTGTAGGAGATGTGGAAACACCACTGTATTCTCGTACAGCTCCTACTGCAGAAAATATTGCTGCTGTTCGCGATAGTGTGGCTGAAGAGCCGTCCACCTCAACTCGTCTGGCGGCATAATCGGGCCGCATTTTTTCCAAAATGAGACCGGTCAGGCAGTTACTGTGAATAGTGTTCGCCATTGTGAGATGATAATGAACTTTTTATGGCCCGAATTGGAAGATATGGATGTGGACGATATGTGGTTTCAACAGGACGGTGACACTTGCCACACAGCTAACGAAACAATGGCTCTTTTGCGCGACAAATTCAATGGCCGTGTTATTTCACGTGGTGACGATGTCAATGGGCCGCCAAGATCATGTGATTTGACACCGTTGGACTTCTTTCTTTGGGGTTATTTGAAAAAAAAGGTGTACATCGGTAAACCAGCAACAATTCAAGAGCTAAAGGATGAGATAATTCGGCATAGAATCTCATTTATGCCTCAGCGTCATCGAAAATTTGACCATCGGATGGAGGTGTGCCGCCGAGGTTGCGGCGGCCATTTGGCCGATATTTTATTCCATTCATAATTGAACCATACCAATTTATCAAAATAAAAAGAATGCCATAATTTCCGAAATAATTTGTGTTTTATTCCAAATCAACAGCGGCCCTTAAAATTTGACCACCCTTTACGATTGATAAACTGAAACTGTTGATGGGATAAGCTATTCCTAATCGCATTTCACTGGTTGCTTAGGCCAGATCTGCTACTCCTTCTAGTTCTTTTTCTACAGTAATTTTGACTTAGCTGCACAATCTCCTTTGCATGATTTTTTGTGCAGGTAAATCAAAAATACGGCTATCTTAAATGCATTTGCCTGCCTTAACAGGTACACAATTGTGGTTACCAGCACAAAAGTGCAGCTAAAGTAAAGTGTTTGATTTAAAAGTGGAATAAGTTTGAGTTTCTAAAAATGCACGACTTTTATCACAATTAAACGAGACGGGAACTCAATGAATCGCCGACGCAATTAGAACAAAAATTGCTTAATTAATTGAGCAAGATGTGCAATAAAGCGAAACACCCATGTGTAGATAGAAAATAAAACTCATTTCTTTATTTATTAAGTTAAAAAATGGTTTAGGTTTTTTAAAACAAAATAAAAATCATGTACACAGAAAAAATTCTCCAAAATTTTTCACCAATTAAAGCATTAATCAAAAATAAAATCAGTTTTAATTAAAAATTTAATCAAGTGAATTAAACGTTTAATCAAGTGAATTAAACGTTTAATTAATACTATTAACTGGTTTAATTGATACTATTCATTTGTTTACTGGTGCAAATTTAATTAATTTTTTAATTAATATCACAAATTTTTTAATTGAAATCAATTTTTATTTTTTTCTGTGTACGTCCATCAAAACATTTGCTTTTGTTTTTCGCAGTGCGGTCTTTTTTTTGCGAAATAATTAAGCAGGTGACGCCAATTAACGGAACTCAACCAAACGGGTATTTTTACATTGACAGTTATACTGAATGATTTCGTTCCATGATTTTTAGTGCAATAAAACGGGAAACTCAATTAAGCGGGGCACAATTAACTGAAAACAACGTACATCAATTTATTTTTTATTAAAATTTTATTTTAAATAACAAATCATTTTATACATGTATGTATGTATATGTAACATAAAAGAAACATTAACAAAAACAATGAGAATTCACAAAGAACATAAAAATTAATGAAAAAAGGAAAAACAAAATAAAGTCGATTTATATTTTTATAAACAGCTTAAATTGGATATTTATGTGAAAAAGTGGCCACCATATTTTTTTCATGTGTGCAGCTAACTTTGATTTTTTATATGAAAATATTTTAAAGCTGCCCAAAAATATGAAAAATATGCAGGTATACAAAATGCACGTAAACAAGGATTTTGAAAAATATTTCCTGAAAATATGTTTTTTGGGCAGTTAAGTCAAAGTGCATCCAACTCAAATTTTTTGTATGAAAATAATTTTAAAATGCGAAAAATTTTGCGCATTTATCTTAAATGTGCAGGTATAGAAAGTGCACTTAAAAAAGGAATTTGTATGGAATTATAAAGAATAATTCCAAAAATTATCAATTTTGTGCAGTTAAGTCAAAAGTGCACGTAAAGGAAAGGCAGTTAAGTCAAAACTACTGTACTACTATTTCTGCTACTCCTTCTGCTTCTTCTTATTTATTAATTTTTTTAGCTTTGTCTTAAAAAACAGCGATAAAAAGCTGATGTCTTTATCATTTATATTATGCTTGCTACTTACTAGTAGTGATTCTGACTAGGTTTCATCAATGCAAAGCTACTTAGTAGCGGCTGGGCTTTAGCAGTTTTATAACATTTTTACGCCTTTCCTTTTTGTTGCTCTTCGCTACTTAAAAAACTCGTTTTTAAAACAAATATTTTAAAGCAATTTTAACTTTTTTCCAACAAAAGCATTGCTGTAAATTTTTATTATGTATGCTATTTTTATTCCTCTTTAATCTGAAGCTTTTCTGATGTAGTTAGATACTGCTATAGCACTTCTAACTATTAATCGCCATACCTACAGCTAATTTTGTTTTATATTTTTTGTATGTTTATTAAAATGTTATGATTAATTTGGCAGCAAGAGGGAAAGGTTTAAATAGCACTAGACAATTTTTGGCCTTTTATTATTTTTGTCTTTATGCCGAAGCTTCTGAATGCGTTAATTTGTATAGCTACTGCTTGCTATCGTTTTTTATTACTTTAGATTTTTCTTTCTTGAATGACTATTTTCTGTAATTTACAAAGTTTTTTTGAAATACCAGAGAAAAATTCGCTCATTTATGTGTCTCACTGTATAGAAATTACAAATGAAAAATGTTTCCTTTTTTAGGCCTCCAGTTGTAGTATATTTTTCATTCTTGATGTCTATTTTTGTTCTGCCCTGCCTTCTACTCATCCTCTATTCTGTGAATACTTTTTTGTGCCAAATTATGGCTCCCAAATATTTTTTGTACGTAGTACTTTTATTTTTCGGTTTATACGTGCATGTTAAAGTTGTTACATTTTTTTTTTGGATCTGTTGTATAAAATGTAAAGAAATATTATACAAATAGTTAAAAAAAAATAAGAAGTGTATATTTTATTCATGCTAGACAAAAGCACAAACAACAAATTCTATTTGTTAAATAAAATGGGCAAGAGAAAAAACAAATTTTCATTTATTTTTGTTTTCTTACAAAAAAGGAAATAGTTCTTGTTTTCTTAAAAAAGCAAACATTATTGGGAGTACACCGGATAGAAGATGTTGGGGAAAATAAATTTAAACAAAATTTAAAATGTATAGCATATCTAAGCGCTTTTGGCATGTACAAACAGTGCTGCCAGAAGAGGGGAAAATAAAACTAAATTTTAAAATGACTTTTTTTAAATCTCTGCTTTAATATCACAAAAATATTTTTTTACCGTTTTCCTTATTCGAGAAAAACTCTTCCTTACCAGGGTATTAAACCAAACATCGGGTAAATACCGCGTAGAATTCCATATATACACATATACAATATATAAATTCTCTAGATCATTAAAATTATCTTCTTATAAAGAATCTCTTAATTTGACAGTTAGCGATCAGCGGACTAAAATGTAAATGAGGTACACTTTTTTTATTTTATAATACAAAAATGGATTTATTTCCCTTAAGCCGTTTTATATCTAACATTTTTCCTTAAGTGTCATATTGTTTAAATATGGAAGTGCATCAGTTTGTTTTTTGCGTACACAATTTTTAAAAACCATCTCTTAAAAGTCACAGCTGAATAGCAGGCAAAAAACAATATAAACTAATTTTTTATCTGATAATATTTTAGTTGAAAGGTCGCAATAAAATACGTGATAATATAACAAACACCAAGAGGGAAAAACAAATTTAACTTTTAACTATTTTAAATATTTACCTGACGTCTGCAAATGACAAAAAATACAGGAAATATTTTTTCCTGTTAAGGTCTTAATTTAAGAATTTAAGAATCTTTAAATGCGGAAAATATACAGCAATGATTTAAACAAAGTTTTAATGCAAATTTTTTTTTTAAACTAGATTTTGAATCCAATATAATTTTCTACAAAAACTGCAGTAAAAGTTTTTTTGGTCGAAATTTGGCCATAACTACTTATAAAAAAAGAAGAAACCACAGAAATAATTATAAATGTATTTACATGTACACTGAACAACTTCTCCAAAATTTTTCACAAATTAAAGCATTAATCAAAAATATAATTAGTTTTAATTAAAAGTTAATCAATTGAATTAAACGTTTAATCAAGTGAATTAAACGTTTAATTAATACTATTAACTGGTTTAATTGATACTATTAATTTGCTTACTGGTGCATATTGAATTAATTTTTTAATTAATATTAAAAATTTTTTAATTGAAATCAATTTTTATTTTTTTCTGGGTATTAAGCATTTGTTTCTTTCTTTCTTAGTAGATCGATTTGTCGAGGGAGCAACCTCCAGTTCATACGCTATATTCTACCAGAAAGTACCAATTTAAACATAAAAAAGTACCTCTTATAACTTTTAATCACTCAGTACCCTTGCTCTGTAACTTTAGTGAGAACTTATCGCATCGAAAAGATGTGTCACACATATCGTTGACGGCGACCAAAATTTATTAAAATTGAAAATTTTTCAAAGACGGCGGCAAAAATACAACCGTCGGCTATACTAAATAATGTAAAGTGCGACTTTAATGTTTGTTGTTTGCAAACGAGCTTTAAAAACATTCGTATATATTTTACAAAAATGTTTAAAGCAAAATAATTAAACAATAAAAAGATGTGACAAGAAAAAATATTATTATTCTTTGTGTTTTGCATTTTTAATTGTTTTTTAGTGTTAAAATTTTTTCTCGCCGCATTTTTATTCGTGAGTTTATTTAACAGTTCAAAGCGAGAACTTTTCTCACAAAAATGTTACAGACACACTTTTTTTGTAAATTGAAAAGTTTCTCGACGCGAGTGTTACCGGACATGGGCACTGGTCTCTGCATGTTGAATTTTATGCTTCTAGGCTCAGTATTAATAAAAGTTCAGAGTACTAGTTAAAGTTAAAGATCGAAAAAGTACCAAAACGATCCTTCTTACAGATTCTCAATCACTCAGGACCTTGTTTGTTCAATTTAAGTTTATGGTCCAATACTAACGGAAATTCAAAAAGTACCAGTTGAAGAACAAACAAGTACCAAAAAGTTCCCTACCAATTTACATTCGTCGTTGTCTCATCGAGTGGGCAATGACTGCAATTGTGTTATTGCGTGCGCATTAATGAATGCACACAATAAAAAAACTTAAACATACACAAATCATAAGTGAACGACACGATGTCAAAATTACCAACGTTGAACTTTGTTTTGTAGGCATAGAGTGAATGTAAATAAAGCCTATGAGTAAATCAAGGAAAATAGTGATTTTTGCAGTTCTCTGGTTCTCATTTACTCAGGACCGTGCTCCTTTAATTTTTTTTTCACTATTATAGAAAACTCCTATATAACAACCGAGTAAAAACTTTGCTTACTTTTTCAAAATGAATAGCTTCTGTAATTCATTATTTAGTAGCTTTCTTCTATAACTACATCTATAACAACTTCTATATCTTCTTTTTTCTGGATGTATTAAAGTAAAAAAATAATATCTTACTTTTGAATGTGTTTATTTTGGGACATCCCTTGTAAAATTCATTGGTTCTTTCATTAGAATTGTAAGTAGTGCTTTTATGTTTTTCTGATTACTCAACACATTATTTTGTAGGCGTAGTTTTTACTGGGAACATGCAGCACAGCAATGAAAAAAAATGTAATTTCCCATTTTTAATACTCTTTTTCTCCCCATTGATGTATCAAAAATTTAAATTTTGTAGCGGGAGCCACAATTTAATACGTATATGTCAATCAAGGAGACAAATGTTTTGTAAAAAAAGCACCAAAATAGGTACGAACGTTCAAATTTCAAAAAAGTACCAAATATATATTTGTATTTTTAGATAAGGTACGTATTTGGTATAATCTTAACTTATATGCTTATAGTAAGAAGTAAGGTCCAAAATGCCGTCATCTCTAGGTGCTACTGCTGTTCAGCAGATGCTGCTGGCATATTTCCAAAAGCAGCGGAGGTAAGAGAGATCATACTCCTAAACAAGGGGCGACTGTATGGTCTAGCCAGACTATGCAATTAATTTGCTACCTGTGTTTGCTGGTTGCTCTCACACTCGGGGGCGGTTGAAAACGCATTATTATTTCCTCAGTGGTTTAAATCTACCATAAGTAAAGGCCATATTGGAGGTGCTCATATCAATCGTTTTCACATCTGTTTGTCTTGTTTTTGGGGACTTAAGTCCGTTGCTTCTCAAAAAAAATTTAGGGCCGTCAAATCTTGCCACGTATTATTTCAAATTATTCTTCGGTTTTCAAATAGTTTTTGCGGAATTGTCTCTTGAAATATGAGTTTTATCTTCATCTTTCTGCATTTATATGTCAGGAATTTTGAGAACAACAAAACGTAAACGAATGATCCAAAATTGAGATTCCCAATTGACTAGCACATCGATAAATAGACTCAGATGGATCCGTGTGGAAACTTTCTCGTTCACCACACACAGCTTCTCCAGTTCAAAAAGGTCGAAAAAGAACTCTTCGAGATCAATTACCTTCGTAGCCCGGGTTCTAAAAACGGGTAATCAACATTTTAATTCTGTTTACACTGGGAGCGGTTGCAGTATTACAATATTGACTGTACACAGAAAAAATAATAATCAATTTTAATTAAAAATTTAATGAAGTAAATTAAACGTTTACTTATATCTGCAATATTACTGAAATGAGAAAATGTTGTTGGTATCAAAAATTATTTTATTGATACTATTAATTTGTTTACTGGTGCAAATTAAATCAGGCAGTAAAATTTGGTACACCCTTTATAAAGGTTTTCCCAATCCAATCCTTAAAGCTTGTTCTAGAATCAATAAGAGTCACAAATATCAGCAAAACTTTGGATCTATTTTTGACTACAACTTTTATAATTCCGTCAAATACAACTTTTATGTAATCAACACTTTACATTCTTCCCTGCGGGCCAAAAACATTCTCTGCACAAAATTCAGGTCGTTTAAAGAAACAAAAATTCTCTTCATTAAACTTTTAGTTGACCTAGAAAAAGCAACAACATAAAATTCCTTTTAGTAAAACAACAACAATCCATCCATCCACTCACATGTTGTGAAATTTTCTATAAAAATTAACAATTAACTTGGTGAAAGGACTGGTAAAGCGGTGAAAGGAAACTGTGTGGTTAAAGATGACAACAGACAAGTGAGAAAGGATTTTATGGATACAAAAAAAGACAACAACAACAAAAATAAAACACAACAGAAAAATATTTCTCGTGAAAACCAAAAAAACCACAAAAAAGTCATTAAGACACAGTTGTTTTTTTTGAAAATTTAAGCAGAAACACTTCCTTTTAACTTTCCTCCATCAAGGACTTTTGATATTAAGAGAAATAAAAATTAATCTCTGGTTATAAGGCAAACACACAAACTCATGTATTATTTGTATTTACAGGATTAAAGGGTTGGAACGTGCAAAAGAAACTTTAAAAAAATAAAATAAAAGAAAAAGTCAAGCAAAGTTAATTGGAAATCAATAACAAAAACAACAACTTCAACAAAAATCACACGCACCTTTTTTCGTCCTTTTTTTTTTTGTTTTGCGAACAAACTATTTTTAATTGAGTTTTTTTTTTTAACAAAACGATGATGATAAAGTGTTTTTGTTAAGAGAAATTAAGGATTCTTGATATTAAAGGGGGAGTTTATGGATCAGCCACTGACTGGCAAATCACTTGCACACATTTTCGATGTTTGTATCTAATAAATATTTTTATTTATTTATTTTTTTTGGAATGCTCTTCTACATAACTTTGTTCATATTTTATTCATAAAAATTTGCAAAATTTATTTATCTGTTTTTGAAGGACACGTGCCAGTCATAATTTATGGAGAGAAAAAAAATATCTATATGAAAATGTCATTTTCATAATTCTTAAAGCACAAACTGTAGCATTCGCATGGAAATTTATTTTCTATTATTTATAAGGGTGCAAATCGCTGTTATTTTTTTTTTTTTTGTTTTGTTTTTATAAATAAAAAAAATAATATAATATTTTATAACAATTACAATATTTATCACTGCGCTCGTTTTTCATATTTTTTTTTATAGTTTGAAATGCAGTTGTATGTGTGAAAAGCCCCAGCTAAAATCTAATTGGGGTAAGAGATAAAAAGTTTGAGTGTGAGTTCTGGTTTGCCAATGAGCCACATCTGTTTCAGTTTCTGAAAAGAGCACAATTAAAATCAACATGCTGCAATGGTTTTCCGTTCATTCTACTTTTATTTTGCTATTGCACAGTGGTCTTAAATTGCAAAAAAAAAAAAAAAAAGGAATAGGGTACGAGGGTGGCATTCTAACTTAAAGGGCAACACTTTTTCGTCTATCAGGCATCTGTGACTCTTCTCAATACTTAAATCAGTTGCGTCACTAAGTTTGTGTTTGATTAATAGAAGAATGGCGCGTGATTTAACCCTGGATACTTACTGCTTGTAGAATCGACCATATAACTTTTTTAATAACGCTTTTTTTTGTCAACAACGTTAGCTAATAACTAAATGTTTTTTCTTTTGTATTGTTTGCGTGACACTGTGCCAGTTGCAAAATTAGACAATCCGGGCACATGGCGTTTTAGCATAATTCGGGTACGCTGAATCCAATGATGCCACCGTTTTTTTAGGTTAGCTCTTGTTTTCGAGATATAACGTTATTTCGAAAATGGAGGAGGTTGCACAACATATATTCGTGTAACTCAAAAACGGTTTAGTTTATTGAAATTACAAAAAAAAAACCGAAATTGTAAATGTTTATTTTTTACTTTAAAATCGTTTCGCTAGAATTTATTTTTTAAAAAGTTCGTCGATTCAACGAAGAATAACAATAATGTTCTAAAATGAAGAGTAACCTTCCAGGGTTAGGAAAAAAAGTGAATTTCGTAAGCTTGCTAGGCATTCCATTGCAAATTTTATAAATAAGGCTGCGAATTGCTCCCTCGTTCGCTCTTTTCTCTGGATTAAGCCCCAATCCAAACCTGAATAAATGGCTCGGCGGAAAGAGATTTGATTTTAAAAATTAAACTATATCACAAACAAATACCTTTTTTTTAGAAGGGAAACAGAAATCCGAGGAACGTTAGACCAATGTATGCTCTATAAAGAAGACTACGTGGAAAAAAATTTATTCAAAAGTCTGTGTTTCATTTAAAAAGTCATCGGACTAGTGCGACCATATTTTATACTCTATACGACTTGCGAGTTAAAAAAATAACGATTCTTTAAAATTAGAAACGTTAGAGAATAAATAAAATCAAAAAAAGTATTAATTATAGTCGTTTGTAAAGTGTTCCAAGGTGGATTTTTTTTAACCTTAGAGTGCCGTGCGTGATTAGACCCCATATTAAATCGATAAGTCAAATTGTGGACCTGCTTCCATACAATTTTAATGTGATCTTAAGATTTATGTAAAGGGTATTTATATCAATATTTTCAATGTACATATTTGTATTAAAGTGACTTTTCGAAATGGAGGGTATATGCACTATGACTGACGATGTTGAACACATAGATGATCAAGTAACTCAGCATTTAAAGGCACACATGCTAAAGACGTTTTCAATATCACTTTTATAGATCTGATTCGATATTTTCACGGACAAGTCATTAAGTGTGGTTGCATAGAATTCCAAAAATATTTTTAATTTGTTATAATCAGGGCAAGGAAGTTCATGCACTTAAAATCGCAAAATATGCGCATAAAACATGCACTAAAAATTGCAAAATATGCAAAAATAAAATTAAAAAATATGCATTAAAAATATATTTATTTAACCATTTATTAATTCATAAAAACGTAAAAACTTAACATAAAAATACATAACTACATTTCATTCAGTCTTAAAAAATTAAAACATATTTAGTTTAAAAAGTAGTAGTAGATAAAGATTTATTGATATAAATAAATAAGTTTTTTTTTAAGTTATCAAATGTAAAACTCATTCTATTTGGTCTTAAAACAGTTTTAAACATTGAAAATGTTCGTTCGACATCAACGGATGTAATAGGTGCATATTTAAAAGTGGAAAGCTCGTTTATAGAATATTCATTTTCTACAATATGTTCTTTACTGGAAGGTAAATTAAAAATATTACCAATTTTTTTAACTTTTTTAAATCCAGCATTCTTTTTTAAAACTGCATCAGGTTTGGCTTTTATTTTTTCGCCGATTTGACCTTCTACTTTTCTTATTTTAATGACAGCGTCATCAACGAGTTTAACCGAGGTGCTCAATGATTTAAACCCCTGAAGTTTGGTTATTGTTTCAACTAGAAACCCATAGTTTGAGTGTATAAATACAAACTGAGCCTTTATATTAGGTACATTTAAAATATTGTATACTTTTTTAATAGCGACTGCATCATTTTCGTTAAAATTATTTACCACATCTTTAAATTCTTCAAAATTTTTGGCATAATACTCAACTGCCTGCAACCAGGTACCCCATCTTGTTATACATGGTTGTGGTGGAAGGTT
This sequence comes from Pollenia griseotomentosa, assembly GCA_963931875.1. Taxonomy (NCBI): domain Eukaryota; kingdom Metazoa; phylum Arthropoda; class Insecta; order Diptera; family Polleniidae; genus Pollenia; species Pollenia griseotomentosa. The sequence continues at coordinate 33,654,784 of OZ007564.1, forward strand.
CAAGTCAGGATATTTTTCTTTAAATAGTGAAAAACGCAAAGGTGACTTTAAAAATATTTTTTTACCACATGATACCAATGAATCTATTGTATCAAATTGATTTCTAATTTCTTCAGCCACACGATGCATGGCATGAGCTAAGCATGTGACATGTAACATTTTTGGGTAAAAAGCCTTTAAAAAATGTCCAGACTTAATTATGTATGGCGCTGCATCTGTCAGGTAGAGCAAAATTTTATTTTTGTTAAAGTCTTCTCCTAAAAGAGAAATTGAATCATTGAAAATTCGAGCTATTGAAGCATGATCCACCTTTTCCAACTGTGCAACATTTAACAAAAATTTGTGTTTACTCTGTTCTTCTTCGGCATTCAAGATCCCAACAATTACGTTGACCACGCAACGTCCTTCAATGTCCGTTGTTTCGTCAATGGACACCCACAAATTATGTGGCTTAATTCTTTCAACAATAAATAATAATACATATTAAAAATAAATAAATAAATATTACAAAATATGACGAAAAAAGTGAATTTATAGCAAAATATCCCAAAATATTTTACAAAATATGACGAAAAATATGCATTAATAACAAAATATGTAAAAACATGCATTTAAGGCAATATATGCAAAAATATGCACTAACAAATTGATGCCATTTTACTAGAAATATTGTAATTCGCAAAGATATTAATTTTAGGTGGGTCTCAGAGTAACGACAACAAACATGCATTTGCATGAAGTCCCTTGCCCTTGTTATAATATACTATAGTTTAAAAAAATTTCGTTGAAACTAGCTTAGTTAAGCTGTAAAGTCACGAGATTTTAAGAGGATAGGGAAAATATTGTGTCATTTATGTTCCGCTCTCTTTCTCTCTTAAGAACTCAATACTTTGCGATAAAAACCAGAAGCGTTTGAATCCAGCAATTAGCCGTGATCATATGTCTGAAGTTTTTTTTTATTGTTAGAATCAGTAATGAGGGGAGACCCTATTAATGCATCGCATTGTGTTGGAACTAGCAAAAAAGGGTATTGGAAGGAGGATGATGGGAGTAGTGCTTATGGACATTCGATTTTAACTATGTTATGTTAAAAGTAAGAGCTTAGACTTCCACAGGAAAGTTATTCCACATACGAACAGTCCGTTCCAAAAACGTTTTCTCCCTGCAATGCGTTGTACATCGGCCAATTAACCACAGAAGGATGGACTCTTGAGGAAAAACGCATACTACGAACAAAAATACGAGTTTCAGGAACCAGATTTCTAATTTCCCATAGCACTTGTATTCCATTCTCGGTCGGATAAAGGGGGTATAAATATTAAGAAGATCAGATGGAGTGAATTTTATCTTACACCGCTAGAAAAAACCGAGGCACTTAAATTCTTTTTTTCGACTCCTTGGATATATGTTTTGTCCATCGGACATCATATTGTATTCTCATGCCCAGAGAATCAAGAGCCCCGGTAGGTTAGCTGGTATTGAGCTAGTCTATCAGCGCCGGGGTTGCGGGTTCGATTCCCGCCAGAGACTCTGGTTTCTTTCCAGCAGACAAGCGCAGAGCTTCGCGGGGTTTAGCTTAGGGAATTAAAAAAAAAAAAAAAAATAATTTTACCACCCATATATACGGATGGGGCACCTTGATCCGCCACGCGTTTATGCGTTATTGGGTGTTCCGAGCATTTAAAACAAAAAATATTAAAATTATTGGTTAGTAAGGAGAGAAGAATAACATGTTCTCTTTCTGAAAGAACACTTTCATAGTATGAACTGAGACTACGGAGACATTTTTTAGTCAGCATGAACTTTTAGAATTACTCCATTCCATAGGTTATTGAATACGTGTATTTTAACGCCCTTATGATCGTCAAAACTTTTTTTGTCGATTTTGAAATTGACTGCAGATTTTTGTGAACTCTTTTTTTAATTGAATATTTTTGTAAACTCAATTCAAGCCACTTGGAATGGGAATTTGCGAAATGGGGTCATAACGAAGTCCAGTAACATCAATGGGATCAATCCTTTAATTCCCTGTGGAACATAGGTCCGGGATCAATATGGACCTTTTATAAAAGCATTAAATTCTTAACAAATTTGGCTTTGCCGTTAAAATGTAACCACGAGCTTATTTTTCAAACTTGGCCCGTTTTGTAAACAAAATTATATTTGAAAATTCCTAAAACTGGCAAAGAAATTTCTAGTTTTAAAATTAAATAATATTAACGCTTTCAAAACAAAATATTAAAAAATTAATAACCAGGAAAATATTTACAAAACGTTTAACGCTTAATGAAATTCTATTTAAAAATATCTGGAAAATTAAAAATCTTGCAATTTTTTTTTGGCAGATTTTCTATTTCATTTTTTATTTTGTTGGTGTTAAAAATAGGGTTCTCAAGCTCAAAGAGTTTTAAGGATAAACTAGGCATAATCATACAGTAGAACACCGTCATAATGCACATCGGTTATAGCAGAATATGTATGTTTATAGCGGAAACTTTCTCGGGCCCAAAAGAACTTGTTGGGAATTTTTTTTTTAATTCGGTTATGACAAGCTACCAGTTCTTGGTCTCTTCTAGTTCGTTTAAAGTGTGTTATACTCAGAGTTTTTCCCGGGAAATTCCGTTTTCACGGGAACCAACTGCGGGATGCTCAGGAAATTTTGAAAAATTTTTTTTTTTAAACTTTATTAAATCTATGTGGGACTCGTGTCTTTAAATGTTTTACACACCCGGGCTAAAAACTTTGACTTAATAAAAATCCAAAAGGCTAGACCTGAAACTTAATATTTATTCACCACTATAGTGAGAATAAAATTTCCTTCGAAATTTGTTCCATTTTCACTAAAAAATATATTGAGAAAAGCAAAACATGGACGAATAAAACTGTGTTCTATTTTCACGATAGGCGTGAGAGCCATTTCTTTTTTATAGATTTACTCTACAGTGTGTTGCCTTTAAAAGTAATTGAAACTGTTTGTTATCCTGCCACCAATACAAACATACACTTGCTACAATTGCATTCGTTGTATGAGAATATTGAGTGCAGTGAACTAAACTTAATAGAGAACAGTATTTTATTAATGGATCCCTTTTTGGGTTGTACTACATCTGTGATATTTGTGTAGGTAAGAGTTGTTGAAGTAGATGGGAATTCGTTAATAAGTTTGTTACACCTACACTTTGAAATAAATACATTCAACACTCTTTTATTTGTATCGATTTTTTCTTTAACTTTATAATTAAAACATTTTTACAAAAGAAACTTTTCAAGGTTAATTTTTTTTTATGATTTATGTATCAGGATTTTTTTTATATTAATATTTAAAGATAACAATGGTCGGCATCTAAATATGAACAAAACAATGGATGTTGTCAAAAAATTGCAGCACTGTTAAAAATTTGGCGACTTGTATGATTATAAGTATGATTATATGGAGCTGCCTTAAACGGCGGCAGCTCGAATTTACAAAAATAAAGTGGCGCCGATTTTTAGATGAACGGCTTGGACTTCTGACGAGGAATTAATATACATTGACACGCTTAATCCAAATATCCCTACAAGAAAAGAATAAGCGAGTTGTCACTTTTTTCACGTTGGTGTTAAGAAAATTATAGAATGAAATGACCGAAATCAAGTTTTCTGTCATTTCGAATTCGTCTAGCACGTCCAGTTTTGATGGTATTAGCATTTTCTGTTTCCCTAATAATTCTTTAGTATCTAAATAATGACATTGGTATTTATGAATAAGTAGCCAAGACCTTACGAGTCGACAAAAACATTAAAGAACTACCTTGCAATAAAATATAAGTAACCCCACACCTTGAATACCCTTATTATTTTACTTACTACTATGAATACCCTTACTATTTACCTTCATTACCTTTTTACCGTATAATTCTCATTTAGTTTATTTTATTTTTGAATAAATAGACAAGGTTTGCCTCAGAACAAACAGAGTAGAAACTGATGCTAACCCCAGTGTTTACTCTTAGTAGCTTTCCGTAATTAACCGTAGTTAGTCGTATTGAGCCGACCGTCAGCGCCCCCGAATTTCGTTGGTAGCCGACTTGATCCGAACCCGTATTTATCGTATTCTGCCCGAACACCAGCGCTCCCGCATTTCGTTGGTATTCGTAACCGTAGTTAGTCGTATTGAGCCGACCGCCAGCGCCCCCGAATTTCGTTGGTAGCCGACTTGATCCGAACCCGTATTTATCGTATCTTGCCCGAACACCAGCGCTCCCGCATTTCGTTGGTATACGTAAACGTAGTTAGTCGTATTGAGCCGACCGCCAGCGCCTCCGAATTTCGTTGGTAGCCGACTTGATCCGAACACGTAGTTATCGTATTTTGCCCGAACACCAGCGCTCCCGCATTTCGTTGGTATTCGTAACCGTAGTTAGTCGTATTGAGCCGACCGCCAGCGCCCCTGAATTTCGTTGGTAGCCGACTTGATCAGCCGAACCTATCGGCACACTAACACCTAGAACCACTCACCAGTCTCTTTACCAGATCGTCACCGTCCAGCCGCAGCCCAGCACCACATCCGCCCGCCCGTTTCCTCACTCCCGCAACCTCTACAGTCAAGCTTACCAACAGCCTCGCGTCTCAGCATCCGTTCCCGCTTACAGCTGCGCAGAACCCTCAGATAGCCGTCGTAGATTTAAGTATTTTACGTAGATTAAGGTTTCGTAAATAAAGCTTTGTCAAATTATTGTAAACGAACATACACGAAAAACATCCCGTGTTTCATTTCAAAGGAAGCAGACCTTCGAATTGACCCTGGACAGACTGAGTCATACCTCAGCTGGAAAAATAAACTGCGTTACAGTATTTTCTTAAAAATTTGTAATACTTGTGTTATACTGTAAAGTACCCTTTAGCACTTCATCTAGTTTAACAGAAGAACCACATCTTATCCACCAATCTGAACTTAGTGATCTCGTCCGCGACTTGGAACTTTCGAAATCTAAGGCCCAACGTTTAGGTTCCGTATTACAAAGGAGGGATATGGTTCAAAACAGGCACGATGAATCTGAAAGAAGACACAGACAACCAGTGTTGCCAAGAGTAGGGGAAAATCCCTACATGTAGGGTTTTTTGATACTAAAGGAGGAGCGTTGGGAAAATCAGACGGATTTTTTATATTCCCCAAAATGTAGGTATTTTTTCTCATATTGCATTATATACGAAAAAATGCTAAAAAATTTTACTTAATAATATTTAAAAAAATGGAATTCTTAAGTCCAGAAAAAAAGGACAAAAAAAGAAGAATACAAATTTGAACAATTGTCTTTACAATCTAACTTACGCCTCAATGATTTCCTGCATGAGTAAAGAACAATCGCATACAATTAATTTTTCTGAATTTGTGTAATTAATTTATTTTGAAACATGGATTTGGAAAGTTTTGGATAAAATTAGGAAAAATGAAATGAAATAATGACGGATTTTGTTTTCACTAATGCAGAAATACATGTCTATTTTATTTATAAAATAACCGGTTGCGTTTGTACCTGAATTAACTTAAAATTATCATTTTAAGATTACACACTGGTTCCTCTTAAGGGAGTCACTCAAAATTTACAAATTTTCAGTAGAGGCAAACATAATTTTTTTTTTTAAATATTTACAATGGAAGCTGAAAACAATTATGGCATTGTAAAGAAAGACGAGTAAGAAATTTACGACGGTAGTTGTTTTTGTAATTGTTTCAGGGATTATTGAAAAATAACAAGTTTTTTGAGTTGTTCCTCTTTATGAACAATTTGTTCATTTATATAGTGGTGTTATTTCAAAAGAGACAACACGAAATAGAACATCATCAAAGTAAGCCGTTGTAACATAAATACTATCACAACTTAAAATGTTTCTCTTTAGTTGACTCTGGAGAAGCTACTTTTATATCAAGAAGAGGGAAACAACTGTTTTGTTTTTTTTTGCGAAAGATTAGAGAATTTATATGAGAAAAATTTTGTCTTTTATAACTATTGTTCTTTTGATATTTATGACTAAAACGCGTAGGGATTTTTGTAGGAAAAGTTTTTCAACGTGTAGGGATAAATCGGATTTTTTTTAGTAGGCGTAGGTATTTTTCAAAAAATCTTCTGGCAACACTGCAGACAACATCAATTACAGGGTTGTTTAAAATTGATAAACAAATTTAAAAAAATTTTCACTGTGATATTAGAATATGATGTGGTTGGATGGTATTTTTGTTCATTGTTTTCGTTTTCCAAAAATTTCCAGAATAAAATCAAATATTTTAAATATGTAAAATCGAGCCCTTATAGCAAAAATGATGTAACCAACAAAAATAAAATTTTACAGGAGAAGGTTTTTTTTAAATATTTTTGCTTCAAGTCTAAGGTTTCGTAACGGTACTTCCCAGAGATATGAGATTTTTAGAGATGATGCAAATAATCAAAAATTATTGATTTTCATCAAAACACAAAAATCTAAAATGTTATTGGTTACATCATTTTCGCTTTTAGGGCTCGATATTATCAAAAAATTTGTAAGTCATATTTTTAAATTAACAAGAATATTGTATTGTAATATAAGTTTTTACACATATTTAAATAGACGCCCCCCTTAAGAAGTAGAAAAATACTCGACGAAACGTTGGGAAAAACTGAAAAAAATGTTTCATTTACATTGAAGCTCCAGGCCTAACAAGCTTATGCGCCCATACACGTATCAATTCAATTGTCAACTAAGTCTTTCAACTGAATTGATGCTTGGCCACACACTTCATCAACCGAATTGAAAGATTTTAAATTAATTTAAAAATTTAATAAAATAAAAGACAATTTTTTAAAAAACTTAACTTTAACTACAAACATTAATTTTGACAGCTGATCAAGAGTCTCGAGCACACACAGTACAATCGAATTGAAAGACTTAAGCTACGGCCAGACTTATTAAATATTTGACGAAAAAGACGGGACCAACAACCAAACTAAAAAATCATTTCGCTTAATATCAATATTTATTTTGATTAAAATACCACATCTTACAAAAAACTGTTTTTTGCTAGTAGTATAATTAGTTTATTTTATAATATTAAGACCATTTTCAATCTCAATAACTATTAACAAAAGTTGGGGTTACGCTTATTTGATCAAATATTTAATAAGTGTGACCGTAGCTTTAGTAGTCAACTATAAAAAATCAAACCGTCAAACTAATCAATTACAAGGCCATACACGCTTTGATTTGGACAACAACCGACTTAGTTGACAATTGAATTGAATCGTGTATGGGCTGCTTTAACAATAAGAAAGTGATTTAAAATTTTGAAATTGGCCAACTAAAGTAAGAACATTTCCAATTCATTTGAATTGAATTGATTTTGAATTCATTCAAATGAATTAGAACAATGAATTGCAATTCGAATGAATGAAATCAGAAATGAGTTGCAATCAAATAAATTCAAGAGCAGTTATAGGGGGAATGAAATATGAAAATTTCTTCTACAAAAGTGAACATGAATTAATTCAAAATCAATTCAATTCAAATGAAATGGAAATGAATTGCAATTCATTTTTACCAAATTCTTTTTAATTGACTCAAATTTCATTCAATTCATTTTCTTGAGTGAAAAGCCTTATTTCAAAATGTGCTAATTCAGTGCATGAATGACTCGCGAATTGATTTAAAAGTGAATGATTTATTTAAAGCTCTGATAAAAATTAATCTTTTTATTTAATCAAAAACTTACTAAACAAATTAACAATAATGCGTGCTTAATTCGAGTATTTGGTAGGCATTTTTATGATACTTAGGGCTAATAAATCAGAGCAAGTTAACCTCCCTTTTTGGGTTTCAATGTGCTTAAGCCAACAAATCTATAAATCAGTAAACATATGTGTAAACCATCTTTAAACCCATACGGTCTAATTTATAAAAAATAAAACAGGTTAATAAAGCGTTAATAAAACAGATTTTCATACAAAATCTGTTTCATAAACACTTTATTAAGCTGTTTTATTTTTTATAAATAAGGCAGATAAAATTGGGCGTTTAAACTACTATATGAATTTGACAACATTTATCGTAGTGCTGCCACATGTTATTTTTTAAACTACATTTAATACATGGGACACTCATTTACAGCTGTTAAGCTTAAACTACATATAAATTTAAGTTTAGTTAAACTAAACTAGCGCTTAAGAATTCACTAATTGATTAGCCATTATTGCATATTTTAAGCTCTTTAAATAAACGAAGTTTTCCAAGCCTATTTTGTAGGATAAACATATTCACCGCCATTATCTAAGTCGTTGTCGATGTCGACCTCAATTTTAATTTGCTGCCACATCAAATCGACGACTGCATCACTACGAAGTTAATTTGTTATTTTCTAAGAAGGTTAAGTCGATGTCGACTATTTATCGAAAATCTGACAGAAAAAAGCTCGTCTCCTAAATTGTTTTTTTCTTTTGACGTTCAGTGTTTGTTTTTCAATAAATAATAAAAGTGCGCTTTAGGAAAACTAACAGACCAACCTTAGTCAGAGCGTAAAGCGTTTTCTATCTGTAAAAATTCTCATTTTCATACAAAATGTATAAAGTTAACCTAAATAGCGCGGCGTCAACGCTTTGCAAAATTGGAAAGTCCGATTTAAACAGCGTGTTAAATTGTGAAGTTGGCTGCTATTACTAAAAAGGAATGGCCATTTAGCTATTTTTGTCAATCCAACGGATTTATTTTTGTGGCATTTTGACAAAAAATCTTAAGTCAAATTAAAAAAGTTGAAAAAATTTTTGTTAATCATACGAATTTTCATTAAAAAAACATTTTCGTAATTTTTTAAAATTTTGTATTAAAAACAAAACTTTTCTTTAATTTTGATTTATTTTATTATTTGCGAAAAATGATTTTTTCGTCGTTTTTTTTTAAGTTTTTGCTATCTTATCTCGACTTAAGATGATTTGTCAAAACTCCACAGATTTATTTATGTAAGTTTTATTAAAAAAGATAAGATAACATTATCGTTGAAGCTGATTAAGGTTGTAATGTAAAGGAATCCTGATGGTAAGTGTTACTTCATTGTGGGAATTCGACCGGAGTATAAAAATGTAACTTTTAATAAACTTATTTTGCTATTAAATTATAACAGATTTATATAAAGAAAGTGTCAATTAGTTCCTTATTTTTGCATTTTTTTAAACGTATGTATTTAATAAATATTTAGTTGGTCTCATATAGAAAGGCCCTAACTCGATTTCTTTCGAAATTTAGTTTTTTTTTTTGCCAAATCCAATACATTTCACACAAATACACAGATAACAAAAATTGTATGCAACAATATCAAATATAACGGTTTAACAAGCAATTTTTGATACATAAAGTTTCCATTCTGTTTTTAGCTTCTCCTCTCAAGTTGCAGCTGTGTGAGTTAGGCCTTTTTTATCTGGGACCAACGATATGTATGTATAATTTTACTTTTTAACGAAAATATCATAAACTTTCATTTGAGGTGTCGCAACATTTCCTATCAACTCAAACAGAGTTAATTATACTCGACGTCGACTTAAAAGCGCCTTTAGAAATACCAAGTGACTGTCAATAGTAACCGGATGTTGTCAATGACGACTTAGAAAATACAATTATTGTGCTCTTGCCGTCAATTAAAAAAGACTCAGTTGTACTTGACGTCAACCAAAAAACGCCTTTAAAAATACCAAGTGACTGTTAATAGTAGATTGCTATCAATAACGACTAAGAAATACAGTGATTGTGCATTTGTCGTCGACTTGTGTCGATTTTATAATAGGGGTAATTAACTTGATATGGTTTAGTCCGATAATATTTAATTGAAAGAAACTTGTTGTAAGTAATTGTTAAGAAGTGTTTTCCTAGCTAAACCTATATCCAGATCCATGAGCTGTAATTACATATGGAGGGCTTAGAGCTGAACCGATCCAAGTCATAAAATATTTTATATAAATATATATCACAACTGGTGCGACATTTTCCCCAAAGTTTAACTTGCGGTAACGGTTATAAGCACAAGTCAATGGCTCACGAAATAAATGTGAGTTCACTTATCCAAATTCAAAATATTTTTGAATTTTCTTTTTTGACTCGCTTCGCTGCAGCTCTAAGCCCTCCATATGTCCCTTAAGATAAAAGATCAGCTCATTTTAAAATCAAAATTTTATTGCATCGTTAGCTTGGTAAAACATTTCATAAATTAATAAACAAAATAAAGGCCTTCTTTAATTTCACAACACTTTAATGAGAATCATAGAAATTTCCTGCAAATCTCATATGCTTTTCTAACAAAACTAAAGACCTGACCTTGTTATCAAACAAAATGTAAAGCTGAATAAAACGGATTTGCCTTTTAGCCTAGAATTTTAATAAAAGAAGAAAATAGAAAAAAACATACAAAGTAATTTTATGCAAAATGATGAATGCAACATGAACAGCGCACCGCTCAAGGAAACATGCGGCTCAAAGAATACATTAGAAGGTCCTTATTTTTATATGAAACTTATGCACACAACGACAAGGTCCTTAAAAAAGGCCTTCAAACCACTTTGCACAAATACACTTGGTTTAATATAATTTATGATTTTCTTTTGTAATTTTTCATACAAATTTTCATATTTTATTATTAAAATAAATTTTTTTTTATTTTAATTTATACAATTTCTTTTCTATCACTTCACTTTTATTTTTATTTTAAATTGGATTTTCTTTCACACGTGTGATTTTCAATTTTTTTTTTTTTTTTATAAAACTTTTTCGTTTATATTATTTTTTTTTTTCATTAAAGTTTTTGTATTTTGCTTATCACAATTTCTCAAGTATCCGTTAAATGCCACGTATCCTTTTCGTTATCATTTTAAAACTGTTTACTGGCAAAATTTCTTCGCTATTTTATCTTGAATTAAACTGCTGCTGCTGCTGTGTTATTTTTGTTCCAAAACTTTTAATAACTTCCACAAAGTTTTACTTTTAGAAAATACAAAAAAAAAAATAGTTTTTCATTTTCTTCCTTGAAATCCACATTCGTGTTGAGTTTGCGCTGTTGTATTCGATACACAGGACTTGAAATAATTCTTCTGGTAAATGATTGTTTAGTAAACAAAATGTCCTTTAGATGCCAGCATCCTTTAACGCTTTTTGCATTTGGTCTTTCAGCAGGAATTGAACGTAAAATTGTTCTACTTTTTTTCCGTAGAGTTGTTGTTAAAGTTTAATATTCGATTTTATTTTTTTGTTAAGTGGGTTGAACAAAAGGGTTTGTGTGTGTGTTTGTTTGTATGTTTGTCTGTCTGTCCGTCTGTGTGCTGGCATAATATTACTAAAGTTGAAAACTGAAGTAGTGCCATATACGACTAGATAAATATGGAACACTTCATACAGTTATTACTTACATACATGCATAAATTATGGAGAACTTTAAGGAAATCAATAATGTAAATAATTACACACAGATTCTAATTTATGTCAACGAGATGTTATTTAAATGAAATCTGTAAATATGCTTTTGGCCAAAAGCAAATATTTAAAGGATGTAGACGTTTAAAATTACTTAATAGGTAAATTTTCGTATTTCTAGCATACAAAAGTTTTAAATTAAAACAATTTATATATATTACACTTACACAAACACTTAATACGTCAAAAATTGTTACAATTAATAATATTGTCATCAAATTGGCGAGATGTCCGTTTTCAACGACTGAAAACTGTAATAGAAAGTAAAAAAAAAAAACGACTAACCACATTTGAAAGAATATTGTCATAAAATCTGTCAAAATCCGGTTTAACTTGACTAGAAATTAAAATACTTAATTGAATAAGGATCTGTCCATGCCGCATCACAGTGGGGTCAAACGCAAAAAAAGTGATAATAAATCTGAATCACCTTAAGTCTTGCTCGGATTGCAAAATGATGTATGAATGAGTCATAGAGGAGAACAAAGGCTTTAAAAAAATGGAGCTTGTGAGCACCCTGTTAGAATACAAGGTGAGTTACAGGGTATCAAATTTGACCACCTTGGGCTATGTAACTTTTGTTAAGCTTGTAACTTGTGCAAATATGGACAGTTTTCAATGAACTTAACTTTGTAATTAGCTAGTAGTAAGATAAAATTCCAGTTTATTTCACTAAGTTATTGCTTGTACTTTTAGGAATATTTCATTTAGAATTTTTTTAATTATTTTCCTAAAAACATGCTCTTACTCAATCTACCAAATCGTAAAGAATAATCGAAGTAGTTGTTACTTCAGAAAATGATGTAAATATCAAAAAATATTTAATTGAACTATTAATTTGTCTAAGGGTAGAAATCTACATATATCTAGACCCCTTTCAGACTCGGCAAGTTAGTTGCGCACGTTACTTGCCGAGTACAACAAAGTATGTACAAAATTTTTGTTTCCTTACCCCGACATTACGGCTGACGTCTACTAACCAAGAGTTGCGCAAGAGACTTACGCAACTAACTTGCCGAGTGTGAAAGGGGTCATACAAATCGGCTAAGGCAAAACAGAAAAAAACACACACCATTTGAAAGATATTTACTTACAGAAGTGCACAATATATATTTTATTAAAATCTGTTCATTATATTCAGAGTTATAAGCGTTCAAATTTGCTACTAACTCATATGCAAATATAAAATTTGTTTTTACAACCCAGCTATCATTTAGTATCATAATCTAATCATTAAGGAATCAGCTTAATGATCAAAATAGCCGTATATGAGCTCATTTTTCAATCATAAATGATACTCTCGTTGTGAGAAAATGGTACCCTACTGATGAATCACATGAAAGAATCATTTGTGATACAATTTTTTGATTCCTTTTTGATCATTTTAATGCTAGTTTTTGTAATCATTATTGAATCGTTTTCGTCTCATTTTTCTATCGTTTTTGATAATATTTCCTATCATTTTGTAATTGTCATGTTTTTTAGTTTTTCTCCTATAAAATCAGCACCATTATGGCTTTATTTTACACCAAAAAAAAGTTTTCGTTTTTTCACAAAGAAGAGAAGAAACAATTTGTACTGACATTTACATATGTTCTTAAATTGTCAATAATTTTTGGGCTTCTTTTTTAGCCAAGCTTCTTATTTGTTTGGCTGACACGAACGTTTCTATTTTTATTTTTTTCATTTCGCAAAAACAAAAATTCAAAATATTTAAAAATCATTTTTAACATATCAATGAATCGTATATGAATCCTTTTTCAATCGCTCGAGTGATAAATCAGTTTTTAATCATCAAAACTGATCTGAAAAGAATCATTTAGGTGATTTTTATAAAAAATAATCACCCAGATGCAAGTTGGGAATTATCAAATAATAAAAAATAGGGTGTTCCATTATTCGACATTTTTTAGAACCCGGTTTTCCAATATTTCGACTATATAAATACGGGAAATTAAATTTCTTTCTTTTACTTTTCCGTGCTACATGTGATAATTATTAAATATTCTATAATATTTAACTTAGAAACATAATATTATAGGAGCAGGGTCCATAGTGGATTACAACCCATAAGATTAAAAATATTCGACCTATATGTATAAAATTATAAATTAAACTGGGTGAATAGGAACATGTAAGGGCTTTTTGTTACTTTTTCGTTCAACATCTGGTACTTTGATTAATTTTCGTTAATATTAGACATATAAAAATTAAATAAATGAGTGGATGACAATCTATAAAGGAGATTTTTGATACCTTTTTTGTTTTTCAATTGATATCCTCTAATATTTTTACATTGAACTACTAAATTAAATTAACTCACGTGTTGGATAAAATATGAACTGGAAGTTGGTCCTTCGTCAAATCGATCCACTAAGACGGAAAAAATAAATGCTCGAAACATGCAAATTCATATATACTTAGATGTAATATGTTTTCTTCATATGTACATAAAAATATATGGTCGAATTTTGACCATTAGGCGAGCACTAGTTTAAATAATACCACAAATTTTTTAATAGAAATCATTTTTTATTTTTTTCTGTGTTTTTTTTTCAAAATTGATCATTATTTAAAAATGTTGTTCAAAACTTAATCAATTAACCGAAGAGCAAAAAATATAAAAATCTAAAATTCAAATTCGCCGTCTAAAACGGTGATAGAAATTACAGTTTAAAAATATAGATTAACTGTACAATTGTAAAAAATGCTCTTACAAAACCTGCTTATCAATTAAACCCCTAAAATAACTGTTCAGTTTATCTTTATGTTTAATTTTTTAGATTAGCGGGAATAAATTTGTTTTAAATAATTTAACTAAATAAACTGTTATATTCCTAAACTTTTCAAAAAAATCCCAAAATCTCCGGTATCGAAAATCGACTTTGGGTATAAAATAAATTAATAATATTTGCCGAAAATACCTCCTACACTAAAAAGGAAACTCGACCATCTGTACTTAAATCAAAACAAATCGGTGTCAATAGTACATTTAGTACGGATTTCCTTTAATCACGTACATAATGCTCCATTCAAATAGGGATTATTCAAATGCCCCGTACTTAGAATATTGCGAAAACGAAGTTGACTTAAATAAAAGTGAGATAAAAGTTGATCTGAAGCTGTGCTTGATTCAAGCGTTTCTAAGTTGGTTTTATCCCGGATTCGTACTTGAATTAATCCAAAAATGAGTGTTGATTGATTCTAACTAAATACTTACGCCCAGAGAAACAGTGGGAGAGAGACAGATAATTTGCGAATATCAAAAACGGCATAGTATAGTCGTGTAAAACATTAAAAGTTATTTGTATGTTTTTATAGTTGACCTTTTTCCGATATGAAAAATATACACCTGATATTTGTATATATTCCTATATGTATCACTTAAATGCTATTTTGGAATTTATCCACTGCACAGAAAAAAATAAAAATTGATTTGAATTAAAAAATTTGTGATATTAATTAAAAAATTAATTAAATTTGCACCAGTAAACAAATTAATAGTATCAATTAAACCAGTTAATAGTATTAATTAAACGTTTAATTCACTTGATTAAACGTTTAATTCACTTGATTAAATTTTTAATTAAAACTGATTATATTTTTGATTAATGCTTTAATTGGTGAAAAATTTTGGTGAATTTTTTTCGTGTGCTTTAGATTTAAAAATTTCTACGGTTTACAATTCCTCGCGGTTCAAAATTTCTTGGAAGGTTTTAGAAATTTACTTCCCTGCTTGAGGTTTTTTTTCGCAAAATGACGGGAGACAGGTGTTTTCATTACTAGAACATACTTGGCCACTCCGTGGTACTATGCCAAAAATTTGGTTATAGCCCTAATGCACATGTTTTGCTTACAGAAAAACTTTCATTTAAAAGACACCAGTAGTGCGATAATGTAATAAATTTTAACAATAAAGTCTGGAACAGAAAAAAGTAGTTGTAGTAGTAGCTAAAACTGACGAATGCTCTGTATCGCAACAAAGTTAAAATTTCGAATTTTGCGCTTCAACTTTAACTGCAACGACTACTACAACTACCTATTCTGCTGACACAAATTTGAAACTGCCATATTAAACTTTTTGACAGCGACTATTCTGTTCCCCACTTAATTTTCTTAATAATTAGTATTGTGGTTATTTTGTTGAACTGTTTAAGGTTTTTAATCCAAATTTTTAAATTTTAATCAGGCTAAAGTTCATTAAATTTTATTTTTATTAAATTATTTTTAGGAAGAAAGAAAATTAATAAAAACGAGTGTTCGCCTAATGGTCAAAATTCGAAAGTATATATGAATTTACATATTTTGAGCATTAATTTTTTGCAAATTAGTGGATCGATTTGGCAAGGGACTAACCTCTTGTTCATATTCTTTCTTCTACTATAAAAAATATCAGAAAATATCAATTGAAAAACAAAAAACTATCATAAAATCTCCTTTGTAAATTGTACTCCACTCAGGACATTGCATTTTAATTACTTTTTCATTGTCTAATATTAACGAAAATTAATCAAAAAACCAGATGTTGAACGAAAAAGTACCAAAAAGCTCCTGCACCTATAATATTATGTTTCTAACTTAAAAAAATGACCACATGCAGCACGGAAAAGTAAAATAAAGAAATTTAATTTCCCGTATTTATATAGTCGATATAATCGAAAACCGGTTTCTTAAAATTGTCGAATAATCGAGCACCCTATTTTTTTATTATTTGATAATTGAAAAAAAACAAATTTTGTATTTGCATATGAGTTAGTAGCTTATTTAAACGCTTATTACACCGAAAATATTGAACAGATTTTAATAAAATATATATTGTGCACTTCTGTAAGTAAATATCTTTCAAATGGTGTGTGTTTTCGGTTGACATACAGAGGAGGAAAGTGTTCTTAACTGTTGTGCCTTAGCCGATTTATATATAGATTTATTGATAATTTTTCATTCTTGACTCAGCTGGGAACCGAACCCAGGTTTTCACGGACATTGTTTAGAAATTTAACAAGCAAATTAACAATTTTGCCACTGTAACATTTCAAAACAGCACTTGATATCGTAAAGTCCGATGATTGTAAAAATTTAACGACATCTTTTTAAGTATTGTTTATTTAATGTTTGAAATCGAAGAAATAAAAAATTTTAGTTTAAAGAAAAAAAAAAAATAACTTGAAAATGGTCACTGAATATTTTGGATTAAATTTTATATTTTAGTGGCCTTATTCATAAAAAATATTTCAGGTTAATAACAGGTTTGTTAAACGAATTTCCTATGGGAATCTGATTAATAGACCTCTTATAAATCAGTATTTTTTTTTAATGAATATGGTGGTAAATGTTTTACTTACCTTCTTAAAAAAAACTAAAAACTGAAAAAAATCTGTTTACTTTTAATAATTTTAGTTGTTTTTTTTTTATTCCTCTATGTACTTTTCGTTATTTTGCTTTAATCGTTAGGGCAAACAACAAAACGGGTTGAAAATTGTAACAACGGCTGTTATTGTTAAAAGTTACAGGATCTTACTACAGCAGCATGCCCGATATGATTTTCGTAATCATTCTAATTTGAAAATTTGGTGTATTAAACTAAATAATTTCAACACATAGAATTTGGGAATTTTTGCATCTTATGTTACTTTTGAAACATGAAAATATTGTATGGTTTCATCTCGTTGTGTTGTTGTTGCACAGAAAAAAATAAAAATTGATTTCAATTAAAAAATTTGTGATATTAATTAAAAAATTAATTAAATTTGCACCAGTAAACAAATTAATAGTATCAATTAAACCAGTTTATAGTATTAATTAAACGTTTAATTCACTTTATTAAACGTTCAATTCACTAGATTACATTGTTAATTAAAAGTGATTATATTTTTGATTAATGCTTTTATTGGTGAACAATTTTGGATAATTTTTTCTGTGTGGTGTTTCTACACAAAACAAGCAAATCGTTTTTTACCTACTTTTATAGTGTTGTTGTTTCTACAAAAAAACTTTAACAAACACGCGCGTATGTACGCATATTGATTTTTTTAAAGTTATCCCAGTTTGGATTGATAAAAATACTTTTATTTGTACTTTTATTTTTAAGTACCATTCGTACTAAAAGTAAGCAGAAAAAACTTAAATTAATTACGAATTTTTTCTTTCGGCGTGCATACAAGGCAACTTTGTTTTAGAAAGTGAACCAAATTGGTCTACTGTCCTATAGCTGTAAAGATGTAAATGCAGATAACCTACAGAATTATATTGAACATAATTGTAACTTTATTTCGAAATAAAAATGTACATACAATAATTTCTATGAAAAAGTATTTTAGAAAAAATCATTAATTAATTAAAAATAAGCCTCTAAATATAATTCAGGATGCACAACATTATTTCAAAGTTGTTCCTAATGACTTTTGTTTTGTTTGAACCCAGTAGGACATATTTGCTGAAAATATAAAATTTAGCAAGTAAATTTTTTAAAAGATGCATAAGACTTGCGGCCTAATTTATAAAAAAATAAAACAGGGTAAAGGGCATATAAAACGGATTTTGTATGAAAATTTGTTTAATAAACCTTTTATTAACCTGTTTTATTTTTTATAGTTAAGGCCGTTAAAAATATATTAAATCTACAGGGTGTTTTTTTAGCTGCATGAGAACTCAAAATTACAATACAAAACAGAAATATAGTTGACATTATTTTTTTTTTATTATAATCTGGTAGCTGATGGCATTAATTTTTTAATATGGTTTCCGTCATTTGTCTGCCGCGGCTACGAGATACATGGTCCTTTCGATCAGTTCAATTTCTTTTTCCAACAAATCAGGCCGTTTGGTGTCAATGGTATCTTGAATATGGGTTTCCAATGCTTCAAGAGATGATAGTTTGACGGCATAAGCCAATGACTCAACAAAGCTCCATAAAACGTATTCCATAGGCGTTGAATCGCATTAACGATGGGGCCGCTGAACAGAACGACTTCTGGAAATAAAGTTGTTAGCAAATTGGCTTTGCAATTACTCGATTGTTAAGCTCGCTGATTGATAAGTTGCGACGTCTTGTTCAATCCAAATGTCGTTGATGTTAAGCTGATTAGTTTTCGGAAATAAGAATTAGGTCAGCATGGCTCTACACAGCTCGCCATTCACCGTAACTGCAGCTCCCTGCATCGGGAACAGATTTATTTTCCTTAAAGTAAATTTCCACAATTTCGAAGCGTTGTTTTAGCGTTAAGCGTTACTGAACAGAAATGTCAAAACAGTTTGACATTCTCAGCTGTCAAACAATAGTTATCGATATCGAATGTTCTCATGCTGCTTAAAAAACACCCGATATAAAAAAAACTACATTAAATGATCCTCTGTAAGCATGACGTTCAGGTACATATAGTTGCTTCTTAAATTACTACCGGGTAATTTTAATACATTAATTTGTACATTAAAAATATAAATTTTTGTTATGATCATTCATCAGAAATAGAAACACACATACATGCATATTACGAACAACAAATTCACTGGCTTATGCACAAATGAAAACACAAATTTACAAAGATTTGTCATTAACATAAAATACAATTTTCGTTAGTTGTAGCACAACAACGATTTTATTTATTCTCCTTGCATTATTTTGTTGTTGCAAATATTATATAAGCATAACACGCAAATTTACTCAAATACAAATACCATAAATTTTAACACACACACACTCACACATAAGCACCTTCACAATCAAAAATATTTTTATTTCAAATATAAAATGATAATTATTTATTCATAGAATACTTAACAAAGTATACAATTTATACAGTAAGCACCAAAATTGTTTCAACAGCAGAATTTTTGTTAAGAAATCAAACACTTGGGATATCAATGGTGTCCTTCCTCAACTAAGGGCCATTATTACAACTTACAAATAGTTATTTTTAGGATGCGATCTGCCGTTCAATAAAACAACCACAATACTAATTAATTTCTGTAATCTGTATAATTTCACTGCTAAAAATGTACTAATTACTTACTTATTACTAAATTTGCAGTATGTTAAAAATATATGTGGTTATCTGTTGAAGATTTTTTCTTATCCATTGTAAATGTTTGACAACACTTATTTACCAAATAATTTTGAATATAAAGGGGATTTCAAAAAGACTTTTCCTTTACAACAGGGCCATATTGGAATAATATTAGGGATTGCTGTTCGGCTTTAACCGAAGTGGAAACCGCGGTTTTCAATGGCTAAAAACCGAAACCGAAAACCGACAAAAAAACCTCGGAATTAGCTTTTATTTGAACCATACATTTATGCTTAAAGAAATTGCAAGTTATACATACTCGAACTTCATATACAAAAACTTTATACATAACAGCCTGCAACAATTGGGCTATTCACAAGGTAGTCATAAAGTTGTAAAGTCATATGTCTTAAAATAATTACAAGAAATATATATAACTGCTGTGGGCAAGATTGAGATTTCTAATGTACAGTTACGACGAAATAATGAACACAGCATTAAAATTTTTATTTTGTTTCAAACACAACAATATTTTTTTTAAACAATTGTAAAATATTATTTGGGACATTATGACGATATGACTTGATAGCACACCTTGTGAATAGCCCAAATGTGTTTCAAAATTCTACTAAGAAGAACAAATGTTACCTTTTTAACTCTTAAGTAGACACCTAATTTGTGTGGCACAAACTACTACCTGGGCCTGGCTGGGACCACTAGTATTTTGTATGGGGTTTTTGTGGCTATAGAAACAACTCATACTAACGAACCCCTCGGCAAGGCTGGGACTACTTTTATATTTATGGAGTTTTATGGCTATAGCAGGAACATTTTGTCGGGAAATAGAATTATTCTTCGAAGAAACAGTAAAAAAAGAATTGGATACAATATGCACAAAATTTTACTTGGGCCAATTGCGACGCCCACGGTGTTTACACTTTTTCTCATTTTCTTGTAAAACACATAAAGTTTCGTTTTAATATAATTAATAAATATATAAAAAAAAAACTGGAAAAAGTCAAAAAAAAATGCCTGGCCAGGCCCAGGTATACACTTAAGGGTTCATAAAAGTACCTGTATTGAAACAACTAAATAAATTGTATTACATACAAATATATTATATGTTTATGTATGAAGTTAAACTTTGATATATTCAAAACCGAAAACCGAACCGAAACTTTTTTTTTATAGTTAATTTATTTTTATTATTGAATCTTTCTTATCGAAATTATGTATTCAAATCTTAATTCTACTTGTTGTTTATTAGTTGTTACCAATGTAACCACTAACTGCTGTATTATAATTTAAAAATGTCTTCTAGTTAGGCTCAAAGTATCGGTTCTTTTTAGCCTCTGGTGACCTTCGAACTGAAGCAGACCCCGAGCGAGGTAGTTAGGGTTGGCCATTAGTTTATCTATGTAGCTAATTGAATATTTTTTAATTTTCTTCTGGATAGTGGGGACCTTGAGATCTCTGTGGATAATATCATTACGTATATACCATGGGGCGCAGACAATTTGTCGTAATATTCTAGACTGTCTTCTTTGAAGCTTTTGGGTGCATAATTGGATGCCATATGTCCATATTGGTTTTATGATGGACTTGTTTAAGAGAATTATGTTGTCTAAAGACAAGTTTGAGTTTCGACCTAGGAGCCAATGTAGTGTAGCAGCTTTAAATTTCATAGCCGTTATTTTCGCTTCAATATGACGTGACCACGTCAATCGTCTATCTATATAAGTTCCCAAGTATTTTACATAATTTTCTACCGGAACCCTGACGTTATTTATTTTGACTGCTGGGCACGTTTGTCTTCTGAGAGTGAAAGTTAAGTGAGCACATTTAGCCGGATTAACCTTTACTTTCCATTTGTCCAACCACGCCTCTAGTTCGTTAATGTGAGACTGAAGATTTTGCGATGCGACTTTTGGGTCATTGTTAACGCTCATAAATGCTGTGTCATCTGCAAATGTAGAGGTATGCGTGCTCAGGTTTGTTGACCGAAACCGACCGGTTTTAATCATTTAAAAACCGAAACCGCTGTTTCACATTTTTGCGGTTTTTAGCAAACTCTATATAATACAGAGTAGGTAAATGAATTTCTTTTTTTTTTCTTTCTCGCGAAGGTTTTTTTGTACAAATTTTTTCGATTATCATTATCGCGAGAAAGAAGAAAATATTGTTGTTGTTTCC
Source organism: Pollenia griseotomentosa (assembly GCA_963931875.1). Taxonomy (NCBI): domain Eukaryota; kingdom Metazoa; phylum Arthropoda; class Insecta; order Diptera; family Polleniidae; genus Pollenia; species Pollenia griseotomentosa. The sequence goes on from OZ007564.1 coordinate 33,676,437, forward strand.
TTCTTTTGTGTTTGCCGAAGCAAACACAAATGCTTCTCTTCGTTTAGCAGAACGAAGAGGAATGATATAGAAGGAAACGAACTGAAGGAGAATAAAATTAGAAAAGAAAAATGAAATCGAAATATCGAATGGAAGGAAGGAAAAAATAAAGAATTCTTTTTCTGTTTTTTATTGAAATTATATTGTTATGAAGTAAAATTAAAAGCAAAGACTTGGTTTAGTAAATACAGAAATAAGAAAAAATATTTAAATATTATTTATTTTATTACATAGACATTCATTAAAACAAATTTCAATGAACAAAGTTTTTTCCTTCTTTTATTTCCCTCTATTTTTTTCCTTCGATTTAGAAAGAAGAAACAATTTTGTTTGCTTCTTCTCTCCATTTCGTTTCCTTCTTTTTCAGCCAAACGAATGGTTTTTTATTTCATCACAAATATCAACGAAAGAAAACACAGCAGTTTCTCGCCTTCGTTTATAGAAACGAAACAAAAACAACAAATCTCTTCTTTTCGCGAAACGAAGAGGGAAAGATAAAAAAAAAAGAATTCTTTGCGAGGAAATACCTACCCTGATATAATATGATAATTTTTGACATTTTACTTTTTAGCATATCAGTAGTACAAGCTTCGACAATTGTTACACTAAATTCAGTTTCACTCGAAAATTACTCTAAAAAATTTTTAGTTTATATAAATTTTCATATTAATTCGAATGTGTATTCTAAGTCAAATTACAATATATATAAAGCTTTTATATTTTGATAGTCTTATTTTTACTCACCATGGAAAATAAATTCCCAGATTATATTTTAAACTTACTTTAAAAAAGATAGAAACGTAAAAGTAAAAGTAAAATTTTGAATTGAAAATTCGTTTTATAAACGTTTTACTGGACTGTTTTATTTTTGATGAATAAGAGGGCTAATATTTTCGATGAAGATGAATAAATCGTTCTTTTTAAAGAAAGTCGACTGGCCCGCTTCATAATCTGGCAGCACTCACTCATTTTTAACCAGTACGTTCGAGTGAAAACGTCGCAGACCTAAGCCAAATTTGTCAATTCGCTTACCACAATTGGGGCTATCCACAACGGCCAAATGACAAATTTTGCTTTAAGATTTGGCTTTAAAATCTTACAAGGCCAAAACTAAAGCACGAATTGAACAGGGCTGTGGAGTCGTTAAGAAATAGTTATAACTCCGACTCCGACTCCTTTTGCTGAAATTTTTTAAGTACGACTCCGACTCCGACTCCAACTCCAACTCCGACTCCGACTCCTACTCTAACCTAGCATTATTTAAGAGACTAGTTTTTATTTGACTTCAAACTCGTTTTTAATTTAGTACCTGTTAAATGGTTAAATATAGCAAGAAAATGATTCTGTAAAAATTTCAAATCGATATTTTAATTCTAACGTGCCGCGCATTGAGCTTTAACCTACTAGTTACTAACATATGAGTAGGAAAGCTGCAAAATATTTTATTTGGATTTTGGGAAAAATGTAAAAAACATATACCGCCCGATTCAATAGACCAAATGAGTTGAACTTTTTTAATTCTAAAGTGTTATGACATTCTTGACTTATAACTCAACAGTTTAGAAATTTGAAACCAACTGAAATATAGAAAAATAATGGATTTAATTTTGGAACGAACGAGTTTTGTTACGAACTTTCGAAAGAAACGGGTTTTGCTTCAATCCGTATGGGATCATTGAACTTTAGTATATTTTAAAGGTTATATTAATTTATTAAAATTATGCAAACAGTGCTAAAAAATGTAAAAATAGTTCTGTAGGGGATGTAGTTTTCGAGATAGAAAAGTTGAAAACAACACCAAGTCCAATTGGCTTAGACGTTAAAGGCATCAAGAACTCGCCATTGCATTTTTCCGTTCCTAATTCAATATTATTATTGTCCAAGACCGAAATTTGAAATTGCAAGTCTTTATTATCTCTCCAATTTTCCCTAAAGTGAGTAGATAAAAGTATTCTCAAATAATTTTTCTGGTTAACCCCCACATTGATGGGAATTATATCTGGAACAATGTCATGTATTTTTCCGAGTTCCTTTTTCTTCTATTCTATTATAATTCACCTTGAAGGTTGGAACTTAAAATGTAGTTCACTTGATGCTTTCACCACTGGAGCTACAGCTGATTTCAAGTCATATTCATGAACATGGCTATAAAAATATTTGTTAATATACGATAAATAAAAAACAACATCTTTACAAATTTAAATTTTAAATTCCTTAATTCGGCTCTATTTCATTAACGATATCTTGGCGAAATTCAAATAGTGAACCCGCTGGTTTTTGTTACAGAAATTTGAAGTCACATTAAAATATAGAAAAGGACATGCTTCGATACAATCTATATAACTATTCTTTTAAATTGTCAATATAAGATGTTATCTGGTCCTTATTTTCTGACTTCACAATTTCAAAAAGCAGACCCTCTTATGGCCAATTCCACTAATTTATTTAAATATCAATTTATGTTTAAAATTTGTTTTTTTATGTCAAATTAAAATAAAATTACAAGAAAAATTATATTTAAATATGAATTGATATTTAAAAAGAATTGGAGAAATTGGTCATTAAAATTTTTTATTTTGAAAAATATTGGAAAAATTTTAATGCAAAAAAGTCGGAGTCGGAGTCGCTAGTTCTTGTGGGTACTTCGACTCCGACTCCGACTCCGGTACAAAAACCTCAACTCCGACTCCGACTCCACAGCCCTGGAATTGAAGCCGTAGAATTTCTTTAGAAACTACGCGATATTTTTTTTTTTCTAAAAAGAATTAATTTTTTTAACGAGTCCAGTTTTCATTAAGCTGGACACATCAACAAGCAAAATTACCGCAGTTTTGTTTCTAAAATCCCAGAGGAAGAGAAACTGGACGTGTCACATTGATCTATTTAAGTCATCGCAACTATTGGCGTTTTTTCTTTGAAGTTGCATTTGCGTTTTCATCGCTATTTTTTTATAACAGCAACAGTATTTTAGTCGTAAAGGGATAACTGTAAAACTAACTGTGACATGTCTAACTTTTTTTAGTATACTTTGGCAAATCACCATGCAAAGACTGACAACAGAACAACGTTTACAAATCATGGAAATTTATTTCCAAAGTTCGCGCTCTGTACGCCAAACTAAAAGGGCACTTCCTTAAGTTTACGATACGCATAATTGTCTGTCTGAACAACTTATTTGCAATACTATAGATAGATTCATGACCACATTTACCCTTTTGGATAATATTCATCTAAATCGAGTTCGTACGATGCGTACAAAAAAAGGCATCGCCGCTGAAGACGTTAGTGTGACAGAGGACTCTGGAAAATTTTTAGGAAAGATCTTGGCCTGCATCCATATTAAATCCAACTGGTGCAAGAATTAAAGCCAGCGGACCATCAACTACGTCGTGTGATCGGTGAAAGCCTTAAGAATCAACTGGAAGTTGAACAAGAAATTATCTTCAGCGATGAGCCTCATTTCTGGCTCTGTAAACAACTAGAATTGTATTTTCGAGCGGAGCACAAATCTCCAAAGACTCAATTACATTCCAAAAAAATCAATGTTTGTTGCGGTGTACATGCCGAAGGCATCATCGGGCCATTAGTCTTTAAATCCAAGACGGTTGCCAACATAGTCGTGAACAGCGAATGTTTTTTTTTTTCCTTATGTCATTGCAAATCATTAGAAGGAAAAGTTATTTTAGCAGGATGGCACAACATGCCATACAGCCCGTGGAACCATCACTTCGTTGAGCCCAACGTTTCGTAAATTGGACAAAACGATCGTGCGATTTGACAACATTGGACTTTTTGTTTGTTTGAGATACGTCAAATCTCTGTTCTATGCTGATACCCCAACAAGGATTGATCAAACATTCACGCATACCTGGTGTTAGTATGCTCAAAATGCCATTAAATCTGTGAGCTAATAAAGCCAACATTTTAAAAATTTCATTGGATATGCTATGTTTTATTTAACAGTAATAGAAATGCGACCGAACTTAAATTATATTTTTGTCAAATAAGAGAACGAATGGCGAAACAAAAAGAATGCTAAGAGTACATAAGAGTGCTGTTGTGCCCAGTTCAATTCCTTTCTCTCCTCTTGCCAACAAAGAAACAGCCATACCTTAACAAGAGCGGAACGGGAACGTTTTGTTCCGTTTAGCTTTTTTTTATACAAATAAAAAATTGAGATAAGACCTCAAGATTGACCTAAAAATATCCAAATTTCAGTTTTTATTAACAATAGCGGCCAACTTCACTTTTAAAGTGCTGTCAAAATTGGATTTTCTAATTAAAAAGACTTGCCGTCGCGCTATTTAGGTATACTACATACAAATTGTATGGACATGAGAATTTTTGACAGCTAAAAAACGCTTTCCGCTCTTGTTTAGGTATGGCTGCACAGAAAAATATAAAAATTAATTTCAATTAAAAAATTTGTTATATTAATAAAAAAAATTAATTATATTTGCACCTGTAAAATAATAATCATAATATCAATTAAACGTTTAATTATATTAATTAAATATTTTCTTCCAGAGTTTAATTCAATTGATTAAGTTTTTAATTAAAACTGATTCTATTTTTGATTAATGCTCAAAATGGTGAACAATTTTGTAGCATTGGCACAACCCTTTACACGTTTTCGGCTTGAATTGTATTGACAAAAATCGCCCAATGAAAACATACATTATGGTGAGCTTTGTGGTCAACAGAGATATTAATGTGTAAAATTTTGTAACAAAAGAATCGACTTCTGTATAAGTGTTAGTTTTGGACATGCGTCTGATTTTCATTTAAAATAAACAAACATCGCACTTTCCAAAAAAAAAAAAAAAATTTCAATGATTTTTATCCAAAACTCCTAAATTTTGTTTAAAAAAAAAAGTTCTTGTTGAAAAACCCTGTGCAAGCTCCAGAGCCTTATTCTGTTTGCATATATTTTAATTAAAATAATGCAAACTAAAAAACAACTACAACTTTGTATTAAACAAAACTTATTTTTTTAAACAAACGCACACAGATACATATCCATCACATACTTTCTCACACATACATATAGACATACGAATTTACGAATAAAAATGTCACAGCAACATACTAGCAAATAGTTGCTGCAACAAAATAAACCGAGGAATTTATTTTCATCATATTTTGTTTAAGCTTCACTTTTATAGTCTTTTGTCACAACATCACGTTCATGTGAGTGATAACCAACAGCCATCCTCATTCTCGCTCCTTTGTGGCTTTTACTTCTATTGTTAATGTTTTTTCCATTATGAAAATGATATTTATTATAATATTGCCACAGAAGGTAAATGGGACAAGGACATTACTTTTTTTTCAACCATAATTATGCATAAGAACAAATTAAATAAAACTATATTTTTCAGTTTTTATTGTAACCAGATAAAAAAAAAAACTATAACTTCCTTTTTCGTATGGTTTGGGTTTTGGCTGCAAATACATATTGTGATTTATGCATGTGAGCGTTTGCAGGCACACATGTGGAGTTAATGCATAAATAGTTGCCAAAAAAAAACACACAACCTGATTTTTTTATTGCCACTTGTAATGAGAGTGCAGAGTTTTTTTTAGGTCAGCATGAACAAAAGGACACGCATACGTGTCACTTCATTAGGCCCACAAGGCAATGGGAGCCTGCAAAATGTATCTTATGAGAGGTGTTTTTATATTTGACTAAAGATACTTCAACCAAATGGTTAGTTAGATTTTGTATTGTATTCTGAAGACTTCAACCAATTATTTTTTTGGCTTTGCGGACCCCTAAAAATGTATATTATTTTCGAGGACACTTAATCTTAATTTTATTTGAGAATAAAACGTAACACAGTACTTTCAGAAAATGTTGGTGATTTAATTTGCTCCCACAAATTTACTCACTACTAACAAATTCAATGGAATGAGCAAAATTTTGGCTTTATTAAAATAAGTTTCGGCATGTGGCCTCAACGACTGCTTCTTATGAACGCCATCCTCTCGCTCCAATTTCGCAGCACGAGCATAGACCGTCTTATTTCTTCAATAGTATGTTGTCTTCTGAATGATAAATCATTGCTGGTTTATCAGCATAGAACAGAGCCTTAGCGTAACCCCACAGAAAGGTGGCAAGAGTTCCAATTCACAGGTCTATTTATTGGGACTAGGATCGCCCGGTGGCCGAAATTCGACCACTTGATATTTACTTTTAAATGAAGTTTACAATAAAAACGTACACATTTCAACTCATTCGCGCCCAATGATCCCATTTGGGAACATACACAAATAATTAAATAAATAATAATTGAAAAAAAAATGGAATAAATAAAATTTTATTTTTCGAAAAAAGCTATATCTGCTGTAAACATTGAGCCGATGCTTTGGTGGAGCATTTACTGTGTGTGTGAAAATAGACAGATGTCATCATCATAGTCTTTGCCGAAAATCTACCCGACAAGGCCATTGTCATACCTTGAGTAGGAATCACACTTTGATTCATTATAACATTAAGTACGATGTTAAATAATAATGGTGATAAGACATATCCCTTCCTTACTCCCGTTTTAACGTTAATATGTTCGCTCATGTAGCCTTCATGTGACGAAGAAAGTCGAGTCTGTATACAAACATTCTACGAGTTTGATAATTTTATCTCGAACTCCTTTGCAAATTATCGCCTTCTATATCGCAGGGTGATTAAGAGAGTCAAATGATCTTTGGAAATCTATAAACACGAAAAACAGACTCGATTGCCAATCCGCTATCTGCTCGGTTATTACACGAAAGCTGTTAACATGATCAATACAGGATCTATTTGGCCTAAATTCTGCCTGTTCTTTTCCAAATGCAGGCTCTTCCGCCATAGATATGCGGTTGAATAAGATGCGGGCTTTTATCTTGTAAAGCATATTTAAAAGGTTGATGACCAGGGAAACCATAAATATGCTATTGCATGTTTTTCCCTGTACGACCAATGAAGGCGAAAACAATTTATACATATATCCATTTTAGAGTGTTATATGAATTTTGTCATCAATTTGTTATTGAATATTTTTGCATATTTTACCGTTTGCAGTGTTTTTTTGCATAATTTAATTAAAATAGCCTTTTTGCAGCATTTTAAAGTTTATAGCGCATTTTTTGCCTTTTTGAGGCATATTTTGATACCTGTTCAATTTTTTCAGATACCTACAAGAGCTTTCGCAGCAAATAAAAAAATAAATTTTTTTTTTTCTTATTGGTACAAGGACCAAGCCTATTGAAAATGGGCCTAAGCGTAGGACAACGATATAAGATAGGGGGAAATTTCTTCCTCTCAACAACTATCAAACCGATTTTAATGAAATTTAAAACTTAGATAGAACCATATCCATATGGACACACAAGGTATGCATCTTTTAAAAAATAGGACCACAAGGGGAGATAGGGGCAATTTATGCCTCTCAAACCGATTTTAATGAAATTTAAAACATAGATAGATCCATATCTATATGGACGCATAATCTATACAGTTTTTCAAAAATAGGACCACAAGGGGAAGTAGGGGGCAATTTCTGCCTCTCACAAGCTTTCAAACCGATTTTAATGAAGTTTATAAACATAGATAAATCCATATTCATATGGACACATAAGCATGATGTGTTTTTAAATACTGTGGTGTAGGGTATCATATGGTCGGCCTTGACCGACTATACTTTCTTACTTGTTTTAAAGTATTATATGAATTTTGTCATCAATTTGTTATTGAATATTTTTGCATATTTTACCGTTCGCAGCGTTTTTTTGCATAATTTAATTAAAAGAGCCTTTTTGCAGCATTTTAAAGTTTATGGAGCATTTTTTGCCTTTTTGAGGCATATTTTGATACCTATTCAATTTTTTCAGATTTCGCAACAAATAAAAAAATAAATTTTTTTTTTTTCTAATTTTTGGCTTTTCTGTTTTAAATATTTATCTGTATACCCAACGTGTTGGTTCAATTTCGCCATCTACATTTAATTTTTACTCCAAAATTGTAAAAATAAGCCTGTTGTTGTTTAATACCATGTTCGCACGACAGCATTTTTCGTAATTCACTCTCTCATTCGTAATCAACAGCCTAATTCTGTGGTTTTCATGGGCAACCGCGTATGTCCATTTTTTGATTTTGAAATGTTAATGCCATATTGCTTAATTTTAAGCGCTCTTTACATGGTTCTAAAAATTTTTGAAAACAGATAGAACCATTTCGATTTTTTTAAGTCAATTACAAAGTTCAAAAAGTGCAAAACCTAGCCCATAGTTTGATCTAGAATGGGTTTTCGGCTCTCCTAAAAAATTTTATTTTAAGACATACGCGGTTGCCCATGAAAACCACAGAATTATGATCCAAATATACGGTTGCCAAATACCAAATGTCAAATAACTTGACAATAGAAAAAATTCACCTGGATTTTGAAAAAATAACTGGATAATTTGAAAAAGCACTTAACTATAAGAAAAAATAAAATTTTACTTCAGATTTTATTTTGCAATAAAAAAAATTTTAAAAAGCAAGGAAGCGTAACACATTAAATTCAGTCTTATGTATATCATATTTCAAAATTATAATCAGGGCAAATTCACTACAAGTGGCAGCGAAAAGCCTGCCAATTTGTTTTGTTTTCATAATATTTTATTTATAAATTGTTGACATTTCGAGCCGTAAACGTCTGCTGTTTCTGTGGTTTTTGTTTTGTTGTAGTATTGATGCCACCGTATATATAAATAAAATCAAAGCCATGTTATGGATCGAGTGAAATTGAAATCAGTGGAGATTTCCAGTTAAATTTTTGTTAAAGTACCATCGTTTTTTTTTATTTTAAGATAAGTTTTAATAAAGATAAGCTGTACTCATAGTATGGAGTATAAAAAACAAAATTAGTTAATGAACTTTAAACACTGGATCGTTTTTAAAGTTTGTTTGATTTTGATTTCACTCGAATTCGATTTCCCGAACATGGCTGATAACTTTTTGTTTAGCCACATATATATATATATATATTTTTTTTTTGTATTGTTATTTGAAGAATTTAATAATTTATTACTTTAATTGTAAGCAAAAATGTTTAAAACATTTTGCAACTTTCATCAAAATTTAGTCTTATACCATGTTCGCACGACAGCGTTTTTTCGTAATTCGCTCTCTCATTCGTAATTAACAGCCTAATTATAAAAAGTGTGCTAGGTTGTAATTGAGATGGTGTGCATTACTGTCTTACTCGTGTCTATCACTTCATCGCTTCTGTAATCGATAAATTCGCCCCTGGGTATGATCCAAATTACATAATTCGTCATACAAAATTTTGAGAGCGGATTATCTCATTTGTACGTAATTCAATTTTTATTACCCTGTGGATTACTTTAAAATCAATGTGATCTCTAATTTTTATCGGTTTTTTTCCATCACCAGCTGTCAAAGCACTAAAAAAGACAAACAAAATATTCTATTTACTGGGAAATTTTTTTGAAATAATAGTTTTTACTTACTTTTTCTTTTCATTCTTAATACAAGTTACCGCAAAAAAAAACAATTAAATTTAGCAATAAACAAAATTAATAAAAAGAATAAGAAGAAAAATTGTCAAAACCGATTAGGAATATGCCGTGCGAACATGGTAATTCAAATAAGTAATAAAAACGGAGAGCGAAGTAATTCAAAGCACCGTGCGAACAAGGCATTATTAAAATTGAAGGCTTTATTTGGTCATATGAATGGATTCTTGTGAATAAAGATTATTAGAAATACCGCAAGCCTTTGCTCAAAAAGTATTGCTAGTTGGCATGACTAACAAACGAGATCAATTTATATAAGTTTTGTACGTTTTTTTTTATCGCATTTTTGAAAAACTTGACCTCTTTCTCTCTATCTCATTAATTTTAATGTCTGTCGGAAAATTAGGAATTTTTTCCTTATACAGTAATTTTGACTTAGCTGCACAATCTCCTTTGCAGGATTTTTTGTGCAGATAAAACAAAAGTGCTCTTATCTTAAATGCATTTAGCTGCCTTAATGTGCAGGTACACAATTGTGATTACCTGCATAAAAGTGCAGCTAAACTTAATTGTTTAAAAGAAGAATAAAAATCGTTTTTATCAATAAATTGATATTATATTTTAAAGCTGCCCAAAAATATGCAGGTAAACAAAATGCACGTAAGTATGGATTTTGAAGAATAACTACAGAAAATATGTATTTTGAGCAGTTAAGTCAAAGTGCAGCTAACTTAAATTTTTTGCATGAAAATAATTTTAAAATGCCAAAAATTTTGTGCATTTATCTTAAATGTGCGGCTATAGAAAGTGCACTTAAAAAAGGAATTTGTATGGAATTTTAAATAATAATGACAAAAATTTGTAATTTTGTGCAGTTAAGCCGAAAGTGCACTTAAACAAAAGGCAGTTAAGTCAAAACTACTGTATTATACATATATGGTTTTGTTCTAAACAATAACAAATATGATTAATAAAAAAAGTACTTTTTCAAAATTAAATAAAGTTTTTTAACTGGACAAATTGCATTTTAGCTGGAACCTGCACAACACCCACTGGACAATCCAGGCCATTCCAGGCCGTCTGGCAGCCCTATCCAAATATCGTAATTCGTCATACAAAATTTTGAGAGCGAATTATCTCATTTGTACGTAGTTCAATTTGTATTACCCTGTGGATTACTTTAAAATCAATGGGATCTCTAATTTTTATCGGTTTTTTCCATCACTAGCTCTCAAACCATTAATAAAAAATACAAAATGTTATATATAACAAAGAAAAGTAAACAAAAGTAAAGGCAGTAATTTTATATTATAAAAATACATTGAGTCCATTTACTAACAGCTTTTGTATTTACTGGGAAAATTAATATTTTATATGTTTTATTTCTTTGACATAATATTTTTTACTTACATGGCATAAAACTAATGTTATTTTATATATAAACAAAAATTAAGAAAAAATCTATTATTTACGTTTTTGGCGATGTGTGTAATACATAGAAATTTGGACCAATCTTTTAAAATACCGATCGACTCAAAATCACTTTTTAAACTAATCTAACAATGTCCATCCGAAGTACAAGTTGCAATCTTGTAGATAATTCTATCAAATTTTGTAAATACATTTTAATTGTACTAAGGACAAAGTCTGTGTTCCAAATTAGACTCTTTGTGTCCGTAAACCATCTAATTATGTTGGTATTTAGATTAAATTCGCCCTAAAAATATTTTACTGCAAAATAAGTTCTTTTCGAATCAGTTCACATTTGTTCCCATCTATAAATAGTTTTAACTTCCTTTTAAATAATTAGTATTGTGGTTATTTTGTTGAACTATTTATGGTTTTTAGTCCAAATTTTTAATATTTTTAATTAGGCTTAAGTTCATCAAATTTAATTTTCATTAAATTATTTTTAATGAAGAAAAGAATTTTACAACATGAAAATTAATTAAAATTGCTATTGATTATCTTTCATTCTTGACCGTGGCCGGGGCTCGAACCCTGGCCGGCAGGTTACCATGACATGTTTCGATCGCAACCGCTCGATCTCCTCAGAGGGATTTGCCGTCTTACACTCGCAGCCATCGACGACTGCTGACGTCAATAGTCAAACATCAATCCTTAAACCAAATTGTATTTTAACCTTTAATAGATCGTAGTTTGCTTTTTTGAATAATTATCCATTTTTAATTGATTTTACATGTTTTTTCTCACTTCTGTCTTCCCCCGTACTTTTGTCAAGAATTCTTCTTGAAGTCCAAAGTACATTTTTTTTTGTTTTTTCATTTTTTTCATTTTTGTCTTTCTGTTTCTTGTTGACCTTTTTCAGCACAACTTGAAGGACAAATGTACTCGTGCCTTAGCTTTAACAATAATTAGTATTGTGGTTATTTTAAATTAAATTTGATGAACTTCCTTTTAAATGTTAACATTAATAAACGATTTAGCGATCGTCCCTAAAATCCTTTTAAGACAAAAAATCTCATATGGATGTTAATATCTAGATAATATTCAGCACAAATAGTTCTTTTATGAAATTTAATCTCTTAACATAACTTGGTTTTTGTAAGACGATGACTGCCCATCGTTCCCAAACAGGGTATAATGTCGGAAATTCGTCTGTAATTTCTATGGTGTGTGGCCTTTACCGATTATAATTTAAGATTTTTTTTTTTAATTGCAAATGTTATTAAATTGTTGAATATGTACTTTGTTTTCAAAAGAGCAGTTTTGAATTTTTTTGGGCATATTTTTGACAATTTTCAGGGCTTATTTTCAAGCTGTTACTGCATATTTAATGCGCACAAAACGCGTTTTTAGAGCATATTTCTGGTTTCACTGCTTCTTTTGCACGGAAGATCAGAATCTTAATTCGAATCTTAATTTGATACTTCCATTTAACCAAAAAGCATTCAATAACTCAAGAAAAAACATTATTTCTTAATATATACCTACACTAATTTTATAAATCTTCTTCAATCTCATTAATAAAATCAGATATTTTTAAAATTATTACACGTTACTTTATCTTTCATATTCATGATTTTTGTATAAACTCGCTTTTAAACTTTTCTTTCTATATTTAATTTTATTTTAATAGTTTTTATTTTTACCCTTTAATTTAATTTATCCAAATTAAGAGTGTATTTAAGTATGAAAAACATGTCATTTAATCAAAAATTCTTCTTTCAATTTTACAGAATATATGATGCACTATGTGGCACGTTGCATGTAAGTATGTAAGTATTTATGTTTTTGCTCTACATTATGTTCGATATAAAATATGCTTCTATTCATTACTGCATTTATTTCATGAAATGTATGTAACTTTATCATCATTATAATCATCGGCATTGTAGACGCATGAATGAAAATAATCCATATTAAGCATCTGTTTAATATGCAAGTTACAATCGTGCAACACACTCATTTAAACGTTCGTTTAGTGATGGCATTAAGTTGTGTGTAGTACTCGTCGTAACTAAACGAAAATACAAAAGCAACTCAGCTGATTCGTTTACTGCACTCCACAGTGTTTAATCGTTTTGATGTCGTTTGGTTAGTCCGACATTTTGCTTATTCGCCTTTCTGTTAGTCAGTCTGACAGCCAAGCATCAAGCCAGCCATACATTCAACTATTTAGTCACTCATTAAGTTGATAGTTTTAGTTGCAGTTGTCAATTCATAAATAGTTTTTGGTAGTTAAAGTAACATTGTAACTATTTACTGCAACAATTTGGGATACAAAATAATGCGCAATTTGTCTATATTTGTGATACATGTTAAAAAAAAAAATCGTTGCCTTAAATACTTATGCATAACAATTGTAGTCATGTAAGTGTTTACGATTTGAATGGTTTAACTAACAGAGCTGGTAAAAACTGGGGTCGTAGGCTTCAATTTTTCTTGTCATGTCTTTAAATCTATTATTTAGTTTCTTTTAGTCATAAGCTTAAAGGTCTACATGACGCGTTAAATGCGTTGATGCGTTTATGCATCTGTCAAAAATATGGACTCAATGTAAAATTGTATTGACAAGTTATAGAGCACACGCCTGGAATGCACATATCCATCATCGATCGCATAAAGTAGGATTGCTTTCTACTTTTGCAAAAAGGTCAGGAAAGTAAAGGGTGGTTAAATTTCAAGGGCCGATGTTGAGTGTGAACCACACCTAAACGTCAAGTTTTTTCTGCATTTCATTTGACATTTCTTTATTTCAGACTAACTCAATTTGAACCATAGAAGGATACACAATCGAGCAAGGCGTTTTAGTTATTCAGGCTTATTATGAAAATAGGCGTTCAAATCAAAATGCATATCGTGCACTTCGTGATTTTTTCGGTCAATTCAATCGTGCAAATGTGCGTTCAATCGGAAAAATCGTGCAAAAATTTGAGCAAATCGGGTCTGTAGGAGATGTGAAAACACCAGTGCATGCTTGTACAGCTCGTACTGCACAAAATATTGCTGCTGTTCGCGATAGTGTAGCTGAAGGGCCTTCCAACTTAACTCGCCGTCGTGCCCAACAATTGCACCTCTCACGCTCACCGTTGATGAACATTATACATAAAGACGTGCATTTACACGCTTACAAGGTGCAATTGACTTAGGAACATCTTGACCATTGCAAACGTCGTCAATGGTCAGAATGGTGGCAAGAAATGGCAACAGTAGATGATCAGTTTTCGAAGAAAATCATCTTCAGTGATGAGGCACATTTTCACCTCAGTGGATTCGTCTATAAGCAGAATTACCGCATTTGGACGAATGATAATCCAAGAGTGATTATTGAAAAACCAATGCCCCTACAAAGAGTGATTGTTTGGTGCGGTTTATGGGCTGGCGGCATCATCGGGCCGTATTTTTTCCAAAATGAGGCCGGTCAGGCAGTTACTGTGAATGGTGTTCGCTATCGTGAGATGATAACGAACTTTTTATGGCCCGAATTGGAAGATATGGATGTGGACGATATGTGGTTTCAACAGGACGGTGCCACTTGCCACACAGCTAACGAAACAGTGGCTCTTTTGCACGACAAATTCAATGGCTGTGTTATTTTATGAGGTGGCGATGTCAATGGGCCGCCAAGATCATGTGATTTGACACCGATGGACTTCTTTCTTTAGGGTTATTTCAAAGAAAAGGTGTACGTCGGTAAGCCAGCAACAATTCAGGAGCTAAAGGATGAGATAATTCGGCACATTAACGGCCTAGAATGCCTCAGCGTCATCGAAAATTTGGACCATCGGATGGAGGTGTGCCGCCGATATTTTGTTCCATACTTAATTGAACCAATTTCCTAAATAATTTGTGTTTTGTTCAAAATCAACACCGGCCCTTAAAATTTTACCACTCTTTATTTAACGCATAAAACGCGTGGTGTGGATCAACAGCATACGTTGAAATATTCTTAAAGTATAATTGAGAATAGAGATCAATGTAAGCAATGTTGTTGACTAGGATTTGATCGATCTAATTCGACATCGACTTATGGCGTTAGAAACTTGGTTGATGTCTACTGACTGTGATTTACTCGTCTCTTATCTAGTCGATGTTAACTTCAGACGACTCTGATCTGTTTGATTTTAATCAAAAGCGATTAGGTCTATTTCAGTCAACTGTAATTAAAACGATTTGAATCGACGTCGATGTAATCGATTTATTTTCGTTGATATCAGTCAGATGTTATCTGGTTGATTTGTTTCGACTTTGATGTTAGAAGTTTTAAAAGATATCGAATTGGTTTATATGACTTACATTCAATCCGATAGCTTCCGTTTGAATTTGAGCCGGGCAATGGGCTGTGCTTTTGGTACATTCCTAGCGATTTTAACGTTTCCAGTGGATAAAGATTTGTGGTTTAGTTTATTCGACAGCGATTTGGTGGATGGTAATCAATAATGATTTGGGTAAATCCAGTCAACTGTAGCCTGGCCAGTTTTAGTCAACAACGATCTAATCGTTTTTATCGTAGTCGAAACAAATTCGATGTAAGGCCCCCCATAAAAAAATCGGTTGGTACATATGAGAATAGTGATAATTTTTGTAAACTCTTTTGCACTGTTTTTAAGTACATGTTAATAAAATTGACAGTGTCTGTACAATGTGCAATATTAGTGACGAGGTTGCAAGTGCTTAAACTGCTGCATCGAGCTTGAACTCATTTTAAATTTGTTTTTATACAAATTAAGTAAAATTTACATTGGAAATTTTTACGTAAAGGCTTTTAAATACATTTAAAAAGGATTTAAGGCTTTCGCAGTGATTATGGGCACTTAATTTTATAAATTTTCGAAAAGAAAATATCTGTTAATTTTACTTTATTTTTGAAGACAATTTAAAAGTTCAAAAATCAAGATTTTTCATAAAATTTATTTCAATTTAAGTTAAAATCTTTTAAACAAGCTTTAATAAAACAAACTATTTAAAAATTAATTTCTGTAATTAAATTAATTGTTTGTCTTATGTTTATTTACTGACACGAAAAAAAAAAATAGTTTTTACTTTCCAATATTTTTAATTACATTACTTTTATCTCTACTGGAAACTGGTATAAAGTCTGTGCTTAACAAAAATTTTGTTTGAATGTTGAAAAAAATTTATAACAATAACTACAATTTCATTATGTTCTTGCATTTTGTTCATTGTTCTTCTTCATTCCTTAAATAACAATTGAAATATTTTGTTGTGTGTTTCCTTACTTCCTGTCCAAAAGGACTAAAGTAAACAAATTATTTTATCTGTTAAATACTATTTCATTGTTTTCCTCCCAGTCTCTTTCGAAGCAAATGTCTTGTTTTGTAAATTATTTTATTTTGAAGAACAAACGGAGAAGGCTGACCATTTGAGGGGTGTTATTTAATAAAATAAAGGAAGTGGGTATGTTTTCATACAAATCTTATTACTTTTATACGACTTTTTAGATTTCGTTTAAAAAAGATGCAATTTTCAACTTAATATTGATCGATGTCGAGCTGGAACCTCGGGGCTAATTCTGGCAGTCCTGGGTGGTTACTGCGTATTTCGATTCGAAAGAAATCATTTACGGATTCGAACAATTTGTACTGTGTATTACGATTTTCGCAATTGTTCGAAACGATGGCAGAGGTTGTATTTATGTATAAAAAAATTTAAAATTTGATGAAAACTTTTTGTTCCTAATAGAGAGTCGCTGTTAAGAAAGGCATTTTTTGTTTTCGATAAAGTATAAAAAACGTCCGTTTATTCGAAACAAATATTACGAAAATCGTAATACACAGTACAAATCGTTCGAATTCGTAAATAATTTCTTTCGAATCGAAATACGCAGTAACCCCCCCTCCTGACCAAATACATTTTCGATTCGAAAGCAATTTGAGTTCTAATTCTTTCGGTCGATATTGAACGAATCAATATTATTTTTTCAGTGGTATAAAGCATGTATTTAATGTTCTTAAAACTGAATAAATATTTTCTATTCGTTCAGTATCGACTGAAAAAATTACAATTAAATTTGCTTTCGAATTCATAAAGTATTCAATCACGACTGCCAGGATTAGCACCCTGATCTTTTACCCTTCGGGAAATTTGTGTCAATAGTTCTTGAAGCACTTATTCCGGGACCTGCGAACCCAATATTATAATAAAAAGCAACGAATTGTGATAGGTGAAAGCAAGACATATCACTTAACTAGTGAAAAGGTGTTTAAAGTGTAGTTACTACAGAGGAAAGGTAAAATTTACACAAAAACAGTCATGTAACTGGATTTTGTGCGGGCAGTGGCTGATTCTCTCTGAATCTTTAACTTTAAATCAAGCGGATCTATCATATTACCATAGTTCACTCGGGACAATATCTGCGACAAACATTAATAAAATTCGAAATTGAATGTGTCCATTTAGGTTATTCCAATAACATGTTACAAAGTGTCAAAAAAGGGCCGATAAACCCCATCCACATCGCCATGCTAAAGTGCTTAAGTACTCTTCATATAAAGTGTAAGAACAAGAACCGGTCCCTGCCACTTTAGAACTGGCACGAGACAAGCTTGGTGTTAGTTCCCTTACCTCTAGGGTAGTTTTAAAATGCAACCCTAAGCACTGGAAATTTGTTTGACTTAGAAATCAGGATTTTTATTTCTTCCTAGCTTTTGTTCAGGGTACCAACTTCAATGTCAATTTGTCGTCTCCATGTACATATGTTAGGGTCTTCAAGCGTTTTTTGACTAATCTGTATCACAATTGACGCCTTCTAAATTTTAATTGATTAATCTGAATTACCATTCACGATTTTTGAGTTACAACTGAAAAAGGTGTAGTCTATAAGATTTGTTTCTATTTTTGTCAAATTTAAATTCGCCTCAGTTTTAGTCGATATAAAATTCGCCTCTATTCAATTTGCCTACAAGTTGTATTTATAGACAAATAATTAAGCCATTTTCGACAATAAATTACCGCCTTTTCATTAGTTGGCTTAAAATATGATGTGCAATCCAAGAGGTGTGTGCATTAGGGAACGAAAGGCGAATTTATAATTCCAAATTGATAAATTTTTTTTTTTTTTGTTTCGCATGCATGAGTCAAAATATGTGCATGGGTGCGTAAAATTTTCTTTATTTTTTTATGTAGACAATTTTGATAATTTGGAAATTTTACCTTGTTGATGTGCCTTGTAGGCAACCTTTGCATACCTGTTAAGCTACGGTCACACTTGGCAAATATTTGACGAAAAAGACGTGACAAACAAGCAACCTTATTTATAATATTCTTTGATTCCAATATTTATTTTGATTATAATACCACATCTCAGAAAATAGATTTTTTGCTATGCTTAGCAGTAAATTAAACTTTATTTTGTTATCTTAGACTTAAATCTTGTTTGCTGCATTTCCCAAATTTAGATTTGATATACAGGGTGGCTGATGAAAGCCGCTACCTTAATACAACTTGAAAGTAATCAAACAAAATTGTCGCATAGGGAGTGGTTCCAACTCAGAAATACTGCATGAGAGAGAATTGCATCCATTCGCTTCACAGTGTGGTGTGCAGTTTCTTTACGCTGTATTGTCGGGCCATACTTCTTTTAACAAAACAGACACAGCGTTAGAGTTACTAGAGACCGTTACTTGAAAATTTTTCTATCCGGATTTACGCTGAAAGAAAACTTCCTTTAACTCTGTGTGGTTTCAAAAAGTTAGTGCAATTGCACACAAAGCGGTTATGGCCGAATTACGTAGAACATTTCCTAACAGGCTCATTTTAAGAAACTTAAACTTTTGTTGGTCCCCAAGGTCGCCTTACCTAAGGGCAGGCATTTTAATTTTTATTTTTTTTTTAAATTCCCTAAGCTAATCCCGCGAAGCTCTGCGCTTGTCTGCAGGAAAGGAACCAGAGTCTCTGGCGGGAATCGAACCCGCAACCCCGACGCTGATAGACTAGCTCACTACCAGCTAGCCTACCGGGGCACTCAAATTCCTTTAAGACTAAATAAAGTTTTTTAAAAACAATTCAATGGGTTTTCAAATGATTTAAATTTTAAGTTAATTTAGATTTAATAAATTCCATGTATTACAAAATGTCATTTCAGTTTCTTGATGTAGCAAAATTCATCAGCCACCATGTATGTACGAATTAATTTGCGAATTCAAATAAAGTGCTAAAATGTGTTTAAGCAGTTGTTGCATAATATAGTAAAGTTGTTACTGGGTTTGTTCTGACCTAAAATTGTATTTGAAAGAAAGTATCTTATTTTTTTTTTTTTTAATGTATTTTAATAATAAAGGGTCCGTCAAATAACTTTTTTTTTTTGAAAATGCTATAAAAAAAACTACTGAATAATTTCTCAAGTTTCTTTTTTTATTTGAAAGAGCAATCCTTCCGGTTAATAATGGATAATAATTTCATTCAAATGGCTGCCTCGGCTGGTCATGCAGTAGCCTACACGATCGGTCCAATTTTTAAGCACATTATCGATTGTGTGCAGCTGTATTTCACCAATGGCGTCACGAATATTGTCCTTTAAAGCATCAATTATCTCTGGCTTGTCGGCGTAGCACTTATCTTTGACGGCACCCCACAAATAATAGTCCAACGGTGTCAAATCGCAGCTCCGAGGTGGCCAAACGACATCAGCTCTGCGTCTGATAATGCGATCTTCAAAAACATGGCGCAAAACATCGAGTGTAGCTTCGGCTGTGTGGCACGTAGCGCCGTCCTGTTGAAACCAAATGTTGCCAATATCCTCCTCTTCAATTTTTGTGAACAAAAATTCGTTCAACATGGCCCGATAACGATCGCCATTGACTGTAACGGCCACTCCTTGCTCATTTTCGAAGAAAAATGGCCCAATTATGACTCTGGACCAAAATCCGCACCAAACAGTGACTCGTTTTGGGTGCATCGGCTTTTCAATGTATGCGTGCCGGTTTTCTGTGCCTCAAATGCGACAATTTTGCTTGTTTACATACCCGCCAAGATCAAAATGAGTTTCATCTGAAAAGATGATGGCAAAATCGGCATCTTCTGTAAGTCGATCGCAGGCCCATTTAGCGAAGCGAAAACGCATTGGATGGTCAGTTGGCTTCAACTCCTCAACCAATTGGACTTTGTATGGCGTCATACCAAGGTCTTTATGCAAAATTCGTCTCAATGATATCTCCGAAATGTTTAATTGTTGAGAACGACGGTGAATTGATGTTGATGGCGCTTCACGCACACTTTCTGCCACAGCAGCAATATTTTCGGGTGTACGCACTGTTTTTGGCTTTTCACGCTTTGGTTTATCGATGAGGATGCCAGTTTCTTTCACTTTTTTCACAAGATAACGAACATACGGAGCTGACGGTGCTTCTCTTCTTCCAAAATCCGTACGCAATTTTCGCACACATTCTGCAACATTACCATGATTTTCAAAGTAATGTCGCAATATTTCCTAGCGTTGTTCAAGCGTATACACAACCACATTCGTTCAGCGGAAGGATAAAACTAATTATCTGTCAAATCAGACATGAGCTAAGTGTTACCATTTACGAAATAAGCACTAGTTGAAAAAAAAAACGTTAGATGGCGGACCCGTTATATTAAACGTAATCTTAATTCCGCAAATCACAAAGTGTTCTATTGTGTCATATTGGTTGTATATGCTATAATTTCATGAATATGATATTAATGGAAAACTCTGTTTAATGCTGGTTCATTTTGTAACACTGTATTATCTCGTTTATTCCACAAATCCGTAATTTTCAGCTCTTAATTAAATTAATGTCATTTAGGCATAAAACTTTTTACTTATTACAGGTATTTTAGCACCTTAATCGGAAATTGTTATTTATTTTTTTTATCATAATCCTGTCAACGAACAAAATCATTTCATCATTTAAAATTCTCATTTAAACCTGCCAAAAAAAAAAAAAAAAAAAAAAAAAAAAAAAAAAAAAAAAAAAAACAGTGGAATTAAATCATAATTTTTTCACATTTGAATAAAGCTCGAAGTAAAAATCTTTGTACATTCCACTTTCCGAAGCCTTTAAATTTCATCATTTGTTTCCTGCTGGAAAAAAATATGTATTTTTAAAACAAATATTATGTTTAACTCTTAAATGAAGTAAAAAATGTGTGTCATTTTTTACCACGATTACACACATTTCTATGACGGTCCTTTTTTTCTACTGTTTGCTGCTGTTTCTGCTACTCGGAAAAAAACAAAAAAAAAAAAACTGCTATGAAAAACTGCCTTGTTTACCCACAGGGGAGACATTGTAAATCATTAAGTTTTTTTTCTTTGTTGCTATCATGGTTGTTGTTGTTAAAAAATGTAATTTAAAAAAATACTTTTTCCTTTACAAAAACTCTAAAACTTTATGGAGAAAACTTATTTTAGAATAAACATACATGTGTACATACATAATGGAGCTGTGACAAATTATTTAGAATAGAATAGAAAATGTATGGAAGGAAAAAAAGAAATACTTAGATAGTAATAGAAAATAAAATGCATCTATGAATAGCAAATTTAATAGAAATAAAATCAAGTGAATTTGTAAAACAAATTGCAGAAAAATGTATGCACATAAATATGTGCGGAAAAGTGATGCGTTCTATGTAAAGCCCTTAAGAAACGGGCTTTTTTATGAAACTTACAATTTAAATTTATTTTACACTGAATTTAAGTTATTAAATTAGAGCAAGTAAGAAAGTTTAATTGAAGCAAGCATGACAATATAATTTAAAATTGTCTTATAGTCCATTAAATTGTAATATCAATTTACATCAAATTATTCAAGCCAAATTTTCTGCCATACTTAAGTATTTATAAAATATCGGATCGAAGAATACTTTAGATGGCGGCCTTATGCAAATACCAACATGTGTTTGCTATGATGATTCAGAACCATTTTTTGAATTCATCTAACGATGTCCTTTCGGCTGTTTGACTGTTCATGAGTTTTGGTAAATCAATTCAAATTGTCAAGACGACTACGTCTCCGGAAAATATTAGGAACGGGACCACAATTTCAAGCAGCCGCTATAAACCCCGTGGGTTATGGGAATCATCTCAAGGATATTTCACCTTTTGGTATTACATCCTTCGGGGCAAATGAGGTGCAGCCAATATCTGAGATTCCGCATAAACCTAAAATTTATAGATTTTATGAGCTCATACAATTTCTTGCAATGACCTCTGACGAGAGATCATATCTGGTACCACAGAAGTCAGTAGACCCCAGTAAGCAGCCACTGGAATGACTATTGGTTGAAGCCTCCGTTGACATGCTGCTTGCGGTAAATTTATCCTGTCTTTCAGGCAGATTTTCTTTGCGGGAATTACGCGGTAGTTGTGGTTTAAACCCAAAGTCGCTAGAAGGGATATTCCTGAAATCCCAATAAAGGGTGAATTTTTCACCACTTGTGCAAGAGCTCGGCCTGAGGGAGGATTATCACTAGGTGCTTTTGCTATTCAACAGAAGTTTATGACATGTTTCGAAAAGCAGTGCGGTAAGATAGCTTCAGTTCCTAAACAAAGGGCGAGTGAAAAATTTAGTCGGATTATACACTAAAATTGCCACCTGTGTATGATGCTGGCCTTTACAGCTAAGGGCGGTTGGTACACCTAGAGAAAAAATAACTTCAAATCAATTAAAACCCTATTAAATCAATAAGAAACATTAACGAAAGTCTATTTAGTGTTGAAGTTTTTATACCCTTCACCCCAGGTGGTGAAAAGGGTATATATAAGTTTGTCATTCCGTTTGTAATTTCTATAATATTGATGTTACACCCTATAAAGTATATATATTCTGGGTCCTTATGAGGAGCGAACGATGTCCGTCTGTCCGTTGAAATGGATTTTCCGAAGACCCCATATATGATGGGGGCCAGGTTATTATACATTTATGTCACATATGGTCCGGAATTGTTTGCTATTGAAATTCAGCAAGATCGGTCCACAAATTGCTGAGATATGAGTAAAAAACCACGACTGCCTCAAATTTTTTCCTTTATAGGTCCAATTTGACGTGACATTACCATACCAACACTGTATTACCAAAACGACATAAACATACCATACAAACCAATTCAATTTTGGTTTCTACGGTCATACAGTGGCTATGGTAATACAGTGTTGGTAATGTGGTTTTTGTTGTATGTTTTTTTTTATACCCTTCACTACAAGTGGTGGATTTTATTTGTAATGTGTTTAATTTTACGCATCCACATACACATTAATGCATGTATATGATATGACGCTCAAATAAAGAAACAAACTAATAGACTCAATATACTTTAATTTAACGCTTCTTCAGTAAAAGCATTCGTAGCCGAGTTGTTAAGTTCTCTCCTGAGACTGATGATATTGAAAGTTCGAATCCCAAAAAGAATTTTTTTTTTCATTTTTTTTATTTAATTTCAAACATCAACTTTGGCAAAAGAGGAAACGGGCTTAGTTACATATATAATTTTTTGTTTTTTTTTAAATTCTTTGGCATGGCGAAATGGAAAGTTGGCGTGGCTCAATTAATATTTATTTATACCTATCTAAAGAACGTTATTTATGTATATAACTTTTTGTTCTTATCTCATCATGGTGAAGGGTATATAAGATTCGGCATAGCCGAATATAGCACTCTTACTTGTTTATTTTAATATTTACAACTACATTTAGAGTTGACAAAACATCAACCAATTGCAGTCGGGACTGTAAGAAAAGATAAACTCACTGTTTATTGTTCTTGTTTTTGTTTAGAGCTTTGATATTAGTACAAGTAAAACTGGTGCTTATAATTCCTATTCGCTTAACAGTTTTATTTGTATAATATCTTTAGTTTTTCTAAAATCTCTGGATGAAGTTTCCTGACGATCTAGCCTACGCAACCAGTGAAATGCGCATAGGAATAGCCTTAAACCATCAACAATAAATTTCAGTTTATCAATAGTATGAAATGGGAATTTAGCACATTTACTGCCTGGCCCACGATGCCGACAAGAACATTTCTTTCGCCTATTAAATTCGAAAACAATAATAAAAAACTAACATTTGTTTTTGTTTTCAATACAAATACACGAAAAAAGTGTTCTTGTCGACATCGTGGGCCTGGGTCTTAAAAGAAACCTTGATTTTTAATTTTTTGAATCCCAAAAAAAAAAACTTTGATAATATTAATTTTAAGTTTTCCTTTTTTGATAAATTTTATAGGAAACCATATAGAAATAACATTGTTAGGTTTTTCCTTTAATAAACGCGTTTCGGTTCCCTTTATAAACCTTTGAGTTCTTTTATTTGCAAATACAAATAAATTTGTTTTTTCTTTTTACCCACTTACAACTACAATTCGAGTCGAAAAGAACCCAACCAATTGTAGGGGGATGTAAGAAAAGATAAACTCACTGTTTATTGTTGGTGTTTTGTTTAAGCTTTGATATTGTTACAAGTAAGACTTTGAATGTTTAAAATTCTTATTTGCTTTAGTGAAATGCGCATAAAAGTTAGCTTTCCCTCAACAATAAATTTCAGTGCATTTATCAAATATGAAAAATTGGGAATTTAGTACGTCATACAGAAACCGTATTAATAATAAATTTTGTATTCCCGTAAATAACTTTGATAACCGTTTAATGTCTGCAATAAAACTAAACATTTTTGAGTTAGCCTGTATTTATAATTCACAACTGCAAGTAGTAGTAGAGTAGTAGATTCAAGAACCTTCTAGTCGATTCTAGAACATTCTGTTTAAAAACTTAATTCTACAACTAAATCTCAAATCTACAATATAGTGGAGCAAATAACTATCAAAACTAAGACGACATAAACTCTTATTTATAAGATATGTAACGTAAAACTAAAACTATAAAAAATTCTAAAATAAATCTTATTTCGTAACAATGCGAAAACAATATAGAAATACTATTTTTCGGCATTGAACTGATATTGGATTGTTAAAGAAAAATACTGATAGCATGATTACCGCTGATGGAGGTACTGAGATTGACGTGGAAGCAAAAATCAGTAGAGCTAGAGCAGCATTTGGAATTCTAGCACCAATATGGCAAAACAACAACATTAGTCTTCGAACAAAACTGCGAATTTTTGAATCCAATGTAAAATCAGTTCTTTTGTACGGATGCACAACATGGAAGGTGACCAGCACAATTACAAGTCGTTTGCAAACATTCGTCAATCGCTGCCTCAGACGAATACTTCGAATCTTTTGGCCAAATGTTATATCGAATATTGAGCTACTTCGTAAATCAAATCAGATAGATGTGGCTACTGAGATTCGAAAACGAAAATGGCAATGGATTGGTCACACACTTCGACGTCCAGATGAGAGTATCGCCAAGCATGCGTTACGTTGGAACCCGTTTCATCAAGCAGGACGAAGTGTTGGAAGGCCTAAAATTACTTGGAGACGTTCCACCGAAGCCGAAATGAGATCTGTGGGTTTAACATGGAACGAAGCTAGAAATGTAGCCCAAAACCGAGTACGGTGGAGAACGACTATTGTTGGCGCCCTATGCTCCAATGGGAGTTAAAGGAACATATATATATATATATATATATATATATAAAGAAAAATACTGTCGTCTATTTTTATTTATTTTATTTTAGAAATAACATTAAAACAATATTGAATTAAAAATGAAACAATTTAAAAATAAGATTATTCAGCTTTGATTTAATATTGAAGTGTTGTGAAATTTAAAATTGAAACCAGATTAAAAATATTTTGAATCGATGCAAGTGAGTCTGCGTTATCTTTAATTCCACAATAAAAATAATCAAAAACGATTAGGTAAGTTTAAAAAACCAACACTCACCTTTATCTTTTTCCATGAAAAGAACTTGCTGCGGATTCCTATGAGTGGAAAGGCCTACTTTTAGTCTACACAGAAAAAATAATTTTCTTATTTGAATACGAAAATCGCATATTTGATTACAAAAGTTTTTGAATTTTCTGCGATGACGATTTTTGCGATATTGATAAAAAAGTTTGTATGTATAATTGTTAATTTTTTAGTCAACAACCAAGTTTATTGAGTCAATAAAAAAAGTTGTTGCCCAAAATAATTATTTTCAAAAAAATGTTTACTTCATTTGTTAAAATAAATTGTTGAAAATGTTGAATAAATCAAACAAAATGTTAATCGAATCTTTATTTCTTTATTTATTAATGATGATGTCATAAATTTTCAATTTTTATATTTTTATAAAAACAATCAAATTTATTATGCGGCGATAAGTAAGTTCCTTTGCGCATTTCACTGGTTGCTTAGGCCAGATCATCAGGAAACCTATGCCAAAAACTTTGGCAAAACTAAATATATTATTCAAAAAAAACTGTAAAACAAATGAGAATTATGAGCTATTTAAAAATGGACAAGAGTTGTTAAAATACAGTCCTTACTCTGGTTCAAATATTTTTGATAAATTTTTTCTTTGAATCAAACAAAAATTTTGTTGACCTAAAATTTTATTTTTAACAAACTGTGTTGTTAAAAATTTTCTTGAGATATTTTTTTCTGTGTACCCTACCTAAATAGTGCAGGCTACCAAAAGTAACCTTGGCATCTATAGTAGTATATTAACACTTGATTCTTTTCCTTTTCTTTAAAAGCAAACTTACCTTTAAAGTAAGGGAAAACGCAGCCGGTTTCAACCATTCGAATCATTTCTTGGTATCTTCTTCATCTTCATATGTCGATAGGACAATGCTTTGAAATAAATTGATTCACCTGCTGTTGTCTCAGAGTTTGATTTTTTAAACCCGATAAAACTCGAAATCGTATACTATAACATTGAAAATGCTGAAATTACAGTTCGCTTTAACGGAAAGGAAAGTCGACCATTCCAGATAAAGCTGGAAAACAAAGATTCATCCATTCACCCAACCAATAGTAATCCTCCTGGATTCTGTCTTAGAATCAACAAATAGTCAGGCACCTTCAGGCATTCGCTGAAACGTCAATGAACCTCTTGGTTAGATCGACTACGCTGACGACATCTATTTTTTTTTGCGCACTGTTTTGAACAGAAAGTTAAACTTGAATAAAAAATTGTTTATTTTGTCGAAGGATCAATAGTTGGCATTAACATTAAAAATGATTTCGGCCATATGGGCACCTCAACTATTTTCTTTATACTTTTGAAGAAATAAAGTTCGATAATGCCACTGGCGTGTAAGACGCACCAAACGGTGCATTTTTCTGTAGCCTGTAGGGTCCGTTATTGTTCCGTTAAAAAAACACTTTTTACATATAAAACAAATTTGTCGAACAAAATTAAATATTAAAAAAAATTTTTTTCGTGGTATTAAAAATGTTCAAAATTGTGAAGCACTATTAGAAAATAATGCAGATAAAGTTTTACTTTAGAAAACTTTTTAAATTTTGATTGATATGAGATCATTACATACTTTTGTATTTTTGCGTTATGATTTTTCCACATAATTTTTATAGGCGCTTAGCCATCTGTTTTTTTTTTCAATATTTTTTTTACACGTATTTTGCTTTTTCGGATAATAAATGTTTTCTTTTTAAAATTCCAATGCCGCTGATGTACAACTTACAACTCCTCTAAAAACACAGCAACATTGTATTAAAATATGTAGAAAAAATATACAGGTAGCTGTCATATAACACGGTGTTTGAATTATGACAGTTCAACGAATAATACCTTTAATATGATAACTTTATTCTTATTTTATGTTTATGAAAAGTTACAAGTCGTAAGATTAAATGCAAAAAGTCATAACTAACAAAAAGTAAAAATCGAGTTTTTGATTGATTATTATAAATGCCTTGTAACTTCATGTCTTGACAAAATTGTACACTTGCACCATAAAAAAATCACGCTTTTATTAGCAAAAAACATAGAATGACAATAGCTGCGGACACTGCTTGGTTATTAACGCGACAAACTCGAACTGGATCAAATCTCCCCAGTTTTGGATCAAGACCGTCGTTACAGAATGCGTGGAGAAATGGTATTCCTGGCAGTAGGAAAGGCGTGAACTTCTATACAGATGGATCTAAGTTACGAGAAGACGTGGGCTTCGGAGTACACTTAAGGAAGCTTAATCTGAACTTATTTGGATAACTGTAGCCATTTCCAGGCGGAGATACTTGCGATTAAGTAAGCTGTACACTGGCTCAGACTATCTGCTATGTCTACGACTGCTTTGGATATTTACACTGATAGCCATGCTGCCGTTATGGCCTTAGATTCTATCTCTCTTTTAGAACGAAAATGTCCCTGAATGCCGTCCATCTCTAAACGAGATGATTTTACTTGGAAGGCGTTATTGTAACTCTGTTCTCCTGCAAACTCGAACTTCGACCGAACGGATGATGGGAGAACCATGTCTCTACCACCGACGACCAAAAGGGACGTATCCGTTTTGGAATTTGTTGTTACGGGACACTGTCTTATAGGTAGGTATGCACATTGTCTGGGAGCCGGACACTATGATTACTGCCGCAGCTGTGATGACGAAAATGAGGAGGAGGATGTAGAACACCTTATATGTCACTGTCCTGCTCTAGGGAGAAGGCGAAATGGAATCCACCGACCTTAACGGACCTTATGATATCTCGCGTTGAAATATGGAGTGGTTTTACGGTGGGGTTTCTGTTTAGTGGAACTCCATGGTATCACAATGGATCGATTATTTAAATAGTGGGTTTTCTTTTAAGCGGAACGTCATAGTATCACAACAGATTATTAGGTCCAAGTGCGTCAGATAAGTACTGACTGTACTTTCTACCTTACGTTACCTAAGTCCAACTTATCCATAAAAACTTAGTATTAAAGATCGATATCCGTATAATACCGAAGATATTCTCTGATTAAACTCGGTGACTTCGTACTCCTTTTAATATGATGGCTTCGTTACAATGCGAAACGATAAAATCGTGTCATATAAGGGTCGACTGTAAATTTATCTATAGAAGTTTATGCGGTTTTGGGAATTGGGGAATATTTATTTGTTGGTGTTGTGAAAAATATTTTTGTTTGTACGAGCTTAAAGAGTGTTTCGAGTACTAATGGTATGCAAATGTATTGTTATTGATCCCTTAAGTAGAAATTTACATATTCTGACTTTTTTGTTATTGATGTACTCATGTGTTTAAAAAATTTCTTTATTTATCATAAAGAAATTCCATCGCTTAAAGTTTTAAAATTGTGTGAAAAAATGTGAGCAGTTAAAGAGATTATGCAAAGCAAAATTTTAAATTCTCTAATTGTGTTACACTGTCGTTAAATTTATTTTTGCATAACTGGGTTTGGCTGAATAAATTGCGCTTTGACCCTCATGTTTCATGTATGAAAAAAATTTCATTTGCAAAAAATACGGCTTGGGAACGAGGTATCGCTGAGGTGTGTGGAACACTTTAAAAATCAGTAGGAATGAGCTTTAAATGACAAATGTCTTTTATTTACGTCGAAGTGCGTCTTTCGGAAATAGGTGCTCTTATATCTTCCAATCCAAGAATCGAGTCTTCAGAGAATATAAATATTTTTTATAACAATAATATTTTTAACGGAAAACTACAAAAATATCATGATTACTTCAACCATATTCTTGTCACCTGCAACCATAGTACGATTAAATCAGTCCTCCTTAATGTTTAAGTCCGATTATGTTATGGCTAATAATAAAATTAATATAATTACCAATAATAACTGTACGCTTGTTTATCAGCAATAACTGTTTGCTTTGCAAACCAAATTTTCGGTTTGACATCGAAGACAAACCCCGCTCGCCTGGCTCAACTCCAAAAGTTCAAGGTAATTAATGAATTAAAAGCATTGCTCCAAAAACATGTTGTTAAACTCAAGAAGATCATGCAAAATTGTTGGGAGCCACACCGGCAGCAATCGAAAAAGGATTCATCAAAAGCAAGGAAATTTGGTACCGTACAAGTTCAAGCCAACAGACATTGAAAGACGATTTTGAATGTCCGAAATGCTGCTTTTGCAACGAATCATTACTGTAGTCGGAAAATGCATGCGTTACGACAACCCGAAGCGTAAGAATTCTTATGTGAAGCTTGAACAACCAGCTAAATCAAAACCAAAGCCGTATATCATTGGCGCCAATGTTATTCGCTATATTTGGTGGGACAGAATGCTGTCTTATGTTATGTGCTTCTTAAATCCAAATATATAATTAGAGCAAAAACGCCCGAAATAAAGCCGTTATTTTCAGTCATGACACCGCTCGGCCAAATGCTGCGAGACCATTTAAAAAACTAGTAAGAAAATAGAGGATGTGAAATTTGTTCCTCAACCTCCCTTTAGCCCGGACATTGCCAACCGATTTTGGGTTAGTGGGAAATCCATAAGGTTCCAGAAAGATAGGAATTTTGGAGCTTCTTGACCGCGTGCAGGAGAGGGCGAAGGTTCTCATTGTTGACAGTAGGGTATCCAATTCTATTGACTCCCTTAAGCACCGTCGGAATGTGGGTTATATTTGCCTGTTTTATCGTTACTACAATGAGATGTGTTCTGATGAAGTTTGGGTAATGGTTCCCGAAACACGTCCGTTTGTTCGTAATACACGTTTTTCCTAAAGAGCCCATTCGTGCATCGTACAAAGCATTACAGGGGAATTTAGTTTTTTAACAGGACTGTTCGTATTTGGAATAAACTTCCTGCTCAAGTCTTCCCTCTCACTTTCAACATGAATAAGTTAAAGTCGAATCTTCACAACCCCTACTCCCTCCATAACCGATTTTCCTAGTTCTCTCCTTCCCATAACCGATTTTCCTAGTTCCAACACAATGCAATGCTTTAGTAAGGGTCATCTCCTGAGCTCTGGTCCTAACAAAAAAAAGGAAGTATTTCTTAATTTTATGTTGATGATCAACCATTTAACTCTTTTCTCATCAGTCTCAAAATAAAAAGTAAAATGAAATGTCGTTTCCAACACACTCTGTTGTGGCTTCAAGGGTTTCTTATTTTTTCTCTATTAAAAAAAAAAATTTAATTTATGATTTTCTTAACCGAAAAAGTTTTCCAAACAAAAACAACTAAAATGTTTATGCGAAAGTAAAAAATGCAAAAAAAAAATTACAAATGAAAGCAGTCGTCAAGCCATCAAAAAAAATCACGAAACTAAAAATTAAATACACAAAAAACAAGAATTTTGCTAAAGTTGGCAAAAAAAAGGACGCGTTGTTTTAAACATTGAGTTACTTAATGCCATAAAAACAAAAGCTTCAGCAAATAACAAAATTAAGAAAGATTCAGCTAAGGATAATAACCGACTTTAGCCACTTGGAAGTAACAACCAAAAGCTAGAAAGCAAAAAATACAAAAAGGATTTAAATAAAAACCAGCTGCTTAGTATGAGATTTTCTCGTTCTAATTCTTGTTGTTTTTTTAATTTTTTTTCTCTATAAAAAACCCACTAAAACTTAGGTAAATATTTGCCGAGATTAAGAAAAAAAAAAGAATTGAATGAGCTTGACTAAGGAAAAAGCAAAGCAAAAAAAAACATAAAATGTAACTAACGAAGCATGTGTACTACAATAACCAACCATAATAGAAAAAAACGAGAAAAACTAACAAGAAAAATTGTAAAAGATACTTAAACCAACAAAAATCAAGAGTTCTATGAAATTTGTAAAGGTAACATAATTGAAATCATAGAAAAACATAAAAGAAAGTATGGTCGGTCAAGACCAAGCATTTGATACTCTACATCCTAGTTTATACAGACAAACTTCCGAACGTGTTCCCCATAGGCAAATATCGATCCACTAGAACAAAACAAGTAAGAAACTATAGTCGGTCAAGCCCCACTTTATGTATGATTCTCTACACTACAGTATTTCAAAACAAATTGTCGAGAGTGTTCCCTATTTTCACCCATGGGCAATCAAGGACCCGCCAGAACAAGATAATGTTATGAGGTTAAAATTCATATAAAATTTATTTGTTCCGAATATTATTTAGATATCTTCATCTTTATCAGATTTGTTTTCCTCTTAGTGCTTTAAGAAAGGGGCCAAAGTCCAAATTTGGACCAAAGTCCAATTTTGAACCTACCAGCACGATATTTTGTCACGACATAGAAGGTATAGTCAAGGTTATTGCCGGTAAATTTTATACCAATTCCAATATTTTTAAGAAAGTTATGGTATCAAAAGCCACTTTCGGGAGTAGAAAAGGGTGGTCCATCCATAATGCACGATGTTAATTGTGAGTCACACCTTGACGTCAAGTTTTTTGCCCAATTTAATTTGGCATTACTTTGTTTCAGTGTTTGAAATATTCAACCCTGGATAGGTACACAATTGAACTGCGCGTTAAGATTGTTCAAGCCTTTTTCGAAAATGGGCGTTCACATCAAAATGCATTTCGTGCCTTCGTGATTTTTTTCAGCCAGCATAATCGACCAATTGTGTTTACAATCGAAACAATTGTGCCCAAATTTCTGCAACCCTGGCTGCAGAAAATTTGAAAACACCTGTGCGTGCGCGTCCAGTTCGTTGTGCGGAAAACATTGTTGTGGTTTGCCAAAG
This sequence comes from Pollenia griseotomentosa, assembly GCA_963931875.1. NCBI lineage: Eukaryota > Metazoa > Arthropoda > Insecta > Diptera > Polleniidae > Pollenia > Pollenia griseotomentosa. The sequence goes on from OZ007564.1 coordinate 33,708,984, forward strand.
TGTGGCAGAAGAGCCATCAACCTCATTGGTGTTCGTTTTTGCGAGATGCCCCGGTAGGAGTGCCCAGGTAGGCTAGCTGGTAGTGAGCTAGTCTATCAGCGCCGGGGTTGCGGTTTCGATTCGCGCCAGAGAATGTGCCACTTGGCACACAGCCAAGGAAACAATGGTTCTTTTGCGCGAGAAATTCAATGGCCGTGTTATCGTGACGATGCCAATTGTCCGCCACGATCATGTGATTTGACACCGTTGGACTTATTTCTTTGGGGATATTTAAAAGAAAAAGTGTATGTTAAAAAGCCAAGAAATATTTAAGAGCTAAAGGTTGAGATAATTTTCATTAACTACATTGAACCTTAATTATGTCTCAGAGTCATTGGAAATTTGAACTGTCGGATAGAGGAATGCCACCGAAGCCATGGCGAGCATTTGGACGATATGTTGTTTCGCACATAATCATCATAAATTTTTCTATCATTATAAAAAATACTAAAATAAATCTCTGAAAACTTTTTGTTTCATTTACAATTAACGTCGTGCGCTTGGTTTTTTTTTAATGGGACCTTTGGTCAAATATGGATCGATTCCATTCAAATCTGAAGAGATGATTTGATTTTAATAAAATAAGTTTGGACAAAATTTTTTCTAACTAACCACTAAATAAGATGGTTTAAGGGGACAAGGACTCTATTCTGTAAAGAAGTTTGTATGCGGACTATGAACCTTGGACCAAAATTTCTCAAATTTTCTCCAAAATTGCGACCTATCCTTTGCGCACAAGATTTACATGGGCTAGCCAGCCGTACGGACGGACATCGTTAGATCGATTCAGAAAGTAGTTCTAGGTCGATCGGCTTTTTTTTTTGTTACACACATTAGCTCAAACGCATAACACCAGCTCCGCTATTATAGCGTGTGTATAAATGTATTCAGTTAATTTAACATAAAATTATTTCTTTTTTGAAAGTTGAAGTTTATAAAAAATGTGATTCAAATAAATGTTCATTAGCTTCTTCTAACTGGGTGGTACTTAGAAAATTTGCCCAACTTTTCATGACAGAATAGTCGAAATACTGAGTATTTGAATTGATTAAATAACTCAGTAGTGTACAATTAACACTAGTCGTCTTAAAAAAATAATTGCTGACAATTCAAATGTTTGCTTGGGAGTCATTGTTTAAGGCCGTTATACACTACCCAACAAAATCTTTAGTAATTTACGAAAATGCACCCCGTCATGTTAAGTTGTTATTGTTTTTTAAAAATGTTCAAAGAATAGTTAGATCAGGAAAGCATTTTGGAAAAATTCGTAAGACTTTGTGGGATAGTGTGTAACGGCCTTTAAAACCACTGATTGACAAAAATTATCTTTTAATTTCACACATGAACTTTTTTGGTCTTTTTTACTTTATTTTGACTTCCTAAGGTGCAAAACAAAAGTTAAAAAAAATTTGACACCTATAGTTTTTTTTACAGGAATTTTATATTTCATAAAAAATGCTGATACTTTACATAGAATTATACTTGGTCATATGTTTATTAAAACTAAAAGCTATGATTTTCTGGAGTATTTGACCTGAGGCTGGTCTCTTGCAAATGTCCAACAATAATCTGCCAAAATTCGAGGACTCCATTTGCCCTGACATCGTTTTTACATGATGGAAATATCCTGATGGAACCTTTCGCCGCGTTCGTCGCTAACGGCTCCTGGCTTCTTAGGAAAGAAATCGAGGTGGGAGTGTAGAAAGTTTATTTTGAGTAACAGATAACAACCCAATGCTTGATACGTCTAAAGTAGTTTTCCTATCAGATTTTTGTAGTTACTTGATTTGTGGTTGCCAACAAAATTTTGTGCGACATTTTTAAAACTTTTCCAAACAAATTTCTCCAACAAACTTAACTTTTCTTCAAATATGTTATCCTTTAACCATTCCTTGATCTGAGGTCCGACGAAAATTCCTTCCTTTATCTTTGGGTCACTAACTTTTGGAAACTTTTCTCTCAAGTACTCTTGCTGGGTTCAACAAGAGGGGAGTGTGAAACATGTAACATTTTTTTAAATGAAAACTTTTTTTTTAATTGAAAACATGTACGTACAGTAGTATTAACGGAGAATAAGGTAAAATCATAAGTGGGTGTCACAACAAATCTGTGCGTGACAAAAACAAAATAGTTTGTGTTTTGCATTGAGGGTATATAGTAAAGTTATAATTAGCATACAGAATTTGTGTGCGAAAAAACTTGTTGATCAGATAAAGTTTACGCGGAAACGATTCTCCACCCTTCAATACAATACTCATGTGGTATCAAGTACGTTTAGTAGTGCTCAAAAATCTACATACCCAACAAACGCGGAGGCTTGATTTCAAATTGAAAATGATTTGATATCAAACGTTTTCTCAAACGACAAAAGTTTGATAATGATTTGAAAATCCTTAGAAGATCATAGCATTCTCAACAAAAAGGGGAAATTATTTTCAAATTGAAAAATGCCTTTATTTTCAACTTGCTTTCAAACGTAAATCTCAAATGTTTTTCAAATGTGGATTATAATACAATGTGGAACATAAATAATATTTTATTTTTTTAATTTAAATTCGTTATTTATTTAAACAAACTTTGAGATAAACATTCGGCACAATAGCTTAAAGATAAAATAATAGTCTTTCCGGCCTCTAATTCTTGGAAAGACGAAATACTTGGCTCCCTTTTATTTTGAGGATTGTAGCAACGCGATCATACAACAATCTATAATTCTTCACTTTCTCGTTTTATTTTTTTTTTAATTCTTATTCTTAATCATTGTAATAACTCACAAATAACTTTTATTTTTCATAAGAAATATATCGTTCACTTGTAAAAAACATTAAACCACGAAGTAAAAATTTAACTAACCGCCATTTTTAATGTTAACATTTATTATTCGCTTTAGTCTTGCCAAGTTTAGTTTTAGTTTTACATTTGATACTAATTTGACGTCAAATTGGTAAAACATTTGAAGTCAAATGAATATTTTTAAATCATTATCAATTTGAATTTAAATGTTAAAATCAAACAATTGAAAAACGTTTGAGAATTGTGTTTGATGTCAATTGATAAAGTCATTTGAAATCAAAGGTTTGACTTCGTGTTTGTTGGGTATGAATAAGTATTATAAATATTTAAGCAAACCTAATACTCAACACATGCATTCCAAGATCAACTTCAATACGCACAGCGCACAGAAGGTTGAAATGGACTAAAAGTAAGATACATTCAAAATCTGAACTTTATTGTTCACAGTCATATTTGGTATTGGGTGAAAGTAAACAAAATTCTACATTTCTTACTACTAAAATAACTGCTTTGATTCAACCTGGAGTTCGCGCTTTTCGTAAATTAATATTTGATCGTTTTTTTGGGGGGCTTGATTAAATCAAAATATTGGCCAGTGGGTTAAAGAATGTAAACAATGTCGAAAAGTTAAAATTCCAAAACATGTAAAGTCGCCTATAGAAGTTTTTCTTACTGATTTTTAATGCTTTTCTGAAGTTCATGTTGATTAAGTTGATTCTTTACCACCTAGTCAAAGAAAAAGATACCTTCTTATCTGTAAAGACAGGTTTACCCGCTATCCTGAAGCAATTCTAGGAAAAACCGAATGTAAAGCTTTCTAAAATGGGTTTCTTGATATGCCTGTCCAAAATAAATTCAAATCGTGGAAGACAATTCACATCAAATGTTTTTTCGGAACGTTCTAAATTTATACGGGTTGTGCCCACAACAACTTTATTTCATCCACAACGTAATGATGGCGTAGTTGAAAGAATGCATCGTACTTTTGAAATAGCTTTAACGTCTCATAATAATAATTCATGGACTAACGTTTTACCTACAGTTCTATATGCTTAAGCAGCTGAATTTCTCTACACAGAAAAATTCTCGCCAATTTTTTTTTTCCAATTAAATCATTAATAAAAAATAAAATCAGTTTTAATTAAAAATTTTATCAAGTGAATTAAACGTTTGATACAATTAATTTGTTTACTGGTGCAAATTCAAATAATTTTTTAATTAATACAGTAATTTTGACTTAGCTGCACAATCTCCTTTGCACGATTTTTTGTGCAGATAAAACAAAAGAGCTCTTATCTTAAATGCATTTAGCTGCCTTAATGTGCAGGTACACAATTGTGATTACCTGCATAAAAGTGCAGCTAAAGTTAATTGTTTAAAAGAAGAATAAAAATCGTTTTTATCAATAACTTGATATTTTATTAAAATTTTATAAAATTTAATATTTATATGAAAAAGTGGCCACCATATTTTGTTTTGTGGGCAGCTTACTTTAATATTTTATATGAAAATATTTTAAAGCTGCCCATAAATATGCAGGTAAACAAAATGCACGTAAGTATGGATTTTGTAGAATAATTACAGAAAATATGTATTTTGGTCAAAGTTAAGTCAAAGTGCAGCTAACTTGAATTTTTTGCATGAAAATAATTTTAAAATGCCAAAAATTTTGTGCATTTATCTTAAATGTGCGGCTATAGAAAGTGCACTTAAAAAAGGAATTTGTATGGAATTTTAAATAATAATGACAAAAATTTGTAATTTTGTGCAGTTATGTCGAAAGTGCACTTAAACAAAAGGCAGTTAAGTCAAAACAACTGTATCACAAATTTTTTAGTTTCAATAAATTTTTATTGTTTTTCTGTGTAGGAGACAATTTAAAATTACCTGGTAACTATTTCTCCGATGTCAAAGACAAACAATCTCAGTCTTATTTTTTATTCCATCTGAAATCTGCAATGCAAAATACTCGCCCAGTAGCTCCGTCTCATTCCTGTTTAAAAAAACCATTCGAACTTAATGATTTATCAAGAACATCACAAGTCTGGATACGTAATAATGGATTATTAAAACCTTTATTCAACAAATACAGTGGACCATATAAAGTTAAAAAAAGAAATGAAAAATACTTTACGGTTCAGATAAGAAACAAAACGGATTAACTTTCAATTGACAGACCAAAACCTGCATTTGTGTATTAACTGGTTGATGAGCAAGTGCATAGAAGAGAAATTTTTAAATTTATATAATTTTCTTTGGGAAGGGGGTAATGTGGTGCTACTGCAGAATATCTACTACATAAACTTTTAAAATAAAAATGTTTAAAAATACGAGTGTTTGCCTAGTGGTCGAAATTCAACCATAATTATTAATGCAAATATGAAAAAGCATTAAAATAAGTGAATTTACATGTTTCGACAATTTGTTTTTTATTTCGTCTTAATGGATTGATTTCTCGAGGGACCAACCTTAGGTCCATAAATTATCTTCCACTCAAGTCCGTAAATTTTTAATTTGGCTTTGTAACTTCAATAATATAAAAAAAAATCGGAAATTACCAAAAAATCTCTTCCTGTAGTTTCTTAATGTCTCTGGACTCTGCTTCGAATTTTATGTTTCTAGGTTAAGTATAAAAAAAATCCAAAAGTACCTGTTGATTAACGAAAAAGTTCCAAAAATATCCTTCTCACAGATTCTCATTTACTCAGGACCTTCGATGTTTAATTTTATGTCTCTTGGTGTTATACTAACGGAAATTCAAAAAGTACTATTTGAAGAACAAAAAAGTACCAAAATGTTCCCCTTTATAGATTCTCACACACTCAGAACTTTGGGTGTTCAATTTTATGTCTCTAGGTACTAATACTTACGGAAATTCAAAAAGTACTATTTGAAGAACAAAAAAGTACCATAAAGTTTCCTTTTATAAATTATCACCCACTCAAGACATTGTATTTTTAGTTTAATGTTTCTAGGTCCAATATTAACGAATTATAAACAAGTACCAGATGTAGAACGAAAAAGTACCAAAATGACCCTCTTACAGATTCTTATTCAATCAGAGCCATGCTTTTTAATTTTATGTTTCTAGGTCCAATATTAACGAAAATCAAAAAAAGTACCAGTTAAAGAACAAAAAAGTACCAACAGTTTTCTTCTTATTCTCATTCACTCAGGACCCTGCACCTTTAATTTAATCTTTCTAAGTTTTATATTATAGACCACTCTAAATCAATCACATATAGTCCCATGGAAATAAAAGAAAGAAATTTAATTTCCGTATTTTCCCCTTTTATACTTTTTTCTCCCCATTAAAGTATTAAAAATTTCAATATTGTAGTTGGAGCCCATAATCTAATACGTATATGTCAATACATGGAGAAAAATGTTCTGAAAAAAAGTACCAGATATAGGTACGATTTTCACGAATCAAGCGTTTGAACTTCGGAAAAGTACCAAATTTCTATTTGTTATGAATTTGGTATAATCTTTATATCTATGTTGATTGGTTTAAAATGTAGATGGGAAGACAAAGAAGTCCCAAAAGGGACAAATTTAAAAAAAAAAACCAAAAATAGGTTAGACTTTCACCGCTCAAGCGTACGAACTTCGAAAAAGTCCCAAATTTATATTTGCTACGAATTTGGTAAAATCTTTATTTCTACGTTTATTGGTTTAAAAGATAGATGCTGGGGTGACAAAGAAGTCCCAAGAGTGCCGTATATCAAAAAAGTACCAGGCACCTGTTCACTTACCAAATCCTTTTAAAGCCTCTCAATTTCCTGCTATTGAAAAAAAGCTTTCTTTTAAACTTTAACTTCTAAGTTTCAACTAAATGTTAAAATAACTTATATTTATTAAAAAATAAAGACACTAAAAATAGTTGGCAGCGCAATCCTTTGAAAATCAACCAACAAGAAGACCGAATTATGAAGTTGTAGTAGGAGTTGATGTGGTGTCTGTAGTCTATTATATAAAGTGGCTTTTCATACAAGATTTCTATCTTTCATTAATTTATTCCTGGCCATTTGCTTAAACAAACATTTAGTTCCAAAATAATGTTATAAAAGATGAGGAGAAAGCCAACATAATGATACAAAATTAAGATACGAGTGAGTAGAAATAATAATAAAAGTTATGCAATTCATAGTTTTCATACAATTTACCATAGAACTTTAAGCCGAGAGTGGGTGACCGACTGTGTGTGTGTGTGTGTAGGCAGTGATGTGTAAACTGTGTGTAGATTCTTAATAAACTCATCCAAAACATTGCTTTTTTATGAAAGGAGAGTTGTGTGCTTTTCACATGAAGATATTTGGATTTATGTAAAGGACAGTTCGACAAGTAGACAAATTTTTCTACACCCCAGGTTGCAAAATTGAACGCTCTCTGGAATTAATATTTGCTACGAGTATTAGAGGGTCTTTCAAAATTTAGTAATCAGAAAAGATAAAAGTATAAGTTGAATAAGATCAACGTGATCAGTATTGTCAAAAGTAGGGAATAATCTTTATTTCTGGAATCACCGTTTCTTCTTAAATATTAAAATTAAATGTTTAACCCCAAAAATCAAGAACTCTACCCCTAACGTAACAGTACTTATCTCTTTTCAAATCTAGGAAATTTTTTGTTTTACTTATATCTTTGAAATTTTCAATTTTATCCCACTGTGCAAATTCAAAGGCTGCCAACTAAATCAAAAGAATCCTTTATTGCAAAAAAGCTCATGGCTGTCAATAATTATAAGAACTTTTGAGTTTGCTCTCGTAACTTATCATATACATGGGTTTTAGTTAGATTGTATTATTTTATGATTATCCACCGATGTATGAATAGTGTAGGAGATAGAAAGAGAGTGTATGTTTGTTTTGCCGTGTTTATTTTGCGATATGAGGACAAGGTCTACGAAACCACTAACCACCTCATTTGAAAGAGTACTTTTCTTTTCATTATTATAATGGCCTATGTATGGACTTGTGTGCGAGTATTTGTACGTTTTGTTTGCTTAAAGTCACACAAAAGGTGTGATAAGTGTTAATGAATATCGTACATACATCTTACAAGTGCGAATTCAACTACGACCTCTTATACAAATTGCAAACTATTTGAAATTATAATCATGACCGAGATAAGATTGTAGCATCTAGTTTAATTTTATATACAAAGATAAAATCTTTCAAAGAGTTTCATTATGACTTTAAGGTTTTATTTAAAAAAAAAAATAATGGATAAAGCTAATTTGTTAAATACTTTAATCGCTTGTTATTTTGTAAATACAAGCTTAAATGTAAAATAAATTTTTAGTAGTGATAACAGATTTTCGTTATTTTGGCTCTAGCTCTTCTAGTTATCGAGAAAAACGCATTTAAAGTTTTCCCTATAAAAACATCAAAAAATAAATTTTTAGTAGTGATAACAGATTTTCGTTATTTTGGCTCTAGCTCTTCTAGTTATCGAGAAAAACGCATTTAAAGTTTTCCCTATAAAAACATCAAAAAATAAATTTTTAGTAGTGATAACAGATTTTCGTTTTTTTTGGCTCTAGCTCTTCTAGTTATCGAGAAAAACGCATTTAAAGTTTTCCCTATAAAAACATCAAAAAATAAACTTTTAGTAGTGATAACAGATTTTCGTTATTTTGGCTCTAGCTCTTCTAGTTATCGAGAAAAACGCATTTAAAGTTTTCCCTATAAAAACATCAAAAAATAAATTTTTAGTAGTGATAACAGATTTTCGTTATTTTGGCTCTAGCTCTTCTAGTTATCGAGAAAAACGCATTTAAAGTTTTCCCTATAAAAACATCAAAAAATAAATTTTTAGTAGTGATAACAGATTTTCGTTATTTTGGCTCTAGCTCTTCTAGTTATCGAGAAAAACGCATTTAAAGTTTTCCCTATAAAAACATCAAAAAATAAATTTTTATTAGTGATAACAGATTTTCCTTATTTGGGCTCTAGCTCTTCTAGTTATCGAGAAAAACGCATTTAAAGTTTTCCCTATAAAAACATCAAAAAATAAATTTTTAGTAGTGATAACAGATTTTCGTTTTTTTGGCATTATTTTGGCTCTAGCTCTTCTAGTTATCGAGAAAAACGCATTTAAAATTCTCCATATAAAAACATCAAAAAATAAATTTTTATTAGTGATAACAGATTTTCGTTATTTTGGCTCTAGCTCTTCTAGTTATCGAGAAAAACGCATTTAAAGTTTTCCCTATAAAAACATCAAAAAATAAATTTTTAGTAGTGATAACAGATTTTCGTTATTTTGGCTCTAGCTCTTCTAGTTATCGAGAAAAACGCATTTAAAATTTTCCATATAAAAACATCAAAAAATAAATTTTTAGTAGTGATAACAGATTTTCGTTATTTTGGCTCTAGCTCTTCTAGTTATCGAGAAAAACGCATTTAAAGTTTTCCCTATAAAAACATCAAAAAATAAATTTTTAGTAGTGATAACAGATTTTCGTTATTTTGGCTCTAGCTCTTCTAGTTATCGAGAAAAACGCATTTAAAGTTTTCCCTATAAAAACATCAAAAAATAAATTTTTATTAGTGATAACAGATTTTCCTTATTTGGGCTCTAGCTCTTCTAGTTATCGAGAAAAACGCATTTAAAGTTTTCCCTATAAAAACATCAAAAAATAAATTTTTAGTAGTGATAACAGATTTTCGTTATTTTGGCTCTAGCTCTTCTAGTTATCGAGAAAAACGCATTTAAAGTTTTCCCTATAAAAACATCAAAAAATAAATTTTTAGTAGTGATAACAGATTTTCGTTATTTTGGCTCTAGCTCTTCTAGTTATCGAGAAAAACGCATTTAAAGTTTTCCCTATAAAAACATCAAAAAATAAATTTTTAGTAGTGATAACAGATTTTCGTTATTTTGGCTCTAGCTCTTCTAGTTATCGAGAAAAACGCATTTAAAGTTTTCCCTATAAAAACATCAAAAAATAAATTTTTATTAGTGATAACAGATTTTCCTTATTTGGGGTCTAGCTCTTCTAGTTATCGAGAAAAACGCATTTAAAGTTTTCCCTATAAAAACATCAAAAAATAAATTTTTAGTAGTGATAACAGATTTTCGTTTTTTTGGCATTATTTTGGCTCTAGCTCTTCTAGTTATCGAGAAAAACGCATTTAAAATTCTCCATATAAAAACATCAAAAAATAAATTTTTATTAGTGATAACAGATTTTCGTTATTTTGGCTCTAGCTCTTCTAGTTATCGAGAAAAACGCATTTAAAGTTTTCCCTATAAAAACATCAAAAAATAAATTTTTAGTAGTGATAACAGATTTTCGTTATTTTGGCTCTAGCTCTTCTAGTTATCGAGAAAAACGCATTTAAAATTTTCCATATAAAAACATCAAAAAATAAATTTTTAGTAGTGATAACAGATTTTCGTTATTTTGGCTCTAGCTCTTCTAGTTATCGAGAAAAACGCATTTAAAGTTTTCCCTATAAAAACATCAAAAAATAAATTTTTAGCAGTGATAACAGATTTTCGTTATTTTGGCTCTAGCTCTTCTAGTTATCGAGAAAAACGCATTTAAAGTTTTCCCTATAAAAACATCAAAAAATAAATTTTTAGTAGTGATAACAGATTTTCGTTATTTTGGCTCTAGCTCTTCTAGTTATCGAGAAAAACGCATTTAAAGTTTTCCCTATAAAAACATCAAAAAATAAATTTTTATTAGTGATAACAGATTTTCCTTATTTGGGCTCTAGCTCTTCTAGTTATCGAGAAAAACGCATTTAAAGTTTTCCCTATAAAAACATCAAAAAATAAATTTTTATTAGTGATAACAGATTTTCCTTATTTGGGCTCTAGCTCTTCTAGTTATCGAGAAAAACGCATTTAAAGTTTTCCCTATAAAAACATCAAAAAATAAATTTTTAGTAGTGATAACAGATTTTCGTTATTTTGGCTCTAGCTCTTCTAGTTATCGAGAAAAACGCATTTAAAATTTTCCATATAAAAACATCAAAAAATAAATTTTTAGTAGTGATAACAGATTTTCGTTATTTTGGCTCTAGCTCTTCTAGTTATCGAGAAAAACGCATTTAAAGTTTTCCCTATAAAAACATCAAAAAATAAATTTTTAGCAGTGATAACAGATTTTCGTTATTTTGGCTCTAGCTCTTCTAGTTATCGAGAAAAACGCATTTAAAGTTTTCCCTATAAAAACATCAAAAAATAAATTTTTAGTAGTGATAACAGATTTTCGTTATTTTGGCTCTAGCTCTTCTAGTTATCGAGAAAAACGCATTTAAAGTTTTCCCTATAAAAACATCAAAAAATAAATTTTTATTAGTGATAACAGATTTTCCTTATTTGGGCTCTAGCTCTTCTAGTTATCGAGAAAAACGCATTTAAAGTTTTCCCTATAAAAACATCAAAAAATAAATTTTTAGTAGTGATAACAGATTTTCGTTTTTTTGGCATTATTTTGGCTCTAGCTCTTCTAGTTATCGAGAAAAACGCATTTAAAATTCTCCATATAAAAACATCAAAAAATAAATTTTTATTAGTGATAACAGATTTTCCTTATTTTGGCTCTAGCTCTTCTAGTTATCGAGAAAAACGCATTTAAAATTCTCCATATAAAAACATCAAAAAATAAATTTTTAGTAGTGATAACAGATTTTCGTTATTTTGGCTCTAGCTCTTCTAGTTATCGAGAAAAACGCATTTAAAGTTTTCCCTATAAAAACATCAAAAAATAAAATTTTAGTAGTGATAACAGATTTTCGTTATTTTGGCTCTAGCTCTTCTAGTTATCGAGAAAAACGCATTTAAGGTTTTCCCTATAAAAACATCAAAAAATAAATTTTTAGTAGTGATAACAGATTTTCGTTATTTTGGCTCTAGCTCTTCTAGTTATCGAGAAAAACGCATTTAAAGTTTTCCCTATAAAAACATCAAAAAATAAATTTTTAGTAGTGATAACAGATTTTCGTTATTTTGGCTCTAGCTCTTCTAGTTATCGAGAAAAACGCATTTAAGGTTTTCCCTATAAAAACATCAAAAAATAAATTTTTAGTAGTGATAACAGATTTTCGTTATTTTGGCTCTAGCTCTTCTAGTTATCGAGAAAAACGCATTTAAAGTTTTCCCTATAAAAACATCAAAAAATAAATTTTTATTAGTGATAACAGATTTTCCTTATTTTGGCTCTAGCTCTTCTAGTTATCGAGAAAAACGCATTTAAAATTCTCCATATAAAAACATCAAAAAATAAATTTTTAGTAGTGATAACAGATTTTCGTTATTTTGGCTCTAGCTCTTCTAGTTATCGAGAAAAACGCATTTAAAGTTTTCCCTATAAAAACATCAAAAAATAAATTTTTAGTAGTGATAACAGATTTTCGTTATTTTGGCTCTAGCTCTTCTAGTTATCGAGAAAAACGCATTTAAAGTTTTCCCTATAAAAACATCAAAAAATAAATTTTTAGTAGTGATAACAGATTTTCGTTATTTTGGCTCTAGCTCTTCTAGTTATCGAGAAAAACGCATTTAAAGTTTTCCCTATAAAAACATCAAAAAATAAATTTTTAGTAGTGATAACAGATTTTCGTTATTTTGGCTCTAGCTCTTCTAGTTATCGAGAAAAACGCATTTAAAGTTTTCCCTATAAAAACATCAAAAAAATAAATTTTTAGTAGCGATAACAGATTTTCGTTATTTTGGCTCTAGCTCTTCTAGTTATCGAGAAAAACGCATTTAAAGTTTTCCCTATAAAAACATCAAAAAATAAATTTTTAGTAGTGATAACAGATTTTCGTTTTTTTGGCTCTAGCTCTTCTAGTTATCGAGAAAAACGCATTTAAGGTTTTCCCTATAAAAACATCAAAAAATAAATTTTTAGTAGTGATAACAGATTTTCGTTATTTTGGCTCTAGCTCTTCTAGTTATCGAGAAAAACGCATTTAAAGTTTTCCCTATAAAAACATCAAAAAATAAATTTTTAGTAGTGATAACAGATTTTCGTTATTTTGGCTCTAGCTCTTCTAGTTATCGAGAAAAACGCATTTAAAGTTTTCCCTATAAAAACATCAAAAAATAAAATTTTAGTAGTGATAACAGATTTTCGTTATTTTGGCTCTAGCTCTTCTAGTTATCGAGAAAAACGCATTTAAAGTTTTCCCTATAAAAACATCAAAAAATAAATTTTTAGTAGTGATAACAGATTTTCGTTTTTTTGGCTCTAGCTCTTCTAGTTATCGAGAAAAACGCATTTAAGGTTTTCCCTATAAAAACATCAAAAAATAAATTTTTAGTAGTGATAACAGATTTTCGTTATTTTGGCTCTAGCTCTTCTAGTTATCGAGAAAAACGCATTTAAAGTTTTCCCTATAAAAACATCAAAAAATAAATTTTTAGTAGTGATAACAGATTTTCGTTATTTTGGCTCTAGCTCTTCTAGTTATCGAGAAAAACGCATTTAAAGTTTTCCCTATAAAAACATCAAAAAATAAAATTTTAGTAGTGATAACAGATTTTCGTTATTTTGGCTCTAGCTCTTCTAGTTATCGAGAAAAACGCATTTAAAGTTTTCCCTATAAAAACATCATAAATAAATTTTTAGTAGTGATAACAGATTTTCGTTATTTTGGCTCTAGCTCTTCTAGTTATCGAGAAAAACGCATTTAAAGTTTTCCCTATAAAAACATCAAAAAATAAATTTTTAGTAGTGATAACAGATTTTCGTTTTTTTGGCTCTAGCTCTTCTAGTTATCGAGAAAAACGCATTTAAGGTTTTCCCTATAAAAACATCAAAAAATAAATTTTTAGTAGTGATAACAGATTTTCGTTATTTTGGCTCTAGCTCTTCTAGTTATCGAGAAAAACGCATTTAAAGTTTTCCCTATAAAAACATCAAAAAATAAATTTTTAGTAGTGATAACAGATTTTCGTTATTTTGGCTCTAGCTCTTCTAGTTATCGAGAAAAACGCATTTAAAGTTTTCCCTATAAAAACATCAAAAAATAAAATTTTAGTAGTGATAACATATTTTCGTTATTTTGGCTCTAGCTCTTCTAGTTATCGAGAAAAACGCATTTAAAGTTTTCCCTATAAAAACATCATAAATAAATTTTTAGTAGTGATAACAGATTTTCGTTATTTTGGCTCTAGCTCTTCTAGTTATCGAGAAAAACGCATTTAAAGTTTTCCCTATAAAAACATCAAAAAATAAATTTTTAGTAGTGATAACAGATTTTCGTTTTTTTGGCTCTAGCTCTTCTAGTTATCGAGAAAAACGCATTTAAGGTTTTCCCTATAAAAACATCAAAAAATAAATTTTTAGTAGTGATAACAGATTTTCGTTATTTTGGCTCTAGCTCTTCTAGTTATCGAGAAAAACGCATTTAAAGTTTTCCCTATAAAAACATCAAAAAATAAATTTTTAGTAGTGATAACAGATTTTCGTTATTTTGGCTCTAGCTCTTCTAGTTATCGAGAAAAACGCATTTAAAGTTTTCCCTATAAAAACATCAAAAAATAAATTTTTAGTAGTGATAACAGACTTTCGTTATTTTGGCTCTAGCTCTTCTAGTTATCGAGAAAAACGCATTTAAAGTTTTCCCTATAAAAACATCAAAAAATAAATTTTTAGTAGTGATAACAGACTTTCGTTATTTTGGCTCTAGCTCTTCTAGTTATCGAGAAAAACGCATTTAAAGTTTTCCCTATAAAAACATCAAAAAATAAATTTTTAGTAGTGATAACAGACTTTCGTTATTTTGGCTCTAGCTCTTCTAGTTATCGAGAAAAACGCATTTAAAGTTTTCCCTATAAAAACATCAAAAAATAAATTTTTAGTAGTGATAACAGACTTTCGTTATTTTGGCTCTAGCTCTTCTAGTTATCGAGAAAAACGCATTTAAAGTTTTCCCTATAAAAACATCAAAAAATAAATTTTTAGTAGTGATAACAGATTTTCGTTATTTTGGCTCTAGCTCTTCTAGTTATCGAGAAAAACGCATTTAAAGTTTTCCCTATAAAAACATCAAAAAATAAATTTTTAGTAGTGATAACAGATTTTCGTTATTTTGGCTCTAGCTCTTCTAGTTATCGAGAAAAACGCATTTAAAGTTTTCCCTATAAAAACATCAAAAAATAAATTTATAGTAGTGATAACAGACTTTCGTTATTTTGGCTCTAGCTCTTCTAGTTATCGAGAAAAACGCATTTAAAGTTTTCCCTATAAAAACATCAAAAAATAAATTTTTAGTAGTGATAACAGATTTTCGTTATTTTGGCTCTAGCTCTTCTAGTTATCGAGAAAAACGCATTTAAAGTTTTCCCTATAAAAACATCAAAAAATAAATTTTTAGTAGTGATAACAGATTTTCGTTATTTTGGCTCTAGCTCTTCTAGTTATCGAGAAAAACGCATTTAAAGTTTTCCCTATAAAAACATCAAAAAATAAAATTTTAGTAGTGATAACAGATTTTCGTTATTTTGGCTCTAGCTCTTCTAGTTATCGAGAAAAACGCATTTAAAGTTTTCCCTATAAAAATATCATAAATAAATTTTTAGTAGTGATAACAGATTTTCGTTATTTTGGCTCTAGCTCTTCTAGTTATCGAGAAAAACGCATTTAAAGTTTTCCCTATAAAAACATCAAAAAATAAATTTTTAGTAGTGATAACAGATTTTCGTTATTTTGGCTCTAGCTCTTCTAGTTATCGAGAAAAACGCATTTAAAGTTTTCCCTATAAAAACATCAAAAAATAAATTTTTAGTAGTGATAACAGATTTTCGTTATTTTGGCTCTAGCTCTTCTAGTTATCGAGAAAAACGCATTTAAAGTTTTCCCTATAAAAACATCAAAAAATAAATTTTTAGTAGTGATAACAGATTTTCGTTATTTTGGCTCTAGCTCTTCTAGTTATCGAGAAAAACGCGTTTAAAGTTTTCCCTATAAAAACATCAAAAAATAAATTTTTATTAGTGATAACAGATTTTCGTTATTTTGGCTCTAGCTCTTCTAGTTATCGAGAAAAACGCATTTAAAGTTTTCCCTATAAAAACATCAAAAAATAAATTTTTATTAGTGATAACAGATTTTCGTTATTTTGGCTCTAGCTCTTCTAGTTATCGAGAAAAACGCATTTAAAGTTTTCCCTATAAAAACATCAAAAAATAAATTTTTAGTAGTGATAACAGATTTTCGTTATTTTGGCTCTAGCTCTTCTAGTTATCGAGAAAAACGCATTTAAAGTTTTCCCTATAAAAACATCAAAAAATAAATTTTTAGTAGTGATAACAGATTTTCGTTATTTTAGCTCTAGCTCTTCTAGTTATCGAGAAAAACGCATTTAAAGTTTTCCCTATAAAAACATCAAAAAATAAATTTTTAGTAGTGATAACAGATTTTCGTTATTTTGGCTCTAGCTCTTCTAGTTATCGAGAAAAACGCATTTAAAGTTTTCCCTATAAAAACATCAAAAAATAAATTTTTAGTAGTGATAACAGATTTTCGTTATTTTGGCTCTAGCTCTTCTAGTTATCGAGAAAAACGCATTTAAAGTTTTCCCTATAAAAACATCAAAAAATAAATTTTTAGTAGTGATAACAGATTTTCGTTATTTTGGCTCTAGCTCTTCTAGTTATCGAGAAAAACGCGTTTAAAGTTTTCCCTATAAAAACATCAAAAAATAAATTTTTAGTAGTGATAACAGATTTTCGTTATTTTAGCTCTAGCTCTTCTAGTTATCGAGAAAAACGCATTTAAAGTTTTCCCTATAAAAACATCAAAAAATAAATTTTTAGTAGTGATAACAGATTTTCGTTATTTTGGCTCTAGCTCTTCTAGTTATCGAGAAAAACGCGTTTAAAGTTTTCCCTATAAAAACATCAAAAAATAAATTTTTAGTAGTGATAACAGATTTTCGTTATTTTAGCTCTAGCTCTTCTAGTTATCGAGAAAAACGCATTTAAAGTTTTCCCTATAAAAACATCAAAAAATAAATTTTTAGTAGTGATAACAGATTTTCGTTATTTTGGCTCTAGCTCTTCTAGTTATCGAGAAAAACGCATTTAAAGTTTTCCCTATAAAAACATCAAAAAATAAATTTTTAGTAGTGATAACAGATTTTCGTTATTTTGGCTCTAGCTCTTCTAGTTATCGAGAAAAACGCGTTTAAAGTTTTCCCTATAAAAACATCAAAAAATAAATTTTTAGTAGTGATAACAGATTTTTGTTATTTTAGCTCTAGCTCTTCTAGTTATCGAGAAAAACGCATTTAAAGTTTTCCCTATAAAAACATCAAAAAATAAATTTTTAGTAGTGATAACAGATTTTCGTTATTTTAGCTCTAGCTCTTCTAGTTATCGAGAAAAACGCATTTAAAGTTTTCCCTATAAAAACATCAAAAAATAAATTTTTAGTAGTGATAACAGATTTTCGTTATTTTGGCTCTAGCTCTTCTAGTTATCGAGAAAAACGCATTTAAAGTTTTCCCTATAAAAACATCAAAAAATAAATTTTTAGTAGTGATAACAGATTTTCGTTATTTTAGCTCTAGCTCTTCTAGTTATCGAGAAAAACGCATTTAAAGTTTTCCCTATAAAAACATCAAAAAATAAATTTTTAGTAGTGATAACAGATTTTCGTTATTTTGGCTCTAGCTCTTCTAGTTATCGAGAAAAACGCATTTAAAGTTTTCCCTATAAAAACATCAAAAAATAAATTTTTAGTAGTGATAACAGATTTTCGTTATTTTGGCTCTAGCTCTTCTAGTTATCGAGAAAAACGCGTTTAAAGTTTTCCCTATAAAAACATCAAAAAATAAATTTTTAGTAGTGATAACAGATTTTCGTTATTTTAGCTCTAGCTCTTCTAGTTATCGAGAAAAACGCATTTAAAGTTTTCCCTATAAAAACATCAAAAAATAAATTTTTAGTAGTGATAACAGATTTTCGTTATTTTAGCTCTAGCTCTTCTAGTTATCGAGAAAAACGCATTTAAAGTTTTCCCTATAAAAACATCAAAAAATAAATTTTTAGTAGTGATAACAGATTTTCGTTATTTTGGCTCTAGCTCTTCTAGTTATCGAGAAAAACGCATTTAAAGTTTTCCCTATAAAAACATCAAAAAATAAATTTTTAGTAGTGATAACAGATTTTCGTTATTTTAGCTCTAGCTCTTCTAGTTATCGAGAAAAACGCATTTAAAGTTTTCCCTATAAAAACATCAAAAAATAAATTTTTAGTAGTGATAACAGATTTTCGTTATTTTGGCTCTAGCTCTTCTAGTTATCGAGAAAAACGCGTTTAAAGTTTCCCTATAAAAACATCAAAAAATAAATTTTTAGTAGTGATAACAGATTTTCGTTATTTTAGCTCTAGCTCTAGTTATCGAGAAAAACGCATTTAAAGTTTTCCCTATAAAAACATCAAAAAATAAATTTTTAGTAGTGATAACAGATTTTCGTTATTTTGGCTCTAGCTCTTCTAGTTATCGAGAAAAACGCGTTTAAAGTTTTCCCTATAAAAACATCAAAAAATAAATTTTTAGTAGTGATAACAGATTTTCGTTATTTTAGCTCTAGCTCTTCTAGTTATCGAGAAAAACGCATTTAAAGTTTTCCCTATAAAAACATCAAAAAATAAATTTTTAGTAGTGATAACAGATTTTCGTTATTTTAGCTCTAGCTCTTCTAGTTATCGAGAAAAACGCATTTAAAGTTTTCCCTATAAAAACATCAAAAAATAATTTTTAGTAGTGATAACAGATTTTCGTTATTTTAGCTCTAGCTCTTCTAGTTATCGAGAAAAACGCATTTAAAGTTTTCCCTATAAAAACATCAAAAAATAAATTTTTAGTAGTGATAACAGATTTTCGTTATTTTAGCTCTAGCTCTTCTAGTTATCGAGAAAAACGCATTTAAAGTTTTCCCTATAAAAACATCAAAAAATAAATTTTTAGTAGTGATAACAGATTTTCGTTATTTTAGCTCTAGCTCTTCTAGTTATCGAGAAAAACGCATTTAAAGTTTTCCCTATAAAAACATCAAAAAATAAATTTTTAGTAGTGATAACAGATTTTCGTTATTTTGGCTCTAGCTCTTCTAGTTATCGAGAAAAACGCGTTTAAAGTTTTCCCTATAAAAACATCAAAAAATAAATTTTTAGTAGTGATAACAGATTTTCGTTATTTTAGCTCTAGCTCTTCTAGTTATCGAGAAAAACGCATTTAAAGTTTTCCCTATAAAAACATCAAAAAATAAATTTTTAGTAGTGATAACAGATTTTCGTTATTTTGGCTCTAGCTCTTCTAGTTATCGAGAAAAACGCGTTTAAAGTTTTCCCTATAAAAACATCAAAAAATAAATTTTTAGTAGTGATAACAGATTTTCGTTATTTTAGCTCTAGCTCTTCTAGTTATCGAGAAAAACGCATTTAAAGTTTTCCCTATAAAAACATCAAAAAATAATTTTTAGTAGTGATAACAGATTTTCGTTATTTTAGCTCTAGCTCTTCTAGTTATCGAGAAAAACGCATTTAAAGTTTTCCCTATAAAAACATCAAAAATAAATTTTTAGTAGTGATAACAGATTTTCGTTATTTTAGCTCTAGCTCTTCTAGTTATCGAGAAAAACGCATTTAAAGGTTTTCCCTATAAAAACATCAAAAATAAATTTTTAGTAGTGATAACAGATTTTCGTTATTTTAGCTCTAGCTCTTCTAGTTATCGAGAAAACGCATTTAAAGTTTTCCCTATAAAAACATCAAAAAATAAATTTTTAGTAGTGATAACAGATTTTCGTTATTTTGGCTCTAGCTCTTCTAGTTATCGAGAAAAACGCGTTTAAAGTTTTCCCTATAAAAACATCAAAAAATAAATTTTAGTAGTGATAACAGATTTTCGTTATTTTAGCTCTAGCTCTTCTAGTTATCGAGAAAAACGCATTTAAAGTTTTCCCTATAAAAACATCAAAAAATAAATTTTTAGTAGTGATAACAGATTTTCGTTATTTTAGCTCTAGCTCTTCTAGTTATCGAGAAAAACGCATTTAAAGTTTTCCCTATAAAAACATCAAAAAATAAATTTTTAGTAGTGATAACAGATTTTCGTTATTTTGGCTCTAGCTCTTCT